>OY728140.1:1199066409-1203866409 GCA_963277665.1 Viscum album | reverse complement strand
AATAAAATTATAAGAAAACAAATTAATCCTAAGAATATTATTGGGTACCAGAATAAACATGTATATATAAGAAGAAAGATCATTTCCATTAGAAATACTGGCCTACAATCAAAGGTTGAACATCATAAAGTTGAGGTTTCATTTGAACACAAAGAGTGGATCCATGATATGAATTAAGACCTTGACCAAATTGAGAAGAATGATACATAGAAACTTGTTCCCAAGACCAAAGAAAAGAAATTTATTATTGGAAAGTGGGTCTTTTAAATTAATATAGTTGAGAAAGGAGAAGTGGATGAAGACTAGGGAACACTATTTTTAAGGGATATTCGGAAATTGAAGGGGTTAACATTGATAGAACCTTTTCCCCAGCATCTATAATTGAATCTATTAAGATATTTATAGCGATTCCAAATCAAAGATGTTTTAAAATATTCAAAATGGATGTTAAATAAATATTCATGATTAGTGAGATTAATGTAGAACTGTGCATGGAAAAAACTATAGGATTTATGATAAATTTAGAAGTGAGAATGGTGTATTATCCTAATATTAACTTACATGGGTTGAATTTGGATCCATGATGCCAGTATTTTAAGCCTTATGAGTATCTTGAATTCATGAAATTTTAGAATTGGTTGGTTAACAATAGTATATATGTGGAATAGATCATCACCAAAACACTCTTTGTGGATGTATATATTGATGATATATTATTTGTAAACAATTAATAAATATTTTGTGAGGATCTCTCAAGGAACATAAATGAAAAGTTTAAAATACCAATTCCTGGAGAAATGATATTTTTATTGGGGATTTTTTTTAATCATGAAATTATATTTTATATGACAAGAAATATATTTAAAGGAGATCATGAAGATGTTTAACATATAGGAGGTTAGATTCTTTTCCCTAACAATTCATATGGGAAAAAAGATGACCATGATGGAGGTAGGGAAACATATAAATGTTAAGAAGTTCATATGTTTGATTATATTCTTTATTCACCTGACCATATCAAGGCTTAAAATTTTGTATAATTTCACATTTTTTGCATAGTATAAATCTAATTAAAAAGAAACATATAGTTTGAATAAAAAGAGGATATTGAGATACATATCAAATAATATTAATTATGAAAAAATGTATAAGAAGTCAAGTGTGTTGGATCTAAGAGGATTTATTGATGCTTGCGTAAGGGATATTGATGATATAAAATCCATATATGGTTGTATATTTTTCATTGGAAGAAGTTGTGTTTTGTAGAATTCAATGAATAAAACACCAATATCCTTAGTTCCACTGAGGCTAAATATGTGGTGAAATCAAATCTATCTAGATAGATGATTTGAATGAAGGAAAATTTAGAAGACCTGAATATTGGAGCTATTTAATATCAGATTATTGGTTGTCATGATCAGAGTTCTATTATGGTATAAAAAATCCAATAAAATATTCCAGGTCAAGAGATATTGATTTTAAGTGACATTTTCTGATTTATAATGTTGAATAGCATCTTCTGAGGCTAGAGTTTGTTTCCACCAGAGAATAGGTTACTGTGATTCTCACCAAACCTCTCACAACTGTATAGTTTGGGAAGCTAAGGCTAAAATTGGGAGTGTATTAGAATCCATCACATTAAGGTTTGAAATATATATTCTATGTTTTCTCCTCTATTTTTCAAATAAATAATTATTTAGAAGATGTTGGAATCAATGTGAGAAAATTTGTTCACCTTGTTGTGTGATGTTTCAATGTGTCTGTAGAGTTGTGAAGTAAAGATATGTTTTTTATCAAATTCAATTTATATCTCTTAGTTGAATTATAAATTTGGATATCTTTTTAGGGAAATAATTTGGGGTTAATTTAATCACATTTTTTATAAATATATATAGTTCACATAGATTAAGTCTTGATTGATTGGTGTTTTTTTACTTGAGGATTTCTAGTTTTCTCTAATTAGTCATCACATTAGTTTAGTTGTCAATACATGGTATAAAAATGAGTTTCATCTCCAATAAATAAAATACTATGGATTTTTGAATACATATTCATGATGTTGTACTTTTCTTAAATACTTATTTTAATTATGAAGATTATGAATATTATATTTAAATGGATTAATGTAATGTTTTGGTGAATTAAGGAACACCATATACTAAATATTGGAAGTCTCTTTGAATGGTTTATAAGGCCTAAATATGATTTGAAAATTTTCTAGATTGAGGTGAGTAATGTATGGAATTATTGAGCAAGTAACTGATTTTTGTGAAAATAAAATATCATACATGGAAGAGATTTGATGTTTGATTGGAAATTTTGTCACACCCATTTGAGTTTTGATTTTACTAAAATTTAATAATGGAAATATTCCAATGGAAATTTATATTTTAACAAGTTTTATAATATTTTTGTTGTTGAATTAAATTTAGATAATAGATGAATGAATTCATATATTTTGGAACTACCAATTTAACGTTTTCCTATGTAAGAGAATTGGTTCATGAATATGAGTTTTTAGGGTACCGTATGACATTTGGTTTTATTAGAATTTTTAAAAGGAAAATTTTATATAAAATATTCAATTTTTATAGTTTTTAAATTTTTTTTGATGCCCATATGGTATTTATTCCCCCAAATAACTTTTACCTTAGAAAATATACAACAATTAATAGAATTAAATAATAAGGATTAATCAAAATCCATATCATAAATAATGGGAAATAAATTTAGAAATAATAAGGGACCTATTATTTATGAATAAAATATCATTATAATATGCAGATCATGAATCATGACTATGATATGTGGCTGAATAATGGATGATGATACTAGGTGATAAGATTAATTACATGCTCCTAGAAGAGGAACAGTTTCACCACCATAAGAGTTCATGCAGTTGTGGGTGAATTTTTTTTGAACATTGTTAATGTGATAGTTTTTTGGAAAATTTATGACTGAGATATTTCCCAATATTGTGAATAATTAAATGAATCCATGCCCTCAAGAAGACTAAATGGAATGGAGAATAAACATATATAGGAAAATAATTAAGTATACATTTATATTATCAAGTTCTTACGATCATTAATGTTGATGTCTATAAAAAATAAATAATGAAATTTTATCACAAGAAAATTTGAATAAAAAAGTAGAAAATTGTTAAAGAGAAGGATAATAAATTTTTTTGATAATTTTATGATAATATAACCAATACATTACTTAGAAAAGTAATAGGATATTATTGGATATTTAATATAAAGATGATCCAAATTTGGGAAGTCCATGTAGAGGATCAAACATTCCACAATGATATTTTTACAAAAGGATATTTTATTATATTTATTTGTTGCTATCACTATTTTGGGTTATTAATTTTTTGAGTTCAAGGTTTCAACCTTTCTTGAGTTTCATTTATTTCTAATAGGGGCGTTTTTTCACGGTATAAGAACCATGAAAAATTGGGGATATAGTCATCTTTAATGTGGGAGATCCATGTTAAAAAATGTACTATGTCCATTTTATTTTTGGAATCATTTAGTTTTAAGAGATATGTTTGAGGAATAATGAGAGATTAATACATATTATTATTTCAATACACATTGATTAATACCCCCTCTATTTGTGTAACCCAGTTCATGTGATCCAATATAAGGAAATTAGTAAAAATTTTCAACTGGTCAATGATCACATAAATGGAATTATTCCCACTTGAATATCCTTAAAATATTATCATTTGGTTTGTGAATTTATCATCCCACTTACATAATTAAATGGGAATAGATTTCAATAATCCAAAAATCTTTTGAAGCTCTAATTTGATTCTCTCACATGTAAGGCACGGAGAAACAAAAGTAAAAACTATACATGTAACCCCAGACCACCAATACTAGTATTTTAGATCAAATAACATCTTGGTAACTTCAATTTTCATGAACCAACTATAAATGTTTCCAAATTACATCACTTGATACCTCTAGGTTGGAGAGATTTTTAATCTATTTATTAAAAAATGAAACTACTAGGATACATTGACCAATCAGTTGAGGACCCACCACTATTTAGAATTCTATTAATCCACTAAAAATAAAAACCCACTACAAGATCAACCAAAACTAATAATCTAAATAGGGTGTAACTTTTATCCTAGTTAAGAATACCTTATCACCTTCATCCTTTACATAAACACATGAAATTATTAATAATATCATCATATGTTACTCATCCTATGATTCTTTTTCTTCTTGTAACCGCTACTTCTAGTTTATGGAATTTACCACCACATTCCCTTTTATAGGAGTGTTATCTACGTTTAAATCAATGTTATAGATATATTAAATACAATAAAAATACATAAAATTTATATAATGCTGGGAGAATGTTTTTTAATCTTTTATTATTGAAATAAATGGTAAACTTCTCCCTAAATAGATAATGTCTCTATGTATTAAAAAAATACATCACTTCCACCAACTCAATTTCATGGGTGGGGTATCTCTTCTCATGAGGTAATAATGAGAAATATAAATATGTCAAAATATTTTCACACTACATCAAAAAAAACCTAGACATATACCTGAAGTGTCATAATAAACAACATATCACTCCCTAGGCTCCAAGAGAATCGAAATAGGTGCTGATGTGGATCCTAATATCAACCCATGAAAGGATCACTAGATCATCCTAATAAAATGTCACTCCATTTCATCTTAAGGATATAAAAGGATAATATAACCAAGATAAATCCTATAAAAACCATTAGTAATATATTCCCCAGCCTAAAAGTCTTTTGATATGAAAAATTTCCTTGAAATTTTCCAACATATCACCACCGGAATCTTCTTAGGGCCACAAAAATACCATTATGAGATACCACAAGCATGAGAAACATTACTTCATTAATGAAAAACTGATTTTTAGTCAACATAACATACAATTAATGACTCAATTTGATTCTTAAAGAAACATCTATTTTTTATCAAGATCCTATCTCATGTTGGAGTCAACCAAGATATCATCCATGAATACCATAATAAAGGTGTAGAGATATTAATCGAAGATTCAATTCAAGAAGGTGATGAAAAAATTATAGGAATTATTAAGTCCAATAGGCATAAAAAGATAGTTATAATTCATATACCTACCCCTAAGTGTATTATTAATAATATTCGATCCCCTCAGACTTAGTTGATGGTATCCTCACATATAGTCAATCACAGAAATCAATCTCATTCCATTGATCTCATAAAAATTAAATCCATAAGAGGGAATGAGTAATTATTTTTGGTGGTCACTTGATTGAGCTTCTGGTAATTAATAAAAAGGTGAATACTTCCATCCACCTTTTTTAAAGAGAATGAGGGAGACCCACTATGAAATTTTCGAGAGAATAAAACCCTTTCCCTCAAAATCCTTTAAATAGAAATTAAATTATTTTATCATAGTAATAGTAATTCAATTATATTATAAAGATAAAGTGATCTTATTCATATGTATATCAATAGATAACTCTATTTCTAACAATGTAGAAAAACTAGAAAAATTATCAGGGAAAAACATAGGATAACTATCCATTACCAACGGAATCTGAGCATCATAACTGAGCTAAATAACATCCCTGAATAAACAATATATTTGACAATAAATAAATATGATATATGGAATAATAGACACCACCCTATTTTATATTATGTCCCACTCACCCTAAAATATGTGAGTGTTATCATAAGGAGAAAGGAATAAAACCCTCCAAATATAACAATCTATCTATGATTTTTAATAGACCATCTAGTACATACTAGAAATAAAATTCAGGGATATCCAAATAAATAACCTATAATTCCTATTCGATCTGAGAATAAGTAACTATCACATGAAAATCAGGACACTTGAAGCCCAGATTCACCTCTATCCAAAAGGAGTTAAAAGGTCCATTGCATGTGGCCTCAGATAAGGTCACAATCCCAAAGAATCAATCATATTGGATGAAATAAAGGAATGATATTCACTTATTTAAAATAAATAAAAATAAAATGAAGACTAAACAAACACTTACCTCTCATGATTAATGGAAAAAATAAGAATCCTTTGGTATATGATCAACCATATATAGACACCCATATTTAGGCCGACTCTGAGACTACATAGAAGGATGAGAATATATCTTAATATGATGATGAAACATTACTATCTTATATGAATTAGACCACATTAAAAATCCTCTCGTATGAGAATATTTCACTTAATTATTCTTATGAGTATAATTTCAAAAAGAATTATAGTTTTCCCACAAACCCACATGAGTAGAATGTTTTTGAGAATCCAAAAAAAATATCTTAGTGTTATGCATCTCCATAATTAATCACAGACCATTCAACTATTCCCTAAGGGAACCATGGGGGAATAATTGTATGGGTTTTATGCATTACCACTTCTACCTCATCAATATTTTTCAATGATTTCTCTTTTGACTGGATAATGAACTCTGACTTCCAATTATAGAGGTTGTGGGACCACCCAAACTAATCTACCCTTCCATATATATCTTATCCATCATCAGATTATTGAACACCTACTCATAGTTCAATAGTAAGAAAAGAATAATCCTCAATCATATGTTATGTATCCAAACCATCTGAAACCAAGGATCCTTAAAATAGTTATTCATGATTAGATTAGGATAAAGGTGAAAAAACATTGAAAAATAACAGTTATACTCTATTACTATATGAACCCCTACTATAACATCATCAAATCTATAGATTTCGTAATATTTTGATTCTGATGGTATAACTGATGACTGATTATCACCTCGAACTTAGTCAAGGGGAGACCATGTTGCATCTGACCTACACAATGTACTCCCACTATCTGCACCTTGGACCTTATAACATGACGGTGGAAAATGATACCTTTCAGGTTTTAGGATACTTTATAAATACCAAGATATGATTAAAATTTTATATCCATTCTTGATGTTTCGTTGAACCTTAGTCATTATGGAACACTGGTGGAATTTTCTTAGTGAATTCCTAATAATGAACCACCACTGGAGTTGTATCTTACCCGCCTTACAACAACAAGGAATAAATGGTTCATATTACTACTTCAATGAGGATATATCCCACTGTAGTGTAAAATTGTGGGGATCCACTAAAACTCTATATCTTTTACTTATATAAGAAATTATGAGAGGAAAGGTCGATTAAATACAAAACACACAACCCATTTAATGAAAATTTTATCTCTAAACTACATGAGTAATCCTAGAAAACTTACTAAATAACTCATAAATAAGAAAAATAAATAATAATATATATATTAAATATCAAAGGGGTGGATGAATTATTTTTTTAACATTTCATCAGTTTTCATAGTTTGGATAATAGTGGGACAATTATGAATCTTTTACCTGAATGGAATGCATGACTGATCACAAAACATCTCCATGGCTTTCTAGATGATGAACCTAATACATGTGAATTTGGTTTCTATCCTAATTCCACTTTCATACTCTATATTTCCAATAATACTCAAGGATAATTTCCCAAGGAGAAATATATAAGTAAACCATATCATACCTAATAAATATACTCAATGAAAAAGATCAAATACAAGACATAATTACAGACAACCCATAGAAACTCAAGGTTTATTATGAATAATTTCTATCAAGGAACTCCCTCACAACCACCCGTTGAGTTTTTACTATCCCACTCTATAATAACATTAATATTCTAATAAAAATAGTGGTTTGATAACATTTTAAAATATTCTAGACAAGGCCAACTAGACTATTGTATTGCACCAGCTCATCGCATGGCCCAAATTGCATTCATGATAACTACAGGTTGGTACTAACCCCAAAAAAATAAAACACTAATAATGTGAGAGTGATTTAACACTCTTATTCAAATAAATTAAAAATGGTATTCCAACTAAAAAACGGACATGATGTATCCATACCTCATACATCCATGGAAAAAATAATTAGTTCTAATAATAATAAAGAAAGAAAACTGAGTATAACTCAACATAAATAATAATTAAACATACAAATATAGTTTATAAAAATTATAGTGAGCTATACACTTATATAAACAATCAAGAAATTAAAAAATATAGCCTAGTTCAGAGTGGCCGATACACCACAACCCAAAATATCTACTTGAGAATTTTTAGAATGCTCTAGATGATCCATCTCCTTATGACTTATGATGACCATAAATCCTAGAAAATAAAGGATAATAAAAATATCATGATGTTCCCACAGAATGTGGAACTCCTTTTTCTATACCTGAATTAGGTATAGTCATGGATTTCATACACCCGCTAGATGTATGCCTGTAGTGAGACAAAGCTCAATTAAATTCTACCAAGAATTTATATAATATCCTTCACAATTTCAAACCAGAGTTCTAATTTTAAAAAAATATTCATAAAAGTTAGTTTTCTTTTTATATCAAATACTGTACAACCATTTAAAAATCATTTTGTTTATAAAATGTATGAAGTCCTAAAATAATATAAGGCTTAAAAATTAAAGAAATTTCATTAATAGAAAATTATTATTAAAAAAGTATATTGAAAGCTATTTGGAACCGAAATTCCCATTGAAATATTTTATCAAACACATCAAATGTGTAATTTTTTAGAGAAAACAAAACATAAAATACATGAAAAACCACAATTTTTGAAATTCCATATCAGGGAAGAAAGGAAGGAAAGTAAAAAAATCTTAAATAATTAATTTCAAATATAAGATGAAAAATAAAACAAAATTACATTCTGGAGCTATAGGGTTCTCAAAATATAGATCCATTATACAAGGAAACCTAACTAAAATATGATGATATCACATCACCTTTTCTGTATTCCACATGAATAAAGAAGGAGGGATACTTAGAATTATAAAGAACAAAAGATTATAATTTTAAAACACATCACTAAGTAAAGTATTATTCATAATGTACAACTAGGTAAAGAGATCATATTGTGTGTAGAAGAATAAGAGAATAAAATAGGATACGAGGAGGAATCCATAGAAAGCATGGATTTACCTGGAAGAATCCCCCAAAACTCAAGAGGAGATCACTAAGAATCTATGAGAAGGAAAGATAAATGACTAAGAAGATCTTGGAAAAATGAATGGAAGAAAAATTAGGTGAATAATATAAAAATTTGTTAAGGGTATAATATTGATTTCTCTATCTTAAAAAATATGGACTGCAATCCATGGAATCAATGAACGGTTTAAGAAACCATGATAAATACCTATAGATTTTAGTATATCAATACCAAAATATAAGATTAATATAAATGGTTTATCTAAATCATTTCTCACCATCATGCACCAACCATGTTGCTCACCCTTTTCATCAAACTAGGAAACATAATTTTCCTACCAATATTCACAATTTGAAGAACCTCATGGCCATAGTAAAAAACTGCATAGGAGAACCCCACCCTTACCACATGGTTTGGGTGAACTATCAATACAAATCATTATAAATCGATGTTCATAGATATGAAACTCCAATTTTTTATGTTTTATTCATCTATGTACAAAAACATTTAAGAATAAATAAATAAATTAAATAATCAAAAATAAATATATACTAGTGACCTATTGGATGTTATAGGGATACTCCAATAATGCGAGGTTTATGAAATATTACCTTGAATATGTATAAAGAGTTTATTTATAAAAAATTCGATATGACTATTAATTATCATTAATTTTTAATTTTTTCACAAGGAATTTAGGATTATGAAACTTTTACTTAACAAAATACTTGTCAGAAAAAGATACATATTTAATTTTATATCATGTTATAGTCATTGGTTTCAATATAAATATATATAAAATAATTTGATCAGATTAGTGGGTTAAAAGTAATGATTTTAAAATAAAAAAATATATTATTTTGACAAATTTGGATAATTATTACTGACGTTGGATAATGGTAATCCATAAGTTGTTATGAATTATACCCTATGTTTTGATAGATATATTTTTATACAATTGTATAATATTTTTTTTCATTATAATATAAATTTATTATATTGTGGTAAATATATACTAACATAATAAAATATATATATTTTTTTAGGTAAACCCTGACCGATAGGTGTGGATGGGTTTCTTGACATGTCATATTTATTTTTATAATACATTATGAAATCATTTAATTGATCATTATTAATTTATATAGACTTATCATTTTGGTATTTTCTATAGTCTAGAATTCATTGGGTGTTTCATACGATGATGTACAACTTATATTATATTATTAGAGATGATACTATTTATAGATGTATCTAATTATGATTCATGTTTCAAAACTAAATTATATATTCGATACTATTTTTTTATGTTTGGTTTTGAGTACTAATTTTAGGAAGATGATTATAGTGAGTAGCCAAAATGTAACCTTATATACACATGATAGACTTTATCATGATGCATTTTTTTAAATTGTTTCCTAATGATCTATTATTATTATAACATTAATGATCTTTGATTGTTGACAAAATCTCTCCCTAATATTCACTAGGAAATTAACATTCTACCTATGAAATAGTGATGATGGGGGGCCAATTTGAAAATATCTATAAAAGGTTATAAAAAAAGGTTATTTGTAGAATATGGTTTCAAGAACATTATATTGGCTATGAATTTTATTACCCATTGAGTAGAGGGTACTAGTCGATATTGTATATGTATTATTCCCTTGAGGAACATTTGATAAATGGTGTTGGGAAGTGGAACACATAAGATAAATAGTGTTTATACTAGTGGATGTGAACCAGCGCATCTAAAATTTCACATCAACCCTCGCATAAAATAAAAAAGAAATTACTATCTTATGGAACCATGTGGAATGCTAAGAATATTCCATGTTTCCCCTTCATTTGTTGAAAAAAATACAAATTATAGATATAATGGTCATTTTTGATTAATAAATAGTAAATATTATTAATTTTTTATATAAATCATGATGGTGATGCTTCAAATTCCATTTAAGTTCATTTAATGGATATATTTTTTATTTTTATATTTTTTTAAAAAAATTGAAGATGAATATGTAATTGAAAATTTTTGGAGAACCATTTCAATAATTTCAATTTATAAAAATAAACAGTTCCCTCTATGGATTTATTTTTATCAATGAAGACACTTTTTTAAAAATTTGTTTTATAGACATGGACATGAATGAATGTGTTCTATAATATATTTTCATTACTATAGAAATTAATGGTGGAAACTATGGACCATGATATTTAGAACGACTAGAAAATTTTATTTTTACCTGTATTTTTACTTTACATGAGGGGTTGATTTTAATGTTGATATCAATGAATGATAGTTAAACTTTAGCGGTTTTATCAAGTCATTATCCGTAATTTAATATTATGAGATAAGGAATGATAATTGAAAACTCATGTTCATGGAAGGATGATTCAATATTATAACTGATGTATTTGTGTATAATTGGATGCCAAATTATGTGATATAATAATTGTTTCACTGTAATTAATTTATATACTATTTTCTATACTGATTTAGAGTTAACCTGCTGTATTGGAAAATAATCTATCTGTGAATAGTAAATTGAAAAATTATTAAATAGTGGTCACTAATACTAAAAAAATAGATGGAATTTTATCACTACCCACCATGCAACTCAATACCCATCACACCTTTACCACCCATAGAATCCCCAACCAACCCACAAGCGTTTCAAAGACACACAACCACCACTCGGTCTCCCCTGATTTACTCAAAATTATAGCACCCCATAGACATAATTGTAAAATTACATTACTTGAAGAAAATAATTAATTATATACATCCGAAATACCTTTTATGTTTAGTGTTTTAGAGAATTATGAAAAAATATTAACTAATAAGAATAATGTATTTTTATACAAAAGAAAATTTTGTGTACTATATAAACAACTTCATAATACATAACAAGTCTTTAACATCTCCCACAATTTCTGCACATAATTTACACTTCATGATGTTTCGTACTTTTCTTATCTTCATCAGCGTTGGAAAAGGAAACATAAGATATGGGTTTGCTCAGTTTCATAGTAAGTGAAAATATATGTGATAATAATAAAATATCTTAAGTAAGAATAAGCTGAGCATTTGGGTATAATCTGTATACATATTAATGTTATACCTAAAAAATCGTAGATCCTAAACCATGAAAAAAAATTAGAATAGATCATGAAAATCACACATAGAATTAAAAAACATCTTTCTCAATAATTTTGGAATATCAATAAGCCTAAAAATCAAAAAGGAATAGATTATATATCAAAACCTATCTTCCATAGTTGATCAAGCTTCACTTGTGTATTTCCCTTGTTAGAGCAGGATTCACTCACATCTTTCCCTTAGTGGATTAAGCTGCACATACTATTTCCTATATCTTATCAAGAAAAAAAATACTCATTTAAACATTTTATCAATAGATTTAATGATTTACACAATGCATTAGAGGGATATATAGGGACAAAACATAACTTAATTATTATTTAGACACATGTTTGACAATTAAAAACATCAAATCATCTTATTATTAAAACATAAGAATAAAAATGGGGTTGACATTACATTTATTCAAATATCATGTATATAACCACATAAACTATATTAATTGATACTAAATTCAATTACGTTAAAGAAAACTTTATAAAATCATCTAATGTGTGGTTTATAAAACATCAATCCATATAATATAGATCCCTTGAGATAAATAGAAACATTGAATTGAAATCAATTTTTTATATTTTTTAATTTTTTTTATATTTTCAAAAAAGGAATGAATTATATATAAATTTTCAAAATTCAATTTTAAAATAGGTAAAGTGAATTTTTTATGAATAACTTTCTTTTAATCAGTATCTATAATGAAGGATTATTGAAAAACAGAACAATGATTTCTAATGGAAATGTGGTGTTGAAAATAAAAAATATTATTTTGAAAGGAAAATACATTTTGATATTTTGAAATACCATTGTTGAAAACCCAAATAAAAAAGTGTAATTAAACTTATCATTTAATAGTGGTAATGGAAATCATAAGGAACACAAAATTGACACATAATTTGATTTCAAAACAATTATAAAGGTAATTTTTTTGTAAGTGAATTCAATGTCTTGAAATGAAGATCCAATTAAGTGATAATGGTTTGTTATTGATGCCATCATACTTTTATTTGGGAAAATGATCGAGAAGGAATCATTTAATCAATTTATAAATATAATTGTGATGGTTGATGTTCAAAAGAAGTCACACTACTCAAAGAAAGAGATTTGAGTTACCAATGTCTGTTATTGAAAATTAAATTCATGAATTAAGAATAATTTGAAAATAGGCTGATTTGCTAAAATGTAAATACATATAATTCAAATAGAAAACCCCAAAAATGAAAATAATAGGTCTTAATTTACCCAATTTATATGAAATATTTTCAATAATAATACTTTGAACTCAATAAACTAGAACTGTGTTAACAAAAACCCTGACAACTTGAAGAGGTTTTAAATCAAAACCTCTTAAAATAGTTTTAGTGTGATGACTCAAACCTTTAATGTACTTTGGAATGAATGAATTTTTGTTTTAATGGGAATTAATATTTTGGAGAAAATAATGAAACTAAAATCAAACGAATTAAAGACAAAAGGAATGAAAATAGAAAATTTTATTTATGTATTAAAACACTAAAATGTTACTTTGTAATAAGGTTTTTAGGTGACTGATGTATTTAATATAAGAACAGGTTCTAGTAGGAGTCATAAAAATTTATAACCATTAGGTATTTTGACTATTATATGTTTTTATGTATATTAATAATTACAAATGTTTTAAAATGTTTTAATGTGTTATCTTTAGTTTAATGAAAATATGGTTTCAAGTTGAAGATGTATTTCATATTGTATTTTTAAAATATAACACTAATAACTGTGGTGTTTCTTTTAAAATGAACATAAATTTATAAAAGTAATGACATGGTTTTAATTGAGTAAGTATTTATATTTTTAACTTATAATGTTTACAACTAAAAATGTATATGAACATATGTAAACAGTGGTATTTTTAGTTTGGTTTAACCATGGGATTATATAAATATGTTATGTGTTTTTAAAACATTAATACATATTCTATATGTTTAATGATGTTTTTATTTGACACAAAAATGGGTGAGTTCCCCACCCAACCGAGGGCATCCTTGAAGGCTAATCCCTCATGGTCTGAGTGGGCATATCATGTAGGCAACTGATTTCATAGAACCCAGAGTAGCACATGAAGGTTGCATGCCAAGTCACGCCCAAGCTGTCCATCGTGAGTCCTTAGCGCACGCATAGACCCATGTATAGGGACTGGTTAGGCTGCATTAGGGTGAGACAGGTCACACATAGGCGCGAGTGAGGGTGGGCCAAGGCCCTCTAGGGGGGGGGGGCATGTGTAAGGACCCTATGGTGTGTGATGTGTTATTGTCATATGGAAATGGAATCGAGGTATATAGGGAGATATCAAAAATGCTTTTGTTTCGATATGGGGCATATATTTTTACGTGAGATCTAATTTGAGCCATTCAATCTAGAAACCCGAGTTCTCAACCATCTGATCTGATCCAGCCTTCGAACTCCATTGACTTCTCCCTTTTTCCATGATTTTCATCAACCATCCAATCGAGACATAATTGATATCAACTTCACAAACCTTTTTAAAACTCGAGGTTTCCCTACGACTGACCAATAAAAGTCAAAATGTTCTCGGCCGTTCATCTATTTTTACAAATGCAGAAATAACCTCAGTTATCGGATCAATCTACACCCAATACAAACCATCCATTTATTTTTCACTTCTCTATTTCTTCTTCTTCTTCCTTACGCTGCACCAGTAGCCATCAGAATCCTCTCTACTATGTCTTCCTCTCCCATGAGTCCTCATATCCCTCTCTGAGGCCCGATTGTCCACATTCTTCCTTCCAAGCGTCTTCAAGGTTGCTTTGTTTTTATACAAACCCAAACTGTTTCCATGAATTTTTTCCACAAAAAATATATATATTTTATCAATCAACCGATCCATTTAAGATCTGAGTTGATTAAATTTTTTATTTTTTCTAAATAGTAGGTTTGAAATTATTTTATGTCTCTTTGTTTATTTTTTTTGGAATTGTAGTATATATAAATTATATATATATATATATATATAATTTTTATATAACCTGTTTACATACAACTTCTTTTGCACCTTAACCCTATTGGTTTTTCTCTTCTCAACCTTCCTCCAACCATTGATCTGTTAGATATCACTTTAGGATAGGTAAGGGATTATTTTGTTTTCTGTTTGATTAAACCAAATATACACACACACACACACACACACACACACACACACACACATATATATATACATACGTTTTTATATAATTACCAAACCTATTTTGTTTTTATGGTTTTTGAGTGATGATCATTTTCTTTTAAATGATGTTCATTATGCATGAAAATGAAGTAACTGTTTATTTAGTTTTATGTTTGGTTCGATTAACCCATATATACATATTTTTTGTATATAAATTTATATATATATATAAAACCAATTCAGTTTTAAATATTTTTAATGTTGCATATTTGTGTTTTAAATGATCTTATTTATTCATTTAATTTATGTAAGGGTAATCTAACATCATTTTTGATATGAAAAAACCCATATATACACATTGTGTATATATAGTTATATGTATATATATATAAATATTTAAATATGAACTAAGTTTTCATATAATTGATATTAAGTAATTAAATAATTTTTTTGAAGTGTATGATACTTACAAGGATTTATCAAACCATGTTTTTGTTATGAAAATACCACGCATAAACTTTTTGAATACACAGTTATATATAATATTCAAAAGATAACCTATATTTTTGTCTTTAAAGTGATAATGATTAGTAATGATTCTATGCATGTATTACATGTAAAATGGATTACTAAGATTGTTTTTGAGTAGCTAAACTAATACATATATGTATGAGTATAAATATATATATTTATAATTTATTTTAATCTTAATAAGATTAAGGTTTATTCTTCTTAGGATAAGAAATTATTTTTAAAGGGGATTGCTATCCTTATACTTATTCTTTTATTTTTTATTTTTAAACTTGCATGTATTTATATAAGAATCACAAGTACAATTTTGAGATTGGGGAAAAAATATTGTTTGTTATTATGTGCCTCAAAATTTTAAATTAAGTCATCACCATATTATTTAAATTGGCATTACAGGCATATCAATTTATAATTTGAGGATATATAGTTTGAAGTATATTTTGTTTTACACATACACATATTGATTCATATCTAGTGAAGTGTGTTTAATTATTTATGCATCAATATCTCACATGAAATTAATGCTATAAAATTACAAATTCTATGTTTAACTAATGATGAATCTACCAAAAAGAATATTATTAATTGTTTAAGTTATGATTGAAATTTCTATTTATCATTGTATGGTAAATATAAATTATAACTATCTTAAATTCAAAAAAAAGTATTTCATTATATAAAATGTTCATTTCCATAAAACAAGGGTTTTGAATTTAAGATTTATTATATTATCTAACAAATGAAGAAATATATTATTTTATGTGCTCCAGTTATCAATTCATTTTAAGATATATGTATATGTGTTGATGACTAAATTTGATATAGCCATAACTGAAAATCCAAGAACTCTTTAGATTAATTTTTATTGTTAATGCATGATTCATTTTATTTATGAATATAGATATAATTAAAAAATTAATTTTATATCTTATGATAACTTATGGATTAAGAATTTAATTATTCAAAGTGTCATGGGACACATTGAACAAGATAACCAAATTTAATTATTCAAAGTGGTATGAGACACTTTGAATAGGATACATAATTTAATAAATCAAAGTGGTGTGGGACACTTTGATTTAAAGACACATTAATACATATGAGGAATGCATTGGACTTATTATGTGATGGGTGAGACCTGCTATAGCCTCTCGATGCATCGGTAGGTCTCATGAGACAAACTATGTCATTGCATGAGGCCTTGATAAAATGGTTATGTATGGTTTTGGCCTGAGGCCTCAACAAAATGTTATGATTGCCTGATATTATGAATTCCCCAATATGTGCTTAACATTTTACAAACCTTGTTATTATTTGGCTTGTATAATATCATCGATTATGAATCTTTTACTTATGATAATGGTAATAAAATCACATGGCATAATGATGTATATACTTGGAAAGTCATTTTTAAAGAAAGTGTAGCATCTATTTTTAGAACATTGATATAGATGTTAGTAATACATATGTCATTTCATGAATTTTATTTTAAGTGATATGGGATTCAAGATATTTCTACTTATTAAATTCAAATAAAGTATTATTTCATATGATAATTTATACCTGTATCCTTTCATGTCACCCTTAAATTAATTGGATCAATTCTTGACTTATATGCAGCATTGCTAGCATTTTTGTACATGTATGTGTACTCTGATATGTGTTTTATCAGTTTCTTTTAAATAAAAATATAAATTCCTTTGTAAGATATTTCCCTAAAAATGATTTCAATTAAATTTTGAAAAATAATGGTTATGTGAATCAAGAAATGTTATTTTTTAAGAGAATGTTTTATAATTATTTAAAAAAGATATTTTTATAAAGGAATTTAATTAATTATTTTTTTTAAACCCCTTACTTATCATTTTTAATGTTCACCCTACATTTTAAATTTATTTTTACAGGATTATTTTATTTGTCAGTTTTGAGTTGTACTATGTGGTGGCTGCTTCATGAAGCTTATCTCTTTTATTTTTGATGTAAATTATAAGCTATATCTGGTTTTCCATAACATAGACTGAGAAGATTATCTATGATTGAATGTGATGTGCAATTTTATCTGCCTGATTTTACAAAAAAATTAAACAACATGTTTTAGGTACCGAATCCAGGCTTCTGGGGTAAGGCACTAATAGTTGTTATCAGTGGAACATTGTAGACAATTTTAGAATATTAGAAAAGAACAAAAATGAATTTTTTTCTATGTTTCAATCAGTAAACCTTTTTCTTAAATTTTTAGATGGAAGGTGAGGGTTCACCAAAAATAGTCTAATCTTTCCCTACTGAGGCACTAGAAACCATCATTGCCAATTCATGAATGAATGATATTGAGCCCTTCAAAAACCTTCGTTTGACCTATAAACATCTTTATCGAATATCTAACACTCTTACTATACGTCACCTCCATTGAGGATCATGAATTATTTATTTACTCATGGTGTATGCTCAACTGTCATTCTATGCTTGTCGAGGAATGTACTTGAAAGGCCTATTTAAATGTTTCACCCTAGCTGAAAGTTTTCTATCCTTGAGGGATCGTCAAGAATCTTCTACAGAGGGTTACCTTCGCATGAAATATCTTTGTCAAATCTTGTTGTGCGGTATACATGATAGAGTTGGTGACTTTGAAATTCTATAGGTTGAGCCTTTTCGCTCATTTTACTGAAATAAAGTCCCTACAAATTTCTACAAACATTACACCCCTCAGGAAAATCTCTCGAGATACTATAGCTGTGTACAAGAGCTTAACCTGAGTTACTAATGATGCATCTGGACTAGAGAAATTGAAGAGTTTGAAACTATTCTGGTGATTTGTTCAACTGGAAGGAACATGGAAACTCTCTGACACTGGTGGAAGTAGTGATGGTAGAAATAAAATATTTATTTTCATTTGAATATTTTTAGTTAATAAGGATTAAAAAATGTTTTGTAGGGATATCAAGAGTGATGTCTCTGGGATGGTGCAAGGAACCATAAGAGCATGATTGAATTAGGAGGAAACAATTCCTTTGAGGGGGAATAATGTGACTCCCTAATCCCATAATATATTTTTGAATGAATGAATTTTTGGTTTAATGTGAATTATTATTTTGGTGCAAGTAATGAAACTCAAATAAAATGAATTAAAGAAAAATGGAATGAAAAAAGAAAATTTTATTTATGTATCAAAACACTGAAATGTTACTTTGCAGAAATTTTTCCAGGTGAAAATTGTTTTTAAAATGACCGTTGGTTTTGGTGAAGGTCATAAAATTGTTTAAATATTAATTATTTTTACTATTATATTGTTTTAAGTATATTAATAATTTAAAATGTTTTGAATTTTTTTGAAGTGTTATCTTATGTTGACTGAAAATATGGTTTCAAATTGAATATGTATTTCATATTTTGATTTATAAAATATAACCCCTAATAACCATAGCTATTCTTTTAAAATAAACATAAATTTATAAAATTAATGACAAAGTTTTAATTGCGGTTGTATTTTGATTTTGAACATACAATGTTTAAAACACAAATTTTTTACAAAATTATGGAAACAATGTTTTTTAGAGTTTAATTTAACTATAATAAAGTATATATATATATATGTTCTGTTCTTTTAAAGACATTAATATATATATATATATTATATGTTTAATGTAGTTTTACACTAATAAAAAAATTGGGTGAGTACCTCACCCAACCAAAGGAAAAATTAAAGGCCAAGCCCTCAAGGCCTAAGTGGGCATCTCACATAGAGAACTGAGTTCATTGAAACCGAAGAAGCTCATGCATGGTGCTTTCCGATTCACGCACATGCCGTGAATGATGAGGTCTAAGAAATTCACATAGACCTGGGAATAGGGCCTGGTTAGACGTGTGTAGGGGGTGAGGTAGGCTACACATAGGTGCAAGTGAGGGTGGGCTAAGGCCCAAGGGGTGGGGGTCCCATGTGTAAGGACCCCTCGATGTGTGTTGTGTTACTGGCATGTGGTAGTGGTATTAAGGTATATAATGCGGTCCTAAAACTGTTTCCGTTTTGATGTGGAACACATATTTATAGGGGAGGTCTAATTGGATTCAATCGATCTCACCGTATGAGATCTTAACCATTTGATCTGATCCACCTTTCGAACTCCACCGACCACTCCCTTTTATCGCAATTGACATCATTTGTCCAATTGGGATGCAGTTGATCTCCACCGCTAAACCCTTTTTAAAACTCGCGGTTTCCCCATGACTATCTGATCAAAGTTGAAATGACATCATCCATTTGTCCATTTTTAATACCACGTAAATCACTTCAGCCATATAATCGATTCATGCCCTATCTGAACCATCCATTTATTTTTCACTTCTCCCTTTCTTCTTCTTCTTCTTCTTCACGCCACACTAGTAGCCATCACCATCCTCTTTACTATTTCTTCCGCTCTCGTGAGACCTCCTATCCCACTCTGTAGCTCGGTTGTCCACTTTCTTATTTCCACAAGTCTTCAATGTTTCTTTGTTTTTAAAGAAACCCAAACTATTTTCATGAATGTTTTTCCACAAAAAATATATATATTACCAAACAACTGATCTATTCTTGATATGAGTTGATTACAATTTTTTGTTTTGTCTGAATAATTAGATTCTAATTGATTTTGGTCTATTTTTTTTGATATTTTTATGAACCATAGTATATATATATATAAATATATATAATTATTTCATATAACCCATTTATATAAACCTCATTTTCACCTTAACCCAATGGGGTTTTCTCTTCTCCACCTTCCACCAACCACTGATCAACTCGATTTCACTTGAATATATGTAAGGGATTATTTTGTATTGTGATTAATGAAACCACACATATATATAAATGTTTATATATATGTACCAAAATTATTCTATTTTTATCGTTTTTGAGTGATGAGTATTTTCATTTAAATGATGATCTTTATGTATGTAAATCATGTAATGGTTTATTTAATTTTGTTTTTTATTTGATTAATCCATATATATATATATATATATATATTTGTGTATATACATTTATATATATATATATAACAAACCTATTCTGCTTTATATATTTTGAATAATGAATATTTGTGATTTAAATGAGGTTCTTTATTCATGTAATTTATATAAGGGTAATCTAACATCATTTTTGATATAAAAAAACCCATATATACACTTTATGTATATACGGTTATATATAAAGATATATATAAATATTTTAATCTGAATTAAGTTTTCATATAATTTATATTAAGTGATATAGTAATGTGTTTGACGTGTATGATACTTACAAGGATTTATCGAACCTTGTTTTGGTTATGCAAATTCAATGTATGCACTTTGTGTATACATGGTTATATATAATCTTCAAAACCTAACATATTTTGTGTATTTCAAGTAATAATGATCATCAATGATTTTATGCATGTTTTACTTGTAAAGGGATTACTAAGAGTGGTTTTTAGTTTCTAAACTAATACATATATGTATGAGTATAAATATATATATTTATATTTATTTTAAACCTAATCCAATTATACTTCATTATTTTTAGGATAGGTAATTATTTTTAAAGGTGATTCCTATCATTATAATTATTCTTTTAATTTTGAATTTTAAACCTACATGTATTCATATAAGTATCGCAAGTACAATTTTTATATTGAAAAAAAATAAAACAACTTTTTTTTGTTATTATGTGCCTCGAAACTTTAAAAGAAGTCATCACCTTATTATAGAAATTGGAATTACATGTATCTCAATTTATAATTTTAGGATAAATAGTTGGAAGTATATTTTGTTTCATATATACACATATACATGCATAGAAAGTGAACTGTGTTTAATTATTTATGTATTAGTATCTCACATGAAATTAAGGTCATACATTTATAAATATTATGTTTAACTTATGAAGAATCTACAACAAATAATACTATTAATTATTAAAATTATGATTTAAACTTTTATTTATCAATGTATGGTAAATATGAATGATTAAAATATTAAATTCAAAAACATGTATTCTAATATATAAAATGTCATTTCCATGAAACAAGTGTTTTGAATTAATGACTTATTATATTATGTGACAAAAAAAGAAATATATTTTATTATGTGCATTAGTTATCAATTCAGGTATAGATGTATATCTATATTTCTATGTATAAATTTGATATAGCCATAACTGACAACCCAAGTTGTCTTTAGATTAATGTTTACAGTTAATGAATGATTCATTTTATTTATAAGTATGGACATAATTACAAAATTAAATTTATCTCTTATGATAACTTATGGATTAAGAATTTAATTATTCAAAATTGTATCGTAATCATTGAATAAGAGACATAATTTAATTATTCAAAGTGGTATGAGAAACTTTGAATAAGAGGAATAATTTAATAAATCAATGTGGTATGGGACACATTGATTTATATACTTATTTAGACATATGAATAATGCATTGGACTTATTATTTAATGGGTGAGGCCTGCTATAGCCTCTCAATGTATCGGTAGGTCTTTTGATAAAACTTGGTCAAGACACAAGGCATTAAGAGAATGATTATATATTGTCTTGGTAGAAGGCCTCAACAGAATGTTATGATTGTCCGACATTATGTATTTCATCAATATGTTCTTATTATTTAACCAACCATGTGATTATTCATCTAGTATAATATCCTTGGATAAGAATCTTTTACTTGTGACAATGGAAATAACTGCACAAGGAATAATGATGTATATACTCTGAAAGTCATTTGTAAAGAAAGAGTAGCATCAATTTTTAGAACATTGATACAGAAGTTAGTAATACTTCTGTCATTTCATGAATTTCATTTTAGTTGTTGAGTGAATCATGACATTATTTCTTATGAAATTATAAAAAGTATTATTTGACAAGATAATTTGTACTTTCATCTATGCATGTCACCCTTAAATTAGTTTGAATATTTCCTGACTTATATGCAGCATTCCAAACATTTATGTACATGTATGAGTACTCTAATATGTGTATTATCAGTAGCTTTTAAATTAATATATAAATTCTTGTTTAATAAATTTCCCTAAAAATGATTTCAAGTATCCTTTAAAAAATGATAATGACGCTCTTCAAGAAATGTTCCTTGCTTTTAATAAAATGTCTTATAATTATTTCAAAAGGATTTTTTTAAAATTAATTAGTTGGATTTTAAATCCCTTATTTAGTATTTTAAATTCTCACCATAGGTTTTCAATTTATTTTTATAGGATTAATAGTTTTTTTAGAATTGAGTTCTACTATGTAGTGGCTACTTTATGAAGCTTATCTCTTTCAGTTTTGAAGAAAAGTATCAGATGTATCTAGTTTTCCAGAACTTAGTCTGATAATATTATCAGTGATTGATTGTGATGTGTAATATTATCATCATCTATTTATAAAAAAATTACACACCATGTTTTAGGCACTGACTCCGGCTGTCTGGGGTCAGATCCTCACACCTAGAGATTTAAATTAAACATGAATTATAATGAATAAACTTAATTTATTTAATATAATATCTCAATTTTTCCGCATATATACCACCTAAAATAAATTAGGTGCATAATACAAAACATGTCTCAAAGAGATAAATTTGAGACGAAAATACTTACATAGGTTTTGATTCATTATAAACATGAAACAAACATCCTAAATAGCTAAATTATGTTTATTGATTACATAATAACGATCATTATTCATAAATATAAAAATATATACCCCACATTGATAATAATTCCACACACACACATATACATATATGTTAGTTTTTACCGATTTCCACATCAGGAGTTTATAATTTTAATAGTTTATACTTATTTATAGGAAAAGTATCAGTAATATTCATTGTTGAAAATTTAATCTTTCCTAAATAGTTAATTCTACTATAAGGGGAGAATTATATGAATTTACTAAGTCTATACTTCCTTTCATCAGTGTTTGATTGTTTATCTTTGAAGATAAAATCGACAACAAGCATATTTCTGTGGTTCTTTACTAACAAAGTGGGATTTTATTAATTATTTAAATATTGATATAACCTTTAAAAAAATAAACAAATATTTTTTTTACATATATGTATCCTAATATAACAATTATTTTGTTATGATAACCATCCATTATATAAATCCAAATCATTGTTCAAGTAGGTGGTTAAGCCGACCCAAAGATGAACATAACAAAACTAATGTGTGATTATGAGATGGTATAGTTATAATATCTTTATACCCATAGAATAAATATCCAATTTAGTTTTTATTAGAGTGGTATGTTTTAATTATAACTATGTTCAAGTATAAGGTATTAATATGAAAAATTCACATGGTATGAATAAATTGTTTTTCCTTATTTGTTCTCTTGTTTAAGATGATAAATTTTATATTGATTATTTATCAATTATAACCTTAATAGGTTATTAAAATTTTATTACCATAACATTATTAATTTCATAAAATCATATTTATCCTCTAAAAACATTATTAGAACCATCCAAGAGAGGTGCTAATGAAAAATGAAACCCACTATTTGTCAGAGGTAGTAGTCCCCACATATTCAAGGTTGACACTTTCATTTCCATTAGATTAATAGAGAGGAGTAACTTGGATTAAAATTTAAAATCCATATATATATATATTTAATTATCTTTTTAGACCAACAATGTTCGGATGTGAAAGAAAATGAAGTCCTTAGTTTGTAGAAGCTGAAGTCATCACATATGCATGATTCACATTTTTGATTTTCTCAAAAGAAAAAGAAAAGGTGGTTAATGATTGTACTGAAATTACAATAACATATCAGTATACTAATGATACTTATGTTATAATTTTATGTTTTTGTTGTAAAATTTTCAATAAGAAGGAGTTCATAAAATGAAATAGAAATGAGATATAAAGGTTAAGAACTTATAACCCACATCTTAGATTATTTAAAATGAAAAGGGGTTTAAGTCTTTGAGTGATGTTGTTTTAAGAAGAAAAGAACCTATTAAAAGGTGACTAAGAATTTTTACGATATTATTTGGTAGATATTTGGTTGAAATAATTTTGTTTTGTTTTATTTAGGATTGAATAGAGGATTTCCTATTTTATAAGTGAAAAGATATGATATTTTTCTAAATAGCAAAAACTTTTCAATTATAGGAATCCACCCTTAAGAAACGTAGATTCAAAATTTAGAACTTTCCCTTATTATATAATTTTTTACCTAATTATTTATAAATTTAAATCCAATTAATAATACTTATTTTATAAAAGTGATAAGAATTAATTTTAAAATAATAAATAATAAAATTTTAATTTATTTGTAAAATATAACTTTAGTTATAAAATGTAAAATATGGTTTTTAATATTAAAAATATTTTTTTAGATTATAGTCACTTTTAATATAAATATTTGTTCTTATAAAAATGTTTCATGTATTAAAAATTCATATAGATATACTAATAATGTCATAAAAGTCATGTAATTTGTAAAACATAAGTATTTTCACTATTCACCTAAAAATCAATATTGAAAAAAACCTAAAAATTCCTATTATGATAATTTATCCATGATAAATTTAAAAATGAAGTTAGATTTTTCTAATTATAAAATTTATAAATTATATTTTAAATTAGAATACAATATATAAATTAAAATTACTTTTATTAATCAAGAAAACCATTATTAAAATTCAACTACTTAATCTTATTATAATAAGATAATCTTTTCTAAATGGCCATACGAAATATATACTCAGTAAAATATTAATTTAAAATAAAAATAATATATATTTATTTTAATTTATTATTATATTTTTATCTACTATTTAATATATTATTCATGTAATTTTAATATATCACAATTCATTTTAAATGGATGTTGTGTAAGTTCGATGTTGTGTGTGACACAAAAAATTTAAAATAGTATAAATTTAAAGGATACAAAATCTCAGGATTGTTACATTCTTTCAAATAAATAAATTGCAAATTCACAATTTTTATTATCACTTACTAATGAATGTTGGTGAGTTTTTCTTAACGTATTTATCATTAGGGATATAACTTCAAATCATAATTATACCCTACTATCTTAGGATTATATAAATTTAATTATCCTTCATCAAAAAACATTAATCATATATATATTCATATACACAAATATGTATATACCCTAGTTATATATTATCCCTAACACACCTTTCCAAAACTACTTTAATCACCAAGACATTAAACCATAGTAAAACTACATATCCTTCAAGAAATTGACACTATTTTAAAACGTCAAATGGAATAATATCACACACCATGGAATATATTCCAGAATGCCCAAAAATTTGATGAACATCACCAAAAATATCATGAATCAATTATCAATCCCCTGGTTATGAATAATGTATAACTTAATTATTTTAAAATCAATCTACTCTTTATTACCTCGACATATTGTATATATTAAACGTAAGAGTAATCCATACATCATTTAATAATTCTATAGTAGTTATAACCCAAAAGCATAACCTTTTCATGAAATCTATATTCTAGGTTGTTGATACCATTTAATACATGTCTCAATTACTTTAATGAAATACAACTAAAGAAAAATTCTTAGACGTGTCACATAATTCTCATAGATTTTAGAATATAAGGAATATCATATATAAATATCATCCTCAAAATAAAATTCCTAAGAGTGAAAAGTTTTAACTTTTATCAAGATATGAACCTCACTACAATAGTCAATACTTAGAAAATAACATTTTTACATCATAATAGTCCTATACCATGATTATCAAAAAATAATTGTTCCACATTATTTGGTCATAAGACATACTGGTTTCTAGATACACCCATTTCTAATCTTTATTTCAATTATCCCATTTAAACAAATCCAAAAAAATTGTTAAAAATAAAGTTAGAGTAAAAGATAATGTGAATTTGAAAAATCAGTCCAAATATGTTTTCTTTAATGACACATTCATTTCATCCTTTGAAAATTTATATTCAATAAGTATTTTATTAAGTTAGGTTCTCTTGTACATCTTCAACTAATTCCATAAATTAATTTTGAAGTAAATCATTCACAATGGTTTATAATGAGAATTTTATTGACCAATGTATATCCCCTAAGTGTTTTTATCCAAGTGTGACATTTTACACCCACTCATCACAAACTAGAGTGAATATTGAGTTGATAATAAATGACTATTTTTTGAATGATAACCTATAAGATCATCTATTCCATAGTTGAATCCACTTATAAATTTCTCTAATGTGATGTATTTTAGAGTAAGATCCAAATAATACATACTTCACCGAAGCATCCAGATGTTTTATAAAAATACGAATTATACATTATAATTATCCATAAGGTTTTCTATAAATACCTTTTATCCTAATCCCCAAAATATTTAATACTACCTTAGAGAACCTAAATGAATATGTATACCTTTGAAATTATGATCAACCATAAATTATTAAAATTTGAAAAAATGTTTATCTCTTAAATTATCCTGAACCAATAATATCTTAATGTCCAACACTATCTAAACATAAAATTGATACAAACTATATAGGTCTACATACGTTACTATCTGGTTATAAAAATTAAAGAAAATATTTCCTTTTGTACATTACTATGTCCTTTTTGGATTATATTTTTTTAGAATTATGACAAAATATTAACTTACAAAAGTGTAGTATTTTTAATGTAATTCTTTTTTTCCATAGCATAACAAACCTATTAATCCACAAAAATTATTATATATCTCCCATCAATATCCATATATGTTAATTTTTTATATTTTTCATTCTTTTTTTATCTTCATAACCTGGGGAAGAGGACACATTAGAAAGGGGTGAGATTAGATGCTCAGTAAGGGTGAATATAAGTGAAAATAATTAAAGATCATAAGTTAGAATAATATAATCAAATGAATATAATCAAGATACATAATAAATTAATATAGAATAAATCATAAACAATAAATATTGGAACAACATGAAAATGGATAATAGAAATTTCCAGATATAATAGGAACAAATGGAACTTGATAATTATGACACCTTCATAAGCATAGAAATCACAAAATTGTGGACTAGGTATAAAAACCCATTTCTATTAGTGGATCATTATACAATCACACATTTACCTTAGTGGACCATGATTTAATCACACTATTCCCATGGTGGACCAAGAATCACAAAATTTTTCTCATTTTTGATTTAGCATCACTACACTTTTCACTATTATCTCATGAGATGAAAATCTTAACCCAACACATTAGGGGAATATATATGGCCCTACCATCACTTAAGTATTATCTAAAAACATATTTCCATATTTAAACATCCAATAATCTCATTATTAAAACTCATTAATAATATTGTAATTCAAAAAACATTTTAAAAATTACTACATAAATAACCACTTAAAATAGATTTATTTATACCAAATTTAATCACCGAAAGTGGAACATCATAAAATCATTTCAGTGGTGGATCATGAAATATAACATCACAGAATATATAACTCTATATATAAATAGTAAAACTAATGTTAAATCATGTGATGATATCTGGAAAACATTTTTTTCAGTTTCAAAAAAGATTTAGTTTAATATCATATTAAAAAAACATTTTCAAAAGAGGTAAAGTGATTTTTTTTGAATTTTTAGAGTTTAAAAAGAACCTCCAATAATATATCCATAAAAAGATATAAAATATTTCTATTCTAAATGTGGAACCTAATGTAAAACATTTGATTTTTAAAGGATTCTGTTTATGATATTTTAAAATAATATTATTAAAAAGATGCATCATAAAAAGAGTAATAACAATTATCTTATAGAAGTGGTAAAAAAAGTATGAAAAATATATAAACTGAAACATGCATGGAATTAAAAAGTAATAAATGATAAAATTGATATTAACTATTAACACATAATTTAAACAAAGAGAAAATTAAGTGATGAATGTTTTGTCTCGATAACATCATACCTTTATATGAGTGAATGATAATGAAGGAATATTTGAAGCAAATGAATAAAGTTCATAGGAGTGATAAATTTTATCATCGTATAAAATGGGAAATCAATTAATAAATAGAATATTGAAGTTCAATGTGAAATAGAAATGATAAAATTCATAAAAAGAGTTCTGAGTAACTGAAGTCCCATACGATCAACATCGTTCCTAAAGATGGAATCTTTTGAAAAGTGGGTTATGTTGTAAAAATTTAAATAACAAAATTTCAAGGAGAAAACACCAAATAATAAAATCATAGAGATATTGTCACTAATTTTTTTAAATACAATCAATAATAATAATTATAACTTCATAAAGGATAATTGAGTAAACAAAAACCCTTATAACTTCGAAAGTATTTAAATTAAAAAATCTTGTGAGAGAGACATTTATATTAAAATTAAATTTCTATGAATAAAATTTGTTTCATGATATAACACCTATATTAGTAAAAATATACACCATATAAAATAAATTATATACATAATAAAAAACAAGTCTCAAGGAGATGAATTTGAGATGAAAACCCTTACCACGGTCTTTAATAATTTTTCACTTTTACCAAACATCCCAAATAATTAAACATTATTTATTAAATACATACTTGGGAAAATTATTCACAAATATAAAATTTTATAATATAAATTCATAACAATTTCATACATATAATAATTAGTTAGTTTTTACCAAATTTGTCACATTAGGTGTTTATTTTTTAAGGTTTATACTAGTTTTATAGTAATAGTGTTTGTAATTGTTCTTATTTAAAAGATAATACTTAAAAAATAATTAATATTATTGTAAGGGGTAAATTATAATGATTTATAATTTTTTGAGTTACTCTCTTGAGTTTTTCATTCCTTTTACATGAAGATATAATTGATAACAAGATTATTTAGATGATTCTTAAACAATGAATGATGTTTTATATAATTAATGATTTTAATATTGATATTGACTTTCCAAAACCAGAAATAAATAAATAAATATATATATATTTTTAAATCTTATTATACCAGTTATTATGTTACCTTAGTTATCTATGATATAAATTCATAACATTGATAAAATATATGGTTATATCGACCCATATATGAAAATACCATGATTAATGGGTGACTAGGAAGGGGTATAATTGTGTTATTCCTAAGTTTGTTTGGTTTTATCTTTTTTCAATATTTCAATATTTTCATATTGGATAAGTTCATGTAGAATCATGGGAGAAGATTAATCGGTAAGTTTAACTCAATATTGTTATGTAAAATGATTTTTTAAGATCTTAATAGTACTAATATTCAAAAAGATATCCATGATTATTGATCTATTTGTACAAAATTTGAATTTGACAAAACATGATATTTCTATATACATGTTCTCAGATGGAGTTGAAACTATACATAGTTTAATTTATGAACATTTAACAAATTTTTGGTAAAAAAATTAGAGTTGTGGTTGTATGAATTTAAATATATTAATATATAAAATTTTAGATTTAGGAATTATAATATATGAATTTATTATTGGGTATAAGATGATTTGATGTTGGAATACCTGAGAATTCACAAGATAGTTAAAACAACCTCTAATAGAATAACATTTATTGCAGTTTGACCAGATAGAATTCTGAGAAATAATTAAAAATATGTTACCATATAAAGAATAATATAAAGTTTTCTAGGATGGATAAATACCATGTTATACCATACCGAAGGAAGTAAGATGCTATACCAGGTTAAAAAATTTGAAGTCAGTGGATAGAGATAATTGATGATCTCTAAAAAAGGTTTCATTAGAAATTGAGTGGAATCTTAAAATATCAATGAGAAAAATAATATAGTTCATTCCATTAGATAGATAAATTTTATGGTGTATTGGATATATTCCATCGAAAATAATAGGTCTTATAAAGAAATATCAGAAAAATCTACCTTCATGTTTGTGAATTGGAAAGAGTTATACGGATATCTAAAAAAACATTGTAAATCCATTAATTGTGACAATGTTTAGATGATATGTCAACTTTCTGAAATGTTTATGAGATTTATGGGAAATAATTAATGATTATATTTATGTAAATTCTTATAATTAATGTTTAATTTTCTGTTATATAAGAATTCAAATTTGTTAAAATGAAATAGGAGTTAATTAAGAAATTAAAAATTGGATCTCGTGTTTTATCCTTAAATTGGGGGAGGAAGTATGTGTATATAAACTGGATAAAGATTATTGTGAGCAACTTTTGTTTCTATTTATATTTCTGGAGATAATTTTTTGAGAGGGAATAACATGAGTTTTTATAAAATATTACAATTGGTAAAATAAGTGGATAATCAGATAGAAAAGCGACAGACAAAGATCCCACCGATGTAGAAATACCAGATGTAGAAAGTACCAAATATAGAAGGAGCATCATACCATGGTGATTCATATAGAGGAGTATTAGACTAAGGTACATTTAATGGAGGTTCATCAAAAAGAGCATATTAAACAAAGGATTAGTTGATAGGTGTGTATTAGATAGAACTCACAAGACTAAGGGTACCAGAAAAATTATAATTTATGAAGTGTTTCCATATAGTGGATTTCAATGGAATATTTATAGAAAATGTTCGAGAAAGATGAGGTTTGAGGTTTTGTAGTTCATTTAATATTTTAGGATGTTTTGAGATGAATTTTCTTTTAAGATATTTGTCAAAGATCTTGAAGGAGTTTTATATAAGAAAATGTGATCCAACTTTCTTGTGTCAAAAGAGAAATAGAATAAGAATATATTTCTACAATACAAAAAAAGAAAGAATATATTGTCACTATTTGGTATATTCTATTTCTTAAGAGGCTTGTGGATGATGGGTATGACTTTTCAAGAAGGAAGAGGATACATGAAGGATAGTTTGGGGGTTTAACCAATGGTGGAAGGAGATTTGGTCAGTGGGGGTTAAAACAAGGTGAAAATGATGAATGATTATTGGAGGGGATAAACATTTTATAACTGGTCTATCTTAATACTATTGACATTTGTGGATAATTAATTAAAGGGAGTATAAAAAACATTTTAAAGAGTATGTTCTCATAGTGAGGGAAAAACTCACAAATATTGTGTGCTGATATCTCTATTTATATTTTCCACATATGAGGTGAGGTTATGGTATATATTTGAGTGCATCAAGAACTCTTACAAGATTCATAGGTTTTTTTAGAGGGGAAACTATAAAATAAATGGATATGTGATTCATCCCTCCCCCTTTAAGTGCTATCACACAGATCAGGGAATCACCCATGGTATCCGAGTAATGGTGTCCTACAAAAGATACTAATATTTAATGGGGATGGTGAATATAAATTCGGAAAGTAACTGGGGTTTTACTATTCTTAATGATAATAAATATCATATTTGGAGGAAATTTAGGTTACCCAACCTTATATCCCTTGGATAATATTTTAAAAATTCTCAAATAATGATATTTCCTTCCATTAATGACGATTCTATTTTTTTTCTTGATATTAGAAATATGGAAGTTGATTTTAAAGTCAAAAATTCCATTTTTATGGCTCTATCTGAGAAAATTTATTAAAAAATTACCAGGTTTAAAATAAATAATGTTATGTGTTTTATGTTTCTAACCTACTGTAGAAGAAACAAAAAGGTAATTGTGTCTATGTTTCAAATTTTGAGTAGTATATTTGAAGATATGAAGATGTCAGATAATGAGAATTTTCATGAGTACATAAGAGGGTCAAAGGTACTGTTACCAATATCAGAGGTGTTACTAAAATTATAGAGGACTCTACTATTGTAAAGAACCTTATTATTAACTTTATATATTGGTTTGATTCCATTGTTTTATCTCTTTATGACTGAGATAATCAATTTTTTGATTAACATTAAAATATTCTCATAGAAAATGAAATGAGAAATGAAACAGTTATTAATAAAATGGATAAGAAAGAAATATATTGTTAAGTAACATTAAAATGGAAGTTTAGAGACAAAGAAATGGAGTACGAGTCAAGTGATTCAGATTTTATGAAAGACAAACAAGACTTTAAAAAATCATTTCTATTCTATATAAGAGATACAAAAAAGGGAAATTTGAATGGAAAAGGTAATAAATGTATTAATTTCATGGATTTCAATGGTAGTGTATGTTTTGTAATAATCTATCCAAAGAATAATATCAAACATTATGATTTATAAGAAGAATATGAGATGTCTCAAAAATATAATTCAAAGAAACATTAAACAAAAATCATTATTAATAACAAAAATTAATTGGTAATAAGAGAGATAAATGACTCATCATCCCATATAGAATATTATAGTGAATTGAACTTCGCCAATAATGTTAAAAAAATTGTTTTATCATGAAGTTATTATAAATAAGATAAAATAGTAATGTAATGGATTTTAATTTTCTGTTAAAAGATCTTGAGAAATTAACCCAACTCAAGAAGGAGAAAAAAAAGTTCAAGAAAGATACTAAATAGGTAAAATTCTAGAATAATGACCATGTAAAAGAGGAAGTGAAACACCATAATGAGATTATATAATAAATATTTAATATTTATGAGATGTAATATAATACGAAATATCATTATGAAACACTACCCAGACAAGAGAAGATTAACAAGAAATAAATAGAATATGAGGAAATTATACAGAAGAGATTAATGTTTGATGAATTCGAGAAGATGGTAAATGTTCTTGAGGAAAAGTTGACTGAGAATGAGGAAAATTATTGTGAGACAATGTCAATGTGTCTTTTAACAAAAAAATGAGTTAAAAAAGATTATATAATACTTCACCAATGTATTTTATGTTAAACGTGAATATAGGGTCTCTAGAGGGAGGTCGATTGTATTCCAAAAAAATATCAATATAGATATACTTTTACTAAAAATAAAGATTCAAAAAGTTAGTTTAAATCTGTTAGGACTAAGAAGAAAAGTGATAAATAATCTTCCATAAAAAATACTGGAATACGTTGACTTAATTCCACCCTGAACAAAGAAATTGATTGTTTTTAAAGATACAACAACCAAAAAAATTAGGGAATAAATACTATCAGTATAGAAGACAATGATTTAGAGGATAATGCTGGTGTTTTGGATTATTCAGGGACAAAAAATACTTATGATGGTACAATATGTCACTACCAAAAAAGTGGGAGGAATTAATGAGAATCTATGATAAACATATAAGAACAAACATTTCATGGAATAATGTTGTGGAAGAAAAGTTACTTTAGAAGGTGAAAAGTTCAAAAAATCAAAGTGGGTAATCTAAGGAGATCAAGAAAGTTGAGAAAGAAATGAAAATGTGCTTAATTAGTTATCCAGAATTAGTATCTATTTTTTGAAAGATAGAGGAATAACAAAATCCTCCTGAAGAAAATAAGAATAAATAAACTTTAGAAGAAGAGAATAAATTTTATGATAATGTATTATTAGATATCAGCATGAAGATTCAGAAAAAAATTGATAAGTGTGAGCAGAGAGGACATGGTACTAATGATTATATGAAAATCCTTCCATCCCAATAGGATATAATTCAAATTATGCTGTACACATAAGGGAATGAATATATTTTAAAAGTTTAATAGATAATTATAACTTCATATAATGAAATAATAGATGAGAAGTAATTCATAATAACATATTTAAAGGTTAATCACAAGTAATAAATAAGAAATTATGCTAATTCAAGTAATTATAAGGATAATTCTATACTAAGAGTAGTTTCTCAGTCTAAATGTTACATTAAAGAAACATCTAGGTTCCTCTGTATTCACTTTACTCTTTATTATATGAATTAATATACTATTAATTGAATGAAAAGAATTTGAGAATATGGATAAGGGTTATAGTAGCTATACATCAAAAATAGATATCCATCATGGAACATTATGGCCACAATGATGAAGGATGTTATGCTACACTTAAGGGGGAGGAAAACATAAGACAATGTATGATTATCACCCATTACATGGTTGTAGAGAAAATGATATTCTAAGAGAACTGATGATTCTTGATAAATATTAGATACCGAGTTGTGTTTATAATCTTGAGTTGTTTTGATATATTTGTTCTAGTGGCTGTATGTTTTATCCTATGAAATTACTCACACAAACCCTAATATAAATATGTTTTAATAAGTCTGAGGAAATTATTACATAGAAGAAGTATTGTGGATAACATTGATCACCATAGTTAGACACTCTTATTTTCCATGTCGAGTTCACCCATATAGAATTACATTTATATGATTTATGGCTATTTGTTAAGATATTATTGCAATAATATTCTTATTTTTAAAAACGTTTTCTAAAATAATTAGATGAAAGAATATTGGATTAAATGATCCCTATGTTTCCCTTTTATTTTGGTTTTAAATATTGGGGGATGAATAAAATGAACATAAACATATAGGGGGAAATATTTGAGAACACATATTGATTGTGCGGATGTGTGGTGATATTGAAAAAAAACACAAGGGAGGGGTACTATTATTCACAAGTTAGTTTATTTAATTTTTTAATATGTCAAAATGTGTTTATAGGAGAATTTCTTAGAGAAGTATAAGAGAAGATATTTTTATACATTTAGAGAAACATTATTATGTAAAATAATTCTTTGTTGCTCCTCAAATTACTAAATATTATTATGATATTCATAATTACTGATGAGTTTTTGAAAATTTTGATGTTTTATACGAATCGTTTTTTTTTTCATACAAAAGTTATGGAATGAATTTTTTGCTTTAAAAATTTAATGGTATGAAGATTATAAATTTTTTTAGTTACAATGTTTTTGTAGTAACTATCAAAAGATCAAGACATGAATATATGAATTTGAAGTGTTAAAAAGTATGTTATATGATGTTATGATTGGACAAAAGATGATTGGATGAATGAATCAATGAGAATATATTAGACAGAGAAATCCATTTCTAATAGATTAACATTTATAAAATATCAATTGGATAGATATCCATGGACTATTTAAAATATATACATAGTAGATAGATATAAATAAAAAGTTTTCATGGATGAAAAAATATAAAGTTATGCAGGATGAAGAAAAGAAGGAAGTTGTACTGAATGGTGAAGTATGAAGCAATTAGATAAAGAGAGAGAGAGTAGTTATGATCACTATAATAAGTTTCCTCAGACAATTAATAGTCTCTTGAAATATCCATAGGATATAAAATCGAATTGCGATTCCATCAGATAGATAAATATAATGGTATACTTGATAGATTTTACGATATAGAAGAGTTCTTATAAAGATGTATCACATATATATTCCATCCTTTTTGTTCACCGATTGGAGGTTTGAGTGTCTCTACAAAAGCTTTATAAAATAATTAATTATGACAATTCTAAGATGTTATTTCAACATTACCAAATATAGTTGAGATTTAAGCAAGACCATTAACATCAATATTTATGGAAAATTTTATAAATAATGTTGAATCTGACATTTCAAAATATTTGAGGGTGGTGAAATGAAATTTTACTTATGAGAGAAATAAAAAATTGGATCATGTGCTTCTTACATAACATGTGAATGAGTATGGGGATATAAAAGAAGAAGTCTCATTATGAGTTCTTTTTTTAATATTTTTATTTCTAGTGAGAAAAAATAATGATGTTTTTTAGAGAGAATAATGTGATTTTCAAATGAATATTCTACTTGGGTGAATTAAAGGAGAATTGGTTTAAATAGATTCAAACAAAGATATACTGGATAGAGGAGTATAAGAATGGAAGAGTACCAGATAGAGAAGGAACATAACATCATGTTTCTTCAGACGTATGAGCATTGGATCAAGGTTTACCAGATATGGGTGTATCAAATAGAGAACATTATATTGAGGAGTAAGTGATGAAGATGTGACAAATATAGAGCAGTAGATTGAGGGTATTTGATAAATCATAACAGATTATGTGTTATCATAAGTAATTTATTTAGGAGAATATATCTATAAAAGGTTTGAGAAATATGTGGTTTGAGGTTGTCTAGGACATTTAAGACTAGGTTAGAGTTTATAGAACAACAGTATTTTCAGAGATCTGCTGTATATCTTGAACACGCTATATAAAAGAAAATATTTTTTATCTTACTTTTGGTGGAATAAAATCTTACAAAGAATATATTTACAAACTGTATCAGCCAAGAAGAAGGAAGATCTTTTACTTGGGGGGTATAACCTATTGCTGAAGAGGCTCATGTATTAGGGTATAAATTTTTGATAAGGAATTTGAGACAACAAGGAATGTTGGGTGGTATAACGAATCATGATGGAAGAGTTGGTTACTCGAGGTAGATCCAGGGTAAACTAGAGGAACAATTATTATGTGTATAGTTATTTTCTACCAATTCATCAGTAATCCCATTGATGTTATTGAAGAATACATGTGTGTGTGTGGGGGTGGGTTTAAACTATATGATAATGATTTAGTTCTTACAATGAGGTTGAAATTTATAAATATAATATAAATTTGACTATATTTATTGTAATAAATTTTAGGTTGGTTTTTGAGTCATGTTTGAGTGGATTGAATACTATAACAGGTTTCAAAGGTTGAGTTTAAAATGAAATCATAAAATAAAGGGATAACATATTCACCCCTTATTAGTGATGCCACATTTATTTGGGAACTAAAATTTGAAATACAAATTTAAAAATAAAAAAATTATAATAATTTGTATTTAATAGTGTGATATATTATAATTATAATGATATTTGATAAGAAGTGATGGATAGAGAATAATTTTATCATATGTATAAATTGTTTTTCCTTCACAATTATCTTGTTTAAGGAGATTAATTTTATAATGTCTATTTTTCATTATTACTATTAAAAGGATTTCAATTTTTTTAATAGAGATTTATTATTATCATATAAAAAAAAATATAATTTAAAACATTTTCTAAAACCATTCAATAATGTTTATAATGAAAAATAGAACACACCATTCCGTGGAGGTGGTAGTCTGCACATATGAGTGGGTGATGCCATAATTATCCTTTGAACAAGAGAGTGGTGTAATGTGGTTAATAAGTCAATACTAATAAATAATTTTTAAATAAAATATTTATTTATTAAATATAATATTTAATCACATTCTACTAGTCCGTGAAGAAAAACAAACATGTTAATTCATAGAGGTGGAAGTCCATATGTGTGCACAATTCATATTTTACTTTTTTATTAACGGAAAAGGGAAATGTGGTTAATGATTTTATGAAGATCATAATAACATATAATTATAATAAATATAATAATTTTATAATGTTAATATGGATTACTGAAATTTTAAATAATAAGGAGTGCTAAAAATGAATTAGAATTGATATAGAGAATTTAAGAACTTACACATCACATCTTGTATTATCTCATATACAAAGGGGGTCAAGACTACAAGGGTTGGTCTTTTGAGATTACAAAATAACTTTAATTTGGATAAGAATTTTAAAGAAATGTTTGGGAAGAGTTTGGTTCAAAATAGGTGGGTTTCAGAGTGAAAGTAAGTGAGAAGATAAGGTGCCCTTTATTTGTGAAAACAGATGGCATTTTTGTAAATACCCAAGACTTTTGAATAACGTGAAATCAATCCCATTAAATGTGGATAAAAAACATGAAAATTAATGGATTGGGGAAGAGATAAGGTTGATATATACCTCAATTACTCAATAAAAAATATTTTCTTTAACATGTTATGCCCCTTTAACTCTTAAAAAACTCATTTTTACCATTTTGGTTTTCACAATGGTAACGAGTTCTAACCAAGGAAATGTATCAAAAAATGTAAAAAAATAAAACAAACCTTATTAAAAAAACACGACATAATGACTGAAAATTTTAATTTTTTAATAATATTAAATTTCTGAAAGTGATAAAAATTAAATTAAAAATAAAATATGTATAATGTATTATTTTTTTGAAAAACAAATATTACATTCTAAAATGTCGAATATTGGGTTTTAAATTAAAAATAAATTTTTTAATATATTAAATTCACTTATAAAATAGATATTTGGTCATATAATTTTTTTAAATTAACTTAAATTATATACTTATATAACAATAATCCTAGAAAATTCATGTTTTTTTTGTAAAAATGATATTTTCCACAATTCATCAAAAATTCAATATTTTTAGAAAAATAAAAAAAATTAATTTTAAGATAATAAATTAATGATAAATATAAAATATATGTAAATTTGTTTCATATTATAATTAATAAAATTTTAAATTTATCATGTAAATGAAAATACTATATATATAAAATCTAGTTTATTTAAAAAATGACCTTTTGATACTATATGTTTTTAAACTTAATTATTATAGATTTATAAATAATTTAACATTGATATATTAGTTTATAAATCTATATATAACCTACTATAATAAAATTTTATCTACGAAGAATTTAATTTATTAAAATTTAATATTCTTTATTAAATAGTCATTCTAAAAGAATACTTTTTAAAATATTAATTAAATAAAATAATAATATAAAATTATTTTGTTTATTTATTATATTTTTAGAAACTAATGGTTATATTATTCATGTAATTTTAATATGTTTTATTTCATTTTAGTTAGGTATTAAAATAGTTCGGTGTTGCATATGATATAATCTATTGAATATATTATTAATTTAAAGGATCCAAAATCTTAGTTCGTTATATTCTTCCACACTAAAATGAATTAATTCCAAAAGAATTTAATTATCAATTACTAATCAAAGTAGATGAGGGATTCATAAAATATTTATCATTTGGGATATAAATTATAATATGACATCTACTTTACACTCTTAAGATTATATTATGTTGTATAACCATCCACAAACAACATAAATTATTTATAAAATTATATACCCATGTATATATATATATATATCATAAAATATATTTTTCATAACATATCATTCAAAAAACTTTTTGAATCTCTAAGAAACTAACCCATAATGAAACCATATATCCTTATTGAAATTAAAACTATCATTAACACTCAAGCATTATAAAATTATACACTAACCAATATATACCACTATAATATTTTTGATGAAATTGACCAAAGATGTCAGAAATCAATGATCAATCACTTGGTTAAAAATACTATCTTACTTTTTAAAAATAACTCAACCCATTATTACCTCAACATAATTCATATATTAAACCATAGAGTTATCCAAACCTCAATGTTGTATTCTCCAACATTCATCCCATTAAAACACAACATTTTCATAAAATTAATAATCATGGCAATTAATTCCATTTAATATTCATTACTACAACTTTAAAGAAAAAATAATATATAAAAATCCATAGATATTTCACATAATCCCCAAAAAGTTTTATGTATACCAAAATATACCAAAATATCATCCGTCAATAATAATCTCTAATGAAAATAACTAAGAGCCTAAATATTTATTTTTTATTAATATTTCTTCCTCACTATCATAAGAATGTCTCGGAAACCCACATTTTCCATCATAATATGAACATAAAAATATTCTAAACCATTTAATTTTTCTCCCTTATTTAGTTATAATAAATGGTGTTTTCTAGACAGATACATTTCACTTCTTCTTTTATGTGATCCCGTTTCAACCAAATTCAAAATGGTTTTCAAATAAATTATTGTAAAAGATCACTACAATATGAAAAATCATTTCAAATATGTATTCTATAGTAGATAATTCATAGTATCCTTGGACACTATATGTTTGATCTACTTTGATTTATTTTATATTATCTTGTACTTAGTAACCTAATCTATTAAAGGAATTAAGAAATTAGTACTCTTAAATGATTTATAAAGTGAATTTAATTAATGAAAGAATATCCCATGATATTTTAAAGATAGGTATACATTATTAGGACCACTCATCTTTTACTAAATGGAATATCTAGTTGATACCTAGCCAAACATTTTCCAGATGATTCACACTAGGTGCATCGTGCCACCTACACATCCACCTTCCATCACCCAGAAAAGGAAATAATTTCTATTAAAAACAAAAAATATAAATTTTACCTAAAAATTAGGATGTTATCCAATATATAGACCTATCCATTTAGTTTTCTCAAAATTACTGTTAACCTAATATATAAATTATTCAATACTACTTTGAAGAATCTAATGGGTTATCTACACCTTTGAAATTATGATCATCCACAATAACTCCTAAACTATACTCAAACAATAATATCATAATATATAAAGTTATTTAAAACCTAATCTGATACAACCTATAGTATCATGTATATAGGAAGTCCTAATTACAATACATAAAGAAAAATTTTCATTACACACATTCGCAAGAAATTCTAGGTTAATAGTTTTTGAGAATCGGGAAAATAAATTAACTAAAAAAACATAGATAATTTTAAAATTTTAAATTTTCCTACTACATAAACAAATACTTAATCCATAATAAATATTAAACAACCTGAAATAATTATCAAGATAATTTAATCTTCTAAATGTTTCATACTTCTCTTATTTTTACAAACAATGTAAAATGAAACATAATAAAGGGGTGAACTCAGATGCTCATTAAGTCTAAAAATAAGAGATAATTTTCAAAAAAATTAAGTGATCATAAATTATAATATCGGTATAATCAGGATACATAAGAAATTTCTACCCAAAAAATCATAGATCACAAATCAGAGAATAAAATATGCATGGATGCTGAATTTTTTACATATCATAGAAATAATGCATACTTGGAAATTGTAGCAAATCCATAACCATAGAAATCAAAACATAATGTTCCAGGAATCACCAAATATTTCACTTAATATATAATTATTTATTACCCTATTTTCCTTGGTGGATCATGCTCCAATAATCTTTTTCTCTTCGGGAAACATGCATTACTAACCTGTTTCCCTTAGCTGGTCAGGCATCACAACCAGTTTCCCATTTTAGATCAAACATCACTAAACATTTCACCATAATCTCATGAAATTTAATCAGTTACACAATGTATTATAGGGTTATATAGGTCCCATGATCACTTAATGATTATCAAAAAACATGTGTTCCACATAAAAACATCTAATCATCACTACATGTAAACCTAAGAATTAAAATTATTTACCTATAAAATTTCACAATGTTTCCCAAAAATAATGACATAAACTAGATTGATTGATTCCAAATTCAACCTCACAAAGTACAAATTCGTAAAATAATTTAATGGGTGGTTCATTCAACAAAAAATCATTGAATATATGTCACCTAATATGAATAGTAAGATTGAAGTGGAATCATGTGATGAAATTTTATAAAACATTTTTTTAACATTATTAAAATGGATGGGATTATATATTATTTTAAAAATATGTTGTAAAAAGAGGTAAAGTGAAAACACTTGGAATAATTTTACATCAAAATAAAAAATCAATATTGGATCCTTTAAAAAGAACATAAAACTTTACCTGGAAATATAATTCCAATAAAAAATAACTAATTTTTAAAGTAATACCATATTTTATATTTTGAAATACCTTTTTTGAAAAAACACAACATAAAAATTGCAATAAAAATTATATTTTTGAAGTGTTAAAGAAAATTATGAAGAAGAAATAAATTTATACATACTTTAATTTCAAAATGATAAAGTGTAACATTATAATTAAATTAAAATATGAACTTGAAATAAATAACAAATTTAGATAGTGATGTTTGTTCTTGATAAAATCAAAATTTTATGTGCGAAAATAATAAAGAAGGAATTTTTGAATAAAATGTGAAATTTTTTCCTGAGAGATAAAATAAAACATTATATAAAATGTAAAAAAAGTTAATTAAGAAAATTGTTAATGCTGTAGTTCCAAATAAACCATATGAATTAATGAAATATATTTGACTTACAAATATCCCAAACAAATAACATAGTTTATGACGTAAAAAACATTTTAAAATTGTTTTATGTCGTAAAAATGTAATTACCTAAAATTAATTTATAAAATACCACATAGTCAAACCATATGGACGAATTTCCCCTACATAAAAAGAATATTTTCAAGAATAATAGTAATAACTCAATGAATGGGAATTGAGTTAAAAAAATATTGACAACATTTGGAGTTTAAATAATATGATATTCCAATAGATAGAGATTTAAATTGAATAAAAATTACCATGAATGAAAGGTATTCAATTATATATAATCTCAATTAGGTATCATATACACCACATTGAAAAATATTGAATAATATAAAACATATCTCAATGAGAAGAATATGAGATGAAAACCCTTACCTTTGTCCTAATTCATTATTCATCTTTTCTAAACATGTTGAATAATTCAATTAATTTATTTATTTACATACCCATGAACATTATTAGTAACTATAAACATTTATAATCCTAATTTATAATCATTCAATATTAATTTGTTAGTTATCTTTTTTATATTCTCCTTTATCAGACGTTTATAATTTTAATGGGCTATACTAGTTTTGTAGAGTCAATATTGGTATTTTTTCTAGTCTAAATATAATATTTCTCAAATAATTAATGTTATTGTAAGGTGAAAATTATAATGATTTATGTTTTTAATTTATTTAATGTGTGTTTAATTCTCTATAATTGAAAATGAAATCTAAAACAGTCATATTTTGATGATTCTTAACTGAAAATTAAAATTTTATTTCAAAAGAACTTTTTAGGAAAATTAGAAAACCCAAAGAAAAACCTACAAGTGGAAACCCAAATCATGGTTATAAAAAATTTCCTACCCCAAAAACTACATACTTATGTAAAGAATCCACCCCACATGACTACTCCACAAGCTATCTATTGTATGGTGGCATGGGCCTCTTACTGTTGGAAAAGCCACACCATCTCATTATTCCTAATTCAAATGGCCATGCTAGATGAATAATTCCTTATCTAAACTCCATTTGAATCTGATCCTTGTAGGGTGAATATTTCTTTTAGTATCAAAATTTATAACAATACTAGTATCCAAAAACTGCCCCAAACCCCTCCCATTTTAAAATTCATAATCAACAAGAGTTTCTAAATTTCAAATCCCAAAAAGTCCCCAAAATCCATAAAACTGATAATAGTCATCGATTTATGACACTCAAACTCATTTCCCAAATGACCAAGAAGACTACTACACTACTCCAACATAAATATAAGGGGGAATTCAAGAACAAGATTAGAGAACCAATCAATCCGAGTCTCAATTGATACAATGTCTCGGCACCATAGCCACACCTTCACCGCCTTCAACACATCGACATGGAAATAAAACCAAAGAAAAAATCACAAGCTATATGAAGTTATTTAGATGTTTTATAATGGTTAAAAATAATATAGGAAAAATAAAGCTTCGACACAATTTTACCCATGAATACACAACAACCACGACCCCAACCTCACCTTTGTTTCCACTGCCGCCCAAGTAAATGGAACCCACACAAAGAACCATTTTCATCATTTATATCCTCACCGAATCCAAACCCCAAATAAATTCATCCCAAAAATTAAACTCCACTTGAAAATCCCAAATAAAACTATTGATAAATAGATCATGAATAAAACCTAACAAACCGAGATGATCAGGCCAGCGTGACGCCAGTTTCCTTTTAGAGAGGACACCTCGAAGCTACTGAAGGCCGCCAACCGGGACCAGGCAAAGGACCAAGCCCAACCCTACATAGAGTAGTTTATATCACAGAGGAAAGGAACCAATGTTTCAACAATATCATGACGCTATCTGGACTGAGTCACAAGCCGAAGATTCACCAGAATGTCGAACAGTACGTCACTATCTAAAGTGACACAACCAAAAATCCAGATGCCTTAGACCTAGTCCTACTGCCACCACACACCCTGAAACAGTTCCATCCATATTAACTGATGTGGGAGTGTCCATTTTGCACACTGATCCAGACATCCCAACAAATTTCTAGGGCGCTCTCGATATCAGAGAGCTCTGGAGATTGACCCTATTTTAATGATCCTTAAACAATAAAGCACGTTTTCTTAAAAAATGAGTTAAATAATAATAATTTTTTTCTCCAAAAAAAATATAAACAATTATTTATATATTTTTATCCTGTTATACAAACTATTAAGGTCACGTAGTCATTATTGATAAAAATTCATCACATTGTTCAAGTACAAGGTTAAATTTACCCCAACATGAATATACCATGATTAATGTGTGATTATGAGATAGAATAGTTGAGATATCATTATAACATTTGAATAATTCTATCATTTAGTGTTATGGATATGAATCAATTACTTTTTATGAATAAATTATTTTTCCTTCATAGTTCTTTTATTTAAGATGGTTAACATTAAAATGATTATTTATCATTCATTTCATAAATAGAATATTAACCATTTATTAATAAAACATTATTCATATAATAAGAATATTTTTTCTTCTTTATAGAAATTCTTAGAATTATCCCTGAGAGGAGGTAAGGAAAAAATGGAACACACTCTTCCGTAGTGATGTTAGTCAAAAGATACCTCTGGATGATGCTTTCATATTCCACTAAACGAGAGAGGGTATTAATATGAGTTATCATATTATAATATTAAATAATTTATATATTATATAATTATATATTAAATTTCATTTTTGAAAGTATACATGTTTGGGGTGAAGAAAAAAAACTTTACATAATGGAGGAACTATACCACACTTACACATGATTCTTATTTTCATTTTTCCAATGAAAAATGGAAATTTGGTTAATGATTATAACCTCGCCATAATATCACATAAGTATACCAATGATACTGATGTTATAATTTTAATATGGTTTAGTGATATTTTGATTAATAATGAGGGTAAAAAAGAAATAGAAATGGGAAGGATAGATTAATAACTATTCCTAAGTTCTTGGATTATATTTATTATTTTGGGGAGTAAGACTTTGAGGGATCATATTCGGGAAAGGTAAAAACCTATTGAAGGTGTTTAAGAATCTTTACGATAGGTTTTTAAAGGGTTTGGATTGAAATAAGTGCACTTTTTTGTGAGGGGATGTTAGGAGTGTAGTTCCCATTTTATAATTGAAAAGGGATCACATTTTTCTAAATACATACAAAATTTCAATAATGGTAAGTCACTATCAAATAAAGTGATGCCAAAATTTAGGAATAATAGATATGGGAAGAGATAAATTTGAGATACCGCTTAAAAAAGTAATTAAAAATATTTTTTTAACATGTTAGTCTCTTTTACCTCTTTGGTTACTCATTTTTACCATTTTGATTTTCCCCACAGTTAATAGTTTTTACCTATGTAATTTATCTTTTATGTAAAAAACAAAATAGAACTTATTAAAGAATTTGCAACTAATGATTAATGTTCTTAAAACAATTTAATTATGATTAAATTTATAGAAGTAATTAAAACTAATTTTAAAATAATAAAAGCATAATGTTTTAAAAATGTATATTTTGAAAAATATATCATATGTTTAAAAATGTAAAATATGATTTTTTAAATTTAAAAATAAATTTTTTAAATTATAAAATCAATTATGAAATAAACATTCAGTCCTATAATATGGTTTCATGAATTTCCAATACACACTTATATACTAATAATTCCATCAAGGTCATGTTATCGTAAAAAATGATTTTTTTTCACTCTTGACCTATAAATCTATATTATTAGAAAAATATCATATATTAATATTTATATAGTATCACTATGATAAACATAAAAATTAAGTTAATTTTTTTAAAATAAATTATAATATTTAGGTATTATATTTTAAATTAAAATACAGTATATAAAGAAAAAAAGATTTAAAAAATATTATTACATTTTTAAACACGACATGTTTTTAATATTATTTCATATAGATTTATAAATAATTAAAATTTTATATCTTAGTTTAGAAATAAAAATATTTCTAATTATAATTCACCTTTAACTGTGATCAATTTAATTTATTGAAATATAATACCCATATTTTTAAATAGTTCTCTGAATGAAATCATTTTTAAAATATAATTCAAAGAAAATAATGATAGTTTATAATAATTTTAAATACTATTTCATTATTTTATACTAATGATTATATTATTTGTAAAATTTCAATATGTGACCATTCTTTTTAGTCAGGTGTTTGGATAGTTTAGTGTTGCGTGTGAGAGAATCTATTGAATATATTAATAACTTAATGGATACAAAATATCGGGTCATTACAAAAATGTCCCTCCAATCACCTCCTAATACCCAAATGACCTTCAATCACACTTGACATTTTCAACCATGATTTGTAAGAAATATTGTTTCTTGAGATGTTGATTGAGAGACATGGGGTCACCCACCACATTTAACCACATCCCCTCACACCCCCTTGCGTCATGAACCATGTGAAACAATCAAAACAAAATGCTTTGAATGTGGTCCTTTAGTGACTAATATATAATGGAAGTTATAATCTTTAATGACCATTCAATAATGAACACTCTTTGTTACTGTCTAGGTTGTTTCTAAAAAGATTTAGTTACTACATTTAGTGGTTGGTGGTGAAATTATTTCTAATATTTCTCTATATATATCCATTAATCTATATTTTTAATCTCCACTATAATGTTTCATATTTACAATGGATTTGGGAAAACATATAAATATGGAGATATTAGATGCATATTTAGAAAAATTATAATAAATCAAACATGTTTAGGAAAATATCTCCCTAAATCAAGATATAATCATGATAAAAGGAATGATACATATGGAAATAAGTGTACATAAGTAATGCATATAAATTTAAAATTCAAAAAATAGTCACTAAATACCTCATAAGAAATGAATTCTCGCTAAAGTAATGGAATTGAAATGAATTTTATTATAATGCTAATAACCGATACCATGGTATCATAATCATGGAAAATACATGGTATCTTTAGAGATGAAACATTACCCAATTCTTTGAGGAAATTATAACTAGAAACACCTATATGATAACATGTACAAAAGATAATTCATATCTTATATGAAAAAATCATGAGAGAATAAGTATTAACAAGTGAAAATATATTTCAACATTCAATATTAACCAAAGTGTAAGAGATATGAGTTTTAATATTTAAAATCCATATTCAATGTATAAACTGGTGTCTAAGTAAATACCCATCAATCAAGATATGAATGTATAATGTATTCACATTGTTTAGTATATGATAAGTGTAATAACCCAAAATATTATAAAAAAATTCCTCTTTGATTTATTTAAATATATTATTATGTTATATGGTAATAGAAAGCACATTGAATCTTTGTTTTTATTATATTATATAATAATTAAAAGACTATTAAGATTATTTACCTATGATAATATAGTCATTTAACGATGATCATTTGATTTGTATATATACATTGTTTTAAAAAATCAAATTGACACAGAAAATGAAAGTGATAAGCTCATCCAGTAGTAACATAACCTATGAGTCCAATTTATCAATGAATATAATAGAGAAAGAATCTATGGGATTTTCCCCTGATAAATCATAATATGAGATCCAATAACTTAAGCATGAGAGAAACTATTTATGGGATATGTTCATGTTGTTTAAAATATTTTCCAAAACTAGGTTCACCGAACCAGCCCCTGAAAGTCTCATAGTCGCACACCACAATCTTAGGGAATGTTCTAGTGTATTAAAGGTATATGTATCACGAATTAGGAAATATGAGTATGTAAAGAACAGAATCATGAATATATTTCATCCTACTATTCTTGATTTTTTATTTTGATACAATAAAACAGAAATTATATATTTGTTTAATATCCAAAATCTATTAAAGAACTTATTTTTATAAATTAATGGAATTTTTTGAAATAAAACATATTTTAATAAAATATTATTTTTAAATAATAATTATTAAATATAACTATAACATAATTTTTAGGAATTCTAACATAATTTTGATAGGAATTCAAAAACAATTATTATAAAAAAACCCAACATTTCTTAATAAATATAAATTTTTTTTAAAAGTGAAAATTAATATATTTAGATAATCATTTAGATAAAATAAATATTATTTTTGGAATTAGAATGTATAAATTATCTAACATTGAATTTTTCATAAACTTCTAAGACAATCAAATTTTTAGGTATAATATAAATATCGTATAAATGTATGGTGTGTATTACGATATAATAATGGCCTTTATGTGATGTAATAAAAACTATATATAGTATGCACGACCAAATATATGTTTTCCTTATAAAATAATATGATTTTTGGTTTATTTTATTAATTTTATAAAGCCATTATGAATCTTCCAAAGCCATAAATATATTTTATTGTTTCAAGAATAATTTCTTTAAGAGTATGACTCGCCACCACATAATAAAGGGAATTATTTTATTAATTTTATACCTTTGACATATAAAATAATTAAAACCAATCCCCTTTGGATGAAACCAATAAAAAACCATAGTATGGTTTGTGGTTTTGGTTTTTTAATTATATAGAGTCCAAACCATAAGTTTGAGAAATAATAAACGAATCACCACTCTTTTTTATATAAACCCACCCAACCTGCCATTTCTCTTCACTAAAAATCCTATTATCACGTTCTTACATTTACCTTTAATCTATAGAGTCATCCTTTGGTTCCTCAAATCTCTCAAGAATCTCATTCAAAGCATTTGGAGTCACACATTCAAGTAAGGGATCCTCACCTCATCTTCATTATTCCAGTTTCCTTATTATCTTATGCATCATATTTCCAATTCCTAATGTTGGGAAATGTCTTTTCATATATCAATTTCTTATAATATAATTTCCAAATTATAATATAACCCTTTCAATCTATTCGACCCATTTTAGGAATCCTTATGTGACACCATTATAATACTAAAATTTCACCACAATTTTTCATGCCGAAACTATTGTATAGTGAATACCATACCCATTTCCTATCAATGATGATGACCTTTATACAGTTATAATATTTTGGAATGGGAATAAAATATATGAATTACACACTCTTTGATCATGGAATAAAATATGATGTTGAATGAATCTATGTTGTATGATCAATGTGACACATTTAAAGACATGAATGAAATGAAAGTGATGAGTGCACCCATAATTATATAGGGATCCAATGAATTTGGTAATGTTTGGTCTCATGAGATTTTATATTGGGATAAGGAGTGAATCTGATTCCTTTATAGTAATTTTCATGTCATGATTTACTGGCAGTAATCCTTGACGTATGTTTATGATGCATTTTTTAAAGTTATTGCCACATTTCCTAAGATGCCTTTATGACTGTCATGTTATATCATGTACCACTGTTTGAGTTTATGATTCCTATCATTTTATGCCCCATTAGTATGCCTATTATATAACTTTTATCACCTTATTCGGTATTAATTCCCTTAATGGGGATTTATATATCACCCCTTTCTTATGTATGCCCCTAGGTTATCCAGTTCCATTTTAAAAGAAATGGAATTTTACAAGCATGTAATGGATGTTTTCAATAATAATGTTGCATCCCATGTTCATGATTTTATTCTATGCACAAAATTCCAAAATACAATAAACTTATCAATCATCTTTGTTTTATTAAGGGGAATATTATGTAATAAATCATGTATTAATTTTAAATTAATAGAAGGGTTGTTATAGTCTGTATTAGAGGAATATTTTAGTTTTTTAGGATTAGGTTTAAGAAAATATAGATAAATACTTAGGAAAAAAACTAAGTATATGAAAATATCCCTAAATTTTGGTATGTATAGATTAATTGTTTTATCAAGAAAATAAAACCTTGTATCGATACTATAAGTGGATGTTGTTCTGGAATAAATCTTCCAAGGTGTAACAACTCTGATAAAGTGTGTTGAGCCAGACTCGACATAACCTGGTACATAATAATGGTCCTTACTATGCACATGGTTTGATAATAATTTGGGATATTCTTTGGTAAAATCATTATGAACCATTATTAACGGAACAAAAAATGACCGTAAGAGTCTATGTTAGGAAATAGATCACAGATAACATATATTGAATACTAGAAATTTGTATCTTAAAAAAATACATGTAATTTACATATTATATCTCTAATGTAATTGGATTACCATTCAAGTTTTTAAGTGTTTAAAATATACTCATCCCTAATTTTTCTTTTATTATATCCAATGGTCATAAATAGGAGGTATCCGTTAAACAATAAATGCGACTAGAAATGTGATAACTACCCAAATGAGATACCCAACTCGATGAGAGTGAGAATCTCAATTATTTTAATGAAACTCTTGATGACTTAGTTTCTAAATAGAAACCTATATTAGGAGGATAAACCAAAGCCCTTGAAGAATGAACAAGCTTTAATTCAGGGATTTATGAGACAAAGGCCTCTAAAATTCAAAGGATATTCCGATCCCATTATCATGGAATAATGGATAAAATCTATTGGGAAGAACTTATCTATCCATTAATATTATAAAAAAGAGATTGTTCTAGTAGATATTTATCATATTGATGGAGAATATGATCAGTGATATAAATTTATCAAGAATATGAATCCTGAATAAGATATCAAAGTGATTAGGTGGAAGGAATTCCAGATTTTCTTGTTAAATAATTTCTTCACACTATTAAACAAAAAATTGAAAAGGATTTCATTTCCCTAAAAACGGTGAATAATATATTAGGGTGTATGGAGAAAAAAATCACAATAGTTGAATGATAAGTCTCTAACATTATTGTTACCCCTAATTCAAGGTTAATTGCTACTTTGGGCATGATAAACTAGCCTACAAAATGATATGGTGATCCGTGACATTGATATCTATGAGGAAATGGGCCAGTGTTCCCTCAATATTGAAATAGAGTTTGGTGAATCTCAAGGTTATCATGGGGATAAGAATTGTATAGTGGAGTTCAATTTTCGTTTCCTGATAGAGAAATTCTAACTATTCCAAGAAGCTTCAACATCCCACTTGTGAATGGTGTTGAAAGAAACACACGAGAAATTGTGTAAGGGGTAAGAGGAAATTATTTATGTGCAGGAAGGATGGAAATCTAAATAGAGATTTCTGACCAGAGAAACGAACTAATACGATTGAGGAAAGGAATGATCTAATAAACCATCTGTGATTTTTTCGTTACATTAAATTTAAGGATCCATGGAACTTTCCAAATCAATGCACAAAGACAATAGTTATTAAAGACAACTAAAAACCTCCAAGGTAGTAAGTGTGAGTTTCCTCCATCACAACTACTTAGGTGGATCCAAATAATAAAGTGGTGATAGGCACACTAATTATTTTTTAATGGATATATAATTTAATTTTCGATCCTAGTTTTATGTATTCCCTCATAAAATAATAGATTAGTATAACTATAAAAAAACCATCACAAAGAATGGAATTTGAGATATCAAGGAAAATGAAAGAAGGGTAAATTATTGAATCTTGGGAATGTAATTCATCCCCTATCATAATTTGTGGTATGAACTTCATAGGGATCCTGGTAATGATGAATTTTGTGTAATTTGATGTAATTTCGTGTATGGATTGGCTTTCCTTATATAGATGCAACATAAATTTCTATGAGATGGAAATTACTCTTGTTATTTTGAAGTGACCCACAATTCTGTACATGTGCAAGGAGGTGGATGAATCTTCCTGAACACAAAAAATATCAAGAAAGGATATTATTTTACTATAGTCAATAATATCTTGCTCAAATGATTGTGTATAAGAAAATAACCACCATCGAAGACATTATTATTGTGAGGGAATACACTGATGTGTTTCCTAAGGAATTACATGGTCTTCCTCCTTTCCAAGAGGTTTAATTTTCCATAAATCATATACATGGGTAATTTCCATTATCCAAGAATGCATATAAGATGTATGTTGTGGATCATGAGGATCTAAAGAAACAACTATATATGATTTTGGATTAGTGGTTCATATTCCCAAGTGCTTCACCATGGGGGGTATCAGTCATCTTTGCCAAGAAAAAGGATTAGTCAATACACATTTGAATTGATTATTGTGAGCTCAAAAAGACCACGATAAAGAAATATTATCATCGTACAAAAATTAATGATTTTTTATTAGCTACATGGAGGAAAATAATTTTCCATGTTGGATCTGCAGGTGGGATATCACTAAGTCAGGGTAAAGGTGGATATACCCAATAGTGCTTTTAGTATAAGTACGAGCATTAAGAATTCATAGTAATACTTTTCAGACTCACTAATTCTAAAAAAATCATCATAGACATAATTAATAGGGTATTCAATGATTACGTCAAGAAATTTGTGGTAGTACTTATAGATTATATTATATATACTCTAAAATAAAGTAGGATCATGAGAAGTGTATGGGTAATGTACTAAAGACCACGTGAATGGATAAGAATTATAAAAAGTGCAATAAATAAGATTTATGGTTGAAGGAATTCTCATTATTAGGTAATATAATAAAAATAAATTGTATATATGTGGATACTTCAATGATAAAAGTAATTAAAGGATGTTCGAGGACAACATCTATGAAAGATATCCATATATTCCTTGGATTATCAGTGTATTATCATTTATTTGTTGGAAATATCTATTGATTTTCAAACACTCTAACCAAGCTACCTCAGAAGGGACTCAAGTTTTCATAGAATGATTAAAACAAAGAGTGATTCAAGGAGTTAAAAAAGTGTCTTATCACTACACCTATGATCATACTACCCAAAATTCGAAAATTTTTTATACTTTTTAGTGATGCTTCAAATAATGGATAGGGTTGTGTGTTAATAAATAATGAAAAGTCATAAAATATACTTCAAGGTGGTTTAGTTTCCACAATCAAACTACCTAACACATGATATGGAATTGAATGTAGTGATCTTTTCTTTTTGAATATGGGAAAATTATCTCTTTGAGGATAATTGTGAAATATAAACGAATCACAAAAACCTCAAGTATATATTCACATATAAAGAGATGAATATGTTCCTACAATAATGCTTAGAGATGATTAAGGAATATGACTAATCAATTCACTCTAATTTTTAGAAACAGAATAATGTTTCATATGATCTAAGTATAAATGATCAAAAAATTCTTTCATTGATCATAATTAAGGAGGATTTGATCTGCTAATATCTGCGAAGGATTGACTTGGGAGTCATGAAGGAATGAACATCATTCATTCTTTAAAAAATTATTTAACAACCATCCCTTATAGAGAGGTTAATAGTTTCTCAAAGAGTTTATGTGTGAATTCCTAAGAAAGTGGAAACTATAAGAAAAGAGAAATCCTTGGATTTTATTGTTAATGTGTAAGGGGATGTGATATTTGGATCATGAATATGCAGAACATCAAATCATAAGATATAGATGGAGTTTTTTGATGATGCACATAGCTCAACCTTCTTCATCCACCAAGGAATCACAAAGATGTATCAAGATCCCAATGAACACTATTGGAGGGATAATATGAAAATTGATATCACAAAATATACATCAAGACGTATCTTATATCAGAAAGTGAAAGAGGAAAAGAAAAAATCAAAGTGGATGATGTAACCATTACCTATATCAACATGGAAATGGGAAAACAACACTATGTACTTTGTCACTAGTACTCTAAATACATCAAGAGGGAAAAATTTTATATGGGTTGTGATAGATTGTGTTATTAAGAATACCCAATTATTTATGATTTGAGAGGATTTATCATTGGATCAACATGCACAGATACAGATCAGAGAAGTGGAGAGGCTGTATGGATTACAACTATCGATTATATCTAATAAATATATGAGATTCACATACAGGGTCCAGAAAGGTCTTTAACATGCTCTAAGGATGGAGTTGAAATTCAACATGGCATATCACCCCAAACTGATGGCTAATCCATGTGGAATATCTAGACACTTGAGAATATGTTTATAGATTTTTGAATTGACTGAAAGGGAAGATGATATCCATATCTTCCTCTGGTAAAATTCTTTTATAATAACAATTTCGACTCATAAATACAAATGGATCCCTATGCATACCTTTATGGGAATAGGTGCTAAAAACCTTCATGTTGGGATGGAGTTAGGAAAAATGGAAAGGTTCTAAAATGGTATAGGAAATGTAAGAAAAGGTTAGGACCATTCAACAACACATCTGGGATACGTAGAGTTGAAATAAGTTCTTTCATGATAATCACTGAAGATACCTTGAGTTGGATATTGGAGACATTGTTATCCTTTTGATAGCTCTATGGAAGAAAGTAATGAGATTTGGGAGCATAGTAATGATTTATCCATAATACATTGCCCCCTTTGAGATCCTTAACACATCAAAGTAGTGAACTATTGACTAAAACTCCCACATAAACCATCTCAAGTACATGATATATTCTACATTTTCCAATAGAGGATGTACATACCAAACCCCTCTAATGTACTAAATCCATAGGAGTTTACATAGGAAAATGATATTTCCTCCAAAGAGAAGCTGAGGATAATCTTAGATTGTAGAGACAAATTTCTATGAAATAAGACAATGGACTTGGTCAAAGTGTTGTGGAGAAACCACAAGTTTAAATAAGTGATTTGGGAACTGGATGAAGTTAGGTGAAATAGACACTCTCATATATTTTTTGTGAGGGAAATAGAAATTTAAAGGGTGATATTTATAAAGTGTGAAAAGTTTAACGATCTGAACTATTATAAATAACATTCAACTTATGATGTAATTAAATGTGTTATTAAGTAATATGGTCCTAAAAAAACACACACTTCATTATTTTTATTATATTCTATTGTATTTAAGAAAATATTAATCATATTTTACATTGAAAATAAAATAGTAGAATAGTAATATCCTGATTAGTATAAATATAGGGTTTTAACCAATCCAATTGACACAAACAATGGAAGTGATGGACTTAACTAGTAGGATCATACCCTATTAAGATCATTTATCGAATATTATGAGTATGTTAATATCTCTGGGTAACATTGATTAATCCCAATCTTAGATCAAACAACTTAAGAAAGAGAAGAATCTTTTATAGGAAAATTTCTATTTCATCAAAATCACAGCACAAACCATGCTCGTCAAATCACCCCATGAAAGTCTCACCATCCAACACCATTCTCTTAGGGAATTTTCTGGTGTATTAATGGGATATGTATCTAGACCCTAGCAATAAATGTAAATAAATTATACAATAATGAATATATTTTCAACCTATTTTTTTTGACAGAATAAAATAGTAATATTCTTTTTGGTAAATATTCAAGTTTAATTATGGAATTTATTTTTAATAATTATTATATATGTTTAAATAAATAATATTTTAATCAAATAATTTTATTAAATAGTATTTATTAAATTTTAATGTTCATATAATTTTTATGATGTTATATGTAATTTTTATGAGGGTTTGAAAACTATAATTGTAAAAAACCTAGCATTTCTTAATAAATCTATATTTTATATTTGAAAGTGAAAATTCAATTATTATGAAAATTATTTAGATAAAATCTAAATTAATTTTGGAATCAAAACATAAATGTTATAAAATGGTGATTTTTTTTATATTTTTCTATGACAACCGAATTTTCAATTAAAATTTAAATAGAGTACAAATATATTGTGTGCATTATGATATCATAATAACCCAAAAGAGTTGTAATAAATACAATAAATGATATCCAGGACCAGATCTATGTTTAAGTTTTAAATTAATTTGATTTTGTTTTTATTTTAAAAAACTTATTAATCCATTATGAATCCTCTAAAACCATTTATATATTTTTAGGTTTAAAAATAATTTCTTTACGTGTATGATTCAACTCTACATAATTAAAGGGAATTATTTTATTAAGTTTGGTACTATTATATATGGATTAATTAAATACACTACAAATTTTTATAAATAATTGGCAAAATCTGGATATGTTTTTTAGGTAAGATTATTTTATTATATAGAATCCAAAACCCATGTTTGAGAAATAATAATGAAATCTGCAATATTTTACTATATAAACCTACCCAATAACACATTTATCTTTACAAAAAATCTCAATAGAATGTCCTTACTCTATCTTAACCTCTCTTGATCCTACCATGGTTCCACCAAGATCTCACGAATCTCCTCCAAAGCATTTGGAGTCACACCCACAAGTAAGGGATCCCAAGATCCTCTTATTTATTAGTGATTATTTATTATCTTATGACTTATATCTATAATTAATAATTTTTGGAAATGTATTTACATGTACCTGTTACTGAAATATTTTTGTAAAAATTATGAGATACCCCTTTCACTCTTATCCACATATTTTACAAAACATTAAGTGACACAATTAGGCTGCCGAAATTTCACCACGATTTTCAATGCCAAAACAATTATGTAGTGAATACCATACCCATTTTCTATCTAAGCTTTTCACATTTATACATTATAATTATTTTCATTCGGAGATAAATGTAGTTTTTCTTCATTAATTGACAATGAAATAAAATATAATGATGAATCAATCCATGTGGTATGATATATGTGGACCAATGTATCATTAGAATGAATTGAAAGTGACATGTGTGCCATGAATTATATAGCACCCCAATGCATTGGGTAATGTTTAGTCTTACGAGATGTCATTTTGGGGATATATTGAAGCAGATTCCTTTATAGGAATTTTTTATCATGATGTATTGGTAGTTATCATTTATATATGTTTATTATGAATTGTTTTCATTTATTTCCATATTTACCTTAGCACCTTTATGATTATCATGTTATATCAAGTATCACTATTAAAATTTAGGATTCATGCATTTCACCGAGGGAGGACTCCTCAAAAACTTTGACGTGAACCTTAGATCATGATTAGATAAATTAGAGAAAGGATCTCCATGAATTCTTATCACTTACCTCATATATATCATAGAATTATTATCAAGGGACATATCTTCTATTATTTTTTTTGAAATGTGATGTCTATGTGAATTGATTAAACACCATTAATGTACCATCATTTTTATTCGATGTACATATAATACTAGAGTTAAAACATATCATTATTTTTCTTTATGTTTATTCTTTAATGGGAAATTATTCTATCATAATTTTAGGTAATATTCATTTAGATTTGACTTGTTAGAGTAAATATAGTGAAGTAGTTGATTTTTTTGTGGTTCTATGTTCAACGATTTATTGACTAGTTTATGATAGGTTTTTACCTATGGAATCATTTCATCTTGGCGTAATTCAGTCATGTATATTATCATAAATCTCTAATGTTCACTTTTTTTATTTGGGTTTCCAAAATGGCTTTTGATATATCTCTAGTGAAGATTACTCATAATATTGATACCCAAAACATGATTTTTTAGATTTATTAATTTATCTTTCTATTATTATTCTCATAATTCATTTAGGGAGTTTTTTCATTGTTTTTTCAGAAATGGTTGAGTTTTTTATACCATAAATTTAGTGAAAACCATGTGATCTCCATGGGATTGGCTCTATAATTTTTTGAAGATCTATTTTAAGGGTTGAAGATTGGTTTCTCCAATAGTGTGAGAAAACTATATTGTGTTCCCATTCTATCTGGTGGAAACTACATGTTGGGTGCACGGTTTAGTAAACCTTATGAATAAATGATATAAACTATCGAAAATATTAAAATTTGTAGTTTTTTAGTTATTCCATCATCTGGATTTATAAATTTATGGTTATTCTTCTTTATCATTCAACTCCCATGACCCTGAAGCATCTCCCTCTTAGTTTTACATCATTCCATGGTGATATCTATGGAGTTTCTTCATTTTTTTACTGTGGATTTTTCATGGAAACCATTTATAGATCTCTCCACCTTGTCCCTTACCTAATATTTTTTTGGATAATTCCCTAGAAAAATATTCACCACCAAGGGTTTCTAAAATATTGGTTTTAATTGGGGATTTTTATATTATTGGGATTAATTGGTCATAATAGAGTCTTCCTTGGACTTTTAATTATGAAATAAGTATATTATTGATAAATTTTAAGGGATTAAGGTATATTCTCTCCACGTATGATTATTTAACTTTTAAATCTTATTTTCTTATGATTTCTATTATGTGTTATAAATATTTTTTGATTTCTTTAAAAAAGATTCTTGTTTTTTTACTATTGGAATATTGTTATTTTTTTTGAATTTCAAGCAGTGTTAAAGTGTTTCATCTTTGGTTCTACAACATAAATATATTTTAAAATGATTATGAATTCTAGGTGATTGTTTTATTTCTTAATAATTTCTTTGAAAAGAATTCAATTCTATTGGTGATTTTTTTGTATTAAAATAGATTTTGAAGAGTTTTATCTTGAAATTTAAAGCTGTAAAAAAGAATATTTTTAGGATTTTAATGTGTGAATCAATATATTTATTTCATTTTCAAGGGATTGAAATAATAATAGGGGTTTACATTTAATTTATTCAGTTTTATGATTATGATGTTTTTTTAAAAGATGATTAGCATCGATAACTTTTGTTCATGGCATGTGTTGGTTTTAAAGGTGATTTCATATGGATTATTCAAATAAACTAGTTTTCTAATCGGGATGTGTTCTGTAATGTGTTTTAAATTCATTTTAACTCTAATGAGATTTCAAAGGGTTATTTTGAAATTTATTATCCATTATTGATGGTTTATTGGATCCAAACATGATTTGGTATATTATTTCATTATATTGGTTATCAATTAATTTTTAAATTCACATTTTTAAATGCACATTACATGATTTATAGTTATCTTTCTCATTATATATTCGTTTATTAAAGAGATACTATTTATGATTACATTGACATCTCTTTATTCCTTAGTTTTAGAGGGATGCTATAATTTACTATTCATTGTTTAACTTATAATATGCTGTGATTTTTAATATTTATTTAAAAAATATATTTTCTAAAAAGATATAAAAAAATATTTCTTGGTATGTTCTTTAAAAAATATGAAATCCACCATTTTATGATTTCAATGAACTTTCCAATTTTTAATGGTGGATATCACCACTTTAGTTAGAAAGAAATTTCGAAATGTGTTATTTAATATTTTTAACAGAACAATTTAAAATAATAATGGAATGTTATTTTTTTTCTTTTAAACAATGATATAGAACTTACATTTGTATCTGTATTAAAACATGCATAAAATGGATTGAATTTAAAATATTATTATTGGGATTTAGGGAGATATGTACTAGATATATGCTCTAATTCCTATCATATAGAGGTTTAGTGCATGTTTTTGTTGGATTCATTTTCTACGTTCATGGTTTTGGTTCTATAATTTCTGTGGAAATAAGTGATGGTTATTCATTTAGTTCATAAGGATATATAGTCATGTTATTGATTTATTTTTTGTATATAGTTACACTGATTTAACTTTAAATATTAGCATTTCCATTGAAAATTTATCATATGTGTTTTATTTTATTTGTATTAAAGTTTATTTTTAATTGTGTTATTCCTAAGTTTGTTTGGTTTTATCTTTTTTCAATATTTCAATATTTTCATATTGGATAAGTTCATGTAGAATCATGGGAGAAGATTAATCGGTAAGTTTAACTCAATATTGTTATGTAAAATGATATTTTAAGATCTTAATAGTACTAATATTCAAAAAGATATCCATGATTACTGATCTATTTGTACAAAATTTGAATTTGACAAAACATTATCTTTCTATATACATGTTCTTAGATGGAGTTGAAACTATACATAGTTTAATTTATGAACATTTAACAAATTTTAGGTAAAAAAATTAGAGTTGTGGTTGTATGAATTTAAATATATTAATATATAAAATTTTATATTTAGGAATTAAAATATATGAATTTATTGTTGGGCATAAGATGATTTGATGTTGGAATACCTGAGAATTCACGAGATAGTGAAAACAACCTCTAATGGAAGAACATTTATTGCAGTTTGACCAGATAGAATTCTGAGAAATAATTAAAAATATGTTACCATATAAAGAATAATATAATGTTTTCTAGGATGGATAAATACCATGTTATACCATACCGAAGGAAGTAAGATGATATATCAGGTTAAAAAATTTGAAGTCAGTGGATAGAGATAATTGATGATCTCTAAAAAAAGTTTCATTAGAAATTGAGTGGAATCTTAAAATATCAATGAGAAAAATAATATAGTTCATTCCATTAGATAGATAAAGTTTATGGTGTATTGGATATATTCCATCGAAAATAAGAGGTCTTATAAAGAAATATCAGAAAAATCTACCTTCATGTTTGTGAATTGGAAAGAGTTATACGGATATCTAAAAAAACATTGTAAATCCATTAATTGTGACAATGTTTAGATGATATGTCAACTTTCTGAAATGTTTATGAGATTTATGGGAAATAATTATTGATTATATTTATGTAAATTCTTATAATTAATGTTTAATTTTATGTTATATAAGAATTCAAATTTGTTAAAATGAAATAGGAGTTAATTAAGAAATTAAAAATTGGATCTCGTGTTTCATCCTTAAATTGGGGGAGGAAGTATGTGTATATAAACAGGATAAAGATTATTGTGAGAAACTTTTGTTTCTATTTATATTTCTGGAGATAATTTTTTGAGAGGGAATAGCATGATTTTTTATAAAATATTACAATTGGTAAAATAAGTGGAGAATCAGATAGAAAAGCGACAGACAAAGATCCCACCGATGTAGAAATACCAGATGCAGAAAGTACCAAATATAGAAGGAGCATCATACCAAGGTGATTCATATAGAGGAGTATTAGACTAAGGTACATTTAATGGAGGTTCATCAAAAAGAGCATATTAATCAAAGGATTAGTTGATAGGTGTGTATTAGATAGAACTCACAAGACTAAGGGTACCAGAAAAATTATAATGGATGAAGTGTTTCCATATAGAGGATTTCAATGGAATATTTATAGAAAATGTTCGAGAAAGATGAGGTTTAAGGTTTTGTAGTTCATTTAATATTTTAGGATGTTTTGAGATGAATTTTATTTTAAGATATTTGTCAAATATCTTGAAGGAGTTTTATATAAGAAAATGTGATCCAACTTTCTTGTGTCAAAAGAGAAATAGAATAAGAATATATTTCTACAATACAAAAAAAGAAAGAATATATTGTCACTATTTGGTATATTCTATTGCTTAAGAGGCTTGTGGATGAGGGGTATGACTTTTCAAGAAGGAAGAGGATACATGAAGGATAGTTTGGGGGTTTAACCAATGGTGGAAGGAGATTTGGTCAGTGGGGGTTAAAACAAGGTGAAAATGATGAATGCTTATTGGAGGGGATAAAAATTTTATAACTGGTCCATCTTAATCCTATTGACATTTGTGGATAACTAATTAAAGGGAGTATAAAAAACATTGTAAAGAGTATGTTCTCATAGTGAGGGAAAAACTCACAAATATTGTGTGCTGATATCTCTATTTATATTTTACACATATAAGGTGAGGTTATGGTATATATTTGAGTGCATCAAGAACTCTTACAAGATTCATAGGTTTCTTTAGAGGGGAAACTATAAAATAAATGGATATGTGATTCATCCCTCCCCCTTTAAGTGCTATCACACAGATCAGGGAATCACCCATGGTATCCGAGTAATGGTGTCCTACAAAAGATAATAATATTTAATGAGGATGGTGAATAAAAATTCGGAAAGTAACTGGGGTTTTACTATTCTTAATTATAATAAATATCATATTTGGAGGAAATTTAGGTTACCCAACCTTATAACCCTTGGATAATATTTTATAAATTCTAAAATAATGATATTTCCTTCTATTAATGACGATTCTATTTTTTTTCTTGATATTAGAAATATGGAAGTTGATTTTAAAGTCAAAAATTCCATTTTGATGGCTCTATCTGAGAAACTTTATTAAAAAATTACCAGGTTTAAAATAAATAATGTTATGTGTTTTATGTTTCTAACCTACTGTAGAATAAATAAAAAGGTAATTGTGTCTATGTTTCAAATTTTGAGTAGTATATTTGAAGATATGAAGATGTCAGATAATGAGAATTTTCATGAGTACATAAGAGGGTCAAAGGTACTATTACCAATATCAGAGGTGTTACTAAAATTATAGAGGACTCTACTATTGTAAAGAACCTTATTATTAACTTTATATATAGGTTTGATTCCATTGTTTTATCTCTTTATGACTGAGATAATCAATTTCTTGATGAACATTAAAATATTCTCATAGAAAATGAAATGAGAAATGAAACAGTTATTAATAAAATGGATAAGAAAGAAATATATTATTAAGTAACATTAAAATGGAAGTTTAGAGACAAAGAAATGGAGTACGAGTCAAGTGATTCAGATTGTATAAAAGACAAACAAGACTTTAAAAAATCATTTCTATTCTATATAAGAGATACAAAAAAGGGAAATTTGAATGGAAAAGGTAATAAATGTATTAATTTCATGGATTTCAATGGTAGTTTATGTTTTATAATAATCTATCCAAAGAATAATATCAAACATTATGATTTATAAGAAGAATATGAGATATCTCAAAAATATAATTCAAAGAAACATTAAACAAAAATCATTATTAATAACAAAAATTAATTGGTAATAAGAGAGATAGATGACTCATCATCCCATATAGAATATTATAGTGAATTGAACTTCGCCAATAATGTTAAAAAAATTGTTTTACCATGAAGTTATTATAATGAAGATAAAATAGTAATGTAATGGATTTTAATTTTCTGTTCAAAGATCTTGAAAAATTAACCCAACTCAAGAAGGAGAAAAAAAAGTTCAAGAAATATACTAAATAGGTAAAATTCTAGAATAATGACCATGTAAAAGAGGAAGTGAAACACCATAATGAGATTATATAATAAATATTGAATATTTCTGAGATGTAATATAATACGAAATATCTTTATGAAACACTACCCAGACAAGAGAAGATTAACAAGAAATAAATAGAATATGAGGAAATTATACATAAGAGATTAATGTTTGATGAATTCGAGAAGATGGTAAATGTTCTTGAGGAAAAGTTGACTGAGAATGAGGAAAATTATTGTGAGACAACGTCAATGTGTCTTGTAACAAAAAAATGAGTTAAAAAAGATTATATAATACTTCACCAATGTATTTTATGTTAAACGTGAATCTAGGGTCTCTAGAGGGAGGTCGATTGTATTCCAAAAAAATATCAATGCAGATATAATTTTACTAAAAATAAAGATTAAAAAGTTAGTTTAAATCAGTTAGGACTAAGAAGAAAAGTGATAAATAATCTTCCATAAAAATACTGGAATACGTTGATTTAATTCCACCCTGAACAAAGAAATTAATAGTTTTTAAAGATACAACAACCAAAACAATTAGGGAAGAACTACTATCAGTATGGAAGACAATGATTTAGAGGATTATGTTGGTGTTTTGGATTATTCAGGGACAAAAAATACTTATGATGGAACAATATGTCACTACCAAAAAAGTGGGAGGAATTAATGAGAATCTATGATAAACATATAAGAACAAACATTTCATGGAATAATGTTGTGGAAGAAAAGTGACTTTAGAAGGTGAAAAGTTCAAAAAATCAAAGTGGGTCATCTAAGGAAATCAAGAAAGTTGAGAAAGAAATGAAAATGTGCTTAATTATTTATCCAGAATTAGTATCTATTTTTTGAAAGATAGAGGAATAACAAAATCCTCCTGAAGAAAATAAGAATAAATAAACTTTAGAAGAAGAGAATAAATTTTATGATAATTTATTATTAGATATCAGCATGAAGATTCAGAAAAAAATTGATAAGTGTGAGCAGAGAGGACATGGTACTAATGATTATATGAAAATTCTTCCATCCCAATAGGATATAATTATAATTATGCTGTACACATAAGGGAATGAATATATTTTAAAAGTTTAATAGATAATTATAACTTCATATAATGAAATAATAGATGAGAAGTAATTCATTATAACATCTTTAAAGGTTAATCACAAGGAATAAATAAGAAATTATGCTAATTTAAGTAATTATAAGGATAATTCTATACTAAGAGTAGTTTCTTAGTCTAAATGTTACATTAAAGAAACATCTAGGTTCCTCTGTATTCAATTTACTCTTTATTATATGAATTAATATACTATTAATTGAATGAAAAGAATATGAGAATATGGATAAGGGTTATAGTAGCTATACATCAAAAATAGATATCCATTATGGAACATTGTGGCCACAACGATGAAGGATGTTATGCTACCCTTAAGGGGGAGGAAAACATAAGACAATGTATGATTATCACACATTACTTGGTTATAGAAAAATGATATTCTAAGAGAACTGATGATTCTTGATAAAGATGAGATAATGAGTTGTGTTTACAATCTTGAGTTGTTTTGATATGTTTGTTCTAGTGGCTGTATTTTTTATCCTATGAAATTACTCACACAAACCCTAATATAAATATGATTTAATAAGTCTGAGGAAATTATTACATAGAAGAAGTATTGTGGATAACATTGATCACCATAGTTAGACACTCTTATTTTCCATGTCGATTTCACCCATATAGAATTATATTTATATGATTTTGGCTATTTGTTAAGATATTATTGCAATAATATTCTTATTTTTAAAAACGTTTTCTAAAATACTTAGATGAAAGAATATTGGGTTAAATGATCCCTATGTTTCCCTTTTCTTTTGGTTTTAAATATTGGGGGTTGAATAAAATGAACAAAAACATTCGGGGGATATATTTGAGAACACATATTGATTGTGAGGACGTGTGGTGATATTGAAAAAAAACACAAGGGTGGGGTACTATTATTCACAAGTTAGTTTATTTAATTTTTTAATATGTCAAAATGTGTTTATAAGAGAATTTCTTAGAGAAGTATAAGAGAAGATATTTTTCTATGTTTAGAGAAACATTATTATTTAAAATAATTCTTTTTTACTCCTCAAATTACTAAATATCATTATGATATTCATAATTACTAATGAGTTTTTGAAAATTTTAATGTTTTATAAGAATCAGTTTTTTTCATACAAAAGTTATGGAATGAATTTTTTGCTGTAAAACTTTCATGGTATGAAGATTATAAAATTTTTTAGTTACAATGTTTTTGTAGTAACTATCAAAAGATCAAGACATGAATATATGAATTTAAAGTGTTAAAAAGTATGTTACATGATGTTATGATTGGACAAAAGATAATTGGATGAATGAATGAATGAGAATATATTAGACAGAGAAATCCATTTCTAATAGATTAACATTTATAAAATATCAATTGGACAGATATCCATGGCCTATTTAAAATATATACATAGTAGATAGATATAAATAAAAAGTTTTCATGGATGAAAAAATATAAAGTTATGCAGGATGAAGAAAAGCAGGAAGTTGTACTGAATGGGGAAGTATGAAGCAATTAGATAAAGAGAGAGAGAGTAGTTATGATCACCATAATAAGTCTCCTCAGACAATTAATAGTCTCTTGAAATATCCATAGGATATAAAATCGAATTGTGATTCCATCAGATAGATAAATATAATGGTATACTTGATAGATTTTACCATATAGAAGAGTTCTTATAAAGATGTATCAGATATATATTCCTTCTTTTTTGTTCACCGATTGGAGGTTTGAGTGTCTCTATAAAAGCTTTATAAAATAATTAATTATGACAATTCTAATATGTTCTTTCAACATTACCAAATATAGTTGAGATTTAAGCCAGACCATTAACATCAATATTTATGGAAAATTTTATAAATAATGTTGAATCTGACATTTCAAAATATTTGAGGGTGGTGAAATGAAATTTTACTTATGAGAGAAATAAAAAATTGGATCATGTGCTTCTTACATAACATGTGAATGAAGTATGGGGATATAAAAGAAGAAGTCTCATTATGAGTTCTTTTTTTAATATTTGTATTTCTAGGGAGAAAAAATATTGATGTTTTTTAGAGAGAATAATGTGATTTTCAAATGAATATTCTACTTGGGTGAATTAAAGGAGAATTGGTTTAAATAGATTCAAACAAAGATATACTGGATAGAGGAGTATAAGAATGTAAGAGTACCAGATGGAGAAGGAACATAACATCATGTTTCTTCAGACATATGAGCATTGGATCTAGGTTTAACAGATATGGGTGTATCAAATAGAGAACATTATATTGAGGAGTAAGTGATGATGATGTGACAAATATAGCGCAGTAGATTGAGGGTATTTGATAAATCATAACAGATTATGTGTTATCATAAGTAAATTTTTTAGGAGAATATATCTATAAAAGGTTTGAGAAATTTGTGGTTTGAGGTTGTCTAGGACATTTAAGACTAGGTTAGTGTTTAGAGAACAACAATATTTTCAGGGATTTGCTGTATATCTTGAACACGCTATACAAAAGAAAATATTTTTTATCTTACTTATGGTGGAATAAAATCTTACAAAGAATATATTTACAAACTGTATCAGCCAAGAAGAAGGAAGATCTTTTACTTGGGGGGTATAACCTATTGCTGAAGAGGCTCATGTATTATGGTATAAATTTTTGATAAGGAATTTGAGACAAGAAGGAATGTTGGGTGGTATAATGAATCATGATGGAAGAGTTGGTTACTCAAGGTAGATCTAGGGTAAACTAGAGGAACAATTATTATGTGTATAGTTATTTTCTACCAATTCCTTAGTAATCCCATTGTTGTTATTGAAGAATACATGTGTGTGTGGGGGGGGGGGGGGGGTTTAAACTACATGATAATGATTTAGTTCTTACAATGAGGTTGAAATTTATAAATATAATATAAATTTGACTATATTTATTATAATAAATTTTATGTGGGTTTTTGAGTCATGTTTGAGTGGATTGAAAACTATAACAGGTTTCAAAGGTTGAGTTTAATATGAAATCATAAAATAAATAGATAACATATTCACCCCTTATCAGTGATCCCACATTTATTTGGGAACTAAGATTTGAAATACAATTTTAAAAATAAAAAAATTATAATAATTTCTATTTATTAGTGTGATATATTATAATTATAATGATATGTGATAAGAAGTGATGGATAGAGAATAATTTTATCATATGTATAAATTGTTTTTCCTTCACAATTATCTTGTTTAAGGAGATTAATTTTATAATGTCTGTTTTTCATTATTACTATTAAAAGGATTTCAATTTTTTTAATAGAGATTTATTATTATCATATAAAAAATATATATAATTTAAAACAGTTTCTAAAACCATTCAATAATGTTTATAATGAAAAATAGAACACACCATTCCGTGGAGGTGGTAGTCTGCACATATGAGTGGGTGATGCCATAATTCTCCTTTGAACAAGAGAGTGGCGTAATGTGGTTAATAAGTTAATACTAATAAATAATTTTTAAATACAATATTTATATATTAAATATAATATTTAATCACATTCTACTAGTCCGTGAAGAAAAACAAACACGTTACTTCATGGAGGTGGAACTCCATATGTGTGCACAATTCATATTTTCCGTTTTTATTAACGGAAAAGGGAAATGTGGTTAATGATTTTATGAAGATCGTAATAACATATAATTATAATAAATATAATAATTTTATAATGTTAATATGGATTACTAAAATTTTAAATAATAAGGAGTGCTAAAAATGAAATAGAAATGATATAGAGAATTTAAGAACTTACACATCACATCTTGTATTATCTCATATACAAAGGGGGTCAAGACTACAAGGGTTGGTCTTTTGAGATTAAAAAATATCTTTAATTTGGATAAGAATTTTAAATAAATGTTTGGGAAGAGTTTGGTTCAAAATAGGTGGGTTTCAGAGTGAAAGTAAGTGAGAAGATAAGGTCCCCTTTATTTGTGAAAACAGATGGCATTTTTGTAAATACCCAAGACTTTTAAATAACGTGAAATCAGTCCCATTAAATGTGGATAAAAAACGTGAAAATTAATGGATTGGGGAAGAGATAAGGTTGATATATACCTCAATTACTCAATAAAAAATATTTTCTTTAACATGTTATGCCCCTTTAACTCTTAAAAAACTCATTTTTACCATTTTGGTTTTCACAATGGTAACGAGTTCTAACCAAGGAAATGTATCAAAAAATGTAAGAAAATAAAACAAACCTTATTAAAAAAACACGACATAATGACTGAAAATTTTAATTTTTTATTAATATTTAATTTCCAAAAGTGATAAAAATTAATTTAAAAATAAAAATGTATAATGTATTATTTTTTTTTGAAAAACAATTATTACGTTCTAAAATGTTGAATATTGGGTTTTAAATTAAAAATAAATATTTTAATATTTTAAATTCACTTATAAAATAGATATTTGGTGATATAATTTTTTTAAATTAACTTAAATTATATACTTATATAACAATAATCCTCGAAAATTCATGTTTTTTTATAAAACATGGTATTTTCCACAATTCATCAAAAATTAAATATTTTTAGAAAAATAAAAAAAAAATTAATTTTAAGATAATAAATTAATGATAAATATAAAATATATGTAAATTTGTTTCATATTATAATTAATAAAATTTTAAATTTATCAAGTAAATAAAAATACTATATATATAAAATCTAGATTATTTAAAAAATGACCTTTTGATACTATATGTTTTTAAACAAAATTATTATAGATTTATAAATAATTTAACATTGATATGTTAGTTTATAAATATATATATAACCTAATATAATAAAATTTTAACTACGAAGAATTTAATTTATTAAAATTTAATATCCTTTATTAAATGGTCATTCTAAAAGAATACTTTTTAAAATATTAATTAAATAAAATAATAATATAAAATTATTTTGTTTATTTATTATATTTTTAGAAACTAATGGTTATATTATTCATGTAATTCTAATATGTTTTATTTCATTTTAGTTAGGTATTAAAATAGTTCGGTGTTACATATGATATAATCTATTGAATATATTATTAATTTAGAGGATCCAAAATCTTAGTTCGTTATATTCTTCCACACTAAAATGAATTAATTCCAAAAAAATTTAATTATCAATTACTAATCAAAGTAGATGGGGGATTCATAAAATATTTATCATTTGGGATATAAATTATAATATGACATCTACTTTATACTCTTAAGATTATATTATGTTGTATAACCATCCAAAAACAACATAAATTATTTATAAAATTATATACCCATGTATATATATATATATCATAAAATATATTTTTCATAACATATCATTTAAAAAACTTTTTGAATCTCTAAGAAACTAACCCATAATGAAACCATATATCCATATTGAAATTAAAACTATCATTAACACTCAAACATTATAAAATTATACACTAACCAATATATACCACTATAATTGTTTTGATGAAATTCACCAAAGATGTCAGAAATCAATGATCAATCACTTGGTTAAAAATACTATCTTACTTTTTAAAAATAACTCAACCCATTATTACCTCAACATAATTCATATATTAAACCATAGAGTTATCCAAACCTCAATGTCGTATTCTCCAACAGTCATCCCCTTAAAACACAACATTTTCATAAAATTAATAATCATGGCAATTAATGCCATTTAATATTCATTACTACAACTTTAAATAAAAAATAATATATAAAAATCCATAGATATTTCACATAATCCCCAAAAAAATTTAAGTATACCAGAATATACCAAAATATCATCCGTCAATAATAATCTCTAATGAAAATAACTAAGAGCCTAAATATTTATTTTTTATTAATATTTCTTCCTCACTATCATAAGAATGTCTCGAAAACCCACATTTTCCATCATAATATGAACATAAAAATATTCTAAACCATTAAATTTTTCTCCCTTATTTAGTTATAATAAATGGTGGTTTCTAGACAGATACATTTCCCTTCTTCTTTTATGTGATCTGGTTTCAACCAAATTCAAAATGGTTTTCAAATAAATTCTAGTAAAAGATCACAAGAATATGAAAAATAATTTCAAATATGTATTCTATAGTAGATAATTCATAATATCCTTGGACACTTAATGTTTGATCTACTTTAATTTATTTTATATTATCTCGTACTTAATAACCTAATCTATTAAAGGAATTAAGAAATTAGTACTCTTAAATGATCCATAAAGTGAATTTAATTAATGAAAGAATATCCCATGAGAGTTTAAAGATAGCTATACAGTCTTAGGACCACTCATCTTTTACTAAATGGAATATCTAGTTGATACCTAGCCAAACATTTTCCAGATGATTCGCACTAGGTGCATCGTGCCACCTACACATCCACTTTCCATCACCCATAGAAGGAAATAATTTCTATTAAAAACAAAAAATATAAATTTTACCTAAAAATTAGGATGTTATCCAATATATAGACCTATCCATTTAGTTTTCTCAAAATTACTATTAACCTAATATATAAATTATTCAATACTACTTTGAAGAATCTAATGGGTTATCTACACCTTTGAAATTATGATCATCCACAATAACTCCTAAACTATACTCAAACAATAATATCATAATATATAAAGTTATCTAAAACCTAATCCGATACAACCTATAGTATCATGTATATAGGAAGTCCTAATTACAATACATAAAGAAAAATTTTCATTACACACATTCCCAAGAAATTCTAGGTTAATAGTTTTTGAGAATCGGGAAAATAAATTAACTAAAAAAACATAGATATTTTTAAAACTTTAAATTTTCCCACTACATAAACAAATAATTAATCCATAATAAATATTAAACAACCTGAAATAATTATCAAGATAATTTAATCTTCTAAATGTTTCATACTTCTCTTATTTTTACAAACAATGTAAAATGAAACATAATAAAGGGGTGAACTCAGATGCTCATTAAGTCTAAAAATAAGAGATAATAGTCAAAAAAATTAAGTGATCATAAATTATAATATCGGTATAATCAGGATACATAAGAAATTTCTACCCAAAAAATCATAGATCACAAATCAGAGAATAAAATATGCATGGATGCTAATTTTTTACATATCATAGAAATAATGCATACTTGGAAATTGTAGCAAATCCATAGCCATAGAAATCAAAACATAATGTTCCAGGAATCAACAAATATTTCACTTAATATATAATTATTTATTACCCTATTTTCCTTGGTGGATCATGCTCCAATAATCTTTTTCTCTTCGGGAAACATGCATTACTAACCTGTTTCCCTTAGCTGGTCAGGCATCACAACCAGTTTCCCATTTTAGATAAAACATCACTAATCATTTCACCATAATCTCATGAAATTTAAATAGTTACAAAATGTATTATAGGGTTATATAGGTCCCATGATCACTTAATGATTATCAAAAAAGATGTGTTCCACATAAAAACATCTAATCATCACTACATGTAAACCTAAGAATTAAAATTATTTACCTATAAAATTTCACAATGTTTCCCAAAAATAATGACATAAACTATATTGATTGATACCAAATTCATCCTCACAAAGTATAAATTCGTAAAATAATTTAATGGGTGGTTCATTCAACAAAAAATCATTGAATATATGTCACCTAATATGAATAGTAAGATTGATGTGGAATCATGGGATGAAATTTTATAAAACATTTCTTTAACATTATTAAAATGGATGGGATTATATATTATTTTAAAAATATGTTGTAAAAAGAGGTAAAGTGAAAACACTTGGAATAATTTTACTTCAAAATAAAAAATCAATACTGGATCCTTTAAAAAGAACATAAAACTTTACCTGGAAATATAATTCCAATAACAAATATCTAATTTTTAAAGGAATACCATATTTTATATTTTGAAATACCTTTTTTGAAAAAACACAACATAAAAATTGCAATAAAAATTATATTTTTGAAGTGGTAAAGAAAATTATGAAGAAGAAATAAATTTATACATACTTAAATTTCAAAATGATAAAGTGTAACATTATAATTAAATAAAAATATGAACTTGAAATAAATAAAAAAATTAGATAGTGATGTTTGTTCTTGATAAAATCAAAATTTTATGTGCGAAAATAATAAAGAAGGAATTTTTGAATAAAATGTGAAATTTTTTCCTGAGAGATAAAATAAAACATTATATGAAATGTAAAAATAGTTAATTAAGAAAATTGTTAATGCTGTAGTTCCAAATAAACCATATGAATTAATGAAATATATTTGACTTACAAATGTCCCAAACAAATAACATAGTTTATGACGTAAAAAACATTTAAAAATTGTTTTATGTGGTAAAAATGTAATTACCTAAAATTAATTTATAAAATACCACATAGTCAAACCATATGGACGAATTTTCCCTACATAAAAAGAATATTTTCAAGAATAATAGTAATAACTCAATGAATGGAAATTGAGTTAAAAAAATATTGACAACATTCGGAGTTTAAATAATATGATATTCTAATAGATAGAGATTTAAATTGAATAAAAATTACCATGAATGAAAGGTATTCAATTATATATAATCTCAATTAGGTATCATATACACCACATTGAAAATTATTGAAAAATATAAAACATATCTCAATGAGAAGAATATGAGATGAAAACCCTTACCTTTGTCCTAATTCATTATTCATCTTTTCTAAACATGTTGAATAATTAAATTAATTTATTTATTTACATACCTATGAACATTATTAGTAACTATAAACATTTATAATCCTAATTTATAATCATTCAATATACATTTGTTAGTTATCTTTTTTATATTCTCCTTTATCAGATGTTTATAATTTTAATGGGCTATACCAGTTTTGTAGAGTCAATATCGGAATTTTTTATAATCTAAATATAATATTTCTCAAATAATTAATGTTATTGTAAGGGGAAAATTATAATGATTTCTGTTTTTAATTTATTTAATGAGTGTTTAATTCTCTATAATTGAAGATGAAATCTAAAACAGTCATATTTTGATGATTCTTAACTGAAAATTAAAATTTTATTTCAAAAGAACTTTTTAGGAAAATTAGAAAACCCAAAGAAAAAACTTACAAGTGGAAACCCAAATCATGGTTATAAAAAATTTCCTACCCCAAAAACTACATACTTATGTAAATAATCCACCCCACATGACTACTCCACAAGCTATCTATTGTAGGGTGGCATGGGCCTCTTACTGTTGGAAAAGCCACACCATCTCATTATTCCTAATTCAAATGGCCATGCTAGATGAATAATTCCTTCTCTAAACTCCATTTGAATCTGATCCTTTTAGGGTGAATATTTCTTTTACTATGAAAATTTAGAACAATACTAGTATCCAAAAACTTCCCCAAACCCCTCCCATTTTAAAATTCATAATCAACAAGAATTTTCTAAATTTCAAATCCCAAAAAGTCCCCAAAATCCATAAAACTGATAATAGTCATCGATTTATGACACTCAAACTCATTTCCCAAATGACCAAGAAGACTACTACACTGCTCCAACCTAGAGATAAGGGGGAATTCAAGAACAAGAGTAGAGAACCAATCAATCCGAATCTCAATTGATACAATGTCTCGGTACCATAGCCACACCTTCACTGCCTTCAACACATCGACATGGAAATGAAACAAAAGACAAAATCACAATCTATATGAAGTTATTTAGATGTTTTATAATGGTTAAAAATAATATAGGAAAAATAAATCTTCGATACAATTTTACCCATGAATACACAACAACCACGACCCCAACCTCACCTTTGTTTCCACTGCCGCCCAAGTAAATGGAACCCACACAAAGAACCATTTTCATCATTTATATCCTCACTGAATCCAAACCCCAAATAAATTCATCCCAAAAATTAAACTCCACTTGAAAATCACAAAGAAAACTATTGATAAATAGATCATGAATAAACCCTAACAAACCGAGAAGATCAGGACAGCGTGACGCCAATTTCCTTTTAGAGAGGACACCTCGAAGCTACTGAAGGCCGCCAACCGAGACCAGCCAAAGGACTAAGCCCAACCCTACATAGAGTAGTTTATATCTCGGAGGAAAGGAACCAATGTTTGAACGATATCATGCCGCTATCCGGACTGAGTCACAAGATGAAGATTCACCAGAATGTCGAACAGTACGTCACCATCTAAAGTGATGCAACCAAAAATCCAGATGCCTTAGACCTAGTCCTACTGCCACCACACACCCTGAAACCGTTCCATCCATATTAACTGATGTGGGAGTGTCCATTGTGCACAATGATCCAGACATCCCAACAAATTTCTAGGGCGCTCTCGATATCAGAGAGCTCTGGTGATTGACCCTATTTTAATGATCCTTAAACAATAAAGCACATTTTCTTAAAAAATGAGTTAAATAATAATAATTTTTTTCTCAAAAAAAATATAAATAATTATTTATATATTTTTATCCTGTTATACAAACGATTAAGGTCATGTAGTCATTAATGATAAAAATTAATCACATTGTTCAAGTACAAGGTTAAATTTACCCAAACATGAATATACCATGATTAATGTGTGATTATGAGATAGAATAGTTGAGATATCATTATAACAGTTGAATAATTCTATCATTTAGTGTTATGGATATGAATCAATTACTTTTTATGAATAAATTAATTTTCCTTCATAGTTCTTTTATTTAAGATGGTTAACATTAAAATGATTATTTATCATTCATTTCATAAATAGAATATTAACCATTTATTAATAAAACATTATTCATATAATAAGAATACTTTTCCCTCTTTATAGAAATTCTTAGAATTATCCCTGAGAGGAGGTAAGGAAAAAATGGAACACACTCTTCCGTAGTGATGTTAGTCAAAAGATACCTCTGAATGATGCTTTCATATTCCATTAAACGAGAGAGGGGATTAATATGAGTTATCATATTATAATATTAAATAATTTATATATTATATAATTATATATTAAATTTCATTTTTGAAAGTATACATGTTTGGGGTGAAGAAAAAAACTTTACATAATGGAGGAACTATACCACACTTACACATGATTCTTATTTTCATTTTTCCAATGAAAAATGGAAAGTTAGTTAATGATTATAACCTCGCCATAATATCACATAAGTATACCAATGATACTGATGTTATAATTTTAATATGGTTTAGTGATATTTTGATTAATAATGAGAGTAAAAAAGAAATAGAAATGGGAAGGATAGATTAATAATTATTCCTAAGTTCTTGGATTATATTTATTATTTTGGGGAGTAAGACTTTGTGGGATCATATTCGGGAAAGGTAAAAACCTATTGAAGGTGTTTAAGAATCTTTACGATAGTTTTTAAAGGGTTTGGATTGAAATAAGTGCACTTTTTTGTGAGGGGATGTTAGGAGTGTAGTTCCCATTTTATAATTGAAAAGGGATCACATTTTTCTAAATACATACAAAATTTCAATAATGGTAAGTCACTATAAAATAAAGTGATGCCAAAATTTAGGAATAATAGATCTGGGAAGAGATAAATTTGAGATACCGCTTAAAAAAGTAATTAAAAATATTTTTTAACATGTTAGTATCTTTTACCTCTTTGGTTACTCATTTTTACCATTTTGATTTTCCCCACAGTTACTAGTTTTTACCTATGTAATTAATCTTTTATGTAAAAAAAAATAGAACTTATTAAATAATTTGCAACTAATGATTAATTTTTTCAAATCAATTTAATTATGATTAAAGTTTTAGAAGTAATTAAAACTAATTTTAAAATAATAAAAGCATAATGTTTTAAAAATGTATATTTTGAAAAATATATCATATGTTTAAAAATGTAAAATATGATTTTTTAAATTTTAAAATAAATTTTTAAAATTATAAAATCAATTATGAAATAAACATTCGGTCTTATAATATGGTTTCAAGAATTTCCAATACACACTTATATACTAATAATTCTATCAAGGTCATGTCATCGTAAAAAATGATTTTCTTTCACTCTTGACCTATAAATCTATTTTATTAGAAAAATATCATATATTCATATTTATATATTATCACTATGATAAACATAAAAATTAAGTTAATTTTTTTAAAATAAATTATAATATTTAGTTATTATATTTTAAATTAAAATACAATATATAAAGAAAAAAAGATTTAAAAAATATTATTACATTTTTAAACACGACATGTTTTTAATATTATTTCATATAGATTTATAAATAATTAAAATTTTATATCTTAGTTTAGAAATATAAATATTTCTAATTATAATTCACATTTAACTGTGATCAATTTAATTTATTGAAATATAATACCCATATTTTTAAATAGTTGTCTGAAAGAAATCATTTTTAAAATATTATTCAAAGAAAATAATGATAGTTTATAATAATTTTAGATACTATTTCATTATTATATACTAATGATTATATTATTTTTAAAATTTCAATATGTGACCGTTCTTTTTAGTCAGGTGTTTTGATAGTTTAGTGTTGCGTGTGACAGAATCTATTGAATATATTAATAACATAATGGATACAAAATATCGGGTCATTACAACAATGTCCCTCAAATCACCTCTTAATACCCAAATGACCTTCGATCACACTTGACATATTCAACCATGATTTGGATGAAATATTTTTTCTTGAGATATTGATTGAGAGACTTGGGTTCACCCACCACATTTAACCACATCCCCTCACACCCCCTTGCGTCATGAACCATGTGAAACAATCAAAACAAAATTCTTTGAATGTGGTCCTTTAGTGACTAATATATAATGGTAGTTATAATCTTTAATGACCATTCAATAATGAACACTCTTTGTTACTGTCTAGGTGGTTTCTAAAAATATTTAGTTACTACATTTAGTGGTTGGTGGTGAAATTATTTCTAATATTTCTCTATATATATCCATTAATCTATATTTTTAATCTCCACTATAATGTTTCATATTTACAATGGTTTTGGGAAAACATATAAATATGGAGATATTAGATGCATATTTCGAAAAATTATAATAAATCAAACATGTTTAGGAAAATATCTCCCTAAATCAAGATATAATCATGATAAAAGGAATGATACATATGGAAATAAGTGTACATAAGTAATGCATATAAATTTAAAATTCAAAAAATAGTTCACTGAATACCTCATAAGAAATGAATTCTCGCTAAAGTAATGGAATTAGAATGAATTTGATTATAATGATAATAACCGATACCATGGTATCATAATCATGAAAAATACATGGTATCTTTAGAGATGAAACATTACCCAATTCTTTGAGGAAATTATAACTATGAACACCTATATGATAACATGTACAAAATATAATTCATATCTTATATGAAAAAATCATGAGAGAATAAGTATTAACAAGTGAAAATATATTTCAACATTCAATATTAACCAAAGTGTAAGAGATATGAGTTTTAATATTTAAAATCCATATTCAATGTATAAACTGGTGTCTAAGTAAATACCCATCAATCAAGATATGAATGTATAATGTATTCACATTGTTTATTATATGATAAGTGTAATAACCCAAAATATTATAAATAAAATTCCTATTTGATTTATTTAAATATATTATTATGTTATATGGTAATAGAAAGCACATTGAATCTTTGTTTTTATTATATTATATAATAATTAAAGGACTGTTAAGAATATTTACCTATGATAATATAGTCATTTAACGATGATCACATGATTTGTATATATACATTGTTGTAAAAAATCAAATTGACACAGAAAATGAAAGTGATGAGCTCATCCAGTAGTAACATAACCTATGAATCCAATTTATCAATGAATATAATGGAGAAAGAATCTATGGGATTTTCCCCAGATAAATCATAATATGAGATCCAATAACTTAAGCATGAGAGAAACTATTTATGGGAGATGTTCATGTTGTTTAAAATATTTTCCAAAACTAGGTTCACCGAACCAGCCCATGAAAGTCTCACAGTCGCACACCACAATCTTAGGGAATGTTCTAGTGTATTAAAGGTATATGTATCACGAATTAGGAAATATGAGTATGTAAAGAACAGAATCATGAATATATTTTCATCCTACTATTCTTGATTTTTTATTTTGATACGATAAAACACAAATTATATTTTTGTTTAACATCCAAAATCTATTAAAGAACTTATTTTTATAAATTAATGGATTTTTTTTAAATAAAACATATTTTAATAAAATATTATTTTTAAATAATATTTATTAAATATAACTATAACATAATTTTTAGGAATTCAAACATAATTTTTATAGGAATTCAAAAACAATTATTATAAAAAACCCAACATCTCTTAATAAATGTAAATTTTATTTTAAAAGTGAAAATTAATATATTTAGATAATCATTTAGATAAAATAAATATTATTTTTGGAATTAGAATGTATAAATTATCTAGAATTGAATTTTTCATAAACTTATAAGACAATCAAATTTTTAGGTATAATATAAATATTGTATAAATATATGGTGTGTATTATGACATAATAATGGCCTTTATGTGATGTAATAAAAACTATATATAGTATCCACGACCAAATATATGTTTTCCTTATAAAATAATATGATTTTTGGTTTATTTTATTAATTTTATAAAGCCATTATGAATCTTCCAAAGCCATAAATATATTTTATTGTTTCAAGAATAATTTCCTTAAGAGATTGACTCGCCACCACATAATAAAGGGAATTATTTTATTAATTTTATACCTTTGACATATAAAATAATTAAAACCAATCCCCTTTGGATGAAACCAATAAAAAACCATAGTAAGGTTTGTGGTTTTGGTTTTTTTATTATATAGAGTCCAAACCATAAGTTTGAGAAATAATAAATGAATCACCACTCTTTTTTATATAAACCTACCCAACCTGCCATTTCTCTTCACTAAAAATCCTTTTATCACGTTCTTACATTTACCTTTAATCTATAGAGTCCTCCTTTGGTTCCTCAAATCTCTCAAGAATCTCCTTCAAAGCATTTGGAGTCACACATTCAAGTAATGGATCGTCACCTCATCTTCATTATTCCAGTTTCCTTATTATCTTATGCCTCATATTTCCAATTCCTAATGTTGGGAAATGTCTTTTCATATATCAATTTCTGATAATATAATTTCCAAATTATAATATAACCCTTTCACTCTATTCGACCCATTTTAGGAATCCTTATGTGACACCATTATAATACTAAAATTTCACCACAATTTTTCATGCCTAAACTATTGTATAGTGAATACCATACCCATTTCCTATCAATGATGATGACCTTTATATAGTTATAATATTTTGGAATGGGAATAAAATATATGCATTACACACTCTTTGATCATGGAATAAAATATGATGTTGAATGAATCTATGTTGTATGATCAATGTGACACATTTAAAGACATGAATGAAATGAAAGTGATGAGTGCACCCATAATTATATAGGGATCCAATGAATTTGGTAATGTTTGGTCTCATGAGATTTTATGTTGGGATAAGGAGTTAATCTGATTCCTTTATAGTAATTTTCATGTCATGATTTATTGGCAGTAATCCTTGACGTATGTTTATGATGCATTTTTTAAAGTTGTTGCCACATTTCCCAAGATTCCTTTATGACTGTCATGTTATATCATGTACCACTGTTTGAGTTTATGATTCCTATCATTTTATGCCCCATTAGTATGCCTATTATATAACTTTTATCACCTTATTCGGTATTAATTCCCTTAATGGGGATTTATATATCACCCCTTTCTTATGTATGCCCCTAGGTTATCCAGTTCCATTTTAAAAGAAATGGAATTTTACAAGCATGTAATGGATGTTTTCAATAATAATGTTGCATCCCATGTTCATGATTTTATTCTATGCACAAAATTCCAAAATACAATAAACTTATCAATCATCTTTGTTTTATTAAGGGGAATATTATGTAATAAATCATGTATTAATTTTAAATTAATAGAAGGGTTGTTATAGTCTGTATTAGAGGAATATTTTAGTTTTTTAGGATTAGGTTTAAGAAAATATAGATAAATACTTAGGAAAAAAACTAAGTATATGAAAATATCCCTAAATTTTGGTATGTATAGATTAATTGTTTTATCAAGAAAATAAAAACTTGTATCGATACTATAAGTGGATGTTGTTCTGGAATAAATCTTCCAAGGTGTAACAACTCTGATAAAGTGTGTTGAGCCAGACTCGACATAACCTGGTACATAATAATGGTCCTTACTATGCACATGGTTTGATAATAATTTGGGATATTCTTTGGTAAAATCATTCTGAACCATTATTAAAGGAACAAAAAATGACCGTAAGAGTCTATGTTAGGAAATAGATCACAGATAACATATATTGAATACTAGAAATTTGTATCTTAAAAAAATACATGTAATTTACATATTATATCTCTAATGTAATTGGATTACCATTCAAGTTTTTAAGTGTTTAAAATATACTCATCCCTAATTTTTCTTTTATTATATCCAATGGTCATAAATAGGAGGTATCCGTTAAACAATAAATGCGACTAGAAATGTGATAACTACCCAAATGAGATACCCAACTCGATGAGAGTGAGAATCTCAATTATTTTAATGACACTCTTGATGACTTAGTTTCTAAATAGAAACCTATATTAGGAGGATAAACCAAAGCCCTTGAAGAATGAACAAGCTTTAATTCAGGAATTTATGAGACAAAGGCCTCTAAAATTCAAAGGATATTCCGATCCCATTATCATGGAATAATGGATAAAATCTATTGGGAAGAACTTATCTATCCATTAATATTATAAAAAAGAGATTGTTCTAGTAGATATTTATCATATTGAGGGAGAATATGATCAGTGATATAAATTTATCAAGAATATGAATCCTGAATAAGAGATCAAAGTGATTAGGTGGAAGGAATTCCAGATTTTCTTGTTAAATAATTTCTTCACACTATTAAACAAAAAATTGAAAAGGATTTCATTTCCCTAAAAACGGTGAATAATATATTAGGGTGTATGGAGAAAAAAATCACAATAGTTGAATGATAAGTCTCTAACATTATTGTTACCCCTAATTCAAGGTTAATTGCTACTTTGGGCGTGATAAACTAGCCTACAAAATGATATGGTGATCCGTGACATTGATATCTATGAGGAAATGGGCCAGTGTTCCCTCAATATTGAAATAGAGTTTGGTGAATCTCAAGGGTATCATGGGGATAAGAATTGTATAGTGGAGTTCAATTTTGGTTTCCTGATAGAGAAATTCTAACTATTCCAAGAAGCTTCAACATCCCACTTGTGAATGGTGTTGAAAGAAACACACGAGAAATTGTGTAAGGGGTAAGAGGAAATTATTTATGTGCAGGAAGGATGGAAATCTAAATAGAGATTTCTGACCAGAGAAACGAACTAATACGATTGAGGAAAGGAATGATCTAATAAACCATCTGTGATTTTTTCGTTACATTAAATTTAAGGATCCATGGAACTTTACAAATCAATGCACAAAGACAATAGTTATTAAAGACAACTAAAAACCTCCAAGGTAGTAAGTGTGAGTTTCCTCCATCACAACTACTTAGGTGGATCCAAATAATGAAGTGGTGATAGGCACACTAATTATTTTTTAATGGATATATAATTTAATTTTCGATCCTAGTTTTATGTATTCCCTCATAAAATAATAGATTAGTATAACTATAAAAAAACCATCACAAAGAATGGAATTTGAGATATCAAGGAAAATGAAAGAAGGGTAAATTATTGAATCTTGGGAATGTAATTCATCCCCTATCATAATTTGTGGTATGAACTTCATAGGGATCCTGGTAATGATGAATTTTGTGTAATTTGATGTAATTTCGTGTATGGATTGGCTTTCCTTATATAGATGCAACATAAATTTCTATGAGATGGAAATTACTCTTGTTATTTTGAAGTGACCCACAATTCTGTACATGTGCAAGGAGGTGGATGAATCTTCCTGAACACAAAAAATATCAAGAAAGGATATTATTTTACTATAGTCAATAATATCTTGCTCAAATGATTGTGTATAAGAAAATAACCACCATCGAAGACATTATTATTGTGAGGGAATACACTGATGTGTTTCCTAAGGAATTACATGGTCTTCCTCCTTTCCAAGAGGTTTAATTTTCCATAAATCATATACATGGGTAATTTCCATTATCCAAGAATGCATATAAGATGTATGTTGTGGATCATGAGGATCTAAAGAAACAACTATATATGATTTTGGATTAGTGGTTCATATTCCCAAGTGCTTCACCATGGGGTGTATCAGTCATCTTTGCCAAGAAAAAGGATTAGTCAATACACATTTGAATTGATTATTGTGAGCTCAAAAAGACCACGATAAAGAAATATTATCATCGTACAAAAATTAATGATTTTTTATTAGCTACATGGAGGAAAATAATTTTCCATGTTGGATCTGCAGGTGGGATATCACTAAGTCAGGGTAAAGGTGGATATACCCAATAGTGCTTTTAGTATAAGTACGAGCATTAAGAATTCATAGTAATACTTTTCAGACTCACTAATTCTAAAAAAATCATCATAGACATAATTAATAGGGTATTCAAAGATTACGTCAAGAAATTTGTTGTAGTACTTATAGATTATATTATATATACTCTAAAATAAAGTAGGATCATGAGAAGTGTATGGGTAATGTGTTAAAGACCACGTGAATGGATAAGAATTATAAAAAGTGAAATAAATAAGATTTATGGTTGATGGAATTCTCATTATTACGTAATATAATAAAAATAAATTGTATATATGTGGATACTTCAATGATAAAAGTAATTAAAGGATGTTCGAGGACAACATCTATGAAAGATATCCATATATTCCTTGGATTATTAGTGTATTATCATTTATTTGTTGGAAATATCTCTTGATTTTCAAACACTCTAACCAAGCTACCTTAAAAGGGACTCATGTTTTCATAGAATGATAAAAACAATGAGTGATTCAAGGAGTTAAAAAAGTGTCTTATCACTACACCTATGATCATACTACCCAAAAGTCGAGAAATTTTTATACTTTTTAGTGATGCTACAAATAATAGATAGGGTTGTGTGTTAATAAATAATGAAAAAGTCATAAACTATACTTAAAGGGGGTTTAGTTTCCACAATCAAAATACCTAACACATGATATGGAATTGAATGTAGTGATCTTTTCTTTTTGAATATGGAAAAATTATCTCTTTGAGGATAATTGTGAAATATAAACGCATCACAAAAACCTCAAGTATATATTCACATATAAAGAGATGAATATGTGCCTACAATAATGCTTAGAGATGATTAAGGAATATGACTAATCAATTCACTCTAATTTTTAGAAACAGAATAATGTTTCATATGATCTAAGTATAAATGATCAAAAAATTCTTTCATTGATCATAATTAAGGAGGATTTGATCTTCTAATATCTGCGAAGGATTGACTTGGGAATCATTAAGGAATGAACATCATTCATTCTTTCAAAAATTATTTAACAACCATCCCTTATAGAGAGGTTAATAGTTTTTCAAAGAGTTTATGTGTGAATTCATAAGAAACTGGAAACTATAAGAAAAGAGAAATCCTTGGATTTTATTGTTAATGAGTAAGGGGATGTGATATTTGGATCATGAATATGCAGAACATCAAATCATAAGATATAGATGGAGTTTTTTTATGATGCACATAGCTCAACCTTCTTCATCCACCAAGGAATCACAAAGATGTATCAAGATCCCAATGAACACTATTGGAGGGATAATATGAAAATTGAGATCACAAAATATACATCAAGATGTATCTTATATCAGAAAGTGAAAGAGGAAAAGAAAAAATCAAAGTGGATGATGTAACCATTACCTATATCAACATGGAAATGGGAAAACAACACTATGTACTTTGTCACTAGTACTCTAAATACATAAAGAGGGAAAAATTTTATATGGGTTGTGATAGATTGTGTTATTAAGAATACCCAATTATTTATGATTTGAGAGGATTTATCACTGGATCAACATGCACAGATACAGATCAGAGAAGTGGAGAGGCTGTATGGTGTACAACTATCGATTATATCTAATAAATATATGAGATTCACATACAGGGTCCAGAAAGGTCTTTAACATGCTCTAAGGATGGAGTTGAAATTCAACATGTCATATCACCCCAAACTGATAGCTAATCTAGGTGGGATATCTAGACACTTTAGAATATGTTTATTGATTTTTGAATTAACTGAAAGGGAAGATGATATCCATATCTTCCTATGGTTAAATTCTTTTATAATAACAATTTCGACTCATAAATACAAATGGATCCCTATGCATACCTTTGTGGGAATAGGTGCAAAAAACCTTCATGTTGGGATGGAGTTAGGAAAAATGGAAAGGTTCTAAAATGGTATAGGAAATGGAAGAAAAGGTCAGGACCATTCAACAACACATCTGGGATACGTGGAGTTGAAATAAGTCCTTTCCTGATAATCATTGAAGATACCTTGATTTGGATATTGGAGACATGGTTATCCTTTTGATAGCTCTATGGAAGAAAGTAATGAGATTTGGGAGCATAGTAATGATTTATCCATAATACATCTCCCCCTTTGAGATCCTTAACACATCAAAGTAGTGAACTATTGACTAAAACTCCCACCTAAACCATCTCAAGTACATGATATATTCTACGTTTTCCAATAGAGGAAGTACATACCAAACCCCTATAATGTACTACATCCATAGGTGTTTACATAGGAAAATGATATTTCCTCTAAAGAGAAGCTGAGGACAATCTTAGATTGCAGAGACAAAGTTCTATGAAATAAGACAATGGACTTGGTCAAAGTGTTGTGGAGAAACCACAAGTTTAAATAAGTGATTTGGGAATAGGAGGAAGTAAGGTGAAATAGACACTCTCATATATTTTTTTTGAGGGAAATAGAAATTTAAAGGGTGATATTTATAAAGTTTGAAAATTTTAACGATCTGAACTATTATAAATAACATTCAACTTATGATGTAATTAAATTTGTTATTAAGTAATATGGTCATAAAAAAACACACACTTCATTATTTTTATTATATTCTATTGTATTTAAGAAAATATTAATCATATTTTACATTGAAAATATAATAGTAGAATAGTAATATCCTGATTAGTATAAATATAGGGTTTTAACCAATCCAATTGACACAAACAATGGATGTGATGGACTTAACTAGTAGGATCATACCCTATTAAGATCATTTATCAAATATTATGAGTAAGTTAATATCTCTGGGTAACATTGATTAATCCCAAGCTTAGATCAAACAATTACGAAAGAGAGGAATCTATTATAGGAAAATTTCTATTTCATCGAAATTATAGCCCAAACCATGCTCGTCAAATCACCCCATGAAAGTCTCACCATCCCACACCATTCTCTTAGGGAATTTTGTGGTGTATTAATGGGATATTTATCTAGACCCTAGCAATAAATGTAAATAAATTATACAATAATGAATATATTTTCATCCTATTTTTTTTGTTTTGATAGAATAAAATAGTAATATTCTTTTTGGTAAATATTTAAATTCAATTAAGGAATTTATTTTTAATAATTATTATATTTTTTTAAATAAATAATATTTTAATCAAATAATTTTATTAAATAATATTTATTAAATTTAAATGTTCATATAATTTTTATGATCTTATATGTAATTTTTATAAGGGTTTGAAAACTATAATTGTAAAAAACCTAGCATTTCTTAATAAATCTATATTTTATTTTTGAAAGTGAAAATTCAATTATTATGAAAATTATTTAGATAAAATCTAAATTAATTTTATAATCAAAACATTAATGTTATAAAATGGTGATTTTTTTCATATTTTTCTACGACAACTGAATTTTCAATTAAAATTTAAATAGAGTACAAATATATTGTGTGCATTATGATATCATAATGACCCAAAAGAGTTGTAATAAATACAATAAATGATATCCAGGACCAGATCTATGTTTATGTTTTAAATTAATTTGATTTTATTTTTATTTTAAAAAACTTATTAATCCATTATGAATCCCCTAAAACCATTAATATATATTTAGGTTTAAAAATAGTTTCTTTAAGTGTATGACTCAACTCTACATAATTAAAGGGAATTATTTTATTAAGTTTGGTACTATTATATATGGATTAATTAAATACAGTACAAATTTTTATAAAAATTGGAAAAATATGGATATGTTTTTTATGTAAGATTATTTTATTATATAGAATCCAAAACCTATGTTTGAGAAATAATAATGAAATCTGCAATATTTTCCTATATAAACCTACCCAATGACACATTTATCTTCACAAAAAATCTTTATAGAATGTCCTTACTCTATATTAGCCTCTCTTGATCCTACCATGGTTCCACCAAGATCTCAAGAAGCTCCTCCCAAACATTTGGAGTCACACCCACAAGTAAGGGATCCCAAGATCCTCTTATTTATTAGTGATTCTTTATTATCTTATGACTTATATCTACAATTACTAATTTTTGGAAATGAATTTACATGTACCTGTTACTGAAATATTTTTGTAAAAATTATGAGATACCCCTTTCACTCTTATCCACGTATTTTACAAAACATTAAGTGACACAATTAGGCTACCGAAATTTCACCACGATTTTCAATGCCAAAACAATTGTGTAGTGAATACCATACCCATTTTCTATCTAAGGTTTTCACATTTATACATTATAATTATTTTCATTTGGCGATAAATGTAGTTTTTCTTCATTAATTGACAATGAAATAAAATATGATGATGAATCAATCCATGTGGTATGATATATGTGGACCACTGTTTCATTAGAATGAATTGAAAGTGACATGTGTGCCATGAATTATATAGCACCCCAATGCATTGGGTAATGTCTAGTCTTATGAGATGTCATTTTGGGGATATATTGAAGCAGATTCCTTTATAGGAATTTTTTATCATGATGTATTGGTAGTTATCATTTCCATATGTTTATTATGAAGTGTTTTCATTTGTTTCCATATTTACCTTAGCACCTTTATGATTATCATGTTATATCATGTATCACTATTAAAATTTAGGATTCATGCATTTCACCCAGGGAGGACTCCTCAAAAACATTGATGTGAACCTTAGATCATGATTAGATAAATTTGAGAAAGGATCACCATGAATTCTTATCACTTACCTCATATATATCATATAATTATTATCAAGGGACATATCTTCTATTATTTTTTTGAAATGTGATGTCTATGTGAATTGATTGAACACCATTAAAGTACCATCATTTTTATTCGATGTACATATAATACTAGAGTTAAAACATATCATTATTTTTCTTTATGTTTATACTTTAATGGGAAATTATTCTATCATAATTTTAGGTAATATTCATTTAGATTTGACTTGTTAGAGTAAATATAGTGAAGGAGTTGATTTTTTTGTGGTTCTATGTTCAACGATTTATTGACTAGTTTATGATAGGTTTTTACCTATGGAATCATTTCATCTTGGCGTAATTCAGTCATGTATATCATCATAAATCTCTAATGTTCACTTTTTTATATTTGTGTTTCCAAAATGGCTTTTGATATATCTCTAGTGAAGATTACTCATTATATTGATACCCAAAACATGATTTTTTAGATTTATTAATTTATCTTTCAATTATTATTCTCATAATTCATTTAGGGAGTTTTTTCATTGTTTTTTCAGAAATGGTTGAGTTTTTTATACCATAAATTTAGTGAAAACCATGTGATCTCCATGGGATTGGCTCTATAATTTTTTGAAGATCTATTTTGAGGGTTGAAGATTGGTTTCTCCAATAGTGTGAGAAAACTATATTGTGTGCCCATTCTATCTGGTGGAAACTACATGTTGGGTGCACGGTTTGGTAAAACTTATGAATAAATGATATAAACTATCGAAAATATTAAAATTTGTTGTTTTTTAGTTATTCCATCATCTGGATTTATAAATGTATGGTTATTCTTCTTTATCATTCAACTCCCATGACCCCGAAGCATCTCCCTCTTAGTTTTACATCATTCCATGGTGATATCTATGGAGTTTCTTCATTTTTTAGTGTTGATTATTCATGGGAACCATTTATAGATCTCTCCACCCTGTCCCTTACCTAATATTTATTTTTGGATAATTCCATAGAAAAATATTCACCACCTAGGGTTTCTAAAAGATTGGTTTTAATTGGGGGTTTTTATATTATTGGGATTAATTGGTCATAATAGAGTCTTCCTTGGACTTTTAATTATGAAATAAGTATATTATTGATAATTTTTAAGGGATTAAGGTATATTCTCTCCACGTATGATTATTTAACTTTTAAATCTTATTTTATTATGATATCTATTATGTTTTATAAATATTTTTTGATTTCTTTAAAAAAGATCCTTGTTTTTTTACTATTGGAATATTGTTATTTTTTTTGAATTTCAAGAAGTGTTAAAGTGTTTCATATTTGGTTCTACAACATATATCTATTTTAAAATGATTATGAATTCTAGGTGATTGTTTTATTTCTTAATAATTTATTTGAAAAAAATTCAATTCTATTGGTGATTTTTTTTGTATTAAAATAGATTTTGAAGAGTTTTATCTTGAAATTTAAAGCTGTAAAAAAGAATATTTTTAGGATTTTAATGTGTGAATCAATATATTTATTTCATTTTCGAGGGATTGAAATAATAATAGGGGTTTACATTTAATTTATTCAGTTTTATGATTATGATGTTTTTTTAAAAGATGATTAGCATCGATAACTTTTGTTCATGGCATGTGTTGGTTTTAAAGGTGATTTCATATGGATTATTCAAATAAACTAGTTTTCTAATCGGGATGTGTTCTGTAATGTGTTTTAAATGGATTTTAACTCTAATGAGATTTAAAAGGGTTATTTTGAAATTTATTATCCATTATTGATGGTTTATTGGATCCAAACATGATTTGGTATATTATTTCATTATATTGGTTATCGATTAATTTTTAAATTCACATTTTTAAATGCACATTACATGATTTGTAGTTATCTTTCTCATGCTATATTCGTTTATTAAAGAGATACTATTTATGCTTACATTTACCTCTCTTTCTTCCTTAGTTTTGGAGGGATGCTATAATTTACTATTCATTGTTTAACTTATAATATGCTGTGATTTTTAATATTTATTTAAAAAATATATTTTCTAAAAAGATATAAAAAATTATTTCTCGGTATGTTCTTTAAAAAATATGAAATCCACCATTTTATGATTTAAATGAACCTTACAATTTTTAATGGTAGATATCACCACTTTAGTTAGAAAGCAATTTCGAAATGTGTTATTTAATATTTTTAACAGAACAATTTAAAATAAGAATGGCATGTTATTTTTTTCTTTTATACAATGATATAGAACTTATATTTGTATCTGTATTAAAACATGCATAAAATGGATTGAATTTAAAATATTATTATTGGGTTTTAGGGAGATATGTACTAGATATATGTTCTAATTCCTATCATATAGAGGTTTAGTGCATGTTTTGGTTGGATTCATTTTCTACGTTCATGGTTTTGGTTCTATATTTTTTGTGGAAATAAGTGATGGTTATTCATTTAGTTCATAAGGATATGTAGTCATGTTATTGTTTTATTTTTTGTATATAGTTACACTGATTTAACTTTAAATATTAGAATTTCCATTGAAAATTTATCATATGTGTTTTATTTTATTTGTATTAAAGTTTATTTTTAATTGGATGTGTACTTATCATTCCTCATTGTTTATAATATATGTTTATACTTTATGTCCTATTTGGTTTTCCCTTATTTTGAATCTAATTATTTGATATGAGTGGAATCATTCCCAAAAATATGCTCATGCTATATTTATGGGTGGAATCACCCTTACTTTGTTACTTATTTTTAGGAAAACAACTTCCAATAGATTATATTTGATTAACTAACAGAAGTTGTGATCCTCTAGGAACCATGAACGCCATTTTGGTTAAGTTATGGACTAGATTGGGTGAAATTTTAGGTCATCTTGGTTTGGTTCATTATAAATGTTATCAAATCCTAGTATTTATTAACATAATATGGTTGTTTGGATATATTACTATCTAAATTCAACTATTAATTCATGAATAGGTTCCAGATCACTATATTTAAGGATGAAACTTGTGTTACAATGGTTGTTTAGGATGTGTGATTGTTGAATTAAATCTATGGTATCAATTTTTTCAAGATGTTTTGGTTCTATATCGAGTAACTATGTATTCAATGAAATTTTATAAGACACTTAGGGAACTATAGGTTTTGGGGTTTAATTTTAGATCATTCCAATGCATGGATGGTTACTGGGAAAACTTTTTCAAAGCACTCAAAGACTATAAAAACCACTTTTGGGAGGCTTCTAGTGAGACTCACATGATTTTCATATGGTTTTATAGACCGTACAAAGAAACCATATGTATTTTTGGATTTAATTTAACTTTGAGTTTTAGTTCTTTGAGGTTCTAAATTGTTTTAATTCATTTTCATTGTTTATTTATGTTTAATTGAACAATCTTATTTTGGTTACTAGAATTTTTTATCCTGGTTAAAATTTGATTTTTTTAAAAGTAAAACAATATTATATAATAAAAATGTGTTATTAGATTTTTAAATTCAAAATATATGTGATGAATTTGTATAAATTATAAAAATTATTTGGTTCTAAAAATATTGTGTTAAATGATTTAATAACATTCATGAATTGATTTACTGAACCATCAGTTTCTTTGAATGTTTTTATTTGTGAATGTTTTGAAAAAATTATTTTAACTGTGTAAATTTTAAAAAATTATAGTCCCATGATAGATTAGTTTTGAAGAATTTGGGAATATTTAAAATTAATTATAGGATTCATTATGGGGGTTTGTAAAATTACTTGATCTCCTTTAAGTGGATTTTATTTATATATATTGTTTGAGTGTCTTCAAAATAGAATGATTTTTAAATTGAATTTTTGGAGTGTTTTCAAAATAAAATTCAACATTTATAAATGGTTTAAAATCACATAGTGGGGAATTTTTATTTTTTTGTGTGGACGAGATGTTATGAGAATTTTATTTTTTTCTAAATAAGATGGGATATTTTAAAAGCATTCTCAATTTTTCTTTAATTCATTGATTGGATGTTCGAAAATTATTATTTTTTCCTTTCTTAAGAAGTATTGTGAACTAGAGGGTCTAATTACAAAATAGTGAAAATGTTTTTAAAATGAATGAAGATTTCTTGTCATCATTTAGAATCTCTTTATAAGAAGGTGAAATGTTATATAGTAGATTTGTTTTTTTAAAATGATCTTTTAGAATCTTTAAAAAACTACTGTAATAAAAGGAATGATTTTGGAAGTTATTTTATTTAGTGGTTTTTGAATTTTATATTATAACATGGATTATATTGGGACTATTTTTTAAAATTAGGAAACATGAATGAAATGGATTAAAGTTTTTTTAATTTAAATTAATCCCTTGTAAGGTTCTATTGTGAAGTGGGAAGTCATTCAATTGGTTGTTATTCTCCATTTTATAGATGTGAAATAGTTTTGGGGCTAATAATGAATACTTCTTTGAGATTATTATTGAATTTTTTGAATTAAATTATTTTGAAGAAAATCTAATTTGATTTACCTACTTGGGAGATACTTTAGTAATTCCCCATGGGATGGTATTTGTTTATAAATTTTTCATCACATAGAGTTAAGTTGAAACATTTTTAATGTTATATAATTCTTGTGTTGGGAATATGTTTTGAAGGTATTTTCATGGGGTGTATTATGTTCATGTTTTGGTAATTGGGAGGCATGATCTTTAAAACTTAAATTCTGTTCTAGTTTATTTTCTATCATTTTTTGAGGTTGAATAAATGATGGTGTTCCATTAGAAATATCACATTTCACTCTATCATGACCAAAAATAAGATCCATATTATTATTTTTGTTTTTTAAGATTTTTATTCTTTCAAATGTTTCTAGTAATATTCTTGTTAATATGCATTAGTTAGTTTTCTTGAAGTAGATTTTTTAGAATTGGATTATAATGTATTGTTTGAGGATTATTTGGGGTATTTATGTTTTATGATGTCATGGAATCATTTTTAATTATATTCCTAGATTTATTAGGTGTTGATGAATTCCTTTTCGGGTTTTCCATCATTTGTGGAGTATTCTTTTGTAAAGAGGTTGTTTTCTTCTATGGGTTCTTGAAGTAGGGTTTTCCATAGAGAATTAGTATCATATTGAAATACATAAATTTTTTACAGACTGTCATTGATGATTAATTTTAATTGGGCCTTTTAATGTTTTATTATATGGTTTCTATTTGAGATTTTCTATTTTTTCAAATGGACCTTAATTATGATGGGATATTATTTTATTTTATTGGAGTTTTTAATGATGTGATCAAGGGTTTTTAATGGTTTCTATTATGTTGATATGTTTGTTTTTGGATGCATCGTCATCATAATTGAAGGATTTAGTTATCAGTTTTTTGTGTCCTTTATCTCTCCAGTCCTTTGAGAGATTTAATTGAGTGAGTTTCTTTTATTATATAGGTTATTCTCTTTATATTCAATAGTTTTTTAGTTTGTGGGCTTGTTGATGTTAAGCCTCATAATTTATTGGAATAACCATTCCCACTAATAGATTGTTGGGGGAAGAAAGTAATATGGTTGGGAGAATTATGATACACCAAACATGATTTTCATGATTTATCAATTAATTTATATATTATTATTATTATTTTTCTTCATATTTAGAATTTTTTCCTTAGAAATTTATGGGAATTGGGTAATTTTTTACTATCACATGGTTAGAGAATGATTAGTGAAAATAGTGTGATAATTTTTCATGATATATTACCTTTTTAGAAGATTCATTTCCATATTATGCATTTTTTTTCAAACCATGTAGTTAAACCGTGAAGCAACCCTAGTTTTATAATTGAAGGTGAAAGCTTTTGGCAAAGTTTTTTAACTATAAAACTACAATCTAAAGAATGTCTAGGTCAATAATTTTTTTTTGTTTTTCCTTTTTTCCCTAATCATGTTAAACCAATTTGTGGGTTTTTTCCTCACTTATATGGTTCCCATTACACCCATGTGTTTCCTTATATATTTTCCCTCCATCCACTATGATATCCATGGGGATTCCTCATGTTTTAGTGGTGATTAATTTTGGTATGATCATTTGGAACTCTTCTACTCCATTTTACTTATTTTTTATTATAGTTCATTCCCTAAGAATTTATTGAAGACCTATAGTTTCCTTTATTATATTTTTAATTGAAGGGTTTTTGTTATTATAAGGTTTTATTGGTCCTCCTACAGTCTTCCTTGGTCTTGGTGAGATGGAATGAGGCTCTGATTGGTGAATCCAAAGGGATTGAACGTGGTTTTCTCAATGAATCATTTATTAACATCCAAACCATGATTAAATGCTTTTTATAGTATATTTTATAATTGTTTTTTCATCAATAATATATAAGTTCAAATTTTTTTTCTCAAATAAGTCAGTTCCCTTTTTTAATTTGAAATAGTAAGGAACGGGTTTCCTTTAGATCTAAGGATTAAATCTATTTTCAAGTGACCATTCATATCATGTGTTTATTTTGTTACCTAATAGCAACATTAATAATAATTTCAATACTATAGAATTGGTTTTTTCAAATTTATTTCTACGTGTTTTATCTTCAAAGATAATGGTGTGATTTAGAATATTCAATGTGTTTTAATGTTTTCTTGGTGGTTATATTTATTTTTTAAAGGAGTGAATGTAACACCACAAAATTATAGAAAAAGAAAATTTTAATCAATAGAATATTAAAAAAATAGAGATCTTAATCAGTAAAAAAAAAATTTCTTTAATTTTAAGATGTTCGATATCATGGTGAATATGAAACCCCAAGTATAAATGAACTGTAATATAGTATACCATTATAACCTAGCCATTAAATTGGCAAGGATGAATAGTAATAAATAAATTATTAAATGTATATAGTTTTAAAGTGAAAAAATGAGTCATTTTTTATCTATTTTCTAGAAATAAAATAAGAATCATTTGAAAGAAAAAGAAATCTTTTTTGAATGACTGATTGTTTTTATAGAAGACAGTTTATTCGCGCTTTGGAAACATAATTTAAAATTATTTTTTTAGAAAATTTAAAAAAAATATATATAATTTTATTTAAATTTTTAAATCAAAATACCAAAATTATATTACAAGTAATTTTTAGTATTTGTTTTAAATGTTTTTTTATGAATATTGAAATTATTAAATTTTAATTGAAACCAAAATTTTCATTGAATTTTTTTAATGATAAAATATATTATAAAATTATTTAAAGGTAAAAATAGTTCAGTAACTTTAAAAATTAACTAGTAAATTTCCTAGGAATCTATTTCATATTGAATTTTGATATAAAAACATTATAAAGGTTTGAACATTTTCCCTATGAAAACCAACTTTCCAATTGAGTCTCTGAGATTAGTTTGAATTAAAATTTCTCACTTCTGTAAAATGAATTTCTAAAGATGGAATCCATATAGAGAATAAAAATAACTAATATTATAAAATAATTTCTAATTAATTTTTTAAACATATTAATAGTTAAAATATTAAAATTATTTACCACGGTTAAAGTAAAAATGGTTTTACCAGGGGTTAGAATTATATGATAAGGGTTAAAATGAACAAAAAAATAAGAATTTTTATAGAAATATTTATTCATTATCATTACTAGGTTTCTATAATAATCGATTTTGACTTTTTGTTTCATTTGAAAGGAATTGGTAAATTTTTTTCATAAACAATTACATGCGTAACACTCACCTCACTTATAAAAGGAGACCCACTATACTCTCTTATTATCACATTCAAACCCCATTAGTTTTGAAAAAACCTTCATAAATAAATTCCAAATTTCTAAACACTAATATTATATGTTCTTTTGGCCAACAATACATTCTAGTAAAACGTTTCATATAATAAAAAAAATGTGATCTCAGAAGTGAAAAAAATACTTACTATGATCTTATGTTTTATTTTTCCTTCCACCTCTATGAAATTTTATTTATCTATTATTATATAATAAAAATAATATGTAAAATATAATTATATGTTATTATGTTATGTTAATGACATATATCTATATTCTCTTCCCGTAAATGAGACACTATAACGTTGTTTGTGTGTATGGTGGACTATTGCCACACGAACTGATATGACATGTTTTCCATCAAAACCTCTCATGATTTGGTATTAAAATTAATATAAAGTATAAATATGATAATTATAACATAATTATAATTCCAGGTTCATTAAATAAGATGAATTTTGTTTCTTTCCATTTTATTGGGGATACGATAAGGTCGCTCCAGTGTTCGATGAACTATCCTCTTGTGGAGCGATGCGATTTATTTGTAACTAACTCTTTAAATGGAAGGTAATAATGATAAATTTAATAAATATATGTTATATAAATGAAATTATTGTGATATTAAATACAAAGTTATCATTCTTAAAATTGAATATATATCATCTTGTTTCTTACACTGAAAAATGGGAATATTGTTCATGTTTGTGTGGACTGTCGCCTTTATAAAGCGATGTGACTCTCTTTTTATCACCCCATGACATGTATGACATATATTTATATATTTGAAAAAATAATATTGTATACATGATATTATTATCATTAAATAATGATAAAATATTACATAAATTATTTCAATAATGATTACAAAAATTGAAATGTTACTTATGTATACGTATGACCTGTTGTCACTATGATTGTAATATAGTTCATTTTTCATAACGATCATTCCTAATTGATTATAAAAAATTAATTTATCTATAAATATGATAAATATTTCAATATAATTATTTTATTTTTGTATAGGTGATGACCTATTTGACCATGATTAATACACCAAAGATATTTTTGACAAAAATAGAAAAAATCATTGAAACATCTGATGTATACTTCACTGATCAAGTAATCATATATAAAATGGAAATAAGTTAAATAAAAAGACAATAATATTGAAAAAGGTTATTACTAAATTATTAATCAACATAATATTATTATTTAGAATGATAAAGAACAGACATGGAAATTCAGACTCAAGGTATGTGTTTCTCATCTCACATTTACTTCCATAAGATGTATGCAATATTCACCACATTTTTAATTTTTATGGAGTATATATTACCATTTTGATATATTAAAAAATTATTCTATTTATATTCATGGTATTTAATGTTTCATTTTATGTTATTTCATTTATGGGGCTTACGATTCATATGTTACCAATATGGTAAGGGTTTATTTTAGAATCTCATCATTATTCATAATTATTTATGTTTACGTATCCCTAGGGAGAATTATTTGATATTTATATTTTAAAATAAATATATTTTTATTTAAACACGTTTATTGGTGAACTTTTTCATCTAATATTACCATTTTCCAATATTTTTTACTTAAAATTATTGAGAAAATGTTTTTCAAAAAATACAAATTTATTTCCCCCTTATTTCAAAATTCCATTTTTCATCGAAACCCACGTTTTCTAAAAATGTTTTCAAAATTTTTAACCATTTATAATTTATTTAACAAATAAAATTTTACAAAGTTTTACTTTTAATTTTTAAATGAATTATTTGGTCGTTTTCAAAACAATTTCCATTTATATTTTATAGAAAATGTAAAAGAAAACATTATTTTAACAAGTACGACATGAAAATAATTTTCCACCATCATGAAAAATCAATGTTTCATTTATTATTTTATATTTTATAAAGGTTAATTTTAATGAAAAATATTTTCAACTTTTTTTGTGAACTTTTTGTTCCTAAATGTGTTTTTATAATAATATGCTATTTTTCTCAGAAATGTTTTTATGATACTTTTAATTGAATTTATATTCATCAATGACATAAAAACTATATATTACATATTATACAGTAAATATATGCTTTATTTAGACCATACTTATTATTTATATAGTTTTTTTATGTTTATTTTGACTGGAAAATGTAAAAGTTTATTACAATTCACCATTTTACTCTAGATGGGTTAGGATTATGTTTATTGATTGGGGTTAATATTGACATTTAATATGTTTGGTTTTTTATAAGAATGTTTATGCTCATTATGGTTCACCCCTTTCATATGATGATTGTATTATAATTAGTATTTTATGGGTGGGTCTTTCTATAGACCCTTGATGTATCAGTATGTCTCATGAGACAAACTAGATTTGGTTTTGGCAGGGGACTTACCCTTTTATGTAGATGTATTAGAATAAGGCATTAAAAATATTTATATTTCTTTTTAATATTCCTTAATGGAATGTTTTATATGTAAATAACTATTGATTCCATTATTATGAATTCATCTATTTGTATCCCATGTGATTACCCAATAAGTTAGAATATCTATAGTTATGTTTCCAGGTTATGTGATTATTATATATGGAATTATTTTATCACCATTTATTCCTTCCATATTATGATCATGTTATAAATTTAATGACATGTGTTTTGTTAATTCACCTTATAGTATTGATTATACCTTATTTATTCATAGCTTCTATTATATGCTTACACGTACTAAGAATCTAAGCTCATCCCTTTATTATATTTTATTTTCTCTAGGATACCATGAAGTATTTTTTGATTGATATGATGTGATAATATAATGGGAATAATGATGTTATAAAATAAAATAATTTATGTATTTTATATTTTCAATTTTTATAATAATTTTATGTATTTATCTTGTTTACCAAGACTACTAAACTATTCAGTCCATCAGGATACGAGTCATTATATTATATGCCAATGTTTCAAAGAAGACACTAGATCTATGATATTTAGGTTGGGGAAATCCATTTGGAATTAGCGGAAGTTTAATAGAATTATTTATAACTAGATATATGAAAAAATAGACTAGGGTGTAAAATCATATTCTACAAAATGATGAAAATTATAGAAGAACATGATAAAGTTTTGGTAAAGAAGAGATTATGTGGTTCGTACTCTAAATACATACCTGTATAGATACTTCAACTGGACATGGTTAACTCATAGAGGTTACTAAGGAAAATAACTCCAAAAAGGGAACATTGGGATTGAATTGATCATCCCATAGTGCATGACAATGGGCCTTAATATTCAACTAGTTTGAAAATACTAAGGTATATTCTTATGATAATTAATATTTTCTTTATAAATAATGATGATATATTTAAAAATTGAGATATCTCTGAAGAAATAATGTTTTTTTATTATGATATTAGTAATCCATAAAATTTTAAATTAATGGTAAGTATTTCACTATTTTTAGGATTATACATTATGTTTCATAATTTTATAATCTAATCAAGTCTATTCCATCATTTAACATTGGTTTCTAAAAAAAGTTATGTGAACAACATCAATACATGTAATCTATAGTGTAAGAATGATTTTTATTTGATGGTATCCAACCAATATTTTAGAGGGAAATAGTCGCCCAAAAGTTATCATCCTATGAGGACCTAGTGACATGTGGTAATATGATAAATAAGTAATTGTATAAGTATTATTTCATCTAAGGGAATTAAGAGAAGAATTGGATGAGAAAGAATAACATAAATAAACCGAAGAAGGAAAATAAGGAATTTCCCACATTTGATAATTTGGGAATGAAGCACTATAGTACTTTCTTAAAGGTAATGGTAGTTTTCTATAAGTGTGTAGAGAATGGATATCATGCTCATATTTTAAAGGGAAAGGAAAAATATTTCAATGATTAATTCTTCAATTGTCAAAAGATTCGGCACTAGACAAATGAAATCAGCAAGCATTAATGGAATATATCTCAAATTAAGATAAGGGACCATGGTCAAGATTATGAACTCTAGATGAAAAAGTGGAATGTTTAATGTGATTGTGTTGGGATTCATGATTTTTTTCTCATTTTTTCATTTTATCAATCATACCATGGTTATTAGAATTGTAAAATGTATAAGTGTTCTACTGCAATACTTTTTCATTAATTATTTTTATGTGTATACTGAATTTTTACCGATTAATATGTTATATGATTCATTGGTAAGTTTAACATATTTGAAAACACGTTATTGAGGGAAATATAACCCCAATATGTTCCTAATGCTGAGATAATGATGTTGGGATAATGATATGATTGATATTGACAATTTAAATTGTATTTTACTGCAATCCTTGGAACTAATTACTGATTTTTTGAAAAAGTTGTTTATACTATCATTAATCAAGTTTACAGAATTTTTTGATTTAAGGAATATATCCAAAAATCTATGTTATTCTTAAGAAACAAGTAATAATGTAGGTTTTTAGTAATATTTTAGGGTGATTTTTGTTATTAAAATGTTTTGATATAATGAATTATAAATGTATTGAAATGTTTAATATATAAAAATAAATAGATAATTCAGGTTGTTTGGGGGATTAATCATATTTTCATTTTCAAAAAATTAGTGAAATTATTTCAAATGAGTTAGATCTTATTATTTTTATAGCGTAATAAAGCTAATTATTTATGAAATGGTTAACGTTGAATTTTGAATGAGGTTTTTTAGATTAATGTATTACTTCACCATATAATAATTTATCCATATCATACAACCTATACAAACCATTTTTACATAATAATAACTAGAGATAGAATTAATGAATTATTGTTATATTATTGATATTATATACTGTTAAAAGTGAATTTTAGTGCTTCAATAATATATTTTTGGGATATTCATTTATTATAGTATGAAATGAATTGGAAATTCATCAAATAACAACCATAGTATGAAAATGTACTTATGAAATAGAAATGTATCACTTAAGTATATTTCTTTATATTCATTGATCGGAAAAGAATTCCTCAAATTTATAGAAAAGTATATTGAAAAAAACTTATCCTATTACCTTTATATCAGATGAATTAGATAGTATTTTAAATCATCATTGATTTATGGTTTTAAGGTCCTTAAATTTACATTGATTATTTATTTTCTTATGATCAGTTCCTTAATTATTCTCAATATTTATTTACACTTTAATTCTATATGCACATATTCACTTTCTACCACATTTATCCTTGTTATAAACATAGTTATTATATTTTAAGATATAAAATTTTTACATAACTTTATCTCTTATTAATATCATGTTTTATTAACCCGTTTTTATGATATGTGTTTTGAACAAAAGAAATTTGAAATATCAAACTCTTGATTTCTATCCACAAGATCATAATTTGGGGACATAATATATTAATGGTGGGGTCAATATAACATTCTACAATTATTAAATAAGAATATTTTATTTGATATTGTATGAAACATGAAATCCATAACAATAAAAATCCCATGAAATATATTTCTTAAAATTTAAGCCCTACGAATGCTAATAGAACACACAACCCTACGTATAAATGAACTGTAATTCAGTATATACTTATAACATATCCGTTAAATTGGTTGGTATAAATATTACTAAATAAATTATAAAAATTATAAGTTTACACATTTAATGACAAAATCATTGGTCATATATTTATTAGTAATAAAAAAGAATCAATTGAAATAAAAATATGGTTTTCTAAAAAATTGGTTTTTCTAAAAGATGGGATAGTCACGCTCTGCACCCATAATTTATAATTAATTGTCACCACATTCATAAAATTAATTTGAAAAAATAAGCATCATTATTTAAATCATAATATAAAAATTATGTTAGGATCATTATTTGGTATTATTTTGAAAAGTTCCATTTAATGTTGAATAGTGAAAAATACTAAAGTTTAATTGAAAACAACAGCTTAATTTTAATTATTTATAAAGTTAAATTATTTGTAAATTATTTTATTGTAAAATAAGTTTAATTATATTTCATTTTAACTAATATTGTTCATTTAAATTATTTTAATATGTAATTTTGATTTTTAAAAATTGTTATATTTGGATAATTTTCTCTATGAAAACAGGCTTTCTCATCAGCTACTTGGGATTAATTTTAAATTAAAAATTCCCACTTTTGTGAAGGAAATATTTAAAAACGGATTCTATATTTGGAATCAAAATAATTTATATTATCTAAAAATATCAGCTTATTGTTTTAGCAAATTTAATTGAAAAAATTGTAAATACATGTATTGTGGTTATGGTAAAAATTGATTTATCAAGGTTTAAACTATAAATATAATGGTTAGAAAGACCTAAAAACTTTTCTAAATTATACGTTTTGACCATATTTCAACCTTATAATTTCAAAGGCTCAAGGAGAATCCTGTTTTGACCCTATTTGAATGTGAAAAATGTGGGTAAATCTTTTTGTTTTCGAAAATTAAAATTTGGCCACTCACCTCACTTATAAAAGGCTGCCCTATCGTCTTTTCATTACACCTTCTAATCTATTTGGTTTGAATAATACATTTCCAAATAACTTACCAAAATCCATCACCACATCGTATAAGATTTTTTGTCAAAAATATATTCTAGTAATACTTTAGGAATATGGATATTTTATTATGTTTAGTTCAGGACATATATCCATATTTTCTTACCTTCAATGGGAAAGGACAACGTCATTCGCATGTACATCGAACTACCACATGGCGAATAGATGTAACAAATTTTTCATAAAACCCTATCATGGTTGGGTTTGAATATGAATATAAAGTATATATATTATATTTATAACATAATTATACCATCATATTCATTATATAATATATAACTATATTTAAATTTTCATTTCATAGGGGATACAACAAAGCTGCTCGTGTATACGGAGTACTACCATTTTGTGAAGCAATCTGATTTATTTTTCACCAACTATTTACATGGAAGGTAACAATTATAATGTTAATGAATATATTTGATATAGATTAAATAATTATGATATTAATGTCATATTTATAATTTTTAAAAGATAATATATATAGTTTTCTTTCATACATCAAAAACTGATAATGTCATTTGTGTATGTGTGGAATACCACCTTCAATAAGCGATATGACTCTATTTTCATAACAAAATAAAATTTATTAAATGAATAATAATATTTAAAGAAATTAATTATATACACAATATTATGATTATTTTTTAAATAAAAAATATTACTTACCTTCATTACATAGGAATCATTGAACGATATAAATGTCACTCATGCGTATGTACAAATTATCCTCTTAATGATTTAAACATAGTTAAATTTTAACCATATATAATTATTTTATTCAAAATTATAATTTATGTATAAATATGATAATTATTTCATGATTATTCTATTTTATATGATTAAATAACGACCACTTTGACAATAGTTAACCTACCAAATTCATTTTTGAATCATAAGAAAAATATAGTCAATACATCAAATATAAAATCAATTGATTAATTAATAATACATATCAGGAAAACTAGTCAAATAAAAGGAATAATAAACTTGAAAATTTTTCTTAGGAAATTAAATAATTAGCATAAGTTTATTATTTACGAAGATGAAGAATGTATGTGATGAGTCTGAATCAAGGTAAGGGTTTCTCCTCTCAGTTTTACTTCCTTGAGATATATTTAATATTCACCGATTATTTCCTTTGTATGTTGTTTATAAAACCTCTTTGATATTTTATATAATATATATATTTATACCCATGGTATTAAAGTTTTATGATGTGTTATTAAATTTTTGGAGCATACGATTCATAGGTAACCAATGCGGTAAGAGTTTATTTCACAATCTCATCATTATTCAAGATTGTTTCTGTTTACATATCCCCTTGGATAATTATTTTTATATTTGTATTCTAAAATAAATATATTTTCCCAAAATATGGTTATTCATGAATTTTATAATGTAATAATATAATATTTCAAAACTTTGGGAAAAAATTATTGAGAATACATTTTTAAGAAAATCCGACCTTATTTCCCTATTCAGCAGGATATCCTTTTCCATAAAAACCAAAAAAATTTTAAAAATGTTTTAAAAAATGTTATTAAAATTAAAGAAAAGATTTACTAAAAAATGTTTTACTAAATTTTAATTTTTATAAAATGTTTTTAAAAGAGTATTCATTTCATTTTCAAAACAATTTCCATTTAGATGTTACCGCAAAAATGAAAGGAATATATGTTTTAACATGTACGACCTAAATGAAATTTTCCACCATCATAACCAATCAATGCATATCTTTTATTTTATGAGTTTTATAAGTTTATTTTAAAATTATAGTATTTTAAAAATGATTTTTGAACTTTTTTTAGAATGTGATTTCTAAAATGAAAATGTTAATTTTCTAAAAAAATATTATTAAATATCTTTTAATGGTATTTCGATTCATCAATGAAATAAAACCTCTATTTTACATATGATACATTTAGGAATTTTTATTGATACCATCATTATTATTTATTTGGATGGATTATGATTAGTTTGATTGGGGTTTTTCCATTTTATTACCACCCACTATTTTACTTTGGATATTTTGGGATTAGTTTTTTTTGGATTAAGTATTAACATTTTATATGTTATTTTTTTCAATACAAGTTTTTATGTTGATGATTTTCACCCCTTTTTTAAGAGGAATGCATTGAGATTACTAACTATTGGGTGGTGATTGATTTATCACTTGGATATACCAGTAGGCCTCATGAGATAGACTAGATTGGGTTTTAGTTGAGGCCTTTCCCACTTATATAACTATCTTGGCACATGGCTTTGATGATATCTAGATTTCCTGAAACAAGGCCATAATTTTATTTTTTATACGATCAAAATATTCATTCCATCACTATGAATTCATTTATTTATATCCTATGTCATTATTATATTGGTAAGAATATCCATGGTTATGTTTCAAGATTATGTGATTACTTATATTGATTTTTTTATCATCATTTATTCCTACTATATTATTCTTAAGTTATTTTCTAAATGGAATGAGTTTTAGTAACTTATCATACCTTGTTGATTATTATTTATTTATTAATAGATTTTTATTTAAAATTACCCCTACTAAGCATTTGAGCTCACCCCTTTCTTATACATTATTTTCCATAGGATACCAATAAGTGTTTTGTGATTGATATATTGGGATACAAAAAAGGGAATAATGGAATTCTCAGTGAAGATAAACAGTGTATTTTATATTTTCAATAATAATAATAATTTCATTTATATATATAGGTTACTAAGACTAATAAACTATTTGGTCTTTCAGGAAATGATTACTTCTATTTTATTATTGTGTAACAAGTAGACACTGACTTTGGGCTACTGGGGTCATTGCACTATAGTGAAATTGAAATAGGGATTTGTTTTTCGTTTTTCATGTGTTATGATTATGAGTATGTCTTGCGGAATTATGATGATTATTTAATATTTCTCATAACATTTTTTAGTTAAAAACGTAATTTTTATGGGTTTTCAATGAAAATAGTTTTGAACATGAAATGTTTCATATAATTTGCTTCAAAGGGTGTTTGAATCAAATAAATTTCAAATGGTTCTTTCAAAAGTCATTTACCTATTTAGATGGTTTGTTAATTTCATACCAGATCGTTCGTGTGATTTTATTTATTTTATTTATGGATAAATTCTTTTATGAAAATGGGATATATTAGGTGAGTTAGTAAACTAGGCTAAAGAAATCCATCTGTAGATTGTTTGCTGGAAGGGTTATGTTTCCTAGTTAGACTGAGTGACATGATAATATATATTATATTTTCCAAATAGGATGATTATATGACAGGTTAGTCTATGAAATATACCGATATAGTAACAATTTTTGATATTCTAGCATGTGTTCGTGTACCTTGTCTGAGATTCCTTAGACCCACAGGTTAGATAACCAAGCTGTATGTGTTTATTTAGTTGATTTGTGTTATTTCTCTTGAACAACTTATTAAGATGTTGTTCATGCCAGGTTTCCCTATGTTATGATTTATAGTTATCTTTTTTCATTATATATTCTTTCATTAATGAGATTCTATTTATATATATCTTTATCCATCTTTCGTTATATGTTTTTAGGGGATAATATCATTTCCTATGATTTATTTCATTTATGTTCTACATTGATTATTATCTTGTTTTTGATAATGGGGGCTTTCATAGAAGTATTTAACAGAAAGAAAAATGGATTGGTATGTTTTTCATAAATGTTGATATCCTCCAATTTATCATTTCGAACTATTTTTTTATATTTAAATAGAGGATATACCTATTTTGTAAGAAAGAGTTTTTTTAAATTGTGATCTATATATTGTTAATGAAATGGTTTCAAATGTGAATGAAAAGTTTTTGGGTTTTATTTTAAATATATATGTTAAACAAATATTTTACTTTTTTTAAAAAATCCAAAAGAAATGGAATTATTGTTAATTATTATGCATGGGCTATGGGGTAGATACCTACTATGTATATGCACTCACACATATCAAATTCAAGTTCTATGTAGGTTAGAGGGGGATTATGTGCGGGTATTCATTATTTTTTCTAGAATGTTTGTAGTGAGATGTATTGGTGATTCACTTAGTAGATGGAGATGTGAAGTGAAGTTTTTTTTTATTTTTAGTATTTTTTTCTTCTAATGTATCATTATTTTTAAACATTCCCATACTATTTTTCTTTTATTTGTAATGTTGTTGTTTTATTAGATTATAATTTTATTCTGGTATTGGATATATTCTTTCCCTTCCATATTATTTATGATTTATATATGTTTTTTTTCACCACTTGAATATTTTCTTTTTGGAAACTATTTATTTCATATGTTTCACATCCCAACCTATAATAAGACCATTCCCAATTTCCATATAGAAGTACCATTTCAATTTTGTTGATTTCAAGGGTGAAATCATTTTGAGTGGAGTATGTTTGATTCCCAAAAACTAGATGTGAGTCTGTGAGGGATGGGAACTCCATTTTGGCAAAGGATATTACCACGTAAGGTGACATGTTAGGTTAACGAATTATAGTTAATTATAGTTAACGACAATATTAGTTTAGCTTCAAAAATGGGTTATAAAAAATGATGTGATGTGGACATGTGATAGTGAGAATGAGTTGAAATCACCTCAATCAATAACAATAATACCTTTTTGGTTTGTTTTTGGGTGATGAAGAGGGTGGGATACCACATAAAGTTGTGGGGATTGATGGTTTATGACCTAATGTGAATTTTGTAAAATTTAAATATGTGGTGTAGACCAAACGTCTTAGTATTTATACGTGTTTATTTGTTTGAATTTTGAATATTCAGGTTTAGTTTTATGAAGATCCCACTCAACCACTAAAGTGAAATTTCAAAAAAAGATTTTGAAGACATTGAATTTAGGTCCTACAAGTCATATTTCAATATAGTTATAAATTTCATGTTTTAGTTTATCCCATTAATTATTATTTTTATGATCTACATACATATTAGTGTTCCGAGCATGTTTAGGGAAAGAATAGTTGTGCAAACCATATATTAAATCAATCATAAACCCAAGTTTTTATACAATAAATAATGTCTTATCAAATTTATGTATTCCCTCCATATCAATTTCGAATATAGAAAACATCAAATTCTTAATCACTTCAATTTTCTTCAGCATCCTAGCATCATCCCACTAAATTATATTGATCTTTTCTAGAAATGATAGTTGAGATACCATGTTGGAATGATATGAGGTCGTTACATAATTTTTGATTCCCAAATTCAACCTCACTATATCATTGGATAATGAATTTTTTATAACCATATAGCTGAGAGGGTTACATAATCTTTTTGACAAAAGGTATCAACCACCTTGTTCACCTTTATAAAATGATAATAGATAATGAAATTATAATACTTAAAATTTCTGAAAATATAATCTACATCATATTTATATCATCTTTCATGAATATATAGTCAATATTTTTATAGTATGTATATATAACACACATTTATATGTAGATATAATGGTGCCAAATCATTTAATAAACTATTGATCCTTCAAATTTCAAATCATGAGAAGTATAATTATAGTGTTGAATATTTCATGAATTTATATGAATTCTATAAACATATCACTAGGATTTAATACATAACCAAGAACCTTCTTTTAAGAATCAATGCAGATAAAAATAATTATACTAAATATGGTATAGATAGTTAGGTGCAGTCCCCAACCCTCTCTTGATATCTTAAATGATTTATTCACACTACATGGTCTATTTAAACAAAACCCATTACATTTTTATTTGGTTAGTTTACTGAAAAATAATTAAAAATTCATTATAAATCAAATATAATACCTAAATAAATATGAAATAAAAGGTTCTTAGTTATAGATAATGGACTGTATCATTCTTCCATGACATTAGTTTTTAAGGGGAATCTGAAATACCTTCATTAGTGATAACAGAATATAAAAATTAAACTTTCTAAAGTTGAAATTTATACTTACTAAACATGGAATATAACTCTTTTATTCTTGATGTATTTATAAAAACACTTAAATGATCGGTATGATCCTCATAAAATTTAGAATGAATGTGAATATCATCAATAAATTATAGGAAAAAATTAATAGATAATCCTTTGAAACTCCATTTTTTAAATCCATAAATAGAGATGGTAAAATTGTCATCTTAAAATGAATTAATACAAATTAATAGAGTATGTATTGAGTAAAAATGTAATTCATTGAAATATATTATTTTATTACCTTAAGATGATGATATATAGATCTTAAGTCAATATTAGAATTTTATGAGTCACCATGAAGTTGATTGAACACATAATCAATTATTTAAAATAGATATTTATCCCTAATTATAATACAATTGACTACACAATAATTAATAAATAGCCCCATAGATCCACCCTAATTCTTTAAAAATAAAGTAATATCACCCCAAGTATATAGACTTGGATTGTTAAAACCCCTGTATAATAGATCTTTCTACTTTTCATTTAAATCCAGTAAGCCAAATTGATCCATTATATATGTAGTGTTGGATATAAAAAGATATATAGGGAGTAGATCAATGAAATACCCCAATTTAAAATATTGTTAGGTCTAAGAAATTCTACTTGGATGACCTCAATAATTTTTACATAGTCGGTATATCCTTTTTTTTATAATTCCTCTATATATTCATTATTTGGGAAAGAAATTCAAACCCATCCATTTATAGTATCCTTTACTTGTTACAAGTTGTTTTTAAATGATGATTTTGACACAAATTAATACTGTTAAATTATAATTTGAGTTGTTTTAAGATAATAAACGTGACAAAATTATCTCAACTCATTATATTAGTCCAGTAAATAGAGTACTAGTCCATTCCCAGAGTAGTATAAAATTTAACTAAGTGATGGAGTACTATATTCATATGTAATAATTTCCCAAAAAACATAATTGGGAATTCACTTAATATATGGGGGATAAATAATGATCTATTAGGTTTTACCATAGATAAGTTAATTTCTATACTTCAAGGTGAGTAATTCATGCGAACAATGAATTTTAATAATATGAATGAATGAGTTGATCTTGAATCAAATATTGCAGAATCTACTATTGAGAAATTAGATATAGAATGGATGATGATGCCATTGGCTCATTCTATATCCACTTTTTAAGTAGAAAATTCCTGATCTAGACCATGATCTATTAGGAGTTGAGGATGTTGGTTCCATTTTCGAATCCCATGACATAGATAATAACTAGTATAATTACTATAAATTGAAGCATCAAATCATAGGTTGTGGACTCTATAATTTTTTTTATTCTTTATTAGTCATATCATGACCAATTAATTTCCTTTAACCAATTCCTTTACTAATTTATGGGATTGATAACCAATCATCCTGTTTTTAAATCTACACAATATTTCTTGTAGAAAATTTCATGAGGGTTTCATTCTATATTTTTACATGTGGAATGTTGAAAATTATTTTTTTAACTTATTCATCCTCAAATGATATTCTAATATGATTATCTAATTTGAAATCCATATAAAAGAAATGATGACACTACTGATTATTTGAGACTATATTTTTACTACTCAATTAAATTGTTTTTTTCAAAACTATCATACTCTCAACTAACCAGAATTTAAGAAGACATATCTTTAAGCAATTATAAAATAAATTAATCATATTTTTTTAGATCAAGGAAAAATTAATAATTATACCTAGATAGCCAAGTAAATTTGGATTTATATGTCGTAATGGATTCATTATCCTTCTATTTTAGATCAAGTAATTTTTTGTCCAATATGATTTTTACTATCAAAGGAAATTTTTTCTTAAGGAATAACATCCTAAAATCTACACATTGTATAGATTAAATATCTTATTCATTCATATATTATTTTACTATATTTTTCCAATCAATACTTCAATGCATGTTTGATAAATTATGGTCTCACCCCAACCTAAGCCTTTGAGGCATTAGTCCCTTAGGAATGAAGTAATTACTAATGAAGAGTTTACTCCCCACTTTCTTTATTTAATTTCTTATTCTTCTATTATTGTATTCTAATTCCATTTTCAACCTCTCTAAAAAATTAATTAGTATTTATACAAGTTATAAATAGCATTATTCTAATAGATATTTATTATAAAAGAGTTATAATATTTATTACTTTTTATTATCTTCCTCCTTTCACCCATTATTTTATGGTTGGCTGTAATAAATTAATGAACGGACTATTCAATTATTTTTAATAACTATTATGAATAGATATTATTGTTTTTTATCATATATAACTCACAAACATCCACTCACCCAAAGTTATTATTTTTTAAATTTAAATTTTTTGTGAAAGTGCCAATCTAAAAACATAGGGGGTATGAAATAATGAACCACGAGGGTTTCCTAAAAAGTTATTCTCATACAATCCTATGGAAGAGACCCCATAAAAATAAATATCAAACTATATTATCCAATTAACCTATATAACACGTATTATTGGCATTCAAATTACATCCACACTGAGTATATAAAATCTCAACTTCTATGTGGAGTAATCTTATACACGATATAATATAAACTCACAGACATAGATAGACACAAATTTCTTCATATTTATGTTTATATAGATAATTTAATTCATTGATAAAAAATAATACTAATATTTAAATGAAAATAAAATTATTAAAAAAATTGTTCCCTATCATATTATAACATTAATGAAAGATTTATAAATAATATACACTTTTAATAAATATTGAAAAATTACTTAAATTCACATATACTACTTTAATAAATAAAATTAATAAAAAATTTGGTTATAAATGTTTTTTATCTTGGTTGAATCAAAATGTGTATTAAGGTAAGGAGTTCTCCTTTGATCTGTCATCTAATTTTGGATTTTCTCTCTGATGAAATCAAATTTAAAAATTTTTTCATATATTTTATAATCTAATTTTTATATTTATTCACATATTTTTTGGGAGGTTTTTAAGATTATTAATCTTTGAATCACATAATCTTACATAATATATTAAATAGTTTATAAGGGGATCCTTGAATAAAATTCTTACATTTAAATAATGTTCCCTAATAATTTTAAAAAATAGTCTATGTTTTGAGAAAAAAATTATTTGAAATCATCATATTTAATTTTATTATATTTTAAGGGATTTACATACTCTCTATTTAATTGGACCATACACGTTATATTATAAAAAAATTTAGGAAATTCCATCTATGACCTTATCTTTGGGATTATCACACATTTTATAATATAATTTCAAAAAAATTGTAAATATTTTATACTATAATTTTCACATCAATTTTTTTATTAATGTTTATTAGGATTTATATACCTATTATTTTTAATTATATACATTTATTATTAAATCATAACATTAAATGTTCGTATAGGGATTCCATATCTATTAACTATTTCTTGTGTTTGAATTACTTGTTCATACCATTTATTATTTAATATCTTATTTTATTCCCAATTTATGGGTATTACTCTATTTCTATTGTATTTTGGGAAGTCATTTATTTTAAATGATCATTTAAATTGATCATGATATTACAAAAACATCATATCTTACCATCATTAAAGCAAGTTTTCTTTATATATTTTATTTTTTATGATTTTGAATAAATCTATATTTTATTTACTTTTATTATAATTTCTTTTATTTTTTTGAGGATTGACATGGTATTATCATAGTTTATTTATTGATTTTTTCTTTTATAACATATGATGAAATAGATGGAAAGGATTCTTATCAATTCAATCATTGACTTGATCCCATTTATTATTTATTGTATATTTAACAATTTTTGGTATGTATCATGTATATGATGCGAAAGGAATTTATATCTATCATGAATAAATCTTTAGACCTTTTTGTTTAACTTAATTCCATATTACCTCCCTTTACAATGACTAATTTAAATTTAATGATATTACATGTTTTATGAGTATATTATGAAACTTATTTTCATTTTTATCGAGGGAAATCTTTAATATGATTATAGACATATAAAGAACCACTATAACATCCCGAGTTTCTTTAATTTTTTTTGAATAAATTAAAAATCTTATTTTGTATTGATTTGCAGGATACAACATTTTAAGAGTTATTTATAAGAAACATAAATTTAATATTGTGCTACACGTAACACTATGTGTTTATTATGGTATATGAAATAATTTGATTTTATTATGTTACACACAATAAAAAGAGTACCTAAATTATGAAAATATAGTTTACAAATTTACACACATTTAATTCTTTGGATACCAATTAATTAGAAACAAGATTAATAACTATTCGAAAATAAAAAATTTTCTCTTCTAGAAAACTATTTTTATACAAAAAACATGTTTTATATTAATAAATTTAAAAAACCACTTTTGCTGAATTATTTAAATGATATATATATATATACATGTATATATTATATTCAGTCAAGTATTTAACATTTATATAATTTGTTTTATAGTAATAGATAATACTAAATCCACTTTTACGTGTAAAAGTTGTATTTTTTCAAACTGTTAGTTTCACCACATTTTAATGAACCAATTATTTTATAAATAAAATTTTAACCTTATCTATATTAAAAAAAGCATAATTTTTAAAATTGTAATTTCAAAATTATCTTAGGTTTGATTATTCGTATATTTTGAGAAGTTTCATATTTTGATGAAAAATAGACAATACTGAAATTTTAATTGAAAGATGTGTTTTTTCTAAATAAGTTATATCATTAAATTTATCTATTTTAAAGATAAATTAGTTAAATTATAAACACATTAATCCAATTTGGTTCATTTTAATCAGTTATATATTAAATTTAGATATTAAAAACATAGTAAACGTTTAAGTATTTTCCCTTTAAAAACTCCCTTTGTTGTTCTGTCATTGGGATTAATTTTAAATTAATTTTAACCACTTATGTGATTTGAGTTTGAAAAAATGTATTCCAAATTTATAATCATAATAAATTATAAAATATAATATGTAAATTATATTTATTAACCAATGCTATTATTGAAAATAGTAAAAATTAATTACAATGATTAAGGTAATATCAAGTTAACATAGTGGTTAAACATTAAACACAAGGGGCCAAATGACCTATAAACATTCCATGAACCCATTTTATTGCCATAAATAGACCTTATAATATATTTTATTTACTTATTTTATTTTTAGAGCCATTTTAAATAAAATAAACATGGATACAATTAACTTTTCCAAAAATTTACATGTTTTCGACTCACCCCATTTATAAAAGGCATCCCATTCTCCTCATATCTTCAACCTCATCAAGCCCTTTGGATGAAATTATAACTACCCAAATAACTTCTAATAATCCATAATATATTTCTAGAAGCCTAAATTTTGGAATATATCCCTGTAAGTATGTCCTTTGGTGAAAACCAAAAAGAGATACCTAAAAAAGAGTTAATGTTCACCAACATATGTTTTTTGTTTTATTTATTTCTCTAACACCATTAATTATTTTTATATATAGATTATATAATAACCTAAATATATTCAATATAATTATTTCTTTATTTTGTTAATGTTACAACTTGGGGCTTCACATATTTCCATAAAATGGGATATGGAATCATCATTCATGTGTACGATAGACTGCCCCCTCACAAACTGATGTCATTTATTGTTCAATTACCACCTTTAAACGATTGAAATAATGATGGATTTTTAGGTTATATATGATATATATTATTTTTATGATGTTATTATTATTTTTTAATTGTTGTATCACACAAACCATCAAGCTTTCCCTATTGTGGGAATACGATAATGTCATACTTGTGTGTGACAAACTACCGCCTTGCGAAGTGATGTGTGTCACTCACACATTAAATGGTATTTTTATTAAGGATGGTTTTAATAATAATATTTAGTATATATGAAAAAAAATTAGTCTTTAATTATAATATCTCATTTAATTTTCTTTCTTATAATTTACCATGAAAATGGAAACAACATTCATGGATACGTACGACCTAGTGTCTCCATGAAAGGTCTATTTCATTTCCTAATTATATATTATATATATATTTATAAATAAATATATAATTATGAGATATATATTATATTTATATCATGGTTATAATTATTTATATGATTAAATCTTAAATAAGTAAGTGGACCTATAGTAACAAGTCTAAACATGTACGAAAAATAAAGTTGTTATTACCGAAAACATAATTTTGACATAGAATTGTTCAAAAATTGGTAATATAAAGTCATAAGTGAATCATATAAGGTATTATATAAATTAATATGGTTATGTTATATATTTATAATAAAATAATAATTATTATACTTGAGTTTTGAAAGAGTGCAACTGATGTCAAGACTAATGGTAAGGAAATTTCTAGTTTCACTTTTATTTCAGTGTGACTTATGCTATATTGACAACTTGTTTCATTTGTATGATGTATAAAAATATCTATGAAAATTTTTATCATTATTTTTATTTATTTCATGATATTAAATGTTTTAATTTATTTTATTCATTCACTAATATCACAATTCAAAAGTTACTCACGTAATAAGGGATTTTCACCATACTTTTATTTTCTGTGAGACAGAAGCCATGTTCATCACATATTTCTAATATATGGTATATATAATTCCCATGTATGTATTATATGATTATTATAATTTAATTTTTTTTATTTAAATATACACTAGAGGATCTACCTTTTAGGTGGTTATGGTTTCAATGTTACTAAAAAAGTAAGGGAATTTTCCCTCAATTTTCCTCCTTTGAGACACATGTTATGTTATTAAAATATATTCTTTAAGAGGGGTATACACTACACTTTTGGCATGTTATATCTGGAATATAATTCATTGAATGAAATTTTAAGATTCATTAAATTTTATTATTTCTTAGGGATTATGATTCATGTTTACAAAAGTGATAAGATTTTATTATTACAATGAAAATGATTATTAGGATTATTTATTATTAAGCTTCCATTGATGAAATATTATGATCCATCTCTCAATATTTATCAGTATTTTTGAATCATCTAGTTATTCATGATTATTAATTTAATGTTATAATTTTTCCACTAATTGGTACTTAAGATAATTAAGAAGTTTTTTTACAGAAATCAGACTTTATTTATCACTTTAGTCCGAAGTCTATTTTCTCCAAAAACCATGTTTTCTAATAATGTTACACTATGATTTTTAAAATTATTTTTTATATATAAATTTGATTTTTAATAAATGTTTTTAAAATAAATCTTGTTTACATTTTCTTATCAAGGCTATTTTGAATTCTACCGACAATATGAACAAAATCATTATTTTTACATATACATCATGTATGCTATTATTTTCCATCCAGACCACTCCATTCATTGAATAATACATTATATGTTTTAATGAATATTTCGAAGAATTTTTTTTTTCCAGATATTTATAAATATTTTTATATCATTTTTATTTTCAGTGAGAATGAATTTGTAAATGTTTTATGTTTTAAAATCATTTAATATGAGCTTCTAAGCTTCATTTATATGTTTTAAAGATTGTTTTCAATGAAAAAGGTTCTCAAAAATGTCTTTGTGTTACAATGACTTTTTAGAAGAATAAATGATATTTTCCTTGTTAAATGTTTAAAACATTTTTCAAAATATTAATTTATTTGTTTCCAAGTGGTTTTCAAAGAAAAGGATTTTGAAAATGCATTACTTATTTTAAAAATTGATTTTCAAATAAATGTTGTTTTCATTATGAAATGTTCAAAGTGATATTTCAAAAAAACTATTCCATATATGATGAAATATTTTGATATAGTTCATTGATTATTTGGGATATAATACAAGGACTCCATTATTATTCTTTCTTCGAATGGTTTATGCTTAAGATGATAAATTGTTTATGAAACTTGTTTCTCTTCCATGATCCCTCACATAATTAAATGTTACTAGAAAACACTTTTTTAAAGGTTTATGTTATGATTCAATGATTATGAAACATTTATATTTCCCAAAGGCTATGATATGATGAAAATTTTAAGATACCCATTTCATTTCATTGGATACGATATAATAAATGTTTAGGATTTTATGGAACACATATATATGAATTCATTATGTGACAGGTTCTAATGAAATCCCCCTCCAACACATTGGGTTTTGATAGATAAATCATGAGTATGTATATGACTTGTGGATCTAATTACTTGTTCACCATTACATGAATGAACTTGATTATATATTCACAATGTTATATGTGAACTAGATTACATGTTTACAATGTTATGTGTGAACCTGATAACATTTTCACAATGTTATGAGTGAACCTAATTACATGTTCAAAATATTATACATTTACCTAATTATATGTAACACCCCAACCTTCCAAGGTACTCTTATCTTTGAATAATACAGTAGCGTGTGTTGTACGCAACTTCGAGTTCAAACACGCACCACAACCAATCAAACTAGTTGTTATGAACAGTAATACACAGTTTTTGAAATTTTATAAATTTTATCTTTCAAAATGGACTTCATTTTTGGATTCGGAATATCGAAGTTAGACTAGGGTGAATTTTTGGTATTTTTTTGAAAACTTTCAATTTTTGATGAATAGTGAAAAACACTGAGTTATTGGTTAAAACCAACATTTTATTTAAATAATTATTTATTTTATATAAATTTATTTTAGGTAAAAATAGATACATAATACCTATATAAGTTCAATTTAATTAATTGGAGTCATTTTATAATAATTTTAGACATATAAAAATTTTATTGAACTATTCACCATCTTTTACCCAGCTCCTAGGAGAATTTGAAAATTCACATAAAACATAATTTTACCACTTCCGTGAGTGGAATTTTGAAAATCCGAGAGACGCAGATAATATCAAGGAGTAAAATGTCCTTTAATAAGATAAAAATAATTTTTTGGTGAATAGTAACTTTTTACTTTTATTTACCACGGTTAAAAGTAAATAGGGTAATTAAGGGTAAAAATGATATTAAAATTACCCTAAAACATGTACTAATTCTATTGGAAACGTTTATCTCGACCAAAAACAAACTTAGGAATAAAATATTATCATTTAGGTCCACTTGGATTAGATTAGGACATTTATTGTTATATAATTCAAAGAAGAGTTAAAAGAGTTAAAATCAAGGTTTAATTACTAAAACATTTTTAATATAGGGTTATACATAAGTTAAATTCTATTCTAAATATTCATTAGAAAGATAAAACGATTTCCAACATAATGTTATTTTATTTATAATTTTTAGACATTATATTATATAATTTATTTATGACACAATGGTGATACAGTAATGACATAATTAATGAAATATTAACATTATTGATATTATAAATATCCAAATAAATGTAATTTGAGACTTTTTATGAATTAAACTAATTTTATTGGTTAATATGACATTTTAGTATTGATTTAATTATGTTTTTTCGAAGTAATCATGCTGTTATTATTTTAACAAAAATTGAATACCAAATAGTGTCAAAATTGGCATAAAAGAGTTTTGAAAACAAATATTATATTATTAATTTATATTCTATTTCTAAAAATCTAAGGATTGGACAAGAGACTTAAATAATTATAGGTGTATCATTAATGGACCACTTGGGGGTCTCATAGAAGTTTATATTAAGTTTATTGACTATATAATATAAAAATACAAAGAGACCCGGTAAGTGTCAAACTAATTAACTAAGAGTTAAAACTAAAAGATAAGGTTAATAAAGTGACCCAAACATGTCTAAAACCTATTGGATGAGGGGTTTTAGACCTATCCCCACCTTAAATGTTAAATAATACACTTTGGAGCCATTATAATCCAAATATAAATTTATTATAAAATAATATTTCTAGCTCTTCCAAAGGTTCCCCTCACCCCTCTTATAAAAGGGCACTCCCCCTTCTCCTTAATTTACACCTTCAAAGCCTTATTTCTCATCCAAACTCTGCCATAATACCATCTAAAATATCCTACCTTCATCCTAGAGGCATTCCTTTAGTCAGAAATCCAACCTAAGGAGCCCATTTGATCAAATCAAAAGGAAGAACCCGAATAAGAGGTAATGTTTTCACCACCCTCTTTCAAGTTCCTTTCTTATTCAACTTCTTATTTCTTTATTATTTCAATTATAAAATAATAACTCCAGTATATACTATATAATGTGATGTTATTATAAATATGGTACCACCATATTCAGTATTCTATCCATCCTTTTAATGACATGTCACCCCACATTCGTATGTACGGCTTACCGTCTCCATGTCGTGGTGTAATTGGTATTCAAGACGTTATTATTTGGATGAGTATAATAATGATGTGTAATTCATATAAATAATAAATATAACATGATAATGATTCTGTATATATGCTATACTATCCAATTATATATTATTTTAATATCAAAAGAGTGATATTGTCGCTCGTGCATACGTACGGACTACCGTCTCCACGAACGTGATGAGATTCATTCCCCATCGTATCTATTCAAGTCTAATTCTCATTTTATGATTAAAAATAATGTTTGTGGACTTGATATCATTATGGATATGAATAATTTACAACCTATCCATAAAAAACACGATTTATGTAACAAAACATATAAAAGAAAACAAGTAAGTTAACACCCGAAATGACGATAATACTAAAATATTATTAACAAAGCATTATTAGAAGATCATATATGATATCATAATTATTTATATAGTTATTTTATAATTTAATAATTTTTTTTAAATATTATACAGGAGGTTAACGTACTGTCAACTAAGGAAAAGTACAAGGTAAGGTTTTATTTCACAATCTCTTCATTATCCGAGGTTGTTTATATGTAATTATCTACTAGGATCTCTTAGTCATCCACATACATATTTCTTAAAAATGTTTTTTCAAAACATTCTTACAATTTTACAAAATATGGGTTAATGTCATTTATTACCTTGTTTTACTTTTTATAATATGTTTATAAAGAAATATTTCCGTTGTTTTCCAAACAAGGTCCTTTTTAACCTTTTCGACAAAATTTAGGTAAGAATGAATTTTTTAACTTATACGGTGGGTGCGGGTATTTTCCTCTGTTATAAAATTGTCAAAGCATTCCTTAAAATCTTATAAGAATATTTTCAAAGTAAATTTTTTCTTTTATAATTATGTGACTCTTAAATGATTTAAAAAAAGAGATATTTCTCTCAAATAGTTTTGATTTCATCTATGATAACATCCTTTGATGGATTTTAAGCTTATTTGAAGTTGATTTATTATGATACAAAACAATCATATTGTATTGAAGGTTTTCTAATATGTTTTACTATCGACATGATATTTTTATACCATTCATGGTTTATGGAGAAAGTATTGACATTTACTATGCTAGTTTTAATACGAATGTTTATGTTATGTTTAAACCTGTTCATATGAGGAATGAATTGAACTTAATAAGTGACGGGTGGAGACTACTATAGCTCCTCGATGCATCGGTAGGTCTCATGAGACAAACTAGTGTCTTGGCACAAGGCCTTGACAAAATCTTATTTGTTGTCTTGTCACGAGGGCTTGGCTATGTGGTTATGATAGTCTGGCATTATGCATTCCATAATTATGAAAGTGGTTATTGATATTGAATGTGATTATTCGACTAGTAGAGTATCCTTGTGAATAAGTAAATGGAATTATTTCATTTTATCTTTTCTATATTATGCTGATGTTCATGTTTAAAAGGATTTTGTTTTAGTTATGCATTGCCTTAAATGTTTATGCTTATTTATGAAAGTTTCCACTATATTGTTATCCTTAATGAGCATCTGAGCTCACCCATTTCAATGTTTTATTTTTCCAAGGATGTGAAGATGTAATTTATGAATGACCTGCAGGGATAGTATGAGGGGATATTAAGAAAAGATACTATTGTAGTAGTTTTCACTTTATGATGTAATGTAAACTTTATGAATGTATCTAGTTATTCTAAGGAAACTAAACTAATCGGTCTTTCAAGACTTTATATTTTGTGATCATGCTAATATTATGTAATAATGCACCGACTCTGGGTAACTGGGGCTAGGGAGTTACAGTAGGTATCAGAGGAAGTTTAGTACAAATATTGGAAATTAGATTTAGATAAACTCTGATTAGAGCAGATAGCCCTAAGATAGACTTTGAGGATTAGTATAGAAGAACGTACTAGAATTTTCGTATTGTATAGATTTTTTGAGTTTTCTGAGCAATACATCCCTGTCTGGATACGATCAGGTAGAGGTGGCTCTGGCACAGATGTATGTAGGGGTAAAACCCGAAAACACTGCTTTGACCTAGACTTGAATGGGAACTGGTGCCCGACAACGGGCCTTGATGCACTCTTGGTTACGACACTCCCGGGAGATATGATATGATAAATCTCAATTTATTTACAAACCATTATGAAGGGTTTATGAGTATATAAATCCTCAAAGAAAACATTTTTTTTATGATTATAGATTATATCCTTAAATATTTCAATTTATGTTATGTTTTTTACAAGTATGGAATTATGTATTTCGATTCATAAACTAACCTTGTTTATGCCATTGTTTAGAAATGGCGCCTAGTGGAAGAAATGGAAACTGTATCAATGAACGCACTCCATGTAGGGATTTCCCTCTAGCTCAAGATAATTATAGTGGAGTTAGTGATGCAACTGGTGCTGATCAACTAATCACCATACTTGCACAACTCACTCAGCTTATGAATAATAAGCTTACCCGTATGGAGCACCCAGATCCACAACATGGAGGATAAATGTTAGATCGCTTCATGAGGTAACAACCACCATAATTCAATGGGAGTAAAAATCCGTTAGTAGCTGAGCAATGGATAAGTTCCCTAGAGAAAATATTTCCGGCTTTGGGGAGTAGTGAATGGGAAAAAGTTATCATGGCAGTTTACCGCCTCACTGAAGATGCTAATCAATGATGGTCATTGATTCAAAACATGAAGGAAGATGATGAAGTATCATATATGGAATGGAGGGAGTTCAAAAAGCTTTTCTTAGAAAAATATTTTCCTCGTGACCATCGAGCAGATATAGAAAGGTAATTTCTGAGTCTGTGACAAAAGGAGGATGAGAATGTCACAAAGTATGAGGCTAACTTTACAAGGTTAGAAAGGTATGCTGGAGATTATATACGTAACCCAAGAAGTAAAATTGATCGCTTCTTTGATGGGTTAATACCATTTCTTCATTGAGAATTAGTGTCACAACCCTTCTCGTCATATGGAGATATTGTCTCACGTGCTATCAAGACAGAAAAATAATTCTCTATGTCTTATGACTTTAAAGAAATGCAAGAGAAGAAGAGATCTAATGACCACTATGGGAATCGAAATAAAGAGAAGAAGGGGAAAGTTGAATATCCATCCTATAGTAAATGTAAGAAGAAACACACTGATACTTGCTTGAAGGGAATAAGAGTCTGTTATAAGTGTGGTGAAAAAGGCCACCAAGCTCAGGATTGAAAGGGGAAGAAAGAAGCTACATAAGTTCAATGATACAACTACAGGGAGATGGGACAATATGCAAATGAATGTCCTTAGAGTCAGGGGAACCTAACTCAGAAAATACCAAGTGATCAAGGCCAAGCTTATGCTATCACTACTGCTGAGGTAGAAGCTCCGAAAGACGTGGTGGTAGGTAATTTAATGGTTTTATCAAGTTTAGAAAATTCATTATTTGATTATGGATCATCGCATTGTTTCATATCTTCATAGTTTTTTAAGAAAAATAAATATTTTTAATTTGATTTAACAAGGGAGTTGTCAGTTAAAACTCTTAAGGGAAGTATCATTGCAACAATGTTTTGTGAATCAGTCCCCATTAGAGCACATAAATGTTCTTTATCAACTGATCTCATCATCAAACCTGTGATTGAATTTGATATAATCCTCGGTATGGATTGTATTTTGGACCACGATGCGTAGATTTATTATAAGAAGAAGGAGGTTACAATTTTTGATGATGATGATATGGAACAACTTATCTCTAGAGTAGTGTCGTTACTGTGGAATTAGTTGAACTAAAGAAACAACTAGAGGAATTGAGTAATAAGGGATTTATTCTCCCTAGTGTTTCTCCATGGGGAGAACCTATCATTTTTGTTAATAAAAATGATGGATCCATGAGGTTATGTATCCACTACAGGGAAATCAATGCTATAACAATAAAGAACAACTATCCCCTACCTCATATTGATGATTTATTTGACCAACTACATGGAGCTCAGTACTTCTCAAAGATTGACCTTTGATCTGGATATCATCAGTTGTGTGTGAAAAAGAAATAAATTCCGAAGACAGTATTCATAACTAGGTACGAGCATTACGAGTTTACAGTAATGACTTTTGGGCTGACTAATGCACCTTCTGTATTCATGGATCTAATGAATATAGTTTTCAAGGAATATCTCAATGATTTTGTGGTGGTATTTATTGATTATATCTTGGTATACTCCAAAAGCTATGAAGATCATAAAAATCACTTGCACATTATCATGAAGACTCTGAGAAGACATGAATTATATGGGATGTTTATCAAGTGTGAATTTTGTATTTAGGAGATTTCTTTTCTTGTCCAAATTTTCTCTAAATATGGAATCTCTATCGATCCTTCTAAGACCAAGGAAATCAAAGAATGGACTGCACCGATGAGTATAACAGAGGTACACAGTTTTATTGGTTTAGCAGGTTATTATCGATTTTTCTTCCAGAATTTTTCCCGGTTGGCTAACCCATTAACAAAGCTCACACATAAAGAGGTTAAATTTGTTTGGACAAATGAGTGTGAAGAATGTTTCAAATAACTGAAGAGAAGATTAGTTAATGCTCCTATATTGACTCTGCTATCGGGGAATGATGGGTTTGTTATTTATAGTGATGTATCGAAGAAATGATTTGGTTGTGTCCTTATGCAGAATGATAGGATTATTGACTATGCATCACGCCATCTAAAAATTAAAGACAAAAAATATCCTACTCATGATCTTTAGTTAGCTGTAGTAATATTTTCTTTGAAGATATGGAGACATTATCTCTATGGTAAAAAATGTGAGATTTATACTGATCACAAGAGTTTGAAGTATATTTTCTCACAGAAAGAACTCAACATGAGGAAACGTAAATGGATTTAACTACTCAAGGATTATGATTGTATGATACACTATCACATAGGGATGGAAAATAAGGTGGTAGATGCTTTGAGAAGAAAAGAACATGGAGTTTTGAACGTGATGAGAATTGAAATAGATCCTATTTTCCTGGATCTAGTAAAGTTGGATATGGTAATAACCATGGAAGGTGAAACATCGATACTTTTTCAAATGGTTTCCAAACCATCTTTACTAGAAAGGATAAAGAGTTCTTAGACCGGCGATGAATAGTTTCAAAAGAAGATTAAATCTATGAATGATGGGAGATTGAGTAACTTTGTGTATGAAGATGGAATTTTGAAATTTGGGAAGAGACTTTGTGTTCCCAATATACCTGATCTAAAAAGGTAATTGTTGGATGATGCTCATAGTTCCAATTTATTTATACACCCTGGGAGCACCAAAATGTATAGAGATTTGAAAGAACATTTTTGGTGGGACAATATGAATAGGGAGATTGCTGATTTTGTGTCAAGATGTATGGTTAGTCAACAAATGAAAGCTGGAAGGTAACAGCCTGGAGGATTTATGCAACCTCTTCCCATTCCAGAGTGAAAATGGGATAATATCACGATGGACATTGTCAGGGGACTACCAAAGACTCCAAGAAGGAATGATGCAATATAGGTCATTGTTGATCATCTTACCAAGTCATCATATTTTCTTGTTATATGGAAAGATTTACCACTAGAACGACTAGAAAGAATATATATTAATGAATTTGTGAGACTTCATGGAGTGCCACTATCGATTGTTTCTGATCGTGATCCCAGTTTTACATCAAGATTCTGGAAGTGTTTTCAGAAGGAATCGGATATTGAAATTCATTTGAGCACTACCTACCACCCTCAAACAGATGGACAATCAGAACAGACATTTCAAACCTTAGAAGACATGTTGAGATCATGCTCACTTGACTTTTAGGGTGTGTGGGATCAATATTTACCTCTAGTAGAATTTTACTATTACAATAGCTTCCATTCAAGTATTTAGATGGCACCATATAAAGCGTTATACAGAAAGAGATGTCGCACACCAACCTGTTGGGATGACTTTGGTGAAAGAAAACTTGCAGGCCTAGAACTGGTGGAGGAAACAATGGAAAAGGTAAAGGTAATCCAAAACCACATTAAAGAAGCTCAAAGTAGGCAGAAGAGCTATGCCGATAACTGAAGGAAGGATTTGGAATTTCAGGTAGGAGATCATGTATTCTTGAAGGTATCTCCATGGAAGGGAGTTATACGTTTCGGTAAGAAGGGTAAATTGAGTCTCAGGTACATCAGAACTTTTGAAATTCTAGAACGAATTGGTGTTGTAGCTTACCATCTGGAAATGCCGCAAAATCTCTTCAAAGTTCACGATGTGTTCCACGTATCACTATTGAGAAAATACATGCCTGACCCAACACATGTACTTAATTATGAAGAATTATAACTAGAACCTCATCTGTCTTATTGGGAAGAGCCCATAAGGATTCTTGATACCAGAGAACAAGTGCTGAGAAACCGGATGACTCACCTGGTAAAAGTTCTATAGAGAAAATATAAGATGGAAGAGGCAACGTGGGAACCCGAGGAACTTATGATGAAGAACCACCCAAGTCTTTTCATGTGGTAGTATTCTAGAAATTTCGAGGAATAAATTATTTGAAGGAGGGGAGAATGTAACACCCCAATCTTCCACTGTACGCTTCTCTTTGAATAATACAGTAGCATGTGTTGTATGCTACTTCGAGTTCTAACACACACCACAACCAATCAAACTAGCCGTTATGAAAAGTAATACCCACTTTTTAAAATTTTATAAATTTTATATTTCAAAATGGACTTCATTTTTGGATTCGGAATATTGAAATTAGCCTAGGGTTAATTTTTGGTATTTTTCTGAAAACATTCAATCTTTGATGATTAGTGAAAAACACTGAGTTATTGGTTAAAACTGACATTTTATTTAAATAATTATTTATTTTATTTAAATTAATTTTAGGTCAAAATAGATACATAATACCTATATATGTTCAATGTAATTCATTGGAGTCAGTTTATAATAATTTTAGACATATAAACATTTTATTGAACTTTTCACCGTCTTTTACCCATCTCCTAGGAGAATTTGAAAATTCACATAAAACATAATTTTACCGCTTCTGTGAGTGGAATTTCAAAAATCCGAGAGACACGGTTAATATCAAGGTGTAAAATGTGATTCAATAAGCTAAAAATAATTTTTGGTGAATAGTAATGTTTTACTTTTATTTACCCCGGTTAAAAGTAAATAGGTAAAAATGATATTAATATTACCCTAACACATATCCTAATTGTATTGGACAAGTTTATCTCGACCAAAAACAACCTTAGGAATAAAATATTATCATTGAGGTCCACTAGGATTAGATTAGTACATTTATTGTTATTTAACTCAAAAAAGAGTTAAAATCAGTGTTTAATTACTAAAACATTTTTAATATAGAGTTATACATAAGATATGTTATATTGTAAATATTAATTATAAAGATAAAAATATTTCTACATAATGGTATTTTTTTTATAATTTTTAGACATTAAATAATTTAATTTATTTTTGAAACAATGGTGATGCAGTAATGACCTAATTAATGAAATATTAAAATAATTGATATTATAAATATCCAAATAAATGTAATTTGAGTCTTTTTATGAATAAAACTAATTTTATATTTTAATATGACTTGTTAGTATTGATGTAATTATGTTTTTTCGAAGTAATCATGATGTTATGATTTTCACAACAATCAAATACCAAAAAGTGTCAAAATTGACATAAAAGAGTTTTTTAAAACAAATATTATATTATTAATTAATATTCTATTTCTAAAAATCAATGGATCATCAAAGGGACTTTAATAATGATATTTGTATCATTAATGGACCACTTGGGGGTCTCATGGAAGTTTATAGTATGTTTATTGACTATATAATATAAACATACAAAGATACAGGGTAAGTGTCAAACTAATTAACTAAGAGTTAAAACTAAAAGGCAAAGTTAATAAAGTGACCCAAACCTGTCTAAAACCTACTGGTTGAGGGGTTTTCGACCTATCCTCTCTTAAAATTTAAATAATCCACTTTGGATCCATTAGAAACCGAATATGAATTTATTATAAAATAATATTTCTAGCTCTTCCAAAGGCGCCCCTCACCCCTCTTATAAAAGGGCACTCCCCATTCTCTCTAAGTTACACCTTCAATGCCTTTTGGATCGGCCAAAATCTGCCCAAATACCCACTCAAATATCCTCCCTTAATCCTAGAGGCCTTTTTTTAGTCATAAAGCCAACCTAATGATCCCTTGTGATCAAATCAAAGGGAAGAACTCGAAGAAGAGGTAATGTTTTCCCCACCCTCTTTCAAGTTCCTTTTTCTTCAACTTACTCTTTCTTTATTATTTCAATTATAAAATAATTACTACAGTATCTCCTATATACTGTGATGTTATTATAAATATGGTACAACCATATTCAGTATTCCATCCATCCTTTCAATGACATGTCACCATACATGCGTACATACGGCCTACCGTCTCCATGTCGTGGTGTAATTGTTATTAAAAACTTTATTATTTGGGCGAGTATAATAATGATCTGTAATTCATGTAAATAATAAATATAACATGATAATGATTCTGTATATATGATATAATATCCACTTATATATTATTTTGATATCAAAAGTGTGATATTGTCGCTCGTGCGTACGTACGGACTACCGTCTCCACGAATGGGATGCGATTCATTCCACATCCTATCCATTCAAGTATAATTATCTTTTTATGAATAAAAATAATTTTTAAGGACTTGATATCATTCTGGATATGAATAATATACAACCTATCCATAAAAAACACGACTTATGTAACAAAACATATAAAAGAAAATGAGTAAGTTAACACCCAAAACGACGATAATACTAAAATATTATTAACAAAGCCTTATTAGAATATCATATATGATATCATAATTAAGTATATGGTTCTTGTATAATTTAATAACCATGGTTTAACTATTATACATGATTTTAACATACCTTTGACTAAGGAAAAGCACAAGGTAAGGGTTTATTTCACAATCTCTTCATTATCCGAGGTTATTTCTACGTAATTATATACTAGGACCTCTTTATCATCCACATCCAAGTTTCTTAAAAATGTTTTTCAAAACATTATTAATATTTATCATAATATGCGTTAAAGTCATTTATACCCTTCTTTGACTTTTTATAAGAATTTTATAAAGGAATCTTTCTGTCGTTTTCAAAACATGGTCCTTTTTAACCTTTTCGAAAAAATTTAGGTAAGAATGTCTTTTTTAACTTATACGGAGAGTGCGGCTATTTTCCTCCATTATAAAATTGTCAAAGCTTCCCTTAAAAGATTATAAGAATATTTTCAAAGTAAATGTTTTCTTCTATAATTACGTGACATTTAAATGATTTCAAAATAAGAGATATTTCTCTCAAATAGTTTTGATTTCATCTATGTCAACATCATTTGAAGGATTTTAAGCTTATTTGAAGTTGATTTATTATGATAAAAAACTTTCATATTGTGTTGAAGGTTTTGTTATATGTATGACTATGGATGTGTTATTTTTATACCAGTCATGGTTCATGGAGAAACTATTGTCATTTTGTATGATAGTTTTAATACGAATGTTTATGTTATGTTTAAACCTGTTCATATGAGGAATACATTGGACTTAATATGTGATGGGTGGAGCCCTCTATTGCGCCTCGATGCATCGGTAGGTCTCATGATACAAAATAGTGTCTTGGAACAAGGCCTTGAAAAAATATTATTTGTAGTCTTGGCACGAGGCCTTGGCTATGTGGTTATGATAGTATGGCATTATGCATTCCATCATTATGAAAGTTGTTATTGATATTGCATGTGATTATTTAACTAGTAGAATATCTATGTGAATAAGTAAATGACAGTATTTAATTTTATCTTTTCCATATTATGCAGAAGTTCAAGTTTAAATGGATTGTGTTTTATTTATACATTACCTTAAATATTTATTCTTATTTATGAAAGTTTCTGCTATATTGTTGTCCTTACTGACCATCTGAGCTCACCTCTTTCAATGTTTTATTTTTTCCTGGATGTGAAGAAGTAATTTATGAATGACCTGCAGGGATAGTATGAGGGGATATGAAGACAAGATGTTGTTGTAGTAGTTTTCACTTTATGATGTAATGTAAACTTTATGAATGTATCTAGTTATTCCAAGGCTACTAAACTAATCGGTCTTTCGAGACTTGATCTTTTGTGATCATGCCAATATTATGTAATAATGCACCAACTATGGGTAACTAGGGTCATGGAGTTACATTATATGTTCAACAAATTATGAATGGAGCTATCTTAAATTTTTATAATGATATGTGTGGACCTAGTTTCACGTCTATAATTTTATGAGTGATCCTAATTTCATGTCCCTAACTTAGTGAGTGAACCTGTTTCTATTTACACATGTAATAATATTTTAAGATGATGTGTAAATCAAAAATATTTGAATTATGGCAATGTTATTCTCTAATGGATCATTTTATTTGACTGTCTTATTACTAATGTCTTATTGACTACAAATATTTACTCGATTACTATTGATTATGATCTTTGATATGCAGGTTATAGTTTTCAAATGATATGTTCACATTTTTGTACACTTATTTTCATGTTATTTTTACTTACCTTATTTATTTAATCTTATTGAGCATATGAAATCACGCTTTGTTATTTTTCTTTTTTCCTAGGTTATGAAAAATGTTTTCAAATGGGTTTACTGAATGAGAAGTTATTTTTTGGAAACATTGAAGATCTTTTATGATGCTAGAGGTTTTTGTTCCTAGTTTCCAACGACACTAATATATTATAGTCCTTGGGAATTTAATTTTGTGATGTGCTGAATATTCATCTAAAATGATGCAATATCCATGTTTTTTATTCTTGGGACACTATAACCAATATATCCTTTATTTTCTATGTGTACATCATGATTCCGAATATAATATGACGAAATGGGTAGATCATTAATTATACATCACACCAATGCATTGGGTAAAGATTATATCTTATGAGAGGCTATGTGTGGAGCAAGGGAAGGGAGTATAGAAAACTACGTTATGATGTATGGATATAAGAGCTAGTGCATTATGTTATTATCTCAAGTCAATATGCCTTCATTTATTCTTAAAGTGTTTCATTATTTTGTTTTTTACACATTCTTGTTGTCTCTAAATTTGTATTCCATTACCTTTTTTTATGATTCAAGTTTGTATTATGATACTTTGTTTTATATAATTATTACATATTAACACACAGTATTATTCCATGATTTAATACAATTCATTATTATTATCCCAAGTGGGGATCACATGTTATAATTAATAATATCTTGGAATCTGAAATTGATTCTATTTACCATTATTCTATTTCATTCCCCCATTTATGTATTTATCTGAGATTTATTTTTTCTATTATCATATGGGATCACTTGTATTAAAAATTGTTTACACATATTATAGGAGGCCCAAAATGAATTGTTTGATTAATATTTTAGGTTATTATAATGGTTGATGATGTAATATTAACTTATTTCTTAAATACAATAAACTTTATACTCTACAAATGAACAAAAATATATTTATATACAAATTTTGTGGTTTGTTTAACTTTCAAATGTATAGTAAAATATTTTTTATATTTCTATAATACTTGAAAATATTATTGAAGTATATTTTGGAATAAAAATGTGTCTATAATGTTTTAGTGATGTCGCTGATACTATTTTCGACAAGTTTTTTATTCCTATAAGAATTGTATGGTTGTGTAACAAAAATATATTTTAAAAAAAAATCCAATCTTTCATATCAAATATTTTTATAACTGACTTGAATATTCATTCATGAATAATTTTTATTTAACTTTAAATAGAGTCAATATAAAATAAAAAATAAAATAAATGATTTATAAAACTAATTAAAAAACTGATGTTAAAATGCTTAGATACAATGTTATTATAAATATCTATTTTTAGAGAATGTTAAAATCTTAAAAATAATAATGTTAAAAAATAAAATTCAAGAAGTGTTGTAAGGACATAATATATATAGGGGTAAAATTTTACCGACATAAAATTTGTATATGTAAATATTCATTCGTAATATATATGTGACAAAATAAAATTCATTTCAATTTAGTCTAATTTGTATCTATAATATATATATATATACATCGCTTTATTATTTTCATACATTTATTAAATTAATATTTGTTTTAAAAAATAAATTCAACTATAAAACTATACTGTAAATTAATCACATGCACCATATAACAGAATAAAGACAATTATATTTCATCAACATATAAAATTACATGAAAAGGATAAATAGAGTCCTTAAAAATAATAAATGCACAATCTGATAATTAAAATAACTAAATTACATAAATTTAATTTTTTAACCCAATGGGTCACGGTCTCCCATTCAGAAAACGACCATAAACACCATTTTAATACATAATAATATGATTAAAAATACTATAGACATTCTTTAATTGAAATATGGATAACATTGAAAAAAACTATATGAATGAAATGTATATGATTTAGATGATATATATATGGATGTGAAATACAATATAACCATTCAAAATATGACAACAGGAATAGAATCCTGGCCATCAGAATATTGAAATCACTATTAGAATACTAGAATAACTAATTTGAGTAATTTTGTAAATACCTATGTAGTTAAGTTAATACTAAAATATGTACATCAAAATGCCATTATTGGGTATTTAAGTAATAAATATAATGAATATTTTAAGTAACCAAAATAAAAAAATATTTTTAATTTATTTTTATATATATTTAAGATTGGAAGTTTATACAACATTTAAATAATAAATTTATTTATTTTCCAGAATGATTTCTACTAAAATGGCTTATAAATTTGTAATCATCAAATAAAATTTAGTGAGGAGTGATTTTGTTCCCTTTTTATAAAATAATTAGGTTTTTCATGAATACTAAAATACTCAATACACTATATTCTATAATATTTTCTATAAGGTGTTATTTTAATTAGTTAAAGAAATAATTTTTAAATGATATTTTTGACTTATAAAAACCATAAAGAATTAATTAATCCCTGAATAATAATTTAAGATGAATAGAAATGTTTTATATAATAAAATTTAATTTTTAACATATTAGAAGAATTTATGAAAATTTCATTTCTCATAGTTAAAAATATTTTTTTAAAATATATTTTAATATTTTAAATTAGGTAGTCAAAATTAATTTATGACTAAATTTTAGTAGTTTTTATAAAAAATAAGAAAATAATTAAATATAAAGGTAAATGTGAAGTAATCATAAAGCATCAATGACATTATAATGAAATCACATCTTCCATAATGTCATTTATAGTTATGTTTCACCCAATAGGTATGAAATACTATTACTTATCATATATAAAACAATTATTTCATGCCTTGGTCATTATTTTATTTAATATTCTTTATTTTATCCCAAAATACCCCTCCATTTTAAGTATAAGTACCACTACTCTTCATTTTGGAAAATCAGAAAATATTCATACCATTGCCCAATATATATATATATATATATATATATATATATATATATATATATATTCTTCCTATTAGTCCCCAAGGTGTTTTGAAGATTTTATTGCCACACACCACCCAAATCTTTCAAGGCATTATTCCGTTATCCAATGAGTAATCGTCAAAGAGGTCGTAAATGTATGCTTTATCAATTTCAATTTATTCTTCATATATTATTCTATTATAATTTTTTTTATTCCGTAATATTATGGAGTTAATGTAACTCTTTGAATTATAACTAATACCAATACCACAACATTGAAAAAAAAGAAATAATTCAAACCAACAGGTCCAAAAAAAATTTAATCCTTAATAAAAGTTTATTAAATAATTTGTAATGGTAATATAATAAAAAAATAAAATAAAATGATTTTAAAAAAAAATCAAGTAATTTTTTAATAGACATTAGTTTCTTATACTCAAGGTATAAGAAAGATGAAGAAATATAAAACCTAATAGAAGAGGTTCCACTTTGATATTCTAACTTATTTAGTATTTTCTATTTTACCAATTCTAATTTAAAATGTTTTTAATGTATTTTTTACTATAATATCTTATTAAATCTCTTATTGAACATATATAGTGATAGATAATTTTATTGAAATCTCAATGATATAATCTTATGACAGACCTTAAAAAGTTATTATGATGATTATTATCTTAATCTTTTATCATTGAATCATGTTCTATATTATATATATAAAAATATATTTATTTAATACATTATACTTTAAAAGAATCATATTAATTTTTACAGTCCTTTTTATTATTTTTATGTTCTCTCTCTGAGTAACCCATACTTTATACATTACCAAATTTTTAAGGGAATTCTCTCCCCATATTTTTAGTGGGATTATCCCCAATTTTTTAATCAGGTTTAAATATAATTACATGTAATTTATAATCTAATTATCATATACATTTTATCATTAATCGTTTCTACATATTTATTTAATTATTACTTTTATAAAAAAAATTATGATTAAGTTATACCTTACCATATTCATAATGGGATTCCACACTGTCTATCACAAGCTTTGGTCTGAATTATCTCTTCACAATAATTCTTATACAATGAATATTGTTCATTTTTATTTATGTATATTAATATATTTCATCTCATTTTTTGATCTCATTTATTTTCAAAATAAATTTCTATAAATTATAATATTTTATGAAAAATCCTTTATCTCTCTCCTTGAAATGCATTCTATTTTTTTATATTATTTTTTAAGTTTTTCATGAAATTTAAATTCATTCTCCTTTAATTTACATGATATTATTTTAAGGGGATTAAAATTTAATTCTAATATTTTCCAAGGGTCACTTATTTTTTCACAAGAGATGATATTTATCCCAATTGGTCTTCTTAATACCCATGTTAATATCTACCCGTTATTACGTATGAGTCACTTTAACCAATTGATGTTTTTTCTCTTCAATATGATTTTAAATAAATATATCACTATCCAAAATGTATCTGAAGAAATTTATATTTATACTCATGATTTGTTACATTTTTTCTCCATAAATTATTTTAAATTGGAATATATTATATTATGTATAATTTTATTACAAAGACAATTTTTTTAACTTGGGTTATCTACGTAATATTTATGAATTTTTGTTTGACTGTTTGAACATATATTTTCTTGGTGCCTAACATGATTTTTGACATTATATGATGTGATGGATGGTTTTAAAATAATATATTCATGTAATACATTGAAAAAATAATATATCTCATATGATTCAGAACATAGTGTATGAGAAGCGTGTCTATCACACAATATCACGGTGCATGGGGCTAGAGCCCAAGGTATTGTGTTACGTTGACTTATCAAAGAGACTTATATAATTCCTATAATTATTTATAATTATGTTTATTATATATAAATATTATTTTAATATTTCTATTCCTTATTCTATTATCATGTTTTATATTTCTCTTATGATTTTATGTTTCACTCTAACATCTATTAGTATTCCACATTCAAATACTATGTTCCTCAACGATTCCTCATGCATATTCCAGGTTATGGTGCCATATAAAAATTATTGCTATTTGGGTATCTCACATATAATATTTTTTTTCTATTGAATTCATTTTATTTACCTTTATTTCATTTTATCTCACTATTCAATTGATGTTTTTTACAAAGTGATTGTATGTATTAACAAGGGATCATTTAACTTACGTGGTTACTATGATAAAATATTTGATTAATATTGGGTCAAAATATATTGATTGATGATGTAATATATATATATAGTTCCCAATTACACTAGCTTAGTATTTTAAAAATATATTAATGAAATTAATATTCATTTTAAGAATAAGAAATGTTCACATGTGTTACCAGATCTAGAAGAAGAGTTGACCTTTAGAGCTTCAAATAAGTGTTCTTTTTTGGTTGAGGAAGAAATATCAGCCACTATTCTGTAACTAAAGTAAAATAAAGTCTCACCTCATCTGAAATTTTTTATGGTTGTTGTTTATAGAATTAAGTTAAAGGTCAATAAATAAAGAAGGAATATATTGAATTTCATACTATCAACAAAATTAGAAAATCTATACATTATGGATTACTAAAATTTCCATTGGTATCATACATAAGAAACTAATATATTGATGGAGTATATTTGTGTGGAGAATACATCCATTGTGAATTATAAATATCATCTCTTTTGGGTGATATATTAATGAATTAAAGTAATCTAGATGATTATCATTTTTAAATAAATATATAAATCCGAACAGCTCTAAAACATTATAATGTTTGAGGTATAATACCCACTGTCATATCCCTATTATATTTTATTATATTTATTATTAGAAATGGGGAGTTTTTATCTAAAACATGGAGAAGTATAGTTTAATTTCACTTTATGGTTTTAATGTATTTTGTAAATTTGAGTGCATGTTTGTAAAAAACATGGAAAAGCTATTTTTAAATCACAAAATGAGTGCATTTATATTCAGTTTTGCATTAAAGAATATATATAAACATTTTTTATTCTTTAATAAAACCACAATTTTTTATAAACTATTAAATCCCATGTATACATTGATTTTATATAACTAAGGATTCTTTATAATAATTTTATTTGTTCTATCTTTCTCTTGATAATGTTAGAGAACATTAATGGGAGAAGATTGATCTTGAATTTAGATGCGTAAAGAGGATAGATTCCCTTCCATGATGGGTAGAGGAGAAAATATTTCCACTATTGAATATTAAAGTGAAGTTTCATATATTGGAAAAGGATTTTGGAAGTGATGGATCATAGCGTGCCACGACTTATATGATTTGATTGATTGGCCTTGTCATCATGAAAAATAATGAAGCTATATGTGAAAAAGGGCTTTCTACAAATATCTAGAGGGAAGATAGGAATACTTTTTATATCATTTGAATGGGTTTGAATTGTTTTATATGTTTATATAAATTTAAAAAGGCGTATTTTCTGTGATTTATAATGGTTTACATTGTTTCAATTACCCTCCAATGGTTGTATTTTTCCTAATTGTAGGAGTACCATTCTATTCATTTGTATATTTTAATCACTTTCTCATAGATTAACATATCTAAAAATTTTATCCTAATAGGGTTAATCATGTTATTCTTAAAATACATTCAAATAAATACATATCTTAATTATTTAAATATATATCATTAATTTTCTAATAATCCATATTTTAACCTACATAAGGGTGAACCCTTAGATGGCCTAGAGGTCCATAGGTATTTACCACTAAATTACATGAACTAGATGCCCAAAGGCACACATCAAATATCTATAATTTATCCAAAAATGAATGGAACAATCTCACCCTAACACTTCTTCATTTTTTGTAAATAAAACCCTACCAACATTATTGAGGATGTGATGTTCCCTTTGTAGTTCAATACTTATTTATGTGTAAAACTGTACGGTACATATCTAATCGCACAAAAAGTTCTTCACAAGTTGATATATTCTTTAAGAACTTATATATATTCTAATCAATGATCTATAAATTTTAGACAGATATTTGACATATATATCTTCCTCACATTTAGAAAGAATCACGCTAAATTTGAGATATTTGGGAGATCATGATCAACTCCCTCATCTTCAAATTTTTTTTTCTTTTATTGATTTGATAATATTGCAATACCTTATTTTAGATTCATTATTTTTCCAAATATCATTTTATCTTTGATAATATTCAACTTATCTTAGGTTTATTGAATTAATTTTCTTAATGATTATAAATTGTTAAATTCGTCTCCAACTACGTCTGATCTATTTATCAATTTTGATAAAAAAATATTGGATTTCAAACATTCACATTTGATATTCATAGGTAAATTTAAATGATATTATTTATCTTATCCTTATGAAATCAATATAAAATCTTTGATAGTTCATTGATCTTCAAATAATCATAATTATTTGAACATGATTGAACATCGTGACCATAATTTAATTTAAATATCATATCTTGAATTTTAATTTTGGAAAAATCTCATTTCATTCATAATAATTGTCAAAATTTTAGAAATTAATGAATTGTTATTCCCAATTGAAGTCATACATGATCAAGGAAGTCATACTTGATTCACTGAAGTCTCAAATGACGTAGATTCATACAATATTTGCTTCAAAGTTATAAACCAACTTCAAATTCTTATGATGAGACTTGAAAAGTTTGGAATGAAACTCTCAAAATCATATATAATTTCATTAAAGTAATATAGTCAACACAAAAATCTTAGGAAGACTCAATCTTAGAAAAAACTAAATTATAATGTCCAAAAAAAGTTATATGTGAATCATGATGTATTATGAGATAGGCCTAGAAAATGTTTATGCACCAACATTAAAAATCTATTCTTCTTCAAGTAACTCTAATAATTTTTTTCAAATAATATATAGCTTTCTTAATCTTTCATTCAAGAGTATTTCTATAATAATTGTGTCATCATGTAGGCCTATAACTACATCTATTTGTTCATCAAATCTCAAGAAACCTTATAATAACTATAAAACCTATTTAATCCCTTTTATGAAAATGGTATACATTATATCCCTGATAGAGTTCAAAATATAGCACCTCTATTATCTAAATACACATTTTAAATTTTATAGATAGTTATCCATAGTTTTCATTTAACACTTTTTATTTTTCAAAGGTCCAGATAAAAAATCATCGAATTTGAGGTGTAGCTCACCACAAAGGATCTTTTATTCCACTATATTCCCATCACTACATTCCATTTGGATATCCAATGGAATACAAATACATTAATAAATTAACATTATATTTTAATATTCTATGAAAATTAAATATAATGATAAATTATTGAAAAAAAACAACAATAACAATATAATCATTTTGGTCACTTCAATAACCCCATATGGATTTGATGTCATTACCAATTAGCCTTATCAAGTCAAAGATTCTTTAATACCACTAGATGACAAGTAATAAAAAGTAATAAATTATGTCCCAACCTTATTTAATCTATACAGTATGTTGAAAATATCTTATCCCCTTTATGTTCATCTCCTTTCCTGGTTCCTAGTGAATATTTTGGGAGAATGGTTTCACCACATGTTTACTAACAATGATCCGTAAGTAAGTAGGAACTTAGTCTAAAATGGATAACAAATTCTAGAAAATAAGAGTTATTTTACCAGGGTATAAAATGTATCTATATAAATTTGTCATTTAAAAAAACATGAAACTAAATTATTTATTTTTAAATAACCATATTTTGAAAATGTTTTAAGGAACTCTACTCATCTAAACAAACCCATCCAAAACATTAAATTGAAAGGAAAATTTATTCCACAATTGGGTTGATAATCACTCCAATAAATATCCATAATCAAATTAAATAAAAAACTTAATGGGAAAGAGAAAATCATACCTTATCTTCATATGTTTATGGGACTATCCATGTTTCCTGATTCAACATAGACATAAATTTTTGGTAGTTTCCCTCTTTTAGTTAACTCTCATAAATGGATGCTTTATATTCTTCCATATGGTTGATACTAATTGATATTTTTTAAAGGGGAATAAAATTTAAAATTCTTCTAGATTGATAAATTTCAATGATTTATATGCATTAGAACAATTATCATAATCATTTCATACTCCAAATTTAATTCACTTTTATAAAGTACAACCAATTTTTGAAAAACATGCGGGTCTTTATTATCCCAATTGTAGTAGTAATAGGAATGAGACTTCATTCTCAAGCTATAAAATAATTTTTTAAGGTATAATGGGCATGGAGCTCATTATGTTTTTATTTTCTTTATATTTTCACATATGAATTTCTTTTTTTAAAGCGGAACACATATTATTGCATTATTTTCCCTATTATGAAAAGAAAATTATTTAATTTATACTCATTCTATTTTATGAGATTATTCTAACTGTGTTGTCTATTTTAGCAAAAATTACTTTTTAACATGTAAAATATTATACTTTTTCATGGACTCCCATTTCATAGTATCCTTTTTGATATTTGGAGTAATAGATTATTTCCCTTTGTTTATTTCCATATAGTTTGAACTATGTATCCATATCATACATCTGAAAATACTATAAATAACATATTTTCACCTCCCACACATTAATTCATCATCTTTTAGGTTACCCTAATCTGGTAGCCTATTTTCTTTTCAATACTTGGATGCTCCTTTTTATTGGATTTGGTTCCCAAGAACAATCATCTTATTAACTAATTACTTGTTTTATTACTAATATTTTTATTATCACATAAATATTATTATTCTTCATGATATTTTTATGTGATAATTTCAGTAGAATATATGTCACCCTTAATGTTTATTGTAGTTCCCCACAATGATGAGAACCTTGAGGCGCAATGATATTATTACTCAACTAGTTTTATGACTAGAAGAAAATGTATGATGAGACATAGAAAATATATGATATTAGGTCTAGGGGAGTCATAATACATTGAGACACCTTATATTGGTGTTTTCCCTTAGTAATCTTTAATATATTAGCTTATAAGATTAGACCCGTCAATAGGAAATCCACATTTTGATGCGTCATTGGATATTCCTTTATGTGGGCATGTGTATTGATCCACATACATGAAAATTATCATTAGTGTATATCCATGATTATGTATATAGATAATTTAATGAAAATTGGGATGACATAAGTTTTCATAGTGGTTGGATATTTTGGTTATGTAAATAGTGATTCATAAATGGATGATGCAAGAAAGGATTTATCCCTTATATCTTATGATATAACTTGATATACTAAGACCTTTTATTGGAATGGAACATACTACATAAATACATGGATATGATTTTTAGTTGGAAATTTTATCTATGAAATGTAAACGAAATTGAAATCGATCATAAATGTTGATGTAACCATCATAAAACCATCCGAATTAGAAATATCATGATAGATAGATTATATTACACGATAAGAATTTATAGGAGGTTGGATATCATCACAACATTTACTTATTTCACTATAGAAACCTTATCATGTTACTTGATTCTAAACTATTACATTAGGTAGTTTTTTTTAATTTCATATAAATATTCATAGAGGTCCACATATAGTGTATCCACAATCTTAGTTAAATTCAATTGATGAATTTAACAACTTAGAATAATTAATATTTATTTAGTTTGGTTGTTCCCTATAATCTAATGACATGTTATAAAGAATAATAATTGATTTAAACCAAAATAATAAATATTATTTTTCAGTTTTGTAAAATATAATATTTTTTATATTTAAAATAAATCAATGCAAATATATTTATAAAATAAAAAATTCATTCTTCGAGGATCTGTAAAATAAAAAGAGGGAAACTATACCAATATTAATGGTCAAATTATAAATAAATAATTTATTTATATTATTAATGTATTTCATATGTAAAGTAATTAATAATAATATTATTATTGGTAATGTACACATGGTCAACTAATAATATAAATGAATTTTAGGGGTTTGTGTATGATTTTCCATCTCTAGACCATGTATAATAAATATACTATTATATATCTTATCTAAATAACAATTGGTGTGGATAAGAGATAGAGAGATATTATTTCAATAACAATATAGAGATCAAGATATCTAGAGTTCTCTCTTACTTTACTCATGCAATCAAGTTAACATCATGATTTCTTCCTCTCCTATGAAGAATTATACTTCATCAACCATGAACAACGAAAGCTATCAGGATCGTCCATGATTGCACTCGATTACTCTATAGCGTCACCAAAAGTTTTTTATGGAATTTTGGATCACATATTTGGAGTTTTCACAATTGTATCCTTTTGTTAAATGATAACATGATGTGATTTATTTCATCGGATCCTCAATGAAAATGGAATTTCATGTCAAAGTAATTCAATATCTGATCATAAATTAATTATGATTTATATGTGAGATCCTTCTCTAATGGGTTTTACATTTTAATCTAGTATATTAATATACTATTTTCATTGGACATGAAGTTTTGATCATGAAAATGTATGATTAAAAGTGATTTAAGACAAAAATATGCGTTCATCATACCATCAAAGGATGATTTTACTGCACCGAGAACCTACAAGTTGTATAAGAGTGATCACATGTTTAAATTATAATTATTTATTATTATTTTGTTGGTTTCATCTATTTATGTTTTCCTTTAATAAATAAGTTTTTTAAATATTTTATATCATAATCTATTCCTTTCTTCATTCCCAAAAACATAAAAATCAAATAATTTCTAATTATAAATAATGTAATACATGAAAAATACCATCTAGAAGGGATAAGGATTCTTCATGGACAAAAAAATAAAATATTTTTAATTATTTTATACGCATTGTGTATTATGTTTTATCATCTATATATATTTCTATCATGTTAGATAAACAATCTGATATGAGATCCAAATATATCAAATTTGCCTACTGTTTTCTGTATATTGGAACACAACATACAGAACAACACTACTTCAAACCATTGTGCACAATTTTGAGTCCCCTTTGTCTCATATACAATTACATGAGGTGTCCCAAGTACATAATTTATTAGATACATGAGAGAGAAATACACATATCACAAAAAAGGGGTCATACACCATGTATGTTTGACAAAACACATTATTCCTCAAGTATGTCCATGATAGGGAACACCAAAAAACCCAAGTGGTGTAATGAGAACATGGGAAGAAGAAAAGTACACATTATATAAAATAATACATTCTATGTAGTCTTCTGTGAGCTGTGTTATATTTTTGTGTGGAAACAAGTGTTTAATATATAATTAAATATACTAGTTATGTGTTATGTATGTCATTCATTCATCATTACACACCATGTCAAAGGATTAAAATTTATATATTAAATTAATTCCATGTTATAATTTTCAATGAAAACAAGTGGTTGCCTCCAAGAACACTTGTTTACTACATTAATTATGAAAGAATTTAATTTTTTTGATAATTATAGTTGATGGTGAGTTAAGAATTCTTGGATGAAATTCAAATAAATTAAATTAATTAGATTAATTCCCAGAGAATTATAATAATTTTTAAGAAAAGGTTTTGAGAAATAATATTGAAAATGTATTCTCATTTCATGATATGTATGGATGATCCTGTGATTAGAACAATCCTTTGTATGTGATTTATTTATTTTAATTTATTTTGATTTATTCAAAATTATACCATATATTCCATCCCCACCACCTTATTATGGATCGACCTATGTTCCCATGGTTTCATTTATATAATCCCTAATTATATAATATATTAGGTCCCCCATATTTTGAGTGAGTAAAAGCTTATGTAAGGATGGAGCTCCCATATGAGATAATATTGAACTAGTCAAGGAGATAAGTTGAATAAACTAGTTGATATATAGGTGAAATGGTGGAATAGTGACACATATACTAAGGTACAGTTCAAGTTGTGTTTCCCCTAGGGTTGTGGGTTAGTTTTTCATAGAGTAGATAAACAAACTGATAGATGATATCTTGTTCATAGAACCTATATTATATTTATATCATTTATTTATTTAATTATTTATGTTTATTAATACTGTGTGATCACTTAAAAAATTATTAATAAACATTCAGGAGAGAATAAAATGTAACCATATTATTGGTGAATGTTTTATTATATATTCTTAATCACCTAAGTAAAACCCACATAATATTAAAAAGGAATATAAAAGGATAAAACATGATTTTATATATAAGGAAAAAACACCAAATCTTAAAATTTTATGTCAGTATAGCCTTATACTACTTAAGTTGGAAATAACTATATAGTTCAAATTACATGACCAACCCATGTTGTGGTGCTTTCTATTATCATGAATCTTTTATCTTGATGTTTTGTGTTTAGTTAACTTATATACAATAAGGATTGATTTCTCAATAAATACATGGTGTAATTATAAGGAAAATGTTAATGAAATATTTAAATGGGATATTAGGATTAGGGAGTCTACTCAACAGATTTGAGAACTATAATTTAATATTGTTGTCATGTTATGCATACATAAAACCATTCAAATATTTTTAGGCCCAAGTATGGGTTATGATAATGGATTATGGATCTTTTACACTATAATATCTATGAGATAAGATATTCCAAAATTTATATTGAGGGATATTATTTTTAAAAAAATAGTGTGATATTATTGGAATTTAATTTAATTAAGATTTGTTAATATAATTGTTTAATCAGAAAAATTAATTATTATGTTATTTTTATTTTTAGAAATTGAAAATCTATCGGCATCAACCATATAACTATGATCTATATTTGAGAAGGATTAAATTATTATTGGAATGAAATTCACAGATTGGTATAAGCACTCGTGTCTTATATTATTCCACAAACGAAAACTACACATGTTGTAAAACGTGATACTTGATTTTAATTTTAAAGAGGCTAATGGGGAAGAATAATCTCTTTATTGAAGCATATAAATGATGTTTTTTATATACAATGTTTCATGATATCCTCAATTACTATTGATCTTCTAAAGAAATATAAGGATATTGATTCACTTAACATTATTTCTCACTGTAAAGATACCTCTCAAGAGTAGTTGAGATAAGAGAGATGTGAGATAATAATTGCACTTTTTCACATTAATGATTAAAGATTCGTGCAAGTTTGGTAAAATTTAGTCAAATGATCAGATACACATAATGATTGAACATATTGGGGTTTAAGATCCTTATTGAGAATCACATAGATCTTACGTTGTCCTTACTATCTAAATACACCCCTAGTTTAATTGTGAACTATAATATGAGAAATAGTGAGTAAACACTTTCATAACTTGTTACACATACTCTCGAAGTTGAAGAATACATGTGTAGTGGTAAACCAAATTTCCTTATGGTGAATAAGATGAGTAAGGATAAAGAAAAGGTATAAAATACCCATTTCAGGTCTAACTCTCTAGTGAACTATCCTCCTTTGAGGAAGAAGATCCAATGGTACGAAAAGGAACAATATATGGTATGTTTTTTATTGGGATGTAAGTGCACTAGAAGAGGAATTGTACCCATCCAAATAAGTAAATGGAGGTTTAGGTACATTTTTATTGAGTTAAATATTCTTATATATACAATTTGGGTATTATATGAGTCTTGTACATATCATATTTGTCTCCAAATACATTAAAAAACGAGACTATGAGAGATTACAAAAGATAAGGTGGATTTACAGGATGCCAATGGAATGAGGATGCCCACTCTAACTACTTGATACTGCCATATCACATTTCCAACATGATTAATTTCTCTTTTAAAGAACTGTTATATTGTGTCAAGTGTTAACAAGAACATTATTTTTATTTTTTTATTAGATATAGATGGATTTATTTTCATCTTTGTAAATAATGGTATTTACTTTAACAAAGATAAAAAATGACATGTAATGAAATATTTGAATAAAGATATTTATGTATTAAATATTGAAAACCAAAATTTTCCAATTGTAAATGAATCTAATACATGTGACACATATAACAACCATTTATTACATCACCATATTTATAAATCAATGTCCTTAAAACATAAATAATATTGAGTTTGATCAGGAATTTAGTTTCTTTCACATCGTGGATCTTTTAAGGATTTGAGTTATAGAAAATTAGGTCATTACTATTAAATTACATCTCATAAATTACAATGAAGACACTCATACTATATCCAATTTTTTCACAATAGTAAAACTCCATAAATAAAACAAGAATTATTTTGTTGGTAAAAATCATCTTGAATTTTTCATTTCTCTTATAATTCCTTATACCATGTGGAAAACATTTGAAAACATAAGATGAGCATAAAATATCTATAGGGAATATGAAACAAGGAATAAAACTTTTAGTCCATGAATATATATAACCCATTTTTTCCCATAAAATCCTTATTTTTACCCAATAAAACATAAACTACTTAGCTTACATCATGTAATCATAAGATTCCAAAAAACCTCATAGAAATCATAAAACATAAAGGTAACTTGAGGAATCCATATCATACTTACATTGTAGCTTTCATAGTTACATAGGGAGTAACCTTCATGGTTACGTTTGGAATACCCATAATAGTATATTCCCTAAATCTCTTTGGAGAAACCTTAATGTTTACCTCTGTCATATTACCCAATGCATTGGAGAGATATCATGGGCTAACCAGACCTCATTTTATCACAGAACCACCTGTATACTTAATCAATGCATATGAACCATAAAAAAACCATAAAAAATGACCATGAAAAAAGGAAAAATAACATTTTAACATTTCAATCATAATTAATTATTTCAATGTATTGATATAATCAATTTATTTAAAAAATTTAAAAAGAAGTGTTTTGAATCCAAGTAGCTTGTACCACTTTGAATCTTTTGAAATGAATTTACACATTAAAAAACTCATTTACATATAAAAAATTCCTTAAAACGTTTTTGAAATAATGGAAACTAATGAGAAATATTTATAAGAATAATTTTTTAAAACATTTAAAATGATGTTTTAGTTAAACAGTCCCTTATAACATGAGAAAATACATGAATAAAAATAATTAAATAATAACATTAAAAAAACATATAATATCATGAGAATAAGAAGATTTATGATATTATACGTAAAAAGGATATATATACACCATATAAAAGTGAATTCGTTTATAACAACAAATAAGTATCAAAGGAATATAATTTGAGATGAAATCCCTTAAAAAGATCATATAAATGAAATAAGAATTTAACAATGGGAAGACTATGTATATAAACATTATATTAACACAATGGTAAGTGTAAATTACAATATAAAAAAATAAATAGTGACTCCACACATAATCTTGGTATAATATAATCAACAAAGTATCTGTAACACCCAATGAGGAAAAATCAAGTTTAGAAATTCCATTATAAAGATAATTTTGTTAATAAAATAGATAAATTATGTGTATTCACAGTAAATAAACATAAATAAAGTATATATAGATTATAGGATATCAAAATTTATTTCTCATATAATCATATCATAACATAATCGAGAAGTAGAAGATTAACCCAATGATTGGAAATTTGTTTAAGAAGTTCCCTTACATTGAGTTCGACTTATCTCGTTCATTATTTAATTTCCTGAATAATAAACATATGTTAATTTATAATTTCTTTAGAATATTTATAATGTTTATTATTAATTATCATATAACTTATTTCCATGTTATAGAAATTAGTTACTTATTTGAGTTCATATGTTTTGTTGATATTCGATATTTGAGTCAAAAATGTACTTTTTTGGATGAAATTATCCATGTAGTCCTATTTCCATTATCTTGAGAATATTATTCATGATTTAAATATCATATATATATAGTATATATGTATTTTATAATATTCCATAACTATTGGATATGAGAAACTAAATACATCATTCATGGAGACAGTAGGCAGTATGTACGCATGAATGCTACTATAATTTCTTCTTCATATTAAAGGAATGAAAAATAACTAATAAATAGGTTTAGTATAATTAAAGTATAAAATATGTGTTATTTATGTTACATACGTTCATTATCTCCTTCCTTTATATGTTCCATGTATGGCATGAATGAGTCATATTAATTTGAGGTGGCGGTGGTTCACACATCCACAAATGAAATTATCTTATTTAAACATTATAAATATCCTAAATCTATGGTGTAAATAAACAACAAATAATATTAGAGACAATATATATATATATATATATATAATATGTGTCATATATAAATTTAGTGTGATCATAATTCCCACTAAGAGAGATGGTAGGAGAAAATTGAACAATCATCGTTTCGTGAGGCAGTAGTTTTCCATACACAGAAACAATATTTATTATTTCTATTAGACCGAGGTTTTTGTAAGTGTATGTCAACAACTTATCATAGAAACATCCTAGTATATATATATTACTGTTTTTTTATAAAATAATTGAATAAATATATCATAGGGGTGGAGAATGAAAATAAAGGAGAGGAGTTTGAGAGATGATGTTACCTCTAAATCGGGTAACTCTTTTTGATTTGAGCCAAATATATTTATTGAATTTCCCTATTACAAAATTAAGAATTATAAAAGTAAATTATGGATTCTGGTAAATTATGTGAGTAGAGTTTTTATGATCCAAGAATCTTGAGAGGTGTGAGTAAGTGGGTAGAAGTGGTAGACTTTTATAAGAGGGAGGAGGGCCACTTTTGGAATGTTTTGAAATATTATTTTATTATAAAATGATTTTAGAATTATAATATTTCCAAAGTAATATATTTTTAGGATAAGATTACTATGGTTGTATGTACTCTCAACCAATAGGGTTTAGACATGTTTAGGTCAGAAACATAACTTTATCATTTAGCGTTAACCCTTAGACAAAAACATTAACTCTTAGCATGTATTCTTTTATTTTCATAAGAAATGGTTACTATAGTTTCTATAAAATTACAATTGAACCCAAATATCATCATTAATGACATTTTTAACATTATATAAGTCATTTGGGTCAATCATAGATTTTTAAAACTATTATATCATTTAATAAAATAGTATTTTTTGATAAAAAACATTTTTATCAATTTTGATACTTTTTAGTAATTCAAATTTGTTAAAGTCATAACATCTTGATTCCATTACACCAAAGGAATTTAATATTACCACAAATTACATGTTAATACAAATAATTATTATATGGAATAAAAATGTTCAAATTATAGTTATTTTAATATTTATATTATCATTTATCTGAATCTTTCATTAAAAAGGTAATCGCTGGATCATCGTTGTGTCAATAATAAATTCATTTATTTAATGTCTAAAAATTATAAATAAAATAAAATAATGTAAGAAATATTTTTTTCTTTCTAAGGAATATTTATAGTATTATATATCATTTATATAAATTAAATTTAAACTGTTTTTGTTAGGAGACACATGTTTATGTTATATTTCCCTTTCATTTAAAATAAGTAGTATTGAAGGCCCTTATCATATCCAAGTTGCTCCATGGGTTCCTAAAATCGACCCAAGGATGATAATTTTAGGTAGTATCTCATAAAATAGTATTAGTACACGTTTTAATTTGGTTTTATAATATTATAATATTCTTTTTTAACCTTTTTTACCATGTTGACTGTCACGCCCAGACTTCGTTGAGGTACAATTTTTTTTATTTTTATTTCACGAATTAATTGACTGTTTATTTAGATTGTTTGGTTGTAGCACAGGCTGAACTCGATGTGGGTTTCCCACTATGACAATGATGTTTATGTGCGAGCCTTACGCCGCTCAGCGCACGGGCAGGGCACGAGTGAAGCAGTGTGGATTTGCCATTTTAAGGTGCGGTGTCTGTCGCACGGACTTTTCAAATAATAGATGGTTAACTCCAGTTTTATTATTATTATTATTATTATTATTATTATTGTTATTGTTATTATTATTATTATTGTTATTATTATTATTATTATTGTTATTATTATTTGTAGTAGACCCGCTTCATTTTATTTTATTTTATTTTATTTTTTCATCTCTCTATTCTTATTCATTTTATTTTATTTTATTTTATTTTATTTTTATTATTACTTATTTTATTTTATCTTTTTATTATTGGATTTTTTTTGTTTTCTCCCCCATGCTAATGCTAGCCGCCACCCCTTTTTCTTTTTTTTATTTCTTTTAATTATTTTCCTCCTCTTTCTTCCTCCCCACGTATCTCTCCCTCACCCATCGAGTTCCCCCTCCCTTCCCCTTCTCACCCTCTCCGCCTGCTGCATCCCGCACACACTAGGCCGCGCTCCCCCACCGCTCCCCCATTTCCCCTCCCTCATGGCCTCTCCCCCTTCCCCTCATCTTCCCTCACCCGCCGCGCTACCCCTGTTCCCCTTCCCTCTCCTGCGCGCTCCCCCATCCCCTCATCACCCTCACCGTCATGCTCACCCTCACCCGTTGCGCTCACCTGCCGCGCTCCCCCCACCCTCCTTCCAGTGTCAGGCCACACCCCCTTCCTCCTCCCCTCTCCTCCCCCTTCTCCTCCACTTCTTCTTCTTTTCCTTCTCTTCTTTAATTATCTTCTCTACTTCCGTGCCCCACTTCTCCTCTCTTCCTCTATTCCACAGCCATCCCCCCCAAACTCTCTTCCTCTTGCCGGACAGTAGTCGTCACCCCTCCTTCCTCCCTTCGGACCACCTCTTGCTCCCCGCTAATGCTGCCGGACCGCCTCTCGCGCCCTACTCATGCTGCCGGACCACCGTGCCACCCCTCGCTTTGCCAATGTTCCATAATAAGTGTTTGTTTTTATTTTTATTTAATTACATTTATTATTGTAATTGATATTTAAGCTATTTACTTATTGATGCATTTGTATAAGTGTTAATTAATTAATTTTTTGTTATTAAATTTGATAGTTATTTTATTTATTTGAATTGGTTAGATTGATAATTAATTTATTTAATTTGGTAAATTTCTAATTAATTAAATTGATTATTATTAAATTTTTAATCATCTTATTTAATTGAAATTGGTTTAATTGTTAATTAATTTACTTAATTATTACAGAACATGTTTAACGGTTAACTGGAATATTAAATTGCTGATGTTTTTTATAGACTGCTGATGTTTCACTGGGTTGGCATTGAGGGTATTTTGGGTCCATTGTTTTAGGACACTTTTGACAGCTACATACGGTGCGACCGTTGCACAATGGGAGTTCTGTGTCGTGTCTCTTCACGCACCTGTTTGAGGTAGGTGGTTTCGCATGCTTAGGGCGTTTGATCATTTGTTCTGTTGGTTGATTAATTTAATATTTCTTTTTTTAAATACTGACGTGAGTTGTCGGTTGGACTGGTAGAGCATGGGTTTTACTTTTATTAGTGGCATGTCTAGATTGTCGGGTCTATACTGTGTTGTGCCTTGGTTTTTGAACAAATGCAGCAGTTGAAATTGATCCTTGTTACAGTCTTAGTGTGCGTCCGAGTGGGTTCTGCAATGTTGGTTGTGTTTCTTTATTTTCTTAAAACATATAAATCAGTTTTCCAAATGTTTGATAAACTTTAATTTGACCCTCGAAATTCCATAGCTCTTGCATGTTGTGAGGTTCAATGTTGTGTTCTATGCCTTGAACTTGATGAGTAGGGTGAACATGAAATAATGAGCACAAAAGGGGAGGCCTGGGTATTAGGGGGGCGGACTAGACTAGCGTGCTAGTGATACAGGAGTGACCTCGTCCCAGTTTCACTTAGCGGGATTGATGCTTACAACACTAACTAAACGTTGGATGATGACTGGAGACCACTACGGTAGGAGGTGTTCCCTGCCGGTGGCTCGTTCATAGGAAATGTATGATATGGTTCACCGAGATGTGAGGTTATGGGGTCCCACACGACTTTAGTACCTAGGGCCTCTCCCACTTTTTTTCTCCTGTTCGATAATATACTCATCACTAGTTGGTTTTGGCAACTTCTGTGGTTTCAAAAGGTATGAATGTTCTTTTTTTTCTTTCAGTACCAAAACCCCTTTTTACTTTTTTTTAAACAGTCTTCCCTTATTTAAGACGGTTTCCCTCAAAATGTTAGTGTATTTATTTATTTTCTCTAAAATTTGAACCTGCAAACTGTTTTGGTTATCTAACCCTTTTTATGCAGAATCGGTTTCCTGGTGCCAACCTATTGAGCGTTTCTAACACCCTACTTACACCCTAGGGTGTAAGTAGATCTGATTATGTCTGATGCAGGTAAATTCCAAGGCTTTGAGAATGATGGACCAAGTTGTTAGTAGACTCATCTGGTTTGGCGTTGGTGGCGGAGGCCTAACAGGGATATTCTTCCACTAGGTGACTGTTGCTGGTTTGGTTTTTGGTCACCTTCTTCTGGGAGTTAGTTGTGGTTGTGTTGTAGTTTCTCGTTTTGTTGAGACTCGGTCATGATGTTTTAAAACTAGTGGTTGTAATGTTGATTTAGGATTTCAGTTTACTTATGGTTTGTTTCTATTTTTTTTTATATACGGGTAAATCGTTCCCAATAATTATAAATTTATACCCGGGAACTTGTGCCAGCTCGTGGGGATTGGGAAGGCCCTTTGGGCCTTGCTGCGGGCTGGGTCGGGCGTCGAGTTTATGGCGACCCGATTCGGTTGCTGACAAAATGGTATCAGAGGGGTTAACTCTTGGTCTATGTTATTTGGGGTGAGCTTGGTTATACAGAAGTTGGGACTGTCAGGGTGCTCGGAAATTTTGTTTCAAGTAGGGTGCCTAGCCAGCACGCCTCGTGACAGATACTGAGTCACCATGGGATGTCAGGGTGCTAGTTTGACTTCTTTCCTAGGTGGGATGTACAGGCTGCAGACTGTACGTGGACACCAGGTAGGAAAGTAGATTTTTGACGTGAAATCATTTTTTCATGTTTGGTTTGTTGATGATTATTTATCCTATTGAAAAAAATTGGTTCCTCTTGAGATATGTAATACTGATGTTACTCCTTTATGACTGTTGCCCTGTGTAGCAAGATGCCTCCCCAGAGAGCTCCCATGCACCCACGGGAGGAAGCCAGAGAGAGTTCTCCTGCACCGCTTGATCAGAGATTGGTAGAGGCAATGGTCTGAGCCGTTTAGGCTTTGGGACAAGGGGTGACTCCTACCCCCGCCCCTGTCCCAGCTAGAGGGAAAGAATATGGCTCCAGGAGGGATAGAGCTCAGGAGTTTCTAAAGAACAAACCTCCTTCTTTTTGAGGCAGTTCAGAACCTCAGGAGGTAGATGAATGGCTTGAAAAGATAGAACGCATGTTCTATTTCCTTGACATGCCTGAGGAAGTAAGAGTGAAGTGTGCCTCGTTCTAGCTAGAGGGTTCTAGTCGCAAATGCTGGGAATCAGTGGTCCAGGTTGGGAAACACGAGCACATGAGCTGGAAATATTTCAAGGGTATCTTCAACAAGCAGTATTGTCCAGAGTTTCTAGCCTACGCTAGATCTGGGGAGTTCATGGAGCATTCGCAGGGGAATCAGACAGTGATGGAATATGCGAACCGCTTTGCTGAGCTGGTGTGGTACGCACCAGAGATAGTTTCGAGCGAATTTATGAAAGCTCGGAAGTTTGAGAAGGGTCTTAGACCGGAAATCCACTCTCAAGTTTTCATGTTCAAGATGAACACTTATGCTGAGGTGGTCGATCGTGCTTTCATGGCCGAGATTGACTAGAGAGAAAAGTCGGGGTTTTCTGGATCAGTATCAGGCTTTAGCAGTGGCAGTTCCTTAGAGAAGAAGGGGAAGCATGTTGAGCAGTGTAAGAAGAGTGGTGGCGGCTCAGGCCATCCCTCCAGGCAGACACCATCTAAGGCTTCTGATGCAAGTCCCATTGTGTTCCATCAGTGTGGAAAGGCAGGGAACATCCGACCTGCATGTCCACTTCTTCCCAGACCTTACTATGGGTGTGGATTCATGGGGCACCTACACTGTTTCTACGGGACTGTACGCCATTACCAGAGTGGGACTGGATCTGTAGCTTCCAGGGGTGTATCAGTGCAGTCAGAGCCGACCAGGATGTCGGCATCTCGGTTCGGTGGTCCTGGTGTCAGGACTATATCATCTTCTTGGTAGAGCCATGTTAGGGCAGAGCCGCAGGCAAGAGTTCGTTCTCAGGCAGGAACCAGGCAACTGCATGCTGTGGATCAGGCACCAGCGGGATCTGATGCAGGGCCTTCGACTGTTCGAGGTACCATTCTGGTTTCATCTTCTATAGCTGTAGTTTTATTTGATACTGGTGCTTCAGTTTCTTTTATATCTACTCGCCTTGTGAATCTGCTGAACCTACCAACCGAGCTGTTATCGTTTTCTATGGAGTTGGAAACACCGTTGGGAAAAAATAGGGAGAAAGGCCTTAGGTGCCCATCGTGCGCACTCTCTGTGTCGGGACTCGAGATGGAGTGGGATTTCATGGTCTTTGACATGGACCTATTTGATGTGATCCTCGGTAGGGACTGGCTGGTACGCTTTCAGGCGTACATTGATTGCTATCGGCACCGAGTCAGTTTTATGGTACCGGATGGGGCTCCTTAGATGTTTCACGGAGAATGGGATCCTCGGTCGGGACGCGCGGGACCTCCACTCCCTGAGTTTGGAAATCTTTCTTATCAGTTGTCATTGCTCACACTGGAGGACGATGGTGGTGTTTTACTGGGAGGGTTACCTCGTGTAGTGGATGAGTTCCCAGAGGTCTTCCCAGATGATTTTTCTGGCTTACCCCCAGAGCGGGACGTGGAGTTCTCGATTGAGTTGGCCCCAGGAACACAACCTATATCTCTTCCCTCATATCTCATGTCCCCCACCAAATTGAGGGAATTGAAGATATAGGTGGATGATTTGGAATCCAAAGGATTTATTCGCCCGAGCGTCTCTCCTTGGGCCGCCCCAGTTTTATTCTCGAAGAAGGCTGATGGAACCCTCCGGTTGTGCATTGATTACCGGAAATTGAACAAGGTAACCATCAAGAATAAATACCCTTTGTCTCGGACTGAAAATTTGTTCGACCAGCTAAAGGGGGCAAAGTGGTTTCCCAAGATTGATTTTCGTTCAGGATACCACCAGCTCAGGGTGAGAGAACAGATATCCCGAAGACGGATTTCTGAAGCAGGTACGATCACTTTGAGTACTTGGTCATGCATTTAGGACTGACGAATGCTCCTATTGTTTTCATGGCGCTCATGAATAGGGTGTTCCACCAATATCTCGACTCATTTGTTGTGGTATTCGTGGATGAAATCCTGGTTTATTCTGGATCTGAGGAGGAGCATGAGCATCACCTGCGCGTTGTTTTGGGCACTTTGCGGGATCACCACCTGTATGCCAAACTCTCTAAGTGCACATTATGGATCAGGTAAGTGAAGTTTCTGGGGCATGTCATCTCAGAGAAAGGGGTTTCAGTTGATCCAGAGAAGATCAGGGCAGTTATGTCATGGGAGTAGCCGAGAAATGTGATTGAGATCAGGAGTTTTCTAGGCTTGGCTGGTTATTACAAGCTCTTTGTCCGGGACTTCTCGCGGCTTGCCTCCCCCATGACCTCACTCACCCAGAAAGGGGTGAAGTTTGAGTGGAGCCCTCAGTGTCAGGAATACTTCGAGGAGTTGAAGCGGTGGTTGACCACCGCCCCTGTGATGACCTTACCAGAGTCAGGAAAGAGCTATGCTGTTTACTGTGACGCTTTAGGTACAGGCCTTGGGTGTGTGCTAATGTAGGATGACCATATTGTGGCTTATGGTTCTCGCCAGCTCCGGCCACATGAGAAGAATTATCCGACTCACGACTTAGATTTGGCAGTGGTGATGCATGCTTTGAAGACATGGCGTCACTATCTCTTTCGGGAGAAGTTTGTGGTCTATTATGACCATAAGAGTATGGCCTACATTTTCTCTCAAAAGGACCTCAATTTGAGACAGAGCCGCCGGTTCGAGTACCTGCAGGGTTTTGATTTTGATATTGTCCATACCCCTGGCATGGGTAATGTGGTAGCTGATGATTTGAGGAGAAAAGTACCAGTGCAGGCATTAAAGATGTCCAGCGATGAGTGGACTTTGATGGGGCTCTTCGCCCAGATGCACTTGGAGAGCAGGGTGCACAGTGGAGGTACTTTCTTGGCTAGCATTCAGTTGACTCCTGCTCTTCTGGATTTGATTCAGTGGGAGCAACCTGGTGATGACATGTGTCAGCGATCTATGTCGTTTCTTCATGGTGGGGAGACCTCTTCTGATTGGTCTTTGTCTTCCCAGAGGTTCTTGTACTTCAAGGGCCATCTTGTGGTGCTGTTTTCTCTACGAAAGGTGGTGATGCAGGATAGCCACCAATCTCAGTGGGCTGTCCATACTGGTACCACCAAGATGTGTTATGATGTCCGCCGTCAGTTCTGTGGGCCAGGTATGAGATAGGACATAGCCGACTTTGTATCCAGATGCTACACTTTCCAGCAAGTGAAAGAAGAGCATCAGAGACCATCTTTCCTACTCCATCCATTACCCATTCCTACCTAGAAGTTGGACGAGGTCGCCAGGGACTTCATTATTGGGTTACCTCATACACCTTGGGGAAGGAATGCTATCTGGGTAGTGATTGACCGCTTAACCATGTCAGCTCACTTTATTCCGATCAGAGATACATCGAAGGTATATGAGTTGGGCCGCTTGTACGTTCAGGAGGTGGTCAGACTTCATGGTGTGTTGTCGGCAGTTGTTTCTGACAGGGACCCCCGCTTTAAATCTCGGTTCTGGGGAGGCCTCCAAAAGGCTTTGTGGTCACAAATTAAAATGAGGACGACATACCATCCTCAGACCAATGGCCAGACAGAGCGGGCAAATCATATTCGGGAAGACATGCTCCGCGCATGTGTGTTAGATTTCAGAGGCTCATGGGATAGCCATTTGGTATTGGTCGAGTTTTCTTATAATAACAGTTAATAGTCTTCCATCAAAATGGTACCCTTTTAAGCGCTCTATGGCCGGCCATTTCGGTCTCCTTTGTTTTGGGCTGAGGTAGGTGAGACCTCACTATTGGGACCAAGCCCTGTTCAGGAGATGTCTGAGAAGGTCAAACTGATTAGGCAGCGGTTGTTGACAGCTCTGAGTCGCCACAAGTCCTATACAGATCAGAGGTGGTGGGATCTTGAGTTTTTAGTGGGGGACAGTGTGTTCCTGAAAGTGTCCCCTTGCTTGGGTCACCGTCGTTTTGGGAAGTAGGGGAAGTTGAGACCGAGGTATGTCAGACCTTTCCAGATTCTTGAGCGGATTGGCAAGGTGGAATACAGGTTAACTTTTCCCTCACAGTTGATGTCAATTCATGACGTATTTCATGTCTCCCAACTAAAGAAGTTCAACCGTGATCCGTCGCATGTGCTAAACTGGGAGGAGCTGGAGATAGAATCCAACTTATCTGTGTTTGAGGGACCAGTGCGGATAGTGGATTCTCAGGAGAAGGTGCTGCGTGGAAAGTCCATTCCTCTGGTCCATATGCTCTGGCAGCACGAGAATTATGAGCACAATACTTGGGAGCGGATGTCGTGGGTTGAGCAGGAGTGCCCATTTCTATTCTCTGATCAGGCATTGAGATGACTATCCAAGGGCGAAAAGTTTTCATGGTGGAAAGAATTGTCATGCCCGAACTTCCTTGAGGTACAATTTTTCTTAATTTTTATTTTGCAAATTAATTGCATGTTTATTGAAATTGTTTGGTTGTAGCACGGGCTGAACCCGATGCGGGTTGCCCATTATGGCAACGATGTGTACGCGCGAGCCTTACGCCGCTCAGCGCACGGGCATGGCACAGGAGAAGCCGTGCGGCTTTTCCATTTTATGGTGCGGTGTCCGTCACATGGACATTTCAAATAACAGATGCTTAACTCCAGTTTTATTATTATTATTATTATTATTATTATTGTTATTATTATTATTAGTATTGTTATTATTATTATTATTATTATTATTGTTATTATTATTAGTAGTAGACCCCCTTCATTTTATTTTATTTTATTTTATTTTATTTTGTCATCTATCAATTATAATTCATTTTATTTTATTATCTTTTATTTTTATTATTACTTCTTTTATTTTATATTTTTATTATTGGCTTTGTTTTTTTTGTTTTCTCCCCCATGCTAACCTTAGACGCCACCCCTTTTTCTTTTCTTTTATTTCTTTTATATCTTTTCATCCTCTTTCTTCCTCCCCACGTATCTCTCCCTCACCCGCCGAGTTCCCCCTCCCTTCCCCTTCTCACCCTCTCCGCCTGCTGCCTCTCGCACACACCAGGCCACACTCCTCCACCGCTCCTCCATTTCCCTCTCCCTCACGGCCTCTCCCCCTTCCCATCATCTTCCCTCACTCGCCGCACTCCCCATGTTCCCCTTCCCTCTCCTGCGTGCTCACCCATCCCCTCATCACCCTCACCATCACGCTCACCCTCTCCCATCGCGCTCACCCGCCGCGCTCCCCCCACCCTCCCTCCAGCGTCGGCCTACCCCCCTTCCTCCTCCCCTCTCCTCCGCGCCACGCCCCCCCTTCTCCTCCTCCTATTATTCTTTTCCTTCTTCTTTTCCTTCTTTTCCTTCATTCTCTTCTATTCTGCTGCGCCCCACTTCTCCTCTCTTCCTCTATTCCACGGCCACCCCCCCCTAAACTCTCTTCTTCTTGCCAGACAGTAGCCGACACCCCTCCTTCCTCCCGCCGGAACACCTCTTGCACCCCGCTAACGCTGTCAGACCGCCTCCCGCACCCTGCTCGTGCTGCCTAACCACCGTGCCGCCCCTCTCTTTTCCAAAGTTCCGCAATAAGGGTTTGTTTTTATTTTTATTTAATTACATTGATTAGTTTAATTGATATTTAAGTTATTTACTTATTGATGCATTTTTATAAGTGTTAATTAATTAATTTGTTGTTATTAAATTTGATAATTATTTTATTTATTTGAATTGGTTAGATTCATAATTAATTTATTTAATTTGGTAAATTGCTAATTAATTAAATTGATTATTGTTAAATTTTTAATCATCTTATTTAATAGAAATTGGTTTAATTGTTAATTAATTTACTTAATTATTACTGAACTTGTTTAACGGTTAACTGGAATATTTAATTGCTGATGTTTTTTTATGGACTGCTAATGTTTCACCGGGTTGGAATTGAGGGTATTTTGGGTCCATTGTTTTAGGACCCTTTTGATAGCTTCATACGGTGCGACCAGTGCACAATGGGAGTTCTGCGCCGTGTCGCTTCACGCACCTGTTTGAGGTAGGTGGTTTCGCATGCTTAGGGCATTTGATCATTTGGTCTGCTGGTTGATTAGTTTAATATTTATTTTTTTAAATACTTCCGTGAGTTGTCAGTTGGACTGGTAGAGGATGGGTTTAACTTTTATTAGTGGCTTGTCTAGATTGTCGGGTCTATACTGTGTTTTGCCCTTCTTTTTGAACAAATGCAGTAGTTAAAAGTGATCCTTGTTACAGTGTTAGTGTGCGTCCGAGTGGGTTCTGCACTGTTGGTTTTGTTGCTTTATTTTCTTAAAACTTATAAATCAGTTTTCCAAATGTTTGATAAACTTTAATTTGAACCTTGAAATTCCGTAGCTCTTGCATGTTGTGAGGTTCTATATTTTGTTATGTGCCTTGATCTTGATGAGTATGGTGAACATGAAATAATGAGCACAATAGGGGAAGCTTGGGTATTAGGTGGGAGGACTAGACAAGCATTCTAGTGATATGGGAGTGGCCTTGGCCCAGTTTCACTTAGCGGGATTGATGCTTACAACACTAACTAAACTTTGGATGATGACTAGAGACCACTACGGTTGGAGGTGTTTCCCTACCGGTGGCTCGTGCACGGGAAATGTATGATATGGTTTACCAAGATGTGAGGTTCTAGGGTCCCACATGGCTTTAGTTCCTAGGGCCTCTCCCACTTTAGTTGCTCCTATGCAATAATATACTCATCACTGGTTGGTTTTGGCGACTTCTGTGGTTTCAAAAGGTAAGAATGTTCTTTTTTTTCTTTCAGTACCAAAACCCCTTTTTGTTTTTTTTAAAACTGTCTTCCCTTCATTAAAACTGTTTCCCTTAAAATTTTAGTGAATTTATTTATTTTCTCTAAAATTTGAACCTACAAACTGTTTTGGTCATCTAACCCTTTTTTTGTGGAAACTTTTTCCTGGTGCCAACCTATTTAGCGTTGCTCACACCCTACTTTCACCCTTGGGTGTAAGTAGATATGATTATGTCTGATGTAGGGAAATTCCATGGTTTTGAGCATGGTGGCCTGAGTTCTTAGTTGACTCATCTAGTTTGGCATTGGTGGAGGAGGCCTGACAGGGATATTCTTCCACCAGGTGACTGTTTCAGTTTTTTTATATACAGGTAAATCGTTCCCAAAAATTCTAAATTTAGACCCGGGCACTTGTGCCTACCCGTGGGGATCAGGAACACCCTTTGGGCCTTGCTGCGGGCCGGGTCGGGCGTCAAGTTGATGGCGACCCGATTCGGTTCGTGACATTGACCCTTTAACCATGGTAAATAAAAATAATTACTGAAGTTACTATTCGTAATGTCCAAAAATAAAAGGTATATATTTAAAAAATTTGGATCTTCTGATTATAAATATCGAATCCATTTTTTCAAATTAAAAATAGAGAAGTTGTAATAATTAATTTAAAATTAATTCTGGTTGTCAAAACAAGAAAGAAAGATTTTAAGAAGTAAAAACTATCAAAATATTGACATGTTTTTACGTCCAAGTTCATTGTAAAATTTATTTAAATTAACATTATTGGATTAAATGATACAAAAAAAATCTAATTACACTTTAAATTCCTTTAAAAACAATAAAACTATATAAATAAACTTTTGGAAAAGTATTTTTTGAAATAAAATGAAATAATTTTCACTATTCATTAAAAAAATGAGAATTATGAGAAAATTACAAAATGTTCATCCAAACTAAATATTAATGTATTTCTTACACATAAGATGTTTATTTTGTCAAATAGAACATATAAAATTGAAAAAAAGAAGATTTCAAAAGGGGTTTCCATCAAAAGTTGGTAAAACTGCCTTTTAAGAATATTATAGTATTATATACATAAAACTGGATTCACTCTAATTTTAAACCTCTAAAATTTATTAGTTAAATGTAAAGAAATTTTAAAATTATGTAAAATAAAATATAGTTAATTATGCTAATTCCAATAAATAAAATGGCTTGCCATTATCTATAAATAAAAAATATGTTTGTTGTATGATTTTTCAGTATAACTTAGTGTTGTGTGCAACATAAGATTTCAGAGAAACCATTTATTGTGTGTTAGGTACACTATCATACAAAGTGTCATATTTAACATAAAATTAATATCTTATTCAAGAATATTATCAGATATGAAAATGTATTATTCTTTAAATACCTTGGTTGTTACATCATTCCCCCTTTTGGAAATTGTGTCCCCGCAATTTTAAAATTGGGCACCGAGAATTCATTGGAAATCCCACATCGAAAATAGATTCAACAAAGTTATCAATTTAAAAGAAATAAATATAATTACAAAGGTCACTTGAGATAACACATACTAGGATTCCATATACGAAACATGTATTTAGAAGAGAAACTAACCATATTTTTATGATGTATAGTGATAGAAAACACAATTAGGATAATGTTAACAATCTGAAAACCCAAAACATACAATGGGTTAAATGGTCTTTGATTCCAGAATAGGAGAAGTTAATGAAGAATGTTTTTGTTTTATGTTCCTTTTCATAATGTTGATGAATTTATTTATGATCATGAATAACAACATACAAAAACACACTTACTTGTCCATTAGAGTTTCAACATTTAATAAATATCTACCACAAACTCATCCTTTCTCCAAACGATTAGTATTCAAGATGACTTGGTCTCACCGAAAGAACTAGAATCAACTTTTAGAGAATCACATAATCCACAAAAAATTATCTATATATTTCCTCTATCATTAGACATTAACCAAAACCAAAATGGTTAGTACAAGATTAGATAATCCCCAAAAATAAAAAACATATATAAAATAAATAATTCTCTTAATCTCCAAAATTCCACAAACAATACCAAAAGTTCAACAAAGACTATTCAATAAAAAATTTCCCATATAATTCCTTAAAAAGGATAATCCAAACTAGGATTGAAACCCAACATTCAGAAGTATTTTATCACCTAGTCATACATGATAAACCTTAACATTTATCTCCAAATAACATCAACCACTCTTAATGTCTCATACCAAAAGTAATTAACCTAATCACTTTTTCTCTATGATAGGTTAATCCTTTCCACAAATAACCCAAATCCTTATATGTCCACAATAAAAACATAGATACTTAAAAAATAAAATTCAACCATTACTCATCAAATGAAATCCCATAGTATTCTATTTTTTTAGGTATATTGTGTTCCCAAAATAGCAATCGTCTTTAAAAATAACATTTATTACTTAATCACCAAATCATTTTCCTATACAAAGGATATCCATTTGATAAAACATAATTTCCAAAAATAAACTTATTCTTAATCCATAAAATCATTTATCTAAAATTAATAATCCATACTCACCAGGGACTTTACGTAGTCTAGTGATAGGAGATAAATCCCAGTAACACTTCAGTTGTGTTTTTGATTCCTGCAACTTTGTCCATCGTGATGGGTTGTCACACAGTATGAATGCTGTACTTTTTAAAAACTATATAATTTTATAAAATTCTAAAAAAAATTATAAAATCCTCATAAATAACCATAAAATATTTTAATCTCAAAGGTTATCTCATATCTATCACTCTCCATCCCAAAAATTAATAAACCATAATTTCCTCAAAGGTGAATGTCTTTAAAAATATTGTTAGTCACCTTAATATTCTAGATCCTAAATAATCAATACGGGTTTCTAGGGAATTGAACTTATGATATACCATAATATTTTAAACCCATGATGACATCCCTAATGCTTAGAAAATATTCTAATCTCTAAAGTTGTCTAAACCATCCTATAATACCATCAATAAGGCCCATACCATAAACTTTACATAATCATAATTTTTGATCGAGAATTTACTTTCTTTCACATTGAGGATCTTTTCAGGTTTATAGTTTGAGATAATCATCCCATTACAGTTGAATTGAATCTCGAAAATTACAATGTAGAAACTTAAAATCTGTCCAATTTTTTCATAGTAATAAAACTCTTTAAATAAAACAAGAATTATTTTCTTGATAAAAATATACTTGAATTATTCCTTTCTATTATCCTTCCTTATAACCTATCAAAAACATTTCAAAACATTGTATGACCATAAAAATATGATTAAGGAATATAAAATAAGTAATAAAATGGTCAATCCATGAATATTTAAAACCCATGAAAATCTTTTCATAAAATCATACTTTTCACCCATATAACATAAACTACTTACATTACATCATGTAATCATATTATTCCAATAAAACATAATAGAAATCAAAAAACATAATGTTAACTTGTGGAATCCATATAATACTTACATTGTAGATTTAATAGCTACATAGGGAGTAACCTTCCTGGTTATGTTTGGAATACCCATCCTAGTATATTCCCTAAATCTCTTAGGATAAACCTTAATGTTTACCACTGTCATGTTACCCAATGCATTGGAGAGCTATAATGGGCTCACCCACCCTCAGTTTAACACGGAACCACCTGCATACTAATCCAATTCCCAAGAACCTAAACATAATCATAAAACATGAAAAATCATAAAATAAAAATAACATTTCCACATTGTAATCATAAAACATCATTTCATGATATTGATATAATAAATTCATTTAAAGCATTAAAAAAGATGAGTTTTGAATCAAAGTATCTCATACAAATTTTTAATATTGGAAAGTAATTTAAACCTTAAAACACTTATGTTAATATAAATTAATCATTAAAACCATTTTTAAAACATTGTCATTAATGAGAAATATTTATAAGAATAAATCTTTAAAACATTTAAAATGATATTTTAGTTAAAGAGTCCCTTAACACTTGAGAAAATACTTGAATAAAAATAATTAACAAATAAAATTTACCAAATAATATAATATAATTAGAATATATATATTAATTATATTATTTGTGAAAGGGATATATATACACTATAAAAATGTGAATTAGTGCATAACCAAAAATAAGCCTCAATGTAATGTAAATTTAAACGAAATCCTATACAATGATTATATAAATTAATTAAGAATTTATTATTGGGGATATTATGTGTAGAAATAGTATATAAAATAATGGAAGTGGAAATTACAACATAAATAATTGATATTTATTCCATACATAATCATGGAAAAATATAACTAACAAAGTATGTGTAATACCCAATGAGTGGTAATTGAGTTTAGAAATTAAATTACAAAGACCATTTGATAAATAAAATAGATAAATTATGTGTATTAAGTATAAATAAAAATAAATAATGTATTAACAGATGATAGGATATCAAAATGTATTTCTCACATAATCATAGCATGACATAATCTTAAAGTACATGATTAAACCAATGAATGAAAATTGGGTTAAGAAGTTTACTTACCTTATATTTGACATGTATCGTTCAATATTTAATTTCCCGAATAATAATCTCACATTAATTTATAATTTCCCTAGAACCTTTTTAGTGTTTATTATTCATTTTATATCACTTATTACCATGTTATAGCAATTAGTTAATTATTTAATTCATATGTTTTTTCGATGTTTGGTATTTGAGTAAAAAATGAACATGTTTTGATGAAAATTATCCATGTGGTAATAATTACATTGTATACATAATATTATTGATTATTTATAATTCATATATATCAAATTTATATGTATTTTTTAATATTACCTAACATTTGGTGATATGAAATGAAATGCAATGTTCATGGACACGGTAGGTCGTGCGTACGCATGAACGCTACTTTCGGTTCTTTGTCAAATTAAAGGAATGAAATGTAAATGATACATAGTTATATTATAATTCCATTATAATATATATTTTATATATGTTACATATGTTCATTAACTTAATCCTTAATATCTTCCATGTATGGCATGAATGAGTCAAATCACTTTTAGGGGGAGATAGTCTACACTTTCTCAAATGAAATTATCGTATTCACAAAACATGGAAAGAATAAAGGTGTACTATAAATAAAAATTACAGAAGAATAGAGACAATATAAATATAAAATATTTCATATATAAATATATTTCCATCATAATGGCCACCAAGATATGTGGTTGGAGAAAATTGAGCAATCATCGTTTCGTGAGGCAGTAGTTCACCGTACACAGAAACAATATGTTCTATATCCATTATATGGAGGTGGGTGTAAATGTAGCTAAACAAATTACCTTAAAAACATACTATTATATCTATTATAAATGTTTTGTTATAAAATAATAGAATAAAAAGATCATAGAAGGTGGAGAAATAAAATAGAGTAAAGGAGTTTGAGAGAAGACACTACCTCCAAATCTGGTAACTCCTTTTGATTTGGGGAAAAAAGATTTCTTGAAATTTCTTATGAAAAAGATAATGATTCTTGTAGAAAGGGAGGGATTTTTAGATCTAATTTGGGGAGAGTTTTTATGAGACAATCGGCTTGAGATGTGTGAGTGTATGAGTAAATGTGGTGGCCTTTTATAAGAGGGAGGACATGCACTTTAGGAATGTTATGATATATTATTTTATAATAAAATTATTTTGGAATTATAAAAGCTATAAAGGGATATATTTCTAGAATAAGAAGAGTATGGGTCTAAATATGGTCAAAAATAGGTTTTAGACAAGTTTAGGTCACAAGAATAACCTTATCTTTTAGCACTAACCCTTAGATAAAATCATTAACTCTTACCATGTCTTCTTGTATTTTCATAATATATGGTTACTATTGTTATTATAAAATAAAAATTGAATCAAAAGTGTATAATTAATGTCACTTTTAACATTATATAATTTAGTTTTCATAATATTACTTTTTAGGACGATTAAATAATTTAATAAAGTAGTATTTTTTAAACAACTCACTTATTTCAAGTTTGACACTATTTAGTAATTGATTTTAGTTAAAGTAATCAAATATTTAATCTTTCATACCAAAGGAATTAAATAATCCATCACATATCAATGTAATCAATAAAATCCTTGTATATAGTAAAAATGTTCAAATTATTTTTATTTTTATTTTTATATTATCATTTATTTTAATTATTTATTAATAATGTAATCACTGAATCATCATTATGTCAAAAACAAAATTTATTTATATAATGTCTAAAAAATATAAATAAAATAAAATGATGTAGGAAATATTTTTATATTTAAAATGAATATTTATAGGAAAATATATAATTTATACAATCCAAATAATTTTTTTAGTTACAAGAAACATGTTTATGTTATATTTCCCATTTCTTTAAAATAAACATTATAAAATGTCATTATTGCATCCAATTGGCTCCATGTGATCCTAAAATCATCCCAAGGATGCTCATGGTTGGAATTATATCATTAAATATAATTATTACACATTTTAGGGTGGTTTTATATAATTATAATATTATTTTTAACCTTTTTTACCTGATTTATACTTTAACCAGGGTAAATAATAATAATTATTTAAGTTACTATTTATAATGTCCAAAATTCAAAGGTAACTATTTAAAAAATATGGGCCTTATGATTAAAAATAGGGAATAAGTTATTCCAAATTCAATACACATAAGTTTCATGAATTAATTTAAAATTAATTCTCAGTGTCAAAAATAGAAAGTGAGGTTTTAAGATGTAAAAACTATCAAAAGATAAACATGTTTTTATATTCAATTTGAATGTATAATTACATTAAATGAACATCATTGGATTAAATATTAAAATCCAAATCTAATAAAAATTTAAAACCAATTAAAATAACAATCTAACTATATTAATAAATTTGATTAAAATGTTGTTTTGAATTAAAATGCATTATTTTTCAATAATCATTAAAAAAATAACTTTATTAGAAAATTACCAAAAAATTAAGGAAATTAAATTTTGATTTTCTACTTATATATAAGAAGGTTATTTTGACAAATAAAACACATATAAGTGGAAAAATGTATTTAAAAATGGTTATCCATTTAAGGTGTAAAATAGAATTTTGAAAATATTAGAGTATTATATACCTAAAATTGGATTCATTATCATTTTAAGCTTCTAAAATTTATTTGGTAAAGGTAATTTTTTTATAAAAAATATGTAATTCAGAATAAAGTTAATTTTGTTCATTTCTTACAATACAACTACAAGGTGTTTAATACCATTTAGAATAATAATATTATTTTTGTACTATTTTTTGGTATAACTCAATGTTGTGTGCAATATATGATTTCAGAGAAACCCATTGCTATGTGTCAGGTATGCTATGATACAAAGTGTCATTTTTAATATAAAATTATAATTCTTTACATAAATATTAATATAAATGAAAATTTATTGTTTTATAAATACATGGGTCATTACAATATTAGTCATGTAAATATGAAGCAATTGAAAAACATCTACAATGATTCTTAGTTAGATTATTTTGAGATTAATCCACTTGATTGCTGTCACCATTTTTCTGGTAAAATGATTAAAAAGCTATTTTATGTTCAGTGTTAATGGGACATAGATAATCTATATTTGGTATACACTGATGTGTGTAGGATATGTCAAGTAGATAGTATAAGTGGGTACTCATAATTTATTTATTTTACCAATAACATGAGAAGGTTTGGATATATCTACTTAATAATTTTTATGTCTGACCACTTTTATAAGTTAAAAGAATTCATGAATGAGGTTGACAATCAACTTGGTAAATAAAATAATGAAAAATCGATTGAATAGAGGTTGTGAGCATATAAACAAATATTTTATTGAATTTATATGGGTATTTGAGATTTCATATAAAATCAATCCACCTTACACACTATAGTGGAATAATATTAGTAAAAGGAGGAACCATACATTTTTGGATATAGTAGCATCTATAATGAGAAGAAAATTCTTCCATTATCCTTTTAGTGAAATGAATTGGAAACCTCATTATACTTACTAAATTAAGAACCAAATTAAGTGAAAACGATACTCACTTGAGTTATGGAGTGGAAGGAAACTCCTTTTGTTACATATTTGTTTATGGGGTTGTGATTTGGGTTTTAAGGACAGACTAAGAAACAAACTATAACCAAAATGAATTAAGTGTATATTTATAGTTTATCCCATGGAAATGATGGTATACCGCATAAAAACGCCTTCAAGCAAGAAAGTAATTGTTATAAGAGAGGTTATTATTATTGAGTGGGAGAAAATACTCATGTAGGATTGGGGATAATAATTGACTTTGATGTAGATAATGCTTAAGAAAAAAAAGTGTTGTTACAATAACTGATTCCAGAAGTCCTATTGAAGAAGTTGTTCTTAAAACCCAAGTACTCTGTAGGATTTGTAAAGTGGAATGAGAAACCGAGATAAATGGTTTTCTATTCACCGATGATTGTGACTCATTATGGTTTAAAAATATTATCCACTATACTACAATGAATAAATATAGAGCTGAAAATATATAAGGTGGTAATAATATATGAAATTTAAGATTGATTCCATGTATTTAAATCATGTTTTGGTTATGATATATCTTCCAGTTATTGTAAATATAGCTTGGTAAAAATGTGTATTCCTAAGAAAGATAGACATGAAAGGTAAATTAAATAACTATAAAGAATAAATAATGCATAAAGGGTTTGTATAACATCATGGAATTTACTATGAATAAACCTTTTCTACAGTTTCAATGTATAAATCCATATTAATTTTGTTTTCTATAGCATCTTTCCATGAATATGAGATTTAGAATATGGATATCAAAATTGAATTCCATAACTATAAATTTTATGAGGATGTGTAAATGACCCAACCATAAGTCTTTGAGAATATGAAAATTTTAATGAATATATGAATGTTTTAGAGATCCATTTATAGATTAACGTAAGAATCCGGGTTATGCAATATTTGATTCATTGAAGCTATAATAAAATTTGGTTTCCTTAAGAACTAATTTGAGCCATTTTTTTCGTATAGTTTGTTGGGTTTAAAAGTGTATTTATAGTATTATATTTGGATGAAATATTAGTAATTGGAAACAATATACTATCTTTATTAGAGGATAATACATGGTTGAGAATGTGATTATCTTTGAAGGACTTAGGTTAAGTATCCTACAATATAAAGATCATTATCATTTGTGATTGATCCCACAGGCAGATAAGACTAATTTAAGGTACATACATTGACCATATACTGAAGTGGTTCATTATTGAATAATCTAAGAGGCTATTGGTTTGATTTTCAAATGTTATACATCTTTCCAATAAAATATATACTAAGACTAAAATGAATGAGAGTGAGTGAGTAATATCCTTTACACATCTATGGTAGGTTCTACCATGTATGCAACATTATGTGTGAATATTGATGTTTCCAAAGATTTGATCATGGTATGAAGATAGTAAGAAGGTCTAGGTGAACAATATTGGAATTCTATTAAGAATCTCTTTATGTATCTGAGGTAAAATAATGATTTGTTCATAGTGTATGGAGGAGATAAATATCTATTCATCCTTGGATATATATATTCTAGATTTTAGATAGATTAAAATGATATTAATTCATAATTTAGATAAAAATTTTGTCTCAATAGAGTTTCTTTGAGCAGGAAGAGTTTAAAACAACATGTTATCCCTAATTCTATAGTGGAGTCCAAGTATATTGTGGCATATGATGTAGAAAAATAAGAAGTATAGATTAAAAACATTTTCAAATAGATTTTTGTTCCTCCAAGGAGAAATGAGGCTATGATATTTTACTATGATAATAATATAATTATGCATCACTATAAAAATTCATGATTATCCCAAAAGATAGAAAACATAATTTAAAAGTTTTTTTGATGATTTTTTTCTCAAAAAGTTGATGCTGCGATAGGAACAATATACATGGAGAAAAAAATTACAAAACCCCTTAATGATGGATTTATCTTATAAGAATAACGAGTATACCTAGGATCAGTGGATAGAAAATTGTTATCAATTAGATCTTTTCAGATCAGAGTTTGATGGAGTTGGTTCCCTAGAAATGATTTTATTAGTAAATGATTAAATTTTTTCTTATTAAGTATGATTTCTTATCACATAATTATTTTTATTCTACATGATATTTATTTTTGAAAATGTTCATCGAATATATCTCATGCTAAAAGAACATAATAATTCTCTTTTACGATGAGAGACTAGAGGTGTAACAACATTATTCTATGATGTTGTTCTATGTCTGGACGGTATTTACTAAATATACATAGATGATATAGGATATTAGCAGTTGGAGGATCATAAGACAGTGAGATAGATTCACATGGCGTTCTCCCTTGTTGATCATCAAGATAGGAGGTTATGATAACAAACCCATCAATATGAATTCAATATTTTTATGTGTGATTAGATATTCCTATATGAATATTTGTTTATTAATCCATGGATATTAATATTATAATTAGTGGATATCATGACTCATTTAATAAAATTTATTTATAATAGAATGGTGGAATGTTTTTTCAATTAGGTAGGATATGTTGGGTACTTCAAGTGTGATATTTCCTTAATGGATAATGTGAGAAAGGATTTATCCCCTCTTTCATATGATAGAAGTTCATATCTCCGACCCTTTGATGGGAATGGAACTGAATATATATATCCATACCCGTAGTGATTTTTATGTAATTCCATTTTTGGAAATAGAAATACACATCGAGCATATAGGTTGATGCTACTGGTATGTAACCTGCTTGACAAGATATATCATGATAAATGTAATATTTTATATAACAAGAATTCATATGAGGTTGTATTTTGTTACAACATTAACTTATTTCTCCATAGTATCCTTGGAATGTTTATAGATTATAACCCTATAATTTATTTGGTTATTCTTAATGCCACTTAGAAATATTTCTTGAGGGCCACACAAATAGTTTATCTGCATTTTTAGTTAAAATCGTCTACTGAATTTAACAAGTTTGATGATTTTTTATATAATTTATATGGATGATCTCCATAATATAATCAAATTTTATTTGAAAGAATAAGTTATGTAAATTAATATAATAAATATTTTTTTTTCAATTTCATAATAAATATAAATTTTTAAATTTATCATATAATAATGTGAAGATATGTATATAATTAAATAATCATTAATCGATGATCGATAAAAGTTGATGGGTGAATATAGACCAAAATTAATGGTCCAATTAGAAATAAATGACATTTATTTATAATCTAAAAAAATCACATTTCAATATATTAATAATAAAAATATTAAAATTAATGTACACTGGGTCAACTATGATTATTAAGGATGGTTAGGGAATTTTGTGTAATTTTTCAACACAAAACCTTCCATAATAAATATCTAATTATATATATTTATTAAATGACTATTGATGTTCACATTGGGTAGAGTGAGCCACTTTCAAGCCTTAAAAGAGAGATCAAGTGGTCTATTATTCTCTCCTCCATTCCTCTCTCAAGCTAACGAGGGTAAATCCAGAGTTCCTCCTTTACCGAGAAGAATTCTTCTCGATTAGCCATAGACAACACCTGTGATTAGGATAATTCACGTACGAACCTGAAAACATTGTGGTGCCATTTAATGATTTTTGTAATCATGTGGATCACTTATAAGGGGTCTTTAAAATGGGAACCTTAATTTCAACGATGGCGTGATGACATTTTTTCAATCTGAATATCAATGAAAGTTGAATTATAAGTCAAGGTAATACCTTATATGATCATAAATTAATTAGGAATTACATATTAGATCCTTGGTTTGTAGTTATGAAATTTTAATCTAGTCAATAAATCTGATATTTTCATTCCACATGTAATTTTTATCTTGTAAAGAAACAAGTACACTTGATTTAAAAGTAATAAATGAGTTAGTTGTACCAGTATAATATAGTTATACTTCAATTTCAACTAAATATTTCTTTTATTTTGATTCATGGATATCATATAAATTTCCATGATGTGGCCTCTACTAATACAATATAAAAATATTCTATTTTGGGTGACAACCTTATCGACTATATTCTTTATTGACTTATTGGGAACAATATTTTTAGATTTTAAATTTATGAATTAAACACCCAAGGTAATATGAATTTCATATTTGTGATTCCTATGATGTTTTAGATTACATTACTTATATTTATATGGGTTTTATTTGGATTTGAAATAAAAACAGTCATCATATGTGTACCCATACTCGTTGAAACAATTATTTAATTTACCAAATGTTTCAAATATAATTTTATAATAAAAATTGTACATTTTTTCTGCATCCTTCTTCTTTCCAGTACATTCTTTACATATAGTTTTTCACCCATTTCTTAAAGAGTTTTATATCTTACAAAAAATAAATTATTATTCCAAAACTCCATATAATTGTTCCAAAACATCCAACAACACTAATATCTTTGAATTAACCAACTTCTTTTTATCTATTGATGCAATTTAGCTAGATTTTATTCCTTAATAATTTCCTTTTGAAACTCAACTATTTTGAGCTATATTTGGGGAGATATATTTCTTAAACTTTATTACATGAACCATTGACACATTGGTGGGATATTAGAAATTTGAATCATCTATATTTGAATAGATTTTTTTGTAATACTAAAAATTAAAATAAAATTGGTGAAATATTGTTTTTCTAGATAGGGATATAACTTTTTGCATGATTTTGAGGTTAATGATTCTCTATATTATATTAATCTCCCTTTACTAATAGTTTAGGTAAATTTAAAATAAAAACTCAAAAAAATTTGAAGAAACACTTTTATTCTCACTAAATTCGGATGTTCTATCTTGGGAGGATTTTAGGCTTTTATAAAATTTCATACTGAATACATATCAGGTTAAGATTCCATTCTTCTTCTGCTAATCTCAAACCACCATACCATTCACATTTTAGAATATATCTTTATTCCTAAATTATAATTATAAACTTTCTTATAGATTTATCAGGATATATTATCTTCTTAGCCTTAACATCTAGCTATTCCTCATTGACACACAATTATACATTTTTCACCACCCAATGAATGGATCAATTACTTGATAAAAATATCAAAAAAATATTCCTCATATTCATCCCTTTTTTATTATTCATTATGTAATGAAATCTTGTCATTTCCATGTGTGAAAAGGTTATCATAAACTGAAACTATCTTTGTGAGAGTCTTGCATCTACCAAACCTTTTGAGCTAATTCATATTCCATAACATCTATATCTTATTCATGTTGTTTTTTATCCCATAGTCCCTTAATATGTGAAATTATATATGCAAACACTTTAATATGCACCATTTAAAAAATATTATTCAATTGGGAATGATATCCAATTAATGATTTCTCATTAAAATAGTATTAATTACCACTAAATCCTGAAATTACTTCATTAAAGGTATAATAACTAATAGATTTATCAAGAACCTCACCATTATAAATATCTTCAGCTAATGGATTATCCTCCTAAACTTGTAAATATGTTTTTCTAACTTTTCTATTTCCTCTTTATATTTTATGTCCTTAAACAAAACCTCTATTTTATTTCAAATATGGATGGAGTTTTATTGTTATATATGAGTATATAATTAAAAAATTATAAATATAAAATTTATATATTTCCACTAAAATCTTCTTGGATCAATAAATTGTAGACTCCGTCAGATTGAAGATCACTTTCCTACTATTTGCGACACTGCAATGGATCGAGTAAACACAACTATGAGGGGAGTTAAATCAAGTGTCGCATATTAAATTTTGAAATTATAATTTTTTATTTCAATAAAATTTATCCCAATGAATTTAAAACCATTTATATATATTATAATATATTTTATATACATATTATTTAACAATCAAATATACCACATGGAATATAAGAAATAATGTAATGGATGATGCATAATATTTTCCCATGGTTCAATGACAACTTGTGAAGCCTACTCTTTTCCTGGATTGGCTATTGACCTTAATAAAAGTTTATATTATAAGCTATAAACTCAATTTAATATAATTAAACTTTAGGACACCAAAATGATTCACATAATGAATCTTCTTCTCATAATGAATACAACATTTCCAGCTCCACACTTCTGTCACAATGTTTCATTATGATCCCCCAAATACCTATAGTCATACTAGTTATATAGATTCTCAACATTTATATAAAATATTTTAGATATATTCCTTCTATATTATATCACATATTAGTATAGGGTGACAATACATCCATAATATATGAACTCATTCCTCACTAGAGTTCCTTTGACTTCCTTGTGATGATTGATAGAACTTATTTCCTTTAGATATCTACCAAGATTATATAATTAAAAATATTTTTCAGACTACAATAATTTTTATTTATCAAATAATGAAACAAATATGATCTTTAAACACATTATACTTCATATTTAATTTAGTATAATGACTACAAAAATATTTTTATGGAAAACTCCTACATCTCGGCCTTGCTCAACTTCTTCTCACAACTTCGATTGGATATGTAAAAAATCATAAAAATAGACCTATTATTCTTATTTAATTTAATTAAATACTCAAATAATGAATATAACTCAGTCTATGATCATATAAACCTATTACTATTTATATTAGAGCTTCATGGATCTCTCAATTATTTTAAGTTCACACCTTAGTTCTAAACTAGAAAAATTATGTAACTTTATTTTTCTCTTTTATATTTTGGTCAAATATTTATTTCTATAGTAAGAATATATAATGTTTTTCATAAAACTAATATATATACCCTACCCATATGGAACTTAATTCATGATACACATTTTCGTTTTCTTACCCTCTTCTATTTTGGTGTATTTTATGTTCAAGGTTATTCATTTTCCTCTCAGAATTATCTCCTATAAAATGATAACAATTCCATTATATTTATTTTCTCATTTTTATCACATTATAACTACCAAAATAATTATAAAAGTTTCGCACAATACCCGCAAACGTCCTCATAAAAAAAATAATTCCATTGAGATATATAACATAATTGACTATTAAAAGTTGTATGAAAATATATATCACATTTTTTATAGAACAAAAAGTTTATTCACTACATGAGATATTCCATATAACCATTATAGATTCTATTTTGAATCAATAAATTTTAGATTTTAACTCCTCAGATATATCATCTTAACATTCGTTATGATTCAAACTTCATTTGTGATATTTTGAATAGATAAGAATAAATCATGCATCTTCACTTTTTTTTTGATTTCCCAATTTTATAATCTAAATCACCCCCTTTTATCATCATTATTTGTATAAAAATATGACAACATTATACCTTATTTTAATGATCTCGAGTATATTGAATCAAAAAATTATTTTGATATTTAAAACAATTTAATTTGTCTTTAGAAACAACTAATTTGTTTCACTATATTATTCATAAATGATAAATTTTGAACATTCTTATGTAAAATTATTAAGTAAAAAAAAAATTTCATATGTATTTACACATTGCATAATTATTTTTAAATTAGTCTTGAATCATTCATCCTTAAATCATCATGTTTTTCGAACATGATTTAACAACTCTGTCATCTTACCATTCAAATTTCCTATTTAGAATATAAATTCTATAAAAACAATTTATACAGTATAATTCTAAAAAATCTATAAAGGTGTGAAGTGTTACAATAATAAGAAATCATAAAAAATCTTCAAAAATACTATGTGAAAATTGAAATTCATATTTTTATTCCAGAAGTCTCACACGACATAAAGTTATATGTTAGGTTTATCAAATTAATAGATCAGTACCAAAGTCTCACACTATGATATAAAAATTCCGACCCCCCTCTAAAATTCAGATGAGTTTTTCATAATGTCATAAATTTATAATTCAATACTTATGAAGACAAAATTTTGGATAACCCTGACATCTGATGTACTTAGTAAAAGTCATACATTCATCAAGTTGTCTTAAGAGAAATACTTTTCCAAATTTTCACCACTAACAATCATATTAAGGAATTATTCAAGTGAATCCATGTCTTATTCAGAGAACATACATCCTTCTTAAACCTTATTCAAATAGTATTTAATCATTTATTATAGTATCCTTCATTATCTCTATTTAAAGGATTTTTTCTATATAACATTAGTTACTTCAATCTAATATTTAACCTATTTAAATATTTTTAAAACAATTATTATATAAGCTATCCATTATAGAGTTATGCAGAATGAACCTATAATTTCAAACTCTACAAATTAAAAATTATATAAAGTGGTACTTATAATCCGTTGGAAACTTTTCATTTCCTTAAGTTCTAGCTCAACAAGCATCATATGTGAGGGGTTTCTCACCAAACATCTTATTCTAGGCCATTCCATAACATCTTGAGTTCCCATTTACTTATCTAATGCAAGCCAACTCCATCCATACATTGAATTTATATTTTTATATTCAATGAAATACAAATATAGTGATAAAAATTTGAAAGAAACATAATAGTATCTCCATAATGCTTTTGGGTGATTTGCTGTGGGTAGCGCATTAAGAGGTGTCTCCCATTCCACAATTGTATAGGTTAGATTCAAAATATCCCTATGAAATTATTGAGCTTGAGGCCATTATTTTTCATAGAGAAACCATTTAATTTTAATTTTGAGGTTATTTCTAGGGGGATTCTTAATACATAATTTTCACACTAGAAGTTATATTTTATTACCAAAATTCCCGTCATCAATTGATTCTCTATCATAACACATCCTGGATTTAAAAGTAAAATTTCTACAAATTTAATTTCATAAATTATATATGTATATGTAAAATATATTTCTTTTAATATTTATTAATGATACTACCCAAATATTAATACAAATATTTATCACATATGTAGTTTCTTTTTAGAATATGTTTTTTTCATGATGAAATTAATTAAATTATTTAATTATTTTTTAAATAATAACAATTTTTAAAAATCTTTTGATAAAATATATTATATTATGTTTGTGTTTATTTTTACACATAAAAGAACAATAAATTACTATATTACTCTTACTTATCATTTTATTTTCATTTTATCATTTAAATTTTACTTTAGTAATTGATATTTAATTGTAACAATAGTATTGTGAAATTTTAGTGGTTATCTAAATATATTTTTTGGAAATTATAAGTAATGTAATAAATTTTTATGTCATAGAAATCATATGAAAAATTAATGGGATAAATAAAATTTTAGAATACCATAATAATTTATAAGGAATTTATAATTTTAATATATTTGATTTATTTAAATTATTTTTTATATTTTGACACTCTAAAAATTTCCTTTTAAAATTATATGTAACTTGTTTCACACTGGAATAATAATATGAACTATTTATTCTATTTATTTAGAAAAATTAATTTATCATATATAAAATATTAAAAAATCATAAAATATATAGTAGCATTATATAAATATATCACTATAAATGTAATATGGTCTCTAACATAACATTGTGACTATAATGTAAATGTTAATTATAACATTTGTTTTCATAAATATTTAATTAATTTTGATATTTCTCTTAAATAAAAGTTGAATATGATAAAATGGATATTATATTAGGAAATTTTAATCAAATAATTATCAAAGTTGTAGTAAATAAGGAATATTAACACATATAAATGTTACCACATATAAAAAATGAAATAGTTTTGATCAAAAAAACAAAATATATCATTGTATTATAAAATTTTATTTATATGTAAAATTTGTCATATTTAGAATTTTAATTTAATTAAATTGAGATTGTTTTGATAATGATCATCTTGAACTTATATTATGGTTCTTTCTGGTTCATTTTCTTTAAATTTACTTTTTAGTGATTATTAAAAAATATATTTTTTATGATTGTTGTATGTTTTTGAATATTGACATTATATAATTATGACATAAAATTTATAATGATTCTATAAAAAATTAAAATAATTTTATGGAGTAAAATAATTCATTTGAATACAATAAAAATAATTGAAAATACAATAAACAATTTCTCAATCGTATGCTATATTTTATTTTTATAAGAAATTATATATGAATATTTACATTGTATAGACTTCTTCTAAGATGTATTTCGATTTTAGTTTGGTTAAAATTTTAAATATATACATATTTTTTAATCTTACAATATTATAAGTTATCGAAATCAAAATAAGTCACAGCCGTTGGTCTAAACTATAAAATAATCAATACTTTATTCCAAAACAACCCTTTACTTAAACTATATAACACCGTGCCCATACCCCATCCCCTTACGTGAAAAAATACATAATTTTAAAAATATCTTCCAAAATCCCTCTATAAGGCCCCCTACCCCTTTCCCAATGGATCTAGTATAGTGAAATGTACCTCCTCCAAATTATTTAGATTCAATCCAATGGAGGCCACTTAACAAGAAAGAAACGGGTTCCTCATCCCCCCATTGTTATACAAGTCATACTTTAAAATAAATTTTAAAATCGCTCTATATTTCATTAAATTGATTTAAATATTCAGTATCATTATCATTATAACATATTATTCATGAGATATAGCCAATTACCTCTACTCTAAATAAATTTCATAATTTGTTACTAAATAAATATATTGCTTACCGAATATCCCATTCTTTTGTAATTTGAGAATTTGTTTCCTTAAAAATATTTATATTTTTAAAAAGGGTTTTTTACGATTCTATTAACATATATTTGATCCATTATTGATGATACATCTCCAATTTCAAATAACATAATCTTTTTTATAAGATTTTACAGTAATGGCGTGAGATTTTAATATATGTTTTCCTCAAAGTGAAAAATGTTCAATAACTTTATCTACATGAAGGAAGAGGAAAAAATGAAATTTTGATATATAAAGTCTACTAAAATAAACATATTTAAATAATAGGTATGAATAGAATGAAACAATTTATGAAATATATTAATATATATGTTTATATAATTGTTATTTTACATAATTTTACACAAGTTTTTATTCTGTTTTAGAATATATCTTTCATTGCACATTAATTTTTATTAAATAAAACAAATTTTATTATTTTTATGTAATTATTTAAAAATATAGTATATATATTTATTAATTCTATCTTTATTATTTCTATATAGAAATTAAGAATAAAAACAACTAGTATTTTATAAACTTATTTTCCAATAATTTTTTTTCCATATGTTTTGTAATTTTATTTAAAAGATAAAATTGAAAATCCTAAAAATTTATTTTGAAAAAATAAAATAAATTTTGCATTGATAATTTCAATTATATTATATGAGTAATTTTTTTTCTTTTTCTAAAATTATTTAACGATTAGATGAATATGAAAAAATGCAATTTTTATAAATAACATCAATTTTATGACATTATACTATATAAGAATAAATTTAAAATTCATAAATCATTTTTTCTGGAAAAAATATTTTTTTTATAAATGAATTTATTATTTTAATTTTTTTAATTTACAATCACATATTTGATATTTTAGAACTGAATTAATGTTTTTCAATAAACATATTTTAATACATAATACATTATGTATCCCAAAATAAATTTGTATCACTTATATAAGTTAAATATAAAAAATAACTTCTATTTTGATATTAATTATGTGAATATTATCTTTTTTTTAATCTTTATAAAAATAATTTTTGTAGGTGAACTTAGAGAAATACAGTTTTTATAATAATAATGAATTTTGTGTCCTTAAAAAAATAATTGAGACATAAAATTTTAAACAACCATTCAATTATTCCAATATTCTTAGAATACATAAATTTAGGTATTTAAAATATATATCTTAAACTTATAAAACAGATAAAATATTTAATATTTTAATTGTAATGAAATAAGTTGTTTTGGTCTTTTCCTTTAATTAATTATTATTTTAGAAAAGAGGGGTTTGGATTGATTTTAAAGACAAATAATATATTTTTTATAATAAACCAATTTTCTTATTGATAATATAAATCATTTATGATATTTTTCCACTCTAAAATTTTGTGTTAAGAATGAACCATTTCAATGAAACAGGGTTTACCAATAATGATTACAAAATCTAAAATTAATTTATCTAACTCTTAGATTTTTTATTTTAGAAATTTATTTTCATTTTTAAAATAATAATTTTCAAATAATAAATCAATTTTTATTTTTATTTAGGGAATATGAATTAGATTCAAATGGTGAATGTGGTGTTACCACTGTAATGGTAAATTAGGGTAAAGTTATTTAAAATAGTAAAAAAGGTAAAAAAATATAAAAATTATGTTTGATATTAGAAGTTTCAGGATAGATCAACCTTATCTCTATCCCCAAAACAATTTTGGAGAATTTTGGAACCCTTTTTTCCTTTAATAATGGAGTGATATTATAGATAAATAATAGGTTATTACAAATAGTAACTTTTCATCACTTATAAAAGGAGACCACATCCTTCCCAGTTCTCTACCAATTCTAAAGCCTCATCTCATGAAAAAATCTATCCTAGTCTCCCTCGAGACCCTCTAAATTATTTTGGATCATTGGTCTCACCAATAGAATAAGTTAAAAGTCTTAAAGAGTTACAAAATTAGAACTTCCATGGGAGAGGATGTTATGTGCATATGCCAAGTGCATTCATATGTGAGGTAACAATTTCATATAAAAAATTCTATCTTTGTCACACACATTATAATATATATGTAATTTAATTTTTCTGGAGAATATACTACAATTTGGTTACATAATATCATGAATTATCTTAATTCATGGTATTTATACTTAAACCTCAATTATTCTCTCTTTTAAGGGTTTTTTATTATATTGTATCTTAATCTAAGAGGTTTTATGTCTCAATCACCCTTCATTGAGGAATTATTTGATATTATGAAAAAATAGTCATGTTTATGTCATAACTAATTTTTCCTTTACTTATAGTATCTTAAATTACTATTGAATGTGAAAACATCATTTCAAGTCATTATATTACTTTTGGTGTGATATGATTGATTTCATCCCTAAAATATAAGGGTCCTTCATAACTCAACATGTTTTATTGATTTATGATGTTTATATTTGAGTTTCACCTTTCATCCCATATTTTATTCCACAATTTTAAATTCATATATCAATTATAATTCAAATATTATTTATTTATGGGTTCCAATTTTTCTTGAAAATGTAACTATGTTATGAATAATTCCTATAATCTTAGACAATCATTTCCCATCCTTTTATATAATTTCCATTCCTACCAATGTTATCCTCTTTAATTTGATACCTAATTATGTTTTATATCTTCAGAAATTCAATATAACATCATATATTTTCTAAATAATTTTTTATTATCCTTTTCACGGCCCCTCCCACCAAATATGCCCCTCCTGAGCTGGAAATGGTGAAGTGGAGATAATGACCCCCGAGTCCCGCCTCCAGTAGGCCCTGGAGTGGAGAATAGAACCAAGGGTATGTGTTTTCACAATTATGGGAGGCATTACCCTTTTTATTATTTAAGATCGGGAAATAGGATGAGTCAAACACCCTAAGGATGAAGAACAAGTAAGTGAAAATAAACCCAAACCAAACCCATATGCATGTTTTATATAATACTGATAGAAAAGTACAAATACAGAAAAGCTCCAAAGTATTTTACCAAAAAGTAAAGGAAAAAAACAACATTAAACAGTAGCAACTCCCCCTGCCTGACTAGTATGGTCCCGCACAGTCCTTGTAGACCTCCTGAATACCTGAAAGCAAACGTAAGTTGAGCATACACGTATTCTTTGTAGGGAAACATAAAGCTTTTGGGCACAAGTGGGGAGACATCCTAATACCCCGTTATAAAACACAAGATACCAAAACCTAGAAAGGAATTCTATTCACCCAGCCTCACCAGTCACACTCACCAAGTAACACAAGTCAATAGAGTATAGTAGTAATGTTATCAAAGTATGGGTACCCCGCACCACCTTCCCACTGGATACTGCTAAATCCCTCATGCCTAATGATCTGTTTCTTCCCCCTCTTCCTGAGCTAGTGCCAAAACTTTGCCATACGAGGCTCGAGCTAGTGCCGCAACCTGGCCATACGAAGCTCATAGTAAGCCACCGACACACAATCCTCGGCCATTTCAATCACGTCCCACCAGCACACAATCCTCGGCCATAACCACATATCATCCTGAAGACACCAGGGAACATATCACACCTCATCCCAAAGATTCCTGGGAAACATCTGTCATAACCTGCCCGAAGGAACATGGGCTATAGAACCTGGAAGAGGGATCACAAGGAAGAACAGTAACAATCCATCCACAATGTCCTTTTGATGTTGGGAATAACACCCCCCATCCCATAGGTGTTCGCCACATAGTGATCAATGCGTGTGGGGTGTGTAAAGAAACATATAAATATACAGATTTATATAATTATATCAACCACTCATCCCATCCTAAGGCTTCTACACAAAAGATCTGAACATATGCCTTAGCACTGCCACCTCAAGAGTACTCACACACCATGTAATCCCAAAACCCCATTTATGTTTTCATGTTCAACAACTTTAGTTGTCAATTCTTTTAACTATTGGGAAACTATCAACAACCAAACCAAAACGAGCTTTTATAAAACATCTCCATGCCAAGCACAACAAAAGTTAGGGAAAACACAAGCAATCACATACCAACTCCTTAACAATTTGATTATCATATCCATATTTCATTCATTTCCATCACAATACCCCACCGTTCATTTATTCCCAAGTTCCACATATAAATTCATTTTCCACATTCCACATTTCCATTACTTTTCCCCCCTTATATAATCCACTACTAACCAATTTAATATTATTCACCACACATCATTGCAACCCCACTGCCAGACATCATATCACACAACAACCCGGAAATTACCACTTCACACATCCCATAACAAAACCAACCCAACACCAACATGTTCATTATTCCTTTTTGTTAAACTGGGGTGATCACACAAGGGTTCCAGATTTTAATCATCCAACTTTATATGATTAACCAAAATTCCACATTCCACAAAGTCCCATTCACAAAAACGGTCTAAAAATATAGGGCAACATTTAATTTCGCAAGAAAAGGCCCTCAACGACAGTGATTTTCAGTAGGCAGAAGCCTATTCAATTCACTACATAACAATAGGATAAACAAAGATAAACAAAACAACTTCCCCAACCCCGTTATTTGAAAAGTTATTATCTTTATTTATTGGTTCAACCATTTCTTATGAAAACAAGAGGATAACCACCCAGAATGGTGCACAAAAGAGAGAGACGAAGGTAAGATCCCAACCTCAACAGGTTCCGATGTCCTTCTACGAAAACGACCACCACGATCACAAGGATTTTTCCAGAACGACTGCACCCACCAAGGACGTCGTGGCACCACCAAACAAAAAAAACAAGAAACTCCCTCAACACAGAGATCACATGTCGTAGAAAGGAAAAAGAATGGGAGAAGTAGGATCGTAAAGAGAAAACAAGAATAGAGGTTTAACATAACTTTTTAGAGTCGTCCGTCAAAGACCGTAGTTCCCTTCAGTTATCAGCAGTCTCCTCAGTTGGAAACTGTGGAGGGGAAGTTGAAGACGAGGGAACGAAACAGTGTTTACGATGATCTCCTTGTTGACACGATCCCGCAGTCACTAACGGTTGGACGATCAGAGTCTGGATGAATAAATAATGGAAGAGAGGAGCTTTGGAGTCTCTCAGGAGAGCACTGCTCAGAGGAATGGGGAGGAGAGGAATGGTCCGAAAAGGAGGAGAGGCCCCCTTCTTATATAGGCGAGAAAACTAAATTACATGGCATGTACTTCCTAGTACACGGCGTGTACTCGACCATTCCACACGGTCGTCACGCGGCTTCCAACACAGCATTCAATGCGGCACACTTCCGTTGACTCGCCAACACACAGTTTGAGGGTAATGCGTACATGGGGAGGAACTACACGACGTGTAGTATAGGATACATGGTGTGTACTGATTTATTTCACGCGGCAAAGACCTTCTTTCAACACGACACACAACCGTTGACCGGTCAACACACGGTTTGAGGGTAACACGTACGCGGGGAGGAGCTAAACGGGGTCTAGTATAGGCTAAATGATGTGCACTCATTTATTTCACACGGAAAACACACGCTTTCAACATGGCACACGACCATTGACTGGTTAACATACGGTTTGAGGGTAACACGTACGTGGGGAGGAACTACACGGCGTGTAGTACAGGATACACGGAGTTTAATCATTTATTTCACACGGCAAGGACACACTTTTGACACGGGGTATACCCGGTAGGGTGGTACACGACGTATACTCACACTACACGTCGTGTAGTTACAAAATTCTGGAAAGTGTGGAAATAGTCAATTCTACCATCCAGAACACTTCGTGACCTTCTTTTAGACAAAGTAATGGGCCAGAGAGGTCCAGGCCATTACATCAGATACCTCCTAAAACATTCTCGTCCCCGAGAATTCAAAAACCAACCCAGAGGAACCCAACAAGACACCTATTAGGGCTCTCGTTATAACAGGAAACAATCGACAACCCAAATTATATGAGTTATGAATTCCATCTCGTATGTCAAGATATTATCCTCTTTAGGCGGCACTGTCTCTCCTGCATGGGTTTAATCACTTCCAAATTAATGGTTCCCGATTAAGAATTAGGTCTTCCACCTTAAATATATTAGGATTTTTTAAAGTTACACTAACCCCAACACCGTATAAATGAAAAACACGTCTCCCGAACACATGTAATGGGGAATTCCTTCTCCCATGTCGAGATATTATCTGCTTTAGGCGGCATTGACTTTCCTGCACAGGTTTAATCTCATCCACATTAATGCATCTCGATTAAGGATTAGGTCTTCCCCTCCCCACATGATAGGGCTCTTCACGTACATTTAATGAAAATTGGGAAAAAACATAGCATTAAAAACTCACAAAAACAAGTTCCAGACCCAAATAATGAGCAAAAAAGAGTTCCAACAATGGAGTGTAATGCTCCCAAACAAAACATAAATGAGATCATTCAAGAAAACCAAAACACATCTCTATCAATCCCTGGTCCTTCTAGAGATGCCGCCTCTATTGCATGCAACTATCCGCACCCAGCTCCTCTACCTCTCTGTTGACGTCCGCCTCCGCGAGCACATCCCGATTGGGATCCTTGAGGAACTCCTTGTGTCTGGTCACCACCTACTCCATCTCCCCTTAGAGGGGCTGAAGCCTGTTGCTGCTGGAAGGGTCGAGCTGAGAACTACTGCTGGGATTGGGGCTGAACCTGGTCAGTCCCACCATACCAAGTATGGAAAGGGAAATGTCTGCTAATATGCCCATGATCCACACATGTAAAGCACCTTGGTCCCTGGCCCATGGAAAATGGGCGGAAATCGTGAGATTGGTATGGGACCTTCTGAAGTCTGCTCCCTGCCGGACGAAACTTGGAAGGTCATATTGCTGGGGATCTACAGCTGACCACCTCCTTCTTGGATGGACTTGGGTGACTCCTCTCTCGCGGTGGACCTACTTGCGAGTGCATCCTCTCGATTATCTCTTCCTTCTTATGTACTTCCAGGTACGTTGGTAAGGTGAAAGGGGTCACCGCGCACCAAATAGAGGGGTGAAGTTCATCCTCTAAATGTCTGGATCTGGAATCTTCATCTGGAAATATATTCAGGGAAAAATGGAGGAGATCCTTGAACTTGAACAATAGCTCTCGCACTAACATGCTTCCTTGTTGGAGGGTCAGCGAATCCTGCCTCTTCTCGTCCTTCCTTATTGAGGAAGGATCTTCTCGGAATTCCTTCTCGAAGTTGGCCCATAGAACTTCTGTCTCCTTCCCTTCCCCAAGGTAAATCATCCACCACTAACGCGCTACTCCGCGCAGCTGGCTTACAGCCAGAGGAACCCAGTACTATGGTGGAGCCCTGATCAGCCCAAAGGTGATCTCGAGTTCCTCCAACCAACTCTCTGATTCTATATCCGAAGTGCTGCCTTCATACTTCTTTCAAGCTCTGTTGCTGGAAAGCACAAAACGTGCGCTACAACAAGTCGTCTTCCTCCTCTCAGTCAATCCTGTGATGATCGAACTCTTGAATCTATTGGGCCTCGACTTCCCGAGTCACCCGGGGACGATGTCCAGGTGCCATAACTGTACGTAGAACAAGTAACTCCTCAGCCCGAGTAGCAATGAAATTATTCTTAAGGTCCATTTTACCATTTTCAATTTCTTTCCCAGAACACCCAAATCAAGTAAAAAAACAAGTCATTATGATGCATGTACCTTTCATAGGGTCTCTACCCAGCAATCAATGCAGTCTCACTTGGTCATTTGGTAAGCACAGAGTCCTTGCATCGGATCACGGGGGGGCCTAAAATCCCATGTCCTGGCCAGTATTACCTAGCCTATGTCACATACCAAGATTAGTTAACATTGTTTCCCTACCATCCCATGCAATCCTCATTGTTCCTAACTCCACACTTTATCCTATCTCTCAACCATCACCTCAGATACCATTCTGTCACGACCCCTCCCACCAAAGATGCCCCTCCTGAGCTGGCAATGGTGAAAGGGAGATAATGACCCCCGAGTCCCGCCTCCAGTAGGCCCCGGAGTAGTGACTAGCACCAAGGGTATGACTTTTCACAATTATGGGAGGCATTACCCTTTTTATTATTTAAGATCGGGAAATAGGATGAGTCAAACACCAAAAGGAAAAATAACAAGTAAGTGAAAATAAACCCAAACCAAACCCATATGCATGTTTTATATAATACTATAACAAAAGTACAAATAAAGAAAATATCCAAATTACTGTACCAAAAAGTAAAGGAAAACAACAATAGAAAATAGCAGCAACTCCCCCTGCCTGACTAGTAAAGTCCTGCAGAGTCCCTATAGTACTCTTGAAAACCTGAAAGCAAATGTAGGGTGAGAATACAAGTATACATAGTAGGGAAACCTAAATCTCTCATGCACAAGTGGAGAGACATCCTAATGCCCCGTGAGAAAATAGAAGAAACCAAAACCTAGAAATGAATTATATCCACCCAGCCTCACCAGTCACACTCACCAAGTAACACAAGTCAATAGAGTACAGTAGAAATTTTATCAATGTATGGGTACCCTACACCAATTTCCCAATGGATACTGCTCAAGCCCTCACGCCTAACACTCTGATGCTCCCCCCTCTTCCTAATCTAGTTCCCCAACATGGCCATACAAAGCTCTAGCTAGTGCCGAAACTTGGCCATACAAAGCTCATAGTAACCCTCCGCCACACATTCCTCGGCCATCTCAATCACATCCCGCCGACACACAATCCTCGGCTATAACCACATCTCATCTCGAAGACACCTGAGGACAAATCACACCTCATCCTGATGATTTTTGGGAAACAAATTTCGTATCCTGCCCAAAGGAACTTGGGAAATAGAACCTGGAAGAGGGTGCATAGGGAAGAATAGTAACCAGCCATCCACAATGTCCTTTGGATGTTGGGAATATCACCCCCCGTCCCACAGGTGTTCGGCACATAGTTCTCAACGCGGGTGGGGTGCTTAAAGAAACATAGAAAGATATAAATTAATATAATTATATCAACCACTCAGACCATCCGAAGGATTCTACACAAAAGATCTGAGCACATGCCTTAGCACTACTTCCTTGAGAGTATGCACACAACAAGAAATTCCAAAACTCCATTTATGTTTTCATGTTCATTAGATATAGTTGTCAATTCATTTAACTATTGTGCAACTATCAAAAACCAAACCAAAACGAGTGTTCATAAAACATATCCCTGCCAACCACAACAAAAGTTAAGAAAAACACAAGCAATCTCATACCAACTCCTTATCAAGTTGATTATCATATCCGTCTTTAATTCATTTCCATCACAATACCCCACCGTTCATTTATTCCCAAGTTCCACATATAAATTCATTTTCCACATTCCACATTTCCATTATTTTTCCCCCATATATAATCCACTACTAACCACTTTAATAATATTCACCACCCATCATTGCAGCCCCACTTCCAAACATCATATCACACAAAAACACAAAAATTACCACTTCACACATCCCATAACAAACCCAATCCAAAACCAACATGTTCATTATTCCATTTTTTTGAACCGGGGTGATCACATAAGGGTTCCAGATTTTAATCAGCCAATTTTACGTGATTAACCAAAATTCCACATTCCACAAAGTCCAATTCACAAAAAGGATCTAAAAAGATAGGGAAACATTTAATTGCGTAAGAAAAGGTACCCAACGACCGTGATTTTTAGTAGGCATAAGCCTATTAAATTTTCAACATAACAATAAGATAAACAATGATAAAAATAAATACTTCCCCAACCCCGTTCTTTATCCAGTTATTATCTTTATTTATTCGTTCCACCATTTCTCATGAAAACAAGAGGATACCCACCCTGCATGATGCAAAAAAGAGAGAGACGAAGGTAAGATCCCTACCTCAATAGGTTCTGATGTCCTTCTATGAACACAACTACCACGATCACAAGGCTTTTTCCAGAACAACTACACCCACCAAGGACGTCACGGAACCACCGAATCAACAACACAAAAAACTACATCAACACAGAGATCACATGTTGTAGCATGGAATGAAAATGGGATAAGTAGGACTGGAATAAGAAAACAAGAACAGATTTTTAACATACCTTTTTAGAGTCGTTCGTCAAAGGCCGTTGTTCCATTCAATTATCAGCAGTCTCCTTGGTTGGAAACTGCGGAGGGAAAGTCGAAGAAGAGGGAATAGAACAGGGTGTACAATGTTCTCCTCACTGACATGATCCCGCAGTCACTGACGGATCGCCAATCAGAGTCCGGATGAAGAAGTTATGGAAGAAAGGAGCTTTGGAGTCTCTCAGGAGAGCTTTTCTCAGAGGAATGTGGAGGAGAGGAATGGTCTGAAAAGGAAGAGAGGTCACCCTCCTAATATAGGCAAGAAAACTAAAGTACACGATGTGTACTTCCTAGTACACGGTGTGTACTCAGCCATTCCACACTGTCGCCATGTGGCTTCCAACATGACATTCAACGTGGCACACGGCCGTTGACTAGTCAACACACGGTTTGACGGTAACGCGTACGCGGGGAGGAACTACACGACATGTAGTATAGGCTACACGGTGTGTACTCGTTTATTTCATGCGGCAAGGACACACTTTCAACATGGCACACAACCATTGACTTGTCAACACACGGTTAGAGGGTAACATGTACGTGGGGAGGAACTACATGACATATAGTCGAGGCTACATGACATGTACTCATTTATTTCACGTGGCAAGGACACGCTTTCAACACGGCACATAGCCTTTGACTGGTCAACACATTTTTTTGAGGGTAACGCGTATTCGGGGAGGAACTACACGGCATGTAGTATAGGCTACACGGTGTGTACTCATTTATTTCACGGGTCAAGGACACGCTTTCAACATGGGGTATACACGGTAGGGTGGTATATAGAGTGTACTCACACTACACGGCGTGTAGTTACAAAATTCTGAAAAGTGTGGAAAAAGTCCATTCTACCCTCCATAACACTTAGTGACCTTCTTTTTGACAAAGTAATGGTCCGGAGAGGTCTGGGCCATTACAATTATATTTTATGATTTGGAATTTCAGAAAAGATGTTTTGAAATATAAAAGTAATGGATCATCCGTACCACCCTCGTTACTTTTGATTTACATATTCACTTTATTTTTCTCACATTTTACAAAATAATATTCTCATAAACATCTTTGATATTTTTATACATGTCCCTTACATATATACATATTTAATTATAATTTTAATTTCATGGGTTATACAAGTCTTTAATTATTTTCTAAATTAACACATTGAAGAATACACAATTTCAGAGAACTTTCCAATTTATTTTCTTTTTCAAGAATTACCCCCATAAATTTTTTATAAACCCTAAATAGATTTAAATAAAAAAATTACTTTCTAAAGAACACTATGTGTTTAATTCTTCTTTTATGGGTAACAATAATCTCTTTAATTTTTTAAAAGATGCTTATTTATTTTACAAAGCATCACCCAAGTGGTTCATTTTTAATATTTTTTTCTGCTAAATCCTTCTAGTGAAATTTGTACATTAATGCTCCAGGTTAAAAACCTATGTCCCTTTTTCAAATATTAATGTTAAAAATTAATCAATTAATTATTCTATTGGTTATACTTATTATTTTTTTCAGTTATACCTTGAGTATGAATTATGCAACCCACTTCCTTCCCACAAGTATCATGATGCTTATAGATTATGTATTGTTTATTTTCTTCTTATGGAAATAATAAGTATGATTTTTATTCTGTGATTCATGTTTCCATAACTATATATCCATATAATGCATTTGTTAAAGAATTATATCTCATCATATGTATTGTATAATATTTTTATGAGAATATAATCCACTATAACAATTTTTCCACATTTATGGTGTAAATGTAGTTATCCTAAGAACACTATGTAATGAAATTGTTGGGACCAAAAATATATAGCCCTCCAAAAATTTGGTTAAATAGTATTATCTCATGATTTTTTTATTTATGGTATTAAAGAGTGAACCTAATAAAATAGGGTATTTTTTCCACTATTATTATGTGAATGGGGAGTGAACCCAATATACCCCAAGACTCTTTCAACTATGTTTGTTAGAGTTGGGAGTAAACCCAATCCACATGTGTATTTTTCCAATTTATGATGATGATATTAGGAGTGACCCTTGATGTATTTTAGGATTTAATGCCTCATTTTTTTCCACATGTTCTATGATTCCATGATCTTATGCATTAATTTCCATAGGTCATTTGTCCATGCTTCTGATCATTCTATTTATGATATAATGTTAGGAATCTTAACAGTCTTGTTATGATTTTTACCACATTTATTCCCTTCCCAGGCTTTCTAGGTCACCCTTTTCATTATGTATTTTCTCCAAGGTACCCTATATATTTTTAAAAGATATATGGGATATAGATTCATCATGCAGTTTTAAATGAAGTTTATTTTTTATATTTAAGATGCTTTATTCATGTATATAATCTTCCAAACATATTAGAACTGTTTGTCCTTAATTTTTATTTGTCATAAAGTTTGTGAAATATTATTAAATAATATGTGTTTAATGTTTGGGTCTCTACTGTTACTATATCAAAATACTAATTTCAAAACCTATGTCTACCGATTTTTATTATTTTCCATACTCTTCCATAAAATAATAAATCTTTAAAATAAAACATAAAAAATTATCTTAATTATAATATATTATTTTTATAAAACTCAAATATTTATTAATTTCCCATATTAATTACTTTTTAAAAAATATTTTTCACAATGCATGTTTTATACAACATATACAAATGGTATTGTTTTATTTTTATTTATGATATATATATATTATTAAAATATAATTTTTGATTTTATATAACATTAATAATAATTTATTTTCATTTTTATGATTATAGATTGATAATATAGTCATGATAATAACGAATTTAAAAGTAAACAATCATTATTATATTAACAATTTAAAACAAAAATATAAAGACTACTCAAAATACTGTATATACCCTGAGACCTATACCAATGATTAATTGATACTATTGTTATAGTTCACCGATATCTTGATTTTCTATAATATATTTGTACATGGTCTTATAATAGGCATGGGTCACCCACATTCCAAGTGTGATTTTCACTTACATAATGACCAGTTTCTCCCACCCCTTTGATTGACCTCAGTTTTTATTTTTTTGGAATCATCAATGAATATTGTTTCCATTCACCTTAACATTTTTTTTAATTTGACACTCTAGATTACAATGGTGGTCATTTCGAGTTGGTGGTTTTACATACCTATTTTGGATTTCATAACCTTGAATTATTGTATTAATTTTGTTATATTTTATTAACTATTAATTTGTGTTCACTATATGATGAAATGATGAAAATTACATCTTGATATTGATTTAGTTTTCATATGATAATTCATTATTTTCTGATAAAAATGCACTAAAGTAATTTTAAAAATAATGGAACACACATGGCTCATTATGGAATCTAATTTTTTTATGAATTAATATATTTTATTTACATAAATTATTCACGTGGTGTTATAAATGACTAATTTTATAGTGTTTATACTTTTTTTTACCAATTATGAAGATATTTTTCTCTGTATAGAAATTTTTTGGGTGATAGTAAATATCAAGATGTGTTATGGGTTATATATTAATATAATTTTCTTGGAGTGTTTTTAGATGTTTAGAATTATTTAATAGGAATTATCAATGTTGAGTTGTTTTTTATTAATATCAAGAATTATATTGAGTGATATCAAGAATTTTTTTACAAAGTGTGTATTAATTTTATGTAATTATTGAATCACATTTTCGAAATATCAAAGAGGGGACCTATATTTATGATTGTAAAGATAAAATTAAAGAGGGGAATTTTCATGTTGCGTGGAAAAAATTTTGTTCATTAAAAAAATGTTTTGATGATAAAAATAAAATTTATGAAGATATCATTAAATATATTTCATGTTAGATGGTCTAAAAAATTATTTTTATTTTATTTCTTAAAATGAATACCAAAATTATTACTTTTCCCTTACTATAGAAATATGATATTAATTTTTCCACATTTCAATTTGATTTCATTCCATCATAAAATTCAATCCCATATATTGATCTTATTATTGGTCGAGTGCTCTCATAACATTGGATCATATATAATGCCTAAATTGAATAAAAAATACATAAAAATTATTTCAAATTAAATACATATTATTTTTAGTTCTTGAATTATTTTTTCCCTAATATAAAATTATATGATTCATTATTCTCTTAAATTTTATAATTATTTTCTATAATGTTGATTTTAATTTTTTTATTATCAGAATAGATATATGTTGGATGTACAATTCTAATAGAATATTAAACTGAGTTTCAAAATAAATTATATTTTTTTAATTTTCTTTTTTAAAATGCTTTATATATGGGAAATATATGATGGAATTATTATAGTTGTGTTAGAAGACCATAGTTATGTTAGGAAGAAGTGAGAAACCATACAAAAAAAAGTTTGTTTTAAATCCTTCTATTATGTATAGTATCACAGTTTAGGGAAAACAAATGCTCATGTTGTTCATCATCTAAATGAAAAGAGTGGAATGAGAAATTTTATATTTGATGGATTTAAATTTATTCATCATCATAAGAAAAAAGATATTCCAATAAAATAACACTATGGTTTGTGTATACATGACAGAACTAATGAAAAAGATAATTTAGAGAAAGATAAAAAATTAATGTATGATGTAAGAACTCTAGTATATTAAGAATTTGGTAAATTAACAAAGTAATATTTTTATAAAACTAATTCATAGGAAAACAATGTGTGTAATTTGTAGTGCTGGTATTTATTATATTATTACTTTAGTGAAGGAATTAATATGTATTGATGAAAATATTACCTTAAATCATTATATATAATGTAAATAAATTTATTAGATTAGATTTTCATCTAATAGTTTTCCTAAAATATTAGACTCTCTTTTGAGATAAAAACATTGGACTAAATTATTTTAAATAATATGGTATATCTTGATGGAAGCCAAATTCAAATGGAACACCATATAACGTGACACCAAATATACTATGAGGCTTTACTTTGATTCATATGCTCCATAATGATTTAATTTCTAATGAAAATTCAATAAATATAAGATGAAAATATTATGAGAGAATTATGGATATTGAGGAGTTGGTTCATCTTGTGGATAGATTATAACTGTTGTGATTTGATACACTATATCTTAATTTTATAGCTGAGGTATGCAATGTATGGTTTAGAATATCTTTTGATGGTTTTGGTCATTTTGTTCAGATTCATACTTCACACAATATGTGTCTTGTTTTTATTCACATTTATAACCTTCCTCCACTGATGTGGATGAAATTTAATTTATTTTTACTATTATTCTCATATTTTGGATTTCTTATACTAAAACTGATATAGTTGTTCACATGAAAACATTAATAAAAGAGTGAAACAATATATGGTGTGTCGGGGTTCACACATTAAATTCTTATCCTAAATAAATATTCTAGATTCAGGTTGTACTTATGTGGAAAATAAATAAATATCATCCTTATAAAATCTTTCTAAAGTGAATAAAGGGTAAACTAAACCGTTTTATGTTTGATGAATAAATTGTCTAGAAGTCTTAAATATCATCATTGTTTCATGTTTAGGATTCATTCATAATTATTTATAAGGGAACATCCATATAAGAAAAATCATCAAATGTTTGATAATACCGTGGAGGATGAGAATCTATCTCAGTCTATGTTTGGAATTAATGTGATCAATGTATTGAAATAATTAGTTTTTTTCCAGGAAAGTTCAACCGAAATATAAAAAGAGAATGATTGTTTCGACTAAATATATTTAAACTTTTATGAAGAAAATTGTACTCCTTAAATTTAGTTATTTGTTAACCAATTTGTTAGTTTATTATTTTGATGAAATACATATTGATAAAAATATACATTAATTTTTTATTTCAATCCTTATAAATGTCATCGGGTAGACTAAAGATGATTTATGATTTTCACATGACTCGGTGGAGTAACATATTACACCATAACTATATCTTGAATTTATTTATCAAAATAAATAAAATGCTCACTATACATAATATGTTACAAAAAAATTAATAGAATTTTTTTCATGTGTTATTGAGTAAAAGTATACCTGGTAGTTATTTAGAAATCATATGAAATTGGGTCAATAAAAGATAGGTGAATCTTAAATATTTTAATACTCAGGACTATCACATTCTTCATCATGATTCGAATCATATATCAATCCATCATTTGTAATCTAATATGGTTGGAGTGATGGTGAATCCATAAAGACATTTTTATAGGTATATTTGTGTTATTTTTTTCCTAATCGATTCTTGAAAAAAAATATAAGAAGAGAAACAAATACTTAAGGGTGATTTAGAGAATATTTTCTTTCAATACTTGTTCACTTTCATACCTCATCTTATAGTCTATATTCTAAATATAATAATTCTTAGTTGACCCATTCCATTTAATTACATATATCCAATAAAATTTAATTTGATAAAATGTATGCCTCTGTTATGAATATGAATCTTCCCAATGTTTTCATTATGAAAGCTTATTTGGATCCATATTTTAATTATTGTTGTTTAATGTATTTGGATAATGTGAGCATGATATATAACCAAACAATAAGACATTAGGATGAGAAGTATGATAAAATTCAACCTATATTTCCATTACTTCTCCAAATTGGCTAAATTATTGGATTATAAATTGAGAACATTAGGCCTTAAAGTGTGGTAGACGAAATTTCAGATGGACTTGTTTAACTTTGATTTTTTTTATGAGTACATCATGTAAGTAATTTGAACAATATGCTTTCCAATACCATGTAATTAATAATTTATCTTTATATTTATCTATATTTGTATATAGGGAACCTCAATAAATAATAAGTATAATATATTTTTTATTACATTGGGAATGGTTAAAGAATTGAATAATAAAGATTTTTATTCTGGTTAAAATAAATGGCATGAATATTAATTGTATAAGGTATTTTATAGTTATAATTTTTTAGTTTTAATAATCAAATATATTCAACATATTTAGTTTACAAATAGATTTTATCCCTCAAGAAATATGATCCTATATTTTTAGGTTGATAATGTGATTAATAAATGAAAATAACAGGTTATCAATGAATAAAAATTTATTATAACTGGTCGAGCGGTGAATATAAGAACACAACATGATAATGTTATGTTAACAATAATGATAGACTATTATTCAAGAGTATCTAACAATAAACCATAGTAAAAAAATATGTATTATTATGGAGATTTAGAGAAAATACTAATATTGGATTATTACTCACATGGTCGAGTCACCTTGATGAAATATATGAAGTTTGATCCAATGGTTAAATAAATAACATTTATCAGTGAATGTGGATTTTGAATTGTTGAAATGAGTCTCTTTTTGGCAACTGATGTGATATAAAATCAATGACAAAAAAATGTTTTTATATAAAATATCATGTAAATACAAAATTTGGTATCATTAATAATGTGATCCAAATATATATTTTAAATGATGGTGCAGATAGAATTTAGGCTATCTGTTTTCCCATTTGTCTTGACCAATATCTTTTATTGGATGACACAAATGAATCAATTATTAATGTTTACTATGTGTTGGAGATGGTTTCCTAGACCAAGCTATCTATATTTTAGATTGAACATATATTAAAATAAGTAAATATTAATTAAAATATATATTATACATATAATTTAATGTTATACAGGAATTTAATGTAAAATGTCCTAGAGTATCCGTGATATCTGAAATGGAACAGTAGTTCCCCATGATGATTAGAACCTTGAAATTTTCTGATTATATCATTAAATTCCATTCTATGTATGAATTACATTACTTGATGCAGAACATAGAATGTTTAATGTCATGTGAAAATACTCATAAAAATTCAAGAATTCATCTAAGGATGTTCTAACAAGTTAATATCCACGATGGGAGATTATAGGAATAGAACTGCCTATAAAAATTACTCATGATTATGTGTCAATAAATATTTCCATCGATAAGTGTTTTTATGGATCTTTAGTCTTTGATATTATTATTAATTTACTTAATGACTCATTCATTTTGATGATTTTTTGCAAACTATGTCGACACATGACTGCGGTGATATTGGGAATGTTGGGCATGTCACGATAGACATGTTATAAATTAATGATTCATAGAAGGATATGTGCCTTATGTAATTATGGAAGTTGAAATCAGGATTCTTAAATTTATGTGAAACCATCACATAAAGTTAAAATACCATAGTGAAATGATGAGTTTATTTCATATAGTCAAATAAAGATTTATCAGGAATAAATGTTAATGACACTAGTGTGAGACCTTCTTGCTGAGACAACAAGATAAATTGATTTTATTTCATAGAGAGCATTGATATGTAGGATTTTCATTATTAAAAATCTTATTTCCCTATGACTTTGTTGACGTATTGAATGATAGTAATCTAGAAATTTAAACAGGCCCACCTAAAAGAACCGAAGAAGGGGCCTAGAAGGTCATACAAAAAGTGTTTCCTTTGATTTTATTTAAATTTTATTTATATTTAACAATTTTTATGTATATTATTCTCTAGATCTAGAATTTATATTTATTCATGATTTTATAAAAGATAAAAAAATATTAAAAAAATATTTATTCACAATGTAATTGTTTAATTTCTCAAATATATCATATTTAGTTATCAAATTTTATTCACACCATAATAAATAAATATCTACTTTTAAGATTATTTATTCAGATATTTGATTAATAGAAAAGAGTACAAGCGGTCATATATTAGGTCCAAGGAAAAATATTAATTGGAAGGTTGGTAAAATAATATTTATCACTATTCTACTTATCGAAGGCATTGAGAAAATAATAATATCATTCTATAACATCGAATGAGGTCTCATATGGATTAAAAAAATTATTAATATACCTCGTGTAATTAATAATATATTAAAACCTATCCCTACATCTATAAATAGACCTCTATCACATTTTATAGATAGTTAATCATTGTTCACAAAAAATATCACATGAATAATTCTTTTCCTCTAATCCTTTTAATAATTAATAAAACATGATGGACTCATTCTACCTCGAAGTAATGTGAATTGATCAAGCTAAACAATGAACGATGATCAATCGTCCATACTGGAACCTGATGATTCATTATTTTTTTTGTATTTAGAAGGAGGAAATGTTGATCACTACTGGAAGGGTTATAATTTGTATCATTGCAATGATATGAGGTTGAACCGATTGGGTGATAATGATCAAAAACCACATTGAAGAATGTTTTTTGGTGAGGTATCCTATTTGGAAGTTCTTAAATTAATTAGAAAATGGATTTGAAAATATCTCATCTTGGTTTAGGCGCTTTATTTTATAATATTTGTAAAAATTATTTCTTATTGGTCATGAATTTTATGTACTGTAAATTGTGAATGATCCCCAAATATGGAAAACATTAAAGTTGTCCATAGTCTCAAATATACACTTCTTCCATATCTAGAACTATCAAGTGGTATCATAAGGGCCACATTCCAATTTATAATTATTTATTATGTTATTGATAAATACACCTTTGAAAGAAAACATTCATTTAATGTTTTATTAATTATTTATATACTAGTTGAGATCCATTATTGGTCATCTGTGTGTATCACTTGAATAAAAATGATTGGATAATAATTAGAAAAATAACCCATAAAGAACCATTCAATAGGTTCCATGAAATCTATCCTGATAAAAACTGGATACATGGTATGTACTCCTTTATTAATTTTCATGTATCCTTTCCCATTAAACTAGGAAACAAAGATGGAATTTGCTGTATCATGTAATTAATACATTCCACTTGTATAAAATACACATCTTGTTATCTGGTAATAGTGGAACGTGATTTTTCTGAACTACATGCCAGGTAGATTTCCAAAACATTGTGTACAACACATGTTTTCATATATGAATACACAAGGTCAAGATTTGTCAGATAATTAATACATTGAAATTATTTGATACATGGTAAATAAATGTTGGAAGCCGTGAAACATTATTTACACTTTTGGGTATCCTTTGTAAAAGTCACTCACCCCTTAAATGATTACGATACATACATGCTAAGATGTTATTCATGTACTACAGACATCCAGGGACGAAATGTATACACCTTGCGTCTAGACTGCACACAACATGTACTTTACATGCTTATGAGGAAATATAAAATTTAATTAAATACTCTATTAAACCTCATCAACTTGATTTTTGTGAGTAAATAAGTTGACAGTGCATCATGATCATTGGGTTTTATATTATATTAAATGATTATCTAATTCCATGTTATAATTGAAAAAAAATTATATGTGGTAATTTCATACTAAATAAATACATATATTAAATCACACAAGTAACATAATTTTAATGGGTTTTGTGTGTTGTGAATTATAAAGTAAAATATTGGAAATTATGACACATAGGATATATGAAATTTTTTATTTGAGTGCATTATATACAACATGAACTATAATGAGTAGATTCTATAATTACTCACTATGTTACTCCTAAGTGAATAAATTTATACTCTATTATTTTAATTTAAGAAAAATGAAATTATTTATTTTATTTAATATCACAATGGATGAGAATATCAATTACAATTTAATGGAAGAAGATAAAATGAATTAATTTGTTAATAATATAATTAATATGTAATACCCTCTTCATTAGTCAATTTATCCTTGTACTCTATATTTTAGTGTTATATAAAACCCTAGTTGTTTTTAAGATTTTTTTGGATAGATTTGGAGTATTTTAGAAGTGTCTCTTCGAGTGAACAGTTTAAAAATTATTATGGGAAACCACGATACTTCCCTAGTACATCGTGTAAATAGGTGTTAGGAATCACTCAGAAGGAACTCAATTACCTTTTGTTTTGTCAAAATCATGAATTTTTTGTGGAGAAACCATACATGATAGGATCATTTAGACAGTTGAAGCACACAATTGGTGAAAATCTTTCAAAACCATAGGATTCAACCATATAGATCCTTGTTTTATGTTTTGTTGGATGGTCATAGTTGGCGCATAGTTTTCTAAACCATATGGGATAAGCAAGGAATTTGAATTAAATCTTCTAATTTGTATTGGTTAAGTAAAATTTAACCCCTGAAGCACTTGTTTTTCTAGTTTTCTCCTAGGATATAGAACTCCTCTTCTCTATTAGGAATCCTTGGAGACTCCCTTTGTTCTAAAATGATATTTTTAAGAATCAAGGTTTATTATATCTTTGGAATCAATGTTAAATCATCATTCTTAATTTTTCTCTCTAGATAATCTCATATTATCTATCACGGATCTGTAGATATTATATCTATAAATAGATATGTTTCTTATGATGTGAATTTTGATGAGATCTTGGGGGGATATAAGAATGGAATAAGCTTCAAGTCTAGATCTAGTGGTTTTATGCCACATTCCTCATTTTTTTATCTTCTGTGGGGTAGGTTGTAGCACCCCCGTTTTGACGTATGTATCCTTTGTTTATGCCTTTTTATGTGTTTTTAGTGCAAGGGATGAGTTGAGAAGAGTTTGGTAGAGTTTGGAATGGTTTTGAATAAGTTTGGAGGATTTTCATAGAGAGCACTGTTTGAGCAGGGTTAGGGGAAACCATGCGGGTCCTCCAGGAAACCATGCAGGGAGAGACATTAGGCTTCACACGACCTGCGTGTGGTTTTCCAAACCGTGCAAGGCAACCGTTCAGACCCCTCCTCTCGAGACAGTTGCGTGCACATAGTTAGCGCACAGTTTACCAAACCGTGCAGGCTAACCATGCATCCACTTAAAAATAGGGTTTTAAAACCCAGATTCACTTGGGATTGCCTTATTTCTCTCCATGATTCCTACCACCAAGCCTCACTTGGAATTTTCTCCTCTCAAAGGTTTGAGGGGCTCTTCCACATGTTTTGGAAGCAAATTGAAGGGGTTCCATGGTGGTTTGAAGGTGGTTCTTCACAGGTAAGTCTCCTCTCATGGTCTTTGTGGTTTCCTGTAGATCTATATCTCCCTCTCTCTCGTTTTTCTAGATCTACACATGTTGTGTGTAGATTTAGGGTTTTGGTTGCCTTGGATGTTAATTTTAAGGCTGTTGGATGTTAGGGAAGGGTATCTAGAGAGGTTTTGGTGGTGCGTTCTCTAGTTTTGAGGTGCGATTTCTTGTGGATCGATTTTGTCGGAACCCTAATGGTAGGTGGCTTCTCTCTCGACTCCACTTGGTTAGAACTAGTGGTTTTGGTTACAATTAAATTTTTTTCTTGAAATTAATTGTTATATTTATGTGTTAATCTTCTTGGAAAATCAAATGGGTGCTTATTTGGGGGTTTTGGCATGAAATTGGTGTTTTTTTTGAAATGGAATCAATTGGATAATTTTAAATTGGTGATTTTAAAATGGTAAATATTGTGAGCATGACTATTGATTTCTATAAACGGGTGATATTGAAATGTGTTTGGCATGGAAATGGTATTTTTTTCTATTAAATATAATGCATGATTATTTTTGTGGCTTGTGTGGAAATGGGTGATATCATTGGGTGGATGATGTTGGGACATGGTGGAGTGGATGAGAAGTGCCACTAGAAAAAGGGGATGGATAGTGGATGGAAGGTCCACCATTAATGGTATGTGGACGAGAAGTGCCATTATAAAAAGGGGATGGATAGGATGAGAAGTGCCACCATCAATTGCACGTGGGTGGGAAGTACCACTTGGGTGGATTGGTAATGACTCCGTTGGATGGGAAGTGCCACCATGATTTGTTGTGTCTTTGGTTGGTGATGTTTTTAGATAGGGCTTGTGAGTGAAATATGAAAAAGGTAATCGACTTGTGGAATGGTTTATTTGACTTCCTTGTGTAGCATGTTTGGCTTATGGCATGATTGTTTGGCTTTCCCTGGGTTAACAAGGTTTGGGAAAGATGGCTTGTTAAGGGTGTCTTTGGCCTACGGTAATGGACGCACTTGTGATTATTTTATATAAACTTATTTATATAAATGTGCTAATGGTTTTATCCTAGTGGGGTGTGTAGGGAAGTCAGTTAGGGAAATCCTACTGAGTAGTTGTACTCACCCCTACTTTGTAAATTTGGTGTCTTTGCAGATGTCATGTACCATGACGTGGGAAAAGGTAAGGCATCACCCTCCTTTTGTGGTGCAATGTAATGTTTTGGTGAAGCATGGAGATTGGAGATAGGTGTGGAGCTGGGGTGGAGTCATGACTCATGGTGTTTTTTTATTTAGTTTCCTATTTGTACTCTAATGTTTTAGGGACATGTCTAGTTGAATGGTTTTGGGGTTTGTGATGGAATTGTTAGTATCACATGGTTTGGTTTGGAAGTGCATGCATCTTTAGTTGTTGGTTGGTTGAGTTGGGTTATCTTCTTAAGGGAAAATCATTCCCCACTGTTCCTTGAAGCCCTCATCATTTATTTCCAGTCATTGGCATCTTGAGAACGTCTCTAATAGCCATGTAACCCTCATCACCTCCTCAAGCCAATGCGGTAGGGTCACTATGTTACAAGTGGGATCATATTATTCGGTCCTTTGGGGTGGATTCTCGAATTTGGAATTGACATTTGTTGAGGTATATTCTTTGACTCGTGATGGTAACAAGGCATAGGAAGGTCAGAACATGGAATGTGTAACATAAAAGTATGTAGATAACCCTTTTATGTTGAACATCAAGTTACCAAGGAGTTGGGTACATAAGTGTTTTTCAGACACTTATAGGCATTGGCAATCTCATTGTTGTGGGTGTAGCCAATGAGATGTGCATGACATAAATGGTACAGATGAATTCCCTCTAGGATTCATATTTCATTGCGAATAATGATTTATGGGCTAAGTTGAGAGTTGGTTTTTCAAATGTGTGAAATTGTAATGTGAATATATTTGGTATTTTGAAGATGGTTTGGTTTTCAAAAATGGTGAAACATCAAAAATGTGGAAAGGTGGAAAGCATCATTGTGATAGTGTTGTGTAATGTGATTGGAATTGGTAATTCTTGATTTCTATAGAAGTGAGACTCAGGGTTGTTTGTTTTTTGGTTTATAAAAATGGAAATGGGTAGGCGTCATAGAGACCAACCAGATGTGGCCGATGATAACGTGGTTTAACCTGAGCCCTAGGAGAAAAAGCAGCTAGTCCAGATCATAGTGAAAGCTTTCCACGTGGTGGGAAGTGTGAATAGAGCGGAAGAGGAAAAGCATGTTGATTATGTAGCTCCGTTTCAAAAGCAGGATCCACCCATCATGAGGGGTGATTTAGACCCAAAATGGGAAGAGGCATGGCTGTACAAAATGAATATAATTTTCGAATTCTTGGGGATTCCGGTAGAGATGAAATTAAGGCCAGCAAGGTATAAGCTAGAGGATCTTGATCATTAGTGGTGGGAGTTGGTAGTCCAAGCTGGGACGGACCAAGGTATGACGTGGGAAGGCATTGAGGATTTTTTTTTAAAAAAATTCTACCCACATACCTTCAGAATTCAACACACAACTGATTTATTCAGTCTTAAACAAGAGCATATGTCTGTGACGGAATATACAGCTATTTTTATGAGCTTAGTGCAGTTTGAACTCGAGGTGGCAGGTAGCACATAATTGAAGGCAAGGACCTTAAAATTAGGGTTAAGGTAATAGATCTGGTCAAAGATAGCAGTGTTGTGTATTGGTGAATACATAGAGATGGTGAATCGAGCATTGGTTGCTGAGCAGGATCTGTTGGGAGCTCCGGGCGGAGGAAGCATTGTGGTACCCATGGGGAATAGTGGGAACTCTAACGATGGGTTCAAGCGGAGGGGGGACACTTATTCCCAGGTTCATAACTATATTGTTGCACCTGTGGTTGAGTTGCTGGGTTTAAGGGTAGAAATGAAGCCTTGAGTTTTGAAACATCAAACTCCTCTGGGTTGAAGAGAGTTTCGAGCCTTCTTGTTTAGAGAAGGTTGTATCGATGTTGGAGAAATTGTGATAGTGTAAAATTTCTCAATGCTTGAGATGGATTGGAATGATGTAATCCATATGAATGGATTGGTTGGTGGAGTTTAAGGCCGAAATCGACTGTAAGGTGAAGACATTGGCTTTTACGACACACAATGGCATTATACATCTCTTTAGAGGTGAGAGGCATGAAGGGCAGGGTGCAATGGGTTTGTTGGAACCAACAACGGGAAAATTATTGTATCAGTTGGTAGTGTTGTCATTGGAATTGGTGGAGGGTGTTGAGTAGAGTGTTCTTCTAGCAGTGGTGGATCAATTCATGGATGTTTTTCACGAAGAATTATCCGGGTTACCTCCCGTAAGAGAAGTGGAGTTTACAATTGATCTCCTTCCGGGGACCAATCCTATATCACTTCCATATTACCTGATGTCACCTATTGAATTGTGGGAATTGAATGTATAGTTAGAACAGTTTGAAAACAAAGGCTTTATCCGGCCTAGTACGTCTCTATGGGCAGCACCGATGTTTTTTTGTGAAAAAGGGGTATGGAACATTGAGTCTATGAGTTGATTATCATCAACTTAACCATGTTACGATAAAGAACAGATATCCACTACCACGAATTGATGATTTGTTTGACCAGTTTAGGGGAGCCCAGTGGTTCTCCAAGATCGAACCAAGGTCGGGATATCATCAATTGCAGGTGAGGAAGGATGATATTCCTAAAACAGCTTTCAAAAATAGATATGGCCATTATGAATATGTGGTTATTCTCGTTGGTCTAATGAATGCACCTTCATTATTCCTAGAATTGATGAATCAGCTATTTAAGAGATATATGTAACCATTTGTTGTGGTGTTTGTAGATGATATTATGGTGTATTCAAAGAAAATGGTGGAGCATGATCAGCACTTGGCGACAGTGTTGGGGATCTTGAGGGATCATCGGTTGTAAGGAAAATTGTCAAAGTGTGACTTTTGGATACAAGAAGTCTATTTTGTTGGCCATTTAAACTCTGGAAGAGGTGTTTCATTGGATCCAAAAAAGATAGAGTATGTTATCTCGTGGCAACAACCAAATAATGTGTTTGAGGTACAAATTTTCCTCAGTCTTACTCAGTATTATCAATGGTTTTCTCGTGATTTTTCATGTTTGGATTCACTAATGAAAGATTTGACAAGAAAGAATGGTCCATTCTAGTAGAGTGAACAATTCCAGTAGTGTTTCGAAGAGCTAAATGGTTGCCTTACATCATCACCAATCTTGGTTTTTGCAGAACTAGGAAAAGGGTACGTGGTGTATTGTGAAGCATCAGGATCAGGATTGGGGTGCGTTCTCATGCAAGGGAATCATGTGGTTGCGTATGGATCATGGTAGTTGAGGGTTTATGAGAAGAACTACCCAACTCATGATTTGGAATTGGCAGTAGTGGTCCATGCTTTGAAAGTGTGGCGTCATTATCTCTTCAGTGGAAAATTCATGGTATATACAGATCACAAGAGCTTGAGGCACATTTTCTCAAAAAGGGATTTGAACTTGAGGCAAAGGATATGGTTGGAATTTCTACAGATGTTTGATTTTGACTTGATGTACACACCGAGTAAGGGAAATTATCTTGTGGATGCATTATGTAGAAAATCATATTCACAAGTGGTGAAACAAGCATCAGACTAGTGGGAGTTGATGTCAGTTATAGCTGACATGTAGCTGGAATGTGAGGACCAGGGCGATAAAGCTATCTTTTTTTCTAGTTTTTTTGATTCCTGACTTGGTTGGCCTGCTTAAAGAAGCACAAATATTATATTCTGAGTGTGTGATCACGAGGTAGAAAGTCAATGGTGGGGATACCATTGAGGGTTGGAAACTGAATGGAGATTCAGTTTTGTGTTTTTAGAATCGGGTTGTTGTACCAGTTACTTGTCATGATGATCTTCTCAGGTTGTATCATAATTCCAGATGGGATGTTCATCCTATAATTCAGAAAATGTATAAAGCATTGAAAGCGCAGTTCTGGTGGGCTGGTATGAAAAGAAGAGTGTCTAAGTTTGTTTTGAGATGCTTGGCTTTCCAGAAGGTTAAGGAAGAGCATCCGAGACCAGCAGGAATGTTGCAGTCTTTACCAATACCTATTTGGATGTGGGAGAAAATAGAAATGGATTTTTTCACAGGTCTCCCAAGAATGGTCAGAAAGAACAATTCCATTTGGGTGATAGTGGATCCGCTAACGAAGACGACCCATTTTATTCCAATTCGTGAATCTCATATGGTGGAGGATCTATCAAAAATCTATATCCGAGAGGTGGTAAAAAGGAATGGTGTTCCTATTTCAATCATATCAAATAGAGATCCAAGGTTCACATATCGTTTCTAGAAATCCTTGCAATAATACTTTGGGACACAGTTGACTATGAGGACGACGTATCACCCTCAGACAGATGGTCAATCTGAGAGGATGATTCAAACATTGGAGGATATGTTGCGGGCTTGTGTCATGGATTTTGGTGGATCGTGGGAGGACCACTTGTCATTGGTTGAGTTCTCCAACAATAATAGTTATTAGGCATCCAAACATATGGCTCCATTCAAATCCTTATAAGGGAGGTCGTGTCATTGTCCACTATGCTGGGTGGAAATGGGTGAGTCCTTGATGGTTGGACCATGCCTTGTCCTAGAAACTATGGTGAAGATCTGGTTAATTATGAAGTGAATGGAGACTGCTCAGAGTTATCTGAAATCATATAAAGATCATCATTAATGACTATTTTCATTCGAGGTGAGTGATTATGTTTCCTTGAGGATCTCTCCTAGGTTGGGACATCATCGGTTTGGGAAGCAGGGAAAGTTATCTCCAAGGTATATTGGACCGTTTGAGATTCTTGAGCAGGTTGGTGAGGTGGATTATCATATGGATTTTCCACCTAGGTTCAGTGTGCTGCCCAATGTGTTTCATGTCTCGTAGTTGAAACAGTATCAGCTAGATCCAGGCCATGTTACTTGATGGGATCTTGTTGAGCTAGAGTCGGATTCTTCATTGGTGCACGTGCCAGTGCATGTTGTGGATATGCAAGAGAAAGTCTTGTGGGGTAAAAGCATCGGTCTTGTTTGGGTTTTTTGGAAGCATGGCCAGATCCAAGTAGAGACTTGGGTGCGGGAGAAATATAGGGTCGAGCAAAGGCCCGAGCTCTTGCGGCAGAGGGTGGTTTTTTTACTTTCCAAGGACGGAAAGACCAATGGTGGGGAGAATGTAGCACCCCTGGTTTGAGGTATGTAGCGTTAATTTATGAATTTTTATTTGTTTTAAGTGCATCATATGAGTTGAGAAGTGGTTGGAAGAGTATGGAATGGTTTTGAATAAGTTTTTAGGATTTTCTTAGGGGGCATAGTTTGAGCACGGTGGGGGGAAACCATGGGGGTCTTCCAAGAAACCGTGCAGGGAGAGACAGTAGGCTTCGCAGAGCCTGCACAAGGTATTCCAAACCGTGCGAGGAAGCCATGCGGACCCCTCCTCTTGAGATAGTGTCATGAACACTATTAGCGCACGGTTTGGAAAACCGTGTGAGAAAACCGTGCAGCCACTTAAAAATAGGGTTTTAAAACCTGGTCTCACTCGGGCTTGCCTCATTTATCTCCAAGATTCCTCCCACCCGAGCCTCACTTTGTATTTTATCCTCTCAAAGGTTGGAGTGGCTCTCCCACAAATTTTGGAAGCAAATAGAAGGGGTATTGTGGTGGTTTGAAGGTAGTTCTTCTCGGGTAAGTCTCATCTTGAGGTTCTTTGTGGCTTCCTCTAGATCTACATCTCCCTATCTCTCGGTTTTCTAGATCTACACCCGTTGTGTGTTGATCTAGGGTTTTGATTGCCATGGAAGTTAATTTTAAGGCTGGTGGATGTTAGAGAATGGGAACTAGAGAGGTTTTGGTGGTGCCTTCATCGATGTTGAGGTGTGATAGCTTGTGGATCAATTTCATTGGAACCCTAAAGGTATGTGGCTTTTCTCTAAACTCCTCTGGGTTAGAACAAGGGGTTATGGTTACAATTAATTTTTTTTGTCTAAAATTAATTTTGATATTGATGTGTGAATATTTTTGGAAAATCAAATGGGTTATGATTTGGAGGTTTTGGCATGAAATTGGTGTTTTATTGAAATGGAATCAATGGGTTAATTTTAAATTGGTGATTTTAAAATGGTAATGATTTTGATCATGACTATTGATTTCAATAAACATGTGATATTGAAATGTGTTTGGCATGGAAATGGTATTTGTTGGTATTGAAAATATTGCATGATTATTGTTGTGGCTTGTGTGGAAATGGGTGATATCATTGGATGGATGAAGTTGGGGCGTGGGGGAGTGGATGAGAAGTGCCACTATCAAAAGGGGATGGATAGTGGAAAGAAGGGACACCATTAATAGTAAGTGGACGAGAAGTGCCACTATAAAAAGGGGATAGATAGTGGATGAGAAGTGCCACCATCAATTGAAAGTTGGTGGGAAGTACCACTTGAGTGGATTAGTAATGAATGGGTTGGACGGGAAGTTCCACCATGATATTTTGTGTGCTTGGTTGGTGATGTTTGTAGATAGGGATTGAGAGTGAAATATGAAAAATGTAATCGCCTTGTGGCATGGATGATTTGGATTCCTTGTGTGGCATGTTTAGCTTACGACATGATTGTTTGGATTTCCCTAGGTTAACTTGGTTTGGGCAAGATGGATTGGTATGGTTGTGTTTGGATGATGGTAATAGATGCACTTGTGATTATTTTATATAAACTTCATTATATAAATTTTCTAATGGTTTTATCCTAGTGGAGTGTGTGGGGATGTCAGTTGGAGAAATCCTACTGAGTAGTTGTACTCTCCCCCTGATTGGGAACATTGGTGTCTTTACAGATGTAGTGTACTATTACATGGGAAAAGGTAAGGAATCACCCACCTTTTGTGGTGAAATTCGATGTTTGGGAGGATCATGGAGATTGGACCTTGGTGTGGAGCTGTGGTGGTGTCATGACTCATGGTGTTTTGTTTTTTAGTTTCCGCTTTGTACTCTAATTATTTTGTGGACATGTCTAGCTGAATGGTTTTGGGGTTTGAGATGGAATTGTTAGTATCACATGGTTGGGTTTGGAAGTTCATGCATCTTTAGTTTTTGTTTGGTTGAGTTGGGTTATCTTCTTAAGAGAAATCATTCCCCACTATTCCTTAAAGCCCTCAACATTCATTTTCATCCTTTGGAACCTTGGGAATGTCTCTAAAGGCGAAGTAACCCTCACCACCTCCTTAAGCCAATGAGGTTGGGGTGGGGTGTTACATTAGTGGCTTCAATACCACAATACATGTTCTAAAACATTAGGCTATATTTTTAAATAACTCTCTCTTGTTTTTTTTGGAAAAAATTCTTCATTTCAGTACTAAAATATATGGTTCAAAATTTATTCACATAAGGTGTTTGATAAAATTATTTAATGAAAATGGTTTTCAAATGAAATGGGTTTTGATGAGAACCTTCCATGTGTTTTTAGTGTGACTTAATGAAATAAAATTACTATGGCTTATTAGATTGTAATTGGGTTTGATTTCAAAATAAATCATGGTAGATATCATCAGATGATGACTCAGTGGTGGGACATGTAACCAATCATGAGTATTGGAACTATCATGGGTCTTACATATTTGTGTGAGTTGTTGAATGATGTTTCCATGTGGTTATAGTTTTAGAGACTATTTAATTCTTTTATTATGATGTTATTTTATATATTCATCTTCTTATATTTTTTATAAAAATTTATAGGTGAGATAAAATGTTCTTGTACCTAGTTGTATGTGTTTGTAAATATTTTTGGATTAACTATAGAGATTATACTCACCCCTTTCTTGGGGAATTTTTTGTGTCTTGACAAGTTTTGAACTAATATACATGTAAAGACAACGTATTGTAGTTATCTTATGTTGAATAACGATGTAGTGGTCTTGGGAAATAGAGTTAGATCTTACATATTATTTTTTATGTAGCTTGGGTTGAAGTCACATAAGTTTCATTGAGTTTGGTTTTCTCTTCTTAGGTAAGTGTTGCACCATTTTTTTCTATATGCTACTTTGATAAATTTTTTTATTTGCGTTGTTTTACTTTAAATGAATCATATAACAATTTTTTATTTCTTCAAAGAATGTTGTTCATGTGAGTGAATTCAATGTAGTGTTTCTATTTTTCTACAAAATAATAGCACTAGTGTGATGATTATGGGAATCCAATTTAGGAGGAAGCTAAGAATATGGTTCAAACAAAATCTTAAGTGAATCAATAGATCATAAACATAACAATACATTCATTTCAATCCATATATAGGTGAAATCATATTCCACAACCATGCCATAAAAAATCATCCATTGGCTATTAGAAACATGATCCACTATTTTTTTTGGGAAATATTTGACTAGAATACGTGGAGGCATGGCTTAGGAAGATAAAATTAATTTTTGACTTCATGGGAACCATAAAGTAAAATAAAATTATTCTAGCAGTTTCTATAATGTAGGATATTTTTATATAGTGTTTGGAGCTTATTTTAAAGACAAAATATGACAGAGACATAACATTCCTAGGATTTGAGATGATTTAAATAAAATTTTTCTTTAAAACATTATGTTCACAAGGCTGACATATTTTTTTACTATGAAGTTGGAAAATATATCTTTGAGGGAGTCAATATGTCAATTCATTAGTATAATTAATTTTTATCCTAATGTTACCACTAGTGAACAATTTCAGGTGTGTATTTTTGTAGTTGTATTGTGACTTAAAATAAGCTATTGTTTGATTGTGTCCTATACAAAAAACAATATGAAAATGGTGAACTTGGTGATGATAGTGAAAAATGATATATTTAGAGTGTGTGTTATGGGAAAAAATTGTACCTACATTGTCAGAAGTGGAAATACCATCATGGGGAATAAGTTAAAGATAAAAAATTATTATAAATAATGTAATGCACTAGAAACTAATTGGTTGGTTTTGTATCCTTTCCAATTTACCATAGTAATAAACCAAGATGTTATCAGTTTATATTTATGGTCGTATCAGTAGGGATTTAATGCCTCCTCTATGCGAGTGCCATAATTGTGGAAATATGGGACACATGACACATTATTGTACAATGATTCTAAGTATAACAAATAGAAATGGATGGAAAAAATCCCAATCATATTATTATCATATGATTCAATCAAGACGTAATGGTATACACCCCTAGAATAAAGTAACCCTAGGTCACTCTCATGTCTCACTAACCATTCTATAGTCACCACTTCCATTAATGAGATATTAAGAATTATCGATCAAGCACAGTAAGTAGTTGTATATTTATAGAAGATTAACATGAAGTATCTATATAATCCTTGGATGTCATAAGGTACTGTTATCTTGAGCTCTACTATCATTCAAATTTTTTTAATACTAGTGTGTCAAACTATTTTAATGATGCTTTTGTTATGGAACATTTGGGTCTTAATGTTGAGATGATGCATCATTTATTGTGACTTTAGACACCTCTCAGCCAAATAGAGTTACTAGTCTCTAAATATTTAGTGAGTTATATAAATATTTATGAGGCAAAAAAAATTTAGGATTTCATTATATGGGAGCTAGACATAATTTACATGATTTTGGGAGTATATTGGTTAATATAATTCTTAGCCAGCATTGACTCTTTTTCATGGAAGATTAGTTTCACATATTCATACAGTATTGGGAATATAATTAAAGATGAATAGGATTTTAGTGAACGTTGAGTATGAAATTTTGTAACAGTGGTCATGGCTACCTCTTTCCTATTTTAAATATTTTAAAAACATTTTAGGCAACCGAACATTGAGATTTTATAATCAACATGGATCAAATTTTTGTTGTCTTCCACAAAATTTTAATTGGGTTTCTAACAGAAATAGTAGTCAAATTTATGACGGATCTGTTATTGGGATCTATTCATAGTTCACTTCCATAAAATGGGATGGGACCAATGTAATTATGAGATTTTAACGTTCATATGGAAGACCCATAATGAAATGGTTTCATTTGAAATAGATGGCTCCTGGGGAAGCACGGGTTTGTTTTATAAAGAACTAAATTTGAACTATTATACTTTCAATGGATTGTTGTAAGATAAAACAAGTTATGATGAAGAATAAATATTCTCTTCCATGAATTTATTTGTTTTTGGATCAATTGAGTGGAGAAAAACTTTTCTCTCATATTTATATGTAATCAGGGTATCACTAACTTTGAGTTTGGAATGGGGATATTCTGAATACAGCCTTCCATATTTGTTATACTCGTTATGAACATGTGGTTATGTCATTTGGTCTTATGAATTCATAGAAAAATGTATATAATTTTGATGAATCTGATCATTCAACGGTATCTTGAATACTTAGTGGTAGTATTAATTGATAATGTTCTGGTGTATTCTAGGTATAAGACTAATTATTAACAACAATTTGCTAAAGTATTGGGTATCTTGTGGAAATATCACCATTATATAAGATTTAAAATTGTTATTTCTCGATATAAGAGGATTGTTTGTTTATCGATGAAATTTATAAAAGTGGAGTATTTAAAGAACCATAAAATTTATAAAATGGTTATCTCTTGGGAAAAAATAAATAAAATCATTGTGATAAATAGTTTCCTCATCTTAGTAGGGTATTGCTGACACATTGTTAGGGATTGACCATGGGATTCCTCTCGGATGAAAACATTCTAATGGAATAGTTTTCCCTTATGAATGAGAAGTTTGTTCAAAAATATTTTTAAGAGCTTAAGGTTTGACTTATGTCAAAACCCATAATTATGTTTGAAAACTTAGGATATGGATATGTGGTTTATTATGATGTATCTAAATCAAGGCTGGGAAACACTCTCATTTAAGGAGATGATGTTGTAGCTTACGAGTCATTACCGTTATTGGTTCATGGGAATCATTACCCAACACTTGATATATATTTATCTGTTATATTTCATGCTTTGAAAATGTGGCATCACAATCTCTTTGGAGATATATTCACAATGTTCATTTATCACAAAATACTAAAACAAACTGTTTTATATTATTATTTATATGTAAGAAAACGAAAATGAATGTAATACCACTAGATATTTGAATTTGAATTGATATATATAAGGTAAATGAAATTCTATGGTTGATGTATTGGGTAAGAATTCATATGTTCAGTCCACTAAAGAGGCTTCAAACAATTTATAGATGATTATGGTCATATCTTCTATGTATTTGTATTGTTTTTAGAATGGCGATGTTATAGTTTTTTTTAGTTTCTATTGTTTCTAATTTGATCAATTAGGTTGAATATGCTGATAAATCTAGTCCCAAATGTCTATAAATGTTGTCAAAACTCAATGGTGAAGAGAATATTGAAGGATTAACACTAGATGATAAATATATTATTTTTTAGAGATTAGATTTTGTTTCTTATTACTTATACGAAATAACTTATTTATACTTTCCACTCAATATGGGTTTTTCATTAAAGCATTTAAAATATATATATAGTGATAAGAATATATTATTTATGGTTGAAATAATGTGGAAGGTTGTGGAGTATGTCTTGATATGCCACAACTATTAGTAGGTCAAGGAGTATCACCAATGACTGGATAATATGTTTCAATAATTAACAATACCAATATGGAAATATTGGTATATATCTATGGAATTTTTCAACGTTCAACAAAGAATGGCTAAAAAGCATAATTTTATATGGGTTATTGTGAATCATCTCATAGATCCATCTTACTTTGTCCCCATTGAAGAATCCAATAATGTGTAATACTTATCAAACCTATACAATAGTGATGTTGTAATATTTCATTTTATATCAATTTCAATTATATTTTAAAGATACTCAGAGTTTACATTTCAATTATAGAAATCCTTAAAACAAGATAGTGGAACCCAATTGAAAACGTGCCAATATTATCATCCTCAAATGAATGGAAATATAAAAAGATGATCCAAATGTAGGAAGACATATTTAGAGAACATTTTATAGGTTTTGGTGGATCATATAACATTATTGGAGTTATCATAAAATAAATGTTATTAGGCCTCCACACATATGGACCCTTTTGATTATTTGTGCAGTCCTCCTTGTTTTTATCCAATTTTTTTGTGCGGAACTAAATGAGACTTAACTTTTCAAATCTATACTTTTCAATGAGAAATAGATGAATAATAATATGATCAAGAAAATGATAGAGAGAAATGAATGTCACACTTAATAGTATATAGATTATCATCATTGATCATTATTATTTAATGTGGGTGATCATTTTTTATTAAGAATCTCATGGAGGCAGGTCATTGTTGTTATAGTAGGAAAGATAATTTTTTCCTTGATTCATTATCCATTTTGAGATAAAACATAGAATTAGAGATGTGGCTCATTGGTTTACATTACCACCATGATTTAGATCTATGATAAATATACTTAATTTAGTTCAATTTAAAATGTACAAGTCTAATCCGAACCATTTTATTTAGTGATACCATGTTGATCTTGATCTGGATGCCACATTGATTCATTTGCCGACGTATAGTGGGGATCGATAAGGGAATATTATACATGCGGAAAATATTTTTTTTATGGGTACTATGAATGAATGTTCAGATTTCGGAAGAGTAATATGAATGTGATAAGATAATTACAGAACAATGGCCGAATATTTTTGAAAGCAATGCTATTATCCAACATTTCATATATAAAAATACCAATGGAAGGGATAATGTGACAACCCTATTTTTTTTATAATTTTCTAAATTTATTTGGTTTTTTGGTTTTATATAATAAATGTGTTGAGTCTTGGTTGTTTTGGATAGTTTAAAATTGTTTTTGAAGTGTTTTAGGTAGTGAACGATTACAAGAATCCATACAACCTCTCTTGGAAAATATTCATGGAGATTCAAGGTTTTATTTGGTAGCCATACGACTGGATCATAGTTTGTACAAACCATGTTGGTTCCCTGGATAAACCATGTTGGATGTGAGAATTTGGAAAGTAGTAGTACTTGGTTTGAAGAAACATGAGACCAAACCACACATTTCTATTAGTGATATCAAGTACCATGGACATGGTTAGCTCTCAATTTACTAAACCATATAGAAAAACAGTGTAACATTTATTAAATGAAAAAAAAATTATAGTTTAAAACATATTTTACTCCTAAAATAATAATTTTCACATTTTCTTTTAGAATCTAAAACACATATCATCCGTTATGATTAATTCTCAATTCAAATTGGTTCAGATTGTGATTTTTATGAATCAAGGTGTGCTAGATATACAAAATCAACATTAATTCCCTATTCATTCTTGTTCTTCTCATATTTTCCCTCAAATATCCATAGATCTATTCTATAATAGTTATATATATATATATATCCTATTATGTTTAATTTGATGTTACCTCATTGGGATATATCAAGGGAATATGTTTCAAATCCTGATCAAGATGTTTTATGTTTCGTTCTTTATTTTCCTTAACTATTATGATATAAGTGTCTTCTCTCCCATAATACATGTGGTTGATTATGAAATCGTGTTATCAAAACAACTCTCTCTACATTTTATTTGAAAATATTCATGGTTTTAGTACTTAAATATTTTGTTTTAAATTTATATATATAATATATTTTATAAAATGATTGAAAGAAAATGGTTTTAAAAACAAATGGGTTTTGTTTAGAACTCCATGTGTGTGGTTGGTGTGAGTTCCAGAAATTGCATTATGGTAACTTGTTGGATTTTACTTTTAGAGGTGTCAATAGGTTTTTATGTTCTCAAGGAAAATCATCCACAAAATATATTGTATTGAGCACCTAAATAATTTAAAATATATTTATTTTAGAATTATTAAAATTTCATTGATATTATGTGATTCACACAACACCAGGTTTGAACGAAAACAATTCTCTATAGAAATATTCTTTAAAAGTGACCATTAGAACCTAAATGGAACATTAGAGGGTATGTATCGGGATAAATAAATTATTAAAAAAATATAATTTAGAAATATACATTTTTTATATATTTCATGAAATAAAAACAAGAATCATTTTAAAGAAGAATAAATGTTTTCTCTGAAAATATTTTCTTTTCTAAAAGACCATGTCGTCGTGCTTCATGAACTTAATTTAAAATTACTTCTTACAATATTTAGGAAATTTATTTATTAAATTGTTATTAAATATTGAAATCATAATATCAAAATTATCTTAGGGTAATTTTTTTGATTTTACTAAAATGTTTCATTTTGTGATGAATAGTGAAAAATATTTAATTTTAATTAAAAACTATATTTTCATTTAAATTATATTTTAATTGGTTTTAAAGAAATATTAGTTCAATTATTTATGAATTAATGAAATATAGGTAATTATAATCATTTTGATATTGTATTTTTATATAATTTTTTGTAAATATTTCAACATTTTCTCTTCGATAATCTATTTATCATCCCATGTGTGTGATTAATTTTAAATTAAATATTATCAATTATGTAAATTTAATTTGAAAAAACGATTAAATATTTGAGATTATAATGGTTTTTATTATTTAATGAGTTGAAAATATTTTTTTTACAAAAATTAAAAATTAAAATAGAAATAAATTAATTTGTGGGGTTTGTGTAAAAATGTGCTTACTGTGGGATTAAACTAAGAATATATGGGTTAAAATGAAATACAATATTATAATAATATTATTTACTCTAAAAAAACAATTAAAATAATAGCCACAACATACTTAGATATATTTTATATATTATTTTCCTCCCATGATCCAAATGGTTCTTAAGAGGATATCTAAAGGGGGTTTCTCAAAGTTAAGGTAATTGTTTTCACAAAGATCTTTCATTTTGTTTATTCCTTTTACACTATAAATTATGTATTAAAAATTACTATAAAATAAAAAAATTATGTAAAATATAATAATATTTTATTATTTTTATGTAATAACGTTAATCCATCTCCACTTCCATCAAATGAGAAATGAAATCATTGATCATTTATCCAATAGACTACCACCTCCTGAACCGCAATTATTTGTTTTCCTTAACCTCCTTTAAGGGATGGATATAATGGTTGATTTAACACATGTATATGATATTTTTTATATTATATAATTCTGTAATTTTAATATCACATTAAAATATTTATTTAACATTCCTTTTTTAAATACGATAAAGTAGCTCGTGTGTATAGAGGACTATAGCGTCACGAAGCGATGTGAGTCATTTTTAACTTATGGTTTACATGGAAAGTATTAAGGATAAAATTAATATATATAAGTTATATATTTGAGATGATATTGATTATATAAAAATAATATATCATCCACTTCATTACCCTTTCACTCGTTAATGGAATGATATCACTGTTCTTGTGTACGTACGACCTACCATCTCCACATAATGATGTGACTCATTTTACCTAACCCACATTGAAAAGTAATTCCAATAATCTATATACTAAATAAATATGAATATTTTCAAATTCTTATCAAAATGGAGACAATATATTTATATCTTATATACAAGAACCAAAACTCTCATTACAAAACATACTAGAGAAAACAAGTCAATTAACATATAAAATATTTAAAATAATGAAATATAGTTAACAAATAAGAGTTAAGATGTCATAAGGGGAAATTATATGATATTATAAATATGAGTGTCGTTCTGTTATAAATTAATAACATTCTCAAAACCATTATATAGTAGGTTTATCCAAGTCCATTAAAATAAAAACACGAGGTAAGAGAATTAATCTCAATTTACATTCTTTCATGTATATTGTAATGTTATGCACCTAATTTATTTTATATAGTGTATATTATATCAATTTCAAATGAAATATAATTATTAATTAATAAATCATGGTATTTTAAATATTAGTTTGAATTATTTATTCCAAATAAATTTACTTGAAATTTACCCAGGAGAAAAGGTTATTGTACAATCTCACATTCTTTTTTTATTTTCCATTTTTCTATTGAATAAATCATTTTCTTTTGATAATTTTTTTTGGAAATTACATTCCCCTTAAATATCCATATTCATATATTATTTATATCATTGTTTCTTAAATTTTATACAATTTTTACATTTGGTGTTTACTTTGAATGTTATTCGATTGACTAGGGAAATATTAATAAATATATATCATTTAATCAATATAGACATTTTATTTTAAGATAAATTATTCATGAATTAAATAAATTAATAGATATATGAGAAATAATTTGGACATACAGTCTTGGGTGGGGCCTAGAATTATAAACTCCTATTCACGTATCAACTGGTCTCATGAGGAAAATGAGATGGCCAAATTAAATATCATTATACCTTTAGGAATAAACATTATTTTGGAATAATATTGATATTAGAGGTATCATTCTCTTGATATCAAGAAGTTGAATAATTAATAATTTCATTCATTGAGAATTAAGTTATTATTTTTATCCATGATATTTTCTCTATGATATTATCTCTGATGCATTTCATTCTCAGTTACTAACTTAATGTAATGTGTTTTTAGTTATTTAACTTTAAATATTGATTATTTCTTATATTTTATTGATAATAAAGTTATTTAAATAGCATATCAGTTTTGTTATTTATATTTCCATGTTTATTATTACTATTTATTTATGATAGCTTACCTTGTACTTATCTTTTGATGATCATTAAGGATAAAATTTATTTTTTCTCCCTTCCAAAATATATTAAGAAGAATTCTTGGAATGATTTTTCAAGTATGTAGTTCATTTAAATTTGTTATTTACTGTGTTTTTTTATATCTATATAAAATGAGCATCATGTATTTATCTGCTTCTCAAAATATATAATATTATCTGTAATTTGGAATTTTACGCTTTCTATATATGCAAATGTTGTAAAGGAGACATTGGATCTTGGTTACTAGGGTTGAGGTCTCCATAGTTGGTGTTATAGGATGTTTAGAAAAATCATGGGGAACCAAATTATGGAAAATATATATTTGAGAACATAACCCTATGATGTACTTTGAGGATAAGTATATTATTATAATCCAATATTTTTTTATGGAAGATATATTTTGGTTGTTTCTTAAAATAAATCCTTTCTATATTCCAAAAGTGTATAAGGTTTTGATATAGAGGTACATAGAGTCAATAGAATCAAAAAGGTTGCATTGGGATTGACCCAATCATCAACTGGTAGATGAAAAAAGGGACTTTCTACACACCTGATTTGATACTCCCTGGGAGATATTCTTATGAAAATTTAAATTTTATTTACAAACTATTATATAGGATTTGAAAATAATGATATCTATGATGAAACCTTTCCTATAATATTGTGATTAATAGTTCATAAAATTTTATTTATGTTAAGTTTTACACCATATTTAGAATTAAATTATATGATTTAAAAGTCATAATTTTATGATTTAACCCACTATATTCCATTGCGTAGAAATGGTACTTATTGGGAACAAGCATATTAATACACATGAAAAATAAAGATATTATCCTTATGAGGTCACCCATATTTCTAGTATTGGAACTGAAAAAATTATTGCTATATTAGGGATGATCAATTTGGTTATAAAAAATAACCTTTCTCTGTTAGATCAACATATTCCACCATGAGATTCTCTATTGGTTCCCATCACATAACAGAATCCACCATAATTTGGTGGGACTAGTAATCCATTGGCAGTTAAGAAATGGATTAAGTATCTGGAGAAAATATTTAAGACATTGAGATGCAATGAAAATGAAAAGGTTACATAAGAAGGGTATTTTCTCAAAGGTAATGTTGATCAATAGCAGTCGTTGATCCAGAATGATAGGGTGGAATATGTAATAGAAGTCATGGGATGTAATGATTTTATGCTTACATTCTTTGATAGATATTTCCATCCCGATTTAAAAATTTAAATTAAGAGAATGTTAATCATCTTAAAGAAAAGGTATTAAGAAATTGTTGTATATTATTAATCTTAATTTATAAGGTTAGCTGGGTATACAACATATTACATACACAACACAGATTGTAATATTAAATATTTTTTTGATGTTCTTATTCCATGTAATATAAGGGTGGTGATCTCTCAAACCATTTCTTCATATAATGAAATTTCCTTATATTCTCTAAAAATAAAAAATATATTATATAGTTCTTACATATTAATAGGAAATCAAGATAAAAAGAGGATATCTAAACACTATAAAAATGAAATGCAAGAAATAAGAAGAATAGAACACAATGATTTCCACCTTGGGAATAATGTGGAAAGAATCACCCTAGGAAATGACTTAATAGATTGAGAGTATATTATAAGAATAAATATATGGGTATCCCGGAAAAATAATGGATTTTGTTGAATGAAAAAAATTCTATTCAGTGTTTCAAATATAGGGAAATGGGAACTGCACAATCAAATTCCCCATGCATCATGGGAATCCACTATAAAAAAGGCCAAAGGGAGAAAGACACGATTATGTAATCACTACAACTGAGGTGGAAGTACCCAATGATGCATTGTAAGGTAATTTAATCATATATTCAAATTTAGATAAATATTTATTTTCCAATGTATCTTTAAATACTCTTATATCTACGGATTTTTCTAAGATAATTATTCATTTTGCTTTTAATTTTAGTTGTGTGTTTCCAGTAAGAAATCCTTATATAAGTCTCACTATAAAAAATTTGTGCCAGTGAATCCCCATTATGAAACATAAAATTAATCTATTTTACATCATTATTATCAAAACTATGTCTAACATCAATATAATCCTTGGTATGGAATGGATTTTGAAATTTGATTAAAAATTTTATTGCAAGAAGATGGAAATTATGATCTCTAAGGATTATATAATATTCCTTATCTTCAGACAAGATAATTATTTATATGAGTCATATCTAGATCCACACCCTAATGCTCTATTTAATTCTATTCTTGGGGAAAATGGGAAAATAAAATCTTGGGATGGAAGAGGTTATCGTCAAATTGAGGATTTGACTGTTGTATATGAATACATTGATGTATTTCATAAGGAATTTGTTAGGATGTCCCTAGAGTGTGAATATTAGTTGTCTATTAATTTATTTTCTAATGAAAGATGATTTCCAATTAATCCCTATAGAATGACCACTATGTGATTAGTGTTGTTTTGTAAAAAACAAGTGGATTGAGGTGATAAGGGATTTATTTTCCCATGTTTTTACAATACGATGCCCCTATTGTCTCTGTAATAAATAATGGCAGATCTATGAGGCTTAAATTTTTTATATTAAAATCAATGATATTTCAATAATGTTAAAGTACCCTTTTCCTCACAATGATGATTTATTTATTCAACTCCATGGAGATTGATAATTTTCAATGATTGAACTTTTTTATAGGTATCATCAATTATAAGTAAAGAAGGAAGTCATTCTAAAGAAAACATTCCAAGAATGGTATGTAAAATTAAAATTTACTATGATTCCATTCAAATTTATGAATTCACCCATTATTTTTATGGATCTAATTAACATATTAGACAAGGAATATCTTTATGTTTTTATTTGTTTTTCATTTACGATATTTGGGTGTATTTTTAAAGCTATAAAGACCATAGAAATCAATTTTGGATTATTATTGGGACTCCTAAAAGGAAAGAGTTATATGGGAAATTTAAAAAGTTTGATTTATGGATTCAGGATGTTTTGTTTCATGGATATAGTTTATCAAAGGATGGATTCATAGTTGATCCTACAAATACAAATGTAGTTATAGAAAGACCTATAGCAATGGATATAACAAAGGGCTACAGTTTTGTGGGTTTTGAAGAATATTATCAGCGATTCATTCAAAAACACTTTGGACTAGGATACCTATTATATGATCTTAAACATAATGGGGTTAATTTTGTTCGACAATGGATTCTGAAGACTGATTTGATGAACTAAAGAGGTGATTGTTCAATTCTCCAATTAAGGATCTACCATATTTAAATGATTCATTTTTATATATAGTGATTTATCGAAGAAGGGAATTTGGTTCTTCAAAATGAAGGAAGTTAATTTTATTACCTATTATTCAATGAAATTGAAGTCCCCTGAACAAAAATAACCAACCCATAATCTTTAGCTAGAAGTTATAATCCTTTATTTGAAGATATGATTACATTATCTATACGATGAAATATGTGATATATACACATACCATAAAATCCTAAAATAAATATTCTCATATATATATATCAACACGATGCAAATATGATGGCTTTAACTACTTAAGTATTTATATTATTCAATACACTATCACATAAGGAAAGATAATATGGTATCAAATACGTTATATTGGAAAGACCACGAAGGAAGTGGGAGATCAATGCAGTGATGGAAAAAAACCTAATGGGGATGACAGCGTTCCCCCCTACACTGCTAGTTTGCAGGAGGGGGGAGGATCCACATATTCATTGTAATGGCAAGAGGCATGACTTCTACCCCTTCACTGATCATGATTTGATTCTGAGGCTTCCCGAGATTAAGCTAGGTCTGAAGGTCCCTGGTATTCATGTAGGCGATCCCGTGATATGGCTATCAGTTTTAAAGTTTATGGAGGTAGAGAGATTTCATAAGCTAACTTTGGTTGCATGATTCGGGAACAAATGACCTTCAATGGATGGATTTGATAGGTTTGTCTTTGTAACTTGCAGACTTCATGAATGATAGATTTTCGATCTATTAGATAAAATGAATTTTATGGTGCAATGTTCATCATCGAAGGATTTTTTTCATTCTCTATCGTGTGCTCCAAGATATGAGGTGGCTACAACTTCTTTCTGCTTTGGTGTAGTGAAAATCTATACTTGAATCATGATTCTTCTTCAATTGTAGTTTGGGTAAGACTTCCTCAACTACCTCTCCCATTTCAAAATCCTATGATCTTACACATGTTAGGAAATTTATTCAGTCAGTTTCTTTGTGTTGATTTTCTTACTACTTCTTTTTTCCTTTTGATCAACCCTTATATGTTGGTGGAGGTTGATGTGTTGAGGCCACATGTCTAGTCTATGTGGATTGAAGCCAGTAAGGAGCTATGGTGTATGTAGCTGGTGGTTTTTGACTATTGGGTGGAGTTCTTTTCAACTTGTCATCAACTGGGTCGCTCAGACACTAACTGCCGATGAGGTGTTCATTAAGGGAAGGTTTCAGTGCTGTTGAGGAAGGGAGATGATGTTAAAAATGCGAATCAATTGGCATAAAAGGTGGTGTAGAGTAAACCATCAACAAAACAGGTTGATGAACCCTTTGTTTTGGGGGTATTTGACAGACTTAAAAAGGTTTTGAGGGACTGAGACATCGGTAAATTAGTGGAAAAGTGGACTAATAATACATCTGGGAAATTGCATCAACTTGAAGGTTGGAATTTCTCTGGAAATAAGGTTTTGGATTGGAAAAAAGGGCTGGTGATCGATCAGAAAATCAATCTAATTCAGAGTGTTTCTACTTTGGGGATCATCAAAAAATTAGTGGGAAAGGGATTGGTCTAACATGTTGTTCATACTAACATCAATTTTCAATTTTTGGACACTGATGAGCTTATAGATAATCCATCTTATGATCCAGATGGATGAACAATAGAATGTGTGGAGTCTGAGGAGGATTATGGAGTATCTAAGGCTCGTGAGAAGGGGAAGATCCTTAAGAATAGCAAGGGATAGGGCCATAAGGACTTCTCACATTTACAAGAACTGATGGAAACATGATCAGGTATGAAATATAAACTGTGTGATAATGAAATGTCATCAACATCCATGATTGTTGTGATGGAGAAGTCTCATGGTACTGTTTAGGGAATTAGAAACGATATGCAACTTGTGAGTTGTAAAGATAATGCAAACTATACAGAAACAACAAAGGAATCTGAAGAACCTATCCTCTACTCTGAGGAGGAAATGGTGGAAGAATTTATTTATGTTAACATCCCATAAGAAGAGGATGAGATGATGAGAAGACATATTCATGCAAAGGAAAATAGTGAGAAGAAAAATTATATTGAAAAATAGGATATGATCATGATGAGAGGCTTCAATGACAAGAAAATCAGAAAAGAAGAATATATTCGAAACTGGGATAAAATGGAATCTCACTTTGAAGTTGTTATCAGTGAAGACCCTGATGAAAATGTATGTATTATGAACATGAAAATTTATAGAGGAGAAAGTACCAATCGACTGAAGCTATGATTTGATGGAATTGATTTATCTTATGAGGCTTCTCCTACAAATATATTTGGACTATTATATCACTTTGCCTAAAAAGTGATCTTATTAATAAAAATTTAATATTCAGTCCATAGGAATGATCATGGAGTTATGTCCCAAATTATCATTGAGATAGACCCTATGTTTAGATATCTAGTAAATATAAATATAGGGATTGTTAAGGAGAGGAGAAAATCACTCATTTTTTAAAATATTTTAAAACAACCATAATTATAAAAGATAAAAACGTCCCAATCTAATTATGTGATTTTTAAAATGAAATTTAATGCTATAAATGATCGGAAATTAGAAGACATTGTTTGTGAAGATGGTTTTAAAAAATTGGGGAAGATATTTTGTGTCGCGTCAATTCATGATCTAAAAATGAATTTTTGGATGACACCCATAACTCAAATTTATATACATACTCTCGTAGAACAATGATGTATAATTATTTGGGGGAACATTTTTGGTGGGATAATATTAAGAAGAACATTTCTGATTATGTTCCAGGATTATTATTTAATCAAAAATTTAAATCAGTGAGACAATATCCTAGAGGAGTCCTGATACCTCTTCCTATTCATATGTGGAAAAGGGATGACATTAAAATTGACTTATCTACAATACTTCCAAAGACTCATCGATAGAATGATGTGATATGGGTTATTCTTGATCTCCTAACAAAATCTATACATTTATTTCCTATAAAAGAAAATTTACCTCTTGATAATCTCATAAGGATGTATATAAATGATTTTGTAATCATTTATAGCACAAATCATTCAATTTTGTTTGATCTAGATCCCAAATTTACATCAAGATTTAGGAAATGACTCTAGGGAACTCTTGTTATTGAGCTTCATTTAAGAATTACCTATCATCATCAAAAAAATGGTCAGTAAGAAAGTACTATTTAGACAATGGATGAAAATTTGAGTTCATTATCACTTGACTTTCAAGGTATGTGGAATCAATGTTTACCTTAGGTATAGTTTTCCTATAACAACAGTTTCAATTTTAGAATTTAAATGGTGTCATATAAAGCATTATATATAATGAGATGATGTACTACAAATTTTTGGATAAATTTGTTGAAGGAAAATCATAGGCCAAGAACTTGTTGAAGACACAATGATAAAGGTGAAATATATTTAGACTTATATTAATGAATCCCAATGTAGGAAAAAGAGAAATGCCTATAATAAAACAAAATATTTTGAATTTCAAGTGGGAGATCTTTTTTAATGGATGGTATATACATATAATAGTCTTATAATATTTGGTAAAAAATGGACAATAAGCCCCAATTAAATGATAAAATTTTAAATTCTTGAAGTAATTGTATTATTTTCTTTTCATTTGGAAATGCATGCAAATATCAAAAATGTACATGATGTGTTTCTTATATCATTGTTAATGATATACATGCCAGAACCAACACAAGTTAACACATATAATGAAATACAATTGTATAAGGATATTACTTATATTGAGGAACCCAACCAAATTTATGATACTTTAGAGGTATTTTTGAGGACCTAGACAACTTTTCTAGTAACAGTACTTGAGAGAAATTAAAAAATGGAGGACACAATGTGGTAAATAAAGGATATTATGTAGAATAACTATCCTGATAAATTTTGAATTTAATATCCATGAAATTTCAAGGAAATAATTTTTTATGAGGAATAATGTGACATCCGATGAATTTAAAGTATATTTTTTTAGAATAAATTTAATTTATTCTATAGCTTTACTATGTATGAAACACTAGTTTAAAATGAAACACGATACTCTATTACAATTTAATTAAAATATGTAAATTATAAACTAGATTGTATATTAACGGGTATGAATATGACTTTATAAATTATAAAAATATATATTTTACACATATATAATTGTTATCTATTTATTTGAAATAAAAATATGAATTAATTTGAATAATTTTTTTTTCTACAAAACATTATTATTTTTTCTTAAAATAGTTTAAACAAGCTTCACGAAAAAACATTAAAATTAAAATTTACCAATTTCAACATATTTATTGAAAAATTTAGAATTTTTTTTAAATGATAATATAAAAATTATAATAGGGTTAATTTTTGAGATATTTCTAAAATGATTCATTTTTTGATGAATAGGGAAAAATACTGAATTTTTACTAAAAACAACATTTTTATTTAAAATATTTATAAATTTAAAATATATTTTTAATTTATTTTATAGGAAACTTAGTGTAATTATATTTAAATTAATTAACTTTATTTCATTGGAAACATTTTTATATTTAATTTTTATATAACAACTTTATAAAAATTTGAACATCTTCTATTTGAAAACCAACTTTCTCATTATATTGGTGGGATTAATTTTATATTAAATTATGCCATTTATATTAATGGAATTTATAAAAATAGATTAAATATTTTGAATCATAATAATTTCTATTTTTTAATGATGCTATGTTAATTTTATTATATAATGAAAAGGGAAAATATTCAAAAAGTAATCACTATGTCTAGTTAAAAATGTGTTTACCATGGGGTTAAACTAAGAAGATAAGGGTTAAAATGACATACCAACTTGTAAGAATATCATCAGATTGATGAAAAACCAAAATGTTATCTCCCCAGCATCATTATTCACATTATAGATCTTATAGTCCTCCAAAAATACCATCCCTCTGGTCTATAAGAGGAGATATAAAGGAGGATTCTTTTAGAGACGGTAATTGTCATAACAAATCAATTTCATTTTATTTTTTATTTTCCACCATCAATTATTTCTTAAATAATCCAATATAATAACAAAAAATTATTAAATATACTGAGATGTTATTTTTTGACCGCATAATATTTATCTGTCTCTACTTACATCAAATAGGAAAGGAAGTCATTAATCATGCGTACAATAGACTACTTCCTCACAAACTACTGTAGTTTATTTTACATCACCACATTTCAAGGATGGATATATTCATGGATTAAAATAATTTATATGATATTTATAATATTGTTATATTTTCTGTATTTTTAAAATTATATATAACTTTTTTTCCTTCATTTTTAAATATGACAATAACACTCTTGTGTACGACAGACTATTGCATCACAAAGTGATATGATTCATTTTTCACATATAATTTATTTGTAATTAAATAAGGATTAAATTAATGAATATATTTGATTTATAAGAGATGATTTTTATTCTATAAAATTAATATACCAATCAATTTCTTACCATTTCACTAATCAATGCAATGATATCCTCACTTGTGCATACATATGACTTACTGTCTCCACAGTGTGATGCTACTCATTTTCCATGGCCATCTTATATGAATGATTTTAATAATGTATATAATGAGTAAATATTACATTTATATAATTATTAAAATTTTGGGGATGATGTTTTTATATCCAATATACAGGAACCATAACTTTCATTACAAAACACTCAAGAGAATTCAATGCAACAAACACCCGAAACAATGAATGTAATGAAATATTATTAATTAATCAATGGTAAAATATTATAAGAGGATAAAATATGATGTTATAAATATTATTTTGGTAATTTTTTAAATAAATAACTTTCTTAAAAACATTATACAGGAGGTTAAATCAAGTTCAACTAAAGGAAATCATGAGGTAAGAGACTTCTTCTCAATTTACCACCGAAGGGGCATATTGCAATGTTATACACTTAATTTCTTTTACATGGTGTATATATTTCCACATTGACATGTAATATCATGATTATTTTATAATTCATGGTATTTTATGTTTTAATTTTAATTATTTCATTTTAGTGTATTATATTTTAAAATTACCAAGTTGTAAATGTTATTGTAAAATTTCATTTTTTATTGTTATGTTTATCTTGAAAAAATAAGTTTATTGTGATCACTTTTGATAGGAAATTAAATTAATATTAAATATACATATTTATGTATGATAGAAATTATTTTTCCCCAAACCTAATACCATTTTTACAACCGTGTTTAATCTTAATGTTATTCGATTAATTGAGTAAGTATTAATAAATATGCATCCTTTACTCAATACAAATATTGACGATAAGACATATTTTTTAGGAATTAATTCAATATTTTGATATATGATAAATTATCAAGAAAAATAGTGACGGGAAAGGCCCAAATTTATATATCCCCTTGATGCATTGATAGGTCTCATGAGGAAAATCATTTGAAATGATTAAATGGGTTTTTATATATTGTTTTAAACTATGTTGAGGAAATATATTTATTATAGAGGTATCATGATTCTTGAGATCTTGATTTCCAATAATAATTCATTTACTTCATTGAGAGTTTAGTTATTATTTTTCTCCATAATAGTTTTACTATGATATTATCTTTGGAAGTATTTCATTCTTAGTTATTGATTAAGTGGAATGTGTTTTAAATTATTTTCCTTTTATATATTGATTATTCCTTACCATTTAATTATAGTAATTTTATTTAAATTTCTTATGAGTTTAGTAATTTAGATATACGTTATGATTATTTTTATTTAGTTATGGAATCATTTTCTATACTTAACCCTTTCTGAGCATTTAATCTCATCCTCATTTATTTCCTTCCCTAGGATATGAAAAAGAATTCTAGGAATGTGTTTTCAAGGATGTAGTTCATTTTAGTTTGTTATGTATTATTTTTATAAACTACAAATGTAAAATGGATTTCATACTTATATCTAGTTCTGTAAAACTGATAAACTGATCAATACCTTGGGATCTGACCCATTTTATATATTCCTATGTAATAAACCATACATCGACACAGGGTGACTCGGGATGGGTCAACACATTGTATTCCTTGAAAACTTGTTTCCAGCATTTGGTATCTTGGGGATTTCACCTAATATAAGTAACACCCCCTCTTCCCAATCTAGTTGGTGAAGGAAACTATGTCACATAATACAACTAATTTATGTTTATCATAACTTATTACATAATAAATTAAAATGAATGCTAGATGTTTATTTTAAATACATATTCATTTCATGTGTTTGATTGATCACGATAATTGAAAATACATCAATTTATGTTGAGTTAATTTAATTTATTCTTATTACACGGGATTGAAATTATTTATTATTAACTTGAATATGATGGAATGCATGTCATCCCCCCATTTTTTTAATATAGGACCTGTGTATCTAAAGGTTTTGTAAGTAATTTATCTTAACTAATACATTTCTTCTCCTCACCTATATGTTATTATAAAACATATATTTTAAAATGATTATTTGAATGAATTAAGACATAGTTCATAATGGAAAAAATAAATCCAAAATGGGGGATATATAAGGGGATGTGTGGAATATTGAAACTCATGCCAAGATTTACACAGGTTTTTTTCCACCAAGGTCAAAGGTTGATTTATTGTCTGGTTAATGATGAAATCATTAGATAAGATCATGATCAGGAGAATTTTTATTTTATTTATGTCTTATTCATGATTTATTTTATGGATTTCGAACCAAGATCACATAAATAAATGGTTCAATATGAAAAGATATAATTAAAATTAAGGGATCATGCATTAATATTTTATTAGTATATTTTTAATCACATAAAAAATATACCTAATATCAAAAAGGCATGTAAAAGATAAAATAATAAATTATATGTATAATAAAAATAATACATCATTTTAGTATTAATTAATTATTCCTTCCATTATCACAATTAAGACAAACAATAGTTAGTGTGTTAGTTCAATATAAAGTAGGGGAAAATATTAATTACCGGGTAGTTGTTAATAAGATGACATTTTGAATTAACCAAAAATTTATTTAATTTTATGGAAATAGTTGGTTGAATAAAAATTTAAAGGCTAGTGTTAAGGGAATCCAATTTAGGATTTCAATATTCTGGAGTCCACTCAACCAAACAAGGAACAATAAGCGTGTAGTTTGCAATATCACCAACCTAAAAACATATTATTGTTTTCATGTATATAGTATGGATCATAGGGAGGGAATTATGGATCCTTGACACTAGAATTTATTAATTTATGAGTCTAGTTCATCTAACTATGGGTAGTGTTTCACTAATTATGGAAATATCTTATTATAAAATCCTTATCCACTGACATTTTTTACAATAGATGGGTGTGGTGATGAGTAAATTTTCTATGAGAACACATGAATGATGTACTAGATGTTCCACAATTAATTATATCATCAATTTATATAAAAATCATGAAGTTAAATGAAAGAAATGGTAGATTATAGGATTCATTAGTATAATTGACTTTTTTAGGAGAGATAATGATTAAAATTATTGGATATCTATAAGGCACTCTTCCTGCAAAATCTTAGAGAAGGTTGTTCAATAGACATATGTTGCTCCAACTTGTCTCAATTTCTTATCTGTATTTATGAATCAAAAAATTCCTATTTATGTACAAACTTTTTTATCATAAGTATTTCAAAAAATTATGTTTAGATATTCTAAAATTTTATAAGTTTAATTATGTTTGAATTATAAAATAATTTATCATACATGAGTAAAAATATAATTTTCTTGATGAATTATTTCTATCTGATTTATATTATATTGAGTGACTATATTACTCATAACATATATATCATATATAGTAAATTAATTATCTATATACTAGTTTTATCCTATACGAAAATCTTTTATGTTAAATATGTTTAGTCTAGAAAATTTATCTTACTATATAGGTAAATCATATTACAAAGATAGTATATTACATTTCCAATGGTCACATATGGAAGTCTCAGTTAAGAAAAAAATTATTAGAGGTGTTCTATCATATGAAAAGGGAATTCAAAAAATAATTATCTTATTATCATCATAGAATTTTAAGGAAGTTGATTATTATACGGCAACAAGATATTATCTTATGAAGTGAAACAAACCTACACAATAATGTGTTCAGTTTATCTTAAATAATGGAATAGCCAACAATATGTTTTATTTTATGAAGCTACTCTATAAATTATATTACAATAATAGTGGTATCATATGTTTATCATACAGAGAATATGATGAAATTCATATATTAATTATTACACTCATAACATTGTCATAATACATTGATACGTTAGTTCTTACTTTTAAGGGTGTCAGAAAAAGAGTTTTCTAAATAAGGAAGGTTAAATTATGAAAATGTGTCTTTTTGATAAGAATAGAAAGTTCAGAAGAAGAATTTTATTTGACATCATCTTCTAAGAAGTATTTTCTAAATTTGGAAAATTAGGAATCCTTCCATTAATAACCTATCTTTTAAAATTCTCAAAGGATTATTTACTCAACTATTGTGATTGTTGAGTGAACTTAAGATTAAATTCAAAAGAGAAGATATAAAGAAAAGAGTTTTTTTGGTATGATATATAATTGATGAATGTTTGTGAATGAAATAACTATTATTTATATACTAAAATTAATGTTCTTATAATAACATGATTTTAAATAATATAACATATATTTTAAAGGATTATAATCTTCTATGTAATTTTCTTATACTAATGTTAGTTAATGCATGAAATTTTATTCTACACTATTCATCAATATTTGTTTTTTGTACCTTTTTTCAACTCATTGTGATCGAGTGTGTTATGGTATTGGATTGGAATTGTAATGGGAAAGCCTGGTTAGAAGCTCTTAGATCATTATAATATGAAATATCTTCTTTCAATGAGTTGAGATCTTTTATAAAAATTTATAAATTAGTGAAAATCACTGAACACATGCAGTAAAGTGTTAGTGAAGTGGAATTAGGTATTTTTTTACCAAAAACACTCTAAATATCTTATTTTATATCCATTATTGATCTATAAGATTTGAATACCTATTTTTATTAAGGAATAGATTATAACATTTATACCTTGAAAAGTTTTGTTTAAAAAATATTGAAGATTTTCAAGAACCCAATTCAATAAGTCTTGAGTTTTTAATTATCCATTATATGGGGAAACAAAGTTGGGTTAGCCAAACCTCACATAGTCAAAATTATTTTCTATATTGAGAAATAATTGGTTTTTTTATTTTTCATTACTAAATAAATATACACTAATCAAAATTTAGTGTCACTCCCTAAGTGGTTTTGGAATACTATTTTGAATTTTAATATGAACAACATAAAGAAATATCTCCAAGATATCTTCAATATTCTTCACCATGTTGATAAGGACATAATGAATGAAATGAATTCTGTCATTATTATTAATAAAATGAATGTCCAAGAAAGGAGTTATAATACTGTCTCTGGGTAAATATCTTCTTCAAAACACCCTTGTAAGAAGAAGAGGTTGATGGCAATATCAAGGGAAAAGACACTACCTATTTTTTATCTGGAAAGAAGGGATAGAAAAACTGCCCCCATAAAAATAAGAAAGGGAAAGCTTAAGGTGTATTTGTTAATGAGTATAATATATCTATTTTAACAAATTTTGTATCAGATATAACATATGGTTATCATGTATGTATTCAAATATAGAAATCAAGTTGATTCGAAAAGATTACAGGAGGTGATATAACACCCCAAAAATCTATAATTTATTTATTTTTAAATAAATTAAATATATTATATATCTTTTAATGCACACAAAACTAAGTTATATTGACTTACACACAAGAGAAACTCTCCATGATTTCTTTTGTTCCATGAAAAACCATGTTTTACCAAACAGGAGAATATTATTAAAATATTATTATTTAGTATAATAAGAAATAACATAGATGTTAAATTAGAGATTATGAATATTATTAACTAAATTATAAAAATATAAAAATATAATATTAATTAACTTGTTACTAATTTATATAATTGAAAATATTAACCCATTGAATATAATGGATTTTTTTATTTTTACCCCCTAAAGGAGTTTTTTCATAATAACTTAAATTAATCAGTAAACTTTATTAATGAAATAAATATTTTATATATTCAAAAAAATATTTCTGATATTCATTCAATAGATTTTATATGAATAAGGTAATAAGAAACAAATTTAATGCATGAACCCCTATATTTTTCCAATGGCAGCTTTACAAAATTTTTTAGAAGAACCTATTTTAAATAGTTTGTTTTGAGACTTTTATTATTTATATTAGAATAAATAAACTTCTTCATTTTAATTGTAATATTAGAATTTAATTAGGTTGATGTTTTGGTATTTTTATGATAAGTTTCATTTTTTTATTAATAGTGAAAAATACTAATTTTTAATTGAAAGCAATTGTTTTCATTGAAGTAATTTATAGTGTAAAATTATATTTTTGATTAGTTATAAAGTGACAAATGATTATGGTTTTATAATTTAATCAAATTTACATCATTTTCATAGATTCTATATTTAATTTAGATATAAAATTGTTTCAATATTTTTAATGTTATAACTTTAATAACCCTTTTTTTCACCTCGTCAATGTGTATACTTTATAATTAAGTACCAAAAATTTATTGTTTGGAATTTCAAAAAATGTATTACATATTTTTAATCTGGAGGGAAAATTTTTAGAAAATAGGTTTCTATTATTTTTGGGTATATGAATAGCAAATTTCGTAATATTATTTTTACCACGATTAAGGGTAAATCTGGCAATTAAATAGGAAAATTATGTTATAAATATTATAAAATTACCCTAGCATTTGTCATAATTTAATTGGATGGGTGGGTTTCATCCCAAATAATACTTGGTATGAAATTTCAACCTTTTTTTTGCCACATGGTTGAGAGTCTGTCATTAATTATATTTTATTTAAAGAAGAGTTAAAGATTTCATACTCATATTTTAATAACTATACAATTTTTAATATTGGGTTATACCAAAGATAAAATCAACAATAAATCGTAATTTCAAAGTTAAAGTGGGTTTTTTATCATTGTAATTTACAATTAATTTTTAGAAAATAAATAATTTCCTTAAAGGATTATATAATTATTATGCAATAATTATTTAATTAATAAAAATATCAAATGAATGATATTAAAAATATTCAAATAAATATAATTTGAGATACATAATTTCTTCCATGAATATTAAAGATTTCATTGGTATATTCGGGATGAATTAGTGTGTTTTGTTATCTTGTGTATTGTTATTTTTTAAAAAAAGTGATGAAATGAATAGTATAAAAATTGTCACTAATGAAACTTTAAAATAAATAATAATTATTAAAATATATAAAATTCAGAAAAATATAAATTTTTTCCAAGTGATTAAAATACATACATATATATATATGTCATAAAGTATCAACTTGGGATTCCATTGGAATTTTATAGTTATTAGATTAACCCTTAATAATTTAAAATCTATGTTGTTGTGGTAAGAGTTAAATGTTTTAATTTAGAGGTAAAACCAAATAATACGGTTAATAATGTAAACTAATCTTATATAAAGATAATTTTTTGAGATTTTTTATAACCATAATAATATTAAATTGGAAATAATCCCTTTTGGATCAATTTGGAATTGAAAATTAATTTATATTAATTTAATAATTTGAGTGTTTCTAAAATCGACCCTCATCTTTGTAATAAAAAATTGACCCTCCCTTACTTCCTCACACCACTATGTGCTTTATATCTCAACAAAAACCATCCCATTTAACCTCCCACTATTATTGGATAATTTATAGAGGTCCCAATGTTCTATAAAGGGAAAACATTATTCCCTCAAGAAGATATTGAGGGGAAGTTTGTCAAATAAGAGGTAAATTATTTACTAACTCATTCAATTTAATTTATTATTATACATCATCATATTTTGGTTTTTATATTATAAAGTCATTAATATAGTATAATATATATTATGAGATGTTATTATGGTTATGGGGAAACCATATTCTCTGTTTTATCTATGCTATTATAAAAAAGAACAGAGTGTGTGTACGTTCGACAAACCATCCCCACGCCGTGGTGTAATCTATTTTTAATCACTATATTATTTGGATGGTTATAATGATGTATATAATGGAAATAAATATTAAATATGACATGAAATTGATTATATATAATTAATATAACAAATAACTCATCACCCCTTTACCATTATGGGAATTATATCATTGCTCGTGGGTACATACAACCAACCGTCTCCAGGACATTGTGTGATTCATTTTCCTTGTTAACAAATCATAAAAGATTATAAAAATGAATATAAATAATAAAAAAATATATGACAAAATAATTCTTATGTAATATATATATACAAATATTTCCTTCATCCATTCAATATTATAAGAAAATAGAAAAAACATTCATGTGTATGTAAAACCAATAATCTCCATGAATAGTGTATTCCATTTCATATATCTATATTTTATATATTTTTATAAAATAAATATATATGATATATAAATCATTTTTTATATTTGGGAAGTTCATTAGTTATAAACTATTTAATAGGATCAAGAATAAGAGGTCAAATCACACATGATAAATAAAGCCGTTATTATCCGAAAAATTTCATTAAATTGGAATTATTAACAAAAAGGTAATAAAAATTCAAAAATATATCATATATGATATAATAAATTTTAAATTTTTGTTAACAGTTATTAATACATTAAAAAAATATGTGCCAGATTTTCAGACACGTATGGAGGGAATTAGACCTAAGGTAATGGTTAGCTTCTCAATCTCATGATTATACGAAATTGTTTATATATAGGAATTTACTCGGACATATTTACCATACATGTCCATGTATCTTAAAAATGTATTTCAAAACATTCTTACTATTCATATAAATTTTAAGAAATTCATTTTTACCCATGGTTTACTTTTATAAAATGTTTTGAAAGGATTTTTTTTTGTTTTCCAAATGAGGTTCTTTATGACATTGTCAAAAAAATATGAATGGAATGTTTTTTAAAACTTATATAGAAGGAATAAATCTAGAATTATTAGATTACAATATTATTTTCATAGAGAATGTTTTCTTTTAAAATTTCATGCCCCTTTTAAAATAATTTCAACATAAAAGGGGTATTTTTCTCAAGAAACTTTTATTGATTTTATTAAATTTTTTTATCTATGTCAACATAGTTTGATGGATTTTATGATTAATTGAGGTTGATTTGTTATGATAAAATCTACCATATTTTAGTGAAGGGTTTATGATATGTTTGGATGTGGATGTGTAATTATCACCATTGACGGTTTATGTTTAATGTATTAAAATTTCATATATTAGTTTTCATACGAATGTTTATGTTGATATGTTTCACCATTTCCATATGAGGAATTCATTAGACATAGTAAATAATGGGAGGGGGCTAGTATAGAACCTCATTGCATCAATAGGTATCATGAGACAAATAATTTTTTGTTTTTACCCATTTATGTATGGTGTATTGGCCGAATCGTTGACAATACATCTTGAATGTCCAATATTATGTATTCCCTCATTATGATATTAGTTATTGATATTATATATGATTATTTGACTATAGAAAAACTAGAGGAATGTTTATATATAATTATTTGATTTATTATTTCAATATTATGCTCAGGATCATTTTTATGGTTCTTAGGTTTAAATTATACAACATTAATTATGGTTTATTCTTGTTGAATCATAATATTTTCTTCTTTATGTTAACTCTTAATAAGAATATGAGCTCACCCCTTGATTATGTTTTATTTTTATAGTTATGAAAGATGTTTTATAGGCATGGTTGAACTAGTAGAATAATGGTGTTATCAAATTATTTTCTATATTTTATTTTATGGTTTTAATTGCAATGTATGGTTCATGTATGCAATTGGGTTTTCAAGACTTTTAAACTGATCAGTACATTGGGATTCAAGTCTTTTATCTTAGATAATGTAATAAATTAATGCACCAACACTATCCTTCTGGGGTTGGGGTGTTATAGTTTGTACTGGAGAAAGTTTAACAGTTACCATAGAAACTAGATGTAGAAAAATTATATTTGGGAATATAACCCTTAGATAAACTTGAGGATAAGTATAGAATAATTTCCAATAATATTTGTAAGGTATTTATTAAGTGAGTATTCCTAGAAATATATCCCTATTTGGAAACTACATGTGGATGTTGTTATGGAAGAGATCTACCTAGAAGTAATAACTCCAACAGCGAGTGTCAGACATGACTGAACGTAACATGTTATATGAAAAAAGACCATAATACACACCTGATTTGATAATATATAGGGGTATGCATTGGATAATTAACATTTTATTTACAAACCATTACAAGGGTTCTATAATTAAATATGTCCCCAATGAAATCCTATTTATTACTATGAGACTAGATACAAATAAATTTTACAATTTATGTTTAGTATTTTACTAGTTATCAGATTATAAATTATGAAATGATATAACCTATTTTATTTCATCATTTAGAAATGGATCCTAGTATAAGGAATGTGAACCTCATCGATGAAATTGATCCATAGAATAAAAAATATCATATAATTCATAGTCCTAATCCAATATTTCAAAGGTCAACAATGTCCTAAGAATTCTCATTATTTGAGAACATTGTATCATGTGATAATGGGATATGAAAAGAGTACTTTATGTATTATGGATTCAGATGGAATAACAGGAGTGAAAGGAAAACTGGAAGAAATTTGGATAAAGGGAATAAGGGAAATAAGTATTTTCCACATGTAATTGTGGAAATAATCACCTTCATACTTGATTAGAAGTAATGGGAGTTTGATAAAAGTGAGTAAAGAAAGAACACCATTTTTTTGATTACATGGATAAGAAAAATGTTTCTAATGTGTAATGTTTCAACTTTAATGAAAATAGGCACTACACAAATGAATGTCCCGTGCTTTAATGGAATAAAGCTCAAAAATAACAATGGGATCAATGTAATTCTTATGAAATTACTGCAATCGAAGTGGAATAATTAATGTATTTTTTGTTTTTGTATTCACGAATTATGTTATGATATCATGGTTATAATATTTATTATATAAATAAGGATTCCAATAATGTTCTTCTTCATTAAGGATTTTAGAGTTCGTGGTACAATGAAAAGTGACACAGTACCAAGTTAAACATTTAGGAAAAAATATGGTTGAGGGAAAGATAACCCTTACTATGTTTCTAATACTGAGATATTGATGTCCGACTTAAGAGATGATTGATTTGGATTATGTAAATTAGATTCTACTGTCTACCTTAGAACTAATTAATGTTTTGTTGAACAAGTGTTTTATCCCATCATTGATGGAATTTACAAAATTTTTTGGATTAAAGAATATATCAAATAATCTATGTTATATTTAACGTAAAAATAAGAATGGGTGTTTTTACAAACTTTTTAATATAATTACCATATATCAACAGAATACAAGATAAATTAGTCACATTTTTGGAATGTGACCAATAAGTGTTGCTTCAGTTGGGGAAAGATTAATGATAAGTTAATTTTTGAAAAGTTAACCATTTATGAAATGGTTTTAGTTGATATTTGGAAATTTTTTACAAGTTAACAGATTAATTTACATTATGATGCAACTTATGCTAAGAAATAATGTAGATCGATTTAAATTCACATCCAAAGGATAAGATTGTGTTTAATGAAACGTATCATGTAATTATATTTCTTTATATTCTTATATAGTAAAATAATTACTCAAATATTTGAAAAGGATATGATTACAAATAAACTTTATTTTGGTCAACAACAATATTATAAATCAGCACATATTTAAGGATTTTAGGCACTCAATTTTTCATTGATCGTTCAATTATTTGTGATAGATGACCTCAATCACTTCCTAGAAATATTTTTTTTCGTTCCATGTAAATATCTCTACATTCCACTAGTGTTCTTCTATTCCAATGAATGACTATGTGGAGACGTTAAAATATGTCTTTCCAACTTTTAGAGAACACATGAAATCAAACGTATTTTGTATATAGGTTCTGCAAGGATTGAATTTTCAAACATCAAATTCCTGGTTACTAAGATTAAGCTTAAATTGGGAGGCTGAAATTTAATTAAAGTGGGTAGAATGTAACACCTAATACATTATAATATTTTTCTATTTAAATAAATTTAATATATTCTTTATCTTAAAATTCACAAAGTACTGAGTTATCCTTCATTAAATTCAATTGAAACATTCCATGATAACTTGTGTTACATTCAAGATGATGTTTTACCAAACAAATAATATTTCTAAAATATTATTATTTAATATAATAATATATAACTAACCGTTAAATTAATAATTATTAATAGTATTATATAAATTAGGGAAATCTATAAATATAATATTATATTATTGGTTACTAATAAATTAGAAACTAATATATAAACCAATTGAATATAATGGAAATATTTCTTGTTTTTCATTCTTTTCAATGTGTGTTTTGTCTTAATAAATTAAATTAATTACTAAATTAAATTAATGAAATATATATGTAATATATTATATAAAATAGTTTTAATTTTCATCCAATATAATTGATAATCATAAGATACAAAGAATAACATTTTGATTCAAAAAACCTATATTTTCGAAAATAAGTTTTACCGCCTTTTAATAGAGAACCTATTTTAAATAAATATTTGGACACATTTATATATAATATTTGAAAAAATAAGCTAATTATTTTCAATAGTAAAATAAATATTTAATTTGATTGATTTTTTTATATTTTTTTTGATAAGTTTCATGTTTTGATCAATAGAGAAAATACAAAATTTTAATTGAAAGGATATTTTTCATAGAAATAATTCACATTGTTAAATTTAATTTTTACTAGTTTTAATGTATAAGTTTATTTTTTACATAATTTATTCCAATTTAGGCCATTTTAATCAATTTTACATTGAATTTAGTATTAAAAATGTTTCAATATATTTAATGTTTAAACTTTCACAACCTATTTCTCATCCCGTCAACATGATTAATTTTAAATTAATTACTGATAACTCTATGTTTTAAATTTTTAAAAATTAATTGAATATATATAATAATTGTGTCCAAATTTTTTAAATAGGATTTGTTTAATTTTGGGAATATCAATTCTAACTTTAGTAATTTGTATTTTATTACCACTTTTAAGGGTAAATCAAGTAATTAAAGTAAAAAAAGTTATATTATATATTTTATAAAATTATGCTTACACTTGTCATAATTTCATTGTGCCAGTTGTTATTAAAAAAAATCATAATTATCCCCAAACTATATCATTTTATATTCCACTTGGGTGAGATTTTGATATTTATTATTTTCTATTTAAATAAAAGGTAAAGATGTCATACTAATATTTTAATAGTTATACCATTTTAAATTTTGGGTAATGAATAGGATAAATTAGACTATAGATAGTAATAATAATGGTAAATTTATATTATTTATCATCTTAATTTATATTTAAAATTTTTAAATAAAAAATTTCCTTAATTTTATATAAAATGATGATGGAGTAGTTGTTTAATTAAAAGAAATATAAATGAAATGATATTATAAATATTAAAATAAATATAATTTGAAAAAAATTAATTTATGCCACAAATTTTACTGATTAGTTAGAAATATTTTGTATTAATTTAATGTTTTGGGTCTATGTTATCTTGTATAATTATATTTTTTAAAAAGTCAATAAATGAATAGTGTCAAAATTGACATTAGTGATACTTTAAAATAAATGATATTTTATTAAATTATATAGAATTAATAAAAATAGATAATTAGACCTAAATAATAGAAAAATGTTTTATAAATAATCAATGATGCATTTAGGTTTCTTTTGGAAATTTATAGTCATTATATTAACTATTATTGTGTTAAAATCCATGTGGTCATGGTAAGAGTTAAAGGGTTTTACTGAGGGTTAAAACCAATGGATAGGGTTAATAATGTAACCTAAACATGTATGAAAATAATTTTGTGAGATTATTTAGAAAAAATATATATTATATTTTAAATAACTCACTTTTTAGCTATTTTAAATTGGATATTAATTTATATTATTTTAATATTTTTAGAGTTTATAAAAGTGACACTCACCTCCCTTAAAATATGGAACCAATTAACACACTTAATCACACCACTTATAGCCTTATATATGATATAAAACCTTCCCTTTTATCCTCCCAAAATTCATAAATAAGTTCTAGTGTTCTTGGTCTTCCCAAAATACAAACTATAAATCCCATGAGAAGAGATTTAATGGAAACCCTTTGAAAAGGAGGTAAATGTTTTACCAACTCATTAAAGTTCATTTATTCTTCTACTTCCTCTTCATGTGATTTTGACATTATAAATTAATAAATCCAGTAAACGATATATTATGGTATGTTATTATTATCATGTTAAACAAATAATCTTTGATTTATCCATCCTATGAAAAACAAATTCACCGTGTGTGCGTACGTACAACTGAACATCTCCACACCGTGGTGTAATATCCTTTTGATCACTACATTATTTGTATGGTTATAATGATGGATATAATGTATATAAATAATAAATATGAAATTTTATTTATTCCTTATAATTAAAATTACATCTACTTCCTCACCCTTTTTTCATTAAGGGAATGATACCTTCCCTCTTGCGTATGTACAACCTACCGTCTCCATGATGCAATGTGATTCATTTTCCTTTTTAATCATTCAAGAATGATTATAAATATATATATAATGAATTAATATGAAATATATTACATAATAATTATACTTATAATATATATATATATATAGCATTCACCTAATTCCAATTGATAGGATATGAAAATAGAAACAACACCCATGTGTATGTACAACCTAACTTCTTTAGAAATGATATATTATATTTAATATATTAATATTATATATATATATATTTATATACAAAATATATATAATATATTAATAATTTTTTACATTCTGGAATAATTAAATCGTGATATATGTAATAGGATCATGAATAACAAGGCAAAACACATACGATAAATAAAAGGGTTATTACCCAAAACGTTGCATTAACTTATAATTGATAATTAATGGGTAATATAAATTCATAAATGAATCATATATGATGTAATAAATATTATTATTGAGGTATAAGATAATTATATCATTAAAATCACTATACATGAGTTTTGGACATGTACATAGGGAATTAGACATTATGTAAGTGTTAACTTCATAATTTCATTATTATCTGGGATATTTTACATGTAAGTAATTACTTGAATATATTTATCATCCATGTCTATGTTTCATAAAAATTCATTTTGAAATATTCTCACAATTCTTTTATAATTTTTTAAATCAATTTTTACTCATGTTTTAGTTTTTATAAAACGTTTTGAATGGAATCTTTTTCTCATTTAACAAAAGTGGTACATTATGAACATTTCAAAAAAATTATGGAAGGAATGTTAATTTTTTAACTTATTCATACTAAGAGAAACTTCCTTTAAAATATTTAAAGATTATTTTCACTAATTTTTTTTCAAACTATGGACCACTTTTAAATTAGTTTATTTTAAAAATGGGTTTTTAAGTTATGAAATTATTTATGATTTGGTAAAATTGTCTTCATCTATGTAAATATACTTTTTTGGATGTTATGCTTAATTTAGGTTGATTGATTATGATATAATAATACATATTACATTGAAGGGTTTATGATATTCTTGTCTGTAGATGTGATATTTTGATACTATTCATGTATTTTTGTTAATGTAGTAACCTTTCACGTTCTCATTTTAATACGAATTTTTATTTTGATTACATTTCTACCTTTTTATATGAGGAATGTGTTGGACTTATTAATTGATGTTCGGGCCCCACTATAGCCCCTTGATGCATTGGTTGGACTAATGAGACAAGATTTTTTGGGTTTTAATCATTTACATATGGTTTCTAGCAATAAGACTTGAAAGTGTGACTATGATGTCTAACATTATGAATTCCCTAATAATGATATTAGTTATTTATATTAAATGTGATTATTAAACTAATAGAATGTCAATGTGAATGTTTGTATTACATTATTTTATTTATTCATGCCATATTATTCACAATATTATGTTTATGTGTCTTATTATTCTATTATACACCTTCTCTTAAGCTTTATTCTTATTCACATGTAATAGTTTCCATTTTATGTTTACCCTTATAGAGCATATAAGCTCACCCCTTTCTTATGTTTTCTTTTCCATAGGATTCCAAGATGTTTTAAATGTACATGAAAACTAGTAGAATAATGTTATTCACAATGTATTTTATTTGATGTATTTATGATTATATTGTTATGTAAGGGTTATTTATTTAATCTGATTTTCAAGAAAGATAAATTTATCAATACATTGGGATTTTAGTTTTGTATATGTTTCAAAATAATAAAGCATTACACCATCTTTGAGATTATATGGTCAGGGTTTTACAAATGAGTTATGTCTATCTATTGAAAAAACATCCATACATTATTTTGTGTCTATTGGAGACTACCACCTCACATTTATAACTTGGATGAAATTTTTATTAAGGGATTATTATTATTTTCAATTATTTTCCCAAAAAATATTTACTTTTCAATCAATGAATCTTTTGGATTTATTTTCTAATCTTGGAATTGGTGTTTCTACATTAAGAAAGAATTAAATTTTTAGGGTTATGAATATTTAATTTATGGTCATTACTGTATGGATTACACAAATAAGTAATGGATATTAGTAATGATGATAGTTCACATGACCCATTCAACTGGTAACAATAGTTTAAATGGATAGGTCATGTAAACAAAAGTGTCTCACCTTATTACATAGTGATATATAATTTTATTCACTTGAACTAAAAAACTACATGTATATCTTATATGATTCGGAGGAAAAATGCAAAAATTTCTATTTATTGGGAAACATAAAAGGTCCATTGAGAATCCTAACATGGTTCATACTGATCTGAGTTGACTATATCAATTTGATTCCAGGAGTGGGTAACCAAACATCATAAATTTTACTAATGTATTTAGTATATATGAATATGTCTACTTAATTTGGTATAAGTTTGATTCCATTGAGATATTATAGGAATATGAAAATTATTCTGAGAACTGGCTTGGAAAAAAGATTATGAAATCATTCTCAGACCATGGTAGAGAAAGTCTTAATCAATAATTCATTTATAATTTACTGTATTTTTTAATATTAAATTAGATATATCATCCTTACACACCATAATGTACAGTCATACGATAACTGAAGAACTACACCCCATTATACATGGTGATATCAATTATGATTCATGATTCTTACAATATCCTTTTGGGTATACTGGTTTTAGAAAATAGTATATATACTAATATTATCTGCAATAAAATCTTAAAATTTTATTTAATATTAGATTTTGTTTTAAAATAAACTCTTGTTGTTACATATATGAGTGTGTGGATGATAATAAAATTTTAAGGGTTTTATCTGGAAAAAAACATTCACCATGATGCACTAATTTTATCATTATATGGTTTCTTAAGAAAAATAAAGGGTAATACCTATAAGATCCTTCAAATAAAGAATTTGTGGTTAATAGACATTCCACTATTATTGAAAGGGATCAAATCTATAAAGAAGACATTGGGAGTGAGATTTAATTTAATTATTCCTAGTCTAACGATACACACGAGTTGACGTATAAATATATTCATAAACTTCCAGAGGAAGAAGATATTTCCAAGACAAAAGTATTGTGTAGGAGTAAAAGAGAGGATAAAGAACCATAATGATAAGTTTTTCTAGTCACCGAGGATGGTGACTCATTATAATTCTATAATAGTGATCCTGTATACTTCAACAAAGTAGTAAGTGAAACAAAATGTTAAAAATGGTAAAAATATATTCATTTTGAAATGAATTCCCTATACCAAAACCAAGTTTATGTTATTGGTATTTCCTCCATGTTTATATTTTCGTTTGAAATGGAAACAGTCTTGTGGTATTTGGATTCATCATCTACTAATGACTAGGAAAATCTATTGGGGTAAGTATTATAGTAATTTATTGTATAGACTGAAGGGAATCAAAATTTATGTGGTCATGTCTGACTCAAAAATTATTGCTGGTTTTTTTGGTGAAGAAATTTGGCCCACATGGGACTTGGCCTAATATATTAGGATCTGTAGGATGATCATTGAATAGTGAATGGTAGTTAGTTATACATTGAGGGAAGGAATTTTTTGGAAGATATACTAGCTAGTATGGCGATTTCTACTGAAATTCTCATTATCAATAAATGTACGAGGTCTCTAACACATGATTGTAATCTCATTTTAAGTGGTTATACCCATGGGATTCACCAATTTCACCCCCATAGATTAAATGAATAAAAATTTAATTTTGTGTGAGTAAATTGGTATTCAAGAAGAAACCGGGGACGAATGGACTGGTTAGTACCTATATAGCTTGAATGATTGCAAACAGTTTCAAATATCACATGGATTCGAATGTCACAAAACCATTTCAATAGTTTTTTACTTAAAACAAGAAAAAATCAACTAAGAATAACATCTTACCATGACTATATGGTTTTGAATGTTGAATTCAAAACATCTTTCTTTAACAGAAACCGTAATGAAGATATTTTTTTGAAAAATCATGAAGGGTTTTGACTCCAAAGGATTATATCAAATAATAAATGTTTTATAGATCCATATATGGATTAAATAAACAATATAGGTCCTGGAACATTCGTATTGATGAATCTATAATAAAATGTGAGCTTTGAGTATATAAGACTTTTAGTGGGCGTGTAATCATTTTTTAATAGTTTATGTCGATGTCATACTAAAAACTAGAAATGAAATACCAGTCTTATTGCTATAAAAGTTTGGTGGATTAAATTATTACCCATTTAAGAATTAAGTTAACCATAATAATTTAATGGGGATTTCGTTATATCAAGATTTATCAAAGTGGTTTCATGTAATAAGTCAAGTACATATATAGACAAGACACAGAAGAAATGCAGTATGGAAAAATCAATGAGGGTATTTTTTCTTGCATCACATGGAATTAATATTTCAAAGAAAACGTGTCCTTAGAAACCTGATTAAAGGAATACTATGTTAAGGATTCCATATTTGTTAGCAGTCAAGTCACTCATGTATTTTATTCTTTACATAAGGATAGATTTTTTCTATGGAACCAGATTGGTACGAAGATATAAAGATGAAATAGTTAACCACCCTTTGATGGAATTCAAGAATATCTTTTTGAATATAAGGAATAAAAAGGATAAGTTCCTAGTCATTAGTGGATATTTGGAACTAGTCATCAAGAAATATATTGAATCTAATTCACAAATAGATCAAGATGATCTGAAATCCTAGTCAGGATACATAGACTTTCCCAATAAAGATGTCCTGAGTTACATGAGCTCAGTGAAAGTCATGTTGATGGATTCGATAGTAGAGTTAGAGAACATTATATCTTTTAATGTCACTGAATATCTAGCTAGGATTTATAACTTCTACTAATAACTCGATGTCGTTTCTATAAAAAAATACTCTATCACTGTCACGACCAGTCCTCGGGGCCCGTGCCCTGACTACCCCAAGCCCGCCTTCCATAGGCCAGGGGCTGGCGACTAGCACCAAGGCGTAATTCCCGGTAAAAAGGGAAGGCATTGCCTTTGTAAAGTAAACAAACACCACAGAGCAAGCAAGCAGAAGTAAACACTAATTAAAAACTGGGTAAAACAGTAAGTGCGGAAAAGTAAGTGGGCTATAAAACAAACCCAAACTGAAAGTAAAGTACAACTGAAAAAGAAAGTACAACAACTGAAAAGTAAACCCACAGCCTCGAGCCTTCCACTGGAAGTCCCACCTGAAGGGTGGGTGCAGATAGCCTCCACAGCTCCTCGGGTCCAGCCGTCCGATCCGAGTACGCCCCGCCCTGGGGTCCACCTCTAGGTACCGACTACTCTGCAAGCCTCAACAACGTTCAGCGTTGTCCATTTTCTGCAACCAACACAACGTAGTGCGGGAATAGCCTGTGTAGGGGTGAGTATAAGCTACTTAGTAGGGACCCCGAGACCCCCGAAGGTCTCCCAGAATCCACAAAGGATAATCCATAAAGGAAAGATACTAACACAAAGTAACATCTGAAACTTATTAGGTATATCCCATACATATACCTAAGTCATCAATTCCAGTTCATCTCCAACATCCGAGCCCAAGTTCGATCACATCCACACATGATAGGACAACTCAATCCACATAGGAAAGCAAAACAAGATTTCAGCTCACACAGGTATACTTCTTCGTATGACGATAGAGATGATCAGATGTAGCCACTAATTTATCTAATCCGTCGGACCCACACAGGATCGATAGGTACTAACCCCCGCATTGACCCACAAAGGATTGATAGATACTAACCCCCGAAATGACCCATAAAGGATCGATATGTACTAACCCCTGCAATGACCCACAAAGGATCGGACCCTCACAGGATCTGTAGGCGTTGGCCCACACAGGACCGCTAAGTGGTGACCCACACAGGATCTGACCCACAAGGGATTGGTAGCACTGATCCACATAGAATTGCTGAGTGCTGTAGTCATCGCCGTCAAATCCAGGGAAGATTTCTGTACAGTCTTCATCGTCGTCGCAGTCGCAGCCAGCTCTAGGGTTCCCGCACACAGCAAGCTCGTTTGGGAGGGTCCGATCCACGAGACGAGGGGCTGATACATCAACTGACACATAGTCCGAATTTGATGCATCTAAAAGTTCCGTATCGTCAACAGGAACTCAACGTGACAGACGGCGTGTCGATCGGACGCCCGGTCTGAGAGTTATTGGCCTTTTCGTTCTAGGGGCCTGATTGGTTTTTAAGTCAAAACCAACACGACCGTACTCCAACTATATACAAACATTGAGCGGAGTAATCCAAAAGGTCTGTCTCACTTAGCGGAATCCATCAAAGTCGACGGTACGTCAATCGGACGTTCGAAGCTCAAGTTATGAGCATTTTCGCTCCAAGGGCCCGGTTTGTTTCGTGTACGAACCAACCCGGCCAAACCCAAAGCACTCCGAAACCCTGAGTGTAATATACCAAAACGACCCTCTCGACTCAAGGATCACAATTTAGCTGATGGCGCATCGATCGGAGGTACGCAACCCATGTTATGGGCAAAACACCGTGAGAGATCCGGTATTAGGGGGCTCGGGCCCGGTCCGACCCGGCCCGGTATCCCTTAGGTCGGCCCGAACCGGGCGACCCGACCTGGGTCCGGGTCTGGCCCGCTTGGGCACGGCGCGGCTGGCGCAGCTTGGCCCGGCCTGGGCGCGGCCCGACCCGGCCTGGGCACAGCCCGGCCAGGCGGTCCGGCCAAGCACCCAGGCGGCTTGGCCGTTACGGCCGAGTGAAGGGGGGGGGGGGGCGCTGCCCCCCGCGTGGTGAACCCTCGACCCCCATGTGGGGGGCCGCACCTGCTGGCCGACCGGGGGTTACGAACCCCCGGTGTTCCCCTGACCGGTCGGCCCGCTCTGGCCGGCCAGCTGCTGCCGCCACGGGACCCGCTCTGGCCGGTCCCCCTGCACCGACTCTGGCGGCCCAGAACTGGCTGCTGGTCTCCCCGCTTCACCGCGGCCTCAACTGCGACCTTGGTCCGTCCGGTGCGGCGCGACGGTGTCACGCCCCTCTGCCGCGACCCCGCTCCGACCGTGGCGCTTTTGTGGTTCTCCGGTGTGGCACAACGGCACCAGGTCTTTGGTTCGTCTTCAATGACGTGGCGTGACGACGCTACGCTTCTCCCCCTTTCTTTAATATTTCCGCGCGGTGGTTCGGCACCGCGTTTCCTTGTTTGTGCTGCAAACAATATCAAACAACCAAAGGAGAGAGTAGGGTCGGCCTTGTTCGTGCGGTCGGACCTCCTCCTGTTATTCTGATAACAGGCGGCCCCAAACAGACGATAAGTCGACGATGAAGTAATCAGGAACAAATGAAATAATAATCCCCCTACCTCAAGCATCGATGATTCGAAGATTGTTGCGGGAGAAAGATCATCCTAGAAGAAGCGTCATGGAGGGAGGATCGTCGCGTCGCCGAGAAAGGATTCGTCAGCGTCGCGTCGTCGATCTCCGAGGATCCTACATTCTTTTCGACCTTCATCAGAGGTCGGTGTTCTTCGCGTTCTTCGTGTTCTTCGCGTTCTTCGCAGGAGGAAGAACTTCAAGAACCTGAGTGAATTCTCCCTAGCCTCTCATGAACCAACAACTTTAATAAAACAAGAGTCGTCTTATTTTATTAACACACCAGCCAACGATTTGAATTTCAAAAAAAAACAATCAATTAATTGAATTAATTGAGGAGATTAAAACCGCCCAATTAATGAGGCGTTTATTATCCTGATTAAACGCAAGGGTTGACTTCATTAAGAAGGGGGTGCAGGTGCGTTACTTAATTAAAGGTGGGGGTTTAGGAAGAAAAGAAACAGTGGGGCTTGTGTGTGCCCCACCTCACAAATATCCTACGAAGTGGGTTGAATATTGTGGGTCCCACATCATCCACTTAACTTAGGTTATGAAAAATAAAAAAAAAACGGTTGCACCACTTTTATTTTGTTCTTTAACATAACCCCAAAAATTAAAAACCACACCCGAGAAAACGCAACTCCAAAAAAGGTGTTTCTAAACAATTACCGGCGCTGCGATTGCATCGGTGCCCTCAGAATTTTATTCTGAGCACCAGTTCAAATGTTAGAAAAACCTGATCGTTCGTTCACTGAACGTACCCAAGCTAATCTTCAAAAAATGATTCCAGGCACACCAGGCCTCGAAATCAGGTGCCGTCAGAAGTTGCATTCTTGTAAAATTGCCAAGAAAATTAAGAAACAATTTCCCTTGAATTTTACGGGTCATTAAATGACTCCCACCTCAGGGTTTTACATCCTGGTAAAGATACATCATAAACTAGGGAATCAAATGTGGGTACTGAGCACGCATCTGAGCCTCCCGCTCCCAAATGCTCTCTTGGAGGTTCCCATGCTGCCATCTGATGTGCACAAGAGGAATCGACCGTCCACGTAGGACCCGCTCCTGTTGATCCTCAATCTCCACTAGGACCTCTACAAAAGTTGCCCCATCATCAACGTCCAGCTCCCCATGGTCAATGATATGTGTCAGGTCGTACACGTATCTCCTCAGCCAAGATACGTGGAAGACATTGTGCACCCGGTGCAACTGAGGTGGTAGAGCCAGGCGATAAGCCACCTCACCAATCCTGCTGAGGAACTGCAATGATCCAATGAAGCGCGGAGACAACTTGTCGCCTCGACCAAATCTTCGTAATCTACGTCGAGGTGAGACCCACAAGAAGATGTGGTTTCCATACTCAAACTCTAGTGGCCTCTGTTTCCTATCAGCATAAGACTTTTGCCGGCTATGAGCTGTCCTCATCCGCTCCTGGATGACCTGGACCTTCATTGTCATGGCCTGAACCATCTTCGGTCCCACAAGTGCTGACTTCCCAGGGTTTGTCCAGCACATAGGATATCTGCAAGGTCGGTCGTACAATGCCTCGTATGGTGCCATCCCAATGGTGGAGTGGTAGCTGTTGTTGAACGTGAACTCCACCAAGGGTAGGTGGTCCTCCCAGCTGCGACCAAAGCTGAGGACACATGCACGGAGCATGTCCTTGAGAGTCTGAATGGTCTTCTCCATTTGACCATCTATCTGAGGGTGAAAGGCGGTACTCAGACGTAGCTGCATCCCGAATGCCTCTTGCAACACCTTTCAAAGCCGGGAAGTAAAGCGAGCATCTCGATCAGATACGATAGATGATGGCTCACCAAGAAGTCATACAATCTCATGAATGTAGAGACGTCCCAAGCTCTCTACTAAGCCCTGCTCTCTGATGGGTAATAGGTGAGCCGACTTGGTGAGTCGGTCGAAAATCACCCAAATGGAGTCATGACCTCTGGAAGTGCGTGGAAGTCCAGTCACGAAGTCCATAGATATCCCGTCCCACTTCCACTCAGGGACCTCCAAGGGTTGTACCAAGCCTACTGGTACCTGTTGCTCTGCCTTCACCTGCTGGCAGGTGAGGCATTGAGAAACAAAATCTACCATAGCCTGCTTCATGCCCGGCCACCAGTGCTGTTGTCTGAGATCCTGGTACATCTTCGCCACTCCAGGATGTACTGCCAAAGGGGAAGTGTGAAACTCTCTCAGCACCTCCTCTCGTAAAGAAACTGGTACCAAGGTACGTCCTCTGAAAAGGAAATCGTGCTCTCCTCCCATGGAGAATCCATAAGGTGCCTGTCCTGAGGATATCTGTGCATGCCACGTCTCACAGTCGTCATCCCCACAATTTGCCTCTCTGACGCGCTGCAGTAGTAGAGGAGTGACTGTGAGTTACTGAAGGAAGGCTGCTCCATCTCTATCCATGAAGGATATGTGCAAAGCGGCTAGCTACTCTGTCACCTCCCCAAGTAGCTGAATTCCCATCCTCCTGATGAGTGCATCAGCTACTACATTCCCCTTTCCATGAGTATAGACTATCTCAAAGTCATAGTCCTGGAGGAACTCAAGACATAGACGCTATCTCAGGTTCAGGTCCTTCTGCGAGAAGATATACCTAAGACTCTGATGGTCAGAATAGACTATAAAGCACTCTCCCATCAGATAGTGTCTCCATGTCTCTAGAGCGAAGAACACTACTGCTAACTCCAGGTTGTGGGTAGCATAGTTCTAATCATGCGGCCTCAACTGATGTGATACATAGGCGATCACTTCCTGCTCCTGCATCAGGACACATCCGAGTCCGGTCCCTGATGCATCGCAGTAGACTACATACCCTACTCCCTCCTCTAGCAACCTCCAGATAGGTGCGCTGGTCAATCTCTGTCTCAGCTCCTGGAAGATATTCTGACATCTGTTTGACCACACAAAGGGTTTCCCCTTCATCGTCAAAGCTGAGAGTGGTGCCGCAACTCTGGAGAAGTCTGTCACAAATCTCTGGTAGTATCCAGCTAGTCCCAAGAAACTCCGCACCTCAGTCACGCTCTTGGGTGGCTCCCAAGCTAGCATTGCCTTGATCTTCATAGGATCCACCATAACTCATGATTCAGAGATGACGTGTCCCACTAAGTGGACCTCTCTTATCATGAACTAACACTTTGAGAGCTTACCATAAATCTGGTGCTCTCGGAGTGTAGCCAGTACAACCCACAAGTGGTAGGCGTGATCCTCCTCAGTCGTCGAGTATATCAAAATATCTTCAATGAAGACCATGACAAATCGATCAAGGTATGGCTGAAAGATCCTATTCATGAGGCCCATGAACACTGCTGGAGCATTGGTTACGCTGAATGACATAACCAAGAACTCATAGTGGCCATATCGACATCTGAAGGCTGTCTTCAATACGTCCACGTCCCAAACTCTGAGCTGATGATAGCCTGAACTAAGGTCTATCTTAGAGAACCACCATGCTCCCTTGAGCCGATCAAAGAGGTCATCAATCCTCGGTAGTGGATACTTGTTCCTCACTGTCACCTGGTTCAGGCGACGATAGTCGACACAAAGTTGCAAGCTCCCTTCCGCCTTCTTGGCGAAAAATATCGGGGAAGACTAGGGTGAAACACTGGGTCTGATGAATCCCTTGCCCTACAAGTCCTCCAACTGTACCCGTAGATCTCGAAGCTCAGCGGGGGCCATCTGATACGTTGGATTGGATATCGGGGTTGTCTTGGGGTACAAGTCAATATAAAATTCTACCTCCCTGCGAGGAGGTACTCCTGGAACGTCATCGGGGAAAACGTCTGCATACTGATCCACCACTGTAGGAAAACCAGGACTCCACACGTCGACTGATCCTAGGATGAGGCTAGCCAACTGATGAGTGATGGGCTGTCCTCTCCTCTGCGAGAGTCCATCCTGTGCTGTGAAGGCTCCCTTCTCACCGATGAAGGTGAACCTGCTGCCGTCGGTGCATACACATCGCACCTTGTGCATAATACAGTCAATCTTACATGGACTGTAGATAACCAATCCATGCCCAAGATGAAATTGTAAGGTCTCGAAGCCGCTACAAGAAGATCCCAGCCAAAGCTGTCTCCTCCTAGAGTAAGCTCACACTACCGGCACCAGTGCATAATCATCGAGTCTGCTCCCGTAGGAGTCTCTAGCCGTAAGGATCGTGCCAACAACTCTGTCGAAATCTCCGAGCTCCAAACTAGGGCAACAGCTATGAAAGAATGACTCACTCTTGTGTCTATAAGAACTGCAAAAAGGGTAGAATAGACACAGATAGTACCTCAAATCATCTCGGGCGCACTGTGGTCGTAGGCCTCCGCTGCCTGAAGCTGTGCCTGTCTCTGCCCGCCAGCTCCCTGTGGTCGGGGGTGGACCTCCTGGTGGTGGTGGTGGTAGAGCCTCAAAGTGTCGCCCACCACCTGCTGCTCGGCCAGCTCTTCTGCCTCGTCCACCTGCTCCCTGGAGACCACCATGGTCGACCCTCTGCCTCTGCCGGGGTGGCCCCTCAACCGTCTGCTGCTCATCCGCACAGCGGGTCGGGCAGTCACGAGCCATGTAGCCCTGCCCGCTGCATGCGTAGCACTATCTGCCTCTCGAAATACTGGCTCCACGTTGTGTGCCCTGCACCACTGAGTCAGTGTCCTGAGGTCGTCTACCTGAGGGTCTGGTCTGCATGGACCAAAGTGTCATCCGTCGACTGCCTGTTGCAGAAGACTCTGCTACGTGCCGCCCTGCAGTAGGTCTCACAGCTGATGTAGGCTCAGCAAGGAAGCTCTCGATCAGAAAGGCTCGCTCCAGTACCTCTGCCTGCGTTGGAATGCTGAGGGAGATCAGCGATTCCCTAATCTCATACCCCAATCCCTGCTCAAAGGTCCACGCCCAGAAGAATGGGTCTCGTACCATGTCCTTCGAATAACGCGGGAGATCTGTAAATCTCGCCGAGTACTGGGCGACCATCAAGCTGCCCTGCCGCAGCTGTAGAAGCTCCTGGATGCGTACCACACAGAGGGTGGCTAGGACGAACTCCGAGCGGAAGAGGCTCTCAATGTCCGTCCAGAGGAGAGATGCCCCGTCGTGCACCTGGAGCATCAAGCTCCACCATCTTCCTACTGTCGCGTGCAAGAGTCTCGCTGTGAGGATCACCATGAGGTCTGATGGTGTCCTCACTAACCTGAAAACTCGTTCAACTGCCTCCAGCCAATCCTCGACATCCTGAGGGTCCGTTTCCCAGTGGAACCTGGGTGATCGCTGATGATGAAACTTATGCAGTGCACTAAGGAGACATGCATTGTTAGCCGCTGGGGCTGGTAGCATCGGTGGATCGGCGGGTAGAGGTACCACCGGTGCCTCTGCTGTCAAAGGGCCCTGTACCGAGGCCTCGTCGCTTGGTGGGTTGTAGTCACACACAACGCTCGGAACCCAAGATGGCTTCCGTGGTGGGGCCATCCTGAAAAGAGACAGGTGTGCCATGGTCAGAACATTATACTTGGTGAGATGACATAAAGTAATCACAAATAAAACTTGAAACAAACATGCAATCAATGTTTTCGTGCATTAAGTCAGAAATCAGAAGTCAGGGTCCTGGTGTACGGATATGTCGGCCGCCACACAGACACTGGACTCCCTGGACTGATAACCACACTCAATACTCTTAATGCTATTGCTTCACATAGAAAAGGATCAGAGTCCGGAGTTCTACGGTAGAACCGAACTCCTCTAATACCAATTTGTCACGACCCATCCTCGGGGCCCGTGCCGTGACTACCCCAAGCCCGCCTTCCATAGGCCAGGGGATGGCGACAAGAACCAAGGTGTAATTCCTGGTAAAAATGGAAGGCATTGCCTTTGTAAAGTAAAAAAAACACCACAGAGCAAGCAAGAAGAAGTAAACACTTAGTAAAAACTAGGTACAACAGTATGTGCGGAAAAGTAAGTGGGCCAAATAAAAACCCAAACTGAAAGTAAAGTACAATTGAAAAAAGGGAGTACAACAACTTAAAAGTAAAGCCGTATCCTAGAGCCGTCCACTGGAAGTCCCACCTGAAGGGTGGGTATAGATAGCCTGCACAACTCCTTGGGTCCAGCCGTCCGCTCCGAGTACGCCTCGCCCTGGGGTCCACCTCCAGGTATGGACTGCTCCGCAAGCCTCAACCATGATCAGCATTGTCCGTCATCTACAACCAACACAACGTAGTGCGGGCATAGCCCATCCATGGGTGAGTATAAGCTACTCAGTAGGGACCCCGAGACCCCCGCAGGTCTCCCAGAATCCACAAAGGACAATCCACAAAGGAAAGATACAAACACAAAGTAAAATCCAGCACTTCTAACGTATATTCCCATACATATACCTAAGTCATCAATTCCAGTTCAGCTCCAACATCCGAGCCCAAGTTCGATCACATCCACATATGATAGCACAACTCAATCCAGATAGGAAAGCAAAACAATATTTCAGCTCACACAAGTATACTTCTTCGTTTGATGACAGAGATGATCACATGTAGCCACTGATTCCTCTAAGCCGTCGGACCCACACATGATCGATAGGTACTAACCCCCGCAATGACCCACAAAGGATCGATAGGTACTAACCCCTGCAATGACCCACAAAGGATCGATAGGTACTAACCCCCGCAATGACCCACAAAGATTCGGAACCACACAGGATCTATAGGCGCTAGCCCATACAGGATAGCTGAGCGCTGATCCACATAGGATCTGACCCACACAGTATCAGTAGCACTGATCCGCGTAGGATTGTTGAGTGCTGTAGTCGTCATCGTCGAATCCACGGAGGATTTCTGTATAGTCTCCATCGTTGTCCACTACGGGAATTTAGCTTTTTCCCAACGGCAGTATACCAACGGTTTACTTAAACCGTTGGGATAGTGAGTATTTGCCAACGGTTTAAGAAAACCGTTGGCAAAGAGAATTTCAGCAGACCTTTCCCCAACGGTTCACTGGAACCGTTGGGAAAAGGCTGCTAAAACTCAGCCTTTGCCAACGGTTTATAAAAACTGTTGGCAAAGGTTTCCTCCAAATTGCAGGCCGCAATCTCCTCTCCCCATTTGGACAGAGCCCTAATCTATTCACTCCGCTGCTCTCGCGAACACGATCTCACTCCACTGCTCTCGCGAATCCGAACACCAGTACCCCCATCCCAACAGGTACACCCCATACGAATAGGTGAAATTTGATCTCAACCATATTGTTGTAGTTTTTTTAATGAATAGATTTTTTTACAGGTGTTGGTAGTTTAATTGATTATCCAGGTGTTGGTGATTTTTAATGTTTTTGTATTCTATGTTTGGAAGGAGAGTGTTCAAAACATGTAAATCAGACCAATTTGATATTACTCATGAAATCAATTTGATAATGGATTGTGAGATTTTTTAATGTTTTTGTCAATTTGATAATGGATTGTGAGAATTTTTAATGTTTTTGTATTCTGTTAATGTTTTTTGTATTCTATGTTTGGAAGGAGGTGTTGGTGATTTTTAATTATTTTCCAATGGTCGAGCATCATGTGAGATTTTTTCTATGTTTGGATAATGGATTGTGGGAATTATGGATTGTGTTCAAACCAATTTGATATGTTTTGGATAACCGATTGTGGGGGTAGGGGCTGTCCACGGGGGTGGGTGGGTGTCCACGGGGGTGGGCGGGGGTGTCCACGGGGGTGGGAAAGGCTGTCCACGGGGTGGGCGGTGCTGTCTAGGGGGTGTGGGCTGTCCTGGGGGTCTGGGTGGGGTGTCATGGTGGGGGAGGGGTGTGTGGGGTGTCCACGGGGGTGGTATGTCTAGGTGGTGGTGGTGGGGTTGCAGGGGAGGGGGGTGTGGGCTGTTTGGGAGGGTGGGCGGGGCTATCCAGGGGGGTACGGTGGTGGGCGGGCTGTCCACAAGGGTGGACGGGCTGTCCACGGGGGTGGTCGGGCTGTCAAGGAGGCGTGGGCGGGCTGTCCAGGGGGGGTGGGTGGGCTGCCAACAGGGGGTAGGGGTGTCCAGAGGGTGGGCGGGCTATCCAAGGGGGTGGGGGGATGTCCATAGGGAGAAGGGGTGTCGAGGGGGTGGGTGGGCTATCCACGGGGGTGGTTGGGCTGTCTAGGGGGTAGGGGGCGTCCACGGGGGTGGGTGGGTTGTCCACGGGGGTGGGTGGGGCTGTCCACGGGGGTGGGAAAGGCTGTCCACGGGGGTGGGCGAGGCTGTCCAGGGGGTGTGGGCTGTCCTGGGGGTCTGAGTGGGGTGTCCTGGTGGGGGATGGGTGTGTGGGGTGTCCAGGGGGGTTGGTATGTCTAGGTGGTGGTGGTGGGGTTGCAGGGGAGGGGGTGTGGGTTGTTTGGGAGGGTGGGCGGGGCTATCCCGGGGGGGGGGGGGTACGGGGTGTCTAGGGGGGTACGGGGGTGGGCGGGCTGTCCACAAGGGTGGACGGGCTGTCCACGGGGGTGGTCGGGCTGTCAAGGAGGGGTGGGCGGGCTGTCCAGGGGGGGTGGGTGGGCTGGCCACAGGGGGTAGGGGTGTCCAGGGGGGTAGGCGGGCTATCCAAGGGGGTGGGGGGCTGTCCATAGGGAGAAGGGGTGTCGAGGGGGGTGGGTGGGCTGTCCACAGGGGTGGTTGGGCTGTCTAGGGGGTAGGGGGTGTCCACGGGGGTGGGTTGTCTATGGGGGTGGGCGGGGCTGTCCCCAGACAGCCCCACGGACAGCCCCCCGTACAGCCCCCAACCCCCCACCCTGGACCCCGGATAGCCCCCCGGACAACCCCCGGACAACCCCCCCACCCTCCCCCTTGGACCCCGGACAACCCCCTGAACAAACCTTGAACAACCCCTGAACAACCCCTGAACAACCCCTGAACTGCGTTTTCGGTCACCGCGGGCACATGGCACGTCCGATTGACGTGCCGTCTGCACGTACACGTCACAAATAATAATTAGAATGTTCCACGGTGGTTTCATCTCAATCCGTGGCCGTCCGCCATGAATTTGACCGTTGGACGCCCGTTCTGGCCGTTTATGACACCAGAACTGCGTTGTCGGTCACCGCGGGCACAGGGCACGTCCGATTGACATGCCGTCTACTCGACCACTTCAGAAATAATTCACCCGTATTTGTCGTCTGATTTCAGGCCATTCTGACATCGTTTGGCCGGTTTGGACCCCCCTCACGCGCGTTTACGAAGCGCGCACATCACTTAAAACACGAATATTGAGCCGTACCGCGCAAATCGCACGTCCGATTGACGTGTCGTCTGCGCGTACACGTCACGAATAATAATTAGAATGTTTCACGGTGGTTTAAGCTCAATCCGAGGTCGTCCGCTATGAATTTGACTGTTTGACGCCCGTTGTGGCCGTTTATAACACTAGAAATGCGTTGTCGGTCACCGCGGGCAGACGGCACGTCCGATTGACGTGCCGTCTGCGCGACCACTTCAGAAATCACTCACCCGTATTTGTCGTCTGATTTCATGCCATTCCGACATCGTTTGGACGGTTTGGAACCCCCTCACGCGCGTTTACGAAGCGCGCGCATCACTTAAAACACGAATATTGAGTCGTACTGCGCAAACCGCACGTCCGATTGACGTTCCGTCTACGCGTACACATCAATAATAATAATTAGAATGTTCTACGGTGGTTTCAGATCAATCCGAGGCCGTCTGCTATGATTTTGACCGTTGGACGCCCGTTCTGGCCGTTTATGACACCAGAACTGCGTTGTCGGTCACCGCGGGCACAGGGCACGTCCGATTGACGTGCCGTCTACTCGAACACTTCAGAAATCACTCACCCGTATTTTTCGTCTGATTTCAGGCCATTCTGACATCGTTCGGCCCGTTGGGACCCCCCTCACGCGCGTTTACGAAGCGCGCGCATCACTTAAAACACGAATATTGAGCCGTACCGCGCAAACCGCACGTCCGATTGACGTGTCTTCTGCGTCTACACGTCACGAATAATAATTAGAATGTTCCACGGTGGTTTCAGCTCAATCTGAGGCCGTCCGCTATGAATTTGACCGATGGACGCCCGTTCTGGCCGTTTATGACACCCGAACTGCGTTCTCAGTCACCGCGGGCACAGGGCACATCCGATTGACGTGCCGTCTGCTCGACCACTTCAGAAATCACTCACCCATATTTTTCGTCTGATTTCAGGTCATTCCGACATCGTTCGGCCCGTTTGGACCCCCCATCACTCGCATTTACGAAGTGCGCGCATCACTTAAAACACGAATATTGAGCCGTACCGTGCAAACCGCACATCCGATTGACGTGCCGTCTGCGTGTACACGTTAAGAATAATAATTAGAATGTTTCACGGTGGTTTCAGCTCAATCCGAGGCCATCCGCTATGAATTTGACCGTTTGACGCCCGTTCTGGCCGTTTATGACACCCGAACTGCGTTGTCAGTCACCGCGGGCACAGGGCACGTCCGATTGACGTGCCGTCTACTCGACCACTTCAGAAATAACTCACCCGTATTTGTCGTCTGATTTCAGGCCATTCCGACATCGTTCGGCCTGTTTGGACCCCCCTCACGCGCGTTTACGAAGCGCGCGCATCACTTAAAACACTAATATTGAGTCGTACCGCGCAAACCGCACGTCCGATTGACGTGCCGTCTACGCGTACACGTCACAAATAATAATTAGAATGTTCCAAGGTGGTTTCATCTCAATCCGAGGCCGTCTGCTATGAATTTGACCGTTGGACGCCCGTTCTGGCCGTTTATGACACCCGAACTGCGTTTTCGGTCACCGCGGGCACATGGCACGTCCGATTGACGTGCCGTCTACTCGACCACTTCAGAAATCACTCACCTGTATTTGTCTTCTGATTTCAGACCATTCCGACATCGTTCGGCCCGTTTGGACCTCCCTCACGCGCGTTTACGAAGCGCACGCATCACTTAAAACACGAATATTGAGTCGTACCGCGCAAATCGCACGTCCGATTGACGTTCCGTCTACGCGTACACGTCACGAATAATAATTAGAATGTTCCAAGGTGGTTTCAGCTCAATCCGAGGCCGTCCGCTATGAATTTGACCGTTGGACGCCCGTTCTGGCCGTTTATGACACCCGAACTGCGTTGTCGGTCACCGCGGGCACAGGGCACGTCCGATTGACGTGCCGTCTGCTCGACCACATCAGAAATAACTCACCCGTATTTTTCGTCTGATTTCAGTCCATTCCGACATCGTTCGGCCCGTTTGGACCCCCCTCACGCACGTTTACGAAGCGCACGCATCACTTAAAACACTAATATTGAGCCGTACCGCGCAAACCGCACGTCCGATTGACGTTCCGTCTACGCGTACACGTCACAAATAATAATTAGAATGTTCCAAGGTGGTTTCAGCTCAATCTGAGGCCGTCCGCTATGAATATGACCGTTGGACGCCCGTTCTGGCCGTTTATGACACTAGAAATGCGTTGTCGGTCACCGCGGGTAGACGGCATGTCCGATTGACGTGCCGTCTGCTCGACCACTTCAGAAATCACTCACCCGTATTTGTCGTCTGATTTCATGCCATTCCGACATCGTTTGGATGGTTTGGACACCCCTCACACGCGTTTACGAAGCGCGCGCATCACTTAAAACACGAATATTGAGTCGTACCGCGCAAACCGCACATCTGATTGACGTTCCGTCTGCGCGTACACATCAATAATAATAATTAGAATGTTCCACGGTGGTTTCAGCTCAATACGAGGCCGTCCGCTATGAATTTGACCGTTGGACGCCCGTTCTGGCCGTTTGTGACACCCGAACTGCGTTGTCGGTCACCGCGGGCACAGGGCACGTCCGATTGACGTGCCGTCTACTCGACCACTTCAGAAATAACTCACCCGTATTTGTCGTCTGATTTCAGGCCATTCCGACATCGTTCGGCCCGTTTGGACCCCCCTCACGCGCGTTTACGAAGCGCGCGCATCACTTAAAACATGAATATTGAGTCGTACCGCGCAAACCGCACGTCCGATTGAGGTGACCTCTGCGCGTACACGTCACGAATAATAATTAGAATGTTCCACGGTGTTTTCAGCTCAATCTGAGGCCGTCCTCTATGAATTTGACCGTTGGACGCCTGTTCTGGCCGTTTATGACACCAGAACTGCGTTGTCGGTCACCGCGGGCAGACGGCACGTCCGATTGACGTGCCGTCTACTCGACCACTTCAAAAATCAGTCACCCGTATTTGTCGTCTGATTTCAGGCCATTTTGACATCGTTCGGCCCGTTTGGACCCCCCTCACGCGCGTTTACGAAGCGCGCGTATCACTTAAAACACGAATATTGAGCCGTACCACGCAAATCACACGTCCGATTGACGTTCTATCTGCGCGTACACTTCACGAATAATAATTAGAATGTTCCACGGTGGTTTCAGCTCAATCCGAGGCCGTCCGCTATGATTTTGACCGTTGGACGCCCGTTCTGGCCGTTTATGACACCAGAACTGCGTTGTCGGTCACCGCGGGCACAGGGCACGTCCGATTGACGTGCCGTCTGCTCGACCACTTCATAAATCACTCACCCGTATTTTTCGTCTGATTTCAGGCCATTCCGACATCGTTCGGCCCGTTGGGACCCCCCTCACGCGCGTTTACGAAGCGCGCGCATCACTTAAAACACGAATATTGAGCCGTACCGCGCAAACCGCACGTCCGATTGACATGCCTTCTGTGCCTACACATCACGAATAATAATTAGAATGTTCCACGGTGGTTTCAGCTCAATCTGAGTCCGTCCGCTATGAATTTGACCGATGGACGCCCGTTCTGGCCGTTTATGACACCCGAACTGCGTTCTCGGTCACCGCGGGCACAGGGCACATCCGATTGACGTGCCGTCTGCTAGACCACTTCAGAAATCACTCACCCGTATTTGTCGTCTGATTTTAGGTCATTCCGACATCGTTCGGCCCGTTTGGACCCCCCTCACGCGCGTTTACGAAGTGCGCGCATCACTTAAAACACGAATATTGTGCCGTACCGCGCAAACCGCACGTCCGATTGACGTGACGTCTGCGCGTACACGTTACGAATAATAATTAGAATGTTGCACGGTGGTTTCAGCTCAATCCGAGGCCGTCCGCTATGAATTTGACCGTTTGACGCCCGTTCTGGCCGTTTATGACACCCGAACTGCGTTGTCGGTCACCGCGGGCACAGGGCACGTCCGATTGACGTTCTGTCTGCTTGGCCACTTCAGAAATAACTCACCCGTATTTGTCGTCTGATTTCAGGCCATTCCAACATCGTTCGGCCCGTTTGGACCCCCCTCACGTGCGTTTACGAAGCGCGCGCATCACTTAAAACACTAATATTGAGCCGTACCGCGCAAACCGCACGTCCGATTGACGTGCCGTCTGCGCGTACACGTAACAAATAATAATTAAAATGTTCCAAGGTGGTTTCAGCACAATCCGAGGCCGTCCGCTATGAATTTGACCGTTGGACGCCCGTTCTGGCCGTTTATGACACCCGAACTGCGTTGTCGGTCACCGCGGGCACAGGGCACGTCCGATTGACGTGCCGTCTGCTCGACAACTTCAGAAATCACTCACCCGTATTTGTCGTCTGATTTCAGGCCATTCCGACATCGTTCGGCCCGTTTGGACCCCCCTCACGCGCGTTTACGAAGCGCGCGCATCACTTAAAACACGAATATTGAGCCGTACCGCGCAAATCGCACGTCCGATTGACGTTCCGTCTGCGCGTACACGTCACGAATAATAATTAGAATGTTCCAAGGTGGTTTCAGCTCAATCCGAGGCCGTCCGCTATGAATTTGACCGTTGGACGCCCGTTCTGGCCATTTTTGACACCCGAACTGCGTTGTCGGTCACCGCGGGCACAGAGCACGTCCGATTGACATGCCGTCTGCTCGACCACTTCAGAAATAACACACCCGTATTTGTCGTCTGATTTCAGGCCATTCCGACATCGTTCGGCCCGTTTGGACCCCCCTCACGCGCGTTTACGAAGCGCGCGCATCACTTAAAACACTAATATTGGGCCGTACCGCGCAAACCGCACGTCCGATTGACGTGCCGTCTGCGCGTACACGTCAAAAATAATAATTAGAATGTTACAAGGTTGTTTCAGCTCAATCCGAGGCCGTCCGCTATGAATTTGACCATTGGACGCCCGTTCTGGCCGTTTATGACACTAGAAATGCGTTGTCGGTCACCGCGGGCAGACGGCACGTCCGATTGACGTTCCGTCTGCTCAACCACTTCAGAAATCACTCACCCGTATTTGTCGTCTGATTTCATGCCATTCCGACATCGTTTGGACGGTTTGGACCCCCCTGACGCGCGTTTACGAAGCGTGCGCATCACTTAAAACACGAATATTGAGTCGTACCGCGCAAACCGCACGTCCGATTGACGTTCCGTCTGCGCGTACACAGCAATAATAATAATTAGAATGTTCCACGGTGGTTTCAGCTCAATCCGAGGCCATCCGCTATGAATTTGACCGTTGGACGCCCGTTCTGGCCGTTTATGACACCCGAACTGCGTTGTCGGTCACCGCGGGCACAGAGCACGTCCGATTGACATGCCGTCTGCTCGAACACTTTAGAAATAACTCACCCGTATTTGTCGTCTGATTTCAGGCCATTCCGACATCGTTCGGCCCGTTTGGACCCCCCTCACGCGCGTTTACGAAGCACGCGTATCACTTAAAACATGAATATTGAGCCGTACCGCGCAAACCGCACGTCCGATTGAGGTGCCTTCTGCGCGTACACGTCACGAATAATAATTAGAATGTTCCACGGTGTTTTCAGCTCAATCTGAGGCCGTCCGCTATGAATTTGACCGCTGGACGCCTGTTCTGGCCGTTTATGACACCAGAACTGCGTTGTCGGTCACCGCGGGCCCACGGCACGTCCGATTGACGTGCCGTCTACTCGACCACTTCAAAAACCAGTCACCTGTATTTGTCGTCTGATTTCAGGCCATTCCGACATCGTTCGGCCCGTTTGGACCCCCCTCACGCGCGTTTACGAAGCGCGCGCATCACTTAAAACACGAATATTGAGCCGTACCGCGCACACCGCACGTCTGATTAACGTGCCGTCTGCGCGTACATGTCACGAATAATAATTAGAATGTTCCAAGGTGGTTTCAGCTCAATCCGAGGCCGTCCGCTATGAATTTGACCATTGGACGCCCGTTCTGGCCGTTTATGACACCCGAACTGCGTTGTCGGTCACCGCGGGCACAGGGCACGTCCGATTGACGTGCCGTCTGCTCGACCACATCATATATCACTCACCTGTTTTTTTTGTCTGATTTCAGGCCATTCCGACATTGTTCGGCCTGTTTGGACCCCCCTCACGCGCGTTTACGAAGTGCGCGCATCACTTAAAACACGAATATTGAGCCGTACCGCGCAAACCGCACGTCCGATTGACGTGCCGTCTGCGCCTACATGTCACGAATAATAATTAGAATGTTCCACGGTGGTTTCAGCTCAATCCGAGGCCGCCCGCTATGAATTTGACCGATGGACGCCCGTTCTGGCCGTTTATGACACCAGAACTGCGTTGTCGGTCACCGCGGGCACACGGCACGTCCGATTGACATGCCGTCTGCTCGAACACTTCAGATATCAGTCACCCGTATTTGTCGTCTGATTTCAGGCCATTCCGACATCGTTCGTCCCATTTGGACCCCCCTCACGCGCGTTTACGAAGCGCGCGTATCACTTAAAACACGAATATTGAGCCGTACCGCGCAAATCGCACGTCCGATTGACGTTCCATCTGCGCGTACATGTCACGAATAATAATTAGAATGTTCCACGGTTGTTTCAGCTCTATCCGAGGTCGTCCGCTATGAATTTGACCGTTGGACGCCCATTCTGGCCGTTTATGACACCCGAACTGCGTTGTCGGTCACCGCGGGCACAGGGCACGTCCGATTGACGTGCCGTCTGCTCGACCACTTCATAAATCACTCACCCGTATTTGTCGTCTGATTTTAGGCCATTCCGACATCGTTCGGCCCGTTTGGACCCCCCTCACGCGCGTTTACGAAGCGCGCACATCACTTAAAACACGAATATTGAGCCGTACCGCGCAAACCGCACGTCCGATTGACGTGATGTCTGCGCCTACACGTCACGAATAACAATTAGAATGTTCCATGGTGGTTTCAGCTCAATCCGAGGACGTCCACTATGAATTTGACCGTTGGACGCCCGTTCTGGCCGTTTATGACACCAGAACTGCGTTGTCGGTCACTGCGGGCACACGGCACGTCCGATTGACGTGCCGTCTGCTCGAACACTTCAAAAATCAGTCACCCGTATTTTTCTTCTGATTTCAGGACATTCCGACATCGTTCGGCCCGTTTGGACCCCCCTCACGCGCGTTTACGAAGCGCGCGTATCACTTAAAACACGAATATTGAGCCGTACCGCGCAAATCGCACGTCCGATTGATGTTCCGTCTGCTCGTACACGTCACGAATAATAATTAGAATGTTCCACGGTGGTTTCAGCTCAATCCGAGGTCGTCCGCTATGAATTTGACCATTGGACGCCCGTTCTGGCCGTTTATGACACCAGAACTGCGTTGTCTGTCACCGCGGGCACAGGGCACGTCCGATTGACGTCCCGTCTACTCGACCACTTCAGAAATTACTCACCCATATTTGTCGTCTGATTTCAGGCCATTCCGACATCGTTCGGCCCGTTTGGACCCCCCTCACGCGCGTTTACGAAGCGCGCACATCACTTAAAACACGAATATTGAGCCGTACCGCGCAAACCGCACGTCCGATTGACGTGCCGTCTACGCGTACACGTCACAAATAATAATTAGAATGTTCCACGGTGGTTTCAGCTCAATCCGAGGTAGTCCGCTATGAATTTGACCGTTGGACGCCCGTTCTGGCCGTTTATGACACCCGAACTGCGTTCTCGGTCACCGCGGGCACAGGGCACATCCGATTGACGTGCCGTCTACTCGACCACTTCAGAAATCACTCACCCGTATTTTTCGTCTGATTTCAGGCCATTCCGACATCGTTCAGCCCGTTTGGACCCCCCTCACGCGCGTTTATGAAGCGCACACATCACTTAAAACACGAATATTGAGCCGTACCGCGCAAACCGCACATCCGATTGACGTTTCGTCTGCGCGTACACGTCACGAATAATAATTACAATGTTGCACGGTGGTTTCAAGTCAAAAGGACGTCATTTTAAGTGAAAAGCATCAACTGGAATACGGAAAACCGACCAAACACATTCCGAATCTGTTGATAATTTATCTCAACAATCCATGGGTCATATGTGACGTGTACGAGCCAACCCGGGATGAATCCGAGTCGCGGTGTGGCCGAGATAAGTCTAAATGGCTCTCTTTTGTTTAAAATGGACACCATTTTAAGTACATACGGAAAAATGACCAAACGGATTCGGTTTCCATTGAAACTTTAGGAGAACGATCCATGGGTCATATGTGACGTGTACGAATCAACCCCTCCACAATCGGAGACGCGGTGTGGCCGACACCACTCAAAGTGTCGGTCTTTTGTTTCAAAAAGACGTCATTTTAAGTGAAAAACATTAAGTGACATACGAAAAACCGACCAAAGGCATTCAGACTGTGTCGATACTTTATCACAAGGATCCATGGGTCGTATGTGACGTGTATGAGTCAATCCCGCCTCAATCCGAGGAGCGGTGTGGCCGACACCGTTCTAACTGTGTCTCTTTTGTTTAAAATGGACAAGATTATAAGTGAAAAGAACAACTGGCATACGGAAAACCGACCAAACCCATTCTGAATTTGTTGATAATTTATCCCAACGATCCATGGGTCATATGTGACATGTACGAGCTGACCCGGGATGAATCCAAGTCATGGTGTGGCCGAGATCAGTCTAAGTAGCTCTCTTTTGTTTAAAACAGACACCATTTTAAGTACATACGGAAAACTGACGAAACGGATTCGGTTTCCGTTGAAACTTTAGGAGAACGATCCATGGGTCATATGTGACGTGTACGAATCAACCCCACATCAATTGGAGACGCGGTGTTGCCGACACCACTCAAAGTGTCTGTCTTTTGTTTCAAAGGGACATCATTTTAAGTGAAAAGCATCAAGTGACATACGGAAAACGGAGAAAATGCATTCGGATTGTGTCCATACTTTATGAAAAGGATCCACGGGTCGTATGTGACGTGTACGAGTCAATCCCACCTCAATCTGAGGAGCGGTGTGGCTGACACCGCTCCAACTGTGTCTCTTTTGCTTAAAATGGACAAAAATTTAAGTACATATGGAAAACCGACCAAACGCATTCGGTTTCCATTGAAACTTTAGGAGAACGATCCATAGGTCATATGTGACGTGTACGAGTCAACACTGCCTCAATATGAGGTGCGGTGTGGCCGGAACCGCTCAAAGTGTCTGCCTTTTGTTTCAAAAGTACGTCATTTTAATTGAAAAACATCAACTGGCATACGGAAAACCGACCAAACGCATTCGGATTGTGTCGATACATTAGCACAACGATCCATGGGTCATATGTGACGTGTATGAGTCAACCCTGCCTCAATCTGAGGCCCGTTGTGGACGGTAGCACTCCAGGTGTATGTATTATGTTTAAAACGGACATTACTTTAGGTAAAAATATATGGTATACAAAAAACATATCAAATTATGAATTGACTTCCAGATTCCACATATAATTGTCGTCTACATTTTAAATTGAAATTTAAATGAATTATATATGTTTATAATTACGTTATCAATTCTAATTTAATTATGGATGTGTATAGTTCTACCATTATATGTTAAACGTGTATGAATTTGTTCTCTATATGTAAGTGTTAGTTGGTTACTGCAGGTACAATAATTATATATGTATGTGTTAGTTTATTGCAGGTACAATAATTGGATTGAAAAATGAGAGGGAACCCACAAAACCAGATGTGGTGCTGGTCAAAATTGGAGACCTGGTTGGGAGCTGCTGGGCAAATTGGGGAGCTGCTGGGTGATTTGCCCAGCAGAGGCTATGCCAACGGTTCAAAACCGTTGGCATAGAAATTGTAGATTAGTTTTACCAACGGTTCATCAAACCGTTGGTAAAACACTTTTCCCAACGGTTTAGAACCGTTGGGAAAGAGTAGATGTGGGGTTTTTGCCAACCGTTTACCAAACCGTTGGGAAAAACATGATAATTTTAAGCCCCTGTGCCAATGGTTTTAAACCGTTGGCAAACCTTTTTCCCAACGGTTTTGAAGAACCGTTGGGATAGAGTAACCCATCTCCACCCTATGCCAACGGTTTGCTGTAAACCATTGGGAAATGTTTTTCCCAACGCCTAACTTACCTACGGTTGGCAGAACCGTTGGTATATGTTATACCAACGGTTTTCCAACCTTTCCCAACATTTCTCAACCGTTGGTATATATATTATTTCCAGTAGTGGTCGCAGTCGCAGCCAGCTCTAGGGTTCCCGCACACAGCAAACTCGTTCGGGAGGGTCCACTCCACGAGCCGAGGGGCTGATACATCAACTGACACATATTCCGGAGTTTATGTATCCAATAGTTCCGTATCGTCAACAAGAACTCAACGTGACAGACGGCGCGTCAATCGGACGCCCGGTCTAAGAGTTATTGGCTTTTGCGTTCTAGGGAACCAGTTGGTTTTTAAGTCAAACCCAACCCGACCATACTCCAAATGCATCCAAACCTCGAGCGGAGTAAGCCTAAAGGTCCATCTCACTTAGTGGAATCCATCAAAGTCGATGGTACATCAATCGGACGACCAGAGCTCATGTTATGAGCGTTTCCGCTCCGAGGGCCCGGTTGGTTTCGTGTACGAACCAACCCAACCGAACCCATAGTACTCCAAAACCTTGTGTATGATATACTGAAACCACCGTCTTGATCGAAGGATCACATCACAGCTGACGACGCGTCGATCGGAGTTCAGCAACCCATGTTATGGGCAAAAGACCGTGAGAGGTCCGGTATTAGGGGCCTCGAGCCTGGTCCGACCCGGCCCGGTACCCCCTGGGTCGGCCCGAACCGGGTCAACCCAACCCAGGTCTGGGTCCGGCCCGGCCTGGGCACGGCGCGGCGCGGCCTGGCGATCCGGCCGGGCGGCTTGGCCCGGCGCGCTGACGTTGGCCTTGGGGCCAAGCGGCCAGGCGGCTCGGACGTTACGACCGCTCGAAGAGGGGGGGGGGGCTGCCCCCCCCCCCCCCCCCCGCGTGGTGAACCCGTGGCCTAAGCTGCGGCCTTGGTCCCCCTACTCCGACGCCGGTGGCCCGGAACCGGCCGCTGGTCTCCCCGCTCCACTGTGGCCTTCGTCCGTCTGGCGCGACACGACGACGCTGCGCCCCTCTGCCACGACCCCGATCCGGCCGCGAAACTTTTTTGGTTCTCCGGCGTGGCGTGACGGCACCACGACTTTGGTTCATCTTCAATAACGCGGTGTGACGGTGCTGCGCTTCTCGCCCTTTCTTTAATATTTCTGTGCGGTGCTTCGGCACCGCGTTTCCTTGTTCGCGCCACAAACAATATCAAACAACCAAAGGGGAGAGGAGGGTTAGCCATGTTTGTGCGGTCCAACCTCCTCCTGTTATTCCAATAACAAGCGGCCCCAAACAGACGATAAGTCAACAATGAAGTAATCAAAAACAAATGAAATAATAATCCACCTACCTCAAGCGTCGATGATTCGAAGATTGTCGCGGGATAAGGAACGTCTCGGAAGAAGCGTCGTAGTGGGAGGATCATCGCGTCGTTGAGAAAGTATTCATCGGCGTCGCGTCGTCAATCTCTGAGGATCCTGTGTTTTTTTACCTTCGTCGGAGGTCGGCGTTTTTCTCGTTCTTCGCGTTTTTCTCAAGGAGGAAGAAGGTCAAGAACCTGAGTGAATTCTCCCCAGCCTCTCAAAACCCAACAAATATAATAAAATAAGAGTTGTCTTATTTTATTAACACACCAGCCAACGATTTGAATTTTAAAAAAAAATGAACCATCAATTAATTGAATTAGTTGAGGAGTTTAAAACCGCCCAATTAATGGGCCGTTTATTATCTCGATTAAACGCACGGGTTGACTTCATTAAGAAGGGGGTGCGAGTGCGTTACTTAATAAAAGGTGGGGGTTTAGGATGAAAAGAAATGGTGGGGCTCATGTGGGACCCACCTCACAAATATCCTACCAAGTGGGTAGGATATTATGGGTCCCACATCATCCACTTAACTTAGGTTAATCAAAATAAAATAAAAAAACTGTTGCACCGCTTTTATTTTATTCTCTAACTTAACCCAAAAAATTAAAAACCACACCTGAGAAAATGAAACTCTGGAAAAGGTGTTTCTAAACAATCACCGGCGCTGCGATTCCATCGGTGCCCTCAGAATTTGATTCCGAGCACCGGTTCAAAAGTTAGAAAAACCTGCTCGTTCGTTCACTGAACGTACCCGAGCTAATATTCAGAAAATGATTCCGGGCACACCGGGCCTCGGAATCAGGTGTCGTCAGAAACTGCGTTCTTGTAAAATTCCCAAGTAAATTAATAGAAACATTTCCTTGAATTTTACGGGTCTTTGCAATCTCACTCTAAAGTGATAATACTACAATGAAGGATCGTGGCATAGAGCTAAGGCCACAAAGTGTACTAAGAACATACTCTAAAAATATAATCTCTTAAGGTATTTTTATCTTATTGGTGACCTCAACATTCATTATGTTACTATAGAATAAATCATGGGAGACCCCTTAACCAAAGTTGAAACTCATTAGAAATATTATCATCATGTGGTATATAGAGGAATGAAATTCATTGGTAGTTGAATCATGTCGAAGTGGGGATCCATTAAGGTTTGTTTCCCAGAACCATCCATTTATACATGAAATTAATTATTTATTTAAATAAGTTAACAATTATTAAAATATAGTTTTACATATAAGTCATAGTGCTACATGGGTTTAATTTAATAATTTCCTATAGTATCAGTCACATTGAAAATGGCATAGTAGTTCTCCTCTTTGATAAGAACCACTGAATGACATGAATATTTTATTAAACATTGTTTAATGGTCTAATGAAATTATATGACAAGGAACATAGTATGTTGAATTTTATGCGTGAGAACTCATAAGAAGATGATACATGAACTCATGAAGATCGCACATGGAAATTTATAACATGAGATATCATGAAAAAAATCCCACATGTTGAAATTCCACATGTTTATCTGTCATTGGTTTGTTGGGTGAATCAAAGATGAGATGTTATTAATGATAATATTAAGCAGTATTTTTTGAATTCAATATTTATAGAGTATTAATTATCATCCCTTTTATTGAAATGGATCCTTCACATTAAATTCCATAGCTATGCAGTAATGTTGATTTTAATTGAGATAGTAAAACAAAGGTGTATCAATCATATATGTGGATAACATGAGTTTGCAACCTGATTGATGATATAAAATGAAAAAGGTATTATATTACACGGTGAGTGTTTATATGTGGGTTTTTTAGTGTGACATATCTTTTTCCATATATGGTCCCTTGACTCATTTCTAGATATTAATATGAGACATTTGAAAATCATGCCTAATGCCACTAAAGAGGGGGCCTATAGGGTAACAAAAAAATGTTTCCATTGATCTTAGTAAAATATTGATTCTATAAAAAAATAAGAATAAATATTATTTTTCAAATTGATAATTAATATTTAATAGATATTAATTAAATTGCTATAAAATAATAAATAAACATTTTTTAGGGTACTTGAAAAATTGGGAATATATTTATTATTTATTTATTTTTAATTATTCACTCCAAAATAAATAATTGTTTATTAATTAAATAAATATATAATATAGTTATGTAAAAATTAAATAAATATTTATTCACCAGCCTACAGAAGGAATAATTATTTATTTTATAAATGAATAAATATTTAAAGACGATATTTATTTAGGTATTTTATATATTCTGAAGAGGTTGGGTGGAACAAGATTAGGTCCAGTGATAAAAATTAATTTTCAATATGGAAAACAAATATTAATCAAATATAAATTAGTACACATCATGATAAAATAATAATTATATTATTTTGTTACATGGAATGGGGTCTCATATGGGTTTAATACATTTGTAAGGCCATTTTGAAATTAATTAAACATTAGACCCAAACCATGGGTCTATAAATAGAACTCAATCACATTATACATAAGGTTAATATTCATACACCATATATATAAACTGGGTTATACTGGTCCCATACTCTCAAGAATGATAAGAATAATATAGATTACTTCAAGACTGTCAAAATGTCAAGGGATCAAGGTGAACATTACAATATTATCATTATTCAACATTATCATTTGATTGTTCATTAGCGTTTTTCAGAGATTAGAGTATCATATGTGAATTACTAATATATGGTATCTACTTTGGGACATTGATACACTACGATCTGACACTAATAAGGTGTTAATGATCATTATCCTTAAAGAAAAAAGATCTCAAGATCCAGGTAACCTATAATTTTATATGTACATTAATTATTAAATTTCCATGAAATGATCTCAACATGGTTATAGTGTTTAATTTTTCAATATTATATGGGAAAATATTCATTGTTTGTGATGTTGATATGTTGTAAAATTTGAATGATCCTTTAAATTTATCCAATGTTGTGTTGGCCATAGACTGAAATATGTTCTTCCGAATCATCTAGAACAATAATTGTGAACCTGATGTAGTGGTGGGTTATAGTTATAAGTAATTTTACATGGTTTAGACTTATTTTTTATCTAAATTTTTGTTTTATCATGTTGGTACTATTTAAATTTATTTAATATGGGTTTTTTAAAATATTGTTTGGAAAGGCTCACAGGTTTTATTATTTATATTTGTTTGAATGGGTCAGTTCGAATTATTTTTTTTATATTGGTTAAAATAATATTTTTTATAAAATTCATTCGATTGAGTATATTTTTTAAATTTAATTTAATTATTTAATGTGAATTTAATTTTTATGGATTCAATATATTTTTATTGGTTTCATGTTGTTTTTGATTGAATTAGATATGGTATGGTTTAGTTTCTTTTGGTTTGGTATGGTAAAGATACATTTGGTTAAACTCAATCCATATGAAGTAGAAACAAGCCAAACCAAAATTAATTGATGTAACCCATGTTGACCTAAAATAAATTTACCTGAAAAAATCACACATTACATGATCTAAAATGAATTGAATCAAATTGATCATATATGAAATGATATTATTAAAATTTAAATAAATTAATGACATAAAATAAAACCATCCTTCTAAAAATACCATATAATGGTGTTGGAAATAAATAAAATCAAATAGAATCAATGTTGAAAAATGTAATTCTAGAATTTTTATGTTAATTGATCCAACCCATCCTGACTGACTACAGGCCTAATTGTCTCCTCCAAACATTACCAGGTTAGATGTGAATCATACAAATTAATTAAACCAATTTAGGACTAACAAAATTGATGTGGATATAATATCATAGAAATACTCATCCCAAATCAAAATAGACCATTTAAAATTCACAGAAATCTAATAGAACTAAAATAAATCCATTATAACCCATGATATCTAAAAATATTAACCCAAAAATAAATCAAAACAATTGAGTTGTGCTAAACTAAATATCACAGAATGAACTTGGAACGAGTCCAACATCCAAAATATAGTTTTATTAACCCAAATTTACCTAATTGATTTTAAATAATTATCAGTGTGATATAATATACAAAAAATAGACAATTCCAAAATCAACATAACAAAAACCATAATAAATGGAAATAAAAAAACGAGATAAACTATAATTAATCAAAAAATATTTATTTTATTTTTCTGGATGTATTTATAATATATATGAAATGATCTGAACATAACTAAACTAGTGAAAATATTTCTAACATAATTTTACTATATCTTAAAAATTAATGAACTAAATTTAATCTAAAAGATAAAAAAAATAACAAAATTCTAATTTATACTTATCTATATAAATACACCGTAACTAATCCACACTAACCAAAACAAAAATAGCCATGAATTTAGCATAAATGAAAAAACATGAAACAAAAATAACTAATCTTGATAAATATGAAGGCAAATTAAATAAAAATTTCCAAATAAAATGAAATGAAAATAAATGAAATAGGAATAAATGGAATAAATAAATATAAAGGAACTAAAATAAAATGACTCCACATAACTAAATCTTTGTGAAACTGACTAAACTAATATCATAATACTAATTTCCAATAGGAAAAAAAATATTATGGATTAAATAAACCCTAATGCTTATAAAAAATATTAATTATTGTGAATAGGATATATTTGAAGAAACTGCTCATGTAGTCCCAAACTGAGTAAAAAATATATATAATGAATTATTGGTTCCCTAATGAATGATGGATAATTATTCAGGTTATATAAAATTTTAATTATTATTTTGATCATTTATGTATTCAATTCCATTAAAAACATCACAAAACCATATAATAGATCTTTTAAAAAATAATTGACCAATGTAACAAATCATATGAAATAAAAATAGTAAGGATTTTCTGTAGCCTCTAATATCAGGATGTCATTTAGTTAATTCTATATGTCAGGAAGAACATGTATCATGTCATAGGTTTTGATATCCTAATATATTAATATGAAGTTTCTTCATGTCATGACCAAGTCACTCTAGAAAAACTCTTATGTATATGACAAACTCCATTAGATACACTTATGTATCCTTTCCTTTATTGAAAAACCTTATGTAGAGTTTATAAAAACAAAAAGGTATACCATATAAAACCATATGCATACTAAGTAAAAATATTTCATGTCCCATATAAAAAACATAAACATCCTTTACCAAAATATCATTCATAAAAAACATAAGAAAAACTCTATAAAATACTTATCCCTATATCCTATCAAATTTATGAGAAAATACTAAAAAGTTAAAAAAATATAAAACATGTTAACAACAATAAATTTATAGGTATATATTAATTATCAATACATAATTAAGGAATCATGTTTTCTATATTTTTAATATTGTTTTATATTGTAAAATTTTTTTGTCTACATAAAATTTTGTTGATAATTATTTATTGTCTTATTCCACTATTATCTTCCCAATTGAAGAAATTGTTTTATTATTTATTTGGAAATTAGTTATTCCTTATTATGAAATTCCATTATTAGATGAATATAGAAAAAAAGTGGACTGTGTAGATGCCAGAAGACTTATTATAGTTATGTGCACTTAATTGAAAAGGCTCAAGGGTGGAGAAGATAATATTAAATATTAGAACTTAAGTGATTAATTTTATTTTAACTCTTTAATTTTCTTATATTTTTTTCTTAGTTTAATTATGAAATGGTTTTTAGTGGAATAACACACAGTTTTCATTTTTTATTTTTTATCTAGTGTTATTTAACATTAATTTACATAGAAAATATTATTATGGGTAGTAGTGAATGTAAAAATAAACAAAAATAAACTTATTTAAAATTTAATATTTAAAGGTGCTTGGGAAAGAAGAAGTGATTATGAGATCATGATTTGGGATTTAATTTAAAATAATAGTTTATATGATATTCTATTTCATTGAATCAAACTCAATGTTCCAGATGTTTCTTATTTCATTAAAGATTATAGTTTCACAAAATATGTGATGTTTTGATTTGGAGGATGGATGTGGGATTTTATTGACTCGTAATAAGAATTAATTTTTTTTCACTAGTTGGGTTTCCAAGATATGATTTATTTAAATTCATTATATTTTATTTGGTGTACTCGTAATGTATCTTAGTGGTACCTCTATTTCAAATTAGAGCAAACCATATCATGGTATCATGGTGGGTGCTTTGATATAGATCAGTGGGTGGAATCCACAATCATATAACATAATATCCATGGGTATTAGGTGAATCATTCTAGGGTGGAAAAAACCATGTCCTAGATGTAACATCCCAGGTAATTAAAGAATAAATAATTTTCATATTTATTAATATTTGAGAATTAAATATGAATTTTAATTAAAAGGGGTTGCTATGTTCGATAGCGTACCCGATACGCAACGATGAGTTTCTTTGAAACTTACGTAGCACACTAGTAATAAAATAATATTTTTTTTTAAAATGTTAGTTAACAAGTAGTCGTTGTACTGGCGGGAATGAATAGAAATTACTAAAATATGAATAGATATGTTTTTATATGTTTTTACATTTACCCAATAAAAGATAAAGGCTTAAAATACGGAAAGAGTTCAATTTTAGGCTTTTATACTCTAATTTTCACTAAAGGTTCACTTATCACCTTTTAATGGTGAACCGTCATTGAATATAGTTTTGATCACTCTTATACATTCTTTTGGACCAAATAAAACTCTTATTAAGAATCGGGACATCAAATTTTACTTTGTGTAATTTTTGGTACCTTTCTGATAAAGTTCATTTTTTTTATGAATAGTGTAAAATGTTGCATTTTAATTCAAAACCTCTTTTTGATCTAATTTATTTATATGATTAGATTATGTTTTGAATTGGTTTTTAAGTAAAATTAGAATCTATTTTTACCATTTTATCCAATGGTGGTCATTGGAATCAATTTCGATTTGAAATTAGACTTAAACTGGTGTCAATCTTTTGATACTTATTGTTTTGTAAAAACACGCTATTTGCTCTGGCAGCGGGAATTAATTATTAAATTAATTAATGTGACTTATATGATTTGAATTTTGTAAAATGGACTTCATTTTTGAATTCGGAATATCAAATATAGCTTAGGGTGAATTTTTGGTAATTTTCTGAAAAACTTCAATTTTTGATGAATAGTGAAACCACTAAGTGGTAATCAAGCAAACTGATTTTCCAGTTAAATGAAAGTTTACCCCTAATGTGTTTTGAATTTTGAAAATCCGACATACATGGTTGTCATTAAGAAGTAAAATGTGGTTCAATGAGATTAAAATAATTTTTTGGTGAATAGTAACTTATTATGTTCTTAATCGCGATTAGTGGTAATTAGGGTAGTTTAAGGTATAATTAATACTTTAATAATATGAAATGACCTAGACACATGTCCCAACCCCATTGGTTGTGTCATGGCCGACCAAGACAAGCCATGGCCTAACTTGGGGACCCCATGTATCCACTTTAGTTGGAAAATGACAATAATATATTTTTATTTAATGTTAAAGTGAAAATGACACAAACATAATATGTTTTACGAAAACAATTTTTAAGTAGGGTTATACAAGTCCAAATTTTGATTATAAATAGTCATTGGAAAGATAAAAAGATTTCCTATATCATAGTATTTTTTTTTATAATTTTTAGACATTAAAGAAATTAAATTATTTATGACATAATAATGATGCAGCGATGACATCATTATTTGACAATTTAATTAAAATGGAAAGATAATGAAAAATCTACAATATACACATGGACAAAACCAATTGGATGAGTGGATTTCGAATCCTTATCACCTTATCCACGAATTCTATCAATGTGGGACCTTTTAAAACCGAAACACATTTTCAAACAAAGTTATATTTCTTTACTTTCCAAAAGTGCCCCTCCTCTCCTCTTATAAAAGGCCCCCACCTCCACCTTATTTCACACACTCTTCAAGCCTTTGGCTCGGCCAACCCCTGCCCATTTGCTCTCTCCACATCCCTCTCCTCATCCTAGAGGATTCCCTTTGGGCAGAATCCTTTCAAAGGAAGCCTTTAGGCTCAAACCAAAAGAAGTTACACTTTTTAAGGTATTTCATTCTCTCATGTTCATTTGTTTTATTTTTCTTCTCCAACCCCCTAAACTCTTTTTATTTACTTCTTTTGTAACAACACCAGTATCTTCAATATACTAGGATGTTGTTATAAGATTTATTTGAGCTACACTCTCACACAACTACATCAAATGGTTAAAGAACATACGGTTTCCGTGGATGGCGAAATTCTGCCTCCCGAAACGATGATTGTTCAATACTCATTTAACACCTTCAAAGGTGGCCATTATGATGTCACTATTTTTATATATGATATGTAATATGTTTATGTTTTACTTATTCTTCTGTATTTTTCATTTGTGTCTTACCTTTATGGCTTCCATTATGGGTATACGCGATATCTTCACTTAAGGAAGTGCGGACTACCGCCCCCTCAAAGTGATGTGATTCGTTAATGCCATATGTGGGACGTGTAAAGGATGGATTTAAAGTTATTATATATGATGTTATACTGGAATTATAATATACCTATATATATCATTATCATTTATTTCCATTAAAGTATGAGATAGAAATGAAAGTAGCGTTCATGCGTACGTACGGACTACCGTCTCCATGAACGGTGCATTTCATTTCTTATCCCCAAATGTAATGTACTATTAAAAGTACATGTATATAATGGATATATAAAATTAATGATATATCTAAATGATGAATATAATTCTGGAATTAAAATATACATAAGTCTCATTTAGTTTTAATTCCATTAATATGACAAAGAAATGAAAGTAGCGTTCATGCGTACGTACGGCTTACCGTCTCCATGAACGGTGCATTTCATTTCTTACCTCTAAATAATTATGTAATATTTTAAATACATGTATGTACTGGATATATATGACATATATGATATCTACATAATGAATACCATTCTGGATATAATGAACCTTTTACCAAATTAACAACATGTAAGTATAAGAAGTCAATTTTTGACTTAAGAACCAAATACCGACAAAATGAACATTATTAACTTAAATGATTACATGATGTTCATAACATGGTATAAAAGGAATAATGAACTTGAAAAAGATTCATAAGCAAGTAGAGATTAACTCAAGTTTATTATTCAGGAGTTTAAAGAACGGTCGGGTCAAGTCGGATACGAGGTATGGGAACTTCTTAACCCAATTTCCATTCTTTGGGTTAATCTCCTACTTTCAAATTATGTCATTATATTATTATGTCGTATCTTGTATTTGTACTTTATTTATGTGTACTTATAGTGAATACACATAATGTATCTATTTTATTTTAAAAATTATCTTTGTATGGGACTTCGTCTCAATCTCCTTTCGTTGAGGCATATTTTGTTTTATACACAACCTTCTTTTATACGGTGTATAAACCCCTTTGACTTTTACGTTTATTCAAAAGGAATCTTTTTTTATACGAAGCGTTTACTAAACGACAAAAGGGAATGTTTTTGTCATACGTATGCGGCGACAACGACTTCTCCGCCGTCGTAACCGTTATTTGAGTTTCGGCTTCCTCTACAAGCCATACCTTCTTTTTTTAAAAGAAAAATAAATACCATGTTTTACTTTGGTATTGAAAATGGTTTTCATAATATTTTTATATCAATGTGTGGTATTGATATCTTGTGATTGAATGTTGGAAATGTTATGTTTCCTTTATGCATGTTTTATGTGATACGTTTATGTTATGGTTCTTGGGCATTATTATGAAGACGGGTGGTTCCGTGATAAACTAAGGGCGGGTGAGCCCGTTATAGCTCTCCAATGCATTGGGTAACGCGAAGGAGTGAAACATTAAGGTTTCTCCGAAGAGATTTTCAGGGAATATACTGTGATGGGTATTCCAAACGTAACCAAGAGGGTTACTCCCTACGTAAGAATGTTATGAATGCCTCAAGTTACCTTTATGTCTTATGGTTTCTATGATTTATTCATGATTTTATGAGGCGTGTTAAAGTGCCTATGTTTTATGGGTAAAGTATGATTTCATTCTTATGTATATATGAACTCATGTTTCCTTTCCATGTTTTTTTTATAACCCATACTGAGTTTTTATTCTCATCCCAAGTTTTTGAAATGTTTTTCACAGGTCAAGGGAAAGGTACATGATAAGATGATAGAGTCAAGGATGTGTCAAGAAATAATCCATGTTTTATTTTAAATGTGTTTCCATTGATGGGAATGAAGAATACTATCTTTATGTAACCACTTTGTTTATATGTGGAATGTAATGCAAGTTTTATGATCTAATTCTCTAAAACTCTAAACCCGAAAAGATCCTCAACGTGTAATCTTGTAATAACTCAAGATTAAGTAAGGTTTAAGGCTGGGGCCTTATAGTTGGTATCAAAGGTCGGTTTAGACAACTTTAGGAGTTAGAAAAGTGTTAAATTATAATATGATTGAAATGATATAGCATTTACGGATTACCATGTTGCTTCGCCTAAGATATTTCCATGTTCAGAATGGTTTTCCGTAGGGGAAACAAAGCAGCTATGTTGGGACGACATCAGGAGGAAGACAACCTTCCAAATCAGCAACCTGAGATGGTTGGAATCGGAACTGAACAGTTTGTTGCAGTGATGGCACAGTTGACTCAGGCTATAAATGGTGGTGGTATCCATGCACGAGATCAGCCAGATCAACCGCATAGGAACATGTCAATGGTGGAACATTTCATGAGGCAACATCCCCCATCATTCAGAGGATCATCTGACCCTGTGCAAGCTGAAGGGTGGATTAAAGCACTGGAGAAGATTTTTGATGTCATGGGGTGTTCAGACAATCAAAAGGTTAGTCTTGCTATTTACCGTTTGGAGGGTGAAGCAGATCAGTGGTGGTCTATGGTTAAAAATATCAGGGACGCCGATGAGATTGATGCTCTTGACTGGGATGAATTCAAAGGTATGTTTCTTGAGAAGTATTTTCCTAAGGCTGTTCGACTTAGGATGGAAAATAAATTCTTGGAATTGAGGCAAGAGGAAGACTCAGTGGCTGCCTATGAAGAAAGGTTCACTCGATTGGCAAGGTATGCTCCCAATTTTATCCGAGACCTTGATAGTAAAATCAACCGTTTTTACTCAGGATTAAAGACAAAGTATCGAAGGGCATTAGCTTATCGTGAGTTTAAAAGTTATGAAAAGCTTGTTCGATGTGCTGAGAAGGTGGAAATGGAGTTTGCCGATGACCAAGTGTTCTATAACAACCAGCAGAAGAAGAGACCGAGGTTGCAGGAGAAAGGTAAGAATTCTTCAAAAAAGTCTGATGGTAAGAGAACTAAGTTTCCAGTTTGTGATAAATGTGGCAAAAGGCATGCTGGGGAATGTCTTCTGAATTCTGGGAAGTGCTACCGATGTGGTAAGATGGGACATAAGGCTCGTGATTGCACTGAAAAGGATCAAGGTGAAGGTAAGAATAAATTTGATTTACAGTTAGTGAAATGTTATAAGTGCAATGAGATGGGTCACTATGCAAACGAGTGTCCGACAAGGAGCTTGAGTGATGGGAAGCAGTTAGACTACAAGCAGAAAGGGGTGGTGAAATCCTTTGCAACTACTTCAGCAGATGTTGGGCCATCGAATGAAGTGGTGTCAGCTCCAGGGAGCTCAGTATTTTTCGAAGATTGACTTGAGGTCGGGGTACCATCAGTTGAATGTAAAAGAAGCAGACGTTCCGAAGACTGCGTTCCGTACTAGATATGGCCATTATGAATTTGTAGTTATGCCTTTTGGGTTAACCAATGCACCTACTGTATTCATGGACCTTATGAATAAAATTTTCCATGAGTTCTTGGATAAGTTTGTGTTTGTGTTTTGAGGTTTGTGAAGAGGTTATGTGTGCCTTGTGATTCACAGTTGAAGAGAGAGTTGTTATGTGAAGCTCATAGTTCTCCGTTTTCAGTTCATCCGGGCAGTACTAAGATGTATAGAGATCTGCGGGAGTATTACTGGTGGGATGGAATGAAAAGAGATATTGCTGATTTTACTGTGAAGTGTTTGACATGTCAACAGGTTAAAGCAGAGCGGCAGTTACCGAAAGGGATGCTTCAGCCTTTACCAGTGCCAGAGTGGAAATGGGAGAATATATCCATGGACTTTGTTGTTGGATTACCGAAGACATCTCGAGGTAATAATGCAATCTGGGTTATTGATGATCGCTTGACTAAATCTGGTCATTTCCTTGCTATACGGGATACTTTCTCTCTTGATCAACTTTCCCGTTTGTATCTTAAAGAGATAGTCAGGTTACATGGAGTTCCTCTCTCCATTGTATCAGATCGTGATCCCAGGTTTACCTCTAACTTTTGGAAAGGCCTTTAGAAGTCGTTGGGTACTGAATTAAATTTTAGTACAGCTTTTCATCCTCAATCAGATGGGAAGTCAGAACGAACAATTCAGACATTGGAGGATATGCTACGAGCTTGTTCTATGGATTATCAGGGAAGTTGGGACCAACATCTTTCTTTGGTTGAGTTTTCATATAATAACAGTTTTCATTCTAGTATACAGATGGCACCATTTCAGGCATTATATGGGAAGCGGTGTCGAACTCCAGCTTTCTGGGATGAAGTGGGTGAAAGAAATTTGATGGGACCAGAATTGGTAGAAGAGATGGTAGAAAAAGTTCAGTTGATTCAGAAACACATGAGAACAGCTCAGAGCAGGCAGAAGAGTTATGCGGATAACCGGAGGAAGGATCTATCTTTCGAGGTAGGTGATCATGTTTTTCTCAAGGTTTCTCCTTGGAAAAGTGTGATGAGATTTGGTAAGAAAGGAAAGTTGAGTCCAAGGTTCATTGGACCATACGAAATTCTGGAAAGAGTTGGATCAGTTGCATACTGAGTGGCTTTACCTCCGAGTTTATCTCAGGTACACAATGTTTTTCACGTTTCGATGTTGAGAAAGTATATGCCAGATCCATCTCATGTTTTGAGTCCAGAGGTAGTTCAGCTGGAAGAGAACCTATCTTATGAGGAACAACCGGTCCAGATTCTTGACCACAGGGAGCAAGTGTTACGGAATAAGGTGATTCACCAGGTAAAGGTTTTGTGGAAAAACCACATGATTGAAGAGGCAACATGGGAATCTGAAAATACTATGAGGGATAAATACCCCCACTTATTTTGATAAGTGAATAAAATTGCGAGGACGCAATTCCCAAAAGGGGGGAAGGATGTAACATCCCAGGTAATTAAAGAATAAATAATTTTCATATTTATTAATATTTGAGAATTAAATATGAATTTTAATTAAAAGGGGTTGCTATGTTCGATAGCGTACCCGATACGCAACGATGAGTTTCTTTGAAACTTACGTAGCACACTAGTAATAAAATAATATTTTTTTTTAAAATGTTAGTTAACAAGTAGTCGTTGTACTGGCGGGAATGAATAGAAATTACTAAAATATGAATAGATATGTTTTTATATGTTTTTACATTTACCCAATAAAAGATAAAGGCTTAAAATACGGAAAGAGTTCAATTTTAGGCTTTTATACTCTAATTTTCACTAAAGGTTCACTTATCACCTTTTAATGGTGAACCGTCATTGAATATAGTTTTGATCACTCTTATACATTCTTTTGGACCAAATAAAACTCTTATTAAGAATCGGGACATCAAATTTTACTTTGTGTAATTTTTGGTACCTTTCTGATAAAGTTCATTTTTTTTATGAATAGTGTAAAATGTTGCATTTTAATTCAAAACCTCTTTTTGATCTAATTTATTTATATGATTAGATTATGTTTTGAATTGGTTTTTAAGTAAAATTAGAATCTATTTTTACCATTTTATCCAATGGTGGTCATTGGAATCAATTTCGATTTGAAATTAGACTTAAACTGGTGTCAATCTTTTGATACTTATTGTTTTGTAAAAACACGCTATTTGCTCTGGCAGCGGGAATTAATTATTAAATTAATTAATGTGACTTATATGATTTGAATTTTGTAAAATGGACTTCATTTTTGAATTCGGAATATCAAATATAGCTTAGGGTGAATTTTTGGTAATTTTCTGAAAAACTTCAATTTTTGATGAATAGTGAAACCACTAAGTGGTAATCAAGCAAACTGATTTTCCAGTTAAATGAAAGTTTACCCCTAATGTGTTTTGAATTTTGAAAATCCGACATACATGGTTGTCATTAAGAAGTAAAATGTGGTTCAATGAGATTAAAATAATTTTTTGGTGAATAGTAACTTATTATGTTCTTAATCGCGATTAGTGGTAATTAGGGTAGTTTAAGGTATAATTAATACTTTAATAATATGAAATGACCTAGACACATGTCCCAACCCCATTGGTTGTGTCATGGCCGACCAAGACAAGCCATGGCCTAACTTGGGGACCCCATGTATCCACTTTAGTTGGAAAATGACAATAATATATTTTTATTTAATGTTAAAGTGAAAATGACACAAACATAATATGTTTTACGAAAACAATTTTTAAGTAGGGTTATACAAGTCCAAATTTTGATTATAAATAGTCATTGGAAAGATAAAAAGATTTCCTATATCATAGTATTTTTTTTTATAATTTTTAGACATTAAAGAAATTAAATTATTTATGACATAATAATGATGCAGCGATGACATCATTATTTGACAATTTAATTAAAATGGAAAGATAATGAAAAATCTACAATATACACATGGACAAAACCAATTGGATGAGTGGATTTCGAATCCTTATCACCTTATCCACGAATTATATCAATGTGGGACCTTTTAAAACCGAAACACATTTTCAAACAAAGTTATATTTCTTTACTTTCCAAAAGTGCCCCTCCTCTCCTCTTATAAAAGGCCCCCACCTCCACCTTATTTCACACACTCTTCAAGCCTTTGGCTCGGCCAACCCCTGCCCATTTGCTCTCTCCACATCCCTCTCCTCATCCTAGAGGATTCCCTTTGGGCAGAATCCTTTCAAAGTAAGCCTTTAGGCTCAAACCAAAAGAAGTTACACTTTTTAAGGTATTTCATTCTCTCATGTTCATTTGTTTTATTTTTCTTCTCCAACCCCCTAAACTCTTTTTATTTACTTCTTTTGTAACAACACCAGTATCTTCAATATACTAGGATGTTGTTATAAGATTTATTTGAGCTACACTCTCACACAACTACATCAAATGGTTAAAGAACATACGGTTTCCGTGGATGGCGAAATTCTGCCTCCCGAAACGATGATTGTTCAATACTCATTTAACACCTTCAAAGGTGGCCATTATGATGTCACTATTTTTATATATGATATGTAATATGTTTATGTTTTACTTATTCTTCTGTATTTTTCATTTGTGTCTTACCTTTATGGCTTCCATTATGGGTATACGCGATATCTTCACTTAAGGAAGTGCGGACTACCGCCCCCTCAAAGTGATGTGATTCGTTAATGCCATATGTGGGACGTGTAAAGGATGGATTTAAAGTTATTATATATGATGTTATACTGGAATTATAATATACCTATATATATCATTATCATTTATTTCCATTAAAGTATGAGATAGAAATGAAAGTAGCGTTCATGCGTACGTACGGACTACCGTCTCCATGAACGGTGCATTTCATTTCTTATCCCCAAATGTAATGTACTATTAAAAGTACATGTATATAATGGATATATAAAATTAATGATATATCTAAATGATGAATATAATTCTGGAATTAAAATATACATAAGTCTCATTTAGTTTTAATTCCATTAATATGACAAAGAAATGAAAGTAGCGTTCATGCGTACGTACGGCTTACCGTCTCCATGAACGGTGCATTTCATTTCTTACCTCTAAATAATTATGTAATATTTTAAATACATGTATGTACTGGATATATATGACATATATGATATCTACATAATGAATACCATTCTGGATATAATGAACCTTTGACCAAATTAACAACATGTAAGTATAAGAAGTCAATTTTTGACTTAAGAACCAAATACCGACAAAATGAACATTATTAACTTAAATGATTACATGATGTTCATAACATGGTATAAAAGGAATAATGAACTTGAAAAAGATTCATAAGCAAGTAGAGATTAACTCAAGTTTATTATTCAGGAGTTTAAAGAACGGTCGGGTCAAGTCGGATACGAGGTATGGGAACTTCTTAACCCAATTTCCATTCTTTGGGTTAATCTCCTACTTTCAAATTATGTCATTATATTATTATGTCGTATCTTGTATTTGTACTTTATTTATGTGTACTTATAGTGAATACACATAATGTATCTATTTTATTTTAAAAATTATCTTTGTATGGGACTTCGTCTCAATCTCCTTTCGTTGAGGCATATTTTGTTTTATACACAACCTTCTTTTATACGGTGTATAAACCCCTTTGACTTTTACGTTTATTCAAAAGGAATCTTTTTTTATACGAAGCGTTTACTAAACGACAAAAGGGAATGTTTTTGTCATACGTATGCGGCGACAACGACTTCTCCGCCGTCGTAACCGTTATTTGAGTTTCGGCTTCCTCTACAAGCCATACCTTCTTTTTTTAAAAGAAAAATAAATACCATGTTTTACTTTGGTATTGAAAATGGTTTTCATAATATTTTTATATCAATGTGTGGTATTGATATCTTGTGATTGAATGGTGGAAATGTTATGTTTCCTTTATGCATGTTTTATGTGATACGTTTATGTTATGGTTCTTGGGCATTATTATGAAGACGGGTGGTTCCGTGATAAACTAAGGGCGGGTGAGCCCGTTATAGCTCTCCAATGCATTGGGTAACGCGAAGGAGTGAAACATTAAGGTTTCTCCGAAGAGATTTTCAGGGAATATACTGTGATGGGTATTCCAAACGTAACCAAGAGGGTTACTCCCTACGTAAGAATGTTATGAATGCCTCAAGTTACCTTTATGTCTTATGGTTTCTATGATTTATTCATGATTTTATGAGGCGTGTTAAAGTGCCTATGTTTTATGGGTAAAGTATGATTTCATTCTTATGTATATATGAACTCATGTTTCCTTTCCATGTTTTTTTTATAACCCATACTGAGTTTTTATGCTCATCCCAAGTTTTTGAAATGTTTTTCACAGGTCAAGGGAAAGGTACATGATAAGATGATAGAGTCAAGGATGTGTCAAGAAATAATCCATGTTTTATTTTAAATGTGTTTCCATTGATGGGAATGAAGAATACTATCTTTATGTAACCACTTTGTTTATATGTGGAATGTAATGCAAGTTTTATGATCTAATTCTCTAAAACTCTAAACCCGAAAAGATCCTCAACGTGTAATCTTGTAATAACTCAAGATTAAGTAAGGTTTAAGGCTGGGGCCTTATACTAGATTTGGATATATTTTAGGAATCATTAATTAAATAAAGTGATAAACTATTGGGCTTTCATGATTTTTACACTACATTTTTTCGATTTTTGTTGAAAAATCTAAAACAAAATATAGTTATGGAATAATATTACATTTGGTTATATATTAATATAACTATAAATATATTTGAATCTATTTTTTTTATATTTTTTATTTTTACTTTGTGACCATTAATGAAAAAAGTATGGTTATAAGTGTTTTTATAATCTATTTAGCATAGATTTATGTTCTATATATCATGATATCAAATCCATAAAAGCTAATATTTTTATATTTATAAATCTCCCATAATTTTATGCTTAGTTTTTTCCAGGACATATGAGTAGTAATTGGCATGTTTATGTTATGGAGAACTAAATGAGGATTAATGAAATATAGATTCATCATGAATTTTTATGTTAATGTGTGAATTTTAGAATCATGTGTTTTACTTTCATTATGAATTGATGTATGCGAATATAACATTGCATTTATCCACGTTTTATATATTTTTATAGTTTGTTTTATGTTAGGATAAAGATGAGATATATATTTACTTGAATTACTTACATATAAGATAATTAATGGGATATGGGGGAATTATAAAATGAATTGGAATGGATTAAAAATTATTTTAATATTTTTAAATGTTGTCAATAATTTGGTAATGATATTTTAAGGATCACACAGGGATGTTTCCAACACTAAGAATGGGGTAGTGGTGAATTGGTATTTATATACATTTAACCAATTAAATCATTATCCCATTTTCACATATTCATTTATTTAATCAGAAGAAATATCTCTCCATTTATCTCTCCTTTAGTCATTATATATGTAGATATTTTAATAATAACAAGAGAAAAATAGGACTTGTTAAAGTGGTTCACCTCTTAGTGGATATGTATGTCACCAGTGTATAGTGGGTTTTATCCCCGATATAAATTCCTTTGAATAATCATAGAAATCATGGTAAATGGTATGGAATTTAAATAATAATCCTAAAATTGATCATTCATAACTCCCTGGAGGTATTTAGGTACCTTTATACAAGAGAATATATTTTCCCTTCCTCAATGCCAGATCACCTATGATGGGTCGTGTCCTTGAAAGACTGTATGGATTGATATTCTTCTTCATTGGAAATGATATAATAGGAATCCAGAAGATTACTTAAACTTAAAAAATTTATTAATTTATGTTATATATATAATTATCAGATTAGAAAATGATCTATAGTTAATACATGTGAACTCTCCCTTCTTCAGTCTTCTATAAAAATTGATTTCATTGGGTTGACTCTCTCGATTTTTCATTCATCATCATGTTCATTATTGTATAGAAGACAATTTTGTTTTTCCAACACCCCTTATCCATTCTACAAAACAAGATTAGATGATAAATTAAATGTCAGACCATTTAGATCTTCTTAATATTTTGTGAAAAATCATATCTCTAGCACAAAAACTCTAATCACTTTCTTTGAGTCATATAATTTACAACATGATTAAATTCAGAAATTTTTTCTTCTTCAAGTTCCAAAAAATATATCTTCAGCCATATTTCATTATTTTTTTCTCATATTTTTTATTTATACATCCTTATACTATGGAAGGTTTCAATTCACTAAAACTAAAAATATTGAATTCAAGTATTGTTTTATTGTTATCGTATACATTCGGATGAACAATGAGATATTTCCTTACTCAAAATATTTTATATGTCATGGTATTACTCTTCATTAAAATCCAAAAAAATACACCCATATATATTAATTTAAAATATTCTATATAATCATGGGTCACATTGCACCATGGAATTACCTAATACATAAATATTTTCTTTCGTTCATCATTGGTAACCAACTCACCAGAAACACTCATTTTTATGACCATTTCATTTTTTGTACATCTTCCAGAAGTGCGGTATCTACTTATATAGTGTGGAGAAATTCTAGAAACACTATATCCTACAATGATGGATCATTTATTCATGATATATAGAAATATGATCATTTTTAATATTAATTATTCTCAATGACCTGATGAACATTGCACAATGCATCATCAGATTAGTTATCCTTCTATTTATAATAATATTTTAGATATTATCTACTATGTTTCATTAAAATATTAATAATTTATCTTTATTTTAATTTTATGTAGTGAAAATATTTCATTACAAATAAATATGGAAAATATGAAATATATTATTTCTTATAAATAAGTATAATTGCAGTTCATATCTCACAAATTTAATGCAAGATAACACTTATACTAAGCATGTTGGAACCTACTCATAACATAAACTCACCAATGTTGACATTGAATTTAAAAATTCATCACATATATAGATGTTCATATATACTAGTTATATATTAATCGTATACTGATCCAAAAATTACTTGTACATAGATAGCCAAAGAAACAAATGTTGTGGTAAAAAGATACTATACTCACTGTACTTTGGGAATATTTTAGCACAAATTTGGTCTTCATGTAATCAATCAGAGCTTATCTTCAACTCATCCTATTGTATTATCAACCACTCCAAAAGATTAAAATTTTACCCAATGGATATATATTCAATGGTTGGCCCCTCACTTTCCCATAACAAGTAAATTATCAATCATGGCATCTAATTTGAAAATCAAAAAATTGGTACCAACTTCTATATTCTATATAGTGTTATATACAACATTTCCTCTATATTAATACATGTATTTAACTAGAATAATAATACACAAACATCCATTATTAATCTATAACACCTCAATAATATATATATATAATTAAAATAAACATGCAATATTCATAATGTTGTATTACACGTAACCCCAAGTTTAAAAGAATAGTGATATAATACAATTTTATTACCTAGATGTTGGAATAATATTTTTGAATTGTATTAACCACAGTGTAAAAATTATGTATAAATTTTAATTAATAATAAATAATTGGTCAATCTATGATGAAGACATTTTATGCATTAAAAATATGTTTTCTTAAAAAAAATTATTTGATTTTGTACTGGAAAATAATAATTTATTTCTTCCATTTTTGGAAATTTTATTTGAGAAAATAAATACAATTTATTAAATCATTCTGAAAATTTTACCATATGGTTATTGTTTGGGATTTTTTCATAAACATTTATTTTGATGTGAATATAAAAAGATTTATAATTTTGGAAATGACCATTATTCCCTTAAAAAAGGTAATTAAAATGTCAGATTAAGTCATTAATTTGATCATAATATAAAAAAATGTCAATTAATTCGAAATAATATAATTATTTACATAATAATCAATATAATATAGTATTTTTTATATATTTTCATTTTTATGTTGGAAAATTATTTTTTTTGTAAAAATCGTTTTTATCGCGTTTTATGGGATTGTTTTTTTAATTTAAATCCACAAAATATAGAAACATAAATTGTTAAAATTGAATGTATAATTGGTATATCAATTTCGAATTTTTTTTAATAAGTAAAATTTTATTTTTAGTGACTATTCATAATAACCACCTTTAAAACTCAATAACATGGGATAAATTTATAATTTATTAACAAGGGGGAGGGGTTTAGTCGAAATATGTATTGGTAAAATTTTTATAAAATTGATACTAAATAAGATTTTACCAATATATTTAGATCCCATTTATTCCTCCATCAAAGATGGTAAAATTTTGAGCCACATGGATTGAGTAAGACATTAATATATTTAAATATATTTGAAAATTTCTCTATGTGTCCTCTCCCTCCCTTATAAAGGAATACCACCTATCCTCTCATCCTCAGACTTCCTGATCAATATAGATAATCCAATCCATACCAAAATAACTTAAATAAATCAATAAAACAGATCTATATGTCATATCTTGATCAAAACACCATCCTTAGATGGCTTCAGGTGTTATAAAAAAGTGTTTTTCATAAGGATGAGGTATAACACTTAACTGAGTGTTTTTATTTAATTTATTATGATGCATGATTTAAATAATTGTTAAACACGACAATATAATTATGTCAAAATATTCCATTTTCAAATATTTTATAATTATAATGGTTAAACCATTATTCATCTCTTTACCCATAAAATGGGAAACAAAATAATCATTCGTGCATATGTGGAGACTACCGCCTCGCAGTGTAATGAATTTTGTTTTTCAAACAACCATTCAGGGTTAGTTATTATAATGGATTTTATATTTATATATTATATTTACAAAATAAATTCCTTTTATATTTATAGGATCTTATATACCTTCTTAAGTTTACAACTGTTAGAAAATGATGATGTTGCTTTTTTGTACTTATAAATTACCACCACAATGAAGCGATGTGATTTTTTACACATCATCGATTTATATAATAAATTAAAAAATAATTTATATGGGATAAAAATGAAAATTAATTTAAAAATATGATTATGAAGATGTTTAAACATTAATAATTATGTGAATACGAGAACCATAGAACTAAATTACGAATATAAAACATTACAATATTCACTCGAATGTTCATTTTAATAAATAAATATATAATAAATGTTTCATTATAATTTAAAAATTTACAATAAAAATTAAATTATGTATGAATATGATTTTAATATAACTATAATAAATTTATATTTATTATATTGGATATTAGAACATTTATGAAACAAGATGAGAGTTGTAGTAATGGTTTATGTTACAATTTCATTTCATTTCTAGTTTATCAATACTAAATTTACATTGAGTGAAATTATAAAACCCTTATCCTTAGAAATAATTTTTTTTCTTCTCTTTTTATTAATGAAGTAATTTCTAAGTATTATTATCATTATCAACTATTTGGAACGTATAATAATTGTTAAAGTGTTTTTAAATAAAAACTAAAATTATTTTCTTTTTGGCTGATAAAATTTTTATTCCTTGTCCATTCTCATCCAATATTATTTATAGAAGTTTACATATTTAATTGATATGTTTTAAAAAAGTATTTATTTGTTAAATTTTTTATTTAATATTTTTTAAAAGGAATCTTTTTAGAAAAAAAATTAAAAAGAACAATTTTTTTCTTTTTAAAAAAGCCTGAAAAGAATGTTCACTTTTAACTAGTATGGTGTAAATGGATTTTACAAACATAAACCATTTATTTACTTGAATAATTATTTTGTTGAATCATTATTGTTTATTACTTATAATATTAATATTATATAAATATTCTGCAAAAAATTTATCATAATAAAACGTTACTTTCATTTGTTTTTAATGAAATGTTAGAATTCTAATTTAATGGTATTTTTAATTTATGTAACAATATTTTAAGGAATTATATGCTTCTATGGGGATATTTTTCTTATGACACCATCACCAGTATTACTCTGGATGTCATATTATTATAATTATTTAATTTGTATTATCTGAAATCCATTTATTCCCCTGGGTTATTTAATTAATTATGTAACATTTATGTAATGTAATTATTTTCTAATGTATATTCATTGATTAAATTATTTAATTGTTATAGAATCCATTTTGTTTCCACAGGTGGTGATATTATGATTGTATTTTGATATATTGGAACACAAATTAATGGTTTTGATTATATGATTGGTGGAACCAATATCATATAGCCCTCCAATGTGTGGGATAAATATGGGTATCTTACGAGATAATTAGGACTGGAATGGGGGAGTAAACCTCATTCAGTCTTTGACTCTATCTAATAAGAAAGTTTTGGGAGTGAAACACGATGATGGAAATTTTGGATAGGGGAGTGAACATAATCAACTAAGTTATTATTGGAAATGAGACCTGACTAAAGAAATTATTTTGCATGCTTAACTGAATGACAAAAACTTATATATTATAATTATAATATGTTATCCGAGATCATATTAATTATTGATGATTCCAAAAAATTATAATTTATGTATTTTATTATGAGAAATAATTATTATGTGATTTATGATTAATGATATCTGACATATTGGGAATAATCATAATAAGTTATAATCCTATTTTTATACTCTTGTTCTTATCTTACGATCACTTTTTATCATTGATTGATATATATTATGTTTACACTTTTTGAGCATCAATGATCACTGTAATGAACCAGGTATTTCTAGAATTATAATTTTTTATTTCTATTAATACTTATGAAAAAGATATTAATATTAAGATAAAGGGGAATATTTTTCTGATAGTGTACTCGACACGCAATAACAAGCTTCTCCAAAATCATAAATTGCACACAACAATGAGTTATACTGCAAAATAATACAATAATATTATTATTATTTTAAAATGTATTTAACGCCAAGCTGTTGGAATGGTGGAAATGAATAGTATCAAATAAACTTTTGAATATGGTTTAACCATGTTTAAACTTTGATTCCTTGATTACCAAATTTTTTAGAAATTGAAATAAAAAACCAATTGAATATAATGGATTTGTTTTTTTAAACCTATTTAAAAGAGAATAATTGGGTTTTCATATCACTCTTTATGGATTTTTAATTAATAAAAAATAAATGATATATATTCAATGTAATGTTTTAAATTCATCTTATATGTTATCTAGATAAGTTATAATAATAAATTCATTTTTCAGATAAAGAAAGTATTTTTTTAAAAATTCAGTTTTACCGCCATTTGACGGTGAACTATTTTTAAATCTACTTTTGAAACATTTATATGTTTTATTTTACAATATAAACTTCTTATTTAGAATAGAAACATAAAAAATTAATTTGGATGAAATTTTTTTATTTTTCTACCCAAGTTCATTTTTTAATGAATAGTGAAAAATAATGCATTTTAATTCATAACCGCCTTTTACTATGATTTATTTATATAGTTATATTGTACTTTTAATTGTTATTAATGTTTAATTGGATTATATTTATATCATTTAATCTTATTTTGTTTATTGGAAGCAATTTTACTTTGAAATTGGACATAAACGCATGTCAATCCTTTGATAGTTTTTACTTCTTAAAAAGACGCTTTTTTGTTTTGACAACCGGAATTAATTTTAAATTAATTCATGAAAATTCTGTGTATTAAATATGAAAAAATGGATTCTATAGTTGAAATAATTATTTATAAAATCATTAAACAGGTACCTTTTTTAATACTTTATGAATTTGAACATCAGTAATTATTTTATTTACCATGGTTAAAGGGTAAATCTGATAAATAAGGGTAACAAATAATATTATAATAATATAAAACTTCCCAAAAATGTGTTGTAATCATATTTTATGATGCATATTCGACCCTGGGAATCCTTGAGTCGATTTGGGGACCCCCTTAAACCACATAAAAGTGAAAATGTCATTTTATAAAAATTAATTTAATGTAAAGAAAAATGTAATATAAACATGTATCTTTTTATAAAACAATTTTTATTTGTTGTTATACAAGTGATATTTTCTACAATAAATATAAATTTTAAATATAAAAAGTTTCCTATATCATGGTATTTTATTTGTAATTTTTACACTGTAAATAAATATATTTATTTATGACACAATGATAATGTAGTAATTACCTTATTGAAAAATGATTTAAGTAAATCATATTATAAATATAAAAATAAATTTATTTTAGAACTTTTTATGCCATAAAATAATAGTAGGGTTGATTATGACCTTATATATTATTTTTAATGATTTTTTTTCTATATAATCATGTAGTAATGTATTTTTGAAAAGTCATGATATGAATAGTAAAAAAATTACATAAATGAGTTTAAAAAATATTAATTTACTAAATGATATTATAGTCTTACAAATCTATGATTTAGAAAAGTGAATTAAATAATTTTTAACATGTTACTAATGAACCCCTTGTGTTTTGATTGGCATTTTAGGGTTACTATATTAAAAAGATAGTATGAATATAAAAGAAGAAATAGTTAGAGTTAAATTAGTTAACTAAGGGTTAAAGAAAAATGATAAGGTTAATTTTGAAAAAAAAACATTTCTAAAACCTATTGGTTGAAAGGATTTAGAACCATAATAACTTTATATTTAAATTAAAGGAGTTGGGGACCTTTTAAAATTGAAATTATGTTTATAATAAAATAATGATTCAAAATTTTCATAAAGTACCAGTCCTTCATCTTATAAAAAGTCACTACCTCTAACCCCTTACTCACACCTCTCAAGCCCCTTGTATAAGACCCCAGCCTTAAACCTTACTTAATATTGAATTAAACGAATAATTCACATTGAGGATATTTTCAGTTTTAGAGTTTTAGAGAATTAAGACATAACTATTACATCTCAAAATATTACAAAGTAGAAACTTCTACTAAGTTTATATAAAATAAAAACTCTTAAAAAGAAACATGTCTAGTTCCATGTTTTTGATATCATGACTTTTCCTTGATCCCATCCTTGACCCTATTCCACTTTAAGTCCTGTGAAAAACATTTCCAAAACTTGGGGTGAGCATAAAAACCTTAGTAAAGGATACACAAAGAAGGAAAACTATTAGTTTTTCAAAGCAACAAGTAAACCATGTACACTTTATCAATGTAATACCTTTCACCTTTAGGAAGTAGAAAAAACTCTTCACTGAATAAAATATCATTAATTACCCTTTGGTAACCAAAAGATTACCATAAATCCCATATAAAGACCACATAACATATAAAGGTATCATGGGACACAAACATACTTAAATGGAATAACCATATGGTCGACTTCCACACATAATTAATGGAATAGCCATACGGCCGACTTCCATATCCAATGCATTGGAGGTTATAACATAACCACCCATCCGGGTATTCACAGAACCACCCATCATATGGTTTATCACATAACCACCTGAAAATGTCCAAGTACCATCATTACACATAAAATATTGAAAATATAAACATTTCAATAAAAACATTTCATTTTCAATCAAAATAAGTAATTCCAAGATATTTAATTAATCAATCTATTTTCAAAAATCATTTAAAATAGATTTCTGAATCAATGTGTCCCATACCACTTTGAAGCTTTTATTGGAATTATAATTTTAAAACATTAATTTACATATAAATAAATACTGAAAACCATTTTGAAAACATAGATATTAAAGATAAAGATTTGGAATAATGAATCTTTAAAACATTTAAAGTGATATTTTTTTTAAAGAGTTTTTAACAAAATGAGAGACTCTTGAATACAAATAATTACGGAATAACATGTAATCCGAGCTTTATAATATCATGAGAATAAAGGGATTCATGATATAATATGTCAAAGGACAGTATACACACCATATAAGAGTGAATTGGTGCATAACAACAATGAAGCCTCAATGGAAATGTAATTTGAGATGAAATCCATTATAAAGATGTTATCCTTAAATTAAGGATAAATCTATCACATAATTATGTGTGAGAAATATAAATACAACAAATATAAGAGGATATTAAGTGTGAAACAATAAGAGTTCATTCAAACATAATCTTGGAAAAACAAAACCAATGACCTAGATATTTAACTCAATTAAATGAGATTGAGTTATGATTTCCCATACAAGTTTGTAAGAATTTATCAATGAGATGATTATGTGTAGAAATACTATATCCACAAAAAGGTTTGTGGAAATTACAACATAGACATTCCACACATAATCTTGGAATAATAAAATCAAGAAGTAGAGGTTTAACCCAAATAATTGAAAGTGGGTTAAGAAGTTCCCTTACAGAAATCCGACAGCCTAACGACGTCAATTTAAAATTTATAAAATGAGTTGATGAGAGAGAAAATGGTATCTAATCAATTGGACATAAAATTTACATAAATAAGGATATAGAAGAACATATCCCAACATAATATTATGTGAATTAAAAGACATAACAAAAGAAGTCTTTTAAAAAGAGGAGGGTGAAAGGTCCCCATACCGAGTTGGGTAACTTTCGAAACGTACACCCAATGGAAGAAGGGTCATAAAATGAAGATGTAAATACCCATAAAATAAATTATACTACAAAAAGGGTATAATAATGGGCATTAAATACACAAATCAAAGGAAATAGTGGCAAACGTAGCATAAATGTCACGGGAATAAAAGTGAGATGAAAAATCCCTTACAGAATCTCGGCAGCCTAACGACACCACTTAAAATGTCCAAAAATGGATTTATGAGATAAAATAGGGTCTCTCATAAAATTAACATAAAATGTACAGTATTAGGAATATAAAATAACATCCCTAAACATAAGAAAGATGAGCTTAAAATAAATTACATAAAAGAGTGTACTGAAAAAGAAAGAGAGGGGTAGGATCCCTTACCTCGGGTCTGACTTGACTCGATCAATCTTTAACATCCTGAATAATAAACATGAGTTAATTTCCACTTTCATAAGAACCTTTTTCATGTTCATTATTTCTTTTATATCACTTATTTACATGTTATAAGAATTATGTAATCATTTATGTTAATAATGTTTGTTTTGTCGATATTTGGTTCTTAAGTCGAAAGTGGACTTCTTATAATTACATGTTGTTCATGTGGTCAAAGGTTCATTATATCCAGAATGATATTCATGATTTTTATATCATATATATCATATATATATATATATAATATACAAGTATTTATAATATTACAAAATCATTTAGAGGTAAGAAATGAAATGCACCGTTCATGGAGAAGGTAAGTCGTACGTACACATGAACGCTACTTTAATTTCTATGTCATATTAATGAATTTAAAACCAAATGAGAGTTATTTATATTTTAATTCCAGAATTATATTCATCATTTATATGTAACATAATTCATATATAATAACTTTAAATCCATCCTTTATACATCCCACATATGGCATTAACGAATCAAATCACTTTGAGGGGGCGGTAGTCCACACTTTCTAAAATGAAATTATCGTGTTTACCCACAATGGAAACCATAAAGGTATGCCAAAAAAGAAAAATACAGAAGCTTAAGTAAAACATAAACATATTATATATCATATATAAATATAGTGACATATTAATGGCCACCTTTGAAGGTGTTATATGAGTGTTGAACAATCATCGTTTCGTGAGCCAGAAATTCACCATCCACGGAAACAATATGTTCTTTAACCATTAGATGTAGGTGTGTGTAAGTGTAGCTCTAATTATTATTATAAAAAAATCCTAGTATATTGAAGATACTGGATTTTTTACAAAAGAAAATAATAAAAAGAGTTTAGGGGGTTGGAGAAGAAAAATAAAAGAAAAGAACACAAGAGAAGATGCTACCTTTAAATCGGGTAACTTTTTTTGATTTGAGCTAAAAGGCTTCCTTGGGAAGACTTCTTCCCAAAGTGAGGCTTCTAGGAGTAAGAGAGTGATGTGGAGATACAAAATGGGTAAATCGTGGCCGAACCAAAGGCTTGAGATGTGTGGGTAAGGTGATAGTGGTGGGGGCCTTTTATAAGAGGAGAGGAGGGGCACTCAAGGAAAGTAAAGAAATGTTACTTTATTTTAAAATGAGTTTCGGATTTAAAAGGTCCCACATTGATATAATTCTAGGATAAGGTGATAAGGGTTATAAATATACCCATCCAATAGGTTTTTGACAAGTGTAGGTATTAGATTTTACATTATCTTTTCATTTTATTTAATTCGTTAAATAATGAGGTAATGAGTGCATCATCATGATGTCATAAATAATTTAATTTATTTAAAGTCTAAAAATTATAAGAAAATACTATGATGTAGTAAATCATTTAATCTTTCCAATTAATATTTATAGTCAAACATCTAACTTGTATAACCCCATATAAAAATTGTTTTAGTAAGACAACACATGTTTGTGACATTTTAATTTTAACATTAAATAAAAAGGTATTAATGTCGTTTTCCTACCAATGTGGCTCCATGGAGTCCCAAAGTTGACCCATGGATTTTCGTGGTCGTCCATGAAACATCCCATGAGGGTTGGACATGTTTCAAACTCATCTCATATTATTAAAACATTATTTTTACCCTAAACTACACTAATTACCTCTAATCGCGATTAAAAACTTAAAAGTTACTATTCACCAAAAATTATTTTAATCCCATTGAACCACATTTTACTTCTTAATGACAACCATGTATGTAGGGTTTTTGAAATTCAAAACACAGAGGTGGCAATGTCTCATTTAAACGAAAAATCAGTTTCTTTAACTACCACTTAGTGGTTTCACTATTCATCAAAAATTGATGTTTTTCAGAAAAATACCAAAAATTCACCCTAAGCTATATTTGATATTCCGAACTCAAAAATGATTTAAATTTTAAAAAATTCAAGAAATATAAGTTGCATTAATTAATTTAATAATTAATTCCCGCTGTAAAAAAATAGCGTGTTTTTAAGAAACAATATCTATTAAAAGATTGACACTAGTTTAAGTCCAATTTCAAAGTGAAATTAATTAAAATGACCACTATTGGATTAAATGGTAAAAATATATATTCTAATTTTACTTTAAAAAAAATTCAAAAGATAATATAATCATTTAAATAAGATAGATTAAAAAGAGGTTTTGATTTAGTATACAACATTTTTCACTATTCATAAAAAATGAACTTTATCGGAAAGATACCAAAAATTTACACAAAGTAAATTTTGATGTCTCGATTCTAAAGAAGAATTTTATTTTGTCAAATATAACACATAAAATTGTCAAAAGTGGATTTAAAAGAGGTTCGCCATCAAAAGGCGGTTAATCGACCTTCTAATGAATATTAGAATGTTTAAGCCTAAAATTGAATTCATTCACTTTTTTAATCCTATAACATTTATTGTAAAAAGTAAAAATATTTGACAAATATATATAATAATTTTGTAGTCAGTTATTTTCAATCCCTCCATTACAATGGTTAGGCGTTAACTACCATTTATGATAATATTATTTTATTATTATAGTGCAACGTAAGATTTCAAAGGAACTCGTTGTTGCATATTGTGTAATCCATCAAGCATATCATTCCCTTTAAATTAATATTAACATTTTATTCATAAATAGGGATAAATATAAAAATTTCATATTCTTTATTTACCTGGGGTGTTACATCCTTCCCCCCTTTTGGGAATTGCGTCCTCGCAATTTTAAAATTGGGCTCGAAAACTTCATTGAAAGTCCCACATTGGAACAAGAGTCGGTAAAATAATCACTTTAAAAGAAAGAAAGAGGAGTACAGAGGTCACCTGAGTTAACCCATACTAGGATTGCATGTAAGAAAATATGGACATGGAGGAAAAAACAAAGGTTCATGTTCTGAGGGAGAGTGATAGTAAACATGTCTAGGAGAAAGTTAACCATAATAAAATCACAAACTTGTGATGGGTTAAACGGTATTTGATTCCCCAGTAGGAAAAGATAACATAAAACATTTTTGTTTTAAGTTATTATTCATTGAGGAATTTAATTTTGAGCTTAAAAAATCATAATGAAAAATACTTACTTGTCACGTAGACTTTCAACTTTTACTATATTCCTTAATCAAACTCATATTTTCTCCAAAATACGAGTATTTAGGAAGACTTTTTCACATTAAGAGTACTATAATCAACTTATAGAGAATCACCTATTCCACAAAAGAGAACAATATACTTCCCATGTCTTTAGAATTTAACCAAAACCAAAACCAAAAAGGTTAGTAAAAGATCAGATAATCCAGAAAAGGATAACCCTTTATAAAAAGAAAATCTATTCTTAATCTTCAAAATTTGTCCAACAAAACCCAAAGTTCAACGAGGACCAATCGATAAACAATTTGTCCATAAAATTTTTCAAATAAAACCAAACTAAGATTGAAACTCAAATATTAGAAGGATTTATTCACATAGTCTTCCAAGTTAAATCGTAACATTTATCTCCAAACAACATCAGTTGCTCTTAAAGTCTCGTATTGAAAAGTAATTAACCTATTCACATATCCTCCATGATAGGTTAATAAATTTCCATAGATAACCCAAAATCAACTTACTCTTAATTCATAAAATCATCTAACTAAAAATAATCAGTCAAACTAACCAGGGACTTCACATAGTCCAGTGGTAGGCGATAAATACGAGTTTCACTTTGGTTGTGGGTTCGATTCCAGCAGCTTTGTACGACGCGACGGGTTGTCAAACGGTCTATGTGTTTTCCTTTGTCCAAAACTACATAATTCTTAAAATATTCCCCAAAAAGAGATAAAATCTTCAAAAATGATCATAACATATTTTAACCTCAATTTTATCGCATGCCTTTCATTTTCCATCATATCATAGAGTAACCCATAATTTCCTAAAAAGTAAGGATCATAAAAACCCTAATGGTTACCTTTATAATTATTACTTGAACTTCCAAATCGAGTTGGTCATCTCGTACATGATGGATTATAGAACTCACCAAGGTTCATGTGGTTGATCATGAATCCATGATAGTTGGTTTAGCACAACCACGCGATTCCTCATTGAATCCCCCCTTTCATCCAGTCTCTTAATCAGAGAACCACCATAGTTTCCCTCAAATCCATTGTCACATTGGTGCCTGCTTGATCCATCCATTTACTTAAAACAGAAATGTCAGTGTGCATATATCAACAAAATCATCATGTACTAATGAGGAAGATAAACACTAAGATATACTTACCCATTCACTTTATCTAAAACTAGGACTCTTTATGAAATCCTAACCATTATGGTAATGTCAGTTATTCTTAGAGAATACCCTAACCTCTAAAGTTATCTAAACTGACCTCTGATACCAACTATAAGACCCCAACCTTAAGCCTTACTTAATATTGAATGAAATGAATAATTCACATTGAGGATCTTTTCAGGTTTAGAGTTTTAGAGAATTAGGACATATCTATTACATCTCAAAAGATTACAATGTAGAAACTTCTACTAAGTTTCCATAAAATAAAAACTCTTAAAAACAAACATGTCTAGTTCCATGCTTTAGATAGCATGACTTTTCCTTGATCCCATCCTTGACCCTATTCCACTTTAAGTCCTGTGAAAAACATTTCAAAAACTTGGAGTGAGCATAAAAACCTCAGTAAAGGATACAGAAAGAAGGAAAACTATTAGTTTTTCAAAGCAACAAGTAAACCATGTACACTTTATCAAAGTAATACCTTTCACCTTTAGGAAGTAGAAAAAACTCTTCACTGAATAAAATATCATTACTTAACCTTTTGTAACCAAAAGATTACCATAAAACCCATATAAAGAACAAATAACATATAAAGGTAACATGGGACATAAACATACTCAAATGGAAAAACCATACGGTCGACTTGCACATATACTTAATGGAATAGCCATACGGCCGACTTCCATACCCAATGCATTGGAGGTTATAACGTAACCACCCGTCCTGGTATTCACGGCACCACCCGTCATATGGTTTATCATGTAACCACCCGAAAAATGTCCAAGTACCATCATTACACATAAAATATTGAAAATATAAACATTTCAATAACAACATTTCATTTTCAATCAAATTAATTAATTCCAAGATATTGAATTAATCAATCTATTTTAAAAAATCCTTTAAAAGAGATTTTTGAATCAAAGTGTCCGATACCACTTTGAAGCTTTTATTGGAATTATAATTTTAAAACATTAATGTCCATATAAATAAATACTGAAAACCATTTTAAAAACATTGACATTAAAGATAAAGATTTAGAATAATGAATCTTTAAAACATTTAAAGCGATATTTTTGTTAAAGAGTTTTTAACAAAATGAGAGACTCTTGAATACAAATAATTTCGGAATAACATGTAATCCGAGCATTATAATATCATGAGAATAAAGGGATTCATGATATAATATGTCAAAGGACAGTATACACACCATATAAGAGTGAATTGGTGCATAACAACAATGAAGTCTGAATGGAGATGTAAATTGAGATAAAATCCATTATAAAGATGGTATCCTTAAATTAAGGATAAATCTATCACATAATTATGTGTGAGAAATATAAATACAACCAATATAAGTGGATATTAAGTGTCAAACAATAAGAGGTCATTCACACATAATCTTGGAAAAACAAAACCAATGACATAGATATTTAACTCAATGAAATGAGATTGAGTTATGACTTCCCATACAAGTTCGTAAGAATTTATCAATGAGATGATTATGTGTAGTAATAATATATACAAAAAAAGGTTTGTGGAAATTACAACATATAGATTCCACAAATAATCTTGGCATAATAAAATCAAGAATAAGAGGTTTAACCCAATGATTTGAAAGTGGGTTAAGAAGTTCCCTTACAGAAATCTGACAGCCTAACGACGTCACATTAAAATTCAGAAAATGAGTTGATGAGAGAGAAAATGGAATCTCATCACTTGGACATAAAATTTAAATAAATAAGGATATATAAGAACATATCCCAACATAATAGTATGTGAATTAAAAGACATAACAAAAGAAGTCTTTTAAAACGAGGAGGGTGAAAGGTCCCCTTACTGAGTTGGGTAACTTTCGAAACATACACCCCATGGAAGAAGGGTCATACAATGAAGATGTAAATACCCATAAATTAAATTTTACTACACAAAGTTTATAATAATTGGCATTAAATACACCAATCAAAGGAAATAGTGGCACACGTAGCATAAATGTCACGGGAATAAAAGTGAGATGAAAAATTCCTTACGGAAACTCGACATCCTAACGACGCCACTTAAAACTTCAAAAATGGATTTATGAGATCAAATAGGGTCTCTCATAACATGAAAATAAAAAATAAAGTATGATGAATATAAAATAACATCCCTAAACAAAATAAAGATTAGCTTAAAATAAATGACATAAAAGAGTGTACTTAAAAAGAAAGGGAGGGGTAGGATCCCTTACCTCGGGTCCGACTTGACTCGATATTTCTTTAAAATCCTGAATAAGAAGCTTGAGTTAATTTCCACTTTCTTAAGAACCTTTTTCAAGATCATTATTCCTTTTATATCACTTATTTACATGTTATAATCATTATGTAATCATTTAACTTAATAATGTTTGTTTTGTCGATATTTGGTTCTTAAGTCGAAAGTGGACTTCTTATAATTACATGTTGTTCGTGTGGTCAAAGGTTCATTATATCCAGAATTATATTCATGATTTGGATATCATATATATAAGATATATCCAAAATATACAAGTATTTATAATATTACATAATCATTTAGAGCTAAGAAATGAAATGCACCGTTCATGGAGACGGTAAGCCGTACGTACGCATGAACGCTACTTTCATTTCTATGTCATATTAATGGAATTAAAACCAAATGAGAGGTATGTATATTTTAATTCCAGAATTATATTCATAATTTATATGTAACATACATCATATATAATAACTTTAAATCCATCCTTTATACATCCCACATATGGCATTAACGAATCAAATCACTTTGAGGGGGCGGTAGTCCGCACTTCCTAAAATGAAATTATCGTGTTTAACCACAATGGAAACCATAAATGTATGCCACAAAAGAAAAATACATAAGTTTAAGTAAAACATAAACTTATTATATATCATATATAAATATAGTGACATCTTAATTTCTTCCTTTGAATGTGTTATATGAGTGTTGAACAATCATCGTTTCGTGAGGCAGAAATTCGCCATCCACAGAAACTGTATGTTCTTTAACCATTAGATGTAGGTGTGTGTAAGTGTAGCTCGAATTTTTATTATAAAAAAATCCTAGTATATTTAATATACTGTAGTTGTTACAAAAGAAAGGAATAAAAAGAGTTTATGGGGTTGGAGAAGCAAAAATAAAACAAAAGAACACAAGAGAAGACACTACCTTTAAATCGGGTAACTCTTTTTGATTTGATCTCAAAGGCTTCCTTGGGAAGACTTCGGCACAATGTGAGGCTTCTAGGAGTAATCGAGGGATGTGGAGAGACAAAATGGGTAGAGCATGACCGAACCAAAGGCTTGAGAGGTGTGGGTAATGTGATAGTGGTGGAGGCCTTTTATAAGAGGAGAGGAGGGGGCACTCTTGGAATGTAAATAAATGTTACTTTATTTTAAAATGAGTTTCGGATTTAAAAGGTCCCACATTGATATAATTCTAGGATAAGGTCATAAGGGTTCTAAATATACCCATAAAATAGGTTTTTGACAAGTGTAGGTCTTATATTTTACATTATCTTTTCATTTTATTTAAATCGATAAATAATGAGGTAATCACTACATCATCATGATGTCATAAATAATTTAATTTAGTTAATGTCTAAAAATTATAATAAAATACTATGATGTAGGAAATCTATTTATCTTTCCAATGAATGTTTATAGTCAAAAATCGGACTTTTATAACCCCATATAAAAATTGTTTTAGTAAAACAACACATGTTTGTGACATTTTAATTTTAACATTAAATAAAAAGGTATTAATGTCATTTTCCTACCAAAGTGGCTCCATGGGGTCCCCAAGTTTACCCATGCATTAGTTTTGTCGTCCATGACACATACAAAGAAGGTAGAACATGTGTCAAGCTCATCTCATATTATTAAAACATTATTTTTACCTTAAACTACACTAATTACCTCTAATCGCGATTAAAAACATAAAAGTTACTATTCACCAAAAATTATTTTAATCCCATTGAACCAAATTTTACTTCATAATGACAACCATGTATGAAGGATTTTTGAAATTCAAAACACAGAGCTGGCAAAGTTTCATTTAAATGAAAAATCAGTTTCTTTAACTACCACTTAGTGGTTTCACTATTCATCAAAATTGAAGTGTTTCAGAAAATACCAAAAATTCACCCTAAGATATATTTGATATTCCGAACCCAAAAATGATGTCTATTTTAAAAAATTCAAAACATATAAGTTGCATTAATTAATTTAATAATTAATTCCCGCTTTCAAAAAAAATACCGTGTTTTTAAGAAACAATATCTATTAAAAGATTGACACTAGTTTAAGTCCAATTTCAAAGTGAAATTAATTCCAATGACCACTATTGGATTAAATGGTAAAAATATATTCTAATCTTACATTAAAAAAAAAATTCAATATATAATCTAATCATTTAAAAAAATTAGATTAAAAAGAGGTTTTGTATTAATATACAACAGTTTTCACTATTCATGAAAAAAATGAACTTTATCGGAAAGATACCAAAAATTTACACAAAGTAAATTTTGATGTCTCGATTCTAAAGAAGAATTTTATTTTGTCAAATATAACTCATAAAATTGTAAAAAAGTGGATTTAAAAGAGGTTTTGCATCAAATGGTGGTTAATCAACCTTCTAAAGAATATTAGAATGTTTACGCTTAAAATTGAATTCATTCACATTTTTAATCCTCTAACATTTATTGTAAGAAGTAAAAATATTTGACAGACATATATAATCATTTTGTAGTTAGTTCTGTTCATTCACTCCATTACAACGGTTAGGCGTTAACTACCATTTATGATAATATTATTTTATTATTATAGTGCAACGTAAGATTTCAAAGGAACTCGTTATTGCATATTGGGTAATCCATCAAGAATAGCATTCCCATTAAATTAATATTAACATTTTATTCACAAATAGGGATAAATATAAAAATTTCATATTCTTTATTTACCTGGGGTGTTACACCTTGGATCATTAAAAATCTTCCAAATAATATTCCAACGTCACTCTCTTCCTCCAAGAAGCCTAAAATTAGGTATAAGTAAATTCAAGAAAGCCGTTTAGCTAAAAATAAAAAGGAGTTACCCTATTTGAGATAATGTTTTTTCTCAAGCTTCTTTCACTTATTTTCCATTTGAAACCCCCTAAAAACTATTTATTCGATTATTTTATAAGAAAAACAGTATATTAAATATAATAGGATGTTTTATGAAGATTATTATAACTACACTTAGAAACACATCCATCTAACGGATTTAGAACATACTATTTCTGTGGATGAAAAATTATAGCCTCATGAAATGACGAACATTCAATTTTTTCTACCACCACTCATGGTGGAAATTATGATGGAACTGTAATTATATATGATATATATGAAATTTATTTTATCTCTATGCTTATTTAATTTTAATTTATAACTTACCTTTACACTTTTCATGTTGTATAAATATGATAATTTCGTTTGAGGAAGTGCAGACTACCACCACCTCAAAGTGATATGACTCATTCATGCTATACATGGAGTGTATAAAGGATGGAATTAATGAAAAAAATGTAAAATATATAAAAAAAGTGATATTATAATGGAATTATAATATACCTATGTATCATTTAGTTATCATTCCATTAAATATGAAATAAAAATGAAAGTAGTGTTAATGTGTTTGTATGACTTACCGTCTCCATGAATGGGGAATTTCAATTATTATCTATAAATGATATAGTCTTTTTAAATACATATATATTGGATAGATATTATATATGAGATATCTAAATAATTAATATAATAATGGATATAATGGACATTTGACTACATGGACAATTTTTAATCATAAAAAGTTCATTTTTGACTCATGTACCGAACATTGATAAAACGATCAATATGAACTAGAATAAATATATTATTGTAATAGCATGGTAATAAGTGATATAAAATTAATAATAAACTTTAGAAATGTTTTCAATAAATTTGAAATTATCTTATGTTTATTATTTCGGGAGATAAAAAAAAGAGAATTCAGACACAAGGTAATGAGACTTCTTAAACCAATTTCCATTCTTTGGGTTAAACTTATACTTATTGATTATGTCATTATAAGATTATGTGAGAAATAAATTTTTATATAATTTTTTTAAGTTATACTTTATTTATGTGTTCTTATAGTGAATACACATAATTTTTCTATTTTATTTACATAATGATCTTTGTAAGTGACTTCGTCTCAATCTCCTTTCATTGAGGCATATCTTGATGTTGTGAAACTTTTTTATCCTGTAAAGATTTTATATTACCGTTTGAATCAATATATCTTTCCAATGATATTTAAAGTTTTGGTTAATGTTAATCTGTAATTATTTTTATTCAAATGATTCTCACTTAGAAAAGATCTCTTTAACTAAAACATCCTTTTTAATGTTTTAAAGATTTATTCATTTAAAACTGTATATTTTATGTCCATGATATCAAAATTGTTTTAATAATTTATTTATATGTAATTGAATGCTTTAAAATGATAATTTATTTCAAAGGATTCAATGTTATATGGGATGATTTGATTCAGAATTCTCTTTATTAAGGGTTTTAAATGGTTTTTGAAAAGATTGAAAATTTCACCATCTTGGATTGATTTCTTTTGATTGAAAATGAAATGTTATTAATGAAATATTGATATTTGAAATATTTTATATCTTATGATTAGATAATTTTACTTGGACATTTTTTGTTTGGTTATGTGATAAACCAATGACAGATGGTTACTTGATAAACCAAATGATAGATGGTCCCATGATAAAACATGGAATGGTGGTTCAGTTTTATCCTTCAATGCATTGGGTATAGAAGCCATCCATATGGCTATTCCATTTAGTGATATATTTGGGAGTTGTCTATATAGTTATTATATTTCATTATGTTTATGTCTCAAGATACTGTTATATTCTATATGTTTATTTCTATGGGATTTATGGTAATCTTTCAGTTACAAAAAATGTAGGAAATGATCTTATATTCAGTTAAATGTCTTTGAAAGTTCATAAAGGTTAAAGAAAATACTTTATGATAAAGCATTCATGGTTTACTAGTTGTTTTAAAAAACTAATAGTTTTCCTTCTTTAGTATCCCTTTCTAAGAGTTTTATGCTCATCCCCAGTTTTGAGATGTTTTTATGGGAGTCAGATATGTATTGAGTCTAGGATGGGATCACAGAAAAGTCATGCTGTAATAATCATAGAAGTAAAATTGTATCTTTTTAAAAAGGATTCATTTTATGAAAAATGATGGATAGTGAGTAGAAGTGTCTACTTGAAATATTCAAGTTGTTATTTTTAAGTTATGACCTAATTATATAAATATTTAAACCTAAAAAGATCCTCAATGTGAATTGTTAACATAATTAAAGCTTATGTAATGTTTAGGGTTGGGGTCTTTTCATATATTTACTTTACCTAGGCTATAAAGAGAGGTTTTTAGTATGGTAGGTATAAGAAGTGTAATATGTGAGATAAGGTTTTTGGGATAAATTTAAGAGATTTAATGAAATAATATGATAATAAACAGAGTCTCTAATGACACAAAACCTTTACAGTTATAATGAGAGTATTATTATGAGATGCATCTAATATCCATCATAAAATATTTAATATATATGTAGGAAATGCGTAATTTGATTCTATTTTTTGAATATAAAGGTTTAATTATTTTATGATATTTTTATTAGAGAACATTATTGAAATTTTAGGGGATAAGTCTAAGTGTAGTATAATATAATGGATATTTTTAATGTACATATATTGTGGTTTTCCTCGAAAATAAATCTCTGTATAGATATTGGGATCTGGATATGTAACAATTATTAATGATTTAGATAGGTAATGAATAATTGCAATAGGTTTAATATAATATGTAATAGATTGAGATTAAGGTGTAATTATCTATGAAAACATTCTATTATTTTTCCTAATTACATTAATACTTTATATATTTTTTGTATCAAACATTATGTTTTGATAGGTTTTTTTAATTATCTAGAACCAAGTGGAATCGTGTGAACTAATAATGTGATCACCAGATGAAATGACCATCTTCACAAAAAATGAAAGGGGAGTTGGGATGAAAAATCATGGGTATATGATCACCCTAATCCCTCATGTTATAATCTATAACATGAATCATGCTAAACCTTAAAAAACCAAAGTTTTTAATTTCACACTATTGAGTCATTTATATGGAAACACTAAACTTCAATCAATTTTATCTTTTAAATACTTTCTAAAGATTAATGGATTAATATTTTGGTAAATATATTCATTTTTTCAATGATGAGGAAAGATGAGAAAATTGACCACATTACATAATAATTATTTAAGAATCTATTTTTAATCATGTATTTTACCAGTAACCATTTCATGAAAATTGGAATAGAATTTCTTGAACTAATTCAGGAATATGATGAATCTATTGTTACCTGCGAGGATAATTTTACCAAACTTCCAAAGTATTCTTTCGATTTTATCACCGATCTTGAATGGATTTTTTTTATATTTTTAGTGTCTTGAGACCAATTATCTAAAATTTATTTTTTATAAGGGAATTTAACACCAATAAAGCAATAATTTAATGTGATCTCAATATAGAAATTTGAAATAAAAGAATCTTAGTTATCTCATTGTTTTTTGAAAAATTGAATGATGGAATTTTGAAAACATATTTATAATAAAACCCATAGAGGAATGAAATTAATGTTACTTAATGTTAGAAGTGTGAAAGAAAACATGAATGAAACTACCATATGTGGTCTGGTAAAATTTTTAGTTTATTAAAAAAGGATAACATGTAAAATAATTACAATGTGATGTAATGATCCTAGACAATTAACATAACATTGAAAAAGCATAAATGAACATGACACCCACGCTATATTGTTATAATTGTATGGAGTATAGTCATTAATCCAATTAGTTCATGAATAAACGTGTCAATGATAAAAAATTAGTGTTCTCAACCTCTTATTCCAAGAGGAAAAGTTGATGATCATTTGTTTAGGAATACTAATTTTGGATATGAGAATGAAGTGGTGAATGGTATACATACCATCCACTCTATGTTATATTTTTTATTATGGATACACATACCAATTTATATATGAAGTGGTGAAAATGTTTTATTTTGTGGAAATTTTCTTCATAACAATCTCATAATTCTGGATCTAGTTGAATTTGATGTGATTTTTTGTCCGGGATTGGATCTATCTATATATATCTCACATCAATTTCCTAGGAAGGGAAGTTTTTTTCAAATTATTAACAATACTATGTTCATATTTTGGTGTGAGGATGTATATGTACTTTCATTAGATTTTAATTCCATTATATATTTCTTACTAACTATTCAAGAGGTATATTTATCTCAAGTAGTTTGGGAGAAAATCATCCACAAATATACACCATTTTTTGGATTATGATGATCTCTTTCAAGAAAGCATGCCTACGATTCCCCCATATCATGAGCTTCATTTTTCAATAAAACTAATACATGGTGTTGGACATATTTCAATACTCCATATAATATAACCTTGATTTATTTACCTAAATTAGATAATAAAATCGATGAAAATCTTGATAAGGGGTTATTACTCCCTAGTGCATTAACTTGGGGTTCACCAATTATTTTTGTTATTAAGAATGACACTTCAATACATATTTTTCTTTGATTAATGAGATCATAAAAATATCACTATTAAGAATTGGTATCATCCACCTCATATTGATGACTTCTTTGATTACATATGTAGACCTCAATACTTTTCTAGGATTGAACATCATTATTGATATCCATAATTGATGGCCAATAAGGATCATATACCTAATATATCCTTCTACAAAAGTTATGGTCCTTATGAATTTATAGTGATTCTATTTGGACATACCTATTCCCCCACTAACAACATGATTTCAATGAATAGTTTCATTAGAGATTACCTCAATCAGTTTAGGGTAGTCTTTATATTTGATATTGTTATATATTCAAATGGAAAGGATGAAAATGATGGTTATTTAATGATTATGTTAAATACTCCAAGGAAAGATAATATATTTTTCAAATTTAGTAAGAATTTTATATCATAAGAAAATTTTCATCACTGGGTCATATAATCTCAAGAAAGGGTATGTCATTGGATCCTTAAAATATAGAAGTTATTGACAAAAGGCCCTAACCAATCATAGTAACCATGATCTGTAGTTTTCTTTGGGTTATCTAAATATGGATAGTTATTTTTGAAGTATTGATCATTATGATATAATATAATAACCCATTTTACACGGAAGTGATACATGTTTCTTTTGATAGATTAATGTGATGAAAATGTTAAGTAGTTGTGATGAATTTCAGTGAGCACACTAATTCTTAAACTACACTACATTAGAGAGGAGTTTTGATCCAACATTCTACATAAATAAAATTAATTGGATGTGTCCTTGGGATTAATGATATGGTGATTAATTATACCTATTTTCAACTGAAAATTATTGAGAAAAAATTACTGAAATAGTATTTGGATTTAGATGTTGATTTTTTTCATAAAAAATAAGGGCACATTATATTTATAATGAAAGATTTGATATATATTATTATTATAAAGTATTGAATTATATATTCACATAGAAAGAGTTAAATTTAAACCCAAGTAGATTGTTTACATGGAATAAATAATATAAATGATCAATACACTACCACACTAAGAAGTAGAATATGGTGGAAAATACTTAATATTGGAAAGACCATGCTCATTTTTCCATAATGATGAATGAAAGAGATAAATAATTTATGGATTTTTAGATCATGTATCGATAAATTATGATGAATGGGGAAATATATTATCTTTCCTAGATGAATTTTTAACCATACAACCATGTAAAGATTAAAGAGGAACATAATGAGGATGTGAAACTATTGAGGTAGGATATAAATGTTCCTAGGTTCAACCATGATTATGATGGAATGATAAGGATCATGAAATAAATTTGTGTCCCATAAATATGAATTTTTAAGAAATACATATTTGGAGAAACTCGTATATAATAATTATCTTTTAATCTAATAAGTAGAAAGACTAATAGGGATCTGATAGACTATTTCTAATTGGATAACAAGAAAAGGAATGTTGTACAGAATTTATCTCATTGATTTTTATGGAATATTTTCAAGGATAAGTGGCATAAGTCTAAGGTGATTTTAAAACCATTGAAAATAAGAAAATGTAAATGGTAAACAATTACCATGGATTTTATTATCAGACTCCAAAAAACAATTAATGGGAATATTACTATTTGGGTTATAGTTAATCTCTTTATGAAATCAACAAATTTCATTTCCATCAGATATGATTTATCTCTTTATCATATTAGTAGGATATAAATTAAGTGGCTAGGTTTTATAGATTACCACATTATATTTTATCATATCCAGATCTAATGTTTACCTTGAAATTCGAGAGAATTCATCAATAAGGGTAGAATAAAATGTTAAACACAGAACTACATGTCACCCTCAGATTGATGATTACTATAAGATGACCCGTAAAACACTACAGAATCTGTTGAGATATTTTTATATTAATTTAAATGGTTTTTGATATCAACACCTTAATTTATTTTGAGTTTCTTAAAAATAGATTTGAATTTAAATTTTTGATGTGTCATTATAAATCCCTCTCTAGAAGGAAGTGAAAAACTCTAAAAGATCGTGATAGAGTTAGAGAATATACGATATTTGGGAGATGATATAGCTTAAAAAATAAAAAATATAGTTATTACCATTCTATATCAAATCATGTTAGCGAAAATTCTATATAATAGTTATGATTAAAATCTTTAGTAAGATCTATAATTTGAATTTAGTGAGATGTTATTCCTAGAAATGTTTCTATGAAAGAATATAATGAGATTTTTAAATAACTGAAATCAAAACCTTAGATATATTTTCTACTTTTTGAATGTTGATCGGATTGGGACGATTTCTTATCCCTTCCACCAAACCACTCTTAAGTAAATTATTTATACCATGTATCACTTCTATGTAAGTATACAAATGATCCTTGACATATATAGAACATAGAATTGGTATAGATGGAACACGATCTTTAATAAGAAGAAAAAAAATTAAAATATTGGATTGCTGTGAAAATGTGGTATGCCAAATGGTTACTCACTTGGCTAATTATTTGGAGAAATCATAAATTCATTAAAGATACATGTTAAATTAATTATGTGATAAAGTAAACATATCCCCATTTTTTCATATCATATTAAGGAATTATTTATTTATAAATTCATTTTAATAAGGGTATAATGTAAAACCATGAGATAATATATATTTTTTCTTTTGAAAGGAACCTGAATTATTCGTATCTCATTTTAAACTCAACTATGAGTCTAAACGAACCGTGATATAGTATACTATTATAACATATCTTTTTAATTCTTTGTATGAATAAGATTTTCTAAATTATTAATAAAATTTATAAATATCAATGAATACTACATAAGTTCTTAGTATTCAGAAAAGTCATTTTATGCTTTAATAGATATTTTCATCAAAAACAGTTTCACCGAAATTATAAATAATTTATAATATATTATGAAATTTTATTTTTGAACGTAAATAATATTTTTTAAATTAAAAATTTAAAAATATTGTATGAATAATTTTTGATATTTTTGATATTTTTTTTATTTTTTTGTGTATAGCGAAAAATATCAATTGTTGTAAAACATTCATTTTATCATAAAAAGGAATTTTGAAAGTCCCATTATGATTTTAATTTTATAATAAGGTAAACTCTATATCATTTAGTATGAAATAATATAATTAATTACATTTTAATAAATCTTACTCTTCATTTCCCTATAACATAATTTGTAGTTTTTAAAACATATATTACTAAAAACCATTTTCATTGATTTTTGGTGGATTTATTTTAAATTTAAATATTTCACTTATTAAAATGATATTTGATAAAATTTTTCCCATAATCTAAATAATTATGTATGTGTATGATAATAATTTCACCTTTATATTTGATCATTATGAAAATTTTACCTAGTAAAAAATGTAATACAACAGTAATGGTTAAAATGGATAAACATGGGAGGATAAACTAAAAAGTTAGGTGTAAAAACATATAAACATATTTTTAATCATGTTGGATGTATAATTTATAATTAAAAATATTGCTCCATTCATGAATAGTGTAGTTTGGATTTACAAGTCTTTATTAAGACATTAATGTATTTTAATCTTTATAGAAATTAAAAGTATGCCCTCTCCCTCCCATATAGAAGAAAATCACCTATACTCTATTCCCAAAACATCAGAAGCCCTATATATCTTCAAATAATATAACAAATAATTATTCAAATCACTACCCATGATATGGAGGTCCTGGTTTTATAAATTAACATCTTTTTATGTTGTGAAATGTAATCCAATGGAAGTTTTCCAAAGAAGGGGTATAATGATTAATTGATTTTTTTCATTTTATTTCTTCTTATGAATCATTTAATATTATGATAATTATGAATATATAATATCATAAGTATATCCAATATAATTATAAATAATTATTTTAATGGTTTAATCTTTATTAATCTCTTCACTCATCAAATGGAAAACAAAAGCATCGTTTTTGTGTATAAGAGGAATACCACAACACAAAATAATGCACTTCCTTTTTCATCATAGACATTAATGGTTGGATATTATGATGGATCAATTATATATATATATATATATATCTATGAAAAATTTTAATTATATAATTATAACATCTTATCTTCCTTCTTATCTATCCATCCTTTATAAAATAATAACATTTCTCATGCATATGTGTGCACCTCCATCTCTCTGAAAAATTATGATTCATTTTTTATCGCTACTTTATATAAAACATTAAAACAGTGTATATATTTAATAAAAGGATAATTCTGTCATGATTCTGGCTTCATAGATTATGAAACCATGACCAATATTCATTTAATAAAACCATTGGAATGGAATACGCATAGAAAACATACAAGTTTTCACCACCAACTCCTTTTATCTTTTTTAGAATACCACTTTTTGGCCTAGTGGGAACCTCCCAACAATATAGCCACATTATATTTTAAAATAACATACCAGACAACATCCAAAAAATAGCATACCATAACATTATAGGATTCAGATCCACATTCAAATTTTAAAATCAAATTCATAAAATGAAAAATACAAAACGCATGGAAAGTAGTTGCCCGAGAAGGCGCTGCAATCCTCACATCTTTGACCTTATCCTCTCTTCACCATCACCATTGTGAAAACATCACATCACTGTCGAGATCACCATAATTTTCTCGTCACCATCATATAATTCTCTAACATCCCCCAGCACAAATCATCTTTTCTGCATTCTCTATGGGTCTCATGGGAGGTATCTGGATCGAGTCACCATGAGTACTTGTAGGTACATTGGGTTTCTTTGTTTATTTTAAATCACCCTCCCCCGAAAAGTTTTAATATTAAGAAAAGGATAATTTTAATTTATAGAGGAATGATAAGTAGTATTTCATTTAAGAATGTATTTATTTAGTTTTTTATAATAAATATATATTTATTATATAGTATATTTTTATATGTTTGATATAAGAAGAATATTGATTTAAGAGTTTATGTTAAAATATTAATTATTTTTGAGATTGTCTCTGATAAAATTCCATTAAGAGAAATTATATGCATCTTTATCATTAAAACCCATATATTTTCTTTTCATATTTTTATTCCTAAAATTTTTATATATTATTAAATTCTCATCTCTTTGTTACTTAAATAGATAGAGAAAATTTTATTAAGGAAGTGTCGACCATATTTCCATTTTAGTTGATGGAGTTTTTTTCCATGACCATGATCTTCAATATTATTCTATGGATGTTTTTCCTTATAATTTAATGGTTTGAATAAGTTAATTCACATTATCATTACCTTTATTATCATTGTTTTAAATGGTATTTTTTACTTAATTTTATCTAAATAATTGTTTTATTAATTTTTACAAAAGATAAATTTTTTTCATTTAATTTGAAAAGTATAAATATATTTTCTTACCATCGTGATAGTTTTCTCCTTTGAATAATCCATTAAAATTATCTAGGGTTATTTTCAAATTAAAAAATTTTCTCAACATTCTATGAGATATAATTTAGAATGTTATCATAATAAATAGATATTTTCATGTGTTTCCAAAGAATTCTTTGAATGGTCCTTGAAAGGAATTTATTATTTATGCCAATATATTTAAGGATTAATATTATTAACTCAATTTTTGATCTTATAATTCCATATAATTTATTTTTTGGATGGATTATAATTATTATTATTTAAGGATAATTTTAGAAAACCCTTTTTTCTCATGACCATATTAATTTATGAAGAAAACATTATGAGTCCCATTAATTTTCCATGGTTTATTTTATTATGAAGCTTTGCAATTTATATAAAATAAATTTATTTTAAATAATATATGATACAATTATATGATTTATGTTTTTTGACATTTTCCCACACATAAGTACAATTTTAATTATATAATTGTTGGAATTGGAATTATATATCCCTACAATGTGTTGAGTAAATATAGATATATTGTGAGATAATAAGGATAAAAATATGGAGAAAACCCAATTTAGTAAGGGATACATTCCATGTATGGTATTTCATTACTTGGGAAATTGGCCCCTCGATTAGGCCTGGTGGGGATATAACAAGATTTAGAGAGATAGAGTTTCCATAGGTACACTAATATGATGAATTTTATTTAGTAATATCCTATATTTCCATGAATTCCTAGGTGTAACCATTATTTATGGATATATTTATATTTTAAAGGTTGTGATTTTGTTACTTTTGGGGTAGTTGAATTATGATTTCCTTATGTTCCGTTATTTATAGTTGATGTTAATATTATGATTACTTCAGATTGAGACTGGTATCCTGGTTTTAAACAAAGAGTGGTTTTATATCATTTCTAATGAACTGAAATGGATAAGGATTTTCCAATTGCATTTGGGAATTTTTAAAAGTATGTTTTTTATATGGAATATCATTTGTAAAATTCTTCTTATTATTTAAGGGATTTAAAAAATAATTTATTTTTAAATTCACATCATTCCCATTTTAATGTGTATGGTTAAAAAAAATTAATCTAGTTTTTTGTAGATAAATTTAGACACATTTTTTTTCCAAAACTAGAAATAAATTTACTCCTTTTTATAGGTTATCTATAGGTTCTGTAGAGGGTGTCTACTGAGATTTTTCTCACACATCTCTCATTGCATGTTTAGGTACAACTTCTTTGTTATAGTGGAAGATCATTTATGTATCATTTGAGGAATGATTGTGGGCATAATTTGGGAGGTGGAACTTGGTGAGAGGGATGGGCACTTATAAACATTATATTGTTTTGGTTAATTGATCATCTATTATATCATTCAATGTCACCACTTATACTTTGAAATTTATTTCATGGGATTTTTGGATTTGTATAAATGAGCATTTTTTATTTATATTGATCAGTATTCATTATTTTTATTAGGATTTATGAGATATGTTTTTATGATTATACCTTGTTCGAATCTATTTGTTTTGGACATTATTATTATTTTTATATATAATTCGAACTTATTGAATGGACATTATTGACACTCTAGTAGAAGTTACCTCTATTTACTATTGTTTAATCAGGTGAAACCATTCCCAAAAATTTATGTTTGGTACCTAGAAAAAAAATTCATACCCATGATGATATTGAACATACATTGTACCATGCCACAGATTAGATTGGCGATGCAAGTTTTGGGTTCCTAGGTATTTTAGGTAAATATAGTGTTAGATCACTATTTGTATTTAGGATATTACGGTATAGAGGAGATGGTAATATCAGGTATTGAGAGGTATTCAATTATGAGGTTCTCTATTACCACATTTTATAATGATATAAGTGGGAAAATCATTTTCTAGGACATGTATTTCATGAATTTGATCTTTATACATGTTTATTTTCAATATGTTTCTGTATACATTTGAGTATTTATGTTTTTAATTGAGAATTTATGACTTATTTTTTTAAAATCTATGTGATGGAGTGAAATTTGGTATACTATATGAGGCATACATTTACTAGGAATAATTTGTTAAACTGTGTAAATAATGTGAAAATAGGCCTGGGTGGATTTAGGTGGGACTAACATGGTTTGCACATAGTTTTCCAAACCATGCGATCAATCCTTGTGCAATTATGTAACTACCAAAATTTTCATTTTTGGTTATTTAGATGCTAATTTTTTTATTCTTATTAATTTTTTATTTAATGTGAATCAGAAGGCATTTATTGAATTATTAGAATTTGGTAGTTTATATATTTATAACATTAAAGATACAAACTTATTGTTTTTAAGTGTAATGAGTGTATTTTATAATTGAACATGTGTACAATTGAATGGTTTGAATCATAATGTGGGGTTTCCTTTAAAAATGGGTGTACGAAATATTTTCCGATCTTTCATGTAAAATTTTATAAAATAAATTTTGTTCTTGTAAATGTTATCATTTACAAATGCTCTAAAAACCGATTTAATTATTTTGGAATTTGAAATGAATTGTGGTTTCATTTTTTATGTTAAAAAAGGTAATGCATAATTTTTAATGGCTTAATTGTGGGGATTTATAAAATTTAATTAATTATATTTAAAGGTTTTTATTTATAAACATTTCTAAGAAGTGATTTTGAACTATTTGAGAACAAAACATGGAACTACCATATGTTGTGTGAATAAATTAAAGAGTTTAATAGATATATTTGGTAAAATTATGTTTGGTTAATTTCAAATGTTTTGAAATTATGAATGAATGTTTGATATTTTATGGTTAATTTATTTAATGGCTATTTTTTGAAAATGGGTGCATTGTGAAATGTTTCAACCTTTTAACCTAGTTTTGGTGTGATGATTCAAATATGTGTACTTCCATTAATTATGTGTTTTACAAATTTATTTATTTCATTTTAGAAAGTGGGAAATTATTTTAAATAATTTGTTATCATTTTTCAAATTGGGTGTTATGGTTTATGGGTTTAAGGATTTTGATTCTTGTTGTCTATGTACAAATAGAAGATTTCTACAAAATATTTGAAATTACCTTGTAGGGAAATTAATGTTTAACATGTGGTGTGACAATGAAATGGATTTTTATTTAGTTTTATTAATGAGGTGATATGTTTTTAAAAGTTAGTTTATTATAAAAAAAGGGGTGCAAAGACATTAGTCTGTTCTATTTTATGTTGTTATTACATTTCATCATTATTTTTCATTATCTAATGGATAACAAATATTTTATATATAATGAGGGTTTAGGAATAGTATTATGGGATATCTAGGTTCATATGCTGCACTGATTCAAAATTTTTCTATTCTAGTTACCCCATGTAGAATGTTTTCTTAGGTGTGGAGGTTCCTCCTTTTTTAGGATATGTAAGGAAATGTTTAGAAATATGGAGATTAATTTTGATTAGGCACACCGATGTGATTTATTCATTTTTGTACTATCTTATATTTTCTCAAAGCTAATATGTAACGAACTTACCCTAGTTATCTAGAGTCGGTGCATTATTACATTACATTGGCATGATACAAGGAATCATGTCCTGGAAGACATATCAATTTAGTAGCCTTGGAAGTAGTTGATACATTCATAAGTTTTACATTACATCATGAAATAGAAACATCAACCAAATTTTTTCTACTTTTTAACACACTTATATCCTTATCCAATCCTTGCTGGTCAACCATAAAATACTTCTTCACATCCTAGTAAAAATTAAACATAGAAAGGGGTGAGCTTAGATGCTCAGTAAAGATTATAATATAGAAAAAAACATTCATAAATAAGCATAAACATTTAAGGAAATTTAAAAGACTAAAACAAAAGAATTTTAAACATAAAAATCAAAACATCAACATAATATGGAAATGATAAAATCAAATAATTCCATTTACATAAACACATGGATTATCTACTAGTCAAACAATAACTTGCAATATCAATTGCCACTTTCATAATGATGGAATGCATAATGACATAATTCATAACCAAATTGTCAAGGCCTTGTGCCATGACTACAAATAAGATTTTTAAAGGCCTTATGCCAAGACACTAGTTTGTATCATGATACCTACTGATGCATCGAGGTGCTATAGTGGGCTCTACCCGTCAGTTATAATGTCCAATGCATTCCTCATATGAAAAGGTTTAAACATAACATCAACATTCATATTAAAACTAGCATACGAAATGTCAAAACGTTATCTATAAACCAGGAATAGTGACAAAATAACACATCCACAGTCAAATGTATCACAAAACCTTCAATAAAATATGGAAGTTTTGTATCATAAAAAATCAACTTCAATAATTCTTAAAATCCGTCAAAGATTTTGACATATATGAAATCATGATTTTTTTGAGAAATATATATTTCTATTTTGAAATCCTTTAAAATTAATATAATTATAAACAAAAACAATTATTTTGAAAATACTCTTATAATCTTCTATGTGAATCTTTGACAATGATATAACAGAGGAAAATATCCACACCAACCGTATAAGTTAAAAAAAACTTTCTTACCTAATTTTTGTCGAAAAGGTCATAAAGTACCATCTTTGGAAAACGGCGGAAAGATTCCTTTAAAAACTTATATGTTTAAAATAAGGGTATAAATGACTTTAACCCCCAATATAGTAAATTTTAAAAATGTTCTGAATTTTATTTTTAAGAAAACATAGATGTGGATGATAAAGTGGTCCTAGTAGATACTAAGATAAAAATAACCTCAGATAATAATAAAATTATGAAATTAATCCTTACCTTGTAATTTTCCTTAGTCTATGGTATGGTAACCTCATGTATAGTAGTTAAAACATTGTTATTAAATTATTAAATACGTATATACATAAATATTTTATCATATATGATCCTCTAATATTGCTTTGTTAATAATATTTCAGTAGTATCATCGTTTCAGGTATTAACTGATCTGTTTTCCTTTATATGCTTAGTTACATAAGTTATGTTTGTCAGGGATAGGATGTATTTTATACATATCCCAAATTATATTAATCTATTAATGATTATTTTTAATCATAAAATGTAAATTAATGTTGAATTATTAGGATGGGGAATGAATCTGATTGAGTTCATGGAGATACTAATCTGTACGTACGCACGAGTGACAATATCATTATTTTATGGTGAAATATTTTGTAATTGGATGTAATGTCATATATAAAGAATCATTAAAATTATATATTTATTATTTACATTAGTTATACTCAATATTATACTCATCCAAATAATTAAGTGTTTGAATTACAAACTACCCCATCACACGTATACGGTAAGCCATATGTATACACATATGGTGACTTTGTCATTCATATGATGGATAGAATAATGAATATGGTTGTACTATTTTTATAATAACATCACAATTTATAGAAGTTACTAGATTTATTAATTTAGAATGGAAACAATAGTGAAAGAGGAAGTGGAAGAAAAAAAGAACTTGAAAGAGGGTGGTGAAGTTATTACCTCTTCTTTTAGTGTTTCCTTTTGAGTTGATCAAAAGAACTCATTAGGATATATTTCTGATAAAAATAAGGCCACTAAGATAATTTTAGGGGAATTGGGAGGATATTTGGGTAGGGTTTGGCTGAGAAAATGGCATTGGAGGTGTAATTTTGAGAGAAGGGGAAGTGATTTTTTATATGATTTTTAAGGGGCACCTTAGGAAAATATTGAAATATTATTTCATAATAAAATAATTTTCAGTTTCTAATGTCTAAAAAATGATTAATTTCAATTATAAGGTGGGTATGGGTCTAAAAATCTCAACCAATAGGTTTTAGACAGGTTTAGGTCACAATATTATCCTTGTCTTTTAGATTGACCTCTTTGTTAGATAATTTAACTTTAACCATTTATTCTTGAATTATTATAAGAAGTGGTCAATAAACATACTATAAAATTCCTAGAGAACCTCAAGTGGTTAATTAATGATATAAATATGATTATACATGTTCTTTGGTAGAACCGTATATTTTTAGGACTATTATATTATTTAATAATATAATATATGTTTTAAAAACTCATTTGTGTCAATTTTGACACTATTTAGTATATGGTTTTTGTGAAAGTCATAAAAACGTGATTAATTAGAACCAAATACATTGAGTCAACCAAAAAATGTCTTATTCCCTAGAAAAATTCGTGGATGTCATAATAACTTTGATATTATATTTATTTTAATATTTATAATACCATTTATTTGATTCTTTCATTAATAAGGTAATTACTGCATCACCATTTTGTCATAATTAAATTTACATATTTAATTTCTAAAAATTATAAATAAAATAATATTATATTGGAAATATATTTATCTTTATAATCATTATTTATTCTCAAAAAGATAACTAATATAACCTCTTTAAAAATTGTTTTACTAAAAGATATATGTTTATGTCATTTTTGTCATTACATTAAATTAATTAATATAACGTGTCATTATCACTCTTAAGTGACTCCATGGGGTGCCAAAAACGATCCATGGATGCCCATGGTCAGACATGTATCAACCAACAGGAATAAGACACATGTTAGGGTAATTTAATATTATTATAATATTATTTTTTACCCATATTTCCCAGATTTTTCTTTTAACAATGGCAAATAAAATATTTACCGAAGTAATTATTCATAATGTCTAAAAATAAAAAATAAAAATTTAAACAATTTGTGCCTCCTGAATACAATTATGGAATCCATATTTCCCTATTATAAACAAATAATTGGAAGTAATTAATTTAAAATTAATTCCCATTCTCAAAAAAAAGCGCGTTTTAAAGAAATAATAATTATCAAAATATTGACACATGTTTATGTCCAGTTTAAAAGTGAAACTATATAAAATGACCTAAATTATATCAAATGATAGAAATATAATCTAATGATACATTAAAATCACAAAAATTTATAATTTAACCCTATAAATGTTTTTTATTAAAAAATATTATGTTAATTAAAATTTAGTATATTTCACTATTCATCAAAAATTGAAAGTTTTCAGAAAAGTACCAAAAATTCACCCTAATCTAATTTCAATATTCCGAATTCAAAAATGATGTCCATTTTTGAAAAATAAAATTTGTAAAATTTCAAGAAATGGTTATTACTATTTATAACGGTTAGTTTTATTGGTCGTGGTGTGTTAAAAGTCCAAGTTGCATACAACCCATGCTACTGCATTATTCAATGGGAAACGTACCATGGATGCATGAGGTGTTACATTAACCCCTACTTAAAATAATTTCATCATCAAATTTTCTAGAATATTACAGAATAAAAAGATGCGGGTGGTTCTTCATCATAAGTTTCTCAGGTTCCCACGTTGCCTTTTCCATCTTGTGGTTTCTCCATAGAAGTTTTACCAGACGAGTCATATGGTTTATCAGAACTTGTTCACTAGTATCATGAATTTTAATAGGCTCTTCACAATAATACTGATCGGGTTCTAGTTCAATTTTATTATACGTGAGTGAATTAGTTGGGTCAGGCATGTATTTTTTCAATAGTGATACATGGAACACATCATGAACTTCAGAGAGACTTAGAGGCATTTCAAAACAATAAGATACAACTCAAATTCATTCTAGAATTTTGAATGGTTTGATTTACCTGGGATTCAATTTACCCTTCTTACCGAAACATACAACACCCTTCCAGGGAGATACCTTCAAGAAAACATGGTCTCCTACTTGAAATTCCAAATCCTTCCAATTGTTATTGGAATATCTCTTTTTCCTAATTTGGGATTCTTCGATGTGGGTTTATATGAACTTCAATTTTTCCATTGTTTCCTCAAAAATTTCTATGCCTATAAGTTTTCTTTCACCAACATCATGCCAACATGTTGGTGTGCGACATCTCTTTTCATATAACGCTTCATATGGTTCCATATGAATACTTTAATAGAATCTATTTTTATAGGAAAATTATACCAGAGTTAAATATTGATCCCACATACCATTAATGCCAAATTAACAATATCTCATCACGTCTTTTAATGTTTGAATAGTCTGTTCTGATTGTATATCAGTTTGAGGGTTATAGGTAGTGCTCAAACGAAGTTCAGTATAAAGGGCCTTCTGAAGACCATTTGAGAATCTTTAAGTAAAACGGGGATCACGATCAGAAAAAAAATGATAGGGGTACACCATAAAGTCGTACAACATCATTAATATATAGTCTTTCTAGATGTTCAAGTGTTAAATCTTCTCTTATAGAATGAAAATGTGTAGACTTGGTAAGGCGATCTATAATGACCCATATTGCATCATTCCTTCTAGGAGTCTTTGGTATCCCCAAGACAAAGTCTATTGTAATATTAACCAATTTCCTATCAGGTATGGGAAGAGGTTTCATGGCTCTTCTAGGATGTTGGCTTCCATCATTCACTTGTTGACAAACCATACATCTTGACACAAAATAAAAAATCTCCCTCTTCATGTAGTCCCACAAAAAATTTTCCTTCAAATCCCTAAATATTTTGGTTCTCCCAGGGTGTATAGAGAAATTAGAGCTATGGGCATCATCCAACAATTCTCATTCTAGATAAGGTATGTTAGGAACACAAAGTATCTTCCCAAATTTCAAAATTCCATCATTATATATGAAGTCACTCAATGTACCATCGTTCACAGATTTAATTTTCTTTTGAAATTATTCCTCAACTGTCTAAGAAATTTTTATCCTTTAAAGTAATGATATCTTGGAAACCATTTGAAAAAGAATTGATGTTTCACCTTCCATGGTTATTTCCATATCCATCATTACTAGATCCATGTATATAGGATCCATTTCAACTCTCATGTAGTTCCAAACACCATGATACATTATGCTCAAAGCATCTTCTACCTTACTTTCCTTCCTCGGGTGGTAGTGTATAGTTCAATCATAATCCTTGAGTAGTCTAGGACATTGTATTTGCCTCATGTTGAGTTCATTCTGTTAGAAAATATATTTCAAACTCTTGTGACCTGTATAAATCTCACATTTTTTACCATAGATATAATGTCTCTATACTATCAGATCAATGATTACAACTTCTAACTCATGATCATGAGTATAACAGTTTTTCTCCAGAAGTTTTAGCAGTCGTGATTCATAAGAAATAACTCTATCATTCTGCACAAGGACACAACCGATTCATTTCTTTGAAGCATCACTATAAAGTACAAACCCATCATTCCTTGATGATAGAGTCAATATAGGAGAATTGACTAATCTTCTCTTTAGTTCTTCCAAATCTTATTCACACTCTTTTTTACAAATAAATTTAGCACCTTTACATGTGAGCTTGATTAATGGGTTAGCCAACTAGGCAAAATTCTAGATGAAACGTCGATAATAACCTTCTAAAAAATAAAACTGTGTACCTCAGTTATACTCATCAGTGCAATCAATTCATGGATTTCCTTGGTCATTGAAGGATCAATAGATATTCCATCCTCAGAGACAATATGGCCATGAAAAGAGATCTCATGATGCCAGAATTAAAACTTTCTAAAACTTCCATATAATTCATTTTTTTCAAAGAGTCTTTATAATAAATACCATGAAAATGTAATTAAGATATTCCTTGAAAACTCTATCAACTAGATCCATACTGATAGATGGTGCATTAGTCAATCCAAAAGGCATTACTATAAAATCGTTATGCCCGTACCTGGTTCGTAATGTTGTCTTTGGAATGTCTTTCTTCTTCACACACAATTGATAATATCCATATCAAAGGTCAATCTTTGAAAAATATTGATCTCCATGAAGTTGTTTAGATAAATAATCAATGAAAGGTACGGTTTAGTAGTTCTTTATTGTTATAGCATTGTTCTCCTGATTGTCAATGCATATCCTCAATGATCTATCTTCATTCTTAACCAAAAGAACATGGGATCCCCATTGAGAAACACTAGGGTGAATAAATCTCTTATTACTAAATTACTATAGTTTTTTCTTTAGTTCCACGAATTTTACAGTTTTCATTCTATGTGTGGTTATCTATATGGGCCTTTAACCAGGAATTAAATCATTGGAAATCTCAATTTCCTGCTCTAGAGGATGTCCTGGTAAATACTTTGGAAACACATCAACACATTTTTTCACAATAGGTACATAATTTATTGGTACATTATTTTCATTACTCATAGTTATTTCATTCCCTTACTCCCCTATAATTGAATTTTGTAGAGCTATTGGGGGTGGATCTTGATAAGAATCAGGTGGTGAGGTTTCTTCTCTAAAGATAAGGTACACCTTATCATAATCGAAAATTGTATCCTCCTTCTTCTTAAAATAAATTTTTATATTCGGGTCTGAAACCCAATCCATACTAAGGATTATATAAAAATCAATCATGGGTATAACGATGAGATCAGTAGATAAATAATAGTTATATTCCCTAAAGGGGACCGATTCCCTAAACACTATTAAGACGATACTTCCTTTAGTTGTGTTGACTAACAACTCCCTTGTTAACTCAAATTGAAAATATCAAATTTTCTTTGAAAAATGGGAAGATATGAAACAATGCGATGATCCAGAATCAAATAAAGAATTGGATAAAGTTGAGGAAACCATTAAATTACCCGCCACCACGTCTTTTAGAGCTTTAACCTTAGCAGTAGTGATCACAAAAGCTTGGCCTTTTCTGTGGTATGTTACCTTGGCACTTAGGATATTCATTAACATAATTCCCCTTTTCTCTAGAATTATAGAATTCAACTTCGACAGCCTCTTTCTTCCCCTTTCAATCATGAGTATGGTGGCCTTTTTCACCACACTTGTAACATACTCCCATTCCCTTCAGGAAATTACCAGGGTGTTTCATTCCACATTTACAGTAGGATGAATATTCAAAATTTCCATTCATCCCCTTATTTCATTTTATAGTGTTTTCAACATATCTTTTTTTCTCTTTCTTTTCTTTGAAGGAATAAGACTTATTGAATTCGTTTTCTATCTTGATAGCACATAATACAATATCACCATATGATGAGGAGGATTGTGAGACTAATTCTTAATAGAGAAATAGATTTAACCCATCAAATAATCGATCAATATTACTCCTTGGGTTACGTATAAAATATGATGCATGCCTTTCTAACCATTTAAAGTTAGCATCAACCTTTGCGACATTCTCATCCTATTTTTTCCTCAGGCACATAAATTGTCTTTCCAAATCGTCTCGATGGTCATGAAAAAAGTATTTTTCTAATAAAATATTTTAAACTCCCTCCATTCTAGGTTAGATACTTCTTCATATTCCTTTGTGATTTAGATTAATGACTACAATTGATCTGTATATCACATGAGGCGAGAAACTTCCAGGGTAACTTTTTCCCTTTCACTACTCCCAAAGTAGGAAATATTTTTTCAAAGGAACTTATCCACAGCTCATCTACTAATGGATTTATAATCCCATCGAATTTTGGTTGTTGTTTCTTCATAAAGTGGTCTAACAATGATCCTTCGCATTGTGGATCAGGGTTCTCTATACGGGTAAGGTTATTATTCATAACCTGAGTGAGTTGTCCCAGTATGGTAATAAGCTGATCAGCACCAGTTTCATCACCAGCTCCACTAAAATTATCTAGATTAAGACAGAAATACCTACATGAAATATGTGAATTATTATGGTTTACATTCCTTCCAATATTCCCCATTTCTAAATAATGACATATAGTTGATTAGTTTATGAATCCCATTGCATAATTCCAAACTTGTAAAACTCTTAAAATAAATAGAACAGTTTATGGATATAATCCATAATCAAAAAAATGATTTCTTTTAGGAGGTATATACTCATAAATTCTTCTTAATCGGTTTTAAACAAAATGTGAATTATCTTATGTCTTTCCCCCTAGAGTTTCGTAACCAAGAGTGCAACAAGGCTCGTTGTCGTGCACCAGTTCTCGTTCAATTCTAGCTCAAAGCTATGTTTTCAGGGTTTACCCCTAGGTACATCTGTTCCAGTTCCACCTCTACCTGATTTTATCCTAAAAGGGATTTATTTCTTGGAAAAATCACAAAATATCTACATTACAAAAATTCTAGAAAGTTCTTCTATACTAATCCTCAAATCTATCTTAGTGTAATGTTCTCTATTCAGTGTTTTTCAAAATCATGCTTCCAAGGTTTGTACTAAACTTATTTTGATCCAAAATGAAATGCCCCGACCTTAGTTACCCAGATTTGGTGCATTATTAATTAAAATTGGCATGATACAAGGAATCATGTCCCGAAAGACTGACCAGTTTAGTAACTGTGGAAGTAATATATACATTCAAAAGTTTTACATTACATCATGAAATAAAAACATAAAGAAAATTTTGTCCCCATTTTAAGATACTTATATCAATTTCCTATCCTTGCAAGTCAACCATGAAATACTTCCTCACATCCTGGAAAAAATAAAACATAGAAAGGGGTGAGCTCGGACGCTTAGAAAGGGTAACAATATGGCTGAAACTTTCATAAATAAGCATAAACATTTAAGGAAATGTATAAGACTAAAACAAAAGAATTTTAATCATAAAACTTTAGAAAAATATAGAAAAGATAAAATCAAATAATTCCATTTACAAAATCACATGGATATTGGACTAGTCAAATAATCACATGCAATATCAATAGCCACTTTCATAATGATGGAATGCATAATTCCAGACTTCATAAACACATAGTTAAGGCCTTGTTCGGAGACTAAAAATAAGATTTTGTCAAGGACTTGTTCCAAGACACTAGTTTGTCTCATGAGACCTATAGATGAATCGAGAAGCTATAGCGGGATCCACCCTTTACTTACTAAGTCCTATGCATTCATCATATTAAAAGGTTTAAACATAACATAAACATTCATAATAAAACTAGAAAATTAAATGTCAATAATTTATCCATAAACCATGAATGGTGTAAAAATAAAACATACACAATAAAACATATCACTAAACCTTCAATAACATATGGATGTTTTGTATCGTAATAAATAAACTTCAAACAAGCATAAAATCTATCGAAGGATGTTGATATAGATGAAACTGAAACATTTTTAGAGAAATATATCTTTCTATTTTGAAATCATTTAAAAGTAATATAATTATAAATGAAAACATTTATTTTGAAAATATTCATATAAGATTGTATGGGAAGCATCGATAATGATATAATGATGTAAAATAGCTACACCTGCCATATAAGTTGGAAAAAGACATTCTTACCATAAATTTGTCGAAAAGGTCATAAAATACCTTGTTTGGAAAACGACAGAAGGATTCCATTCAAAACATATATGGTCAAATAAGGGTATAAATGACTTTAACCCATAGTATAGTAAATATTAAAAAAAATTGAATTACATTTTTAGGAAAACACATATGTGGATCATAAAGTGGTCCGAGTTGATTCTTATGTAAAAACAACCTCGGATAATAATAAGATTGCGAAATTGACCCTTATGTTGTACTTTTCTATTGTCGATGGTGTGTTAACCTTCTTTTTAATAGTAAAAACATTGTTATTAAATTATATAATAATTATATACATAAATATGATATCATATATGATCCTCTAATACTACTTTGTTAATAATACTTCCATAGTATCACCATTTCGAGTGTTAACTGATCTGTTTTCCTTTATATGAGCAGTTACATAAGTTATGTTTTTAATGTATAGAATGCATTTTATAAATATCCAAAATGATATTAAGTTATTAAAGATTATTTTTAATAATAAAATTAAAATTAGTCTTGAATGACTACGATGGGGAATGAATCTCATCATGATTGTGGAGACAGTAATCCCTACGTATGCACGAGTGACAATATCATTATATTGATGGTGAAATAGTATGTAATTGAATGGTTTATAATATGTAAATAATCCTTAACATGTTATATTTATTATTTACATCATTTATACTAATTATTATACCCATCCAAATAATGAAGTGTTTGAATAACAAACTATATTACGACGTGGAGACGGTAACCCATACGTACACACGTATGGTGACTTTGTCATTCATATGATGGATAGAATAATGAATATGGTTGTAACATTTTTATAATAACCTCACAGTATATAGAATATACTGGAGTTATTATTTTAGAATGGAATCAATAGTGAAAGAGGATGTGGAAGTAGAAAAGAACTTGATAGAGGGTGGTGAAATTATTACCTCTTCTTCAGGTGCTTCCTCTTGAGTTGATCAAAAGTGCTCCTTAAAATGGATTTATGATAAAAATAGGGCCAATAAGATGATTTGAGGGAAATTGTAATGATATTTGGGTAGGGTTTGGAAGATCAAAATGGCTTTGGAGGTGTGATTTTCAGAGAAGGGGAAGTGCTTTTTTATGAGATAGGTGAGAGGTACCTTAGGAAAAGATTGAAATATTATTTTATAATAAAATAATTTTCTGTTTATAAGGTCTCAAAAATGATATATTTCTAGTATAGGTGGTCATGAGACTAAAAAATCCTAACCAATAGGTTTTAGATAGGTTTGGGTCACCATATTAACCTTATCTTTTAGATTTAACTCTTAGTTAAATAGTTAAACATTTACCATTTATTCTTGTATTATTATAATAATTTGTTAACAACATACTATAAAATTTAAAGAGAACCTAAAGTGGTTCATTAATGATATACCTATGATTATAGAAGTTGTTTGGAAGATCCTTTTATTATTAGGACTATTATATAATTTAATAATATAATTTTTTTAAAAAACTCATTTATGTCAATTTTGACATTATTTAGTATTTGGTTTTTGAGAAAGTCATACAACATGATTAATTAGAAAAAACACATTCAATCAACCCTAAAATTTCATATTAACCATGAAAATTCGTGGATGTCATAAAAACGATGAAATTATTGTTATTTTAATATTTACAATACCATTTATTTGATTCTTTTATTAATATGGTAACTACAACATCACCATTGTGTCATAAATAAATTTAATTATTTAATGTATAAAAATTATAAATAAAATAAAATTATGTAGGAAATATATTTATCATTAAAACGAGTACTTATAGTCAAAATTATAACTTATATAAGCCTCTTTAAAAATTATTTTACTAAAAGATATATGTTTATGTTATTTTTGTCTTTACTATAAATTAATTAATATAAAGTGTCATTATCACTCTCAAGTGGCTCCATGGGGTCCCAAAATCTACCCAAGGATGCCCATGGTTGGACATGTATCAACCAATATGAATAATATAGATGTTAGGGTAATTTTTCATTATTATAATATTATTTGTTACTAATATTTTACGGATTTACCCACTAACCAAGGTAAATAAAATATTTATCGAAGTAATTATTCATAATGTATAAAAATAAAAGTTACCTATTTACACAATTTGGAAATCCTGATTAAAATTATGGAATCCATTTTTATAAAGTCAAAACACATAAGTGGATATAATTAATTTAAAATTAATTCTCGTTGTCAAAAACAGTAAGCATGTTTTTAAGAAATAATAACTATCAAAAGATTGATACTTGTTTATCTTTAGTTTTAATGTGAAATTACATAAAATGAATTATATAATTCTAATTGATAAAAATTTAATATGATGATACTTTAAAACCACTAAAATTTATAATTTATCACTATAAATTATTTTTATTAATCATGTTTTTTAATTAAAATTTAGAATTTTTTTCAATTCTTCCAAAATTGAAAGTTTGCAGAAAAGTTCAAAAAAATCACTCTAAGCTAATTTTGATATTCCAAATTAAAAAATGGTTTAAAATTAAAATTTATAAATTTTTTAGAATTGGTTATTACTATTTACAATGGATAATTTGATTGGTCGGGGTGTGTTAAAACCCCAAGTTGCATACAACACAAGCTACTACATTATTCTAAGGGAAACGTACCATGGAAGCTTGGGGTGTTACATTCTACCCTCCTTAAAATAATTTTTTCCTAGAAATGTCTAGAATATTACTACATAAAAATATTCGAGTGGTTCTTCCTCATATGTTTCTCGGGTTCCCATGTTGCATTTTCCATCTTACGGTTTATCCATAGAACTTTTACCAGACGCGTCGTCTGGTTTCTCGGCACTTGTTCTCTAGTATCAAGAATTTGGCAGTCTCTTCACAGAAAGAAATATTGGGTTCCAATTCAATTTCATCATACGTGAGTACATTAATTGGGCCAGGCATGTATTTTCTCAACAATGATACATGGAACACATCATGATCTTTGGAGAGACTTGGAGGCATTTCCAAATGATAAGATAAAAATCAAATTCGTTCTAGAATTTTGAATGGACCGATGTACCTGGGACTCAATTTACACTTCTTACCAAAACATATGACATCCTTCCAAAGAGATACCTTCAAGAAAACATGGTCTCCTACTTGAAATTTAGAATCCTTACATCGGTTATCGACATAACTCTTTTGCCTAATTTGGGATGCTTTGATGTGGGTTTGGATGACCTACAATTTTTCCACTGTTTCCTCAACAAGATCTGGGCATATGAGTTTTATTTCACCAACGTCTTGCCAACAAGTTGGTGTGCGACATCACTTTCCATATAATGCTTGATATGGTTCCATCTGAGTACTTGAATGGAATCTATTGTTGTAGGAAAATTCAACCAGAGGTAAATATAGACCCCACATACCTTGAATGTCAATTGAACAAGATCTCAACATGACTTCTAATGTTTGAATAGTCCGTTATGATTGTCCATCAGTTAGAGGGTGGTAGGCAGTTCTCAAATGAAGTTCAGTATCTAGGGCCTTCTGAAGACTTTTCTGGAATATGGATATAAAATGGGGATCATGATCAGAAATAATCGACAGGGGTACACTAGGAAGTCTTACAACTTCATTAATCTATAGTCTTTCCAGACATTCAAGGGGTAAAACTTCTCTTATAGCAAGAAAATGTACTTACATAGTAAGACGATCAATAATGACCCATACTGCATTATTCCTTCTAGGATTATTTGGTATCCCCATGAAAAAGTACATCATTATATTATCGCATTTCCAGTCAGGTATGGGAAGATGTTGGATGAGTAATCCAACCTATTGCCTTCTAGCTTTCATTTGTTGACAAACCATACATGTTGACACAAAATCAGAAATCTCCCACTAAATGTTGTCCCACCCAAAATGTTCCTTCAAATATCTATACATATTGGGGTAACCAGGGTGTATAGGGAAATTGGATCTATGAGCATCATCCAACAATTACCTTTTAGATCAGGTATGTTAGGAACACAAAGTCCCTTCCCAAATTTCAAAATGCCATCATCATATATGAAGTCACCCAATCTCCCATCATTCATAGCATTAATTTTCTTTTGAAATTCCTCATCATCAGTCTGAGAACTTTTTATACTTTCTAGTAATGATGGTTTGGAAACCATTTGAAAAATAATTTAGGTTTCACCTTCCAAGGTTATTCCCATATGCATCAATACTAGATCCATACATATAGGATCCATTTAAAATCTCATATAGTTAAAAACTACATGATAGTTTCTTCTCAAATCATCTTCAACCTTATTTTCCTTCCCTGTGTGGTAGTTTATAGTTCAATCCGAAACCTTGAGTAGTTCAGACCATCGTCCTTGCCTAATGTTGAGTTATTTCTGTGAGAAAATATATTTCTAGCTCTTGTGATCAGTATAAATCTAACATTTTTTACAATAAAGATAATCTCTCTATATTTTCAGAGACAATATTACAGCTTCTAACTCAATATAATGAGTATGATAGTTTTCCTACTGAATTTTTAGCTGTTTTGATGTGTATGCAATAACTCTATCATTGTGCAATAGGACCCAATCGATTATTTTCTCTGAAGAATCACTATAAATAGCAAACCCACCATTCCTTGATGGTAGAGTCAATATATTAGCACTGAATAATATTTTCTTTAGTTTTTCAAAACATTTTTTCACACTCTATTGTCCAAATAAATTTAACCCCTTTACGTGTGAGCTTGGTTAATGGGTTAGCTAACCAGGAAAAATTCTGGACAAAACGTCCACAATAACCAGTTAAAACAATAAAACTGGGTACATCAGTTATACTCATTGGTGATGGACATTTATTGATTGCCATGGTCATTGAAGGATCAAATGATATTCCATCCTTAGAGAAATATGACCAAGAAAAGAAATCTCTTGAAGCCAAAATTCACACTTGCTAAACTTCCCATATAATTCATCTCTTCTAAGAGACTTTAGAATAATGTGCAAGTGCTTTTCATGAAGTTAATAGATTTTAGAGTATTCTAAGATATCATCAATAAATACCACTACTAAGTCATCAATGTATTCCTTGAAAACTCCATTCATTAGATCCATGAAGACATAGGGCGCATTAGTCAATCCAAAAGGCATTTCTGTAAACTTATAATGCCCGTACCTGGTTAGAAATATTGTATTCATAATGTCTTCTTTCCTCACGCACAACTGATGATATCCAGATCTAAGGTCAATATTTGAAAAATATTGAGATTCATGAAGTTGGTCGAATAAGTCATCAATTCAAGGCAGGGGATACAAGATCATTATTGTTTTAGCTTTGATCTCCCTGTAGTCAATGTACAACCTCATAGATCCATATTTATTCTTAACAAAAATAAAAATGGCTCCCCATGGAGAAACACAAGGGGAAATAAATCTTTTATTACTCAATTCATCTATTTATTTCTTTAGTTCCACAAATTCCCCAGTGTCTATTCTACAAGTGGTCTTCGATATGGGCATTGAACCTAGAATTAAATCAATGGAAAAAAAAATTTCTTACGCTAGAGGATGTCTAGGTAAATCCCCTGGAAACACATCAACATATTATTGCACAATAGGTACATCCTCTATTTGAACATTCTTTTCCTTTCCCATAGTTATTTCATTCCATTCCTCCCCAATAATTGAAATTAGTAGTGAAATTGGAGGTGGATCTAGATAATAATCAGGAGGTGAAATTTCTTCTCTAAATATAAGGTACACCTTATCATCATCGAAAATTATATCCTTCTTCTTCTTGGAATAAATATTTGTATCCTATCCTGAAAGACAATCCATACCAAGGATTATATAAAATTCTATAAGGGGTATAACGATGAGATTAGTAGATAATGAATAGTTATATTCCCTGATGGGAACTGATTCACAAAACATTGTTGCGATGATACTTCCCTTAGGTGTTTTGACTGACCACTCCCTTGTTAAGACAAACTGAAAATATCTAATTTTTTTAGAAAATTGGGAAGATATAAAACAATGTGATGATATAGAATCAAATAAATCATTTGATAAACTTGAGGAAAACATTAAATTATTAGCCACCAAATCTTTTGGAGTATCAACCTCGGCAGTAGTAATCGCTATAGCTTGGAAATGATCTCTTGTCATTTTTTGAGGTATGTTTTCGTGGTTCTTAAGACATTCATTTCCATTATTCCCCCTTTCTCTAAAATTATAGTATTTAACATTGATGTCCTCTTTCTTCGCCTTGCAATCACGAGACTGGTGGCCTTTTTCACCACACTTGTAATAGACATCCATTCTCTTCAGGAAAGTAGTCGGGAATTTCTTCCCATATTTATAGCATGGTGGATATTCAAGTTTTCCCTTCTATCTGTTATTTCATTTTTCATAGTGTTCAACAGATCTTTTCTTATATTTCTTTGCATTGAAGTCATAATACTTATAGAATTAATTTTATGTCTTGATAGCACATGAGAAAATACCTTCGTATGATGAGAAGGATTGTGAGACTAATGCTCAATGGAGAAATGTCTTTAATCCATCAAAGTATCGATCATTCTTACTTTGTGGGTTATGTATATAATATGCAACATGCCTTTATAACTTTGTAAAGTTAGCCTCATACTTTTCGACATTCTCATCCTTTTTTTTCCTCAAACAATGAAATTGTATTTTCATATCCGCTCGATGGTCACGAGAAAAGAATTTTTCTATGAAAATATATTACACTCCCTCCATTCCAGGTTTGATACTTCGTCTTCTTCCTTTGTGTTTTGGATTAATAACCACCATTGATCTGAATTTCCCATGAGGTAATAAACAACAATGATAACTTTTTCCCTTTCACTACTCCCCAAAGCATGAAATATTCTCTCTGAGGAACTTATCCACCGCTCAGCTACAAATTTATTTGTAATCTCATTGAATTTTTGTTGTTGTTTCCTTGTGAAGCGGTCTAACATTGATCCTCCACGTTGTGGATCAGGGTTCTCCATACGGGTAGGGTTATTATTCATAACCCAAGTGAGTTATCCCAGTATGGTGATAGGTTGATCAGCACAATTTGCATCACCAGCTCCACTATAATTATCTTGAGTAGGATTGAAATCCCTACATTGATTACGTGCGTTGATATGGTTTCCATTCCTTCCACTAGGCCCCATTTTTAAACAATGGCATACAGTAGAGTAGTTTATGAATCACAATACATAATTCCAAACATGTAAAATACTTAACATAAATTGAATAGTTTATGGATAAAATCTATAATCATAAAAAAAATTCTTTGAGGAGGTATATAGTAATAATTCTTCACAATGGTTTGTAAATTAATATAAATTATCTTAATCCTGTCTACTGGGAGTTTCATAACCAAGAGTGGAGCAAGGCCCGTTGATGTGCACCTGTTCCCATTCTAGTCTAGCTCAAAGTTGTGTTTTTGAGTTTTACCCTGAGGTACATCAGTACTAGTGCTGCCTCTTCCAACTCGCATCCTAACAGGGATTTATTTCATGGAATACTCACAAAATCTACATATTTTCAAAATTCTAGGAAGATCTTCTATACTAATCCTCAAAGTATATCTTAGGGTATTGTACTCTAATGATATTTTTTATAAATCTAGCTTCCAAGGTTTTTACTAAACTTTCTCTGATATAGACTGTAGTGCTCTGACCCTAGTTTCATAGATTTGGTGCATTCTTACAAAACATTTCCATGATATAAGGAATCATGTTCTAAAAGACCGATCAGTTTAATATCCTTCGAAGTACTAGATATATTCATAAGTTTTACATTATATAATGAAATAAAAATATCAAAAACATTTTTCCTTTTTTGAACACACTTTTATCCTTCTCCTATCCATGAAAATCAACCATAAATTATTTCTTCACATTCTGGGAAAAATAAAACAAATAAAGGGCTATGCTGAGATGATCAGTATGAATAACAATATAGCGGAAACTTTCATAAATATGTATAAACCGTTAATGCAATGTATAAGACTAAAACAAAATAATTTTAAACATAATATTTAGAAAAATATAGAAAATATAAAATCAATTATTTCCATTTACTAAATCACATGGATATTCTACTAGTCGAGTAATCACGTGCAATATTAATAGCCACTTTCATAATAATGGAATGCATAATGCAAGACATCATAACCACCAAGTCAAGGCCTTCTTCCATGAATACAAATAAGACATTTTCAAGGCCTTGTTCCAAGACAGTAGTTTGTCTCATGAGACATACTGATGCATCGAGGAGTTGTATCGGGCTCCACCCATCACTTACCAAGTCCAATGCATTGCACAAATAAAAAGGTTTAAACATAACATAAACATTAGTATTAAAACTAGCATATGAAATGTCAATTCTTTATCCATAAACAATTAGTGGTGTAAAAATAACAAATCTAAAGTAAAAAATATCACAAAACATTCAATAAAATAAGGAAGTTTTGTATCATAATAAATCAACTTCAAATAAACTTAAAATCTATCAAACGATGTTGACATAGATGAAATCAAAACATTTTTAGAGAAATATATCTTTATATTTTGAAATAATTTAAAAGTCATATAATTATAAAATAAAACATTTATTTTGAAAATATTGTTATAAGACTCTATGGGAAGCATCGACGATTATATAACTATGGAAAATAGCCACACTTTCCATATAAGTTAAAAAAATACATTCTTACCTTAATTTTATTGAAAAGGTCATAAAGGACTTTGTTTTGAAAATGACAAAAAGATTACATTCAAAACATATATGGTCAAATAAGGGAATAAATGAGATTAAACCATAGTATTGTAAATAGAAAAAATGATTTGAATTATATTTTTATGAAAACCCAGATGTGGATGATAATGTGGTCCTAGTAGATATTTATGTCAAAAATATCTCAGATAATAAATTGATTTTGAAATTAACCCTTACCTTGTACATTTCGTTAGTTGATGGTATTTTAACATCCTATATAATAGTTAAAACATTGTTATTAAATTATACAATAAGTATATACATAAATATTATATCATATATGATCCTCTTTTATTTCTTTGTTAATAAAAGTTTAGTAGTATCATCATTTCAGGTGTTAACTGATCTGTTTTCCTTTATATGATCAGTTATATAAGTTATGTTTGTTATGGATAGGATTTATTTTATTAATATCCATAATTATATTATGTTATTAATGATTATTTTTAATCATAAAATGAAAATTATTCTTGAAGGATTACGATGGGGAATGAATCTCATCACTTTCGTGGAGATGGTAATTTGTACGTATGCATGAGTAACAATATCATTATATTGATGGTGAAATTGTATATAATTGTATGGTATATCATATACATGGAATAATTAAAATTTTATATTTATTATTTGCATTACTTATACTAATTATTATACCCATCCAAATAACGTAGTGTTTGAATAACAAACTACACCATGACATGGAGATGGTAAGCCATACATACGCACGTATGGTGACTTTTTCATTAATATGATGGATAGAATAGTGAATATGGTTGTAAAATTTTTATAATAACATCAATGTATATATAATATACTGGATTTATTATTTTAGAATGGAAACAACAATGTAAGAGGAAGTGGAATTGGAAAAGAACTTGAAAGAGGGTGGTGAAATTATTACCTCTTTTTTGGGTGTTTCCTTTTGAGTTGATAAAAATGGATCCTTAGGTTGGATTTATGATAAAACATAGACCTCTAAGATGATGTGAGGGAAATTGGAAGGATATTTGGATAGGTTTTGGCTGAAAAAAATGTCTTTGGAGGTGTCATTTTGAGAGAAGTTGAAGTGATTTTTTATAAGAGAGGTGTGGGGAACCTTAGGAAAAGATTGAAATATTAATTTATAATAAAATAATTTTCGGTTTCTAATGTCTCAAAAATGATTTATTTGAAGGATAAGGTGGGTATGGTTCTAAAACATCTCAACCAATAGGATTTAGACAGGATTGTGTCACCATATTAACCTTATCTTTTAGATTTAATTCTTGGTTAAATAGTTTAACTTTTACCGTTTCTTCTAGTATTATAAAAATAAGTGGTTAATAAACATTATATAAAATGCGAAGATAACCTCAAGTGGCTCATTAATGATATACCTATGATTATACAAGTTATTTGGAAAAACCATATATTCTTAGGACTATTATAAAATTTAAAAATATAATATTTTTTTAAAAAACTCATTTATGTCAATTTTGACACTATTTAGTATTTGTTTTTTGTGAAAGTCATCAAAATATGATTAATTCAAAGCAAATAATTTGAATCAACCCTAAAATATCATATTCAACATTAAAATTCGTGAATGTCTTTAAAACATTGAAATTATATTTATTTTATTATTTACAATACTATTTATTTGATTGTTTCATTAATAAGGTAATTACTATATCACCATTGTGTCATAAATAAATTTCATTATCTAATGTCTAAAAATTATAAATAAAATAAAATTATTTAGGAAATATTTTTAACTTTCTAATTAGTATTTATAGTTGAAAATATAACTTATATAATCCCCTTTAAAAATTATTTTACAAAAAGTTATATGTTTATTTTATTTTTGTGTTTACTTTAAATTAATTAAAATAGTGTCATTGTCATTCTCAAGTGGCTCCATGAGGTCCCAAAATCGACCCAAGGATGACCATGGTCGGACATGTATCAACCAATAGGAATAAGATAGACGTTAGTGTAATTTAATATTATTATAATATTATTTTTTACAATTATTAACCGGATGTACCCTTTAACCATGGTAAATAAAATATTTACCGAAGTAATTATTCATAATGTCTAAAAATAAAAGTTACCTATTTACATAATTTGGCCATTCTTATTCAAATTTTTGAATCCATTTTTCCAAATTCAAAACAAAGTAGTGGATGAAAATAATTTCAAATTAATTCTAGTTGTCAAAACCAAAAAACATGTTTTAAAGAAATAATAACCATCAAAAGATTGATACTTGTTTGTGTCCAATTTAAATGTGAAAATATATAAAAATACCTAAATTTCATTAAATGAAAAAAAATATAATCTAATTATACTTTAAAACCACTCAAATTTATAATTTAACACTATAAATTGTTTTGATTAAAAAAGTTGTTTTTACATAAAATTATGTATATTTAACTATTCATAAAAAATTGAATGTTTGCAGAATACTACAAAAAATATAAAATAATCTAATTTTGATTTTACAAATTCAAAAATGATGCCCATTTTGAAAAATAAAATTTTAAAAATTTCAAGAAATGGTTATTACTATTTACAACGGCTAGTTTGATTGATCGTGGTGTGTTAAAAGTCCAAGTTGTGTACAATGAAAGATACTGCATTATTCAAAGGGAAACATACCCGGGATGCTTGGGGTGTTACATTCTCACCTCCTTAAAATAATTTCATCCTCGAAATTTCTAGAATATTTTAGTATAAAATGATTCGGGTTGTTCTTCCTCATAAGTTTATCGGTTTCCCACTTTACCTGTTCCACCTTATGGCTTCTCCATAGAACTTTTAGCAGACGATTCATCTAGTATCACATCACTCGTTCTCTAGTATTAAGAATTTTGATAGGCTCTTCATAATAAGATAGATCGGGTTCCAGTTCAATTTCCTCAAACGTGAGTACATTCTCTAGGTCAGATGTGTATTTTCTCAATAGTGATACATGTAACACATCATGAACTTTGGAGAGACTTGGAGGCATTTCCAAATGATTAGCTACAACTAAAAGTCGTTCTAGAATTTTGAATGGTCCGATGTACCTGGGACTCAATTTACCCTTCTTACCGAAATATATTGTAACATCCCAGGTAATTAAAGAATAAATAATTTTCATATTTATTAATATTTGAGAATTAAATATGAATTTTAATTAAAAGGGGTTGCTATGTTCGATAGCGTACCCGATACACAATGATGAGTTTCTTTGAAACTTACGTAGCACACTAGTAATATAATAATATTATTTTAAATGTTAGTTAACAAGTAGCCGTTGTACTGGCGGGAATGAATAGAAATAACTAAAATATGAATAGATATGTTTTTAAATGTTTATACATTTACCCAATAAAAGATAAAGGCTTAAAATACGGAAAGAGTTCAATTTTAGGCTTTTATACTCTAATTTTCACTAAAGGTTCACTTATCACCTTTTAATGGTGAACCGTCATTAAATATAGTTTTGATCACTCTTATACTTTCTATTGGACCAAATATAACTCTTCTTTAGAATCGGGACATCAAAATTTACTTTGTGTAAATTTGTGGTACCTTTCTGATAAAGTTCATTTTTTTTATGAATAGTGTAAAATGTTGTATTTTAATTCAAAACTGCTTTCTAACCTAATTTATTTATATGATTAGATTATGTTTTGAATTGGTTTTGAAGTGAAATTAGAATATATTTTTACCATTTTATCCAATGGTGGTCATTAGAATCAATTTCGATTTGAAATTAGACTTAAACTGGTGTCAATCTTTTGATACTTATTGTTTTGTAAAAACACGCTATTTGATCTGGAAGCGGGAATTAATTATTAAATTAATTAATGTGACTTATATGATTTGAATTTTGTAAAATGGACTTCATTTTTGAATTCGGAATATCAAATATAGCTTAGGGTGAATTTTTGGTAATTTTCTGAAAAACTTCAATTTTTGATGAATAGTGAAACCACTAAGTGGTAATCAAGCAAACTGATTTTTCGGTTAAATGAAATTTTACCACTAATGTGTGTTGAATTTTGAAAATCCGACATACATGGTTGTCATTAAGAAGTAAAATGTGGTTCAATGAGATTAAAATAATTTTTTGGTGAATAGTAACTTATTAAGTTCTTAATCGCGATTAGTGGTAATTAGGGTAGTTTAATGTATAAATAATGCTTTAATAATATAAAATGACTTAGACACATGTCCCAACCTCATTGGTTGTGTCATGGCCGACCAATACAAGCCATGGCCTAACTTGGGGACCCCATGGATCCACTTTTGTTGGGAAATGTCATAAATTACTTTTTATTTAATGTTAAAGTGAAAATGACACAAACATAATATGTTTTACGAAAACAATTTTTAAGTGGGGTTATACAAGTCCAAATTTTGATTATAAATATTCAATGGAAAGATAAAAAGATTTCCTACATCATAGTAATTTTTTTATAATTTTTAGACATTAAATAAATTTAATTATTTACGACATAATAATGATGCAGTGATGACATCATTATTTAACGATTAAAATAAAATGGAAAGATAATGTAAAATCTAAAACCTACACATGGCCAAAACCAATTGGATGAGTGGATTTCGAATCCTTATCACCTTATCCACGAATTATATCAATGTGGGACCTTTTAAAACCGAAACACATTTTCAAATAAAGTTATATTTCTTTACTTTCCAAAAGTGCCCCTCCTCTCCTCTTATAAAAGGCCCCCACCTCTACCTCATTTCACACACTCTTCAAGCCATTGGCTCGGCCAACCCCTGCCCATTTGCTCTCTCCACATCCCTCTCCTCATCCTAGAGGATTCCCTTTGGGCAGAATCCTTTCAAAGGAAGCCTTTAGGCTCAAACCAAAAGGAGTTACACTTTTTAAGGTAATTCATCCTCTCATGCTCATTTGTTTTATTTTGCTTCTCCAACCCCCTAAACTCTTTTTATTTACATCTTTTGTAACAACACCAGTATCTTCAATATACTAGGATGTTGTTATAAGAGTTATTTGAGCTACACTCTCACACAACTACATCAAATGGTTAAAGAACATACGGTTTCCGTGGATGGCGAAATTCTGCCTCCCGAAACGATGATTGTTCAATACTCATTTAACACCTTCAAAGGTGGCCATTATGATGTCACTATTTTTATATATGATATGTAATATGTTTATGTTTTACTTATGCTTCTGTATTTTTCATTTGTGTCTTACCTTTATGTCTTCCATTATGGGTATACGCGATATCTTCATTTAAGGAAGTGCGGACTACCGCCCCCTCAAAGTGATGTGATTCGTTAATGCCATATGTGGGACGTGTAAAAAATGGATTTAAAGTTATTATATATAATGTAATACTGGAATTATAATATACCTATATATATCATTATCATTTATTTCCATTAAAGTATGAGATAGAAATGAAAGTAGCGTTCATGCGTACGTACGGACTACCGTCTCCATGAACGGTGCATTTCATTTCTTATCCCCAAATGTAATGTACTATTAGAAGTACATGTATATAATGGATATATATAATTAATGATATATCTAAATGATGAATATAATTCTGGAATTAAAATATACATACCTCTCATTTAGTTTTAATTCCATTAATATGACAAAGAAATGAAAGTAGCGTTCATGCGTACGTACGGCTTACCGTCTCCATGAACGGTGCATTTCATTTCTTACCTCTAAATAATTATGTAATATTTTAAATACATGTATGTACTGGATATATATGACATATATGATATCTACATAATGAATACCATTCTGGATATAATGAACCTTTGACCAAATTAACAACATGTAAGTATAAGAAGTCAATTTTTGACTTAAGAACCAAATACCGACAAAATGAACATTATTAACTTAAATGATTACATGATGTTCATAACATGGTATAAAAGGAATAATGAACTTGGAAAAGATTCATAATCAAGTAGAGATTAACTAAATTTTATTATTCAGGAGTTTAAAGAACGGTCGGGTCAAGTCAGATACGAGGTATGGGAACTTCTTAACCCAATTTCCATTCTTTGGGTTAATCTCCTACTTTCAAATTATGTCATTATATTATTATGTCGTATCTTGTATTTGTACTTTATTTATGTGTACTTATAGTGAATACACATAATGTATCTATTTTATTTTAAAAATTATCTTTGTATGGGACTTCGTCTCAATCTCCTTTCGTTGAGGCATATTTTATTTTATACACAACTTTCTTTTATACGGTGTATAAACCCCTTTGAATTTTACGTTTATTCAAAAGGAATCTTTTTTATACGAAGCGTTTACTAAACGACAAAAGGGAATGTTTTTGTCGTACGTATGCGGCGACAACGACTTCTCCGCCGTCGTAACCGTTATTTGAGTTTCGGCTTCCTCTACAAGCCATTCCTTCTTTTTAAAAGAAAAATAAATACCATGTTGTACTTTTCTTTTATTTTGGTATTGAAAATGGTTTTCATAATATTTTTATATCAATGTGTGGTATTGATATCTTGTGATTGAATGGTGGAAATTTTATGTTTCCTTTATGCATGTTTTATGTGATATGATTATGTTATGGTTCTTGGGCATTATTATGAAGAACGGGTGGTTCCGTGATAAACTAAGGGCGGGTGAGCCCGTTATAGCTCTCCAATGCATTGGGTAACGCGAAGGAGTGAAACGTTAAGGTTTCTCCGAAGAGATTTTAGGGAATATACTGTGATGGGTATTCCAAATGTAACCAAGAGGGTTACTCCCTACGTAAGAATGTTATGAATGCCTCAAGTTACCTTTACGTATTATGATTTATATGATTTATTCATGTTTTTATGAGGTATGTTAAAGTGCCTATGTTTTATGGGTAAAGTATGATTTCATTCTTATGTATATATGAACTCATGTTTCCTTTCCATGTTTTTATAACCCATACTGAGTTTTTATGCTCATCCCAAGTTTTTGAAATGTTTTTCACAGGTCAAGGGAAAGGTACATGATAAGATGATAGAGTTAAGGATGTGTCAAGAAATAATCCATGTTTTATTTTAAATGTGTTTCCATTGATGGGAATGAAGAATACTATCTTTATGTAACCACTTTGTTTATATGTGGAATCTAATGCAAGTTTTATGATCTAATTCTCTAAAACTCTAAACCCGAAAAGATCCTCAATGTGTAATCTTGTAATAACTCAAGATTAAGTAAGGTTTAAGGCTGGGGCCTTATAGTTGGTATCAGAGGTCGGTTTAGAAATCTTTAGGAGTTAGAAAAGTGTTAAATTATAATATGATTTAAATGATATAGCATTTACAGATTACCATGTTGCTTCGCCTAAGATATTTCGGTGTTCAGAATGGTTTTCCGCAGAGGAAACAAAGCAGCTATGTTGGGACGACATCAGGAGGAAGACCGCCTTCCAAATCAGCAACCTGAGATGGTCGGAATCGGAACTGAACAGTTTGTTGCAGTGATGGCACAGTTGACTCAGGCTATAAATGGTGGTGGTATCCATGCACGAGATCAGCCAGATCAACCGCAGAGGAACATGTCAGTGGTGGAACATTTCATGAGGCAACATCCACCATCATTCAGAGGATCATCTGACCCTGTGCAAGCTGAAGGGTGGATTAAATCACTGGAGAAGATTTTTGATGTCATGGGATGTTCAGACAATCAAAAGGTTAGTCTTGCTATTTATCGTTTGGAGGGTGAGGCAGATCAGTGGTGGTCTATGGTTAAAAATATCAGGGACGCCGATGAGATTGATTCTCTTGACTGGGATGAATTCAAAGGTATATTTCTTGAGAAGTATTTTCCTAAGGCTGTTCGACTTAGGGTGGAAAAGCAATTCTTGGAATTGAGGCAAGAGGAAGACTCAGTGGCTTCCTATGAAGAAAGGTTCACTCGATTGGCAAGGTATGCTCCAAATTTTATCCGAGACCTTGATAGTAAAATCAATCGTTTTTACTCAGGATTAAAGCCAAAGTATCGAAGGGCGTTAGCTTCTCGTGAGTTTAAAAGTTATGAAAAGCTTGTTCGGTGTGCTGAGAAGGTGGAAATGGAGTTTGCCGATGACCAAGTGTCCTATAACAACCAGCAGAAGAAGAGACCGAGGTGGCAGGAGAAAGGTAAGAATTCTTCAAAAAAGTCTGATGGTAAGAAAACTAAGTTTCCAGTTTGTGATAAATGTGGCAAAAGGCATGCTGGGGAATGTCTTCTGAATTCTGGAAAGTGCTACCGATGTGGTAAGATGGGACATAAGGCTCGTGATTGCACTGAAAAGGATCAAGGTGAAGGTAAGAATAAATTTGATTTACAGTTAGTGAAATGTTATAAGTGCAATGAGATGGGTCACTATGCAAACGAGTGTCCGACAAGGAGCTTGAGTGATGGGAAGCAGTTAGACTACAAGCAGAAAGGGGTGGTGAAATCCTTTGCAACTACTTCAGCAGATGTTGGGCCATCGAATGAAGTGGTGTCAGCTCCAGGGAGCTCAGTATTTTTCGAAGATTGACTTGAGGTCGGGGTACCATCAGTTGAAAGTAAAAGAAGCAGATGTTCCGAAGATTGTGTTCCGTACTAGATATGTCCATTATGAATTTGTAGTTATGCCTTTGGGGTTAACCAATGCACCTGTTGTATTCATGGACCTTATGAAAAAAAATTTCCATGAGTTCTTGGATAAGTTTGTGTTTGTGTTTTGAGGTTTGTGAAGAGGTTATGTGTGCCTTGTGATTCACAGTTGAAGAATGAGTTGTTTTTTCATCCTGACAGTACTAAGATGTATGGAGATCTGCGGGAGTATTACTGGTGGGATGGAATGGAAAGAGATATTGCTGATTTTACTGTGAAGTGTTTGACTTATCAGCAGGTTAAAGCAGAGCGGCAGTTACCGAAAGGGATGCTTCAGCCTTTACCAGTGCCAGAGTGGAAATGGGAGAATATATCCATGGACTTTGTTGTTGGATTACCAAAGACATCTCGAGGTAATAATGCAATCTGGGTTATTGTTGATCGCTTGACTAAATCTGGTCATTTCCTTGCTATACGGGATACTTTCTCTCTTGATCAACTTTCCCGTTTGTATCTTAAAGAGATAGTCAGGTTACATGGAGTTCCTCTCTCCATTGTATCAGATCGTGATCCCAGGTTTACCTCTAACTTTTGGAAAGTCCTTCAGAAGTCGTTGGGTACTGAATTAAATTTTAGTACAGCTTTTCATCCTCAATCAGATGGGCAGTCAGAACGAACAATTCAGACATTGGAGGATATGCTACGAGCTTGTTCTATGGATTATCAGGGGAGTTGGGACCAGCATCTTTCTTTGGTTGAGTTTTCATATAATAACAGTTTTCATTCCAGTATACAGATGGCACCATTTCAGGCATTATATGGGAAGCGGTGTCGAACTCCAGCTTTCTGGGATGAAGTGGGTGAAAGGAAGTTGATGGGACCAGAATTGGTAGAAGAGATGGCAGAAAAAGTTCAGCTGATTCAGAAGCACATGAGAACAGCTCAGAGCAGGCAGAAGAGTTATGCGGATAACCGGAGGAAGGATCTATCTTTCGAGGTAGGTGATCATGTTTTTCTCAAGGTTTCTCCTTGGAAAAGTGTGATGAGATTTGGTAAGAAAGGAAAGTTGAGTCCAAGGTTCATTGGACCATACGAAATTCTGGAAAGAGTTGGATCAGTTGCATACCGAGTGGCTTTACCTCCGAGTTTATCTCAGGTACACAATGTTTTTCACGTTTCGATGTTGAGAAAGTATATGCCAGATTCATCTCATGTTTTGAGTCCAGAGGTAGTTCAGCTGGAAGAGAACCTATCTTATGAGGAACAACCGGTCCAGATTCTTGACCACAGGGAGCAAGTGTTACGGAATAAGGTGATTCACCAGGTAAAGGTTTTGTGGAAAAACCACATGATTGAAGAGGCAACATGGGAATCTGAAATTGCTATGAGGGATAAATACCCCCACTTATTTTGATAAGTGAATAAAATTGCGAGGACGCAATTCCCAAAAGGGGGGAAGGATGTAACATCCCAGGTAATTAAAGAATAAATAATTTTCATATTTATTAATATTTGAGAATTAAATATGAATTTTAATTAAAAGGGGTTGCTATGTTCGATAGCGTACCCGATACACAATGATGAGTTTCTTTGAAACTTACGTAGCACACTAGTAATATAATAATATTATTTTAAATGTTAGTTAACAAGTAGCCGTTGTACTGGCGGGAATGAATAGAAATAACTAAAATATGAATAGATATGTTTTTAAATGTTTATACATTTACCCAATAAAAGATAAAGGCTTAAAATACGGAAAGAGTTCAATTTTAGGCTTTTATACTCTAATTTTCACTAAAGGTTCACTTATCACCTTTTAATGGTGAACCGTCATTAAATATAGTTTTGATCACTCTTATACTTTCTATTGGACCAAATATAACTCTTCTTTAGAATCGGGACATCAAAATTTACTTTGTGTAAATTTGTGGTACCTTTCTGATAAAGTTCATTTTTTTTATGAATAGTGTAAAATGTTGTATTTTAATTCAAAACTGCTTTCTAACCTAATTTATTTATATGATTAGATTATGTTTTGAATTGGTTTTGAAGTGAAATTAGAATATATTTTTACCATTTTATCCAATGGTGGTCATTAGAATCAATTTCGATTTGAAATTAGACTTAAACTGGTGTCAATCTTTTGATACTTATTGTTTTGTAAAAACACGCTATTTGATCTGGAAGCGGGAATTAATTATTAAATTAATTAATGTGACTTATATGATTTGAATTTTGTAAAATGGACTTCATTTTTGAATTCGGAATATCAAATATAGCTTAGGGTGAATTTTTGGTAATTTTCTGAAAAACTTCAATTTTTGATGAATAGTGAAACCACTAAGTGGTAATCAAGCAAACTGATTTTTCGGTTAAATGAAATTTTACCACTAATGTGTGTTGAATTTTGAAAATCCGACATACATGGTTGTCATTAAGAAGTAAAATGTGGTTCAATGAGATTAAAATAATTTTTTGGTGAATAGTAACTTATTAAGTTCTTAATCGCGATTAGTGGTAATTAGGGTAGTTTAATGTATAAATAATGCTTTAATAATATAAAATGACTTAGACACATGTCCCAACCTCATTGGTTGTGTCATGGCCGACCAATACATGCCATGGCCTAACTTGGGGACCCCATGGATCCACTTTTGTTGGGAAATGTCATAAATTACTTTTTATTTAATGTTAAAGTGAAAATGACACAAACATAATATGTTTTACGAAAACAATTTTTAAGTGGGGTTATACAAGTCCAAATTTTGATTATAAATATTCAATGGAAAGATAAAAAGATTTCCTACATCATAGTAATTTTTTTATAATTTTTAGACATTAAATAAATTTAATTAGTTACGACATAATAATGATGCACTGATGACATCATTATTTAACGATTAAAATAAAATGGAAAGATAATGTAAAATCTAAAACCTACACATGGCCAAAACCAATTGGATGAGTGGATTTCGAATCCTTATCACCTTATCCACGAATTATATCAATGTGGGACCTTTTAAAACCGAAACACATTTTCAAATAAAGTTATATTTCTTTACTTTCCAAAAGTGCCCCTCCTCTCCTCTTATAAAAGGCCCCCACCTCTACCTCATTTCACACACTCTTCAAGCCATTGGCTCGGCCAACCCCTGCCCATTTGCTCTCTCCACATCCCTCTCCTCATCCTAGAGGATTCCCTTTGGGCAGAATCCTTTCAAAGGAAGCCTTTAGGCTCAAACCAAAAGGAGTTACACTTTTTAAGGTAATTCATCCTCTCATGCTCATTTGTTTTATTTTGCTTCTCCAACCCCCTAAACTCTTTTTATTTACATCTTTTGTAACAACACCAGTATCTTCAATATACTAGGATGTTGTTATAAGAGTTATTTGAGCTACACTCTCACACAACTACATCAAATGGTTAAAGAACATACGGTTTCCGTGGATGGCGAAATTCTGCCTCCCGAAACGATGATTGTTCAATACTCATTTAACACCTTCAAAGGTGGCCATTATGATGTCACTATTTTTATATATGATATGTAATATGTTTATGTTTTACTTATGCTTCTGTATTTTTCATTTGTGTCTTACCTTTATGTCTTCCATTATGGGTATACGCGATATCTTCATTTAAGGAAGTGCGGACTACCGCCCCCTCAAAGTGATGTGATTCGTTAATGCCATATGTGGGACGTGTAAAAAATGGATTTAAAGTTATTATATATAATGTAATACTGGAATTATAATATACCTATATATATCATTATCATTTATTTCCATTAAAGTATGAGATAGAAATGAAAGTAGCGTTCATGCGTACGTACGGACTACCGTCTCCATGAACGGTGCATTTCATTTCTTATCCCCAAATGTAATGTACTATTAGAAGTACATGTATATAATGGATATATATAATTAATGATATATCTAAATGATGAATATAATTCTGGAATTAAAATATACATACCTCTCATTTAGTTTTAATTCCATTAATATGACAAAGAAATGAAAGTAGCGTTCATGCGTACGTACGGCTTACCGTCTCCATGAACGGTGCATTTCATTTCTTACCTCTAAATAATTATGTAATATTTTAAATACATGTATGTACTGGATATATATGACATATATGATATCTACATAATGAATACCATTCTGGATATAATGAACCTTTGACCAAATTAACAACATGTAAGTATAAGAAGTCAATTTTTGACTTAAGAACCAAATACCGACAAAATGAACATTATTAACTTAAATGATTACATGATGTTCATAACATGGTATAAAAGGAATAATGAACTTGGAAAAGATTCATAATCAAGTAGAGATTAACTAAATTTTATTATTCAGGAGTTTAAAGAACGGTCGGGTCAAGTCAGATACGAGGTATGGGAACTTCTTAACCCAATTTCCATTCTTTGGGTTAATCTCCTACTTTCAAATTATGTCATTATATTATTATGTCGTATCTTGTATTTGTACTTTATTTATGTGTACTTATAGTGAATACACATAATGTATCTATTTTATTTTAAAAATTATCTTTGTATGGGACTTCGTCTCAATCTCCTTTCGTTGAGGCATATTTTATTTTATACACAACTTTCTTTTATACGGTGTATAAACCCCTTTGACTTTTACGTTTATTCAAAAGGAATCTTTTTTATACGAAGCGTTTACTAAACGACAAAAGGGAATGTTTTTGTCGTACGTATGCGGCGACAACGACTTCTCCGCCGTCGTAACCGTTATTTGAGTTTCGGCTTCCTCTACAAGCCATTCCTTCTTTTTAAAAGAAAAATAAATACCATGTTGTACTTTTCTTTTATTTTGGTATTGAAAATGGTTTTCATAATATTTTTATATCAATGTGTGGTATTGATATCTTGTGATTGAATGGTGGAAATTTTATGTTTCCTTTATGCATGTTTTATGTGATATGATTATGTTATGGTTCTTGGGCATTATTATGAAGAACGGGTGGTTCCGTGATAAACTAAGGGCGGGTGAGCCCGTTATAGCTCTCCAATGCATTGGGTAACGCGAAGGAGTGAAACGTTAAGGTTTCTCCGAAGAGATTTTAGGGAATATACTGTGATGGGTATTCCAAATGTAACCAAGAGGGTTACTCCCTACGTAAGAATGTTATGAATGCCTCAAGTTACCTTTACGTATTATGATTTATATGATTTATTCATGTTTTTATGAGGTATGTTAAAGTGCCTATGTTTTATGGGTAAAGTATGATTTCATTCTTATGTATATATGAACTCATGTTTCCTTTCCATGTTTTTATAACCCATACTGAGTTTTTATGCTCATCCCAAGTTTTTGAAATGTTTTTCACAGGTCAAGGGAAAGGTACATGATAAGATGATAGAGTTAAGGATGTGTCAAGAAATAATCCATGTTTTATTTTAAATGTGTTTCCATTGATGGGAATGAAGAATACTATCTTTATGTAACCACTTTGTTTATATGTGGAATCTAATGCAAGTTTTATGATCTAATTCTCTAAAACTCTAAACCCGAAAAGATCCTCAATGTGTAATCTTGTAATAACTCAAGATTAAGTAAGGTTTAAGGCTGGGGCCTTATATATATACCAATTTTCTAGGGAGATACCTTCAAGAAAACATAGTCTCCTACTTGAAATTCCAAATCCTTCAATCGGTTATCAGGATAAATCTTTTTCCTAATTTGGGATGCTTTGAAGTGGGTTTGGATGACCTTCACTTTTTCCATTGTTTCGTCTACCAGTTCTGGGCCTATGAGTTTTCTTTCATCAACATCATGCCAACAGGATAGTGTGCGATATCTCTTTCTATATAACACTTCAAATGGTGCCATCTGAATACATGAATGGAATATATTATTATAGGGAAATTCTACTAGAGGTAAATATAGATCCCAAATACCTTGAACGTAAAGTGAACAAGATCCCAACATGTCTTCTAATGTTTGAATAGTCCATTCTGATTGTCCTTCTGTTAAAGGGTGGTAGTAAATTCTCAAATGAAGTTCAGTATCCAGGGATTTCTGAAGGATTTTCTAGAATCTTGATGTAAAACGGGGATCACGATAAAAAACAATCGATAGCGGTACACAAGGAGGTCTTTCAACTTCATTAATATATATTCTTCCCAGACGTTCAAGTGGAAAATATACTCTTATAGAAAGAAAATGTTCTTATTTAGTAAGATGATCAATAATGACCCATACTACATCATTCCTTCAAGGATTCTTTGGTATCCCCATGAAAAAGTCCATCGTAATATTATCGCATTTCTAGTCAGGTATGGGATGAGGTTGCATGACTCATCTAGCCTGTTGCCTTCTAGCTTTCACTTGTGGACAGACCATACATCTTGAAACATAAACAGAAATCTACCTCTTCATGTTCTCCCAAAAAAAAAGTTCCTTCAAATATATATTCATATTGGGGTTCCCAGGGTGTATAGAGAAATTGGATATATGAGCATCATCCAACAATTCCATTTTTAGATCATGTATGTTATGAACACAAAGTCTCTTTCTAAATTTCAAAATTCCATCATCATATATGATGTTACTCAATATCACATCATTCATAGCTTTAATTGTCTTTTGTAGTTCCTTATCATCAATCTAAGAACTTTTTATCCTTCCTAGTAATGATGGTTTGGAAACCATTTGAAAAAGAATTTAGGTTTCACCTTCCATGGTTGTTCCCGTATCCATTTATACTAGATCCATACATATAGGATCCTTTTAAACTCTCATATAGTTCAAACCTCTATGATCCTTTCTGCTCAAAGAATCTTCCACCTCATTTGTCTTCCCTGAGTGGTAGTGTATAGTGAAATATTAATCCTTGAGTAGTTCAGGCCATCGTCTTTTCCCTATGATTAGTTCTTTCTGTGATAAAATATATTTCAAACTCTTGTGATCAATATAAATCTCACATTTCTCACCATAGTGATAATGTATTTATATTTTCAAAGAAAATATTACAGATTCTAACTCAATGTCATGAGTATGATAGTTTTGATCATGAATATTTAGCTATCATGATGCATAGGCAATAAATCTATCATTCTACATAAGGACACAACCAAGTATTTTCTTTGAAGAATCACTATAAATAATAAACCCATTATTCCCGGGTGGTAGAGTCAATATAAGAGCATTGAATAATTTTCTCTTTTGTTCTTCAAAACATTCTTCACACTATTTTTTTCAAATAAATTTAACCCCTTTATATGTGATCTTGGTTAATGGGTTTGCCAACTAGGAAAAATTACGGACGAAACGTCGATAATAACCTGCTAAACCAATAAAACTGCATACCTCAGCTATAGTCGTTGGTGCTTGCCATTCCTGGATTGCCTTGGAAATTGAAGGATCAACATACATTCCATCCTTAGAGGCAAATTTCCAAGAAAAAAAATCTCTTGATGATATAATTTAGACTTGGTATACTTCCCATAGTATTCATTTCTTCAAAGATACTTTAGTACATTGCGCAAGTTATTTTCATGATCTTCATAGCTTTTGGAGTATTCCAATATTTCATCAATAAATACCACTAAAAAGTCTTCTAAATATTCCTTGAAAACTCTATTCATTAGATCCATGAAGACAGATGATACACTAGTCAATACAGAAGGCATTACTATACATTTGTAATGCCCATACCTGGTTTGAAATGTTGTCTTTGGAATTTCTTCTTTCGTTATGCATAACTGATGATATCCAGATCGACGGTAAATATTTTAAAAATATTTAAATTAATGAATATGGTCGAATAAATCATCAGTGAAAGGTAGGGGATACTAGTTATTTATTTTTATAACGTTGAACTACCTGTAGTCAATGCACTACCTCATAGATCCATCTTTATTTTTAACGAAAAGTAAAGGGGCTCCCCATGGAAAAACACTAAGGTGAATAAATCTCTTATTACTCAAATCTTGTAGTTGTTTCTTTAGTTCCACTAATTCTACAGTGGCCATTCTATATGTGGTCTTTGATATGGACCTTGAACCGGGAATTAAATCAATTGAAAACTCAGTTTCTTTCTCTGGAGGATTTCCAGGTAAATCATCTGGAAAGACATCAAGATATTGTTCCATAATAGGTATGTACTCTATTTGAACATTCTTTTCCTGACCCATAGTTATTTCATTCCATTCCTCCCTAATAATTGAATTTAGTAAAGCTACTGGGGGTGGATCTAGATAAGAATCAGGTAGTGATGTTTCTGCTCTAAAGATAATGTACACCTTAACATCATCGAAAATTGTATCCCCCTTCTTCTTAAAATTTATGTTCGCATCATGGTCTGAAATCTATTCCATACTGAGTATTATATCAAATTAAATCATGGGTATAATGATGATATTCATAGATCAAAAATAATTATATGCATTAATGGGAACTGATTCAAAAATATTTGTTGTGACGAGACTTCCCTTAGGTGTTTTGACTTACAACTCCCTTGTTAAGTCAAATTGAAAATATTTTATTTTATTAACAAACTAGGAAGATATGAAACAATTCGATGATTCAGAATCAAATAAATAACTGGGTAAACTCAAGGAAACCATTAAATTACCAACCACCACATCTTTTAGAGCTTCAACCTCAGGAGTAGTAGTCGAAAAATCTTTGCATTTCTCCCTGAGCCTTTTTTTATGTTCCCTTGGAGCTTAGGAAATTAATTTCCATAATGACCCTTTTCTCTAAAATTATAACATTCAACACATACATCCTCTTTCTTCCCCATACAGTCATGAGCTTTGTCGCCTTTTTCACCACACTAGTACCAGACACCCATTCCCTTCAAGAAAATACCGAGGTGTTTCTTTCCACATTTACAGTAGGATGGATATTCAACTTTTCATTTCTTCCCCTTATTTACTTTTCCAGAGTGTTCAACAGATCTCTTCTTCTCTTTATTTTTTTGAAGACCTAATACTTATAGAATTATTTTTCTATGTTGATAGAACATGAGACAATAGATTTGTATGTTGAGAAAGATTGTGAGACTAATGCTCGACGGTGAAATGGCTTTAACCCATCCAAGAATAGATCAATATTACTCCTTGGGTTATGTATATAATCTTCTACATGCCTTTCTAACCTTGTAAAGTTATTATCATACTTTACGACATTCTAATCCTCTTTTTACCTCAGACAAAGAAATGGTCATTCTCTATCCACTCGGAACTCATGAGAAAAGTTTTTGTATGAAAATATCATGAAACATGATTAGTCACTGAAAGTGGATAATATTCATTGTTAATATCTTAATATTAATGTGTTTAAAAGTTCATAAACATCAATTTTAGTCCAATTCAGAAATTGAACTTCATTTCCCATCATTGTGCAATTCATGCTTAAAATGTCAATTTGGGCCCACTCAATAATTTGCTTGTGGAAATTACAATATTCATCATTTTAATTTGACATTTTGGGATATGATGGATCCCGTTGTTTGGAACATTTTATCTTTTAGGTCCGATGGATGAATCCCAAAGGAAGATGGAGAATTTTGAGCCTGAAGGCAGAAACTTGCTGGAAAAAGCATAATGGGCCTAAGGCCCATCAAACAAATGTGGGGCCCATAAACCAAGCCCAATGAAGCTAAAATTTATACAGTAGAAAGATAAAAATATGAGGATCATTTTATTCAACTGTGGCCGGAGCTAATTCTGATTTTAGCATGATGATAAAGGGATCTGAAGTTGAGATTTAAATGGTGGACATGATATTAATGCTCAACAATCCGTCCCACCATTTCGACTATAACATCCAAACGGCTGAGAGAAATTTCCTGAAATTTTTACAGCTCATATAGGACCTATGGATGAAGATATGTCTATTCTACAGCCCCTCCGGATTCGGCCTTCTTCAATTTTTAATTCACACGTCAATGTGGTGGATGAATCTGGACAGTTTTCCGGGTCAAATTCGAAACATCAATTCCCTTTTGATTATTCACCCTCCATTTGACTCTATTAATTGTTGGGGGGTGAATTAATTGTTGGGGGATGTACCTAAGGCTCCTAATATTCCTATATAAGGAGCTAGAGGTGAAGGGAATGGGTGTGGAAAATTTTCTTATCATCTTGGATGCTTTGTTTCATTGTAATGTTTTGCTTCCAAATTTTGTTTGTAATGTTTTCCATTTCCATGTAAGTTTTTTTTTGTATCTTTATGTTCTTAATCAACTTATTCTCTTATATATTTTTCATTTCTTTTATTAAAACTTTATAATCACAAAGCACAGTGATATCTCTATGTTTTTGTGAATTAGTTCACACATAGGTGTGAATTTCATTCACACACACGGAGGAGTGCTCGTTATTTCCGCGGTTTTAATTTCTTCAATCCAATTCTTGTTAGCCATCTTCCACCCACCATTGAGAGTATACCATCAATGGAGGGATAAAACCTTAATGGGTTGATCTTAGGAGGATGCAAAGGCTGGATTGAATGTTATTTTATGAACGAATTGTTGTTAAATGGATAATTAATTTAAGACATCCATTCTTCAGTAATTTCTACTCTTCATCTTTACTGTGTTTGAGCAAAATAAATTCAATTACTAAATGACCATATACCTCGGAGAGATCATGAATTTGGTTCTCTAAGTTTATAGGGGATTAGTAATTGTGTTTAGTAAGCACCAAACCAGAAAATGATGAAGGTAGTGTTATTTTTGAAGAATGGATTCATCAAGAATTAATAAAACCATAATTGTTTAAAGAAGTAAAATTCATTCAATCCACCCCGAGCATAATCCTAGATCAACCCATTTTCATTAAATTGAATTCACGTAGGTGTCTTAGTGTTATTTAAACCATCCAAAATCAAAACCAATGTTGGCTACTTCATAGCCCATCCTTCACCAAATCATAGCGTCTCAAGGTTACTTCTTCGGTCCCTGTGGACTCGACCCCTACAAGTAGTACATCGATCGCTTTTACCCGTAGGGTAAATTTGGGTGCATCCAAATTTTGGCACCGTTGCCGGGGACCAAGTAAGTTCTTAGACCAAAAACCTTCTTTTCTTACCCCCATTCTTCTATTCTCATCCCAATTCTCTTATCTTTTCCCTTTCTCGCTTTTTTTTTCTTTGGGCGCATGTCCGCCTACACCCGCGATAACTCAAACAGATTAGTTAGGGTGGATACTCCTTGGGCTGGGGAGTCAAGCACTAAAAGAGGTATATTTACTTTAGATCCAAATCTTCTTAATACTCCAAATTCAGACGTTGAGTTCGATACAATGGAGAATCTCCCACAAAACCAAATCATAAACCGGGGAGGGAACCAAAATAACGGGCATGACCCTAACTTGGGAATTGTTGCAGACCCGACCATGAATGACTACCTCACACCAACCTGGACCAATGCACCCTCATGCATTAGGAATGATAACATAGGATATGCCCTATATGTTTTCAAACCCCATGTCCTGAACCACCTTCCAACCTTTCATGGGATGGAGTCTGAGATGACTTACCTTAATGTTAAAGAATTTAATGACATTGTCGAAACCATGTGCCCACCAAATCAAATTGAATCTGCTAAAATGAGACTTTTCCCTTTTTCCCTTAAGGACCGAGCAAATAATTCATTAAACAATTTGAGACCAGCATCCATTCACTCTTGGGACCAACTTTAACGAGAATTTTATAAAAAATACTTCCCCCATCACAAAACAATTGCACTTAAAAAGACCATACAAAACTTTTTTGAAAGAGAGGGAGAAACATTCTACGAAACATGGGAAAGGTTCAAGGACATATTAAACATGGTACCGCACCATGGTTTCTTAATCCCAGAACAATTGAGAATTTTCTATGAAGTGTTGGGTCCCGGAAACAAACAATTCATTGATATGATGTGTAATGGAACCTTCAAAAACAAAGCCCCAAATGATGCTTACGAGTATCTAGAAAATCTTGCTGAACAAAACCAAACATGGGGAACATCACCATACTATGAGAAGCCACCCAAATCTGGTGGAATGTACAATCTTGGAGAAGAAGAAAACCTAAGAGCAAAACATGCTGCACTCACGAGGAAAGTTGAGGAGATTGATCTTAGGAAGGTCCACAAAACCCAAACTGTTGAGCTTGTTTGTACAATTTGTGACAAGAATGACCACAAGACTGATAATTGTCCAACCATTCCTTCCATCAAGGATGTTCTTTTAGGAGGACCACCAGAAGAAGTTAATGAAATGAACTTTCAAAAGCCACAATTCACGAACACCTTCAATCCAAGGTATAACGACCATCCGGGCTTTCGTTGGAAGGACAATCAACAACCAACACAACAACAATGTATCAACCCATACCCTCAACAAAACTTTCAACCTCATAATCAGTTCCAACCACAACCGGTCCAATTCCAACATCCTCATGTCCAATATCAACAACCTATCCAACAACCAAAGTATCCTCCTGGAATAAACCCACAAGATCAAGCACCAACCCAAAATGTTCCAAAAAGCCTACTAGAACAACTGTGCAAACAAATGGACAAAATGAACTAAGAATTTTCATCCATTAAACAAGAACTTCAAACCATAAAAACTGGAAAGGTACCCATGCCCACACAGGCCATTCCACAACAAACATCAAGGGGAGAGACAAGTTTCACTCAAACAACTCACGAACAACTAAAGGCTGTGACAGTTTTAAGAAGTGGGAAATCAATTGAAAAACCTGAACAGATAAGTCAGAAACCATGTGAAGCTTCAAAATCTAATGAAAATTCAAATGAAATACAAGATCAAACTGAAGAAACTGATAATAATGTGAATGAAACAACACTTCATCAAACGACTCCACAATCTGCACCATTTCCTCAACGCATGAGGGGGAAAACCAAGCCTGAATTGAGTGAAACATTGAGGGAAATCTTCTCACATGTCAAGTTGAAAATTCCCCTTCTCGATGCCATCCAAACCATACCTTCCTACTCAAAATAACTTAAGGACTTGTGCACTTTTAAAAGAAAATTTTCACATAAAAACCAAGTCCTTTTGGCTTCTAATGTGAGTACCACCATTCAAGGGACCATTCCTCCTAAGATGAAAGACCCAGGATTCCCTTACATAAATGTTGAACTAGGAGAGAACAAAGTTGTCAAAGCCTTGTGTGATCTAGGTGCTAGTGTGAACCTCATTCCTTATGCCATGTACTGTCAGTTAGGGCTCGAAGAACTCCAACCCACATCTGTCACTCTTCAACTTGCTGATCGTAGTGTTTGAGTTCCAAAGGGGATCTTAAAAGATGTTTTGGTAAAAGTTGAAAATTTCATTTACCCAGCTGACTTCATTGTTCTGGACAATCACCCAAGCTTAGGTCCTAGGGAGCAAACCCCAATCATACTTGGTCGTCCCTTCCTTGAAACAATCAACTCAGTAATACGAGTCCGAAATGGGAACATGACCATAACCTTTGGGAACATGAGTCTAGACTTGATCATCTACAATGCAAACTCTCAAATTGGGGATGATGAAGAGATCCATGAGGTTAATTGGATTGGTAGTGTTGATAATGAACTCAATGAACATCAAGGAGTTACCGAAGGATGGTTAAGTCAAGAAGAGATTGATTTTCTTTATTCACATGAGGGAAATTTGCCTCCTTGGATTGAATCCCTTTCAGACAGCTCTATTGATGAATTTCTAGAATCACCAATCAATGATACCATGGTTTAAATCAATAACATTGAGTCCATATCCATTCATGACACTACTCTGGAAAATTTAGTGGATGAAAAGTCTGCTCACAAGGAACCAATTTTGTCAAGAAATCTGAACAAAGAAACTAAGTTCAATACAAAGTCTCAACCATTCTTGGAAAGTCATGACCAATCTGATCTTGAATTTAAAGTATTACCTTCATCACTAAAGTATGCTTACATAGGGGATAATCAATCCTTTCCTGTTGTCATTTCTTCCTCCCTTGAAGCCGATCTTGAGAGGATGCTTCTAGATGTTCTTAGGAGACACAAGAAATCCATTGGATGGACCCTATCTGATATCCCTGGGATTAGCCCACTTATCGGGACTCATATAATTATTCTTGAATCTGAGTCAAAGCCATGTCGTCAACCTCAGAGGCAACTCAATCCTAATCTCATGGAAGTAGTGAGAAAAGAACTTTTGAAATTGTTAAAAGCCGGTATCATCTATCCTATAGCTGAGAGTGAGTGGGTTAGCCCAATCCATATGGTTCCAAAGAAGGCTGGAATCACAGTAATAACCAACAAGGATGGAGAGATGCTTACAACAAGGGTCAGTAGTGGATGGAGAGTTTGTATTGACTATAGGAAGCTCAACTCTTGTACCAAGAAAGACCATTTCCCCTTATCCTTTATTGATCAAGTCCTCGAGCGAGTGGCGGGTCATCAATTCTATTGCTTCCTAGATGGATTCTCAGGGTATAATCAAATCGAAGTCTCCTTAGAGGATCAAGGAAAAACAACCTTCACTTGTCCATTTGGCACTTTTGCCTTCAAACGCATGCCCTTTGGGTTATGTAATGCCCCTGGTACCTTCCAGCGGTGCATGATGGGAATATTCTCAGATATGGTGGGGGATTTTTTAGAGGTCTTCATGGATGACTTCTCCATCTTTGGGGATACTTTTGAGGGATGCCTTATAAATGTTGAAAAGGTTTTGTCAAGGTGCGAGGATAAGAATCTCATACTAAATTGGGAAAAATGCCATTTCATGGTAAGGGAAGGACTTGTTCTAGGTCATCTGGTATCTGGTAGAGGGATTGAAGTTGATAAAGCTAAGGTTGACATCATTCGTCACCTTCCCTCTCCTAAAACTGTTAAGGAAGTGAGGTCCTTCTTAGGACATGCTGGTTTTTATAGAAGGTTCATTAGGAATTTCAGCTCTATTTCTCGACCACTTTGTGCTCTATTGGTAAAAGATGCTCCATTTTTATGGACAGAAAGCTGTGAGGAATCATTCTCTACACTCAATTCAACTCTTATATCTCCACCTATCATGCAATCTCCAAATTGGAAACTTCCTTTTGAGCTCATGTGTGATGCAAGTGATTTCGTTGTAGGAGCAGTCTTAGGACAACGGTGTGAGAAAACTCCACAAGTCATTTCTTATGCAAGAAAATCTTTAAATGATGCACAAATAAACTACACCACCACTGAGAAAGAGTTGCTTGCTATTGTCTTTGCCTTAGAGAAATTCAGGTCTTATCTCTTAGGATCACCCATCATTGTCTTCACTGATCATTCAGCCCTAAAATACCTTTTCCAAAAACAAGATGCCAAGGCTAGATTGATTAGGTGGGTCCTTATTCATTAAGAGTTCGATTTAACCATTAAGGATAAAAAGGGTGTTGAAAATATTGTAGTTGATAACCTCTCTAGGATGGAATTCAAAGACAACTCACACCACCTCTCTGTGTCTGATTCATTTCCCGATGAGCACCTCTATTCAGTGAGTGATTGCCCTTGGTATGCTGACATAGCAAACCATTTGGTGACGGGTGACATTCCAAAATTCATGGGGACCCAAGCTAAGAGGAAATTCCTTTCTGACGTAAAACACTATGTGTTTGATGATCCTTACCTCTTCAAGTTCTGTCCTGATCAAATCATCAGGAGATGTATTCCCGAGTCTGAGCAAGAGTCCATTATAAAATTTTGTCATGGAGAGGCATGTGGAGGCCACTTTTCTACAAAGAAAACCACTGCAAAGGTCCTCCAAAGTGGTTTCTACAGGCCGAAACTCACTAAGGATTCCTTCCAATTCTGCAAAAGTTGTCCTCAGTGTCAGAAATTAGGATCCATTACCAAAAGGAATCAAATGCCCCTCACTCCCATTCTGGTCGTTGAAATCTTTGATTGTTGGGGAATTGATTTCATGGGACCCTTTCCAAACTCTAAGGGATACCTCTACATCCTCTTAGCTTTTGATTATGTCCCAAAATGGGTTGAAGAAATTCCCACCAAGTCCAATGACCACCATGTTGTGATCCGATTTTTGAAAGAGCATATATTTTATCGATTTGGAATTCCTAGGGCTTTAATCAGTGATCGTGGAACCCATTTCTACAACCACCCATTCGCTTCACTCATGTCTAAGTATGGTATTACTCATAAAGTTTCCACTGCATACCGTCCTCAAACCAACGGTCAAGCTGAGTTGGAAAATAGAGAAATTAAACAAATTCTTGAAAACTTTCAATCCCTCTAGGAAAGATTGGACCGAGAAACTCTTAGATGCCCTTTGGGCATATCGAACTGCTTTCAAAACTATCCTAGGCATGTCACCGTATAGATTGGTTTATGGAAAATCATGTCATTTACCTATTGAAATTGAACATAAGGCCTTTTGGGCAATAAAAAAATGAACTTTGACTTTTCTTTGGCTGAAACAAAAAGGAAATTAGATCTTAATGAACTCGAGGAACTTAGGATGGAGGCTTATGAAAATTCAAGGATTAATAAATCTAAAGTTCAAGCCTACCAATCTAGGAATCTCAAAGTCAAACACTTTGAGCTGGGAAAATTTGTGCTCTTGTATAGTTCAAAACTTCATCTACACCCAGGAAAGATAAGGTCCAGATGGTCTGGTCCATACCTAGTGCATCATGTGTACCCTCATGGGGCAATAGAGATTCAGGATCCCACAAGTGGTCATGTCTTCAAAGTCAATGGTCATAGGTTAAAACCATTCATTGAATCATTCAACAAACAAGAAACCAAGGAGGATTTAACTGAGCCATCATATGAACCAGAGAAAAATTGATAGATTGAGGGTACAAGTCGGGCTAACAACGTTAAACAAAAGCGCTGCACGGGAGGCAACTCGTGGTTTTCATGTTTCCAATCACTGTGAATCATCTTTTGTTTCCTTCTGCTTAATTTTGTTATTTTTTTATATAGACTGTTGACCTGTTCTTCTTTTATGAGTAAGGATGGGTATTAAAAGGGAGCACCGTATTCATCCGTGTCACGCGGTGTGATCCCTGATTAATACCTTACCCAGAAATTTAAAGAAGGCAATGTATCATCAGTTTATTTTATTTTATTTATGTTTTTGTAGGTTTTAAAAAAAATAAAAAAAATTAATAATTTAGACTCTTGACCTGTTCTTCTTTTATGAGTATGGATGGGTATGAAAGGGGAGCACCGTATTCATCTGTGTCACGCGGTGTGATCCCTGAGTAATACCTTACCCAGAAATTTAAAAGAAGACAATGTATCATTAGTTTTATTTAAAAAAATTATTAAAATGATGATACTTGGAATTAAATAAATCATTGTGTTGTTTGTTTTGTCTACTTTTTCCTTCTTTTTATGGTTCAGGAACTATTTTGGGTGATACATGTTCAATCAAGGAGGTCCATGCATCCCCGAAGAGATCAAAGGAGTAATTTGGAGCATCATGAACCTCAACTTTAAAAACCAGGTGAATTTGTTCCATGTTTGTCATTCTCAATTTCATATTTAAACTCCTCTCCTACCCCCTTCTAGCTTTTCTTTTCTTTAAACACTGGGGACTGTGTTATTCTAAGTTGGGGGGGGGGGATAAAAAATGATTTTTTTTTGAATAAAAACATGCATGAAAAGAAAAATTCCATTAACCATAAACATGATAACACACATTGCAAACTCTAAAATTGGATATCAAATAAATTTTGCAAGCCTTGATTCTGATTTTAAGACAAGTTTAAGTTCATGAGCATAGTGTTTGGAAAGTGCGGTTGTCCGATGTGATTTTTCAATGGTTACAATTTCATCCTCTTAATAAAAATGCCACAATGCATGTCTACTGGATCGTGGGTGTAAATTTGAGTTATTGGGTCCCTTTCATTATAGCATAGGGTTCTGGGGTCACTTTTAGTTTAATTTGAGTATCCAAAAAAAAAAACAAAAAAAAAACAAAAACAAAAACAAAAAAAATTGAGAAAAAATAATAATGACCACATAGAGCAATGTTTTGTCCAAATGTGTGGCGTCTGGCACTTGGGGATCGTGACTCCATAGTTGTCTTGCCCAGAGTTAGGCTTTATATCTCTATTGTAGAGCATGAAATTGACAATATGTGTGGCGTCCGGCACTTGGGGATCGTGACTCCATAGTTGTCTTGCCCAGAGATAGTCTTTTCATATCTATTGTGTTTAAAAAAATAAAAAAATAAATAAAAAAAATGGATACTCATCTTAAGGTTTAATGTGATTCCCACCTAGCGTTTCCATTTTTTCCCCTTGAACAATAAAATGGGCCCCATATCTTATATGATGCACAACACTTTATCATGCTTAATTGGAATTGGATGAAATGTGGCAATGAATTTGAACAAAGGAATGGGCTTGGGCTTGGGATATGCTTATGGACCTAGCTTGTTTTAAATGATTTTTATGGTTTCCATAATTTTTTTGGTTTTAGATATTTGGGTGAGTAATGTGTATTTAAATGTTTTTGGAAAAGGGGATTTGGATTTCATATTTGTAATTTATTTTGCTCGGGACTAGAAAAACTCATGTTGGGGGGTGTGATTAGTCACTGAAAGTGGCTAATATTCATTGTTAAGATCTTAATATTAATGTGTTTAAAAGTTCATAAACATCAATTTTAGTCCAATTCAGAAATTGAACTTCATTTCCCATCATTGTGCAATTCATGCTTAAAATGTCAATTTGGGCCCACTCAATAATTTGCTTGTGGAAATTACACTATTCATCATTTTAATTTGAACTTTTGGGATATGATTGATCACTTTGTTTGGAACATTTTATCTTTTAGGTCCGATGGATGAATCCCAAAGGAAGATGGAGAATTTTGAGCCTGAAGGCAGAAACTTGCTGGAAAAAGCATAATGGGCCTAAGGCCCATCAAACAAATGTGGGGCCCATAAACCAAGCCCAATGAAGCTCACCTTTATACAGTAGAAAGATAAAAATATGAGGATCATTTTATTAAACTATGGCCGGAGCTAATTCTGATGTTATCATGATGATAAATGGATCTGAAGTTGATATTTAAATGGTGGACATGACATTAATGCTCAACAATCCGTCCCACCATTTCAACTATAACTCCCAAACGGCTGAGCGAAATTTCATGAAATATTTACAGCTCATAGAGGACAGATGGATGAAGATATTTCTATTCTACAGACCCTCCGGATTCGGCTTTCTTCAATTTCTAATTCACACGTCAATGTGGTGGACGAATCTGGACAGTTTTCCGGGTCAAATTCGAAACATCAATTTCCTTTTGATTATTCACCCACCATTTGACTCTATTAATTGTTGGGGGGTGAATTAATTGTTGGGGGATGTACCTAAGTCTCCTAATATGCCTATATAAGGAGATAGAGGTGAATGGAATGGGTGTGGAAAATTTTCTTATCATCTTGGATGCTTTGTTTCATTATAATGTTTTGCTTCCAAAATTCCTTTGTAATGTTTTCCATTTCCATGTAAGTTTTTTTTGTATCTTTATGTTATTAATCAACTTATTCTCTTATATATTTTCCATTTCATTTATTAAAACTTTATAATCACAAAGCACAGTGATATCTCTGTGTTGTTGTGAATTAGTTCACACATAGGTGTGAATTTCATTCACCCACACGGAGGAGTGCTCGTTATTTCCGCGGTTTTAATTTCTTCAATCCAATTCTTGTTAGCCATATTCCGCCCACCATTGAGAGTATACCATCAATGGAGGGCTAAACCCTTAATGGGTTGATCTTAGGAGGATGCAAAGGCTGGATTTAATGTTATTTTATGAACGAATTGTTGTAAAATGGATAATTAATTTAAGACATCCATTCTTCAGTTATTTCTACTCTTCATCTTTACTGTGTTTGAGCAAAATAAATTCAATTAATAAATGACCATATACCTCGGAGAGATCATGAATTTGGTTCTCTAAGTGTATAGGGGATTAGTAATTGTGTTTAGTAAGCACCAAACCAGAAAATGATGAAGGTAGTGTTATTTTTGAAGAATGGATTCATCAAGAATTAATAAAACCAAAATTGTTTAAAGAAGTAAAATTCATTCAATCCACCCCGAGCATAATCCTAGATCAACCCATTTTCATTAAATTGAATTCACGTAGGTGTCTTAGTGTTCTTTAAACCATCCAAAATCAAAACCAATGTTGGCTACTTCATAGCCCATCCTTCACCAAATCATAGCGTCTCAAGGTTACTTCTTCGGTCCCTGTGGACTCGACCCCTACATGTACTACATCGATCGCTTTTACCCGTAGGGTAAATTTGGGCGCATCCAAAACTCCCTCTATTACATGTTGGATAATCCTTCATCTTCCTTAGTGTTTTGGATTAATGACCGCCATTGATCTGTATCTCCCATGAGGTGATAAACTGCCATGATCACTTTTTCCCTTTTACTACACCCCAAAGCATTAAATATTTTATCTAAGGAACTTATCCACTGCCCAACTACTAATGGATTTGTAATCCCATTGAATGTTGGTCATTGTTGCCTCAGGAAGCGGTCTAACATTGATACTCCGCGTTGTGGATCAGGGTGCTCTACTTGGGTAAGGTTATTATTCATAGCATGATTGAGTTTTCCCAGTATGGTGATAAGCTGATCAGCACCAATGCATCACCAACTCCACCATAATTATCTTGAGTAGGAATGAAATACCTAAAAGGATTAAGTGAATTGATATAAATTCCATTCCTTCCACTAGGTTCCATTTATTAACAAGGGAATATAGTATATTAGTTTATAAATCACAATACATAATTCCAAACATGTAAAATAGATAACATAAATTGAACAGTTTACGGATGTAATCCATAATCATAAAAATGTTTTCTTTGATGAGGAATATACTCATAAATACTTCATAATTTTTTCTAAACAAAATGTAAATTATACCAAGCCTTTCCCCAGGGAGTTTCATAACCAAGGATGCTACAGGGCCCGTTGTCATGCACCAGTTCCCGTTCGAGTCTAGATCAAAGCCATGTTTTCAGGTTTTACCCCTAGGTACACCTGTGACAGAGCCACCTCTACCAGCTCGCATCCTAACAGTGATATATTTAATGGACTACTAACAAAATCTCTACATTAACAAAATTATAGGAAGTTCTTATATACTAATCCTCAATGTCAATCTTTGGGTAATGTAATCTAATCCGAGTTATTCTAAATCTAGCTTCCAAGGTTTTTATTAAACTTCCTCTGATACAAACTGTAATACCGGACCCTAGTTGCCCAGATTTGGTGCATTATTACATAACATTGGCATGATACAAGTAATGATGTCCTGAAATACCAATCATTTTAGTATCCTTGAAAGTACTAGATATATTCATAAGTTTTTCATTACATCATGAAATAAAAACATCATCAGTATTTTGTCTCCTTTTGAACACACTTATATCCTTATCTTATCCTTACAAGTCAACTGTAAAATAATTCTTCACATTTTGGAAAAAATAAAACATAGAAAGGGGTGAGCTCGTATGATCAGTAAGGATAACCATAGAGTGGAAACTTTCATAAATAAGTATAAACATTTAAGGCAATGTATAAGACTAAAAAAAAGACAATTAAACTTAAACTTCAGAAAAATATAGAAATGATAAAATCAAATAATTCCATTTACTTATTCACATGGATATTATACTAGTATAATAATTACATGAAATATCAATAGCCACTTTCATAATGTTGGAATGCATAATGCTAGACTTCATAACCACATAGTCAAGGCCTTGTTCCATGACTAAATATAATATTTTGTCAAGGCCTTATGCCAAGACACTAGTTTGTCCCATGAGATCTACTGATGCATCTAGGATATATAGCGGGTTCCACATGTCACTTACTAAGTCCAATTAATTCCTCATATAAAAAGGATTAAACATAACAGAAATATTCATTTTGAAACTAGCATACGAAATTTCAATACTTTATCCATAAACCATGAATGGTGTAAAAATAACACATCCCTAGTCAAACATATCACAAAAACATCAATACAATATGGAAGTTTTGTATAATAATAAATCAACTTCAAACAAGCTAAAAATCTATCAAAGGTTCTTGACATAAATGAAATCAAAACTTTTTTAGAGAAATATCTCTTTCTATTTTGAAATCATTTAAAAGTCATATAATTATAAAAGAAAACAATTATTTTGAAAATATTCCTATAATATTGCATGGGAATCTTCAATGATGATATAACGAAATAAAATAGCCACACCCTCCTAAAAGTTAAAAAAAAGACATTCTTACCTTAATTTTATCAAAAAGGTCATAAAGTACCAGGTTTGGAAAACGATAGAAAGAACGAATTCAAAACATATATGCTCAAATAAGGGTATAATTGTATTTAAACCATTGTATAGTAAATATTAATAAAAATTTGAATTGCATTTTCTAGAAAATATGGATGTGGATGATAAATAGGTCCCATTAGATACGTAAAATCAACCTCGGATAATAAAGAGATTGTGAAATTAACCCTTACCGTGTATATTTCCTTAGTTTATGGTATGTTAACCTCATGTATAATTGTTAAAAAGTTTATATTAAACAATACAACAACTATATACATAAATATTATATCATATATGATCCTCTAAAATTGCTTTGTAAATAATGTTTCGTTAATATCATCGTTTCAGGTGTTAGCTGGTCCATTTTGATTTATATGATTAGTTACGTAAGCCTTGTTTTTTATTGGTAGGATATATTTTATTCATATCCAAAATGATATTAAGTTCATTAAAATTATTTTTATTCATTAAATGAAAATTAATCTTGAATTATTAAAGCGGGGAATGAATCTCATCGCGTTCGTGTAGATGACAATCCTTACGTACGCACGAGCGAGAATATCATTATATTGATGGTAAAATCGTATGTAATTGTATGTTATATCATATATACAGAATAATTAACATGTAATAATTATTATTTACATAATTTATACTCATTATTATACCCATAAAAATAATTAAGTGTTTGAATGACAAACTACACCACGACGTGGAGACAGTAAGCCGTACGAGCACATTTATGGTGACGTTGCAATTAATATGATGGATTGAATAATGAATATGGTTGTACCATTTTTATAATATCTTCATAGTATATATAAGATACTAGAGGATATTTGGGGAGGGTCTGGCTGATCCAAATGGAGTTGGAGGTGTGATTTTGAGAGAAGTGGAGGTGCCCTTTTATAAGAGAGGTGAGGGGCACCTTAATGAAAGATTGAAATATTAGTTTTTAATAAAATAATTTTTGGTTTGTAATGTCTCAAAAATGATTTATTTCAAGGATAAAGAGGTAGGGGTCTAAAGAGTCTCATCCCGTAGGTTTTAGATAGGTTTGGGTCAACATATTAACCTTATCTTTCAGATTTAAAACTTAGTTAAATAGTTTAATTTTCAGCATTTATTCTTGTATTATTATAATAATTGGTTAATAAACATACATTGAAATCCCATGAAGACTCCAAGTGGTTAATTAATGATATAAAAATCATTATATAAGTTATTTTTTAGAAAATTAGTTTTTTAGGACTATTATATAATTTAATAATATAATATTTTTTTGAAAACTCATTTATGTCAATTTTGGCACTATTTAGTGTTCTGTTTTAGTGAAAGTCAACACAACATGATTAATTCAAACCAAATACATTTAATCAACCATAAAATGTCATATTAACTTATTAAATTAGTGTATGTCATAAAAACATTCAAATTATATTTATTTTAATATTTACAATACTATATATTTGAATCATTCATTAATAAGGTAATTATTACATCACCATTGTGTCATAAATAAATTTAATTATTTAATGTACAAATATTATAAATTTGATAAAATTATGTATGAAATAATTTCAGGTTTCTAGTGATATTAAATGTTGAAAATAAAACTTATATAACCGCATTTAAAAATTGGTTTACTAAAAGATATATGTTTTTGTCATTTTTGTCTTCACTTTAAATTAGTTAATATAAAGTGTCATTATCACTCTCAAGTGGCTTCATGGGGTCCCAAAATCGACCCAAGAATTTATATTCTTTGGAATGTATCAACCAATAGTAATAGTACACATGTTAGGGTAATATAATAATATAATAATATTATTTTATTGCACATATTTACCATATTTACCCTTTAACCATGGTAAATAAAATATCCACCGAAGTAATTATTCACAATGTCTAAAAATAAACGTTACCTATTTACACAATTTAGACCTCCTGATTCCAAATATGGAATCCATTTTTAAAAATTCTAAACCCATAAGTGGCAGAAATTAATTTAAAATTAATTCCCCTTGTCAAAAACAAAAAGCGAGTTTTTTAGAAATAATAACTATCAAAATATTGACACTTATTAGGCGTCGTTTTAATGTGAAATGACATACAATGAGCTAGATTATATTAAATGTTAAAAATATAATCGAATGATACTTTAAAAACACTCAAATGTATAATTTATCACTATAAACTATTTTAATTAAAAAAGATGTTTCTAAATAAAATTTAGTATTTTTAACTGTTCCTCAGAAATGGAATGTTTTCAGAAAAGTTCCAAAATATCACCCTAAGTTAATTTCTATATTATGAATTTAAAAATGAATTCCATTTTGAAAAATAATATATATAAAATTTCAAAAACTTTATATTACTATTTATATGTCTAGTTTGATTGGTTGTGGTGTGTTAAAAATCCATGTTGTGTAAAACTTATGCTACTATATTACTGAAAGGGAAATGTACCATGGAATATTGGGGTGTTACATCATATGGGTTTTCATGATTTTCGGTTTAGTTTAATTTATGATGATATTAATTCTGATAATTTTGTTGTAGTTGACTTATGCTTTCTTTATGTGACGTAATATACTATTATTATGGTTGTTTAGATAATGTTTTATATCCATTGGTATCATGGGTTTAAAATAAATATATTTTCATTTAATCAGTATGAAAAAGGGTTTTCACTACTTTGGGAATTTTCTCAAACATGTTGGAATTTTAAAACAGATGTTTTTTACCTTGGGATTTCTCAAAGAAAGTGCTTCCTCCTCTTTAAAGGTTTTAAATGGATAATTCATTTTTATATTCACACATAATTTTTTTAAATTGAATGTTCTTAAAAATGTGATCACCAATAATTAGTTTTTGAGTAAATCTAGAAATATTACATTTTTATTTTTATTTCAGAACTAGTACGAAATGATTTTCTTTTTAAATGTTATGAATGAGGTATGTAGAGTGTACCTACTTGGATTTGAGATCATGTCTATCATATTAAAGGTTAATTAGATTCCTCATAGATGTAGATAAATAACCTTTGTGTCTCAATTTGGTGATTCTTGTTGTGAAAAGTGACAATGATTAACTTTTCATGTGGATATATGTTCTTGTGGAATATGTTTAATTTTTTTACCATATATTATATCAATACATATCTACACTTATATTACAATATTTTTTTATAGTATTGGTGTTATTAATTAAATATTATTTATATTGAGTGTATCGATTAACATCCTTAAGATTTATAGGATATTTTTTATTCTTATGAATCATTTTTAATCATTTTTTTTCTATTTGTTATTTCAGTGCGATATTCCTACATATAGAATAGAAATTTTGGGATCCTGGGTGGAAGGACACTCTTTCTGTTATTGTTTTTTGGGAAAATTTATTCCCACGATATAGGATCCATTCATTGAAAATAGTTTCCAGCACAAGGAAATTGAGAATGCGATTCACTCCATGCCATAATCCAGCTAGAGGAATCAGATCAAGGCTAGCTCTGGTTGGATTGTGAAAATAAAAATTATATTTCTAGATTTATAAATACAATATATCTATGTGTTAATATACCAATTAATTTAAACCTATTTTTTAAAATGAGCTTTAAATTTTTTATACACTACTATAAAAAATAGTATAACTTTAGGAGGTTAGTCATTATCTTATAACTTATTTCATAGGGTAATTAATATGACTAGGTTATTTAATATCACCTGTTATTTATTTCTTGTCATACTACTTTGTAATTAATTTATAATTAAATATATATTTTATTATCTAATGAAGAAAATTGAAAATATTAAATATATTCAAATGAATATACATTCCAAAAAATATTGACGCATGAGAGAAATGGGAATACATCATCTGGCGTATACTGTGAGTAACATAATTAAATTATATATATTAATTACATAATTTATATTGTATCATCAATAATAATTTTTTAATATTAATCAAAAACACCATCCTGGAGACTAAATTTCTTATATAAATAGTAAAATTAATGTCCATATTGATAGTTTGAGGGGGTGGGGTGGGGGTTACTAGAGATACATAATAACCTATCACACCTAATCACACCCGAACACTTCATCAGATATCCCACCAACCAAACTTTTTCATCTTATAGTTCTCCTTTAGGATCACAGGATATGTAGACTACCTATACTATCACCACCCTTTATTAAATGAAACGATTCATGTATTCCATTTCCTTATCATATGATGGATCCAAATGTGCGACCTCATTATCCTTCTAGGTAGAATTCTATGCCACCTACCTTACACACTTCTCCAATCTCTCCAAAATTTTATATTCACACTCTACAAACATATACATTAGAACATTATGGTCTTCTTGATAATACAAATAATTGTAATAAAACTTTAGAGCCTACTAAAACATAATAGGATACCAATCTGCCACATATCGCCTCACATGTATGTGTATAACTAAATTAAATACTTTTACCACAATTTATTTTTATTGTATCATGTTTGAATTTTAAATTCATATTAAGTTTTTCACTACTAGATCTACTCCTCGGTGGTATGGTCCTATTATTTTGTATGAAGTATGTAACCAACACACACAGTTACTATTATTCTATAAAAAGAAAATGAAATGATCAGTAAATAAGGTAAATAATGTAAGAGTTTTGAGGTTACACATTCATAATATAATAACAAAATTCCAATTCAACAAGTCTCATGGAGACACATTAGAAATGAAACTAAGGATAATTCATAATCTTATATATAGGTAAGAAACTTTATTAGATTAAATTGTATATAATTTTTGAATACAAATAAACTATTATTTTTTTAGAATATATACTGTAATTTTTTGAATTTTCAATCTAAGAGAGACAAATGATTAATGGAACTTGAAGAGTAATGGAGAGGATATAAAACAAGTTATGTAATGTTTAGGCTTCTAGAGTAGTAAAAAAATTTATACTTTACTCTCCCTTAATTAATGTATAGTAAAACTATACTAAGAGATGATTTAATATTGGAAGAGTATCAATGCTACGATGTTATTATACATTTACGAAATTCATTGAAAATGATTAGGATTTATATCAACACATGGATTGTTAATGAAAATTTATTAACCTCATATATTCATAACAAAGAAAACTAAATAGTATCTCAATTAAGTATGTTTACACATTGGGTGGAGTGACCAGGATAAATCATGAGAGGAACCCTGTATTTTTAATGAAAAATGAGAATAATTACATTATTTATGATTTTGAGAATAATAAACATCATGTTTCAGCTATAGTTTATCTTTTTTAGGTTTTGATCATTAACTAACTTATGGAATATAATTTTCATACATGAATTGACTTTTGTAGTGAGCAACGATGAATAATTAAGGGTTTTTATAAATAGAAATATAGTTTTTATCAGGTAGAATGAAGAACGATATATGTTTTTTTAATTTTGAGATTAAATAATAGATTGTATGATTTATTATATGCATTAATATTTTAAAATATATTTCACACATATTTAGATTTTTAAGAATTACTACGGCTTGATATAGATTATCTTGAAGAGGAAAAATCCCAATTGATAATTTTGGAATGTTATTAGATGTGGATCACAAAGTTAGGGTCTTTGGTTGGCCTGAAATGTCTATCACTACCACTAGGTATTGTACTAATTTATGAAATTCAAACAATAATAATAGTACCCAAAATAATTCATAGAAATATGTTTAGAAGTAGAATAGAAACTAAATTGATAATCTATGAGTGTTACTAAGGTAAAAAGGGATGGGTTTTCACTATTTATACTATAGAAAACTATTTTTATTCATAGAAGTATTTTGTTGAGGAACTCATTGAATAATGGTCTGGTTGAGGGGGAGAAAAAACCTAGTGGAAATAATTGTAATACCCTTCCAAGTGTTGACGGTGATGATGTTTTTTTGGAAAATGATTCATCTTATGAGTTTTATAATGAGGATGATGGTTGTGATGAAAAATATGATATTTTTGACCATGTAAATGATTTATTGGGGGGGTGAGATATTGATCCTAAACATTCCTAAATTCGTATTTATGGCAGTTCCAACCATGTGGACAATGGATTGTGAAAGAAAATGAATATTAAAATATATATTATCATTGTTTTATGTTATTAATTGGGTCAATATAAGATATATAATATGTCCAAACTTTTGAGTTCATATAGTGAGTAGTGGTATAAATATTTTTTACTGATATTGTTTAGGTGGTGAACATAGTATAAAATTTATCACCTATTGGAGGGGCTATACCAACAGTTTCATGAAATATTTTTTATAGAAGAGCTATACCAATTGTTTAGCAAACCATTGGTATAAGTCTATACCAATAGATATATACTAACCATTTATATAAAATATTAGAATAAATCCATCCAAATATGGATAGTCTCTTTGGATTGGGAAACCAATTTAATTGGTTATACCAATTGTTTCTTAGCCTATAATAATGGTTTTAAACTGCTACACACTAGATTTAATTGGTTTTGTAATATATTGAACAATTATTCTTTTATTACTATTTTAATGATATAAAAACTATCCATCAACACTTGCTGATCTAATATAACTAATTGAAATTAAACATCTCCCATAATCATTTAATTAAATTAGTAATTGAATAATTAACTAGTTTATCTCAAAGTATTTAACACAACAAAATTAAATTGATAACTAAATAATACATTATACAAGATGAATAATAAATAAAAAAATTGATGCAATAAATATTGATACGTTTCTAAATATATTATTTTTCATATTTATTTTAATTATTGATGATTTCGGAGACATACATGGAAAACGGGGACCCGAGGTATGAGTTGCATTCCAAATCTATATTCCACTCAAGAATTTCAATTATATTTACTATATTATTTTATATATCACATATGAAATGTCTTAAATTTTTTTATTATTCACAAATGATAAACATATGGTTTCCTTTCTTTCTATATTGTTCTATTGTTTATATCCTACATTGTTCATAAGGGGTTTCCCCAGTATTTCTTGTTATTTGTGATACCTTCTCTATAACACCCCCTCTCACCCTTATTATTTGATCCATTATCATATGCTTCCATTATTTCATCGATTATATATTTTCTTTTCTTTATTTTCATGGGTTATGAAAACCTTTATATTTCCTTTTTTATTTCTTCTATTAGTCCAAAATCTATATAGAATATAATATAATCTTTTCACATATATATATCATACTCTATATTTTTATTATAATTTAAATTATTTTTCTTCAATGATCTAGTATGATGATTTTATATTATTTTAATATTTTTTAATGATAAATCTATCACCTTTTTAATGTTAATTGTTAATTATATTTTCCATATTTTATAAATATGACTTTAAATATATTAAAAACTCAATTCACAATTTATATTCCATTTTACTCTCCATTATTTTAGTGGATATTGTTTTTTAAAATAAATCATTTATATTAAAGGTTTAAATTATCATTAATTTTTAAAATAACATTTTTGGATTAGTCCCTGTATTAGTTATTTAAATGATCCCATTTCATATTTATTGTTATTCTAATGATATTTATGTTTTATGATATGAAACAATTTTTTCCAAAAATGATAAGTGTTGGATCAATCTTCTGTTACAATGAGTTGATTGTATTTACAGTGGATTGACCACATAGGAAATAGATTGAAAACATATACCAAATAGAAACTACAGATCTTAATTTTAAAAGTACTTAAATAAATGTGATCAACATGTGACTATATTGGTTAACTGTATGGGGTATTTCAATAGATCATGATAGGAATATAGAATTTTTTTTATAAGTGTTGAATCAACCACACATTGAGGTTTAATAGATCTTGGATGAAAGTTCTATGAATTCCTAGACCAACCATATCATATAGATACTACATGAATAATGTTAGGAATTACCATAATTGTTGATATGTTTCTAGAATGATGATCCTTCCAAATATTAACTTCATTGAAATATGAGTGACTATAAGGAAATAATAACCTACTGCAAGTCAGTATCCATCAAAAAATTACTTCCCTATAAGGAAATAAATTGTGAGATCTTATACTATCCATCTACATGTATTTATTTTCCCAACTACAAGTAAACAATTTTTAATTTATTAATAATTTTATTGTTATTTTTTTTATATAATTTAATGAACATCAGTGTTATTGATGATTTCTAGACTGGATTCTCAATATGAAGATATTGTTAAGGATTAATTTTAAATGGATACATTTAGGGGTGTCATCTATAAATAATATGGATTCTTAGATGTCAAAAAATATACTTTCAATGTTGTTATTATATTTTATCTCGAACAGTAAGAAACTCAATTTTTTATTGATTCATTGAATGAATAAATAGAAAGGTTGTATGTCTACTACATCTTCTATCAAAAAATTTAAAAATCACCCAAGAAGAAGGAATTCTTTCTCATAACAAATCTCATGAAAACAAGTGTAACTTCATTATTTTCATTATAAAATCTATATATATTTTAACATTTGGGGTTTTGATACATTTATAAGTTAACTTGTTTATAATATACTTCAATGTAGTAAAGAAGTGTACAATGATACTATTTATTTTACTTTCACAATTTGATACTCTACTGAATAACTATGGAAGATGTTTTTTGACCTCGAACTAACATAGGGTGCGTAAAAATAATTTTTTGTAGGTTAAATATAGAAATTATGGTAACCCATGTTTTCATCTATAGAAGAGTGATCTAAACCTGTTGTATCTTATTGGTTTGAGATACGTAGATTTTTTGAGTCAGGGTTTTAAAACAAATAATTAATGAAACCATGATTTTATGACAAACAATGATGAGATAATGATCTCTTTGTGGGTGGAATAACCCTTTTCAATGATATTGAAGTCCCTAAGTTATCCAATATTCTACTTCAGAGCTGGTAAGAGAGAATCCAAATTTTTTTCCTATCTCTCTCCCACTTAAATAAATGGTAATAGTGATAGTATTAGTAAAATAAATCTATATATTATTTATAAACCTTCTTATGAGTAAAAGTGATGAATTTGAGACTACATGTCCAGTTATGAAATTCCCAATAGAGTATTGGTCTTCGTAAACAACCCAGAGATTAAACAACCACTTCCACACATAATAACAATCACCGAGATCTTCCCCACATAGATATACCCAATTACATTACATAATAACCATAACTGGGTGGAGCTATTTAATGATAATAGATCAATGAAATATTTAATAAATATATTTAAAATAAAATATAATCACTCAGGGAAAAAACACTTCTATTTGAATATTGAAACTAGTTAACATAAGAAAAATAATTACATTAAATGATGTGAAAGGGATAATGATTTACAAAAGTTGTTGCATTAACATCTGTAGACATTTATAATTTAACATTCTTGTAGAAGGGTTTAAAAATAGAATGGAGAATAAAATAACATTAAAAAAACAAGAATATAAAAAATAATAACTAAATAATTAAATCTCATGCCAGCATGAACTCTCTATCCTCCTTCTATTTTCTCAAGTTAATATCCATAATCATATATATATATATAAATTAATTCCTTATCCCTTAGAATATACATTTAATATTCTACCTTCCATTGTGATAATATTTCAAGGATCAAGCCATCAATATTTTCACATAACTCTCATAGTCAATGTAGCCTTACAATCTTATTACATTCATTATCCCAATGTTCCAAGGGGATCCTTATATTTAAAAAATGCATATCACATTACATAATTAATTCCATTTAATGTATTTTAAATTTTGTGACACAATCTATTTCAAGATTTCAAATCAACATGTGTGACTTAGAACTCAACATGAATCATTAAAAACAACATGAAAATTTTACTACGGGAGTTTTAACCAACAATTTCATAATTATTTTTCTTCATGTATCTTTAATACATTAATAAACTCATATATAAATTTATATTCATCCTAATTTACTTTTATATTTCTATTATTTAGTAATTTTACTTCTCTACATTATAGTAGGTCATGTTTCCATTCATGAAAATTGACTCATTATAATGTTGAGTACTATTCACTATGGTGCTGGTTCATTCCTATTATAGGTTTTGTGGAATTTGTTTCCAATATTAAACTCACACAAAAACCAAAATACACACCTTTTTGTCTATATTATCCTCAAAATGTTGTGTCTCATGCTTACCTGATGCTTATGTTATGGTGTTTGAGGTTAACCTCATTATTACTTTGACATGCTTGGGATTGATCTAATGCCTAATTAGGAGAAAATTGATTGATGACGTATAATCTATTTTACATCATAATTACATTGAATTAGATTTATAGTTTCAGAAGCAATGAATAATGGTTATATAGGGAAGTATGGGACCTCATTGACGCATGAACAGAAGAAAAAATGATCCCTACATAGCTCCTCAATTAGTAATTATAATTTTTTAGATGATTAGATGAGTTTTGTGGAGAATGAGTAATCACATTCACACTGATATGGTTCACATTGGCATGTTTTGAATTTCCTATGTGTCCACAAAAGCCTTCCCCAATCTTCCAAAAATTGGTTTTTGAAAAGTCTAGATTGAAAATAATGTAGATAATTAAAAACATGGTAGATCAATCCTTATAGTATATTGACAATGTAGTTGATTGGAATAAACATGCATTTGATCACAACAAACACGCAATTGATTAGAAAGTACATGTGACTTATACATGATTTCATAGAATTTTCATTCATAGTGAATATAGAAATGGTTTGATTGAAAGGATATCTTCTAATGATTAATTTTAACATCGTTAATTGTGATGCATTATCAATTATGAGGCTAGAGTCAATGGATGAACATCATGTCAAAAAAGTGACCCTGAAGTCATACAAAATTATAAATTAATCAAATTTTTACCCAAAACCATGAAGAAATGTTGAATTATTGTAAGATTTTAAATATTTTCAAAAATTAATAAAGACTCTAAACATAAATATTTTATCTATTTTTAAATAAACATTATATTGTCTCAAAAAGTTTATATTGTGAAATGAAAAAATGATTTTCCTTGAATAGTTGGTTTAAAATCATTTTATATAAAAAAATGCATGAAAATATGGGATTATAAATTCCCTAACAAATAAACAATTGAATCTGGAAAAGAAATGTTAAAAGGGTAACAAATGAAAAATTCATTCACTAGCCAACATAAATTCCCTTTTCAATACCTTGGTCGTCTTTATTATCATACATATTTCAAGATATTTAATCTATTACCTTCCAATATGCACATTCATGTAATTATCACCTCTTTTATCCTCACATTCACACTTATTACCCCATTCTAGGAAATATCTCACTCAACACTCAAGAATTATTTGGAAGAAACTATTTTCTCATTCTATGTTAATAAGAGTTTCACCATAGGCTTGGTTAATTTAGTCATATCCAATCAGTTATTCATGTATTTGTTCATATATTGATGGATTATATAGGGTTGTATTATGGAATAGGATTGTTGGTTCTAATTTTGAAAATATTTTTAGGAAGCTCTAAATGGTTTAACTCCAAATTAAATCTCAAAGAAGGTTTTTTAGTTTTCTCTACGAATATATCTGTACATATAAACCTATAACATTGACTCTGATACCTTTCACTAAATTCTAACAGGATATCCTTCACCTTATATCTATTCAGTAGTATCAAAAATTTATCTCTATATTACCATCATTAGGATTCACATTTTTTGTTTACATTGTCTCTAAAATTAACGAGCAATAAGGAATTAAAAATTTCATCATTAGTTGTAACATATGTATTTCCCATTTTGTGGGAAGAATATTCTTTCTTGATATTGAATTTTACGGATCTTAACCAAATATAAATATATGTGACATTCAAATAGGCCTTCTAAAATAAACTTCAAATACTCTAGTACATTTAAGATCATTTATATTCCTACTAGCCTCCAAAATAATCTTTAGATTGATTATCAGTTCATATTTTTGAAAAATTAAACATCTTTATCAAATTATACCCCTTCAATATTATTTAGTAAATTTATATTGACATTTTTTATATGATTTTTTGTGAGAATTTTGACTCAAGTGAGAAAAAGGGATGGTTTTCCCCTTAAAAATAATAGTTGAATTTCTAGTTTTGTATTGGATGTCATCAAGAACATTTTCTACACTACGAAACTTGATTTATCTCAAAAAATAGTAGTACAAAAATAATAATTTCCCCATATTTAAATTCAAACATATTTTTACAAAAAGAGATACCAGATCCATACCCCCATCCCCAACATTAAAATTATATCGAAATAATCCCTAAACGTTTAGAGGATTTTCATAGGAATATATGTCTTGTGTTATAGCTAAATAAAAAAACCCATTCATGGATAGTTAGGGTTGAAATGTTTAAATGTTAAGGTAATCCAAAAAATATGGGTTATTTAAAAAATAGAGTAACATTAAAATAATTTTAAATAGTTTGGAACACCATACTTTAATTCTCCTATATTTGGAATATACTAACAATTATGTTATAATAATTTAAGAAATACTTTGTTAACTCAATAAAAAATTCATTGAAAAAAACATTTTGAATTTAATTTTGAAGCCTCTCAAGAAAGTGATAAATTTAAAATATAGATTGTCATGACCTGAGTTTCAAAAATAAATGTGTTATTCATTAATATATGTTTCTTACAATTTGTGAATAATTTTATCATAGAATTTAACTATAGTAATTCAATGAATGAAAATAGTACATATACAATGGAATGGATTAAAATTTTGGCAAGGGGTTTCTAGTTAATATCTATGGTTTAAAAAACATTCTAAAAATAAAATAATAAAAATAAAAACAAAATTTTAAAAAAACACAAAAATTAAAAACTAAGAAAAATGAATAAAAATTCCTTAACAACAAGGTTCTCCCCCAGAATTAAATGATACAGTGACCTATATGGATTACAAAAATTAACATGGAAGTAGATATGAAGTAGAATCAAGGAGACATACAATTATTATCGAATGGTTTTTCGTGATGGAGTTTAGTGAAAAACGTGTTGGATGTGTGTGGTCTTCTCTACTAGATCTCATTGAAATTTCCCATATAATTTGTTCATCATGTGTATATTAATAGTTTATTTTTTTTCTATCTCCATGCTTAATAATTTTCATATCACCAAAAGGATTGACATGAATAACCAGAAGTAGACCATCCCATCTGGAATTGTGTTTAGCTTTAATCTACATGAGTCATTAGTTAAATAATAAAATTGTGTCTATTCGATTGTAGGATTAGGGTTGAATCATATTTTCATATGTTACCTTCGTTCTTTCAGTATATATTCAATAATTTTGAAACTCAACTCTTCTAATTTCTTCCGATAATTAATGATATAATCTCTAAAATTATTTAGATATTACTATGTATATATTATTCTCCATTATATCCCGCTAGGATTTGTGTTCCAATTCTATATATTGGTGAGTAATCATCCCATAAATTTGATTATATAGAATCAAACCAATGTCTATTTTTTATTCTATCCTATAATCTCATATGGTGTCCTCAAATCGTTTGATCCAATCCTTCCTATTGAATTTAATTTTTTTATTCAAAATTCCCTTGATCTCAAAATTGAAAAATTTATCTTGGCCCATGTTCTGTGGATGATAGAGTGTTGATGTTATATTTCAACTCCATATGTAAATGGTAATTTGTTTATTCTCCTATTTCAATCATCTATAATGGTTTTGGGAAATCCAATCCTACAAAAAATATATCTATCAAAAAAATGAAAAATTATTATTGTTATTAGTTTTGGTGTAATTATATTCCACCCATTTAAAAACAATTATCTACTATAAGAAAGATATAATAATTTACAAATTATATGGGAAAGGACGATATAGAATTTATTCCTCAGACATTAAAATTTTAAAAAATTGAGTTGTTTTTTGGAATTTATTTTCTCTTTGAAATATTTCTATAAAATTGACATTTTAATCTTATTTTTATAAATTCATGCATATCATTGAACAATGTGGGACAATAGATTATATATTCTAAAACATTCCTTACAATCCATTTAAATCCAAGATGGTCTCCATTTATCTAGAGTGTGAAATAACATAAAAACATACTCAATTTCACTTTTATGAAAGAATATTCTTATCACATTTCATTGACAATTTTTATAATATACTGATCTTCCCAAATATAAAATCATGCTTTAGATTTTTTTATAATTTAATGGAAATTAAATTGTGTTGAGACTTTATAAATTACCAACTAGTTGTTCATATCATAATAAAATGGAACTTAACATTCAACCAAGCATAGAATTTTTTCTATAATATGGTCCCGAACTAGTTTTTGGGTAAAATATCATCATGGTTCTCATCTATGTTCTTGTCTTATATTTCCATGATCATCTCCTAGAAGATTAATATCCATATTATATGCTTGTTCTTGACATTTATAATCGTCTTTAAATATCGAAGATCTTCATGGAAGAAAATGACCTTCATTCTAGGAAAACATGATCTGAATAACTTTTGAGCTTTGAAAGCTACTATAAATTCATTAGTTATGGTTTTTTAGTTTAATTGTTAAACATATATGGTTCTAGATTTTTTGGAAATGAATTTTTTTAGATACACGGTTTCTCTAATCATGTTATTTTTTATATGAGTATTAATCTCAATAGATGATTCCCATTTGTTTATCAATGGATATCCAAAGAATTCCCATTGGAAAACTATCACCTAGATACAGTGAGTAAATTTCCAAGAGAAACCTCATTTAAGATTTGGGGTGTTCCTCTCTGAATTATAAAATCTTAGTCGACTGTACATCCCTCTAAATTGATCCATAGAGAATGTCCATGGAATCCCACAATATCACATGGATTTATGGATTACCTTTCTAGGAAGTCGTTTTCCTAGAGTTAAGGGTGTATGACTCCATACCTGTAAAACCATTCCTAGAATATCATGGGTTTTCTTTGTTAGGAATAAATCACATGGATATAGGGGAATACCCTAGAAAGAAAACAACATCCATAAAAACAAATGACTTTTCTACCATGAGAATCATTAGATAGAGCAGGAGAGTACCTTTCCCTGAATCACCTCATCTAATTTCATGTGTGTCACTTTACCCATTTGTAAATCACGTCATCTATGTCCAAGGGCATGATTTCACCTACCAGATACCTTCCCATCGAAGTCCAGTGGTGTAGATCACTGTGTCAAATGTCCCATTATCTTGATCAATAGATCATGATAAAATCATTCTAAATCATTATTAGACAGGACAATCAGATATCCGGAAAATGTACTAGTTATACCTTGTTTCTTAATTCATATTAGTGGACATTTCATCCCACCAAAACCATCTAATATGTCATTCGAAAATAAAATATTAAAGCTTACATCATCGACAAGAGTTATTTGGGGAGACCCACAATTATCTCTACCCATTTCCCAAAGTCACTCTCTATAATAATAATATCTCACTAGGACACCCTATGTGGTCACTTTGGTCTCATCATGGAAAACACAACCTTACTATGTCCTCTTATCTCATACATATCTCTTAGGTATATTTCTATCCCCTCATAGGTAATAAAATACTTTGAAATCATCAAAGTTTTATCAAGGACCCATATGCCTCCTAAGAATGTCTCGGAAGGAAGGTATCCTCAATCCCATCCACTTCCCAAGACACTTTAGGTCTGTATGAACACCGGACCCATCCATCAATCTCCATCAGGTCTAGCTACCCAAGTAATCAAATATTATTGATGGAGGAAAACCAACACCATAGTAATATCATGAGACAAATGACTCCCTGGAATATCAAGGATCCATTAATACCAACTGAAGTCACTCATTCCCATATTTCTTTTCCCTCTACTAGACAGTTGCAAGGTTATCTATAATAAAGACCATTATGCTTATAGAAACAAATTAAACCACTAAAAGGGATCCATGTATATCAAAACTTGAATTTATAAACAAGGCATCGATTATTGATGACCAAGGAAATCAAGACCGTTCATTAGGGTCTATTATGGCCCTTGAAACATTGTTCAATTTATCTAGATATTTAATTTTAATTTTTTTACATAAATCAAAAGTGTTAGTAACACTAATTAATGAAAACACACACCACTTGACATGAATAACTTAATATAATGACATACCATTATGTATTTAAAAGGGACCACCTAAATCAATCACGGAGTTGCATCTTTAATCACAGCCCCACAAAATCTATCCCATGATAATCCAAGTCTAACCAGCCACAATCTATTATCCTAAGAATCTGTGTCAGGAAAAAAACAACCAAAAATTAGTTTTAAAAAATTTAAAATTAATAATTCATTTCATTTCATATCAAATTAAATGTAATTTTCAATAAAACTATATTATTAATAAATCATTATTTATATCCCGAAATTAATTTCTTGTTGAAAAATAAATTAATTGGGAGTGGTCCACCCTCCATATGAAACCAAATGAAATCCATGAAGAAAAGTTCAATTTAATAAACAATTCCATCTACCAATTTAATCCAGTTTTTAAATGAAAAATAAATAAATATATTCGTCAATATAGATCATGAAAAATATATGAGAAGTTCTTGATGACCTGCCTAATACCAACACTATAGGTAGAATGAAACATTCCCATTAATGATGATTAATTAACCAAGAACATGAAAAATTATTCACTGAAAACCTAATAGATTTAGACTGAAATCAAATGAGGGTATTGAAAATGAAAAATTTTAAGATAAATGGTGATCATGAGAATAATTTCTTGAAACAAATCTACAAATCTAGCTATTATCAATGGGATAGAAAGAGGATTTGTGGTTCAATGCTATTTTATTCATGTGTCTATCCAAGAGGAAGATGTCAAGGGTTTCCTAAATTAGAATCCATTTAAGATGATTTATTAATAACACATCTCACATGTAACATGAAGTGATATATAGTTTCATGCTACACATGTTACAGTAGTAGAACCTTCCTAATGTTTCCCTTATTCACACAATGAATTCACCCAATGATTGTATTTCATGAAATGAATGACCCATTCATGATGTGAATGGCCTGAAATGGATCATTTACATTACCTAACCACCCAATACTTCGATGACTTCCCCCAAGGATCCCTTAAAACCAATGGGCCTTAACCCACATTGGAAAAATTTAATTAAGATGGACCAACACTATTGTTTTGGATTTGAAACCCAAGGATCAAAACTAACCACCCAACAAAAAAAACGTCAATTCATTTAGAATTTTATAACACAAAATGTACAAGTTTTTACAACCTCCAACAATATTACTTCCCATCCTTGAAATTTATTATTGGATATACAACCTTTTGTCCCAACAAACCATGGTCCCCAAATGATGATCAAATCAATCTGGACTATTCTCAAATTCCTAATGTGATCCCACTATAGAAATCAAAAAAACATGAGGCACTATTCTTACAATCCAAATACACATATCATAACCACTACTTTACCACCAAGATGATGATTTACTACACCAATCTATCCCGAGACCCCATTGTATCATAAAAAAATTTATCATTCAAATAATTGTTCTACCAACCAGATGCCTTAGCTTACAATGGCTAATCCCAACCGACTGTTATCCCTAAAATCATAACCCCTACAAAAAACATGTTATTAGTGGTTTAATGACTCACTCTATGTAGTATATAAGTCACCACACTTAATCTTGTGTGAGACACAGATAAAAACATGACACTTACCCATATATCCAATTCCAAACTGAATATGAAGAACCAATATCACCCATGGAAAATGTCCGTATACACTATCCATATATAGACAAATACTAAAAAAACCAAGAAGTACAAATTCCATAATGAATATGATATACCCGATAGGGTTTCCAACCCACCACATCCAATATCATTCCAATGAAATTGTAAGACCTCCTCTAGATGACCCATTAACAAATATTCTCAACCAAACCTACTAATGCATCCTAGAAAAAAATTCTAGCCTCAAAATTTGAATTTTCACTAACAACCCCATCACACAGGTTCTTGATCATATATATAACCAAAACACAAACATCAATTTATTCCAAAATCATTTCCATCTCAACTGACATTATCATTAGTATTCAATACTTGATTTACTCACCGAATCAAGTTATGAATTGAATTTCTCCCACTTAATCACATGAGGAACCAAGATTCACCAAATGAATCATGTCATAAATCACGGTTCACACTTAAATCTATTTCAGATCAATCTGAAACCACTTTAAACCAGATTACAATGCACTAAATCTAAGAAACACCACATCTAAATCCAAAATATATATTTCACATGGGACCAAAGAAATTGGATTCATTTGTTTACTAGTATCCAAGGACCACCTATTTCATCATATGATACATCTCAATCATACCTGACATTACACAAATGGGTTCATTCCTCCTTCCCCAAGAATATCTACCACTACACATGATTAATGTTTGTGAGCATCCAAATAAAACCCTTGTTTAATTGTGAAAATGAAAACACTCCCCATTTATGAATCAAAAGGAACATCATCCTTCGAAACCACCAAAATTCCTCCGAATAATAGACCATTCCATCTAACCAAATATGGTGAAATCCCTACCATATAGATTCCATCATGAGAATCTTCATGTGCAACCTCGATAGGTTCCATCATCAAAAACATGTTGCTTATCCCAAGCCATGTTGATCCACTACAATTTTGACACCATGCCCCCTATCTGTACATGTCAGGGGAAAACCTTTTTCCAATCATATAGTTGAGAATAAACCATTAATGATACCAATATAGAATGAATATTTATTTCCCATCTGTTTAAAAACCTCATGAAACCATTCAAACATGTATTTCAATAAAATCACCATCTCTTATCCCTTAAATGGATTCTCACTGATTGAAATGTCCAATTGAAACACATGTAAATAACTTGCTCAATCTTGATCTCATATAAAAACAATGGTTTATAATTCTATACCACAAGAAACAATAACCTAGTTCACAATCCCTTGAGTTTTACTTTCTTGAAACAAGGCGTATGATCCTCTACAATTGACCACACATACCGATATATAAATCTCTAATATCCTAAAGGAAAATCAGTGTGCCTATTCAAAATTGTGTATCTGAAGTATGCCATAATTTTTCATAGATCCAATCGAAAACTAGTTTTGTTATAAAAATTGGAAGAATATACCATACTATCGTTACTTTATAGAAATCGTAGCCAGAATTACTAGGGTCAAAAAATCAACTTGTTCTCTCCTCAAAACACAATCTTAATACCCAAAGCACCAACACTCAAGGTGATTTCATCTTTATAATACAACTCTTATTTATACATATAACACATCCCCTATAACACCTCATGTTTAGTGATTTCATGGAAAGGAACCTAATAATATAATCCATCTCCACAATATCTTGAGAATAAGTGTGCCTATAACATATACCTGGTAACACCTCACTTGTTCAGATATAATAACACAAAGTGTTTACCCAGTATTCTAATATAAAAGGTAGTCATGAGCCTAACTTACCACTATATTGGCTTACACTTTATTATATCAAATATTTCCTCATCCAAAGAACCAAAATAACATATCATAATTCCCAAAATAAAATTGGAGGCTCTCCCACATAACCCATAGGTCTTATATCCTAGGTCACAACTCAAAGGGAAACTCCCAACATCCGTTTTAAATTTCACATGAAAACATGCCAGTCAAACTACTCACTCAAGAATTACAACATATCTATATACATATTAGAAATATCAATCAATTTCATCATTTTACGCATGGTCATTGATTATCACAAATAATTCATATGAATGACTACCCCTTGAAAACCACAATCTTATAAAAATACCCACTGGGTGTCTATATAAAAGTGTCACCCTATCAATGATCTCATTATAATCATCTATAATAACTATATATATATATCTAATTAAATTACCCTTCTATGATCTATGTCGAGTATACAGCAACCACAAGGTTCAGTTAAGTAGAATTACCCCTATAACCTATGTGGGTAAAATACCATATAGGTTATTTTTTGATACATTAAATAACCAAAATTATTTCTTCTTTAAAAAACACAATTAAGAACACCAATTAGGGGTACACCTCTTAGAACCAAATTCATATACCAACCAACTAGGGTTACAATAAATCATAATGATATTTCATCAGAATAAACATATATTGTTTTCCATTTGAGTACAATTCCCCCACCAAGTCACATAAGAAAAATCCATATAAGTTATTACAGACACATTAATAAAAATTACCCTCACAATAATTGATTTCAATCACACATAGACTGAAGTATGTTATGTGAAACCTATTTGTCAAATATTATACATGAACTATCACCCCTTTATAATTGGAAATATATATAGGACTATAATAAATCAAAAATTTATGTTCATCACATTAGGTGAAATCATACAAATGTAAAATTAGAAACTAAGAATATTAATCCCAACCCCCTAGTTACCCATAATTCTTATAGAAAATCATGTCTATGATGCATTAGTCTGATATTCATCACTTGCATTTAATTATTACTATAAAACTTATCTACGATATCCTCAAATAGTAATAAAATATAAATATATAATAAACTCTATTATATCAATCACCTAAATAATTTAATTCATATTTTTAATATCCTCTATCAGGATAAATCCACACACCATTGGACAGATAGTAGAAGTCACCACTAGGATCTCTAGTATGGATCCTAGCATGTCAAAGGTTGCTGACTAGAATTGAGTGTTTGAGTGGTACCACATGGAGACAATCCCTTATATCAAAATGTGTAATAATAGATAAAAATAACCAGAAGAAAATTATGAATAATAATCAGAAGTGTATGAAGAAGAATGTAAATATATAATAATGGAATATCATGTGAAATGTAGTATACAATCCTAAAAATGATGTTTATCAAAGAATAAAAATCTAATCACCCATCAGGACAATCACATATATAGATGAAAAAAATAAAATTATAAAAGAACCTAATTATCTACATACATACCAAAGCCTCAACTCAACCATGTCTTTGACCCCATTTGATCTATCCCACTTAATCATGCTACATCAAGCATCTTCCCAATCTAAACCAATGATGAATGAGACCTTGTCGAGCACCAAAGTGATAACGTTTCTTAAGAAGGGTGTGGATAAAAATGAGTATCTCACCACCAACAAGGTACCATACATAACTAGTAAATTTTTTATATATGAGAACTGATAATAATATAAATTAAAACACCACATGGATGTAAAAATAAATAACCTCTTTTAATTTTTTGGTTCGACCATTGAACATTGGATCAACCCAAACATAATTCATCAAGTGTATGGGTGTCTCTAGAAATTCTAGAAAATCATTTATACAAATACCCTGATCAATAGCGGATTCCAAGGTGCGTGTCTTAGGAAATAGAAATCATGCCTAGAGACCACTGGTCACATGGATCCTAGGTAGATCATGCCAGGAGAAACCTCATCTGAAGTTAGGGGTGTGCCCCTCCCAACCATAAAATCTTTTCAACTATACATCCCACCACATGGATCAATGGACCATGTCTAATGTATCCCAAACTATCACCTATAAATATTGGAATATCATTCAATAGAAACTACCTATAAAAACTCAAGGTATTTAACGGTCAATAATTTTATCACTTATACCCCACACATATCCTACCAATAAACACTTCATTCAAGTCCAGGGGTGGATCTCCAATTCTATACATCATATCCTCTGAGTCCTAGGGTGTGGTTCCCCAACATTATCTCACATGATCTATGTCCAATGGTGTGGTCCCCCCATAAAAACATATCATTTTTTTAATCCCTGGATAATTATGAACAAATCAAAAACTATTACGTATGAAGGATGAATCATATGAGATTTTCCTAATCATCCCATGTATCTCAATGCATCTCATTTGGTAGTACATCCCAAAAAATCCATATATTATGTCATGAAATCATAACCTCTTCATGATTTCATGAGATCAAAAAGTTCTAAGGTGACACATGTGATTAACTCTACCGATTTCCCATATACACACTCTCAGTGATCAACATCTCAATAGGGTACTTTCTATGGTCCCCTGGGTTCAATCATTTCCAAGACACCCTTCGTGGGTCCTTTTATCTCAAAAACATATCTTATTTTAACACATGTCACCTTGGAAGGAATAACATTCCTCCTCATCATCAATTTATCATCGATGCCTCACTAGATTACTAAGAATGTCTCATAAGTGATATATACTCAAGATCATACCCATCCCATATCACTCTAGGTCAGTACAAACACCCAACCCATCCATCAATCTCAATTGGGTATACTCACACATGTAAATAAATCATAGAACAAAAAAACATTTGACCCATCATCCTCTAATGATTCAAATGGATCTAATCAATCTTAAGTTTCAACTATGGAAGGCTAGGGAAAATAATTCCATTCCTATCACATCCCTCTAGTCAGAGGTTAGTAGGGAACCTATACTAAGGAATATTATTCTTACTTAATACAATTACACCGCAAATGAGGGTCCTAGAATAAGGTCTGATATTTGACTAGGTATGTACGTTTTTTATTCATCATCAAACATATTTTGTTTGTGTTTTTCTTTTAATTTACACCACGTTGTATGATTCTTGTTCGAATGTTGAGATCTTTTGTAAAGGATAATTACCAAATGTTTAGGGATGGACATTTTTTGAATTAATAGTTCCTAGTACAAACTTTTTTAATGGGATTATGTAGGTTCTATATGATTTTGGAAGGATTCAAAGCTAGTTCGATCTCTTTAGTAAAATCCATAGTTAATGTTGCCAATAGTGCATCAAACTCCATGTAAATATTACAAGACGTGTAACTAGCTCTTTGAATATTTAATGAAATAGGTTGATGATGTAAAATGAATACCCACTGGGAATCATTTTCACATAATGTAATGGAAAATAAGGGTTATTTTAACCTATGTTAAAACATTTTTGACACAGCTCATAATTGAATAATTACAAACCATATAAATATTACATTACGTGTATTTCTCAAGCTTTGTGATTTTAAACCCAGGATGCACTTATGTTTTCATTACTCCCACATAAATATTACCTCTATCAAACCATAGGAAAATTCTAAGTAAACATTGAGTGACTTCAACTATTTATAATGTCTTAATGAAGTAATTAATCCATAGGGAGTCACTATTATACAGTTGCCCCTCTTTTGCGGTTATTATCCATTGTAGCAGTGTAATATATTCACCATGGTTGTTTTGGTCGTTTATCTATTTTTTTTGTGAACTAAATTTCATATTATGATCTTATTCCCCATTGTTTTTGTTAATGAAAAAAATTTAAATAATTGCGCTAATCACCGTATAATTGTAGGTTGTGTAAAACTATACTCTATAGTCTATTTAATTTCCATGTATGTAATTTTTTTAAAATTTCACTAATATAATGGATGAAATAAATAATTTTATTGTTAGTGATGATAAATGATGGATTAAAATATTACATTGATCCCTTTTGTTAAAATGTTTATGAGACCTGGAATGTGTCTACCCATGGGAGAGAGATCCTTGGAATAATAAGAATTTGGATAATTGATTTAATTATGTTTAAATGGATATGATTTCCTAGTTGATTTATATTGGAATATAAATTTGTTTATTAAAATGGATGGATATAATTTAAAAACAATAAAAGAATGTGAAATTGAAATAAAAATGCTACTTTTCATAATTTACCATTGAGACGTATGATGTGATATTTTCATATCCTTTCTGTTATGAAATGTGTTACGATTCATGATTTAATACCTAAATAGAGTGGTCATCATTGTTTGATGCTACAATTCATATGAATACAACTATGTCTTAGGATGCTGTAATGCATATATAATGGGATCATCCATGTTTGATGTTTTAATGGTTATATATTTGTCTATTCTCGATGATATAGTAAATATTATATGAAAGGATCGACCTACTTTGATGTTGTAATTCTTATATACATGGATATAACAGGTGATGTTATAATGCTTATATAGAATATTTGTCCCTATTTATTATATAATTCTTATATATTCAGCATGGCCTAGTTTTTGGATGTAATCATTATATAGAAGAAAATTCATGGATGATGAAATGATTCAATAGTAGGATCTCCCTGATAAATTGTTTATTCTGTGGTTATGTGGTTATGATTGGCATGGATGTGCAAATTTATTAGAGAAAATATAGTATGGGGATGAAAGAATTTTGATTTATGTATTTTAATAATTTTATTTATTAAATCACATTTCATTTCTATGTTCCATTCACTTACTATCAGACGTGTTTTGTTTATACATGGTGGTGTTGACCAATAGAGTTCTACTCACACACTATTTGGGCCACTGTTTAGAAACCAGGTAGATTACAAGTATGTAAGTTTGGAAAAGTGCGAGGGATGTTGTTTTTAAATGTTTATTTCTAGATGGGCTGGAGACTGGAGATAGAACTGACATAGCGTTTGGGACCATGGTATTTTGAGCTTATTTTTTCAGTTAGGTATTTTATTTTTTTATTTTTAGATTGTAATTTAGGTACAATTTAGTTGTTCATTATATGATTCATTATTATTTGTTTATTGGTTACTCTTTTTACTTCAAAGTTATATGATGTACTATTTCAACTATTTCTAATTCTATGATATGTATTTTTTTTATTTCCACTATTTTTAACTCTAAATAAGAGGGTATAGTCACCCAAATATATGCATCACACACCTACATCTAGTTGACATCATGTTACATATGGGGAGGCACATTTGAGGTCCCATAACCAACATTATTTGAAAACATGAGAGAGTTCCAGATCAGGGGACATTACAAAGTGGTATTAGAGAGGCATGCTAATTTTCTTTTACATTAATTTAATTTTTGGAATGGTTAAAAGGTGAGTAGGATGTGTTAGGAATTGTAATAAGATCTTGTATGGAAGTAGCTGACCCATGTTTGGTGGAAGATTTGAGTTCCCAGGGATGTGGTTGTTTCTCACGATGATCTCTTGTTACTTTTGATGTTATTTCACCAAGGGCGAATCACATGTTATGTGATGGTATTATTTCTTAATATTTATAGTAGTGGACCAGTATATTGTGAGAAGAATATAAATAAATCATTATGGACACATAGGGATATAACTTTACATGCACTGTTTATGAGATATATACATTCCAATTTGAACTGTGATATGAAATATCTATTATATCTGATAAATTAAAATGAAAGAAAAACAATTTCATGATAAAAAAAATTTAATACATGTATAGAGAGACTAAGAGATAGTGTTTTACTTTTTAAAAAAAAAAATATTGTCGTTGAACTTGTTTTTTATAAGTGTTTTATAGAATGTGTTTTGTAGTCGGAAAAAACATCCTCATAATCTTTGAAATGAGCATCAGGATAGTTACAACCAGAACCCTCATAACGCAGATAAACTAGAGATTTGTGTACTTATTGATGATCATATGGATGTTTAAATCCATGAAAGCTTCTTCAGGGTCATGAAATCAATGGAAACGGATAATGTTTTACACTATTCCTTTAGTATCAGAGATGGCGAGGGATTTCGTGTAGCTACATCCTCCTATGTTCATTGGGAATGAAGGACTACCCGAAGCTGGGATCAAGATTGAGTTAGTCTAGTGGATTTATAAACATCTGGATAAACTTATAGAAAGGAGGGACAATCCTGCTATATAAATTCTCCATTGACCAACAATGAATTGGTGGGATATTCTTGAGAAATATTTTAAATAATAAATGTTATATTGGAAGAAATTATAGGTTATTTTAATGGTCCAATTCTACAATGAGACATCGAGGGATGATAAGGCTAGTGAGTCCATGCACGTGATATAGGGGAAATATGCCAGATCGACTATGCCGGACGCTTCGCCAAACAATAATGCATTACAATATCTTTAGGTGATGATGAAACCTCAAGGAAATTTTATAGTATTTTCTTTTCTATGAGATCAAATTTCAGGTTAACATAATTTTTATTAGTAGAATTTTAGATGTGATGAGTCGTGTTGTAATCTTTGAGGGGAATATAGGAGAGGCCTTGTGCAGTGATTATGATATTTTTGTAGTGAAAACATGGAGCTATTCTTTTGGTGTAAATAAAGAACCTACCTGACTATCATCAGTAAGTAAATATAAGAAAGAGTAGTTATGTAGTGGGTGGCCATCGGAGAACCATCTTACCTTGCTATTTTATTAGTGTGGCATATTAGGACACAAGAGACCTCAGTGTTTGTACCCATATTAGGAGTGTGATTCTTGAAGTCATGTGGGTAATATATAGATGTTTTTAGGAACTTATTAAAGAATATTACTGATAAGGGGTCATGAAATGTACCCGATTGTGGGAAAGACTCAGTTAACCTATAGTATAATGGTAGCCAGAGTTCCACTTGATGTTTTGGTTGAGGTTGGAAATGTGGTACCCTTGTATAAGAGTGAAAATAATTGGTAGACGGAACTACATAAAGGGATTTATAATAGGGGCAAGGGAAAATAGGTTAGCTAGTAGTATTTTTTGGTGGACACACTTTCTAACACTGATGTATGAAAATCTACCATTAGATGTTTGATTATATTATCATATACCATTGGTTTATTTTCTAATACCAGATCATTAGATCGATTTTTATCTTCTATTTTTGAAAATGGTTTGGGATATATTGTTGAAATATTGAACGATATGTTGACCATCAATGCAACATTGGGATTATGGTTAGAGAATATCAAATGTTTCAAGGCTTTTTATCTAGCCACTGGTGGTTACTATTTTTTTGGGAACTATTAATCTAAAAAATTTAAGGTTTTTATTTCATTAATTATATTGAATTGAATGATATATAAAATGTTCATATTGAATGATATCAGAGTAGTGTCAAAATTCTATCCCTAGAATTAGGTATCTATTCTGGTCATGGTGATTGGGACCTTCAGGATATTCATATAAGACCGATTTAAGGTACATTGGATTGAACCACAGTTTAGATAATAAAGCATGTTTTGGATGATTGTGGAATTCAACATGATATTTTTCCTCCAGTATTAAAATGTTTTTAGGATGTCATTCCTAATGTGTTCTATGGCTTACCACCCAAAAGAGAGATTGGGTTCACGAAAAATTTGGTGTCAAGAGAATAACTAGTTTCTATCCCAACTTATAGGTTGGTACTAATAGGGATTCAGGAGCATAAAGTTTATTTGGCTGATCTAGAAGCCAAAGGATTCATTTTGATCAGTATATGTCGATTGGGTTTTCTAGTTATTTTCACCATGAAGACTGATGGGACTCTATGATTTTGTGTGTATTATCGAAGACTGAAGTAGATGACAGTTAGGATCCAGTATCCCAATCCATTGATCGATAATCTATTCAATTAGATGAGAGGTGCTATGATATTCTCTAATATCAATTTAAGATCAGGATACCACCAATTGAGGGTGTTATTATAAGACATTCCAAATACTTATTTTATAAGAAGGTATGCCTTATATATGTTCACAGTGATTCCATGTAGTTGGATGAACCCACTTTCAATATTCATTGCCTTGTTGAATCGGATCTTTCACCATTTTGGGAATTGTTTTGTTGTGTTTTTATAAGAAATATTAGTGTAATTATATTATGGTAAAAGAATTACTAACATATTAACATTTTATTGAGTACATTGGGAGAGAATTTAATTTCCACCAAGCTAATAAAATGAACTGTATGGACTGATAAAGTGAACTACTTGGGATATGTCATTTATGAGGTAAGAGTTTTAGTGGTACCATATTAGGTTGCATCCATGGAATCATGAGATATACCAAATAATATCACTGGGATTTATATATTTCCAGGTTTAAAAGGTTATTTTCAGTGATTTATCAAGGAATTTTCCAGCTTGGAAGCACCAGTGTCTTGGATATCTAAGAATGGAGTGATGTTTTTTTAGTCCATATTCAAGCAAGATAGATTTCAAGAGTTGAATTGTAGGTTTACCAAAACTCATATCCTCAATTTACCTATTTAGGGTAATGAATATACCATTTTTTATGACACATCCATGTTTTGAATTAGAGCAGTCATGATGTAGGAGGATCAAGAGGTTATTTCACTTTAGAATGTTCAGATAACTAGAGAGAAATTTTCCTTCTCATGATATCGAGTTATATTAAGTGGTATAGATCATGATATATTGGAGACACTATCTAATGATGAGTGGTTTTGTGGTGTACAAATACCACAAGATCATTAGGAACATATATTATTTGTGGGACATTAATCTTTAGAAGATGATGTGGGATGAGTATGTCAAGACTTTTGAATTTGATACACATTATACAATGGGAAATGGAAATGAAAATGCCTATTTCTTGAGTTAGAAGACGAAAATATAGGTAGTGTGGGTGTCCTGTGATGAGTGGTAGAAAATGAAACTCTTTGAAAACATGAATCTAGATGTATAATATTTTTAGGGATGATAAACATTGACTTAATCATCTTTTATACACATGGTTATTGATCTGATCAAGATAGAGCTGTTATCTGAATTTGACTGCATTGTTGTGAGAAAGATATTATTTGGCAGGGATACACCATTATGTCGGTATCTTGGTAGTGCAAATTATCTTCTTTTATATGGTAGAGTAAAATTTCTTATGAGAAATCACAATGATATGATTAGTGAGTTTCATCATTTATGATGGGTGGTACATCAATGTTTCATAAAGATGTATCATTATGTACATAAAAAATTCAAATTTTCAGTAATGAAGATAGAGGTAGGTAGATTTTTTTGATATTTTTCACCTGTAATTAGAAGAAATAATAGAATCAGTGGTCATCCATCATTTTGTAGCCAATACCACTTACATAGTGAAAATGAATTATTTACACTATGGAGTTTTTCATAGGATTACAACGGTCACCAAATAATAATGATTTAGTATGGGTGATTGTAGATCAACAGACCAAAGAATACCACTTCCTTCCTATGAAGGATACCATCACCATTGATTACCTGGGCAGTCTTTATTTGTATGGGATTTTGTAGGTGTATAGTGTTTCGAGGAGTATCGTTTCATATATATGTCTTCATTTCAATCACATCTCTAATGTGGTCTTCATAAGGATATGGGATAACTTGTTTTAGTAAAGATCACTTATCATTATGATGTTGACGGGCAATCTAAGTGATAATTTCAGTTTCCGGATGATATGTTATGACCCTTATTTTGGGATTTTGATCATTCATGGGAGTATCCTATGGAACTCGTGGAGTTTTCATATATTAAAAACTTCTACGAAAAGATATGGATGTCAATTTTTAGGATTTATATGGAAGTCCATTCTGGTTTCCTCTATATTTGTTGCAGACATGTGATTTGGAACTTATTAGGACTAAAATCATGTAAGAGATATCTGAATAGGTTTAGTTGAATAGGAGGTTTTTGGTGAACATGTAGACTAGGAATAAAATTATGCTAACAATCTTATATGACCCATAGAGTGTGTGGTTGGTAATTTTTTTTTCTTTCCGCTGTCACCTTGGTTAGGGAAACACCATATCAAAAAACAATGATATCTTGCAACTAGATTTTTTTATCCATATTAGATAGTGGATGATTTTGTTCTCGTAGAGTAATTATTACCCCTTCCAAAATTCTACAATGACATGGATGATGTGTTTTACATGTCGTAAATTCAGAGATATCATCCCAACCCTTCTCTTTTGGTAGACATTAAAGACATCTAGATTTTCGTAGATGTGTCCCTTGAGGTGCATCCGATACAGATTATAGAATGTAAAGATAAGTGTCTCCATTGGAGGATTATACCTCTAGTTTTAGTGTAGTGGTATTATAGGAATATTCAAGAGGAGTCCATGAATATAGAGTCTTATATGTGAGAATAGTGTGCAGAATTGTTTACCCCCACCCTATAGGAATGCATGGTGCAACATTAGGAAGAGAAATTATATAGTGGGGAAGTTGTAAGAAAATGTATTTTACCAGGTGTGTCCCTCTTTATGTTTTTCTTTCAAAACTAAATTGATTGAGTTTTCCATTTCCTTTTAACCTTGGTTTCCAAGACTTTTTTTCTAATATAGATATATTTGATTAGTGAAAATAACTTAAAATTTTGGGATGTATCTTTGTTTGAATGAATGGTGTCAATGTGTAAATATGTTAGTGTGGCATATATGGGTTCCCCATGAGATGGAAATGATTCATATATGGTTTAGACTATTCGTAAGAATATAGAAAAAAAGATATTTTTAAGGAAATTTAATGGTTTATAAATATTACATGACATGTAACTAATTGTAGGAATATGGTCTTCAATAAGATCCATACATTAATTGAATTCATTCTATGAATTGGATTCTTGTCGTGCAATGTTAGAGCAATATTATTTTAAACTACGGTGGTTCATTTTTAGCGTAACTCATAAATTGGGTATTATATGTCGTGTAAATAGTACATGGATTTCATTTCTCAGGATCAGTTGTTTTATAGCCACAATGTTCTTATATTTTCACTCCAATCACATACAACATCTCATCTGTCAATCCATAGGTTTTGACAGTTTATTACGGAGTGTATTCTTCCATTCCAATGGTCATGATCAAGTGATCAATCCCCAATGAGTTTTTTCATGGGTTTTTCCTCTATTATGCTTGATCTTTGTTGAAGTGGTGGAATATATTGACCATATTTGTTTTCAGTGTTGATCTATATCTCTTGTGATATAGTTTTCTTCTTGCGATCATATGAATTTTCATTCTTGTTGGCTTTATTGATTGGAAGCATTGTGTATATTTGTGGGTAAAGTTAGTTGGTATAAAATCAATCCTTATGGACCGTTTAATTATCAAGTAGTTAATTAAAAGAAGAATAATGATAAATCATGGATTTTATTATTCCATTGGCCTCTTTTTATTCATTGTTGATACAAACTGGATTTTGGGTACCCATTGAGTGAGAGAAATGAGGAATAAAAAGAATTTGGATAATGTATTTAAGAGTGTTTATCATTATATGAGAACCCAATTTATTTTCTAATATTGAATCACATTGTTAATGGAATTTGTTTATCGAAATTGATGGATATAATTTGATAAATGAATGAATGTGTAATTGAATGTATAATGGTAATTATAATAAGAAACCATTGAATCTTATGATGTGATATTGTGATGTCAAAACCATTATGACATGTGTTTTGATTCACACAATAATTATTATATAGGGGGATCATCCCAGTTTTATGTCACAATTATTATATAGAGGGTATTCCCATTAATGACGTAATGCTTATATAGCGGTCTTGGACGAGTTGGATGCTATGATACATATGTATATATATATGAATGGTGATTCAATAATGATTATAGAGAGGCCGCGAATTAGTTTTATGTTTTAATGATTATATATAGGGAAATGCCAGAGGATGCTGTAATTTCTATATGGAAATTTTCTCCAATTTTATATTTTAATTAATATATAGTGGGATCGAATTAGTTCCACATTGTAATTCTTATATAGAGATCTATTAACGGATGTTTAAATGATTATACAAAGGGATATTACTGGTTAATTTTTTATTCCAATGATATGTGGTTATGGTATGTATAATTATGCTATATGCCGAGATAGATTCAAAAATGGTGCTGAAGAAGGTTTATTTATATATTATATTAATTTGATCAATTAAAAAAGCCTTTATCTCTCTATTTCATGCACTTATTATCAGTCTAGATTTTTTTCAACATGGTGGGTTTGACCTATTGATTTTTAATCACACCCTATTCGGTCCACCATTTGGCACCCAAGAATATTGCATGGATGTCGGTTTGGAAAACGGTAACAGACCGTTCTTTTGACTGAAAACTAAATTTTTATTTCCAAACACATTTAGGAAAAGTGATAAACCACACAACCCTTATCGCACACTAGATTATGACTTGAAACATAAAAAAAGGGTTAAATGCATAACAACCAAAAACCAACTAGCTCACCACAGGATTACATATCATAATACTTGTAATCTTCTCCCCATCCCACATAAGAATCCCCTTCTGCCTTAGCCGATTCCCACTCAGAGGCCGATTTATGCCGCCTCAAGAAGTAATTACTTTTCTCAAAGTTCCCGTTTTGATCTAGCAAAGGTTGCACTGGAAAAGGATGCTTGGTCAAGCTATCTTTTTTGAATGAAGGAATCACTCCTTTGTCCCGCTTAAGGGAAGATCTGGTACACATTGGTCATGGATGGTAAGAGTAGTCTAACCTAGTTCATCTTCTTGGAGTAACATATAGGGTTCCTTCACATTCAGTCATCCTTGTAGTCCCATTCTGTAAAATGACAATGTATGGCAGGTAGGCTAGGCCACTAATATTTTCCATATTTCCCCTAGAAACTTTTCTCCCTTTGTTCCTCAGGCCATTATCCGTGCAACCTGAAGTATTCCACCTCCTAGTAACTGGTGTGTTATTATCAATGGATGCAAGATACACAACCGATGTAGCATCCTCTTCTCTGGTCATATGGACTTCCTAGTGTCCCAACATTACTGTATTGTTCCCTCCCACACCAGCCCCCTCATCATCACCACCAAGCACAGGATCAGAATCCTAGCCTTATTAAAAATTGCCTTCTAAAAGGCCTTCAAATCTGTTGGTTAGAGCTAGGAAGGGTCTGGATGAGGGGTCTAATCTTCTAGAATCCCCAGCACTTTTCAGACTGGCCACGCCCAAGGTATCTCCCTTTCTCCCCACCCTCTATTCCTTCACTGTATTCTCCCTCTCCATGCTCTGCTCTAAACAACCCTCTTTATAACCCGAACCAGACTCCTTCTGAGCCAAAGGATTAGAGGAGCCCTCTAAATCCTGTCGTAACCCATTGAAAACCTTAGCCACCGTCGAGTTAACCTATATTTCCATAGCTCTTAGAGCTTTAGATGTATGGACATCCATTATCGATACCTTATGAGAATACTTCTGAAGGTCCTTTAACATAGGACTCGACTGGAGAAATCCCCTAATTTTGGACCCTGAAGCCTCCTTGACCAGATCAGCTTTCACAACAACCTCCGGGCCCTCACTCGGTGTAGCCTCCCCTTTCCTTAACACAGCATGCATCCCCCTGCAGCTTACCTCTTACAATGGAGCAGTGTCTCGTCTTTGGAAAGCATCTTAAGGGTGGTCCATATTCTTGAAAGATGAACAAAACTCAATCCAATTCTCATAAAGGATGATTTGAAAGACTTTCCCAAACCACCGAAGCAGGAGAATCACGATTCATATGAAAATTGAAAGACCACCGTAAGAGAAATAAATGATATCTGTTGAAGCTGCGCATTTCCCTCGACCATGACTTGATGTGTTCTGCCTTCGATTCAAAGAGAATCATGATATGATGTTTATCGAGCAATCCAACAACCGCTCTTTCTTGGAGGTCCCAAAAACCGAAGATGAACCGGTCAAAGGAATCGACTGAAGGTCTTCTATGCTTAAAACAATCAACCAGAGTGTGATTCAATAGTGCTGAGGTTTCCATAAACTTAGTTGATGAGAGCTGAAGGATAGGAATTCCATCGAGAATATCTGAAACCATTAGGAAAATCAGAACTTCCTGGAATGAAGGGAGAAAATCTAGATTGGTGAAAGGCCGGAAGAACGCACCTCTCTCGTTTAACGATGATTACCCCCCCCCCCCCACCAAGGTGGGGAGGAGCCACAGTCGGCACCGTCGTCACCAAGGAGAGGAGATCAGCTCCAAGGGGCTATATATTTTTGGGGACTATCATGGGATATGGACAGTTATTTTGATGGTTTCTTTAAGTATGAGATGAATTTTGGATATAAGAATAACATGTTGTTTATAACGAGGGTCATTTGAGTTTATTTGTGTTATTGGGATATTTATTCTTTATTATTTAAATATTTATATTTAGATTCATTTCACCCTATCATTTCATGACTCATTGTTATTGGTTTATTGGATCATCCCTTTATATCAAAGTCGTATTATTTACTTTCTAAAATATTTACATTACTAAAATATTTATTTATATGGTTTATTTATACTAAATTCCAACTATTAATGAGGGTTATAGTCTCCCCACTATACTCATCACACCCCCTATGCTATTCGATAGCCTATGGCATATGGGGAGGAACACATGAGGCCCAAAAACCAACCCAACTTGGACAATAGAGAGAGAGTGTGTGTGTGTCATATCAGGGATCGTTACACAATGTATCTCAAGGAATGAATTTTTAATCATGGACTAGACCATCATTGTCAAGGGAAATAAATCTACTGTACAAGGGTACACTGTGTTCCTTAATTCAACATTCACTATATCTAGAAAATCCATTTTAAATAAAAAATTAAAATATTTAAAAGGTCAAGTCAACCTTATTGGAAAGACTACACATCACATGTTGAATGTATGTAAATAAATTCAAATACCATTGATCATTTATAAGGGACCACCTTTATCACACCTAGAGTTACATCATTAAGAACATCCAATAAACACTCACCCATGCTTGTCTAAGTTCTCACAACCATTTATTATAATTATAAGGCTCTAACTCAAATAGAAATATTAAATATTTAGTTATAAAAAATTAATAATTAATTATATGGTTCATTTTATAGAAATTAAAATTTTAATTCAATTTAACTCTATTAGACATAACGCCTTCAATATCACTAGACATCAACTAGTCATCGAAAACCTGAGTAATGGGGTATTTCCCACCCCTGATACACACTCAAAAAATAAACTTGAAAAATAAACACATAATTAACACGTTCCAATGATAGATATTATCCAAATTCATCTAAAAATATCAGTAAATCCTTGTAAAAATATACCTCATGAAAAATGGATAATGATGGATTAATTTACACTCCTATAAACCACTTATTTATCCAACATGATGTGTGAAAATTTCACCAATAATCCTTGAGATCCCCCATCCAAAACCATTAACATTAAGACCAAATTAAAATGAGAGGGAAGCAGGAAAAACAAGGAGAATATAAGAGTAGATCATAGTAATAATCATAAGAATAAAATATTTGAATCCACTTGGAATCAAGGTGATGGAAGGGGGATAATTGTTCTTTATCCCCCCTCAATTTACATGTTCATCATAGAAGAATACCTAATGAGTATCTAATTTAGATATTTCATCTACCATTTTTACGAACAAAGACAACATGTTTCCTGGTGTGAATTGGTAGCTAAAATCAAAAAAAAAATTAAGCATAAACCCATTCCCATATTTCCATTTATTATTTCCTATATGCACCCCTTGAACTTAATTGATTGAGTGAATGACCCTCTTATATCATGAGAGGCTTGAAACTACACTTTTTAGATGGAAAAACACCGACATCATCTTTAACATCCTCTTGAGAACCTATAATAGCCAAAAGATCCATACCACATCCCAAAACCACTTGTTGAGACATACAATCACCTGAAATTTTAATTAAATACAAGTTATCAAAAGGAACCGTCCAACAAATCAACAAAACTTAATTCCTTCATAATTTCATAAATAAAAAATGTAAGTGTTTTTTAAAGTAGTTAATAGAATATAAAAAAATTATGAAATCATCAAAGATACCTCTAAAAATCCAAATTTTAATAATAAAATATACTTATAATAAACTTATTAAAATTACATAAAATAAAACTTATACTGAGTTGTATTTTCTTATAAGTAATAGCGATAAAGGGACATGTAAATTTGGTCTTATCATGGTCTTCCAAAGTAATGGGAACCTAAAAATATCATTATAACATATTTCAAAATCAATAATGAGGTATTTCTTCCAATATCTCTAAAATAAGTAAATAATGGGTTTAGTGAAATGATCTTTTAGAGTGAACGGATTTAACAACCTGTAATCTATACATTCTCTCCTAATATTCTGAATTCTCATGGGGAACAATTCATCATTTTCATTCCTTGTAATGGTTAGGGAGGTTTTCATAATAATTACATTGATGAAGGTGACCAATTATGAATATGAAATGTGATACATGATACCATCATCTAAAATTTTCATTATATCCTTCTTTACAAACTCTATCGTGGAGGGTTTTAGAGTTATTTGGGGAAGTACAACATGTTTTTAATCACCCAAAATTAGAATTTTAGGTTTGAAGATGCTTAGATTTATACACAGAATATCACAAAACCTTCATATTATTTCTTTTAAATTAAATCTCGAAAGGATAATCAATTTTTTTCTTGGTTTAAAGATATATTATTATCAATTTTATTTTTTTCTTTTCCTGAGATATATAAATTTCAAATCATTCGATAGTGATTTATATTTTATATTTTGTGGTTATTCTAGAGATGAAAATTAATTATAGTTTTCCACTATTAAATTATAAAATTTAAATGAATATGGATACATATAATCTTATACATAATAAAATATAAATAAAAATTCATCGGAAGACTCAGAAGTTACATGTTCTTTCAATCTAAAAAAATCTTCATATTTATAGACAACTTAATCTTCCATGGAACATTAAATAAAAAATTATTATCTTAGGGATAATAAATCATGAAACGTACTTGATTCTTCAATGGGTTCATACTCTTCATGGGGGGTAAATTTTATGTAACGGGTGATCCTTGATGGGTGCATACTATAGTCAATAATATCAAAGTGGATAATGTTGTTTCCATTCTCTATGTTTAGTTTTCCTTCATGGAAATTGATTATTTTATTGAAAATATTTTATAAAGGTCTCCCAAAAATAATGGGTGAATATAAATTGATATCATTTTTATTTATCTTTAAATTTTAAATGTTTTCTATCAAAATCAGGTATTTGAAACTAATCATCATATCATTTAATACACTAATCAGGGAAGTAATAAAAATATTTATTAGTTTTTTCAACAATATAATAGTCTAATATTATCTAATATTTATGGAAATAAACATTAGGTGAAGCATAATATTTTTTGAAGCATCTATATAATTTAAATATTAAAAAAATATTGAATGGTGTAAGGAATAATAAATATAATTTGATCTTGAAATTTTGTGGGTAAATTGGGTGAGATCATGGTTCAATGACTTATTATTAATATTATCATCTTACTCCATTGAACCAGATTTTGTTGTATAAATTCCCTTTATAAATTTAGAGTACTTGAGAATCAATTTTTTACTTCCATATGAGGTATGCAGATATAAATGTTTCATAATGTTTCAAAAATTTCTATTTTAAATTACTATTCTTGAATAATATATGATTAGATCATCCTTGATGGGAATGGTGGGAGAAAATGTTTATTCTTCATCTACTAACATTGAAGTACTGCATATTTCCTTTTTTAGTCCATCCTTATGTCTTCATTTTTAGTTTCCTCTTCTTGTGTTTTTTTTCTGAATATTACCCATAATCTCTACATTTAGTTTCTTCAAAGTTCTTCTAGTTAGGTTTTTTTATTTTTCTTTATTTTTAGATCCCCTTTTACTTATTGTTTTTCTCAAAATGACATGATTCTTTAGGTTAGTCTTAGTTTGTGATAGTAATTTTCCTAGATATTTTGTAAAAGTTACCGACGTTAATGTCGACTCTATTATTTCAATCAAAAGTTTAATTAAATATGATCCTTGTTACAATTTCATATTATGTTACGCACCAGTGTATATTTGTTTATTACTTTTTGGTATGGAGGATTTGGTTTATACTAATTTTTGTATGGCATCATATTTTTCATTCGAGGATTTTCAAATCCATAATGGGAGGGGGATTTATCTTATATTTTTGACTTTTTTGATGAAAATTTTCCATATAAAAGGATACAACAAAACATTCCATAATCTACACTTTAATACAATAGTCGGTTAAATGGTAAGGTGAAGAGAATAAAAATAACTCTCTTGATGGATATTATTAATCAAAATTTTGTTTAAATCCATATATCTCACCAAACAAGTAATCTCTTAATTTTTAGATTGTAATAATGTTGATGTATTGGAAGTAATTCCCTCATGTATATGTTTTATGATGGTACCCCTTATAGAAAAAAGGATTTAGTTTTTTTAGATCATCTCAATCAAGACAATGGGTTATGTTAACAACATGTCTCTCAATGCTTATCCATATGTGTCATCTAACATGTTTGTGTCATTATCTAGTAGGACATCTAAATTGAAAAAAATTAAGTGTTGCTTCTCTATTTATTGATATGGGAATATGGAAGGGTATTTTTTGAATATTTCCCAGTACACTTAGATATTTTATCCTAATTCTTGTCTAGTGGCATCTTACCCAATTCAAATTACTATTCTTCTAGAGTTTTGGAAGAATATGTCATAGAAATATCTATATTGGTTTTCCCAATCATGAATATATCATGGATATATGTTGAACTACTACTCCTTGACTTATTCTTTGAGTAATAAGGGGATAAACCTACACATGACATCATCATCATATATTCCTCTCATAATTAAGGTGTCCCAAACAATGATGAAACCATTGATATGTCTAATTAGGTATTCTCTTACTGAAACATGTAATTTAGGGAGTAACTAAATTTGAACAGTCTACAATAAATAATCTTTTTTTAAATTATAGAATAATAATTTTGTTATAATGATTAATAAAATAATTTTCACATATGTATCTTAGGGGTTTTTTGGTGTTTTTATGCTTATTGGTAGGCTTAGAGTGAACATGTCACGTTTAAAAAGATTATTTAAGAGTTATTTCATTCAAATGAGTCTGTAAAATGATTTTTCTATATATTTTTTCAAGGATATTTCAATTCCATTATCCATTAGGGAATGATTCATGTAATAATTCATTTTCATGAAACTATAATTAATATATTTATCACTTTTCTCCAAACAAAATTCATTTTTTACACGTTCTTATCACAAGTTGTGAGAAAACAATAATTTATTAGGATAAATGATGTATTCGTGGAAACCATACGTTTATATAGAGAGGATTTATCAAACCGATTTTCAATTGGTGGATGTTGAAATGGGGTTGTTTTTTATAAGTATTTGTTTTTAAAATGAAATAAGGAAATGAAAAAATGATTTAAAATCAACTACGAATGAAATGGTTATCAGGCCAGCATTGAATTAACATATAGGACCATTATAACAGTCTTTAGTTATTCTTTGTTCTTCTGATGTGATAGTAAAAGAGATAATCCACAATTTGTTTCTCTATATCCCTTAACCGAATAGTGATGGGGAGAAAGTTCCTAACTAAATTTTTTCTTGGTATACCCTCCCTCCCTTTTACACAAGTGTTGTAGTGGAGCCTCATCATTAACATGGGAAATTACTAAGAGGATATTGTTCTTCCTAATCATAGAATATGTTTTACCACTACTTACACAAATTAGGACATTTTATAATAACATTAACACTTAAATATAACTGGTTCCATATTATAAACACCATAACATGGTGGTGGGAGGTAAAAATATTCTTTCAAATAAATAATCAATAAATAATATTAAAATAAAATACAATCACACATGAAAATTAAAACTATTAGATGAATATAGAAACTAGTTAAAAAGAAAAAAATAATTTTATTCAATAATGTAAAAATAATATGTTTTCTAAAAGGTTTATCTTAACCTTACACAATAACTACAAATTTAATCCCCCACATGATGGGTAGAAAAGGCTAATAGAGAGGAGAAAATAATAAAAATTAGAGAAATAAATGGAAAGTGGTAAAATTTTACCGATCATGCCCGCCTAAACACTATATCCCCACGGTATATTTTATGAATGTGTAATCACAAAACACTTACAAGTAAAAACCCACATTCTTTATTTATTAAAGTTTCTTTTAAAATTTTCCCGTTATTCATGAAATGATCTTAGTTGTCAAACTCATAAAATTTATACACAACTCATTATATAAAACTAGAATCATATTGATCTTCCTTAAATCATCTATAATATCCAAGGTGTGTTATAAATAATCCAAAATAATTACAGTTTACTTAACTCAAACTCTAATATGGAGTTTTAATTATGTGAGGTCTTCAAGTTCCCAAAATTTAATTTGACACATATTACTTAATTATCAATATGAAACTTCCTAAATGAAATGAAATAGTTACTATGTGTGTTTCAATTATCCATTATCTATAACCATTCCACATTTCACTTGAATTCATAAGCATGGTCATCTCTACCTCTAAATCTATCCCACTTTCAATTGACATTTCTCTTGTGTAACAGGGGGACTTCCATAACATCCCACCCCATCTCATTAAGCCTATTCTCGTAATCTTGAGATGATGAAGGAATGTTACAATTATTAGGTGATAAAATGAAGACATAAAAGGCTATGAATAAATTCTAAGGCCTTAAGGAAATAGTTGGGGATAATTGTCCTAATAAAAGGAAACCACATGAAAAAAACAATAAAACATCCAATAATAATATGATGAATCAATAAATCAATAAAAACCAAATATCCACTAAATTTTAAATAATATCAAAATGAAAATATGAGAGATAATAATATATAAGATAATTAGAATCAAAGATATCAAGTCACAATCCCATGTACCATAGTAAAACAATTCAAGATCCGACACAAACCACCAATACAAAGGTATCATCACACATCACATGAAAAATATAATTCATTTACATTCACTATATCTCAATGTATGACATCATAAAAATCATGAAGGATCCCATATAGGTGGTGAGGATTAATTCTATAGTAATCCCCCAAATACTCACCCAATACTAAAACTAGGATAAAACAAGCTATAAAAATTTACATTAAATAATTGGAAAATAGACAAATAAATTTATAAAAAAAATGAAATGAACATAGTTTTAATAGAAAAACAATGATTTTAATCATCATATAACATTGTAATAAACATTTAAATGAGAAAAAAATACAGATCCATTCACACAATACACCCAAGTTTGGTGTTACCATTAATGTTGGAAATACATGGCTATAACCCATCCAACCTTGATGGTGTAATTATCAAACAATCCCAATCACATTAAACATACAAAAAACCAATTAAAAAAAATTCCACTTCCAAATACATTCCCAAAGTAATTGTTTATCAGAAAAAAAAATCATCAAACAATTTTCTTGTTTCCAAACTATTACATAATTTTAAAATCAAAATCTTAAAATCATATCCAATTTGAGTTTTCCAAAAGATATGAAATTTTTGAAAATAGAATCCCAAAAATTTTTCTTTTGGAAAACACATATTGATATAGACGAAAATCTTGGTAAAACCCTTAATAAAGTTATGTATTCTTATTCTAGAACTATAGGGAGAGAAACCACCAACCATGAATTCAATTTATTAGCACCAAGTTTTTATATTGAAATAAATAATTTATATTCTTATTTTCATTCCTCTAACAAAAAAATAATATATTATGATAACATATCCAAACACATAGATCCATGTATTCCAAAACCAGTCAAAGAATATTTCCCAGACAAAACAAAGAGATCTGAATTGAGATAAAATAATGAGAAACACAAATTTCTTTCCAAAATTTCATTCTTGAAGATCCATTTCACACAATGTTTGTACATCTATGGTCTTTAAAAACCTACCTTCTCCCGGGAAGTTGAGAAAAAATTATTACTGAATTAAAATCCCTTTGTTAACTAAAAATGGTTGTGCCTAGACCAATATGTTATGTAATTTGGGAATTTATTCCAAAAATACATCGTGGGGAACTTCATGTTGGACAAATAATTCCTCGATGTTTTTATTTGTTTCATAAAAAACACCTTTAAATTTTAAAGTTCATTTAAATCATAAATTAATTATCTGGAGACCTAGAATATTCATTTACACCTTGAATTAATTTATGACCATCAATGAGGTAAATTATCAACATAAAATAGAAATTTTCAATGTAAATATTCCCTATAAAATTTCTAACATCCATGCCCCATTTTGAATTTAATTTTAAACTCTGAACACTTCTAGGAGACTTACAATTGACATAAAATGAGGTTTTTAAGGAAAAAACATTAGACTATCGAAAACCAATGGCAGATAATTGTCCTAATTATTTTTACATCCATACATAAAAATTATAAAATTTATATTACTTTGGATGGACTTGATCCATTGATTTCACATTATCTTCTAGAACTCTGTTGTTTTATCCTAAATATGAAAATTATTCCATAAAACCCATAGCCAATAGATTTTTTTCTAATGCAAGAGATTCTCATACCAATCCACACTTTATACTGGTACATGAATCATCATAGAATCTAATTCAAGATAAACATGACCAAATTTAATTACATAGTCAGGATCTGATCGGTACATTTTCAATTGAGACATATAAAATAAATTATACTCTAAGAATAAAAGTAGTGGTAAATCCATCTAATAAGATAATACACCCACTCATTTAAGTGTCTTAATGTGATAATTTATAGAGGAAAAAATTAACTTTTATAAAAATATGATGTCACCCTAGCCTTGGAGAGATCGTTGATAAATCTTTGTTAGATACCTCAATTGATAATGGTCATAAAAGATCATTTTCATTCAATTTATGAAGACTCTAAGCTATCTATATTATCTTAAAGATCATATGAATCTTAACTATTCTCTGTTGCACTATTTTAGGTCTATTATGTTAAATCTCAACTATTTCCAACCAAAAAAGTGGATAAAGAAAAGGAAATCCATAAAATCCTTCCAAGAAAGAAATATATATAAAGGCATGAAAAATATTGTTATACAAGAAGTCATCTAATGAAACATGCTCCACCTATGAGCCTTCCATATCCATCACACAATCTATCCACAAATATTCAAATGTTGGGTTCATCTTTTTAGATTTTCTATCCAATTTAGGTTGATAAGCTGTGCTTAGTGTCACTTGTGTTCCAAGTGCGTACTATAAAAATTTCAAAAACCATGATTTAAAAATTGTCCATATTGGTATAAAATTTACAATGGAACCCCATGACTCTCTAAAAATTCTTGAATATATATTTTCGACGAGTATTACACCATATTGGACTAAAAAATATGGATTAATTGAGACGAAATTATGATACAATCCATAGACACCCATGTGGCATCGTGTTTCCAAAACATTATTGGTAGTCATGTGATAAAATCCAATGGATTCCTATTCCCATTTCATGATTGGAATTGGGAGAGAATTCAATATACTAAATTTTCATTGGTGCGTAAACTTTACATACAGAAAGGTAATTCCACTCAAAATAAACTATGTTTCTCTCCATTTCATTCCTTCCCAAAAAAAGTATGACCTCAGTTTATCATATATATTATAGATTTCAGGATGAATTTCCCATCATGAATGGTGGTATTAAGATATTGGTTTCTCTAGATAGTCCAAAGACACCATGATTTGATATATAAACATAACACTAAACTAGCATGTAGCTTCCATAACCAAATTTTCTCCCCCTATTGTGTTTTGAACTCATAGATAGTTATTTTGGATCATATATTTGAGAAACTCTAACCTACTCAACAAAACCATAATACACATAAACTAAAAAGTAAACTACAATATCATCTTTCTATATATAGTCCAGATGTGCATCAACTATAAGTAAAATTAACTTCTACATATTCTATGTATCTTTATCAAACTTATTATGTGACTTCCATATTAATTTATATACCATTGAATTCAGTTTTCATGGTTTATAAATCAAGTATAATTCAAACATATGTAGATACTCTATCCATTTATGTTTCTTTGATTTAGTTCTAATTTCGAGAAGATGTGTTTCATTCTCTTATGCTCTATAAACTACATTAATTTATCACTAATAAGATAATGACACCATGTATATATGGAATTGACATTATATCCAATTGAAAATCATATTTATGGTAGTTTTTATAATGAATCCCTAACTATCAGGATCCATATTAAACATCATTATCTACATTTATGGGAACACGTACCAATAATGATCTTGATGCATCAAAATAGACCACGTAACCCTATACGGACTTTGGAAATGTGTGGATTGGTTTCGATGTAATATGAACCTATATCACATGTAAATATTTTTAGAACTCAATATTCTGTTGGAAAAGAATTTATTTTCTTCTAAAAGATGTCATCAGTGAGGTAATGATTGAAAAATATCAAAAAAAGAATTTACAGTATCTTGTTAATGAAAGGAAACTTCATATTGTGAAAGCATTCTTTAGTTGTTTCAAGGAGATAACAACATCGATCATTTTAGAATAAATAGAAATATCCTATTGAAAATGATAGGACTAGGGAAACACACATTTTTTATATATAAATATCACCTTTAATTCTTATCATAAACGGGATGTTATTGGATAATATTCAACAATATAGTCAAATATTTCTCATAATAGGCTTAGGTTAGAAAATAACCCAAAATATTTTCAATAAACACCAATATAATAGAATAAAGATACATATACAATATTCAATTGATAAATTCCATTGAAACCACTGGTGAATTCATTAGAATAAAAAGCTTAACCACATATTCAGAATGACCATATTAGATCTTGAAAGATTTATTTTAAATATCCTTCTTCTAAATTTAAAATTTGTGATAACTATATATTATTTCAACATTAAATAACTATTCTTCTCAATTAATTGGTAAAAAAAATCATTAATTTAAGGAAGATGATACTAATTATTTATTATAAAATTATTATTATTTCAATAATCTTCAAAAAACCAAAGAGTTTCATCTTCCTTTTCACAATATAAGTGGTGCTACCCATAGAGACAGGATTAATATCATAAAACCTTTCTATCAAAATCTCCCATATTTACATTCAATTCATTCAATTTTTTTAGTTCCATCCTATAATATAGAAGTAAAATTGGATTTTTCTCATTTATAAGATCAATTATGAATTCTAATTCAATTATGTGAGAAAATACCAAGAAACTGTCTAAAAATATATCCAAAAACATTTCAATAATCTTTGGAAATTTACATATATAAATTTTATCCATAGATGATAACATAAATGATTCCAAGTGAAAAGATATTGTCAAACCTCTAAATATAATAATGTTATTTTCTACACACATTCACATCTAATCTCCTTTGAAGTGATGCATGACCCCATTAGAATATGTGAAACTAAGTTCCCAGACATATTAGCCGATTTAGACCATGAAAATCTTGAACCAATAGTTTCCCAAAATCTGGTCATAGATATCCAACTTAATAATAGAAACCCCAAATGAACTCTACCCAATTGATCAGTGTTGATCATGCTATACACTTAAATATATGACACTCTCATTTTCCAAGAGGTGTTTTCAGTTTCATAACTGAAGGCACCATTTCAACTTCTGACCCCATATTATCATCCAAAGGAGGAGTAAAAAGTGGTGAGATACATTCGTTTAAAAAAAATCTTGAATAAGGTTTGAATCAAATATATTTACACATCATATAATAAAAGTACCATATTGATTATCCTTGATCAGCTGTTTAACAATATAAGATTCCTACTCAATCATTTGTGATTCTTAATTCATTAATGAGATTCATATCATGAGGATTTTTCATTTTCCTAGAGTCACCAAGGGTTGCTCATTTTGAAGGGAAAAAATTATTTTGGTGAGTTTGTGTCATCAAATATTATTATTTCGATGAAATATGGTACGTAACTCCTACACGAAACAATGGATCCCTATTAAAATACCATTAAATATGTACCATATTGTTATAGTTTTAAAAATATCAAGGGCATAATATATAGTCCTACATTATATGAGAAGTAGACCCATATTATAAATAACCATGATTTATGTTGTTTCTTGGATAGAAATTAACTAATCCCATTATTTGAATGTGAGACGCACCACCACACTATATATAAGTGTACCTTCTTTTCTTATTTCTTTATTCTGGGTTCCCATATGTTCCTCTAGTGATTAAAATACTTTATAGAGAATAATTTCTAGAAATATCCCTTTCTACTAATATAACTATATTCCACATTTTGGTATAGTATACAATAAAATGAAAACTATTTAGAGTGAATCACTTTCAACAATTTAAACTCAAAGATGCATGGTTTCTAGGAAACAATATTATCATATTTTAGAGAAAATATGGATAAGTTCATAAACATAGATGCAAAATTTTACCAAACATATTCTTCTGATTCTTTTTGAGAATCATGGTTTTCCTCAATGTATTGAATGTGTCGGTGTATAATTTTCTATTTAATTTTTCATTAGACTGTTACAAAAGTATTCCGCAGTTAACCTTATCTTGGAAAACTAAATCCCCCACCATCATGAACGAAAATAAAATATATATATTTATAACAATACCTTTAATTCTACTACTATACGAAGAAAATCAATAATAATGTTTATTTGGTTGATCCACAGATATTAATTTTCATGTTTTTTATCCCACTCAAAAAATTGGTGGATTATGTTTATGAAACTATACCAAATGAACTACATTTTTTTATTCATTATTTTGATTTCATTTTTCATCAAAAAGAAAATCTTGTTGTAAAATCTATTAAAATTTTTGTACCAAAAATGTCTTAGGTATAACTGTGTTCTATGAATCCTTATCCTATTGATTTCTAAAACATCTTCCTTGTTCCTTAATATATAACTACTTTAAAACACCATACAGTTCACTTTTCTGGTTATCAAAGGAACGATAGAATTAGAATTTTATATTATCAAACATAAATAATAATTATTTATAAAATAAAACATTTTATCCATTTTTGATAATCATACAAAAATTAAATAAACAATACAATCCTTGTTGGAAGTATCACAACACTAAATGGTATGAACCACTCATCCTTTAAACCCATGATAATTAGATGAAAAAAGATCTAGATGTGTTTCAGAACACTTCCCAAACTATAAATTTATTAACATGAAGTTGAACTTAAATATGCGTGATACATCTTTTGAGATATACATTTCATGTTGGGACATTCCTATGTCATTGCTACCATCCAAAGAGACAGGTGGACCGACCAAGACTGATGTCATTTGAAATAGAAAACACTCTTCAATTGTCTTGATAGGAGGAATGAATATTGCTATCATTAGGATACATCACAAAGGCCCCAATTCCTAAAATAAAATGCTAAGGACTTAATGGAACAATTGGGGATGATTTTTCTTATAAAAGGAAAAAAATTTACAATACACCACAAAAAATATTTATCACTATATGATATTAAATAAAATAATTAAATCTAAATATATACCAACATTAATTCCATATTTTAGTGATAATGGAAAAGATAAGTAATAATACAAATGAAAGCAAGACTCAAATACACCTAATCACAATCCCATATAAAACTTTAACAAGCTCCAAGATCTAACACCACTCACCTATCCCAAGGTATCATGATGCGTCCCTAGAAAAATATGATATCTTTTCCATCACTATGTATAAATGTATGAAATCTGTAAACACACAAGTGATCCCAAGAAGGGGGTGAGAATAAAAATAGTAGAATTTCACCAAATACTTTCCAACTTATGACCTAATGACATAGCAGGTTATCAAAATTTATTTGAATCAATTGGAAAGTAGAAAAAAAACATTATTAAAATCCAAAATTGAATTCCTTGTGGGAAGAACAGAAACTAAACTCATAATCATTTTATAACATTTGGTATAACCATTTCCATTAAAAGTAGACCCACACATACTAACACAAACAATACACTCATGATTGATGCTTCTATTTATGGTAAAAATCCATGATCATAACCCATACAACACTGATGGTGGCACATTTGACCAAACACATCCTCCGTAAACACACTAACACAGTTATTCCAAGTCTCATACCAAAATTTTTTCAAAAAATAATTCATTTTTATTGTAATTTTATATTTTTTTATTCATATATCCCAACCATTTCATAATTTTAAAATCAATATTTCTAAATAATATAAAATAGTTTATTTCTTAAATCCATAAAATTTGTCTAAAATCCAAAAAATATTTCCTTCGTGAAATTACAGAGGTATACCAACAAAGTTCCATCTAAAACCCTTTAAAAACCACGATTTTGAGTTCTAGAACCATATAATGAGATAGAATCCTCCTATATAGAATGAAATTGATTTTCATATTGTATTTATGATGAAACAAATAATATAAATTCTTCATTATGTTCCTATTACAAAACCCAAGGATATTTCACAAGAAAACATTAAAAAATATAGACCCAGGTATTGAAATATTGTTATGTGGTTCCATTCAACAAACAAAATGTTAATATAAATTGAGAATTAAGTGAATAAAAGAATACTATAATTATAAACAATCATAAAATAGTATCCATTATAAATAAATTGTGATTTTTAAGGTGTAACACCTTAATATTTTGTATGAACACAATATTCAATAGCATACAAGATAAAAAAAACCAGTTTAAAAGAACAATGAAATATTATTATTTAAATCTGGTCATAATAACCCAACCATTAAATTGATGATTTTTAATTGGTTTAATAATATTATAAAATATATAAATTTGTTACCCAATAATTTTTTGATTATTTATTTGCAAATAAAAACTAAAATTATAGTGAACACATTTTATAAGTTTTTTAAATATTTTTATCATTTTTATGATAAATAATATAATAATTTTTCTGTACTTTTAGATATTTTATTTTATTAAATGAACATAAATTTTTAAAGTATCATTTTAAAATATTATTTGGTGGAAATGATCATATTTTAATGGAACTATTTATTTTCATGTGAATACAAAAAATTACCGATTTTTATTGAAAAGTGTATTTTTATTTCAACCATTGTAAAGATAAATATAATTTTAAAAAATCTTGAATGAAAAATTTGTTATATTATATTATTAACAATATAATTATGTGTAAAGACCCAGAAATTTCAAGGGAATTTTTTTTTCTTAATTTTTTTGGAATTTTATGAGAATGTAGTTTCTGACGGCGCATGATTCTGAGGCCCGTTCTGCCGAGAATCATTTTCCGAAGTTTACCTCAGGTACGTTCAGTGAATGAACAAGAGGGTTTTTCTATCTTTTGAACTGGTGCTCGGAATTGAAATCTGAGGGCACCAATGGAATCACAGCGCCGGTAATTACTTAGGAACGCCTTTTCCGGAGTTGCGTTTGCTTGGGTGTGTTTTTTTAAATTTTTTGGGTTATGTAAATGAATAAAAATAAATGGTGCAACCAATTTTATTTCATTTAATGCTGTTTAACCTAAGATAAGTGGTTGAAGTGGAACCCACTATATCCTACTCCACTAGGTAGGATATTTGAGGGGTGGGGCCCACACGAGCCCCACCATTGCCACTTCCTCGAAACCCCCCACCATTAATTAGGTAACGCACCTGCACCCCCCTTTAATTGAGAGTCAACTCTTACGTTTAACTTAATGTTTAAATGCGTCATTAATTTGGGCGATTTAAACTTCTCAATTAATTCAATTAATTGATTGATTAAATTTTTAATTTCAAAACGTTTGGCTTGTGTGTTAATAAAATAAGACAAGTATTATTTTATTAAAGGGGTTCGTTGTTCGAGAGGGCTGGGGAGAAATCACTCAAAGCCTGGAAGCACTCCTTCCACGACGAAGAACGCGAAGAACACGAAGAACGCCGACCTCCGACCAAGGTCGACAAGAAATCCGGATCCTCAGAGATGGACAATGCGATGCCGACGAATCTTTTCTCCACGACGCGATGATCCTCCTTCCGCGACGCCTTCTTCCGCGATGTTCAATTCCATGTCGAACCTTCGTTCAACATTTTTTTCGAGGTAGGGGGTTATTTATTTTGGTTCCTGAATACTTTCTTCGCTGTTTATTGTCCTTTTTGAGCCAGCTGATATCGCAATAACGGGAGGAGGTCGGACCGCACGAACACGGCCGACCCTCCTCCCCCCTTGATTATTGATTTATTTCCGGAACGAACAAGGTAGTGCGGTTCCGGTGCACCACGGGGAAAATAATAAAGATTGGGCGAAGAAGCGCAGTGCCGTCGCGCTGCGCCGTTGAAGTCAAACAAGCTGTGGCACCGTCGCACCCCGCCTGAGAACCTAGAAGAGACCGTGGTTAGAGCAGGGTCGCGGCGGAAGGACGTGGTGCCGTCGCGCCACACAGGACGGACCAAGGCCGCGGCCTTTGGCCGCGGCGGAGTAGACAGCGGCTACTGGCTTCCAACCATCGGCGCCGGAGGAGGGCGGCACCGCGGGGTCCCGCGGCAGTAGCACGGCCGGCCGACCGGGCCGGCCGGTCACCGAGATAGCCGAGGGTCGTAACCCCCGGCTGGCCGATAGGAGCGGCCCCCCACATGGGAGCCACGGTTACACGAACAGGCGGAAAACAGCACCCCCCCCCCCCCCCCCCCCCGCACCCCTTCCGCTCGGCCATTACAGTCGTGCCGCTGGGCCTCGCCGGCCAGGCCGAGCGAGCCAGGCCGGGCCGGGCACAGGCCAGGCCAGGGCACGCGCAGGCGGGGCCGGGCCGCACCCGTCGGTCCGGGATGCACCCAAGCGGGCCGGACCCGGACCCGAGTCGGGTCGACCACGTTCGGGCCGACCCAGGGGGTATGGGGCCGGGTCGGACCGGGCTCGAACCCCCTATTCGCGGACCTCTTTGGTATTTTCCCCATATCATGGGCTACGGACCTCCGATCAACGAACCTTTAGCTATGATGTGATCCTTGGATCGAGACGGTCGTTTCGGTATACTACACTCAAGGTTTCGGAAAACGTGGAGTATGGACGGGTTGGTTCAGATACGAAACCAACCGGGGCCTCGGAGCGAAAACGCTTATATCTTGAGCTCCGGACGTCCGATTGACGTGCCGTCAACTTTGTTGGATTCCTCATGATGAGACAAATCTTTTGACATACTTCACATGAGTTTTAGTTGTAGTTGGATAGTGGCCAGTTTGGATTGTACCCAAAATCCAACCGGCCCCCTCGAACGGAGAAGCTGATAACTTTCCGACCGGACGTCCGTTTGATGAACCGTCAGTGGCGTTGGTGATCGTGTTGAGAAACGGACGCTATGAGTATAACCTATGTGATTTCAGGGTAGTTGAGATAGGACTGGTTTGGTTCGCATAGGAAACCAACCGAGCCCCTAGGACGAAAAGGCTAACAATTCACAGATCGGGCGTCCGATTGACGCGCCGTCTGTTGTGTTGAGACCCCTATGATGAGGCGGTCCATTGAGATACTTATTAGTGGGACTTTGAGATAGTTGGTGTATCGACCTGTAGCTCATGGAGCGGACCCTCTCAGAGACGAGCGTACAGAGTACGGAGACTGTGTAGCCGGCTGAGACTTGATGACTGCTTGACCGAATCGACTTGGAGTGAATCGAATAGCCCAGTGGATGGAGCACTACTTTGTTTGGGTGGAGACCCATGGTGGATGGAGCACTATTGAGTTTGGGTGTAGACTTGTGGTACTCGTCCAGAGAGTACCTCTGCAGGCTATTAGGGGGATTCACTACTGTGTTTGGGTGGCATACCCCGGCGGGAATCACTACTGTGTTTGGGTGGCTAACTCGCAGTACTTGACTAGAGGAGTACCTCAGCAGTCTTAGGTTAATGAGCAGTACCTCAGAGTTGTGACAGGATCACTGTGCCCTCGAGAGACGGGGCTCTTCAGCAGTTACAGTTTCGATATTGAAAAACCCTAGTTTGAGCTGAGACTATGACCTTTGTGTTTACCTGATGATTGAGATGGGTCACTTGATAACTTAGCTATATGTATGGGCATATACCTAGGTAGTGGTTATCCGTTGATTTCATAACCATTGTGTTTCCTCATGATTGAGATGGGTTACTTGATAACTTAGGTATAAGTATGGGCATATACCTAAGTAGAGGTTATCTGTTGAGATATTCTTTGTGGTTATACATGTTGGATTTATTGAGACCTTGAGGGTCTCGAGGTCCCTAATGAGTATCATTATACTCACCCCTACACGGGCTATGCTCGCACCTCGTTGTGTTGGATGCAAACAACGGACAGCGCGGAAGGAGGCCGAGCGTTCGAGGACTGGACGGTACCTGGAGGTGGACCTCACGACGAGTTAGTATCAGGTGCTGGACTTCACGGCGAGACGATACTCGGAGGAGGTTGATGGGAAAGAGAACTTTGGAGGCTATCTGTACCTACCCTTCCGGTAGGATTCATGGTGGATGATCTAGGAGTTTCGCTATCTATACCTACCCTTCAGGTAGGATCCGTGGTGGACGATCCAAGAGCTGCGCCATCTGTATCTACCCTTCAGGTAGGAACCGAGGAGAACGACCCAGTAGATGCTTATATTCTTCCAGATTTCTGTCTTTGATATTGTACTTTCGTTTAGTTGTAGCTGTACTTTCAGCTGGGTTTGTATTCTAGCCCACTTACGTTTTCAGCACTTCTTTTGGTACTTAGTGTATTACATCCGCTTGTACTCTTTGATGTTTTGTTTACTTTTATAAAGGCATTGCCTTCCCAGTTATCGGGATTTACGCCTTTGGTGCTAGTCGCCAGCCCCTGGACTATGGAAGGCGGGCTTGGGGTAGTCATGGAACGGGTCCCGAGGACGGGTCGTGACAAATTAGTATCAGAGGAGTCAGTTCTACCATAGAACTTATAACTCGGATATTTTCTTTCTGTGAAGAAATAGTGTTTAGGGTACCAAGTGCGATTTTTAGTTCAAGGAGTCCAGTGTTGGTGCGGGTGGCCGAAGTATCCATACACCAGGACCCTGACAACTGATTTTTGACTTTGTGAAAGAAAACACTGATTACGTGTGTGTTTTCAAAGGTTTCCCTTAAAACAGCTCAAACCAGGTTAGCTCACCAGGTATAATCATTTGATCGTGTTACGTCTGTTTCTTTCAGGATGCCTATTCATGGAAGACCATTTAGAACCCAGAGGTATGTGCATACTGACAGCCTTATGAGCGACGAGGCTTCGGTACAAGGGCCTCTTACAGTAGAGGCACCAGCGGAGGCACCAACGGTACTACCATACGTTGGACCATCGATGCCACCAGCCCCAACAGTAGGTGATGCATACCGCTTGAGAGCGCTGCACGTGTTCCAGCGCCAGAGACCACCCATGTTCCGGGGAGAGACGGACTCGTAGGTGGCTGAGGATTGGCTGGAGGCTGTGGTGAGAGTCTTCAGGCTAGTGGGGACGCCAGCAGACTTCATGGTGATCTTTGCTGCCAGCCTTCTTCAGGCAGCAGTAGTCAGGTGGTGGAGCCACTTGTTCTGGTTTTGTGATGATATGACCTTCACATGGGAAGACATAGAGACCTTCTTCAGGGTGGAGTTTATACCAGTGTCTCTACACCCTGAGCGTGTTCAAGAGCTGCTGCCTTTGTCGTAGGATTTTCGATCAGTAGTCGAGTCATCTGTGGGCAGTAGGCAGAAGATGCAGTGGTCCAAGAGGACCAGAGCCAGCCGTACAAGGAGCAAGAAGTGTTATAAATGTGGCATGAAGGGTCACCTGGCACGTGACTATCCGAACCCCCGCACTTTTGATCCGCAGGCTATAGAGGAGCCACCAAGACAGAAGCAACGACGAGTGCTTGAGAAAGAGCCGAGAAGTGGACAAGGCAGTAGAGCTCCAGAAGCATGTGGACAGGAGCAGAACAAGTGGATACGTCAATTGTACTTCTAGTTCCATGTTTCTGTTGTATTTGTGTCTTTGTACTATGATCTACAATAAAAAAAGACTCTTATCTTCATGATGTTTACTTTCCTATCCTTTTTTTTGGTTGATACTAAGAGGTCCCGGTTAAAACTATTTACTTTACCCTCATTTTCAAGATTTCTAATGGAGGAGACCTAGTGACCTCACACTGATGCCGATAGTGTGACTCGACCCTTGGAGGCGAGAGTGACGATTGGATCTCTTGGTAGTAAGGTCAAGGCCTTACAATTTCATCCTTGGCATGAAGGCATCATTCATGTCAGGATTGAGTGTATAAGGCAATGAGCGTGGTTCATCCAGGGGATGAGAACGAGTTTTTCTTTTCGGAAAAGGAGAAATCTTAGCAGCTCTTATAGATCATAGGAAATGAAGGTTCAAATCATCCAGGAGCGGATGAAGACTACACGGTGTAGTAAGAAATAGGAAACTGGTGCCAGTCTTAGAGACTCGGGCGTGTTAAATGTTTCAAGAAGAGGAATCTTTAAGGAGATATGAGTCTGCGAAGCAGCAGACGTGGAGGCAGAGCTAGGAGAGCATCATGAGGTGGTGTACATTTTAACATGCTACAACCACCCACCCTAATTGTCCCCGCCAGGCTCAGGGAGCTGGATAGCAGGGGAAGAGTACAGTTGCATTCCGTCAATGAGTGTGACCCAATGGCTCTAAAAATGATTCAAGGGACAGTCTGTGTCCACTACTAGCTACCATAGTAACAGAAGTCGATATAAATCATTCCTTCCTTTCTCAAATCTTGTCCCAGACCTATAGTTTCCGGTAAGCCGTAGACTTGACCCTCACGTCTGGAGATACCTTGGGAAAGACTCGATATTCACACTTACGCCAACAGTTTGGTCAGAACCCCGAGGCGAGAGTTTCGGTTGGAATCTCTTGGGGGCAGCGTCGAGGCCTTACGATGTTGGTTTGAGTATGGACTGGGCAATCACAGTTCATACACAAATTGACGGTATTGGGAAAAAAGGTTGTGGATTAACTACGACATGGGAATGAGTTTTCCTTGGTTAGAGAAAAGGGAACCCCATGCAGTACAGGATAAAATCATGCATAGGAGGGTGTGGCTGATCACTCTTGAGTCGGTCAACCTTACCCTTATGGCAGCAGGTGTTTTGAGTTTGAGTTCTAACAAGAATTGGAGACCTCTAGAGTTCTAGGATGATGATCACATCCTTATACGGGTCTCACCTCGACAAGGTTTACAGAGATGTGGATGAGGTGACAAGTTATCTCCAAGGTTCAACATAACTTTCTAGGTCCTCAGTAGGGTAGGAGAGGTGGTTTACTGCTTGACCCATCCAGCTCAGTTGCACCAGGTGCACGATGACTTCCATGTATCACAACTGAGGAGATACAAGCACGACCCTTTGCATATCATCGACCATGAGGAGCTTGACGTTGGCGATGGGGTGACTTTTGTGGGGTTCCAGTAGAGGTTGAGGATCGACAGGAGTGGGTCCTACGAGGACGGTAGATTCCTCGTGTGCGCTTTCATTGGCAGTATGGAAACCTCCAGGTGAGGACATGGGAGTGAAATGATCATATGCGTGCTCAGTACAGCTTTTGTATCCCTAGTTTGTGTTAAATTCTTTACGAGGACGTAAATCTCTAAGGTGGGAGTAATTTAATGACCCGGAAATTTCAAGGAAATTTATTTTTCATAATTTCTTTGAAATTTTACGAGAACGCAGTTTCTGATAGTGCCTGATTCCGAAGCCCGGTTTTCCCGGAATCATTTTTCCAAAGTTCATCTTGGATACGTTCAGTAAACGAACGATCGAGTATTTCTATCTTTTGAACCGGTGATTGGAATTGAAATCAGAGGGCACCGATGGAATCGCAGCACCAGTAATTGCTTAGGAACACCTTTTCCTGAGTTGCGTTTGCTCGGGTGTGTGTTTTTTAATTTTTGGGTTAAGTAAATGAATAAAATAAAATGGTGCAACCAATTTTATTTCATTTAAAGTTGTTTAACCTAAGCTAAGTGGTTGAAGTGGAACCCACTATATCCTACTCCCCTAGGTAGGATATTTGTTGGGTAGGGCCCACACGAGCCCCACCTTTTCAACTTCCTCGAAACCCCCCACCTTTAATTAGGTAACTCACCCGCACGCCCTTTAATTGAGAGTCAACTATTACGTTTAACTTAATGTTTAAACGCCTCATAAATTTGGGCGATTTAAACTTCAGAATTAATTCAATTAATTTATTGATTCAAATTTTGAATTTCAAAAGGTTTGTCTTGTGTGTTAATAAAATAAGAAAAGTCTTATTTTATTAAAGGGGTTCGTTGTGCGAGAGGGCTCAGGAGAAATCACTCAAAGCCTGGAAGCACACCTTCCTCGAAGAAGAACGCGAAGAATGCGAAGAACGCTGACCTCCAACGAAGGTCGACAAGAACGCCGGATCCTCGGAGATCGACGATGCGATGCTGATGAATCTTTTCTCCGCGACGCGATGATCCTCCTTCTGCGAAGCCTTCTTCCGCGACATGAAATTCCGTGACGAACCTTCGTTCAACTTTTTCTTCGAGGTAGGGGATTATTTTTGTTTGTTCCTGAATAATTTCTTCGCTGTTTATCATCCTTTTTGAGGCACCTGATATCGAAATAACGGGAGGAGTTCGGACCGCACGAACACGGCCAACCCTCCTCCCCCCTTGATTGTTGATTTGTTTGCGGCATGAACAAGGCAGCGCGGTGTCGGTGCACCACGCGGAAAATAATAATGATTGGCCGAAGAAGCGCGGTGCCGTTGCGCCGCGCCGTTGAAGTTGAACAAGCCTTGGTGCCGTCACGCCGCACCGGAGAACCTAGAAGAGACCGCGACCGGAGCAGGGCCACAACAGAGGGATGCGGCGCCGTCGCATTGCACCGGACAGACCAAGGCTCCGACCTTTGGCCGCGACGGCGCAGAGAGAGGTGGCCGGCTTCTGGCCACCGGTGCCGGAGCAGGAGGGCGGGACCGCAAGGTCCCGCAAAAGAAGCACGGCCGACCGACTGGGTCGGCCGGTCACCGAGAAAGCTGGGGGTCATAACCCCCAGCTGGCTGATAGGAGCTACCCCCCGCATGGGGCCGCAGTTACACGAACAGGCGGGGGCAGTGCCCCCCCCCCCCGCACCCCTTCTGCTCGGCCGTTACGGCCGAGCCGCCTGGCCAGGCCGCGCCCAGGCTGGGCCGGGCCACGCAGGTCAGGTCGGGCCGCACCACCTAGGTCGGGCTGCTCACAAGCGGGCCGGACCCAGACCCAGGTCGGGTCAACCCGGTTCGGGCCGACCTAGGGGGTATCGGGCCAGGTCGGACCGGGCCCGAACACCCTATTCGCGGACCTCTTCGGTCTTTTGACCATATCTTGGGTTACTGACCTCTGATCGATGCACCGTTAGCTACGATGTGATCCTTGGATCGAGGCGGTCGTTTCGTTATATTACACTTAAGGTTTAAAGGATCTTTGAGTACGGCCGGGTTGGTTCGGATACAAAACCAACTGGGCCCTCGGAGCGGAAATGCTTATATCTAGAGCTCTGAATGGTTGATTGACATTCTGTCAACTTTTTTGGATTCCTCTTGATGAGACAGAACTTTTGGCATACTTCTCCTGAGTTTTGGTTTCAGTTGGATAGTGGGCAGGTTGGATTGTACCGAAAATCCAACCGGGCCCCTGGAATGGAAAAGCTGATAACTTTAAGACCAGACGTCTGTTTGACGAATCGTCAGCGGTGTTGGTGATCACGTTGAGAAACGGTCCCTATGAGTATACCCTATGTGAGTTCGGGGTACAATTGAGATACAGCCGGGTTGGTTCGCACACGAAACCAACCGGGCCCCTGGGACGAAAAGGCTACTCACTTATAGACCGGGCGTCCGATTGACGCGCCGTCTGTTGCATTGAGACCCCTATGACGAGGTGGTACTTTGAGATACTTATTTGTGAGACTTTTAGATACTTGGAGTATCTTCCTATAGCTCGTGGATCAGACCCTCCCGGAGACGAGCATACGGAGTACAGAGACCGTGTAGCTGCCTGGGACCTGACGACTGCTTGACCGACTCGACATGGAGAGAGTCGACTAGACCAGTGGACAGAGCACTACTTTTTTTGAGTGCAGACCCATGGAGGACGGAGCACTACTGAGTTTGGGTGCAGACCCACGGTACTCGTCTGAAGAGTACCTCTGTAGGCTATTATGGGGGATGCACTACTGTGTTTGGGTGGCATACCCCAGTGGGAAGCACTACTGTGTTTGCGTGGCTGAGCCACGGTACTCGATAGGAGGAGTACCTCAGCAGTCTTAGGTTAGTAAGCAGTAACTCGGAGTTGTGATAGGATCACTGTGCTCTCCATAGACAGGGCTCTTCAGCAGTTACGGTTTGGATAATTAAAATCCTGGTTTGAGATGAGTCTATGAGCTTTGTGTTTACCTCATGATTGAGATGGTTCACTTGATAACTTAGATATATGTATGGGCATATACCCAGGTAGTGGTTATCCGTTGATTTCATATCCTTTGTGTTTCCTCATGATTGAGATGGGTTACTTGATAACTTAGGTATATGTATGGGAATATACCTAAGTAGAGGTTATCTGTTGAGATCTTCTTTGTGGTTATACCTGTTGGATTTAGTGAGACCTTGAGGGTATCGGGGTCCCTACTGAGTATCGTTATACTCACCCCTGCACGGGCTATGCCCGTACCTCGTTGTGTTGGATGCAGACGACGGACAGCGCTGACGGAGGCCGAGTATTCGAGGACTGGACGGTACCCGGAGGTGGACCTCACGACGAGTCAGTATCAGGAGGTGGACCTCACGGCGAGACGATACTCGGAGGAGGTTGACGGGAAAAAGCGTTGTGGAGGCTATATGTACCCACCCTTCAGGTAGGATCTGTGGTGGACGATCCAGGAGCTGCGCTATCTCTACCTACCCTTCAGGTAGCATCCGTGGTGGAAGATCCAGGAGCTGTGCCATCTGTACCTACCCTTCAGGTAGGAACCGAGGAGGACGACCTAGGAGCTGCTTCTATTCTTCCAGCTGTTTTTCTTTTCTATTGTACTTTCTTTCAGTTGTAGTTTTAATTTCAGTTGGGTTTGTATTCTGTCCCACTTACTTTTTCGGCACTTCTTTTTGTACTTAGTGTATTACTTCCTCTTGTACTCTGTGATGTTTTGTTTACTTTTATAAAGGAAATGCCTTCCCATTTATCTGGATTTACGCCTTTGGTGCTAGTCGCCATCCCCTGACCTATGGAAGGCGGGATTGGGGTAGTCACAGAATGGGTCCCAAGTACGGGTCGTGACATTATGTTTCTAAATCAAATTTATAGTTTAAATTTAAATAAAAACATATATATACATAAAAAATTCCATTTTTATGAACTATTGTTTTTGTTTCTTTTTGAAGGCATAAATTTAAATTATTTTATGGATTTATTTTTTAATTTTTTAAATAATAGAATCGATCTTCGGTGTAATTTTGTCCAAATTATTCACATTCGTCAATTTTATTTATGGTAAATATTAATAGTAATCTATGTAATTATTGTTAACATGGTAAAGGGTAAATCTGGTAAGTAATGATAAAAATTAAATGATAATGACTAGAAAATAACCCAAAAAACTTTCCTAAAACTTTTATATAAGTCTCACTGATCCCCATTTATCAAATATCAGGTTATAAGTAATTTTATGGCCACCTTATTGCGATTATGACTTTATAGTACTTTATTCAATGAAAATTCAGTCATGTCACAATCTTGTTTTTATTAAGTGTAATATTTTTAATATTTTGTAATACAAATGATATTTTTGAAAATAACTATAATTTTTAAATATAATTTTTTAAAAAAAATCATGGTAATGTATTTTCAATTTTTAGAGAAGAAATTATTTTTTTAATTGCGGATGCAATGCTGATATAGTAATTAATCAATTAATGAAAAAATATAAATGATATTGATATTATTAAAATTAGTATATTATGAATTAATTAATGTGATTAAAGAATTTTTAAGTTAAATATAATATATTATGTAGGTATTATTATATTTGGTTTGAACTTGTTGATTTTATTTTTTTGAAGTCAATGTAATGAATAATGTTAAAATTCAAATTGATGATATTTTAGGAATATAATATTTTATTAAATTATTTAGAAATCATAAAAATATTAAATAAGGTTAATATGGAAAGTATATCATAAAAATATTCGTATCATATTCTTTTTATGTAATTTAGAGGCATCTGGCCCTAGAATAGACTTATTATATTTTAATATTTTGAGAAATTCCAAAAGTTCTCCTCAAATCAATTATAAATGGTAACAACTTTGTTCACTAATGTAAAACACATTGATAAATATAAATAAAAAAATTGATATTCTAAACATCCATATAGAATTAATATAGGTTATTTTATTTCCAAAATACATACCCTAGTCCCCTTAAGAGATGTTATAAATGAGCTCCATTATAGAATATCCAATCTTCTTCTTCCAACACTTCCAAATTTATTTTTTTTATAAATCCTATAAATATGTTATAGTCATACTAAAATAACAAATTCCTTATAATAAATATTCTTAGAAGTTATTATGATTAATAGAGAACCATATTCCACCTTTTATACATCATTTGACAAATAAAAACATCAGATATGCGTACGCATGAAATTCTATCTCCACGTAGAGTGTAATCCATTTTTCAACACCACTTTAAAAGGACGATGAAAAAATGAAACAAATGAATATATATTATATATATGAAATAATAATTATTCTTCACCATTATTTTTCTCCATCCATTGAAAAATTAAAATAATGCTCTTTCATATGTACACAATTTCGTCACAATGAACAGTGTAATTGAATTTCTTATTTCTATATTTATGGTTTAATATAAATATAAATATATAAATATATTTAATAAATATCATATTTTCACTATTTTTAATATTCTTTAGATGATATATCTAAGAATAATATTAATTTTCTGGAACAACTGAATCCAAACATACATGACAAATGAAGCAGTTTCCACCCGAAACAATGATTCTAATAATGAATTGATTTTAAATGGGTGATAAAGTATTATAAGTAAATAATATATGGTATGATAAATGATTATTTTTAGAGAACATATTTCAATAAATCTATATTTATTATATTATATATTCCAACACATACAATGGATATTAGATCCATGATAAGGTTTTCTCATCTCACTTTTACATCTATGAGACATATTCCTTATTCACCACTACTTTATTTTTGGGATTTATATAACCTCTTTTATATATTTTAACATTATTATCATATTCTTCATGGTATTTAATGTTTTTTTGGTTATTTATTTCACAAGTCTTACAATTTAAAAGGTACAAATGTGTAAAGTGTTTATTTTACAATCATATCATTATTCAAAATTTCTTATGATTACTTATTTTTAGGGGAATATTTATTTCCCGTTTCCAGGTTTTATAACAAAAATTCAAAAATATATTTATGAATGTAAAATAAGTTATTAAAATTAATTATCACCCATGTATTGTTTTTAATAAATTGTATTAAAAGGCATCATCCTGTTGTTTTCCAAATGAGGTAATCTATTATTTTTTGGAAAAAACACAGAAGGAATGCATTTTTAACTTTTACATCCAGAATGGGATTTCCATTTATCATGATGCATTAAGAATTTAAATCCTCTATTACAATATTGGAATTTTATTTTCAAATAAATGTCTTTGCTAATTATTTTTTTAGTTTTTAGATTTAAAATAATATTTTCAAATTAAAAAAAGGAACTTTTCTAAAGAGATATTCTTATCCACTATTAAATATATTTTAATCTATTTCAACATAATTTATTGAATCCTATGTGAAGGTATTGATCTATTATTATAATTCATCATATTTATTTCTATAATTATTATATTTTTTGATTAGGAAAATTATCGATGATTCGTATGACTAATTCCTTAAATACAAGAAGTTAATGATTTTTAGGTATAATTATTATGTTATATTATTTATTTATATGAGGAAAGCATTGTACTTATTATGTGTTGGGTGAGCCCTTCTATCGACCCACGAGGTATCGGTAGGTCTCATGAGAAAAAATCGGTATGGTTTTGGATGAGAATTTACCCATTTATTAGATGTCTTGACATGAAGTTTCAACATTACTAGATGTCTTGTAATGAAGAGTTGATGTTTTTAAATTTATTCTCATGAATCATTAATGGTATTAGATGTATTGGAAAAAATCCTTGATGATATTTGATATATTGTAATTTAGCCTTGATGGCATGTTTCAGATGCATGAAATTATGCATTCTATCATGATAAATTCAATTATTGATATTCGATGTGATTACTCTATTATTTAGAATATCCATGTTTAAGATTCATGTTCAGAAGATTATTTATATGGAATTTAATGATCATCATTTATTCCTTCCATATTATTCGTAAGATATTGAATAAATAGAATGTGTTTTTATTATTTACCTTTCCATATTTTTTACGATTTATAATATCATGATAGTCAATGTTGTTTAAATTAAATGTTTGATAATTTATTTACCTTTACATTTTGATTATACCTATTGATTTATGATATCCTCCATTTTATTCTTAATCTTGCAGAGCATTATAGATCACCCCAATTCCTATGTTTATTTTACCTATAATTTTAAGAAGTATTTTATCTTGGTTATAGATGGATATGGAAATGGAATAAATATAATATCAAATAAAATAATTTTTTGTATTTTGTATTTTTCCAATTTATCTAAAATTTATGTTTGTTTATAGTCTGCAAAGACTACAAAATTATTTATTCCTTCAGGATACAATTCCTTGTATATAGTGCCTATGTTACAATGTAAGACACCAACCTGATTATGGGACGTTGGTGTTAGGGTCTTTACAACTTCCATTAGAGGAAGTTTTGTACAAACCCGAGTAACTATATTTGTGAGTCCATAGATTAGGGATTATAACCCTTTGAATAATATTGAGTATAATTAATGTTACAAGATAACCTTCTATAAATTTGATAATGACCATGGATATGCAATGTCAAACTAACATACTCAAAAATTGGCAGGAAGGTGTCTGATTTAGACATACATTAAATAATATTTCATTATTATTTGAAAAATTACCCCAATTATTGTAGTTTGACATTCAAACTTTTTAATTTGGATTTATCCATTGTGTTGAACCAGATGGAACTGGTTTAAAATTGAATGTTATATAAAATATATTGAACAAGTATTTCACCAATATTATTATGGTTAGAACAATCTTGAAGTGGCTATGAAATTGTGTTTATCTTAGAGTCAAATATATTTTCATTAACATAAGATTTATAGACACCATAATGAGTTTATGTGTTTAAAGTTGATGATTTGTTTAAATGCTTAAACACCTTTTTTAGATTTTATGTTTTGGGAGATAATCAAGATTAAGGATATTTTGGGAGACATTTTCGAAAATAAATCCTAATGGTTTATTATGAGTTTTAGGAAAAAATTCATTTATGAAATAATTCTTATACATTTATTAGACATATGTTTAATGGTATGGATAAACATTAGAGTTTATATGATTTTTTATTTTAATTTAATTATGGGTTATTATAATTTTTGGGAATAAAAAATTAAATTTATGGGATAATCAGTGAGGCCAAAACATTTCATCAATATGTAACATATTAATGATAATTTGGATAATTTTTATGATTTTTTTTTTGGAATTTTATAAGGACTATATTAATATAGTTTTATAATAAGGAAAACCCATAGTTTGAGGAAGAACCCATCAAATCATGAAACGCTATGATGCTTGATCCTTCAACTAAGGGGAAACATATTTCCATCATATATTGGTGGACTATGTGGTGTCCTAGTCGGTCATTAATAGTATATATTTATTTTAACGGAATTTAAGATGAAGGAAAAGACCATTATTGGAATGTATGCTTTATAATATAGATAACCTTGAGTTAGAGATTGATTTGGTGTTAAATGATACATATTTTAAGATTATATCTATTTTAGGAACCATATATGAATAAATAAAATATTGTAAATAGTGGTTGAATTGTTTTTATTATGAAAAAATGAATTTTTTATTGAATTATTTTCATTCAGGTTATTTATAGAAATGTATAACTTTTATTAATGACTATATGTTTAGATTATGAACATTTTTAGAGATTAATATTAACATTATATTGGAAGAATATGTTGTGAAACACTTTTATATTTTTTATTTCTATCATTGGATGAAATAATTTTTAATTCTTTTAGGGATACTTATTAGTTAAATAATCTATATAAATTTTTTTAATTATTATTGAATTTTGGGTGATTAAATTTTCTTTCCTAATATGAGGGTTTATTCTTCTCAGGAACCATCTTATCATGTTCTATATTTTATGGATTTGGAAAAAATAAAAAATATAGGAGGAATAAATAATTTTTGGGTTTTGGATATTATGATCTTTAGAAGTTGATTCTTTTTCACCAAGCATGAAAAAAATATAAATCATCATTTGGAGGAAAATATGAGTTTGGGGTGGAAATTTATTAAAGGTTGAAACACTGCATTTAAATTAAGTATATTTCAATATTTTCTTACACTAGGTATTAAAATAATTTCTCAAATATAGGAAATATATTTTTAAATAATAAATTCATCATTTTAAATTACATATTGAGAACTCAATTTCCTTTTAACCCACCACAAAAATTTAGTTTTATAATGGTTAACAATATAATTTCCACGTTCTCAATAACTCTCCAATAGTCTTTGAGAGTTGCTTTTCCCTCTTAGATGCATTTTTACCTTTCCACTTATGATCTACTACATAGAAACAAAGTATATTTTACTCCATATAACTTTTGTACATCCTTTGTTATATTATATGTTGGATTTTTTATTGATGCTTTTTATGATGTGACATTTCCCCAATGAGTTTTTAAATTTCAAACCCCTGATTACTACTCACAATTATAAATTTTGATTATTAAATTTATTGATTTAGGGGATAATGTACCACCCCAATATTTTAAAAGAATACTATATATCAAAGTATACACAATAAGTGACTACCAACTAAAACATGAAATGACATATTATTATTTAAATGATATCATTATAAACTAGTCCTTAAATTGGGGAGTTCAAATCGAACTAAACATTATATAAAATATATGTTAAAATATATTAAAAAAATAAAAATTTAGTGCACAATTCTCTTGAAATAAACACTCATATTTATTAAAGTAATATTATACATTTTCTTTAAAAAGATTTATATTAATTTTTATTGAAAATTTAATTTAATTAAATATTTAATGAAATTTAATTTAAGAAATTAAATCTATTTTTAAATTCCTCATATAAATATTTTCTTAATTTGATGTTTTTGAATTTTTTGAAAAGATTTATTCTCTAGTGAATAGTGAAAAATAATATTTTTTATTGAAAGCAATATTTTTATTCAAACATATGAAAAGTTCAATTTTTTCTGAAATTTTTAAAAGTTTTATTATCTATATTACATTATTAATAATAAATTTATTTACATTGGAATAAATGTAATGGTAAAATTTGAATAAAAACATTTTTATAAATTAAAATAGCATTTTATAAGAAAAATATGTTTGCTGAGTTTTGCTAATTTAATTTTAAATTAATTATTTACATTTAAATTTTTTTAATTTTGTAAAATATAATATATATTTGTCTTTTTATGGCCACATTTATGTGATTATGAACTTTATATTACTTTATTTAATGAATTGTCAAACTTGTCACACTCTAGTTATTAATATGTGCATTTTTTTTTAAAATGGTGTAATCTGGGAAAAATATTGTAATAAAAATATAATTTTAAATATAAAACATTTATCTATTTCATGGGAAATTATTTTTAATTTTTATCGAAGAAATAGTTATCTTAAATTCTAACCCAAAGTTGATGTTGTAATTATTTAATTAATGGAAACATAAAATAGATGATATTGAAAATATTAAAATCGATATAATTTGATATAATTAATATTACCCACTAATGTTATATATTAATATGACATATTATGGATGTATAAAATATTTTTTTAGAAGATACCTTCTTTTTTGATCTTATTAAATTCATAGTAACTAATAATGTCAAAATAGACAATAGTGATATTTTAAGAATATAATATTTTATTAAATTATTAAAAATATATAAAAATATTAAATAAAGAATAATGGGTTAATATATAGTCTCAAATGTCACCCCATATTAATTTATATTCCATTTTTAAGCATTTTGATGTAGAATTGTCTCAATATATTTTAATATTTTGAGAAATTTGAAAAGTGCCCCTCACCTCAATTAAAAATGGTCACCCCTTCCTGTACTTATTTTCACCAACATTATCCATCTAGATCAACTAAAATGTCCCCATTTATTTTATCCTTATACAATTTATATAGGTTTTGGCCCCTCTAAAAGAGTTATCGTAGATCCGTTAAGAGATGTTATAATGTATCTCCATCATTGAAGAGGTAATCATCTTGACCGAATCTTTCAAATTTCATTCTTATTCAACCTTATATTATTATTTTATAACCATTAAAAAATAGAATTTTTATTATCATATATATATATATATTATTATAATTATGAGACAACCATATTTCACATCTTATCCATCTTAGAAAAAAATATAGCATCGTGCGTGCGTACTTTCAGTTTATCATCTCGACATAGTGGTGTGATACATTTCTCATTAAAATTTTAAATAGATTGTTATAAATAAGGAAATAATGAATATATATATTATATTTTTTATGTGATAATTATTCTGTATTGTTAATTTATATATTACCATTCTGTTATTCCATCCATCGCGAAAATAATACAACATTCTTGCATACGTACAACCTACTGTCTCCATGAATGGAATAATTAATTATTATATCACTATATTTATGTATATATATAGGAAATATTGTATTTCAACCATTAAAAAAATTCTTTAAATTATTTGGATATGATAAATGTATATGGACCAGAGCTACCAAATCAAAACTTATATGAAAAACAAAGGTGTTTCCACCCAAAAAAGTGTTTTAACAATGAATTTATAATAATGGGGGGATCAAATATTATAAGTTAATAATATATGGAATGATATATTTAAATATGGTTCTAAAATATATTTATTTTAATTTTATATTTAATATACAATAGTTTTGAACATGTACAATGGAAATTGGGCCTAAGGTATGGGTGTCTTGTCTCACTATTACATTTTTGAGACATATAACATATTCACCACTTATTTCATTTACACCGTGTATAATAAACCTTTGGTATATTATATCTTGAATATACATTTCTTCACGATAGTTAATGATTCATTTTATGTTATTTACTTCATTTGTTTTATGATTTAAATGTTACTAAAGTGGAAAGTGTTTATTTCATAATCTCGTTATTATTTGAGATTTTTTATAATTATGTATCTACTGGGGAAAATTTCTCTTCATAATCTAGGTTTTCTAGAAAAAATATCAAAATATTTTCTTCTAATCCCAAATAATTTTTAAATTTAATTTTCTCCCATGTTGTATTTTTAATTTATTTTTTTAAAAATGAATCTTCCTATCATTTTCCAGACGTGGTACTTCAATACTTTTTTAACAAAAATATAAAAATAATTTTTTTAACTTATACAACATAAAAGTAATTTATTAATTTAATGTAAAATTAATAATATTAATATTTATTTAAATTTTTACAAGCTTATTTTCATATAGAACAATTTCTTTATTAGATTCAACATTAATAGATTTTAAATCCTTTATTAATGTTAAATTTTTTCTTTTTAAAATAAATATCATGATGATATTTTTATAGTATCATCATCTATGTAGAAATAATTCATTTAATTTTATGTTGAGTAATTACACTAATGATACTATTAATAATATTTCTTTGGATTCTTATGATTCATTTTTTATTGGGGAAATTATTGATATTCTATATAACTAGTTCCCTCAATAAAAAAATTAATTGTTTTTGTTATGGTGTGTGGATTAATTTGTATCATTTATCTATATGAGGACAAAATATGACTTTTTATGTGATGATATGTGCCTAATATATCCTTTCGATGTATCAGAAGGTCTCATGAGAGAAAATAGATATTGTTTTGGCCAAGGCCATACATAATAATTATATTTCATAGCATAAATCCTTGACATGATTATATTTCTTAGTATAAAGCCTCAACATTATTAGAGGTCTTGGTAAATATCTAGGACGGTGTTAGCTGTCTTGTAACAAATCAATGGCTGTATTATATATCTTTATGTGAATGCTAAATTGTATGTTATAGTTATCTAAAATTGAGAATTAAATTATTTTTAATTTAGTTATTTATATTACATGTGATTATTCATTTTGTTAAAATATCTATTGTTAAGATTAATGGTCATGAGATTATATATATGGAATTAATTAATCATTATTAATTCTTTCCGTATTATGATTAAGATATTTATTAAATTCCATGAGTTTCATTTATTTTCCATTCCATATTGATTATTCCATATCCTATCATGATAAGAAATGTTCTTAAATATAATGTGTGTTGTGTTATTTAACATTACATATTGATTAATATTTTTTATTTATGATAGCGTCTATTGTACACTCACTCTTACTGAGCATTAGGTGTCACCCTCTTCTTATGTAACACCCCAAGTAAATAAAGAATATGAAATTTTTATATTTATCCATATTTGTGAATAAAATATTAATATTACTTTAAAGGGTTTCTATGTTCGATAGCATACCCAACACGCAACAACGAGTTTCATGGGAATCTTACGTTGCACTCTAATAATAAAATAATATTATTTTAAATGGTAGTTAACGCCTAGCCGTTGTAATGGTGGGAATGAACAGAAATAACAACCAAATGATTATATATGTTTGTAAAATATTTTTACTTTTTACAATAAATGTTAGAGGACTAAAAATGCGAATGAATCCAATTTTAAGCGTAAACATTCTAATATTTTTTAAAAGGTCGATTAACCGCCTTTTGATGACGAACCTCTTTTAAATCCACTTTTTGAAAATTTTATGTGTTATATTTGAAAAAATAAAATTCTTCTTTAGAATCAGGACATCAAAATTTACTTTGGGTAAATTTTTGGTATTTTTCTGAAAAAGATCAATTTTTAATGAATAGTGAAAATTGTTGTATTTTAATTCAAAACCTCTTTTTAATCTAATTTATTTATATGATTAGATTATCTTTTGAATTGGTTTTAAAGTGAAATTAGAATATATTTTTACCATTTAATCCAATAGTGGTCTATGGAATTAATTTCACTTTGAAATCAGACTTAAACTAGTGTCAATCTTTTGATACTTATTGTTTCATAAAAACACGCTATTTGCTATGACAACGGGAATTAGTTATTAAAATAATTAATGTGACTTAAATGTTTTGAATTTTGTAAAATAGACTTCATTTTTGAATTCGGAATATCAAATATAGCTTAGGGTGAATTTTTGGGATTTTTCTGAAAAAACGTCAATTTTGATTAATAGTGAAACCACTAAGTTGTACTTATAAAAAATGATTTTTCGTTTAAATGAAATTTTACCACTTCTGCATTTTGAATTTCAAAAAACCGACATACATGGTTGTCATTAAGAATTAAAATGTGGTTCAATGAGATTAAATTATTTTTTTGGTGAATAGTAACTTTTAATTTCTTAATCGCGATTAGAGGTAATTAGTGAAGTTTAAGGTAAGAATAATATTTTAATAAAATGAAATGACCTAGACACATGTCCTACCCTCATTGGATGTGTCATGGCAGACCAATAAAATCCATGGGTCAACTTGGGGACCCTATGAAGCCACTTTGGTTTGAAAATGACATTAATATCTTTTTATTTAAAGTTAAAGTAAAAATGATACAAACATGAGATGTTTTACTAAAACAATTTTTACATGGGGTAATACAAGTCATATTTTTGACTATAAATATTAATTGGAAATAAAAAAAGATTTCCTACATCATTGTATATTTTTTATAATTTTTAGACATTAAATAAATTAAATTATTTATGACATCATGATGATGCAGCGATGACCTCATTATTTAACGATTTAAATAAAATGGAAAGATAATGTAATATATAAGACCTACACATGTCCAAAACCTATTGGATGGGTGGACTTCGAACCATTATCACCTTATACATGAATTAAATCAATGTGGGACCTTTTAAATCCGAAACTCATTTTCAAATAAAGTAACATTTTCTTACCTTCCAAGGGTGCCCCTCCTCTCCTCTTATAAAAGGCCCCCACCTATACCTCCTTACCCACACTTCCAAAGCCTTTGGCTCGGCGAAACCCTTCCCATTTTGTCTCTCCACTTCCCTATCTTACTCCTTGAAGCCTCACTTTGGGAAGAAGTCTTCCCAAGGAATCCTTTGAGCTCAAACCAAACAGAGTTACCCGATTTTAAGGTAATGTCTTCACTTGATTCCTTTTGTTTTATTTTTCTTCTCCAACCCCCTAAACTCTTTTTATTCATTTCTTTTGTAAAAACTACTGTATATTCCATATAATAGGATGTTTTATAATAAGGATTCTATCTACACTTACACACACCTACATCTAATGGTTAGAGAACATACTATTTCTGTGGATGGCGAATTTCTGCCTCACGAAACGATGACTGTTCAACATTCTTCTAACACCTTAAAAGGTGACCATTAAGATGACACTATATTTATATATGATATATAATATGTTTATGTTTTCCTTAAGCTTCTGTATTTTTCATTTTGGGCATATGTTTATGGTTTCCATTATGGGTAAACGCGATATCTTCATTTAAGGAAGTGCGGACTACCGCCCCCTCAAAGTGATGTGATTCGTTAATGCCTTATGTGGGACGTATAAAGGATGGATTTAAAGTTATTATATATGATGTTATACTGTAATTATTATATACCTCTATATGATTATTATTTCTTTCCATTAATGTATGAGATAGAAATGAAAGTAGCGTTCATGTGTACATACGGCTTACCGTCTCCATGAACGGTGCATTTCATTTCTTATCCCCAAATGTAATGTACTATTAAAAGTACATGTATATAATGGACATATATGATAAATCATACATCTAAATTATGAATATAATTCTGGAATTATAATATACATACCTCTAATTTAGTTTTAATTCCATTAATATGACAAAGAAATGAAAGTAGCGTTCATACGTAAGTACAGCTTACCGTCTCCATGAACGGTGCATTTCATTTATTACCTCTAAATGATTATGTAATATTAAAAATAAATTTATATATTGGATATATATGATATATATGATATCCAAATCAGGAATTTCATTCTGTATATAAAGAACCTTTGACCACACGAACAACATGTAATTATAAGAAGTCCACTTTCGACTTAAGAACCAAATATCGACAAGCAAACATTATTTACTTAAATGATTACATAATGTTTATAATATGAAAAATAAGTGATATAAAAGTAATAATGAATGTTAAAAAGGTTCTTAATCAAGTAGAAATTAACTCAAGTTTATTATTCGGGATATTAAAGAATGATCGAGTCAAGTCGGACCCGAGGTAAGGGATCTTACTCCTCTCTTTCTTTTTAAGTACACTCTTTTATGTCATTCCTTCTAAAGCTCATCTATCTTTTTATTGGGATGTTATTTTATATTAATCTTACTGTAATTTTTATTGTTCATATTATGAGATACCATATTCTCTCTCATCAATCCATTTTGGAGGTTTTGGGTGGCACCGTTAGGCTGCCGAATTTTTGCAAGAGATCTAACCTCTCTCTTTCTTTTTAAGTACCCTCCTTTTTGTCACTTCATTTAAGATCCTCTTTGTTATGTTGGGGGATGTTCTTTTATATTAATATTTCTGTAAACTTTATGTTATTATGATGAGAGTCCCTACTTTCTCTCATCAATCCATTTTGGAAGTTTTAAGTGGCGTCGTTAGGCTGCCGAGTTTTCGTAAGGGAATTTTCATCTTACTTTTATTCCAGTGAGATTTATGCTACATTTTCCACAATTTCCTTTGAGTGGTGTATGTACTTCCCATTATTCTAATATTTGTGTAATATAATTTAGTTTATTACTATTTACATCAATGATGTATTGTCTTTCTTTCATGGGGTGTATGTTTCGAAAGATACCCAAGTCGGTAAGGGAACCTTTCACCCTCCTCTTTTTAAAAGACTTATTTTGTTGGGTCTTTTAATTCACATATTGTTATGTTGGGATATGTTCTCATATATCCTTATTGATGTAAATTTTATGTCCCAGAGATGAGATACCCTTTTTCTCTCTCATCAACCCTTTTTGTAAAATTTTATGTGATGCCGTTAGGCTGTCGAATTTTACCAAGGGAACTTCTTAACCGAATTTCGATTTCTTTGGGTTCAACATGTATTTATTGAAGATGTCATCCTTTGAATATGTGTGAATGACCTTTGATTATTTTACACTTAATATACACCTATATTGGGTGTATTTATATTTTTCACACATAATTATGACATTGATTTATCCTTAATTTAAGGATACCTTATTTATAATGTATTTCATCTCATTTTACATTTCTTTTGAGACTTCACTATTGTTATGCACCAATTCACTCTTATATGGTGTGTATACTGTCCTTTGACATATTATATCATAAATCCCTTTATTCTCATGATATTATAAAGTTTAGATTCAATGTTATTCCACAATTATTTATATTCAAGACTCTCTCATTTTGTTAAAAACTCTTTAAAAAAATATCGTTTTAAATGTTTTAAAGATTTATTATTCTAAATCTTTATCTTTAATGTCCATGTTTTCAAAATGGTTTTCAGTATTTATTTATATGGACATTAATGTTTTAAAATTATAATTCCAATAAAATCTTCAAAGTGGTATGGGACACCTTGATTCAAAAATCTCTTTTAAATGATTTTTGAAAATGGATTGATTAATTCAATATCTTGGAATTACTTATTTTGATTGAAAATGAAATGTTGTTATTGAAATGTTTATATTTTCAATATTTTATGTGTAATGATGGTACTTGGACATTTTACGGGTGGTTACGCGATAAACTATATGATGGGTGGTGCCGTGAAAACCAGGACGAGTGGTTACGTTATAACCTCCAATGCATTGGGTATGGAAGTTGGTTGTATGGCTATTCCATTTAGTATGTATGGAAGTTGGCTGAATGACTATTCCATTAAGTGATATGTGTGGAAGTCGACCTTATGGTTATTCCACTTAAGTATGTTTATGTCCCAAGTTACATGTATATGTTATGTGATATTTATATGGGTTTTATGGTAATCTTTTGGTTACAGAAGGGTAAGTAATGAACTTTTATTTAGTGAAGAGTTTTTACTACTTCGAAAAGGTGAAAAGTATTACTTTGATAAAGTATACATGGTTTACTCGTTTTTTTGAAAAACTAACAGTTTTCATTCTTTGTGTATCCCTTACTGAGCTTTTTATGCTCATCCCATGTTTTTGAAATGTTTTTCATAGGACTTAACGTGGAATAGGGTCAAAGATGGGATCAAGGGAATTTCATGCTACCAAAAACATAGATCTAGACATGTTTCTTCTTAAGAGTTTTTTTTATTCTATGGAAACTCAGTAGAAGTGTCTGCTTTGTAATCTTTTGAGATGTAATAGTTATGTCCTAATTCTCTAAAACTCTAAACCTGGAAAGATCCCCAATGTGAATTATTCATTTAATTCAATATTAAGTAAGGTTTAATGTCGGGGCCTTATAGTTGGTATCAAAGGTCGGTTTAGATATCTTTAGAGGTTAGGGTATTCTCTAAGCATAAGTGACATTACCATAATTGTTAGGATTTCAGAAAGAGTCCTAGTTTTAGATAAAGTGAATGAGTAAGTATATCTTAGCGTTTACCTTCCTCATTAGTACATTATGGTTTTGTTGATATACTCACACTGAAATTTCTGTTTTTAGTGAATGGATGGATCTAGAAGGCACCAAAGAGACAACAAGTTTGAAGGAAACTATGGTGGTTCTCTGATTAAGATACTAGATAAAATGGGGGATTCAATGAGGAAACTCATGGTTGTTCTCAACCAACTATCAAGGAGTCATGATCAACCACTTGAACCTTGGTATGATCTGTCATGCATCATGTACGAGATGACCAATCGATGTGGAAGTTCAGGTAATAATTATAAAGGTAACCATTAGAGTTTATATGATCTTTACTTTTGAGGTAATTATGCGTTATTATATGATATGATGGAAAATGAATAACATGAGATAAACATGAGGTTAAAATGTGTTATGATTATTTTTGAAGATTTTATCTCGTTTTGGGGAATGTTTTATGAATTAAATAGTTTTGAAAATAGGACAACACGCAGACCGTGTGACAACCCGTCGTGTCAGACAAAGCTGCGGGAATCGAACCCACAACCAAAGTGCGACTGGTATTTATCGCCTACCACTGGACTACGTGAAGTCCCTGGTTAGTTTGACTGATTCTTTTTAGTTAGATTATTTTATGAATTAAGAGTTAGTTTATTTTGGGTTATCTATGGATATTTATTAACCTATCATGGAGGATATGTGATTAGGTTAATTACTTTTCAATACGAGACATTAAGAGCAAATGATGTTGTTTGGAGATAAATGATACGATTTAACTTGGAAGAATATGTGACTAAATCCCTCAAATATTTGGGTTTCATTCTTAGTTTGGTTTACTTTGAAGCATTTTATGGAAAAATTGATTATCGAATGGTCCTCGTTGAACTTTGGGTTTTGTTTGACAAATTTGGGAGATTAAGAATAGATTTTCTTTTTATAAGGGGTTGTCCTTTTCTGGATTATCTGATCTTGTAATAGCCTTTTTGGTTTTGGTTTTGGTCTAAAGACATGGGAAGTATATAGTTCTCTTTTGTGGATTAGGTGATTCTCTAGAAGTTGACTATAGTACTCTTAATATGAACAAGTCTTCCTAAATACTCGTCTTTTGGAGAAAATATGAGTTTTTGTAAGGAATCTAATAAAAGTTGAAAGTCAAAATGATAAGTGATTATGTTTCCTTATGAATAAAGTCCTCAATAAAAAGTAATTTAAAACAAAAATGTTGTCTATTAACTTTTCCTACTGGGGAATCGAATACTATATAACCCATCACGAGTTTCTGATTTTCTTAAGGTTAACTTTCTCCTAGACATGTTTTCTATCACTCTCCATCAGAACATGACCCTTTGTTTTTTTCTTCCATATCCATATTTTCCTACTTGGAATCATAGTATGGGTTAACTCGGGTGACCTCTGTACTTTTCTCCCTTTATTTCAAAGTGATTGTTTTACCGACTCTTGTTCTGAAGTAGGACTTTCAAGGATGTTTCCGAGCCCAATTTTAAAATTGCGAGGACGCAATTCCCAAAAGGGGAGAAGAATGTAACACCCCAGGTAAATAAAGAATATGACATTTTTATATTTATCCATATTTGTGAATAAAATATTAATATTACTTTAAAGGGTTGCTATGGTCGATAGCGTACCTGACACGCAACAACGAGTTTCTTGGGAATCTTACGTTGCACTCTAATAATAAAATAATATTATTTTAAATGGTAGTTAACGCCTAGCCATTGTAAGGGCGGGAATGAACAGAACTAGCTACCAAATTATTATATATGTTTGTCAATTTTTTTTAATTTTTTCAATAAATGTTAGAGGATTAAAAATGCGAAAGAATCCAATTTTAAGCGTAAACATTCTAATATTCTTTAAAAGGTAGATTAACCGCCTTTTGATGGCGAACCTCTTTTTAATCCACTTTTTGACAATTTTATGTGTTATATTTGACAAAATAAAATTCTTCTTTACAATCGGGACATCAAAATTTACTTTGTGTAAATTTTTCGTATTTTTTTCGAAAAAGTTCAATTTTTAATGAATAGTGAAAAATGTTGTATTTTAATTCAAAACCTCTTTTTAATCTAATTTATTTATATGATTAGATTATCTTTTGAATTGGTTTTAAAGTGAAATTATAATATATTTTTACCATTTAATCCAATAGTGGTCGATGTAATTAATTTCACTTTGAAATCGGACTTAAACTAGTGTCAATCTTTTGATACTTATTGTTTCATAAAAACACGCTATTTGCTCTGACAGCGGGAATTAATTATTAAATTAATGAATGTGACTTATATGTTTTGAATTTTGTAAAATAGGCTTCATTTTTGAATTCGGAATATCAAAAATATCTTAGGGTGATGTTTTGGGATTTTTCCGAAAAACTTCAATTTTTGATGAATAGTGAAACCACTAAGTGGTACTTATAAAAACTGATTTTTCGTTTAAATGAAATTTTACCACTTCTGTATTTTGAATTTAAAAAATCCAACATACATGGTTGTCATTAAGAAGTAAAATGTGGTTCAATGAGATTAAAATAATTTTTTGGTGAATAGTAACTTTTAAGTTCTTAATCGCGATTAGAGGTAATTAGTGTAGTTTAAGGTAAGAATAATGTTTTAATAAAATGAAATGACCTAGAAACATGTCCTACCCTCATTTTATGTGTCATGGCCGACCAAGACCATCCATGGGTCAACTTGGGGACCCCATGAATCCACTTTGGTTGGAAAATGACATTAATATCTTTTTATTTAAAGTTAAAGTAAAAATGACACAAACATGAGATGTTTTACTAAAACAATTTTTACATGGGGTTATAAAAGTCAGATTTTTTACTATAAATAGTAATTGGAATGAAAAAAAAGCTTTCCTACATCATAGTTTTTTTATAATAGTTAGACCTTAAATAAATTAAATTATTCATGACATCATGATGATGCAATGATGACCTCATTATTTAACGATTTAAATAAAATGGAAAGATAATGTAATATATAAGACCTACACATGTCCAAAACCTATTGGATGGGTGGATTTCGAACCATTATCACCTTATCCACGAATTATATCAATGTGGTACCTTTTAAATCGGAAAATCATTTTCAAATAAAGTAACATTTGCTTACTTTCCAAGGGTGCCCCTCTTCTCCTCTTATTAAAGGCCCCCACCTCTACCTCCTTACCCATGCATCCAAAGCCTTTGGCTCAGCCAAACCCTGCCCATTTTGTCTCTACAATTCCCTCTCTTACTCCTTGAAGCCTCAAATTGGGCATAAGTCTTCCCAAGGAAGCTTTTGAGATCAAACCAAATGGAGTTACCCGATTTTAAGGTAATGTCTTCACTTGATTACTTTTGTTTTATTTTGTTTCTCCAACCCCCTAAACTCTTTTTATTCATTTATTTTGTAACAAATCCAGTATCTTACAAATACTAGGATATTTTTATAAGAATTATTCGAGCTACACTTACACACACCTACATCTAATGGTTAAAGGACATATTGTTTCTGTGGATGGAAAATTTCTGCCTCACGAAACGATGATTGTTAAACATTCTTCTAACACCTTCAAAGGTGGCCATTAAGATGACACTATATTTATATATGATATATAATATGTTGATGTTTTACTTAAGCATATATATTTTTCATTTTGGGAATACCTTTATGGTTTCCATTATGGGTAATCGAGATATCTTCATTTAAGGAAGTGCGGACTACCACCCCCTCAACGTGATGTGATTCGTTAATGCCATTTGTGGGACGTGTAAAGGATGGATTTAAAGTTATTATATATGATATTATACTGGAATTATTATATACCTCTATATCATTATTATTTCTTTCCATTAATGTATGTTATAGAATTGAAAGTAGCATTCATGCGTACGTACGGCTTACCGTCTCCATGAACGGTGCATTTCATTTCTTATCCCCAAATGTAATGTACTATTAAAAGTACATGTATATAATGGATACATATGATGAATGATACATATAAACGATGAATATAATTCTGGAATTATAATATAAATACCTCTAATTTAGTTTTAATTCCATTAATATGACAAAGAAATGAAAGTAGCGTTCATGCGTACGTACGGCTTACCGTCTCCATGAACGGTGCATTTCATTTCATACCTCTAAATGATTATGTAATATTACAAATACATGTATATGCTGGATATATATGATATATATTATATCCAAATCAGGAATTTTATTCTGGATATAAAGAACCTTTGACCACAGGAACAACATGTAATTATAAGAAGTCCACTTTCGACTTAAGAACCAAATATCGACAAAACAAACATTATTAACTTAAACTATTATATAATGTTTATAATATGATAAATAAGTGTTATAAAAGTAATAATGAACTTTAAAAAGGTTCTTAATCAAGTATAAATTAACTCAAGTTTATTATTCATGAGATTAAAGAACGATTGAGTCAAGTCGGACCCGAGGTAAGGGATCTTACTCCTCTCTTTCTTTTTAAGTACACTCTTTTATGTCATTCCTTCTAAAGATCATAATTCTTGTTATTGGGATGTTCTTTTATATTACTATTACTGTAATTTTTATTTTTCATATGATGAGAGACCATATTCTCTCTCATCAATCAATTTTGGAAGTTTTGGGTGGTGCCGTTAGGCTGCCGAATTTTCGTAAGAGATCTAACCTTTCTCTTTCTTTTTAAGTAACCTCCTTTTTGTCACTTCTTTTAAGATCCTCTTTGTTATGTTGGGGGATGTCCTTTTATATTACTATTTTGGTAAACTTTATGTTAATATGATTAGAGACCCTACATTCTCTCATCAATCCATTTTGGATGTTTTAAGTGGCGCTGTTAGGCTGCCGAGTTTTTGTAAGGGATTTTTCATCTCACTTTTATTCCCGTGAGATTTGTGCTACATTTGGCACAATTTCCTTTGAGTGGTGTATGTACTTCCCATTATTCTACTCTTTGTGTAATGTACTATCATTTATTAGTATTTACATCAATGAATTATTGTCTTTCTTTCATGGGGTGTATGTTTCGAAAGATACCCAAGTCGGTAAGGGAACCTTTCACCCTCCTCTTTTTAAAAGACTTCTTTTGTTGGGTCTTTTAATTCACATATTGTTATGTTGGGATATGTTCTCATATATCCTTATTGATGTAAATTTTATGTCCCAGTGATGAGATACCCTTTATCTCTCTCATCAACCCTTTTTGTAAAATTTTATGTGAGGCCGTTAGGTTGTCGAATTTTACCAAGGGAACTTCTTAACCCAATTTCGATTTCTTTGGGTTCAACATGTTGTTGTTGAAGATGTAATACTTTGAATATGTGTGAATTAACTTTGATTTTTTTACACTTAATATCTACCTATATTGGGTTTATTTATATTTGTCACACATAATTATGAGATTGATTTATCCTTAATTTAAGGATACCTTCTTTATAATGGATTTCATCTAATTTTACATTTCTTTTGAGAATTTATTGTTGTTATGCACCAATTCACTCTTATATGGTGTGTATACTATCCTTTGACATATTATATCATGAATCCCTTTATTCCCATGATATTATAAAGTTTGGATTAAATTTTATTCCACAATTATTGGTATTCAAGAGTCTCTCATTTTGTTAAAAACTCTTTAAACAAAAATATCATTTTAAATGCTTTAAAGATAGATTATTCTAAATATTTATCTTTAATGTCCATGTTTTCAAAATGGTTTTCAGTATTTATTTATATGGATATTAATGTTTTAAAATTATATTTCCAATAAAATCTTCAACGTGATATGGGACGCTTTGATTCAAAAATCACTTTTAAATGATTTTTGAAAATGGATTGATTAATTAAATATCTTGGAATTACTTATTTTGATTGAAAATGAAATGTTGTTATTGAAATGTTTATATTTTCAATATTTTATGTGTAATGATGGTACTTGGTCATTTTACGGGTGGTTACACGATAAACCATATGACGGGTGGTGCCATGAATACCATGATGGGTGGTTACGTTATAACCTCCAATGCATTGGGTATGGAAGTCGGCTGTATGACTATTCCATTATGTATGTATAGAAGTTGGCCGGATGGCTATTCCATTAAGTTATATGTGTGGAAGTCAACCTTATGGTTATTCCACTTAAGTATGGTTATGTCCCAAGTTACCTTCATATGTTATGTGATCTTTATATGGGTTTTGTGGTAATCTTTTGGTTACAGAAGGGTAAGTAATGAACTTTTATTCAGTGAAGAGTTTTTATTAATTCGAAAAGGTGAAAAGTATTACATTGATAAATTATACATGGTTTACTCGTTGTTTTGAAAAACTAACAGTTTTCATTCCTTGTGTATCCCTTACTAAGCTTTTTATGCTCATCCCATGTTTTTTAAATGTTTTTCATAGGACTTAACGTGGAATAGGGTCAAGGATGGGATCAAGGGAATGTCATGCTACCAAAAACATGGAACTAGACATGTTTCTTCTTAAGAGTTTTTTTATTCTATGGAAACTCAGTACAAGTGTCTGCTTTGTAATCTTTTGAGATGTAATAGTTATGTCCTAATTCTCTAAAACTCTAAACCTGAAAAGATCCTCAATGTGAATTATTCATTTAATTCAATATTAAGTAAGGTTTAATTTCAGGGCCTTATATCTTATGTATCTCATCTATATGATTCTAGGAAGTGTTTTTATCTTTGATAGAGAGGGAAATCCTAGATTTAATAAATATGATCTCAAATAAAATATTTTTTAGTATTTTATTTTCTCAAATATATGTGAAATTCATGTATGTATCTTGTTTACCAATACTAATATACTATATGTTCCCTCAAGATGTGATTCCTTTTATCTAGTATTTATATAAGAAAGAACGACATCGTCTAGACTTTGGGGTACCAGGGTTGGGGTCCTTCCATAAGGTTATTGAGAAATTACAATAGGTTCCTTAGAGGATTAGATAAATCAGTCAAAAATTACAACTCCTAACCGCAATAAAACTTGATTAACCTCAACATGGTTACAATGTAAATTTGAAATTTATTTCAGAAATTCATCAAGTGTCACATTACATTTAAAAACATGACACCTTAGATTATATAATTTTTTATATACAAACCAATCATACCATGTAAATTTAATTTATTTAATGAATTTATTTTACATGGACCCAGAGACACACATTTATTTCTTGAAAAACGTTATCTCCTTCTACCTGATAAATTACCATCCTAAAATTAACATTTATATTGTAATTTTTTACATAAAAAATTTATCATCTAGATTCTAATTTCTTCTCTAGTTAAATCACCAGAAATTTTTAGGAAATATACCAGTGACTTCAAATGAAGAATGAAAATCATAAAACAATGGAATACATCCAACTAGGGGACCCAAAAATTCTCATTGCCTTAGAATATCCTATATCAACTCCTTACACTGAAGCTCAAACCTATATTTTTAATTTTCTACCTTTATATAATATTATTCTTGTTGAAATTTCACTAAATATTTTAGAATTATTATCCACATGTAATATCCTAAATCCTCAAGTCAATGTAAAAAATGATCATAATGAATACAATTACTCAACAATCTCGATGATTATCTCAATATAAGGCCCTCACCTTAAACATTTCATAATATTTAATAAACTTAATTATTACCATTGTAGATCTTTTTAGGTTTAGATCTTCGGAGAATTAGGTCATAACTTATACATAAAAACTTGAATGTTACAAGAAGTCACTTTTACTCATTATATATTTTTTTTCCTAAAACAAAATCTCTTTAAAAATAGACCTCATTAGTTCTATGATTTCAATAGTATGACTTTTCCATGATCCCATACATGACCCTATTCATATTTAAGTCCTATGAAAAACATTTCCATACTAGGGATGGACATAAAATTCTTAGAAAATGATACATAAGGAACGAAAACTGTTAGTTTTTCAAAACAACAAGTAAACCATGAATAAATTTTCATAATGTAATACCATTTATGTTTATGAAGTAGAAAAATCACTTTACTGAATATAATCTCATTGCTTACCCTTTTTTGTAACTGAAATTTTTCTATAAAGCCCATAGAAAGCTTCATATAACATAAAAAGGAAACCTTGGACATAAACATAATGAAATTGAATAACTAATACTATCAACTTCCTCACATATCACTAAATTTAATATCAATATGTCTGAATTTCATACCCAATGCAGTGGATGTAATAAAGTAACCATGTGTCCATGGTTTATCACAGAACCACCCATCATTTGGTTTATCACATAGCCACTTGTCATATGTTTATCACGTAACCACCCGTAAAATGTACAAGTACAATTATATAATCATAACACATAAAATATTGAAAATATAAACATTTCATTAAGAAAAATACATTTTCAATCACAATAAATCAATTCAATATAGTGAAATATTCAATACATTTCAAAAAACATTTTAAACACTTAATAAAGAGAAATTTGAATCAAATCTTCCCATACCACATTGAATACCTTGAAATAAATTATCGTTTTAAAACATCTATGTCTATATATATAAATTTATAAAAAATATTTTGAAATAATGGAAATGAAATAGAATTTTTTAAACTTGCAAATATTTAAAACATTAAAAATGATGTTTTAGTTAAAGAAGCCATTTCCACCTGAGTAAAATTTGAATAAAAATAATTAAGGATTAAAATTAATAAAATCACTAAATATCATAAAAATTATATAATGATTTAAATGGTTTTATATACTCTTTACAAGATAAAAAGGTTCACTCCATCAAGATATTCCTCAATGAATGGAGATTGTGGCGAAGTCACTTACAAGGATTATTATGTAAATAAAATAAATCAATTATGTGTAATCACTATAAGTATACATAAATCAAGTAATAATTAAATAAAGGACACCAAAATTTATTTCTCATATAGTCATATCACGACATAATCACTATGTTTATATTTAACCCAATGAATTGAAATTGGGTTAATAAGTCCCCTTACATTGTCTCCGACTTGTCTGGTTCATTATTTATATCCCTCAAATCTCGCAACTCCTTTTGATTTTAAGCTAAAAAAATTATTTAATTGACTTATGCCAATGGTGAGGATTATAGGAGGAAAATAGGGATTTTGGGGGATTATTTGGGCATAGGTGGGATGAGCTAAGGGGATTGAGAGTTTTGAGTTAGGGGTTAGAAATGTCGGCTTTTTATAAGGAGGAGGGGTACTTTACAAATGTCTTAAATATTATTTTAATATAAAATGAATTTCAATTTCAAAAGGTCCCTAACTCATTTAATTTGAATGTAATGTGAGTATAGCTCTAAATACTCTCAACCAATTGATAATGTATGGTTAATTCATTTACAATAAAGTTCCAATAGAACCACTAAGAGTTCATTAGTGACATGTTAAACATTATCTATTTCATTTGGCTGAATATTAAATTTTTAGTACTATTATATCATTTAATAAAATATTATTTTAAAACTCATTTATGTCAATTTTAGTACTATTCATATCACAACTCTTTAAAAATCCATTACAGCATTTTTCATTTGAAAAAACATAATCAATTCAAATATAACAAGTTATAATCAAATGTAAAATTCATGGATGGCATAAAATGTTCTGAAATCAATATATTTGATTATATATAATCTCATTTATTTAAATCATTCATTAATAACTTAATTAATACATCATCATTGGGTCATAAATATATTTATTTATTTGATATATAAAAATTATAAATAAAAAAACCATGATATAGAAAATACCTTTAGATTTCAAATTATTATTTATATTTGAGGATATCCCTTGGATAACAACAAATAAAAATTGTTTTACTAAAAGATATCTTTTTATGTTACATTTTTATTTACTTTAAATTAATTTTTATAAAAGTCATTGTTACTTCTATGTGGCTTCATGGGGTACCAAAATTGACCGAAGGATTCCAATAGTTAGAAATGTTTAATATAATAGGACTATGACACCTTTTAGGGTAGTTTTAATTTATTATAATATTACTTTTTTATCCTTATTTATTTGATTTACCCGTTAACCATGGTAAGTAAAATAATTACTGATGTAACTATTCATAATGTTTGAAAATAAAATGCACCTATTTACAAAATTTGAACATACTCATTCAAAATATGGAATTCATTTTCACTAATTCAAAACATAAAATTTGCAGAAATTAATTTAAAATTAATTTCTTGTGTCAAAAACAAAAAGCTTGTTTTTAAGAAAAAAAACTACCAAATGATTGACATGCATTTATGTCCAATTTCAAAGTGAAATTACATCCAATGAAATTTTTTTGACAAAATGATAAAAAAAATTAATCTAATTAAACATTGAAAATAATTAAAATTATAATATAAGAATATAAATAAAATATATTAAAATGGCGTTTTGAATTAAAAGGCAGTATTTTTCACTATCCATTTAAAATGATCTTTAACTGAAAATTACCAAAATTTCATCCAAAAGTAAATTTTTATTTTCTGATTCTATAGAAGAATTTTATTTTGTTAAATAAAACATATAAAGTTGTTAAAAAATATAATTAAAAAGGGTTCACCATAAAATGGAGAGAAAATTGAATTTTTAGAAAAAAACTTCTTTAACCGAAAAAATGAATTTATTCTAATATCATATCTTGAAAACAATAATATGAATTTTAAAATTTATATTGAATATATATCATATATTTTTCCCCAAATAAAGATCCATAAAGAGTGACATGAAAACACTATTATTCTTTTTTCAATAGATTTTCACAAAAACACATCCATTATATTCGATTTGTTTTTTAATTCTAATTCTATTAATTTTTTTTATAAATAAATAATCATTTAAACATGTCTAACACATATTTCAAAATTTAGTTGATACTATTCATTCCCTACATTCCAATGGCTAGGAATTAACTATTATTTAAATTAATAATAATTATATTGTATTATTTTTCAGTATATCTCAATGTTTTGTGTTGTGTATGATTTTAGAGAAGCATGTTGTAGCGTGTCGAGTACGCTATTAGAAAAATCACCCCCTTTAACATGAAATTAATATCATATTCAAAATTATTAATTGAAATCAAAAAGTATTATTCTATAAACACTTGGTTCGTTACATCCTTCCCCCCTTTTGGAAATTGTGTCCTCAGAAATTTAAAATTGGGCTTCGAAATATCATTGAAAGCCTTAAATATGAAAAGATTCAAGCAAAATATCACATTAAAAGAAATTAAGAGAATTATAAAGGTCACCCCAGATAACACATACTAGGATTCCATGAAAACAGGGAAATAGAAGAGAAAACTAACCATCATGTTCTGATGGAGAGTGATAGAAAACGTGATCAAGAAAAAGTTAACCACTAGAAAACCAGAAACTTGTAATAGGTTAAACGATGTTTGATTCCCAAGTAGGAAAAGCAAACAGAATTTTTTTTTAATTTACCTTTTATAATATTTTAAAATTTATTTATGATATTTACAAATAAAAAAAGAAAATATAGTTACTATTCATGTAGAGTTCATCCTTTAGTAAGTTTCTACTAAAAACTCATCTTTTATGAAATGGTTAGTACAAGATCAGATAATCCCCAAAAAGGATAATATTTTTTTAAAATAAATAATTATCTTAATCTCCAGAATAGAACAAAAAATACCTAAATCTCAACAAATACAATTCAATACACAATTTTCCTTAAATATGTTCAAAAGAATCCAAACTATGTTTGAAACCAAAATTTATAAGAATTTGATAACATAGTCTTGCACATAAAATCTTAACAGTTATCTCTATATTACATTAGTTACTCATAAAATATCATTCTGAAAAGTAATTATCCTAATCACATATTCTCTATGATATGTTAATCATTTCCATAAAAAACTCAAATCACTATTTGTTCACAATAAAAATACAGAATCTTCCAGAATAAAATTTCTACCATTACCCCTCAATTGAAATCCCAAAGTATTCTTATTTCCTTAGGCATATGGTGTTCCCAAAAGAGAAAACATATTCCAAATTAACCTTTATCACTTAATCACCAAATCATTTTCCTATACTAAGGATATCCATTGGATTAAATATAAGATCCCAAATCAACTTATTCTTGATCAATAAAATCATTTAACTAAAAATAAGTAGTCATACAAACCAGGGAATTCACATAGGCTAGTGAACGCGATTCACCTTTGACTCCCTTTGATTGTGTGTTCAATTCCCATAGACTTACCATATACGACAGGTTGTCACCCATCCCACAAGTTTTCATTTTTCTAAAACCATATAATTCTTATAACATTCTAAAAAAATAAGATAATTTCCACAAAATAACTATATCCTATTTTATCATCAAAAGATATCTAATAACTTTCATTTTGCATCCAAAAATGTAATAACCATTTATCACCTCAAAATAAATGATCATAAAAACCCATAAGGTTTTCCATTATGTTCACACAAGAGAAGATAATTCTTTTTTAATAACATTTTCACATATCAAACTTGTATGTTATACATACTATAAAACATTTTCCAAAGTAATCAAATATACAAACGAGGCTTAATACTTTTAAGCATTTCATCATCCTAAAATATACTATAACTCTTGAATCCCTTATATGTAGTCTTCGTACTCATACAACATTCTTCACGATCCATTAACCATTATTTTCCAACTAACTCCATAATATTTATTTCCAACAAACAGAATCATGAATTATATCCTAAGATTCAAAATGTCAAAACATCACAAAACTAATAATACATACCTTTCATTGGTCATTGTTTGTTTCATCATCCTCAATTGGAATGGAATTAGGTATTGGTAAACATATATTTGTATGGTCATCCTGATCCCATTCCCGGTCCTTCATAGTAGGACAACTATTTTTACAATGACCATGGACACCACATTTGTAACATTCAATTGAATCATTGGAATGAACTTCATTCACATTCCTGGAGTCAATTTGATGCTTCCTTTTTCCACAGTAGGTTCTTTATTTATGACCTTTATTGGCACATCTATAGAATCTTCCCGTCCCTTTGAATCATTTTCTTAGAATGTTCCTTCCACATCATTAACACAGAGGTTATCGAATAGACTATCCTTTATGATTATTACCTGAACTTTCGTAAGGATTTGTTTCTCACATATATGATTCCTTATAAAAATCACCATGGTTCAGGTAGTCATCACGACCCTAGATAATTGGTTGATAATAACCACAATAGTTCTCATTAGAGCTCTTATTTCATTAGGTTTCTTATTCAGAAACTCGATATAGTTTTCTAAACATCCATTGTTACATTGGTGCCTGCTAGATCTAGCCATTTACTAAAACCAAAGAGTTGAGTGTGATTATATCAGTAAAATAATCATATAATATATTATAGGGAGTATAAATAATAAGATATACTTATTCAGGTTATCTTAAACACATTAAATGTATCTAAAATAACTATGACTCTTTCTAATATGCTAACCATTATGGTTATGTCTGTTATGCTTAAATAACACCATAACCTCTAATGTAATCTAAACCGACCTCTGATACCAACTGTAAGGCCCCAACCAAAGATATTACATAATATAGAATGAATTTAATAATTCACATTTAGAATATTTTTAGGTTTATAGTTTCAGAGAATTATTTCATAACATATACATAACAACATGAAGAATACAAGAATGCACTTCTACTCACTATCCATATTTTTTCTTAAAACAACAACACAGTAAAAAGAGACATGTTTAGTTCCATGATTAAAATAATATAAATTTTACATGATCCTATCCCTAAGCCTATTTATCATTATGTATATATAAAAACATTTCAATACTTGGGAAGAGCATAAAAAGCTCAGAAAGAGATACATAAAGAATGGAAACTATTATTTTATCAAAACAAGAAGAAATACAAGAATAATTTACCATAATGTAATACCTTTCACCTTTATTAAGTATCGAAAACACTTTACTAAATATATTCTCATTTCTTACCCATTTTATATCCTAAAGATTACCATAAATCTAATAGAAAGTGACATATATCATATAAAGGTAACTTGGGACATGAACATACTGAAATGGAATAACCATACAAAATACTTCCACACATATCTCTAAATGGAATATCCACATGGCCGACTACCATACCCAATGCATTGGAGGTTATAATGTAACCCCCCCATCTATGGCTTATCACGGATCCACCCATCAATTGATTTATCACGTAACCACCCGTCATTGGTTAATCATGTCACCACCCGTCAAATATCCAAGTACCATTATATAATCATAAAATGTAAAATATATCAAATATCAACATTTCACTTATAACATTTCATTTGAAATCACAAGAAATTGATTGATGATAGAAAAATATTCCATCCATTTCAAAAACCATTTAAAACACTAAATAATGAATGTTTTGAATTAAATATTCCCATAACACTTCAAAACATTTGAAATAAATTATCATTTTAAAAAAATCATGTCCATATAAATATATTTGTAAAAACAATTTTGAAAAACTGGACGTGAAATTGATGGGTTTAAATGAATAAAATTTTAGAACATTAATAATGATGTTTCAGTTAAAGAGACGTTTTCTACATGAGAAACATTTGAAAAAAAATAATTAAGGATAAAAATTAATCAAAACAATAAATATCATGAGAATTATATAATGATTCAAACGTTTTTATATACTCATTATAGAATAATAAAGGTGCACAAAATCAAGATACGACTTAATGAAATGATTTTGAGACGAAGTCCCTTACAAAGATCCTTAATTAAAAAATAGATCAATTATGAGTATTCACTATAAGTTCACACAAATAATGTATAAATAATAGAAATGATATCAATATTTATTTGTCACATAATAACTACAATACATAATAATTAAGTAGATTTTTAACTAAACAAATGGAAATTGGGTTAAGAAGTCCCATTACCTTTTGTCTGACTTGTCTTGTTCGTTCTTTATCTCCCTCAAATTGGGTAACTACTTTTGATTTTAAGATAAAAGGAATTATTGAATTTTCTTATGCTGCAGATGAGGCTTCTAGGACGAAGGTAGGGATGTTGGGAGCTTATTTATGTAGTGGTTGGTTGAGCCAAGGGGCTTGAGAGGTGTGAGTAAGGGGTTATAGATGGTGGCTTTTTATAAGAGGGAAGAGGGGTACTTTAGGAAAAGTTTGAAGGATTATTTTATTATAAACTGAATTGTGATATAAAAATGACACCAACTCATATAATTCGAAGATAAGGTGGTTATTTTTCAAAATACACTAAACCAATAAGTTTCAGATAAGTTCTGGATTCAAAATTAACCTTATCATTTACCTTTCACCCTTAGTTAACTAATTTAACCCTTACCATGTCTTCTGGTATATTCATACAATATGGTTAATATAGATACCATAAAATGAAAATTGAAGCACAATGGGTTCATTACTGATTTGTTAAAAATTATATATATTATTTGGAAAAATAATATAATTTTAGGACTATAATATCATTTAATCAAATTATATATGTTTTAAAAACTCATTTATATATATTTTTATAGTGTTTATATAATGAATTTTTAAAAATATGTTAAAATAGAATTCATTCAAAAATAATTCATTAATTAAAATATAACAAGTCATACCCAACCCCTAAATTCATGTATCTCATAAAATGTTCCAAATTAAATTTAATGAAATTTTTTAATCTCATTTATTTAAATAAATCATTAATAATATAATTACTACATCATCATTGTGTCATAAATAAATTTATATATTTGATGTCTAAAAATTATAAATAAAATACCATGATATAGGAAATATTTTTATCTATCAAATGAATATTTATGGTCAACATGATAACTTTTATAAGCCCAGATAGGTTTTTTTACTAAACGATAGTTGTTTATGTTACATTTTTCATTACTTTAAATTAATTTTTATTAAGTGACATTTTCACTTCTAGGTGGCTTCACGAGGTCATAAAATAGACCCAAATATGACCATTTTTAGTCATGTATCATCCAATAAGATTAAGACACATTTTAGAGTAATTTTATATTATAACAATATTATTTTTTACACTTATTTTCCATATTTACCCTTTAACTGTGGTAAATAAAATAATTACAGAAATTTCTATTCATAATCTCTAAAAATAAAATATACCTATTTATACAATTTTTACCTCCTGATTCGAAATTAAGAAAACTTTTTTTAGATTCAAAACACAGATGTTTTAGTAATTAATTTAAAATTAATTCCGGTTGTCAAACCAAAAAGCGTGTTTTTATGAATTAAAAACCACCAAAAGATTGACGTGCATTTAAATATAATTTCAAAGTGAAATTATATACAATTACTAAAATTGTATTTAATTATAAAAATATAATAAAATAAAACTTTTTAACCAATTAAAAGTACAATCAAACTATATAAATAAATTAGAATAAAAGGCAGTTTTGAATTAAAATGCAGTACTTTTCACTATTCATTAAAAAATGTACTTTAGCAGAAAAATACCAAAATATCATCCAAAGTATATTTTGATGTTCCTCTTATAAAGGAGAAATTTATTTTGTCAAATAAAACGTATAAAGGTGTAATTCTAGATTTAAAAATGGTTCTCCAACAAATGGTGGTATAACTGTATTTTTAGAAAAAAGACTTTCTATCTGAAAAAATGAATTTATTATTATATCACAACTACAAAACATATAAGATGAATTTATAACACTACATTTAATATATATCATATATTTTTCATTAAATAGAAATCCAAAAATTGTGACATGAAAATACAATCATTCTCTTTTAAATAGGTTATCATAAAATTACATCCATTATATTCAATTGGTTTTTTATTTCCATATCTAATAAATATATTAATCAATGAATCATCATTTAAACACGTGTAAACCATATTTAAAAATTCTGTTGATAATACTAATTCACTTCATTCCAATGGCTTGGCGTTAAATACCATTTAAAATAAAAATAATATTATTATAATGTTTTTCAGTATAACTAAATGTAGTGTGCAATGTAATATTTCAAAGAATCCCATTGTTGTGTGTAATGTATGCTATCATAAATAGTTTTCCCATTTACTTAAATTTAATATATTATTCATAAGTCTAAATAGAAATCAAAAAGTATTATTTCTTAAATACCTGGGTCGTTACAACTAAAGTCTATGATTATTGTCCCATGCTTCTACAGACATGTACACGACGGGTAAGATTTTGAAATATTGAAAAATTTGTGGATGATAGTTACATAATGCTTCATTATGGGAAATAAAATTAGATTCGTTCTTACAAATGGTACAGATGATGGTTACTTAGTGATATTTTCTACTTTTTTATATGTATGCATGTGAGAAATTATTCCCAAGAATCCCCTCATTTAGTTTTGATTGAAATATTTTCAGGTTTATATCTATATTGAATCATTATAGTGATAAAATGAATTTTTATATGTTTCCAATTATATTATCTTGAAGCTTTAGTGATTAGTCTTAATCCCATACATGATCTTACATAAAGTTTTTTTTGGAAAGTCTTTGATCATCTAGGAAATAGAAAAGTGACCACATGGAAGATCAATCCATGTTTTTGGTTTTCAAATTTGTTCATTGTAATGAATGTGTGATTATTTATTATAAATATTAGATCAATAATAATGAATGTATAGTTAATAAAAGAATTTATTGAATATCATTCTAGGATCGATATAGGGAAGGCATAGTCAATCAAAATTGTTCTTATGGTTGACCTTCCCACAATCGATCTTCATAGGGTCAATCTTTACTTATTTCCATTGTATACATGATCTATTGTGAGGTTCAAGTCAATGGATTGACTATATAGAGGAAATTTTACCATGAAGTCATAATTTGTTTTCCATTATTATATTCATACCTCTAACTATGAAGAAATGTAAATTTAATTTTGTCTTTGACTAGTTATTCCAGAATGATTAATGTCTCTCAAACAGAAGATTTCAGTATTTAACAATTAATCTATAAAATATTTTTAAAACTACTACTTGCGATATTAAAATAATATCTACAAAAAATTAACAGTTTAAATTCAATGGAACTCAAGAAAAATCATATGAATTTTTTTCTCTTACCTTACATGTATTCTTAGACTACCGATTTTCAATTAACTAATTTTGAACTATATATAGGGTAATGATCAGCATATTTGATTCATTAAACATTCATAGTAGTGTCAATACTTTTATGTTGGTAGGATGAAACACTATTATTGAATTAATCTTCTTATATTAATTCTAATTTGTGATTTATTTTATTAGTTTACTCAAACTAAATTCTTTCAATACTTCTTTTCTTTATTCTATTTTTTACTTTGTGCATCATAACATATGTTTACATAAGTAACTATTATATTTAACATTTATTAGTCCAATACATTCTATTTTCTGTCAGAAATTTAGGTTTAAATGTCAAATTAATTTCATTTGATTAAAATGGAAAATTATAGTGACATTGATAGATTATTTTAAATTATAAAATTATATATAGCTTCTATATTTTTTTACTCGTAAATTTTAAATTAATGTGATATAAATTAATTTTAAACAATTTATATATTTTGAATGTGAAAATCAATTAACCCCATCTGAGGAATTCTTATAGGGGCATCATTTGGCATCATATTTTTTTCTTTCTGGAGGCTTGTGTTTACTTATTTACAATAACTATTTATTTTAACCATGACTGAGTCATAAGGTAATGATATCAATATATTATTATTTAAAATTATTACTATATGAATTATTTTACATATGAAAGATACGATAATAATTAATATCAATTTTTTAGTGAATTTGATTTAATTTATAGAAGATTAAAATTTAAAACTATCCAAGGAGAATGACATTTTGAATTTAGGTAACAATAGATGAAAAATACGAAAATGCAAAAAAACCTAAAAAAACGCAAGTCATGTTTTTTAATACTCTACTGAGTCTTATAAGGGAATATAAAATGTAATATTAATGTATTTGAAAATTAATCTTCAAAATATGAGACTTCTTGAATTAAACCTAATATATATATATATATATATATTAAATATACTATATGTTCAATTAGATCATAAAGATAATGATTCCACTTGGAAAGACAATAGATGATAAAAAAAGGTGTTAAAAATTCATAGAGGTCTACCTAAAAAGTTTAGGTGAAGAAAAAAAATGAATTATAGAATCATAATGAATTAGTTAACTAAAAGTGGAAGTGTTGGTTGGATAATTGATGATATTTGAGGAAGATCACAAAAATGGCATTGAGGATACTAAAGCTAAGTGAAAATTCATTACATTCAAAACAACTAGAACTAAATAAAAGGAAATAATCATGGATGAAAATAAATGTTGATGTGAATATTATTTAGAAAATGATATATAGATTTATCACTTTTCTAGGAGACTAAATAAGTTTTATATAAATATGTGGTTTTCCATTATAAAACAATATAAGGGATGATATGAAAAAAAGTGATATTAGATGAATTTTAGAACTACTGATGAATTCACATGTTATGAATGAAAGAGGAAGGTCCACATGAAAGGTTACTTCAAGAAGTTTAAAAACCATAAGAAATTTCATGATAAATGAAAAATACTATATAATTTAATAAATGATACTTGGAGTTTATATATAAAAAACTATAGTGTTTTAGATAATGATGATTCATGTAAAAAATATAATTTATGATTCTTGACCAATTCATATGAGCTAAAATATTATAATTATGTTTTTGATATTTATAATATTGATTTTCTATTTGATTATAGAATTATAAATAAATAGTTAAAAGAATATTTATCTCTTATTTTGGGAATAATCAATGAGTTTAATAATCAATATAAAATTAGAATATGTTTATTGACCTATATGTTATTGATAAAAGAGAAATCTGAGATGAAATTATATATGAAAAATATTTAAAATGATTTACGGTAGTTTAATTAAGGAATCTACATCATGAAAAAGTTTTTTGGAAAAAATATAACACATAATTTTAAAAGTGGAATAAGATATCAATATCATAGAAAAATAATTCTGTATAAGATTTATTTTTCTACGTGTTCTAAACCTACTAAGAGGGTAGTCATTTTTAATTCTAATGAAGATTTTATACATGGGTAAAACAAATTTTTTCCTAAGAAAACAATTTTTTTTCAAATACATTAATTATACCATCAATAAATCTGAGAAACAATTTTGAAACTTAAGGATTTATATTATATCTTTTTTGAACCCAAGAATGTGTGTACAACAAAATAAAATTTTGGATAACTATGTGTAGATATCATGCATAAAGAGTTTCAGTGTGAGTATTTGGTATCTCAATAGTTTGAGTTCCATATATTTTATTAAAGACTACTCAACTGTCATGAATATCATGAGTAATGAAGATGGACATGTCATATTTGATGAAAATTAAAAATGAAAAATAATTTTCATTTGAATGATTCGTTACACTAAAAATATGTAAATTTTTAATTTTTTATACTTTTATATATTAAATTATAAATTTCCTTGTTTTTTAAAAATATTTACTGATCATTACCATGTATGTTTTTAAAATATTGCATGGAAAATTTATAATTCTAAGCATGATTTGTTTTTCACTATTATGAATAATGATATTGAAACACCCTGGTTGGACCCACTATAACTAGAAGTAAAACCAACTCACCAAATGAACTCATATAACACTCTACATGAGCAGGAGTATGAAAACTATTAACAATTGTCTAATGTGGAATAATGGAAGACAATAACCTCTTAATCAAGATATGAAATAAAAGTAATAATATTAAATAATGTGATAAAATAACAACCAACAACTACATGTCACATGAAAAAATCCCAAAACTAGGTAAGTTCCCATAAATTAATAAAGTAAACATGCAGTATCAGGATAGTTTCATTTGCTAAGGAGAGCAAATAGAAATTACCAACTAAAAATACCCAAAATGGGTCCCAAAATAATTCATGATCATTAAACATTATCCATCCCAAGTACCAATTCAATCATCCATCACATTAACTTTTTCCTAATACAGGCTTACAACTATGAAAATTTCTCGAGTACCAAAGGTATCCTGAGTAGGGTGTGTGTTAACCTTATTAAGAAATCAAAAACAATCTCTAATGAGATATCTAGTATAAAAGATTGATTATGAAAATTTATAATTAAAAAATAGATAGCAAAATAATGAAGAAATGTTTCATAAATAACCAATATTCAATTAACCTCATTAGACCTCTGGATCTTAATGAAACACCATCCAATAAAACCTACTGTGTCTCTTGACAGTTTTCTGAACCATATACGAAAAGGGTAACACATTTAAACAAGGGTATTCTATCCAAGATTCCAAACTAAGGATAAAAACCACTATATCTGGAAATCCAAATCAATGATGTAGAGAACCATGGCGAATATCCAATGCCAAGGTGTGTGGGGAATCGTTTACTATAATTAGAATCAACTGTGTTAATTAGCATTTCAATCATTCAAACCCATTAGTGTGTATAATCATTTCCAAAAACTTTAAATATTCTAGTTACTACCAATTTCAAAGGACCAACTTTCTTGACCTTTTAATCTCAATAAGAAATAAGGGAGGATCTTTTTCAATAGTTATTATTTCCCATGATCAATTATATTCAACATATATTTAATCTATTTATATAATTAAAAAATCTCAAAATTAAGTCTTATAGATTGAATCATACATGAACATTATAATCATTTAAGAACATAAAAAATCCATTTTTTAAACATTTACCATTTCTTACCATTATCATGGAATAAACCATTAAATTAAAAAATTAATACAAAAACCCATTATTTTTTCTAAAAATTCAAGAGAAAACTCTTACTAGGTTAAACTCATATACCCAACATCACAATAATTAGAACCCCATTATACAATTATAATGAAATTGGAACACCCCATGGGTGACTATAGGGCTTGTCTTATAGTCATCAATGGATTTTAAAGGATTTGTGAAGGGTCTAAAAAATTAATTATTGGACCAATCTATTTTTTGTAAAATTAGAATCAAATGTGTGGAAATTAAATTCCATTTTATATAAGGCATACACATGAATAGAAAATTACTATGAGATGTTTCCCAAAGATTATATGCCTTAGGTTCATATATAACCACTCATCCAACTCCATCCATTGTATTGAAGCTAAAATGGATAAAAAACAATAGCATACAACTCAATGGAAATAGATCTCATGAGACATAAATTAAGTGGTACAAGTAACCTACGATTTTTCTATAAAATATAAGGAAACCGACTTATATAATTTATTAGGGCTTCAAATCACAATAAATAACACATCAAAATCCATAGAATAGATGGATCTATTCCACTCGGAGAAGATGGAGATTTTGGATTGCACCCTGGAATATTGAAAGTGAAATTATGGGTAAATCTAAGAATAGGGATATATGGTTAGGATTATAAAAGTGTATAATTTTCAATTTTAAGGAGGCACATGGGTTGACTATATGGTTTTCTAAGTCATATTCCAATCATGCAACCTTCTATTTCAAAGGAATTATTTAGTTGGATGATATTTTTGGCCACCCATATGGTTTGAAAAACTATACAGAATTCATAAAATAACCTATCAAAAAATTTCTCATGGTTTCTAGTCCTCATTGAATGGGTTGTTAAAATTCCCCCTTTAACTATGTCACTATATTATAGTTCATGCATAGCACTAATCATTTTGAAATCATATTCTATGTGCTGCAGGTTCCCATTTTTCAGTTTTTCATGTCCAGGACCCCATGAATGCTCCTCATACAATCCATACTCTTGTGATTCATTACACTAACCATTTAAACCAGAAGTTAACAAATGTTAAAAAAAACATACCTAAATGAAGGTAGAGATTTTAAAACCACCCAACCATAAAATTTCTCATACTCTATGTACACTCTCAAGATCCAATAAGTCTCCAATGTAAAAAGGACATATCCTTGGGCCCTATTATTAGCCTCACTCTTCAATGTTTTTTAAGTAATATGGGCATGGTACAACAACGCTATACCAAATATATGGTCTTACCCTAAAGAGTTTTGTAACAATGAACCCCAATATTAATCAAATGCTCCCTAAAGAACACTTGAGGATCAAGATTAAAAAATTTAACTTTAATCAATAGACAAATATTTGGGTGACATATTTTATGTTATAAAAATTCAAACAAGTCTTGAATAACACCAAATGAAATGGAAAATCCTATCGATATGCTACCATACCAATCCTCTACAAAACCTCAATTGGACTGATATACCTGGGTACTAGTTTACCCATCTGTTGAATCTGGTAGTAACCTAATATTGGATTAAATTGATCAAAAACATGATGACCCACTGAATACTTCATATGTCAATATTGTTTATCAACATATGGATTACTTTTACTCAGTTATATAGCTATACACATTTATACCAGAGAGACATGATCTCATATCTCATACACAAGACTCTTCCATAACATCTCTAATTATCCATCTTCTATCCAACAAAAAGTGTCACTTCATGACCTTCCACAAAATTCCTTATATGGCTCCTTATGAATATTATTACTCGATAGAAAATTTTATAAGAAACCTCTACAAGATTTGGTCTGTCTCCCAAATTCATCTAAAATATAGGATGCAAGTTCTCACTATGTTCTATGACAATTGGATAGTCTACTCCAATTATGCTTATGTCAATGGCTACTAAGTAGGACTCACAAAAACTAGATTACCAATCACCTTCTATAATTCCAAACTAAAGAGAAAATAATTGAATGTTTACAAATATGAAATAATACTCAATGGAACACCATATAAATGTATTATCTCTCAATTATAAAAGTCACTGAACCGATCAGTGCTGAAATAATCCCAAATTGGAAAGAAATGTGAAAATATTTTCAACTTGTCCATAATTAACCATAAGATGAAACTTTTCCAAGGATTACCAAGTAAACAACTGATTAAATCCATGGTATCATAATTCCAATTCCATTACAGAATGGGAAATGACTATTGTGGTCCAACATGAAACTATTTATCTACATCCATCGACAAAGAAGTTTACCATTGTGACAAAAAACATGATATGTATCAATTTATTGCTAGCTAATAATACTCTATACGAAGATCAAAATATGTTTTTGTTAAACTTGGGTTCCCCACCCACATCAAAAAACAATAATCACACATCACTTACCTCACATAAAAGTATAAATATTTACATTATAATGTATGTGGATAACCTCATCACAATCAATGGTCTAATCCAGAGGTAGCTCATAAGAATCAAATATGTCCATCAATGTATGTTAGTCTAGATAATCAAATTTCATCCTATGGATTCATATTAGAAGAGAGGGTATGATAGATAAATACATGTGTTCATTAGTTCATACTCATATTCAATAAATAAATTAATCTCAGAAAATAACAGCATCATCATCAACTAAGAGATTGATTGATGAACTACATGATTTTGAGTTTTTCGACACAAAGCATTAGAAACACTGATTCAGCTTCCAAGTTTATATGATATCAAAAAATCAAAATATTTCATATTATAAAAACCTATATGGTTATATATAATTTTATCTTATTGATAAAATATAAACTACATGATTTTACAATAAGTTTTAAAAATAAATCTCTCAACTAGAAGATAGTGTTGCCAAAAAATTTGGTGTGAGTTACCATGACTAAATTGAGCACATTTGTAGTATAATACCTTTTATTTGGCCTAAAATATCATGTCCTATATGGCATGAATTTACCTCCTTCCATCAACACGTTCATATGTACTATCATAGATACATAACAAAATAGGATAGACTTATTACCTGATCTATGTCATTTTAGAATGGCACTTGCAACCAAATGTATCTTCACAATGAAGAAAGAAGTCTCATATGGCTCAGAACACTAAAACATTATACCCTTCTTTGAATTGTATAAGAGATTAATTTTCAAGTTAGAAAAGTTATCGATGAACCTTTACGTATACAATACAATCCAAAAAAACGTTCAAATGTCCAAAACATTATTAGACTGCTCCCAGGAAAAAACGGACATAATCATATTAGAGACAATTGATATACCTTATTTTAAGTTGTTGTGACCAATTAAATATTAAATTATGATTTATAAATAATTTGTGGATATCTTGGAGAATTTTCGATTATCACTTAGTATACTCAATATGATTTTATGTTGTTTGGAATGATATTCTCACATCTAGGAACACACTATGTTTCCAAAAAATGAGATAACTACAAACTGATACCTGTAGATGTGAATGATTTGGTTCATCAAGTCCATAAACATAGAATAAGTGTTCATCAGTCCAAATTACTTCGCAAAAAAACCATAAGCGTTGTATTTACTTCTAAAATATATCCATGGTATACATGATAGTTTCACCCTCGATTGACAACACCCTGGTCTTAAATCAATATTAGAGAATATACAAGTACCCCTCTATTAGTCAAAAAATTTCAATATGTGGAATAATATACTAGTTCTTAATTTTCATCCATTTCATCTTCATCTTAGTCAATATTTATGATTATTTTTTCTTCAAAAATCGTGTTAATTAAAACTAGACAACACTGAGGTTTTTTACTCAGATGGATGTAACAGTTTTCCTTTAAATCCTCCAGCTGAGTCTAATTATCCTGAAGCACTCCATGATTTATTATATATGGTGGGATTGAAATTGGATCATACCTCATGAACTAAGTCCCTCTCTCCCTCTATATCTCTATTTCTTAGTGGACATCCTGATATATGCTCTAAAAAAATGTCCTAAAACTGATCCCATAGAAGAGGAAATACATCACACACATTTCCCTCATCTTCCAACATAAGACTCATAACCTTGGATGTGGTCTCACCCAAATAAAAATGGATTATTATGAAATATATTTCCTATATATGTTATTCTTTATGGTGAACCGAAACGTCCCCCCTACGGAGACATGAATGTAACCCTCTTAAGAAAATAGTAAATGTAAGACTAGTAAAACCATCCAATACATCCCCTGTATCAATTGAACTGCTAAAATCTAAATAAAAAATGATCATAAAAATGAAAAATATAGACCAATCTCAAGGTAACACTCATTTCAATGGGTAAAACCCTCTGATCACATCCTGAAAAACGCCTTGATTAACATAACCTATTACAAGAGTTCCATAAATAACATCAACCATTAACAAAATGAGAATATATATAATAATGAAAACATTTTTTGTCAAATAAAACACTAAAATGAGTAGAATTAATAAGAATAATACGTTATATTGTTGAGGAACTAGCCTCACTACCATATGGGGCTAGAATAACTATCTACATCTGACATATTCTTCTACCATGAGCTCATGTATGAGTCATGTGTATGGTAATAATATGTTTATATGGATGATATTGTATTGAAACACCCCATGTGGGGACATTTGAAAAATATCACAGTAGCCAATGAACAAGATGTGATCCATTAAAGGTCAAAAACATTAATCAGAGACTCAAAAACCCAAACGCATGGAAAATCAGAACCATTGAACATAAAGAATATATGTGAAGAATAATAGTGCTATGATAAATTTCAGTTGGACCACCTTATTTTGTTCATTGACATCAACTTTTCAAACCTAGACCTTTGATTCAATATAATATGGAAACAAAAAAAAGTAGGTAAATCCCAAGAAATATGGTTCTAGAGAATTAGAAGAAGAGGAACAACCATGTTTTGAATCTTTAAATTAATATATTTAAACAGAATCATAGACTTACTCATGGTTTAGAATCAAAAGAAAGTACCCCTAAAAATCCTTAGTATTAGTAGAACTGCACACATGGTATAGGAGGGAGAGTTTGCTTTGAACCGTAGGATAATTAGAGTGAAATAAGGGGAAAATTGGGGGAGACTGATATAACCTCAGGAGAAAAAATTGTAAAATTACCACTTGTAATGTGGTCCACAATTTGACTACACGGTTTCCCAAAATGTTCAAAAACCTTACGGTGTCCTCTTTCCATGTAAATTATTTGTTTTATAGTCTCATAGAGAGCCCGCATGATTTAACAAACCATGTAGAAGTCATGTAAAAAAATCAAGGCCAATTTCACAAGTTTTCCAGAACTCATCACATAATTTTTAAATCAATTTTACCACTTAAACCATATATCATAGTCATGGTGGAAAGGTATTGTTAACCATGCCCCAACTATGTATTTTATGTTGTAGGGTCATGTTTTCTGTTATTCCAATTCCTAAGCCTGAAATATTTCTAGATGGCTTCCCCACTCCGAAAAATAATTCAATTATCCATTTTATACCAAAATTTACCAAAAATTAAAAATAAATTTACCTCATTAATGAAAATATTTTACAGTTATTGTGTCTTTCAAAGAAATATATTCTTTGTTTTAACAGGTTATAACATGTTAAAGTGATTTTCTTAAAAAATAATGGAAATAAAATATGATACATAGTCCATTAAATTATCAATCACATAAGAAGTTAGTATTCAAATGTCTTATTCATGTATCTAGATATACTATAATTTCAAAAGCATAAATTGTAAAATCATAATCAAAATGTAAATAAATAAAACCATTAATTAATAAAGAGAACATTTTGTATGCATCTTAAACCCTAGTGTTGATTTACATGGAATTGGTTGAACCCACTAGAATTTCTATTCTAGTGAAAAAATATCTGGAATATATCATTATCAATGGATTTTCATGATTTACCTTGGTGTTTTTGTTTTCTCTCAAAATTTATTGGGTTTCCTAGTTTTAAAATTCTAAATATTTTATAGATAACCGAGTTGGACTTACCATTATGACTATGATAAGTGATCCTGATTTTTTAAGTGAGAATCAATTTTTTTTACTTTTTTCTCATAATATGGCTATAAAAGTAATTTCTATATCCCTCGTCCTTCTTAATAAATTTTGGAATTAGAAACAAAATATTTTATGATATTTCTAAAAATAAGATTAGTGAATATGGAAAACCTATTTATTTATGGGATAAGTCAATTAATACAACTATCTATTTTATTAATATGGTTTATATTTGTCATCATTTACAAATATTCTATATGTTTCTTGGAATGGTAAAAAACTAAATGTTAATTAATTCATTTTTTTCGGTAAAGTCATTATTTTTAATACAAAAGAGAATATAGAAAAATTTAGACCAAAAATAGATTAAAGAAATATTTTGGGTTATTTAACCATCCAAGAATCATATAAAGGATTTAATAAAAGATAAAATATTCTGAATGAATCTATTTATATTAAATTTGATGAGATAGATACCACATGTGCTTATAGTTTTATTATAATAAATTTAGAATGATATGCCAAATTTTAGTGTCAAAAATTCCTCTAAGACCCCTTTTAATGATTCTAATTTACATTATTTATCTCTCAGAAGTTACTAAACTGACCACATTTGTTGTTAGGATGACTTGAATAAAACAATAAATTCAATTCCTTGAATTGTTATGACCCACAATTAACATTATTTAGAGGGTGTTATTGGTGATACCTATAGAGGTAGTCAAACTAGAGAATCTATTGGAAACTATATTGGTCATCAAGACATATAATCTCATATAGAACATGATAGAATTATCAAATTAGAATTTTACAAGTTTTAGACAAAATTCATCTTGGGATTAGTTGAGAGTCCCAAAGACTATAATTTTTGTAAATAATGGGTGTTCAAAAATAAGGTTGATGAGTTTGGAACTATAGTTATAAACATATCTTAATTGTTTACATAGGGTAATATTTAAGTGTAAATAATTAATAAGTATGAGACCATTTCACTAGAAGGAATAATTTAACCCACTATAATATTGATTTCACATGAATCTCCATTGAATTTAAAATATAATTCAATGGTTTTTAGGACAACACTCATTAATGGATGTATTATTGAGATTGTTTTGATAAAATACTTTGTTTTTTAATCCCTCTATTTCTAGATCAGTTTCCAGAATTTATAAATAAATTTATTTTTTAAATTAGGGTGATAGTGATCTTTTAAAACAATTTGGTATAAAAATCACATTGTAATTTTATACTCCTATGAGTAATAACTATAAATTTTAATTGAATAAATCTCTTAAACCAATTTAAAAAACTATTTATATATGAATGATTTGAAGTACAATACAGTAAATTTCTACTTGACTAGATATTATGTTTAGTGACTGTATTTGTTCTCATTTTCATTAAAAACCATAGATTCTCCTTTAGATTATTTTAAAAGTATTTTAAATACCTCAATAATATAACTACTTTTTTTTCTTATATAGAGGCCTTGATTTTGATTTAGCTAGCTATTGTGATATTTTTTTCAATGCATGGGATATAGAATGAAATAGGACAACTAAAACATGATTTTTTTGAAAATATCACTATCATCATGGTGCAGCAAAAAATAGAAACGAGTTTCATTTTCTATGGTTGAAGGTAAATTCATATCTTCTTATAGTAATATCACACAGATTATTTGGATGAATTACACATTTATATACTATAGATATTATCTCATACATATCCATTTAAACTATGACAATAAAATTTCTATTAATATTTCTGAAAACTTATTTTTACTATAAGAAAACTCATATTGATATATGACACCATTTTTTGTGAGATCGTTTTCAAAAGGGTAATATCACTCAAAATTCATTTTCACAGAGAAACACATTGACAATAACATTTTAATTCCATTTAATATAGTTAGAGTTATCTATTACAGACATGAGTTATGAATGATGAACTATTCATAATCTGTTTTTATCTTAGAAGTCTAATTTTTTGGATTTTTTAATATGTATTTCCACCCTTGTTTTCATTAATTTCATTGGTCATGTTAGTTTTTTATTATATTATTACATGGTTGGATTTATGTTAATATTATTTGTTTTATTTATGATTTTTTATTATTTTGTGGATATTATTTTCATAAGATTAATAAAATTGGAATCTTTTCATAATGGTCACAAGGGACAATAAGACAAAGGTTATCCATGATGCTCTCATTTTCTACCTTTTATATTAAACACATTACTTTTTGTATTTGATCCTATATTTTTCTTCCTAAGAGACCTAAACCATTTCCCGATGTTTTTTAACCCAATTTTTTTTAAACCCCAATCCATCCTTTACCACCTGATGGTTCTAATTGTTATAATAATCACTATAGTGGAACTTCACCTTAACATGGTGGAATTTCTATATCATTTAGAGTTAATAATTTTAAAGGATATTTGGTATCTCAAACTAAACTCGAGCATAGGAGTGATAAAACTTCATCCATACCATCATACATGATTGAAATATAATATAATTAATAATTGATCATTTAATATAAGACATTTTTTTTCTGAATCCCAATAAACATATTAATGTACATGAACCTATTATAAATATGTAATACAGACCAATTAGATATTTTACTCATATACTAGATGCACCATCACCTCTTTATTATTCATATTATAAATATAATACTCTAAATTATATCAAATTTGTTTTATTGAATATGTTTAATAATATTTTTTATGATTTTGGGACAAGTTTTGAAATATATAGGGTGTAACATCCCAACTAAGTAATGAATAATACATATTTTTTATCTATGTCTATTAATGAATTATATAGTGTTTTAGAGGCTTAGAATGAGAATAAATCCAATCTTAAGCAAGGAATACACTAATATTTTCAAAAGATTATTTTTACTGCCTTTTGATAGAAAATAATTTTTAAATCAATATTTGACAACGTTATAAGATATATTTGTCAAAATAAACTTATTCTTTATGATTGGAACATTAAAATTTACTTTGGGTAAATTTCTGGTATTTTTCTAACAAAGTTCAATTTTTTAATGAATAGTGAAAAATGTTGTATTTTAATTCAAAACCTCTTTTTTATCTAATTTATTTATATGATTAGATTATATTTTGAATTGGTTTTAGAGTTAAATTAGGATATATTTTTATCATTTAATCCAATAGTGGTCGTTGTAATTAATTTCACTTTGAAATTGGACTTAAACAAGTTTTAATCTTTTGATACTTATTGTTTCATAAAAACACGCTATTTGTTCTAACAGCGGGAATTAATTATTCAATTAATTAATGTAACTTATATGTTTTGAATTTTGTAAAATAGAATTCATTTTTGATTTTGGAATATCAAATATATAATTGGGTGAAGTTTTGGTATTTTTCTGAAAAACTTCAATTTTTGATGAATAGTGAAACCACTAAGTGGCACTTCAAAAACTGATTTTTCGTTTAAATGAAATTTTACCACATCTGTGTTTTGAATTTCAAAAATCCAACATACATGGTTTTCATTAAAAAGTAAAATCTGGTTCAATGGGATTAAAATAATTATTTGGTGAATAGTAACTGTTCAGATTTTATTCGCGATTAGAGGAAATTAGTGTAATTTAAGGTAAGAATAATGTTTTAATAATATGAAATGAACATGACACATGTCCTAAACTTATTGGATGAGTCATGGCAGACCAAGACAATCCATGGGTAAACTTGGGGACCCCATGGAGCCACATGGGTAAGAAAATGACATTAATAACTTTTTATTTAAAGTAAAAATAAAATTGTCACAAGCATGTGTTGTTCTACAGAAACAGTTATTACATGGGGTTATATAAGTTAACTTTTCGACTATAAATATTCATTGGAAAGATAAAACGATTTCCATCATCATGATATTTTTTATCATTTTTAGACATTAAATAATGTAAATATTTATAACACCATGATGATGCATCGATTACCTCATTATTTAACGATTTAAATAAAATGAAAATATAATGTAAAATCTAAGACCTAAACATGTCAAAAACATTTTGGATGTGAGGAAATCGAACCCTTATCACCTTATACTTGAAATACATCAATGTGGGACCTTTAAATCTGAAACTCGTTTGAAAATAAAGTAACATTTTGTAACATTCCAAGAGTGCCCCTCCTCTCCTCTTATAAAAGGCCCCCACCTCTACCTCTTTACCCACACCTCTCAAGCCTTTGGCTCGGCCAAACCCTTCCCATTTAGTCTCTCCACATCCCTATATTACTCCTATAAGCCTAACTTTGGGATGAAGTCTTCCCAAGTAAGCCTTTCAGCTCAAATCAAAAAGAGTTACCCGATTTAAAGGTAGTGTATTCTCTTGTGTTCTAATGTTTTATTTTTCTTCTCCAACCCCCTAAACTCTTTTTATTCATTTATTTTGTAACAACTACTGTATCTTAATATACTAGGAATTTTTTATAAGAAGGATTCTAGCTACACTTACACACATCTACATATAATGGTTAAAGAACATACTATTTCCGTGGATGGCAAATTTCTGCCTCACGAAACGATGATTGTTCAATATTCTTTTAACACCTTCAAAGGTGGCCATTAAGATGACACTATATTTATATATGATATATAATATTTTTATGTTTTACTTAATCTTCTATATTTTTCTTTTATGGAATACATTTTTGGTTTCCATTACGGGTAAACGCAATATCGTCATTTTAGGATGTGCGGACTACCGCCCCCTCAAAGTGATATGATTCGTTAATGCCATATGTGGGACGTACAAAGGATGTAATTAATGATATTATATGTGATATTATAATGTAATTATAATATAACTTTATATCATTATGATTCCATTCCATAAAATACGAAATAGAAATGAAAGTAGTGTTCATGCGTACGTACGACTTACCGTCTCCATGAACGGTGCATTTCATTTCTTTCCTCTAAATGATTATGTAATATTATAAATGATTGTATATACTAGATATATATGATATATATGGAATCTAAATCATGAATATCATTCTTGAGATAATGGATATTTTACTACGTGAACAACTTGTAAATATAAGAAGTTCATTTTTGACTCAAGTACCAATGATCGTTAAAACGACCATTATAAACTTAAATAATAAAATATTGTTCATGACATGGTAATAAATGATATAAAAGGATTAATGAACTTGAAAAAGGTTCTTAAGAAAGTATAAATTAACTCATGTTTATTATTCAGGATTTTAATGAACGATCGAGTCAATTCGGACCCGAGGTATGGGACTTCGTCTCAATCTCCTTTCATTGTTGCATATTTTATTTATACACAACCTTCTTTTATATGGTGTATAAACCCCTTTGACTTTTATGTTTATCCAAAATGAATCCTTTTTTTATACGAAGCATTTACTAAATGACAAAAGGGAATGTTATTGTCGTACGTATGCGGTGACAACGACTTCTCCGCCGCTGTGACCATTATTTGAGTTTTGGCTTCCTCTACAAGCCATACCTTTTTTTTAATGAAAAATAAATACCATGTTTTACTTTTCTTTTATTTTGGTATTTAAAATGGTTTTCATAATGTTATTATTATATCAATGTGTTGTATTAATATCTTGTGATTTAAATGTGGAAATGTTATGTTTCCTTTATGCATGTTTTATGTGATACGATTATGTTATGGATCTTGGGAATTGTTATGAAGACGGGTGGTTCCGTGCTAAACTAAGGGAGGGTGAGCCCGATATAGCTCTCCAATGCATTGGGTAACACGAAAGAGTTAAACGTTAAGGCTTCTCCGAAGATATTTAGGGAATATACTGTGATGGGTATTCAAACATAACCAAGATGGTTACTCCCTACGTAAGAATGTTATGAATGCCTCAAGTTACCTTTGTGTCTTATGATTTCTATGATTTATTCATGATTTGATGAGGTATGTTAATGTGATTATGTTTTATGAGTAGATTATGATTTCATTAATTCTTATGTATACATGTACTCATATTTCGTTTCCATATTTTTATATCCCTTTCTGTGCTTTTTATGCTCATCCCAAGTTTTTGATATGTTTTTCACAGGTCAAGGGAAGGGTATATGATATGATGATAGGGTTAAGGAAGTGTCAAGAATGAATCCATGTTTTATTTTAGAGGGTGTTATAGGTGATACCTATAGAGGTAGTCAAACTAGAGAATCTCTTGGAAACTATATTGGTCATCAAGACATATAATATCATCTAGAACATGATAGAATTATCAAATTAGAATTGTACTAGTTTTAGACAAAATTCATCTTGGGATTTGTTGAGAGTCCCAAAGACTATACTTTTTGTAAATAGTGGGTGTTCAAAAATAAGGTTGATGAGTTTGGAACTATAGTTATAAACATAACTTAATTGTTTACATAGGGTTATATTTAAGTGTAAATAATTAATAAGTATGAGACCATTTCACTAGCAGGAATAATTTAACCCACTATAATATTGATTTCACATGAATCTCCATTGAATTTAAAATATAATTCAATGGTTGTTAGGAAAACACTCATTAATGGATGTATTATTGAGATTGTTTTGAGAAAATACTTGGTTTTTTAATCCCTCTATTTCTAGATCAGTTTCCAGAATTTATAAATCAATTTATGTTTTAAAGTTGGCTCATAGTGATCTTTTAAAACAATTTGGCATAAAAATCACTTTGTAATTTTATACTGCTATGAGTAATAACTATAAATTTGAATTGAATAAAACTCTTAAACCAGTTTAAAAAACAATTTATATATGTATGATTTGAAGTACAATACAGTAAATTTCTACTCGACTAGATATTATGTTTAGTGAGAGTATTTGTTCTCATTTTCATGAAAATCCATAGATTCTCCTTTAGATTATTTTAAAAGTATTCTAAATACCTCAAGAATATAACTAATTTTGTTTTTTTTCTTATTTAGTGGCCTTGATTTTGATTTAGTTAGCTATTATGATATTTTTTTCAATGGATGGGATATAGAATGAAATAGGACAACTAAAACATGATTTTTTGGGAATATCACTAGCATCATGCTGCAGTAAAAAATAGAAAATAGTTTCATTTTCTATGGTTGAAGGTAAATTCATACCTGCTTGTAGTAATACCACACATATAATTTGGATGAATTACACATTTATATACTATAGATATTAACTCATACATATACATTTAAACTATGACAATAAAATTTATATTAACATTTCTAAAAACTTATTTGTACTATAAGAAAAATCATATTGATATATGACACCATTTTTTGTGAGATCAATTTCAAAAGGGTAATACCACTCAGAATTCATTTTCACTGAGAAACACATTGACAATAACATTTTAATTCCATTTAATATAGTTAGAGTTATCTATTACAGACATGAATTATGAATGATGAACTATTCATAATCTGATTTTATCTTAGAAGTCTAATTTTTTGGATTTTTTAATATGTATTGCCACCCTTGTTTTCATTAATTTCATTGGTCATAGTAGTTTTTTATTATATTATTACATGGTTGGATTTATGTTAATATTATTTGTTTTATTTATGATTTTTTTTATTATTTTGTGGATATTATTTTCATAAGATTAATAAAATTGGAATCTTTTCATAATGGTCACAAGGGACAATAAGACAAAGGTTATCCATGATTCTCTCATTTTCTACCTTTTATATTAAACCCATTCCTTTTTGTATTTGATCCTATATTTTTCTTCCCAAGAGACCTAAACCATTTCCCTATGTTTTTTAACCCAATTTTTTTTAAACCCCAATCCATCCTTTACGACCTGATGGTTCTAATTGTTATAATAATCACTATAGTGGAACTTGAACTTAACGTGGTGGAATTTCTATATCATTTAGAGTTAATAATTTTAATGGATATTTTGTATCTCAAACAAAACTCGAGCATAGGAGTGATAAAACTTCATCCATACCATCATACATGATTGAAATATAATATAATTAATAATTGATCATTTAATATAAGACATTTTTTTTCTGAATCCCAATAAACATATTAATGTACATGAACCTATTATAAATATGTAATACAGACCAATTAGATATTTTACTCATCTACTAGATGCACCATCACCACTTTATTATTCATATTATAAATATAATTCTATAAATTATATCAAATTTGTTTTATTGAATATGTTTAATAATATTTTTTATGATTTTGGGACAAGTTTTGAAATATATAGGGTGTAACATCACAAGAAAGTAATGAATAATCAATATTTTTTATATATGTATATTAGTGAATTAGATAGTGTTTTAGAGGCTTAGAATGGGAATAAATCCAATCTTAAACATGGAATACACTAATATTTTCAAAAGATTATTTTACTGCATTTTGATGGAAAACCATTTTTAAACAAATCTTCTGACAATGTTATAAGATCTATTTTTCAAAATAAACTTATTCTTTATGATTGGTACATTAAAATTTACTTTGGGTACATTTTTGGTATTTTTCTGATAAAGTTCATTTTTTAATGAATAGTGTAAAATGTTGTATTTTAATTAAAAACCTATTTTTTATCTAATTTGTTTATATGATTACAGTATCTTTTGAATTGGTTTTAAAGTTAAATTAGAATATATTTTTACCATTTAATCCAATAGTGGTCATTTTAATTAATTTCACTTTGAAATTGGACTTAAATAAGTGTTAATCTTTTGATACTTATTGTTTCATAAAAACACGCTATTTGTTCTGACAGTGGGAATTAATTATTCAATTAATTAATGCAACTTATATGTTTTTAATTTTGTAAAATAGAAATAATTTTTGATTTTGGAATATCAAATATATCTTTGGGTGATGTTTTGGTATTTTTCTGAAAAACTTCAATTTTTGATGAATAGTGAAACCACTAAGTGGCAGTTAAAATACGGATTTTTCGTTTAAATGAAATTTTACCACATCAGTGTTTTGAATTTCAAAAATCCGACATACATGGTTTTCATTAAAAAGAAAAATGTGGTTCAATGGGATTAAAATAATTATTTGGTGAATAGCAACTTTTCAGTTTTTAATCACGATTAGAGGAAATTTGTGTAATTTAAGTTAAGAATAATGTTTTAATAATATGAATTGAACATGACACATGTCCTACACTTATTGGATGAGTCATGGCCGACCAAGAAAATCCATGGGTAAACTTGGGGACCCCATGGAGCCACATGGGTAAGAAAATGACATTAATAACTTTTTATTTAAAGTAAAAATAAAATTGTCACAAACATGTGTTGTTTTATAGAAACAGTTATTACATGGGGTTATATAAGTTAACTTTTCAACTATAAATATTCATTGGAAAGATAAAACTATTTCCAACATCATGATATTTTTTTATCATTTTTAGACTTTAAATAATGTCAATATTTATAACACCATGATGATGCAGCGATTACCTCATTATTTAACGATTTAAATAAAATGAAAATATAATGTAAAATCTAAGACCTAAACATGTCAAAAACCTTTTGGATGTGAGGATATCGATCCCTTATCACCATATACTTGAAATAAATCAATGTGGGACCTTTAAATCCGAAACTCGTTTGAAAACAAAGTAACATTTTGTAACTTTCCAAGAGTGCCCCTCTTCTCCTCTTATAAAAGGCCCCCACCTCTACCTCTTTACCCACACCTCTCAAGCCTTTGGCTCGGCCAACCCCTTCCCATTTAGTCTCTCCACATCCCTATATTACTCCAAGAAGCCTCTCTTTGGGAAGAAGTCTTCCCAAGGAATCCTTTGAGGTCAAATAAAAAAGAGTTACCCGATTTAAAGGTAGTGTCTTCTCTTGTGTTCTTATGTTTTATTTGTCTTCTCCAACACCCTAAACTCTTTTTATTCATTTCTTTTGTAACAACTCCAGTATCTTCAATATACTAGGATTTTTTTATAAGATGTATTCTAGCTACACTTACACACAACTACATCTAATGGTTAAAGAACATACTGTTTCCGTGGATGGCGAATTTCTGCCTCACGAAACGATGATTATTCAATATTCTTTTAACACCTTCAAAGGTGGCCATTAAGATGACACTATATTTATATATTATATATAATATTTTTATGTTTTACTTAATCTTGTATATTTTTCTTTTATGGAATACCTTTATGGTTTCCATTATGGGTAAACGCAATATCTTCATTTTAGGAAGTGTGGACTACCGCCCCCTCAAAGTGATATGATTCATTAATGCCATATGTGGGACGTATAAAGGATGTAATTAATGATATTATATGTGATATTATAATGTAATTATAATATACTTTTATATCATTATTATTCCATTCCATAAGATACGAAATAGAAATGAATGTAGTGTTTATGCGTACGTACGGCTTACCGTCTCCATGAACGGTGCATTTCATTTCTTACCTCTAAATGAATATGTAATATTATAAATGATTTTATATACTAGATATATATGATATATATGGAATATACATCCTGAATATCATTCTTGAGATAATGGATATTTGACTACGTGAACAACTTGTAAATATAAGAAGTTCATTTTTGACTCAAGTACCAATGATCGTTAAAACGACCTTTATAAACTTAAATAATAAAATATTGTCCATGACATGGTAATAAATGATATAAAAGGAATAATAAACTTGAAAAAGGTTTTTAAGAAATTAGAAATTAACTCATGTTTATTATTCAGGATTTTAAAGAACGATCGAGTCAAGTCGGACCCGAGGTATGGGACTTCTTCTCAATCTCCTTTCATTGTGGCATATTTTTTTTATAGACAACCTTCTTTTATACGGTGTATAAACCCCTTTTAATTTTATGTTTATCCAAAAGGAATCCTTTTTTTATACGAAGAGTTTACTAAATGACAAAAGGGAATGTTTTTGTCGTACATATGCGGTGAGAACAACTTCTACGCCGCCGTGGCCATTATTTGAGTTTCGGCTTCCTCTACAAGCCATACCTATTTTTAAGGAAAAATAAATACCATGTTTTAAATTTCTTTTATTTTTGTATTTAAAATGGTTTCATAATGTTTTTATTATATCAATGTGTTGTATTGATATCTTGTGATTGAAATGTGGAAATGTTATGTTTCCTTTATACATGTTTTATGTGATACGATTATGTTATGGATCGTGGGAATTGTTATGGAGATGGGTGGTTTCGTGCTAAACTAAGGGAGGGTGAGCCCGATATAGCTCTCCAATGCATTGGGTAACGCGAAGGAGTTAAACGTTACGTTTTCTCCGAAGAGATTTAGGGAATATACTGTGATGGATATTCGAACATAACCAAGATGGTTACTCCCTACGTAAGAATGTTATGAATGCCTCAAGTTACCTTTATGTCTTATGATTTCTATGATTTATTCATGATTTGATGAGTTATGTTAAAGTGATTATGTTTTATGAGTAGAGTATGATTTCATTAATTTTTATGTATACATGTACTCATGTTTCCTTTCCATATTTTTATATCCCTTGCTGAGCTTTTTATGCTCATCCCATGTTTTTGAAATGTTTTTCACAGGTCAAGGGAAGGGTACATGATATGATGATAGTGTTAAGGAAGTGTCAAGAATGAATCCATGTTTTATTTTTAATATGTTTTCGTTGATGGGAAAAAATGAATACTATCTTTTATGTAACCACTTTGTTTAAATGTGTAATGTAATGCATGTTTTATGATCTAATTCTCTAAAACTCTAAACCTAATAAGATCCTCAATGTATAATCTTGTAATAACTCAAGATTAAGTATTGTTTAAGACTGGGGCCTTATAGTTGGTATTAGAGGTCGGTTTAGATAACTTTTTCAGTTATAATTTTATTAAATGATTATCCAAAAATAATTTTTTTATGATCAAATTGAAAAGATATAGCATTTGAAGATTACCATGTTGCTTCATCTAAGACATGTTTGTTCAGAATGGGTTTCCGTAGAGGAAACAGGGAAGTAGTTCTAGGAAGGAATAGAGAAGGAAATAACCTTCCGAATCAGCAACCTGAGATTGTCGGAATTGTAACTGAACAGTTTGTTGCAGTAATGGCGTAGTTGACTCAAGCGATAAATGGTGGTGGTATCCATGCACGAGATCAGCCAGATCAACCGCATATGAACATGTCAGTGGTGGAACATTTCATGAGGCAACATCCCCCATCATTCAAAGGATCATCTGACCCTGTGCTAGCTGAAGGGTGGATTAAAGCACTGTAGAATATTTTCGATGTCATGGGGTGTTCAGACAATCAAAAGGTTAGTCTTTCTATTTACCGTTTGGAGGGTGAAGCAGATCAGTGGTGGTCAATAGTTAAAAATATCAGGGACGCTGATGATATTGATGCTCTCGACTGGGATGAATTCAAAGGTATGTTTCTTAAGAAGTATTTTCCTAAGGCTGTTCGACTTAGGATGGAAAAATAATTCCTGGAATTGAGGCAAGAGGAAGACTCAGTGGCTGCCTATGAGGAAAGGTTCACTCGATTGGAAAGGTATTCTCCAAATTTTATCTTAGACCCTGATAGTAAAATCAATCATTTTTACTCAAGATTAAAGCCAAAATATCGAAGGGCTTTAGCTTCTCATGAGATCAAAAGTTTTGAAAAGCTTGTTCGATGTGCTGAGAAGGTGGAAATGGAGTTTGCCGATGATCATGTGTTCTATAACAACCAACAGAAGAAGAGACCGAGGTGGAATAAGAAAGGAAATAATTCTTCAAAAAGGTCTGATGGTAAGAAAACTAAGTTTCCAGTTTGTGATAAGTATGGGAAAAGGCATGCTGGGGAATGTCTTCTGAATTCTAGAAAGTGCGACCGATTTGGTAAGATGGGATATAAGGCTCGTGATTGCACTGAAAAAGATCAAGGTGATGGTAAGTCCAAATTTGATTTACAGTTAGTGAAATGTTTTAAGTGCAATGAGATGGATCACTATACAAATGAGTGTCCGACAAAGAGCTCGAGTGATGCGAAGCAGTTAGACTACAAGCAGAAAGGGGTGGTGAAATCCTTTGAAACTAGTTCAGCAGCTGTCGGGCCATCAAATGAAGTTGTATCAGGTACATTGTTTGTTTTTTCAGATTATGCTAGTGTGTTGTTTGATTTGGGGTCTACAAATTCTTTCATCTCTGAAAACATTTCTAGTAAAATGGGAATACCATCTCAGGAAATGACTCCTGAACTTGTGGTAAAAACACCTAGGGGAAATGTTGAGGCAAAAAGAATTTATAAGAATCTTCCTATCCTTATCCATGGAAAGAACCTTCTTGCGAACCTTATTGTTTTTCCTCTAGTAGAGTTTGATGTTATCCTGGGTATGGGTTGGATCTCTACTTACCATACTAAGATTGACTGTAGAGCTAAAGAAGTTTATTTTTAGAAATACTTTCAGTTTGTGTACAAGAATGAACCCTTAATGTTGATAACTTATCAAGAGGCTGAGAAACTTGTAAAAGATGGAAATGAATTTTACCTTGCACACATCATTGAAAACAAAGGAACTGTTCAGATTAATGATGTGCCAATGGTAAATGAGTATCCTGATGTTTTTCCTGATGAGATTCTTGGAATAATACCAGATTGGTAAGCTGAGTTTACTGTTGATTTAGTTCCTGATGCTAAGCCAATTTCAAAACCCCCTTATAGAATGGCTCAAATTGAACTTTTAGAGTTGAAGGAACAATTGGAAGATTTATTAGAGAAAGGTTTCATTCGACCTAGCACATCGCCATGGGGTACTTCTGTTTTATTTGTTAAAAACAAATATGGTTCTATGAGACTTTACATTGATTATAGAGCCTTGAATAACATCACTGTTAAGAAAAATTATCCTTTGCCTCATATCGATGATTTGTTTGATCATCTCCAGGGAGATCAGTATTTTTCAAAGATTGACCTGAGATACGGGTTCCATCAGTTGAAGGTAAAGGAAGTAGATATTCCGAAGACTACGTTTCGTACAAGATATTACCATTATGAATTTGTAGTAATGCCTTTTGGGATAACCAATGCACCTGCTGTATTCATGGACTTAATGAATAAAATTTTCCATGAGTTCTTGGATAAGTTTGTGGTTGTTTTCATTGATGATATTTTGGTGTTTTCTAAAAGTAAAGAGGAGCATAAAAGGCATTTAAGGGTTATTTTGAAAACCTAGAATGAAAAGAAATTGTATGGTAAATTCAGAAAGTGTGGGTTTTGGTTGCAGCAAATTTCATTCCTTGGTTATATTGTTTCTAAAGATGGGATAACTGTTGATCCTGCAAAAACAAAAGTTGTTGAAGAATGTCCAAGACCCACAAATGTTACTGAGATTCGTAGATTACATAGTTTGGCAGTCTATTACCGAAGGTTTGTTAGAAAGTTTTCACGGTTATCTAGTCCAATGACTAAGCTAACTCGGAAGGGTGTTAAGTTTATCAGGACAAAATAATGTGATGATTGTTTTCGGGAATTGAAAAGAAGATTGGTGAATGCTCGAGTTTTGGGACTACCTTCCATGAATGCTAAGTTTGTTATCTACAGTGATGCTTAATTGAAAGGACTTGGTTTTGTCCTAATGCAGAATGATCAGGTAATTTCTTATGCTTCACGTTAGTTGAAAACTCATGAGGTAAATTATACTACACATGATTTCAAATTAGCTTTTTTTGGTTTTCGTTTTAAAAATTTGGAGGCATCATTTGTATGGAGTAAAGTGTGAAATATATACTGATCACAAAAGTTTAAAGTATATATTCACTCAGAAATAATTGAACATGAGACAGAGGAGATGGCTGGAATTATTCAAGGATTCTGATTTTACAATTCATTACCATCCGGGAAAAGAAAATAAAGTGGATGATTCTTTCAGTCAAAAAAGTAATGCATCATTAACAATGTTGTGTTTGGAACATGATCCTTTGGTTAAGGATTTGATGAACTTTGGCATAGAAGTTTCTGGTGCAGGATGTTCTTCTGTTTTTTTTCAGGTATCAGTGAAATCTTCTCTAGCAGACAGAATCAAGCAAGCACATAAGCAAGATAGTATGTTGCAGAAAAAGGTAGAGCTGGTTTAGAAGGGTAAGGTTCCTGAATTCAACATTGATAATGATTGTGTTTTGAGATTTGGGAAGAGATTGTGTGTGCCTTGTGGTACACAGTTGAAGAGAGAGTTGTTATGTGAAGCACATAGTTCTCTATTTTCTGTCCATCCTAGAAGTACTAAGATGTACATAGATTTGCGGGAGTATTACTGGTGGGATGTAATGAAAAGAGATATTGTTGATTTTTACTGTGAAATTTTTGACATGTCAACAAGTCAAAGTAGAGCGGCAGTTACCAAAAGGGATGCTTTAGCCTTTACCAGTGCCAGAGTGGAAATGGGAAAATATATCCATGGACTTTGTTGTGGGATTTCTGAATACACCTCGAGGTAATAATGCAATCTGGGTTATTGTTGATCGCTTGACTAAATATGCTCATTTCCTTTCTATACGAGATACTTTTTCCCTAGATGAACTTTCCCATTTGTATCTTAATGAGATAGTCATGTTACATGGAGTTCCTCTCTCCATTGTATCTGACCATGATCCGAGGTTCACTTATAACTTTTGTAAAGGACTTCAGAAGTCGTTGGGTACTGAATTAAATTTTAGTACAGCTTTTCATCCTCAGTCAGATGGGCAGTCAGAACGAACAATTCAGACATTGGAGGATATGCTACGTGCTTGTTCGATGGATTATCAGGGAAGTTGGGACCAACATCTTTCCTTGGTTGAATTTTTACATAATAAAAGTTTTCATTCCAGTATACAGATGACACCATTTGAGGCGTTATATGGGAAGCGGTGTCGAACTCCAACATTCTGGGATGAAGTGGGTGAAAGGAAAAAGATGGGACCATAATTGGTAGAAGAGTTGGAAGAAAAAGTTCAGCTGATACAGAAACACATGAGAACAGCTCAGAGCAGGCAGAAGAGTTTGCAGACAACATGAGGAAGGATCTCTCTTTTGAGGTAGGTGATCATGTTTTTCTCAAAGTCTCACCATGGAAAAGTGTGATGCGATTTGGTAAGAAAGGAAAGTTGAGTCCAAGGTTCATCGGACCATTTGAAATTCTAGAGAGATTTGGATCAGTTGATTAATGAGTGGCTTTACCTCCGAGTTTATCTCAGGTACACAATGTTTTTCATGTTCCAATGTTAAGGAAGTACATGCTAGATCCATCTCATGTATTGAGTCCAGAGGTAGTTCAGCTAGAGGAGAACATATCTTATGAGGAACAACCGGTCCAGATTCTTGATCATAGGGATCAAGTGTTACGGAATAAGGAGATTCATCAGGTAAAGGTTTTGTGGAAAACCCAAATGGTTGAAGAGGGAAATGGGAATCTGAAAATGCAATGAGGGCTAAATACCCCCACTTATTCGATAAGTAAATAAATTACAGGGATGCAATTTTCTAAAGGGGGGAAGGATGTAACATCCCAAGTAAGTAATGAATAATTAATATTTTTTATCTATGTCTATTAATGAATTCGATAGTGTTTTAGAGGCTTAAAATGAGAATAAATCCAATCTTTAGCATGGAATACACTAATATTTTTAAAAGATTGTTTTACTACCTTTTGATGGAAAAACATTTTTAAATCAAACATTTGACAACTTTATAAGCTATATTTGTCAAAATAAACTTATTCTTTATGATTGGAACATTGAAATTTACTTTGGGTATATTTTCTGGTATTTTTCCGATAAAGTTCATTTTTTAATGAATAGTGAAAATGTTGTATTTTAATTCAAAACCACTTTTTAATCTAATTTATTTATATGATTATATTATATTTTTAATTGGGTTTAAAGTTAAAAAATAATATATTTTTACCATTAAATCCAACAGTGGTCGTTGGAATTAATTTCACTTTGAAATTGGACTTAAACTAGTGTCAATCTTTTGATACTTATTGTTTCATAAAAACACGCTATTTGTTCTGACAGCGGGAATTAATTATTGAATTAATTAATGTAACTTATAAGTTTTAAATTTTGTAAAATAGACATCATTTATTATTTCAGAATATCAAATATATATTAGGGTGAAGTTTTGGTATTTTTCTGAAAAACATCAATTTTTGATTAATAGTGAAACCACTAAGTGGTACTTAAAAAACGGATTTTTCTTTTAAATGAAATTTTACCACCTCTGTATTTTAATTTCAAAAATCTGACATACATGGTTTTCATTAATAAGTAAAATGTGGTTCAATGGGATTATAATAATTATTTGGTGAATAATAAATTTTAAGTTTTTAATCGCGATTAAAGGTAATTAGTGTAATTTAAGGTAAGAATAATGTTTTAATAATATGAAATGATATTGATACATGTCCTAAACTTTTTGGATGTGTCATGGAAGACCATGAAAATCCATGGGTCAACTTGGGGACCCCATGGAGCCACTTTGGAAGGAAAAAGACTTTAATATCTTTTTATTTAATGTTAAAGTAAAAATGACACAAAAATGAGTTGTTTTCCTAAAACAATGTTTAAATGGGGTTATACAAGTCATAGTTTGACTATAAATAGTCATTGGAAATCTAAAAAGATTTCCTACATCATATTAGTTTTTTTATAATTTTTAGACATTAAATAAAATAAATTATTTATGACACCATGATGATGCAGCGATTACCTCATTATTTAACGATTTAAATAAAATGAAAATATAATGTAAAATATAAGACCTAAACATGTCAAAAACCTTTTGTATGGGATTATTTCTAACCCTTATCACCTTATACTAGAAATACATCAATTTGGGGCCTTTAAAATCTGAAACTCATTTGAAAATAATGTAAAATTTTGTAACATTCCAAGAGTGCCCCTCCTCTTCTGTTATAAAAGGCACCCACCTCTACCTCTTTACCCACACCTCTCAAGCCTTTGGCTCTGCAAAACCCTACCCATTTAGTCTCTAAACATCCCTATATTACTCCTATAATCCTCACATTGGGAATAAGTCTTCCAAAGGAAGCCTTTGATCTCAAATCAAAAAGAGTTACACGATTTAAAGGTAGTGTCTTCTCTTGTGTTCTTATGTTTTATTTTGCTTCTCCAACCCCCTAAACTCTTTTTATTCATTTATTTTGTAACAACCCCAGTATCATAAATATACGAGGATGTTGTTATAATATGTATTTTAGATATACTTACACACACCTTCATCTAATGGTTAAAGAACATACTGTTTCCGTGGATGGCGAATTTCTGCCTCACGAAACGATGATTGTTCAATATTCTTTTAACACCTTCAAAGGTGACCATTAAGATGACACTATACTTATATATGATATATAATATGTTTATGTTTTACTTAGGCTTCTGTATTTTTCATATATGTAATACCTTTATGTTTTCCATTATGGGTAAATGCGATATCTTCATTTTAGGAAGTGCGGACTACCGCCCCCTCACAGTGATATGATTCGTTAATGCCATATGTGGGATATATAAAGGATTTAATTAATGATATTATATATGATATTATAATGGAATTATAATATACCTTTATATCATTATGATTCCATTCCATAAAATACGAAATAGAAATGAAAGTAGTGTTCATGCGTACGTACGGCTTACCGTCTCCATGAACGGTGCATTTCATTTCTTACCTCTAAATGAATATGTAATATTATATATTCTTGTATATACTGATATATATGATATATATGGCATCTAAATCATGAATATCATTCTTGAGATAATGGATATTTGACTACGTGAGCAACTTGTAAATATAAGAAGTTCATTTTTGACTCAAGTACTAATGATCGTTAAAACGACCGTTATAAACTTATATAATAACACAGTGTTCATGACATGGTAATAAATTATATAAAAGTAATAATGAACTTGAAAAGGTTCTTAATAAAGTATAAATTAACTCATGTTTATTATTCAAGAGGTTAGAGAACGATCGAGTCAAGTCGGACCCGAGGTATGGGACTTCGTCTCAATCTCTTTTCATTGAGGCATATTTTGTTTTATACACAACCTTCTATTATACGGTGTATAAACCCCTTTCACTTTTAAGTTTATCCAAAAATAATCCTTTTTTTATATGAATCATTTACTAAACGACAAAAGGGAATGTTTTTGTCTTACGTATGCGTCGACAACGACTTCTCCGCAGCCGTGACCATTATTTGAGTTTCGACTTCCTATACAAGCCATACATTTTTTAAATGAAAAATAAATTCCATGTTTTATCTTTCTTTCATTTTGGTATTGAAAATGGTTTTCATAATGTTTTTATTATATCAATGTGTTGTATTGATATCTTTTGATTGAAATGCGGAAATGTTATGTTTCATTTATAAATGTTTTATGTGATACGACTATGTTATGGTTCTTGGGCATTGTTATGAAGACGGGTGGTTCCGTGATAAACTAAGGGCGGGTGAGCCCGATATAGGTCTCCAATGCCTTGGGTAATGCGAAGGAGTTAAACATTAAGGTTTCTACGAAGAGATTTAGGGAATACACTGTGATGGGTATTCCAAACGTAACCAAGAGGGTTACTCCCTACATAAGAATGTTATGAATGCCTCAAGTTACCTTTATGTCTTATGATTTCTATGATTTAATTATGACTTGATGAGGTATGTTAAAGTGCTTATGTTTAATGAGTATAGTATGATTTCATTGATTCTTATGTATACATGTAATCATGTTTCCTTTCCATATTTTTATATCCCTTACTGATCTTTTTATGCTCATCCCAAGTTTTTGAAATGTTTTTCATAGGTCAAGGGAAGGGTACATGATATGATGATAGTGTTAAGGAAGTTTCAAGAAAGAATCCATGTTTTATTTTATATATGTTTCCATTGATGGGAAAAAATGAATATTTTCTTTTATGTAACCACTTTGTTTAAATGTGGAATGTTATGCAAGTTTTATGATCTAATTCACTAAAACTCTAAACCTGAAAAGATCCTCAATGTGTAATCTTGTAATAACTCAATAATATGTAATGTTTAAGGCTGGGGCCTTATATAGTGTGGTTGATTTATCTATTTATATATCCTCTATTTAAAATATTATCTAACAAAATTTGTTTTGAATGATTCATCTCAAGGACAAATATATTCCTATATTATAAGAAAAACTTGTATTTCTCTAATTTAATATTCTAGACATGATGATGAATCAATTTAAGAAGGACATCAGTCTAATATTATAAGATTTTACTTCACATATGACACTTTTTACTAAAACATAAATTAATCTATATGAAGGTAAATTATAAAATAAGTTTTGATAGTTGTGTTGCATATTTTTTAGGAAACTCGACAGGATATACAATTTGAGTTTAAATATTAAGACAATATGAATCTTGATTTTATGAGAGTTTATACCAAAAAATATGGAATAGATAAATAATTCTGAGTGTCTCCTTATCATTGGAATCTTGGTATAGTTTTGATTATTACATCATACCATAATTCTTTTTATTATAATAAATTTTTTTTGTGTTACATAATTAGTATGCCACACTATATATTTTATATATAATGAAATAATGGCAGGACTATTTAAAAGTTTATTCTATTTAAAAGAGAATATTATTATATTAATTTCATTTGTTCATTTCAAAATCCAAATCAACTATTTATATGGTTAAAAAATTCATAGTAGTTGTTACATGATTTTCAAGTCACATTATTGTTTTCATCATATAGTCACCTATTAATTTTCATGATATATCTAGATAAGGTTAATATAATATTGTGAGCCATATACCATTGGATAGATATGATATTTATTTAAAATTCATTAGTTTATTAGGATGTATAAAAAGGGTTTTTATACTCTAAAAAAATATTCAAGTTACTACAGTAGTTTCACTGATCTATAGTGAAATGATTTGAAAATCTATAGTATTTGATTTATTGAAATTTCTAAAGATATCAGAAATGTTTAAAATATGGTTTTATAGAAATCCACGACGTTTTTATTGATTTCAATAGTATACATTGTAGTTCTAAAAGGGTGTTTGGTTGGTCAATAAATTATTTTAATTTTTTCAATGATTTTTAGAACTTCAGTTTTTCAAGAATATTATTTCTCTTCTGTAGGAAAGTTAATAGATTTAAATTTCAAATTTGTTGATTTATTGATCCTTTTGAAAGATAGTAATATTTAATAAATATAAGAACTCCTAGATTAATGCTAAATATGATGTCAAAGGGTTATACAAAATCAATAAATTATATAAATTTTTGTTTTCTAGTATTTCTGAAGCTTTTTTTGAACCCTAGTTTCATAATAGTGAAAACCTACATTTTCTACAAAATTAGGGTTTGTATACCCTATGTTTTTGAAAATGAAATTATTGTTTATCAACCAAAATCTTTTATAAAAATATATATTGTCAATATTAATATTGATATAGAAGTTTGGATCCGGTACATTATATTTGTAATGAATCCAAATTTTATGAAACCATATTTTAGTGAACCCTATGTTATAGTGAGAATAAACCCTAATTTTATAATTATTTCATGTTTTCTTCTTCTACATACTTTCCTACAATTTTAGGCATAGAAAAATATGAAATGTTGAATGATATCATTATCCCATGTGTTGCGGATAATATATTGAAATGATGATCTATTTTGTGAAGAAAAAATGGAGCTTTAAATATATTGTATATTATTTTAACTAACATCCAATATCGTCACATATATGTACATTTATTCATAATTCAAAATTTTCTCAAGAACACGGTTTACGTTCAATACATGAACTGTTGCATGAAGAAGATGAAAAATTCCTCAAATATCGAAAATGATATATACATATTTATTATGAAATGATAAAACATTTATAAGCTACTATATATTGAAAAATGAACTAATATTTTCTGAAATATATAATGATTTATACTTAAAAATAGAGTGTTGATATGCTAAATCCAACTACTTGAGGAGATTTCCTGCCAAAATGTTTGAGTGAAACATAAGGTTGAAGAGGATGAACAATACATATGACCTAGAAATATTTATATTCAGTTTGATGAATCGTGTAGAGGCACTGAATAGATATATATCATGAAAAAAAATTCTAAAAAATAATTACTTACAAAGGATAACTCTTATACATTGATACCATATAAAAATTAAGTTCTTAATATTGGAAATTATTATATGAAGGACCACTTATTGGAGAACTTATATCTCATTTTATAAGTTACAGAAATCATATCTCAAGGTTATTTAATATTAAAAAAATGTGTTTATAAAAAATATAACTATCCAATATTTTAGAAATTTCAATCTACTAAATTATTATCTAAAATTATTTTAGTGACTTATATTTGAAATAAATTCTAGTTACATCAAAGAATTATGGTCGAAGAGATTGAAAATATTATTTGTAAAATATTTAGAGAAAAAAATTACCAATTTATTCTGACATCATTTTTCCAGTATTTTTAGAGGAAATAAGGTTTTTCAAATTCAAATATTTGAATTTACATTTAAATTATGGTTCTATTTTCCCTGAAATTTTTTGAACTACTTAAAAGAGTTTTAAATAAACTTTAATTCTATTTTTAAATCATTCAACAATAATATTATTGAATAGATTTTATTGGTGGTATTATCCAAATTATTAAGATTTCTTTTCTTATAAATTTATATAAGATTAATAAATGGAGAATAATGATATGATATTCATGGGATATTCATGAATTGTTTTAAGTATTCTAAAGAAGAGGAATGATGTTGTTATTGCTGAATATTTATTCTATATATATATATATCTACTAGGAAATTAGATATATGAGTTAGGAAGAAATATTTTTTGTAAATCCTTATTCTCTAATGATTTAAATTATATGTAATCCTTCACAACACTATATAATCTATTTTTTGTTTAAAGAATAAGAAATATAAAAAAAATTGAAGATTGTTTTACTAATGTTGTACCTTATTGACGATAAAACACTTCTATTATATTCTTTTTCAACAATTAAGTATAACTAGTTTTCATAATGAAATCAATATTTTTGATTTATTAGAGTATCGACTCCACTAACTTAGGCATGGTTGAGTGTCAAATTCGCACACTATGTTGTGAAAATTTTAATTCATTATAAAAGTACCAAAAAACCTATAAAATCCTTATAAGGTTTCGACTGACTACACTTATTTGTTTTGTTGAGGTATCTGGATAAGTGGACCTTCTAGTGAAAATGAATAATGTCACTGAGTATAGTGTTGGTGGAGTGGACTATGGTATTTTTGGTCCCTCAACTACTATACATTACTATGTACTTTTCAATAATCTGTTTACACTGGTCGCTCTACATTAAGAGAGAAGGAAAGGATTTCTTCATTTCTAGAGGACACATTAATTTGTTAGGATTTTATAAAGGATATTATTCACCACACCATGTTTCTTCATTTTAACAATTATAACACAATAAGTTGTATCATAGGTTGGAATTTATTGGAGATATTTATATTTCTAGAAATATATTTCCACTCGATACAAATTAGTGATATCATAGGATGTTATCTCTTGTTACATTTCCCTTTTTCAAAATTCCGAATTTTTTTTGTTTCTACATAATATATAAATAGTAACATCGAAGGTTCTACTCTAATTAAATTTTCAATATTTCCCTTAGATCTAATACTAAGGAATTAAATGTTCATATGAAGAAAAATCTTAATGTCTCGTCTTAAGGATGGTATGTTGATGACCCATTCTTTTAATTTTAATGGTGACACTTATGAATGATGAAATGTTAAAATAACTGTATATTTATTGAATCATGGTTTAGAAGATAACATGAAAATGGTAAACCATATTAAATTACTAGAGAAATAGAAAAGTGTGATGTTGCTAAGAAATCAAAATATGACATAAATTCAAGAGATGTGAATTTTATCATATGAAAACGTTTTCCTGATGAATTTAATCTTGTTTCTAAATGTGCCAATACTTAAGAAATGAGTAAGACTATTGTAATTGGATATCAAGGAACCAATAAATTGACTGATGTTTTCAATGATGCTATTTCCATATAAAATATAACTTCAGAATCAAATCTATCATTGATGGAGTTGATTGAGATGTGTGAATCTGATTGCATGAAGTAACTAAAATTAATATTTTTTTCAAAAATTAAAATAATTCACTTAGGGTTTTTATGGATTAATTTTATAACTATAGTCATATGGGTTCAAGTCTTGACTCTAATACAAACTCAAAATATGATATTGAGATAAAAAAGTTAAATCTATGTCTTACACTGAGTGCTAATGAGTTATAATCATCATACCCTGAAAATTTAATTTTGGAATTGTTTCTCATGGTTAATTTGATGAATACTATTTTATTGTTAAAGAAAAATTTGAATCCATAATGAAAGGTCATATAAAACTGATAAAATATTATGATTCAATTTTATTTTATCAGGAAGGTTTGTGAAAATAGATTTAATATTTAAAATAATATTCTTCTAAAATTTCATTTCATTTGGATGAAACTAATTTTAATGAATTATTAGATGATGTAGATAATTTAAAGAATGATTCCATTATTATTATTAAGGGAGAAAATTATACGAATCAAATTCATTGAAAACATAAAATTCATAATGAAAAATCTCATTTTTATTGGAATATGGAGAAACCAAAATTATTTAAGAATTAATTTGTTCTAGGTTCATACCAAAAATTCATGTCTACTGTTAAATATTTTTATTGTGGCATTAATGGACATTATTCCCATGAATAATATTTTAGAATACCTAAATTTTGTAATATCGAGCATTTTTATTATTCTAAATCTCTGCCTATTTTTAATTATAATTATTTTATAAAAATGAACATATTTAGTTAACTAAATGATTAGTTACTAACAATCATGGACCCAAAAGAATATGGGTTCCTAAAGGACCTTGTATTTGAAATTTTCTAGGTGTATTCCACCTAATATCACCATTATATCAATAAGTGGTTTCTTAAAAATATATTCACGGATATTAATTATAAATATTTAATAATTGATGAATATCTCTGGAGTTATTTGAAAAACAATATAGTGGTTGGAATATTAAAACCTACAAAGTATTTTATTTTTAATTTTAATTTCTTAATTAAGTGCACAAACTATTTTATACATGTGGAGAAAAATGTTTTAATGTTTTATCTTTTATTCCAGTACATTTATTTTTTCTTATGATTAATCTATTAAATATATTTTTGAAACTACTATTTAATCTGATTTATTAATTAATTGATATATTTTGTTAATAAATGGTCATCAAACATACTCTTTTGAATTTATATAAATGGTTTCATTTCATGTAAGCATGTGTTTAATGTATTACAATTTAAATTTATTTCATGATATAAATTGGACTATTTATATATGTGGAAAATTATCAGATTAAAATATACTGGTCATTTTAGAATTTGAAGAAGTCATTTTTAAATTCATTATTGTAAATTATTTGAAAATCAATTTATTAACGCTGAATTCCTTCAAAATATTTTATTTAATTCCATGAATATATAATAAAAATATGTTTTGTATTAATCAGAGTTATTTTAAATATTTATCATTCATTTAAATGTTTTTTTATTATTACTTGAATTAAATGGTATGATTCATTCATTTCAAACCCTTATTTGAATATTTTTTAAATATATTTTTAGGGATCCATGATTATATCCTATTATCATTTTAATGGAAGCATGAATTCTTGGGGAGTTTATGTTATTTCATGTATTCATAATATATTTTGCATATCATTCCCAATAAATCAACATTTTGATATTCTTAAAAAAGTGTGATGAAATTCTTTTTGCATCGAGTATACCAACTATTATTACAATGTAACTGAAATTTCAAATCCCTATTTTTTATAAAAAGCGGGTAAATATATTGTATTATTTAATATACTCTAGAAATAATGTTTTTGATACATAAAAAATTGTGGATAATTTTTTTAGAGATATTGGGTTTTGTAATTATCAAAAAGGGTGAGAATGTGGAGTGGCTTCTTGTTATTATCATATTGACTTAGTTTTGATAATTACATCAACCCATCATTCATTTTTTTCTAATAAATATATTATGTGTTTCAAATTTTGTATGTTAAAATATTGTTTATATATGAATAAATAGTGATAATATAATCATGGATATTATTACCTCGCAATGTTAAAAATATTATATTCATTTCATCTATTAATTTCAAAATCCAATACAGTTTCTATGTTGAAAAATCACCAATGTTATTACAATCGTTTCAAGTGACATGGTAATTTTTAGCTTAAAGTTCCATATGCATTTTTATGATATCTCAAGATATAGTTAATGAATTAATTTTATTATTATACCATTATAAATATAAGATATTTAGTCAAACATAATTAGTTCACAAGTAAATACGGAATGGTTTTTTGGTGCTTAAAAAATCACTGCAGTTGTTCCACAAGTTTCACAACTCTTTAGTGAAAAATTTAAAAAGATAATGTATTTGATTTAATGAAACTTCCATATATTTAAGAATATAATTAAACCTTGTGGGATGTAAGTACAAGTAGTTTTCTTGATTTCATCAGATTACATCGATGTCTTAAAAGGTCTTTTGTATGGTCAATAAATTGCCTGAATTTCTACGATGATTTTCAGAACTATTTTTTCTTGATTGTTATTGCTTATTTTTGTCAATGATTTGAGGAGCTTTATAAATAATTTTGATTAATTTATTGATCTATTGTTATAATATTCAAATTATTTAAATATAATTATTGTAGGTTGAAGGCTGAATCTGATGTTAAAGGGATCTATTTTTTTAAATCCCATATATGTTAGATGTATAGTTTTTTAAAGGTTTAGTTTAACACTAATTTCATAATAGTTCAAAACTACCATTGATAAAAATATATGGTTTATATACCCTATAATTGGAAGAATCACTATATTGGAGAAAAGCAAATTATTTTTTAGCAACCCTATAGTTGTGAAAAACAATACATTGTCATCCCTAATTTTGAGACAAATTTTTGGCTAATAAACCATAAATTTATAATGAATAAATTTTTTAGGAACTGTAAATTTATAAACCATAATTTTAGGTAAACATACATTCTAGCGACAATATAGATTACTTTTATACTTCTATAATGTTTTATTCTATAAGATATTTTACAGTTATTTGTTGATTGAACAAATATGAAACGTTAAATAACTTCTTCATCCCATGCACAATAGATTTTTTTTTCTGGAGTAAAGATTTCTTATGTTCCAAAAAATGGATCATTAAATATACTTTATTTTTATATAGCTATATGACATATTAGCATGGGTTTTGTATAGTTCTTCATAATGATGCATCCTATCAAGAAAACCATTATTGTTTGCTGCATGAACTAAATCTTGAAGAAGATGAAAAATAACTCAAATTTGAAAAATGAAATATGATGAATTATTATGAAATGGTTAAATAGTAATTAAATTTTATTTATAGGAATATAAAATACTTAATACTAACATATAGAATTCTGTACGTTGAAAAATAGAATCATGATCAGTAACATCATTCTTCTTAAGGATATTGCATGCTGAACTGTTTGAACGAAACTGAAGGTTGAAGAAAATGAGTAACACCAATGTCTTGTAAATTTCTCAATTACATTTTATACATCATAAGTGGGCTCAAAACAAATATTTATCTCAATAAAACATTCTGAAAATGAGGGCATGTGATTCGAAACTCTTCAATGTCAATGTCGGTTGAACATGAACTTCTTATTGTTGGTGATTATTATATGAAGGACCACGTGCTGGAGAACATCCTACATATTCTAAAAGTAACCGACCTCATATATTAGTGATATTTAATATAAAATAATGGGTGCATCAAAAATGAAACTATACAATATTCTGGATATTTCTAAAGTAGGTTACGATACATTTTTTTATATTTTTCTTGGTATTCTAATCTGATGAATTATTATCAGGGATTATTTTAGTGATTTATAATGGTATGGATTCTATTAAATCCATAGGATTATGGTAACATATATTTCAAATATTTTGGGTTAATATTTTTAGATAAAATGACTATTTTATTCTAACATCATTTTTACATTATAGTCAGAGGATATAAGGTCATTAAAATAAAAATAATACAATTTAAATTTAGAGTGTTATTCTAGTTATCAAGAACTATTTTCACTAAGTTTGAAGTTGTTATAATGGATTTAAATTATATTTTTAACAAATTCAACCATACAATTTTTCAATATATTTTATTGGACTTATTCAAATTATTTTGATTTCATATAATAAAAATTTATTCTATAAGAATTAAGAGGAAATAATTATACGGTAATAATGGGATATATAAAAATAATTTAAAGTATTCAAACTAGAAGGAATGATTTTATTACATAGGGATTTTTATTCCCTATATATATCTCTCTCTGAAAGGAAAATAAATATTCAAAGAACAGAGAAATATTTCATTTACATCCTTATTCTTTCATGGTTTAAAGGACAATGAAGCAAGTACAACATTGTCTAATCTATTTGCTGGTGTTTAAAATATAAGAATCCTACACAAAAATGAATATTATCTTACTACTGCTATATATTATTGAAGATCCCACTCATCTATCAATTTCTTCTATAACTAGGAAGTATAACATATTTTATTAATAAAATGAGTCCCCATATATTTATTTAAGTATCATCTTCTCTAACATAGTCATGTTGGGGTTTCAGCTTCTCCGAATATGTTAGGAAAATTAAGATTCTTTGTAAAAGAACCAGTAGGCCATGTGAAATCATTTCAAGGTTTCAAATGCCTCCAATCATTTATTTTTTTGAGGTCTCTAGGTATGTGGACATGCTAGTGAAAATTACTTATCTCATGGAGTGGAGTGTTGGTGTAATGGACTAGGTGATTTATGTTCCCAGAACTACTATATATCACTCTATTTCATTCATTTATTTATTTCCACTACATTCTAAAATTTAAGAGAGAATAAATAATAACATCATTTCAAAAGGGAAACATTAAATTTTTTTAATTTTTATAAAGTATACTACTCACCCATATTGTCAATTTATCATCACTATTCTAAAACAATAGATAGGCGATTAAAATATCATTAAATATTGAATGGACATGATTTTCAATAAGAATAACGTAAACTAAATATTTATTTATCTATAAATTGATCTTAAAATTTAACATATGTCTATAAAATATAAGAAACAATAATTTAGAAATAACATAAGATTTTTAAATTCATAAAAAGAGTTTATAAGGCTAAAACAACCATAGTTGTATTTTTACAACGTAATATTAGTGATTCACACCACTATTCATGTTTCTAACTTACCCATTTACAATATACTACCAAAATGTTTTTTGGATATACCAAATATATGGCCTTTAAATATTTCAAGCCTATAACTCAATTCATTTTGATTTTTTATCGTTTTACTTCTCATCCCAATACATCACCAAAGACTTCTCAAAGTGAATCCAATGAACCAGAAGTTTCCCATAACTATGAGGGAATATTATTTATGTTATTATTTGAGTTTCAAAAGGTAATTTTTTATATTTTAATTCACATATTTTTTAATGAACATATATTTTTCTAATATTTCATAAATTAACCAATATTTCTTCTTAATTTTTTATTATCTATCTTTATTGACCAAAAATTAATTTCAATATATTTTTATAAATAACGTAATTTTCATTTTGGTAATTCCAAAATAGAGATAATGATATTGTGGTTAACATAGTTAGGTTAAAAATAAATATTTTTTTTAAATTTATATTCTAATTTGAAAATTTGTCCTTTCATTGTTATTGATAATGAAAAGGAAGATATTGTTGGTTTAGTCTAAACAATAAATATTTCAATGAATCATTAAAATTTTTATTGTCAATCTAATAATTATTATGTATTATGATAAAATTTTTTTTTTGGGGGGATAAAATATAAGTGTGGAATATATTGTAAGTTAAAATGTATTGACCCAATGAACAGTGGATTGACTACATGTAAAAAATAATAACCGTAGAGACAAAATTTCACTGTCCTCAATTCTCCATGAAAAAAATAGTATATTAGGATCAAACATATGAATTATTTAAATATATCAAGATAGAAATACATAATTTTTGTATCTAATATTTGAGTCAATCACATGTATAAATTTAGTTGACTTCAGATATCAATTGATAATGGCTAAATATTAAACATGTCATAGATTTAATACATCTTAATGTTATCGACCAATAAAACCCAATACCAACCCATATTTTGTTCTCCCACTAGAATGAATATAATATAAAAAATACCCATCATGATATGTGTATAATTGGAATGAATAAATAACCAACCAAATTTTAGAGTCACTTACTGAATAATATTTTACCAAGAAAATAAATTATGACCTATTAGAACTGATGTACTAGACATTTATTTTTACAATGATGAATAAAATGAAATTCATGATGATAATATTTTATTTAAAATGACAATATTATGGATCATTTAACTAATGTTAAAGTAGTTGAATATTTTTAGATAAGATTTTCTGAATGAGGATATTTTTTTTACTATTTATCAATGAAAAATTTGAGAGGATTTTTTTTATATATGATTTTGAGTCTCATATGTGAAAAAGTAATAGTTAGTAAAAAATGTGCTTAAATTTATTCCTCACATCCATGAACCAATATTTTTTTGGAAATTCATTATATGAACAGAGAAATATTTAATCACCACTACATCAGATCTAATAATTATTGGGTGAGAAAATAAGGGGAATAAATCCGTTATGATCATCCAAACATGAATAGATAAGAGATGCATTAGAAATTTCATTTTAATTTTTTCTCTATATGTTTATATTTTACATTACTTTTGTGCTTATAGTTTCCTTTTAACTTGTTTAAGACATACTGATGTTCTATAAAGAGAGTATCGTGATACACTCTCTTTTACTTACTATTTTACACACATGAGTAACTATAGTCGAGTATTGTTCTTAATCCTATACATTTATTAAGAATTTTAATTCTTGTATACCTAATTAAGAGTTTTGATTAGTTTATTGGTTTTGAAAAACATACATGGTAGTGGAAAATATTTCATGTGCATATGACTAAGTTATAGATTGGAATAGAATGTCTTATTTTCTATATAGTATGAATAATTTTATTTTCATACACTATATTAATTAATTTACCCCAAAAATAACTTTTTTTTTGACAATAATTGTTCCTTAGAATCTATTTTTAAAATTTATTATGTTAGTAAATAGTTATAAGTGACATATAATTTTTTTGAGAGTAAAATAAGCTAGAAGGTGAAGTAAATTTCATTCAAACTGGGTGTTGATCATGCATTTTAAAAATTATTTTAAATAATTAAATTATATATAAATAATATATTTGTTAATTTGGAATTTTTAAATTGATATGATGTAAATTATGTTATAAACATGTTTTTAAACTGGTTGGTCAATTCAACCCTCTAGAGTATTCTACTAGGATACAATCAATCAGTTTCATACACTTATTTATTTCCCATTTTTATTTCAATTTTGTTTAAAAACTAATATTTTTTTACAGAATCCATAAATATTTCTTATCTTCTACTATAATATTATTTACCTATATTAATCCTCTTTTATAATCAACCATTTTATTGTTTAATATGTCACATATCCTTTAATATTAAAATTTTTATAGTAGAATACTATCCTAAAATTATTATTGAATTCATCATTAATGTTGTTACATATATCTAATGTGGTGGAAATTTGATCACTATCAACCACATACTTTATCATTTTTTGACAATAATAATGCATAAATATAACCTTTTATCTAGAGAATTTGATTTGTGTATTTTACACAATTCATTCAATTGGTATAAGGATGTCTACCAAGATATCTAATAACTAGATCATATAATGATAATTCTATATATATTGAATACCCTAAAATTCATTATCTCTAATGAAGGGGTTTTAAATAGATAAACATACTATTTTATTTCCATAGCGTTATCATAATATTTATTTGATGGATTTAATATATTTTTAATATTATGTGGTACACATATCATTAGATGTATAACTATAAATACATGAGTTGTTAAAGTTATGTATCCTTCCAGAGCATTAGCTAATTGTTTATATCTCACAAGAATATTATATAAGAGACAAATGTGGTTATTGTTTTTCCAAAATGTTATATTTTATCCATGTGTGGATTGCGTAATCTAAAATGATATGATGGAATTGGAGGTGATCCTTGAAAAATGGTATGATTTTAGGGGCCTAAATATTTGGCTCATTTCTATTTCAGGTAGAATTTATGGCCACTAGGTATAGAGGATAGGGTCATATCCAAGAGGTGTATCTAACCTTGGTGTTCTTTTATGGGTATGTTCTATTATTTTGGGATCATTATATTACAGACTTTATGACATGATATATGATTCCACAATCATTTATAATTTTCACATTTTATGAGTTGAAATTTTTATTCCATTTTTTTTTCATTTCTCACATGATAATGTCTCTGACTTGTGTATGATAAATTGATAATTATTTTATGAGTAATTTATAGTGTTTTACCATACCATGCATTTGAGGTCACATAATTCGTATGTTTCCCATTTATGTAGGTGATAATAAGTGTTAAAAGGTTTTTTTACAATTTATATGTTGTCTTAAATGAGTGACAATATCAAATTATATGGTTTAAGTTTATGATTATTATTTATTATATACCTAGAATCCAAATAACCAAAACTTTTTATTTTTGGGGTTGGTGGTAGTTTTATGTTATTTGAAATATATAAATGTTTAGTATATGATCTATTAGTTTTTGTTTAGTTCCCTTTAATTTGTTATTGAGTGGTTGTTGATTATTTTTTTGGAATTAGAATTTAGGAAAATCATGTTATGAAACCCTATATATAGATTATTTCTAGAGAACTATTTTTAACCATACTAGTATGACAACATATAGATGACATTTAAAATGAATTTATGCTGATTTATATTATATCCTTACCATATTTAATTTGTAAAATATCATTAGTTTTTAGTGATGTGGTATTTGGAAATTTGAGAAACGATTAATAAGTGTTCATAAGTGAGTAATAATTATAATAATGCATTTTCTTTAAGATGGTATAAATATTACATCTTTGGTTTGAAATGAATATTTTTATAATTTTTTTTCAAGAATTATTTTTGAAAACACTAAATATATTTCATATTATTTTAAATTATATTTACATATATATATATATATATACATATTTACCAAATAAGTAGTTTCTTTTATTAAATATTTAACTTTCCCAAAAAAATATTAATTTAATTGAAATATAAATTTTTGAATAATAATTATTTATTATATTGTTTTTATAAAATCTCTTTAATTTTATTCATGATTCTTTCTTCGAATAATTTCTTATTATACATTGATATTACTATTTTTCATGTTTTGTTTTAAATAATAATTTATTCATAGCTATCTAATTTTGAAAAAATTATTCTATATGTTTTGTAGTTATAAAATAGTAACATGTTACCATTGAAAATAATTTAATAAAATTTAATGTAATGTAAATCATGTTATGAAAAAAATAAAAAATAATATTTTTAATGAATTTAAAATATCACATATAATTCATTTACAACTTAAATTATAGTTTTCAAATTTTGAATGGTTAGACATTTATAAATGAAATAATTGGAAACAAGTTTTTTATGAAATTATAATTTGAATTATTTGTCATGTATATTTTAAAAATTAATTTCTCTTGTATAAAATGTATTCTTATTATAAGATATCCATTAAATTTAGATAAGTTTGCAATTGTAAATATATTATGGTCCTTGAAATTACATTATTATTATAATGTGTAATTATCATTAAAATGAATAATTTTTCATATATATTTAATTAGATGATCAATTTCACTTAATTAGAATATGAAATTTTGATTAAAATATATTATTTTTTAATTTTATTACTAATTAAATATCAAACATATAATAATTAAAGAAAAATAAAAAATATAAATTTAATTACTCAAAATAAAAGAATTTATTTATATATAAGAAATTTTTTTCATTGCATTATAAGATATTATTTAAGAAATAAAATAAAATATTTTGAATTTTAATTTTATAAAATGGGCTAAATTTTTTGAATCAAACTATATAAATTATCTTAAAGTGAATTTTTATAATTTTATATAGAAAATTTTATTTGTTGGTTAACAATACAAAATTCTTTTTTTAAATACTGTATTTTTTATGATATTATCATAATGTAGATATTCCTTAAAAAATGTAATTTAATTTGAAGAATTAGTTTTTAAAGGATTAAAATAAGTTATTTTAAAATATTAGACTCTATTTTAAAAAATATAAATCATTCTAAAAATCCAGTGTAATATTTTCTTTAACTATAAAATATATATTACTCTTTACATTATATAAAATATGTTGAGGATGGATTTCGGATTTTGGTGTTTCAAATGTCAAATTAAACAATATTATCATATCATACAGAATAAAAATCATAGGAATCAATAATTTTCACAGTATTTTGACTTAATAATAAAATTATCAATATTTTATTCTAAAACCCCCCCTTCCAAATAAACACCACTCTGACACCCATTTTTCCTCACATTCAAAAATAATTCGCATTATAAACATATATCTCTAAACTACATTTTTAGAGGCTTAATAGATTTTCTCTAGCAAGAAGTTCCTCCTATAAATATATTAGACACAATCCAGAGAACATGACTTAAGAAGTGAGGTAATAATTCCTCATATTCCCTATTTATTTTTTAATTATTCATTTTCAATATCTTTTTAGATAATTATTTATTTAAATATATTAGTATAATTGCATGTTATTCTTATCCTTTTGACCCATTATCAATGATAGAAAACATATTCTCTCTAAAAAACCATTTTCATATTCTTTTACAATATCAACATATGGGTACACTAATCTCTCATTATTTTCTTTATTGATATTATTTTGGATGGAAACAATGTTAAGGAATATCTTATTTCACAAATAAGGATATTTTATAGTGTCATTACCATACATTTTACCTTTTTTTATTAATAATATATAACTAATTATATATCACTATGTCTTTTTAAAAATCTATTACTATATTGAAATATAAATTTTAAAACACATGTATCCTTAATTTAATTATACCCTTAACCCTTTAATAAAATAACCGACCATTTAAAGAAACATTAAAATAATTTCAAAATGATACTATAAGATTTTTTAAAAAATAAATATTTATTTATTCCCATCCATTTAATCTTTTTTAGAAAAACCCCATTCACTATGGTGGTTTTATATCACTTAAGTGGACAATAATGTCTTATTTTTTACTTAAAACTTTTATGGATTTTTTTAAAATTTATTCCATGATTGTATATAAGATTGATAATAAAGTAATATAATATTTATTATTATTGAATTATGTTATATTCATGTTAATAATGATATTATACATAATGAATCAATTTCAAATTAAGAATTTTTGAAAAAATCCTATGATGAAAAACATAGTCTTTTGGAACTGTTTTATTGGAATTATTTTATAGCTGAAATATTTTACTTATAAAATTGAAATAAAAAAGTCCTTCAAACATATGGATATTATTGAACCATTTGATAATGACAATTTAAGATTAAAATTACTCTCAAGTAGTTCAGTAATGTTAAACAAAAATATAAAAAAATTATTGAAAAAAGATTCATTTCACTATTAAATGAATAATAGATGTTAATAGTTGAATTGAAAGAATATATATAGTGATGAAAAAAGTAATTTTAAATAAGTTTTAAATTAGAATAATGTAGTTATTTAAGAATATGTAAGAAATATGAAGAATTTTTGACTTAAGGTAAGGATTTCATAATAAATCTACTACTTTTTCAGGTATTATTTTTATATTTAAATAATATTTTCTATTTCTCATATCCAAGGTCATTAATTTATAATTTTTATACCATTATTTATATGGATATATGGTGTCCTTTAACCCATTATATATTTCTAGTTCATACAAATTTTTGTTCATAAGGATTTTTCCACCTTTTCTCATTAATGATTATATTCTCTATATCACACTATATATATATTAATTTTCCATTTTATACCTTTATCATATTTTGTTCATTTATTATTATTTTTATCTCCTTTTTTCTTGGTATGTCCATGAATTATTGTTTTCCTTTAATTTATTTCATTAACATAAAACCTATGATGTTTTTAAGTGAATCTATACCAATATCAATCTTCCCCTACACACTTCTTCTATTTTAACTCTATTCATATTGAATGTTCCATTATTGGGATATTTTATAATTAAATATTGTTTTAATAACCATTGGTTCAATTATTGTATTTTTTAGAATCTATTTAATTCCTTTTTTTAAAAACAACTTCTAATGTTTTGTGATTCTTTTTCAATATTTATCATCAATTTTTTCTCTATTTTCATCAAATTTCTATTTTAAATACTATATCAATATTAGATGTTTTAATAATAATTATTTTTTTAAAGGGAATTTTAATTTATACATTTTTTCCAGTAAGAATAGCATTTTCCATTTCATTTTGATGTTAGGTAAAAAATAAGAAATTGTTTTTTTAAAACCTATATAGTTTTTTGTCTTCCTCTCAAATATTATATACTTATATCAGCCCAATTATATATTACACCATTTAAACATTTTTATGATATAATTTCTCTAATGATATATTTTTCATAAGTTGAATACATGTTAAAATAATTCATAGATTCATTATTCAACTTCCTATATATACTGGGTGTGGTGGAAATGAAATCCATATTTGAGGAATAATATATCACTAGCATTGTTTTTCCTTAACAACATGAATTCATAAACATAACCATTATTTTAATGAAATTATTCTATGAATAACATATGATTTATTCTTCTAATTTAATGGTTGTTTGAAAGATATATATATATATATATTCAATTTATTGGGGGAATTATTCAATTTATCATATACCCATTATTCTATGATGTGTGAATCCCAAAAACACAATTATCAAAATTGAAGCGTGTTTATATAGACAGTCAATTTTATTATTTTGATGGAAATTTTATTTCAAAAAGATAATATTTATTTGTTTTTTATATATTTATGATATTTTTAATATTCATTACTCACACATATGTAGGAATGTATCATTTTGATGATGGGTGAGATCAAAATTATATTCCCACCTAACGTTGGATAACCTTATCCACAATGTTATAACATTCATGGTAGTGATCCTTGATATATATTATTTGTTTATATAACTATATACATTATACATTCTTATTTCATGATAAAAATTATTCTATTACATATAGATATAAGATCCCCACAAAGAGGGGTTTCTTCGAATTGACTTCTCTAATAGTTATATGTCATTATTTCAAAATTATTATCTTATAAAAGTTATACCATTATACATGATTAAAAAATAAAGATCTCTTTTTAATTCATAGGATTTCAGGATTTAATTCTACTAATTCTTTTATTTGTTACTTTATTTTGTCTCTCACTTGTGTATGATCTATTAATAAACCCTCTCTGTGTCATTTATAGCAATTTTATCTTATTAGGAAATGGAGATCACTACATTCTTGTGTTTCCTCATATCACTAGGTGATCCTAGATATTAATGATATTTTTAGTAGTTTATAAGTGTAATTTCATGAATTATTTGTTTTAATTGTATAGTGTATTTTTCTAATGATGATGTATTATGTTTCTAATTTAAAAAGGTACCAAATATTTTATTTCAGGTTGTGGTTGTAATTTTATGTTATTTGCAGTGTATTTGTGTTTATCAATAGATTCAAAAGTGTAGGATTGGGTGTACATCATCAAGGATAAAACTGTTTTATTTTATTTTAATCTCTATACATATGAGACTATTCAACCAACTACAACCCTGCATTTAGATCATTTAAGACAAATTCATTAATACTCCCAAGGGACTGGATAACATTATATTATTGATGATGTGGTTTTATGATTCTAATGAATTTATTTCTTTATCTATTTTTGTTGATATCAAAACCATATGTGTAATATTAAATCCTTTTTAAATTTACATCATCTTTTGCAATAAATTCATTCCCGTTTTTCTTTTTCATTACAAATTCTATCAATATATTTGGATGAATTTTATGTGTAGGGTAATTATTAATAAATTTTATTTATTGAATTACTCACACTCAATGGATTGAATTTCATCTTTTGTTGTAATATTCTTGATAGATGTCCACCAATAATCATCTTCTTTATCTAAAGAGTACAAAACAAGAGAAACATTATTTTTCTCTGAACTGTGAATTAGAAAAATTATCTTTACCAGATTTCAACCCGTATTCTATGGATAAGTAGATCCAAATAATGAAGGTTTTAACTTTTTTCATGAGTTAATTGATAGATAATTTCTCATTCTTAGGCGAAGGTTCATGTTCCAAATTGATCAGGTTATTATTCATAACATTGGAAATGTGGTAAAGTACTTGAATATGGCATCAAATTTATTCTCCTGTTACATAAAGAATATTGTCTGAAAATTCATTTAATTTTACTTTACAAGGTGTATTGTATTAGTTACCCTTATTTCCCATAAATTTATACAATTGAAATTATTGGAATAAATCAAATGTCATCAAATTAAAGATAGTTAACTTATTAATATAATTAAATCCTTTCAATGATCTTAAATTATCGAATCCATAACATTATTCTAGAATATCTTTTACTAACCAAATTTTCAAATTAACTAATATATTCTATGATAATAACTATAGATTCCAAAAAAATACAAATATAATTATTGATTTTTAAAAAAACATATATAATATTTTAAATCCTAAAAAATTAATGGTTTTTTGTATTTATTGAATCTTTTTTTAAATAAAAACATATAAAAAATACAAGTTATTGAAATCCTTCATCATGGAACTCCTAATATATTTTATAATCAACCCAGTTCAAGAAATTAGAAGTGGTCATACATCCAATAAATGGTTAGTAAAAATCCCATTAAGTGGAGGAATAATAATGAGGAACATTAGATATTTATCCATATGATTATTTGGTTTTCATAATCATCATTAATTCGTAAGAATGATATTATATTCATATTTATATAAAATTAATATGAAATGGAAATAGAATTTAGAACATTCATAAAAATGTGTAATGGCCCGGACCTCTCCGGCCCATTCCTTTGTCGAAAAGAATATCATGAAGTGTTCTGGAGTGTAGAATGGGATTTTTCCACGCTTTTCAGAATTTTATAACTACACGCCGTGTAGTGTGAGTGCTCACCATGTACCACCCTATCGGGTATACCACATGTTGAAGGCGTGCCCTTACGGCGTGAAATAAATGAGTACACGTTGTGTAGCCTATATTACACGCAGTGTAATTCCTCCCTGTGTACGTGTTACCCTCAAACCGTGTGTTGACCAGTCAACGACAGTGTGCCATGTTAAAGGCGTGTCCTTGCCACATGAAATAAAGGAGTACATGTCATTCATCCTATACTACATGCCGTGTAATTCCTACCCGCGTATTCATTACCCTCAAACCATGTGTTGACCAGTCAACGGCCGTGTGCCGCGTTGAATGCCGTGTTGGAAGCCGCGTGGCGGCCGTGTGAAATGGCCTAGTACACGCCGTGTACTTTGAAGTACACATTCTGTACTTTAGTTTTTCTCACCTATAAAAGGAAGGGACCTCTCCTCCTTTTCAAATCACTCCTCTCATCCCCTTTCCTCCGAGCAGAGCTCTCCCAAGAGACTCCAATGCTCCTTTCTTCCATAACTTTTTCGTCCGAGATCCAATTTATGATCTGTGAGTAGCCACGAGATCGTAACGATGAGGCGGAACTTCTGAGATTGGATTTGTTTCTTCCCTTTGGCCTTTTCTTCCTAGCTTCCACCCGAGGAGGTTTTTCTGGTTTTTGACAGAAGCAATGGAGGCCAGCAGACGTCTTCTAAAGTTGATCTGGGGGAGAATTGTGATCAAAAACTGTTGAGGAAGGGATCTAAACTTCGTCTCTCTCTTTTTTGCATCATACAGGATGGGTGTACTCTTGCTTTCACGAGACATATTTGAACCAGTTTAATGAAGATAATAAGTGGCTTAATGAATGGGGATGGGGAAAGTTGTTATGTTTATCTTTGTTTATCCTATTGGTATGTTGTGAATTGAATAGGCTTATGCCTACTAAAAATCACGGTCATTGGGGGCCTTTTCATGAACAATGAAATGTTTCCATATCATTCTAGACTGTTTTTGTGAATGGAACTTTGTGGAATGTGTAATTTGGTTAATCACATAAAGTTGGCTGATTAAAATCCGGAACCCTTGTGTGATCACCCCTGTTGAAAAAATGGAATAATGAACATGTGGGTGTTGGCTTGGTTACGTGGTGTGTGAAAGGGGGGTGAATCCTGGGTTGTTACGAATAGGATGGGTAAGAGGGCTACGGTAAATGATGTTAAATGTGAGATTATATGACACGAGCCTTGTTTTGTGATACGGTTGTGGAGATGTTGTTATAATGGTAGCAGGGCTGCAGTGATGGGTTGTGATGTTAAAAGAAAGTGGAAATATGATAAATGAACTGTGGGGAATGATAATGAATTAAACATGGGAATAATCAACAGGGATTGATGGATGATAAAAAGGTTGGTTTTGTGTGTTATCTAACATGATTTGTGGTTAGCATGGTTTTGTTCTACGAAAGGCTTGATCTGGTTTGATAGTTTCCTGTAGTTAAGGAACTAATAAACTAATTCTGTTGAAACATGAAAACATAAATGGGATTGGGGTTGTTTGTTGTATGTATTCATCATAATATCAGTGTTGAGGCACGTGCTCAGTTTCTATTTTTAGAAGCCATAGTTTGGGCTTTGTGTTTAATATATATATATATATATTTGTATCTTTGTGTTTTGTCGCACCCCTACCATGTTGATCACTTAGTGCCGAACACTCTCCTTTAATGGAAGAGGGTGTTTTCTCCTTAGTTACTAGGTCCTTCCTGCTACTTCTTCCCTAGGTTGTCATGGATTGAGGTAACCTTACAACCAAGACTCTTTGGGTAGGTTTCGATTTGGGTGGTTTTGGCCCAAGAATCTTTGGGAATGTTTAGGGTTCCCATGAATCTTCAGGATGAGGCCCATGCCTGTTCAGGCGGGGATGTGATTGTCGTTTTGAGGCCTAGGTGTATGCGGGTGGGATATGTGGTTGTGAGGCCCAGGTATGTGCGGGCGGGATATGTGGTTCTTGAGGCCCAGTTGTGTGAGGGCGGGAAGAGTGTGGTAGCGTAAGGACAGTCGCCGTTAAGAAGACCAGCTAACTAGTGAAAAATGGTGTGGGGTTCCCAATACTCTTGTTCTTATATACTACTTCCTGTTGTTTTTTGTTTTTGGTGAGTGTGGCTGGTGAGGTTGGGTGGATAAAATTTCTTTCTAGGTTTCAGTTTCCTCTGTTGTTCTCACGGGACATTAGGATGTCTCCCCACCTGTGCACGAGAGCTTTAGGTTTCCCTACTGAGTATACTTGTATGCTCACCCTACATTTACTTTCAGGCTTCCAGGAGGACTACCATGGTCGTGTGGGATCCTACTATTCGGGACAGTTGGAGTTGTTTCCGATGGTGTACTATTGTTTCTTTTGGTATTGTACATTGAGATTTCTTGTACTTGTACTTTGTTTCAAAATTGTTTAAGCATGCATGAATTATTGGTTTGGGATTAATTTCATTTACTTGTTCCTTTTTATTTGGGAGTTTGACTTATCCAATTTCCCGATCGTAAATAATAAAAAGGGTAATGCCTCCCATATTTTCGAAAACTCATACCCTTGGTGCTAGCCGCTACTTCGGCGCCTATTGGAGGCAGGAATCGGGGGACATTATCTCCTTTTCATAATTGCCAGCTTAGGAGCAGCATCTTTGGTGGGAGGGGGTCATGAAAGAATGGTATTATAGGTGATGGATGAGAGATAGGATGGAGTATGGAGTTAGGCACAGTGAGGATTGCATTGGATGGCAGGACAACGGTGTTGGCTGATCTTGGTGCGTGATATAGGCCAAGGAAGACTGGCTAGGACACTGGATTTTAGGGCCCCCATGATCTGATGCAAGGACTCTGAGCCTACCGAACGACCAGGTGAGACTACATTGATTGTAGGGTAGAGACCCTAGGAAAGGTACATGCATTATCATGATTGTGTTCTTACTTGATTTGGGTGTTCTGGGAAAGAAATTAAAATAAAATGATAAATTGAAACCTTGAGAAATTTCCTTGCTACTTGGGCTTAGGCGATCTTTTGTTTACCGTACAGCTATGGCACCTAGATGTCTTCCCTGGGTGACTCAGATAGCCGAGGGCCACCAGATTCATCCGGTCGATCAGTTGAGGATTGACCGAGAGTAGGAAGATGGAAAGTAGCAGATGACTCTCTGTTCTTTACAGCAACAAACCCTCAAGAAGTAAGAGGGTAGTAATTCGGATATGGACACAGAAGGGTGGATTGAGGAGCTAGGGATCGGTTTTACATTAATCTATGCTCTGAGAGAGTACTAGGATTCCCTAGCAGTCAGTCAGCTGAGAGGTGCGGCGCGTTAGTGCTGGACGCTCTAACTCGGGGAGAGGTTAGAGGCAGAGGTTCTGTGGGCTGACTTTGAGAAGGAGTTCTGAGAAGAATTAATTTCTTCCATGATCAAGGCATATAAGCAGAATGAGTTACTCTCCATCTATAAGGGGTGTATGTCAGTACGAGAGTTGGGTATCATGTTAAAGGATATCTTATTCTTTGCTCCAGATCTCTTTCTGGATGAGGAGTCTAAGGAGAGACGTTTGGAGGAGGTGCTTCATCCTTTGCTCCAGTATGTTGTGACCCCCTTCACCGTTCTGACGTACTGGGCAGTACAGAAGAAGGCAGAGGTTGTAGAGAGGGTGCACTCGCAGGGAGGTGCACCACGAGAGGGCATCCAGCCAGGTTCATCGAAGGGTAAGGCAGTCAGCAGCAGTTATCCTTCTACAGGACCTTCTAGATTTTGGCCAGTAGGGAGCAGGCCCAAGCAGTTCCATTTTAGTTCTTCGAGTCCTCATCCATTTTTCACGAGCCCCAGACCGAAGTGTTTATCTTTTGGAGGTTTTGGAAACATTTAGAGTCAGTGCCCGACCCGAGCTCAGTATGGTGGAGGTGGGAATGTTCAGCGCCCACCTTAGTATCAGCAGTTGCCGGCGAGGCCCTTTTATCAGCAGCAGGACCCTGCTCCTCAGAGGGCAGACTTTTCAGGAGGAGGCCGACCTCAGGATGCTCCTCAGGGACCTCGAGCAGGGAATGGTTGGGGAGGTGGTCGACATCAGAGAGGTAGAGGAGACGGGTGTGGGAAGTTGCACGCAACAGAGTTGGTGGCTCCAGTAGGACTAGAGGTGGTGCGAGGTACGATTTGTTTTTTCAGCACTCTCATTTCTGCTTTTTTTAATTTGGGAGCTTCGCACAATTTTTTTGCACCTGGTATAGCCCATTCCTTGGGTCTAGACATAGAGAGACTTTCCATACCCCTGGTGCTGAGTACACCAGTTTGAGGTCATAACAGCGTATGTTGTGTTTGTCGAGGATGTGGGATGACGTTGGGACCACATAGATCTAGTGGGGATCTTATTTTGCTACAGATGCAGCCATACGATGTCATCCTAGGAATCAACTGGCTGATTTATGTTAGTGACATTATTGACTGCTTTTGAATAATAGTTGTGTTCTCCGATGTGGATGGGCAGCTTGTAGCTTTTGTTGGTGAGATGAGCTATCAAGTGGGAATCAGGAATGTGAAGCCTACCTTTTTTTCTTAGGCGAGTTATCAGTGGATTAAGCTGATACAGAGATGATGGATGTCCCATAGGTTGTTGGGGAGTTCCTCGATGTTTTTCCTGAGGAGGTTGTGACTCTACCCCCCCTGATATGATGTTGAGTTCGGGATATACTTACAGCATGGTGCCGTCAGATTTCGATCGCCCCTTATTGGATGGAACCTTTGGATTTGTGGGAGTTGCAGATTAAGATTGAAGATCTGATGGAGAAGGGTTTTGTTCGACCCAGCATGTCACTATGGGGTGCTCCAGTTTTGTTCATAAAGAAGGTAGATGATGGTCTCAGTCTATGTATAGACTACCGAAGGTTGAATCAGGTAACAGCCAAGAATCGTTATCCCCTTCCAAGGATAGATGATCTTTTCGACCAGGTTAGGGGAGCATGTTGGTTTTCTAAAATCGATATATGATCTGGATATCATCAGCTAAGGGTAAAGGACAATTACATCTCAAAGACGGATTTCAGGTGCGGGTATGGGCACTTTGAGTTTGTTGTGATGCCGTTTGGAGTTACAAATGCACCAGCTGTGTTCATGGGAGTTATGAACATTGTCTTCCAAGATTTTTTGGACCAGTTAATCATTGTGTTTATCGATGACATCTTGATCTACTCAAAATCAGAGGAGGAGCACGTTGAGCATCTTTGGGAAGTCTTGGAAGTCGTTTGACACGACCAGCATTATGGGAAATTGTTGAAGTGTATGTTATTGATACAAGAAGTACACTTCCTTGGGAATGTGGTGTCTCAGCATGGAGTGTCAGTGGACCCATCGAAGGTGGAGGAAGTTGTTTCTTGGGCGGCACCCAAGAGCGTGGCAGAATTTCGTAGATTCCTGGGGTTGGCAGGTTATTATCGAAGGTTCGTTTCGGACTTATCTTGAGTTTCTGCTCTATTGACAGCTTTGACAAGGATGAACCAGGTCTTCCTTGGAGTGAGAAGTTCCAGAAAGCTTTCAACTACCTAAAGGAGAAGTTGTTCAGTGCTATGGTACTCAGGTTTCCAGAGTAAGGGTTGTTGTATGAGGTGTTTTGTGATGCTTCTGGCCTTGGTTTGGGGTGCTTGCTGATGCAGAAGAAGGGAGTGATCTGTTATGGGTCTAGGAAGTTGCTCCCTCACGAGCGTAACTATGGAACCCACGAACTAGATCTTATATTAGTAGTGTTCGCACATAATTTGTGGCGAAATTACCTCTTTGGGGAGTGATTTTTTGTCTTCTCAGATCACAAGAGCTTGCGTTATATCTTCTCCCAGCATGACCTGAACTTACAGAAGCGGAGATGGGTTGAGTTTCTCCAAGACTATGACTTCGAGATATCTTACACTAAAGGTAAGGGTAACATTGTGGCTGATTCCCTGAGCAAGAAGTCGCATAAGGAAGTGGTTCAGGAATCCGCTGATGCTTGGAAATTGATGGGAGAGTTGGATGCCTTGCACTTGGATACAAGGGTAGAGGGTGTTAGAGGCTGTTTGTTTCAGATGACAGTGCGGTCCTCCTTGTTGCAGCAGGTGGAAGAGTCTCAGTGGGAAGACTCTGAGGCAGAAGTAATGTGGGATCGTATCAATCAAGGGAACGCTGCAGAAGGATGGTCAGAGGATAGCCGACATCAGATGAATTTTCAAGGAAGGTTGTTTTCTCCGGAGGCAGTGCGTGAGGGAGTTCTTTGTGAGTTCTATATCTCAGCCTTGGCGGTGCATTCAGGAGTTTCAAAAATGTACCGAGGCATGAGGGAATAGTTTTGCTGGCCCAGGGTGAAATGGGAAGTGGCGGAGTTTGAGGCTAAGTGCCTAGTGTGTCAGCAAGCAAAGGCTGAACACTGTGTTCCCAGTGGTTTGTTTCATTCTTTAGATGTCCCCGAGTGGAAATGGGATGACATCTCAATGGAATTCATCACAGGACTACCCAAACCTCAGGGTGGATATGATGATATCTAGTTAGTGGTGGATCGACTAACGAAATTAGCTTACTTCTTAGCAATTAAGGAGTCGGTCCTGGTGAGTACCTTAGTACAGAGGTACGTGGACGAGGTGGTACGATTTCATGGAGATCCAATGAATATTGTCTCAGATCAGGATACTCGGTTTACCTCACGAGTCTGGAGGGGGTTAAATCATGATTTTGGCACCCATCTATGCCTTAGAACTACTTTCCACCCCCATACCGATGGGCAGACAGAGCGGACTATCCAGAGGTTGGAGTACATGCTGCGAGCATGCGTTCTGGATTTCAGAGGATCATGGGTGCAACACTTTCCTTTAGTAGAGTACACCTACACCAATAGATTCCACTCTACTATTGGCATGGCACCATTTGAGGCTCTGTATGGAAGACCATGTCGTTCACCCATTTTCTGGGCAGAGGTTGGTGAGACAGGTGCTCTTGGGCAAGAGGTAGTACATAGCACCACATAGAAAGTTCATCTTGTGCATGAGAGGTTGAAAGAATCTCAGGACCGACAGAAGTCTTATGTTGATCGTCGGAGGAGGCCCTTGGAGTTTGAGGTGCGAGATCATGTGTTCTTGAAGGTTTCCCCTCGACGGGGGCAGTGGAGGTTTGAGTAGGGGAGTAAGATCTCCCGTAGGTTCATCGTACCTTTCGAGGTGCCGAGGCGAGTTAGTGAGGTGGAATTTCAGCTGGCCCTACCACCTCAGTTGGAGAAGGTTCACGATGTCTTCCACATCTCCCAGATTCTTCGGTACTTACACGATGACTCTAATGTTATCAACTGGGGAGAGATAAATATGGGAGATGACGCAACCTTCAAGGAATAACCTGTCCGAATCAAGGATCGTAAAGATAAGGTGCTCCGTGGATGAACCATCGCCTTGGTTCGTGTGTTGTGGAGGCACGGCGGCCTCGAGGAGAGCACTTGGGAGCGGGAGGCCCAGATTCACGCTCAGTACCCGGAGTTGTATTGACTTGGGTTTTGCTTAGTTCTTCTGAGCTTTTTTTTGATGTTACTTTGTACCATGGATATATGGAAGGCTTGGATTTTCGGTTGTGAGATGTTTTGTTTCCTAGTTCTTTGGAAGTGTGTAACATGTCCGGATGTGTGGGGAAAGGGAAAAACCTGATCATTAATCGAGACTCATTAATGTAGATGTGATTGAACCCGTTCGAGCGAGTCATTGCCACCTAAAGCGGATAATATCTCGACATGGGGGAAAGAATTTCCCAAAACCCCGTGTTCGGGAAGTGTGTTGGTTGTACGGTGTTGGGGGCAGTGCAAGTTGAAAAATCCTAATGTATGGAAGCGGGAAGACCCAATTCTTAATCGGGTGGCATTAATGAGGATGCGATTAAACCCGTGCAGGTGAGTCAGTGCCGCCTAAAGCCGATAATATCTCGACCTAGGAGAGGGAATTCCTAACACATATGATTAGGGTTGTTGGTCGGGTTCCTGTTATAACGAGATCCCTAACATGTATCTTGTCGGGTTCCTCTGGGTTGGTTTTTGAATTCTCGGGGACGAGAATGTTTTAAGAGGTATCTACTGTAATGGCACGGACCTCTTCAGCCCATTCCTTTCTCGAAAATAAGGTCACGAAGTGTTCTGGAGGGTAGAATGGTCTTTTTCAACACTTTTCAGAATTTTGTAACTATACGCCGTGTAGTGTGAGTGCACGCCATGTACCACCCTACCGGGTATACCCCGTGTTGAAGGTGTGTCATTTCTGTGTGAAATAAATGAGTGCACGCCATGTAGCCTATCCTACACGTCGTGTATTTCCTCCTCGCATACGCGTTACCCTCAAACTGTGTGTTGATCAGTCAACGGTCATGTGCCTTGTTGAAGGCATGTCCTTTCCGCATTAAATAAATGAGTACACGCCATGTATCTTATACAACATGCCGTGTAGTTACTCCCTGCGTACGTGTTACCCCCAAACTATGTGTTGACCAGTCAATGGTTGTGTGCCGCGTTGAATGCCGTGTTAGAAGCCGCGTGGCGACCATGTGAAATGGCCTAGTACCCACCGTGTACTTTGAAGTACACACCGTGTACTTTAGTTTTTCTCACAAATAAAAGGATGGGACCTATCCTCCTTTTCAAATCACTTCTCTCCTCACCTTTCCTATGAGCAGAGCTCTCCCAAGAGATTCCAAAGCTCTTTTATTCCATAACATCATCTTCTGAGCTCCGATTTGTGATCCGTTAGTGGCCACGAGATCGAAACGACGAGGCGGAACTTCTAAGCTTGGATCTGTTGCTTCCCTTTGGACTTTTCTTCCCATCTTCCACCCGTGGAGGTTTTTCCGGGTTTTGACAGAAGTGACGGAGGCCGAATAACATCTTATAATGTTGATCTGGGGGAGATTTGTGATCAAAACATGTTGAGGTAGGGATCATACATTCGTCTCTCTCTTTTGTGCATCATGCAGGATGGGTGTCCTATTGCTTTCACGAGACATAGTTGAACCAGTTTAAGGATGATAATAACTGGCTTAATGAACGAGGATGGGGGAATGTTGTTATGTTTATCTTTATTTATCCTATTGTTATGTTGTGAATTGAATAGGATTATGACTACTGAAAATCATTGTAATTGGGGGACTTTTCTTGCGAAATTAAATGTTTACCTATCATTCTAGACCGTTTTTGTGAATGGAACTTTGTGGAATGTGGAAATTGGTTAATCACGTAAAGTTGGAAGATTAAAATCGGGAACCCTTGTCTGATCACCCCAGTTGAACAAAATGGAATAATGAATAGGTGGGTGTTGGCTTGGTTAAGTGGTGTGTGAAAGGGGGGTGAATCTTGGGTTGTTACGAATAGGATGGGCAGTGGGGCTGCAGTAAATGATGTTAAAGGGTCGATGATGTGGCACGAGCCTTGTTTTGTTATACGGTTGTGGAGATGTGGTTTTAATGGAAGCAGGGCTGCAGTGATGGGTTGTGATGTGAAAAGAAAGTGGAAAGTTGATAAATTAATTGTGGGGAACGATAAGGAATTAAAGGTAGGAACAGTCAATAGGGATTGATTGACGATAAGAAGATTGGTTTTGTGTTTTATCTAACTTGATTTGTGGATGGCAGGGGTTTGTTCTACGAAATGATTGATCTGGTTTGATAGTTTCCCAGTAGTTAAGGAACTAATAAACTAATTCTGTTGAAACATTAAAACCTAAATGGGGTTGGGGTTGTTTGTTGTATGTATGCTTCATAGTAGCAGTGCTGAGGCATGTGATCAGTTTCTCTGTTTAGAAGCCATAGGTTGGGCTGTGTGTTTGGTATATATATATATATGTGTGTTTATTTGTGTTTTGTCGCGCCCCACCCATGTTGACCACTTAGTGCTGAACACTCCCATTTTATGGGAGAGGGTGTTTTCCACTTAGTTACTAGCTCCTTCCTGCTCCTTCTTCAATAGGCTGTGATGGCTTGAGGCGACCTTACACCCAAGACTCTTCGGGTAGGTTTCGATTGGGGTGGTTTTGGCCCAATAATCTTCAGGCAGGTTTACTATTCCCAATAATCATTGGAATGAGGCCTATGTGTGTTCGAGAGAGGATGTGATTGTGGTTGTGAGGCCCAGGTGTATGCGGGCAGGATATGTGGTTGTGAGGCCCAGGTGTGTGCGGGCGGGATATATGGTTCTTGATGCCCAGGTGTGTGCGAGTGGGAAGAGTGTGGTAGCGTTAGGACGTTTGCCGTTAGGAAGTGAAGCTAACTTGTGGGAAATGGTGTGGGGTACCAAATACTCTTGTTCTTATATACTACTACTGGTTGATTTGTGTCTTTGGTGAGTGTGGCTGGTGAGTTTGGGTGGATAGAATTCCTTGCTAGGTTTTTTTTCTTCTGTTGTTCTCATGGGACATTAGGATGTCTCCCCACCTGTGCACGAGAGCTTTAGGTTTCCCTACCGAGTATACTTGTATTCTCACCCTACGTTTACTTTCAGGTTTCCAGGAGGACTAACAGGGCCATGCAGGACCCTACTAGTCGGGACAGTTGGAGTTGTTGCAGTTTATGTACTCTTGTTTATTTTGGTATTGTACTTTGAGCTTTCTTGTACTTTTACTTTGTTTCAAAATTGTTTAAACATGCTTTTGGTATTGTTTTGGGTTTATTTTAATTTACTCGTTCCTTTTTCTATTGGCGTTTGACGCATCTTATTTCCTGATCTTAAATAATAAAAAGGGTAATGCCTCCCATATTTGTGAAAACTCATACCCTTGGTGCTAGTCGCCACTCCGGGGCCTACTGGAGGTGGGACTTGGGGGTAATTATCTCCCTTTCACCATTACCAGCCCAGGAGAGGCATCTTTGGTGGTAAGGGGTCATGACATAAAGAAACATCAAAAATAGAGGATCATTTCCAAGACATTATAAAATTACGGGAAAAACTAAAGACAACATATCCATGAAGATATTTTTTGATAAAGATAGATGAATCATGTCTACACATAATGATATCATGATCTATAACAATTTAATAAATTAATTATAAGATTATAGAATTCTTTTACAATCCATAATATCATTATATTTTCAAAATAATCACTGCCATATAGGTTAGAAGCAAACACACCAAGTATAATTATGAATTTAAACCATGAAAATTAATGGGATTCCAAATAATTTCATAAGTATTTTTTTGATGAAATATATTTCATGATCTGAAAACAAAAAAATAAAACATTATTTTAGATATTAAAATGTATCTTAGTAGATCACAGGTTATGATGATAAATTTTAAAAAACACAAGAAGAAATAATTGGATGCTTATAAATGAATTTCATTTTAGAAAAATGATTGGAGTTGGATAAGAAATCATTTAAATTGAGTAAAACTATTCTTATAAGAAATATAAAGAAGAAAATTAAAAAAAATGATATTTAGATTATATTTTTGGACAATCATTTGGAAAGGTGAGATAAATGTAATGTAAACAAAAAATAAAATTGAACTATTCGTAGTCCCCTTACCTTGGTTTTTTATTTTTTCCTTACCATTACACCTCTAACATAATAAAACTATATTTATAAAAACATTGATATAAAAGTATATTATATTAATTTTATTAGTTCGTTATCAACTATAATAATTTTGATTTAAATTATTAACATTTTATTAGAGTTAAAATGGTTTGGTGAGATGCTTTTATGAGTTTTTGTATTTTTATTTTTATTTAATCGTTGTTGTTCATTGTGTTTTATATTTCATAAAAGATTATTTAAAATCATAATTTTTTTTAAAAAATGTTATAAATTATATATTTTTTATGTTAACCAACTATACTGAAATTGATAAGTTTGTAATTTATGACATCCTCAAAAGTGGTAAACATATCATTGACTAGGATATGTCAGGAGGGGGAGAGAGGGACTATACATGTACAATATAAATAGTTTATAATATATAAATTAATATAATTAAAATTATATATACATATGATATATATACTAAACATCCTTAAAGGTAATAATAAATAATTCATTGAAACCATCTTTGTACTTAACAAACTAACCATTAACCAAAATTTGATAAAAGTGGAATGAGAGTTTATATATGTATATTAATATATGTATTCATATATATGATAAATATTTTTTCATCGTTTATTTATTATTGTTTCATAATTTTTAATTAATAATTTTATGAACATTAGAAAAAAAATGGAGAATACGTGGAGGAAAATGAAATTAAGAGGATGTTAGAGTTGCTTCCCCTTTGGTACTTAATACTTACCTAATAGAATATAGTGTAGTGGAAATTCATATTTTAATAGAAAATATATTTTAGGATCATATGAATCTTTGAATAATGTAATTGGGCAGATGTTGAGGAACAATAATTTTTCTAGAAGTGATTTTTCATGGTGTTTATAAGTCTATTTATACATGAAGTAGAGGGGTGCTTAGTTAATTGTAAAAAATTTATTAAAGAACAAGGTTCATGATAATGGATTCATTTGAGATAATGGATATCAATTACTTAAAAATGTTTGTTTTTTGACATTGAATCTATCCTACCATAAAGAGGTCTATAATCATGATGTAGAGTGGAAAGGCACCGTGGGGTCTGATGTGCATCATGATAGAGCCCATTCCCACAATTATTTTAGGGATTTTGTTATATTTTTATTATGTGTTTATACATTTTTCTCTAATGTTTTTATGTAGGATATTTTCTATTCATATCGTACTCTAGTTTTCATTGTGTCATTGTGACTGTAACACCCCAAGATTTCATAGTACATTATTTTTTCAAAGTAATTCAATAACTTGCACTACACGCAACACATAGTTCAAGCGCACCACGATTTACCAAACTCGCCGTTCAAAAGCAGTTATGAATAGTATTAGCTGAACTTTAAAATTTCTATAATCATTATAATTCTAGAATCCATATTATGAGTTTTTTAGAAATAATTTATGAACAAATTCATTTTTTTCAGATAAAAGAAGTATTTTTAAAAAAAATGAAAATTTACCACTTTTTAATGGAGAACCCTTTTTAAATATAATATTTGAAACATTTATAAATTAAATTTCACAAAATAAACTTCTTCTTTAGAATCAGGACATACGAATTTAGTTAAAATAAATTTTTGGTGTTTTTTGGATAAGTTTCATATATGGGTGAATAGTGAAAAATATTATATTTTAACTGTAAAAACATTTTAAATCAAAATAATTTACAGTGTTGAATTATAAATTATAATGGTTTTGAAGTATAATTATATAATATTTTTACCATTTAATCCAACTATGGTCATTGTAAATAATTTCACTTTGAAATTGGACATAAACAAGTGTCAATCTTTTGATAGTTATTATTTCTTTAAAATACACTTTTTGGTTTGACAATGGGAATTAATTTTAAATTACATCATGAAACTTCATTATTTTGAAATTGGTAAAATATATTTCATTTTTGAATTTGGAATATCAAAATTAGCATAGGGTGATTTTTTGGTATTTTTCTGAAAACATTCAATTTGTGATGAATAGTTGAAAACACTGATTTATTGTTTAAAATCGACATTTTATTTAAATAATTATTCATTTTATTTAAATTTATTTTATGTTAAAATAGATACATAATACCTATATAAGTTCAATGAAATTAATTGGAGTCAGTTTATAATAATTTTTGATATATAAAAATTTTATTAAACTTTTTACCGTCTTTTACCCACCTCCTACGAGTATTGGCAAATTTACATAAAACAATATTTTACCACTTTTTTGATTTGAATGTCGAAAATCCAAGAGACATGGTTAATATCAGGGAGTAAAATGTGGTTCAATAAGATAAAAATAATTTTTTGTGAATAGCAATTTTTTCCTTTATTTACCACGGTTAAAATTAAATAGTGTAATTAATGGTAAAAATGATATTATTATTAACCTAAAACATGTCCTAATTCTATTGAATAAGTATAATTAGACCAAAAAAACCTTACAAATAAAATATGAACCTCTTTGATGCACTTGGATTAGATTAAGATATTTATTATTATTTAATTCAAAGAATAGTTAAAAGTGTTTAATTCAATGTTTAATTACTAACACATATTTAAAATATGGTTACACATAAGATAAATTTGACTATAAATATTCATTATAAATGTAAAAATATTTTCTATATAATGGTATTTTATTTATATTTTTGAGAGATTAAATAATTTAATTTATTTGTGACACAATGATGATGCAGTAATTACCTAATTAATGAAATATTAAAATAATTGATATTATAAATATCCAAATAAATGTAATTTGAGACCTTTTATGAATTCCACTAATTTTATAGGTTAAAATGACATATTATAATTGGTTAGATGAAAATTGTTATGTAATAATGCTGTTATGAATTTAGCAAAAACTAAATACCAAATAATGTCAAAATTGACATAAAAGGGGTTTTAAAATAATCATTATATTATTAATTGATATTATATTCATAAAAATCAAAGGATCACCAAAAATACTTATATAATGATATTTGTATCATAATTTAACCACTTTGGGTTCGTTTAGAAGTATATGGTATGTTTATTAAACATATAATATAAAAATACAACGAGACATGGTAAATGTCAAACTATTTAACTAAGAGTTAAATCTAAAATACAAGGTCAATATAGTGACCAAAACCTGTCTAAAACTTATTCATTTAGTGGTTTTAGACCCATCCCCACCTTATCCTTTAAATAATCTACATTGAAGCCATTAGAAACCGAAAATGAATTTTTTATAAAATAATATTGCTAGCTTTTCCTAAGGTGCCCCTCACTCCTCTTATAAAAGGACACTCCCCCATATCTCTAATTAACACATTCAAAGCCATTTTCCTCTACCAAAACCTTCCCAAATACCCTCTCAGCTTTCCTAAATTCATCATAGAGGTCTTCCTTTAATCAGAAAGCCAACCAATGGAGCCCTTTTGATGAAATCAAAAGGAAGAACCTGAAGACGAGGTAAATATTTCATCACCTCTTTCAATTTCCTTTCTTCTTCCACTTCATCTTTATTTGTTTTTTACATTCTTAAACAATATATCAATCATATTCTATATAATTTTATGTTATTATAAATATGGTACAACCATATTCATTATTCAATCCATCATTTGAATGACATGTCACCATACATTCGTACGTACGGGTTACCGTCGCCACGTCATGGTATAATTGTTATTCAATACATTATTATTTGGATCGGTATAATAATTATTTTTAATTCATAGAAATAAATAATATAAAATTTTAATTATTATTTATATATGATATAACATCCAATTATATATTATTTTAATATCTAAATAATGATATTATGGCTCATGCATATTTACAGATTACCGTCTCCATGAACGCGATGGGATTCATTCCCCATAATATCAATTCAAGAATAATTTTAATTAGATGATTAAAAATAATGTTTATAGACTTAATATCATTCTTAATATGAATAAAATACATTATATCCATAACAGACATTACCTATGTAACAAAGCATATAAAGGAAAATGAATCAGTTAACATCCGAAACGACGATAATACTAAGACATTATTAACAATGAATTGTTAAAAGATCATATTTGATATCATATTAATATATATGAATCTGTTATTACTTACTAACAAATAATTAACAATTATAAAGTAGGTTAACCTACACTTGAACAAGGAAAAGTACAAGGTAAGGGTTAATTTCACAATCTCTTTATTATCTGAGGTTGTTTTTATGTAAGTATCTTCTGGGACATATTTATTATCAATGTCAATGTTTCATAAAATAGTTTTCAAAGGGATTATATTTAAGGTAACTTGTACTAAAAATTCATCTTAAATGTTTTAAACATTTATTCTTCTAAACCATTCTCATTAATGTCCATGTTTTCAAAATAGTTTTAAAGATTTCTTGAAATGGACATGAATGTTTTAAAATGTTAATTACATTAAAAGGTTTCAAAGTGGTATGGGAAACATGATTCGAAAAAGTATTTAAATGTATTCATTTCTAAATTGTATGACTTTTTAATGTTTTCATAAAAAGGGATATTTCTCTCAAAGTTTTTTACAAATCATTTTCATCTATGTTAAAATCCATTAATGGATTTATATATTGTTTGAAGTTGATTTATTATGATACAAAACTTTTATATTGTATTGACGGTTTTATGATATGATTGACTGTGGATATCTTATATTTATAACATTCATGGTTTATGGGTAATGTATTGACATTTCATATGCCAGTTTTAATATGAATGTTTATGTTATGTTTAAATCTTTTCATACGAGGAATGCATTGGACTTAGTATGTGATGGGTGGACCCCGCTATAGCTCCTAGATGCATCAATAGGTCTCATGAGTCAAACTAGTGTCTTGGCAGAAGGCCTTTACAAAATCTTATTTATAGTATTGACACAGGGCCTTGACTATGTGGTTATGAAAGTCTGGCATTATGAATTCCATCACTATGAATGTGGCTATTGATATTGCATGTGATTATTTGATTAGTTGAATATCCTTGTGAGTATGTAAATGAAATTATTTTGATTTATAATTTCCATATTATGATGAAGTTTATATTGAAAAGGATTTTGTTTTAGTATTATACATTGCCTTAAATGTTTATGCTTATCTATGAAAGTTCTGGCTATATTTTTATCCTTACTGAGCATCATAGCATACAGATTTCAATGTTTTATTTTTCCTATGATGCAAAGAATTATATTTTGACTGACTTGTAGGGATAGTGTATGTGATATCAGTGTTGTCTATGGAAACAATGTTGTTGTAGTTTCCAATTTTATGATGTAATGTAAACCATATGAATGTATCTAGTACTTCCATGGATACTAAACAAATCGGTGTTTCGAAAATTGATCTTTTGTGATCATGCCAATGTTATGTAATAATGCACCGACTCTGGGTAACCAGGGTCAAGGCATTACCATTGGTATCAGAGAACTTTTAGTTCAAACATTGGAAACTATATTTAGATGAACTCTTATTAGAGAACATAGCTCTAAGATAGACTTTGAGGATTATTATAAAAGAACTTCCTAGAATTTTAGTATTGTAAATTTTTAGTGAGTTATTAAGAAATACATCCTTGTCTCGAGACAAGCAGGTAGAGGCGGCTCTAGCACCGATTTACCTAAGGGTAAAACCCGAAAACACCACTTTGAGCTAGACTCGAACAGGAACTGGTGCACGGTAATAGGCCTTGCTGCACTCTTAGTTACGACACTCCCGAGAGATATTCTTGGGATAATTATCATTTTCTTTACATATAATTATGAAGGATTTAAGAGTATATACCTCCTCAAGGAAAATATTTTTATAATTATGGATTATATCCATAAACTGTTCAATTTACGTTAGGTATTTTACATGTTTGGAATTATTCATTGCAATTCATAAACTGACCTAGTGTATTACATTGTATAGAAATTGTGCCTAGTAGAAGGATTGTGAACTACAACAATACGTATGATCCAAAGAGTAAGAAGAATCATATATTTCAAGGTATTAATCCAACATTTTGAAGGGAAAAAGTCTCCCATGTATTCAAAACATATGAAGAAATAGTATCATATGTTAATAAGATAAGTAAATAATTCTCTGAGTCCTATGGAATTGAAGGGAGGAAAGAGAAGAAAATGATGGAAGAGAGAAAGTTGGATAAAGGAAAGAGGGAAAAGAAGGATTTTACCATATGTGATAACTGTGGTAGGAATCACCTTGGTAAATGATTGAATGGAATGGGAGTTTGTTATAAGTGTTTAGAAAAAGGACACCAAGTACGTGATTTCAAGGGTAAGAAAAATGTTTCAAATGTACAATGCTTTATCTACAAGTATTTGGGACACTATGTGAATCAATGTCCAAATCATAAGAGTATAACCCAAATGATTCTATTAGATAATAATAAAGTTATGATACTACTGGAGATGTAGAGGAATGATTAGATTTCTTAAGTTCTTGTTAAATTATTGTGTCATTTGAGTATTGTATTAATGATGTACATGTTATAATAATTATAGAGTATATAAGGATTTCACTACTGTACTATTTCATTAAGGACATAATATTGTGTGGAACCAAGAAAAGTGACTCAATAACAAGTTAAATTTTTGGACAATATATGGTTGAGAGAAAGATAAACTATAATATGGTTCTGATACCGAGGTAATGATTTTTGGAATAATACATGATTGATTTGGATAAATTATATTAGATATTCTTGACTACCTTGAAACAGACTAATTATTTGTATATTCCATCATTGTTGGAGTTTAAAAAAATTTTAGATAGAAGGAGTATATCCAGTATTCTTTAATGAAAAACGGAGCATGAATGTAATCAATAAGTTTTTATGGTAATTCAGGATGTTACAGTGTTTTAAAAGGAAACATGATGAATCTATTCATATGTTATTACGTGGAAAATAGGATATTCATTGTGTTTACCTTCCTTATAAATTTTGAACTATGAGTTTGGAAAAAATTATTTTGGATAATTATAGTTTTACATTATTTTTTGATTTCCATAAAAAGGACAACCTGGAGGCCGAGCGGCAACTCGTCACATCCGGAAAGGCTGCGGGACTTGACCCCGCAACCGAAGGGCGACAAGGGTGTATCACCAACCACTGGCCCACGTGATGTCCTGGATTGAATAATGTAGTTATTAAAAGGTCTGATAGAGGAATTATAAAGTAATTTTTTTGGATCCCTATACTAATAGGATAAATAATATAACTTTTTATGTTCTATTATCTTTTTGAGGGAAATATGTGTTTGTGGTAGATATTAGTTAAAGTATGGAACTCTACTTGTCAAGTATATATTTTTTTTATATCTTATTCTATGGAGTAATTAATTCTTAAACTTCAATTTTAATCATCATAGATTGATGGATTTGACACCCTCAATTCTAGAATTGTTTGTGACTGATGACCTTAGTCACTCTCTATAAATATTTATGTTTTCCTCCAATTATGAGTCTCTAATTTACACAAATGTTCCCTTAATCGAGATCATAATTTGGTGGTGACTTTTTCATTCCCCTTTTACTTTTATTAAGAGTAAATTTTATTAACACAATTTTCGATGTGGGTTTTACTACAAAGGTATTTTCTATTTTTAACCTTTTATTTTCGACGAAAAATTTCAAATTGAAAGGACATAATTTATTGAAGGAGGGAAAAATGTAACACCCCATGATTTCAGAGTACATTATTTTTTCAAAGTAATTAAATAACTTGCACTACACGCAACACCGAGTTGAAGCGCCCCACGATTTTCCAAACTAGCTGTTCAAAAGAGGTTATGAATATTATAAACTGAATTTTGAACTTTATATAATCCTTATAATTTTAGAATCCATATTATGAGTTTCTTAGAGTTAATGTAAGAACAAATTCAATTTTTCAGATAAAACAATTATTTTCCAGAAAATGCAATTGTACAGCCTTTTAATGGAGAACCCTTTTTAAATCCAATATTTGAAACTTTTATATATTCAATTTGACAAAATAAACTTCTTCTTTAAAATCGGTACATAATAATATATTTTCAATAAGTTTTTGGTTTTTTGATGAAAACTTTCATATTTGGTTGAATAGGAAAAAATACTATATTTTAACTGAATTTTTTTTAATCAAAATAATTTACAGTGTTGAATTATAAATTTTAATGGTTTGGAGGTATAATTAGATTATATATTTACTATTTTATCCAATGATGTTCATTGTAAGTAATGTCACTTTAAAATTGGACACAAACAAGTTTCAATATTTTGATAGTTATTATTTCTCAAAAATACACCTTTTGGTTTTGACAACGGGAATTAATTTTAAATTATTTAATTAAACTTTTATGTTTTGAAATTGGTAAAATAGAATTCATTTTTTAATTTGGAACATCAAAATTTTCTTATGGTGATTTTTTGGTATTTTCGGAAAATGTTCAATTTTTTGATGAATAGTAAAAACACTATGTAAATGGTTAAAATAGAATTTTTATTTAAATATTTATTTATTTTAAGTCAAAATAGATATATAATACATATATAAGTTAAATTTAATACATTCAAGTCAGTTTATAATAAATTTATATATATATATAAATTTTATTGAACTTTTTACCGTCTTTTACCCACTTGTAAAGTGTATTTGCAAATTTACCGAAAAAATATTTTTACCACTTCTGTGAGTTGAATTTCGAATATCCAAGAGATACGGTTAATATCAAAGAGTAAAATGTGGTTTAATAACATAAAAATAATTTTTGGTGAATAGTAACTTTTTACTTGTATTTACCACGTTTAAAAGTAAATTGGGTAATTAAGGGTAGATATGATATTATTATTACTCTAACACATGTCCTAATTCTATTGGATAAGTATAATTAAACCAAAATAAACCTTATGAATAAAATATGAACCTCTTTTGTCTACTTGGATTAGATGAGGACATTTATTATTATTTAATTTAAAGAAGAGTCAAAATTGTTAAATTCAATGTTTAATAATTAAACCATTTTTAATATAAGGTTACACATAATATAAATTAGACTATAAATATCCATTCTAAATATAAAAAAAATTCCCACATAATTGTATTTTATTTATATTTTTTAGACATTAAATAATTTAATTTATTTATGACACAATGATGATGCAGTAATTACCTAACTAATCAAATATTAGAATAAATGATATTATAAATATCCAAATAAATTTAATTTCGGATATTTTACGAATTCTAATAATTTTCAAGGTTACTATGACATATTGGGATTGGTTAGATAAATTTTTTTCGAAGTAATAATGCTGATATGAATTTAGCAAAAATAAAATACCAAATAGTTTCAAAATTGAAATAAAATTGTTTTTAAAAAAAATACTATATTATTAATTGATATTATATTTTTTAAAATCTATGATTCTTCCAAAAGACTTATTTAATGATAGGTGTATCATTAATTAACCACTTGGGGTTTTTTTGGAAGTATATGATATGTTTATTGACCATATAATTTTAAAATACAATGAGACATGGTAAATGTCAAACTACTTTATTAAGAGTTAAATCTTATAGATCAGGTTAATATAGTGACCAAAACCTATCAAAAACATATTGGTTGAGTGGTTTTTGACCCAATCCCACCATATATTTTAAATAATCCTCTTTGTATCCATTATAAACAGAAAATTATTTTATTATAAAATAATATTTCTAGATTTTCCTTAGGTTCCCCTCACTCCTCTTATAAAAGGGCACTCCCCATGCTCTATAATTTACACCTTCAAAGCCATTTGGCTCGGCCAAACCCTTCCCAAATAACCTCTAAACAGTCCTCCCTTCATCCTAGAGCCCTTCCTTTAGTCAGAAAGCCAACCTAAAGAGCCCTTTTGTTCAAATCAAAAAGAAGGACCCAAAGAAGAGGTAAATATTTCATCACCTCTTTCATGTTCCTTTATTCTTCTACGCCCTCTTTCTTTGTTGTTTCCATTATTAAATAATAACTACAGTATATTCTATATACTTTTATGTTATTATAAATATTGTATAACCATATTTATTATTCTATCCATCCTTTGAATGACTTGTCACCATACGTGCGTACGTGCGGCTTACCATCTCCACATCATAGTGTAATTGTTATTCAATACATTATTATTTGGATGGGTATAATAATGATGTGTAATTGATGTAAATAACAAATATAACATTATAATGATCTTGTATATATTATATACCATCCAATTATATATTATTTTAATATCGAATGAATGATATTGTCGCTCGTGCGTACGTACGGATTACCGTCTCCACGAACGCGATGAGATTCATTCCCCATCGTATCAATTCACGACTAATTTCCATTAGATGATTAAAAATAATGTTTAAAGTCTTAATATAATTCTTAATAAGAATAATATTATTCCTATTCATAACAAACATTACTAATGTAATAAAGCATATAACGGAAAATGAATCATTTAACACCCGAAATGACGATAATACTAAGATATTATTAACAAAGCAATGTTAAAAGATCATATATGATATCATATTAATATATATGATCCTTGTATAATTTTATAACAATTATTTCACCATTATAAAAAAGTTTAACCTACCCTCGTCCAAGTAAAATTACAAGGTAAGGGTTAATTTCACAATCTCTTTATTATCCGAGGTTGTTTTAACCTAAGTATCTACTGGGACATATTTATTATCAATGTCCATCTTTCATAAAATAATTTTCAAATGGATTCATTTTAACGGTCATTTTACTAATACTTCATTTTAAATGTTTTAATGATTTATTATTTTAAACCATTCTCATTAATGTCCATGTTTTCAAAAAGGTTTTAAGGATTTATTGAAATGGAAATGAATGTTTTAAAATGTTAATTACATTAAAAAGTTTCAAAGTAGTATGGGACACTTGATTCAAAATTTTTTTAAATGTCTTCCTTTCTAAATTGTGTGACTTTTAAATGTTTTCATGAAAAAGGTATATTTCTCTCAAAAAGTTTTATAAATCATTTTCATCTATGTCAAAATCCATTAATGGATTTTAAACTGGTTTTAAGTTGATTTATTATGATACAAATCCTCCATATTGTATTGATGTTTTTGTGATGTGTTTGACTATGGATATGTTATTATTATACCAGTCATGGTTTATGGGTAATGTGTTGACATTTTGTACGCCAGTTTTAATATGAATGTTTATGTTATGTTTAAACCTTTTCATATGAAGAATGCATTGGACTTAGTAAGTGATGGGTGGAGCCCACTATAGCTCTTAGATGAATCCGTAGGTCTCATAAGACAAACTAATGTCTTGGCACAAGGCCTTGATAAAATATTACTTGTAGTCTTGGCACAATGCCTTTACTATGTGGTTATGAAGTTCTGGAATTATGCATTTCATCATTATGAATGTGGCTATTGATATTGAATGTGATTATTCGACTAGTAGAATATCCATGCGATTACGTAAATGGCATTATTTTTATTTATATTTTCCATATTTTGATTAAGTTTATGTTGAAAAGGATTTTGTTTTAGTTCTATATGTTCCCTTAAATGTTTATACTTATTTGTGAAAGCTTCTGCTATATTGTTATCCTTATTGGTCTTCTGATCTCACCCCTATCTATGTATATTTTTCCTAGGATGTGAAGAAGTATATTATGATTGACCTGCAGGTATAGTCTATGGGATCTCAGTGTTGTCTATGGAAACAACTTTGTTAGTGTTTTCCATTTTATGATGTTATGTAAACCTTATGAATGTATCTAGTACTTCCATGGCTACTAAATAAATCAGTCTTTAGAGATTTGATCTTTTGTAATCATGCTGAAGTTATGTAATAATTTACTGACTCTAGGTAACTAGGGTTGGGGTGTTACAGTTCATATCAGAGGAAGTTTAGTACAAAACTTGGAAACAAGATTTAGATAAACTCTGATTAGAGAATATACCCCTAAGATAAAATTTGAGGATTAGTATAGAAGAAATTCCTATAATTTTGGTATTGTAGAGATTTTGTGAGTTTTCTAAGGAATACATCTCTGTCTGGATACAAGCAGGTAGAGGTGGCTCTGAAACAGATGTACCTAGGGGTAAACCCCAAAAACACCACATTGATCTAGACTCGAATGGGAACTTTTTCTTGAAAATGGGACTTGCTGCACTCTTGGTTACGACACTCCTGGGAGATATTCTTAGGATAATTATCATTTTCATTACAACTCATTATGAAGGATTTACGAGTATATACATCCTTAATGAAAATATTTTTTTGATTATGGATTATATCCATAAAATTTTCAATTTATGTTAGGTATTTTACAAGTTTGGAATTAATCATTGCAATTCATAAACTAACCTAGTGTATTCCATTATATAGAAATGGCGCCCAGTAGAACAAATGTGAACTCCAACAATACATATGATCCAAAGAGTAAGAAGGCTCATATCTTTCACGGTATTAGGCCCACATTTTGAATAGAAATAGTCTCTCATGTATTCTCAACATTTAAAGAAATTGTATCATGTGTTAATAAGATAAGTAAAGAATTATCTGAGTCATATGGATTTGAAGGGAAGCAAGATATGAAAAGGATGGAAGAGAGAAAGATGGATAAAGGGAAGAGGGAAAAGAAGGAATTTCCTATATGTGATAACTGTTGAAAGAATCGCCTTGCTAAATTCATGAAGGGAATGGGAGTTTTAATAAGTGTAGATAAAAAGGAAACCATGTATGTGATTGCAAGGGTAAGAATAAATTTCCAAATGTATAATGCTTAATATGCAAGGAGTTTGGACACTACGTTAATCAATGTCCAAATCATCAGAGTATACCCCAAATGCTGCTATTGGATAACAATAAAGTTATGATACTACTGAAGATGAAGATGAATGATTAGATTTCATATGTTGTTATTAATTTATTGTGTCATTTGAGTATTGTTTTAATGATGTACATGTTAAAAGAATTATTGACTATATAAGAATTGTACGGTAATACTATTTCATTAAGGACTTGAGATTTTGTAGAACCAAGAAATGTGACTCAAAAGCAAGTTAAATTTTTTGAAAATATGTGGTTGAGAGAATGATAAACCATAATATGGTTCTGATACAGAGGTACTGATTTTTGTAATAGTACATGATTGATTTGGATAAATTATATTCGATATTGTTGACTACCTTGAAACTGATTATTGATTTGTATATTCCATCATTGTTGGAGTTTACAACATTTTCGGATAGAAGGATTATATCCAGTATTATTTAAGGAATAAGGGAGCACGAATGTAAACAACAAGGATTTATGGTAATTCAAGATGTTGCAGAGTTTTAGAAGAATACATGATGAATCTATTCATATGTTTTTGCGTGGAAAAAATGATCTTTATTGTGTTTACATTCCTTATAAATGTTGGACTCTGAGTTTGGACATAAGTGTTTTGGATAATTCTAGATTGATATTATTTTTGGATTTCCATAAGATGGACGACCCAGAGGTCTGGCAGAAACTCGTTGCACCCGTCCATGCTGTGAGACTTGAACCCACAACCGAAGGGTGACAATGGTGTATCACTTACCTCTATCCCATGTGATGTCCTCGATTGAATAATGTAGTTTTTTTAAAATTTCTGATAGATTAATTATAAATTCATTTTTTTGGAACCCTATACTAATAGAATAAATAAAATATTTTTTTATGTTCTATTATCTTTTAGGGTGAAAGATGTGTTTGTGGTAGAAATTAGTTAAAAGATGAAACTCTACTTATCAAGTATATATTTGTTTCTTCTCTATTTCTATGAAGAAATTAATTCTTAATCTTTAGGTAAGGGGTCATAAAACTAAAAATGTTTTATCTTAATACCATATGTTTTGTTGAACCGATGATAATTTAAATCATCATAGATTCATGGATTTGAGGCCCTCATTTCTAGAATCGTTTTTGACTGATGACCTCAATAACTACCTATAATAATTAAATTTTCCTCCAATTATGTGTCTCTAATTTCCACTAATGTTCTCCTAATCAAGATTATTATTTGGTGGTGACTTTTTCATTCACATTTTCCTCTTCCTAGGTCTAAATTTTATTAACACAATTTCCGAGCAGGTTTTTCCACAAAGGTATTTTCTATTTTCAAAATTTTATTTTTGAAGAACAATTTCCAATTGTGAGGACACAATTTATTGAATGAGGAAAGAATGTAACACCCCAAATTTCATAGTAAATTATTTCTTCAATGTAATCTAATCACATGAACTATACGCTACACTGAGTTCATGCCCACCACGATTTACCAAACTAGCCATTCAAAAGCGATAATAAATAGTATTAACTGAATTTTGAACTTTATATAATCATTATAGTTTTAGAATCCATATTATGAGTTATCTAGTCACAATGTAAGAACAAATTCATTTTTTTCAAATAAAGGAAGTATTTTCCAAAAAAAATGTAATTTTACCGCCTTTTCATGGGGAACCATTTTTAAATCTAATATTTGAAACTTTTATATATTAAATTTGACAAATTAAACTTCTTCTTTAGAATAGGTACATAATAATTTAGTATCAATAAATTATTGGTGTTTTTCTGATAATTTTCATATTTGGGGGAATAGTGAAAAATAATATATTTTAACTGAAAAAACATTTTGAATAGTTATAATTTACATTGTTGAATTATACATTTTAATGGTTTGTAAGTATAATTAGATTATAGTTTTACCAATTAATCCAATTATGGTCATTTTAAGTAATATAAATTTGAAATTGGATACAAACAAGTTTCAATCTTTTGATAGTAATTATTTTCTTAAAAATACGCTTTTTAGTTTAGACAACGGGAAATAATTTTAAATTAAATAATTCAACATATATGTTTTTAAATTGGTAAAATATAATTGATTTTTGAATTCTAAATATCAAAATTATCTTAGGGTGAATTTTTGGTATTTTTCTGAAAACTTTCAATTTTTGATGAATAATGAAAACAATCGGTTATTGTTCAAAACTGAGTTTTTATTTAAATAGTTATTTAGTTTATTTAAATTTATTTTAGGTCAAAATAGATACATAATATCTCTATAAGTTCAATGTTATTCATTGTAGTCAGTTTATAATAATTTTTGATATATTAAAATTTTATTGAACTTTTTACCATCTTTTACCCACCTCCTAAGAGTATTTGCAAATTTATATAAAACTAAATTTTACCGCTTCTATGAGTTGAATTTCAAAAATCCAAGAGACACAGATAATATCAAGGAGTAGAATTTGGTTCAATAAGGTAAAAATAATTTCTGGTGAATAGTTACTTTTTACTTTTATTTAGCACGGTTAAAAGTAAATAGGGTAATTAAGGGTAAAAATGATATTATTATTAACCTAAAACATGTCCTAATTCTATTGGATAAGTATAATTCGAAAAAAACAGCTTTAGGAATAAAATATGAACCTCTTTGTTCCACATGGATTTTATTAGAACATTTATTAGTATTTAATTCAATGGAGAGTTAAAAGTGTTAAAATCAATGTTTAATAACTAAAACATTTTTAATATAGGGTTACACATAAGATCAATTCGACTATAAATATTAATTAGAATAATAAAAATATTTCCTACATAATGGTATTTTATTAATATTTTTTAGACATTAAATAGTTTAATTTATTTATGACACAATGATGATGTAGTAATTACCTAATTATTGAAATATTAAAATAAGTGATATTATAAATATCCAAATAAATGTAATTTGATAAATTTTATGAATTAAAATAATTTTCTAGGTTAATATGACATATTAGGATTGGTTATATGAATTTAGTTCGAAGTTATAATTCTGTAATGAATTTATTAAAAACAAAATACCAAATAGTGTCAACATTGACATAAAAGAGTTTTTAAAACAAATATTATATTATTAATAGATATTCAATTCAAAAAAATATTAGGTTTTTCCAAAAGACATATATAATGATATTTGTATCATTAATGATCCACTTGGGGTTCAGTTGGAATTATATTGTATCTTTATGAACCATATAATATAAAAATACAATGAGACAGGGTAAATGTCGAACTATTTAACTAAGAGATAAATCTAAATGATAAGGATAGTATAGTGACCAAACCAGTCAAAAACATAGTGGTTGAGAGTTTTCCGACCCATCCCCACATTATCCATTAACTAATCCACTTTGGATCCATTAGAAACCGAAAATTAGTTTATTATAAAATAATATTTCTAGCTTTTCCTAAGGTGGCCCTCACTCCTCTTATAAAAGGGAACTCACCCTTATCTCTAAATCACACCTTAAATTCAATTTGGATCGGACAAACCCATCCGAAATAACCTCTCAACTGTCCTCCCTTCATCCTAGAGGCCTTACTTTAGTCATAAGTCCAACCGAAGGATCCCTTTTGATCAAATCAAAAGGAAAAACCCGAAGAAGAGGTAAATATTTCATCACCTCTTTCAAGTTCCTTTCTTCTTCCACTTCCTCTTTCATTTTTGTTTCCATTCTTAAATAATAAATCCATTATCTTCTATATACTGTGATATTATTATAAATATGATAATACCATATTCATTATTCTATCCATCCTTTGAATGACATGTCAACAAACGTGCATACGTACGACTTACCGTCACCACATCTTGGTCTAATTGTTCTTCAATACATTATTCATTGGATGGGTATAATATTTATTTTTAATTGATGTAAATAATAAATATAAAATGATAATAATTCTTTATATATGATATACCATCCAATTATATATTATTTTAACAACAAAATAATGATATTGTCACTCGTGCGTACGTACGGATTACCGTCTCTACGAACATGATGAGATTGATTCCCCATCGTATCCATTGAAGACAATTTTTTATTTTATGATTAAAATAATGTTTAAAGACTTAATACAGTTATTAATATGAATAAGATAAATCCTATCCATAATAAACATTACTTACGTAATAATGAATATAATGGAAAACGAATCAGTTAACACCCGAAATGACGATAATACTAAGATATTATTAACAAAGCAATGTTAAAAGATCTTATATGATATCATATTAATATATATGATTCATTTTGAATTTAATAACAATTATTTCACCATTATAAATGACTTAAACCTACCCTCATCCAATGAAAAGTATAAGGTAGGGGTTAATTTCACAATCTTTTTATTATCTGAGGTTGTATTTATGTTAGTATCTACTGGGACATATTTATTATCCATGTCCATGTTTCCTAAAATAGTTTTCAAAGATATTATTTTTAAGGGAATTTTTTTCTAAAACTTCATTTTAAACGTTTTAATGACTAATTCTTCTAAAATATTGTCATTAATGTCCATGTTTTCAAAATGGTTTTAATTATTTATTGAAATCGACTTGAAGGTTTTAAAATTTGAATTACTTAAAAAAGTTTCAATGTGGTATGGGACACTTAATTCAAAAATGTCTTTAAATTTCATCCTTTCTAAATTGTGTGACTTTTAAATTTTTTCATGAAAATGGGATATTTCTCCCAAAGTGTTTTCCAAATCATTTTCATCTTTGTCAAAATCATTTAATGGATTTTAAACTTGTTTTATGTTGATTTATTATGATCCAAATATTCAATATTGTATTTAATGTTTTGGGATATGTTTTACTATGGATGTGTTATTTTTATACCATTCATGGTTTATGGGTAAATTATTGAAATTTCGTATGCCAGTTTTAATATGAATGTTTATGTTATGTTTAACCATTTTCATATGAGGAATGCATTGGACTTAGTAACTGATATGGGGTGCCCACTATATCTCTTCGATGCATCAGTTGATCTCATGAGACAAACTAGTGACTTGGCACAAGGCCTGGAAAAAATCTTATTTGTAGTCTTGGGTCGAGGAATTGACTATGTGGTTATGAATGTCTGGCATTATGCATTCCATCATTATGAATATGACTATTGATAATGCATGAGACTATTAGACTAGTAGAATATCCATGTGTGTAAGTAAGTGGATTTATTTTGATTTATATTTTCCATATTATGATGAGGTTTATGTTGAAAAGGATTTTGTTTTAGTTCTATACATTGGCTTAAATGATTATTATTATTTATGAATGTTTCTGGTATATTGTTATCCTTACTGAGCATCTAAGCTCACCCCTTTCTATGTTTTATTTGTTCCCAGGATGCGAAGAAGTATATTATGACTGGCCTACATAAATAGTCTATGGTATCTGAGTATTTTATATCATCATCATCATCATCAAATTTTTATTAGGAAGACAAAGGGAACAAGCAAAGAAGAATAAAAGAAAAAAAACAAAACAAAACAAGAGACAAGCACCAAGGCACCCGGGAGCTAGGGGTCAAAAGTAATGTAAACCGAGAGAGTATCCTCTTATCAAATTAACCCCCTCGAGTTTCATGAGATTGATCAATGGGAGGAAAGTGATATTAGATCCTGAGATTTCTAATGATGCAAGATGATCCGCAACTCTGTTCCCCTCCTGCCATGTGTGGGTCACTATAACATTGTTGGAAAGATTTTTGTTGTAGTTTCCAATTTTATGATGTAATTCAAACCTTATGAATGTATCTAGTACTACCATGTCTACTAAACTAATCAGTCTTTCGAGACTTGATCTTTTGTGATCATGACAATGTTATGAAATAATGCACTGACTCTGGGTACATAGGGTCGGGGTGTTACAATGATCACTATTGGTCATGTGGGATTAATAATTGTGGTGATCCTCTATTTTCAATCATCTTTCTTCCCTTTCATCTGATGTTTCACCATTCTCACATAAAACATGTAATTTGTTGTTACATACATGATATATTATACATAACTCAGAAATATGGCTAGGTTAGACTTAGAAACCCATAGTTCTAGTTCTGTAACATGAAATTTTGGAAAACAGTTCATTTTTTGAAGGATATAGACTAAATGTACCTTGGTTTTCTAGCTATTTTATGATGTAGTTATACTTCATGTTGTGGGACTTTATTTAAGATACGGATTTGGATATATAATTGGTGTGGATAACCATGGGAATATAACTGATATATTTTATCTATCTTGTTCATATTGAATCTGGGTTTGTGATATAGTTCTTCATATTCCTCAAAAAGGGTGTGGAGATGCTCATGTTTTGGCAAAAGATAGGCCATAAAACCCACACACATTTGTTATGGTGGTATTTAAACATAATGATATTATAGTTTTGGGTGTTCCAAATTTTATGTTTGAGTTTCCTGATAGTTTGATTGTCCTATTTAAAAAATCATTTCAATGTTCTATCATTGTTTCATGGGTTTTTTGTTAGCAATCTGTTCATGGTTTTATACCGATTATTTCTAGAAATTACCTAGAAATAATAAATTCATTATTTCACCACCCAATGAGAGAAATTTTTTAGATATGATATAATTTGATTAGCGGGTCATGAATGCATATTTTTTGAGAAGAGAAGGTCTAGGTGAGATCCTCATGAACTCCAGCATAAAGGCTTGATAACGACGACGAACAAAACTATGATCAGTGTGGTATTATAGTTATAGTGTTTTAGTGTTATTTTTGGTATGTTTCACTATTAGAATATTTAGTTTGGATAAAACATTTTTTGTGCTTCATTTGAGATTTGGGTTCTTTTCACAAAACAAAGTTAACTACCGATGATCAATGTGACGGAGAAGATTAACAATGGGTTGAAAAATGATGTCTAGGTATGGCCATTATTTATGAGTTAATGCGATGGGTTGCCAATAAATCATGACTGGTGTTCAATATATTATTGCTCTTGATATGGGTCAAGTTACATGGGGATAACTATTTCCTAAAGAGTTATAGGTGCATGAGGGTCTCAATCTGATTGTTTATAAATGATATCAATTTTTTTCTCATTGTCCTCAATTAGTACATTCCATGTTTTGGAAGAGGGTGATTGGTCTATGATCATAAGGTGATCCAATTGAGAACTTTTACTTTGGGGATTGCATTTTTGGTTGAAATTTCAATGTTTTTGTTCCCGATCAAATTTTTCTATATGTTTTTCTTAGGAGATTTAACATTTATTGATATTAGATGTTCTAGTGCCCCAGATTCTATGTTCAGTTTTGGATGGTTTTTCTTGGTTCACGTTGTAGTGCGTTAGTTATTGACATTTGGAAATATGTTCTTGGGCACATCAAAATTACCTAAGGAATTTTTTACTTTTATTCATTACAAAATCAATAAAATTAAAAAATTGTTCCATAAGTTAAAAATTGTTTTTAATAAAATAATGTATCATTTTAGACTAAATAATTACATTTATGTTTTTGCTAATTATTATATTATTTTAAGGAATTTTTACATTAGAAAAATTATTTTCTATTTATTTAACCATTTAAGAATTTATTAGGTAATTATCATATCAATATTATGTCATAAAACATGTTTTATTCGAAAAAATGTTTCACTAATATTCACTTGAAAATTCATTTTTCATGAAAATTATTGAAAAATCCGTTAGTGAAATATTTCTATGATGATTCCATTAATTAAATTAGTTTCATTGAAATAATTTTAATACATTACTAATTTTAATATCTAATTATTTTTTTAAAAACTATATCATTTATAAAATATGGTAAAATACACAGTTAAAAATATAAACTTACACATTCTTTTATATTTTAATTTTAAATATTTTTTTTCTAGTCGTTTAATATTTATATTTACATAATTTATTCATTTAATATATTAATAATATTTCATTTTAGTAATTTTATGACCATGATACTATTAAAGTTGTCATGTTTCTATTCGAACAGTCATGTTACTATTCTAATAGTCGTGTAACTATTACTATAGTCACAAAATATTTAAAAATACCAAAAATTACACTAATATCCTTTAGTAATCATTCAATTAGTTTTTTTAAAGGTTCATTCCATCCTTTTCATGAATTCAAGATATATAAAAAAATTGTTTAAATTTAACTATATTTATTAAGGGTGTTCTCTTTCACGGTTACTAAGGCCTAATGTTTTTTAAAATTATTAGTATGGTTTTTCATTTTCAAATTATAATATTTTTAATAATTTCAAGTCTATATATCTTTCATAAATAATTTTATACATTGGTGAAAAAATTTTAATTTTGTTATGTGGTGAATGTGTTTTTATTTTACACATTATACCATGATGTTATGAAGACACACATACAAACAGACAAATACATACACACATATATATTAGAACGGAATATTTATTCTATAATGTACTTGGTTTTTTCATGAGGGTTCACATGAACTAGTTATGAATATTCATTATCGAAGGCAGTTACTCAAAGTATTGAGAATTAGATCAAGGTGAACAAAGATCTTGAAGTGGGAGATGGAAAAAAATAAAATTGGACACAAAAAAATGACCTCAAAATTTAAGGGGAATGTCGTATTTATCAATTGATTTTTAATATTTAATTAATTTTAAATTTATTTATATTGTAGAATTTCATAGGCACATGATAGATCATAAGAGGGGTAGAAGGGTGTTGCTTTGAAAAGTTATATGTTCACACCAGTGGGTATATTGTGGATGCTTGTTGGTTTATGGTGATCATATAATGTGTATATAGAACTCAGTGGATTAACACTAGCTATTCGATGTCATTAGATTATGTAACGAACTAACCAACCATGGGCCACCTTGCCACAGGTAAACTGATTATGACACCCCAAGCCGGCCTCCAATCAGATAAGGGATATTGCATTATGCTGAGAAGCCATATCATTGAAATATGAGGACTTAGTTAATGTACCTTTACACACACACACAACCAGCTCTAGGAAATAGTGAATAGATAATAGTAAATGCATAATCTATATAGAGTGTAAACAAAGCATTCAATAAAGTTTTTGAAATAATAAAAGCACAACATCTTAGTAAAAATATATAAAGGCGAAAAATACATGTTCAATAAGAAATGAAGTCACAGACTGAAAAAAACTCAAAGAAGGGAGACTAAAGATATCTTGGCTAACTATATCCATGGTTGACCATCAAACATGGTTAACTCTTCTAGGTATAACTATTCACATGTGAAACCTAGTCATCCAATGTCATCACCAATGTGCGTTAACTCTGTGAAAAAATATGTTAATGACTATAACATGTAGGTGTCATTCTATACATTCTATATATTTAAAACCAAGAATGTAGGAATAGAAATTTTATTATTCAAATCAACCAAGAATGTAATGGGGTAAAGAGAAACCCAACAAATATGCCCATAAATATACCCAAGTGAGAGAGAAAGGGAATATCCATATATGTATCCTAGTAAAGAATTATTATTAATCCAATAACTCAAATGGTCCGTCTCTGATACCCCAAACCATATGCATCACCACTAAAATATGGGAGGAGGGGCCCACTACTTTCTATTTTCTTCCACATCAAAGGGGGAACAACCTCCATTGAAGGAACCTCTCCCTGATCGAGTTCATTTATGAAGGAGTAATTACTTCGACGATATGGGAGCCATGTGTTTTTGTAGTATAATGTAGTACCAAATCTACCTATATAAATAGTATGAGGGAGTATCCCTCTGAGGTTACTAGGGAGTAATAACCGTGGAATATCTCTGATGAACCAACCTGATCACTGGCATATTCCCAATTTTTTGGAGGGAAGATTCCCGATTGTACCACCTCATGTCATATATGTGAAACAAAAAAAGGATACCATCATATCCAATCGTGAAAACTACTTAATATTGTCTACATGCTGGCTTAAAAATAAGTTCCAAATATGGACATACACAAGGTATAAGTCTCATAGAAAATTGATCATAATGTATATGGTATACATGGTGTTTGTTGGTTATCCCAAGTCTACTTCTATCCTCCACCATGTTCCCATATACATCGGCCCATGCCTATATACAATATTCATGGACCTGTACACTAGAAATCTCAATGTACATTGGAAATTTTTAGTAAATTTTTGTGCTCAATTACCCCAGAGCATGATCATGTACATAGCCCTTTACATTCACATGTACTCCTAGGGTATATAACGGGGCACCAACAGCAGGTGACACAACATGTATGGGTAGTATGAGATTTGTGATATATAATTTTATCTAAAACGCTAGCCAATATAGTTTGGGAACTACATAGAGTGTGTTCCCCACAATAGTCACCATTTATGTTGGTATTATACAAAAACTAAATAAATATTCACACATCCTTTCCATGCTTCCACTATGATTGTTTCTTCATAGAATCATGCTGACGAACTCAAATATAATGATATCGATTCCTAATATGTAATTTTTTGATGCATTCCTACCACCCAAACCTTATGCAGTTTAACTAGTCACACTACACGAACATGCCACCAAACCCATGGATAAATACCCTAAATTGGGACTCAGATCGATGTTTCTTATAGCTTTATCTCACATCAGTTCATTATCCAATGAAAAAAAATTCCAACTCATTTACGCATTTGACAAATATTTTGGATTCCATTGCACTCGAATCCTTCCCCACAATGTCAAACTACAACCCCTTGTGCAAATGATGAAGAAAAAAAATTAAATATCTGGGTCAAAGTGAAGGAATTATATGAAATATAAAACTTGAATGGTGTTATTCCATTTAAAAATAACACAATATAGATAAAACAATAGTGGCATGCCAACTAAAGTAAATATATGGGATCATAAAAATAGAAAAGAATTTCTAGAGAATGAAATCACATATAAGATTATTCTTATAAATTTAAATAAGGTAAGAAAAAATATTAAAACGATTAGTGAAACCTACTAGAAAATGATCTTCATGAATTACCTAGTATCTTGTGAGATACCGAGAGACAAACTCGACTACTCGCTAAATCATGCCATCCCAAAGAAATACTTATAATGGTTTGTATACCCATTCAACACAACCAAATGTATAAAAAAGTGGAATTATGAGACTCCCATAACACCTCTATATATAACACTACTAGAACAACCATCCCTCCATAGAAATTTCTGATGTTCTCCCTTTATTCAGAAAATCCATCTGATGTACTCATAATGATATCTATTCATATAGATCCCTATAATCGATTTCTCCCAACAGAGAATATCTCCCATGATAAATAAGTTATGGTTAAAAAGCATCAATTGAAGACAATTTTCACCACTCTCCACAAACAGGGTGAGCTATAATGAATCTAACTCCTCAGATGCCTCCACCACCAGAGGAGAACTAGAATTCATACAAAGGGAATATTCTACCATATTTCTCTTCTCATGAGTAAAACTTATATTGAATTCATATTCCAATAACCAATTACTATATCACATTATAGGATATCCCTGAGCGAATATGTACCAGAATATATAGTGGTCTGAGTAATGAATAAAATGCCCCGTCATAGGATTATACCTCCTCATCATTAGTGTGATGAATGCCTTTAAAAATTCTAGTTCATGGGATGTGTAAATCTTCACTCGGGTTCCCAAATATGATGAACCATATGTGATAACTTACTAACATTTCATCAACACACAATCAAGATGAGAACCAAAATAATCTAAAAATACCATGTACATGTCGCCCTCCTTTGGTAGGATCAGAAGGGGATCACTGGCCAGCCTCAGCCTAAACACCTCAAAGGATCTCTAACACTACTTATCCCATGTTAAGGACTTCCATGTATGTTTCAAGGTAGTAAAATTATATGTAATCATAGAAAATGTTTCCATGATCCTCTTATATTATCTCAATAATACAAGATAACTCCTCACATACAACATGATCTTGGGTGGTTACCAAGAATGCATTACATCAATCATTACCAGATACATAGCTAATCAATGCTTAGAGAATACATTCCAAATAATATGGACCTTATGAATCCAAAAATACCACTTCAAGATCTTACCATAAAGATGGTTCACCTAGATCAAGTTTAGGTCCATTATCAAATTCTCCCTATGCTCATTCTATGATGTAGAGTATATGTGAATTTAATTTATAAATACAAATAAAATTGGTCTATATATGAATATGTGATCCAATTAATAATATCCATAATAAAATTTGGGGTATTAGTCACACCAAAAGGCATAACAATGAACTCATATTATCTATAGTGGAAAAGAAATGCAATCCTAAAAATAACATCCTCACTAACCCTAAAATAATTTTAACCTAATATGAGATCGATCTTAGAGAACCAAATTTCACCACTAATGTAGTTCAAAGTTGTTACCAACCTTTATAAAGGGTTTATCATTACCTAATTCCGGAGATAATAGTATTCATAGAGCCTCAAAATCCTATATATCTTTCTAAATAAAAAATCTACTTCCAGCTAGGGGGACATTCCAGGAATTATAAATCCTTTCTTCTGAATGTATTTCAACTACAAACCCGTCAATCAATTCTTAGTGGGGGCCATCAATTATGACACATATGATATTGATGCAGTTCCATGGTCAATATTTGTGAAGAATTATATCTTTCTCCATAGAGACTGTCAAAAAACATATCCGTGGAAGCTAAACATATTATCCATAACTATATATGGAATCTGGATGCCTTAAGTAACTTATGAACCTTGTAATAAAATCATTAATAGATGGGAATTTTTTTGAAGATTTCTTCTAGAAGGACCTACCCATATAGCCATATGCTCTCTCTCACCCATGACAGATAATATTTTTCCATAAATATAGAGGAATATAAGTAACATAAAATGAATGTTTATAATGTAAAACATTACATACACATATTAGATACCCAATATAATGGAAAAATGTTACATGGAAATGAAAAACAAATGTTCCACATGAAAATCTGTCCACAGATTACCAACTTGCACAACTGGTTGATGGTAAATATAGAAGAATATGTTCAAGTAGGTACCTCTATCCATATTCACAGGGTTAAAGAATCATATTGACGTTTGATCTCTCACACATGGGAAATATAAATAATGTAATAACACATGCTTGGGTTTATAACTACTAGGGAAAGAGTTAAAAAGACATAGATTTTACCTCCAATAAACTGAAGAGAATCCTATTTATATGCCTCCATATCCTATAAAAACCACAACCTTAACCACCTTCCCTCCGAGCCTAATGTGGACCACCTAGTGGTGGTGGTGGAATTATATCAAATCAATTTATTCCATAAAAATAACCTCCCTCTGGATCTCCAACAACTCCTTTAATTCCACTAAATTCATGGGGGCCACCCTAACTATGCCTATAAGAACCCCAGTCACAATGCTTTTTATTTTATGGGTGTTCATCCAATATCAATCTACCGTTATGTACATGTTTTATATAGAATTAAATATCCCTGTGAACTCACCCATCATATGAATAATGACTACCCCACGGCTGACTAGATCATTTTCATAAATTCTATGTTATAAATCCACATGCTTGAGTCTTGGTTTGAGTACACCACTTGTGATGAGATCCAGATGACTGCTGTTTTCTTGAGTATTTAGATGTCTCTAACCCATGATAACCAAGATTTCCCCATTCCACATGATGTTCCTATTCTAGTAAGCTTTTTCCCCATACCCACTCCAGCACTCCAACATAAGTGGCAATTCATAAATAGACCACATTGTCATATATTTCCCCACAAAGGGCCTTCTCAAAAATTATGGATCAAACGTATGCTTCCAGATTCACATCAATAGAGTAACATAGGATGTTGATAAATAATCCTGGGATCTTAGTAGCCGACATATCATTCGAATCTATTTTAATATGCTCTAAAATCAGTGTAGAGTAGAGTTGAGGAGGGTAATACTCATCACAAAATAACAACTGAAATTAAAACCATGTGATCATCACCTCCACACATGTTTGGGAATGTAAAATCTACTAGTTCCCAGAAACACCAGGAAGAATCCTAACCATAAGTGCTACCAAGATAGTGGTTATTTTATGAAAAGTTAAGAAACAATGGACCACCACCTTGAGCTAGTCAAATTTATTCATAGGGTCTAGAAAACCATGAAACATAAGTGGTCTCTATCACTAGAACAAGAATAATGTGCTAATCTTGAATGCATAGTTTCACTAAAATTAAAGAGTTATAATATTTTGAACATGAATATGATCCTTGGACTGGGAAACAAGGTAAAACCTCTCCGGTGTAAGTCTATGAATTGAGGCCGCATCACTCAACATATCGTTCTTGCAATCCTATATCAATATCCTAGAAGTTTGACATTAATGATGCATCATTAACGTTAACAAGACATAATGTTGTTTGAGGTGAATTTATTGATTGCTTAATCAATAAGAAAATAAATTTTAAAAGATCCAATCTTATATAAATTTTATACCATTGGTTCCCTTTAAATGAAGATTTAGTATGCCCAGTTAATAAGAATATAGTTAGAATCTTTTTGAATGGATACATTAGATGATTCACCAATAAGAGGTTCCCCAGCTTGATATCCAAACTTAACACACTATGACTCATTTATTAATGTTGTAAATCAATACTCAAAATAAGATCTTACAGAAACACTACCATTTGGGAAAGTACACCTTTGATACCTCTTTGTCACAACCCAACACATTACAGCCCACGTGGCAGCTGATAAGATGAGTATGACACCCAATGACTTTTCAAATAGGATACTGTCTAAGAAATTGTGATATGGAGAAAAAATTCCTAAAATGGGAGGCCTTATCGTACATTCATGAATAAACACACAAAACAAGTTCCATAAATTGTTAATGGATTATAATAATGGATAGAAATATATAGAGTGTAAACCATTCATGCAATAAAATTCTAGTAAATCCATCATGTATTGTAGAATTGTAAAAAATTAAAATGGGAAAATTATGTTCCTAAATAGAAATGAGGTCCCACCCTATGAAAAGGATATTGATGAGTTCCGGACATAGAATTTATAGGACCTATAAACAAACACGGTAACATTTTAATGGTACAACTATATTCCTTAGAGACGCATTCCACCTAGTTCACCAAATATCTTCATTTCATATACATAATAGACAACATGTTTATATGAGTCCCATGCTGGGGTGTGTATGAAAAAATTCATTAGGGTGCCCCAAAATCCAAAAAAGTTGGAAATAGAAATAGTAAAAGGCATCTCAACCCATAAAAAAAGATGGTAAAAAGTAACCCTATACATATACTCATCAAGAAACATGAGAGGGAGAAAAGGTGGATCTCCATACCCATACCCCATCAACAAATTTTGCATCAAATAATAGATCTAATGGTCAATCGTTGATTCCCACCTCTATATGCAACCTCAATAGAATCAATGTGGTGGTCCACCCATTACTTTTGCACTTGAAAACTGAGGGAGAATGAACTCTAGTGGAGGACCCTATCCATTCTTGATATTGATGATGTTTTGTTCCAAATATATTGTCATATCACTCCTTCAATCATTTATTATTTTAGAGTATAACTTTTACCTAGATAAAGAGTTTGGTGGAACGTGCCCTAATGAAATAGGGGAGTACTAAACCTTAAATCCCTCTAATGTTCCATCTATATCACGAACATCTGCCAAACATTACTAAAGGATGTATCCTTCCCATAACACAACATGTCATAACTATAATACCAAAATAAATTATTAAATTTAATACTTATGGGAAACTACTCATGAGAGATTACTCGTGGGCCCAAATCTGAGTCTCAAGGATGGAGATATACAAGGTAGAATTCTCATTTAAAAGTAAACAATGTGTATAGGGTACACAAGATGTTTCTTAGTTATATTGGGGTTTCCCATGTATTACATATTGTGCCCATATACTTTATCCCATGTCCATTTACACTTATCGTGACGGTGTACAATATACTTGTTTGAGTACCATATTCATGACCAGGTACATGGTCATGCCAGTGTACTCCTAGATGTTCCCTTATATGTGTCAGTGTTTGTTCACACGGTTATTCTTGCTTACTCCTTGATGTTACGATATACCTAGTTATGTCTATATCTATGCAATCCAAGGGACATGATAATTCATCTTTCATCTGGTAACACAATGTGTGTGGTCTGAAATGATGTGTGATATTAAACTCTATAAAAAACATAGATACATAAGCCAGAGGACTACATGGTGTGTGATATCTACTGTGCACATCATGTATGTAATGATTTTTTTGAAACTAAATAAATCTCCATGTATCTCACATACAACCTTTTCCCAACTATTTATACCTTGAATGATGTATTGGAACACAAATATTGGTCCAACCATTCCTAATATTTTTTTTGTGGATGGATTCCTACCACCCAAATATTGTGTGGTGCATCCCATCACACAATTCTATCACATTTCCTCAACCATTGATGGATACCCTTTTTATGGTCTGAGATACAATTTCCCAAAACCCTCAACCCACATTTCATCATTATATATTCATAAAACACCAATATAAATGTCATTCATTCATTTATTACGAATCACAAGATTCACTTATGATAAAATCCAACCTGGCCATGTAAATCCATAACCCCAAGAGAAATTAATGAAGAACACAAATAAAAATGATGGTAAAATAAAAATAATTATTTGTAATACTAGTTTCTTATTGTTGTAATTCCATTCCAACATATCATAATACGTAATCCCAACTCAAATCATGGGCCCAATTAATAAAATAAATATATAGTCTCATGTGAAGAATTACAATAGTTAGAAAAGAAAAGAAAATATAAATCCACACATATAAATTTATTCAAGCATGGAAAACAAAAAAATATTCCTAACCTCAGGTTTTGATCAATATTTGGTTAATAAAGTATCACCTATATGTGAAGATGATGTCGTCATTTTTTTCACCTTCCGTCCTATGATTCTCTATGATATGATTGTCATCAATCCATGATCTATGTTCATTAATTGATCTCCTTCTCTATAATCAATCAGGGTTATCCGTATAACCCTAAAAATCTACCAGAAAATCATATTTATTGAAGGAATTAGGGTTCATGGTTATTAAATTTACTGAATAAATTAATCATTTAATTTTTTAACACACTCACCCACGGTTTAAATTCACTGAACACCCGATTCCAACCAATTTTATGTCATTCCTAGTGTTACCTAAATTTTCAATAAACAACTACCATATTATATTTCTTATCCAATGTTTAAATATTTTTTAAAGGATTTTTTAACTTGGTTTAATATATATTAATATTTTTAGTATATCAATTATAGGGTCCTGTGACCCCAAAAACGCAACTCCAACTCAATGAAAAAATCCATAGATATATATATAAATACTAAAAGGAGTAAAATGACAAATATATATTCATTTCTTCTCCTGTATATGGCGATTTATGATATCCCATGAATTTTATGTATTTTAACCAAAAAATATAGAACAAGTTTTAAATAACTCCTCCCTTATATTTAGACAACCTCTTAAGAAAAATCTCATTCCTCTGAGTGTTCATTCTTTATGAGGGCTCTTAGATTCTTACATGGAGTTATATTTTTATATAAATATAGAATTTTATATCTTACGGTATGAATAACTTTTAAAACACTCTAAATTATTCTTTATTCTATTTTTTGGGGCTATAAATTTTAAAATGACTATTTTGTGGATTTTTTATAGGATTATTGATTTTATGATATTTTTTAAAAAATTTCCCATAATTTTAAACATGCTTACACCTACGTGCTATGGATTAGTGGTCCCTAGTATTTTCAATAATTTTTTTGTTTATTTTTTTAATATACAATATCAGTGTTGACTGATGTTAATTACTAAGGACTATAGATAAGTGTAAGAAATATGGTCATCTTATTAAAGTAGTAAAGATGGATTAAATGTGATATCTTAAAATATTTTCATTTGGAAATTAGGGTTAGTAAATCCCTACCCATGATAAATTATAGAGGACCAAATGTTGGTTTTTGGGATCAAATAAAGTTGATATGAATCATAAATCCATCTAATAGGACTATATATGACATATAACCTAGAGCAATGTTATGTATGATATGTTAGTGAATTATATATGACTTTATCATGTTATTTTGGTTAGTATATGGTTACAAAAGGATAATATTATTACCTATGAGGTGACCTATGTAACAATAGTGGTGAATATATGTTTTGTGAATAGAGAGGTGACTCAAAGTCTACATATCATGAGTTTGGATCGATACTCATAATAGGTGGAGTGGAATAAGCTTGCATTCTCCATGAAGATGTTAATAATATGATAATAGGACTAATTATTATGTCTATAGATTCATGAAAAATCAAATTTGTGTGTCTATGAAATTCTAGTGGTGATTTTGAACATGTTGAATATCAAGGGTAAAGTTGTAATTTTTGATGTTTCATAGTGAAATGTTTTTACATTTATTTATATTCAAGAAGTGTATTTTGACCATTGTGTTGAATTATGCTGTTTTTTTGGAAATATTTTTTTTACAAATAATATCTTTTGATAGATAAATTTTCGTTTAATTTTAAAATAAAAAATTTTTATAAATTTTTTTTTCAAACATATTTTTGTATGATAACAGTTTTTAAAGACAAGTGGTAAAGAAATTTTCTATGTTTTTGCCTCACTCATGATCTAATCAGCTACTTAATGATTTATTTTCAATCATGAATTGAATGATTTAATGGTTTAATGGGTGGGTATGATATTGTTTCAATAGGGGAAATAAATCATTGACTCATTATTGATTTATCATTACACTCATATCATTTGTCCAATTTACTTAATATTATCCCATGAATGAAAAAATTGAATTTAATGTGTTAAGTATGAATGAATATATTAGTAAAAAGAAGTAGGATGGACAAATGAGGATAGTGAAACCTGATTTATAGTCATAAGGTAATTATAGTAGGTTACCCAGGATTCTTATATTTTATAATTCTATATTATTCTATTGTGAATTTTATATTTATTGAATGGTAAATATTTAATATTAATATGAAATAATGTTTTTCGTAGTAAAATATATATAAAGAAATATGAATATCATCGTAAATTGATATATATATATATAAATTTAAATCATTATAACATGAGATATTGAAAATGAAAAATGAATGTTTGGAAAAAAGTATAAATTAAATATAAAAATTTATAGAAAATTATTTTTTACTAACAAAAGATTTTTTTTAATTATACCGGATGAATGGTTGAATCTATTCATTTAATGATGTGTTATAAATAAAATAAGTGGGGATTTATATTGATATGATTGATATGATAAAATTGGTAGTGTTTAGTATTTAAAAGATATTTTTAATTTTCCTTTTGAGTTATAGGGGAGATATTGAGAGCGTGTGGATGATATTTTGTAGAAAATAATTTAAATGTCGAGAACACTATTTTTATAAACATTGGAAACTTCATTCCAAATTTGCACTAGGGCTATGCCATATACTATGGATATTCACAAAATTAAACAATGATTATTTCATATAGTAAAATGAAAATGTAATATCAAGTTTATTAGTAATATATTCTAGTGATACAGATAAGGGTTACACCATATTCACACTTGGGACTTTCCACATATCTATGGGGGTTGTAAAATATTCACAAGGGTTTTTGTAGTTTTTTAGATCTCAACAATTTATCTCATATGATAGGACAATGATCTATGAATAATAATGTGGTTGATATAGAAGATATATAATGACATAGATCATTTTTATGGTAGGGCTATTGATGTGGTTTTTGAATTTGTTATGCCCTATATATAAGGAAGGATCCTGACATGGTGGTTAACTACTATGTATATAATTGATAATGACCTTGGTGAGAGCTTAGTATATCTATGTGAATTGGAAATGTTATCTATAAGTGTTGTTTGTGTGGTTGTATTGGTGGGATATAAATTGATTGTGGTGGTATAATTTCATTTATGATTCCTGTTGATGCATTTGTTGATGATGTGGAACTCATTTGATGGATAGTAGTGATACAATAGTGAATATTCTATGTGATGGTGATATAATGACAATAATTTAGGTTGATGTTGGGAGATAATGTGAGATTGGACACATATAATATTTTAAAATCCCCTTTGAGTGAACATGTTCTCAACTATTGTAATAATATAGAGGTGGGTTGAGTCTGTGGGAGTCCCTACATGTTGATATATTGAAATAGTGATAATCCCAATAAGAAGAAAATTTTATAACTAATATTTGATATTTGTGGGGGAAGTTTGTTTTGGTATCTCTCCCTACATGTTTCAACCATATAATAAGATAGTGTACATATGGGTGGAATGCTACCTTACTATTATACAAAATCCTGAGGTCCCTGTAAGTGGGAAACTCCATGTATATATTATATTATGAAATAAAGAGTGGATAAATACTTATTTTATAGCTGTAAATTTGTTTTATTATGGAAATATGGTGTCATTTGATTCTAAATGTTTAATATTTTATAAATATGAGATAAGTGTAATATGGATATACTATTTAGGGATGATTATTTCATTATCTTGAATTATTTTGGTCATTTTTGAATCCATTACTATGTTTTATTCTCACATAATAACGATATTTCAATGGTGGAACCTATTGATTATATTTAAATGAAATAAATATATATATATATATATACATTAGATTACCAAGATATATTTACGTGAGATTCTAAATAACTTTATTTTTGAAACTTATAAACATTTTAGTTGTAGTATTTTCTCTTTTATCCTTATAAATTAAACATATGAGTTTATGGGATTTCCATTGGTTTCTAATTTGTTTTAGATATGTATAACATCAAATTTATTTGATATTTTTTGGTCAAGTAGTCAAGGATGGTAATTTTCATAAATATTATATATGGTGAAATTTAGTTTTCATTCAAAATGGGAATTACATCGATGATTATATGATAATATACCCTTGTTGAATGTTTCCAACTAACAGAATATTGAATGAGGGCCTCAAGGGCCACACACTACCTCATATTGCAACTTTTATAGAGTCACAATGGGGCAAAGTAGTGATAATTTTAGTGCTTTATGAAGTGGTTTGAGAAAATAGGGAGACTTATGTGTTATTAACTCTTAGTTTTGTTTATGACTAGTAGATTGGAATAATTGTTTTTTTAACCCATTTTGTGCATGTGAATACGATATTAGGGTTTGAAAAGCACTATATGAAGTAGGTTGGGCGGAGATTTGTGGTGTCTTTTCAATAACATGTTGAATAGACGGAATTTATATCTGACAGATGATACTGATTTTCATATGATTCTATTAACAAACTAACATATATTTAAAATTATTTAATGGGATATACAGGTGGAGGACTACTAATTTCTAAAATCACGACATTCAATTTTTCCTTGACGTGTTTATATGTATTATTGATCTAGATATAGACAAGGTAAATGGACCAACGACTGGAGGTTTATTTTGAATTAATTGGTATCGAGTAGAGACAATGTTAGCGAATGAAATTTTTTTTGTAGTGTGTAATTATGTAAATTAATTTTTATATTTCCATATATATGATCGATATAATGAGTGATCACCCTTTGATTATAGACATATGACTTGTAATGGGTAACATTATATTATTTTATGATTATATGATTGTGATTCGGATTTATCACCACCACTACACTATTTATTTTATTATATTTGATTTATGGTTAAAATATATTTTGATATTGGATAGTTATGATATAAATGGAATAGTTTACTGAATATATAGATTGGTCCATCACTACTATTTATAAACCTATAGAATCTGTGAAGGCAGTGATGAGGCCATGTGGAATTACCTAGTTTAGTTCATACATATGGATTATATTGTAACACCTTGATATTTTATAATATATTTATCCTTAATAAATTTAATGCGTTTAATATTGTGTGTTTTACCCAACAAAAAACTAAATTTAATAATGTTTTTTTATAATTCACAATGAAATATATATTCAGACAATTAAATCATATATAATTAGTAAAATCATTTATGACATGTTGTCAATTAATTTTTTATAGATAAAAAAATTATTATTGAAAAAATTTTGAATTTTATTATATAGTTATATTATTTGAAATATAATTTTTTTGAATATTTTAATTTTTTAGTGAATAGTTAGAAATACCATTTTTACAAATACCGTGACATTAATGACATCATAGTAAAGCAAGCATGCCTTAAAAATATATGACAAAATTCTCTTAAATAAATATAAGTTTAAGAAGTAAAATATTTCATTAAAAACTATTCTAATAAATTTGTAAACCAACACGTGCCTTTTTGGAATCCTAATAATATATTAATAATATAAAAACATTGTTGGGTTTGTGAATTTAATATTGATGCTGGATGGTACCTTCTAGTTTTGGAATGGTTCAAATGAAAAAAATACTTCATTTTTATAATATGTTGATAAATTTTTAGGATTCCCCACTACCCACATTTTTTTGTCAAAACAAGTTAACATTATTTTGACACCTAAAAGAATTTGTTTCTTTAAATTGGGTTCTAATAATTATTATGATATTTCAATTAATTTCAACAAGATATATTATTTTAATTGTATAAAATTGATTAAATATTTTGAATCTATTTTTAAAATTTGGAAATTTAGTCAATTCATTTTCAGTTAATGAATAATTACCATGATAATGGTGTGTTAGTATGATAAGAGTGAAATCAGTTAAAGATGAGTTAAACAAAGTTATATGGCTTCAAATAACTATAAAATCAGTCTAAATGTGATTATTTGAGGGGATGTAGACCTTAACATATATTATCTTCTAAACGGGGTAAACTTGTTGCCACTTCCCCATGAAAATCAAATTATATTATTTTAAAGTAATGAATATTTATAAGGGTGACACTACCCAAATTTAAAAAATGGTACCTCCTCTCCAAACTTCACCACAGTCATTGATCACCCCATGTTGTCCAATATAGATCCAAATCACATCCCAAATATCCTCCCCATTTCCAAGATGTCTTTTTTTAATAGAATACTTATAATAGCAGTAATAACAGGTCTTCCAAAAGATGTTACACAGGGAGGAGGTATAAGTCATAACTGAACTCTTTCTTGTTTATTTCTTTTTACACCTCACTAATATATTTTCTACTGATTCCAAAATAACTAAATCATTATATTCACTAAGAAAGAATCTTATTATAATGATGGAAAACCATAGTTGACCTGCATTTCATTCTTTGGAAAAAGGAAACATTACTCATGCGTACTTTTGGACTATCTCCTCAATAAATCAAGGTGATAAAATTTTTATTTTAACAATAAATGGATGGGTTGAAGGATGTACTTATTGAATAGTTATTTTATTTATGAAGTATTAATATATTTTTCAGGAAATTCACTGTTTACCCTTCACTATTTCTAATAGAAATGATATTTTCAATACATCTCAATGGTATTTTTAACATTCAATGCACACAAATTTAAACTTTTTAGTAATGTTGAATGATGTTTGTAATTTTGATGAGTTTTGAGAAAAAATTCTAAAATTCCTAAATTCTAGAATTTAAAATTTTTTTGTAGCATTTATGTTTTGGTAATAAATTTTAAAATACTAATCGAATTTGATAATTTATTGTATAGAATCCCTTGAATAGTGGGATTCATTTAACCCAATTGGTCCATGTGTTGAATTAATAATTTTATGCCCCAAAAAACATTCTCTTTTGGAATATGAATAATTTGAAAATATTTATTTACCTTCTATAAATATGATATAAGTTGAGATAAATACCATAAAAGAATTTTATTATATCTAGAAACTAAAAGAACTCCAATGTTTATATTATTATTAAATATCCCAGAAAAATTATCTCCTAAAATTAATTTTTGAATGCACCAATGTGGACAAAGATGAAGGGGAACTTCGACCAGAATGAGTTTAATTCACTAATTTGCTGAAAATGTTCTAATATATATCCAATATATCCCAACATTTACAAGTAAATAGATATAATAAGTGTAATAAACAATTAATAAGGTAACCTATTGAGATTTGAACTATATGATTTCTTAAATCAATAAAACTTTAGGTATACATTGAAAAAACATTAAATTTTCTGCCCCGCTTCACTAAATATTTTCCTCTCTACATCATTTCAGAGGTTGGTTGGAGATATTGATCAATGTTATAACGGAGGCACATGTGAGAGGAGAGAGGAATTAAATTGTAATAATCAATCTATGGATTTATAAACTCTATGTCATGGTGGTATTAGATATCTGAGGATTCATTTACTTTTGAGTTGATCATTTCAAGGTATTATTATTATATTTTTTGAAAAGATATATTCAAGATTAAAAGATGTCTATTATCTTACATTAATTAAAATTACAATTTTTTGTATTTTTTATCAATTTATTACTGTAAAATAATTTCCCTATGGTTTAGAATTCTTTGGCCGTGGTCCCCCCATTGGGCACAAAAGTCAAATTAGATTCAGTTGGTTGGAGGACTTCAATTAATCAGATTCCTCTAATAAGGGGATCAACACACATATTTGAGGTCTAAATATGGTTTCAAGTTACTTTTAAGGTATTTTCTCAGTTATTTATGCATTCATTGAGATTTTTTTCGTAAATTAATTTTTAGACATAGACAAAATGTGTGTCTAATGTAGGAAACATGACCACAACAACAATCTCTAGTATTCTAGTTTCTATCATTCCTACTCCAAACCTCTTAGTTATAATTTAAAATCATATTGTGATTTTGTTTAATTTAACTTCTTTATCTCCTTTTAAATACACAAATTTAACTATAAATTTAACCAAAAAATAATAATAAAAGTGACACTTGGATAAAATAGCCAACAACCACCTCATGACAAACCCAATGGTAACCACTAAGAAAAAATCTATTGGGGAAATTATTGATATGAATTTTATGAAAAAACTATAATGAACCAGACCTATCCAAGTAATTCCCTTGAGATAATCTAATGTCGGGGGTGTTCTGGGAGGTGTCAATGACTCATTTCTACAATTTTTCCAAAAGAATCCAATTTTTATGTCGTCGATTCATTTTGTAGTCTTCGTGTCGATGAGTCATTTTTCTACTGTTGGTGTTCGAGTTTAATTATTGTACTACCGGTGTCGGCGAGTAATTTTGTACTATCTGTTTCAGTGAGTCATTATTGTACAATTGGTGTCCACGAGTCATTTTTGGACTATCTTTGTTAGTGATTAATTTTGTACTGTCGGTGTCGGTGATTCATTTGGTACTGTCGGTTTCGGGGATTCATTTTTTGTATTATCGTTGCTAATGAGTCATTTTTGTGGTTTCGGTGTCAGTGATTCATTATGTACTATTGGTGTCAATGATTCATTCTATACTGTAGGTGTCAACATTTCATATTTATACTGTCTATGTCAACATCAGCATCGACGTCAGCATCAGCATCGACATCGATGTCATTTCCAGATATCCCAGGTTTTTCCAGTTTCACCCAAGTTATATGTTTTTCAACGTAACATTATAACATATCAAGTCTCAAACGTTTTTCTATCCTATTGCACCATTTCAGTGGAGAAAAATTAAATTCTAAATTTTTGTAGCATCCCTAAAACCTTGTAATGACTTAACCATGTGGTCAAACTATGAGACGAATTTCAAGTACATTGAAATTGTCTCCCTAGTTTTTAAGATATTTCCTTTCCAAAAATCGAGATCTCTTCATTCCTTTTACATTTTGGTTTCCTGTGGTGCACCTCAAGCATTCATCCCCAAATAAGTTGTGTTCCTTTTCTAGATCCCTCTATTGTTCAGTTTTACTTGGAGTTCTCAGCTTCTCACATTACCCCCTATTTGGACCAAGGAGGAGTTCTGGTCATCTTTTGTTCCAAATAGGTATTTTTAATTCATCTCACTTCAATTGTGTATCATGTGGGTTTGGTGTAGTAATTTTTATTGGGATAGAATGACTGAATTCTATCTGTAATAAGTGAAGTAAATGTGGGGGGAAGACGAAGATGAAAGGATAGTTAAGCCTGTTATGATAATAGGCATTGAATTGAAGATGGATGAACATTGAGCAATGTTTTATTTTATTATTTTTGTTTTATGATTATAAATTGTTGGGTCTATAAGTCATTCTGAATAATCATGGTCGTTGATGACCATTGCTTAGGCATTTGAGATGTTCTTGTTCTTGATATTGATAATCTATGAATAATCGCAAATTGGAATCCATTTAATCGTGTACACTTGGTAAAATAAATGGATTCCCCATGATCAAACTTGTTCTATGATCACCCATATCATATAAAGTGGAGTTAAATAACACATATTACAAAATCAGAATATGAAGGGATTTATGGTGTGGCTATGTGCTACGTTTGGATGGATTTTTTTCTCCATGGGGGTTTAGTGAAGTTTCTCTTGGTATCCTTGTTATAGGTCCGGGGGTGGACATAGGGAACAAATTCATGTTTGGGGTATGGTCTGTTTGTATAGTGGTGCTACTGTTTGGTGGTTCTGTGTTCTGGGATTTTTTTGATGGGATCGTACTGGAGGTGTGTTAGAATCTCATGTTGAGATATTTACTGACTTTTGAATGGATGAACATGTAGAAAGCGGGACTCCTTTTTTTTGTTATGTCCATTGAGCTACATTGTGTATTGGGACTACAATGTGGTTATGTGCTATTTGTACAGTGGGACTATAGTTTGATATGCTTGTTGTGTTGACAATGGTTATATATAGTGGCTTTCTATGTAGTTATAGGATTAATTGTTGTGAACTCCTTAATAAATAATGAACACCGATTAAATGAAAAGGGGTTTTGGTTTATGCATTCGTTGGGCCTGTTTGGTGGTTGGGCATATAGGGGTAGTAGAAAAGGTGGTTATATGTGGGATGATTGTTTGAATGAAAGCATTAAGTTTGGATTAGTTATTATTTAAAAATATGAATAAATTTTTGTTCTTTATGATTTTTAATATGCACCCTAACATTATTGATAAATACATGTCAAACACCCCCATTTCATGGGGCCAGGTGTATTTCTCAACATTTAGGTGGGGTGATGGATGGCTGGTTACTAACATTGATCCTCTAACTCCCTTCCATGTTATTAACACTCAGGCATAACTGGGCTGGGAGAAATGATTTGAGGTTAACTAAAACCCACGATGCTTCAGGATGGTTGTATTGTGGAGGAGGGGTTCAAGGGTCTATGGGCCTGGTTTGTTTCCTATGTGTCATTAGGATGAGGCCCATGTATTTTTAGGTTATAGGTGTGGTTGTTGTGTTCTAGGTGTTTGTGGGTGGGATGTGTGTGGTTTGTGGCCCAAGTGTGTGCGGGAAGTTGTGGCAGTAGGACTACATTTTTGGAAGGGAGGTGACAATCATATGTTATCCATTTGGAATTAGCAGTTAACTAGTGGGAAAAGTGGTATGAGGTACCAAAATAGTCAATGTTATTATATTATTACATTACTATACTTGTGTTATCTGGTGAGATTTCCTTACAGAGAGAAGGTAGTTTAGCATTTTTTCATGGCAGGTGTGGTTGGTTTTTTTATTTTCATAGGGGAATTAGTATGATTCTCCCTCTTCTACATGAGTGAAATTAGTATCCCCAATGGATATACATGTATTATCACTATACGCTATAAAAATATTTTTGGGTTTCTAGGAGGACATTGAGCACCACATTGGACTTTACTATCTCAGATGTTGGGATAGTTTTTGTGTTACATCTAAGTATCTTTCATTTGTTACATTATTTTGTTCATTGGTTGTACTTTGGTCGTATTTTACTTTTAAATCATGCATGTTTTGGATTTATGTTTCCTTCATATAAAAGTTTTGTGTTTTTTTGGATTTTTACCATCTTATCTTCTGATCTTTTTTTCATTAAAAAGGGAAACACCTTCCATTTTGTGTGATATTCTATACCCTTGGTTCTTTTTTCCACTTTGGAGCCAATTAAAGGCGGGTCTTTGGGGTCGTTATCTTTCCATCAACATGAAGAAGCAATGGCATGAAATTTTTTTGTCCCTTCCCTCATCTTGATTATGGTGGGTGAATACAGAATGGTATCTAAGGTGATTGTTAAGAGATAGGATAGTGTTCTTTTTTAGGGACAATGAGTATTACATGGGATGGTTGGGAAACAGTGTCAGGAAATCTTGGTGCGTGAAATATTCTAGGGAATAATGGCTAGGACAATGTATATTAGGGCCCAGCGTGATCCAATGTAAGGACATTGGGCCCTCTGAATGGCCAAGGATTGCAACACTGATTGCAGGTCAGAGACCCTAGGAATGAAAATTTCCTCATAATAACATCTGATCAATTTCTTATTTGGGTGTTTTGGGAAATTATGATAAATAAAGAGATAAAATAAAAATTTGATGAAACTTTCATACTGCCCAGGCATAAGACATATTTTTTTACCTTTTAAGCTATGGAACCTGGACGTCTCGACATGTGGTACAAGTAGTTGAGGCCTAATAGCCCGACCTGGTTTATATGCGAGGTGTTGATCGAGAAGGGGAAGCTTACTTGTAGAATAATACCCTTAATTCATTCCAGTGGAAAACCCTTGGGACGTTCAATGTCAATGTTTCAAACATGGATATAGGAAGATTGCTTGATTAGTGTGCAATCACCCTTACCATGATCCGAGCTCTGCAATAGTAGTAGTGCATCTTATGGAGGTGATCCAGATGCGAGTAGTTGCATGTCAGTGGTAGACTCTTTACATCATAGGGAGGAAGATGAATGATGTTTCTTGTGATGAAATTGAGAAGGAGTTGTGGCCTAATTTTCTATCCACGATGATGAAGGTTATGGAGAGAATGTAGCTGCTCTATCTTGAGTATGAGAGTATCCGTGGGGGAATTGGGGATCAAGTTCAATTATTTCCTCAGTTTTTATCTGGAACTCATTTCTAGTGAGGATTCTCGAGCGAAAATCTTGGAGGATGCCCTTCGAACATATTATTAGTATCCATTTAATCCATCCACTTCGGTGATATACATAGAGGTTCAGATGAGGGATGTGGTAGTAGAAATGATTCACTCACAGGGTAGTGTTCTATGTGATAGGGTTCAGTTATGTTTTTCAAAGAGGAAGGTAGTCAGTAGGAAGTCTCTAGCCCCAGGGCCTTTAAGGTTTCATCCATCGGGGAGTAGGCCTCAACAGTTCCAGTTTTAGTCTCTTGCTTCTTACACCTTCCCCATAGTCCCAGGACTGAGGTGACTTATCCTTGGAGGTTGTGGATATATTTGGAGACAGTTCCCCATTTGATCTCTGTACTCACTAGACCATTTCAGCAAGATAGCCATCATGCCCTTTTTCCATTGATGGAAGATGGCGCATGAGTAGGCTAATCTCATGGTTATCCTTAGGGAACTCAACCCAACATTGGTCGAGGAGGAAACTGACAGCTGAGGGGAAGAAGAGCTAGGTGTGGGCAGTTTCACACCACCGAGGTGGCAGTTCTAGTGGGGACCAAGGTTGCTCGATGTAGGATCAGACTATTTAACACACTTTCATGTGATGTTTTTTGATTTAAGAGCATCACACTCCTTAGTTTCACCTAGTCTAGCCCATGCTTTAGGATTAGACCTAATGTGACTTTCTATGACCCTTTTTTGAGCACACTTGTTGCAAGTCAGTACAATATTTTGTTATTCTGTGGGGATGTAGACTGATATTAGTGATGCATCAGTCTAGTGGGGATCTTCTTCTATCATAGCTTTAGCCAAACGATGTCATCCTAGGAATCTATTTGTTGTTTTCTGTGCACACCATTATTAATTTATTTTAGAGAAGATTCATTTTTTCATATGTGGATATCCAACGTGTATCATTTTTTGGCATGAAGAGATGTCAGGTTGGCATCCAACGTATGAATCCTCTTCCATATTTTTTGTTCAAGAAGTCAGTGGAATCACCTAACAAATAGATGGTGGAGGTTCTGGGGGGATTTTAGAGTGTTCCTAGATGTCATCGCAAAGAATTTTGAGGATCTACCCCCTCGATGTGACATTGAGTTCATAATATACTTACAACCCAGTTCTCATCTGACATAGATGGGTTCCAATAGGATGATGCCTTCTATGTTGAGTGAGTTGCAGATTAAATCGACGATCTAATGAGGAAGGCCTTCATCCGTCCCAGTTTGTTGTATTGGGTTGCTCCGATCATGTTTTAAAATATGGTAGATGGTGTTCTGAGGCTGGGCATTGGCCAGCAGAGAATAAATCTGGTAATTTTACAGAACCATTACCCAAATACTAGAATAGATGATCTTTTAAACCAGATGAGTGGAGTCGGTTGGTTCTCTAAGACTGATCTATGGTACCGATATCGCCAGTTGAGTGTGAAGGAGGGTGACCTCATTATGACTACTTTCAGGTGTAGGTATGGTCACTTTGAGTTCGTGGTCATGCCTTTCACTGTCATAAACACACAAGCTGTGTTCATGGGGCTCATGAGATCTATTTTACGTGAGTTCTTGGACAGTTTCATCATCGTTTTCATCAAAAAAATCCACATATTCTCAAGGCCAAAGGAGGATCATGTCGTTCATCATAGGACTATCTTGGAGGTCCTTTGACTCAAATAGAACATTAGGAAGTAGTCGATGTTTAGGTTCTGTATGCAAGAGGGGAACTTAATAGGACATAATGTGTCTCTGTAGTGGATAGATTTAGACCCATCAAAGATCTAAGAGGTTGTTTCTTGGGCAATGCCAAATAATGTGGAAGAGGTTTCTAGCTTCCAAGTTCTGGTAGTCTATTATCAGAATTTCCTACCCGACATCTCATGTGTTTCCACATTGTTGAAAGCAATCACCAAGAAAGACCCGTCCTTTTGTGGAGTGAGAAGAGTCAGGTAACACTTAGCTATTTGAAGCGGAGGTTAGTCAGTGCTCCAGTGTTGTGGTTTCTGGAGGAAGTGGTGGTGATCGATGTGTTTAGGGACACATTCATCATTGGATTGGGATGTGTGTTGTTATATTATAGAGGAGTGATATATTATGGGTCTATGTAGTTAGACTACCATGAACATACCTATTCTACCCAATATCTGGATCTTATAACGATTGTGTATAAGGTGAGGTTGTGGTGGAATAAACTCATCGAGGAGAACATCGTGGTCTTTATAGATCAGAAGAGCATGAGGTACATCTTTTCCCAGCAGGACATAATCATATGGTAGTAGAGGTGTTTTTAGTTTTCTAGGACTATGGATTTGGGATATCTTAGACCGAAGGTAAGGGAAATGTTGTGTCCAATTCCTTGAGTTTGACGTCGCATAGGGAAGTGGTTCGAGAATCTACGGATGCTTGGAAAGATATAAACATGTTCGCTGCCTTACACCTGGATGTTGGGGTGGATAGTGGAATAGCCTATATATTTTAAATGAGAGTACAATATTCATTTATGTGGTTGGTGGATGAGTCTCAGTGGGGAGACCTAGAAGCTGAAGTGATGTCTTATCAGATTGACCAGGGCGATGCTCTAGAGGGATGGTCAGAGAATGGGCATAATCAGATTCTCTTACATGGGATTTTTCCCCAGTGGTGATGCACGATTGATTTCTCTATGACTCCCATATATCACCACTGGTTGTACCCCAAAGAGTTTCCAAGATGTACCTAGTCTTGGGGGAGGACTTTTTGTGGGTTGGGGGAAGTAGGTAGTAGCGGAGTTTGTGGAAAGGTTCCTAGTGCGTCTGCAGTTTAAGGCTATGTATAGTGTTCATGGTGGTCTATTACATCCCTTAGATGTCCACAAATGGAAGTGGGATGACATCTCCATGGATTTCATCATAGTGTTACCCATGGATCTGTGGTGCTAAATTTCTATCTTTGTAGTGGTTGACTGGGTGATGAAATCATTTCACTTCTTGACGATCAATGAGTCGAGCAAGTGGATGCCTTAGCAAGGAGAAATGTGGATGAGGTGGTGAGGCAGCATGGGGTTCTAAGACCCCTTATCTCAGATCGGGATGCAATGTTTACCTCATGATTTTGGAAGGGATTTAATTGTTATTTGGACACCGCGCTACGACTTAACTTCCTTCCACCATCACATGCATGGGTAGATATAGAGGACCATCCAGATGTTAGAATATATTCTTTGGGAGTGTGTTCTGGACATTAGAGGATTGCGGGGTTGACACATTCCTCTGGTAGTTTTTTTCTACAATAATCACTATCACTATATCCATGGAATGAAACCATTTAAGGTTTTGTATGGACATTCGTGTTGTTCACCCTTGTTCTAGATATAGATTAGGGAACCAACCCATGTTCGAATAGAGGTAGTGAAGAGAATGAAGGAGAAGGTTCAGTTTATGTGTGAGAGGATGACAGTGGATTTGGACTGACAAAAGTCGTATTCTGATGATAGGAGGATGACCGTGGAGTTCGAGGATGGGGACCCATTATTTTTTATTGTTTCCCTTTGACGTGGGCAATAGAGGTTCTTTAAGGGAAGCATGCTTTCTCCTAGAATCATCCAACCACTCCAAGTTTTTGGTTGAGTAGGTGAGGTGGGATATCAGTTGGCATTTCCACTAGGGTTGTAGAGGGTCCACAATGTCATTCATGTCTCTCCTGTTCATAAGTATATACACAATGACTCCCATGTCATTGAATGGGGATCATTAGATATCGAGGATGAGAGACATTCAGGGAGAGGCCAGTGGAGATCCCGTACCATCAAAAAAAGGAGCTTCATAGATGGACCATTTATTTAGTTCAATTGTTGTGGAGGCATGGTGGTCTCTTGGAGAGTACGTGGTAGTGGGATGCATTGATGTGTGCCCAGTACCCAAAGCTATACTGATTTTTACTCTTATGTTTTTCTTTATGATTTTCATATGTTGTTATTCCTGGAATTATTGCTATGAAATTAGTTATTTACATTTATCTGATGTCTGAGAAGTCTTGACATCTTGGAATGGGAGGACCAAATTTCGAATCCAGATCCATTAGTTCAGATGTGATTAAACCCATTTTGGGAGAGTCATTGCCACTGAAAAATGATATTATCTTGACATGGAGGAAGGGTCACCCTAATCCATGTGTCGGGAGAATGTGAGATTTGATGTTCATATGGTTGTCTGGATCGGTAGCAACCAGGGATGTGTTCGGGGATTTTGAGGTCTTAACTCTAGTTTTTATACAACAAAGGGTGGTTTTTCCTTGAGAGGTATTTTATGGAGTTGTTGTTCAGACACCTCTTTCATCTAGTATGGTTTTTAATTATTGAGGGTGAGAATAGTTTTAGTGGTATATGTTGTAATGATTCAGAACCCTTGAGGCCATTATATTGTGAAAATCTAGTTTCTGGTGTGTTTTGGGAGGTGTTAGTGACTCATTTCCAGAGCATTCCAATAGAATCCCATTTTTTAGTCGGCGAGTCATTCTATACTGTCCGTGTTGGTGAGTCATTTTTGTATTATTGGATTAATCAATTCATTTATGTACCATCGGTGTTAGTGACTCATTTTGTACTATTGGTGTGGGTGAGTCATTTTTGTACTATCGGTGTCAGTGATACATTTTAGTACTGTTAGTTTCAGCAAGTCATTTTGTACTATTAGTGTCGGTGAGTCAATTTGTACTATCAGTGTCGGTGAGTCATTTTGAACTGTTGCTATCCGTGAGTAATTTTTAAACTGTCATTGTAATTGAGTCATTTTTGTACTATCAGTGTCAGCGAGTCATTTTGTATTATCATGGTTGGTGAGTCATTTTATACAATTAGTGTCAAAGGGTAATTTTTATACTATCCACATCGACTTAAGCATTAGCGTATGTGTGAGTGTCATTTCCATTTTTCTCAAATTTTTCGTGGTCTCCCCTTGTTATGTGTATTTAATCATTAAATAATAAACTATCAACTCGAAATTACTTTTCACGCCCTTTACACCATTACAAAGGGGAATAATTAAATTCGCTATCTATAGCAAGCCACAAAACATGTAATAGACAAAACGTGTAGTCAGACAATGATCCGATTTTCAAGAACATTGAAATTGTCATCTTGGTTTCTAGGATATCACCTTTTTATAAACCGAGATCTCTTATTCACTTCATTTTTTTCATTTCACTTGGTGCAACTACATAATTTCTCTTGAAATGTATCATGTGCCTATGTTATAGCCCTCTCCTGTTCAGTTTTTCATAGTGTTTCCTTCTACTTGTGAAACCCCTTGTTTGGAATAAGGATGAGTTCAGGTCATCTGTTGTTCCAAGTAGGGATTCTTCCTTCATCTCTCACTAACTGTGTACCATTTAGGGTGGGTGTAGTGATTCTTCTTGGGAGATAATAAATGTATTATTCCTTTAATAAGAGTAATAAACAAGGGAGAAGATTATTATAAAAAGATAATAGGACCTATTATGATAATATGGAGGGAATTTTTTATGGATGAATGTTGAGTGCAATTTTATTTAATATCCTTTTTTCTTTACTATAAATTGTATTGGTTGTAAAGAATTTTAAAAATCTTGGCCATTGGTGGCATTTTCTTGTGCAGTGGTGTTTTTTTGGTTCTTGTTATGGATACACAATAAATAATCACAAATATCAATCCATTTAATCATGTACACATGGTTTAATAAATCGATTCCCTGGTATCAAACATATTATGTGATCACCCCTATTATTTAAAGATAATTAAAGAACCAATATTTCTAAATTTGAATATGATTGGATTAATGGTGTGGTTGTCTGCTATGTTGGGTTGGGTTTTATACTTCGTAGGGGTTTTGTGAAGTTTCTATTGGCAGCCTTGTTATGGGTACAAGGGTGGATAGATGGAATGACTTTGTGTTTAGGGTGTGACCTGTTTGTGCAGCAGGGATGCAGTTTGGTGGTCTTTTTATGTGGGGTTTTTTATGGGGGTGGAATATGAGGTGTGAGGGAATATCATGTTGAGAGATTTACAGATTTTGGAATATATGGAATTATAGGTTGTGGGTATTACTTTTTTTGTTTTGTGGTTGTCGAGTGATTTTGTGTAGTGGGACTACAATGTGGAAATGAGGTGTTTGTGTAGTGGGACTGGAACATGACTTTCTTGTTGTGTTAAATGTGGTTAGATGTAGTGGTATCCTATATAGTTCTAGGATTAATTATAATTAACTCTTTAACAAATAATGACCAGTGATTAAATGAAAAAGTTGTTGGGTTTATTATTTGGTTTCGACTATTGTGTGGTTGTACTAATAGGGTTAACAACAAATGTGGTTCGGGGTCTGATGGTTGTTTCTTTGGAACCCATAAGTTTGAATGAGTGATTGTTTACATATATGTATAAATTTTAGTTCCTTGTGAATTTCATTATGTAACCAACCCTTGTTGAGATCTATGTTCAAAACACTCTCATTTTCAAGGGGGAGGTTGTCCTTCCCAACATCTTGGTGGGAGGATGTATGGATGGTTACTAACTTTATTCCTCTCACCCCTTATGGGTTCTTACCACTCAAGCATATCAGGGTAGGATGTAATGACTTGAGGTTTACTATATCCCATGATACTTTTGGCATGTTGTGTTATGGATGAGGGGCCCAATTGTTTTTGGAACAGGTTTTATTGCCACATATCTTCGTGATGGGGCCCATGTATTTTCGGGAAAAAGGTGTGCTTATTTTGACCCAGGTGCCTTTTGGTGGGATATGTGTGGATTGTGTCCCATGTGTCTTTGGGAAGTTGTGGTTGTGGGACATCATTAGGGGAAGTTTATTAGTTTCAAGATGTTAATAATTATGAATGAGAAGTTAACAAGTGGGAAAAGTGGTGAGGGGTACCCAAATGATTGATGTTCTTGTATTTTTAACATACTTGACATGTGCTCTTTGATGAGCATGCCTTAGTGAGGTTGGGATGGTTGGTGTTTCCCTTGGCATGTGTGGTTGGATTTAATTGTTCTCACATGGGTAATAGTATGTTTCTTACACTTGTGCATGTTTGACTTTGGTCTCCCTACTGAGTATACTTGTATGCCCACCCTACTCTGTAAAAATGTTTTCATGTATTTATGGCGACTTCGTGGACATTGATGGACTTCACTAGCTCGAGCGTCAAGATAGTTGTTTTCATTTTTCTTATCCTCATTCTTTTGGTACATTCTTTGGTGCATTGGTTGTACTTTTTTCATAGTTCATATTTAAATCATGTATGTGTTGGATTGATGATTCCATTATATGAACTATTAGTGTTGTTTCGGTTTTTTACCATCTTATATCCTGATCATGTTTTCATTAAAAATGATAATGCCTTCCATTTTGTGTGAAATTTTATACCCATGGTGCTATTTTCCACTCCAGGGTCTATTGAAGGTGGGACATGTGGGTCATTATATCGCTTTCATCATAAAAAGGAAGATAGATTAACTTCGATGTCCAATCCCTCATCTTGAAAACGGTAGGTCAGGACAGAATGGTATCAATGGTGATGGTTGAGAGATAGGATAGAGTTTAGTGTTAGGCATGGTGAATATTTAATGGGATAATAGGGAAATAATGTAAAGAAACATTGGTGTGAAATAGGATTGGAAATATTAGCTAGGACATTGTATTGTAGGTCCCACCGTGATCCGATGAAAGGACTCCAGACCTACCGAAAAACCAAGTGAGGCTACACAAATTTTAGGGTAGAGACTATAGAAAAGGTACATGCATCACAATGACATGTGATCTTGTGCATCTTTTGGTGTTTTGTAATATTAAGATAAATAAAGAGTTAAAATAAATCCTATTAGAAATATTACATACTACCCAAGATTAGGATATCCTTGTTTACCGTTTCATTTATGGCACCCAGATGTCTCTGAAGTGTGGTATGATGAGTTGAGGCCCAACAGGTGACCTAGTTGATAAGAAAAGGGTTGATTGAGAAGTGGAAGATGACTTGTTGAAGATGAACCTCTTTATTCTTTCAAGTTATTGACCTTGGGGGAAGTAAACAGGATGTGTTTTAGACATAGATATGGGGGGATGGATCTAAGAGAATACGATCACCCTTACTTAGGTCCAGGTTATGAAGAGTACTCAATTCTTGTTGCAGTGAGCTATATGTGAGGTGCAACGTGTCCATGGTTAAAAGTTTATATTGGAGAGAGGAAGTAGACCAATACATCATGGGATGACATTAAGAAGGAGTATTTGGTTGAATTTATCTCCTCAGAAATAAAGGCTGAGAAGAGACAAGAGATTTTATTTCTTTAATATGGGATTATGTCAGTGAGAGAACAAGGTATAATGTTCAAGGATCGCCTCTGTTTTTCTTCGGGTCTCTTTCTAGGTTAGGATCCTCGAGCGAGACTCTTGGAGGAGTCCCTTCGACATTCACTTCAGTATGAAGTTACCCCTTTCACTCTGCTGACATACTTAGAGGATCTGAAAAAGGATGAGATAGTGGAGAGGATACATTTTTGGGGAGGTGTACTATGATAGGGGATCCGACAGTGTTCATAAAAGTGGAAGGTAATCAACATAAAATCTCTAGCATCTGCGCCTGCTAGGTTTCAACCAGCGGGGAGTATGACTCATCAATTCCAGTTCTGGTCTTCTATTCCTCGCATGTTTCCCATGAACTCTTGACCAAGGTGCTTTGTCTATGGATTCCTTAGACATCTTCTGAACAAGGGCCCAGTTCGAGCTTAGTATGGTGGAGTTCGACATGTTCGGTACCCACCTCAGCAATAGTTTCCATACAGTCCATTCCAGTAGTAGGGACATCAGACTCCTGTTCCACTGAGGGATGATGTTGTAGGAGTAGTCCGACCATAGGGTGCTCTTCAAGGAACTCGAATTGGGCGTGGTCAGGGTGGTGGATGAAAACTGAGGGGTAGATGAGATGGTAGTGGTTAGTTGAATGCCTCCAAGGAAGATGTTCTAGTGGGGTCAGAGCTGTTTCGTGGTACGATCATTCTTTTTAGCACTCTTTCTTGTGGTTTGTTTGATTCAAGAGTTTCACACTCCTTTTTCACCTTGTAAGGCCCATGATTTGGTAGTAGACCTATAATGAATTTTTGTGCCCCTCGTGTTGAGCATGCTAGTTGGAAGTCTGCCAATTTTGTTTTATGTTTAACGGGGATGTAGACTGAGGTCAGGGCCACATAAATCTAGTGGGGGTCTTCTTATACTATAGATGTATCCATATGATGTCATCTTATGCATCGAATGGTTGTTTTATATGCATGTTGTTGTCAACTTCTTCCACAAAAAGTTTATTTTTAGATGTGGATGGATAGCACATAGCTTTGTTTGGCCAGTGGAGGTGTCAGGTGGGAAGATGTCATGAGGAACCTTTTCTCCCTTTTTTGTCCCAGATGTATGTTGAATCAAAATATATAGAGATGGCGGAGGTTCTGGGGTTTTTCAGAGAGTTCATGGATGTCTTCCTAGAGGAGGTTTTGGCTCGACCCCATCGACGTGATGTTCAGTTTATAATATACTTGCAACATGGTGACTGTTCGATTTCGATGGCTCCATATAAGATGAAGCCTTACTTGTTGTTGGAATTTCAGATTCATATTGATGATCTAATGATAAAGGGCTTCATCGGGCCCACTGTGTCACCATGGGGTGTTCCAGTCTTGTTTGTAATGGAAGAAGATGGTAGTTTTAGGTTGTGGATCGACCAACAGAGAATGAATTAGGAAATGTTCAAGAACCATTACCACTTTTTGAGGATAGATTAGCTTATAAACTAGATATGTGGATATGGTTAGTTCTCTAAGATCTATCAGTGGTCTGGATATTATTAGTTGAGTGTGAAAGAGGGTAACATCCCGAAGATTGCTTTAAGGTGCAGGAATGGGTACTTTGATTTCATGGTCATGTCACTCGGTGTCACAAACACTTATGCTATTTTCATGGGGTTGATGAACTCTTTTTTGTGGGTTCCTAAATAGTTCTTCCCTGTGATCATTGAAGAAATCGTGATCTACACAAGGTTAGAGGAGGAGGACACCGAGCATGTGAGGATAGTCATGGAGGACCTCCAACACCATTAGCTCTTTGGGATGTTGTCCAAGTGAATGTTCTGGACATGGGAGTTTCACTTCCGTAGACATGTCTTGTCTCAGAAAGGGATAATATTATACTCATCATGGGTTGAAGTGGTTATTTCCTGGGATGCATCCAAGAATGTGGTGGAGGTTCATATCTTCCGGGGCCTGGCAGGATATTAAAGGAGGTTCATACCTAACTTCTCACGAGTTACATCTTCATTGATATCCTTCACTAGGAAAGACCGCAACATTTGGTGTAGCAAGCCATATGAAGAATCATTCAACTATCTGAAGGGGATGATGGTCAGTGCTCCAGTGCCCAGGTATCTAGAGGAATCAGTGGTGTTCAATATGTTTTGTGACTTCTATGGCTTTAGTTTGGGGTGCGTGCTAACACAATAATGATGAGTGTTGTCTTATGTGTCTAAGATATTATATCCGCATGGACATAACTATGCTACCCATGACCTAGAGATTGCAGTGGTAATGTTGCCTAGATTTTGGGGGCATCATTACCTTATCTAGGAGTGCATTGTGTTCTTCACAGATCATAATATCATGAGGTACATATTTTCATAGTGGAACATGAACATACGAAAACAGAGGTGGATGGAGTTTCTCCAAGACAATGACTATGATATCACATACACTGAAGGTAAGTGAAATGTTTTGGGAGAAACCTTCAACATGAAGTCTTAGAGAGAAGTGGTTCGAGAATCCATGGATGATTGGAAGGCTATGGAGGAGTTGGCTGCCTTGCTCATAGATTCTCGTGTGGATAGTGGTATAGTCTATCTATTTTATAATGATAGTATAATCTCCATTGATGTGGAAGGTGAAGGAGTCTTAGTGGGGAGATAGAGATACTGAAGTGATGTGTGGTTTCATTGACTAGGACGATTCTCTGGAGGGATGGTCAAAGGATGTTCAGTAATGTATTCTCTTCTATGAGAAGATGTTTCTCCAAGTGTCCATGCATGAGGGAGTTCCCCATGAGTTTCATATCATACCCCGGGTGGTACTCCCAAGATTTTACATGATGTACCGAGGCCCGAGGAAGTATTTTTGGTGGCCCAGGGTGAATCAAGCAATATTAGAGAGTGTAGAAATGTTCCTGGAGTGTAAAAAGGTGAAGGCTATGCACCATTGTCCTAGTGGTCTATTGCATGAATTAGAGGTCCCTGATTGGAAGTGGTATGACATATCTAGGGATTTTATCATAGGGATAATTAGAGCTTAGGGGTGGCTATGATGCTATCTATGTAGTGGTGGACCAGGCGATGAAATTGGCTCACTTCCTAGCAATCAAGGAGTCAAGAAAAGTGGATGACATAGAAATGAGCTATGTGGATGAGTTTATACGAATGCATGGGGTTACAATATCCATCATCCCAGATCATGAATCAAAAATTACATCATGAGTCTAGAGGGGATTACAACATGCGTTCCGTACCCATATATGACTTAGCACTACTTTTAATCTTAAAATATATGGGCATAGTGAGAGGACATCCATACATTAGAGAATATTCTTCGAGAATGTGTTCTATACATTAGTGATCATGTGTGTGACACTTTCCTCTGGTTGAGTTTTCCTACAACAATAGCTACCACCCTAACATTGTGAAGGTAATGTTCTAAGATTATTATGGAAGTCCATTTCGTTTACCCTTATATTGTACAAACGTTGGGGAATCATCCGTTCATAGACTAGAGGTAGTGTAGAACACATTGGAGAAGGTTCATCTATTATGTGAGGGGATGAAGGTGGATCAAGACCTACAGAACTAGAATGGAAATCATAGGTGGAAGCCCTTGGAGATCAATGTTGGGGACCACATGTTCTTAATCGTTTCCCCTCAATGTGAGAAACATCAATTCAGTAAGGGAATCAAGCTTTACCCCTAGTTCGTCGGGCCCTTCGATGTGTTGGGATGTGATAGTGAGGTGTTATATCTGATGGAATTGCAACCACAATTAGTGATTATTATAACTTCTTTCACGTCTCTCAGCTTCGTCGGTATCTACACAAGGACTCCCATATCGCTGAATGGTGAGAGTTTGATATTGAGGATGGAGCGATGTTCTTGGAGTGGCTGGTGGAGTTACAGGACCAATGAGAGAAGGCACTACATTGAAAGCCCATTTTTTGGTGTGTGTTTTGGGGTGGCATGATGGCCCCAGCGAGAGAACTTGGGAGTAGGAGGCACAAATGTGTTCCTAGTACCCAAAGCTGTTTTGGGTTTTTCTCTTGTGTTTCACTTTATATGATTTTATTATGTAGTATTAATTTACTTGGTCACTATGAAATGAGTTGTTTCCTTTTATATGATGTGTGGGAATTCGTAATGTACAGGGAGTGGAGGAAAAAATTCATAACCAAGATACATTAATTCAGATGTGATTAAAGTTGTGCATGCGAGTTAGTGCTACCAAAATAAGATAATATCTTATTATGGAGGAAGGTTCCCCCTAATCCATGTGTTATGACAGTGTGATCTTTGAGGTTCACATGTTGTTTTGGGGCGGTAGCTGTCAGGGAGGTGTTTTTTTATGTTGAGTTGTTCACTCTAGTTTTGGAACAACACATGGTGGATTGTGCTTCAGAGGTATCTTACGGGGTGGTTTTTAAGACCCCTATTTCCTTGGGTTTGGTTTTGAATTATCTTGGGAGAGAATAGTTTGAGAGTTATCTAATGCAATGTGTCAGTAATATCTAGTTTATGACCATGTAAAAAACAACTTTCAGGGGTGTTTTGGGAGGTTTCAATGACTAATTTCTAGAATTTACTAAAAAATCTCATTTTTATATCGGCCTGACATTTTGTTATGTCATTGTTGGTGCGTTATTTTTGTATAATCGGTGTCAGCAAGTCAATTATTTAATTTCAGTGTTGGTGAGTTATTTTTTTGTATCTATGTTGGTGATTCATTTTTTGTACTGTCACTGTTGGTGAGTCATTTTGGTATTGTTGGTGTTGGTGATTCATTTTTTTTCTGTCGGTGATGGCGAGCCATTTTGAACTGTAAGTTTCAGTGATTCATTTTGGTTTTTTTTGGTGTAGGTGAGTCATTTTGGTACTATAGATGTTGGTGTGTCATTTTGTACTATCGGTGTCAGTGAGTCATTTTTTACTATCGGTGTTGGTAGGTCATTTTTTTACATTCAGCATTTCCATCAGCATCAACGTCTGTGTCATTTCTAGATTTCTTATGTTTTTCCAGTTTCTCCCTTGTTATGTGATTTTCATTGTTAAATGATAACCTAGCAACTATTAACTATTTTTGACACCCTTTCCACCATATCTAAGGGGAATAATTAAATTTTTAATATCTATATCATCCAGAAACCTTGGTAACGACCTAACCATGTGGTCAAACCATGATTCAATTTTCAGTTACATAGAAATCATATCCTTGGTTTTTAGGATCTTGCCTTTTCTAAAACAAAGATACCTTCTTCACATATTCATTTTCATTTCCCATAGTGTGTCTAGAGCCTTACCCACTAAATGGGTCATGCACCTATGCTAGAGCCCTATCTTATTAAGTTTTTTAGAAAGTTACTTACTACTCGCGTGACCCCCTATTTGGAAAGATATTTAGTTCTGTTCTTCTTTTGTCCCAAGTAGTTATTTTTCCTTCTTTTCTCTTTAATTTTTTATCATGTAGGGTGGGGTTAGAAATTATTCTTTTGAAAGAACTGTTGAATTATTTTTTAAAAAATATTAATTAATTAGGGAGAAGATGGCCATAAAAATATAACATGACCTGTTATGATAATGGGTAGGGAATTGAATAGGGACAAATGTTGAGAACTATTTTATTTTATTATGCTTGTTTTTCTATAATAAAATATTATGGAAGTAAGGCCTTTTTGAACATCATTGCCTTTGGGGTCCTTTTATTGCGTACCAGTGATGTCACTGTTCTTAATGTTTATACTCTTTGAATAATCAAAATTATCATTTCATTTATTCACCTCTAATTGGTTAAATAAATGTACTCCCCATGATCAAACACGGTCTATGGTCACCCATGATATTTAAAATTGAATTAAATAATCCCTCTTGGAAGTTTTGAATATTCTTGGATTAATTGGTGGTTGTGAGCTATGTTTGGTTGGGTTTTTTACTTCGCGGGGGTTATGTGAAGTGGCTATTTGAAGCTTTGTTATGGGTACAATGGTGGATAGAGGGAATGAATTTGTGTTTGGGGTATGGCATGTTTGGCCTGTAGGGCTACTGTTTGGTGGTGTTTTGTTGAGGGGTTTTTGTATGGTATGGTACTGGAGGTGTAATAGAATCATAGGTTGAGATTTTTGTTTATTTTGGAATATATTAAATTGTAGGATGTGGGAATACATTTGTATGTGTTGTGGATGTCGAGAGACATTTTGCAGTGGGACTACAATGTGGTTGTGTGCTGTTTGTGCAGTGGGACTACAGGTTGAGTAACATATTGTGTTGATAATTGATGTAGATAGTGGTTTCCTGGGTAGTGTTGGTATTTATTATAGTAAAATATTTAATAAATAATGACCAGTTTTTAAATGAAATAGGGTTTGGTTTTTTTCTTTTGTTGTGGCTGTTGTGTTGTTTGTGTATATAAGGGTAGTAACAAAGGCGGTTCTATGTGGGATGATTGTTTTTTAAAACCCATAGGGTTGTCCAATTTCTTGTTTAACTATATTTATAAATTGCAGTAATTTGTTATTTTCAATACGCACCCCACCATTTTTGAACACTACCTTCCGAAAACCCCATTTTCATGGGGGATGGGGTCTTTCCCAATATATGGGTGGGGGGATTGATGGTAGGTTACTGAATTTCTTCCTCAAGCTCCTTTTAGGGTTCTTACTGCAAAAACATATCTGAGTAGGCAATAATTTCTTATGGTTCACTATATCCCATTATTGTTTGGAAAGGTTGTGTTCTGGTAGAGGGACTATATTTGGGGAAGGGAGGTTGCATCAAGAGGTTAGCCATTACGAATTAGCAATTAACTCGGGGAAAAATTGGTTAGTGGTAACCAAATCCTCAATGTTCTTTAATTATTACCTTACCTAACCTGCATTATTATTATGCTTCTCCCTCATGTGCATGAGTGTCTTTGGTTTCCCTATTAAGTATTCATGTATGGTCACCCTACACTATAAAACTAGTTTTAGGTTTCGAGAGGGACTTTGAGTATCATGTTTGACTTTAGTTGCTCGGGCATTGAGATAGTTGTTGTGTTGTTGGTTAGTCTCTTTCATTTGGTAATTACATGGGTTATTTGGTTGTAATTATTTTTGTTTTTTACGTTTAAATCATGCATGGGTTTGATTTTGGTTTCCTTTTTATAATTTTTTGGTGTTGTTTGGGATTTTTATCATCTTCTCTCCCAATAATGTTTTCATTAAAAATGGAAATGTCTTCCATTTTGTGTGAGATTATATACCCTTAGTGCTCATCGCCACTCAAAGTCCAATTAGTGGCATGATTCAGGGGTAATTATATCTCCATCATCTTGAAGAAGGATGGACGTGACACTTTTCTGTCCCCTCCCTCATCTTAATGAAGATGGGTCATGAAAAAAACCCTCACATAAACAAGTTCAATTTTGAGAGTGGTTTTGTAAGGTATTTTTTTATTAATATAATAACACATTTAGATCCATTAAAAAAATATTTTGTATTCATTTTGACTTCTTCTATTTTTTAAATGTTCATCAACATTTTTAGTAGTCTAAAAAATAAAGTTATTTTGAAATCAAAATGCAGAAAAAATTGATATTTTTCTACAACTAATTACTTAATAATATCAATAAATTAAATTACATGAAATAATTTAATGATTTGAAAGCTAAAAAATAACATAAAGATAATAATAAAATATATCTCATACATTTGTTAATTTAAAGAAAATTTTTTAGTTGAGTTGAAAAATTAATTTAAAAAACCTTTTATATATCTAACAGAATAACTTATCCCCGATTAACCAAATTATGTGTTATTGTCATATCAAAATTTCTTTAAAAACTATTAGGCTGATTTTTTTAAAAAAAATGAAATTACATTTTGTCTTCACCAATCCTGAAAATTATTAATATTCTCACCAGTATTTTTCTACATAATACCAAGATCTTATAATCTTCCCAAATCTAGAAAATTCTTAATATCTTATTGGAAAACACCTTAGTCGTAAACTACACAATAAGTATTTCATCAATCAATTTTTTCAACACATGTCGAAATAGATATCACGTGGTTTTATTGGTCATATCTATTTAATTTTTATATAATGATTACTCTTCAAAAATGGGTCAAATGCATTTTCTTCATTGAGAGCTTCTATCTAATTTTCAATTAAAATAACACGCTATCATATAATTCATATCACTAATTCTTTTATTTCATTTTTTACAGGAAACTAAGAAAATTTATTTTCAATATTCTAATATTGAAAATATTCTTATAATCAATTAAATTATCCAATCATTTCCTCAATGGTTTTTATGTGGGAGTTCAATGATGACCACATTTCATTTTCCCTCAACCGGAGTCTCTTACCAAATGGTATAAGTTACCTGATTCTATTTTACATTATCATTTATCTTGACCAACATATTTTCAAAAAATTTATACTATATTCAAAACTATTATTCCCATATCATTATCTACGGAAATAATCAAACATAACACACCGCCATGGATATAAAAATCAAACAATGTATCATTTTTATTATTTGGTCTTTTTAACATCACCATGTCTTCTTATGAAATATCTGAATCATCCATTTAAATTTAAAAATTCATCTCATATCAAACATATTTATTTGTAGAAAAAAACATAAACTCTGTGTGATATTTGTATTTATAAAATTTTGTACATTAATCAAAAAATATCAATCCCTTCAAACTCTATAATTTCATAATTTGAACTATATTTAATAAAAAAACTACTTCTTTCATTGATATTTCAAAACAAAACCAGATGTCAAATTTATCTGTAATTAATGGCTTGAGATAGACACCCTATTAAGGTATTGTGGTGTTTCTATTTATGGAGAACTAGTACTTTTTCATTAAAAAATATTCTATAATTAATTATAATATTTATTCAGGAATATACATTTCTTTCTCAAATTTTACTCTCATATTCATTATTCAATTTCATGGTAAAATTTTGAGTAACTAAATATTATTGGGGTTACTTATATATTTACACTACAATGGACATTTTTGTACATTTCGACGTGATTTCTAAAATTTAATTCACTATTTTCATTTGCTAGACACCATTATTAAGCTCTTCATAGTGGTTATTTTAACCATAAAACATTTTGTACCCTAAAAAGTCATTCTACATTATGATGCACTACGTCATACCCACTAACTATATTTATACATAAATTTTTTTCAATTTATCATAGGTCTATATAAAAAAATGATTTGAAGGTACCCTGTGAATTACCCTATACCTTATAATGTATGGGGTTTCACCATATAACTATTAATGTAACATACAAACATTGACCCGTAATTATACAAAAGGAAGTTGAATTCATCTGAAAAATTTAAATTAAATTTATGAATAACTAAAGGTAAACCTTATGAATATCTAAATAATAACCTTACATATTTTTGTAAGTATGCTTAAATAAATCTGATTTATCCATACAATTTTCAATGAATACAAACGCTCTTATCATTGTAAACATAAAAAGAAATACATTAGTCAAAAAAATTATGGGGTTTTCCATGAATCAAATATCTCTATCAATATACATTACTTATAATTAATGAAAATCATGTTCTTTAATTTTTTGTGAATACTCACTCCATCTCCATGACAATAATCATACATTGAGTACCACATTTCACATTAGAAAATAATTCAACCTAAAAATTACAAATAAAATAATATAATAAATAATGGAATTTAAAAAATTTTAAAATGAAAAATATTTACAATTGATAACTTGATATAAAAATAAATCAGAAAATATGAAAAAAATAATAGATAAATAAAATGGATATGGAATAAAAATCTAACAAAAATATTGATTAGTAGGTAACATTCCTCTTTTAAGACATCAAAAGGAAATAATAGTGGATATAGATAATTTATATATAAGTAAATCCCAAGAAAATATGTTGAAAGAAAAATTACTTATTTCAATTAGAAGGTATATATATGTTTTCATTGAGGGGATGTGATAAATTGATAAGTGATTATAAAAAGAGATATGAATAGAAACTACCATATGAAAACTATTTAAAATGTTAGGTAGGCTTCACCCCACAATCCAAAGATGTTGAACCCTTATTTACTGTAATTATTTATTTAATGGCCTTGGGAATTCATATTCGATATGGTGGAACTAAAATAAGATTAATCATTCTAGTGTAAAGAATTTTATCAAAATAATTCTAAAAAACTATATGGTTTCGAAATGGCACAAGTATGTTCGTTTGGAATATTAAAATGAGGGACAATTCTTTAGAAAATTGAGATATGTAAATGGGAAACATTCAATATCATGAAATTCAGGTATATATGGCAAGGGAAGACTATTATAAAAGTAATATTGACTTCCACACCAAACAAAAGTTTTCTAGAATTTATAAATAAAAATTATTTTCCTTAATAATAATTACATATAAAATTTAGCATGTTATATAATAATTTACATAATTTATTTATTTACCGTAGCAATTATTTCCTCCCTAAAATATATTATATACCATATTACAAAATTTTAGAATTTTATTTCAAAATATGGAACCCGTTTTATGAAATATAAAATAACTTTTAATATAAGTTAAACATTTAAATAATAATATAATATATATATATATACATACATATATATAAATATATAACCGTTATTTTAAAATAAGATATTAGAATAATTTTTTTAGGTTTATTTTAATGAGATATAATAGTGAATCTATATGTTGTAGTAAAATTCATCATAGAAAACTGAACTAACCCACTACCATTTTAGGGTACCCATGAGAGAGATTTTTATCTAGGGGTTTTTTCTCTTATATTAATGGGTTTTGTTTATTCCATCATTGGTGGTTTCTGGATGTTCATATACATCTAAAATAAGATGAATTTACATTCATATTAGGTCTGTCGGTATCATGTCCCATGTAGATTTAATGGAAATTCTTGGAAATGTGGGTTTTACCACATGAAAATGATGTCCCTGAAAGTCATTTTTAAATCTTATGGGATTGATCATATTATAAATTTATTTATAAAGATACAATCAACAAAAAAAAGTGTAGTAAAGTGGAAATGTGGGGTCGAACCAACAATGATGATTGAAGGGCATGCAACCTATCAATTCAAATGATAAATTTGGATTCCTTATGATCCATATTCATGTTTTGTTTTCCCAAAATTAATTATCTTGGACTTAAATTTTGTAAAGAGAATAGTGTGTGTGGTTAATTTTAGGGTTTGAAAAAATATGGTACTCCTAAATCTAATTTGATATAGACCTATGGATTAGCTTACGAAGTGATGAAATAGTAACCAACTGGTTATGTTAAAAAACTCGAACTACCTAAGAAATAAATTTTCATTGGTATGGATATATCTAACAACCAAGATGCATTATACTTAGCTTCTATGGTAGAAAGTGTCACTTTATTATTCTAAGAGCCTTCAAATCTGGCATCTGGTTAGGGTCATTCAATTACAACTCCCATGGTCGAGGTTTAGAAAATGAATGATATAAAAAATTATGTTTTAATCTAATTACTGTCTAAGGGTTATAAATTTTCATATTTATATAGTCTTTATGAGTAAGCACTACCTCACAATCGACCCCCAACCCTATGAGGATTCTTTACACATGATGGTATTAATAAAAAGTTAATATTTTTCCAACACCCAGAGCATAATAATAACACAATTCATAAATAATAATTACAATCATGAAAGAAATGAAATTTCAATAAACTTTATTTATGTATTGTGTAAAGAATCTATATTATAGAATGTTTGGATGTTGAATAAAAATTGGTATTGAAAAGAGAGTTGAAATGGATAGTGGAATTGAAGAAAAAAATAATTAACATAGAATGGTAGATAATTCAAATTACTTGATAAAAAATAAAATTATTTTATTTTAATTACTTTAAAAAAATAGAAAAAAACGAATAGAAATATAATTTAAATTGAGAAAAATGGTGTATTTTTTAGACTTCCATTTGAGGAGAAAGCACATAAATATATATAGGTTATAAGTGTAAAACAATTGTAATGTCTTCACATAATTTAATTTATTTATGTAGACCATGTCTCGTCTTTTACATGGAATGTATGTGGATTTCACATAATGTAATTTAGATCCATAATATTTGTCATTCCATAGATCTCAAGTACCCAACGCCGATGCCATACATAGGATCAAATTCAGGTCGGGCTCTGAGAAACCAGGTACTTATGAAATGTTTCTTCTACTTAAAGCTAATACCTGAAAAATTTATTTAAAAAACCTAGGGCGAGTATTGTAATTCTTAATAAGGTATTTTAAAATAACATACTATAACCAAATATATCCTTTGGAAACATTCTTTAAAACTTTCTATAAAACATTTCTCATTAAGAAATGCTATAACAGTTGTAACATATCATAAAAGTGGTTAATAAAAAACATGCTAACAGAATTATATGGATGCATGATTCAACTATAGGAATCCTCATTTTGAGTAATAGGTAAAATACATTCTAAACATGTATGACATATTCACATGAGAGCACAAATTAAATAGCTAATAGTAATGAATAATCAGAGTTCCATGTAAAGGTAACAACTTCAATTTCATACATTTATGACTAAATCATTGAGTGCTAAACATATGTCATGAAATAAGATTTTACTTTTATGATTCTCATATGATCTGGGTCTTAACCATAGACATTCTCCTTGTCAAATATCGTTTTGGTTAATTAATCATCATGCACATAATGAGGGAATGTGTAATACTGGAATTTAATTTATGTGTCATGGCCTCGACCAAGAACTAAGGGATAACTGTAACCGGACCCCAACCCGGAGACCCTCTGTAACCGGACTCCATCCCCGAGAGCCTCTGTCACAGGACTCCAACCGAGAGGGTTTGCTATAACCGGACCCCAACCTGGAGGGCTTACTTTTACCGGTCCCCAACCTGGAACATACTAGTCCAATACATTCCTCATATGTTTAATAAAGCCATGTATCCAAAGTGTCCCATACCACTTTGAATTCCTAATTCCACGTCTTTTATTTGGGGTGTCCCATACCACTCCACATAAATAAATTCTTAATTCATTATTACAAGTGATAAGTAATAAACAGTTTCATTTGTCACATAAATTAATAACTTTACTACTACTTCCATAAACTTTCAATGCATTACATTACTTGTTTATAACTTCAGATAGGTATTGTTTATGCTCAATTCATATGCTGATAAAAAGAAATGACACTGGACTGAATTATAATATGTTTTTTATTATTTAGATAATCAATTTCCCAACATCATGCATAAACTAGTAAATAATCTTTTCGCATGTGATGTTAAATTAAAACACGAAAGTAATGGGGTTACCACATAAAATGATAGTTTCTTATTTCATCCAAATCCTTGATTCATGGAAATGAATATTTATAGTTCAGAAAGACCATGTTTGAATTAAGAAAAAAGACATTTTTACACAAATCATGTGATGATAGACGATCACGTCTTATTAAGTGGCCATGCCTTATGTTGCATATCATATATGGGCAATTGATTTGTAGCACATATTTTGTTTTATGTAATGAATATATTAAAATAAACAGATAAATAACATTCTTTAACCACAAAAGTTTATTTTAGGCTAAGCTAATTCTCATTATTATTATAACTTATAGGTTCATACATATATCCTTATGTATATATATATATAATATGTATATGTCGCACACACTTACATCGCTTAGAAGTAAATAGTTATCGAGTGTATAATCAAATACTTATAAATTTATTTGTATGTAGGGGATAATCTTTTGTCTGCGTACTTATATTCATGCACATATAGATGTTTGTCATGAATTTAAATTTGACAAAAAAATGTATATAATATTCCTAATTGATTTTTAGTATGACAAAATGGAGAGAACAATTTCAATTATGTAAATTAATCTTTTGAGGATTAACTATTTAAAAATTTACCATCTTTCCTTACAGCATATTATTAAATCATAAAACATAATTATAAATAAATTTATTCCATACTAATTGTTGAATTGTCAGGCTGAAACAATTTTATATTACACACCTTCAATATTAATTTTATCAAAAAAATTATTTAAGCGTTTGAAATCATGTTCTGAAATTCATAAAATAGATTTGGTTTGAGTCACATTAATTCTTTTATATAAATATATGTATATGATTATATACTAATTGTATAATTTGGTTTGTGGATATAAGAACACTTGATAAAATTAAAACTGGGTGGATTAAAACAATATAGGTCTATGTGTAATAAATATACCAATCCATTTGAACTCGAAACATGAATCACACCCAATACTTTATTTAATTATTGTAAATCATCTATAATATCATAAAATAATTGTATATTGAATTTTTTGTGTATGTACGAATATACACTATGTTTATAACAGAAAATGATTATAAATTAAAATAACCCTTAACTTATGTACAGATAAAATAATAAGTAATATATCTGTACACGCACACACACATATATATATGTTTATACACAAATTTAACTATAATAATTTGATCAAATTTGACCCTCACAAACCATAGGATTTAGGAATAAATACATAAAATTTATAACCATTATAATTTTAAAAAATCCAGGTTATATAGATAAATATGGTTTCACACATATATATAGATATGTATATTAATTAAAACCCTTTCAAAACATAGATTTTAAAATCATAACCTAGTTCGAGAAATAATATGTAATGATGAAATATATAGATTCATATAAACATTTATACCCAGGAATATATGTGTATACCATTGTAATAAAATATAAAAAAATTGATTAAATTAATTAAACCCTTACAAAATATTCATTTAATGAGCTCTATTAAAACATAACCCCTACAAGTCATAATATCATAAAATAAATATTCAAGACAAATTATAATGATCCCTTACAAAGAATAAGATCTTAAAATAAATAAATGTTCAAGACAAATATTTAACCCTTACATGATTGCATGAACATTGATCTATGTTTTGATTGCTCCCACAGAGAATCAAACCTGGCCTACCCCTCATTTTAATTATGCATGGAGTGAGGCATTTATAGCCAAACTTAGACTATTTAACCGATAACAGAAGAGATTTTATTAATTTATTTATTTTTTTAAATAATTTTGTTGTAGTGACGAGTTCAGACTTGTGGTGCAATGTCAGATTACTACTGCCCATAATTCAAATTCAATCATTTAGAAAAATTAATGAAAAAAATTGACATAACTAATATTAAATTGAATTAATCAAGGTCAGGGGAACAAATTATTAGACTGAAATGATCTTCCCATTATTTATAGTCTAAATGTAAAACATTCACCGATTAGTACAATAGATGACAACCGAAAGAAATCGATAAAACAAATCTTATCTTTGGTTCAACGAAACTATGAACAGGAGATTGAAAAAAAATATATTAAAGAGTATCAAAGAGAACACCTATGCAGCTTGGTCTGAAAAAACGATGCCCGCACCTCCCAGAACAACCTTAGCAGCTTTAGTCCAAGCCGCACCTCGACTCTCAGGGTTGTTTCCCCCACCTCAGAAGAAACCTGTATGCCACACAAACACCCTCGATGATACTAAACCAAACCCAATATCCTCGGTGCCATGACGTTTCTTGAAGACACCCCATGCATGACACACGAACCAGAGGCCGAATATCCTTCTTATTTTCATGACATCCGACCCGACACCCCTTGATGTCCCCGCGACCACAACTCGTCGAAACCCTATAGTACGAAACCAGAAGACTGGACCCCACACATCGCGACTCCTAAAACACAGAACTTCAAATACCAATACGGTATTCCATATTTTTTTTTGTTATTTTAATAATATTTTATTATTTTTATATCCCAATTATTATCTTATCTTTTTAAAATAAGTCAAAAGTTATTTATACAACTAATTATCCATCAACGTTATCTAATAATCTATGAAAATTATTTAATCAATCACCATTTTTTCTTCTTCTTTAAGATTTCATTTATGTTTTCTTTTGTCAACCATGTTTTCTATTTGATTTTTTTACATGTCACAATTTTCTTATTTTATTATATAAGTTTTAATTGCATTTTTATATTATAACATATTATTACATAATATCACTCATCAATTTTTAGCATATATAAATAAACATTTATATATATATACCTAATTTTATCATTATATATATATATATATATTATATTATATTAAATGCGTAAAATGTTATAAATTAAATTATAAATTGAAATTGTATTATCTTGAAAAATAGAATAAAAATTATCATAATTTGAACAAAAGTAATTTTAAGTTTGAAACACTAAAAAATGTTAATCTTACATATTAATATATGTGTGTGTGTGTGTTTGAGTCAAAATACCAAGAATATTTATCAAAAGATCATTCATATATGTACAATTTTAATTCATATATTAAAATAGATTTATTATTTATTAAAAATATTAGTAATGTTATGAAACTTTTAATCTAATAAAAAAATTATAATCTAATAATTATTTAACTGTCTGCATAATTAAAATTTTGAACTTTTAAAAAAAATAATGTTGTTAAAATATTTTAAAATAATAACATTCAATATCATTTATAAGCACAATATAAAATTATAATTTTATCATAATTTCATGTAATTAAAATATGTATATAAGTATATACATACATATCACATCATGGAACCCTATAATAAATTATCTATATTTATATATATTAGTATTATTATATAAAATATTATATCAAATAATTATTTTATTAGAATAAATTATGTTTGACAAAAATAGTTATTTTTTAATTCTATAAACAAAGTTCGATAATATTTACTTTGATGTTTGAACTTTGTTCGGATAAGAAAATAAAAACTCAATATTACCATTACACGCGAAACTTATTTTTGGGGCGTTAGATTACCCCCACCCCCACAAAGAACTGTGTCCTCACAATTCTAAAATATTTGTACATAAACAATGACAACACCAGACAAACGTCACTCATGAGGTCCCTTTACCGGGAACACCACCAATGGTAGGGTGATGACGACCTCAGGTGGATCCCTAAGGTAATATTCAGCTACTCGATTTCCTTAGTCTAGACACATTGTGGACAACTAGGGTCGAACCTGTGCCTTATTCACTCTCTCTTCCATAGAAGGTCACACGAAGTGTGGAGGTCATAAATTTTTGAGTGGAATAAATCTCTATAAGTCCCACACACCATGTTGTTCTTGAAAATATTTATGTCATAGTGTTGTCAGTATATACTAAAACTCAAGACCTGGAATAGGTAGGCTGCTCGATGGTCACCATAAGAAGCAGCTTCTAGAAATTTACCTACAACTCAGTAGTTATCAGCCAATGTGAAACATAGAAAAATGGATTCATGATACTTTCTTCTTTTTCTATATGCGTCAAATTGTGCAAATGAAATACGGTAATGGCCCAGATTAATTCCATGGTAAAAATGGATAATGTTTGGGTGGTTCGACACCTGATGGAGTAGTTTACATGTCATAGGTATGTTGGCATATGGATGGTCCTCTTTAGAGAATACCTTGACAATTATAGTCTCTAACAGCTCGGTAGGTAGTGATAAAATAATGGCTTATGAACTCAAATCTTCTATCTGAATTTTTTTTATGAAATCAATTTTCAGTATGGAAAATCTATTTTAAACAGAGTTGTGGTTTTATATAAAAGAATATAAAAAAAATAATTCAACATCATTCAGTTTTACATGATTTGTAAATCTCATGAATGTACGTAATCTCTTTCTCCCATTCACAAAACACTACTATATATTTCCTGATGTCCTCTAAGATTACTCCTCATAGATTCCCCCAATGTTGTGGATTTCCCAGTTTTCAGACCAACAGATCCCAAAGCGGTTCTGAATTCCTCTATCTCCTTGGTCAAGATGAAACGTGTGCAAATATGGTCAACCACATGTGGACATATGTTATTCAGATTGATAGAAGCATGTTGGATATCAAGATGATCGATATTGGTATGAACTTTATGACGATAATGCTTTTGAGTAGTCTCATTCTCATGGTCTTCAAAGTCTATAACATGACCATGGATACCGTAGGTCAAAATCTGACATAGATGTGATGCCCAGAGGTTGCCCCCTTGTGCATCCTCCTCGAAGTATTCAAGTGAAAAGAACTTATTGGATATATTAAAACATTGAATGATACCCTCAAGGTATTACCCTTTTCGTATACATATTGTGAATTGTGCATTCATCATGAGGTAATAGACGAAACCTGATCCTTAGTAATGTTGGAGTACAAGATGAGATTTGGATACTCTGTAGAGGGGTTTTTCAAGATAAATGAATATTTTCAAATGTATAATAGTTTTCTACAAATATTTTTTCCAATATGGTCTCTAATACTTTTATTTGAAGAGAAGATAGACTAGCACTTTCGTTTTCCATCTAAAATTAATAAAACATAATTCTTGTTATTGATTAAGTAATTTTTCATTATTCAGATCTGATTTTCTAGAGTTATCTAAACCGAATCCTATGATACCAACTATCACACCCCGTCTCTCGACTACCCGGAGCCGGTTCCATATAGAGGATCGAATTCATTTCGGGCTCTAAGAAACTAGCTACTTCGGAAATGATTCATCTACTAAGAGCTGATACCTGAAAAATGTATTTCAAAAACATTGGGTGAGCATGTGAATGCATAGTAAGGGGTTTTAAAATAACATAATATACCAAACTATAACCTATGAAAGCATTCTTCAAAACACTCCATAAAACATTACTCTTTTAGAAAAGATATAACACATGTAACATATTATAAAATTGATCAATTAAAATCATGATAACTAAATTATAAGGATGCATGATTCAACTATAGGCATGCTCATTTGGAGTAGTAAGTAAAAGATGTTCTAATCTTTTATGACATATGAATACGAGAGCACAAATTAAATGGCTAAGAGTAATGAATAATCAGAGTTGTGCATAAAGGTAATAACTTCAATTTCATACATCCAATACTAAATCACGGAGTGATAAACATATGTCAAGCCATAAACATTTAGTTTTCTTATACTCATATGTACTAGCTCTTAACCATGGACATTATCCTAGTCATATATCCATTTCGTTAATTAATAATCATGCACATAATGAGGGAATGTATAATGCCGGACATTAATTTATGTGTCAAGGCCTCAGCCAAGAACTAGCGGCTAACTGTTACGAGACCCCAACCTGGAGAGCCTCTGTAACCGAACTCCATCCTGGAGAACCTCTGTAACTGTACTTCAACCTAGAGGGTCTGTTGTAACCATACCCTAACCCGGAGGGCTTACTTTTACCAGTCCCCAAACCAGAATATACCAGTCCAATAAATTCCTCATATGTTTAATAAGGCCATGTATCCAATGTGTGACATACCACTTTGAATACCAAATTCCATGTCCTTTTTTGTATTGTACCATACCACTCCAAATAATAAAATTTTAATTCATTATTATAAGTGATAAGTAATAAATAGTTTGATTTATCACATAAATTAATAACATTACAATTGCTTCCATAAATTTTCGATGCATTACATTGCATGTTTATAACTTCAGATATGTATAGTTTATGCTCAATTAATGTGCTGATAAAAGGAAATGACATTGAGATAAATTATAATATATCCTTTATTATTTAAATAATAATTTTCCTAAAAACATGAATAAACTAGTAAACATTCTTTTTGCATGTGATGTTAATTTAAAACAGTCAAGTAATGGGGTTACCACATAAAATTATAGTTCTTTATTTCATTCAAATCCTTTATTCATGGAAATGAATATTTATAGTTTTAAAATACTATGTTTTAATTAAGAAAGAATTCATTTGTACACAAAACATGTGCTGTTAAACGGTCGTGTTTTATTAAGTGGACATGCCTTATGTTTCACAGCATATAAGGCCAATTGATTCACAATGCATCATTTTTTTATGTAATGCATATATATTTAATTTTACATATCAAAAACACACTTTAACAACCGATGTTTATTTTAGGCTAAGTGAATTTGGATTATGATTAGAACTTATAGGTGCATACCTGTATCCATTTATATATATATATATATAATATGTGTATGTCACACCCACTTACATCACTTCGAAGAGAATATACGTCAAATGGATAATAAAATAATTATAAATTTATTTGTATGGAGAGGATAATCTTGTGTTCACATACTTATATTCTTGTAGATATATATGTTTGTAATGAATTTAAATTTGAAAAATAAAATGTATATAATATTTCTTATTGATTTTCAGTAAGACAAAATGGAGAGAACAATTTCAATTACGTAAATAAAACTTATACTGATTAAATATTTAAAAATTAACCATCTTCCCTTTTAGTGTATTCTAAAAGCACAACACATAATTATTAATAAATTCATTCCTTACAAATTGTAGTATTTTCAAGCTTAGACAATTTGATATTACACACCTTAAATATTTATTTTATCGAAAACATTATTTACGGGTTTGAAATCATCTTCTAAAATTCGTAAAATAGATTTGGTTTTAGACACATAAATTTGTCTATATAAATATATGTATATGATTATATACTAAGTGTATAATAGGGTTTTTGGATATAAAAACACTTGATAGAATTAAAACAGGGTGGCTTAATACCACATGGGTGTATGCATAATAAATATACCAATTCATTTGATCCTGAAACATTAATCTCACCCAAGTATTTATTTTAATATTGTAATTCATCTTTAATATCATAAAATATAAATAGATTGAATTATGTGGGTATGTCTGAATATACAGTAAGTATATAATATATAATATTTATAAATTAAAATAACTCTTAACTTATGTAAACATAATATAATAAGTTATATATTTGTAAACATATATATATATATATACAAAAAAATAACTATCAAAATTTAATCAAATTTCACCCTCATAAACCATAAGATTTAGATATAAAAACTAAACATTTAAATCCATTATCATTTTAAAAATTCCATGTTATATAGATAAATACAGTTTCTTATATATATATATATACATGTATAACAATTAAAACACTATCAACAAATAGATTTTAAAATCATAAACCAGTTTGGAAAATTATATTTTATTATAAAATATATAGATTTAAATAATCATTTATATAAAATTATATTTTTGTATAACTTTGTAAAAAAATAGACAATAAAATTGATCAAATTAATTAAACCCATACAAAATATACATTTAATGAAAAAGTTTTAAAAATAACCCTTACTAGTCATAAGGTCTTTAAATAAATATTTGAGACAAATTATAATGAACCCTTATAAAATATATAAGATAATAAAATAAATAAATGTTTAAGACACATACTTAACCCTTACTTGATTGTAGGAACATTGATCTGTTGTTTTGAACGCACCCACCAAACATCAAACAAGGCCTCCCCCTCATTTAAATTATGCATGGAACAAGGCCTATATAGCCATACCTATACTATTTAACCAGGACCAGAAGAAATTTTATATATTTATTTATTTATTTAATAATTTTTTTTAGTGACGGGTTCAGACTTATGGTGCATTCTCAGATTAGAACTTCCCCTAATTAAAATTCAACCATTTAAAAAAAGTAATGAAATAAAATTGACATAACTAATATTAAATCATATTAAGAAAGGTCAGGGGAACAAATTAGTAGACTAAAAATTATATTCCCATTATTTATAGTCTAAAATTAAAACATTGACGGATTAGTACAACATATGAATACTGAAAAAAATCAATAAAATTATTCTTATCTTTGGTTCGACAAAACTGTGAACAGGAGAATGAGAAAATGAAAATCCGAAAGAGAATCGGAGAGAAGTCCAATCCAGTTAGGTCTGGAAAAATGAAGCACTTACCTCCAAGAACACCCTTAGCATCTTTGGTGTAGATACCCAAAGCTTTACATATATGGACAATACATTAATTTTGTGGAATACTTAATACATAAAAAAACAAACACACAAGGATCGTAATAGTTTAGTGTCTTTGGAAACTCAGTATATAATCTTCTAATCCTATTGAAAGTTCTTCGACAACTCCCATAACGATATTCCCCTTTTTGTTTCCTTACCTAAAACCTTTCTTTATTTCCTGGGGAAAATAAAACATAAAAAGGGTGAGCTCAAATGCTCAGTAAGGTAAAACATAGAGAACATAAAACAATTAATAAACATTTTAAAGCAAAAACATGAACATGAAATTTAACCATCATAAGCATAAGCAGAGACATAAATCGTGGAAGTACGTAAGGAATAAATCATAATGGAACATCAACCATGATAAAATATAATCGGAATAAAACATGTAATTGTGGCAACCATTCAACACACGTTATGATATCCTTAGTATCCAAAGCATTTGCTGCCAAGACCATCTTAGTGGACAAAGTCCCTTTCTGAATTGACTTTACTCCTCATTTCAGTCCTGTAACACTGAACCAGATTAACTTACTGTTCCGAACATGTCTATTTCATGGGATTTAAATCTTTACCCAATGCATTGGAGGGAGATATAGGTCCCAACCAACTCATAATGAAATCATTCTTACTTGTTCCACAAAATAAATTTAAAACATTCATCATAACCCAAAGAAGAAAATGGGTTTCATAAACATCATCCCATCATCACATAATCCATATAAAAAAATGGATATTTCATCATAAGAAATGTGAAACCATGTAAATCATAGAGACATTATACTTGAAACATACACATATGAAATAATTTCATCTTAGATGTAAAATGGTTTTGATAAAACACTTGAAATGAATTCTTGAGGAAAATATCCTTTCTTCTTCATAATAAATTTCTTTTTCACAAAACTTCATGAAATTTTAAAAGAAAAATATTTTGATTAAATATTGATGAAATATTTTTGAGGAAACTTCATGAAAATAAGGCTTTATAAAATCGTAAAAATCCGTTCGTGTCTTATAAGTTAAAAAAACATTCCTCTCGTACTTTTGCCAGAAAAGTCAAAAAGTACCTTGTAAAAGAATGATTTCATACATACCATGTAGTAAAAGTAAAAATTGTGTAAAAAGGGGATTAAACATACATGAAAAAAATTTATAAAACAAGGACATGGATGATAAATATAACCCCAGTAAATACTTAAGAATAAACAATCTCAGATAAAAACGAGATAGGAAAAGTTATCCCTTACCTTATGTCCGATATGCTTTGTATGGATCTGAAACTCTTGTATAATGATTTAAATAATTTCATTGACTTATTAAATAATTATATTCATTTTTATGATATCATATATGTTTCACTTATGACTTTATATTACCCATTCTTTAGTAAATTCCATGTTAAAGCAGCGTTTTTGGTAAAATCATTTCATTTGTCGTCCGTGTTTTGACTTGTAATTATTCATATGATTACATAGATCATGATTAATTAATTATAGAATATAAAACATGATTTATATATAATATATATTCAGAATATACATATATATAATAGATCGATAAATGGAAAGAAATACACCGTTCATCGAGACGGTAGGCCGCACGTATGCATGAATGCTTTTTTCGTTTCCTTATTGAGTTGAATGGAATTAAGTAGATAACATACATATATATATACATAAATCCAGTAGCTTCATAATGTCATATATTTCATTATTATTTCATATATATACTTTATAATCATTCTTTAATGGTTAACATGGAGAATGAATCTCATCGCGTCGTGGAGACGGTAGTCCGTACGTAGCCACGAGCGATGATATCATTTCCATAATTATTGAATTGAAATAGAGTGGATGATACAATATATAAGAATCATTATTATTTTATAATAACTGTTTAGAGTTATTCTTTACACCATTATACCCATCCAAGTAAGGTGGTGTTGGAAAAACATATTACACCACGACATGGAGACGGTATTCCTTACGTACGCACGCGCGGTGATTTTGGTTTCCGTAGGATGGATAGAAGGTGAAATTGGGTTGTTTCATATTTATAATAACATATTAGTATATTAGTTATACTGATTTTATTACTTCATAATGAAACAACTAAAGAAGAGGGAGTAGAAGAAGAATGGAACTTGAAGAAAACGGTAGAAGGTATTACCTCTTTTTCGAAGTGCCTCCTTTAAACTTTCTCTTAGGGAACTAGAGTTGGTCTTTTGAGAATAAAAGTGTAGAGACCCGTATCTTGACGTACATGGACATTACATTACATTTGCGGAATACTTAGTACATAACAAAAACACACACACAAGGATCGTAATAGTTTAGTGTCTTTGGAAACTCGGAACGTAATCTTCTAATCGTGGTGAAAGATCTTCAACATCTCCTATAAAGTTCTTCCCTTTTTTTAACCTAAAACCTTTCTTTATATCCCGGGGAAAAGAAAACATAAAAGGGTGAGCTCAAATGCTCAGTAAGGGTATACAAAAGAAAAATAAATCACATCATATTCATAAGAACATAACTTTTGGAAATCTTAACCTGCAAAAGAGAGCATAATTTCATAACATGGGATAAATCATAGTAGTGAAATGAAATCCCAATAATCATAACATAAAACATGAAACTTTGTGGCATACACACATAATCATAGAAAATCATTTCTTGTTAGTCAAGACTCATTTCCAAGACTATCTTAGTGGACAAAGTCCCTTTCTGAATCGAGTAACCCTCGTTTCAGTCCTTTTTCACTGAACCGGTATAACCTACCGTTCCAGCTCTGTCTATCTCATGAGATATAAAATCTTTACCCAATGCATTGGAGGGAGATATAGGTCCCACCCATCTTATAATGAATCCTTTCTTATGTGTGCCACATAATCATAAACCATACATCATCGCATAACCCATGTAATAAAAATGGGATTCTTAAACAACATGACATCATAAAACAATTCATATAAGATAAAGGAATTCATAAAAATGTTTCCATCACAACATAATCAAATCCATGTAATAATAGGGATAAAAACAGAACCCTTTTATTATCTTATATGGAAAATAATTTTGATAAAATACTTGAACTCCATTCTTGAGGAAAATATCCTTTCTTCGTCAAAAACATTTTTCCTTTCATAACATGTCATACCACTTTAAAATAAAAGAAGTTGATTAAAAATAAACTTGAAAACTTGTAAAGTAAGCTTCTTGGAAATAATGTTTTAAAAATCCATTCATGCCATATATGTTTAAAAAAAACATTCTTCGTACTTTTGTCAGAAAAGTCAAAAAGTACCTCATACGGAAAAACGACAAAAGATTCCTTTCATATTCTTTACTAAAAAAAATCACCTATGGGTAAAATTGGATTTAAACTATTTCAAGTGGATGGAATCAATATTAAATATTGAGGGAACATGGATGTGTATGATAAAATACACCCCAATAAATACTTACGAATAAACAATCTCGGATAAAAATGAGATTGTGATATTTCCCTTACCTTAGGTCTGATTTGCTTCATAAGTGTCCGAACCTCATGTATAATGATTTAAATCATGTTATTGACTTATTACAGAATCATATTCATTGTTATTATATCATATATGGTCCACTTATGACTTTATATTACTCGTTCTTTGGTAAATTCATGTTAAAGTAGCGTTTTGGGTAAAATCGTCTCATTTGTCGTTTGTGTTTTTAACTTGTAATTATTCATATGATTACTTAGATCATGATTACTTAATTCCAGAATATAAAACATGATTTATATATATATATTCAGAATATACATATATAATAAATCAGTAAATGGAAAGAAATACACCGTTCATGGAGACGGTAGTCCGTACGTACGCATGAACGCTGTTTTCATTTCCTTATTGAATTGAATGGAATTAAGTAGATGACATACATATAAATATAAATAATTAAAGTATCATTATTAGGTAATAAATTTCATTAGTACTTATTATATATACTTTATAATCATTCATTAATGGTTAATCATTGACAATGAATCTCATCGCGTCGTGGAGACGGTATTCCGTACGTACGCACACGCGGTGATTTCATTTTTTCCATAGGATGGATATAAGGTGAATTAGGGTTGTTTCATATTTATAATAACATATCAGTATGTAAGTAATACTGTTATTACTTTGTTTTGAAACAACTAAAGAAGAAGAAGTTGAAGAAGAAAGAAATTGAAAAGATCGGTAATGGTTATTACCTCTTCTTTGAAACGCCTCTTGGAATCCTCCACTTAGGGAACTATGATTGGTCTTTGAAGAAGACCAGGACCTCTAGGATTATTCTAGGGAAGTGGAGAAGGGATTTTGGCAGAGGTTGGCCGATCTTGAGTGCTCAAATTGGTGTGAGGAGGAAGGGGGAGGAGGTGCCCCTTTATAAGGGAGGAGAGGGGCACCTTAGGAATATCTCAAAATATTATTTTATATTAAAGTCAAAATCGGTTTATAATGGTTCCAAAGGGTCTTATTTCGAAGCTAAAGTGGGGATGGGTCGAAATCATATCAACCAATAGGATTTAGACAAGTTTATGATATTATTTTATCCTTATCAATTAGATTTAACTCTAAGTTAAATAATTTAACTTTTACCGTGTCTTTTTGTTTTCTTTCACTATATGGTTACTACACTTACTATAAAATGACAAAATAATCCCAAATTGTTTATTACTAATACATATATCCTTATCTAAGTCATTTGGCCGAACCTTAGATTTTTAGGAATAAAATAACAATTAATAATATAATATTTGATTTAAAAACTATTTTGTGTCAATTTTGACACTATTTGATATATGATTTTTTTGAAAGTCATAACAGAATTATATGTTCGAACCAAGTTGATTAAATCAACACTAATATATCATAGTAACCTAGAAAATTAGTGTAATTCATAAAAAGTCTCAAATTACATTTATTTTGGTGTTTATAACATCAATTATGTCAATATTTCATAAATAAGATAATTACTGCATCATCATTGTGTCATATATAAATTAACTTATTTAATGTATAAAAATTACAAATAAAATACCATTATGTAGGAAATCTTTTTATCTTTCTAATGAATATTTATAGTCGAATTTATCTTATGTATAACCCCATATTAAAAATGATTTACTTATTAAACTTTGATTTTAACTATCTTAACCCTTCTTTAAATAAATTAATAATAAATGTCCTAATCTAATCCAAGTGGGCCTAAATAGTCATATTTTATTCATAAGGTCGGTTTTGGTCGAATTACACTTATCAAATAGAATTAGGACATGTGTTAGGGTAATAGTAATATCATATTTACCCTTAGTTACCCTATTTACTATTAACCGCGGTAAAAAAAAAGTAAAAAGTTACTATTCACCAAAAAATTATTTTCATCTCATTGAACCACATTTTACTTACTGACATCAACCGTGTCTCTAGGATTTTTGAAATTCCATTCACAGAAGTGGTAAAATTAAGTTTTATGAAAAATTCAGTTTTTTAACTACCACTTAGTAGTTTTACTATTCATCAAAAATTGATGTTTTTCAGAACAATGACAAAATTTCATCCTAAGCTATATTTTATATTCCAAATTCAAAAATAAAGTCTATTTTACCAAATTCATAACATAGAAGTTTCATTAATTATTTTTATAATTAAATCCCGCTGTTAAAACAAATAGCGTGTTTTTAAGAAACAATATCTATCAAAAGATTGACACTTGATTATGTATGGTTTAAATGTGAAATTACAACCAATGAACAACATTGTATTAAATTGTAAAAATATATTCTAAATATACTTTAAAACCACTCAAATTAATAATTTATCACTATTAATTATTTCGATTAAAAAAAGTTGTTTTTAATTAAAATTTAGTAATTTTCACTATTCATCAGAATATGAAAGTTATCCGAAATTTACCAAAATTTCACCTTAGGCTAAATTCGATACTCCGAATCCAAAAATGAAATTCATTTTGAAAAATAAAATTTACAAAATTTCAAAAAGTGGTTATTACTATTCATAACGGCTAGTTTTAATAACATTTTAATAGCATATCGCTGTTTAGTGAAACTCGTTATTGCGTACTACACATGCTATCGAGGAAGGTCGCGATTGCGTGTAATGAAAGGCAATTCAAGGATGCGTGTTGTGCAAGCTCCTTTTGGTGTAGCGTACAACACAAGACATTAGTGAAATAAAAAGAATATTTTTCATAAAATCTCGGGCTGTTACATTCTACCCCACTTAAAATGAATTTCGCCCTCGAAATTCGTCGGGGTTATAAATGGTTTACTATTCTAAAGTTTCTTTAATATAATCCCACATCGTAAAAAGGAATACCAAAACTTGGCTTTAAAAACTAAAGTATGAAATGTAACGATTACCCAAATAAACTAATCGCTGGGTTTCCACATAGGTAAAAATATGGATATGGAAGAGAAATCTAACCATCATGTTCTGATGGAGAGTGGTAGAGAACATGGCTATGGAAAAGCCAGTAATCACAAATCCATAGATTTGTGATGATATAAGGTACCATCTGATTCATCAGGTATAAGATCACTAGGACAACATTTTTGGTTTTCAAGATCATTTCCCTAAAGTTGAAAATTTGAATTAGAATAAATACTTACTTTATTTTGGTACAATCTCACTGTTGTTCATGCCTTGAACAATTTCCACTTCATCTCTTAAATAAATGAAGTTGAATTTGTTATTCATGAAGTGTTAGCAGATTATGTGATAGAACGACGAGTCATTCCATCTGTCTCAAATAAAAGGTTAGCAAAAATTATATACATAAGTCGATCTATAGTGAGATTAATCATATATGGTTCCTAAAATGGACTCATACTTCATATATCATACTGATTAATATAATAAAACTAGTTTCTACTAAACAGGGACATCCTGTAGGCCAGTGGTAGGCGATAAAGGCCAGTCGTACTTCGGTTGTGGGTTCGATTCCCACAGCCTTGTCCGACGCGATGGGCTGTCGCCCGTCCTGCAGGTTGTCCTTTTTCTAAAACTATATTACTATAACATCCCATCAATAATATCGAAAAAAACTTCTATCCTTAAATAATTCTAACTTATGTCCAACATAATCCATTCTAATCTTTAGGCTTATCCATAATACTGCAGTCCACTCTCATAATATAGTGAAAACGATTACCAGAGATTTAATACTATCGTTAATCCCCATATATATGTCCTGTTGGTCACATTCCAAACATTTCAAGGCCTTAATCATGTATTCTCTTGAATACCCATTGAACCATAGTGAAAACTTGAATGTAGTTAAAAGTTAACACCTTCCACATACTAAAATCCTCAAAATTGTATATACTCAAACCATGATATCACTTAGTCCTTATATTAATCATGAGCTCATGAATACTATTAAACATTTCATTTTCTCATTTTACCTTCATTATGCACATATCATCTAATTTCAAAAATATATCAATCACTTTGAATACCACATCAATAAATATTGCAATACTCAATGATACAACATTATTTCGAAATCCCATTACATAAACACTTAATCATTCCACCACATCGTTGTCATATTCAACATTGCCAATAGTGATCGCATGTGACTTCCCTTTGTCCTTTTCCTTCAGTGGTTTCTCATGTTGATCATCACTAACCCTTGGATTAGGGCATTTATTAGCATAATGCCCCATTTCCTTGCACTTGAAGCATTGAAGTGTTGGTGGTGCGTTCTCTGCAGTGTTTGATTTATTCATATCATAAGAAACCCTTTTTCCATTACTTCGACACTCAGCAGCTCGATGACCTTCTTTTCCACACTTAAAACATTTTCTAGTCCCTTTAAGACAATCTCCACCATGCTTCTTTCCACACTTTGTGCATAAGGAAACATTCATCTTCTTTTCACCATTATTCTGAGATTTCTCCTTGAACTCCATCTTTCGTTTTTTGTCAAAACCATAAGATGGATATGTAACACCCACTTCCATTTCTACCTTGATAGCACAACACACAATTTCTTCATAGCTACTGAAGTCTCTTATAGCTAATGCCCTTCGAAGACTTGGTTTTAAGCCACTGAAAAATCGATCAACTTTACTTTCAGGTTGGATGATAATGCCAGATGCATACCATGCAAGTCTTGTAAAATTCGCTTCGTATATACCAACAGATTCATCATCCTTTTGCTTTAGTTCAAGAAACTCCTTCTCCATCTTTGTTCGAAGAATACGAGGGAAGTACTTATTGAAAAATAAGTTCTTGAACTCGTCCCATTCCATGGACTCAATTTCATCTCTTTGCCTTGTATTCTTGATAAGATTCCACCATTGATCAGCTTCACCTTCCAAATGATATACTGCTAAGATGACTTTATCAAGTTCAGAACATTGAAGAACTGAAAATATCTTTTTAGTGGTACTGATCCATTGTTCAGCAACAAGTGGATCAGAAGACCCACTGAAAGAAGGTGGACGTTGCCTCATAAAGGACTCAATAGAATATTGTTCCCTTCTCTGCTCATTTGGAAGTCCAGAATGATTCATAGCTTCTGTAAGTATAGCAATAAGATTTTGCACTCCATCTCCCATAAAATTTGTTTGTTCAGGAGGACAATCATTGCATTGTCCATTGCATTGATCAACACGGTTCCTTCGGGTTCCAGCCATCGTCTAAAACCCAAAAAGAATAGTGTGAGAGGCAAAAATCATTCTAGGGAAAACAACATAATAAAGGGGGAGTACCTTCAATATCTAACATCTTAGGTTTAATTCTATGATCGTTAGCGTAGTTCTAGTACTATAACTTATACGTCTACTTAACCTTAGGGACATCCCTAGACATACCGTAGAAATATCTCTAGGGATCTCACTAACGTTTTCGCATCCTAGTTTTCAAAGGTTGACTAAACCTTTCCTCTGATACCAACTGTAGAGACCCGTATCTTGACGTACATGGACATTACATTACATTTGCGGAATACTTAGTACATAACAAAAACACACACACAAGGATCGTAATAGTTTAGTGTCTTTGGAAACTCGGAACGTAATCTTCTAATCGTGGTGAAAGATCTTCAACATCTCTTATAAAGTTCTTCCCTTTTTTTACCTAAAACCTTTCTTTATATCCTGGGGAAAAGAAAACATAAAAGGGTGAGCTCAAATGCTCAGTAAGGGTATACAAAAAAAAATCAATCACATCATATTCATAAGAACATAACTTTTGGAAATCTTAACCTGCAAAAGAGAGCATAATTTCATAACATGGGATAAATCATAGTAGTGAAATGAAATCCCAATAATCATAACTTAAAACATGAAACTTTGTGGCATACACACATAATCATAGAAAATCATTTCTTGTTAGTCAAGACTCATTGCCAAGACTATCTTAGTGGACAAAGTCCCTTTCTGAATCGAGTAACCCTCGTTTCAGTCCTTTTTCACTGAACCGGTATAACCTACCGTTCCAGCCCTGTCTATCTCATGAGATATAAAATCTTTACCCAATGCATTCGAGCGAGATATAGGTCTCACCCATCTTATAATGAATCCTTTCTTATGTGTGCCACATAATCATAAACCATACATCATCGCATAACCCATGTAATAAAAATGGGATTCTTAAACAACATGACATCATAAAACAATTCATATAAGATAAAGGAATTCATAAAAATGTTTCCATCACAACATAATCAAATCCATGTAATAATAGGGATAAAAACAGAACCCTTTTATTATCTTAGATGGAAAATAATTTTGATAAAATACTTGAACTCCATTCTTGAGGAAAATATCCTTTCTTCGTCAAAAACATTTTTCCTTTCATAACATGTCATACCACTTTAAAATAAAAAAAGATGATTAAAAATAAACTTGAAAACTTGTAAAGGAAGCTTCTTGGAAATAATGTTTTAAAAATCCATTCATGCCATATATGTTTAGAAAAACATTCTTCGTACTTTTGTCAGAAAAGTCAAAAAGTACCTCATACGGAAAAACGACAAAAGATTCCTTTCATATTCTTTACTAAAAAAAATCACATAAGGGTAAAATTGGATTTAAACTATTGCAAGTGGATGGAAACAATATTATATATTGAGGGAACATGGATGTGGATGATAAAATACACCCCAGTAAATACTTACTAATAAACAATCTCGGATAAAAATGAGATTCTGATATTTCCCTTACCTTAGGTCCGATTTGCTTCGTAAGTGTCCGAACCTCCTGTATAATGATTTAAATCTTGTTATTGACTTATTCCAGAATCATATTCATTGTTATTATATCATATATGGTCCACTTATGACTTTATATTACTCGTTCTTTGGTAAATTCATGTTAAAGTAGCGTTTTGGGTAAAATCGTCTCATTTGTCGTTTGTGTTTTTAACTTGTAATTATTCATATGATTACTTAGATCATGATTACTTAATTCCAGAATATAAAACATGATTTATATATATATATTCAGAATATACATATATAATAAATCAGTAAATGGAAAGAAATACACCGTTCATGGAGACGGTAGTCCGTACGTACGCATGAACGCTGTTTTCGTTTCCTTATTGAATTGAATGGAATTAAGTAGATGGAATACATATAAATATAAATAATTACAGTATCATTATTAGGTAATATATTTCATTAGTACTTATTATATATACTTTATAATCATTCATTAATGGTTAATCATTGAGAATGAATCTCATCGCGTCGTGGAGACGGTATTCCGTACGTACGCACGCGCGGTGATTTCATTTTTTCCGTAGGTTGGATAGAAGGTGAATTAGGGTTGTTTCATATTTATAATAACATATCAGTATGTAAGTAATATTGTTATTACTTTGTTATGAAACAACTAAAGAAGAAGAAGTTGAAGAAGAAAGAAATTGAAAAGATCGGTAATGGTTATTACCTCTTCTTTGAAACGCCTCTTTGAATCTTCCACTTAGGGAACTAAGATTGGTCTTTGAAGAATACCAGGAACTCTAGGATTATTCTAGGGAAGTGGAGAAGGGATTTTGGCAGAGGTTGGCCGAGCTTGAGTGCTCAAATTGGTGTGAGGAGGAAGGGGGAGGAGGTACCCTTTTATAAGGGAGGAGAGGGGCACCTTAGTAATATCTCAAAATATTATTTTATATTAAAGTCAAAATCGGTTTATAATGGTTCCAAAGGGTCTTATTTCGAAGCTAAAGTGGGGATGGGTCGAAATCCTATCAACCAATAGGATTTAGACAAGTTTATGATTTTATTTTAACCTTACCAATTAGATTTAACTCTAAGTTAAATAATTTAACTTTTCCCGTGTCTTTTTGTTTTCTTTCACTATATGGTTACTACGCTTACTATAACATGCCAAACGAACCCCAAATTGTTTATTACTAATACATATATCCTTATCTAAGTCATTTGGCCGAACCATAGATTTTTAGGAATAAAATAACAATTAATAATATAATATTTGATTTAAAAACTATTTTGTGTCAATTTAGACACTATTTGATATATGATTTTTTTGAAAGTCATAACAGAATTATATGTTCGAACCAAGTTGATTAAATCAACACTAATATATCATAGTAACCTATAAAATTAGTGTAATTCATAAAAAGTCTCAAATTACATTTATTTTGGTGTTTATAACATCAATTATGTCAATATTTTATAAATAAGATAATTACTGCATCATCATTGTGTCATATATAAATTAAATTATTTAATGTATAAAAATTACAAATAAAATACCATTATGTAGGATATATTTGTATCTTTCTAATGAATATTTATAGTCGAATTTATCTTATGTATAACCCCATATTAAAAATGATTTACTTATTAAACTTTGATTTTAACTATCTTAACCCTTCTTTAAATAAATTAATAATAAATGTCCTAATCTAATCCAAGTGGGCCTAAATGGTCATATTTTATTCATAAGGTTGTTTTTGGTCGAATTACACTTATCCAATAGAATTAGGACATGTTTTAGGTAATAGTAATATCATATTTACCCTTAGTTACCCTATTTACTATTAACCGCGGTAAAAAAAAGTAAAAAGTTACTATTCACCAAAAAATTATTTTCATCTCATTGAACCACATTTTACTTACTGACATCAACCGGGTCTCTCGGATGTTTGAAATTCCATTCACAGAAGCGGTAAAATTAAGTTTTATGAAAAATTCAGTTTTTTAACTACCACTTAGTAGATTCACTATTCATCAAAAATTGATGTTTTTCAGAACAATGCCAAAATTTCATCCTAAGCTATATTTCATATTCCGAATTCAAAAATAAAGTCTATTTTACCAAATTCATAACATAGAAGTTTCATTAATTATTTTTATAATTAAATCCCGCTGTTAAAACAAATAGCGTGTTTTTAAGAAACAATATCTATCAAAAGATTGACACTTGATTATGTCTGGTTTAAATGTGAAATTACAACCAATGAACAACATTGTATTAAATTGTAAAAATATATACTAAATATACTTTAAAACCACTCAAATTAATAATTTATCACTATTAATTATTTCGATTAAAAAAATTTGTTTTTAATTAAAATTTAGTAATTTTCACTATTCATCAGAATATGAAAGTTATCCGAAATGTACCAAAATTTCACCTTAGGCTAAATTCGATACTCCGAATCCAATAATGAAATTCATTTTGAAAAATAAAATTTACAAAATTTCAAAAAGTGGTTATTACTATTCATAACGGCTAGTTTTAATAACATTTTAATAGCATATCGCTGTTTAGTGAAACTCGTTATTGCGTACTACACACGCTATCGAGGAAGGTCGCGATTGCGTGTAATGCAAGACAAGTCAAGGATGCGTGTTGTGCAAGCTCCTTTTGGTGTAGCGTACAACACAAGACATTAGTGAAATAAAAAGAATATTTTTCATAAAATCTCGGGCTGTTACAAAAAGTACCTCTAGTAGGTTTCTAAGGAAGTGGGAAAGTGAAATTGGCAGAGGTTGGCCATGATTGAAGGCTCAAATAGGTGTGAGGATTAGAGGGAGGAGGTGCTCTTATATAAGGGAGGAGAGGGGCACCTTTGGAAATATAAGAAAATATTAATTTATATTAAATCCCTACCTGACATAAAAACTTAAAAAATGACACAAGTCAGAATATTAGATGAGATAGGGTTCTAATATCATCAACCAATAAAATTTAGACATGTTAGTAATTTATTTTAAACAGTATCAACTAGATTTATCCTTATTTAATAAATTTAATTTTATTTGTGGTAATAACATTATAAATTTTAAATTATTATAAATAATTAATTATTTTTTGTGAATTGTCCATAATTGGATATTTTATAACATTTATACCATAAAAACTTAAATATATAATTTTTAAATATTTTTATAATTTTTAAACAATTTTATAATATGTTATTTTTATAAAATAACAATAGTGTCGATTTTGACACTATTCATTTATATGAATTTAAATAAAACATATACAGAAGATATGTTCGAACTAAAAAATTTAATAGATTCATAACATGTCATATTTATCAAGAAAATTAGTGGATCACATTAAATATTTTATATAATATTTATTTTATTATTTTTAAATTCATTTATTTGGTTTATCTCTTAATAATATAATTACAACAACATTTTTGTATAATTATTTAATATACTTATTTGTTGTATAAAATTTAAAAATAAACTCATATAATGAAGATAAATATATTTCCTTACACAATAATAATTTTACTCTAATTTATCATCTTAAAATCACAATATTTAAATTGTTATATTTATTAAATTATGAAGGTGACAACTTTGGCATCATTTAATATAAAATAATATAAGTGTCATAATCGCTTTTATAAGGATCCAAATGGTCAAATATTCGACCATTGTATGATTATGGTTTAAATTTACATGACAAATAAGTTTTGGTCATGGTTTTGTACCTTTTATGGTCACTATAAGTTTAATAAAAATTATATTCTTGATTTTTCACTAGATAAACAATTTCCGCATCACTATTGTGTCATAATTAATGATAATTATTTAATCCCTAAAAATTATAAATATATTAATATGATGTATATAATTTTATTAGCTTTCTTGAGACTATACATGTTCTAATTTTCAGGAAGTTTAACCCTATATTAAAATTAATATACTTATAAGATTGAAGAGAGTGACATGTTGTCACTTTCTTTGGTTTTAATAATAATTAAATTATTTTCAAGGGAAAAAGTCCATTAAATGAATAAAATCCGACCCTTCGGTGATACGGGTCAACTTTTAGTCATCCAATATGATTATGTCAGGTTTTAGGGTAATTTTATAATCTTATATTTACCCTTAATTACCCGATTTACCTTTAACTATTGTAAATTTTTTTACTGTAGTTACTATTCATAATGCCCAAAAATAAAAAGTAGGTTATTGACATAATTAGAAACCACTGATTCCAAATATGGAATCCATTTTTCCAAATTAAATACATAAAAGTTGCAGCAATTAAATTAAAATAAATCCTGTTGTCAAAAGAAAACGAGTTTTTGTTTAAAACATTGCAAAAGATTGAATTGATTTAACCAATGAATTCAAGGTAAAGTCAATGATAATGATATAAATTATATTAAATGGTAAAAATATATTCTATTTATAATTTAAAACCATTAAGTATTATAATTCAACCATATAAATTATTATGATGAAAAAATTTGTTTTTAATTAAAATATAGCGTGTTTTTACTATTCATTAAAAAATGAAAGTTATCAGAAAAATATCAAAACTTTATCCAAATTAAATTTTTATATCCTGAATCCAAGGAAGAATTTTATTTTGTCAAATTTAAATTATAAACATGTCAAAAACTATATTTAATGTGGGTGTGCCATCAAAAGGCGGCAAAAATGCATTTTTTGAAAAATACTTATTTTACCCGAAAAATTTGTTTTGTTCTCATACCATGTTATAGAAAATATGTAAGATGAATAATAATGTTATAAAATTCAAAATTTATTTAATACTATTCATAACGGCTAGTCCATAATAATATTATAACAATATATTGTTGTTTTGTGAAACCCGGTATTGCGTACTACACATGCTATCGAGGAAGGTCGCGATTGCGTGTAATGAAATCCAAGTTAGGGTTGCGTGTTGTGAAAGGGTCCTTTGTTGTTTTATATATCAAAATCCTACCATATTTCATTTATACATTGAATATATATATATACACACTCAATGTTGCGTAGAATGACTATTATCAAACGAACATGAAATTTTGTGCAACAAAATCTAAGAATAGTGTTGTGTATATTGAAAGCTAATAAAGTGTTGAGTATAGCACAAGATAATGTTGTTGGAGCATAAAACACATGACATCAAATAAATTAAAAATAATATTTATCATAAAATATCGGGTTGTTACATTTTACCCCCCCCCCTTAAAATGAATTTCACCCTCAAAATTCGTCGGGGTTATACATGGTTTTCAACTTGAAAGTTTCCTTAATTGAAACCCACATCGTAAAATGAAATACCAAAACTCATCTTTAAAAACAACTGTATGAAACGTAATGGTTACCCAAATTAACAAATCACTGGGTTTCCACATAGGAGAATATAGGTGAAAATATGGACATGGAAGAGAAATCTAACCATCATGTCATAATGGAGAGTGGTAGAGAACATGGATATGAAAAATCCAACAATCACAAAGAAATATATTTGTGATTATCTAAGGTACCATCTAATTCATTGGATATAAGGGCACTAGGACAACATTTTTGGTTTTCAAGAACATTTCCCTAAAGTTGATGAATTAAAAGAAATACTTACATGATTTTGGTACAATCTCACTGTTGTTCGTGAATTGAATAATTTCCACTTAATACCTTAAAGAAATGAAGTTGAATTTTTTATTCATGATGTGTTAGCAGATCTTGTGATAGAATGATGGGTCCTTCCGTCTGTTTCAAAAAAAAAAGGTTAGAAAAAGTTATAAGTCCATCTTATGGTTAGATTAATCGCATATGGTTCCAAAAATGAACTTATACTTAATATATCATACTGATTAATAAGATAAAACTAGTTTCTACGAACCAGGGACTTCCTGTAGGCCAGTGGTAGGCGATAAAGGCTAGTCACACTTCGGTTGTGGGTTTGATTCCCACAGCCTCGTTCGACGCGATGGGTTGTCACTCGTCCTACAGGTTGTCCTTTTTCTAAAACTACATTACTATATCATCCCATCAATAATATCGAAAAAAAGTTATATCCCTAAACAATACTAAATTATGTCCAACATAATCCATTCCAATCTATAGGATTATCTAAAATACTCCGGTCCAAGCTCATAGTATAAAGTAAATGTTTCTTTGAAATGTCATATAACAATCACGTGAATGCCATCATTTATCCCCCATATATCATATGATATATCTTTATTGGTCAAATTACAAACATGTGAATACCTTAATAATATATTCTCTTGAAGAATGAATACCCATTGAACCTTAGTGAAAACATTAATGTTGTTAAATTTTAACACTTTCAACATACCAAAATCCCAAAAATTCTATATACTCAAACCATAATATCACTTAGTCCTTATATCAGTCATGAGCTCATGAATACAATAAAACATCTCATTATCTTCTTATCCCTTCATTATGCACATATCATCTACTTTCCGAAAATATATGAATAACCTTTCATGGTTACCGGAACCATATACTTTCAAATACTTTAGGAAAAACAATAGTGTAATAATCCTTATATGATTCTTTATTCCATAGTACCATTAACTCTAAAACATAACTATTGATAAACATACAATCATTACACTGCCTTCTTAAACCATTGACTGAGCTTCAACAATTCTTTTATCTCATGTATCATTTGTAGTCTCCTCATCATCATCCACATAAATACTTCCAATATGACCATGTTGATTCTATTCATGAGATTTGCACTTAGGGAATTGGTTTTCATAATGCCGGTACATTCCACATTTAAAACATTTAACCGTTGTGAATGTCTTAGAAATACCATTATCCTTGTCCATGGTGTTAACTAAAACTTTTACTTTTCAATTACTCGATTTGTGTCCTTCTTTTCCATAGCCAAAGCATCTTCCAGTTCCATTGAAACATTCTCCATGATGCCTCTTCCCACATGATTTACATGAGGGGAATTTAACATTCTTTCCTCTATGATCATCATGAAACTCCATCTTTCTCTTATTGTCAGAGTTGGGAAACTTACCAATGTTTAGATTATTGATCATATTATGAGATTTCTGATTAGGCATAATAACTATATGTGGACATTCAGATCCAATTTCATTTGGTTTCGTGTGAATAATATCGTTCCATTGTCCATCATATCCTTCATTATCATGAATCTTCCTATTTCCAGCCATTTTCTAAAACCCAAAAAGAATAGTGTGAGAGGAAAAAATCATTCTAGGAAAATATCATAATTAAGGGGGTGTACCTTAAATATCTAACATCTTAGGTTTAATTCTAAGATCGTAACCACAATTCTATGATTATTACCTATACATATACTTAACCTTAGGGACATCCCTAGACATACCTTAGAAATATCTCTAGGGATCTCACTAAAGTTTTCACATCCTAGTTTCCAATGGTTAACTAAACCTTTCCTATAATACTAACTGTAGGGACCCAAAGCATGATGTACATGGAAAATACATTACTTTTTCAGAATACTTAATACATAACTAAAACAGACACACAAGGATCGTAATAGTTTAGTGTCTTTGGAAACTCGGAATATAATCTTCTAATCCTATTGAAAGATCTTTGACAACTCCCATAACGATCTTCCCCTTTTTGTTTCCTTACCTAAAACCATTCTTTATTTCATGGGGAAAATAAAACATAAAAAGGGTGAGCTCAAATGCTCAGTAAGGGAAAACAAAGAGAACATAAAACAATCCATAAACATTTGAAAGCAAAAACTTGAAGATGAAATTTAAACATCAAAAGCTTGAGCAAAGACATAAATCATGGACGTACATAAGGCATAAATCATAATGGAACATCAACCATGATAAAATATAATGGGAATAAAACATGTAATTGTAGAAACCATTCAGCACACGTTATGATTTCCATAGTAGCCAAGGCCTTGCTCCCAAGACCATCTTAGTGGACAAAGTCCCTTTCTGAATTGAGTTCACTCATCGTTTCAGTCTTGTAACACTGAACCGGATTAACTTACCATTATAGCCATGTCTATCTCATGAGATATAAATCTTTACCCAATGCATTGGAGGGAGATATCGTCCCCACCCATCTCATAATGAAATCATTCTTACTTGTGCCACAAAATAAACATAAAACATTCATCATAACCCAATGAATAAAATGGGTTTCATAAACATCATCCCATCATTACATAATCCATATAAAACAAATGGATATTTCATCATAAGAAAAGTGAAACCATGTAGATCATAGAGACATTATACTTGAAACATACACATATGAATTAATTTCATCTTAGATGTAAAATGGTTTTGATAAAACACTTGAAATGAATTCATGAGGAAAATATCCTTTCTTCTTCCAAATCAATTTATATTCACAAAAAGTCATGCAATTTTAAAAGAAAAATATTTTGTTTAAATGTTCATGAAATCTTTTGGAGGAAGCTTCATGAAAATAAGGCTTTATAAAACTGTAAAAATCTGTTCGTGCCGTATAAGTTAAAAAAACATTCCTCTCGTACTTTTGCCGGAAAAGTCAAAAAGTACCTCATAAAAGAACGATTTCATACATACCATGTAGTGAAAGTCAAAAATGGGTAAAAATGACATTAAACATACATGAATTTTTTTTAGAAAACAAGGACATTGATGATAAATATAACCCCAGTATATACTTACGAATAAACAATCTAGGATAAAAACAAGATTGGAAAAGTTATCCCGTACCTTAGGTATGATATGCTTCGTATGGATCCTAAACTCTTGTATAATTATTTAAATAATGTCATTGATTTATTAAATAATCATATTAATTGATATGATATCATATATGTTTCACTTATGACTTTATATTACCCGTTCTTTTGTAAATTCCATGTTCAAGCAGCGTTTTGGGTAAAATCATTTCATTTGTCGTCCGTGTTTTGACTTGTGATTATTCACATGATTACTTAGATCATGATTACATAATTTTAGAATATAAAACATTATTTATATATAATATATATTCATAATATACATATATATAATAGATCGATAAATGGAATGAAATACACCGTTCATGGAGACGGTAGGACGTACGTACGCATGAACACTGTTTTCATTTCCTTATTGAGTTGAATGGAATTAAGTAGATGAAATATATATATATATATATATAAATAAATCCAGTAGCTTTATAATTTCATATATTTCATTATTATTTCTTATATATACTTTATAATCATTCTTTAATGGTTAACATGGAGAATGAATCTCATCGCGTCGTGGAGACGGTAGTCCGTACGTACGCACGAGCGATGATATCATTTCCATAATTATTGAATTGAATTGGAGTGGATGATACAATACATCAGAATCAGTATGATGTTTTAATAACTATGTATAGTTATTATTTACACAATTATACCCATCCAAGTAATGTGGTGTTGGAAAAACAGATTACACCACGTTGTGGAGACGGTATTCCGTACGTACGCACGTGCGGTGATTTTGTTTTCCGTAGGATGGATAGAAGGTGAAATGGGGTTGTTTAATATTTATAATAACATATCAATATATTAGTGATACTGATTTTATTACTTCATAATGAAACAACTAAAGAATATGGATTTTGAGCAGAATGGAACTTGAAGAAAACGGTAGATGGTATTACCTCTTTCTCGAAGTGCCTCCTTTAAACTTTCTCTTAGGGCACTAGAGTTGGTCTTTTGAGAAAACCATTACATCTAGTAGGTTTCTAAGGAAGTGGGTAAGTGAAATGGGCAGAGTTTGGCCGAGCTTGAAGGCTCAAATTTGTGTGAGGATGAGAGGGAGGAGGTTCTCTTTTATAAGGGAGGAGAGGGGCACCTTTGGAAATATAAGAAAATATTAATTTATATTAAATCCCAACCCCACATAAAAACATCTAGAATGACTAAAATCCGAATATAAAATGATATATGGTTGTAATCTCTTCAACCAATAAAATTTAGGCATGTTAGGAATTTATTTTAAACATTATGAACTTGATTTATCCTTATTTAATCAATTTAATTTTATTTTTGGTAATAATATTATAAATTTTAAATTATTATAAATAATTACTTATTTGTTGTTAACTGTCCATAATTGGATACTTTATAACATTTTAGACTATATTAATTTAAATTTATAATTTTTACATATTTTTGTGATTTTTAAGCAATTTTATAATATGTTATTTTTATAAAATAACAATAGTGTCAATTTTTACACTATTCATTTATTTGAATTTAAATAAACAATATACAGAAGATATGTATGAAATAAAAGCTTTAATAGATTTAAAGCATTTCATATTTATCTATAAAATTAGTGGATCACATTAAATAGTTCATATAATATTTATTTTATTATTTTTAAATCCATTTATTTGGTTTATCTCTTAATAAAATAATTACTACAACATTTTTGTATAATTATTTAATATACTTATATACTGTATAAAAATTAAAAATAAAATCCTATGATGAAGATAAATCTATTAAATTTCACAATAATACTTTTACTCGAATCTATCATCTTAAAATCACAGTATTTAAATTGTTATATTTATTAAATTATGAAGGAGACAACTTTGGCATCATTAAAAATAAAAGAATATAAGGGTCATAATCTCTTTTATAAGTCTCCAAATGGTCGAATATTCGACCATTGGTTGATTATAGTTTAAATTTACATGAAAAATAAATTTAGGTCACGGTTTTGTGCCTTTTATGGTCTTTATTAGTTTAATAAAAACTATATTTTTCATTTTTCACTAAATAAAAAATTTATGCATCACTATTGTGTCATAATTAATGATAATAATTTAATCCCTAAAAATTATAAACAAATTCATATGATGTAGATAATTTTATTAGATTTCTGGAGACTATTCATGTTCGATGTTTAATGAAGTTTATCACTTAATTAAAATTAATATACTTATAATATTTAAGAGAGTGACATGTTTTCACGTTCTTTGGTTTTAATAATAATTAAATTTTTTTCATGGCACAAAGTCTACTAAATGAATATAATCCGACCCTTAGGTGATATGGGTTGACCTTTAGTCATCCAATAAGATTTTGGCAGGTGTTAGGGTAATTTTATAATCTTATATTTACCCTTAATTACCCGATTTTCCTTTAACTATGGTAAATAAAATTTACCGTAGTTACTATTCATAATGCCAAAAAATAAAAAGTAGCTTATTGACATAATTTGGACCCACTGATTGTAAATATGGAATCCATTTTTAAAAATTCAATACACAAAAGTTTCAGAAAATAAATTAAAATTAATCTCATTGTCGAAAGAAAATGAGTTTTTGTTTAAAACATTGCAAAAGATTGAATTGATTTAACCTATGAATTTAAGGTAAAATCAATGCTTATGACATACATTATATAAATGGTAAAAATATATTCTATGTATAATTTAAATCCATTCAGTATTATAATTTAACCATATAAATTATTAAGATGAAAAAAGTTGTTTTTTATTATAATATAGTGTGTTTGTACAATTCATTAAAATATGAAAGTTATCAGAAAAATATCAAAACGTTATCCAAATTAAATTTTTATATCCTGAATCCAAGGAAGAATTTTATTTTGTCATATTTAACATATAAAAATTTCAAAAACTATATTTAATGTGGGTGTGCCATCAAAAGGCGGCAAAACTGCATTTTTTGAAAAATACTTATTTTACCCGAAAAATTTATTTTTTTCTCATACCATGTTCTATAAAATATGTAAGATGAATAATAATGTTATAAAATTCAAATTTTAGTTAATAATATTCATAACGGCTAGTCCATAATAATATTATAACAATATAGTGTTGTTTTGTGAAACCCGGTATTGCGTACTACACACACTATCGAGGAAGGTCGCGATTGCGTGTAATGAAAGCCAAGTTAGGGTTGCGTGTTGTGCAAGAATCCTTTGTTGTATCATATAAGATAATCCAACCATATTTCATTTATACATTGAATATATATATATACACTCAATGTTTCATAGAATGACTATTATCAAACGAACGTGAAATTGTGTGTAACACAATCTAAGAATAGTGTTGTGTATACTGCAAGATAATACAGTATTGCATATAGCACAAGATAATCATGTTGTAGCATAAAACACATGACATAAAATAAATTAAAAATAATACTTATCATAAAATATCAGGTTGATACATTCAGTCCCATCCACACCATGGCTCGACTGAACTTGGACAACACACCGGTAGAATCCCTCGGTGTTTGGTCGCTCTCAGGGTCGTTTCCCCCACCTCGGATGAAACCCGTAAGCTACACAAACACCCTCAAAGCTACTCGACCACACATGATAACCCTGGCACCACAACGTCGCTCAATGCCACCCCATGTGTGATGCATGATCGTAAGGCCAAACCTCCTTCTAGGTTGCATGACATCCGACCTGACGCCCCTTAAAGACCCCGCGACCACGACCCACTGAAACCCTAAAGCATGAAACCAGAAGACTGGACCCCCTGCAACACGACTCCTCATACACGAACCTTCAAATCCAATTACAGGATTCCATCAATTTTGTTTATTTTAATATTATTATTATTATTATTATATCCCAATTATTATGTTATCTTTTTAAAAGATGTCAAAAGTTATTCATCGAACTAATAATCCATCAATGTTATCTAATAATCTAAGAAAATTATTTAATCAATCACTATTTTTTTCTTCATTAAGATTGAATTTACGTTTACTTTTTTCAGTCATTTTTTCTATTTGATTTTTTTACATGTCATTATTTTATTATTTTATTATATAAGTCATCATTGAATTTTTATATTATAACATATTATTACATAATATCATGAATCCATTTTTATCATATTTATTTATACCATTTTTATATATATACCTCATTTTATCATTATATTTAGATATATTATATTATATTATATGCATAAAATGTTATAAATTATAATAATAATTGAAAATTATTTATCTTGAAAAACATAAAAATAATTATCATAATTTGTAGAAAAATATTTTTAAATTTGAAACATTAAAAAATTGTTAATATTACATATTTATATAGAAGTCTTTCTGATTCTAAATAACAATAATTTTTATTAAAATATCATTCATCTTTGTACGATTCTAATTCTTCTATTAAAAAAGTTTTGTTATATATTAAAAATGTTAATATTGTTATGAAAATTTTAAAATAATTAAAAATTTATAATCTAATAATTATGTAATTGTCCGCATAATTAAAAATTTTCACTTTTAAAAAAATAATATCATTAAAATATTTTAAAATAATAACTTTCAAAATCATTTATAACCAGAATTTAAAATTATAATTTTATCATAATTTCATATAATTCAAATATGTATATTTTTATATATATACATATCACATCATGGAACCAAACAAAAAATTAGTTATATTTATATATATTACTATTATTACTAATCAATTTATATTAAATATTTATTTTATTAGAATAAATTATGTTTGAAAAAATAGTTATTTTTTTTATTCTTTAAAAAAAGTGTGATAAAATTTACTTTGAAATTTTTACTTTGTTCGGATAACAAAATAAAAACTCAATATTACCATTACACAAGAAATATGTTTTGGGGGCATTACAATATTCTGTGAGAATTGTTTATCTCGTGAAATCTATAGCCTAATTATTTTATGAGATGACACCTTGAACATTTCATTTCATATATCTTATACAGGTCGGATATGTGAATCATGTTTTGATATTTTTCTGGGATTCCGATTTTGAAAATATCATGACGTGAAATGTATATATATAGTTTGTAACAAATTCATGTCATCTAAGAAGTCACAGGTTGGATTTTTGTTCTACATATTTTTTGTTAATAAGGAATACACATCATGAGCTCCTTTCACGACATGTAAATCCACATTTACAAATTTTAGAAACACTTCCTTTGATATTCAAATTCATAATTCCAGAAAAAATAATCTAAATCCAAATTCATTATCTAATAAAACATGATAAATCATGAAATAGATGTATCCCAAATGTATATATAAATTTGGCCTATCAAATTGCACCATATTTAAATTAATGGTTATCATCCAGAAAAGGGAATCTCAATAGGGTTTTTGATATCAAATAATTTCTAAGCATGAAGCATGAAATTAAAATAGACAAAGAAAAAATGTGCAAGTGGAAAAACTATGTCCTCCAAAATCAATCATGTTGATAAATTTAGTCAGGCCTTACAATTATGTTCTTTATTTAAATTCTTTATTATGTTAATTACAATTTCATTAATAATCATTATAAAATATACACATTTCTAAATTTACCCCAAAATTTATTTCCAATCAACAAATATGAAAAAAAAATAAGAGTTATGATCATACCATTAACACATGTACCTATCCATAGGCTTAAATTGGTTACAACATGTCCACATCAGAATGAAAAATACAAAAGTAATCATGATGGTTTCAGAAAAATATTTTTGACATATCCAAGGATAATAGAAATTTAGAATATGATAAAATAAAGGTTAAAAGGAGGGGAGGATCTACAATACAATTAATCATGAATAGTTAAATGAAGTAAATACAAGAAAAAATGAGTTTATTAACTAAACAATTATGAAGTGGATCCATGAATTATTCAAGATAGATCGATGAATGTTCCCCATTAATTTTATTTTTTATTAAATTTAATTTATTTTTTTAATGGTTATGCCAACGATATATATGAAATCCATCAACATACCACCTATGATCCATCATAGGATTCATCAATCTGGCAATATTTCTTTTTGAAATTTATACTATATTGCCTAATTTTTAACGTTACACATTTAAAATGAAGAAGGTAAGCATATAAAATTAAAAAGTAATAATGAACCATATCATATAAATATGGTAAATGTTCGCCAATAAATATCCTTAGTATCAGCCTCCCATGTATGGATGGGATGAATAATCCCCCGCATTTTTTCCAAATAAAATTATCCATAGTAGTATGTGTAGTGTAAGAATAGATAATATGATTGAAATGAATACATCCTAACAAGGTAAATAATGGATACTATGGATTAAAGTAAGAAATATATTTAACTAGGTCACATGAAAAAATGGGTCACAAATATTTCCTCACTCATTTGAAATGTGAATTTGTTCAATCATAACCTCAATAAGATCACAATTCAAGTATTGATAGGATTACATTCCCCAATTATCTCTCAATAAACGTGCTTAGAAATGCTTATGATAGTGTTGGTTTATAATTATCTTAGTAATGGATTCATATAAAATAACTATAAATTACATATAACAATGCATATAATAATATTTTAGTAAAAATAATTATAATAATCTTGAATTAAAATCACTGTAATAATCTAAAAATCATAATAAAAATATAAATAAAAATAAAAATGGATTCCAAAAATTTCCAAATAAATATTTCTTTTATTTAGTCAGGTGTAATGATATTTTTTGTTTAAAAACTTTATTTCAATGAAGAATGACTCCTAGAAAATTTATAATAACAATAAATCCAAGGGTATCGACAATAAAATATCTATAAAGAACCCCCACATTATAAAATTACTTAGTGTCCACACTGTTTCGGAAAGCATTGTGGGAGACATAGTGAATATTTAACATATAAAAAAATGAAATGGAATTTTTTGAATTTTAAATAGGGAATTGTTCTCTCATTGTACTGAATCACATGCCATAAGAAAACACGATTGATTGTGATTTGAAATTATGATAGCTACAAAAATATTTAGAAACGAAATACCTATAGTAAAAAAATACAAGTCTATTGCGGTTATAAATTTTTTAAGAATAAATATGGCAGGTGCACACAGTCCATGGAATGAGAAAAACTGTCATATAATTTTCCAAATGGACTAGAAACCTGTTTGGAAAAACCAGAATTCTAAAATATATGATAAACAACAAAAACAGATCACACTTACTAAAACAATAATGATAAAAATTCTGTGTTGCCTCCCAAAAAGAACTATCTATTACATCATCATATAGATGGATGTACATAAATATTAGTTAGTTCCATCCATCATATCAATGGTACTCTACATATTTTATGAACTAGTGGTTGTATCGTTGAGATCATAAGGATTCTTGGTAGGGTTAACCACATTAGAATTAGGTCAACCGTGAATGCCGTGTGGATATAGTAGCTTTCATGCACATCATGGAGGGGAGATCCAATTGAGGAAAGATCTAGAGTGGGATCTTTTAATGATGGTGCTCAACATCATCCAGATACTCATACAACCTATGTAGAAGGTCTTGTGGTGGTCTAATAGCCTCATCAATGAGCATATAAAACAAATAATTGGTAGACATGACTTAATTAATTTATATGTAAAGGTGAAAATAATAAATATATTAGTGGATTTAAAATTCTATATCCTAGACATATATATGATAAATGATATATCTATAGAAAAGAAAATATAAGTAGAAAGAAATCCAAGGATATGGTAACACTGGGGAGGGTGTACAAGGACAAAAATAATAGAATGGGACGAGTCACTAGTATCCACATAGATGTCCCCTCCTGAAAAGTGGGGGTCATGACCAGCTCTACAAAATCTATATCATCAATGGAGGATGGTTTAGGCTCATCGATTGCCAAATTCGGTTTTTTGGTACTTGTTGCTGGTGTAGTCAAAGGTGGAGGGGGTGAGGTGTTGATCCATATGAAGTCACTATGACTAATGATGGATCTATCTGAGGCACTGTGGTTGTTGGCGGAAGGGAAAGGGACTTTCCCCATTTGGTATTCCCTACAAAAAACTAGAAACAGGATGTTGGGTTTTTGGGCTCTATCAGTAGTGTTTCTATAGTGGGAAAAGGTTTTGGGCATATATATAGAATCAGAGTTAGCAGGTGGGGGTGGGTAGGAAGATGAAGGGACTGGTTGGGGGGAGGGCTTTTAAGTGAGATGGGTCAGCAAATGTGATGCAATGATAATGACATATCTACCTTTGTATCTCTAGGATAGAGTAGATAATAATTTATATTTCAGTGGTAATTTATGGGGGACGAGAAGTTGTTGCTACAGGTCGTGGTATTGTAAAAGAAGATGGGGGAAGGTCTATAACGGTAGTATGGGTAGGGGTGGGGTTGTGCTAGAGGGTTTGGTATCAGAGGGAGTGGATGTAGAGGTTGTGGCTGGGACTCAATGATGGGAGCCTCATCAAATCCTTTATATAAATTGAAACCCACATGTACAGTCCCTTAATCTTCTCTAGAATCCCCATCAAGTTGATCAAAAGAATATTGATGACATCTATCTTACTGAGTGATGTATGAGGATGAGTGGTGTCAAAGACACCATGGTGTTGGTTAGGATTCATAATAACATTCCATCCCATTTGCATAAATCAATTCCTAAACACCTGGGCCTCCTAATACATAGTAAACAAGGGCTCCATGTTGAATTTAGGACCTCCCAAGGATGGGTTAATGATGAACATCTATTTTTGGATAATTATACCATGCCCATCTCCATAGGAAATCTTGGCATGGTCTAGATCCTGTTGTATGATCTGAAGAGAGGAACCCCACATTTGGGTTCCCTTCATAGTTCTTGAATGATGAACACATTTGTAATCCATGTAAATTAACTCACTATGATATAATTCATCCTCCTTATCCAGATCAAGAATCAGGGTCGGGGAAATTGGGGAGATAACAAAATCAGCTGAGTATATGCTGATCCCAAAACCTATATCTTAGAGGGTGTTATCCAAAGTCTTGCCTATGGGTCTGATGGTGGCATGGGTAATGGAAAGCTCAATGGTGGCCATAAACTCAAGGAATAGATCCCTATATGTCTCTTTACAAACCTGGATGAGGTGTAATGGTGTATTCATCGGGTGAGTTCTCGTACCTCATGGTGAACCTATATATTCCCACTGATCTGTGAGATATTTGGGTCCTTTTGGTCATTATAGGATTCACATATAGATGAATCAACCCGACCTAATACTCGACATCCTATAAGTGCAATTATGGGTGTTGGTGTGGCGGGGTAGCACACTGTGACCCACTATGATGTTGATTAAGTCCCCTATGAAGTGTTGTGGTTGGTTGAGGTTGAGGTGGAGGTCTAAGTGGAAGGCTCTTCATGTGGTGGAGGAGGATCATGTTTAAAGAGAATTTTTATATGGTTCTCTTCATGATTGGGAGAACATTTGGATGATCCTACATTATTGTTATTGGTTTTTCCTATAAAAAAGGATATGAATATGTATAAGATGAAAATTTTGGATAGATGTGAGAGGAGGAGGGTGTACGGTGGACGGGGGTATGGTAATGAGGAAGGGGTTGCAATGTAGGGTGGAGGAGGTGCATGGGAGAGGTAAATATTGAGGGTTGGGGGAATGAAACAAGGAATCATAAAATTTTAATGATTCATGAAATATAAATGTCATGTATTTTATACTTGATGTGTAATGATTAGGATTTTATTATTTTAGAGATATTAAAATTTTCATTTTTTTATTAATTTTTACATATCTTGTATTAGGAATTATGTGTTTTTATCACAGTTCGCTTTACAAGATTCTAGTAATTCTAAACCTTCTTAAGAAACAAACTAACCTATTGGTCCTACCCTGGGATGCCTTAATTCAATAATTTGGTTAATATCGAGAGATAGAATCAATTTGGTTCAAATGAATTTTAATCTAATGACGTAAGAGTCTTGGAATTGTTCATGGTATAGTTTTAGTAATTTTTTCATTAACGTTGAAGTGGGTTTCTCCACCTCTTCGAATTTTGGTCACCTAGTAGGGGAAAAGCTAAAAAAATTAAATGTCCCAACCATCATGTTTTCTACTTTACAAGGAATAATTTTATGTTGGAATTGAATATTGTAATTTTATCTCCTGGTGTGAATATCCTATACATGAATCATTGGTCACGCCATTTAAATTTATTTTCCTTAAAGATTCTAATAATTTATTAGGAATCATTTTTAATTTCCTCTAGTACATATATGAATAGAACTTGATTTATATGGATTTTGCAGTGTCCATCTTCAATGTTTTGTGTCCTAATAAGTGCAATGATCTAATTCCATGGGAAGGTGACAAGGACTTCTATACAGAGAGGTTAATGGAGTAGTTCCAATAGTGGTTTTATATGATGCATAATAGACCCATTTTCTTTCAACCAATTTCACAATCCTATCATTTTGACATGTATTAAACAAAATTTAAAGAAAAAATTTAATCTCCCTATTAGATAGTAAACATTTATTTTTATTTCATGGTGGTAAAAATAAGGAATATTATATCAGATGCCATATTTTATGAGTGATCATTTCATAGAATTGTAGAAAAAATGATTTTATTTATCACTAAGAAGTAATTAGGGAGATCCAAATCTTAAAAATCTATTATTCTTTTAAATAAATGTACAAAAAAAATTTTGTCATGATTGGACACCTAAGATGCTACCAACATGGATATGTATACCATGCTGACTAGGGTATAAAATTTACCATTAAAATCCAGGAGTGTACCCATAAAATTGAATCCCACACATAAAGTATTTAAACCTATAAGATATGATTTTGGGGTATTTTGTTTCTCTTTTATATGGTTCATATTCATTGAAACCGATTAAAACTATGAAATATTGTTCATTCATTGTAATGGACTGTTGAATGGAATAATATACTTGTAAGTATTGTGTCCATAGAATATTCAGGTTCATGATTCCCTCCAGCTAGGGACATGTGAAAAGTGATTAGAATGGTTTGTTTTTAATCTTTCGATATGTAGTGTCACATTAGGCCATTAATATAAAGATCAAATAGTAGTGTAACATACTTTTCATAATATGAATCAAAGACGAATAGCTTATTCTATTGAGGATTGGAGGCATGCGGCTAATGATACCTCATGCAATGAAAATTTGAAATATCATAATATCATTAGTTTCCAAGAAAATTTATACTATATAGTGATTTATAATGGAATCATCATTGATATTTATATTTTCAACATCCTTAGTTTTTGGTAGAAGGAGTCTTGACAGGTGATCATAAATTATGTTCGTAGTTTCCTTCTCATCTTTACTTAATAAATCCAATTATTGAAGTAGTAGGATCTTCCTATCTATTTCCTTCTAGTGAAATGATGACTAGAGAAGATACCAATATTTTCCTTAATCTATTGAATACCCATAGAAACGTTTCATGAAAATTGACCAGTGTGTCCATTGAAATGAATTATGTATATGGGAAGGCTGATTTCATAATTTGTTGTACTAAGAGGTAATAGAAAATGGTATGAACTATAAATCTCTTTATGGATTTTATAGTTGTTGGGATAGGTATCTATTTAATGAAAATAATTTTCAATTGATCAAATTCCACTCCATGGTTTAATATTTTACTTTTTGATGAATATTTCTCCATGAACAACAAATTTTCCTTTTTTTCGAGTTCAATAATATTAAATTTTCCATGAAACATTATAATACTAGGTCTAAATTTCTTAGGAAAACCTCAAAATATCTTATAAAAATAGTAAAATCAACCATAATTACTTTTTGGAATTCCACCTCCCTATCATGAAATTTATGTGTCATGAGTCAATGAAAATACTCTGGTGTATTCCAAATTCTGAAGGAAAATCATCAATAAGTAAAGGATCAAAACACACATTTGAATGTCGTATTTGAAGAATCCTCTAGGTCAAATGCTCTTTAATTATACACAGAGTATTCATCCATCAAATAATAGAATTCATGCCTAGCTACTCTTTCCATCATTTGGTTCATGAAGGGTAATGGGAAATTTTCATATCATGATGTTGTGTTTATGTTTCAATATTAATATAAAACACATCATCATATTATGGTTAGATTTGTGAATTACTACTCTTAATAGTTTTTAACATCTTTTAAGACTCCTTTCATGAGAATGATGTATAGAGCACTCAATTATTCCCTATTAGAGTGTAACACCCAAAGATTTCATAGTGTGTTATTTCTTCAAAATAATTCAATAACTTTCACTACATGCAACACCATGTTCAAGCACACCATGACTTACCAAACAAGCCGTTCAAAAGAGGTTATGAATAGTATTAGATAAATTTTAATGTTTATATAATCCTTATAATTTTAGAATCCATATTATGAGTTTCTTAGATATAATGCAAGAACAAATTCATTTTCAGTATTGCACTTTTATCAACATTAATAGTGAACCCTTTTTAAATACTATATTTTAAACTTTTTGACTAAATAGGGACATCAAAAATTTAAAATGAAACATCCCAAGCTTCCACGGTACGCTTTCTTTGAATAATACAGTAGCGTGTGTTGTACGCAACCTTGAGTTTTAACACACACCACAACCAATCAAACTAGCCGTTATGAATAGTAATACCTATTTTTTGAAATTATATATATATATTTAAAAATGGACTTCATTTTTGGATTCGGAATATCGAAATTATCCTAGGGTGAAATTTTGGTACTTTTCGGATAACTTTTATATTTTGATGAATAGTGAAAATTACTAAATTTTAATTAAAAACAACTTTTTTAATCAAAATAATTAATAGTGATAAATTATGAATTTGAGTGGTTTTAAAGTATATTTAGAATATATTTTTACCATTTAATATAATGTTGGTCATTGGACATAATTTTACAATTAAACCGAACATAAACATGTGTCAATCTTTTGATAGTTATTATCTCTTAAAAACACGCTTTTTGTTTTGACAGCGGGAATTAATTTTAAATTTATTTCTGCCACTTATGTGTTTTGAATTTAGGAAAATGGATTCCATATTTGGAATCAGGATGTTCAAATTGTGTAAATAGGTAACTTTTATTTTTAGACATTTTGAATAATTACTGCGGTAAATATTTTATTTACCATGGTTAAAGGTAAATCCGGTAAATAAGGGTTAAAAAAAATATTATAATAATACTAAATTACCCTAAAAACGTTTCTTAACCCTATTGGTTGATAGATGGTCGACCATGGGCATCTTTGTGTCAATTTTGGGACCCCATGGATCCACTTGTAAGTGATAATGACACTTTATTTTAATTTAGTTAAAATGAATACAAAAATGACACAAGCATATATCTTTTAGAACAACAATTTTTACATAGGGTTATATATGTTGGATTTTAGATTATAAATATTCATTAGAAAGCTAAAACGATTTCCTACATAATGATATTTTATTTATAATTTTTAGACATTAAATAATTTATTTTATTTATGACACAATGATGATGCAGTAATTAATAAAATAGTGAAAAATTAAAATAATTGATATTATAAATACCCAAATAAATATAATATGAAACTTTTAATGAATTAAACTAATTTTCTAGGCTAATATGATATATTAGGATTGATTTAATGGACTTTTTTCGAAGTAATCAATCTGTTATGAGTTTCACAAAAATCAACTATTGAATAGTGTCAAAATTGACATAAAAGAGTTCTTAAAACAAATATTATATTATTAATTGATATTAAATTCCTAAAAATCTAAGGTTCGGCCAAGAGACTTATATTATGATAGGTTAATCATTAATGGACCACTTGGGGGTCGCTGGGATGTATATAGTAAGTTTATTAACCATATTATATAAAAATACAAAGAGACATTGTAAAAGTGAAACTAATTAACTTAGAGTTAATACTTAAAGATAAGGTTAATATAAGTACCCAAACCTGTCTAAATTCTATTGGATGAGTTGTTTTCGACCTATCCCCACCTCATACTTTGAATAGTCAACTTTGGAGCCTTTGGAAACCGAATATGAATTTATTATAAATTAATATTTCTAGCTTTTCCAAAGGTGCCCCTCACCCCTCTTATAAAAGGGCACTCCTCCTTATCTTTTCCTCACACCTCTCAAGCCACTTGGCTCGTCCAAACTCTGCCCAACTAAGCTCCCCACACCCCTCTCCTCCTCCTTGAAGCTTCCCCTTAGGCAGAAAGCATTTCAAGAATTCCTTTGGTTCCAACCAAAGTGAGTTACCTAAATTAAAGGTAACAATTTCTCTTAAAGTATTTTCATTTATTTTGCTTCTCCAACCCCCAAAATCTTTTTATTTCCTTTATTTTATAACAACACCAGTATCCTCAATATACTAGTATGTTGTTATAATAAGGATTCAAACTACACATTCACACAAATCCATCTAATGGATGATGAACATAATGTTTCTGTGGATGGCAAACTAACGCCTCATGAAACGATGATTGTTCAAATACATCTTACCGCCTCTCATGGTGGCCATTAGGATGGCACTGTAATTAAATATAATATTAATGATATATATTTTATATATAAGCTTCTGTAATTCCATTTTATTTCATACCATTATTCGTTTCATGTTGTATATACATACGATAATTTCATTTGAGGAAGTGCGGACTACCGCCCCCTTAAAATGATATGACTCGTTCATACCACACATGGAACGTATAAAGGATGGTGTAAATGAACATAAGTAACATATATAAAATATTATATTATACTGGAATAGTAATATACCTATGTATAATTTGGATTCGATTCTTTTAAAATAAAAATTAAATGGAAGTAGCGTTCGTGCGTACGTACGGACTACCGTCTCCACGAACGCGATGAGATTCATTCTCCATCGTATAATTTGATGATTTAAAAATGATGTTTAAGAACTTGATACCATTCTGGATATGAATAATATACATCCCATTAATAACGAATATGTCTCACATAACAAAGAATATAAAGTAAAATGAACCCGTTAACACCCGAAATGACGATAATTCTAAAATATTATTAACAAATCAATGATAAAAGATCATATATGATATCATATTAAAGTAAATGATTCTTTTATTATTCAATAACAATTATTTCACCATTATACAGGAGGTAAACCTACCATCGACCAAGGAAAAAGTACAATGTAAGGGATTCTCTTATCTCACTTTCAATTCCGTGAGATTTCCAATGTTCGCTACTAAATTATTGAAAGTGGTGTATTGTGTACTTCCATTTGATATATATTATCATGATTCACTTTATATTCATGTTATTCTGTAAATCATTTGGTGGTTATTAACTTTTGGCCATGCGACTCAGTTGATTAACGTGGTAATGGTTTTCTTATCTCACTCTTAATTCCGTGAGAATTCCATTGATCACCACTTAATTATTGCATGTGGTGTATGTGTACTGCCCATGATCGTATTCATTGTGTAATATACTTTAATTTATGGGTATTTACATCATCATGGTATGATACTTCTTTCATGGGTGTATGTTTCGTAAGTTACCTAATCGATAAGGGAATTTGATTAATCACCCCTTACTATCGAATGATAACCCTAAAAGGATTATCCTAACTGGACTGCATTAATTAGCTGTAATGATTTTGTGAAACATTGTAACCATAATAAAAAAAATTAAGAAATAATAAATCTAAACATGAAAGATACATCAATTCAATCAAATACATATTTTATTGGGGGAACAATCATGATCGTAGAAATCATTGAAGTTTAATGATAAGAGGTATTGAAATAGGTGTTCAAAAAAATTATTTGAAATGAGATAGAAGAATTCTAGATGTAGAATGGTAAATAATATAAATATGGACAAAATATATACAGTAATATTTCAAAATTGGTTTAGAGAAAAATATGAGAAGAGTAGAATAGAAACATGAAATAAAAAAAAGAGAAAAGATGTATGTCTTGGACTATTATGCACAGTGGAGGTACTCAGATATATATAAACCTGAAAATTACCTGATGTGTAAAATATATGACATAATTTAATGTATTTAATTTTATTTTTTCTCGACATTTATATGATGTATAGGTGTATTGCACGTCATGTAATTCAGATGGGTAAAATGGTCAAAGAATCATGTATCTTGTGAAATATATGACCTAAATCATTAATAGGTTGAGACTTTAAAAAAATTTCATCATTTAAATTCATCATGTCATGTATGTGATTTTTATTTTGAAATTTCATCAAGATTATGATTTGAAAATTCCCATGGTGTGTAATCTATGTACATGTTGTGTAATAGGTTCAAATCATGTAGGTATTTAGGGGTTGGCCTTTGGTTTCATAGGTTGGTTGTGAATGATGAATACTTGTTGTGAAATCCATTCATGACATGTAAAACCTCATTTTCCTAATTTTTAACAATTCTTCAATCGAGTCCGAACACCATATTTTCTTCCAAACAAACAACAACCCATTTTATTATCAAATAAAATATGACTTAACCTTAAAGAATTGTATGTGAAATTTGTATATAAATTCAGTTCATCATCGGATTATGTTTTAATTTTATTATCTTAAGGACGAAACATTGAATATTGGTGTAAGGTATACTGGGTTTGGATATGGGGATTTCGTCTTCTTATGTTGTTTAGAAGTTTAAACATATCATACTAAGTATTCATGTGGGTTTTCCCACTTGTTTTTAATATTAGATAGATACCCATGTTTCACTGATTAAATGTGGTGATTTCCACTGATATAATATGATTCTATGAGACCCTATGTGCATTTTAATCTTGGAATCATAACAAGTGGTTTATTACTATGGGGTTTCAATCACACCACAGAAGCACCTATTTATCTCATGGGTATGTTAATTTCCCTCCATGATGTTTGTTCTATGATTATTTTCTAGTGATCTTGTTCTAGATCAGTTGATATGGTGGATGTTTTATGGGTTTTCACATAGATAAATTTTCAATAGATTAGTTTGTATTTTTATGTGTGTTCAATTGTTATATCTCCTAGATGATATATATGAAGAAAAAAAATTTCATAGTTGCCTTACTGTTTTTCTTATATTTATTAATACTTGGTGTCCTTCTTCTTGGGTTCTCTCGATAGTCCTAGGATAACAAGGACACATTCTAGAAATAAATGGGCTATATATCACAAAAAATGATTATTATTTTTTATTAATCCATAAGCTTTAGGAATAGGGTTTCTAGAGATGAGGACTACTGATTATTTAATCTAGAATGAACATGTTGGTTAGATGGGAAAATTTATGATTTTGTATTGAAGTGGGAGATAAAATGATAGTGATTGGACTCATATAATTTTTATAACTGAGAAAAATATTTGGACAATGATTCAAGGGAGGTGTTTGATTATATTTAGATTTATCTACTAAAAATTATATAAATTAGTCGAGCACATTTTTAATGGATTTGTGGTACACATTTTTTTATATTTTGTTATTTTATCAACCTATTCCACTATTTTTTGGTTATTATTTTCATTTATGATCTTAGTTTTTTTAGTTGTTTGGATTCATTATCTTCTTTGGATTGAACTGGAGGATCAAAAACAGAGGTAGGTGGTTCATAAATGCAAATTTTTCGTTGGTTTCAAGAGGTGTTTTTGATGGTTTTTGAATCATGGTGATCAAAATTATTTAAAAATAACGATGATAATAGTGTGTTTTGGGGGGGAATCTTGAGGGGATAGTTTGTTAATTACTTTTTAATGGGTCAAATTGGGTGTGGGGGTTAGTTTATATATAGGACCATATATGGACACAGTGGTAGTTTGATTTTTATTTTTATATTCTTTTTGGGATTATAAATTTCTTTTATATGTCAATCATGGATTTGTGTGTCGGTGTTTTGGATTTCTCTCACTTAATCTATAATTTATGGTTTATAATGTTGATAAACATAATTCCAATTCTTTGTAAATGGTAATGAAAATATTAAAAGTGGACTCTTAAGAAATTATTTATTTTATTTGTGTGTATATTGTTTTTATTTCATTTTGGGTTTTCATGGGTAAGGTACTTTAAAAATAATATAGAATCTAGTTTAACTTGTTAAAATAAAATTTATGATAAAATTATTTAATTTTAAATTAATGAAAATATATTTATTTCTATAATTATTTATTTAATATATATATGTTATTTATTTATTTTTTTTATCTAATTTTTTTAACACTTTAGTCACTTATATATATGGATTTCATTTAAGTTATAATAAATTTTTAATAGTATAAAAATATATATTGGCCAATGAAATATATTAATAACGTATATAAAATGAAAAAAATACCCATCTAGTATATTTAATTCCATATCAATCATTTTTTCGTTAGAAATTATTATTATTCCCTATTTTGTTCACAAATAATATCATTTTTTACATTTTCTATTATATCAATAGTTAAGCTTCATGGTTTTCTTCTCATGGTAGATCATAAGTAAAAATTTGTCAGTTATGTTGTTTTTTTGTTTACATTTGTTTTTAAACTTGTTTTCTTTTTAATTATAATCCACAAAAATATTTCTAATTATTAAATAAAGCTTCTTTTTTAGATATTTATTTTCTGTGAGGAATTTTATTTAATAAAAACATATAAAAGGAAATTCATTTTAAAATCTAGATTATTTCATATCATTCCCCATGTATTGGTTGATAAAATGACTAGATGATTTTTTGTGTGGTTTCTACCTCACTATCACTTTTGTGACTAGATTTTATATCATGATTTCAAACCTTATATAGGAGTTTATAACTAAGAATCTATTACAACTATTGGGATTGGAATTAAGAGGTAGTGTGTTTTGTTTTTTGATAGTAACAAGAGTGTTTGTCATTATATATCACATTTTTTATGTTTTGAGTTCATACATACCATTGTTATATTTGATGGTAGCCCAAAGAACTTATCCAAAGATGCTTTGGGTGGCACATTTTTTGAACGGTTTATAGGTTGAGCTCATATCACCCTTTTAGGGGTAATTATTTCTTATTTTGGGACTTTATTAATAATTTAAAACATATTCATTAATACTTCCCAAATAATAGCCTGTGACTTGTCATAATAATGGATGTTATTGATAAAAATCATGTTTCTTTTGTGAATGACATTATGTACCAAATGTTCTTCATGTTTATCTTACTGGTTGACTATACGACGGTTTAAACCTACAAAGTTGATTGATGTAGAATTTATTTCCATATAGGGATCCTATATGTGTTGTGGAGATGGGATTGTGCCAATGATAGGGGTTTTCTACATATCTCTATTAAGGTAATTGAAAACTAAATAAATTGGAATGATGTTAGGGAACATGTAGTAACTTTTATGGATATTTGGTAAGGGAAAATTTGGTACATTTTATGTAGTTTAAGAAATGAAATAATGATGTTACATTTATAGACATGAGCCTACATCATATTTATGTTCATTTAATATTTTGTGTTTGAATCCTAGTAAAATGAATTTTATTATTAGACATCTAGGACTCATGAAGTTGGCTTATGACCCTATATTTAGGTCATGTGTGGTGTTTGGATTGGAAATCAAGGATCTAATATATATATTATAGTTAGTAAGAATGAAATTCCATATATTTTATTTTAAGACATTATGTTCATATGACTAGATCATCCAGGGTAGTTCAATAATGTATAGTAAGGACATTATATGACGTTTAATGTGATATAACTAAACTACAACGAAAAGGTGTAAAAATAGTTGTTGGTGTGGGAGTTTCAAAGGATTTATCACTAAAGGTTGATATAGTATTTTAGTTGACATACATGCATAGATATGGACAATGATTTCATAAAATAAGGCAACAATATATGGATTTTATACCCTTAGTATTTGTAACTAAATGAGACAAGAATACTGGAATGGTTCTGTCTTAAGACTCGTAGGAGGTCCTTTTATCTTTCTCATGTCATACCATGACGTAATCATACTCTCAACACATAAGTAATTGATATTGGATTAATTTATTTTTTTCACATAAGGAATTAAGTGGAATTATAAGCTTTTATAATTGGGAATATTATTCTCATCACATAATTTAGTTGGACTCTTATGATCATCCCATAATTGTATTTTTTGTTTGGGAGATACAAATTCTCATTGGGGATGGTAATGGTGTTTGTATTAAGGATTTTGGGAGAAGAAAATGTATCATTTTGGAAAATGAATAAAATAATATATAGTTTATTTTTTACAAATTAATGTCTTATGAAAGGACTGGTAAATGAAATTTGACATCAAGTGATAAGGATATTTATTACATGAAAGGGGTGACACAATTAGATTCTGCGAGGATTACACACAGATGGCCCTTTATGGTTCTAAAATTATTCTTTAATAATAAATTATTAGAATATAATTAGGGAATAAACCTAGTAAAAGGAAATTATTTCTTCTATATTCCTAGAAATGAGGGAATCTTATGCTCATCACGTATAGAACGGAGAGTCGATCCATCTTTTATTCAACCGATATATAATGATGACCAATCATATGATCATAACTTCTGGAATATTATGTTCATAAAATATGTTAGGAAGGATTATTCTAGGCTCATCACATTGGTAATCTTATTCTCACCAGAAAGGAAGTTGGTATTTTATATCCATCACATGAAAAGAATGGTCAAGTATAACAAATAACTCTTGTTGAGGGGGATGTGGTATAATAATTATGTTGGGATTGTAAATATTGGAAACATCCCCTATATCCTATAAAAAAGGAATAAAACCCCATATTACTTTATTTTAATTTTTTAATTTCATGTGACATGTGTGGTATATATGGTTTAACATCACTCCATAGGATGTATTTGTTAATAAAGTGGCCATAACATGGGATTGAGGGTGGATTATGTAACAAACCAAAATTTTTTCAATGTACATTGACTTATTCAAATTATTTCATATAATATAAATCATAAAAAATCATTTTGAGAACACAATACAATTTTTTAAATCAATAATGAAAGAAATAAGAGGTATTTATAGAAATTAATAAACCTATCATCACTAAATAGTAACATGAAAGTTAGAATAATATTGTTACCATTGGGAATAAAAAACGAACCAATAGAATAGAAACTTCATCAATGAAATTTTAATTAAAATTTATGCATCTTATAAATGAAAATATGATATTATTATATCATAGTAAAAGAAAATAAATTTTTTAAAAATTATTGATTAAGTGATGGAATTTTAATTAAATGTTGATTTTTATTTATAATGGCACACTTAAATTAATTACTGAAAATACAATATATTTTAATAACATATAATCATAAATAAAAATTTCTTTTCTTATTATTATATGATAATTTTTATGAGACATTAATTAATTTTTAACGTGTTATAATATCAGTTATAATTTTTAAATAAGGATTTTCAAAGTAAATGGTGATTTTTAATTAAAATTAAATTTAACACACTTAGAAAATTATTTTCATATAATTTATTTGCTTTTTTAGTTTTACACATCTTTAAACACTTAAGGTGATGTTTGGGATTTTTCTAAAATATAGGAATTGTTTTAGAATAGTACAATACGATAATTTATGATAAAAAATAAACACATGAATTATTGATTCATAGATGATGTAACAATTATGTAAGAACATAATATCAAATTACCATTCAATATTTTAATATATTTAGTGATAAGACTCCCACTATTCATATTCTAGTGCCATAATAACATACTAACAACTAAAATAATGAGAAAAAAACCCTATGAATCCTATAAATACCACCATCACCACCTATTTTCCTCACACATTTAATGCGTTGAGACTTGTAAAATTTATGTAAAATACTATCCTCAAGAAACTCTCCATCTTTAATGAGGCCTTGGTATTATAAAAATACCAAACCCTTTTCAGTAAGGAGGTTCACAATATGATAAATTCAAGATGTAAAATAGTATTTCATTTCATTTTAATTTATGTTCAATTTAATATCCTTTTTTATACTCCCATAACCTCCACCTATCCCAGAATAATGATAAACCTAGTATATTTTTTATCATTATTTTTATTTTTATAATGTAATAATTTATTTTATAATATCTACCTTTTATTTATTCAAAAAAAATGAAAATAACGTCTGTTGTGTGTCAATTAACCAACACTATGGAGGATACCATTTCATTTGTTACTAACGCCTTCAAGGATCATTATAAAAAAATAATTATGGTTAAATAATATTTTATTATACATATTAAAAGATATATAATGTTTCGGATCTAATATATAAACATAATATTAAATAAAACAGTATGAGTTTGTGATAGTCGTAAAATCCCCCAAAAAAATTAAATCAACATTATAAATATTTATCTAATGATTCAACATAATAACATTTTAAAAAAGAAATATAATACAGAATAAAATTATTAATATTCATTGATAACATATAATTTTATTTTAGTAGAATCATTCACATTTTTCATAAACATTCATACTCATATACAAGTGAACAGATCATGGATACCAAGAAAACAAACACCAAAAATGGTGAAATTGAACTATATTACTCATAAAAAATCAATTAATGAACATAATAAAATAATAATCAATTAAATTAATTAATAATTTTTTTAGAATTTTAAATTAATGAATTTAATTTTAGTATCTATGATATTAAAATGAAGAAACCATATATACATAGGGTAAGGGGATTCTCAAGCCCATCTCTCTACTTTTGGGTTTTCTTTATTTCACTCTAGTTTAAGTATTTATGTTCCTTTATAATTCAATAAATATTAATTATTTACCCTCCCTTTTATTTTCTATGATATATATGATTCTAATCTGGTTTTTGGCAAATGAAATTTTATTGTAAATTACTCTTCTTTCTAAAAAACATCTATTAATTCTCATGATACTATTTCTCGTTCAATAAAAATTTATACATCGCATATTATTCCATTTTTTAGGAGATCCAAATATTATGAATGTATGATTCAAGAAATTATATTGATTGCTTTACATGGTTTAGTTTATTTCAATGATTGATATATGTTCTATGTGGCATGTAAGATTATGTAAATGTTATGTAGTAACAGGTGAACCTATAATTAAATAGACCCTATTAATGTTTTTATGTAATGGATGTTCCCATAATTATATATCACTCTCATGAATCAGTTAATGTGGTGAATATCAAGATATAATTTTTAATATGTGTGAACCTTATGCTAGATTTGTTCACAATACTGTCGGATATTTGACCACTCAGACATGGGGTTTCATTTTTATGCATTCTCACATTCCATGAATTTATCTAATGTTTACTCTTATAATTATCATTATGATAATTTGATTATATTATGATGATGATGATTTTTTACCACCCATGTTTCATGCATCTTATTAATCCTATTACAAGGCTTTTATCCCACATCTTATTTTGATGTATATCCTTTGGTGAATACTTGTAATAAGTTGATCATAGGGGCCGATATAAAGCTAGAGAAGTAGCAATTAAATAAATTTTAATGATTATATTGTAAAAGTTTTGTATGATCCAAACATTCCATGTACACTATGCCTTTGATTCCTTCATATGTAATGATTTCATGTTGTTTATTTTAAAAATGATGTAATATATATGTATAAAAAATTAGAGTGTCTATAATTATCATCAGAACAGAGACTAGCTAATTTGGGAATTAGGATTAGAGAAACATATTCATACACTTAATATAAACTATGTATGAGGAAGCGGTAAATAATATTTGTTTTAGAAAAATGATCAATATAAGGATCCCACAATCTATGAATTATACATAATTTCACAAAGGAATAAATCATTTATTCTTGACTTTTCGGAACATTTTTTGTTATAACATTCTCTATTTAGTAAAATATTGGGAACCACGAGAAACCAAGCCAAAAACCAATGTGAGGGACAATATAGTGATTGCCTAGATGATATCCCCAATGCCTTGGGAGGTGGTGTTCTAACTTTCAAGATGATTCTTACCCAAATGTCACAGGCTATGTACAATAACCATAATAATTTTGACTATTCCCCTTGACCTATGATGGAAGAACAAGATATCAATTCTTTTATACATAAAAAACCACCGATATTTAGTGGATCTTCTGATCCACTAGTCCTTAAACCATGGGTCAACACAATGGAGAAGTTATTTTTTTCTTGACTATTCGAAGATAAAGAAGCTGATTCTAGACATTTATTATTTAGATAGACAGTCCCAACAGTGGTTGGAACTGATTAATAACGCCATTTTTTAAAACTAAATTGAATAGACTACATGATATTCCTTTAAGGTAATGGTTTTTAACAATTATTTCCCACAAATTCATCCGAAAAAAAAAATTAATTCATAGAGAAGAAAAAAATGAAAATAACCATTCATGGCCATCAAAGAATATTTCACAAGGATTTTGAGGTGCACTTCAGGTTTTGTTGTCAATAATGATTGAAAAATAAATGGATTATTTCATGGGGTAAAACCACACCTTCGAAAGGATCTTGAAATTTGAGACTTTTGGAGTTACGATGATGTTCTTTATTACGATCTAAATGTGGAGATGATGTTTGGTGAAAGGTCCCATGGATATGGTGATAATAAACGAATGATCAAGTCTTAATATAGAGTATTTAATGATACTGTTGTAATGATAAATCAACCACCCACTTGTCGAAAATATGGTAAGAAGCATCATGGGAATTGCCTCAAATGGATGGGAAAATGATATAAGTGTGGGATTGGAAGCCACTAATATCATGAATGACAAAGAGAAATGATGAAGTAGGATATTATGGTGGAGTAAAGGAGAGATCCACCCATAGTTCAATGATTTAACTATAGGTAGAAAGGTAACTATGCCAGGAAGTGTACTAAAATTGAAGTCCTTGAGGGAAATTGACATCATCATCCATGAAATCCAAACGTGAAAGGGAAGTATTATACCATCAATAATGCTGATGTGGAGATTAAATTTTATGTGGAAAAGGTCTTCTAGTTATTTATTCAGGAATAGAGAATATACTATTTGATTCTAGTTTTAAACATTCTTTAATATCATGTATGTTTAGTACAACATTTTAAACACCACATTTAAATATTATGTTTGAGTTATCCATTAGAATTAAAAATAGGGAAATTATTGAATACGAATTATACAACTCCTCCCCAACTAGTGGTTACTAACTGAACCTCCCAAAAAATCTTGTATTACTTTTTTATCTCATGTTTTATGCTATTTTGTGCATGGATTGACTTTATTTATAAAAATTTAATATCAAATATTGGAAATGGAAGATCAATATTGAAACTCTGAATCATCCTTAAATTTTATACAAGTGTATGGAGGAGGAGGAATTATCTTTGAATCCATCATATAAAGTGTTTATATTATTGCTTTATGGGCAAGCATATCCCATTATAATGATAGAGATGAAGGATATAATCATGATTAAAGAGATTCCTATAGTGATAAAATAAAATGATTTTCCCCCCATGAATTTTATAATATTATCCTCGACCAAGAAGATAAGTTCTCAATTGAAATTAATCCTTTATATTTTTTGTATCAGATACATGTTATTGAATAGCCACTATTGATTTGGAGGAACTGAAGAAGTTGTTATAAGATAATTCAAGACAGGTTTTTATACACCTAAGTTCCTTACCATGGGGTGCTCCAGTCCTAGAGGACAAGAAGAAGGATGGATCATTATGTGTTTCCATTTCTTGTCTTGATCTCAACAAAGGTACAATAATTAAAATGTATCCCTTCCATGTATAGATGTTTTTTCAATCAATTTTATGGGGCCAAATATTTCTATATGGGGGACCTTCAAATGGGATACCAGCAATTATAGGTGAGGAAAGAAGATATTCCCAATAATTCCATTCAAATGAGGTATAAAAAATATGTGTTCATTGTGATTCCTTCCACACTCACTTATTCAGTATAAATATTCATGGATTTATTGAATATAATATTTATAGATTACCTTTACAAATTTGTGATAGTCTTTATAGGTGATATTATAATATACTCCATGAGAAAAGAGGAATATGAAGAGAAATTTATTATGATTATGAAGTTATTTAGAAGGAATAAATTTATTAAATTTACAATAAATGATTGTTCTAGATAGAGGAAGTATCATTCATGGGGAATGTTATCACTAGAAAAGGAATTTCTAGGGACCCTTCTAGGAAAAACTCAATCTGAGAGTGTCCTAAGCCAATATCTCTAATGGAGATCCATTGTTTCACATTTCTACTAGATATTAATGGTTACTTATGAATAACTTATCATGATTTTCAAAACATCTCAGATGGGAGAATAGTTTCTATGCCCCATTGAATGTGAAGACTGCATCATAGAGTAAAAAAAGAATCTTTTTACCAATCTGATACCCACACTTAGAACAAGTGGGGAACTCTTTATAGTATAGATCGTTTCTTCAATGATTTAATTAGGCTATATAGTAATGAAAAACCATAAATTTACTGATTACAACTCATGGTAGTTAAAAATTCATGTGAAAAAAACCATACGCCTGATCTAGATTTAGAAGCTCTTATCGTAGCACTGAAAATATGTCGGCATTATCTCTATGTGGAGAAGTGCAAAATATATACTGATCAAAATATCCTTAAATATATATTCACATAGAAGGATTTTAATATGATCCGGTGAATATAGTTATAGATCCTCGGGGATTATGACTACCCAATCTACTACTATATCCGTGAAGAGAATAAGGTGGAAGATGTTAAAAATAGAAATGATCCCACAAAATTATTAATTATGAGAATTAACAAGGATCTAATTTTCATGTATTTTTAAAAGATGGACATTGGATTAATTAAACAAAGAATGTCATTAATACTTTACCAAATGATTAATCAACCATTCCACCTAGGGAAAATAAAGTATTTTAGAATAAATAATGTTGAAATTTCAAATAAGGTGGAAGATGTGAGAAGGGGGGAATTTTCAGGGTTAAAAATTGATGACGAGTGAGTTATAAATTTGGAGCATGATTATGTGTACCATATCATCTAGGGATAATGAAGGAGATTATGAAGGAAACACATAGCTCAACATTATTTATACTCCCTAGGAGAACAAAGATGTATCAAGATATCAAAGCGAACTATTTGTGGGATAATATAAAGAAAAAATGCCAGATTACACATCAATGTGCCGAGAATATATGAATGTGAATTATAAATGAAAAAATAATGAAGGTTTGATGCAACCATTACCCATACCGACATAGATATAGAAAAACAACCCCATTAGATTTTTCACTCGACATTTGAAGACATTTAAAGGAAACAATTCTATATTGGTAGTTATGGATCTTCTTATCAAGACATATCATATTATCTCAATTCAAGAGGACTTCTCACTGGATAAACATGCAGGGATATACATCGTATAATTGGTAAGGGTTCATGGAGTACCAATATCATTTTTATCTGATTAATATATGAGATTCACCTCTACATTCTAGAAGAGTAGTCAACATTCTCTAATCACTAAGATTAAATTTGGAATTATATAGAAACCTCATACTAAAGGCAAATCTGAACCAAATATTCAGAAATTGGAGGAGATGTTGAGGGAATGTTCAATACACTTCTAAGTAAGTTGGTACCTACATTTTTCTCCGGTTGTGGTTTCTTAAAATATTAGTTTCCAACCCTGCATCCAAATAGATCCATATGATATACTTTATGGGAAAATATGTAGAATAATAACTAGTTGAGATGAAGTCGGTGATTGAAATATACTATAACCTAAATTGTTGAGAAAATGGTGGGAATGCTAATAACAATTCAAAAGACACTATGGAAACCAACAGAAGACAAAAGAGAACTGTATTTAATCATCAATGAGACCTGGAGTTTAAGGCTTGAGATAAGGTATTCTTCCACAAATCTCCATGGAATATGATCATGAGATTTGGTAAGAAAGGAAAGCTGAGTCCCAGGTACATCATCCCATTTGAGATTATTTTTTTGATTGAGATTTATAGCCTATCTATTAAAAGTTCCACAAACTTTGTCTCTAGTATATGATTTATTCCAAGTATCCCTCTCAAGTAAGTACAATCCAGATCCCTCACATCTACTGAATCCATTGGTGGTACAATTTGAAAATGATCCCTATCATGAGGAGAATCTGGTGAAGATCTTGGACTATAGTGAAAAATTTCTAAAAAAAAATACACTTCACTTGGTCAATGTACTATGATGAAAAAATAATTATGAAGATGAAATAAGGGAACTAGTTGATGTGATGAAGGATAAGTAACCTCACTTTTGTCACGATCATGTGTAAAATGGAATTTTTAGTAAGAAATTTCATAAGTGGGGAAGAATTTAACATACCAAAATTTTTTAAATGCAAATTCCATTCTACTAATTATTTCATATATTATAAATCATATAAAATCACTTATAGAACACAATACAAAATGTTTAATTGAATAATTAATGAAATAATTAGTATTTCTAGAAATTAAGTATCCTATCTCGATGGAATAATAATATGAAATTTGGAAATGTATTATGACTATTATGAATAGTAAACTATACAATACAATATTTACATAATCTATCAATGTATAAATAAAATATATAAATATTATAAAAAATATTATATAATTATATCATAGTATAAGTAAATAATTATTTAATAAAATATGAATTTAGTGTTTGTATTTTAATACAACATAAGTGTTTATTTATTATTTTATATTTAATTTAATTATTTAAGGGAAAATTTATTTTCATAAAATAGAAAAATAAATAAATTTTTTTATGAATATAAGTTAATTTTTTGTGACCTTAATAAATTATAAAAAGGTCTTTAAAATTAGTTACAATTATAACATAATTAATTTCCATGAAAATGTTGATTTTAATTGAAATTTAAAATTAATATATTTAAAAAATTATTCTCAGTAAATGGGGTTATTTTTTTTAATTCTTCCCGTTAAAAATATTTACGGTGATATTTTGGGTTTTTTCGAAAATACATTAATTTTTGGGGAATATTAAAATATGATAATTTTTTATAAAAGATAAATACTTGAATTATTGATTCATAGATGATGTAAGGATGATTTGATCACAAAATATTAAACAATTCATTATTATTTTAACATATTTATTGAAAAGGATAAAACTATTCATATAATTGACCGAAAATAATAAACTAATGAATAAAATAATGAGAAAACAATAGTCTCGTCCCCTATAAATACAACCCTCACCACCTCTTCTCCTCACACATTCCAATTGTTGAGGTTTTTACAAGTAAAAATAATAATATTTCCAAGCCCCCTGTCTTGGAACTCATGGTACCATCAAAATAAGAAACCCTTTTCCCTAGAAAGGTTCTCAAGGAGAAGAAATTCTAGAGGTAAAACACTATTTTTTTATTTTAATTTCAATTCAGTTTCATTCAGTTTCTTTTCCCCCCTCACCTCCACCTATCAAAGAGGTATGATAACTAAATTATTTTTTTATATACTATAATTTTATTAAGATAATGGAATAACAGATCCTCTAATCTCTTCAATTTTCCCTTTATACTAAAATTGAAAATATCATCATTAGCGTGTCCATTTACCGCAACCATGAAAGATGCATTTTTATTTTCACTTCCACCATCAAGGATGGTTATAAAACCATAATTATGGTTAAATAATATTTTATAATACATATTACATGTTATGTAATTTTATGAAACCAATATATAATCCTGAGATTACTTAATATTATATAAGTTTGTGATGGCCTTAAAATCCGCCAAATAAATTTAATCATTTTCATTAAATATTGATGCATGATTGTCCCCGGATAATATAATGATAATTAATGATATGTTTTGGGTTTATAAACATATAAAATAGTGGATATTGACATGTTTTGTGCTTTAAGATATGGTTGGATGAGTTTAGACTTAAAACAAGTGGTATGACTAATGATAGGTAGACCAAATTGAGTTGAACATGGATGGAAGCTCAATATTTAGGAATTCAGTATAAGTGGAGAGACCCATGGGAATGTTCATTTCACTAATAAAAAATAACCAATAGCCATGGATCAATAGCCATGGTTTTATTGATCCATTCCTATAGCTTAGTTTATAGCCCTAATTAAAATAAAAATAGGGGCATTAGGTTTAATCAAAATGCTCCACTCTATGACCCCCTCTATAGATACCGTATGAAACTGACCAACCTTCCACGATAGTTCCCATAATGACCTCAACTCTCCCCGAACCACCTCCTCCTCTGCTAAACCTTAGGACAGTTCCCCCCACTACCACCGAATAAGAAAACCCCATCGTGGGCTCTCATCCCCATCCCTTATCCCCCAAGGCTACCACTGAACACGAGACACCTCACCTCCCCTATAGATGCAACTCATAGGTGGCCTCACACCACATTCTGCTTTCCTTCGATGTATCCAAACCCCTCTTGGTGATCAGCCTCCTCCTTGTTATGAACAATTATGATTTCAGTATTTTTTTATCAGATATTCATATCCATGATGTATCTAATCTATTCAGTTTTTTTACATTTCATGAAATCCCCCCTTTAGTATGTCTTACAGAACTAGCTATGCCCCCCTATTTTCTTGTTTGATTCATTTAGTCTAGATTCTTTAGTTGATCCACTGGGTAAGACCATATAACTAGGGTAGCTATTACTCATTCCACAAATTTCTATTAGAGAATACTATCCTGCAGGGGATGGAGAAGGAAAATCAATTCAAGTATGTACATCCATCTAACAAATCACCCAGAAATAGATGGAATTGGAGTCCCTCTGGACGTGGTGGTTTGCTGCCTGATGATATGGTACTCTCTTAGATGTGTCTTTAATAATTACCCCATGAGTGTAACTACCTTAACTATGACATAGTGTTGAAGTTTATGATCCATGCGTTGAAAATTTAGATGAAATATTTTATTGGTGGGAGATTTTTCCTATTTAATGACCATATGTTTCGATGTTACGTCATCTAAAGGTGTGATGAAAACCTTTACTAGGGGTGTGTGGAAGTGTATTTGTATAAATTTGATAAAAATATATAATATGTTCTTAGAAATTGGTAAAATAAGAAACCTAATGATTATACTTGTAGTGGATTAAGATTAGTATAATTTTATATAATAATGAACTAATATACCAAAGATAACTATTTATAAAGGAATAACAAGAAGGATAAGAATGATAGTTATGATAAGAAAATATCTTCTAAAACTATTTGCTCTAAATGTAGGAAACATGATCATATTAAACCAGGTTTTCTAGCGTTTAAAAGGAAAGAAAGGAAGTATTGAAATAAAACCTCAAATAAATCAACATAAGAAAATATTGAATACATTGGATACCTATAGTGCTAGTGAATAGGATATTACTTTAAATAGTTAATAAAGGATAGTGATGATGGAAGAAAAATTACTAGTTTTTATGTTAATTATCTAATGTTTTAAAAATGGTTCATGTGAAGGATGACAGTCAAAACACTCTCCAATCTTAATCATGATTTGAAATGTTTCAATGATGAAATTGTTAGTGAACGTGAATATCAATATGATTCCCCTACAATTGATGAGATGGATTGTCATGTTAAATGTATTAAAAAGAATCAAATTCTAGGAAAACGATGAATGTGAAAAATTAAAGGTCAACAGTTATATGATTTTTAAAAGTAAATTGTTCTTAATATTTGGTGAATAAAATATATGAAAGAATTTAACATGTTCAGATACGAGTTACTAATGTAAAGGATGATAATATCGAGCTTATTTCTATTTTGGGTAACTATAGATAGAATATTTTTATGTCATATTCGTAGTTGAAAGGAAAAGGAATCATTAAATCATCCGAGTTTTATTCTAAGATTAAAAATCATAATTTGATGTTGTATGAGATGAAATATAAATATAATAAATATAAAAATGAATCTATAAAATGGGAACTATATTTTGAAATCAGGAATAAATTGTTGAAATTTTATTGACAATAGATGGAAAATATTTTAAACAATATATAGATAGTAGAGAACCAAAAGAAAAACTTATAGAATTGGTTGTAAATACATTGAATTTTTTTATTATCCGTCAAATTAACTAATTCCAAGTCAAGAACCTTTTTACATCAGGTATCAAAAAGGAGGGAAATTGAGGAAGAACTATTCTTTAAAGAGAGGTCAATTTCCATTAAGAGTGGGAGATTTTATTTCATAGGATTTAATTGGTTTTGGAAACCAGATACTTAAGATAATCTATATTCCAAAAGTTATTTTCCCAAAATACACTAGATCTAAATAGCTCTATATTTTGAATAATTTTTTTAAGAAATTAATTCACTATATAATGGAAGCTGAATACATATATTTAGAACTTAATAATTTTTTTTTCTAAAACTATAAGAAATTACTTCTTTTATGATTTTATTTGTTTGTATGTTTCTAATGCTTTATGTTTTTATTAATATTATTCTATAATTAATGTTATTTATGGGGAGTTAGGTGTTTATATTTTTGCATAACATCTTATGAAATGAAATTTTAATTTTTAAAGAGTTTAATATTTAGATAAATATATCCATAATTATCTCTTAAAGAACAAGACTATGTTATTTTACTAAAACTAACTTTAATTAGATTATGTCCACTTTTTATACATATAGATTTGGAGAAGTACTATTATTTTATCTTGAACTAAATTTTGGGTTATTACGAGTTTTTGGATTCCAAATTGATGATATTAAATATTAAGGGAAACCTTAGGATATTGGAAATTTTACACTTTTAATGAAATTATCAAACTATTTGTTTTGGCTAGATATTTTCTATACCATCTAATCATGGATTATCAATATTTTCAGCAACATAAACAGCAAAGAATAAAAAAGGGAAGGGCCAAGAGTAAATTGGATTCATTCTACATATTTTTATCATCATACAATTTTTCTAAATTCTAAAGTATTCATCATTATCTGATCTTGAAATGGAATCAATATGATACATTTCAAGAAGATAAATGGTTTGTAAAAAGTTAGTAGATCATTATTTATTAAAAAAAACATGTTTCATTCATAGTATACTTTTAAATTCAATTTATAGAAAGATATTGTTGTGGATAAAAAATATAATAAGATATATTTGTATTTTATTATCAATGAGTTTTATGAAACCATGAGATTATTTTAATTTGGTGACGAGAAAAGAGTATCATTTACCTTTTTTGAGCAACCATTATGATTAACCTTAAAAGGTTTACTAGACTTCCAAGTCAACTACTGGAAGGTGAATCATTTTTCAATTCACACAAACATTAAAAAGTTTATGGATCTATTATGAAGAAAAAAAATAATAATATTATGTTATTGTTGGTAAAGAGAAAGTATAAAAATAAACCACTTTTCACTGGAAGTGAAAATTGTATAGTTTTCATCATTTTATATTTCCAAGGAAAGGGATAACGATACAATGAGAATTCAATATGTCTGTCTACTATAATTAATTTTTAGTATATATAATATCAATCATGTAGATTGTTTTAGAGTTATATTGAAGCTATTCACATGGTAATAGTAAAACCGATTATTTTTTATTTTCCCACATATTGGGAATTGTTTTTTTGAATTTGTTAAGTGATAATGGAATTTATATTGAATATAAAATTGAATGAATAAAATAGAATCATATCAATGTTGAAACTATTTTCTAGATGTGTTTTTTGTATGACATAAATTGAAATAATTTTTTTAGAATCCATCAGATGTTTCTGCTCAGGATTCCTAGAAATATATCAAGAATAATGTTGAGTAAAATGGAAATAATTTGATAAATATGAAAAGAAATATTCCATAGGGATATTTTTATAAGAATATGACTCTAGATAAGAGGAAACATGAAGATGGTGAGGTCCAAAAGAAACATCCTCTGTACTATAGAGTTAGTAACAATATTGATGAATTATGAATGTTATTTGATACACATAGTGAATTTTATAAATTAAAGGATGATGAAATAAGAAAAAACAAATAAATAGTTACTAGAAATCCTTATTTTGTCCTCGATAAGGCAAGAAGTAATGGATTTAAGGGAATAGACTAATCAGAAGTTAACTAAAATGAGGAAGAAGGAGAAATTTTCACAGAATATTATTACTTCTCCTGTAGTGAGGGATATCATTCCATATGTTAATATATATGAGAATATTGTTAAAGAGACTCATATTTAGAGGAATCTTCACATTTATGGTAACGGAAAAGAGACTATGAGGAATATTTGAAATAAATTCTCACCATTATCCAATCCCCATCATGAAATTAGAGAAAAATATGAATACTACAATGAATTTATTTCACCATAGGATATTTTTGAAGTGGTTCCATGTACAAAAGTACCCCATCTAAAGTGACCTTTTTTAGGGATGAAATTGAATAGTATGAAGTTGAAGAGTATTTTATTGAAGTTGAAGTTGAATATGTTAAAGATGTTACTGATGAACCTTTACAGAAATAAGTTTCAATTAATAATTCTTATGTGCATACTAAATCTCCTTATATCAAGGTCAATTCATCGGAAGGAACATAATAGTATGAGTTCTAGATCATTAGGTAGAACTAAAATAATAGAAAAGGAAATATCAATCGAAGAAAATGATCATAATGGATTCGATGTTGAAAAATATGAGGATGTCAACATTTCAGATCTATCACCTCAAGCTAATAAATATATAGGATTTGATCATGTTGATATTGTAGATAAATCAAGATCTTATAGTTCATTGAAGTCTACTTTATGATTAAGAGTATACACAATGGATCAAAATATTGATTCTTATTATAAAATTCTAATGAAGTTTAATTTTGTAATAGATATTTTTTGAAAACTCAAATCTAATGTGAATTTCATCCTACATGAAATTATCAATGCTCAAGTTTCTAGGTGGATGAAATAAATGTTTGGTGCAGCTGTAGAAGTTAAAAGGGAATTGAAAAACATTCACGAAGAGTGAAATTTTCATAGATGAAAGATGAATTTTTTTTAATGTATCTGAAATACGAAGATAAATATTTCAAATATATTTGAATTTAGTCTTCTATTTTCATAAAAACATTAAAATTCTATTAATTATATATGAAGGTATTAAAAACATTATAAATAATATTATTAAAAGGATTAATGGGCATTATAAATCAATTTATGATCTTAAGAATCATTCTATTTGAGAAAATTTCTAATTAGAGGAGAAAATTTGGAATTCAGATGTTTTTGAAGAAATATTCATAGAGCAATATTATAGGATAAACACTCAATAAGAAAATATTGCTTTCTGGGAAATGAATATAGTTTCTCAAGAGGAGACGTCAGTTAAACAACATAAGAAATTATAATATAAAGCATGTGATTGATAAACAACATAAGAAACATTAAAATTTTATTTCCAAATACTTTTTAAATTATTTATGATTAGTAGATCATAACATATTTTCTATTTTTTATTTTTAATTATTCATTGAATGGAATAATTTGTACTACATGCATTTAAATTTTCCAATTACTTTTGTTCAGATTTTTCCATTACTCTATTATTTTCATACTTTCTAACATATGAATATATATTTTTATGTATTACTCAAAGGGAAATAGAGGTGTTAGTTTTTGTTGTTATGATATCATATTTAAAATATAAGGGTTAATGTTCTTCAAATGATTAATCATTCAAAAAAATTATATTTTTATAAAATTAATGGAATTTGTTTTCTAGGAGGAGCTTATTTTCCAATTTTCATTTAGTATTCATTTTATGGTAATTTTTTAAAATTCTAATGGTGGATATATTTTGAAAAATTGAAAAATAATTATATACAGGTGGGGATATAGATTTTTATAAATATAGATACATTTTACAGTAATTTTATTTGAAATTTAATTTCCAACCGGTCTTATTTAAAACTACTTAACTAATGGGAAATTTTCTTAGTGGAATTTGATATATATTTTTCAATAATGTTGTTTATTTTTAAAAGTAGGAATTATTGATTCATAGGCTCAGTTAATTATTACTTTGGAAAATAACATAACACTCATGTTTTTAATTTATCATATCTTCATGTTTTTATGTGTTTTTATTATACATAAAAAAATATGGTCACCTTAATTTTGATTTTTTTTAGTATGAAAATCCAAAGGACTGTGTTTTCTGTACATAATTTTTTATTGAATATATTTTCACCATAGAGTTACAGAACTGAATTTATTTAAGGATATGATTCTTTGTTTAGTTCATTGAATATTGATGAAGATTATTATGAGGTAGTTAAAACTGATCCTAAAGAATGTGGATCCTTACCAATGAAAATTATCTTATAAATAGGAAAATGGGTTTAAGGACAAAAAGAATATTCAAGATACACTTTCAAAATTATAGTCTCTTGGTAATGTAATAGCCTATTTCCATGAGAGTGCTCCCAATTTTATAATCTATTTTATTTTTTCTACTAGGAGATCCATTAATATAGGTTTGATTTACCCACTTCTTCAAGATACAGAAAATGTGGTTTTGAATGTTTGGATAAATATGTTATCTACTATATAGTTGCATCATTTTGTTATTTCTCCTTCAGTACCAAAATAGATTTATTTAATTGATTTATATTTTGTTCCTCTAAAATGTTACCTTTTAATGATGTTTTTTTCATCATTTAATGTGTTTTAGGAAATAGTTATGTTTAAGGTGTCAGAAGACCAAACCTGACTACCAGAAATATGAGGTCTTGGTATGCAATTAGTGAGGTAGGTATAGTCTTTAGAGGCCTCTGTTTTCAAAAGTTCCAAAATCCTACCAATTTACTATTTATCGAGGTGATTTGTGGATTCCCTATAATGTAGTTCCATGTAAAATATGTCGAGATAGATCATCTTATTCAAAATATCCTCAGGATGAACTTATAGTACATTATGTAGTTATAATTAAGATTTTAGTTAGTTCTTGTTATATTTTTTAATTTTTTATTTTGTATTACAATTATTCATTTAGTTAAGATGATTATATTCTTCTGTATTAGATTTTATGGGTGTTTATGTTTAGTGAAATATTTTTTACATGTTTTTGGTAGTGTATTTTTATAGTCTCAGTAACTTATAAAAGGTCAGTTTTATAAAATTATCTGCAACATCCTACATTTTGATGTGTTTTATTAATTTTTTCTCACTCAATAGTTGATGGTACCCAATTAGAGGGACATTTACTAAGTCTCTTTATTTTCTATTGAATCATTTAGAGTGGTTAATTGATCTTGAGAGTCGATGTAGTATAATAAAAATAAATATGGTTGGCGGATGGAAACAGATGATTTCTTCTCTATAGTAAGAAAGTATCATATTTTGTATATTTATTTACATACCAAGGGGGTGATGTAAGAAAATCAAATAAAGGTATTTACTTCTCAGACCTAACATTTCATAGAAAATTTCTGATGGACTTTTATATCCAATTCATTTTATATAAAATAATATAGATTATTCTATGCTAAACTATATATAAAGGAAAGTGAATGTTGTACACCTGACTATCCTAATGATTATGAATAATCTAGTTTTGGGTCATAACCTTATATGTTCATTGAGTATTGTATTTGGTCATTTTTTATATAACTTACCTGGATGAGTTTCATCATGTCCCTATATATTTAGATTTGTATATTTAATTAGATAGTTGGTCTACATCAATAATTTGATCAACAATTACCAAAATGACATTATGTGTGATGAAAGTGATATACTGGGGAGAAATTTCACACACATTGGAATCATGTTATTTATATCTTGATTAATTATTTATATTATTGTATTTAATTAATTCACAGTTTATAATTCTTATATGTTATATAATTTTATAGTCCGCGTGGTTTCATCATGGTTATAAGAAACCAGGTCGATTAATCATATATGGTTACATTATGGTTTTGTGTAGGAACATGGTTTATTCATGTTTAGAGGTAAACATTTAAACTAATCATATGTAGACGTAATAAATCTACGACTCAAAGGTTTTTTGGATCAAATGTTTTATTCAAGGACTACATAGGGATTTCTAAACCATGCTACTAAACATGGAATGATTCATTTCTTTGTAGAAATTGTTTTGTAATTTCCATAGTGAAAATAAATTTATCCAAACTATGTCCTAGATTTTTCACATTATATTTTTATACACCTTAAATGTGTTTCCTCCACTGTTTTCCCATTCCCTCTGGTATTTTCTATGTAAATCAACTGTCATTGAGGATTGTTTTTCAATACAATTCCCACAAGATCTTCCCATCATGTCTTCTTCTCATGTTTCATCTTTTTCTTTCCCTAATATAGTTTTACTCGCACATATGCTGTTTTTATACGCTTTTTTAGTAAATTATATGCCATTTTTTTCTTGATGATGTTTGTAAAGTTATGTTGTTGTATTCCAAACATGTCTGCAATGAAGTGTAGTGTGATTTTGAAAAGATAGGCCCTACTATACACAGTAGAAGGTATATTTGTTTCTCGTATAGTGTGTCATTATGGTTTTATTGAATTGAATGGAAATGGGTTTCATTGTAATAATCTACACTTATAATGCTTGGAAAATAAAGGTCTTCACAAAAAGAACGGGAATGCCATGATGGTAATTGGATCAAATAGGACACCTATGGAATCTGAAAATTAAACAAAATATAATGTACATCATCTTTTTCACTACAACATCAGCAGATGACCCAATATATGCCAGTTGAACACCAAAGGATGCACGTTGAATTTTGTTTGTTCCTTTTTAATGTTAATTAATATATGGATGGGATAACTGCCATTTTTGTGGATGGAGGTTGTTTTATATACAAGGATTCATTATATATCTTTTGTGTATAAATATTGATTTTCTATTTTTTTTGATTTAAATTCATTTCATTACTATTATTAGCTGCCTGCTGATTGGGATGATAGTGAATATATTGATGATCTTAATGATGTCAAACCTGTGGTACAAAATTGACGATATGTTTTTGCATGATATTGGCTTGTGTTATTATCGGTGTATATGGTCAGCATCTATGAATGTTTTTGTTGATACATAGATATTATTCGATTCAAAAAAATTATTAACCATCCGGCTAAAGAGTTTGGCCTATTAGTATTGACTATGAATATTCTTTTCTATTATTAGTATAAAATTGTTAATGTATTATTCTATATTACCTTCCTTGTGCATGAGTGTTCAATCTACAACATCATTTCAAGTAATTTTATTCCTTAAATTTATTCATCTACTTGTGGTCCGATTGATCAGAAACTCTCCAGTAATCTGAAAAAAGAGAGTGCCAACCACTAATATTTCTTCTGAACATTCCAAAATGATGGTTATTTCGGCAACCTTTATCTGATCACAGTCAACATATATAGTGAAACTATTTTAAACTCTCATCATAGTATTTTTGGGGGTGGGGGATGGTGTCTGGGTGAGGGGGCAGGGATTTAGGGGGTTGGGGTAGGGGATATAGGTTGGAGGGAGGCGTGTGAATGGGGTAGGGGATGTAAAGGTAGTTCAGGGGGTGAAAGGGGGAAGCGGTGGGAGGTTGCATGTGGGGTATAAGGGGGATGGGTGTACCAGAGGGAGGGGTTTCTTTTAGGGGTGTGGGGGTCTCCAGGGAGGTGTCTTGGAGGGAGGTGTGTCCACAAGGAGGGGTGGCAGTCCAAAAGGGAGAGGATTTTTATGGAGTGTCCTGGAAGGGGGGATGTAGAAGAGTGTTTGTAGAGGGGGGGGGGGGTGCTGCAGGGCTGGGGGATGTCTAGGATGGGGTGAATAGGGGAAGGGGTTTTCCAGGGGTGGGGTGTTTTATGGGTGGCTGTTTGGTGGGGGTATCATGGGGTGTCTAGGAGGAGGGGGTATCTAGGAGGGAGGGGTTGTCTAGGACGAGGGGGTTTGTAGTGCGGGATTTGTAGAGTGGAGGGGGGGGGGGGTTCTAGGGGGTGTTAGTCTAGGGTGTGGGAGCAGTCTAGGAAATGGGATGTCTAGGGGGATGGGGTGTTATGGTGGGGGGGTCTATGGGGTGGGATAAGTCTAACAGGGGGGTGTCCCGGGGGAGGGGTGTTATCTTTGGGGGGGGGGGTTGTGTAAGAGGGGGTGTGCAGTGTATGGAAGGGTGTGTGATGGGTGAGGAGGGGGTGGATCTATAGTGGTGGGAGGGGGTTGTGGGGGGGGGGGGGGGGGTTGTAAGGGGGTTTGCAGGGGGTGGGTTTCAAGGGGTTCTGCAGGGGGAGGGGTGCAAGGTTCAAGTGGGGTCTGTAGGGGGGTGCAAGGGGTCTGCAGGGTTGAGGGGTGGGGGTGCAATGTGGGTCTGCTTGGGTAGGGGGATTGAAGGGGTGTGAGGTCATATAGGGAGGTATGTCTTTGTAGGGGGGGTCTATCTAGGAGGGGGGTTGTCCTGCTTCGAGTGGAACGAGGTATTTTCAGGGGGAAGGAGGCTATAGGGGGAGTGGCATGGGGTGTGTGCAGGGGGATGGTAGGGGTGTTTTTCTTATGAAATGGTAATGCCTATATCCACGGTTTCAAACCTTGTATATAATCCCTATGTGGATCAATATTCTACCATAGTATCAAAACAAGGATATAGGGATTTAGATCTTGTTTGAACTGTGGTTATAGGTCTTTAGTCAGGTTTTGAACCATGGATATAGGCCTTGCCCTATAGCCATGCCAATACATACCATAGTTCATTAAACAATGGCTATAGAATAAATTTATAGTTGTGTTTTCAAAGGTATGCATGATTTATGTGGATCACTATTATGATATAAACAAGGTTATGTATTGTTTGAGGCTATAAATGATGTATAAGTTATTAAGCACCATGGTAGATAACTAGGGCATAATAGATGCATTTATATTAGATCTTGGTGTAGTGTAGGTATGATATGAGATTTCAGAGAATGGGTTCCCAATTAGGGAGGCCTAATAGGCTATACACCTTAATTGGATGGATTTGTAGAAAGGTATCCCAAATTAGAGGCTTGGAAAATATAGCAACCTAGTATGGGGCCTTGATGAATGGGAACCCAGGTATGTAGACATGTGAAAATGAGTGCCTAAGTTAGAAGGCCTGAGTAAATGGTCACCTAAATTAAATGGATTGGTAAATTGGACCCCCTAACTATAGACCTCAAAAAATGGGATCATAGGCATGGAGGCTTTTGTGAATGGTCACATGAATTTGAATTCCTAGGGAATGGGTGAACTTAATTGTATATCTTGGCTGAGGAGCCTCCCTAATTGTAGACTTAGTGAATGGGTTCCCAGATATAGAAGAATAAGTGAATTTTTATGCTAATTTTATGTTCTAGGAAAATTTTATCCATAATTGGATACCTATGTGAATGGTTACCCATGTATAGTGTCATAGTTGAATGGGTGCCATGATCAATATATTTGAGGAAATGAGTTCTGATTATGGTAGGAATTGGGGAATAGTCATCATAATTGGATGGTTTGGGGGGATTTATTACAAAGTTCTAGAAAAAATGTAATGTAAACCTTGGTAAAGAGTCTATAGTGAATTAATATTTTATATTATGTCTTGGTTGAAAGGTCCTCTAGATTGGTGGGCCGCATTTAAAGGTATCAAAAAATGGAGACCTTGGAAAATTTCTGCCTAGGTATAATGTTCTAGGAGACTAGCATCCAAATTTTTATGACCCTGGTGAAGGGTCACCCTAAATGGATACATGGTATAAGCTAAGATAATGTATGAAACCTTAGTGAAGTTGTGGTTAGGTAGGAGGCTTTGTGAATTTTTACACAGATTGTATAACTGGGTAATATCATACACAAGTTGTTGACCACGAAAACCATCACTCATGTTGGAGTCTTCGAGGATATATAATGGTTTTTATAATGTTGTATATGATACTCTAGAAGACTATACAATAAATATTACATTCATTGGGGGTCCTATAGTAGATTTGATTCATGGATTTTATGTCATTGATTGTATTTTGTTCATACTTATGGGATACCAGATGGTGGGGAGAAAATTATTTCATCATAATGAAAGGATTTCCTAATGGAGGCATTGGGGGAGTTGGAATACATCTCTACTCTAGACATTCTTTAATATTTTCAAAATAAAATCTTTATAATTATTAACTAGTATTATAATATGAAATGGTATGAGGAATGATAGATTTTTGAGTAGGTAACCCATATGTCAAGGAACTCACATAGAGATCAATTGAGAGAAAACAATCATTAATTTTATAATACTATATAAAACAACAATAAAAAATAAATTTTTTATCAACAATTATATTTTGTTACTCGTGTAGGTAAAATGAATAATATAAATCATAATTTTCCACTAGAAATAGGGATCCTAAATAGTATATTCATTTAAATGTAATAGGTTTTCTAGAAGATCATAAAAATGCGTTTTTTGTTTTTATTAAATATTTTCATCAATAATAAATATAGTATATTTCCCACTCAATGTGAGAGGTTTTGTCAAACATATCACCAAATCAAGGAACATGTTTATAGGGTACCCCCCCCCCCCCTCAATGAGTGATATATCATGAAATATATATATAACCAATTCAATTGTAAATTATTATTATAAATACTTTTCAATTCTCCACCAATGTTTTTATAACTAGGAAACTAATAGGTATTCAACAAAAAAAATAGCAATATAAATTTTTCTCTGAAAACAAGGATATTTTGAGTTTCATGATATGATGATACAATGGATTATTATTTAATTTTGAGGATAAATATAATTATTCTCTTTTCATAGAGATGATACATGGTGGAGGAGGGTAATTTATATTGGCATAAATGGAAATGGACAATAGATATAAAATTTTTCATGAAGAAGGTTTGAAATCATGATAGTGACTAGATAACGAAATTAAAATCTAGGAGAAAGAAGTATATTGTGAATAAGAATAGGAGAATTTCAATAATTTTATATTTCATTAAGAATAATAGATTTATCAATCATTTATGAGGTAATCATTATTTATTTCTTCTTAGTATGGTAGTGGATGAAGTGTGGGAATGTAAGTATTAAGTTGTACCTAGTTAGTGTAAGTTGTCAAGGGATGTGCACATCACACCATAAAATATTTCATCATGATGAAAGGGAAAACATATAAGAGTAATCATATTATATTCTGTAGGGATGGTTTATCTATAGATGAAAAGACTCCAATTCCCCCGGTCTTATATAAGAATAAGTTTAATCCATGTTAGAACATATACAGGGGATCCACATTAGAAGATAATCATTTGTAATAAAAAATATGTCAAAAATGAGATTAATTTTGGAAATATGTGATCTATCTCGTAGATTCAGAATATAACCCCATCAAATGCATCATGTATGTTTTAGATACACCGCAATGAATATTTTGTGATTAGTAGATGTTGTCCTATTAGGATTTGTTTATTTTTTTCTCAATAAGGATGAATATAATGTAATAATAGGGTTGGTGTTTATTATATTTTTGCTGCATAAGAATATTTTTGTCACATATAAGTCTATATAATGTATGAAAAAATATCACTAAATGTGTGATGGGGATAATAAAAATATGTATCTGATTTCAGCATACTTTGTTTCCCGATGATGTATTCATTGTAGGAAAAATAATACTGAATGAGGAGAGTGTATAGAAAAATAATACACACTGAAATGTATCAAAAAATATAATAATGTGTCTAAGATTTGATGAAATATTAGAGGTCCAAACAAAGAATTAAAATTATTTTCAAATAATACTTTATTAAAATATTTGGGATGTTTAATTGATAAATAATCATTCCACAAATAAAATTTCATGTCAAAATATGGTGCTTTTGAAGAAGACCGCACAACATTATTTGTTTTATCTTTGTCATTTCATATTTTTTTGGAGGTAAGAAATATTTTTTTACTCTACATTTATAGAAACTGTTGGATATTTTTATATTTATTTTGAGTTGATTTGTTTAGAGTACTTAAAAACCTATTTAACGGTGAGTGATGGTAGATTTTATTAGTAAAAATATTGTAATATTTTTTCCTAGGATAATGGATATTTTTTAAATAAATTCAAGAATATATTTTGACCCTTTTCAATACTGATATATTTGAATTATTTTAAATTAATAAAACGAAATATCTTCTGTAATTGCATTATGGAATAACCTGGTCCATTGAGGGGATTTTATTATAGTGTAATTATACAAAAAAGTGGATATATTTAGAATAAATAAAAAATTAAAGTGATGGATGATTGAATAATGATTTATCACAATCAAATACCTTAATTTTAGATCATAATGAATCATATACTTGAATTATTTAGATTTTGTGAAATCAATGGAAATATAGAGAATCAATCATATATCATTATCCAAGGAGAAAAAAAATGAATATCAAGTGATTGATAATGTATTGAAAATTTATATACCTTGAGATAGAGGATTATTCATTAAATAACGTCAAAATATCCTATGCTGTGAATGGGGTAAAATAATTTGTTTAGTGATATTAAATGTTTACTTTACATGTTTTAGTTATCATTTCAAATCTCAAATAAGGAAGTCAACAATACTATGAATTTCATGTTGAGGACACCAATAAAAAACTTATTATATATAGTTTTTTACATCCAACATTTAGTGGAATAATTAAAACATCAGATCATCATTGGATAATAACATCATTCATAAAAATGAGTGGAGTATTATAATCCAATTTTAATTTACTGGATAAAAATATTTATTTAAAATTATAGAGGAACACTCAAGTATATAATGGACAGAATCCTTCAACAAAGCGGTTTATTGAGGATAAAAAGAGACAATAACCCCTTGAATGTATTGAAATATCATTAAAATGTTATAAAATATTGACTACCTTGGAATTAATTGACCATGAGAATGTCATTTCCCACAAAAAATTTGCACAAAAGATCTTTTCCACGTTAATTCATTATTAGTGTATACTCCTTCCATCTAAAATTTAATTTTTATTATGCCACTTTAAGGAAAAATGGAAAAAAATTGTTGACACATAAGAAACCACTACATGCTGAAAGATCTCACACAATGATCAATCCCAAGACTAAGATTACATGAATCAACTACTATATAATGTTCCCATTACACAATTCTAACATGCATATTTAGATCCTCCCTGATATGCTCTTCAATGTGAGTGATCATCCATTACATTTTATAGATGAATTACTCTATGTTTATTTTTCTCTGGTTGAAGCCTCGGGTAGGAATTCAATATTGTTTATCTATCCATGCTTCTTGTTCCTCGTTGGAATAAACTTGAAACCTTCTTTCATAAATTCTTTTAATATCCTTTTCCGAGACATTGGACCGGACATCTTTACATAGAATTTCTTCCATGGAGTTTAAGATACATTTTGATCACTCACCATTCCCTTCCTCCCTGTCTCTTGTAATCCGGCTTGATTCTTCAAATTCCCCATTTTAAAGTACTTTTCTTTCCTTGTTTTAATATTTCTTGGCTGACCTCATCTCTATCTGTTTTGGAAAGAGGTAGTAATCCTTGAATCCCTCTAGGTTTTCCCATGGACCACTATGCATTTCCTAAGTCTTGAATTCCTTTTTTCCCCATCTTTCTTTTAGGTCAGTGTGGTCCCTTGATGTTGGTCCATTCTATCCACTGAGAATTGACTATATCTTCCATTAACTGAAGTATCTACCACTTGAATTAATGGTGGTTTTTGAACAGCCAAACCTTCTTATCAGTTCCCCAAATTGAACGTCAAGACGTCTCATAATTTATTCTTCATTCCCTCCGTCTTCCCTCCATTCCAAGCCTTCTGGTAAATTGCAGATTTAGCACCGAGGTTCTTTCAGTCTAAGGGTCAGAAGACACCCCTAGAAGTGAAATTCTAATCATAGGACTACCTTACCTATTAGACCAGCACTGGAATCTTTAGGCCACTTGGCCACTCATATCCACAACCCATAAATTGGACCTAAGTATTTGAATTATCTAAGACCAAACGTTGAGGATCTTTACAAGTGGGAATATCAACATAGAATTCCCCCGACAACACATATCCAATTATTTGAGTTGATGGAAGCAGATGCATAACCATTCCATGCCCCACAATTCTTGTTAGTGTATCGCAGATTGTAATAGTAGAATCTAAGTGTTCCACACTACTACCCTAAGGCACAACATCCACTACCTGAAAAATAACCCTCTACTCCTATATCACCTTTTAGTCTTCTAATGATTTCTGAGACTTTTGGTTTTGGCTTCCTGGACATTGGGAATTTCTGAACAACATGTGTGCCAACCCCAAGGAGCACAGGACCAGAAGAGGTCCGCTCAGGCCCATACACCCTACATCATTCAATGGTATCGAAACAGTCCCCATTCAAAATGTGTACACGATCAGGGGGAACTCAAATAGACATAGGTTTGAATGATCCATAATCTCAAATGGGCATATTATCATAGGGTTCATTAATACCATTCTGAGACCCACTACAGCATGAAAAAGCTAGATGCCCGAGCTGGCCACATGATTCAAAAAAATCAAGCCACAATTCATATACAACATCCTACTTCCAATGATGTTCCATGCCTACTATAATCTATACCCAGTCCACCATTGAATTTGAGACATCAACATCAACACATATACGGGGGAAAATAGGGTGGTAGACAACTTCTATTTGATAATTGGAGCACTAGAATCACTCGACGAGTTTCCAATAACCACCAGGATAGAAAGGTTTTGAAAGTGGATAAGAACCCCCATAAACCACTCGTAGATTAATATCATTAGATCATTCCTCTTCATGTATAATTTAAAGGACCAATAGAAGATGTATATGGAATATCCTTTGCATCTACAAGGGGGGGGGGGGGTGGACCACATAATAGTGAGATCCTCCATAGTCACAAACCTCACAATGACATGTTTGCGATCGAGAATCCCCACCATTTCATGATGATTTAAACCCAAGGTGTCTAAAATTAATTGATCGAACGAGTCAATTAAGGGCCAATGCTTCCGAAATCTAGAAACCACTATTAGTTGATGAAACTCGCGGAATTAGAGAACTCTGAATATGAGATTTGAAGATGAAGAGAACCCTCAAATAGATCAGGGACCTTCGAGCTGAGTAAGATTTTTGGAAGCATAGAAAGGGATTTTCGGTCATAGAATGAAAAGAAAGGGTGATGACAAGAATGTGAGGGATGAAACAGAGGACCTACCCCCTCTATAGAGGATAGGGGAGCTGGGAGCGCCTTCAACTGTGCTTAGGGCATCAACGGCCATAAGGGAGTTGGGAGCGCGCAATGGCTAGTCTATACTCCTTCAATACATAAAAATGAAGGTGAAGTATGTAATATACATGAGACAATGTGTTCATTAAATTAAAAATTCATGTTTTAAATTAATCATATTTGATGATAAGGGTGTGTTAGATTGAATGTGATCCAAAAATTGAGGGAAGAAGATCTGATAAAATAGTGAATCTGGTTGATGGGAATTTTTTTTGTGAAACCCCGATTCACTTCCCTCTAAGGTTTTAAACATTCAACCTAGTGCTAAGAAGTGGTATCAATGCTTAATGATTAATATTAGAGGTTCAAATTTTAAATCCATTTTTATATTTTCTATTCATATGTGAATTCAAATTCAAAGACTCATTTCTTGATTTTAACTGATATTAATAACACAGAAACAGTTATGTATTTTATATGATACAATTTTTTTGATGAGATTATGAAATTATTTTTTTAAAATATTGATTTGAGAAATCACGAGGAATGAGTACATGATATAGAGTCAAAAAAATATTGAAAAGTGTCAGTTTCTACAAGGTATTGATGAAAATAATTCTCCATTCTTGTGATTTCAATATATCAATTATCTTTAAAGAAATATATATATAATTGGTATAAGAAAACATATATGTGGTGTCTAACTTATTTGAAAATTATCATGACTATAAAAAATGAGATATCAGTTAACAAATATAATAAAAAGTACTTTATCAGAAATAAAAAAGGAAGAATAAAGTAGAATAAACATCATGAGAATAAGGATAAACCCATCAAGGTAAGTTTGATTCTTTCGGTATACAATTCATTTTTCTAATTTTATTGTGTAAGATACTAAAATATATATAAATTCATAATATCCCACACTAATTAATGTGGATGGGGATTTTGTGTATGAAGCGAAAAAAATTGATTAATGAGTTGAGAGATTATTCTTGTATTTAAAAATTAAAATCTCAATCAATGAAGGAACATATTGATGATATAGATAATAATAATAGAGTAGATTAATTTCACAAAATAGATCTAGTTTGTAAAATCAAAACACCAAAGGATGAAGAGTTTTCATTAATGAGATCATCTGGTAGAGTTTGATTAAATATTATGAGACATAGTGAGATAATTGAAGAATATAAATATGACTTGGGTTAAAATATTTTTATGGTGAAAGAACAAATAACTATAAATATTTATCAGAAAATACATATATAAGAGTAGAAAAACCATGAAAAGGAGGTGTGTCTGGGATAAATTATATTCCTTCCATATTTAATTATATGAATTTTATGATAAAGGAGAATGATACTAGGTTTAATATCTTAAATAGAAATATGGGGATCCCACTCAAAAAATTATAAAAAAATTAGATTCCATAAAGGTAAACTCCTTGAATGAATGACAAGGGAGACAATTTTAGGTTTATATGTAAGCAATGTATCATGAATGAAATTTTCAATAAATTTATACTATTATTGAGTTATCAAAAATTCTATATATGTGTGTATAAAATAATTATTACTCATTAGTGGAAGAAAAAATATTTTTAAAAATATCAACAGAGTATCATATGTGATGGAAATGTGAAAAAGAAATCAACATTCCTATTTGATGTGGGAGGTAATTAGGAATAGATGATTTTTTTTATATTTTAAAAACTATTTATAATACTGGAAGAGAATGAAGAAGAAAATAAATTATAAGTTAGTTATAAACCATATTCAATGTACTTTTTAAACCCTCGTGGAAATAGATAAATAATGTATGGAATGGGAAAAAATAGGTATACTATTACAAAGCAAGGAGTTGTTAAAAGAAAAAATAAAGACTCTGAAAATGAAAAGATGTTTGTGATGGATTTAATTTATATGGAAGAGGAGGAATATGATGTAAGCCATTTTTTTCTAAAGAATACCACTATAAGGGGATGTGGAATCATGATGAAGGTTGAAGTGGTGAAGCATAAATAGAATAAATAGCCATAATTTTTTTTAGATTCATAACATATGTGAACCTAATTCCAAATTAAAATAATAACATCAGTTAAAATATAAATTTTGTTGTACTAACAAGTGTTTTCACACAATGGATAACAACTAAGAAGACTTGGTAGATAATTTTATAATGTGGTTTTCCATATAAAGAGAAAACACATTCCTCAAATTAAGGATGATCATCGAGAATAAATTCCCTCTTGAATTATATTTTGAGAACTATTTCTTCAATAATGTAGGCATGATTTAGATATATGATCCATGGGGTTAGTATATTTAATCATATAATGGATTTGGAATGTCTTAGTGAGACCAATAATGTTGATGTTACGGAGCACAAAATGTTTGGTGGTATTAGAGCTGAATCGTGGATTATGTATGGAATTATGAAATTTGTGTGACAAGAATGCTTAATAGAGATTTTTAATAATGTATTTAGAATAATGATTTAGCTAAAAAGTGGATTCATTCCACAATATATAATTTTTGAATTTTTATATAGAAGAGAACAACATGATAATGAATCAATGACATTGAAAGATAAATTCCATTTCCTATTATTTTGATCTAGCTTGTGACATTATCTTGTTTATTTAAGGATATCTAAATACTATAAAGGTGAATTAAAACCATAATGAGTAAATGATCTATATTTGGTGTTAATAGAAAAATAAATCAAGGGTTTCTGGAATTGAAAATTCAATGTCTATTTACTTTAATTGGAAAACAAGAATAACCATAGAAGGAATGATGATGTATTATAATTGGTATGATGTTAATATTATAAATAGTGTTATCCATTTTTTAATAAGCGGTATGGTTAAAAATATTTTTTAATGTTTTTCTAATGAAAATATTTTTCATGGGTGATGGAGTTCATAATGAGACTACTAAGGGGTACTAATTTATCATGTTATAACAATATAAGAATTATGTTATTGAGATTGACAAAAACGAAGTTATTAACTTGAAGTATTGTTTCCTATACTACTTATCAGCTCTGTAGGCTTGGATTATTTTCTAATTAGTCTTCTCTAATTGGTAAGTTAACCTGATAAAAAATAATTACATAAAATCTATAACTGAATTTTGTTTTTAGTTTGAAATAAGAATATATAAATCATAAAAATTAATTATGTGTGGTTGATAGAGTTGGAGGTTGTGACCGTGTTATATTAATAAAAATGGAGTAAAATTATGAAATAATTGATGGAAACCATTTTTTAATGAAAAATAGTTATGAATTATACTATATTATAAATCCATATATTTGGAATAAAGATAAAGGCCCTATAATGGGATTTTTTTGGTAATATGATTTATTAAATGTAGGGGTGGATAATTTTGAAACTAGAAAGTCTTGAGTTATATGTTTTATATTAATTTAAATTAAGGGTATCATTGCTTGAGTTCATATGAAACCCTTTCCTTGAATGGAGGATGGAGAATATTTTTGTATTTTCATGGAGATGATACATGTTGGTGAAAGATTCATGATTCTAGAATACATAGACACTCTAGAATGAATATTTAATATCTCAAAAAACACGCATTAAAGGGACCCTACTGACAATTTAGAGAAATGAAATCCATGGTAGAGAATGGCTATCAAGGATTCAAATAGTAACAATTTAATAATTAGTTCCTTCTAGAATAATGATATATTTATATAGAAATGATGAGGTAAAAATTTTAGATTACATTTTTAATATGGTAGGTAAAGATGTGTTGGAATGAAATGAATAAATACCATCCAATATAATGGTGGATCCACACTATTTGAGAATCGATCATACAATAGTATATGTAATTTAATATATGAATTAAAAAATGTTCTAAATTATGATGACGTGTTATAATTAAAATCTATCTAATATAGCCTAAAATTTTTGGCGACATCACAATAAATCCCTTATGATTATCTGGTTTGCGTCAGTATATATCTAGTTAAATTAATAAACTATTAATGAGGGTTCAAAATCATAATGGTGTGGTCTATGATTTAGTTTATGTTTTGTAATAATAATTTATAGACATATTATAAAATAGGCATGTAATGCCTAATTATGTTTTATAATTGGATAAGAAATGACGGATCAATCGACAATGTATAGAGTTGTATCAAGAAGAGTACATTATGTTTAGAATGTTGTGTAATTAGGTTTCGATTTTGATTTATATAACTCACTGAAATGTAGATGAATACACTATATGTAGGATCGAAATATTGATGTAGATTCTCAATAAACAAGAGGGGGGGGGTGAATTGTATACATTAAAAAATCCTTTGGAAACATTAAAGTTAGTTATGACACCTCTAACACCAAATGAAATACTTAAGTAGGTTCCGGAAATTGAAACTTAACAAAAGATCACAATATGAGATTCTACCTTAAAGTGTATAGAATCTAAATGAAACATAGTACAATTAAAGAAGTATAAGAAATTTATACTTTCCTTATAATACAAAATGCAGTGGAAATAAACAAGTAGTAAAACTACAAGTAACAAGATATAAGTCTTTTAACCCAAAGAGAAGGGTATCCGACAACCATGGATAATGGTCCCTTGATTTATACTTTCAAGAAAGTCTGTCTTAACCACACTAGGGTAAGCCCTCGATACAAAGATCGGAGTGTCTCTGTCTTGCTATCCCCGCAAGCCCTCAACTTCATGGTAGTTGGCAACCTCTATCTTCCTCAGCAAGAAAGCCCTCAACTTCAAGGTGTTGGAAACCTCTGTCTTCCTATCCCCGGAAGTCCTAGAATGTAATCACCAACATTTGGAGTCGCACGAAGCTTTGAGAGTTAATAAGAGCCTCTCTCTCTAGAAATCACTTCAAGCATGTAATCACATGAGTCGAAGATCAGTCAGCCTTTCAGCCCTGAGCTCTTTCAAATGAGCTCCTATTTATAGGTAAGGTCGACCTTCTATCCAACAGTCATATTTTCCTTAAAAATCGGAGGGACTTGTACACGTGTAACTTAACCAACAGTTAGTTCATAACAGAATACATTACATCGTTTTATAACAAAACAAGTGTAATAGAATGTACGACATCGTTTTAAGTTTTAGTTAAAAATTTCGGAATGAATGTTCAGAGTTTAAATTTTTTTTCCAGAGTCTAAAAAAATACGGAGTGTATAAAACAAAGATGACCAGATTCTATTTAATAGATGAATTCGGAATGAGAATTCAGAATGAGAAATCTTCATCAGAATTCGTAATGAGAATTCATCATCAGGATTCGTAATGAGAATTCATCATCAGAATTCGTAATGGGAATTCATCATCAGAATTCGTAATGAGAACTCGTTGTTGAACTTCATAAGGATTCGCATCCTGAATCTGATGTAGAACTTAATTAGAGTTCGTATCCGGAGTTTGGAATGAAACATTATTACAGTTCTCATCTGTATTTCGGAGTGAAACTTTATTACAGTTCTTGTCTAGAATTCGGATCCTAAAACATAATTCTTCATATCAAGGTTTTAGATAATTCTAAGAATATAGAAACGAATCTGAATCTTATACTTAGGAAAAAAAATATGAATGAAAATATGATAAGGATAATTTTTCTTACAAAGCGATTTTCCTTATAAAAGCGATTTTCCTTATAAAAGTGATTTTCCTTATAAAAGAAATTTTCCTTGTAAAAGAAATTTTCCTTATAAAAGCAATTTTCATTCTAAAAGCAATTTTCCTTATAAAATCGATTTTCCTTATAAAAGCGATTTTCCTAAAGTAAAGGTGTTTGTGATTTTCAAAACCTGAAGGAAGGGAAAAGTCATAAGGAAAACCTTATTGACTCAAAAATATCCCCCTTTTTGTAAAGCACAAACGTCCTTGAAAAAAATTATAAGAAGAAAGAAAAACATTAAGGCTTATCTCCCTTTTCTTTAAGGATATTGATGAATACGACTAAATCCCCCGTAGGATTTGAAACTCTAAGGATCGTATTCTAGATTTCCAGAGTGACACTTCATTACGAATAAGAATGTCTTCTTTAATGAAAACATCCTCCTTAGATAAACTGTTATTAGAGTTTGTTTTCTTTCTCCCCATTTGTTAGGATTCTTTTTCCATTTCATTAGAGTTATTTTCCATCTCTCCCTTTGTGATTTTCAAAAAGAATACAAGGGAATGGAAAATATAGCAATGTACCTGAAAGATTAGTAGTAACAACAAAAAGAGATGAGCAAGCACAAATTTTTCATTAAGTTAGAAAATTTCAACAACAAAAGAGTTAAGGTAAAACAAAAGGTCAGATTTGTCTATTTGGGATCTTTCTCCTTTTCCATGAGACCCTTTAGAATAGTATTTATCTTCTTTAAGTCATTATGATCTTCTTCAGCTTTCTTCTCTAATACAACAATTCTTGCACTTTGGGCTTCAATCTTTTCTTCCTGGGCTTGAAGATTTTCTTCCTGGGATTTAATCTTTTCATCCCGAGCCTTCAATTTCTCTTCAAAGTCAATCCAATGATCCCTTTCAAACTTCCAGTTTTGAGAAACAAAATTCAGCTTCCCATTCTGATCTCTAACTTCTTGAATCCGGAAGTTCTTTTCATTTGTTAGCTTCTCTTCAAAAGAAGAAGTCAGCTCATGTATCTTTCTGTCCTCAGTCTCAAAAGCATCTTTAAAATTGTCTTGAAATTCATCAAATAGCATCATCTCTTCTACAGTCTTCCTCGACCAGTTTGTCATCCACTTGAAAGATTTTCTATGGGCTTCGTAGCCAATAAAAAAAGTTTTTAACTGAGCCTCTATTTCAACACACTTGTCCATAACCATAGATACGAAGTCTGATTTCTGATTTAAAGCATGTTGAAGAATTTGGAATCTTGAATCAATACTTGAGAAGGTTGGAATAGTTCCCACCAACTTTTTTAAAGACTGAACAACAAAGTCATGCCCCAACGAAGATGACTCTGAATCTGAGACTCTGCTTGGAGAATTTTCTTCTTCAACATGGTCAGGATTTCTCTTTGAAGAACTACCAACATCCTTTCTCTTCACCACTACTGAGCTCGGAGTATCTGCAAGAATTTTCTTTCCCTTGTCTTTTTTTTGGAATAGAATTTTGTTCCGGAGTTTTCTTTTCACTATCAGAGACTTAAACAATATGGTCTTCCTCATCAGGAAATTTCTGTGCACCAACCTCTATATTCTCCATTTGAGCAATATCTTGTAGAATTTGTTCTTCCTCTCCATGATAAGCTACTTCTTCTTCTCCTTTCTCTTCTTCCATTGCTGGAGTAACTAGCTTCTAAGATTCATCTTCTGAAGTTTGGAGCGATAAGTGTTCCGAAGGTGTCCCCTTATAATCATCTGCTTGATTCAACACATCTCCGGTTTCACCACTTCCTTCAGCAACATCTTCTTCTTCATCCACTTTCTCAATTTTCTCTACTTCCTTAGCAGTCTTAGAAACAGCTTCTTCCAGAGCAATGAAATTTCTTCCTGGAGTCTCAGGTAGAGATTCCAATGAAAAAGATCTCAGAACAGGAATATTTGCTGAAACCATCTCATTGAATTTCCACAAAGCCTGAGCTACCTCAGCCTAAGACATCTTCTTCTTGTGCTACTTTTCTTTTGCTTGTTTTTCGAGCTCATCCACAGTTCTTTCTTTCAAGGCCTTAGCCTCCGCAGGGTCCAAGACAAACTAAGGCTCCCCTTGCACTCTCTTCTCTTTCATCTCCCTCCATTTAGCAACAACCTCATCTGGGTATGCTTTCTTATTCTTTGGTTTTGGAGGTGCGGAATTAACTTCCTTAGACTTGGGATTCACTACTTCTACTTCTACTTCTTTCAACTTTCTCTTCCTTACCGGCTTAGAGGATTCCAGATCAGCAACTTTCGGAACTATTTTTTTCTTGAGCAGGTGAATCAACAAACGGACCAATCTACTTGTCAAAAGCTACATCCATTCTCTTAAGTGTACTATCACTGACTAGAATAATCTTGCAAACTCTTGTTTTAGACTTGCAATCCTCCTTGAAAGACTCAAGGCACCGAACTATCAACTTCGAGAGAATTGCTGGATACATTATAATCTGAGCTCTCAGATTTCCTTTCTTCACAATCTCAAGAGTGACAAGAATGTGTTTCATCAAATTAAACTTCCTCAGATTTATCATAAAATCTAGGATGTAGATCTCACTCTTCTTTAAGCTATCTTTGTCACCCTTCCCCGGTAAGATAAGACCTTGTACCCGTAACTCTAGAATCTGGAAATTTGTAGATAGAGAATCAATCTTCGGAGCCCTGTCATCTGCCAGTCCGAGAGTTTCTAAAGCTTTTTCCTTGTCGAGGCTACCTTTTGAATCCGGCAACACATGAGATATAAATTCAACTTCACCATCATTATTCAGCCCTACCAAGCTGGCTGCCTTGGCATATGAAATCTTATAAGTCATACCATAATACTTAAAAGACAATTTTTCCCCTCCATCTTCCTTAAGAAAGGATACTGTTTCATAGAAATCTATAAGAAAATCTGAATACACTTCATCTTGATTCCCAGGTTTTGACACCACAACATCTTCCCAGCCATTTAGCTTGATATTCTTGGAAATAAGAGAATCGTACTTGTTGAAGAAATCTGGATGAAGCAGCCTCTCTCTATATACTAACCACTTCGAAATCGGCTTAGAGGAAGACATGTCTTGAGAAGCTGCATCCACAGACATTCATATTTGAAGACCTCTGAGAAGTTCGGAATGGAAAAAACTGAGGTTTGGAATGGCTTTAAAATGGAGAGGCAAAGCTTCGGGATGCTGGAGCTTGAAAACCGATTTGGGACAACCGTTTGGGGTCCCCTTTATATAGACAACAAAAAAACAGTTCAACTTCCACGGTTGATCAAACGGTTGTGATAAGCTGAGATCAGATCTGATGGTCAAAAAACAATTTTCTTGAATCCGATCTTTTGAGGTTTTTATTAAAACAAATAATTAAGGAATCTATAATCCGAAAACAAAATATAAGAAAATTCCAACAAGTAAAATATGATTACGAAAACATGAGTAAGGAAATCATAACTTTCGGATTGGCTTAGGAGGATTATTCGTAATTGGTAACATTTTTACGAAAACTACGAAGAAAAAAAATCTTTACTACGAAATAGTTCGCAAAACTCATTATGAAAAATAATCTCAGTATGGAAAACTCAGTACGAAAATGTTATTATAAAATTTGAAAACTATAAACACATTATGAAAGATTCGGTACGAAAATCCCGTTATGAAAATACAAGTATAAAAGTTTCCATTCCGGATGTTTTCAATACAAACATTTCCATTCCAGAAGTTTTCTTTATGAAAAAATCCATTCTGGAAAATTTTAGTTCCAGAAATTCCATTCCGGAATTTTAGTTCTCAAAAATTTTGAAAACAGATTTTGAAAAACTTAATCTAACAATCAACTGTACTCCCCCTATGAAAAGGAGTTTATTTCTGTAAGGAGATTTTTTTTTCAACAGAAAGTTCATTAAGAAATATTACCTTACGGTTATCATTCCTACCTTCTGTTTAATATATTCAAATCTATTAGAAGGCAATGATTTCGTGAAAATATCATCAAGTTGATCTTGCGTTCCGATAAACTGAAGAATGATATCTCCATTAAGTGTGTGATCCCTAAGAAAGTCATGCATAATATCTATGTGTTTTTCACAGGAGTGATGTGCATGGTTCTTACTAAGGGAAATGGACCTTGTGTTATAACACAAAATTTGATTATTAGTAAAACTCAAACCATAGTCTATGAGTGTGTGTTGCATCCACAACACTTGAGCACAATAACTTCCAGCTGCTACATATTCAGCTTCAGCAGTGGAGAGTGCTACAGAATGTTGCTTCTTGCAGGACCAAGAAACTAATGAATCTCCTAAGAAATGACAAGTTCCGGAAGTACTTTTTCTATCCATTCTACATCCACCAAAGTCAGAATTAGAAAATCTTTTTAGGATAAAATCATTTCCAGAAGTATAAACTAATCCTAGATCCATGGTTCCCTTAAGGTAGCGAAAAATTATTTTTACTTCCTTTAAATGAGATTCCTTAGGATTGGATTGATATCTTACACATAAGCATACTGAAAACATTAAGTCTGGTTGACTAGCTTTTATGTAAAGTAAACTTCCTATGATTCCTCTAAAATATGTTTGATCTACTGGTTTCCCAGCTTCATCAAGATCTAAATAATTTGAGGTACCAATAGGAGTACATATACTCTTAGTGTTGTCATAACCATACTTTTTAAGAAGATATTTAATATAATTATGTTGATATATGTAGGTTCCTTCTGGTTTTTGAGAAATTTGAAAACCAAGGAAAACTGTTAACTCATCCATCATCCTCATTTCAAACTCAGATTTCATTAGTCTTGCGAAAGAGTCGGTAAAATATTGCTGAGTTGAACCAAATATGATATCATCAATATAAATTTGAACAATAAAAACATTTTTCTTATCATTCTTTATGAAAGGGGTTGGATCTGCATTTCCCTTAACATAGTTATTTTGAAGCAAAAATCCAGTAAGTCTATCATACCATGCTCGTGGGGCTTGTTTAAGGCCATATAGAGCTTTGGTAAGTCTAAAAACATAATCAGGATGTTTTGTATCTTCAAAGCCAGGAGGTTGTTCAACAAAAACATCCTCTTGAACATAACCGTTAAGAAAAGCACATTTCACATCCATTTGGAAATGTTTGAAATTAAAGAATGCTACAAAAGCAAGTATAATATGGATAGATTCAAGTCTAGCTACTGGAGCATATGTTTCTTCATAGTCTATTCTCTCTTGCTGATTATAGCCTTTAGCAACAATTCTAGCTTTATTTCTTACTATGATTCCATTTTCATCACATTTATTTTTGAAAACCCATTTGACTCCAATTACAGAAGTTTCCTTAGGTCTTTCAACCAAAGTCCAGACTTTATTCCTTTCGAATTCATTTAGTTAATCTTACATGGCTTTGATCCAATCATCATCACCTAAAGCTTCATCGGTGCTTTTAGGTTCTAATTGGGAAAGAAATGCTAGATGTTCTACTTCATTTCTTAAGGAACTTCTAGTCCTTACAGGTTGATTTACATCACCAATGATACTATCACTAGGATGATTCTTAAGAAAGACCTGATTTGGGTTTTGAAAAGCCTATTCAACGACATTTGGTAGAAAGTCTTCTGGGGTAAATGTTTCAGGAATATCTTCTTGAACATTATCCTTATCAGAAGGTTCTTCTATCAAAGGATGATAATATGTTTTTGAAAACACATCTAAGGATGTAGGCTGGGATAGTTTAAAAACAAAAGGATCAGAATCATCAAATTTTACATGTACTTTTTCGTCAACAGTACAAGTGTTTTTATTAAAAACTCTATAAGCCTTAGAGGTTGTGGAATAGCCTACGAAAATCCCTTCATCGGATATTGGTGAAAATTTATGTAAGTTATCTTTAGTATTCAAAATGAATACATTGCAACCAAAAAACTTGAAGTAAGATAGACTTGGTTTTCTACCCTTCCATAACTCATAAGTATTTTTATTAAGAAAAGGTCTAATCAAAACACGATTTATTGTATAGCAAGCAGTACTTAAAGCTTCAACCCAGAAATGTCTAGCTATAGAATATTCACTCAACATGGTTCTAGTTATCTCTTAATGAATTCTATTTCTTCTCTCAACTACACCATTTTGTTGAGGAGTTCTAGGTGCTGAAAAATTGTGAGTAATCCCTTTTTTACTACAAAATGTTTCAAAATCAGAATTTTGAAATTCTCCTCCATGATCACTATGAATAGTTTTCAATGGAAGGTTTTTCTCATTTTTAACTTGAACTCTAAAACTTTTGAAATAAGAAAAAGTTTTAGATTTCTTTGCTAGAAAATAGACCCAAGTAAATCTAGTGTAATCATCAACTAGAACAAATACATAGTATTTGCCTCCAATACTTCCATTTTTTGTTGGACTGAAAAGATCCATGTGCACTAACTATAATGCATAAGTTGTTGAGACTTCACCGACTGATTTAAAACTATATTTATGTTACTTTCCATATTGACAAGGATCTAAAACTTTAGAAGAATCAAATCTATGCTCCGGTAGATCCTTAACTAGTTTTTTCATAGAGAGTTTACATAGGTTCCTAAGATTACAGTGACCTAGTCTTCTATGCCATAACCAAGAATGATATTCCATTGCACCAAGGAAAGGTAAATCTTGGTTTCTAAGGTCTTCTAAGTTCAAGGTGTAAACATTCTCTTGCCTATTGGCTCAGAGAATAAATTCTTCCTTGGAATTGTGAACTAAGAACTTATCATTCCTAAAATGCACAAGGTAACCTTCATCACATAACTGACTTATGATAATGAGGTTGTGCTTAAGACCCTTAACAAAAATAACATTTGAAATCAAAGTTTTACCAAGAAAAACAATATTACCAATACCAATAGTCTCACCCTTAGCATTATCTCTGAATGTTACCATTCCTCCTTTTGTTTTGATAATATTTTCAAAATAGATTTTGTTACCAGTCATGTGTCGGGAACATTTACTATCCATGTACCATGTATTGTTGCTGGTACTTTTATTGTTTTCCTGAAATGAAGAAGAAAATTAGACTTTTGGAATCCAAATTTGTTTGGATCCGAGATTTCCAGATAATAAAATTTCAGGTACCCACATCTTCTTAGAAAAATAAGCTTTGTGAAATCCTAGATATTGAGTTTTGTTTAAGGAACAATTCTTTTCCCAGTGACCACCATATTGACACTTGGTACAAAATGGGCACTTTGAGGAACAATATAATTGTTACTAAAAATTGGTTTTGCATGGGTATTACCAAATCCAGATTTATTTCTTAAAGGTTGTATTTGGGAATACATTTTATTAACGTTTTCCTTACCATGGGTAAAGTTTGATAAATACATCTTTAGGGAAAAAATTTCGGACTTGAGTTTTATAACCAAGTTTTTATTCCCAAAATCATTAGTTTTAGAACTAGAGTTAGGGTCGAAAACATTTTTCTTAGAAATTACTTTTTCTAATTCTTTAGAAAGTTTTTTCTTCTAAGAACATACTTCCTCAAGATTTTTTGAAATACTTTCAAAATCATCATTTTTCTTATCAAGATCTTTAGAAAGATCTGATATCTCTTCTGTAAGAATAGAATTCCTAGAGTTTTCCTTACCATGTTTTTTATTGAGTTTAGAATTCTCAATCTCAAGAAGTTCAGTAAACCTAGAGACTTCTTCATAAGTAGGTAAAGTATTTTCTTTATCAGAAGAAGATTCTTCATTAGAAGAGTTATAATACTTACTCTCATTAGAATTTAAAGACACATTGGTCAAAGATTCAGCATTTCGTACTTTATCCATAAAACAATGATTATCAATAGGTAATCTGGATATAAGACCAAGATTCTTCTATCCTGATGATTCATAAGCAGAAGATTCATCTGAAGAGTCACCACCACTGACACTCCAAGTATCATAAGATTTCAAAACATTCTTAGCTTTGGCTTTATAATACTTCTTTCTGTTCCTGTCTGAAAGCCTTTCCTTCCTTTCTTTCTTTTTGAGTATTGGGAAATATGGTCTAATATGTCCAGCTCTCTTACATTCATAACAAGTAACTTCTCCATCTTTCTTATCTTTCCTGTTCTTTTTCTTATACTTGGATTGGAAATTTCTCTAGCCAAATATCTTGTTCATTCTTCGAGCAAGACTTGATAATTCATTTTCTGATATTTCACTCTCACTAGATTCTGACTGAACTACCATCTTCTTAGACTTGGATCTGGTTACCCTCTCAGGAGTCTTAGCTTTCTTATTATTTGATGTTGTTGAAAAAGCAATAGTACCTTTTCCATTTTTCTTTTTGATGTTGTCAGAATCTCTCTTCATTCTGGTTTCATGTTGGAGAAGAGTTCCAAATAACTCATCAAGAGAAATTTGAGTCACTTTCAGGTTCTCATCTATAGCCGTTCTTTTGGATTCCCACTCATTGGGCAGAATATCAATTATCATATCCACAAGAGCTTCATAATCTAAACCTTTCTCTCCCATAGACTATAGGCTGTTGACGATAGTCATAAATCTTTGTTGAACTTTACAAATTGGTTCACCATAAGGAAAGATGAAGCCATGATATTCAACTCTAAGCATAGCTCTCTTAGTCTCAATCACTTTAGAAGTTCCAACGTGTGTAACCTCTAACATCATTAAGATACAATTAGCTGCTTCACAAGAATAAATTTGGCTATATATATTTCTGGTCATTGAACAAAGTAGAGTATTGCGTACCTTATAATTGAGTTGATAATCTTTCTTTTCCTGGTTACTTAAAGTTCTAACTTCCTTGTCAGGAATTTTATAATCTCCAGTAAGCATAACAAAATTGTCTACTCCATTATTGATAACGAAAGTCTTCCATCGATCTCTCCAGTACTCATAAACATTACCATCAAAGACTGGTGGTCTTGTAGGATTTAGATTATCAATAGAACCAACATTAATTCCTTCCATACATATAATATCCTTCAGCACAGAAACTTGTTAGTAGAAAAAATATTCTTAATAACAAAGTTAGGAATGAGAAAGTTCGGAATAGGAAAGTGAGCAAGAAAAACTTACACGTGAGTACAAGTATTTCAGAGACCTCCTCTAATACCAATTGTAGGATCGAAATAGTGATGTAGATGCTCAATAAATAAGAGGGGGGGTGAATTGTATACTTTAAAAATTCCTTTGGAACCTTTATAGTTAGTTATGACACCTCTAACACCAAATGAAAAACTTAAGTAGGTTCCAGAAATATGATTCTGGAAATTGAAACTTAACAAAAGATCACAATATGAGATTCTACCTTAAAATGTATAGAATATAAATGAAACAGAGTACAATTAAGGAAGTATAAGAAAGTTATACATTCCTTATAATACAAAATGCAGCGGAAATAAACAAGTAGTAAAACTACAAGTAACAAGATATAAGTCTTTTAACCCAAAGAGAAGGGTATTCGCCAACCTTGGATAAAGGTCCCTTTATTTATACTTTCAAGAAAGTCTGTCTTACCCACATCAGGGTAAGCCCTCGATATGAAGATCGGAGCTTCTCTGTCTTGCTATCCCCGCAAGCCCTCAACTTCAAGGTAGTTGGCAACCTCTGTCTTCCTCAGCAAGAAAGCCCTCAAATTCAAGGTGTTGGAAACCACTGTCTTCCTATTCCCGAAAGTCCTTGAATGTAATCACAAACATTCAGAGTCTCACGTAGCTTTGATAGTTAATAAGATCCTCTCTCTCTAGAAATCACTTCAAGCATGTAATCACATGAGTCGAAGATCAGTCAGCCTTTCAGCCCTGAACTCTTTCAAATGAGCTCCTATTTATAGGTAAGGTCGGCCTCCTTTCCAACGGTCATATTTTCCTTAAAAATCGGAGGGACCTGTAAACGTGTAAATTATCCAACTGTTAGTTCATAACAGAATACACGACATCGTTTTATAACAAAACAAGTGTAACAGAATGTATGACATCGTTTTATGTTTTAGTTAAAAAGTTCGGAATGAATGTTCGGAGTGTAAATTTTTTTTTCCGGAGTCTAAACAAATATTGAGTGTATAAAACAAAGATGACCAGATTTTGTTTAATAGATGAATTCGGAATGAGAATTCAGAATGAGAATTCATCATCAGAATTCGTAATGAGAATCCATCATCAGGATTCGTAATGAGAATTCATCATCAGAATTCGTAATGAGAATTCATCATCAGAATTCGTAATGAGAACTCGTTGTCGAACTTCATAAGGATTCGCATCCTGAATCTGATATAGAACTTAATTAGAGTTCGTATCTGGAGTTCGGAATGAAACTTTATTATAGTTATCATCTGGATTTCAGAGTGAAACTTTATTACAGTTCTTGTCCAGAATTCGGATCCTAAAACAGAATTATTCATATCAAAGTTTTAGATAATTCCAAGAATATAGAAATGAATCTGAATCTTATACTTAGGGAAAAATATGAGTGATAATACGATAAGGATAATTTTTCTTACAAAAGATATTTACCTTATAAAAGCAATTTTCCTTATAAAAGCGATTTTCCTTATAAAAGTGATTTTCCTTATAAAAGCAATTTTCCTTATAAAAGTAATTTTCCTTATAAAAGCAATTTTCCTTATAAAAGTGATTTTCCTTATAAAAGCTATTTTCCTAAAGATAAGGTGTTTGTGATTTTCAAAACAAGAAGGAATGGAAAAGTCATATGGAAAACCTTATTGACTCAACACTATAATGAGTATCTAAGTTTTTAATAATATATATGACAATTATTTAGTTCATGATTTTTTTAATAATATATTATATCAATTTATATTATCTATAGTTGATAATTACTAGACTTGTAACATGATATTTCACACCGAAATCATGTAAATTTTTTGAACATTATGCCACAATATTTAGAGTCACTACATGGTTTCCTATGTTCTTGATATATGATTGATTTCATGAAATTTACATTTATAAAATAAATTTGATATTTTTAAAGAGTTTACCATGATATATTTTTAGGACATTGAATTACCATTAATGGGTGAATCATGGTTTTTCAACATTGAAAAAATCATGGAGTCTTATTGATGAAAATTTTGAGTAAATTTAAATGAAATTCATTATGTACATTTTAGGATATTCAGTCATAATATTTTTGAAATATCACACATTAAGAGAATGAAATATCTAATTCAATTATACTAGGGATGAAAATAAAATTTTAATACACTTTGATTATTTTGGAGTATTGACTATTATAGGAGGGATTAATTTGGAATATAAAAACATTATTGTGTTAACATATGTTAATGTGGCTTCAAAAAATAATATCCATTAATTCTAGGATATTATAGAGGATATGATATATTTTTTTGTATTACATAATGATTGGAAATAATGATTAACCATGTAATATCCTGTTTTATAGAGAAGAAGTAGATATGGGGGGATCCTGATACATTATAAACAAATATGGTTTCAGAATAGGGAGGATAATTCATAGAACATAACTAACATTTCATGAGATGTTAAAATGAGATAAGAAGATAAATATCAATAGATAAAATTATATTAATATGTAATTAATCACATATAGATTCATGAATAAGGAGGAAAATGTAAATTTAATACAGAATCCACCCATTCAACTCTTGTAATAAGGAATTGATTTCATCCATGTTTGAATAAATGGAACTACAATATTTTTATCATTGGAGTATCACAGTTTATATTAATTATTTGATGTGTTTTAATAGGCTATGTGTATACAAAAGGGTCATACTTTTCTATATTTAATTTAATATATCCTCAATCATATAATAAAATAATACCTCCCCCATAGTGGTGTACATAAGAGATAAAGAGTGATTGGATCTTTGATATCATTTGAGAAATCACTAAAACATTATAATTGTAGCATGACATTGAAAAAAGAAATCATGACATAAATTATATCAAAAAAATGAGAGTGTAATAGATCTTATCTTGTTGAGACATTCGTAATATGTGCAACTTGGGAATAACCTAGAATAGGTGAATAATATACAATTTAGGTTCTATTGTGTTCTATAAATTATACATTCATGTTTAAAATTCCATGTTCTCAATGAGGGAAGATAATGATATTAAATTTGATCAAAAAACAAGGAAACAAAAAACAATTGAGCATCATAATAGTTTAAGGGAAATTCCTTATTGGCTGAAACCATATTTCACACCATCAAAAAGTATATATAGTCAACCTAGCCTAAACATGTTTTATCAAAGCATAATAGTTCTAGTTTTGCATTAATATCTAAATATGTTTTTTGATTTTTTTTCAAACATGGATTTACACGTAAATCCACCTCTAATTATTTAAAATTATCTTGATAGATAAATAGGTGATGTATTTTTTCCAATTTTTTGGCAATGATATCGTAGAATTATTACACTAGTACAATAATTTTAAATTTCCTAATGAATTGATATATGATGAAAAGAAGCATTAAATTATGAAAAATGGTATCTCCACTGATGTATTAATAAAATCAATTAATATTCTATTAATTTAGATATATCGCTATTGTTGAAGTGATTATATAGGAAAATATGTGGAAAAAGGTAGAAATGTAGTGCACCTCATTAGAAAATTTAAAATCTATATCTAGTGAGATATGAATGAATAAAATCTATAAAATTACCCTTTATTTTAAATAAAAATCAGTGAAATAAATGTATGTCTTCGGATAAGAAGTAAATAATAACCAAATTAATTGTGAATGGTTATGTGGATTATTATTTTTCTAAAATTGTAATTGAAGAGTCATCCAAATTTGGAAAATTAGATTTCATGAAAATGAATGAAGTGGATTGTTATTTAATGGAACAAGAAGTAATGACATTGTGAAATCAATGTAGATATTTTTTATACAATAACTGAGATGAGATTCATTCCATGCATTAAAATATGGATCAACCGCATATTATATATGTAATAAATTATGGTTTTATACTAAATTTTGTTTAAAAATATTATATAACAGTGCATTAAGAGTTTTCCATAAAATAATAAAATTTTATATCAAGATAAAAGTGAAATGGAAAATGTGAAATATATAGATAACATGAACATGATCTATAATGGGAAATTTTAAGGGGGAAGTATATCAAATAGAAACATTATTCCTATCAAAATAAACATTGAGGAGATTATAAAATTTGTAATATAATGTCGCAAAAGGATATATCACAAGGATATATAGTTTAAGGAAAAGGGTGTCAAGATCAAAGTTCTTAGGATTTGTTTGATTAACTCAAATTGAGATTTGTAGATTCCTCACATGATAACAATGAATTTGATTTTATGAAAGTGGAAATTCCCCATTGGTGAGAAAGTAATATTTTTATTCAAATATATAATTAATATATATAAATGGAAGGTGTGAATTTTGTGAAATCTGTATAATGTTTTTGGACACACCATATATGAATTTCTAGATGCCAAAGATCTCAACCATAGAAGATAAATGATATTTAGAGGAATCTAAACTTATCGAGAGAAGGTATGCATATGTGAGGAAGAAAAATCACTGTCACAAGTCAAGGGGGATTGAAATATCATTATAATGAATATTATGATACATGTAAAAGTAGTGTTTTTTGTTGTGTCAATTAGGTTTCCTTGTGACTATTCAATTATTTTGTGTTTTCAAAATCACAAACACTCTATCATAATGAAAATATCTTTTCCCTGATGTTTTATCCTTATCCTGTTTTCATTGTTCATATCATAATTTCTTATTACCTAATTGATTTTATTTCTATGTATAAAATTGGGTTTCCAATCTAAATCCTCAAAAACTCGTATAAATATATAGACACAGAGCATTCTATTTTCAGGATCTGAATTCAGGTTCTGAATTATATGAATTCAGACTCTGAACTTTTTGAGTTCACACTACAAAATTTCTAAATTTAGACACCATGTTTTCTGAGATCAGACTCCGAATTCTCTAAATTTAGACTCCAAACTTTCTTAGTTCAGACTCTAAATTCTCTGAATTCAGACTCAAAACATTATGAGTTTAGACTCGGAATTCACTGAATTCAGACACCAAACTTTCTGAGTTCAGACTCCGAATTCTATGGATTTAGACTCCGAATTCTATGAATTCAAAATCTAAATTCATTTGAATTAAGACTCCTAATTCCCCTGAAATTTAGACTCTGGAATTCTATAGAATTCATGTTCTGAATTCATTTGAAGACAGAATCTGAATACCCATGTATTATACACACCGAATAGGATTTTGGTTAGACTGCAATCATTTATTTTTCATTACTCTCTGAAAAATGTATTTAGTTAAGAAACCATATTTTTTCTTACTCATGTTATAGTAATAAAACAATGTCTTTGTTTCTATTTTTAACAAACTGCTATTTCAGTTACACCTGTACAGGTCCCTCCGAAATTCAAGGAAAAATATGACCATTGGAGGTGGGAGCCAACCGTTGAAGATGTGACTATAAATAGGAGCTCATTTGAATGATCTCAACAACACTATTCTACGACTCTTGAGATTATATGATGCTGAATAAATTTATAGAGAGATAATTTCATGTTATGGATGTACTGAACATCTTGTTCAGAATTTATTTGTGAGACTCTAAATTTTGAGAACTACATTCGAGGGCATCCAGGGATAGGGAGGAAGAGGTGCCGATGACCTTGTAGTTCTAGGGCTTGTGGGGATAGCAAGAAAGACTATGATATTCATATGGAGGGCTTACCCCAGTGTGGGTATGACATACTTTCTTGAAAGTATAAATCAAGAGACCTTTATCCAAGGTTGTTGGATACCCATCTCTTTGGGTTAAAAGATTTACTACTTGTTACATGTATTTTTTCAATTATTCTACTTAATTTTGATTAACAAAGAATGTATAACTATGTTATACTTTCTTCTACTTGTATACTCTGATTAGTGAGATTCTATATGCTTTGAGGTAGAATATTTGTCCTTGTAAACATTTGTTATGTGTCATTTCTGGAACCATATTTCTGGAATCAATCAAGTTTCTAGAACTATGATGTCTTATGAATTTAACTTGTTTAACTTTGTTAAACATTACCAACTTTAATAGCTCAATTTTTTTTAAGTATAAAACTCACCCCCACTTTTATATTGAGAATCTAAATTATTTATTTTGATCCAACATTGGTATCAGAGTAGGTCCCTGAAATACTTATATTCATATATAAGTTTTCTTTCTCAAGTATTTCATTGTTCAATATTTAACTTTCTTAGGATATTTTAATCCGTGTTTACAAATTTTTATTACTAACAAGTTTTTGTGGAAAGAAATTTTATTTGAGATGGAAGGAATGAATGTTAGTTCAATTTATAATCTTAATCCTACTAGACCACCTATTTTTTATGGGAATGATTGTGAATATTGGGGAGATCGTATGAAAACTTTTTTTATTAACACTGTAGTGGACAACTTTGTTATGCTTACTGGACATTACAAGATTTATGATAAAGAAGTCTGAACATTTAATAATCAAGAAAAGTCATAATATCAACTAAACTATAAGGTACACAATACTTTTTTGTCTTCCATGACCAAGAATATATATAGCCAGATTTCTTCGGGTGAAGTTGCAAATTGTATATGTAAGAATCTTCAAGTATCCCATTTTGGAACCTCCAAAGTTATTGAAACTAGAAGAGCTATGATTAGAGCTAAATAACATGGTTTTTTATTTCCTTATGGAGATCCTATATGTATGGTATTATAGATTTTTATAACTATTGGGAACAACTTACAATACATGGTCGAAAAAGGTTTGGATGATGAGGCCCTTGTAGACAAGATTATAGACATCATGACTAATGAGTGGGAATCAAAGATAAAATCTATAGATGAGAAGAGTAAAGTCTCACAGATCACTCTTGATGAGATTTTTGGATCTCTTCTTCAACATGAGACTAGAATAAAGGGAGATGCTGACTATGTTTAGAAAAATAATGGAAATGGAAGTGTTTCTTTTAAAACTAAATCAAATCATATGAAATCCAAGACTCCTGAGAGAGTTACAAGATCTATGTCTAATAAAGACACTATTTTATCTGAATCCAGTGAAATTGAACATTCTGTTAATGAACTAGCTAATCTTGCTCGAAGTATGAAAAAGATAGTTGGGAAGAATGACTTTCAGTATAGATACAAGAAGAATGAATGAAAGGATAATAACGACTTGGAAGTCACTAGTTACGAATGAAAATGTGTTGGACATATATGACCAGATTGTCCTATTATTAAGAGAAAAGATATAAAGGTAATGCATTCTGAGAGGAATATAAATATGTAATATAATGCTAAAGCTAATAATGTTTTGAAAGCTAATGAAACATGGATTTGCAGTGGTGGAGACTCTTCTGATGAATCCTCAGATTACTATTCTTCTAGATAGAAGAATCTTGGTCTAATATCCCGACTTCCTATTGAAAATCATTATTTAATTGAAAATGTAAAAAATGCTGAATCTATCCCCAATTAATCCTTTAATTCTTATTATAATGATAGTAAATACTACGATTACTTAGATGAGTAATCTTCATATGATGAACACAATACTTTACCTACCCATGAAGAAGTTTCTATGTTTTCTAAGCTCCTTCAGAATGAAAATTCTAAGATCAAGAAAATGCTTGATAAAAAAATTTCTATAATTTATATTCATACTATGGAAATATTAGATCTTTCTAAGGATCATGATAAGTGAACCCTTTATTTTTAAATTATTTAAAAAATCCTTAAGGAAGTTAATTATTATAAGGATAAACATTCTAATGATCTATAAAAAGTAATTTGTAAGAAAAAAGTTTCCCAGCCTAACTTTAGTGCTAAAACTGATGTCTTTAAGGATAAGAACATAGTTATTAGACTGAAGTCAGAAATATATTCCTTAAGGATGTGTTTTTCAAACTTTAGAATAGGTAAGGAAAACATTGATAAGATGTATTCCCAAATTCAACGTCTAAGGAATAATTCTGGTTTTGGTTATACTAGTTCAAAACAGATTTTTGGAAACAATTATTTGGTTCCTCAAAGTGCTCCATTCTGCAAAAAGTGCTAGTGTGGTGGGAATTGGGTAAAAAATTCTACCTTAAACAAAACTCAGTCTTTAGGTTTTCATAAATCTTATATTTCAATTAAAATGTGGACACCTAAAATTTTCCTTTTTTAAATTTCTATATCCAAAAAAGATTGGGTTCCGAAAGTCTAACTCAATAATTTTTAAGAAAATAAAAATATTACCAGATGCAATACATGGTACATGGATAGTGGATGTTCCAAGCATTTGACTCGAAACAAAATCTTCATTGTAATGATTATCAAGATGAAATGAGGAAAAGTTATTTTCAGAGATTATGCTAAGGGAGAAATTATTGGTATAGGTAAAATTGTTCTTCATGGAAAAACATTGATTTTCAATGTTTTATTTGTTAAGGGTCTTAAGCACAACCTCATTAGTATAATTCTATTATGTGATGATGGTTACCTTTTGAATTTTAGAAATGAAAAGTTCTTTGTACACAATTCCAAGGAAGGGTTTTTCTTTGTGCTAATAGGTAAGAGAATGTATACACACTAAACTTAGAATACCTAATAAACCAAGCTCTACCTTACCATAGTTTAATTGAAGATCATTCTGGGTTGTGGCATAGAAGGTTATGACACTATAACCATAGGAACCTATGAAAACTCTCTAAGAAAAGACAATTTAAGGATCTACTAAAGCATAGATTTGATTCTTCAAATGTTTATGATCCTTCTAAATATGGAAAGAAACATAAATCATGTTTTTAATCAGTCGGTGAGGTCACAACTGTTGATTCATTAAAGTTAGTGCATATGGATCTTTTTGGTCAAACACAAACTAGAAGAATTGGAAGAAAATATTATGTATTTGTCTTAGTTGATGTTTACACTAGATTTACATGGGTCTATTTTCTAGAAAAGAAATATGAAGTTTTTTCATATTTCGAAAGTTTTAGAGCCCAAGTTATAAATGAGAAAAACCTTTCTTTGATAACCATTCATAGTGATCATGGAGGAGAATTTCAAAATTTTGATTTGTAAACATTTTGTAGTAGAAAAGAAATTACTCATAACTTCTCAGCACCAAGAACACCTCTATAAAATGGTGTTGTTGAAAGAATAAATAAAATTATTCAAGAGATAACAAGAACCATGTTGAGTGAATATTCGGTAGCCAAACATTTTTGGGCTGAAGCTGTAAGTACTGCATGCTATACAATAAATCGTGTTTTGATTAGACATTTTCATAATAAAACACTTTATGAGTTATGGAATTTTAGTAAACCTAGACATCCCTACTTCAAGGTTTTTGGTTGCAAGGTATTCACTCTGAATACTAAAGATAATATAACAAAATTCAAACCAATATTTGATGGAGGAATTTTTTTAGGCTACTCCACAACTTCTAAGGCTTATAGAGTTTTAAAAAAAAATACTTGTACTATTGAAGAAATAGTACCTGCCAAATTTGGTGACACTGATCGTTTTGTTTTTAAGCAACCTCAACCTACATCTTTGGTTGTGTTTTAAAATAATTATTATCAACCATTGTTATAAGATCCTTTTGATAAGGAAAATGTTCATGAAAATATTTTTGAATCATTTACCCCAGAAGACTTCATACCCTATGTTGATGAATAAGTTTCACAAAACCCAAATCAGTTGTTTCAAAAGAATCATCCCAGTGATAGTATCATTGGTGATGTAAATCAACCTGTATGGAATAGAAGTTCCTTAAGAAATTAATTTGAACATCTAGAATTCTTTTCCCTATTATAACCAAAATGAACTGAAGATGCTTTATGTGATGAGGATTGGATAAGAGCTATGCATGTTGAGATAAATGAATTCAAAAGGAATAAATTCTGGACCATGGTTGAAAGACCTACGAAAACTTCTGTTACTAGAGTAAAATGGGTCTTCAGAAATAAATTTGATGAAAATGTAATCATAGTAAGAAATAAAGGTATATTTGTTGGAGAAGGATATAATCAATAAGAAGGAATAGAATATGAAGAAAGCTATTCACCAGTAGCTAAACCTGAATCTATTCATATTCTACATTCCATTGAAACATTATTCAATTTCAATCTTTTTAAAATTGATGTTAAATGTGCTTTCCTTAATGGTTTTGTACAAGATGATGTTTTTGTTGAACTACCTCCTCGTTTTGAAGATTCAAAACATCTTGAACATGTTTACAAACTTACCAAATCATTTTATGGACATAAGAAATACCCTAGATATTGGTATGATAGATTTACAGGATTTTCCATTCAAAATAATTATGTTAGAGGAAATGGTGATCCAACCATTTTTATAAAGAAAGATAAGAAAAAATATTGACTATTAAAATTTATGTTAATGACATTATATTTGGTTTAACTCAGCAATCTTTAATTGATTCCTTTATAGATCTAATGAAATCTGAGTTTGAAATGAAAATAATTGGTAAGTTAACATTTTTACTTGGTTTTCAAATTTCTCAAAAACCAAATAGAATCTATATATCCCAACATAATTATATTAAATATCTTCCTAAAAAATATGTACATGAAAACACTAAGAGTATAAGTACACCCATTGGTACCTTAAATTCACTTGATCTGGATGAAGCTGGGAATCCAATTGATCAAACATATTTTAGAGGTATGATAGGAACTCTACTATACTTGACATCAAGTTGTCTAGACGTAAAGTTTTCAGTATACTTATGTGCAAGATATCAATCCAATCATAAGGAATATCATTTAAAGGGAATGAAAAGGATTTTTTTCCTACTTATAGGTTATCATGGATCTAGGACTCTTTCAGACTTCTAGAAATGATTTTGTTTTAAAAAGTTTTTTCGGATGTTGACGTTGGTGGATGTAGAATTCATAGGAAAATTACATCCGAAACTTTTCATTTATTAGGTGATTCATTTGTAACTTGTTCATGCAAAAAAGAAAAACTCAGAAGCACATTCCATTGCTGAATCTGAATATGTAGTAGCTGGAAGTTGTTGTGCTCAGGTGTTGTTGATAAAAAACACACTCACAGACTATGCTATGAGTTGAACCAAAACAAAAAATTTATGTTATAATACAAGTGCCATTGCCTTAAGTAATCACCATGAACATCACTCTCCTAAAAAACATATAGATATTTGGTATCACTTTCTTAGGGATCACACAAAAAGAAGAGATATCATTCTTCAATTTTCCGAAATACAAGATCAACTTGCTGATATTTTCACAAAATCCTTACCCTCCGATAGATTTGAATACATCAAACAGAAGTTAGGAATGATAACTGTAAGGTAATATCCCATGTTAACATCCTATTCAGACCAATCTCCTTACAGTACGGAACTCATTTTCATAGGTCGAGTATATTTTTTTGTTATATTTTTAATTTTTTTTCATAGTATAAATGTTTTTTGGTAGTCTAAAATTTTTTCGTAGTCTGAAAACTTATTGTAGGCTGAAAATTTTCCTAGTCAATAATTTTTTCGATGTCTAAAATTTTTCAGAGTGTAAAAAACATTTCGTAGTCAAAATTTTTTCCCTATTCAAAATTTTCGTAATGAAATTTTTTTTTCTTAAAATTTTTATAATGATGTTTTTCGTACTTAAAATTTTTGTAATGAATATTTTTTTACATAATTTTTTTAATGGAGATTTTTGTGTTGAAAATTTGCGTAATCAAAATTTTCAGAATCTAAAGTTCATCAAGGAGAAATTTTCTCATTACAAATAATATTCCTTGAAATCTGAAAGGTATGATTGCTTTCATTAATATAGGTAATCTTATTTTAACTGTATATATTTTCTTCTATTTTTAAAATTTTCATATTCAGTTTTCCTTGATTTCGAATGATTCGATTAAAAATCTCAAAGGATCGGAATCTATCAAAATTTTTCTTCGGTCATTTTTTAAGCTGTCAGATCTTATCAAAAGGTTTTTTGACTATTAAATTGTGTATGAAAGTTGAACTGTCACCTCAAACACCTATATAAATGACCCCCAATGGTTGTCCCACATCGAAACTCCAGCCTTCTCCTACTGGCGCTTTGACTCTCCTACATATGTTTGTTCTAGATCCTCGAGGTTTCCTCATCACCGAATGTTTGTTGAAGCTTCGTCTCAAAAAGAAATATCTTCCCTAAAGGAAATCTCTAAATGTAAGGTTTACCGAGAAAGGTTTGTTCATCATAAATTATTCACTAACTATGATTCCATTATCTCAAAGAATATAAAGGAGAATGGGAGAGAGAGTGTTTGCATTTCCAAACTGAAATCAATGGATCCGCTGTATCAAGAGTTGCTAATTGAATTCTACAAGACAGTGACTATCGTCAAGGAAGAAGGCTGGAGTAATTTTTCTTTCATGTATTATGGGAAGACATATTCAATTTCCTACACAAATGCTACAGGATTGGTTGGTATTCCATATGAAGGAGAAGCAAAGTTCTGCTCACATAAGCTACCTGATGTTCATGGAAGTTTTATTAATGAAAAATCCAAGGCTAGTCTTGGTCTTTTAGAGGTAAAGACTCCGAAGATTCTTCACCTGTCTACAAATTTTTGGGTTCTTGAATTTTGGGTTCAAGGATTCCTCATTCCAAGAAAAGTTTATAAGGATACATTAAAGTAGAGTGACATCTACATTTTAGATTTCTTGGTAAACATAAGAAAGATAAACATGGTTAAGTATAGCTTGGTTACGATTGAGAACATAATGAATGGAAATTTAAAGGCTCAAATTATTGTATATCTAGCTATTCTGTCAAAGATGATTGTTCTGTGTTTATAATCCTTCAAAATCCCCTACAAATATAATTCAAGAAATTCCAAAGTCATGTTTCTGAGTGATGACACCCTGAGAAGGATGAAAGTTGGGTTTTCCAAAGAATCTGAAGATTTCAATGATTTCCCTGAAGAAGAAGTTAATGCACATTCAATGAAACAGGATGTGGCTGAAACCTCTAAAAATTGATGAAGTAAGAGGAAGGTCAAGAAAGTGGAAGAGAAGGAAAAAACCCCAAAAGCAAAGGAAACTCAATCCGCACCACCAAAGAAAAAGAAACAAAAATCTTATCCAAACGAGGTTATTGCTAAGTGGAGGGAAGACAAGAAAAATTAGAAATTTGGGGAGCATATATTTGTCTTGGACTCTACTGAGGGAAAATATTTTAAGGAAAAGGCAGATGAAGAGCTTGAGAAGAAAGAGAATGAAAATAAGTAGAAGAAAAAGATGTCTAAGGCATAGATATTCGAATCACATCTAAAGGCTAGTGAGAAAGCATCTGAGAATATTATGGTACCAGAATCTTTCCTGATAAAATCATTACCAGAGACTCTGGGAAAAAAAATTTGACTCTGGAAAAACTTGAGGACAAAAAAATACAAGAAAAAGAAGTAGAAGAAAAAGAAGTAGTATAATAATAAGAAGAAGAATGCAGTGGTGATTCTGAAGATTTGATAAAGAAAGTAGAGGATTTTCATGAGAAGGAATGAACTTCTGAAAATTTATCATTACGAACCTCTGAAGCTGCATCTTCAAATCATGCTACCCCATGGAAAGATGAGAAAAGTGGAGAAGAAGTAAACAAATAGTTTGTAGAAGAAAGCTCTATCCAAGATTTTATTCAGCCAGAGGATGTTGAGGTAGGTGATCAGAAGGAATATATAGATGGAGATAAAATGGAACAACTATCTGATAGTGAACACGAATCACCCAATCAAAATAAAGTAATTCCAGAAGCTGATTAGGGAAAATAGGTGTTTGTTGAAACACCTAGAAGAGCATTTGTGAAAAATAAAGAACTGAGTGCTTCATCAAAGAGGAAAGCTATTGATAATGAAAAAGAATCATCACCAAGAAAAATATATAATTCAAATTCTTCCTCTGATGGACATGATTATGTAGTCCAGTCTTTAAAGAAGCTTGTTGGGACTATTCCAACATTTCCCAGTATAGACTCAAGATGCTAGATGCCTTAGAGAACCTTAAATAAAAAATCTGATTCAGTTTCCATGGTGATGGATAAGTGTATCAAACTTTTGGCTGATTTAAAAACCTTTTATAAAAACCACAAATCCCAGAAATGATCTTGCATGAAGATGACTTGCTGGTCAAAAAAACTATTTAAGACATTAGTATTCTTGATGAATTCCATGAATTTTTCAAGGATTTATTTAACACCGAATATGTGAAGATCAAGGATCTCACATATTGTATTGAGGAAAACCTATCTTTGGAACAGAATTATCAGATGAATGAAGTGAAAGATCTGATGGTAAATTATATTCAGTTGCTCAGAGTTGGAAGAGGGAAAGAGATCAATGAATTGAACTTGAGGAAAATTTTCTATGAAATAATAAGTTCTAAATGGTCAGGCAAAATCTCTTAAGGATCAAGAAGAAAAAATAAAATCCTTAAAAAAAATAGAAGACCAGGATTAGCTTCTCAAACATGAAGAGGAGGATCACATGTAAATCTAGAAGATCAAAACCATAGTGAATAAGTTTATGTCGAAGGAGAAGGAAGGGTTATCTTGTTAAATTCCTATATTTTGTTGTATTTCTTCCTTGTATAAATTATTCCAATAATATTGAACTTTTTTTTGCTCGTCATTTGGTTGTTTAGTACTAATATTTCAGGTTACATATTTTTTTTCATTCCCTTTAATCCTTTTTGAAAATTGGAAAGGGGGATAAAGGAATGTTAAAAAATAATACAATGTAAAAGAAGAACATTCCTTAAGAAAGGGGGAATTCATCTATGGGGGGAGTTCTTACCCAAGAATATTTTTGTATGCAATAAAATGCTACATCTCAATCCAGAAATCATGAATTTGATCCTTTGTGTTTCCAAAGACTAAGGGGGAGATAGTCATATTCATCATTTCCCATGTGTTAAGGGAGCTAAATTTTATTTTCAAAGTCCAGAAAAAAAATTTCTATGACCTTATATTATTTTTCTTAAGGATGTTTGTGCTTTCCAAGAAGGGGGAGATTGTTGAGTCAATAAGGTTTACTTATGAATTTTCCATTCCTTCATGTTTTGAAAATCATAAACAATATATCTTAAGGAAAATTACTTTTCCCCTATGTTTTATCATTGTCATGTTTTCATTGATCATATCATAATTTCCCATAACCTAACTCATTTTCTTTCAAAGTATAAAATTCGGTTTCATATCTAAAATCTCTGAATCTTATAAATATTTTGATATAGAGCATTCTGTTTTCAGGATCTGAATTCGAGTTCCGAATTCAATGAATTCAGACTACAAACATTTTGAGTTCTGACTCTGAATTCTCTGAATTTAGACTCCAAACATTCTGATTTTAGACTCCGAATTATCTGAATTCAGACTCTGAACATTCTGAGTTTAGACTCCTAATTCTATGAATTTAGACTTTGAACATTATGAGTTCAGAGTCCTAATTATTTGAATTCAGACTCCGAACCTTCTAATTTCAGACTCTGAATTCTATGAATTCAGACACCAAATTTCCTTGAAATTCAGACTCAAGAATTCTATAGAATTCTGGTTCTGAATTCATTAATGACACAATCCAGATAACCATGTATTATAGACACCGAATTTGATTTTGGTTAGACTCCAAACTTTTATTTTTCCTTACACTCTGAAAAATGGATTTGGTTAAGCAACAATATTTTATTTTACTCATGTTATAGTTATAATGCGATGTCTTTATTTCTATTTTAACCAACCTTTTTTTGAGTGACACGTGTACAGGTCCCTCTGGAATTCAATGAAAAATATGACCATTAGAGAAGGGAACTGACCGATGAAGATGTACCTAAAAATAATAGATCATTTTAATGAGCTCAACAACGCTATGATACGACTCTAGAGATTTCATGTTGTTGAAGTGATTTCTAGAGAGAAACTCTCATGCTTTGTGAGTACTGAACATATTATTCAGAATTGCTTCGTGTGACTCCGAATGTGGCTGAGTACATTCGAGGGCTTCTGGGGATATGAAGACAAATGTTCCGACAACATTGAAGTTCGAGGTCTTGAGGGGGATAGTAAGGTAGAATCTGTTATTCATATTTAGGGCTGACCCTGGTGTGGGTATGATAGACTTTCTGGAATATATAAATCAAGGGACCTTTATCCAAGGTTTTTGGATACCCTTCTCTTTGGGTTAAATGACTTACTAGTTCTTACGTGTATTGTTTCACATTTTCCACTGCATTTTTATTAATGAGGAATGTATGACTATATTATACTTTCTTGTACTGGTAAAATCTAATTAGTGAGATTCTATATGCTTTGAGGTATAATCATTTCCCTTGTAAACATTTCTTAAGTATTGTTTCTGGAACCATATTTATGGAATCAAGCATGTTTGTAGAACTAAGATGGCTTGTGAATATACCATGTTTAACATTGTTAATCATTACCATATTTAAAATCTCCAAAGGAATTTTTATGTATTAAATTAACCCCACTCTTTTATATATAGCATCAACATTCATTATTTCAATCCTACTTTTTTTTCTAGAAAATAATTTGAATTAAATGAATTGAAAAGTGTATCATTAACCATTGAATATATTCATGGAGTATACGTCTTGGAATGAAGTAATATAAATTTAAAAGATGAACAAAAATGAAGATAATGTTTCTATATATGAAATTATAAAAATAGTGAATAAATAATCACTAAAGATAAAGAATTTTTAGGTTAATTTGAAGGACATAGAATTTTATAAGAATGAATAATGCCAAAGTGGCCTCTGAAAGAACACAATATATAAAGAGGAAAAGATCAAAGAAATATCCCACTTCTGGTAGATAAATCATGGAAAAGGATGTAATGATAATGCATTGAATATAGAAATATATATAGGTTGGATTTTTTTTTCACAATGAATGTTAAAACAATTCAATGGAATATAAAAAGATATAATTCAAATATAAGGACAACAATTCATATAAGTTGTTTTTCTGAATGCTTGATAACTAAGAATACTTGTAATTGAGTTAGAAAAAAATGTTTGGTTCATATAGACCAACCAAAATTACTAAAATTTGGGATAACCTTGATGTAAACCTCCACCCATGTATATAATTTACATAACTATTATTAAAATGATGTGAGATACAATCAATGGACTGAAGATTTTGCAAAGAATGATGGATTTATAAATTCTAGAAAAAACTAAAAAAGATGATCTTCTCAATCAAACAATTTCACGTGGTACTATTGAATAATTTGGGATTAAAAGTGGTGCTACTGGAACTCAAGTTGTTCCATTGATTAATGTAGAATTATATACTATCCAGAATATGGAGTAAAGATACATTACCTGATTTCCAATATTGAAGATAATAGAGGAAAACTTAATGCATAATAATCCATATTCATGGTGGAATTTTGTGATTTACTTATTTTGATATTATATATGATATTATATTATTTCTCTTTCGTTATCAAATTTTTCTAAGGGAGAATTTGTCCAAAGATAAGTATCAACTATCTCATTGGATTCAGAAGTTAAAATAATATATGTGTTGTTAAAAATGTCTATTTTATGGGAAATTTTATTACTTAGAAATTTCAAAGATCCATATGAAAAAATATTAAGGATTACAAGTGGTATCAATAGATTATTATAACAAGCGGTATTAATATTTTTAATATTTTTAATGGTTTATAGACTTATTTCTTCAATGTTCATTTATCTATGACCTTGAATAAGTGTTAGTATGTTTATATAAATATTAAAAAAGAATGGTAATTTATTAATTCGGATGTATTTATTGAATTATGTGAGTGGAAGAGGGAACATTTGCGTTATTAAATAAAAATAAATTTTCCTACATTTAGTTGTGACTAAGTAGGTTTTGATGACATGTTTATAATGATTCCAATTATTGTAAGTTAACTTTATGAAAATCATTAATAAATAAGAATTAAATATATTCATTTTTTGATATTATAGAAAATATATATAATTGGTCAAAATAATTTATAATTTATTGATAGTGTTAATTTTTTAAAGCATATTATTGACAAGTCAGGTGTACAATGAGGACGTGTTTAAAAAACCTTTTTTATTTTATTACGAATAGATTTGATCTAAATTGCATTATAAACACATAAATTTTTCTAGAAGATAATCAAACTATATTTTAATGTATTAATCATTTTATTATAGAGAAAAAAATGGAGAGAATATTAAAACAAGAACGTTGTTGTTGTATTTGTGGAAAATAACTAGAGTTTGAAGCTTCTTGACACGAGGATGCATAAAACTATATCATTGCAAAGAGGTTGGGGAAAATGGATTCTGATGAATTGATACCATACAAAGTGGTGATGGATTATTTAAATTGTAATACACATAATGTAGAGAATGGATATTGATGATATGGAGAAGATTCATCGACGTCACTATAGTGAATATACTATGAAATGGAAAATAAGGAGGGTGATTCCTATCATATATAGTAATAGAAAGATTATTGGAAATAGAGATTAACTGAATACAGATGGATTGATATGGATTTGAATAGGTAAACATTATTTATTATATATTATTATTATAGATTATGATATGAGAGAAATAAATGATTAATTTGATTATATTAAGTGTAATTTGGTAATGTTAGTGCACATCCTAAAACAACATTTTTTATCTTGCTATGTTGGATTCTATATAAGAGTAATCATATACTTAGATTAGTAGATTCCTATGCGGAGGTCGAGTTGAACATTTTGTTATATGTATTTCATAGGAATAAATCCAAACCATTTTTTATAATAATTGAGGTGACACCCTAAAAGAGAATCATTTGTACTACCATGCATGTCATTTATGAGATGAATTGTGGAAAAGTTAAAAATATATTGGAGTGTCACAATGAAAATACATATAATACACAATAATGATATAGGTATTACCACCATGAAGACCTTATGAATAATTAGTGTGGTTATTCCTATATGTGGGTAAATTATTACAAAATGAAGAAGGGAACCACGCCACATTGGGGTTGCTGGAGGCTAATTTGAAGCTATATAAGGATAATTTTCTACATGTCACATCTTAGTAGGTTTTCTACCTTATAACTATATAAGATATGGTGGAGATAAATTATATATCAAATAGAAATGAAATGTGTTTCTCTTTGTAGTGTTAATTTTGGGTAAAATGCTATGGAATGTGGTGAGACCCCAAAATAACAGAATAAGATGCATGGATGTATATTTCACTACAAGGGGTTTAGTATTTTAGGATATTTGAGGGGATCATTCCATGATTCACATTTATTTTTCAATGAGAAATTATTTTTATTATATGTTTCAATTATTGATAAAAATTCTTACAACAACATGGCATGTCATGCTATAATCTAATGAATTTTAGGAACATGAAACTTGAATGTCTAGAGTTACCCCATTTTTATATATATAACCTAGAAGTGTGTTAGATTTTGTCTTACATTAATTTATAGATACATATAGATATGTTAATGCAGTTCTTCACTTGATACATTTGAATGATTTGGAATGCCTATTTATGGGCGACTCGTGGTTATTTGACTTATTGAAAATATAGGATTACTTTTTGATAAAATAATGGATATTTTTAATGAAATTCATTGAGATATTTTGATAAAAGTCAAGGGTGATATTTTTTAAGGCTTTTAGATTAATAATAGGGAATATTTTATAGAATTGGATGATGAGGTAACTATGAACATTAAGGTTCTTTGATAATAGTTCTTATTAGTCCATAATATGAGGGTTTATTTATAAAATAAGAAAAAAAAACTATATTAATTACTTGTGGTTTGTAGAATTTGACCAATCATAGTCCTACATTAGTAGTCATTAAGGATAATATACTATATATATATATATATACTATTTTAGTATTGGGAAGTGCTTCATGTAAATATTTGGTTCTAGAGAGAAAAATAAGAGAGGAGAGTTCTTAAAAAGTAGTTAAATATATAGTACTTCGAGGGAGAGTCTCATTCAAGGATGTTAATTTATATATTCAGAGAAGTGTCAACAAGAGATGAATATAGAATTTGGTATTGAAAAATTTATTGATAAAGAATTTATCTAATCATGATTATTGAATACAGAACATAATGCGCCTATGCATTTCAGGTTGAATACACTGATTCATCTCTTTAAACAAAGAACTGATTATTTCAGGATTAGAGAGAAAGGTGGTAACATAGTTGAAATTATTATAGATTCGGTTTTTACATGATAATGGAGGTGTTTTTAGAACCCTATTTTTTGATGGTGGATACCAACATTTATATACACATTTAAAGAGACCATTATGTCTATATAGTAACAAATCTTTCCACGAGGTAGTGTGATGATGAGAAGAAGAGATTGTTATCCTTTGTAGGTGGGTATTTTTACCTAAAACATATTCAAGGTAACAATCCTCACCACAAAAGTGATATTAAAAAGTTTTATATCCAATAAAAATGATTTTTGTGGATGGAGACACATTGACACATCAGTGTTTCGTCCTCCATCGACATATCTCAATGTAGTGGATACAAGTAAAATCTATGTTTTATTGAATTCTATGAATTATTTATTCATTTTTTAAATTCAAATCTATCATTCTGGATGGAATTTTATATTTAATGTGCCCCTTCATAAAAGGAACCAATAATATAAAAATGGTTTAATATAAATAAACAACAATGATATATTTTAAAGACATCATATTTCCAGACAACCTGATAGGTCTCATACATTTAACTTATTCCCAAACGTATGGTACCCCTTTTTGATGGTGTGAATATGATTGTGGTGGCTCACCATCTCTGGTCAATGAATACATGGTCTAACATTACATTATTTTTGTAACAACATGATGGCATAAAATGATTAATATGTGAGGTATGTTACTTTCTTTCAAATGGATAAATAAATATATCATATATATTATTGATTATATAAGGGGACCTTCTTGTGGTTTTATATTGAGTTATCATATCACACCCTTTATGGGCACCTCAATGGGTGTATATATTTTATTTTTTGTTATTTAATAATTGGAATGGGCATGATGATTGGATGTTTAGCTACAATAACATAGAATATGACCATGATAATGTCATGGAAGATCATAGGAATGTAATAATAATATATTTTTCCATATTTTCATGAATATCATATTCACAATGAGTGATCACTTTTTTGATTGTGTATATATGACATAAAATGAGTTACATTATGATATATCTTTATGATATGATATAGATATGGATGGATTAACACTATTATTTGATATTATAATTGGATATATAATATGTATTTTTTCAATTTTTCAATTTTATAGTTGTAATATTAACTGTATAATCTCACCATTATATAGATTAGTCTCTAATATATAGTTTACATACATTTTCATACAAGATGGTGTGATTTAGGTGATGTAGTGTTCCTTTGTTTTTCCAATACAGAGTTGATCCTTTTCAATGATGTTATAGGAGCCACTTACAACTGGTTCTCAAAGACACATATTTTTTCCATTGAGGCATAGGGGTCCTTGAAATAGTTTTTACTAACCCTCCCTATAGAGGGAGGACATTATGTGGTTGTTAGATTTAAATTGTGGAAGGATTTATTATATTTTATACTAAGATACATATATCTGAAATGGGTAAATTTTGTCAAAACGACCTCAAATATTAGAGTATTTTTTGGGGTGTCCATGATAGGTCCCTTTGAGTATATGGATGAATTATTTAAACCAATCAAATAGAGATGGATGGATTTTGTAATATGTTTTTCAACAAATGTTTCTCATAGAACATACAAATTTCTGTGTTGAGCATGTGAAGAGGGTAGGATAGTCATAACAATGAATAAATAGTTCCCACACATACCTTATAGGCACATTATACAACATGTGATGATCAAATTAATATGTGGAAATCCCATAATTCACCAGAATTAATGGATTTAGGTGTCGAATGTGTTATTTTAATATAAAAAATCAAAATACACTCTTTTGTTAACCTGATTCCCATTTTAGATCCATAACTAGACAATATTAAATTATTTTATTAGTAAATTATAATTGTTATTGATTAAAATATAATTTAAATATTCAAAATGTTTTTTTATAACATTAATTATTTTGTCACTAAATTGATGACAACTTATGGTATATAAATTTTGAAAACTATATTTCCTTCGATTTTTAAATGAGAATCCAATTCTTTTGTCTAGTGGGTTATATAGAAAAGATTTTCATTTTTTGGATAATTAATTTTTTTAAGAGTTCCTGAAAATTTTACACACCAAATGATTTTGATAATGATGTTATATATAAATCTCATAGTTGGGGAAATGAGAATTAAGATAACATATTTGAATGTTTTTGACATAGGAAAAATGTGAGATAACAAATTAATGAAACTATTGTAATTTTCCTTATAATAGGTGGGTTATTTTTATGTAATGTGTTTGTGGATATGTTGTTAAGAATCTATATAGATTTTTTTAATAAGGTGATGCCTATGAACAATGGATTATTTGTCGATACATGGTAATTGTGTTGATCGATGATTTGAAAAATGATATGATAACTGGAATTAATAACCCATTGATATATTAGAGATCATTAACGAGTTTATATGAAATCACACTGATTATTTTTTAGTGGATATGATTCTATAGAATACAAAAATGTGTTATTAGTAGAGATATAATAACAATAATAAATTTCTTCCAATATTCATATTCAAAGACATGGTTGTCAAAGGGTTAGGTTGTCAATTATAAAACATTATAATATATAGTTCATGACCAAATATTTACTAAAAAATTAATTTTAGTATTTAATTAACTGATACACAAAATAATGGTTTATTATCCTCTATGATGAAGTTATTGTAATGATTTAATTTCATACCATTTTTTGATGTTCATGATCCCTTCAATTTAAAATGGTGTTCCCTAATGGAAAAAGGATCCATGTTTTATCCTAAGTACCTATATGGTCCTTCATATATAGAGATTGATGCATTTGGTGAGACTTGGTATGGATGATTACTATGATTTTATGGATTATTGTTTTAATGACAAGACCATACTGTGTGGCCTGTACTGAGATTAGAACAATTTATTATTATTTTAAAAAGAATGATTATTATGAATTCACAACATTTTTCTTAAAAATATGGAACCAAATGGATATAAAAACTGTTTTTAATGAAATCTATTAAATTGGTAATTGTTTGATAATGATCTTATTATTGTGTAGATGTCCCGAACACTCTGGGTGAAAGCGGTGGATAATGTTTTTGTGGGATATTACTTATAAGTGATGAGTTAGGGTTTATCAGAGGACGTTATGATGGGATTTTTCATCAATATTTGTTGAGTATTTTAATATATCAATGTTTATTTATTTTAACATTGATTTTTATATGTAATATTATTTTTATTAAATATATAGAATATACCAATGTTTGGGATTGTTTATTTCTATAACATATTTTAGTAATATATGTTTTTGTGGTTTGTTAGTGATGTGTTACTTATAAATTTATTTTAAAATTAAACCCATCATGTAATGACATCTGCTTGGTTCTCATCACATGTACATGGTCTATAGGTAGTTGGATTTGTTAGTACATGCATTCTTATAACAGAAGTGGGTAGGTTGAAAATAAGATTGGGTATTGCAAAATTCATATAATAGTACCATATAATAGAACTTTTTTGTGTAGTTAAGAACATATAAGGTTTTCTTATAATGTTTGGGAAACTAGGATCAATGTATTTGAAATTATTCTAATAGGATAACAAAAAATATAAAATAATGTTGCATTATACACATTCCAATGCAAGAAATTTAGTAATCTACATTTATAATTGAGTACTTAGAGTATTATTTTCATGGTATAGTTAGGTTAATGCATGATTCATATATTTTTTAGATCATGGCTAATTTAAATGATTATTTTTGGTTGGAATTTGTTCTTGGGTTATTGGTTAGGTGAAAATTTATTTTTAATGACATAAATATTTTTTTTACATTCTTCTGAGGTACATATTACAATAATTTAAATATTTATTTAAATATATACAAACTTATATGGTAAATGATAATATAGGTGTAGGTTTGGGATGTTAAAAATTCTATTAATGTTCAACCTATTGTCGATGCTTGAAATATTGGAAACCAAATATATGGAATATTTCTAGCGAAACAACCCCTGATAGTGGAGGTTAGGATAGAGTAAAATAGGGATACTAGAAATTAATTAATTATATAGTATATTATTATTCTTAGTTTCAATGGAATCTATTATTTATGTGTGAAATTTATCCACATGCTAATGATGTTTTTACATGTACTAAGACAATCATATTCAACCCATTTTGAACAATCAATGAGTAGATGATTGTAGTTGTAGCGAGCCTCTACATGGTTAGTTAATATATTGATGGACTACAACTAATTATAGTTAAATAGTATCTATAATATAATGGTTTTCTTCAAGAGACTAATATTATATGAGATTTTCCAAAAAATTTATTTATATTGAATAGGTAAGAACTCTTAGACCAATAGTAGAGTTATCTGTCAATTGTAATGTTTAATTTCAAGATTATATAACTACCAATGTTCTCCTCAGATATGATATCTTACACATACCTTGATATTTTATTATTTAAGAGGGTTTTGTAGATTGATATTCAAAGTAATATTATTATTTATGGACAACCCACATATCCATAATATGTTGAGTGGGCCATCATGATAGAGATACTACATATAGAAATATTTGTAATAGTTGATTCAAGTCAAGTGAAGTGGCATACCATGGGTCAATAATATTTTTTTTACCGTGGACCAATAAAACAATATATGGAATATATTTTTATACATATGGTCTCCATGTATACTATATATCATATTTTTATTTTTTATGATCAATTAGAAGTGTGAAAAAAGGATTATTCAAAGACTATTATAAATTTGGGCCGAAAAAATATTCAGAACACTATAGAGTAGTGTCCATTATATAAAACCTAAAGGAGGTTTCTAGGATGGTGATAATAAACATGTAAAGGGTGGTTAATGTTTAAATACAATATTGAAACCATTAATTACATTTAGTAGACCTTGAAATATGTATAAATGTCAGAAAAGACTTGAAACACGAGGAGATGTGGAAAATCAATTTTAAGCCATTAATGGATTGGGACATTAAAATCCATACATATTTAGAGATATAATATATTTTTACTATGTAAGAGTAAAAATATTTATTGAATCATTATCCAAATATTTTTTGATTATTATGTTAATTTTTTTAGTTATAGATTCTTATTGATCATTCAGAATGAGAAATATAGTTTGAAAAAAACCCATTGATTGAACTCATTAGGTTTTTCACATATATCATCAATATGAAAAAATTAATTCAAGGATAATTTCATCTACTAATTATTTATGAATGAATTTAAATGATACAATTTTATACATGATATGAATTGTTTCTATTATACATGATCAATGTATGACTTTTTCGATGGCAAGTGATGAACTTTTGATCTAATGGACCATGTATTGTATTTTCAAGTGACTCAAGCTCTTAAGAAGGATGATATAGTTATATAAGGATAAATATAAATTAAATAACATTATAAATCTACCTATTTTTTATATTAAATAGAGCCTCCTAAGGATAAGTATTTTATAACGAAATAATATATAGATGTATTTCCAATTGATATTCCTAGGATTTCCCTTTAGGTAAAATTTTGACGTCAATATTTAGATTAACAATTGGATAAAAATTATTTCTTTAGAATATTATAAACTCTAAAAATATAGATTAAAAATTTGGGATAATATATGTATGATTTATAATATATGGTATCCATTAGAAATATTTTGTTTCCTTTGGAATCCTCAGTTTTCTTTATAAAGGTAAATTAAATATAGAGAATCTAAACTGATAACTAATGCTTATGTTTGTTAATAGTTAAGTAATAAATTTACAAAAACTAGTATTTAGAAATGGATTTGTCTCATAAATATTTTTTGATGGTTCTCAAAGATTGACCTTAGGCCCATTTATCACGATATTTGGATTCAATATGGGGATATAATAATTTAATCGTTTCAGGTGATGTTCTAATAACTATGTTTTTTAGTGAATCTTGGAGTAAAGAATTATACAGTGGTATTAAAAAACCTCATAAAACATTTTTTTATTCATGGATATGTTTGTTATGGTTTTTATTGATGACATCAGTGATTACTCTAATATAAATGAGGACCACACTAATCACTTAAGAGTATTTTTTCTGTACATTTTGAGTACTAATCTTATTGGAAAGTCATGAGGTGTTATTTAAATGTTTTGGATGTCCATTTTTTTGTTCATATAATCATTTAAGGTGGTGTATAATTGGGCCTATTTTGGTGAACAATCTCCTTACATTTGATCCATCATTGAATGCATTTGAGGTGCACAATGTTCTTGGATTGGTAAAGTAATTCCGTAGTTAAGTTTAATTTCTATATTTGATTGTTGAACTTATAAATTCTCTTAAAAAATGGGATACGTATTCATATATATATATTGATGTGAAATTTATTTATAGGAGAATAGTTTTTTTAACTATAGATGTAGTGTTAAAACTAACTAAGGTGGGAGAAATGTTTGTTGACATCTATGATTATTTTTGAAAATGATTTGGAGGAATACCAATGCCTGATATTTATATTTTTTGTTACGAATATCAATAAATTTAAAACTAAAAAAATGAGTGTCGAGATATTTTTTATTCATTTTATCCATTTCATTAAATAAAAGGATATTCTATATAATTTTGAGTTATTTGTGGTTTATAATGATCAATAATAGTCTATATTATATATTCTCATAGAATTATTTGAAACTAAGGGTTTATATATAAAATAGATTTTTAACTATGAATATAAATTTTATATAACCATTATAAAATAAATATTTCCATAAAACCTAAATTTATGGAAAAAAGGCTTCATCATTTAAAAGGTGTAATCAGAGGAGTAGTTGATAATGATGTACCATTCAATGATATGACTAAAATATTTTAATGAACAATTTGATTCTACTTTGACTGTGAATACCATTAATCCCAATTAAAATATTTATGGATGGACAATTTATGGTTAATTTCTCATTATAACTAATCATAGGTTGTTGAGGGTGTTGAAAATTCTACCATTTTGGTATATGTCTTGGTTTTGAGCCCTTAAAGATAGTATTATTGGTACTGAATAGATATGAGAGTTGTTGTGTTTATTGAAAAGTTTTGTACTAATCAACAACTAAAAAAATTATGTTTGTGTAGGACTAAGACTATTACTAAGAATTATATAATCATTGTGAGAAGTATTAAAAAAAATTAATGATTGGTTTTCTATGATCTATAATTGGGAGTTAATTTGATTGGAATATTATTATTTTTTCATTTCATTCATATTTAAGATATATGTACATTAGAGTCTATGAGACAACTTTTTATAAATAAGATTATTTCACTAAATGGTGCACCATTTCCAATGTTATCTCATGAGGTCTCAAATTTTCTGTATTAATTTTTGATGAGTTTGTAAGATTCTTTGGTATTTCTCCAACAATTAGAGAAATATATCATTATTAAAGAATCATGTGAACAACAAAACTATACTTGTGTTGGAGGAAATTTTTTGTTTATATATTATTGATTTTAGAGTAATATGGCCCAATAATTCAACCATGATTGGTTTTTCATATAGAACAGTAAATATATACCGTTTTTATGAATCCTTTTTAAATATTACAAATGGTTCTGAACAGAAAAAATATAGTGAAAAGGTTTATGAGAAAATAATGATCTTCATTGAGTTTATACAAAAGTGCATAGATACTTTCTTGTAGATTAATGAGTTGATGATAAATGTTTAATGTAACCGAAATTTATATATCTATTAGAGGTTTAAGAAAATGTATTTTGAGTAGATAGATAATGTGTTTATAATTTTTTCATTATAAGGGGTCTTGAAGAGTTATGATTATGTAGGAATGATATCCTAGAGAATCATGGGGATTTTTTATAAATATTTTTATTGTTGTTGTCGTATCATATTATATTACATTCAAATTATCTAGAGTAAGTGAAAGGAATCTTCAATTTTCCCAAAAAATACTATACATAAAATACTTTTCACATAATTTTAATAAGGTAATTCTAGACTAATAGGAAAATTAATCTTTCATTGAGTAGTTAGTGGTGATTTGAGACCATAAGGAAAAAATTCAAAATGGGTTTAATATTTCTATAGTATGCTTTCTTTATATCAGTTTAATAACTAAAAATAGGACATAAAATGACAATAAAATGTTATTTAATTTTCCATTATCTTTTTATGTGAGAATTATAATTTATTTGGTAAAATCATGAATGTTGGGGATAATACTATGACATGGTTTTCAATTGATTACTACATTGTTTATTCTCATATATGAACTCTATTTCTATCGAAGTTGATGTTATGATTTCTAATTATTACAAATTTTATATCTTAGAATATTTTTATGAATTCTATATTACAATATGTAATAAAATCTATAGTATTAATTTTTACACATTGGGTCCCCATTCCAAAAATGAAAATATCTTATAGATAAGTGTTCATATGAAATTTTTAGGGTGGTATTTCTCTATCTTTTGTGTTTTAATTTGGGGAGATTTTTTTAATTATATATATTTTATCTTTTTTATAGATCCTTTTTCATATATAAAAAATTTAACTCTAATTAATGTCATTCGTATTCTTTATGGGAATAGTGTAGTTCATGGAAAGAATGAAAGTGTTTGTGGTCCCCTCATTGGGTTGTACTTTGTAAAATCCTTTTAAAGTATGTATAAATTTTCATAATTTCTTATTACATATATAATATATTGTATTATATATATATGAAAAGATCAATAAAAAATATAATAATAATTATTATTATTATTATTATAATAGTAATAATGATATTATTATATTTATGTAGGAAGTAATCCATTACCATAGAATAGTTTTTTATATTTTCATACAGTGATTAATGTTTGCCCCCAATAAACAATATATTTTTATAGGCTTCCTTATAAGAGTTTAAATGTGAATCAAGAGTTTTGTAGATAGTAGTTGAAATTTGAATATATAGGTGTGCCTCAATTTGGGATGCCACTGATTTAAATTGATGATGCTATGTAGGAGGGACATTTTTTCACCCACACATTGAGGGGTATATACTAAGATGGGTGGATATTGATGCCTACTTTGTGATGGAGTCTTCTTTGGTGAAATATATGGTTTCTAAGTAGACATCTAGAGCAGGTTATGAAATTATTCATTGGTACTTAAGGTTGTTAATGGATTTCCAAAAAAATCAAGAACCTTATGATTATAATTATTAGGTCTGTGAGATATAAAAATTATGGATTCCAAGTCATATATAATCTATTTCATTTGGGTGTAATCTAACCTTGAGGGGGAGGTGTGTCCAAAATCATGTTTTCCATTGTGTGTTTGTTTTGTTGTATTGATTTGTATTTCCACAAAACAATTATAAACTATTTATATGTTTGTTATTATTGTTGTTTAAACTATTATTATATGGTGATAAATTTTAATGAAATTCCACCTGCCAATGTGGGAGACAATGCAACCAACCCATGTCCACTTCACTATTAAAGACCTTTCCCCAACACATATTGGGTTATTTAATGTTTTATGCCACCAATAAAAGATGATGGTCACTGTCTAATATAGAGATATATGAGGCATAATTGGGTAAAATATATTTTTAATCATGTATCCTAATATTTTCAAATAATGGGGATAAAAAATAGGGGAACCTTGATTCAATATATAGATGATATTAATTCCAATAAGGAATTATGTACAGTGGTTCGATTGGAATTGATTGGTTTTTAACACAGTGTGGAGTCCCATTACAATAAATTATTATGACATCAAATTGGGAATCTTTTCATATGAATAATAGTTTATACATTCAAAAAATTCATTTATTTTAGATACCTATATTGGTCAGGAACTCTAATATACATCTGATCTGAAGAACCCAAAATATTCAAACTACTTATGGGGTATGAAGGCCCCGGTAAGTTACAACTACAAATGACCTGGTCAAAATAATATCGTGGTATATGTCATATTGAATCATAATTCAAGGTAAATCATTTTTGGTATTAGAAATATTTATCTAGCCAGTTGAATAATGAATGAATTTAAAAAAATTATCTATAATACCCTCCCAAATTAATTGATGAAATCAGTAATCAAATAGAAACAATGTTAGTTCTTTATAACTGCGATAATATTTAGGATGATTCCCACAAAATTTTTCCTTAATTCCATAATTGTCTAATGGAAAAAAAATTATGGTGGTGGATAAGGGCATCCAAATTTTCTCAACTCAAAAATTGATATTTATGAAATACTATTCATATCTGAAGCCAACCATTGTAACCAGGTTTCATGGACCCGTAGTCCAAGAATTAGTCTAGTATGATTATTATGCTAGTTATACTCAGTTTGAATATGATAATTAATGTATCTTATTTTTTTTATAGCATGATGGAGATATGTAATTTTATGACCCCATCCATCACCTCCTTTTCTTTTCTTTTCTATATAATAAAAAGGGTTACATTTTCTAAAATAAGCCCCTTGTACAAATCTAAAACCCCAATTAATCCTTCATTTTTTAAACTTTTTTAAATTTTATATATTTATGATAAAAGGAGTAAAAATTTATTTTCCATTATTTTAATGATATTTTAGGATTAATTTTGTTCCATACATTAGTTTAAAATTTTGGAATATATTTCATTAAAGGTATATGAATTCAGTTTTGTTATTATCATTTATAGAATAAATTGGACTATCCATGCACTAAGAATTGCGATTTAACATAGTCTTTTAATATTATGGGAATAAATTATTATTTATAAGGATGAATGGAAGGTGCATTAATTATTAAGGCTAAAAATTAAAAATTATGTATGAATAATTCTTGCAAATGATCTCAATTGATGACATAAAGTATTCAACTAATTTTTCCAATTTAAACAATAAAAAGTAAAATTAATAGTTGAAAACATGTAATAATCCATAGTCATAAATGAATATACACGTTACTAGAAGGTCAACACTCATCCCTACCTTCAATGAGATACAATACCTGCCATAATAAGTATACCATGAACCTACTATTACAATTTTAGTCGACCAAACATCCTCCTTTATTAACCTACCATGATTCATCTGAACCAACTATATTAAGATATTTCATCAAGGAAATATTCAATCAGTAATCGTACCTTATTCAAAATCAAACAAGTCTAATCGAACACATTCATTTGGAACATATCTCCATAAAATAGAATCACCAAAATGTTGTTACAGTGCACCCACAATAGTTCTCTAGTTGATTTCTATGAGAATAACATTTCAGGGTCTGCCATAATCAAATGAATACCCGAGTAAATAACCTACACATGTTTTTGGATAGATGTGGGGTTTTAGAACAATACAATATTGAAAACATAATTTGAATAAATTGGTATGATGATCAAAATAGGGATGAAATCAATAAAATATGAATATTTTTATATGATGCTTCCCCTTATATACTGTTGAAGGAAACAAGGCCTTAATTGTACCAATTCATTTTATATGGGTTAAATGCTAACACACAACATCAATTTAAATATTTTTCCCAGTCATTTAAACAAAATCATTTTAATTGGATCCATTTTCATATCCACAATGTTCCCAGCTTACGCCATTATAGTTTAGTACTATACTAAATATAAGGATGGTTTTGTGCGCACAATCCTCGTGACACTTAGAACATTAAATATTTTAATCCTATTTTTTGTGGGATGAATCAACACAATTGATTTCTATATTAAATTGAAGATATGACCAATGTCTTATCTACTTCATACGAGACCCATATTTTTACCAGACATTATTTCTCTCCACATTTTTGAAGACCACAATATATGGCCCTTTATAATTTATATTCTATGTTGATTGTCAGATGTTACACAAAGATATCTCCTCACACAAATAAAGTAATATTGAGATTTCACATGCCACTAAAGGTTCACATATGGATAAATCATGATATTTTTGGGTAAAATAAACTCATACACTAGGGCCATCCACATTGGAATGAATTTTTATATGCACCCTCACATCATTTGTTACACAAAGGTACCCCTGAGGGCACTGATGTAATGTGAGGGATGAACACAAGATTTTGAGGGTGATGTATAGGTGTTCAGACATTGTAAAAGTTAGTAGGATTTTTATAAGAGTTAAAGAAGAATCCCAAAACCTATGTAATGGTACCCATGTGGGTCAAAATTAGAAATCCCAAATTAGAAAAGATAAACCTAAAATAAAATTCTGACTACTTTTATCTACCTATATAAGGAAATGGATCACCCAAGATATAATGTAGAGATCATAAAACCAAATATGAAGTTATTTATCATCGAAATTATATAATGTAAGGGTAATAATCAAGAATAATTACCCTCTATGAATATCCAAACCCTCTAGTTGTGCACATGGTAAAAATGAAAAGAGGTGATATTGGGGGATGAATTTCTGAATTCTTTCAAACACATTAGAATTATGGGGGAAGAGGAAGAGGTAAGGGATGCTAACATGTGTGAAATTTTTATGTGAGAATATAATATCAAATCATTTTCAATAACTATTAAAATATTCACTGCAAAAAATGAGGTTGGAACCATGTCTATTTAATCTATTGGAGTTGTTTTACAAAGTTTATATCAATTATATTACTATAATTCTCAAATTATGAAACACAATGATATCAGTACTAAAATTAAAGAGTGTATTCTCTACAATGATATTTATTTTAGTTAATATTTTATATATTTTATTTCATCTATTTTGAATGATTTGTATTGATTAGATGTCATTATAATTCCAAATTTCAATGTCTCGTGAGTAGTTTTTTTCTTTATAACCTAGATTCCACACATAACACACACATATTATACTCACGTCTCGAAATTTTGAATTATTTTAATGTTGTTATTATTATTGTAGATTTCCCCTTACTAGGAATTGTGAGATTTGATATTAATATAGTCATTTCATCCCACTAATTAAAATAATACATCCATGTTAGGATATTTTTTAATGTTTAAATTTGTTAGGGATAAAACATGAGGGTAAATTTGGAATAAATAACTAATGGGTAAATGATTAGATATAGATGTTTAATCCAGCTACATTAAAACTGAATTTATTACCAATAAAATTCAATCATTGTCGTCACACGCTGATCCAATTGAAAAAACAGTAGAAAAAACTCATAAAAGTAACATCTCTAGAGATAACTCATGTCTAATTACTACTATATTTTTTTTGTTTCATTAATATATTTTATGAGGAACATTTTTAGTTCTTCTCACTAACCTGACGTATTTTTTTAGTGTGTCGCGTGTTTTATTTTAATATATTAAAAATTATTAATAGATAACCATATCTAGTTCATAAATCTAATTTTTTATACTAAGGTTAAACAAACTATTCTAGATGGAGATAAGAGTTTGAAATCAACTAAATAAGTGGAGAGGTTGGTTGTGGCAATTTCATAGAATAACTCCTAAATCAATGTCCTCTTAAATTATATTGACCATTGGAAGTGAAAACAAGGAATACAATATTCCAACAATAAATAAGACTTTAATAGAATTGTTCAACCATAATTTCAAATACAATAATTGGTATTTACAAGTGAATAATACTTTTGTTTGAGGCCCTAGGACAATAATGTCTAGATTACTGCAAAAATTTTAGGATTTTAATATTTGGATCCCAATAGGAATCTACGATCCTTTTAAGATGTCTACCACTAGTTCTAGACAAGGGAAGTCATTAAGGATCAGATCACTACGAAGTCCATTACATATTATCATGAAGGATTGAACGAGGAGTGACTCTAAAAATCATATAATAAAGTATTCATTATATGGGACAAACTAAATAATTACTTCCACTTTATATATTTCCATACATTAAGGAGTTATCAAAAATAAAATGAGATATATGAAATTTTACATGTTGGTAGGGAAAACCACTATGATGATTGGGAATGATTCAAGTGGTTGAAAACATCATTTTCCCAAAATACGTATGATGAATAAGATTAATTTCCCCATTTTAATAAGGTTTTATAGAAAATTACTATATCCCTCTAGGATTTTTATTTGAAGTAGAATAGATCAAAAAATCCATTGTTAATGTCTGATAATTGATAGGGATAAGTTTCCAAAATTCTCATCAATTCAAACAAAGAACTTCTACATGGTTAAAAACTAAGGTATCAGGTTATAAATATACATTATACAGAAAACATTTTGAATACCAAGCCTGTATTTTATGATCAATACTTTTGAAAAATATTTAATAGGACACAAGTAATACACCCACTCATTTGTACAAACTCTTTATCCCCTTAGATCACTACCCATATTATTGTATTAAGGTGAATTTGTTTTTGATGAAATATTTCATAGACTATCCAAAAATTATGTAGAAATTAATCCATAATTAATAGGTTATTATAACACTAAATTTGTGATAGATAACCAATATATAAAGTAATATTCCAACATTTTTTTCAACTATCCTTCCTTCAACCACCTTATCAAATATCTATCTCCAAATCCATTGCAATCTATAAGTCATGGAAATTTATGAATCCCTCAATAGAGGACTCTATGAAACAACATGTGAAATCCAAGAAAATCACATTCTTGAGTTTAAGGTCTCGAAAAGATTATTTATTCATATTCTATCTACTCTAAAAAATAAAAAAAAACAAAGGTCTATGTACAGTTCCTTATTTTTAAAAGCATACAACTAAAGGAAATATTAGTTATATTCTATTTTGGAGTGCCATGAATATTGAAGAAATATGAATTAAAATATCAAGATGAATTTGTTTTTTTAAATCCTATTAAACCTTAACAATCTATCACTAAAAAAGAATCTCAAGAAGAAGTACCTTTAGAAACACCCCCAATGAAGAAGTAATACAGGAATTCAAAAATGGTAGACTTAAATCAGAATCAACTTATATTATCTATAATTATTAAATTAACCATTAAAAGTAGTCAAGAAAAATTATAATAAGTGATCATAATGATATTAAAAATAGTGGAGATCAGCATTCCTTCTATAGAATCCATCCATCATATGCACGGGTATGAAAGGTTGATGAAAGAGTTATATACTAGAAAGGGAATATTGTAAGGTAATTATAAGGAAAATAAAGTTTATGATATATAATATTTTGGTAACACCAAAATATATATGAGGCACTAATATTTAGGTCACTTCACTATCATTTTTACTATTTTAGAACACAGAATTATAGATTCAATATTCTATTTTGGTGTGTCATCCAAATTATTTCATTATTCAATTTATTTAGAACTATATATATTATAAACCAATCGAAAAAGTGGTTTGAAAACAATATAACTAAACCACATCCTATATAGTAGAATTTTGAGAGGATGTTCGAGTAAATGTATATGTACTGTTACACTTTTTTAACATTTATATTCTGATCATGGAGGAAGGAGGAAAAAAATAAATTTTCACATTATTCTAGTAATTACATTTGTTAAGAAAATTAAAAATAATAATAAATGGTCATAAAGGAACACCATCAGTGATTTTCAGAGATCAAAAATTAAGAATTCCTATTTTCATTGAAACACTGCAATGATGAAAAAACTATTACATTATTGAACCAATTTTAATTACATTACTATTTGAGGTAATAAATTAAAATGATTTAAGATATTATTTAATTTAGAGAATATAAAAGAAATACCTGAATATTTTTAGAAATATATTTGTATAAATGAGTTAAATATAGAAACTATTATGTATATTGATGAGATCTATTATTATTATTATTTTTATTTTTATTAATAAGTCAAAAATACCACAAATAATTTTGTCTAAATTTAATGTTTTAATATAGATGTTATTGAGTTAAAAAAATCATTAAAAAATATACATGTTTGGGATTAAATCTTCTCCGATAGATCCTAAACTATTATCTTTATGAGGAAAATTAGAAATGTCGAGTCATAATATAAAAACACATAATTCCCAATCAAGAACACTAGCTATAGAAAATTTAGAAATAATACTTTATGGAAATATCTATGGAATTATAAGACAACCAAGGAATTATCCCTAAGACCTTTATCAATAGGATTTTCTAAAGAATGTAAGTCCAGACCAACAAAAAATCTACAATGAAAGCACAAATAAACTATCATAGATGGTGTTTAAAATGATATATAATGAATCTTTGGAACTAGAATAAAATGAAACCTTTAGGACCACTAATGGAATGTCTTATACAAATAGTTTTTAAGAAATAACGTTTAATGATTTTAAAAAATTAGAATAATGAATTCAGTCCTATAAAGATTTAGAATAGTTGTGTAATTTTAAATGACTAAATGACACTGAATAATTTTATCCTAATGTTCCATTAATCTTTTACTATTGATGTTAAAATATTTTTGATAGAGGTTAGTAATTATCACTACTTTTTTAATGCTATATTTTATAGAAATTTTCATGTTATAATATCTATTAAATATAAAGACATTACTCCATTAACTTATCGCTTTGATATGATTTCTTACATGGATAATCCCTTTAGAATAGAAATTTCCCTAGGTACCATTCTATGATTCATTTTAAGTACCCTTTATGATCTAATCGAAGAATTATTGGAGGTATTCCTTGATTATTTTACTATTTATGGAACATCTTTTTGAAACACGTATTGAACATTTTAAAGTAGTTTTAAATAAATTCACTAAAAAATATATGGTTTTTAATATTGGAAAAATTGATTTTTTTGTTGTAAAAAGGAAGATTTTTGGGAATAATAATTAATATTGATGGGATTGAAATGGATTTGTAAACAAAATAAAATTATTTATACATTTCATTCATTAGCCATTATGAGAAATATTATACCTTTTTTATGCCATGTTGGATTTTACCAAAGTCCTTTTTAGGACATTAGAAATATTTAATTTTCCCTGAATAACCTACTCTATAAAGAAAAAAAAATTGTATTTGATGATTAATTTAAGATATATTTTCATAATAAAAAAGAGAACCTGTCCAAAACCAAAAACAATCTCCCCACATAACTTGATAAAACACATTGATATATTGTTTTTTACTTAGAATAAATATGAATGATATATGATTACCCATAATGTTTACAATCACCCAAAAGAAATAGACTACACATCACATACCCTAGAAAAAACCAAATGAAATAAAAAAAATAGAAAAAGAGTTTGATTTTCAATTATTAATTCTCAAATGAAATTTCAGTCTTACCTATTATAAATTATAGTTATGTTTTATTTAGATAATGTTTCTCTTAGTTATATAATCAAGATAGGTGAAAAAAATGATAATACTGAGGTGGATATTTTTTCTACCAGAGTAAGACCTAAAGATCAAGGAAATGGTGATATTTAAAAATTTAGTTACATTCCACATGATTTGATTACCTGATCTTTTTGAGATAGAATGACTATATAATATAACCATAGATATGTCCTTCCCTGGTGAAAACAATACAATGGCACCTAGGTTTCCTGATATACTACCGAGTCAATTAGAGAGTCACATCAGAGGTACCAACTTAATTACTAAACATAAAACATTTAAATTGAAATTTATGACTCACATTATTCTATGGGAGGATTTATATTAATAAAAAAATTTAATTAATTGGTACATAAAATTCATATCCATGAGTTAGAGTGTTTGTATGTGCTTACAGATTTTCCTTTACATGCACATGGGAGATATATTATATAAAACAAATCATGGAACATGTTGGAAGTTGGATTGTTTTATCAGTCAGCTTTCATAGATTCACATAAATTTAGTAAAAAATGGCTAAAATTTCAACTTACTATGGTAGTTTCCAATAAACATGAAATTCATCAATAATATTTTTTTATCTACAATATTTTATGTATAGGGATCAAATTTTTGGGGTCAATTTACAATACCATTTTATTTCATTTATATATTAATAATTATGGATAATGTTTTTAATTTTATTGAATAAAAATAAAATAGAATTTTATTTTTTATTTTTTATAATGTTACTTTTTTTATAGATTTTCATTTCCTTGAGAAATAGTCAATGGAAAAGGAATACACATTTTCAATAATTACATGGAAGTGTAGTAATGAAATATTGATTCAGTAGATGATCTTAGATGAATACACCCAAAATAATAAAATAATTAATTGGTGTACAAAAAAATATTAAGAGGACACTGTAGAAGCCATTATAACCCACAAGAGTGGATTGGAGTAAGAAACTAGAGTATGAATTATGGGAATAAATAACTACCTATAAAAACCTATTACATATTTCCCAGTAAAAAATTATTTATTGAAATAACATCAACATGCATTTTTAGTTGTACTACATGGCTTACAAAGTCATTAAGAAGGTAAACCTTGAATTTAGAGATGACAGAGAGTAGAGGAAGGAATAAATGACATAACATGAGGAACTAATATGGGAAGATATAGAGAATTCACTAATATAAAAAGAGAATGATTTATATATACTTCAAATATTATTATATTTAATAGTCATCGATGTTGGAGTTAGTATTTTGTTATACTCCATTGGAATTTAGGTAAATAAAAATATATCATTTCCCTAGTTGGCTGGATGATAAGATGTAATTAGAAAATTTAATTTCGGGAAAGTTGAGATCAGGGAGCTTAGTCAAAGTATATATTCTTAGTGAATGGATTATAGTTTATGTTTAAATATAAATAATATTAGGAGGAATGAACAGATGAGTCCTAAATACTCCCAACTCCAATTGAATAATGGACTACTAAGTTTTATCATTCCCTAATATTGGTTATGATAATGAATAATTAATGTTGATTTTCTCAGGTAAATGCATGTTGGAATTAATGGGGATTGGGACAAATATAAGTAATCGATGTAGGGATAAGTAAACTAGGAAGTAAATACATTTTATGTTTTTTCCATTGATGTTTCTAGATTTATTTGACATAATATAAAATGAATAAATGATAGTTCCAAAATGTTTTAGGGATATTTACATAACATTCACTTATTTTTGTATTCATATTTTTTTAGTGTCTTTATATAGGAAAACTGGAGAATAATGTTTTCCTAGATTGAAAAAAACCATTCTAGGGTTGAGGGTTTTAGTTGATTATGAAATGTCTATATTTAAATGATTACTAAGGAAACATGGTTAATTTTTTTTCTCTATATTTGGTTTCAAAATTCATAAAATTAGTTTTATTGAAAAGAGCATTGTATCATTGGGATTATAAAATCATGACAAAATTATTTTGATCTAAATTCAACATAAATATCTATTAATGAAAAATAACACCTTAGAAGGATAACCGAAGGAATTTTATATATGTACCTAAAATGTAGATTAAAATAAGAAATTTGTATCCAAGAAATATACTCTAAGAAATTATTCAGTGGTTGTGTGGTTTAATAAAATCCCTCAATAAATTTTATAATATCCTTCACATACATGACTAGGAAAAATAATCAATAAAGTGAATAATTATCAGAAATGTATTCATTAATATGATGTGAATATTGATCCTTGATGAATAAGGGTGTAATTACCTAATACCAATTTAATTTCAGTTGTATCATTAAATAAGAAATTGAAACTCTGGTTTAATGAAACTGGTAGAACATGATAAATGGATGTACCAATTGTTATCGTTCTGATTATACATAAACCATTATTTTTCTCCCATGGAACAGGAGTATGAATTAATTGAAGTTATAAAATGAAAATAATCTCTCTAAGTGGAATGAAAATTAAAAATATTGATGAATATATAATTTTCTTCATCTCTAATATGTGTATTTATGTTTAAGAAGGACATATTTATTGAAATATAAAATTATTGGTATTTCATGGGAGTGAAATAGTTAAATTTCAGGGGAGTGATGAAACATGAAATTTTGATATTATTTATCAAAAATAGTCTATTATAATCTCATAAAACCAATCTAATAACCGAGTTAATCATTCACCATTGAATGTCTTCAAAATTGTGGAATATTTTGAAAATGAGTTAAAAATTAGTTTTTTTGGTGATTTATTGATTTTAATAATTAATTAAAAGATATATATTGGTATTGAGTAATTTAATTTAGGGGTTTCATTGATTTTATTCTTAAATTTATTATTTATCTTAACTATAGAACTATTCGTGATGATCCATGCACTACGAATTTTGATTTTTCAAATGTTATGATTTATCATTAGATGAAGAAATTCCAATGTATAAAAATGGATGGAATATTTTTATTGTTCTATGATTTGTAGTTATTAATGTTATCAACATACCACATGTTGACAATCCTAATCAAAAATAAGAAGACGTTATATAATTTTTTCTAGGTAACATATAATAAAGGAAAATAATGGTCGACAACATGATGTATTCCTTTTTCGACTACAACCATTCAAGCCGTCACAATTGAACCACCAAAGGTGACCATCCCTTGTGATCATGACCTAACACATGAATGATACCATCAAAAAACCATTTCAGATCCCACCGACCACACCTCCATCATCATCAACCAACTATGCCTTGTCTGAACTAACATCCTATACTCATTCAATTAATCACCCATTCCACATGTAACCATTAATTATAATTGGTTAATTATGGATAAATAACCACCTAAATCATATAACAAAACATATTTATACCATATATTCGTGATTATTATTCAGTTCACATCTATAGGATCTATAGTTTATTTCTACTATTAGAATGGACCAAGATTACATATGGAGATGTTGGTTGGTGTACCACATATTCTCTAAGATGGATGTGGGTTTGTAACATTGTTACATCTTGATGATTGAATTGAAATCAATTGGGACATGGATAAATTGTGGTATGATGGATATTTGAGATGAAAAAATAATATGTTTTTTGTTCCTTATATTGTGCCAAAGTCAATGAGGATTTAATCCTACCAATTATTCTTCTACGGGTTTGAGGGTTGATACACCACATCTATATGATGACTTCCCCAATTTGTTCAATTGATATAGATTCATTTGATACAAGGGGATATCAAAAATGAATCCATCTTTCCCCATTATAGTGTATCACCTAACCACATCTGAAGTAGAATCATTTTATTTTTTCCATGAAAAACTGACCACATTCTATATTGTGATCCTATATTTTTATTGCACTGAAATAATTAATTTGGTTTCTCCATTGAAATTGATCCATTCCTGATTTTTTCCAACCTTTTGTTAGAACCGTACCTAATTTTCATTACATCTGAGTTACACCCTACATTTTTAAAAGATACCCTAGTGTGTCCTTTCATAATCCATATTCCTTGATGATACACCATTATGTATTAATGATATCTCCACAAACAAAAGAACTCAGGATGATATTTTTCCCATCAACTAAGAGTAAGAGACACAAAAATCATTCTACATAATGTTAATTAGACACTTTATACAAGGTTCATCCCTAGGTATGAGAATACACAAATGTACTTCCATACATCTAAGGCCAAAAAATGGTACTCCTAATTCCTCTAATGTAATGTATGTGTTATCCCCATGGTTCTCGAGCCAACATAAGGGCCCTCTATCTTGAAAAAATATACTAGGAGATGTGAAAGGGATGGATGAGGGTCCCCTAACCTATGTAAGTGTACCCACATGGATCAAAATCAAAATTCATGATATAGAGAAAAATAAATTAAAATAAAATTCAAATTCATTTCGTTCAACCAAATCATGTAATAACCCTTCCAAGAGATCATTTAGAGCTCAGAAAGTGATGATAATTTTTGAGAGCATAGTAATGATGGAAGATAAGAAGAATTTTTGAGAATTACATCCCATGGGAATATCCAAACCCTATGGCGATTCACATGAAGCAATATAAAGGAGGGGTTGATTATAATTGAATTTGAGGAGTTTTTTAAAGATACAAAAATCATAAGGGAATGTAAGTGATTTTTAATACTCACATGGATGGAATTATAAAGTGTAAACAAATATTTAATCATTCATCAATAAATCATGAATTATTCATTGGATTTTAGGAGGGTTGAAGAATGGATGTTAAATCAAATGATCATGTCAATTTTTCTATTCATAATTTCTATTAGGGTGAATCAATGGTGATGGATCACTAAGACATCAGTGTTTGATCTGAAGATGTACTTTTAATAATGTTAATTAGGTCAGTTTATTTTGATAATTATTTTTAGTCATCTCTCTGTAATGATTTGAGTTTTTTTAGCTTAAAAAATTATTTATCCATTAAACACTATATTACACAAAAAAGTCACATACATTCTCCCCACTTACCACGATTATAATATAGTCAACAGATTTAAGTGTGATTTGCGTATTGTTATCACTTTATATGGTCATAATTTATTTTTTAGTGACATTTACAAAATATTTATTTCCTATATATTCTTGTAATCGTAATCAATGAGGAATGAAATAATTAGAGATGGGAAAAGAGAGTAAATAAGTAAAAATTAATTAATGGTTAGGTGGGGTGATATCCAATTTTTGACCATGTTATTTAAAAACGATTTTAAAACAAATATAATTCTTCCATTTTCTTCACAAAAAAATATTATTAAACAAGCTAATAAAAAACACAAATACACCTTTATACAAGGAGAAAAAAGTCTCACTTCTACTAATTTTTTTTTATTGATTAATTAATTTTTTGAGGCCCCAATGACATAACTCTAAAAAGTATTGAGTTTACGAAGCTATTTAATTAGGCATGGTATATCCTAATTCATCAGGGGAATAACCACATGGTGTATATTCCGAATATCTATATGAACCATATCTATGTCGCTATCCATAAGAAGAATATATTATATGTACTATGGTTTATCATTTCCCCATTCACATATAGAAAATTAAAATACCCATTTTCTTGATACCAACATTCATTTTAGACTCATAAATTGCATATTTTATTTTTTTCACATTTATCATGATTATGATGTTTTTAGAAGAAATTAAAATCATTCAAATAATATTTTCTAATTGTGAGGAATTTAATATGTCACTAATGATACCAAAGTGTAGTAAATTTTTATGAAAATAGTCGCCTTTGATTTATTGATTTTAAAAAAATTATTATTTTGGAGTACGTAATAAATACCTCTAAATAAAACATTTTTTTATAAAATTAATTTTTTTACAATGAATTTTGTATGTATGATATGGAATTTTTTATAACCCTTATGTTTTATTTTGAGTTTGGTATGGGTCACATAAGATAGGGGGTATATTTGATGTTTACTTGATATTTTTGACATAATGTAATATGAAAAATCAATAATGTGATTCAACATTATCTAATTATGGTTGGTAGTTTTCATGGAGAGAGGTAATGTAATTGTTGTGAATCATCTTGCAGAATTCTTTAATAAAGGTGGCTATAAAATCTCATGGATAATATATTTATACATTGTCTTCATATTGATTTATTATTAATTATAAGAAATGAACTATCATATTACTTTTTTATAGAGATGATAAATAAAATGAATGTTTTAATTTTTAATCTACATTATGTTTTCATATTATTTTAATGAATATTCTATAGTTGAAAATCACTTCATGTTTTACTTAGAAATTTTATATTAATAATAAATTACATAAAGAATAATTTATTGAGACATGGATTTCATGCTTGTTGTTATCCAAATGGAATAAATTATTCTTGGTGGTGAACATTACTCTATAAAATAATACATCAGTTTTATGTATTCTTCAAATCAATGCTTACGAAAAAAATTATGATCTTTCATGATGTTGTTTCTAGAATTCCTCTATCTGAAACATTTCATGAAAGTTCGGGACCCACATCAAATTCAATGTTATTATTAGATATATATGGAATTTATCATGGGGCCTTTTTTTCAAGAAATACATATACAAGGCATTATATTTATGGAGTGATTCATGTTGCAATATTGGGTGTGCATATTCCCTTATATTTTACATATTTCCTCTTATCCATGATAGACTCGATGATACACATATGGTGTTATATAAAAAATATTATTACTTTATAGTAATTGACTATTATTTTTACATGACGTTATATTTGGTGTCTCAGAACTCATGGCATGTTCTATTGGGTTTTTTACTCACCCTAAAATTAGGGACAATTGTGGTGATGAACTTTTGACTATATATATAACTATCACTTTATAGGGTATAGAGGAGGGAATGGAATTGGTCGATCTAGTCACCAATGGTTATGCATAATGATTAATAGGAGGATATTTTTGATGAATCCGACCACATTATCATGTGCCCATTGTGATATTAAATAATGAATTATTTTTTAACATTAATATAGGAAATTCTCTTTCATGTTTTATTAACGAATTATAAATTAGGAATGAATATTTGTAGAATATATTTGTCTTATATATATCAGTTTCATATATATTATTTCCATTAGTGTTTTTGAGATATATTATTTAAAATTTAATGTTATAATTCCTCCTATTATGTGATAATTCCTTTTTAGTACTAACAATTTCCCATTGTTCATTGAGAATAAATATCGGGGTTGGGGAGTGGGGTGGATGACATGATCTATTCAAAGACCCATGTGGAGATATCATGAAAATAGATCGTGTTAATTTTTCCCCTACCCACGTGAAAAATGATCTTAGTTTCTCATTTGTTAACATTATTTGATATTCAATTTTAAATTTCAATTTTAATACTAAAATGAAAATTCATATCATTTTATATATATCAGTAATAAAATTCATGAATGGTTTATTCTGCTATGTAACAACTGACTAAAGGATCATTTATTAGTTATTTAATGTTCAAAATGTTCCATTATTCTACATTTTTTTATTTATTTTTTTTGCATATTTTGTTTTTATGAATTAGTTTCACTACATATTTAAATGGTCCATGTGTGTTCAATGAAATCACTAAGAGGGGGAGGGGTGAATTAGTGATATATTTTTATTTTATGTTATGTTTATTTTGAATCAAAATTAAACTATTATTAAATATTTATCCCTTTTCTAAAAAAACATTTGATAATACATTGGAACACAATACTTTACATTGTTAAATACTCAATAAGTGTATCTAGTACATGTAATGGTATAAAAATAATCCAATACCACACAGTCCACTAAAAAAATTCCATTATTGTTGATATAATATATAGAAAATACCCTTATAATTTCATAGAACTAGAACCAATACAAGTGCATGTGATTCATTGAGTATTAAAGATGTAAGTAGTATTTTTTAATAGGTTTAGAAATTATTACCAATATATTTCTAAATTTGTCACTGTATTGCTTAAAAAGGAACCAATTTTCTATTCCTAAAGGATAGTTATTCGATTTCATACCCCATATTAGGTAATTAATTATTCTATGAAAATCATTCAAATATTAGTCATATCACTCTGTTTGATTTGTCTCTTTAGAAATGATTCATTCCATTTTTTCGACATTAAGCCTAAACTTTTCTGTTTCTGTCATCTATATTCATTTAGATGTTATTTATCTTATTCATTTGACTGAACTAGTCCTTCTGATGAGTTCATTGACAAATAAATCATTGATCACTATAATGTTCATCTTCTCCTCGTCCAATATATTACATGGATAGTAAAAAACATTTTCAAAATTCTGGCTAAATCTAATATCATATGCCTCTACCTAATCTTCATCTCTCTAAAAAATTTATATATCTTCCACTTTTTGATCATGTGAATGGTCAATTTTTATAATGTAATGTGAACTTCTATTTATAGGTTCTTCAGAAAAAAACATTTGGAATACACAATCATTCTCCAACTCACCCAAATTATAGATCTTAATATTTGACGTTTATTTGGACTACATTTGACTACATCTCAACAACTCTCGAGTCTTTTGAGTCTTGTAAAATCATTATGAAATATCCAAAATATCTGAATTATTATCCTCGCTGGGAGAATATATTTTCAAATTATTTCTCTAGAAAATGAAATTCCTTAATATCTTAGTCAAAAAATATATTCATCATTCCAATTATCTTGTCCCAGTAAGAAATAATTAAAAAACTAATTCCCCCTCCAATGCTCCAAGCTACCTTGAAATGTCTGAAAACATTGATGAATTTTCTATATGTCTCACATTTAATCCACATTCTCCATATGTTAAACTTATCATCATTGTAATGATAGTATTTTTGATTAAATTCAATATCTGATGACTTATTACTGTCAAATAGCTCATTCAAAGAATCTATATCAACATCTCATTTAATGGACTATAAGATCATTTTATGGATCATTTTCGGATCCTCAGTCAATAAATCATTATGTATAGATCATCTAATGGACCAACCACTAAAGATTGTCTTAATGATCAATATCCACATATCATCTAATGGATCGGTTTCATCAGTTTCATCTGATGAATTTCTTATAATGAACCACATTTGGTTAGTATAATTTCATTTATTTAAATTTCATGAATGTCAAACATCATTTAATCTGAAAACATCTTTGTTTGAAAAAATTCATCTTTATAGAAATACCATAAAATCTCCAATCTTTTTTCTTAAAAAAATTCCTTCTTGTATTAGGACTAAAAAATAATATTTTATGAAGATGGATGATATAAAAAGCATCCTCTATATTCATTGAGAGAATATCTTTCAAAATTCCAAATATATTTGTTATAAATCCCTAGTTTCATAAGATCTCTTCAAGAAAGTTCTGTACATAAACAAGTATATCCATAAGTCGACCTTCAGAATCAAAAAATTTAATTGATTGATTTTTTAAAGAATAATACATCTGATAATATATGTTTTATATTTCATGTATTTCTGATCAACATAAATTACAAAGAGAGTTTATGTTTTATAAATATAATAATATCCAACACCATCATCAGACATCAAATACCATGAAATATAAAAACTCTCTTCATCCATATTTGTCCAAAAAATATCTCACTTTGAATTCTATTGTCAAACATGTATCATATATTTTATTGAAACATAATAACTGATGTTATTTATAAGTTATCAGTAATTCTAATCCCATGTGTGCAAACTCAAAATTTTGAAAAATATTGAATAAAAAATGATGCTTTCCATAAGATGTGTTGTAGGAAGCATCTTATTAAACATTAAACATCCAATATTCTCTTTAAAACATGTGAAAATATATTTTCTTAACAACAATCAAAAATAACAATAAGAATAAATATTTCTATAATCACATAGAGTTTTTTAATAATTGATCAAATTCACACACTAAACTCACAAATTACCCATTCAAAAAACTACACCTAAATATATGGTTTCCTTATAAGATTTAGCACATATCGAGGGATAGATTTATGAAACATCATTTTATCCCTTTGAAGAAATTATCCAAAGAAAATATGAGGGTGAGGATAGAAACACATTCCTCAACCAAGGAGATAAAGAGATTTGAATCCCAATGTAAACTTCATTTTGTGAAAATATTATTTTCATAATGGTTTTGTAAATATGTCAAAACCATGTTCCGTTGTAGGAATATATTACAACATGAGTGAATTATTCTAAGCATTCTTTTTGATGTAGTGATATTTAACATAAATATTAATTGAATGATAATTTCTCTCAACCGTTTTTTAAATTCCTTGAAATTTTTATAAATTATATCAAATTATTATGAGAGAACATGCATTGATGGAAAGTTATTTAGAGGCATAGTGGTCTCAAAATATAATTTTGAACATTTTTTGAGTACACTTAAGTAAACGTACAAGTGGGTTTATCTGAAATTTTAACTTTTTATCAGATTGAAAATCTGTGGGCACCATTGAACTCCGAATGCAAGGGTTTTCTTAGAAAGGAAATAAGATTGACCGAAAAGGGTGGAAAGGAAAAGATAAATTTCATAACTTATGGAAAATAATAAAATAACTTTAAAAATATATGTTAAATTATTTTATTTTCTCATTCGTTGAGTGGTGGATGGCGATGCTGCGGTGTGGTGAGGAGACACCCACGATGAGCATTAATGGAGCCCATTAATGGCTCATGAACTCGAAATGTAATGATGCATTAATGATGCATAATAGCGACGTTGTTTCAAAAATGAAATAGCATAAATGAAACATTGTGACATGCCTTTTATAATGGTTGGCGCATTGGGGGAATGAAGAAATTAAACTGCATGGATTCACTAAAAAACCTCTGACCAACATCCACTCCAATGAAGAGTGAAAAACACTGAAGAACATCAAAAATATTCAATGAACCTAGAAGAACATAGCTGGAAGCGAAGAATGATTTCGACATCTTGAATCATCGAGGATGTAACATTATAGAAACAAACATCAAAGAGGTAGGGTTTATTTTATTTAAATTTATTCCCCATTCATTTTATGAAACAATGAAAACAGGTAAACCCATGAACAGGTTGATCCCTGAGTTGTGTGTTTATGTGAGAAGGTAACTTTTATTTGGATTTTCATTATTCAGGATTTAAATTTTCATCTTTTTGATTGACAAGAAATCACTAGGCCTCCAATGTTTTTAAACCTCAATTGTGGAGGCCACAGGATGACATGAACAAGGCTCGACCAACTTCTCTATGCACGTTCATTTTGGTTGTATTCTCAATGTGGTGGAAAGAGGAATCCAAGGTTATGGCCGGGATGGCGGTGACCCGAGAGTCCCATATGTGCAGATAGATTGAAAAAAGGACCATCAGAGTAATTCTGGTGGCCCACAGAAGGGATCCCCAGTGCGTCGTGATGAGAGGAGGTTGTGGTAGTGGGATAACGCATCGCAAGGCGGGTCCCATTTGTAGGGGTGGCCCATGTCTAGGCCGTTAGGGAGGATAGAAAGATGTGGTAATTCGACCATGGATAGAGGAGACCAGTGCATCCGTGGGGAAAGTAGAATGCCGAACATAGCTAGATGCCGCAACCCAGGAGCACCACACCAGCCACCCATGCGGCCGGTCTTCTTGCTGGCAGGCCACACCCCTAGCCAGCGGGCCGCACCCCCTGCCACCCAATAATAATAGAACCAAAACTAGTGGGTTGGACCCACACCATCTTGCCATAAGCATTCCTTTTGGGAATTCCCAGACTAGAATGGGTCGTCTGCTGGCCTAGTGGGATGGACCCTCGACCAAACCTGGCTAGGTACAATGAGGCCCACTGGGCCTCTCCCACAATCCAAGAAATATCGGACCTTCCCATACTAGAACTGGGTCAGCTTGATTCGGTCAAATTTAATCCAGTAAATGTGGGACCCCCAGGCTAAGTTGGTCGTGTCAGTCCGACTGGGTCTGCCCAGGCCAAGATGCAACCGGCCCCCTATTTACTAAAACACCAGTATCATACAAACCGCATATCTGATTAACAAGCCCTTTGCAGCATTGGTAGTCTCTTGATGAGGTAGATATTTTATTAATACCTGAGGAGGATTTCATGGATGTTGAGATGTGATGAATGGCTTGAGGATCGCTTCTCCCAAGCACGCTACATGCGGAACACCACGGTTGGTTGAGACCTGAAGACTGCTAACTATCGACTCTGCCTTGATCGACGATGACCCGGTGGGAAGAAGATCTATGTGACCTAGAAGGCCCACGGTGGGGAGTGGATCTGTTTTACCTAGAAGACCAATGATACATGACATGATGAGTATCTATGTATGGCCAAGGTGGGAAGCAGCTCTGTGTGACCTTGCAGGACAACATTGGGGAGCGACTCTATGTGACCGAACATATCCACGATAGTTATCATGGATGGGTACCAAAACAATCCATGGATAGTGGGAAGCATCTTTTGTGTGACCCAGAAGGAACACTTTACTTGACAGTGGAGGAGTCCTCCAGTAGCTGAGGTGTTCGATAATGTGACTAATTAATATTTTATCTCTAACCTAAATGTATACCCTTTGTGAGTTGTCTTATGCTTATTGCAATACTTAGAGGAATATTGTGAGGTCTTTCCATTTTGTTTTCAGGTCCCTATTGATTATCACGTTACACACCCATGCATGAGATTTTCCCACTCTAGTCGTGTCCCATTCAGGTGATCAACATTCTGATAGAGACTTTGGTGGGTTGGGACATAGATGTGCTCAAGGAAATGGGACTGATGAAAATTATGATACTAGACTTGGTTGCCTGGTACTGGGCATGGGTAGTATGATTTGGCTGAAATGAAATTCTATATTAGATTCTAGTTGGTAAATTACTCTCACAATTAGGTGGGGTTTTTCCACGGATGGCCATCAGAGTATCCTTCTGGTACTTTTTTGTTTTTAGTTTTGTTGTTCGGTTTGTATTCTGTCCAAAATGTATTAGATGTACGAGTAAAATGATTTCTTTTAGTGATACTTTTTCCCTTTTCAGTGTGAGGGTCATGTTTGGCACGTGTGTGTGTAAATGTACTCAGGAAAATGACTCTCATTTGCAGGTCGACACCTTCAGTGTTTGTTGCTAGCCCCTGGCCATTGGGAGGTGGGCTTGGGGTCATCACGACATGGGCTCTGGGGGAAGGGTCGTGAAAAAATGGAATCAAAGGGAGTTAGGCCCTACCAAAAAGATAGGGAGTCTATGTTTTGTTTTTGGGAAACATTTTTAATTGTTTCGAGTCCAACATCCTAATTTGTGGAGTCCAGTGTTAGTGTGGCTGCCGACGTATGCATACACTAGGACCTTGAATTCAGATTTTTTGGCTCTAAGCATGAAATCACCTGTTCCATAAGTGTCTCCTTATGTTTTATTTGAGAAAAATCCATATCACCAGGAATAACATTAAGAAAGTGGTACATGTTGATCTATATCAGAATGAATCCAAATGGACAACCATCTGGGATCCCGATATGAGGTTGTGAGGATAAACTGCCTAGAAACGACGCATCCATTCATGGACAAGTTTTAAAGATATCCCCATTGAGTGGTGCATAGGTGCTACCACCACCTGATGGTCTGCATCTACAACCAGAGGTTCCGAAATAGATTATGTGTAGACTAAGTGGCTAGAATGAGTTTTATATAAAGAGACCTCTCAAGATTAGGGGAGAGACAAATCATCAGGTGGCTATGGAATAGATGGATGAAGTGACGTGGGCCTTTTTCGTAGTGAAGAAACTACCTTCCCAGATGGCGATCTTTACAGCGAGCATTATGCATGGCTCAATATGGATATGGAGGACCTTGAACACCAAGACCCACAATGAGGTGACCCTAACCAGGGTAGACTTCGATCAAATTTGCTAGGAGGGGTTTTTTTCCCTCAACCTTGTGCTCTCTATGCATTTAGGATCCTCATCACCTACCTTTGGGAGTTAGGACAGTGGCCGAGTAATCAAAAAGGGTTACGAATATTTCTCGTTACTTGATGAATATGGTTAGAAACTCATTCTCCAGGGATTGAGCCTTTGAGAAGGGACTCTGGTGAGAGATCAGGGCATCAGCATTGTCTCTGAGCATCCCTACCTTGGCTAGGTTGGGGGATCAATCCCTTATGGTAGAGAGATTCTTGTTTGGGCAGGTGGTAACAACTAGAGAAACCAGTAGGACCCAGGTGGAAGAGTCTTCAATAGGTAACAAACTATGTAAACAAGGGCCCAAATGGGCCATGTCTTTCAGGGCACAATCCCAAGACTTAGGTTCTGATGTACAAAGCTCTTAGAGTTGTGGGAGTTAGCAGGGAGTCATGCAGTGCTTCACGTATGGCAGGCAGTGACACATGGATCGTGACTGCCTGACCAGCCGTTCAGATGAACAATAGATGTAAGAGGGGCCGTTGAGACAGAGGCAGTGGTTCCATCAAGTAGGTCTGCAGGGAAGTGGAAGTGGCAGGGGAGTAGGTCAAGCAATAGACAGAGGGAGACGATTTGTGGTGTTACCTCCACCACCCCTAGGTGGTCCACCCCGACCTCAGGGAGTATGTGGATAGGGTCGAGCTCAGCTTCAGGTAGTAGGTGCCTATGACCATAGTACTCCAGAGATGATCTGAGGTATGATCTGTGTCTTCTCCACCGCAGCTGCAGTTCTTATAGATACAGATTCTAGTCACTAATTCCTTGCAATGGATTTCTTTTGGAGCACTGATATTTCGATGGATTCATTGATCGATCCTTATAGCGATAGAATCATACGAGAGGGGATTAGAATATTACACCCTAGTGCCGACAGTGTGAGGTCACTCTAGGTGGTGAGAGCTATGAATGAGATCCCCAAGTAGCGGCATCAAGGCCTTAAGAATTCATCTTGGGTATGGACTAGTAATCCATAGTCCATATTCAGATTGATTGTTTTAGGCCTATAGTGTTGTGTGGCCGTGGAGATGGTACCTAGTTTTCCATCACCGGCCAGAAAGAGACCCTTGCAGCACATGACCGACTTTGTCGGAGAAGGGTGCAACCGATCACTCACTAGCTTGCTAAACTCACCATCAATGTAGTGGATAATATGAGTATATGGTGTCTTATATTGGTGGATGAGTATGAGGATATTTTTCCTCAGGAAGTTCTAGGGATACCTCCTAATAGGGAGGTAAGATTTTTTATCAATCTGTACCTCATGTCGACAGTGATATCCACACTTTGAAATCGGATGACTCCATTGAAGATTCAGAAGTTGAGGGTACATCTAGAGGACATGCATGAAAAAGGGTTCGTAAGGCCCATCGTTTCACCATGGGAATCCCTGCTATTTTTTTAAGAAGTAAAATTTGAGTCTGAGGATGTGTATGGACTGATGACGCCTAAAACAGGTGACCATGGAGAATAGGTATCCACTGCCAAGAATCAATAATCTTATTTACTAGCTAAAGGGTGAAAATTGGTTCTCAAAAAATGACCTCAGATCAGGCTATCACCAGCTTTAGGTACTGGATGAGGATGTAGCATAGGCTACCATCATGTGCTGGTATGGCCACATTGAGTTCCTAGTGATGCCTTTTGGCATGGACAATTCCCCAATAGAGTTCACTGTCCTCATGAATAGTATATTCTAGCATTATCATGGACGGTTCATCTTGGTCTTCATAGATGTCATCTTGGTATACTATGTAACAAAGTATGAACACGCTACACACCTGTGAATAGTCCAGGATACAATTTGAGAGCACCGGCCTTATGGTAAGCTCTCGAATTGTTAGATATGGATTCAATATGTCCACTTTCTAGGACACATCCTCTTAGGACCTAGAGTTGCAGTGGAACCATTAGAGATAGAGACAGTTCCTACATGGGATCCACCTAAGTACGTGGTTGAAGTGAGAAGGTTCTTGGGGTTAGCTGGTTACTATCAGAGGTTTGTTCCTAAATTTTTCATTGTAGAATCGCCCTTAATAACTTTGACATGGAATAGACATCCCTTCATGTGGAAGAAGAAATTTCAGAAGAATTTAATAGAGCTGGGGAAGAGACTAACTAGTGCACCCATCTTGAGACTACCAAAGGAGGGCATTGGGTATGTATTTTACTATTGCACATTAGGGACTGAAGTAGGTTCTGTCCTGATGCAGAAGAAATCACTGATCTACTACGGCTCATGAAAGTATAGGAAACATGAGAATAACAACATGTCACCTGACTTGGTGTTTTTAGTAGTGGTATTTTATTTGAATACGTGATAGCACTACTTGACAGGTGAACAATTTACGATTTATTCTGACCAGAAGAGTCTAAGGTATATATTCTCCCTGATGGACCTGAACATGAGGAAACAATGATATCTAGAGATCCTCCAAGACTATGAATTTGATATAGTCTATAATCATAGAAATTGGGATGTGTTGGAAGAGACGCTCTATATGAGGATTGGTTTACAGCTACTGAGTGAGGTGACTTAGTAGTTGGTCACGATACAGATATCCTTCATGGATGATGGTGGAGCTTCTTACCTTCAGTCGATGAATGTTACTTCCCCTCTCATACAACGAGCCAGGGTGTCACAACTAGTGGATGTTGACTGTGATACTTGACATGACCATTTATCCTCTAGATAGGCTCTTGATAGATTTTCGATTGGTGGGGAAAATGTCATCCTTTTTAGAGGGCGTAATATAGTGCAAGTGACGTTTCAGGAGGATGTAAAGTGGGAGTCCCAAAAATCCCATTTAGTAGTAAATACAAGAGTGGAAAAGATGTATCAGGTCCTCTGACATTAGTACTAGTTTCCAGGGATAAAGAAAGTGGTGGTTGAGTTCATTTCACGATGCCTCACATGTCAGTAAGTGATGGTCGAGCATCAGGTTCCAGCAGGCTTGGCCTAGACAGTCGAGGTACTAGAATGGAAATGGGATACTATCTTGATATAATTTTTGACAGGGTCAACACGTATATCCATGGTTGACGACTCTATCTTGGTGATATTTGACTGAATCACCATGTCATCTCACTTTATAACCATCTAGACGGAGGGTTTGGTAGAGGTCTTAGGGCACCTCTACGTTCAAAAGATAGTACAGTTTCACAGTGTGCCTTTGTTGATCGTCTTAGATTTTGACAATCTCTTTATATCCTGGAAATGTAGGGGATAATAGGAGGCTTTCGGGACGCACTTCCACTTGAGAACAACTTTTCTTATGTAGAAGGATGGTCAGACAGAGAAGACCATATAGACCATAGAAGACATGATACGTTCTTGTGTCCCAGATTTTGGTCATAGTTTGGGAGGACCCCCTACCAGTGGTGGGGTTTTTATACCACAAGAGATTTCAATACACCATTAGAATGGCCCCATTTGAGGCCTTGTATGGGTGGCCTTGAATGTTACTCCTATGCTGGACAGACCAAGGGGAGACGACACACATGGGTCTGAAGATGGTATGGGCTACCATCGAGAAGATGAAGATTAAACAAGATAGGATGAGGACTGCACATGGCAAGGATAACTATTATTCCAATAGGAAACAAAGACCCTTGGAGTTTGAAGTGGGTGATCAGGTATTCCTTTGGGTCTCACCCTAAAGAGGTTTACATAGAATTGGTTAGGGTGACAAGCTATCTTAGAGGTTCATCATAAATTTTAATATCCTTAATAGAGTTGGTGAGGTGTTTTACCACCAATCTCTTCCCCCAAAGTAGCACCATGTGCATGATGTTTCCTATGTGTCACATTTGAAGAGATAAGAGCATGATCCAGTGCACGTCGTTGACTGGGAAAAGATGAAAATTGATGATGCGGTGATGATCCAAGAGTTCCGGGTGGAGATAGAGGATCGAAAGAATAAGGTATTATATGGGTGGCCTATTTCTCTAGTCTGAGTTTGGTGGCGGCACATGAATCTTTAGGAATACACATAGGAGCGGGATGCACATATTTGTACTTTGTACCCCAATTTCTTTGATTAATTTTTTTATGATTTTGGTGACGTAAATCCATTTGGTGTGGAGAATGTAATGTCTCACAAATTACATGTAATGTTTTTAAAATTGTGTGGAATTATTTGGTGACCACACAAATTGACATCACATGATTCCAGGGTCCAGTTAGCCCAAAATGGAATCTTGAACTTTTTTAATGTACGCTTATGTAAATGTACGAGTGAGTTTCTATATCATTTGATCTCATGCTCAAATAAAAAAATATGAGGGCACCAATAAACTCAGAATACATGGATTTTCCTAGAAAGGACATAACTTGGGTTGGTATGGGATGAAAGGAAAAGTTAATTTTAGTACTTTTTGAAAAATAATAAAACAACTTTGAAAAGTTTTCTTTATATTTTCTTTTCTCATCTATTGAGCAGCGGATGGTGACGCTACAGTGCGGTGATGAGGCAGTGATGAGAAGTGTTAATGGAGATCATTATTGGCTCATGAACTTATAGTATAATGATTCTTTAATGGCATATAACAAGGATGAAATTTAATTAATGAAACAGTTTAATGACATGTCATCATAGCGTAATAGAAACACTATGATGTGTTTTCCATTAATTTTGGTTGACACATTAGGTGAACCTGGAAATTAAATTGTAAGGATTATCTAAAGACCCTCTTTTGAACATCCTCTCCAAAGATGAATGAAAAATACTGACGAACAACAAACATCTTTGACACAACTTGAAGAACAGTGCCGTAACAATTTAAAGATGTCCGTATCTTGAATCATCAATGTCATAACATTGAAAAAATGAACATCAATGGGGAATGGGTTATTTTATTAAATTTTAAACCCCATTCTTCTATAGAAATTATTAATGGGTATCATCTTATAAATAGGTTGAACCTTGGATATTTTTTTTATGGGTGAGGGTAACTTTGTTTTGGAATTTTTGTTATTCAGGATTGAAATTATCATTTATTGATTAAACTGAAATTCCCGGACCTCCCATGTTTGTAAACCTATGATGTAAAGGGAATGGGACAATAAGAACAATGCCTGGTCACCTCTTCTCTTGTGTGTTCATTGTGGTTGTATACTAAAAGTGGAGGTAAGAGAAATGTGGGGCCAAGGAAGGGACGACATCATCCTAGAGGGCTGGACCTTCATCCAAACCAGGCTGGTTCCAGCGAGGCCTATTAGACCATGACCACTAGTTAGGTTGGACTAGGCTGACTGCGACCCAAATTGGGTTCGGATGATTAATTCAAATTTAAACCATGGTATGTGGGACCCCCCCGAGCTGGGTTTGATGGGTCGGTCTGATCGAGTTGGATCGGGCCAAGACGCAGCCATCCCCTATTTACTAAAACGCTTGTATCATGAATATCACACGCCCGATTGACAAGGAATTTGCGGAATTGGGACCTTCCCAATAAGGCAGTTATTTCAGCATGCCCTCAAGAGCCATTAAAATAATTTGAGATATAAAAATGGATTGAGGTGAAGTTCTCCGAAACAGGATACTACAGAACCCTGATGTTGGATGAGACCTAAAGACTGGGGACTATTTACTATATGTGACTCAAAGAAGGCCCAGTTGGAAGCAACTCTATGTGAACTGGCAGGCCCACAGTGGGGAGTGCTCTGTGTGACACTGCATATCCTCGATACTCGCCCATAGTAGTATATTTGAATATCCAGGGTGGGAAGCAGGTATCTTTGACCCGAAATGTCCACAGTGTGGAGTGGCTATGTGTGACCCAGCATACCCACAATACTTATAATGGATGAGACCACATCCGTCCATGGTGAGTTATAAGTAGCTTCTCAGCGACCCGGTAGACCAACTGTACTCAATAGAGGAGGAGTTCTACACCAGCTGTGGTATTCAATACTGGGATTTATTATTCTTCTATCACCATTATTAATGATTACATTATATGAGTTGTCTTATGCTTCATGATTTACATTGAGGATTACTTTCTGTTATTTCTTTTTTTTGGGTCTCTATTGATTATCGTGTTTCTCAACCATACACAGGCTACACCCACTCGTGTCATTTCCCATACATGAGATCAGCATTTTTATAGAGACTTTGGTGGAATGGGATCTATGGTGCTTAGGGAGATAAGACCGATGAATAGTACGCCAGTGGACTTGGTGACCTAGGAATAGGTGGGGCCCAGTAGGATTGAGTGGACATGATGTTTTACTTTAGCTTCTCATAGCTACTGAACTCTCAAGATCAGTTGGGGTTTTTTTCGTAGATGGCCATAAGAGATTCCTTTTGGTAATTTTCTATTTTTACTTTTTATGTGGGGTTTGTATTCTTCCCCAATTGTATTAGTTGAACTTGTTCTCAGCTCTATTTTAGTGATAATTTTTTCACTTTCTTTGTGCATGACTTGGTTGGCCTTGTGTATGCATACAGGTACTCATGAAAATGCCTCCCACACGTATGTTGACACCTTCACTGCTAGTCACTTACCCTTGTCCTTCAGGAGGTGGGCTTAGGGTAGTCATGACATAGTCCCCAGGGGACGGGGTATGACAGTTTCACTATATTTTTAGTGAGATTTATAGAACTTTTATTATCAAAAATAATGATAATTGGAAACATTACTTCAACTAGAAAATCTTCAAATTGAGTTTTCTATTATATATGTTTTGTTGTAGCTTGATTGGCTGCAACATATTCAGCTTCATGAATGATAATAGCTATAGAGATTTTCTTTTTAGTATTCTAACTCTATGAAATTTCCCCTAGAAAAGAAATCCACCATATTTAGATCTTATACTATCTAAGGTTCCTACCCAATCAGTGTGTATATTACCTAGAAAATCATTTATTATTGATCATTCATCATTTGTACCAAAATTTATTATGCATTTGATATATCTTAGAATTTTATTTCCTACCAATACGTGATACCATTTTTTAGAAAATTTTAATCTTGAACATAATTTAAAATATATATTTTTTCTTGAAGTTTTTAGATATAACAAAATTTAAATATAATTAATAAATTAAATATAATTCACTTCATTTTCTTATCAATATTTATACAACATGGTTCCCACCAAAATATGTATGGAAACAAGTTTTGAATTTCCATGAAACATCTCGTAAGAAGTTACTTAATTTTATCCATATTGAAAACCTTATTCATTCTTTATTGAGATTTTTGAATGAAAAGAAAATATTTCATTTTAGCAAGATTGAAATTTTCAAATAACTTCTTCATCGCATAAGAAAATGATTCACAAGAACTTTCATAATTCATAATTAAGATTATATCAACAAATTAAGCTATTATAATTAGGAATATATCCTAATTTTAATTTATGTAGTTATTGCTATCAATTATCCCATTTATAATGTTCAACATCTTCAAAAAAGAATCAAATTTGGAATACTAGGCACATGGAGCCTATATTTACCCATATAAGGCTTTGTTCAATTTTCACATATATATTTCAAATATTAAAATTATATATCCAAATGGTTGTTCAATATGAACTTCTTCAACAAGGTCTCCATTATGAAATGATGAATTAATATCCATACGAAATATTTTATAATCTCATCTTGTAGTAGTTACAAGAAATATTCTAATTATTTCTAAAATTTATAGAGGAGAAAAAGTATTTTCAAAATCAATAACACCAAATATTTATTAATTCTTGAAATCCAATTACTCATTATTTCATAACACTTCCCCATATTTATTTAACATGTTTTAGAAATCTCACTTTTCACCCATAAAATTTTTATTATTTAGTATGGGTAAAATTTTTTAAGTATCATTCACCTAAATCAGATCCAACTCTTCATTAATTACATGAATCCACTCCCATTTTTCATAATATTCATTATCATATTTTGGATCAACTATTAAACACTAAAAATTTAATGAATCAAATAATGACGTTCTTCTCATTTGAATTTTATTGATAAAAAATGATGTTTTGTGCTTTCACATGTTTCCTCATACTTTGATTCAATGTCTGAAGTTCTTCTTCATCACTAGAAATAAATTAGGTCAATTCTTCTATATGTGTGGAATGATAATTTTTGGAACACATTTCATGTTTATCTATAATGACTATTTAATCTACCCCAACATCCTTATATTCATGTTTTTTTGGAAACATAATAATTATCTTTTCTGTAACTTTTACCTAATAAGAGTCAAATAATGTCTCCAATTTGTTTTGTAAATATATATACCCTCTTATATTAGGAATATAGCCAAAAAAAGTCCATATTCAACACTTTGATTACTTTATTTCAAGATTTTCACATTTGATTTTTAGGAACCCAGGACCCCCAAAAATTGTTATGTGTTTCAAACATTGAATTTCATTTTATAAAATTTAGTAAAATTTAAAATCAATATTTGTATATTAAAATTAGAAATTAAGAATATAAACATCTATACACATCATTTGTGTCCATAATGTTGACAAATACCAGGTTGGATCGCCATTGTTTTCTCTATATCAACCTAACCTCTATTCTTTCTTTCAGTAACACCATATTTTTGTAGTTTGTCAGGTGTAATGAATTCATGAATATTACCATATGTTTCAAGATATTTTAGGAATTATTAATTTTAGTAATCAACATCATTATATGTTCACAACATCTTCATAAAATATAAAAATTTCTTTTCCCCTCTTCTCCAGAAACCCTTAATCATTTTTAAAGATTCTAATTTCTGTTTTAAGTATATAAAAAAATTAATTTTAGTAAAATCATCAACAAAAGAAATTTTTTACATATATCTAAAGGTTTATTTTTTTCCATTGTCCCAGACATATCTGAATTAATATGCTCTAGAGGATTTTTTGAAGGAGTTTCAACTTCTTATTGAATGTGTTTATAATTTTTCATTCTGAAAAACTGAACGTCACGAATATATTTTTATCATATTATTAATATTATGAACGCTATCTGGATTTTATAGCATTCTTGTATTCCTCTAACACATTTGTTTTATGATTTCATAGAAAAATTTATAATTTTATAAAATTATTAGATAACATTAATATAGTACATCACCAACTTGAATCAAGTTCCCTATTTTATTTTGGGGTATAATAACCAATATTATATATTATATTATTTTTAAAACATTGAAATATTATTTTAATAAAAATTTACATTTATTTCAATGATTTATAACACTTAACAAGTTGGTTTGTATCCCATCAATAAATATAGGATTTTTAAATTTATATTTTTCATCCCTAATAATTACTGATCTAACAACTTTTATGATGAATGATTCATCATTTCCATCAATAACTATTCCTTCTTTGAATTTTTAACATTATTCAAAATAATTAAATCTTCATCCATATGTGATAAACACCCATTATCCAAAATATTGGGTCATTCTCCTTTAGTAGATTTTATAGTAGTTTCAAGAACATGATTCTTTTATTAGAAATTATATTTCATCACATACAACTTTTCAAAATTTTAATAATCATTTAGTAGCTAATTTAATGAAATAAGGTTTCCTTTTAAAATATTTTGAGTTGTTCTCCTATTTTACAATTAGTTTACAAAGGCTGGAATCTATTTTCATCATTTATAACATGTTTTTCAGTGTTCATTCTTGGAGTGGATTGAATCTACCACAAAATTTTGTTCCAGTTAAACATGGGATTATTCTAGCATTGTTGATTGAAATAACACATATTTTCGATATGTAATATTCATCAAAATGTTAGTAGTTCACATGAAAATAATACATCCCTCCATAACTTCCACACTGCATAAAGTTGTAAACATGTTCTTCTAAAAAATTATTACTTTCCACCAATATAAATTTGTTGTGATTTAGAATTTTTTATATTTTTTAAAATTTTATTATTCAACTAATATTTATTTTCATCATAAATAGAGCTCTATGTTGAAGAAACATTTGACTAAGAATTTTAAATTTGTGAAACATCGGAATTTTTAAATTTTCCGGTTTTGGATACATAAAACATTTTATAAATTTATTTATTATATGAACATTTTTTTAATTGAAACAAATAAAGATAAATTTTATGGGTCATTATTAGGAACACACTTCTAAAAACAGTCACAAAATTTATAAATAATTTTTTTGAATCATGTAACTCCCTACCAAGACTTAGAGAACATTTTTTTTGAAAATTTTGTAATTGTTTCTCTTTCACATTTTCCATTAATTCAAGCTATACATTTAAATTTTTTTATTTTTCAAGATATTTCATCAAATTATGAATATCTTCCAGTAACATAGATTTTTATTTAAGACAATATTCTTCATACATTTCCTTAAAATATTCATTTTTCAATTTTTTCGACATCTCTTTCACATATAATAGTCTTTCAAAGTCATTGTTTTTACCCTCTTTTTAGAGAATATTCGAACAATGTCTCTTGTAAAAAAATACTAATTTTATGCTAAAATAACTTTTCATCCATAACATTTAAAATAATTTCAATTTTTTACAGAAACTTCAGGGAATTCTTTAGTATCAACATCACAATTATCCTCTTTATCATCCTTAGATAGAAATATTATCTTTTTGGACTTGGAGAAACATTTATTCCTTCCCATGGAATAAGATTTATAATTTTAATCATGTTTCTTAAAATATATTGTTGAACTTCTAAAATATTAGTAATTTTATTCTTTATCTTTTAATCAATGTTATTTATGAGAAAATGGCTAATATATACACAGATAAATCATTGTAGTGATAATTTTATTTCGTACCGACCAATGCATATTTTAATATTTTTAGAAAATAAGGGAAACATTTTAAAATTCTTTTTCTAAATTTATATTTTGTGTTAGAGTCATAAAATTCTTTATCATTGAAAATTTTCTTGTATTTCCCATTATTGGAACCTTTAAATGAAAATCCTTAATCAAAATTTTCATTTGATTTCATAACATTCACTGTATTAATTTAATATTTAATGAGATTTCAATATATGCCATCGAAATATAGAGTTTTTGGATCGCAATCATCCAAAGAACAATCTTTATCCAGAAAAGTCTATAAAAATTTATAGAATTTTTATAATGAAAATGGAATCATAAACATTTTCACAAAGAAATCTTATGAAACTAACAATAACATTAAAACATAAGAACAAGCCTCCAAAAAATTCACAACAACCCATTTTAAAGAATCCTTAATTTTGACTTTATATTTGTATATTTTTTATATATACTTTCGTATTCCATTAATAGATATTTTTAATCGTATCTTAAATACATATTGATATTTGAAATTATTTTTCTCTATGAAATTGATATTCAGAGAGTGATAAAAATAAATCATTTTAATCCCTTCATCCATTCTCCAAATTTTTTTTATTGACAACTATAAGGTGAACATTCTTATAATAATGACTAAATACATATATAAAATCCTCCAAACATTATAACCATGTGATGTATGATATAGAAATAATATATCATTTTAGGAAAGGTATTTTTTCCATAAATAAATGTAGGATTCTAACTGTTCACACAATCAAAACTATATATAGAATCTTCACATCAATATTCATTATCATATTAGAAGAAGGGAACCTTCTATATGATGACAAATGGTATGGACCATGTTAGATCATTATAATCACTAAAAGGGGGAGGGGTCAAATCAATGATATTTTTTCCTTTATGTTATCTTTTTTTTGAAACAAACTTTTCCTCTTATTAATGTATTATCAATTTATGAAAAAACCATTCACACATCCATTGGAACACAATAATTAACATGGTTCACTACTCAGCAAGGGTATCTAATCATTGACATGGTTTGTACATAATGAAATAATACACAATCCAATAGAAAAAAATTATTTTTTTATGTGGATACAATATGTAGTAAGTAATCACACACTTTTATAGATCTATGATAAAAAAATAGTGAATGTGATTCTTCTACCATGAAATATTTAAATATTTGTTTAAGAAGTATAAAAACCTTTAAAAATATTTTCTTAAATATTTCATTATGATTCTTTAATAAATATAAATTTTTATATTCGTAATGAGTATTTCTTAACATTCATAACAAGTAGTAAGAAATAACTTCTTTGAACACCGTATAACATTCAATTCAATCACTAAGTCTGATTTCTCTTTCAAATTATACTATTCATAAATGATTCAGTTCATGTTTTTGGTAGTAAACTAGAACCCTATTCATTCCATCCCATTACTTTTTCTATAAATTTTAAATATGATTCTTAATTCTAATCCATTCCATCTGATGAGTTTTTTTAGAAACACTTCCTTTTTCTCTAAAAACAACATAATCACTTAAATAAAGAGATTATTTGGTAGGGAATACCCGGCATGAAATTCTAGAAAAATATCTTGTGTGATTCCACTATCTAATCAAATTCTGAAGGAAAAATCTGTAGAATAACCACATTTTATCAATTTTCATGGGAATTTTGTACTGTTTTCTTTGTACTTTTATATATACGTTCTTTATAAGGTGATATTGTGGGAAACCCATTTCTTTTTCTATATCACTCAAATTATTGAACGCTGAATTTCAGGTTCATTTGATCTAAATTTGAAAACTTATCAATTAACCTATTATATTATGGATCCTTCTCAAATATTTATGAATTCTCTATAAATTATAAATTATAAACCTCACATGAATAAGTAATTTGAAAATTAATTTTACAAAATCTGATAGTCTGAAACATCTCTACTGATAAATATGTTTTTTATTCCTGTTTTCTTGACAAATTAATAACAAGTAATAAAAATATTTCTTAATATAATGAACAAAGACCAATATAATTGTATAAAATAATAATGTCATCTTCTATATGACAAAAAAATTTATCCACTTTCTCCATCTGTTCAACCACTATTCAGTCTGATGAAATTGTTTATGATGATATTTTGCATCTGTTGACATATCAGTAAAAATATCATGTCTACTGAGTCAGTATCAACATTTCAGTCAATGTATTAAAATAATATATAATGGATCGGTCTTTTAAATTTTTCTAATGGATTGAATTTTGAATATTGTATAATAGATAATTATTTGAATCACAACCAATGGATAGGTAATTGAAGCTCATGTAATGGTCTTGACTTTGAGGATCGTCCGACAGAATGGTCTACAAAGCTCATTTGATATATTGGTTAACCAAAAAACACTTGATTGATCACTATCTGCATCTCATCTGATGGACTAGTTTAATCAGGTGCATCTGATGACCTATATTCATTGTAACAGATCAAATTAGTAACATTTAATTTCATTAAATTGCATCAAATTCAAACATCCAGTCTTCTAGAAACATTTTGGTCAGAGAAAATTAATCTTCTTAAAGTACACTATAAAATAATCATTCTCATTTCTTCAAAAAAAATCATGACCATATCATGAATTCATCAGGATGTTTTAGGAACTAAAAAGATCTTAAATCCCACATTTATAAAAAATTTGAACATCTTCCTCAATATTATGACTTAAATATTTTTCTTCATCCATCTGATTAAATCAATATCAGAAAGATATGTCCAAGGAAAAGTATACCTAGAAATAAACATTCTGAGTAGGAAAATTCAATTGAAGTATTTTTTGAAGAAAGAATTGTCTAATCATTTGTTTCTGATACACCATTATGGTCAAATCATCATAAATTATAATGAAAGGATTTTGTATCAGATGTACAACAAACAAACACCATAAATAAACATCAACCATCCCTTATTATAAAATACACTTCATCCAATAAGGTATGAAAAGTATATGATAATTTATGTCATTAAAAACTAAAATGTTTTTTTTTATTTTTTATTTTTTATTTCAATTTTCAAATATATATTGGAATATATTCCTAAGTATCCATGAAAAATATAGTTTTTTAATAATTGAATATTATAAATAAATATTAATTTATAAATATACTTTTAATCTTTCTAAAAACCCTTCATGAGAATGTTTTTTTATTGTATATCTAAAAATAATAAATAATTCAACAATAATTATTTTAAATGTCCCAAATAATTAAAGAATACTTATTCAAAAAATGTAGATTTTAATTTAGAAAATACAATAGATGCTAAATCTATTTATGAATTATTACAACATGTCTCAAATTAATTGATAGATACATTCATAAATTTTAATGAAAATAAAATCCCATGTATATTTTTTATCATTATATGCTTATTTTATAGTTAATATTGAGATGTTATCCATATTTTATAATTTTACGTACTTTGAGTTGTTCTGATTTCATCTTCATTTGTGGTTTATTATTTTAGGTTACAAATGAAAAGTAATATTTTTCTTAAATATGATGGATGAGTAGTTCTTTTTTATTTCTTATCATCCAATTCACAATTAAAATTAAAAAAATAAATTGAAAAATGAATTACAGGATAAGTAAAAGGGAAAAATTTTCATTTCTTCAATGCATCATGTGTCTTCTCAATAAATGAATACTTTTTAAAAACTATAATTGAATTTATGTACTAAAACTAATTAATATAAATAATAATAGAATAATTAAATTAATGTTTAATATAATATATTATTTTTTAACATGTGAGTACTTTTATAATATATCATCACATGGGTACCATACTTTGAAAAACAATTTTACTGGTTTTCTTATTTCCCATCTATTTATGTCATTGAGAATTCCAATACCAAAGGTAATCATATAAATGCATCTAAAAAAATCCCTTCACATGCTATTGTGAATAAAAAATCACACCACATAATTATATGTATACATACAAACAACTTTGAAATAATTCTTTTTAATTTCAGTCCCCCAATTTTAGAACTTATAATTTTTATGCCATTTTTATTAGTATATGTATTTATGTTGTAACTTATAACATTAAACAATATCTCATCTCTCCATGTTATTATTAATTACTCTAAATAATATAAATTTATAATAAATTCATCCAATTGGTTATTGGTAATACATAAAAAATTAAATAATTAATATGTATCAATAAAAAATTAATAAATTAGTTTCATTTTCTGAAAACTAAAACATTTTTTTTGAAATAAAAACTTCTTTCTCATTTTTTCAAACAACCCTTATCCACATTGAATTTGTTTTTATGATCGCACCTGACTGGTGTAACTATATAATAATGAAAACAATTAGGTATGATTATGTACCAAAAATAAGAATAAACTAACTAGTGGATTGAAAATTAATTTCAATTATACATAATGTTAATGAAATGACATATGAAAATCTTGAAGTATATGTATTCATCCATATATGAAAAGACTAAGAGAATAATCACATGTATCTTCATATATTCTATAAATTCAATTATTATTAATATTGACTATTATAAACTCTTAAAACTATTTATGGAATATTAATTTTTTGGATAATAACTATCATACTCTATAAATGTTTAACGAAATCATTCCACTATTAGGAAAACATTCCCATCAGAAATATCTCTACAATGATTAGTGATCCAATATTTAATAAATAATATCCCGTGATAGAATTTACATTAAATTTCTTTGACACATTTTTCTACTTTTCTAAGAACATTATGTTACCAAAATTATTAAAATATATAAAATTTTATATTCATGAAAAATAATTTTTATTAGTTTCTTTAAAATTTCAAGTGATTCAAAAAATATTAAATTTCTTTACAAGGAAATCCCTATATTTTCTATCTTGTGTAACCAATTAAAAGTTGGATACAATTTTTATATTAATAAGGAATAAAAGGTTATCTTATATCATATGATTAGTCTGAATAATAACTAAACTCTCACTTCCCAATAGCATGATTGTTATTGAAAAAACATTATAATGTGGGATTATATAATTATTTTAAAAAATAACTCTATCATGAACATTCATACTATAAAAAAGAGGTTAAATTTTATATTATTGTTTGATACCTCATTGTTGGTTAGAACATTATTAATTAATTTAACAATGAAAAATTTCTTACCATGCATACAATAAAGTTAAATTATTATTATTCCTTATGAGAAAAATTATTATATTTACCATGATTTTTTGTGTAGAATATATAAAATTATTGGAATTATAAAATTATAAAAATTTAAACATTGGTCTAATTTGTGGTAAAACAATGTTTGTTACATGATGGAACCGTAAGAAGGTGTTGAATCAAAGTGTTTCTCAGTATTAATAATTTAAATTTATATAAAAACATAAACATTACTTCCCATTCATATATTGACCTATTATTATTAAGGGATAGTTTTAATTCCTTTTTTATGTTTCAAAATTAACAAAAAAACATGAATTTAAAATGTACACCATCAACAGATATGTAAATGGAACACACAATATTTACTTTGATAACCCAATGTGGTCTAGGCCTTTTGTTTGAGTAAGAGTTTACAACTCTGGTAGATTATTATCATCAAATAGTTATTATCATATTTATGGATAACTTAAAATGCTTATAGAATAAATATTGTATATTTAATTTATTTTTTAACATGGACTCTTTCATGAAAAAATATGACAAAAATATAGATAATAGGTCTGGGTTATATTTCACTCTTAAAATGTTTCTCATTTTATCATACCTTTATTACTCTTCATTTATCATCCTTCTATTTTATAATTCCATATAAGAAAATATTCACCTAACTTACAAAAAAGAGTTATCAAATATGTATCAGAAAACATATATATCTTTTAATAAAATGGTTATTATTTATTGCACATTTTATATTATTCTTATTTATATGTTCATACAAATTATGAATAATAAAATAAAATAATTTTTATTTATCACTATTTTTAATCATTTATCCTTCTCATCCAGAACCTATTAATTTTGTATCTTCACATGTGCCCAACTAAACTTATTGAATACTTCTACATATTCACGTGAAATTCCATGAAAATATTATCAGACATCTTCTTTGCCAATCTATTATCACCTTAATGTGATATTATCCTCCTATATAATAGATTTGTAAAAAATATTAAACAACATTGAACATCATAAATTTATGAATTTTTATGTATTCAGTAATAACCGTGTATACAATGTTATATCCTCCATCATTACATCTCCTCCGTAATTATTCCATGAATATCTTATCTAATTTGTGTTTCTGATAAATCAATATATATTCATTTAATAACATAAAAATTTATGAAACCACCAATATACATTGATTAAATTATGCAACAACTATAATGTAAACATAATTTTTAACTCTATGATCCTTAATTTTCAACTTGATTCATATTATTGGTAATTTTGTTCAAAATACTCTATCTATAATTATTGTGCGATATCTAAAACCATTATTTCGACATTTCATTATCCATTCTATGGGAATTTCTCATAATTTTAAAAAAATACACTATCTTTTATAAAATAACTTATCTTTTTTGAAAATCCCATTTAATCGTATTTTTGAAATAATTTTATTGATATCAAACTGAGTGATTTTATTCTTTTATGAATTATATTATTTATATCACTTTATATGGTATATATATATCATAATACATGTTAGTCCATATCACAATAGTAATGTGAAATATATGTTAATTGATAGTCCCAAAAGAGATTATACACCCTCATAGAGTGGGATGAGGTGAATCAATGGTTATCAAAAACACGATTTCTTGGATAATACGATTCTCATAATAAATTTTTATGAATAAATATTGATAGAGATGATGTGATTGTGATATATTCATAGAGAGTAAAGAGAAATACACATGGGTTTTTACAATCTCAACAAAACAAAATTTTCAGGTGGATAATCTATCATGTTAACCATTTGAGATCCTATTATACAAATTAAAATTAACTTTCAAAGGGAAAAAAGTAAATGAGAAAGGGTTTGTTTAAAATCAAATGACAATATTAACAATGGTGTCTAAAAATATGATGGTTCTTTAGTTCTCATAAAGCTTGGTTCCTATTGAATTTAGACATGGTGTGCAACCTTGATCTTATAATCAATAACTGAGAAAATAATTCATAAACTTCTACATGATTCTCTTGGTGTCCCTATTTTCTATCATAGACACACATCCATTGTTGGGTAACCCCGTAATCATATATTTAGCATATATTATGGAATGAATTATCATGTTTTGGTGAGACTGTAATAATAATACTATACTAAACAATAAATCCTAAAGGTATCAAATTATCTCATAATATAACTTAAATGCCTCTAGTCTTGATGGATAAATTATAGTATGGCGTCTATGATGTATCTAGAATGAGCAATCTATTACAATTTCTCAGTATAACTCACTATTATTTGGAACTTGTATCATGACATGGAACACCAAAAATTTATTGGACCAAAAAATACTCAAATATTTGTCTCAAATGTTCTGAAAACATGGCTGTTATGAATATGTAATGGTGTTCATTTCATCACTATAAAATATCATGTGAACCATTATCTCACAATTTAGGAGGAAATGATTTCCAACTAGTTAAATATTAAGATCTCAAGTTTAGGTTTTTATTGAAATTTTTTCTCCCAAAAATTACTCACATGACTTCACATGATTCAAACCATCCAACATTGGTCTGATTCATCTTAAATAAAAAAAATTATCTTATCCCATCATATTATCTCCCCAAAATGATATTTTCATTTATTATAAACTCATTCTCCATTAGTATCATCACGATTCTCAAAAAAGGCTACAATGTGACTTCATCTCATGTTAGAATAAATAATTATATTTACTTATATTGTAATATAAATTCACTACTTACATGTGTTTTTCTCATCCAAGACATAGAATGATTTCCACCATTCAAGATATTGTTTTTTCATTAAAAGATGAAATTTTTTCTTCTATTTATTATAAATTTACAGCAAAATAAAAGGATCTTCAAATTCAAACACGATTATTTTTCAACAAAACATAAATTAAAATCACCCAAATCCATGATTGAATTTACAAATAAAACATGTTATGACATGAATCCAATAATAAGGTCTTCAGAACACCACATAATATGATATAAAGTGGATTATAAGAGAAATATATCGTTGACAAAATATCAATTCCACATTGAACATAACTAAATTATGATAGAATAATAACTTTTACTATTAACAACATGAAGTGTTGTCAATATATCAATGTTATCTTTTGTATCCCCCTTTTTATCTAATGGAAATGAAATGCATGGATCGGTTGTGATCACTGAGAGGGGAGGGGTGAATCAGTGATAACTTTTTCTTTTTAAGAATTGTTCCCTTTGAATTATCAATTCAACCTCTGCAGCTGGTTAAGGCCTAGATCTTCTCTTTTAGTGGTGCAGTGATAATGAAAGCACAGAACACAGAGATTTACAAGGTTCGGTACAAAGACCCACTCCTTTCCGTGTTGGTTACACCCCCCAACCCGGATTCTTCACTATGCCAAAAGATTTTTACACAGTAATTGGTTATACCCCCCAATTACAAGTTGGTTAAACCCCCCAACTCCACAGCATCATCTTCATCATGGCTCCACTTCACTTCTTCAAAGGTGTTGTTCAAAACTTCAAGTAGCTTCAACAGTCTTCAAAAGATCTCGTTGGTCTTGATCACCAAAAAAAACCAATCACATTAGAATGATCATTTCTTTTGCATTCACACACTTAAGTGTGTAATCCTCTTCTTCTCAAAGTTGGTCTTCTTCACTTGTGCACACACAAGGCTAAGCCTCGGGTCTTCCTCCTTTCACACACACGCCCAAGTGTGGTAAATGCTTCACCCAAACTCAAACACCAAATGAGGCGCGCAAGGGGTGCAGCCTCACTTTTTCAATAGCCGTGCAAGGTGTGTGGACGGCCTCTGTCGCGCAGGGCGTGACACCCATGGGCACGCAGGGTGCAACCAAGCGAGGGGCGTGCAAGTACACTGCCCGAGCTCTTCTTCCTGTCGCGCAAGAGGTAGCGCGCATGGGACTTCTTCGGGGCCTCGAGTGGCTCTGGGATTGTCAGTCGTTCAAGAGGCGGCGCAGAGGTACTTCGCGTAGCTCGGATGGCTTCGCGGGACTCTCGAGTTCTCAAAGGATCAGCAGCATTTCCAAGGGCGCTGGACTTCTCATTTTATAGGCGAGGAGTGTGAATAGAGTCCACGGGATCCAAAACTCGAACCCCCCGAGATCTGCGGCATTTTGAAAACTTTAAACGCGTTAAATATCTTCCGCGTATCTCGTTCTTCTTCTCTGTTTTAATGCGGGTTTTCTATTTTTCGGTTTCCTTCACGTGCATGCGTTTTCGAACACATGCATGTCTCTGTTTAGGCTCATGCATGCAAAGCATGCTCTCCACGTGGCCTCGGCATTATATTTGTCCTCGGCCGAATCTCGAAGTCTCCCATCCATCGTGTGCATGCATAGTTTATTGCATTAATGGGTTCCTCATGGACATACGAGCACAATGGAACCTTCAGCTCCTTCAAAGGTGGCCGGGAGCTCGAATTTTGTCATTGGGAGGCCTCTGGTTCGAACGGAGGTTGCGGGTGGTATTCGGGCGAGCTCAAGGGTGAAGACGGACGGGGAGCCTTCGGATCAGGCGATCAAATAACCTCGGACGGCCTGGATCAGATCGCGAATGGCGCGATTAGATGAGCGGCTCGGATCGCACGCGCGATCAATCATGCGGCTAGGATTCGCTCCGCAGAAAAATTCTGCATCCCACATCGAAGTCGCGGCCGGGTTTTCCGTGGTTTATCAAACATCCACTGCCATCCATCCCACAATTGAACTTATCCCCTCACGGTTCCTCCCCGCACCATGTTCTCTCTACGGGCGCGCTCTGTGCCCACCTCTGCTCCCTGCGGGCGTGCCACTGGCGCCTACTATGCACCTTCGGGCGCGCGCTCGGGCGCCCATGCTTCGCAGGACCTGATCCCCTGCGTGGCCCCGGGCTTACACACGGCCCGGCCTGTGTTCCTCATGGAGTGCCCTAGCCTCGAGGGTTCCCCATGGGCGTGGCGACCTTGAGTCCCACATGTGCCTTGGGTGATGACCCTCGGCTGGCCTCCTTGGTGGCCTATTTTTTGGAAAAGGAAATGAATAAGGACTTTGTTAAGAAACAAAGTACTCCCAATATAAAATGCCAAATGCCACTTCTTCCAAGCCAATCTTCCACTTCTCCATTCTTCTTCTTCTTCAAAATAATTCCTCCACCTTCTCATCAATTTTTGTTCTTCACTCGGGAGGGACTTCACAAAGGTTTCTTCCTTCAACCGAAGCTCCTGAATCACATAATCTTCAATGTTCTTTAGTTATCCAATCAGAGATCAAGTTGGATCATCTTCAATTCATCATGCACTAAGAGATAGTGCATGGTTTTCTTTAATCCACTTCATCCACTTAGGAGGTGTGGATGGATCATCTTCATCTCCTCCTGCATTTTCTTAACAATGCATGGTCTTCTAATAATGTGGTGACATTGTATCTAGTTGATACAAGTTCTTTGAACTTAAAGAGCAGCTAAACAATCGTCAGATGTAATGATGCATCTCCAATCATTAGTCTTCAAGCTCTACGTCATCAGTTGACACATAGTGACATGTTATTGACAACAAATGCAATCACCTGGGCACAACAATCTCCCCTTTTGTATTTGGTTGTCAATACTCCGAAGCACATTTTGAAGAATGTCACAATGTGTATGTGCTGATTATTTCTCCCCCTTATTGGCCAACAAATGCAAAGGGATGAATAGGAAGTCATTCCCAAAATGCATAACTGCTTGACTCAGCAACTATTGATCCCCCTCAAGGGATGCACTCATTTCCTTCAATTCCCTGCATGTCAGTACAAAAACATATAAATTTAGGGAATAAGGAGGGACCTTTCTCTTCCAAAAGTGAGAGGAGAAGGCTGAACATGAAGTTTCAGCCATAGTTCAACAAATCTTTCTGTAGGCATAGATTTGGTGAAAATATCTGCCACCTAATCTTGAGTAGAAATGTAGTCGAGATTGATGTCTCCACTAGAGACCCTTTCTTTGATGAAATTATATATTATATAAATATGCTTGGATCTGGAGTGTTGTATAGGATTCTTAGACAAGCCAATTGCACTTTGATTATCACATAAGATCCTCAATGGTTTTTCAGCTTTAATTCTCAAATCTACTAGCTACACCTGCATCCAAATCATTTGTGTACATGCATGTGTAGCTGCCACATACTCTGCTTCGGTTGTGCTCAATGTTACAGAATTTTGTTTCTTGCTATACCAACTAACACATCCTTCTCCCAGAAAGAAGGCTCCACCATATGTGGATCTTCTATCAGTGCAATCACCAGCCCAATCAGCATCAGTGAATCCCAACAACTTTATGTTTGTACTGTGTTTCTATAAGAGTCCATAGTTGAGGGTTCATTTTACATATCTCAAGATTCTTTTAGCTGCTGATAAGTGAGATTCTTTTGGGTCACATTGAAATCTTGCACACAAAGTCACTACATATGTTATATCAGGCCTTGAGGCCGTGAGATAAAGGATACTGCCAATAATTCTCCTGAACTCTTTCTAATCAACATTGTTGCCTTCTTCATCCTTGCATAGTTTGGTTCCAATAGAAATGGGTGTTGAGACTTCCTTTGCATTCTCCATTCCGAACCTTTTCACTATGTCCCTTGCATACTTTTCTTGTGAAAGAAATATAGATTTTTTTCTTTGTTCCACCTGAAATCCTAGAAAATATGTCATTTGACCAAGCATGGGCATTTCAAAGGTTCTCTTCATCTGCTCAGCGAATTCTTCATATAGTCCTTCCTTGTCTCCAGAAAAAATAATATCATCCACATAGATAATGACTATGAGAGTACCAATGGTCATTTCTCAGACATAGAGATTACTGTCAACTGTTCCTTTGACAAACTTCATGCTCTTAAGACAACCATCCAACTTGGAGTACCAGGCTCTGGGAGCCTGCTTTATCCCATGCAATGCTTTCTTCAATCTGCATACCATGCTACCATCTTTGTCTAGAACAAATCCCTCTGGTTGTTCTATATACACTTCTTCTTCAAGATCTCCATTTAGGAATGCAGATTTCACATCCATCGGATAAACCTTGTACTGCTTGTGTGCTGCAACTGCTAAGAACATTATGATAGTCTCCAGTCTTGCAACTGGTGCAAATGTTTCTTCAAAGTCGATTCCTTCCATTTGTGAATACCCTTTGCATACAAGTCTGGCCTTATTTCTTGAAACTTCCCCTTTCTCATTGAGTTTGTTTCTGAAAACCCACTTTGTCCCAATTACATTTTTATTTTTGGGTTATAGCACAAGATCCCAAGTGGAGTTCTTTTCTATTTGATTGAGTTCCTCATGCATAGCTTGTATCCATTCCTCATGTTCAACTGCTTCAGCCACTGTGTGGGGTTCCACTTGAGAAACCAATGCAGTGTGATCTTCCAATCTCAATCTTCTCCTAGTTTTTACTGAGGACTGTGGGATACCAAGGACATTTTCTGTGTCGACATGTTTCTTCAATTTATTGTATCTCCTTCTTCCATCTTCATTACCTTCCTCTTCATCACTGGTGTGTTCAGAGTTGATCTCACCAGCAGTTGGTGTTGGCTCAGTTAATTCTTCATTCTTTTTTTCCAAGGTTGTGTCATTCATTGAGTCATCATCATTATCCACAGTGTATGGTTTGGTGTTATTTTCAATTATTCTGACATCACTGTAGTCAATAATTTTGTTCAACCTCTTATTCCAGCATCTGTAGCCTTTTCCATCAGGTATGTAGCCCATGAAGATTCCTTCTTCTGCTTTTTCCTCAAACTTTCCCAGATTAATGTTTTTAATCTTGATGATGCATGGACTGCCAAAGACTCTGAAGTACTTAACAGTTGGTTTTCTGTTAAACAACATTTCATAGGTTGTCATTTGTGTTTCTGGTCTTAGAAGACATCTATTTTGTATGTGTATAGTTGTGTATACTGCTTCTCTCCAGAAAAACTTAGAGATATTGTTCTCAGCCAACATAGTCCTCCCCATTTCAACTATGCTTCGATTCTTCCTTTCAGCCACTCCATTTTTTTGTGGAGTATATGGTGTACTGTATTGATGCTTGATTCCATTCTTGACCAAATAGCTTTCAAAATTATCACAAGTGTATTCTTTTCCATTATCTGATCTCACTTTCTTGATACAGATTCCATGTTATTTCTCAGCCTGCCTCCTGAAGTTTTTGAACATCATGATTGCTTCTGACTTGTGTTTCATGAACATGACGTTGGTCATCCGAGTGTAATCATAAATGAAGGTTATAAAATAGAGATCTCCTCTTGTAGACTTTTGTATCATCGGTCCACATATGTCTGTGTGAATGAGTTCAAGAGGCCCAGTAGACATGATATCTTCTCCTTTGTGTGAACTATGGGTCAGTTTTCCCTTCTGACATGTGTCACAAATTTCATCTCTTTCTCTCTTTAATTTGGGTAGATCTCGTACAATATTGTACTTCAGAATTTTACTCATACTTCTTTGACCTAGATGGCCAAGTCTTATGTGACAAATATTTTTTTCATCTTTAGAACTAAGATGACAAGAATTGATGAACTCACCAATTTGAAATAGGTTTCCAGTGGTTCTTCTTCCTTGAGTGATGATTTTTTCATCTTTTGAGCTCTTGATGATGCATGAATCCTTCTGGAACAACACCTCATGTCCATCATCACATAATTGGCTTACACTCAGTAGGTTGTGCTTTAATCCTTCAACAAACAACACATCATTGGATTTTAGATTTTTTGTTTCAATTATAGCCTTTCCAACTCCCTTGATTTTCAGAGAACGATCATTTCCAAACACCACGGTTCCTTCCACATGACTTTCAATATTGCTTAGAATTTTTGTATCACCAGTCATGCGGGATGAGCATCCACTATCAAGAATCCATGACTTGGTTTTACTGCTGGATTTTAGAGCCACTTCAGAAAAGCATGTGATTTCATCATTGGTTTCTTGAATGCCTTTCCCTTTCATGTATTTGACTTTTTGTTTAGGAAGAGTTTTCATACATTTATCAGCTCTATGACCTTGTTGGTCACATCTTCCACAAGCTTCACTCAGGCAGTCAAATGTGTTTTGAATTGGAGGTTTTGATTCTTTCTGCAAAACACTCTTTGTTTCAGGATGTCTCCCCCTTGACTCATGCCTCATGCTTGGAAGAGACAAGTTATACCAGCATGCATAGGCCTTATGTCCAAACACACCACAACACCAGCAGTAGCCTCTGAACCTTGAACTTCTTTGTTGATAAGAGTCATGTTGTAATTTTCTGTCCAAGATTTGAGTAGTCCTTCCTGAGGATTTCCTTTCTTCCATTGAAGATGATTTTACAAAGGTTTGTTCATGCCATGTTTGTCTCAATTTTATCTTTGATCCTGCATTGTTAGAAATAACAGATGTATTTAGAGATTTACTTAGTGGTAAATTGACTTGCCTCTGAGCACCAGCATAAGATGATTCTGTCTTGACCTCAACAGCCTTGTTGAAGTCTTCTCTCATCTTTTTCAAGCTATTCTCTGCTTCAATCCACTTGGAATGTGTTACTGATTGCTCTTCTTCTTTGAGGTGAAGTTTCTCCTCAAGATCTTTTTCTATCTTGTCCAGCTCGGCTACCTTCAGTTTGTGTCTCTTGATTTCATCAATGTACATTGTCTCTTTCTTCATACATTCTTCCAACTCCTCAGTCATCATTTTGGTTTCCTTTTGTAACAATCTCTTCTCTTTCTTGAGTTCAGTGTTCTGTTCAAGGCAATCCACTAGTTCATCTTTCAATATGTGTTCGAGCTCTGTTCGTTCACTTTCATCATCTTCACTGCTGCAGGTGTGAAACCCTTTTTCCACATGAGCCATAAAATTCGTTTCTTCTTCTGATTGACTGGCTGAAGTGAAGTCTGATTCTTCCTCTTTGCTTACATAGCTTCTTCTTTCACCAAGAATGATCCTTTTCTTTCTTGCACCAAATCTGTTTCCTTCTCTTGGGTATCTACTCCATTTCTTCTTTTGTGACTTATCATCTTCAATATCTGGAGCACTAGATCTTTTCATAGGATAGTTAACAGCAAAGTGTCCGATGTTATTGCAATTGAAATATCTCTATGGTGATTTCCCTTTTCCCCTGAATTTAGTTTTTCCAAACCATTTAGATAAAAGAGAAATAATCGTGTTGAGATCTTCATCCTTTTCTTCATTGTCAGAATCACATGATTCTAGGACTTCGTCATCTTTTATCTTGAGTTGTCTCATGGCCTCAAAAGCCATCTCATCCTTGATCTTCTTCTTGAATACTGGGATCTTCCTCATTTCATATGCAATGATAATGTGGTGTAGTTCATCAAGAGAGATATCATCTCTGTCTTCTAATGCTGAGACTTTGGGGTCAAACCTGTCAGGAAAATTTCTCATTAGTTTTTTAACAATAGTGGAGTCCTCCAACTTTTCTCCAAAGCCCCGAATGTTACTTACAATTTCATTGACTCTTGTGAAATAATCATCAATATTTTCTTCTTCTCCCATCTTGACATCTTCAAACTTGCTTCTCCAAATTTGTAATTTGGCTTCCTTGACTTTCATGTTGCCTTCATAACTACTTTCCAATTTGTCCCAAATTTCTTTAGCATTCTTGAGTCCCATGACTTTTGTGTATACCTTTTCTGAGAGTGACATAAGAATGGCATTTTGAGCTTTACCATCAACTTCCATATTTCTTTTCTCATCGAGTGTCATAGTAGCTTCATTAGCAAGAGGAGGGAATCCAAATAAGGCTGCATCTCTAACATCAAGGCCGAGAGATAGAAGGTAGGGCAACATCCGATTTTTCCAGCTGTGACAATTCTTTCCATCGAATGTAGGGACACCCCTACTATTAATAGAATTTAGATTGTCCATTTTCTCATAAGTAGATCCTAACAGAGGGAACCTCCCTCTGATACCACTTGAAATGCCTGGATCGGTTGTGATCACTGAGAGGGGAGGGGTGAATCAGTGATAACTTTTTCTTTTTAAGAATTGTTCCCTTTGAATTAACAATTCAACCTCTTCAGCTGGTTAAGGCCTAGATCTACTCTTTTAGTGGTGCAATGATAATGAAAGCACAGAACACAGAGATTTACAAGGTTCGGTACAAAGACCTACTCCTTACCGTGTTGGTTACACCCCCCAACACGGATTCTTCACTATGCCAAAAGATGTTTACATAGTAATTGGTTATACCCCCCAATTAAAAGTTGGTTAAACCCCTCAACTCCACAGCATCATCTTCATCATGGCTCCACTTCACTTCTTCAAAGGTGTTGTTCAAAACTTCAAGTAGCTTCAACAGTCTTCAAAAGATCTCGTTGGTCTTGCTCACCAAAAAAAAACCAATCACATTAGAATGATTAGTTATTTTGCATTCACACACTTAAGTGTGTACTCCTCTTCTTCTCAAAGTTGGTCTTCTTCACTTTTGCACACACAAGGCTAAGCCTCGGGTCTTCCTCCTTGCACACACACGCCCAAGTGTGGTAAATGATTCACCCAAACTCAAACACCAAATGAGGCGCGCAAGGGGTGCGGTCTCACTTCTTCAATAGACGCGCAAGGTGTGCGGAGGGCCTCTGTCGCGCAGGGCCTGACACCCGTGGGCACGCAGGGTGCAACCAAGCGAGGGGCGCGCAAGTACACTGCCCGAGCTCTTCTTCCTGTCGCGCAAGAGGTAGCACGTAGGGGACTTCTTCGGGGCCTCGAGTGGCTCCGGGATTCTCAGTCGCACAAGAGGCTGCAGAGAGGTACTTCGCGTAGCTCGGATGGCTTCGCGGGACTCTCGAGTTCTCAAGGGATCAGCAGCATTCCCAAGGGCGATGGGCTTCTCATTTTATAGGCGAGGAGTGTGAATAGAGTCTGGGGGATCCAAAACTCGAACCCCCGAGATCTGCGACATTTTGAAAACTTCAAACGCGTTAAATATCTTCCGTGTATCTCGTTCTTCTTCTCTGTTTTAATGCGGGTTTTCTATTTTTCGGTTTCCTTCACGTGCATGCATTTTCGAACGCATGCATGTCTCTATTTAGGCACATGCATGAAGAGCATGCTCTCTATGTGGCCTAGGCATTATATTTTGCCTCGGCCGAATCTCAAAATCTCCCATCCATCGTGTGCATGCATAGTTTATTGCATTAATGGGTTCCTCATGGACAGACGAGCACAATGGAACCTTCATCTCCTTCAAAGGTGGCATGGAGCTCAAATTTTGTCATCGGGAGGCCTTTGGTTCGAACGGAGGCTGCAGGTGGAATTTGGGCGAGCTCAAGGTTGAAGACGGACGGGGAGCCGTTGGATCAGGCGATCAAATAACCTCGGACGGCCTAGATCAGATCGCGAATGGTGCGATTAGATGAGCGGCTCGGATCGCACGCGCGATCAATCATGCGGCTGGGATTCGCTCCGCGGAAAAATTCTGCATCCCACATCGAAGTCGCGGCCGGTTTTTCCACGGTTTATCAAACATCCGCTGCCATCTATCCCACAATTGAACTTCTCCCCTCACGGTGCCTCCCCGCACCATGTTCTCTCTGCGGGCGCGCTCTGTGCCCACCTCTGCTCCCTGCGGGTGCGCCACTGGCGCCCATGCTTCGCAGGACCTGATCCCTTGCGTGGCCTCGGGCTTACACACGGCCCGGCCTATGTGCCTCATGGAGTGCCCTGGCCTCGAGGGTTCCCCATGGGCATGGCGACCTTGAGTCCCACATGTGCCTTGGGTGATGAACCTCGGCTGGCCTCTGTGGTGGCCTATTTTTTGGCAAAGGAAATGAATAAAGACTTTGTTAAGAAACAAAGTACTCCCAATATAAAATGCCAAATGCCACTTCTTCCAAGCCATTCTTCATCTTCTCCATTCTTCTTCTTCTTCAAAATAATTCCTCCATCTTCTCATCAATTTGTATTCTTCACTCAGGAGGGACTTCACAAAGGTTTCTTCCTTCAACCGAAGCTCCTGAATCACATAATCTTCAATGTTCTTTAGTTATCCAATCGGAGATCAAGTTGGATCATCTTCAATTCATCATGCACTAAGAGATAGTGCATGGTCTTCTTTAATCCACTTCATCCACTTAGGAGGTGTGGATGGATCATCTTAATCTCCTCCTGCATTGTCTTAACAATGCATGGTCTTCTAATAATGTGGTGACATTGTATCCAGTTGATACAAGTTCTTTGAACTTAAAGAGCAACTCAACAATCGTCAGATGTAATGATGCATCTCCAATCATTAGTCTTCAAGCTCTACGTCATCAGTTGACACATAGTGACATGTTATTGACAACAAATGCAATCACTTGGGCACAACAGGAAACAATAAAATAAACACAAGTTCTCTTCTCCAAAAACAAAATTCCAACACATAAATCTCCCATTGATTCATAATGATTATAAAATCTTCTTCCACAATGATAGTCACTCGTAATAGAAATTAACGTTTCTCCCCATTTACACGAAGGCTTAAAATTTTTTATTATATGTTTTTTAAAAAATAAAAGAATTTAATGGTAGAAAATACTCAAGAAATAATTTTTTTTTTGGAAGGAATCACTCTATAAAATAACTCCCACGTGTTGAAATTCATTATTTAAATAAGATTTGTTAATATATTTCTATGTATATCTATTGTAATCTCATTCAAATAAAAACACACCAATATTTAGCTTCTACTTGATGAAATGGTGCATAATTTAAATATTCTTAAAACATGAATTCCACCCTAGATTCAATGACAAGTTTATTACACATTTATTATCACTGCCAATCAAAGAGGGTATTCAAAATTCATCATCTCAAATTATCTTATTATTCTCAATATATTTCTCAAAATTTTTATTTTCAAATTTAGTTAATTATTTAATAATATTATTTTTATTACATTTGAAATAAAAATATTAATTCCAAATTATTTCTTATAGAACCCATGATACAATATTCATGTATAAAATACAAGTTGGGTATTAGTAAAAAATACCTCTATACCTGAAGTAACATAATTTTTTATATCTATCTATTTATGGTTCTCTCATAAATTAAATGATTGGGACTCCTCAAAAACATTTCACAAACCAGTCACATAGTTGTGAGTACCTTCATCAGGGAGTGGACAATAATATTTTCTAATTGTTTAAAAAATAGTGTACAAACTACAATTCCAAATTTTATGTCTCATTTGGAAACCATATTGAATCTAAAATCATATTTAAAGGATGTTTATAGCTTACCAATGGGTATAGTTAACATAATAATATACTATTTGACAACTTGAGGATCCCAATTGGACTTTTTTGTCAAAATTTATAGATCTCAAAAGTTAATCATTTTTATAATGAAATACGAGATCACACACAGTTTCCTTAACCAGATCATTCACCCATTTTTTTGTACGACTGTCTCACTCATATCTCATTCCTAGGTCAGTGGGATCTCTAATAAATACATACTACCTACCTATATATTGATGGATGGATAATCTCATAGATTAGGATTCAAGGTGAGAGTTATTCCCATCCATTCTATTCAACCTTTATATTCTCATCCATCATATTCAACCATGGTGTTTCCCCATGCTCACATTTACAATGGAAACCCACCATCGATCACACTCCCTAGGGTGAGGACTTCTATCACACCTTACTAGGGATGACCACCTTAGATTACCCTCAATAGGGTGAGTCCCTATATTCTCCCTTATTACGTAGAACCTGATTGACCCACCATCAAAAGGTATATTTTTGATATTTGACAATAATGGGGAGAATCTAATTAGATATATATTTATAGGGAATGTACCCATATGTTCCGCCACTCATGTGACAGAAATTAGAAACCTGGAATTATGGAGAAGTCATATATTAATGTATCCCTCTACATGGGTTAATCTTCACCACTCTCCCTTATTCATACTAAGGAAAATATTCATCATTCTCTTATATCCATCGTCCAAGTTTCCTTACTAATGAGAAATCCACAACATGAAGCCTAAAACATGGGTGACCATATTAGGGATACTCTTCTTTCTTCATGGTTTAATCACTGTTATGCTATCCACCACTAGGGATAATCACCTTCACTATCCCTCACTAAGGATAAACACCTTCATTGACCCTATCATGGTTTCATTTTTTGAGTGGAATGAATCTACCAAAAAAAAATTTCTAGTTAAACATGGGATTATTGTAGCATTTTTGATGAAATAACACATATTTTATATATGTAATATTCATCAACATTTTAGTAGTACACATGAAAATAATACAGCCCCCCATAACTTCTATACTACTTAGTGTTGTAAACATGTTCTTCCACAAAATTATGACATTCCACCATTATGAATTTGTTGAGATTTATAATTTCTTCTATTTTTTAAAATTTTATTATTCAACATGTATTTATTTTCATCATCAATATAATCCTATGTATAAGAATAATTGAACTAAGAATTTTAAAATTTTGAAACATCTAAATTTTTAAATTTTTCAGTTTTGGATGCATACAATATCTTCCAGTTTTATGTATCCGATGAACATTTTTATTTTTTATTTAAACCGATAAAGATAAATTTTATTGATCATTATTAGGAACTCACTTCTAAAAACATTAACCAATTGTAAAAATAAATTTTTGAATCTTGTAACTCCCTACCAAGGTTTAGAGAACTATTTTTTAACATTTTGTAATTATTCCACTTTCACATTTACCTATAATTCAAGATATACAATTAAATTATTTTATTTTTCAAGATATTTCGTCAAATGAGGAATATCTACAAATAACATATATTTTTATTTAAGAAACTATTCTTCATACTTTTCCTTAAAACATTCATTTTTCAATTTTTTTACATCTCTTTCACATATAAGAGTCATTTGGTGTCTTTTTTAACCCCCTTTTTAGAGCATATTTGAAAAATGTCTCTTGTTCAAAACCAATAATTTTATGATAAAATAACTATTCATCATTGACTTTTAAAATAAATTTATTTTCTACAGAAACTTCAGTCAAATTTTTAGTATCAAAATTTACAGTTATACTCATTATCATCCTTAGGTAGAAAAATTATCCTTTTAGACTTGGATAAACTTGTATTACTTCCCTTGGAATAAGATTTATAATTTTTATCATGTTTCTTAAAATATATTCTTGAACCTCTAAAATAGTCTTCACTTTATTCTTCATCATTTCTTCGATGTAAATTTTGAAATATATTTCCAATATATCCAAAGACAAATCATTTTAGTGGTAATTTTATATTGAACTGACCAATGCCTATTTTAAAATTTTTAGAAAACAAGGGAAACATTTTTAAATTATGTTACTAACATTATATTTTCTGTTATAATCATAAAATGATTCATCATTGAAAATCTTCTCATATTTACCTTTATTGGAACCTTTAAAGGAAAGTCCTCAATCAAAATATTCATTAGATTTCATAACTTTCACTATATTAATTTAATATTTAATGAGAGTTCTATATATTTCATCCAAATATAGAGTTTGAGGATCACAATCATCCAAATAAGAAACTTTATCATGAAATGTATAAAATAATTCATATGATTTTCCCAATGACAATGGAATCATAAACATTTTCATAAAGAAATCTTATGAAACCGACAAAAACATTAAAACATCTGAACAAGTCTCCATCATATTCAAAATAATCCATTTTGATGAATACTTACTTTGGACTCTATATTTGTATACTTTTATTATATTATTTTGTATTCCATTAATAGATATTTTTAATCTTATCCTAAGTACCTGTTGATATTCGGACTACATTTGCTCTATGAAATTCACATTCAGAGGGTGATCAAAATAAGTCATTTTAATCCCTTCAACCACTCTCAAAATTTCTATTATTAACAACTATAAGGAGATAATTCTCATAATGAGGAGGAAATCAATATATAAAAGCCTACAAACAATATAACCATGAGATATATGATATAGAAATATTCTATATTTATAGGTAAGTTATTGTTTCCATAAAAAACTGGAAGCTTATAACTATTCACACAATCCGAACTATATATAGAATCTTCACATCAATATTCATCAACGTAGTAGAAGAAGGGAACCTTTCATATGATAAAATTTTTAATGGACTATGCGATATCCTTATAATCAGTAAGAGGGGTTGGGGAGAAATCAATGATATATTTTTCTTCTATGTTATATATTTTTTGAAACATCCTTTTCATCTTATAAAAGTAATATCAATTTATGAAAAAAACAATCACACATCCACAGGAACACAATAATTAATATGGTTAACTACACAACAAGGGTATCTAGTCCTTGAAATGGTTTGTACTTAATGAAATCATACACAATCTAATAGAATTTTTTTATGTGGATACAATAAGTAGAAAGTAAGCATACACTTTTATAGATCTATGATAAAATCAATAGTGAATGTGATTCTTCTATCATGAAATATGTAAATATTATTTTTAAGAAATATAAAAACCAATACAAATATTTTCATAAATTTGTCACTATGTTTCTTAAATAAATAAAATTTTTATTATTTTAATGAGTATTTCATAACATTCAGAACAAGTAGTAAGAAATAACTTGTTTGAGCAACCTATAACTTTCAATTTGATCAATATGTCTGATTTCACTTTCTGATTCTATTATTCAAAAATGACGCAGTTAGGGTTTTCTGTAGTAAACTAGAACCCAATTCATTCCATCCCATTTCTTATTCCATAAATTGTAAATAAGATTCCTAAATATAATCTGTTCCATCTGATGAGGTTTTCTAGAAATACTTCTTTGTTCTCTAAAACCAAAATATTCACCTAGATCAAGAGATTCCTTGGTAGGGAATACCTTGCTTGAAATTCTAGAAAAATATCTTGTGTGCATCCACTGTCTAATCCAATTCTGTAAGAAACATTTGTAGAACAACCACATTTTATCAATTTGTATTAGAATTTTGTATTGTGTTCTTTGTACTTCTATATATACGTTCTTCATAAGGTGAAATTGTGGGAAACCCATTTCTTTTTCTATCTCACTCAAATTATTGAACACTAAATATCACGTTCATTTGATCTCCATTTGAAAACTTCTCAGTTAATCTAAAATATTATGAAGCCTTCTCAAATATTACTGAATTCTTTATAAATTATAAATTATAAACCTCACATGAATAGGTAATTTGAAAAATATTTTTACAAAAACTGATAGTCCGAAACATCTCTATTGATAAATTTATTTTTCGTTCCTATTTTCTTAACCCAATTAATAACATGTAATTAAAATATTTCCTAATTTAATCAACAAATACCAACATATTTGTATAAAATAATAATTCCATATTCTCTATGAAAAAAGTTTTTATCCAATTTTTTCATCTGTTCAAACACTCTTCAGTCTGAAGAAATTGTTACAGATGATATTTAGCAACTATTTACATATCCGTAAAAAATTTCATGTCTGTTGAGTCAGGGTCATCATTTCATTTAATGTATCAAAATAATATATAGTGGATCGGTCTTTGAAACCTGTCTAAAGGATTGTATTTTTATGATTGTATGATGGATCAATATCTGAATCACTTATGATGGATTGGTAACTTAAGCTCAACTAATGGTATGAACTTTGAGGCTCGTCCGATGGATTGGTCTCAAAATCTCATTTGATAGATTGGTCAACCAAAACACATCTGATTGATCACTATCTGCATATCATCTGATTGACCACTTTGATTGGGTGCATCTGATGACCTATATTCATTGAAACACATCAAATTAGTAACATTTAATTTCATTAAATACCATTAACATCAAACTTACAGTCTTCTAGAAACATTTATGTCTGGAATAATTAATATTATTAAAGTACACAATAAATTACTCATTCTCTTTTCTTCAAAAAAATCATGACCATATCATGAATTCATTAGGATGTTTTATGATCTAAAAAGATCATAAATCCCATATTTATATTAAATTTGAATATCTTATTCAATTTTATGACATGAATATTTTTCATCATCCATCTGATTAAATCAATTATAGAAATATATGTCTAGAGACATGTATACCTAGAAAAAGAAATTCTGAGTAGAAAAATTCAATTGATTTATTTTTTGAAGAAACAATCTTCTGATCATATGTTTCTAACACACCTTCATTGTCCAATCATCATAAATTATAACTAACGGAGATTTAATGAGAGGTCAATCAAACAAACACCATAAAGAAATACCAACCATCCATTATTCTGAAACACACAACATCCAATATGGTACGAAATGTGTATGATAATTTTCATCCATAAAAAGCTAATTTTTTTATTATTTATTTATTTACATATTTCAATTTTCGAATGTCTATTGGATTATTTTCCTATATATCCATGAAATATAGATACTGGTTTTTAAAAATTCAATGCTAAAAATGAATATTAATGTATAAAGTATAGTTTTAATCTTTCTAAACACCCTTTATGACAATGTTTTTTATTATAAATATAAAAATAATAAATGATTCAACAATAATTATTTTAAATGTGCCGCATTTTTAAATAATACATATTCATAATATGTATCTTTGAATTTAGAAAATACCATAGACGCTGAATTTAATTATGAATTATTCCAACATTTCTCAAATAAATTGATTAATACATTCCTAAATTTTAATGAAAATAAAATCCCATTTTTATTTTTCATCATTATTTGCTCATTTTATAGTTATTATTGAGAAGCCATCCATATTTTATAATTTTGAGTATATAGAGTTGTTATGATTTCATATTCTTTTGTGGTTTATTATTTTAAGTTACAAATGAAATGTAATACTTTTATTAAATATGTTGGATGAATATTCCTTTTTTATTTCTTATCATCCAATTCACAATTACTATTAATAAAATAAATCTAATAATGCATAACAAGATATCTAAAAGGTAAAATGTATCATTTCTTCAGTGCATCATCTGTCTTCTAAAGAAATGAATACTTTTGAAAAACTATAATTGAATTTATGTACTGAAACAAATGAATATAAATAAAAATTTAATAATGAAATTAATGTTTAATATAATATATTATTTTTTAAAATTTGAAGTCTTTTATAATATATCATCACATGGGTACCATACTTAGAGAAACCATTGTATTAGTTTTCTGATTTCCCACCTATTTATTTCTTTGAGAATTCTAATACCACAAGGTAAACATATATATGCATGTAAAAAAATTTCTTTACATGATATTGTGAATAAAAAATAACAACACATAATTTTATGTATACATCTAAACAACTTTGAAATAATTTTTTTAATTTCATTCCCTCAATTTTAGAATATATAATGTCTATGTCTTTTTTCTATGTATATGTATTTCTGATGTTACTTATAATATTAAAACAAATCTCATCTCTCTATGTTATTTTTAATTACTCTAAATCATATAGAATTATCATAATTTAATCCAATTGGGTCTAGCTAATACATAAATAAATTAAATAATTAAGAAGTATCAATAAAAATTTAATAAATTAGTTTCATTTTCTGAAAACTAAAACAATTTGTTTAGAAATAAACTATTTTTCTCATTTTTTCAACCAACCCTCATCCACATTGATTTTTTATGATCGAACCCAACTAGTGTAATTATATAATAATGAAAACAATTTTGTATGATTATGTACCAAAAATAAGAACAAACTAACAAGTGGATTGAAAATTAATTTAAATTATACATAATGTTAATGATATGACATATAAAAAGCTCTATGTCTATGTATTTGTCCATAAAAGGAAATATTAAGATAATGGTCAATTGTATCTTCATATATTCTATAAATTCAATTATTATAATTTTATACTATTATAATGTTTTAAAAATATTTATGGAAGGACAATTTTTTGGATAATCACTATCATACTCAACCAATGTTGAACGAAATTATTCCACTATTAGAAAAACATTACCCTAGAAAATATCTCTAAAATGATTAGTGATCCAAGATTTAATAAAAAATAACCCTTGATATAATTTACTTCAAATGTCATTGAAATATTTTTCATCTTTTCCAGGAACATCATGTTACCAAAATTATTAAAATTCATAAAATTATATATTCATGAAATATAAATTTTATTAGTTTCTATAAATTTTTAAGTGATTCAAAAAATATAACTGTTTTTAACAAGTAAATCTATCCATTCTCAAACTTGCATAACTAATTAAAATATGGATACATTTTTTATGTTAACAAGGAATAAAAAGTTATGTTATATCATGTGCTTGGTCTAAAGAATAACTAAACTCTCACATCTTAATAAGTTGATTGTTGATAAAAAAAACATTATAATGTAAGATTATATAATTATTTCAAAAAATAACTCTATCATGAACAATCATACTCTAAATAAGAGGTCTAATTTCATATTATAGTTTGATACCTCATTGTTAATTAGAACATTATCAATTAATTTATTAATGCAAAATTTCTTACCATGTATACAATAAATGTAAATTATGATTTTTCTTTATGAGAAAAAAAAATTATTTTTTACCTTGATTTGTTGAGTAGAATATATATAAATATTGGAATTATAAAATTATAGAAATTTAATCATTGGTCTAATTGGTGGTAAAACTATGTTTGTTACATGTTGTTACCCTAAGAAGTTGTTGAATCCATGTTTTTCTCAGTATTAGTAATTTAAATTTATATGAAAACATAAACTTCACTTCACATTCAGATATTGACGGATTAGTATTAATGGAAAGTTGTAATGCCTTTTTTATGTTTCATATTTCATAAAAACATGAATTTAATATGTACTCTATCAACAGATAAGTAAATGGAACACACAATATTTACTTTGATAACCAAATGTGGTCTATTTATTTTGTGTGAGTAAGAGTTTACGACTCTGATAGATTATTATCATCTAATAGTTATTTATCATATTTATGAATAACTCCAAAAGCATATAGAATAAATATTGTTTGGTGAACTTATTTTATAACTTGGACTAATTCATGAAAAAGTACGAAAAAGTATAGATATTTCCAATGGGTTATATTTCACTATTAAAATTTTTCTTCATTGTATCTTACCTTTATTACTCTTCATTTATCACCCCCTTATTTTCTAATTCCATATATAAAAAGATTCACCTATCTCACAAAAAAGATTTCTCAAATATGTAGCGGAAAACATATATCTCTTTTAATAAAATGGATATTATTTATTGCACATGATATATTATTCTTATTTATATGTTCATACACATTATGTATATTACCATTATATTATTTTTATTTTTCACTATTATTTATCATTTATCCTTCTCATCCAAAATGTATTAATTTTGTATCTTCACATGTCTCCAACTAAACTTATTGAGTAATTCTACATATTCATGTGAAATTCCATGAAAATATTATCACATATCTCTTTGATAATCTATTATTATCATAATGTGTATTTATTCTCCACTATAGTAGATTTTTACTAAATCCTAAACAACATTGAAAATCGTAGTTTTATGAATTTTTCTGTATTCAGTAAAACCCATGTATACAATATTATATCCTCCATCATTACAACTCCTCTGTAATTATTCCATGAATATCTTATCTAATTTGTGTTTCCGAAAAATAAACATATATTCATTTAATAAGATAAAATATTAGGAAACCAATAAAATATATTGATTAAATTATGCTATAACTCCCATGTATACATAATTTTGAACTCTATGATCCTTATTTTTCATCTTGTCTCATATTATTGGTAATTTGTCTCAAAATATTGTATCTATAATTAATGTGAAATTTTTATATCCATTATTTCCACATTTCAATATCCATTCCATGGGATCTTCTCATAATTTTTAAAAAATAAAATATCTTTTAAAAATACATTATCATTTTTGAAAATCACATTTATTGGTATTTTTGAAATAATTTTTGTCAATATCAAACTAGTTTATTTTATGATTTTACAAATTATATTATTTCTATCACATTCTATTGTATATCTATCACAATACATGTTAGTCCATATAACACTAGTAATGTGGAATAGATTTAATTTATAGTCCCAAAAGAGAGTATACACCCTCATAGAGTGGGATGAGGTGAATCAATGGTTATCAAAAACACTAATTCTTTGACAATACGATTCCCATTATCAATTTGTATGAATAAATATTGATGGAGATGATGTGATTGTGATATATTCATAGAGAGTAAAAAGAAATACACATGGTTTTTTACAATCATAACAAAACAAAATTTTCAAGTGGATAATCATTAGTGTTAATCATTTGAGATCCTACAATACATATTAAAATTTATTATCAATGGGGGAAATGGAAATCAGAAAGGGATTTTTTTTGAAATCCAATGACAATAATAATAAGGAGTCTCAAAATTTGATGGTTCTTTACTTCTCATAATTCTTAGTTCCTATGGAATTTAGACATGGTGTACCACCTTGATCTTATACTCAATAACTTAGAAAACAATTCATAGATTTCTACATGATTCTCTTAGTGTCTCTATTTTCTATCATGCACACCCACATCCCTAGTTTGGTACCCCCATAATCATATATTTAGAATATATTATGGAATGAATTATCTAGTTTTATTGATTCCCTAATAATAAACCTTATTGAACAATAAATCCTAAAGGTATCAAATTATATCATAATATAACTTATATGACTCTATGCTTGATGGGTAAATTATAGTGTGGAATCTATGATTTGGTAATGTCTCGGATTTTTCCATGTATTTTTTTTATAATATAAGGGAATTAATTTGAGGCCAGGCTCTGAGATGGCGTGCAGTTCTGAGGACCGGTGAGCCCAGAACAAATGTTTGAATTTAATTTAGTAATTTAATTAAGCGCACGTGAGGTTTTCCTGAAAAGAGGAATAACTCCTGAAAGGGTGCTCGGATCAGAAATATAGTGGCGTCGTTGCGTTCAGAGTAGCGGTTTTACCTTAGGAGAGGCATAACATTGGTCGGTGCAGGTCGGGGGTGAAATATAGTTTTTGGACATAACAGTAATAAAATATTTAATAAAAATATTTTATTCTGCAGCAAAATCTTATTAAATCCATTGCAGCAGATATCATTATCATTTTTAAATAAAGGATAGCAGAGGGGTCCAGAGTTACAAACCTCATAACCTTGAAACCCTTGGCAGATTAGGAGTCTCTAGAGAAGACCTCCCGACGCATCAATGACGTTCTTGACAAAATTCACCAGCAACGACGATGTGGAGACCAAATCTTCGCCAACGAATGCTGCAGATCTAGGTAGGATGTTTAATTTGTGATTTCTTCCCCTTTCATGATTTCTATGACAAACGCGAGCTAATCCACGAATAGATTAGTCCACGGATCGATGGTTCTTGCAGGATGGTCTTTGCGTGTATTTTGGGATATTGAATCCATGTTGATCTAGTGTTGCTGATTTTTCTACATCGTTTAATCCTATTAACGGGAGCGGATCAATGCCGTGATGAATGATAGTGGAGGTTTGTTCCTCAAATTTGTTTCATTGGATTTCTACCCTTTATCTTCTTCGCGTTCTTCGCGGGGTGATGAACAACGGATCGTTGCACATCCGTTCTACGATGCAACAATCCCAAATTGTAGATCCACCCCCGAAGCGATGTCAAGGAGGTGCAACGATGGTTTCAGCGGACGATTCAGCGTAGATTGAGAGATATGGGTTTTCAGGTGTTTTTCTTCGGATGGATCGTGTAACAACCTGATATTTTATGATAAGTATTCTTTTTAATTTATTTCATTTCATGTGTTTTATGCTACAACAATATTATCTTGTTCTATACGCAATACTGTATTAGCTTGCAGTATACGCAACACTATTCTTAGATTGTGTTACATACAATTTCATGTTCGTTTGATAATAGTCATTCTACGCAAAATTGAGTGTATATATATATATATATTCAATGTATAAATGAAATATGGTTGGATTCTGTTTTATGAAACAACAATGGATTCTTGTATAACACGCAACCCTAACTTGGCTTTCATTACACGTAATCGCGACCTTCCTAGATAGTGTGTGTAGTACGCAATACCGGGTTTCAAAAAACAACAATATACTCTTATAATATTGTTATGGACTAGCCATTATGAATATTATTAACTAAAATTTGAATTTTATAACATTATTATTCATCTTACATATTTTCTAGAACATGGTTTGAGAACAAAATAAATTTTTCGGGTAAAATAAGTATTTTTTAAAAAATGCAGTTTTGCCGCCTTTTGATGGTGCAACCACATTAAATCTAGTTTTTGACATGTTTATAAGTTAAATTTGACAAAATAAAATTCTTCCTTGGATTTAGGATATAAAAATTTAATTTGGATAATGTTTTGATATTTTTCTGATAACTTTCATATTTTAATGAATAGTAAAAACACGCTATATTTTAATTTAAAACAACTTTTTTCATCGTAATAATTAATATGGTTAAATTAAAATAATTAATGGTTTTAAATTATAAATATAATATATTTTTACCATTTAATATAATGTATGTCATTCGAATTGATTTTACCTTGAATTCATAGGTTAAATCAATTTAATCTTTTCCAATGTTTTAAACAAAAACTCGTTTTCATTCAACAACAGGAATAATTTTAATTTAATTTATGAAAATGTTGTGTATTTAATTTGAAAAAATGGATTCCATATTTGGAATCAGTGGGTCCAAATTATGTCAATAATCTACATTTTATTTTTGGGCATTATGAATAGTAACTATGGTAAATCTTATATACCATAGTTGAAGGGAAATCTGGTAATTAAGGGTAAATATAAGATTAAAAAATTACCCTAACAACTTCCAAAATCCTATTGCATGACTAAAAGTATACCCATATCACCTAAGGGTCAGATTAGATTCATTTAATGAACTTTTTTAAGAAAATAATTTAATTATTATTAAAACCAAAGAAAGTGACAACATGTCACTCTCTTAAATCTTATAAGTATATTAATTTTAATTTAGTGATAAAATTCATGAAACATCGACCGTTAATAGTCTCCAAAAAGATAATAAAATTATCTAAATCATATGAATTTATTTATAATTTTTAGGGATTAAATAATTATCATTAATTGTGACACAATAGTGATGCAGAAATTGTTTATCTAGTGAAACATCAAGAATATAGTTTTTATTAAACTAATAGTGACTATAAAAGGCACAAAACCCTGATAAAAACTTATTTTTCATTTAAATTTAAACCATAATCATCCAATTGTCTAATATTTGACCCTTTGGAGCCTTATAAAAACGATTATGACACTTATATTCTTTTATATTAAATGATGCCAAAGTTGCCACCTTCATAATTTAATAAATATAACAATTTAAATATTGTGATTTTAAGATTATGAATTCGAGTAAAAGTATTATTGTGAAAGGTAATGGATTTAGTTTCATCATAGGATTTTATTTTTAATTTTTATACAACGAATAAGTATATTAAATAATTATACAAAATTGTTGTAGTAATTATTTTATTAAGAGGTAAACCAAATAAATGGATTAAAAAAAATAAAATAAATATTATATGAACTATTTAAGGTGATCCACTAATTTTATAGATAAATATTACATGATATGAATCTATTAAATCATTTAGTTCGAACATATCTCTTGTATAGGTTTTATTTAAATTCAAATAAATGAATATTGTCAAAATTGACACTATTGTTAATTTATAAAAATAACATATTATAAAATTGTTTAAAAATCACAAAAATATTTAAAAATTAAAAATTTATATTTATATGGTCTAAAATGTTATAAATTATCCAATTATGGATAATTCACAAAAAATAATTAATTATTTATAATAATTTAAAATTTATAATGTTATTACCAAAAATAAAATTAAATTTATTAAATAAGGATAAATCAAGTTGATAATGTTTAAAATAAATTCATAACATGTATAAATTTTATTGGTTGATGATATTACAACCCTATATCATCTAATATTCGCATTTGAGTCATTTTGGATGTTTTTAAGTGGGGTTGGCAAATAATATAAATTAATATTTTCTTATATTTCCAAAGGTGCCCCTCTCCTCTCTTATAAAAGAGCACCTCCTCCCTCTCATCCTCACACCAATTTGAGCATTCATGCTCGGCCAGCCTCTACCCATTTCACTTACCCACATTCTTAGAAACCTACTAGAGGTACTTGTCTTCTCAAAAGACCAACTATAGTGTCCTATGAGAAAGTTTAAAGGAGGCACTTCGAGAAAGAGGTAATACCTTCTACCGTTTTCATCAAGTTCCATTCTTCTTCTACTCCATCTTATTTAGTTGTTTCATTATGAAGTAATAACATCAGTATCACCAATATACTAATATGTTATTATAAATATTAAACAACCCCATTTCACATTCTATCCATCCTACGGAAAACAAAATCACCGCGTGTGCGTACGTACGAAATACCGTCTCCACGCCGTGGTGTAATCTGTTTTTCCAACACCACCTTACATGGATGGGTATAATGGTGTAAATAATAACTATGCATAGTTATTATAAAATCATACTAATTGTGATATATTATATCATCCACTCCAATTCAATTCAATAATTATGGAAATGATTTCATCGCTCGTGCATAGGTATGGACTACCGTCTCCACGACGTGATGAGATTCATTCTCCATGTTAACAATTAAAGAATGATTATAAAGTATATATAAGCAATAATAATGAAATATATGACATTATAAAGCTACTGGATTAATATATATATATATATATATATATATATATATATGTATGTCATCTACTTAATTCCATTCAACTCAAGAAGGAAACGAAAAAAGCGTTCATGCGTACATACGGCCTACCGTCTCAATGAACGGTGTATTTAGTTCCATTTATCGATCTATTATATATATGTATATTCTGAATAAATATTATATATAAATCATGTTTTATATTCTAGAATTAAGTAACCATGATCTAAGTAATCATATGAATAATTACAAGTCCAAACACAGACGACAAATGAAATGATTTTACCCAAAACGCAGCTTTAACATGGAATTTACAAAAGAACGGGTAATATACTGTCATAAGTGAAACATATATGATATCATAACAGTGAATATGATTTTGTAATAATTCAATTACATTATTTAAATGATTATACCGGAGGTTCGAATCCATACGAAGCATATCAAACCTAAGGTTGGGGATAACTTTTCCAATCTCGTTTTTATCCGAGATTGTTTATTCGTAAGTATTTACTGGTGTTATATTTATCATACATGTCCTTGTTTTATAAATTTTTTTCATGTATATTTAATGTCTTTTTTACCCATTTTTTGAATTTTACTACATTGTATGTATGAAATCTTTCTTTTACGAGATACTTTTTGACTTTTCCAGAAAAAGTACGAGAGGAATGTTTTTTTATCTTATATGACACAAATGGAATTTTATGGTTTTATAAAGACTTATTTTTATGAATCTTCTTCCAAAAGATTTCATGAATATTTTAAAAAAAATATTTTTCTTTTAAAATTGCATGATGTTTTGTGAAAAGAAATTGATTTTGAATAAGAAAGGATTTTTCCTCAAGAATTCATTTCAAGTGTTTTATCAAAACCATTTTACATATAAGAGGAAATTATTTCTTATGTGTATGTTTCAAGTAAAATGTCTCTATTATTTAAATGGTCTCACTTTTCTTATGATTATATATCAATTTGTTTTATATGGATTATGTGATGATGGTATGATGTTTATGAAACCCATTTTATTCTTTGGGATATGATGAATGTTTTAAGTTTATTTTGTGGAACAAGTGAGAATGATTTCATTATGAGATGGGTCGGACCCATATCTCCCTCCAATGTATTGGGTAAAGATTTATATCTCATGAGATAGACATGGCAGGAATGATAAGTTAATCTGGTAAAATGTTACAGGACTGAAACGAGGAGTGAAATCGATTCAGAAAGGGACTTTGTCCATTAAGATGGTCTTGGTAGCAATGCCTTGACTACTATGGAAATCATAATGTGTGTTGAATGGTTTACCAAATTATATGTTTTATTCCCATTATATTTTATCATGTTTGATGTACCATTATGATTTATGCCTTACGTACTTCCAATATTTATGTCTTTGCTCAAGCTTTTGATGTTTAAATTTCGTGTTCAAGTTTTTTCATTCAAATGTTTATGGATTGTTTTATGTTCTCTATGTTTGCCCTTACTGAGCATTTGAGCTCACCCTTTTTATGTTTTATTTTCCCCAGGAAATAAATAAAGGTTTTAGGTAAGGGAACAAAAAGGGCAAGATCGTTATGGGAGTTGTCGAAGATCTTTCAATAGGATTAGAAGATTATATTCCGAGTTTCCAAAGACACTAATCTATTATGATCCTTGTGTGTCTATTTTTGTTATGTATTAAGTATTCCGAAAACGTAATGTATTTTCCATGTACGTCAAGATTTGGGTCTCTATAGTTGGTATTAGCGGAAATGTTTAGTTAACCTTTGGAAACTAGGATGCGAAAACTTTAGTGAGATCCCTAGAGATATTTCTATGGTATGTCTAGAGATGTCCCTAAGGTTAAGTATTGGTTACGATCTTAGAATTAAACCTAAGATGTTAGATATTGAAGGTAATACCCCTTTATTATATTGTTTTCCTAGCATGATTTTTGCCTCTCACACAATTCTTTTTGGGTTTTAGAAAATGGTTGGAAATAGGAAGATTCACGACAATGGAGGATATAAGGGATAATGGAATGATATTCTTCATAAGAAAACAAATGAAATTGGATCAAAAGGTCCACATATAGTTATTATGCCTAATCATCAATATCATAATATGATCAATAATCTCATCATTGGTAAGTTTCCTAGCTCAGCTAATAAGAGAAAGATGAGGTTTCATGATGATCATAGAGGAAAGAAAGTTCAATTCCCCTCTTGTAAATAATTTGGGAAGAGGCATCAGGGAGAATGTTTCAAAGGAACTGGAAGATGCTTTGGGTCTAGAAAAGAAGGACACAAAGCCAGTAATTGCAAAGGAAAAGGTTTAGTTAACACCATGGACAAGGATAATGGTATTTCTAAGACATAAACAACGGTTAAATGTTTTAAATGTGGAATGTACGGGCATTATGGAAACCAATTCCCTAAGGGAAAATCTCATGAAGAGAATCATCATGGTCATATGGGTAGTATTTATGTGGTTGATAATGAGGAGACTAAAAATGATATATGAGATAATAGAATTTTTGAAGCTCAGTTAAAGGTTTAAGAAGGTAGTGTAATGATTTTATGTTTATCAAGAGTTATGTTGTAGTGTTAATGGTACTATGGAATAACGAATCATATAAGGATTGTTACACTATTGTTTTTCCTAATGTATTTGAATGTATATGGTACCGGTAACCATGAAAGGTTATTCAGATATTTTTGGAATGTAGATGATATGCGCATAATGAAGGGATAAGAAGATAATGAGATGTTTTATTGTATTAATGAGCTCATGACTGATATAAGGACTAAGTGATATTATGGTTTGAGTATATAGGATTTTAGGGATTTTGGTATGTGGAATGTGTTAAAATTTAACAAAATTAATGTTTTCACTAAGGATCAATGGGTATTCATTCTTCAAGAGAATACCTGATTAAGGTATTCACATGTTTGTAATTTGACCAACAAGATATATCTTATGATATATGGGGGATAAATGATTGCATTCACGTGATTGTTATCTGAAATTTCAAGTAATCATTTTCTTTATACTATGAGCTTGGACCGAATTATTTTAGATAAGCCTAATGATTGGAATGGATTATGTTGGAAATAAGTTAGTATTGTTTAGGGATAGAACTTTTTTTCGATATTATTGATGGGATGATATAGTAATGTAGTTTTAGAAAAAGGACAACCTATAGGACGAGCGACAACCCATAGCGTCGGACAAGACTGTGGGAATCGAACCCACAAACGAAGTGCGACTAGACTTTATTGCCTACTACTGGCCTACAGGAAGTCCCTAGTTAGTAGAAACTAGTTTTATTTTATAAAGCAGTATGATATATGAAGTATAAGTTCATTTTTGAAACCATATAAAATTAATCTAACCATAAGATGGACTTATAACTTTTTCTAACTTTTTGTTTGAAACAGATGGAAGGACCCATCATTCAATCACATGATCTACTAACACATCACGAATAACAAATTCAACTTCATTTCTTTAAGGGATGAAGTGGAAATTGTTCAATTCACTAACAATAGTGAGATTGTACCAAAATAATGTAAGTATTTATTTTAATTCATCAACTTTAGGGAAATGATCTTGAAAACCAAAAATGTTGTCCTAGTGCCCTTATATCCGATGAATCAGACGGTACCTTAGATCATCACAAATCTATGGCTTTGTGATTGTTGGATTTTTCATAGCCATGTTCTCTACCACTCTCTATCAGAACATGATGGTTAGATTTCTCTTCCATATCCATATTTTCACCTATGTTCTCCTATGTGGAAACCCAGTGATTAGTTAATTTGGGTAACCGTTAGGGTTTATACTTTAGTTTTTAAATTTATGTTTTGGTATTTCATTTTACGATGTGGGTTTCAATTAAAGAAACTTTCAAGTAGAAAACCATGTAAAACCTCGATGAATTTCGAGGGAGAATTTCATTTTAAGGGGGGTAGAATGTAACATCCCGATATTTATTGATAAGTATTCTTTTTAATTTATTTGATGTCATGTGGTTTATGCTACAAAAATACTATCTTGTGCTATACGCAATACTGTATTAGCTTGCAGTATACGCAACACTATTCTTATATTGTGTTACACACAATTTCAAGTTCGTTTGATAATAGTCATTCTACGCAACATTGAGTGTATGTATATATATATATTCAATGTATAAATGAAATATGGTTGTATTCTGTTATATAAAACAAAAAAGGATTCTTGCACAACATTCAACCCTAACTTGGCTTTCATTACATGCAATCGCGACCTTCCTCGATAGTGTGTGTAGTACACAATACCGGGTTTCACAAAACAACAATATATTGTTATAATATTATTATGGAGTAGCCGTTATGAATAGTATTAACTAAATTTTGATATTTATAACATTATTATTCATCTTACATATTTTCTAGAACATGGTATGAGAAAAAAATAAATTTTTCAGGTAAAATAAGTATTTTTCCAAAAATGAAGTTTTGCCGCCTTTTGATGGCGCACCCACATTAGATCTAGTTTTTGACATGTTTATAAGTTAAATTTGACAAAATAAAATTCTTCCTTGTATTCAGGATGAAAAACATTAATTTGGATAATGTTTTGATATTTTTCGGATAGCTTTCATATTTTAATGAACAGTAAAAACACGCTATATTTTAATTAAAAACAACTTTTTTCATTGTAATAATTTATATGGATAAATTATAATACTGAATGGTTTTAAAGTATAAATAGAATATATTTTTACTATTTAATATAATATATGTCATTATCATTCATTTTACCTTGAATCCGTAGGTCAAATCAATTCAATCTTTTGCAATGTTTTAAACAAAAACTCGTTTTCTTTCGACAACGAATTTAATTTTAATTTAATTTCTGCAACTTTTGTGTATTTAATTTGGAGAAAATGGATTCCATATTTTGAATCAGTGGGTCCAAATTATGTCAATAAGCTACTTTATATTTTTGGGCAATTTGAATAGTAATAACGGAATATTTTATTTACCATAGTTAAAGGTAAATCGGGCAATTAAGGGTAAATATAAGATTATAAAATTACCCTAACACCTGCCAAAATCATATTAAATGACTAAATGTCGACCCATATTACATAATGGTAGGATTAGATTCATTTAATGGTCTTTTTTCCATGAAAATAATTTAATTATTATTAAGACCAAAGAAAGTGACAACATGTCACTCTCTTAAATATTATAAGTATATTAATTTTAATTTAGTAATAAAATTCATGAAACTTCGAACATAAATAGTATCCAGAAAGATAACAATATTATCTACATCATATGAATATATTTATAATTTTTAGTTATTAAATAATTATCATTAATTGTGACACAATAGTGATGCAGAAATTGTTTATCTAGTGAAAAATCAAGAATAATGTTTATATTAAACTAATAGTGACCATAAAAGGCACAAAAGCCTGACAAAAACTTATTTTTCATGTAAATTTAAACGATAATCATCCAATGGTAAAATATTTCACCATTTGGATCCTTATAAAAGTGATTATGACACTTATATTCTTTTATTTTAAATGATGCCAAAGTTGTCACCTTCATAATTTAATAAATATAACAATTTAAATATTGTGATTTTAAGATGATAAATTCGAGTAAAAGTATTATTGTGAAATTTAATAGATTTATCTTCATCATAGGATTTTAATTTTAATTTTTATACAACAAATATGTATATTAAATAATTATTCAAAAATGTTGTAGTAATTATTTTTTTAAGAGATAAACCAAATAAATGGATTTAAAAATAATAAAATAAATATTATATGAACTATTTAATGTGATCCACTAATTTTATAGATAAATATGACATTTTATGAATCTATTAAATATTTTATTTCGAACATATCTTCTTCATTTTTTTTATTTAAATTCAAATAAATGAATAGTTTCAAAATTGACACTATTGTTATTTAAAAAAAATAACATATTATAAAATTGTTTAAAAATCACAATAAAATTTAATATTTATAAATTTAACTTTATATGGTCTAAAACTTTATAACTTATCTAATTATGGACAATTCACTACAAATAAGTAATTATTTATAATAATTTAAAATTTATAATATTATTACCATAAATAAAATTAAATTGATTAAATAAGGATAAATCAAGTTGATAATGTTTAAAATATATTACTAACATGTCTAAATTTTATTGGTTGATGAGATTACAACCTTATATAATTTTATATTCTTATTTGATTCATTTTGGAAGTTTTTATGTGGGCTTGGGATTTAATATAAATTAATATTTTCTTATATTTCTAAAGGTGCCCCTCTCCTACGTTATAAAAGAGAACCTCCTCCCTCTCATCCTCACACCAATTTGAGCCCTCAATCTCTGCCAAACTCTGCCCATTTCACTTACCCACTTCCTTGTAAATCTAATATAGGTACTGGTCTTCTAAAAAGACCAACTCTAGTGCCCTAAGAGAAAGTTTAAAGGAGGCCCTTTGAGAATGAGGTAATACCTTCTACCGTTTTCTTCAAGTTCCATTCATCTTCTACTCCATCTTCTTTAGTTTTTTCATTATGAAGTAATAACATAAATATCACTAATATACTGATATGTTATTATAAATATGAAACAACCCCATTTCACCTTCTATCCATCCTACTGAAAACAAAATCACCGCGCGTGCATACGTACGGAATACCGTCTCCACACCGTGGTGTAATCTGTTTTTCCAACACCACCTTACTTGGATGGGTATAATGGTGTAATGAATAACTATACATAGTTATTATAACATAATACTGATTATGATATATTGTATCATCCACTCCAATTCAATTCAATAGTTATGGATATGATATCATCGCTCGTGCGTACATACGGACTACCATCTCCACGACGCGATGAGATTCATTCTCCATGTTAACCATTAAAGAATAATTTTAAAGTATATATAATAAATAATAATGAAATATAAGAAATTATAAAGCTACTATATTTATGTATATATATATATATGTATGTCATCTACTTAATTCCATTCAACTCAATAAGGAAACGAAAACATCATTCATGCGTACGTACGGCCTACCGTCTCCATGAACGGTGTATTTATTTCCATTTATAAATCTATTATATATATGTATATTCTGAATATATATTTTATATAAATAATGTTTTATATTCTAGAATTAATTAATCATGATCTAAGTAATGATATGAATAATTACAAGTCAAAACACAGGCGACAAATGAAATGATTTTACCCAACACGCTGCTTTCACATGGAATTTACAAAAGAACGGGTAATATAAAGTCATAAGTGAAAAATATATGATATCATAACAATGAATATGATTATGTAATAAGTCAATGACATTATTTAAATCATTATACAAGAGTTTAGGATCCATACGAAGCATATCAGACCTAAGGTAAAAGATAAATTTTACAATCTCGTTTTTATCTGAGATTGTATATTCGTATGTATTTACTGGGGTTATATTTATCATCCATGTCCTTGTTTTATAAAAATGTTTTCATGTATTTTTAATGTCCTTTTTACCCATTTTTGACTTTTACTACATGGTATGTATGAAATCTTTCTTTTACGAGGTACTTTTTGACTTTTCTAGCAAAAGTACGAGAGGAATGTTTTTTAACTTATACGGAACGAACGGATTTTTATGGTTTTATAAAGCCTTATTTTCATGAAGCTTCCTTAAAAAGATTTCATGAATATTTTATGAAAAATATTTTTCTTTTAAAATTTCATGACGTTTTGTGAAAAGAATTTGATTTTGAAGAAGAAAGGATATTTTCCTCAATAATTCATTTCACGTGTTTTATCAAAACCATTTTACATCTAAGATGAAATTATTTCATATGTTTATGTTTCAAGTATAATTTCTCTATAATTTACATGGTTTCATTTTTCTTATAAAGAAATATCCATTTGTTTGTTATGGATTATGTGATGATGGGATGATGTTTATGAAACGCATTTTATTCTTTGGGTTATGATGAATGTTTTAAGTTTATTTTGTGGCAGAAATAAGAATGATTTCATTATGAGATGGGTGGGACCTATATATCCCTCCAATGAATTGGGTAATGATTTATATCTCATGAGATAAACATGGCTGGAATGGTAAGTTAATCCTGTTCACTGTTACAAGACTGAAATGAGGAGTGAACTCGATTCAGAAAGGGACTTTGTCCACTAAGATGGTTATAGCAGCAATGCCTTGGCTACTATGGAAATCAAAACGTGTTTTAAATGGTTTCCACAATTACATGTTTTATTCCCATTATATTTTATCATGTTTGATGTTCCATTATGATTTATGCCTTACGTACTTTCACGATTTATGTCTTTTATCAAGCTTTTGATGTTTAAATTTCATGTTCAAGTTTTTTCTTTCAAATGTTTATGGATTGTTTTATGTTCTCTATGTTTGCCCTTACTGAGCATTTGGGCTTAGCCTTTTTATGTTTTATTTTCCCCAGGAAATAAAGAAATGTTTTAGGTAAGGAAACAAAAAGGGGACGATCGTTATGGGAGCTGTGAAAGATCTTTCAATAGGACTAGAAGATTATATTCCGAGTTTCCAAAGACACTAAACTATTACGATTATTGTGTGTCTGTTTTTGTTATGTATTAAGTATTCCGCAAAAGTAATGTATTGTCCATGTACGTCAAGCATTGGGTCTCTACAGATTGTTCAAGGTTTATGATCTGATTTAAGGATAGAAAACATCTGTTACAGTGTTCGTATGATGAAACCAACCAACCCCTGGAGTATCGGGACGAACGGATGAGAGATCGCGGATCTGGAAGATTGGCCGAAGTGTGAGGAAGAAGACTATGTTTCTGAAAAAATTCCTACTACACAACATGTAGTATGGGCTACACGGCATGTGTTCATAGGCGGATCAACTGGCGTGTACTCCGGGAGTACACGAACACGGGTTGGGTACACAGCCAAGGACACTGCGTGTACACCCCTCCCCAGCCAGACCTAGCCAAATACATGGGATACCCCGTGTGCTGGTACATGGGATGGAGACACTAACAGAGACCGTGTACGGGCCCATGGACATCGTACACAGAGCGAGCCCCAGGTGCTCGGACACAGCATGCGATTCTTCTACATTCCCTTTAGTTACTTTCTATCCGATAAGCAGAATGACATGGCCCATTTACACGGGCAGTACCTAGAGTCAAGGAACACGTCGTGTGATCATTCTACGTGACGTGTAGTTGAGTTTTACACAGCTTTAATGGATGACACAAGCCGTTTACATGGGTAGTACCCGGAGTCTTGGAACACGACGTTAGATTCTTCTACATGCCGTGTAGTTGAGTTTTACACAGCTTGGACGGATGACACGTGCCGTTTACACGGGCAGTACCCAGAGACAAGGAACACGGTGTGTGATTTTTCTACATGCCATGTAGTTGAGTTTTACACAGCTTGGATGGATGACACAGGCCATTTACACAGGAAGTACCTAGGATCAAGGAACATGACGCCTAACCATACTATATGCTGTGTAACAAATTCTTCATGGCTTGAGCCACTTGTCTTATGTGACTTGGACTAGTTTTCTTAGGGTTCGTACCCTTGTTCTTTTCCCGGAATGTTATGGAATCATTTCCTATATACATGAGTATGATCCCTTCAGACGGACTTCCTGAATAGAGTTGTTGGAATCCCCTCTGTGAGAGTCGGAGCCGGATCCTCTATTCATTCATGGAATCCAAGGTAGAGTTCATGGTATCGACGTGAACAACATTACCGGGGCACCGATCCGATGCATAGAGGGTTAGCTCAGATTGATTTGTCGGAATCACCCCATGACTTGGTTGTGATCCTCATCTAAGAATCATGTTCACAAAGTACTTCTGGAGTGTGTTCTCCTGGAACGAGTACTTTGTATCTCTCTCTTCAGACCTAGGAGAGTGTTTCCTTGTTAATTGCTTAGTGTAATCCTAGAGATGGATCTTAGTGGACATTTCGCGTGATTCATCTTGTATGAGTATATCTGGATATTATTGTTAATATTTTATGTGAACATATACTGTGTAGAGATGATTGTATCTTCCATTTGTGGTATTTTCCCTTGTTGTATTCCTTTGTGGTTTCAGGGTGTCCTACTGGGTATTGTTATACTCACCCCTGCACGGGATTTTCCCACACATGTCATGTCTTGTGCAGACGAGCGATCTTTTGACAAGATTCTAGGCAGACGACGACCGGATAGTGCTCAGTGAGATCCGACTGGCCGAGGTGTGTTCCAATGGATATGGATTTCAGTCCCAGTACCATTCTTTATAGGTTGGACTTTGTTGCAGACTCTATTTTGGTGGGCTTATAATTTTGGCCTAGGGTTTTAACTTCTTGTACTTCAACTTCCAGTCGTATTCTATTGGTTGGGTTTCAGTTGAATCATGCATCTGTTTCCTTTTAGTAGTTTTTACTTTTCAGCTTTGTGGGATTGGGATATGTATGCATGTGTACATGTTTATAGGAAATGCCTCCCATGTTAGTAGCATGCCTACTCGGTTCTAGTCACCATCCCTTGGCCTCTTGGAGGAGGGCTTGGGGAGTTGCGGCTCGGGCCCCCATGGGATGGGTCGTGACAGAGTGGTATCAGAGGTGGTCGGTTCTACCGTAGGACCGAGAGTCTGTGAGTCGGTTTGGGGCAATAGTGTTAAGTGTTTGGAGTTTAGATTTTAGGCCAAGGACCCCAATGTTGGTGTGGGCGGCTGACGTATCCATACACCAGGACTCTGATAACTTCCTATTCGACTCGGAAAATGAGAAAACTTGTTGTAGGGGAAAATAATGGTACCTACATCATGTAAAAATGGGTTGTGGTATGCATATCCTTCTTGAGTCAGCTCTCCAGATATACTCACTGACTGAGATACATATTGTTTCTTTCACAAGATGCCTTCGCGACGCGCACCCTCTAGGATCCAGCAGCTCGATAACAAGGATGACCCCCTCAATGATGAAGCTTCAATTCAGGTACCAGATCCCCCAGTTTTACCATTCGGTGGTGTTCCAGTTATCCCAACACATGTAGATCAGTGTTTAGTGTCTGATATACCAGTGGAGGAGGAGCGCAGGCTGAGCGCACTCCACAAGTTTAAGAGACAGAGACCCCTTAGGTTTCGAAGCGAGCCTAACCCTGAGGTAGCAGAAGATTGGCTTGAGGCAGTGACCAGAGTCTTCCGTTTGGCTCGGACACCAGCAGACCAGATGGTGATCCTGGCAGCGAGCCTTCTGCAGGGCTCGTCCGGATGATGGTGGAGTTTGGTTATTCAGACTCAGGACGAGGCAACACTTTCATGGTCAGAGTTTGAGAATCTCTTCTGAGAGGAGTTTTCACCGGTTACCCTGAGAGCAGTACGTATACAATAGCTTCCTCAGATCGAGCTAAGGACCATGTCGGTGACTGGCTATTCATTGAGGTTTACCGACCCCTTGCATTACATGATGGATATGGTCAGAGATCAGTACTTCAGAGCTCGGAATTTAGAGCAGGTCTTGATCAGAGATATCCAAGCTAGCATCTTCCCAGTGAGCATTCCAACTTATGCTGGGGTGCTCGAGTGGGATTTGGTGGTCGAGAGCTTCTTGGAAGAGTAGAGACGGCCATTAGTTGTCAGTAGCGGGCGAGCTGGAGTAGAGACCTCAACATCGGGGAGCCGACGTCAGGGACTCGGGAGTGGGAGACGTTTTCAGTGGAGATCCCAGGACAGGGTATCTACCGTACAGGGTTCGCAGGGTGCATCCAGTCATCCTCTAGAGAGGTGATGCTACTCATGTGATGGCAGGGGACATCTCGCTGGAGATTTTGTGACCCGCCATACTACTAACATGGGAGTAGTGGATGGACCACCGAGGTAGAGGCAACATGTGAAGCAGATAGATCTACAGGGCTGCGGACGCAGTAGAGGAGCTTGGAGAGCAGCTGGAGGTGGTCGGTGTTTTGACCCTTTACCACCACCACCCCCAAGAGGTCCACCCAAAGCTTAGGGAGCTGGTGGATAGAGGCAGGGACAACTGCAAGAGGCAGAGGCTTATGACCCACGTACTCCCGGAATAATTAGAGGTATAATATGTGTCTTTTCTACATTGGATATCATACTGATAGACACAGGTGCTTTTCATTCCATTCTAGCTTCTTATCTGGTTCAAGACCTTGAGATTCCAGTTGAGCCGTTGACTCGACCCTTACGCTTATGAACACCGACTGAAGAAGATTCGGAGATCACACACCTTTGCAGATAGTGTGACCTGACCCTTAGAGGTGAGAGTTTCGGTTGGAACCTCTTGGTGGTAGCGTCGATGCCTTATGATTTCATTCTTGGTATGGATTTTCTATCCACAGTACATTCCCAGATCGAACTTTTTAGGTGAAGGGTGCATTGCGTCCGTAGTGATGGAACAAGGTTCACTTTTGTTGGTGAATGAGAGACCGAGGCAGTGCAGGATGGACTTGTTTATAGGAACCCTCCACTGATTTCACATTAGTTTGCTAGCCTAGCCCTTGGCACAACAGATGTTACGAGTTTCCAGTTTTCAGTAGTAGTGGTTGTGTACGAGGACGTCTTTCCGGAGGATGTCCCCGAACTACCTCCCCGTCGGGAGATAGATTTCTGCATTGAGTTACAACGTAGGACGACACTGATATTAGCATCAGCATATCAGATGGCTCATGCAGAGCTTCGTGAGATGCGGGTGCAAATGGACAACTTGTAGAAGAAGGGATTTGTGAGACCCAGTATTTCACCTTGGGCGACACCCGTGCTATTTTCCAAAAAGGCAGAAGGGAGCGTGAGGCTATGTGTGGACTACTAGAGATTGAATTAGGTGACCGTGAAGAACCAGTATCCACTACCGAGGATTGATGAACTCTTCATCCAGTTTAGTGGGGCAGGATGGTTCTTGAAGGTTGATCTAAAATCAGGCTATCACCAGTTGTGAGTATGGGAGAGGATGTATCGAAGATGGTTTTCAGATGTCTCTACAATCACTATGATTACTTGGTGACTCCCTTCGGCGTAACGAATGCCCCAGCAATGTTGATGGGACTCATGAACCAGATCTTTCAGCCCTATCTAGACTGGTTGCTAGTGGTCTTCATCGATGATATCCTTGTGTACTCTGTGTCCGAGGAGGAGAAAGCGAGACACATAAGGATTGTTCAGGACACCCTCCAAGAGCACTAGTTGTATGTGAAACTCTCGAAGTGCCAGTTTTGGATAAAGTAGGTCCACTTTATAGGACGTGTTATCTCAGCATATGGTGTATCAGTGGACCCAGCCAGGGTGGAGGCAGTGTTAGCATGGGAGCCACCCCAGAGCGTGACGGAGGTGAGAAGTTTATTTGGTTTGGAAGGCTACTATAGGAGATTCATTCTTGATTTCCCAAGGATTTCATCACCCAATACAGCTTTGACCCGAAAGGGGTAGCCTTTCATGTGGACCAAGAGATGCCAGCAGGCTTTCCAGCAGTTGAGACAATGTCTGATGAGTGCCCTGATCTTGAGATTACCGGAGGAGGGTGTTGATTACGTAGTGTTCTGCGACACATCATGAACGGGGCTTGGTTTTTTCTTGATGCAAAGGCATGTAGTGATTGCCTATGGCTCATGCCAGTTAAGGACTCACGAGTAGAACTATGCGACCCATGATCTTAAGTTGGTAGCAGTAGTCTTCACATTGAAGATGTGGCGGCACTACCTGATGGGAGAGCAGTTTACCGTCTACTCTGATCATAAGAGTCTCATATATATATTTTCTCTAAAGGATCTCAATTTGAGGCATTGACTATGGATTGAATTTCTCCAGGATTAGGACTTTGAGATCGTTTTCACCCCTGGGAAGGGGAACGTTGTGGCAGATTCTCTCAGTAGGAGATCCAGTTCACAGTTGCTGGATGAGGTGACGAGGCAGTTGCCCTCCTTATAGTTATCCTTCGTGGATGGAGATGAGGGAGCTTACCTTCAATCGATGGTTGTTATCCCTCTACTCTTACAGCGAGTCAGGGAAGAACAACACGAGGGTTCTAGCTGTGAGGCTCTATGAGCTCAGATTTCCACAGGTGTTGTAGCTGATGGATATTCCGAAGCTGGGGAGCATGTTGTTCTTCTCAAGGGGTGTTCTGTAGTACAAGTGACGTTACGATGGGTGGTTTTGAGGGAGTTCCAAACATCTCCTTTTGCGGTACATCCAGGCATGGAAAAGATGTATCAGGACCTCCGACGTCAGTTCTAGTGTCTAGGAATGAAGAAGAGTGTGGCAAAGTTTGTTTCTCGGTGCCTTACTTCTCATCAAGTAAAGGCTGAGCACCAGGTTCCAGCAGGTTTGACTCAGCCCCGTGAGGTGCCAGAGTGGAAGTGGGATGGGATAACCATGGACTTCGTGACGGGTTTACCACATACTTCCAAGGGACAAGATTCCATCTGGGTGATCGTTGATCGGCTCACCAAGTCAGCCCACTTCTTAGCCATACAGGAGTAGAGTTTAGTAGAGAGCTTGGAAAGCCTCTACGTGCAGGAGATAGATCGACTTCATGGATTTCTATCCATAATCATCTCAGATCTTGATGCTCGTTTCACATCACGGTTGTGGAAGGTAATCTCCAGGAGATCACGTGGGAGCGGGAGGCTCAGATTCGTGTGCAGTACCCAAATATTTTTGAGTAGCCTTTGTTTTGGCTTTTCGGGGACGTAAAATCCCTAAGGTGGGTGTGATGTAATGTTTTATATTTTTTCATGTATTATTTTTATATTATATGGGAATTAATTCGAGACCAGGATCTGAGATGGCGTGCAGTTATGAGGCCCAGTGAGCCCAGAACAAATGGTTGAATTTTATTTAATAATTAAATTACGCGCACGTGCGGGTTTCCGGAAAAAGTGTAATAAGTCTTGAAAGGGTGCTCAGTTCAGAAATATGAGGGCATTGTTGCGTTCCGAGTAGTGATTTTAACATAGGTGAGGCCTAACATTGGCCAGCGCAGGTCGGGGGGTGAAATCTAGTTTTTGTACGTAACTGTAATAAATTATTTAATAAAAAAATTTATTCTGAAGAAAAATCTTTTTAAATCCATTGTAGCGGATATCTTTATCCTTTTTAAATAAAGGCTAGCACATTAATCTTTGTTTAAAAACCTCATAACCCTGAAACCCTTGGCGTATCTAGAGGCTCTAGAGAAGACCTCTGGATGCATCAACGGAGTTCTTGACAACCTTCACCGGTAACGACGACATGACAACCAGATCTTCGCCAACGAACACCATAGATCTAGGTAGGATGTTTAATTTGTGATTTCTTCCCCGTTCTTGATTTCTACAACGAATCCGGGTTAATCCATGAACAGATTAGTCCGGGGATCAATCGTTCTTGTGGGATGGGATTTTCGGGGATTTTGCGAGATTGAATCCATGTTGATCTAGTGTTGTTGATTTTTATGCTTCGTTTAATCCAATTAACGGGAGCAGATCAATGTCGTGACGAACGATGGTAGAGGTTCTTTCCTCAAATTTGTCTCATTGTATTTCTCCCCTTTCTCTTCTTCGCATTCATCGTGGGGTGTTGAACAACGGATCGTTGCGCATCCGTTCTGTGACGCAATGATCCCAAATTGTAGATCCAACCCCGAAGCGATGTCACGGAGGTGCGACGACGGTTTCGGCTGATGATTCGGAGCGGATCGAGAGACATGAGTTTTCAGGCATTTTTCTTCGGATGGATCGTTCAAGGTTTATTATCTGATTTATGGATAGAAAACAACCATTACAGTGTTTTTATAATGAAACGAACAAACCCCTGGAGTATCGGGACGAACGGACGAGAGATCGCAGATCTGGAAGATCGGCCGAAGTGTAAGGAAGAATATGACGTTTCTAGAAAAATCCCAACTACATGACGTTTTGTATGGGATACACGGCATGTGTTTGTCGGCGGATCACCTAGTGTGTACTCTGGGAGTACACGGACACGGTTTGGGTACACGGCCAAGGACACGGCGTGTACACCCCTCCACAGCCAGACCCGGCCAGATACATGGGATACCCCGTGTGCTGGTACTTGGGAAGGCGACCCGGACATAGACCGTGTACTGGCAAATGGCCAGCATACACTGAGTGAGCCTCAGGTGCTCAGACACGACGTGTGATTTTTTCTACACGTCGTGTAGTTACTTTATATCCGACAAGAAAAATGACATGGGATGTTTACATGGGAGTACCTGGAATCAAGGATCATGGCGTGTGATCATTTTACACGCTGTGTAGTTGAGTTTTACACAGCTTGAACGGATGACATGAGCCGTTTACACGGGCAGTACACGGAGTCAAGGAACATGGCGTGTGATTCTTCTACACACCGTGTAGTTGAGTTTTATACAGCTTGGACGGATGACAGGGGCCGTTAACAAGGGCAGTACCCATAGTCAAGGAACATGACATGTGATTCTTCAACACGTCGTGTAGTTGAGTTTTACACAGCTTGGAAGGATGACACGAGCTGTTTACACGGGCAGCACCCGAGGTCAAGGAACATAGCGTGTAACCATACTACACGCTATGTAACCAATTATTCATGGATTGAGACACTTTTATTTTGGGACTTGGACTATTTTTCTTAGGGTACGTACCCTTGGGCTTTTCCCTGATGTTTCTGGCATCATTTCCTATATACAAGAGTATGATCCCTTGAGTAGGACTTTTTGAATAGATTTGTTGGAATCCCCTCTATGAGACTCGGAGCCGGATCCTTTATTAATTCCTGGAACCATAGGTAAATTTCTTGCTATCAACGTGACCAACTGTACTTGTGGCACTGATCCTCTACTTAGCGGGTTAGCTCAGATTGAGTTGCCGGAATCACCCCATGACTTGGTTGTGATCCTCATCTGAGCATCATGTTCACAAAGTACTTGTGGAGTGTGTTCTCCTGGAATGAGTACTTTTTATCTCTCTATGCAGGCCTAGGAGAGTGTTATCCTTGTTACGTGATTAGTGGAATCTTCGAGCTGGATCTTAGTAGTCATTTCAAGGGAGTCTTTGTGTATGAGTATTTCTAGATATTCTTGTTAATATGTTCTGTGAACATATACTGTGTAGAGTTGACTGTATATTTCCATTGTGGTATTTTCCCTTGTCATGTTCCTTTGTGGTTTCGGGGTGTCCTTCTAGGTATTGTTATACTCAACCATGTATGGGCTTTTCTGGCACATGTTGTGTCTTGTGAAGATGAGCGAGCTTTCGATAGGATTCTAGGCCAACCAGGACCGGACAGTGCTCAATGAGATCAAATAGGACGAGGTGTGTTCCTACAGCAGTGTATTGCAGTCCCAATACCTTTATTTACATGTTGGACTTTGTTAAGGACTCTCTTTTGGTGGTCTTATACTTTTGGCCCAGGGTTTTACCTTCTTGTACTTTACTTTCCTGTCGTACTCTCATTGTAGGGTTTCAGTGTATGCATGCATCTGTTTCCTTTTAGTAGTTTTTACTTTTCAGCTTTGTGGGCTTGGCGATGTGTGTGCGTGTGTACAGATTTATAGGTAATGCCTCCCATGTTAGAAGCATGCCTACTCTGTGCTAGTCACCAGCCCCTGGCCTATTGGATGCGGGCTTGGGGAGTTGCGGCTCGGGCCCCACTGGGACGGGTCGTGAAATATTTATCTAGAACCCACAATCCACGACCATTTATTAGTATAACTCACTATATGTAATGTTATTCATTGCTTTATTATATAATACCAAGTCAACCATTATCTCAAAATTCATGATGAAATGATTACCAATGAGTTAAAAATTATGGTCTCAAATTCATGTCTTTATTGAAATTTTTTCTCCCAAAAATTACTCACGTGACTTCACATGATTCAAACCATACAACATTGGTGTGATTCTTCTTAAATATGAAAAATTATTTTATCCCATCATATTATCTCCCCAAAATGATATATTGATTTCATATTATCTCATTCCTCCATTAATATCATCACGATGCTCAAAAAAGGCTACAATGTGACTTCATCTAATGTTAGAATAAATCATTAAATTTACTTATATTGTAATATACATTCACTACATACATGCGTTTTTTTCAAAAAATCTATTGAATTATTTCCACCATTCATGATATTGTTTATTCATTTGAAGATGAAATTCTTTCTTCTATTTTTAATAAATTTACACTAAAATAAAAGGATCGTCAAATTCATCCCTGATTATTTTTCAACAAACCATACATGATAATTACCCAAATCCATTATTGAATTACCAAATGATACATTTTATGACATTAATCCAATAATAAGGTCATATGAACAACACACAATATGATATAAAGTGGATTATGAGTGAAATATATCTTTCAAAAAATATCATTTCCACATTGAACATAAATAAATTATGATCAAATAAAAAAATTTACTATTAACAACATGATGTGTTGTTAATAACTCAAAGGTATCTTTTATATCCCCCTTTTTATTTATTGAAAACAATAAAATAAATTCAAAGTCTCTTATCAAAAACCTAAATTTCAACACATAAATCTCTCATTGATTCAAAATGATTATAAACTCCTCTCCCAATTTGATTGTCACCTGTAATAGAAATTAGAGTTTATCCCTATTTACATAAAGGCTTAAAATTTATTATATTCATTTTTTGAAAAAATAAAAGGATTTAAGGGTATAAAATATCCAAGAAAACATAAAAAAAATTGGTAAGGAACCACTCTATAAAATAACTCCCATGTGTTGAAATTCATTATTTAAATATGATATGTTAATATATTTATATGTATCTATAGTGTAAACATATTAAAATAAAAACACACCAAGATTTAGATTCTCCTTGATGAAATGTTTCATAATTTAAATATTTTTGAACCATGAATTCCACCCTAGATTCAATTACAAGTTGACTACATATTGATTATCACACACAATCAAAGAGGGTATTCAAAATTAATCATCTCGAATTATCATATTATGCTCAATATATTTCCCAATATTTTTATTTTAATATTATGTTAATTATTTAATAATAATATTTTTATTACATTTGGAATCAAAATATTATTTCCAAACACTTTCTTATAGAACCCATGATACTCTCTTAATGTAGAAAATATAGGTTGGGTATTAGTAGAAAAATGTAAGAACCCTGTTTTAATTCTTGAGGTACAGCTTTCTTCTTTTCTCTTTTCCTTAAGAGTTTCTAAGAAAATAAGTAAATGGGGAAAAATCCTAAATTTTTGAAGTACACGTCGTGTCCTTTTCCACACACCGTGTACTTTTGTCCGAGTATGATGAGTACACAAGGCATGTAGCCATGTCGGCGACGAAGGATGTAAAAACTTACTACACACCATGTAGTGGTCTTTTACACACCGTGTAATCATTAGGCAGACGAAACAGTAAGATGGTGGAAGCAACCTCCAGCCGGGCGATAGTACATGCTGTGTAGTCGAGAATACACGTCATGTAATCATGTCGGCAGATGAACAGTTTGGTTGTGCCGCCAGTTGAACAATTAAATGAAGGGAGTACATGTCGTGTACTCTAAAGTACACTCCGTGTACATTGTTTTTTTCACTTAAAATGGATAGTATCCTCCTTTGTTCATAGGGAATTCTTAGAATGGGAAGAATGAGAAGAAGAGGGAGGCCGAAGCATTGGAGATTCGCCGAGCACACGTCAGGAATCTTTTTTCTGCACCGTCGATCTCCTTGGAACCGCACGGGTGGGTCCTCCCTTCTCCTGGAGTAGTTCTTACGAATTATTTCCCATAGGGATGATATTTATGTTTGAAAGAGGTTTTATTTCACCTCAGATCTACATCATTCGAGGAAGAATCGAGGATCGTCATTCGTGTATATCGTTCGTGGGTGTTAAAGGTAGGTGTATTAGTGATTAAATTTTCAAATACTGTGTGTTTTCTATACCATTGAGCCACAAACCCATATTGGGGTGTCGTAAGGCTAAGTCTGTGGCTAGTTTAAATACCTATAATTGTGTAGGTAGTTCAATGTGATAATAAACTATTGTCTGGGATCGTTTCTTGGATCTAGGACCACCTCGAGGGTGTGTTCCTCTGTTTATCCATTTGGCCAGGTTACCTGAGGGAATTCCATGTTTATTTGCGCATTACTTTTTACATGAGAGGAATTGTATGTGAATTTCTTGTTATACGTTGGTCATGTACCGGTTACCTGTTTAGTCCGAGGGGAGTGCTTCCTTTAGCCTGAGAGAAGTAGTTAATTCGGCCCGAGGGAAACTTCTTCCATGCATGTGGGCAATAGACTCTGTGCTTGAGGGCGACACTTCTTACACATGAGGTAAATATCTGTTATGCCTGAGGCAAAGATTCTGATTACCTGAGGGTAAGGGTTTGTGTGTCTAAGGACACTTACTGTTTACATAGAAAATTCAATGTGGTGGTTTTCCTTATAATGAACGATTAAATGAATAATGAAATGACAATTTAACTCATAAAGACAGTTACTTGTGAGTACGGTTTATTTTATTGCATTTATTTTTTCACATTGTTGTTGCATGTTTTTAAACAATTGGACAGAGTCCTTTTTGGGTGCCTACTGGGATTATTTCTCACACCCTGTTTGGGTCATGCTTTCCAGCCCAAACTGATTACGTTTAAGTAGGTGTGGATAAGGGAAAGGGTCCCTATACAGGTACATGATTGTTGCTAAGGAGTAGGGGAGAATGGGACCGTTCTTAGGCTCGCGATGCTACCTGCTGTTTTGTTTTTCTTGTTATACTTTGTATTAGATTGTACTCTTATGTCACATGTTCTGGCTGTTTTCTTAGAAATTGAGATATGTTGCATTGTATATATATAACTGGTTTGTTATCTTTACTGCAGTTGTTTATGTTGAATGTGTAAGGTTTATTGCTTCCGCTGTTATTGTATACTTTTCTTTTTATTCTGATGCGCTACAATTTGATAAATGAGTGCATAGTTTCCCCACTATCAGTCCTGGGTCCCTCGCTGCTAGTCGGTAGCCTCTGGAATTTGGGGAAATGCGCTTGAGGTCATGTGGCGAACCGGGTTCGGGGCACCCATTGAGTGGAACCCAGAACCGGGACGTTACAAATTGGTATCAGAGGATTCTTTTCTTTGACTTACTATTTAGAGCCTTAGTCAGGGATTGGACGGAAATGGTAGTTGGTAATAAGTTGTGCCCGAGAGTAGCTAACCCGTGTACAGGGAAAAGACAAATAACCTTATATTGCAATTTTATTGATTTTGAAAATTTTACAGTTGCTTTGATTTTCACTGTTGGGTGACGCACTTGGGATTGTGCTGTTATATTTTATCAGTGGGATCTATATCATTTCATCCCGATGAGATGAGGTTATGAAATATCATGCATCATTTAGGCACATGCTAGAAATCACATTCCATTCATAGTTCCATGCCATGTAGGTGCATTAGAAATTTCATGTTGTTTTGATAGTTTTCGTGCTAGAGAAGCATGTTGTTGTGATAGCTGCTTGATAAATACCTGCTATGTGATAGGGTATTTCTGTGCAAGACGGTTATGTGAATGAACGCCAAACTTTGGTTTTTGGGGAGTATGGGCCCGCATTTACTGGAATTTGGTGGTTCATTGACTATTTATTTTGTTATAACTATGATAAGATGCGAAACATTGATTCGAGGGGAGTATGGGCCCTCACAGATTGGAATTTGGAACTTAGGTGTTGTTTTCATTATTTTCTGGGTTTCGGTGAAGTTTCTGAGACATACTGTCTAGAAAACCCTGTATACATTCCACGTGGTTCGTTGAACACGCCGTGTATGTTCTAAATGTTCGGGAATAAATGAAAATTTTTTGAGTACAAGCCGTATAGCCTATGTACACACAGTGTAGTCTTTTACCATGTCATAAACCGTGTGGTTGGGGACAAGGGGAGGGGAAATTCTTGGGGAGAACATGTCGTGTACCGGATGTACACGCCTTGTATTGTTGACCCGGGGTCCACTGTGTAACTTAAAACATAGTCGTAGGGGTCCTTAAGATATACATGCCGTGTCTACTATGGAACACGTTGTGTAGTCTGACAAGGGATCCGGCCGTGTAACTAACAACACAGGTCGGTGTAACCCTTTCGTGTACACCCAGTGTGTATTTGGAACATGCCGTGTTGTTTGAGCCGTGTATCCGGCCGTGTAACTAACAACACGAGTCAGCGGAGCTCATCCAGTACATGCCGTGTTCCCTCGGGACATGCCGTGTAGTCCTATCCAAGGACAGACCGTGTAGACTTAGCCATGTGGCTGGGAAACGAGATGGTGTACACGCTGTGTGCGGGTATAACACGCCGTGTTGTAGCAAGATGAGTAGTTGTCCATGTCACAAACAATATAGACAGTTGGGAAATTTTACCATACACGTCATGTAGATTATATACACGTCGTGTAGTTTTGTTCAACAGGTGTCGTGGGTCTTAGCCATGTAGAAGGACCCAGGTAGGGGAAGAGAAGCCAAGTGCACGCCGTGTAGTCAATATACACATTGTGTAGTCTTGTTTTGATAATTTTGAATGCCTTCTTCCTCCTGTTCCCTTTTCGGTTCCTTAGTTTTCAGTCTGTGATAAATGTGGATCTAAGGTGTGCATTTTAATTTGTAGTGTCATGCCACCGAGATGACCACGTGTTGTTTTCCAGGAGAGCTACGACGATTATACTCTAGAGATGGTGGGCCATGGTCTACCAGTGGATCCTCCAGCATAGCCAGATGTTGTGCCATCCGTTATACCGGATACAGACATGGAGGAGCAGTTCCATGAAGGCTTTATGTGTTTCATGCAGACCTTTCAGGGAGCACTGTCGGCTGCCACATCTATGGATGAGCTAACTTGTATATTCCAGCAGCAGCATCCGCCTACGTTTTAAGAGGATTCCAGACCATAGGATGCGGAGTCTTGGCTGGGGTTGATGCATACTATTTTCGAGCATATTGAGATTCCTCCAGGGTGGAGGGTCATTATCACGATGTATATGCTGCGTGATTCTACCAAGAGGTGGTGGGTTGTTACCACCCAGTCTGAACATCACAGGGACATGGCATGGGAAAATTTTCAGGAAGCCTTCTATGACTTCTTCTTTTTAGAGATGCTGAGGGGAGATAGGGATTGAGAGTTCATGAATTGGCAGTAGGGCGCTATGTCGTTGATGGATTATTCTTCTCATTTCACCGAGCTTCACCGTTTTGCACCCGTTCTGGTGGGTGATGAGATGCTGAGATCCAGACGCTTTGAGGATGGTCTTCGATATGTCATCCCAGCATTGGTGAATTTTTTCAGGTGGCCTTCAGTACATGATATTGTGAACCAGGCGCTGATTACAGAGTGGAACCTTTGAGAAGCTAGTGGGGTTGGCCAGGGCGGTTCAGCACCAGTTTTTGGTACTATTTCTATGGGCAAGAGGAAGAGACAAATAGACTTCTCTCAGGGTGGCATTACCAGCCAGATGATTTCATTAGGTGGATAGGTCAGGTGCTACAAGTGTGTTAATGTTGGTATCAAGGGACCTTAGTGTCCATGTGATCCAGTGGAGTGCCGAACTTGCCGCAAGATGGGTCATCTGCAGTTCTTTTGCAGGGTGTTTCCACCAGTGGCTAGTGAGAGGGTTTCTGTGCAGACTCCGAGTGCAGGAGAAGAACCAGCTGCTTCTTAGCATTTGGGGAACTAGAATACGTCAGGGCGTGTGGGCAGGGATGGTGCTTATGGGTGTGGTAGTCAGACACCAGGATCTCATAGGCAGTAGGGTGGGACAGCTCATGGTAGTCGGGCTGTGTCACAGGGCCATGACACTGGGTAGACATATGCAGTGTAGAAGACCCAACAGAATCATGATCCCAGACCTTCTACTATCAGAGGTATGATTTTAGTAGATTCTTTCTTATCATCAGTACTTTTTGACACGGGAGCTACACATAGTTTCATATCTGTACCCATTGTGGAGAGCCTTGGGCTATGTGTTTCTTCTTCTTCTTCTTCTGTTATGACGCTAGACACTCCGTTGGGAACTAGAACAACATGTGTGCATGAGGGTAAGGAGTTCCCCCTTGAGGTTGGTGGGTGTCACTTTCTATGGGACCCCTATGTCTTAGAGATGATGAGCTCTGATGTCATTCTTGGGATGGACTGGTTGGTTCCCTTTCAAGCCTTTATAAACTGCTATCATCGCAGGGTGCGTTTTACGACATGAGAGGGTGGAGAGTTTCTATACAAGGGTGACTGGGATGTTCAAGCGAGTCGAGCTAGACTAGAGCATCATGGGCGTGGTGGAGTCACAACCCATATTGGGATATTATATCTGGATGATCAGGACAATTTTCAGAAGGATTTCCCTCCAGTGGTTGATCGTTTCATGGATGTCTTCCCGGAAGAGTTTTCAGGTATACCTCTGGAGAAAGAGGTGGATTTCTCTATCAATTTTGTGCCAGGGGAAGCACCGGTGTCCCTTCCTCCTTATAAGATGGCTACCCCAGAGTTTCAGGAGCTCAAGAGGAAGTTGGAGGAGCTACAGGCAAAGGGCTTTATCCGACCCAGTACTTCTCCATGGGGTTCTCCGGTCCTTTTCGTGAAGAAGGCGGATGGTACCCTCAGACTATGTGTGGATTATCGGAAGTTGAACTAGTTGAAGGTTAAGAACAAATATCACTTGAAGTGGATTGATGATCTTTTTTATCAACTTCGTGTGGTACGAGTGTTCTCGAAGATTGACCTGAGATCAGGATATCATCAGCTCCGCATGAGAACATCGGATATACCGCTTACAACTTTTCAGAGCAGATATGGTCTGTAGGAGTACTTGGTTATGTAGTTCGGTCTCACGAACACGCCATCAGCTTTCATGGACCTGATCAATCGTGTGTTCCATACATATCGTGATTCTTTTGTAGTAGTATTCGTGGATGACATCTTGGTGTACTCTCACACTCGACACGACCATGCCACCCATCTTGAGATTGTATTGAGTACACTGAGAGCACATCAGATGAATGTTAAGCTCTCAAAGTGAACTTTTGGATGGACCAGATTCACTTATTCGATCATATTATCTCAGAGGCTAGAGTTTCAATAGACCCAGAGAAGGTCAGAGCAGTAGTTTCTTGGGAGCAGGCTAAGAACATGTTTGAGATATGGAGTTTCTTAGGGCTGGCTGGTTACTATAGATGTTTCATACATGACTTCCCCGCTTAGCAGCACCGTTGATGGGGTTTACTAAGAAGGGTGCGAAGTTCGTTTGGTCGAAATCTTGTGAGACAGCCTTTCAGTGCCTGAAGGGAATGTTGACATCAGCACAAATCCTGATACTCCCAGAGCAGGGGAAGAGCTACACAGTTTACTGTAATCCATCATGTACTGGGTTGAGAGAAGTGTTTATGTAGGGTGATCGAGTTGTTGCATATGGTTCTCGACTGTTGAGGCCACATTAGAGGAATTACCCGACGCATGATCTCGATTTGGCGGTATTTGTGAATGCGTTGTGCTGTTGGAGACATTATCTATTGGGAGAACATTTTTTTGTTTTCAGAGACCAAAAAGTCTCAAGTATATTTTAACTCAGTTTGACTTGAATCTGAGGCAGCGAAGGTGGGTCGAATACCTTCAGTTCTTTGATTTTGAGCCTGCCTACACGCCTGGTAATGGTAATAAAGTAGCTGATGCACTGAGCAGGAAGACTCATATTCAGGCCGTGCAGGAGGCCAGTGATGAGTGGAAGATTATGAATTTGTTCTCTAAGATGCATTTGGATGTGCACCATAGTCATGAGAAAACTTATCTTTCACCGTTAGTTGTGACTTCTACCCTCCAGGATAGAGTGAAGATGAGACAACTATCTGATACAGAAGGCCTAGTTTTACTGGAGTCGGTAGAAAGTGAGGACCCTCCTCCTGGTTGGACGATAGGAGATGATGAAATTATGCGTTTCCAGGGATGAATGCAGGTTCTAGGAGATATACGCGAAGATCTAATATGGTAGTTTCATGCTACATCTTGGGCAGTTCATCCCAGAGTTACCAAGATGTACCGTGACTTGAGAAGTCAGTATTGGTGGATGGGAATGAAGAGGGAGATAGCTGGTTTTGTTACAAGAGGGTCCACCTATCTGTAGGTGAAGGTAGAGCATCAGAGACCAGATGGACTATTACAGCAGTAACCCATCCTGGTGTGTAAATGAGATGATGTCACGATGGATTTCATGACTGTATTGTCGAGGTCACCTCGAGGCAATGATGCCATGTTGGTTCTTGTGGACATACTCATGAAGGTAGATCGCTTTTTTCCGATGAAGGAAACCGTCGATGTTGATGAGCTCAGAAATTTGTACATAAGGGAGATTGTACGTATTCATGGGGATCCTCGTTCTATCGTTTTGGTTAGGGACACCTGTTTTATGTCTCATTTCTGGTAGAGTTTTCAGAGGGCACCGGGTACAGAGGTGCTTCTGAGCATAGGTTTCCAGCCTCAGACCGATGGCCCGTCAGAGCATATGATACAAGTGCTTGAGAACATGTTGTGTGCATGCATCCTATACTTTGGGGGATACTGGGAGAAGCACATACCCCTGGTTGAGATTGCCTATAATAACAGTTTTCAGACAACTGTTGAGATGGCACCAAACGAGGCTTTATATGGTTGGCCATGTCGTTCACCTTTGTGCTGGTCAGAGGTAGGTGAAGCAGCTTTACTAGGACCACAACTCGTGCGGTAGACTACTAAGCAGGTTCCATTGATTATGAAGTGGATGGATACCGCACAGTCTAGTCAGAAATATTATGCTGATCACCACAGGTGACCTTTGGAGTTCGTGGCCAAGGATCAGGTTTTCTTGCATGTTTCGCCGAAGCTGGGACACAGGTGGATTATGAGACAGGTTAAACATTCACCGAAATATGTGGGGCCATTTGAGATTCTGGAGAGAGTCAGACTGGTTGCATACCAGTTTTAGTTACCACAGAGGTACCGGGCCATGAACGACATCTTCCATGTATCTCAGTTGTTCCTCTATCATTCTGACCCATCTCACATTTTTCAGGTCGAGGAGGTTGAGCATGTGTTAGATGCATCCTTTGTGGAGCATCTGATTCGTATCGTTGATAGGAGAATGAAGGTTCTCCAAGGCCGATCAGTTCCTCGCGTACGGGTGTTATGGCAATGTGGCCGAGTAGAGGATGAAACTTGGGAGTGGGAGACCGATGTATGTGCTCAGTGGACGGAATTGTTCACAGATATATCTTTAAAACCCTTGGAAGGGAAATTCGAGGACGAATTGCTTTAAGTGGGGGAGTTTTTAAGAACCTGATTCTTATTCTTGAGGTACGATTTTCTTATTTTCTCTTTTCCTTAAGTGTTTTTGAGAAAATAAGGAAATGGGGAAAATCCTAAATTTTGGAAGTACACGATGTTTACTTTTGGCCGTGTAGGATGAGTACATAGGGCGTGTAGCCATGTTGGTGACGAAGGGAGTAAAAACTGACTACACTCCGTGTAGTGGTGTTTTACACACTGTGTAGTCATTCAGAAGACAAAATAGTAAGGCAGTGGAAGCAGCCGCCAGCTGGGCGACAGTACACGCCGTGTAGTCGGGAATAGACTCTGTGTACTCAAGTCAGTAGATGAACAGTTTGGCGGTGCCTCCAGTTGAATAGGTAAATGAAGGGATTACACGCCGTGTACTTGGTTTTTTTTGTATAAAATGGGATATATCCTCCCCTGTTCACAAGGAAGGCTTATCGCAGGAAGAAGGAGGGGAAGAGGGTGGTCGGAGCTTTGGAGATCTGCCGAGTGCACGTCGGGAATCTATTTTCGGCACCGTCGATCTCCATGGAACTGCACGGCTGAGTCCTCCCTTCTCCTGGAGTAGTTCTTACCAATTCTTTCCTGTAGGGAAGTTAGTTAAGTTTGAAATAGGTTTTCTTTCACCTCATATCTACGTTGTTCAAGGAAAAATCGAGGATCGTCGTTCGTGTATATCGTTCGTGGTTGTTAATGTTAGGTAGCTTAGTGTTTAAATTTCCAACTGCTGTGCTTTTTGTGTACCGTTGAGCCACGAATCCATGTTGGGGTGTCGTGAGGCTAAGGTCGTGGCTAGTTTAAATACCTAGAATTGTATAGGTAGTTGAATTTGATAATAGACTATTGTATGGGATCGTTTCATGGATCCAGGACCACCCTGAGGGTGTGTTCCTCTATTTAGAAATTTGGCCAGGTTACCCGAGGGTATGCCATGTTTATTTGCGCACTACATTTGCCTTGAGAGGAATTGTATGTGAATTGCTTGTTATACGTTGTTCATGGTCTGGTTACTATTTTATCCTGAGGGTAGTGTTTCCTTTAGCCTGAGGGCAGTAGTTATTTCAGAACGAGGGAAACTTCTTCCATGCATGTGGGAAATAGACTTTGTTCCTGAGGGGGACACTTCCTATGCCTGAGGGAAATATATGTTATTCCTGAGGGAAATATTCTGGTTACTCGAGGGTAAGGGTTTGCGTGTTTGAGGACACTGACTGTTTACATAGAAAATTCACTATGGTGGTTTTCCATGTAATGAACGATTAAATGAATAATAAAATGACAATATGACTGGTAAATTTAGTTACTTGTGAGTACTACTTAGTTTATTGCATTTATTTTTGCACATTGTTGTTGCATGATTTCACCCAGTTGGACACCGTCCTTTAGTGGGTGCCTACTGGGATTATTTCCCACACCCTATTTGGGTCATGCTTTTTGGCCCAAACAGATTACATTTCTGCAGGTGTGGATTAGGGAAAGGGTCCCTATATAGGTACTTGATTGCTGCTGAGGAGTAGGGGACAATGGGATCGGGCTTAGGCTCGCGATGCCACTAGCTGTTTTGTTTTTCTCTTTATACTATGTACAATATTATACTGCCATGTAACATGTTCTGGCTGTTTTCTTAGAACTTGAGACATGATGCATCATATATATATAACTGGTCGGTTATCTTTACTGTAGTTGTTTATGTTTAATGTGTACGGTTTATTGCTTCCTCTATTATTGTATGCTTTTCATTTTATTCCGATGCGCTGCACATTGATAAACGAGGGCATAGTTTCTCCACTATCAGACCTGGGCCCTCGCGACTAGTCGGCAGCCTTTGGCGTTTGGGGAAATGGACTTGAGGTCATGTGGTGAACTAGCTTCGGGGCACCTGTTGAGTGGCACCCAGAACCGGGACTTTACAAAAACTATATCTATACCCGATGTAACCTAATTTTTTATATCCATGTATTTCTAGTTTTCTCATAAATTAAATGATTGGGACTCCTCAAAGTCATTTCACTGACTAGTGACATGGTGCTGAGAACCTTTCTCATGGAGTGGACAATAACATTTTCCAATTGTTGAAAAAATAGTTTACAAACTACAAATCCAAATATTATGTCTCATTTGGAAACTCTATAGAATCCTAAATCATATTTCAAGGATGTTTATTGCATACCAATGTTTGTAGTTCACATAATAATATATGATTTGACTACTCCAGGACCCCAATTTCACTTGTTGGTCAATATTTATATATCTCAAAATTTAATCATTTTTATAATGAAATACGAGATCACAAATAGTTTCCTTACCCAGATCATTCACCCATATTTTGTGAACTACTATCTCACTCATATCTCATTCCAAGGTCAATGAGATCTATAATTAATACATAATTCCTACCTCTATTTTGATGGAGGGATAAACTCATTGTTTAGGAATCATGGTGAGAGTTATTCTCATCCATTCTATTCAACTAATATATTCTCATCCATCCTATTCAACCATGGTGATGGCCCATGCTCATAGTTACAATGTAAAACCACCATCGATCACAATCACTAGAGTGAGGACTTCTATCACACCTTACTAGGGATGACTACATTATATTACCCTCAATAGGATGAGTCCCTCTATTCTCCCATATTAGGTAGAACCAGATTGACCTACCATCACTAGTGAGATGTCTGACATTTGACCCTATTGGGGAGAATCAAATTAGATCCATATTAATAAAAATCTACCGATATGTTCCCACACTCATGTGAGTGAAATTGGAAACCTCGAATTAGGGAGAAGTCATATATAAACATATCCATGTACATGGGTTAATCTTGACATCTCTCCCTTATTCATACTAGGGAAAATATTCATCATTCTCTTATATCCACCGTCCATGTTTCCCTAGTAAAGAGAAATCTACAACATGAAGCCTAAAACATGGGTGACCATATTAGGGATAGTCCTCTTATTATGTGGTTTAATCACCCTTATGCTATCCACCACTAGGGATAATCACATTCACTATCCTTCACTATGGCTAAATACCTTCATTGACCCTATCTTGGGAAAAGAACCTATTCACATATGTCTAAAACCTAGCCACCTGTCCATGCCAAAATTACTAAAATTCAGATACCCCAAATAGTTCCTATATAAAAACAATGATTAGATACTCCATTTAATTTATTTATATATGGTCATCCTCCATGGTGTAGTCCCTATCTATCCCCATATTCATTGAGGTATCTAAACAATTTTAAGTACTATCAAGCATTCGCTTTGTGTAATCCACACACATTCAATTTAAATCAATAAACTCTTCTTGTTTCTGTCATTAAATTGTGTCCATATACTCCTCCTGGTTATAATTATTTACCTTACTCTGATAAAAACATCTTAGTTTTCATGTATGGTCCACCAACAAGGTTTAATCTTATATCGTAACAATCTCCCCTCCTCATATAAATTCCAAAAGATTGGTTGGGGGGTTGTGAATGTTCTATAGGACACCAATTTGGTTTAAAATTAAATCCTTATTTAAATATTCTAATTCACTTACCATGATTGGGATATTAGGGAAACTCAACGATAATCTTCATTATGTCCCTTATTGCACATTCCAATATGATATGAATAATATTTTCTCTCTTGATTCTTACACTGATCGTGGAACCCAATGGATTAGAGGAATAATTTTTTATTCAGAATGGATAATTGAAATAGAGCATTGGAATCACATTTTATGTCAATATTATATGAATTTAATCATCATAGATAATGTTCTTAACCCCTGATGTTAAGCTTCGTGGACCTGTATACACATAAATCCTTATATTGTGACACTCAAGCATTATGGTTTTTGATATTTAATGACTAGGATAAATTGAATGACTCCTTGAAGTTTAATCCCAACAAAAACTATACATACATACAATCAAACATACAAACATACATACATACATATATATTTCCTCATACTAGGTATTATCCCCAAACATGTCTCTATATATAGTTATAAATAGAAAGGATTTTCCATTGTGAATCACTACCGAATAAGTCATTATAATGTATTTTATCATTTAAAATTTATAGCATAATAACATCACAAGGGAATATATCACATCTTACCAACTCTATGTTTGGTTATCACACCATTCTAATATTGGAACACATAAAGGGAAACACATGTATAATCCCCACATCATAATGATAATGAGATTCAATTGTAACCTTCCTTGAGTAAAATAATATAGGAATCATATTATGGATAAGACTCAATATAATTACATATATTAGTACAGATCATATGAACTTAAAATGTATGAAATTCCACTTTAAATAGAACTAAAATACATGTATTCAGATTCTATTCATAGGGATACATAAGAAGTTCTCTAATGGTCCCAATCCCAACTCTACTACGCCTACAAACTACCTAGATTGAGATAAAAACAGAGATCCCAACTGTGGATTTATATGATAGAATCAATAATTAATAATATAAATATGGGGAACATTTAATAAAAATATATACTATCATAAAAATAATGGTTTAGATTAGATCATTGGAATACGGTTAACCATTCGTACATTAGAATTTTGGACGAAATCACTATTATATCTCAAATATTTATGTATGTTTCAAAGTAGGAAAAAACCCCCCCACAAAAGGTGAAATATGAATGATATCCCTACATCTCAACAAATGTAAAATATAAATAAAATATAGTAAACACGATGAATAACCACCATCCTCTGGAAAGAAAACATAAAATTAAATTTTCATAGAACCATCACTGATGCAGGTGTTGCCAGAGTTTCCTACAGAAACAACGACATTCCATGTTTAATTATTACGAATTTATTGAACTTTTTAAATATCTCAATATATTTTGATTTTATCATCATAGAATATAAATAATTCGAATTAATAAAATTTCCATTGGTAGTAAAAAATTACTCATCTCCAATAATAGTCCTCAAGCTCATTGGTTTTTACATAACTAAGCGTACTAACTCAAGAGGATTCCCTATTTTCATTTTCAAGTACTTATTTTTTGTATTCACCATAGTTCCATTTTAACATATAAATAATACCGTGAATCTCTTACTTTATTGATCGGTATAATTTACAAAAAACATCATAATTAGTAGTATTTTCATATTTTTCTGCACCAAATGGCCATGCCCTCGAATACAAAGATGGTTTTGTTGATTTTTTGTCATGCAATATAAATTTTGAACATCAGAAATCTATAATAGTTCACTTTTTCTTAGATATCAATTTGTTGAAGTTGTGTTATTAATTAGTATATTTAAGAAAATAAATTTTTTTAAACAATAACCATATTTCCATTAACTCAATGTTGAGAAACATTAGAATTATTGTGGCCTAACCAATTACTAAAGATATCATTGATATATTTATTTATATAAATATTATTATATCCAAATTTAATCACATTTTGTGATCCATAATTTCTAAAAGTGAAAAATACTCCACCATATCATTGGATATCTTTTATGATATTTTTCATATTTATCTTTGAAAAAATAATCCTCTTTTTTTTATCTACAACTTAACTTTTTTTCAAATTTAGAAGACACCAAAACCAAAATTATAAAAAATTAATTATTCATGATCTTCAAATATTTTAAATTATCATTTTTTTCATTGTATGTTTTGGTACCATGTTATGGAATTGTTAGTATTGTGTCCATTTTTTACTCAGCTTAAAAAGTTTCATTTGGATAATGAAAATAATTTTTCAATTTTAACTTCTCTTTTAGATATTGTGTTTGATAAACATTTTATATTTTATATTTACTCCACCATGAATCCATAATAATATTCAATTAAATGAGTGTGAAATTATACATTGAGAGATATTTTTGTAGTTCATATAATACAAAACACAAACACCTTCCATTAATGGGAAATGACCTCAAATAGAAATGTGGTTATTCAGAATCTGGTAAATTTGTTTCCTTATAAATTTATATACATTTATGTTTTTAAATAAAATCATGTTTATGATATTTCTACATAAACTTGACCTTTCTATTAAGCTCAACGATTGAATTATTATCTCTAAAGTCGTCTAATTCTTGGGAAAATTTAGAATCATAATTAATTTCATAAATTAGGGAACACTCCCATTTATATGAGGTAATTACCCACTTCTCTCCCTTGTCCTTGATTCAACCATAGGAAATAGAATTATGATAATCTAAATAAAATTCATAGATAAATGGAATAATATACATACTTTCTAGTACCATTCTAATCCGTCTATACTATTTTGGGTCTTTATGCATCTTTCTTTACTAAATATTTTAACTTCGTATATTTGGATTCTATAAATTAATTTTAAACATTAAAAATTTTAAGGAAAATATATTTTACCTCATCACTGTAGGTAATAATAATTTTAATGATAATATCAAACATTTTATGTCATACCTCATGAATTTCACTAATATCTATCTTATTTTATTTTAACTCATTTTCCTTCTATATAATGTCTTTATCTTTTGAATCATCATTGAATTTACATAATATGTCATTCTTAGAATTTAATGATTTATATTCTATTTCACATATTTAATTTTCAATCAATAATAGAATGATATATATCGTATGTTGCAACATCATTGTAAACATTTCCATAGTAGACATTCCTCCACTTCCCTTTTATTCTTCTCCACTCAGGGAATATTTTGGAATATTTTGTTTTATATGAATTGTATATACTATTCATTAATTGAATCATGTTATTTTATTTTACCTTCCACACGATAAATGTTGGTATCATGTTGTGAAAAAATTTCATTTTCATAGTATAGGATTTTCCTTTTCCATTAATGAATCTTCCCCTATTGTGAACTATATCCTTCATATTCTTTTAAAAATATAATTTGATATAATATTACTTATCATATTATATTATATTACAAGGTAAACATATTATAACATGGAAAATATTACCATAACTAACGAATATAAGTTTTATTATGCCTCAATATTTAACTTTTTCTCGCTCAATGTCTTTTGAGAAGAAAAAATCAAACTCATCAAAATTCAGAGAATAATATTCATAATAAATTTATTATTGATAAGTTTTCTTTAACTAAATAATATTTAGGGATTTAATATAATTAAATAAAATATCCTTATATTTTTATTTCATTTATAATTTTTTTATTCCACATAACTATTGTGGGAAAAAATAAAAACATTCATGTCTTTGATGGTCCATCCATCAAATTCGTGAACCCCAAGGGATAAAATATTCACATAAAATTAATTGGTGGAGATTATAGTCACCTTTATCATGATTATGAATTACTATATATGTTCACCATATATTCTTATTGTTTTAAAATTATTGTTCCCTAAATGAATAATTTATCTAAAAATTCATCTTCCACCATTAAGTTATCTTCTAAGTGATTTTGATAGGTTTTAAACTGAGGTCTTTAACCTTATTGTATCCATCAAGGATACCAATTATTTTCCTCTATATTTTTTTCTTCCATTAATCCAATACCTCAATTAACTCATTCTCAATAGTTTGTTCTATATTTGTAAAAAATATCACCATTATTAGATATATATAACTAACATCCATTCCATGTGATTGAATATATGAAACTATCCTCTCTATATGTAGATTGATTCTCTTACCATCAAATTTGGGTTATCCCATATTGATTGTGGTTTTAACCATTTATGTTGACTTCTTCAATTAATTGTATAAATAGTAAAATAAAACATTGTTATGAAAACATTGTATATTTATCATTTCAAGAATTATATTATACCAAATTATTAGTATCAAATGATCGAGTTGTTTATATGTTGAAATCATGGAAAATTTCACTAATACCAATTGATAGGACATGGAGAGAGTGTACCACCACTATTAGGGGTGGTATAACAATGGTTTCAAATATTGAACACTCACAAACGATGTGATTCTTATGTACAATTAGTATGGATTAATCATAATAATGATAATATGTTGATATGATATTGAGATAGAGAACACACATTGAAATAATAGTTTTTTTTAATATTTACACACCATTATTATATAGTGGTTAATCCTTGGGGTAAATTTACTATGATTTGACTACCCAAATTCCATGTTTTTAACAAAGTATAATGGAAATGAGAAAGGTATTGTCTTGTACTATACTAAAATGATAGAAAATGATTGTCAACAATTTTAATGATATCTCCCACCAATTACTAAGGTACCTCTGAAATTTGGACTTTGTGTCTACCATCAATATTATCCCCAATAACAGTCCAAATCCTTCATATAATGCTAAATGATTATTTTATATTTACATATATTAATAACATATTAATATCATATGGAGGGACAACCAATATTTATATGTTTAATATATATATATATATATTTGATTGATGATTTTAACTATAACATGAAACTCAAATATGGGTGTTATGGATGATAAAATACCATTTTTATTAGTGTATCTCATAATATCATTTACTTATTTTTTGGAATTTATAGTCAATTGAAAAGTGACATGTTTATTATTTCTATGAAAAAATACTACCAATCACTATCAATAAAAATCACAAAGTAATGGATTAAATATCATGGAATGAAATTTCAAAAATCTATAGAAATATTAAAATCTCAAAACATTTTCTACTAGGTTATAGTAATTTTATATCATCAATTTTATCATTCTTTAATCACTTCACCACACACGTTGTGTCATAGTGTGATGATATTTGATTCCCAAACAAACATGAAACTCAATTATTTGGGGATAATATTTTTGATGTAGTTGAACCATAATAATTCATCAAGTTACTAATCATGAAAAAATATTTTCTCTAGAATAGGATGAATCTAACTTCATAATAATTCCTTTCTTGTGTAAGATTTAATCTATGGCATAAAATTCCCATATAATATTATCACATTATTATACAGGAATCATCATGGACCAATCAAAATAATGGTGAGATGTTTTCCTCTCAAGTAATAATAAATCATGCCATTAAATTATCTTAAGCGATAAATTTAATTACCATATCTGATAAAGGAAACCATGTTGTGGTGTTATTACCTATATTAACCTAATGGGGTTTTCATCAAAAGTAATTCTTCATTACTTTCATTCATGGTCATATCCAATCAAATGGTCAAAAAACTGATCCTTGACCATGTTTTCCAAAAAAAATTAAAACATCCCAAACTATTGAATGAATTTCCTTTGGAAACAACTCATTTCAAGCTTTCAATATTAAGTAAATATTAACACCTTACCATGGAAGATAATTATTATTATGGGATAAATGTATACCTTACTGTAAGATGACATTCATATCAAGTGTGTCTAAATTAAGGGATATCTACACCCCTTATTTTATTCAATTTAGTAGGGTCTATCATTCTCTTAAATGACTCTTTAATGACTAATTGAAAAACAAAATAACAAAAAATATTATTACGACATAATAATAATTATTCATATAACCAATTTTAACATCTTCCATGCATCATTATATAATCTTTGTTATCAAACAATAGGTTCCAATCATTTATGATAGCTTATAATTTTCATTTACCAGATTCATATCATATATTATTCACAAATAAAACATAAAACAACTATTATAAATCCAATTATTCATTTCAGCTATCAAAACCCATGGGAATGTTTCACTTGGATTTTTTCATGTCATTAATTTATACCTCCACCTTATAAATATTCGTTATAATGTACCATTATTCATCAATAGATATTCATAATGTAGTGATTCATATTAAAACCATAATTTGATTGAAAAGAACTCTACAAAAATCCTTACCACTATGAATAGACCTCTTGATATTTTGAATCCGTCTAGAAACCAAAATACATTTATTCCGCTATTCTAAAATGTAAAGACCCGTAAAATTCAAGGGAAATTTTTTCTTAATTTTCTTTGGAATTTTACAAGAATGCGGTTTCTGACGACACCTAATTCCGAGGCCTAGAGTGCCCGGAATCAATTTCCGAAGTTTGGCTCGGGTACGTTCAGTGAACGAACGAGCGGGAATTCCTAACTTTTGATCCGGTGCTCGGAATTGAAAACCGAGGACACCGATGAACTTACAGCACCGATATTCGCTTAAGGAGACCTTTTTTGAGGTTACTTTTATTGCGGGTTGAGGGTTAGTTTTTGGGTTTTTAAAATAAAGTTAAATAAAATGTAGAAACATATTTTATTTATTTATTTATTTGTTAGTTATAACCTCCCAAAGGGAGATAGGGGTGGGACCCACATCCACTTAACCTCCCTTGGGAGGATTTTGTGTGGTGGGGCCCACACAAACCCCAACCTCTCATCTTCTCTCAAAACTCCCCTATAAACCCCTTTAATTAATGTTTGACAACTTAGTTTAATTAATTAAGGTGGGTTGATTTGAATTTCAAGCCTTTGAAATTTAAGTTGATGATTGTGTAAATAAAATAAGCCTTAGCTTATTTTATTTTGTTTAGCCATCTTGAGAGGATTTGGGAGCTCCTTCTTCTTCTCCAAACATTGATGAAGAACGCGAAGAACCTTCGAGCTCTGACGAAGAACGCCGCTCCTCTCTTCTTCGTAGCCGGTTGTTTCCGAAGATCGACGACGCCTTCCATGTCAACGAAAGGGAACGCCGCTTTCTCCTCGGACTTCCTTCATCGGCTTACGAAGATTCACCAACCACGTACCTCTTCGAACGTACCTCTTCGTCAATGGAATTGACGAACGTTTACTACGACACTCGACCTCTGCGACGTTGTCTTCCGCGGGTCTTTGACGATCATCGATCTTGAAACCGAGGTAGGGGTTTATTTATTGGTTTTGTTCATGATTTATACCAGAGAATATTTCTTCGTGAAATTTATCCAATTGTTAGCAATTAACGCGAGGGGGCCGGACCGCACGAACACGGCCGACCCTCCTCCTTTTCATATTGATTTTGTTGTGGATTGAGACGGGTGAGGCGCGGTGCCGTCGGACCGCGCAGGATCTTACGACAAGAAATGTGCAGCGCCGTCGCGCCGCGTTGTAAAATAATGCAAGGACGCGACGCTGTCACGCCGCATCGAAAAGAGTTGAAGGTGTCGCGGCCAGAGCGGGGCCACGGCGGTGGGGCACGGTGTCGTCGCACCGTGCCGAACGACGAAGGCCGCGGCCGGTTCCGGGCCGCGGCGGGACGAGAGGACCGGCGGCTAGCCGGGACGCCGGTGTCGGAAGCCGGAAGGGGACCGGGTTTGCCGGTCCGTTGAAGAAGAACCGGCTGGCCAAGTCAGGGCCGGCCGGAATGGGAAAAACCGGGGGAATTTAATTCCCCCGGCCACCTTGAATTCCCCCCCCCCCATTAAGAGGGGGGGCCGGTTTCATTAAGGGGGGCAGGCAGCCCCCCCGTTTTCCTCAAGGCAGGCCCCCACGAGGGGGGCCTGTTTTCTCCAAAGGCGCGGCTTCAGCCGCGCCGCCATGCAGGAGAAGCGGGGGCTCTGCCCCCCGCGCGTGGCACCCGAGCGGCACCAGGCCGCGCCGCCGCCAGCCGGGCCGCGCCGCCGCGCCGGCGGCCAGGCCGGGTCGGACCCGGTTCGGGCTGACCCAGGGGGGGTCGGACCGGGTCGGCCCGGACTCGGACCCCCCGTTTCGAAACGACTTCGGTCATTTGGCCATAACATGAGCCACAGACCTCCGATTGATGAACCGTCAGTGGAGATGCGATCCTTGGATCGAGGAGGTCGATTCGGTATATCACACTCAAAGTTTCGGAATACTTTGAGTTCGGCCAGGTTGGTTCGTTCACGAAACCAACCGGGCCTTCAGAGCGGAAACGCTCATATCTTGAGCTATGGTCTTCCGATTGACGATCTGTCGGCTTCGTTGTGTTCCTCTTAGTGAGATGGATCTTTTGGCATACTCCGCCCGAGGTTTGGACGCAGGTGGAGTACGGTCGGGTTGGTTTTGCCTTAAAAACCAACCGGGCCCCTGGGATGAAAAAGCCAATAACTCTCAGACCGGGCATCCGATCAACGCGCCGTCTGTTGCGTTGAGTTCCTGTTGACGATACAGAACTTTTGGATACATAAACTCTGGACTTTGTGACAGTTGATGTGTCAGCCTCTCGGCTCGTGGAGCGGACCCTCCTGAACGAGCTGGCTGTGTGCGGTCACCCTAGTGCTGGCTGCGATTGTGACTACTACTGCTACTGCTACTGCTATTGTGACTGCGACGACGACAGTACAGAGATCCTGTGTGGATTCGACGAAGACTACAACACTCAGCGATCCTACGTGGATCAGTGCTATAGGTCCTGTGTGGGCCCGATCCTGTGTGGGTCTTTGCGCTCAGCAGTCCTGTGTGAACCAGCTCCTACAGGTCTTGTGTGGGCCCGATCCTGTGTGGGTCTTTGCGGGGGTTAGTTACCTATCGATCCTTCATGGGTCCGACGACTTAGATGGATCAGAGATCATATTTATCATCTTTCGATGAAGTATACTTGTGTGAGCTGAATCCTATTGCTTTCCTGTGTGGATTGAGTTGTGCTATCCTATGTGGATTTTGTTTTGCTTTCCTGTATGGAATACGTTTACTTTCCTGTGTGGACTGAGTTGTACTTGGGCTCGGAGGTTGGAGCGTATTGGAATTAATGACTTAGGTATATGAATGGGCATATACCTAAGCAGTGTTGGTTGTTAATTCGTGTTTGTATCTTTCTTGTGGTTAGACCTTTGTGGATTTTGGGAGACCTTCAGGGGTCTCGGGGTCCCTACTGAGTAGCTTATACTCACCCCTGCACAGGCTATGCCTGCACTACGTTGTGTTGGTTGCAGACGACGGACAACATTGATCTTGGCTGAGGCTTGCAGAGCAGGACGGTACCTGGAGGTGGACCACTGGGCGGGACGTGTTCAGAGCGGACGGCGGGACCCGAGGAGCAGTGGAGCTATCTGTACCCACCCTTCAGGTGGGATTTCCAGTGGACAGCTCGGTGTAGCAGCTTTTACTTTACAGTTGCTGTTTTCCCTTTCGAGTTGTACTTTACTTTCAGTTTGGGTTTGTATACTGGCCCATTTACTTTTCCGCACTTTCAGTTGCACTCTGTTTTTACTTAGTGTTTACTTTTCCACTTGCTTACTCTGTGGTGTTTGTTTACTTTACAAAGGCAATGCCTTCCCTTTTTACCAGGATTTACGCCTTGGTTCTAGTCGCCAGCCCCTGGCCTATGGAAGGAGGGCTTGGGGTAGTCACAACACGGACCCCGAGGGTGGGTCGTGAAAAATTGGTATCAAAGGAGTTCGGTTCTACCGCGAACTCTGACATTTTCTATGTGAAGCAATAATGTTTAGCGTATTGAGTGTGGTTATCAGTCCAGGGAGTCCAGTGTTGGTGCGGCGGCCGACGTATCCGTACACCAGGACCGTGACATCTGATTTCCGACTTAATGCACGAAAACATTGATTGCGTGTGTGTTTCAATGTTTTCTTTGTGATTACTTTATATCAGCTCACCAGGTATACTGTTCTGACCGTGGCGCACCTGTTTCCTTTTTAGGATGGCCCCACGACGGCAGCCAGCTAGGGTTCCGAGAGTCGAGTGTGACGACAGCCCACCGAGCGACGAGGCCTCGGTGCAGGGCCCTTTGTCAGCAGTGGCACCGGCGGTAGCTCTACCCGCCGAGCCACCGATACTTCCAGTACCAGCCGCTGATGATGCACGTCGCCTCAGCGCACTGCATGAGTTTCAGTGCCAGTGAACACCCAGGTTTCGTGGGGAGACGGACCCCCAGGAAGCAGAGGACTGGCTGAAGGCAGTGGTACGAGTTTTTCGGCTAGTGAGGACACCTGCAGACCTCATGGTGATCCTCGCAGCGAGCCTACTGCATGCAGCAGCGGGCCGATGGTGGAGCTTGATGCACCAGGTGCACGATGAGGCATCTCTACTTTGGACGGACTTTGAGAGTATCTTCCGCTCGGAGTTCGTCCCAGCCACCCTTCGTGCGGTGCGTATCCAGGAGCTTCTTCAGCTGCGGCAGGGCAGCATGACAGTCGCTCAGTACTCGGCGAGATTTACTGATCTCTCGCGCTACTCGACCGACATGGTACGGGACCCATTCTTCCGGGCCCGGACCTTCGAGCAGGGGTTGAGACACGAGATCAGGGCATCTCTGATCTCCCTCAGCATACCGACTCAGATAGGCGTACTGGAGCGGGACCTTTTGATCGAGAGCCTCCTTGCCGAGTCTACACCAGCACCGAGACCCACCGCAGGGCGGCACGTGGCAGAGTCATCTGCAGCAGGCAGTCGACGGATGACTCAGGGGTTCAGTCAGACCAGACCATCAGGAAGACGACCTCAGGACACCAGCTCAGCAGTGCGGGGCACACAGTGAGGAGCCAGTCTTTCGAGAGGCAGACAGTGCTACTCATGCGGCGGGCAGGGCCACATGTCTCGTGACTGCCGAGGAGCAGGATACGGTTGAGGGACCACCGAGGCAGAGGCAGAGGGTCGACCATGGCGTTCCGCAGGGAGGAGGCGGAGGAGGCAGAGGAGCTGGCCGAGCAGCAGGTGGTGGGCGACGCTTTGAGGCTCTGCCACCACCACCACCAGGAGGTCCACCCCGACCATAGGGAGAAAGCGGACAGAGACAGGCACAGCTCCAGGTAGCAGAGGCCTACGACCACGGCGCACCCGAGATGATTCGAGGTACTATCTGTGTCTATTCCACCCTTGCTGCAGTTCTTATAGACACAGGAGCGAGTCACTTTTTCATAGCCGCTGCCCTTGTTCGGAGCTCAGAGATTCTGACAGAGCCGTTTGCTTGATCCTTACGGCTAGAGACTCCTACGGGAGCAGACTCGACGATTATTCACTGGTGCCGGCAGTGTGAGCTTACTATAGGAGGCGAGAGCTTCGGTTGGGATCTTCTTGTAGTAGCGTCGAGGCCTTACGAAGTCATCTTGGGCATGGATTGGTTATCTATGGTCCATGCACAGATTGAATGTTTTAGGCGCAAGGTGCGATGTGTACGCACCGATGGGAGCAGGTTCACCTTCACCGGCGAGAAGGGATCCTTTGCAGCACATGATGGACTTTTGCGGAGGAGAGGACAACCCATCACTCATCAGTTGGCTAGACTCATCCTTTGAGCAGTTGACGTGCGGAGTCCTGGTTTTCCTGCAGTGGTGGATCATTTTGCGGACGTTTTTCCCGACGACGTTCCTGGGCTACCTCCTCGTAGAGAGGTAGACTTTTAAATTGACTTGTACCCCAGGACAGCCCCGATATCCACTCCATCATATCGGATGGCCCCCGCTGAGCTTCGAGAGCTACGGGTACAGTTGGAGGACTTGCAGGGCAAGGGGTTTTTCTGACCCAGTGTTTCACCCTGGGCTTCGCCGATATTGTTGGCCAAGAAGGCGGACGGGAGCTTGCGACTTTGTGTTGGCTATCTTCGCCTTAACCAGGTGACGGTGAGGAACAAGTATCCGCTACCGAGAATTGATAACCTCTTTGATCAGCTCAAGGGAGCACGGTGGTTCTCGAAGATAGACCTCAGGTCAGGCTATCATCAGCTCAGAGTCAGAGACGAGGATGTGCAGAAGACGGCCTTCAGATGTAGGTATGGCCACTATGAGTTCTTGGTTATGCATTTCAGCGTAACCAATGGTCTAGTAGTGTTCATGGCTCTCATGAACAGGATCTTTCAGCCATACCTTGATCGGTTTGTCGTGGTCTTCATTGATGACATTCTGATTTACTCTATGACTGAGGAGGAGCACGCCTATCACTTGCGAGTTGTACTAGTCACACTCCGAGAGCACCAGCTTTATGGTAAGCTCTCGAAGTGCCAGTTCTGGATATGTGAGGTCCACTTCTTGGGACACGTTATCTCTGGGGCCGGAGTTGCAGTGGATCCTGCGAATATCGAGGCTGTGTTAGCATGGGAGCCACCCAGGAGCGTGACTGAGGTTCGGAGTTTCTTGGGACTAGCTGGATACTATCGGAGATTCGTTCCAGACTTCTCTAGAGTTGCGGCACCACTCACAGCATTGAAAAAGAAGGGGAAACCCTTCGTGTGGTCAGACAAATGTCAGCAGAGCTTCCAGGAGCTGAGACAGAGATTGACTAGCGCACCTATCTTGATGTTTCCTGAGGAGGGAGTAGAGTACGTAGTTTACTGCGATGCATCAGGGACCAGACTCGGTTGCGTCCTGATGCAGGAGCGGGCAGTGATCGCCTATGGATCACGACAGTTGAGGCCACATGAGCAGAACTAAGCTACCCATGACCAGGAGTTGGCAGCGGTGGTCTTCGCTCTGAAGACAAGGAGACACTATTTGATGGGCGAGCTCTTTACAGTATTTTCTGATCATCAGAGGCTCAGGTATATCTTCTCGCAGAAGGACCTGAACCTGAGACAGCGGCGATGGCTCGAGTTCCTCCTGGACTATGACTTTGAGATAGTCTATACTCCTGGGAAGGGGAACGTAGTAGCCGATGCCCTCAGCAGGAGGATGGGCATTCAGCTACTTGAAGAGGCGACAGAGCAGCTTGCCTCTTTGCAGATATCCTTCATGGATAGAGATGGAGAAGCCTTCCTTCAGTCTCTGAAAGTCACCCCTCCACTACTGCAGTGGGTCAGAGAGGCACAGCGTGAGGACGCTGACTGTGAGACACGACATGTACAAATATCCTCGGGATAGGCACCTGATGGTTTCTCCCTTGGAGAAGAGCATGACATCCTTTTTAGAGGACGTACCATGGTACCAGTCGCTTTGCGAGAGGAGGTGCTGAGAGAGTTTCACACTTCTCCTTTGGAGGTATATCTTGGAGTGGTGAAGATGTACCATGACCTCAGACGACAGCACTGGTGTCCGGGCAAGAAGAAGGCTGTAGCAGAGTTCGTTTCTCGATACCTCACCTGCCAGCAGGTGAAGGCAGAGCATCAGGTACCAGCAGGCTTGGTACAGCCCTTGGAGGTCCCGGAGTGGAAGTGGGATGGGATATCTATGGACTTCGTGACTGGACTTCCACGCACCTCCAGAGGTCACGACTCCATTTGGGTGATTGTTGACCGACTCACCAAGTCGGCACACTTCTTACCCATTAGAGAGCAGGGCTCAGTGGAGAGCTTGGGACGTCTCTACGTTCAAGATATTGTGCGGCTCCATGGTGTTCCATCATCTATCGTCTCCGATCGAGATGCTCTCTTTACTTCCCGGCTTTGGGAGGGGTTACAGGAGGCATTCGGGACGCAACTTTGTCTGAGGACAGCTTTTCACCCTCATACAGATGGTCAGACGGAGAGGACCATCCAGACTCTTGAGGACATGCTCCGCGCATGTGTCCTCGACTTTGGTCGTAGCTGGGAGGACCACCTACCATTGATGGAGTTTTCGTACAACAACAGCTACCACTCCACCATCGGGATGGCACCGTACGAGGCGTTGTACGGCCGACCTTGTAGATCTCCTTTGTGCTGGACAGACCCTGGGGAGTCAGCACTTGTGGGACCGGAGATGGTCCAGGTCACAACAGAGAAGGTCCAGGTCATCCAGGAGCGGATGAGGACAGCTCAGAGCTGGCAGAAGTCATACGCTGACAGGAGGCGGAGGCCACTAGAGTTCGAGGATGGAGACCACATCTTCTTGCAGGTCTCACCTCGACGTGGTATACGGAGATTTGGCCGTGGCGGCAAGTTATCTCCGCGCTTCATTGGACCCTTCCAGGTCCTCAGCAGGATTGGTGAGGTGGCTTATCGCCTGGCTCTACCACCTCAGTTGCACCGGGTGCACGACGTCTTCCACGTATCTCAGATGAGGAGATACGTGCATGACCCGATGCACATCATTGACCATGGGGAGATTGACATCGACGATGGGGAGACTTTTACGGAGGTCCCGGTGGAGATAGAGGATCGATAGGAGCGGGTCCTACGTGGGCGATCGATTCCACTTGTGCGCATCAGATGGCAGCACGGGAACCTCCAGGAGAGCACTTGGGAGCGGGAGGCTCAGATGCGTGCTCAGTACCCTCATTTGTTTCCCTAGTTTTTGATGTATCTTTACAGGGACATAAAGCCCTGAGGTGGGAGTAATGTAAATACACAAAAAATTAAAGGGAAATTTTTTCATAATTTTATTTGGAATTTTATAAGAACGTGGTTTCTGACGGCACCTGATTCCGAGGCCCGGAGTGCCCGGAATCAATTTCCGAAGTTTGGCTCGGGTACGTTCACTGAACGAATGAGCGGGAATTTCTAACTTTTGATCTGGTGCTCGGAATTGAAAACCGAGGACACCGATGAACTCGCAGCGCTGATATTCACTTAAGGAGACCTTTTCCGAGGTTGCGTTTATTGCGGGTAGAGTGTTAGATTTTGGGTTTTTAAAATAAAGTTAAATAAAATGTGGAAACATAATTTTTTTTTTGTTAGTTATAACCTCCCAAAGGGAGTTAGGGGTGGGACCCACATCCACTTAACCTCCCTTGGGAGGATTAAGTGTGGTGGGGCCCACACGAACCCCAACTCCTCATCTTCTCTCAAAAATCCCCTATAACCCCCTTTAATTAATGTTTGACAACTTAGTTTAATTAATTAAGGTGGGTTGATTTGAATTTCAAACCTTTGAAATTCAAGTTGATGTTTGTGTAGAAAAAATAAGCCTTAGCTTATTTTATTTTGTTTTTCCATCTTGAGAGGATTTGGGAGCTCCTTCTTCTTCTCCAAACTTTGACGAAGAACGCGAAAAACCTTCGAGCTCCGACGAAGAACGCCGCTCCTCTCTTCTTCGTAGCCGGTTGTTTCCGAATATCGACGACGCCTTCCGTGTCAATGAAAGGGAACACCACTTTCTCCTCGGACTTCCTTCGTCGGCTTACAAAGATTCACCAACGACGTACCTCTTCGGACCTACCTCTTCGTCAACGGAATTGACGAACGTTTACCGCGACACCCGACCTCCGCGACGTTGTCTTCCGCGGGTCTTTGAGGATTATCGATCTTGAAACCGAGGTAGGGGTTTATTTATTGCTTTTGTTCATGATTTATACCCGAGAATATTTATTCGTGAAATTTATCAAATTGTTAGCAATTAACGCGAGGGGGCCAGACCGTACGAACATGGCTGACCCTCCTCCATTTCATAATGATTTTGTTGTGGATTGAGACGGGTGAGGCGCGGTGCCGTCGCACTGCGCAGGATCTTACGACAAGAAATGTGTGGCGCCGTCGCGCCGCGTTGTAAAATAATTCAAGGACGCGACGTCGTCGCGCCGCGTCGATGAGAGTTGAAGGTTCTGCGGCAGGAGCGGGGCCGCGGCGGTGGGGCACGGTGCCGTCACACCGCACCGAACAACGAAGGCCGCGGCCGGTTCCGGGCCGCGGCTGGACGAGAGGACCAGCGGCTAGCCGGGCCGCCGGTGTCGGAAGCCGGAAGGGGACCGGCTTTGCCGGTCCGTTGAAGAAGAACCGGCCGGCCAAGTCAGGGCCAGTCGGAAGGGGAAAAACCAGGGGGATTTAATTCCCCCAACCACCATGAATTCCCCCCCCCCATTAAGAGGGGGGGTGGTTTCATAAAGGGCGGCAGACGCCCCCCCCCCCCCGTTTTCCTCAAGCCAAGCCCCCACGAGGGGGGCCGGTTTTCTCCAAAGCTGCAGCATCAGCCGTGCCGCCAGGCATTAGAAGCGAGGGATCTTCCCCCCAAGCATGGCACCCGAGCGGCACCAGGCCGTACCGCCGGCTGGGCCGGGTCGGCCCGGACCCGGACCCCCCGTTTCTAAATGACTTCGGTCTTTTGGCCATAACATGAGCCACGAACATCCGATTGACGAACCGTCAGCGGCGATGCGATCCTTGGATCGAGACGGTCGATTCGGTATATCGGACTCAAGGTTTTGGAATACTTTGAGTTCGGCCGGGTTGGTTCGTTCCCGAAACCAACCAGGCCTTCGGAGCGGAAACGCTCATATCTTGAGCTACGGACGTCCGATTAACGTGCCGTCGGCTTTGTTGTGTTCCTCTTAGTGAGACGGATCTTTTGGCATACTCCGCCCGAGGTCTGGACATAGGTGGAGTACGGTCGGGTTGGTTTTTCCTTAAAAACCAACCTGGCCCCTAGGACGAAAAAGCCAATAACTCTCAGACCGGGCGTCCAATCGACGCGCCGTCTATTGCGTTGAGTTCCTGTTGACGATACGGAACTTCTGGATACATCAAATCTAGACTTTGTGACAGTTGATGTATCAGCCTCTCGGCTCGTGGAGCGGACCCTCCAGAACGAGCTTGCTGTGTGCGGGAACCCTAGTGCTGGCTGCGACTGTGACTACTACTGCTACTGCTACTGCTACTGTGACTGTGACGACGACAGTACAGAGATCCTGTATGGATTCGACGACGACTAAAACACTCAGCGATCCTACGTGGATCAGTGCTACAGGTCCTGTGTGGGCCCGATCTTGTGTGGGTCTTTGCAGGGGTTAGTTACCTATCGATCCTTTGTGGGTCCGACGACTTAGATGGATCAAAGATCATCTTTATCGTCTTTCGATGAAGTATACCTGTGTGAGCTGAATCCTATTGATTTCCTGTGTGGATTGAGTTGTGCTATCCTATGTGGATTTTGTTTTGCTTTCCTGTGTGGAATACGTTTACTTTCCTGGGTGGACTGAGTTGTACTTGGGCTCGAAGGTTGGAGCGTAATGGAATTGATGACTTAGGTATATGTATGGGCATATACCTAACCAGTGTTGGTTGTTACTTCGTGTTTGTATCTTCCTTGTGGATAGACCTTTGTGGATTTTGGGAGACCTTCAGGGGTCTCGAGGTCCCTACTGAGTAGCTTATACTCACCCATGCACGGGCTATGCCCGCACTACGTTGTGTTGGTTGCAGACGACGGACAACGTTGATCTTGGCTGAGGCTTGTAGAGCAGGACAGTACCTGGAGGTGGACCACTGGGCGGGACGTGTTTGGAGCGAACGGCAGGACCCGAGGAGCAGTGGAGCTATCTGTACCCACCCTTCAGGTGGGATTTCCAATGGACAGCTCGGTGTAGCAGCTTTTACATTACAGTTGCGGTTTTCCCTTTCGAGATGTACTTTACTTTAAGTTTGGGTTTGTATACTAGCCCATTTACTTTTCCGCACTTTCAGTTTTACTCTGTTTTTACTTAGTGTTTACTTTTCTGCTTGCTTACTATGTGGTGTTTGTTTACTTTACAAAGGCAATGCGTTCCCTTTTTACTGGGATTTACACCTTGGTGCTAGTCGCCAGCCCCTGGCCTATGGAAGGCGGGCTTGGGGTAGTCACGGCATGGACCCCGAGGGCGGGTCGTAACATAAAAAATGAAATTATTAATTATTATAATTAATTAGAATCATTTATAAAATGAATTATTTTTATTCCCTTATATATGATTGAGATATTTATTATTTGATGAATTCAATTTATTACCCAAATTAATTGGAATTATTTAATATTTCATAGATTGTTCAATTTTAATAGATTATTGAGTAATAAAATATTGGGGAATTAATTAAGTTGAAAACAATGAATTATTCCTTGGTTATTATATTTTAAGTATGTGAGTAAACTGTAGGAAGAACTATAATAAATGGAATATGAATAATAAATGTTTAAATTGAGTTCAATGTTTATTAATTTATAATAAAATATTTAGTTAATGTTATCAACATAATTTTATGATCCAATTGCAGGGAGATAATATATCCCCACATTGTACACTTGTTGTTACACCCAATACCGATCACACTCTCATATAAATACACAATATTTTATAAAACATCAAATTATTTCGAATATTATGACATAATGATATATTGGGGAATACATATTCCCTCATTAGATCATAAGAGTATAGTCATGGTAAAACAAAACAACACATATATCATTATGAGACTATGATTATATTACAATCAATGATATGCCCACTTTCTAAGACTACATTGTTAAAAAACATATTGTGGGAATAAAATTTAGAAATAATCAATATTAATTATATCTCATAGAATATTTGATAGATAATGAATAAGGACAAACTTAGAATAAGGAGACAACACACTCTTTTAATATATTCGAATTCTCTTTTTCACATAATCTTCTACTTGATGGAATCTAAAAATATATTTTAATGATTCTAAATTCATAAGATAAAAATTCTACATCACATTTCAAGAGTAATGTTTTGTCATAATATAATATATGTCCATGATATATGATATAACAACAATACTACACAACATAAAGACACCTAAATTATGACTATGCTTTGTAAATATGATAATTATTGAAGATTATATAAGATATGTCAGATCGAATGTACACTTAGGGATTATTTTTTCAGAAACACAACAACTAAACCAGTATTGTAGGGAACAATTATGTTTTTTGAGTGCTAATAAATTAATCCCATATCTACTTGGAAACCATTTATAATATTATGAAGTATGTGAATACTCTATATATAGTGTGTCTCTTTTTTTCTAAAATATGTAGTGAATATGATCCACTTATTGATCAGGTAGGCATAATATATCAAATATATATACGAATATTGGAGAAAGTTTGAATGTTCTGGTGGAAAAATTTCCCTGAAACCACCAGACATATAAGAAATAAAGGTATCAACAAACAAAAATATATTAATCCAAGATTATATATAGCATTATCCTATTATTAATATTTATGTTGTTGGAATTTATATGTGAGCTAAAAGAGTTAAATAAGGTCACTATGATCAGTTTTCCAGACATTTCAATTTAAATATCACTTTTTATGATGACATCTATTTTGAATAAAAAAGTTGATTTCATCAAAATCACATTCACTTGGGGTATGACTATCCCTTATTAAAAAAGAATGTGTTGTAGAGATCAAATTTACAACAATAAAAGCAAGTTATATTTATAAAATATTTAAATAAATTAAAATATGTTCAAAAAGATTTAATATAAAATGTAAAATATTGATTAATTTTAAATTTATATTGATATCTACTTTTAAAATTCCATTATATAAATATTCATTATCAATACCAAAAACTTTAAATCATTTTGAAATAGGGGAAATTATTTTTATTAAAAATCCTAAAATTTTATTTCATAGATCAATAAACAATTAATTATTTCATTTATTATAGTATTAATATTATGAGAAATATTTATACCACATGTTCTATTAAACTTATATTAACTAAGTTAAAATGTATAAAGTGTCAAAAACATTAATGTGTTCTGACAATTATGAGGAGGGTGGGTGGGGGTTAATGAGGGTTTAGTTTCCAGATTAATTTTTTTCTCATTTAGCATTTAGACATGAGTAATACAGTCGTTTTTATAGTAGTCACACTGAACATGTTTCCTTATCTATAATTTTTGAATCCTAAATGAAACAAAGATAAAATTAGTTTTCATAAAATGATATATTTCTAGGAGGCTTTACAAATATTAGAAATGGTTTTCTCTTAATTTGAATTTGGAAAATTTTAAATTATCATCATATTTATTTCATACCACATTAAATCATATGGAGTAGGTTAAGAGTCATAATATATCTTACAAATGATATGTCTATATGGCACCTAGAACATATTTAGAAATCCTAACAATATTATAAATAACTATTATATAAATGAAATTTTACCAATTATACACCCCAAGTCATGAAATCAAAAAGGTCTTATAATCATTAGCTCATAAGAGTTTTATATTATTTTATTCCAAATTTATCATGGAGATATACTTATGATATTTATTTACCATAACAAAAACAATGATTTCATGAACTTCTATACATGACTCTCTTATCACATATTCTTAAACGTGTATGTGTTGGATCATAAAAATTACAACTTTTGAACTCATTATCATGTATATATAGATATTTATTTTGAAGATTACTTTTTCAAGTGTCTATTATCAATATACTTTAAATGATTAACTATATTCAAGTGGAGATAAAATAGTTTACCACTATGAGAATTCATGAAACAAAACATACTAGTTATTAGATTATTTTCAAATTAATATTTCTCTTAATTTACTTATTTTTTATGGATGAGACTTCAAGAATTGAAATACATGCTCAAGAAAACATTTGTTGGGAGTAATTGAATCATTTAAGAGTGCAACCATTAAATATAGTACCACAATTTATCTAAATTCCATTAACATATTTTAATACTATTATTTTTTTATTCACTTTTTGAATCAATCTAATATTTTAAATCACATTATCAAGGATTTTTAATTAGGTTCAAAAAATATCAATACTTTGAAAATAATCAATGCATCTAAGGAAAATAATATAGTTTCAACTTTTTAAAAATTTATGTTGGGCCTAAAATGGTTATCATAGATAAATATTAATTTTATAAATACTAGTGAAAAGTATTTTATAATAATTGATATTAATTTTAATGTCATATAGATTAATGATATTAAGAATATTATTTTCAACACTATTTCATAAATTCGATGAAAATTAAAAATAAATTCTTATCCAATATGTTTTTGTAAGTACTCTAAATTTTTAGGAAAAGTAAATTTATATTCGGAATGCATTCTATTGGTACACACCTCAAAATTTTAAATAAATAATATTTTGAATTTTTTTAAAATAGGAAATAAATAAATAGATAAGTAATTCATTGGGTGTGTATAACTCTATGTAGTGTTATGATTTACCACTGTAGAAGGTCTTGTGATCAAGATATTTAATGAAATAATTTAGATTGATTTATCAAAATGTGAGTGAAACAATTTTCTATTTTATTATAGTTCATTAAAAATTTTAATTTTTTTTATAAAAAGAAATAGTTTTTATATAATTCTTACTTTAGCACTAAATGATTCTCTAATTTTCTATCCAGTCCAGCTTGTTTAGTTTGGTATATAATATATTATTTTGTACCATTTCATTTAACTATCTTTAAATAAATATATGATATATATAATTTTTTGCCATATATAGTATATTTTCATACTATTCCAACCAGTTAAAATGGTTTAACCTCTAGTTTGGAGTAAAATAATTTCTTCCATATCATTATTGTTAATATGACAATAAAATTTGAATCATATATTGAAATATAGTGCATTAACTTGAATTAGAAATCTGACTTATTAGGGAAATTTTTTTATATAAATATTCTATATAATCCTTTAATATTCATTAAATTTAAATATCACAACTATAATATAATCATCTCATAAAAATTGAATAATCATTCCCCTCTTTTAGGCTCTTAACTTTGGTAAGAGTTCCCAATTTACATTTATATACCTCTAAAATACTATAGAAACTTAAGATACAAATCATCATTTTTCTAGACACTCAATGATTATATGTTATCTGAAAGAGCTCATTTATTTCGTTCCCATTCCCAAATTGGATGTATATTATTCAAAAAAATTATAATAAAGAATATATATATATAAATCCATGTGATATAGATGTGAAATTATAGTCACACTCTAAGAAAATATTTTATTCAAAATTCACTATCATTTTTTTGTATCAAATAAACGGTTCTCTATGTATTTTGTTACATAATAAAAAACGAATTATTCTTACGTTATCAATATGAATTGAACCTTAATGTAGAATATGTATTTTGAATGATTTTGGTGTAATATATGCAATGCGACTCAATGAACATTAAAAATAATTTTTCATATAATCTCATTGTAATTGACATAAATACATTAATTTCAAAATCTCTTTTAATTTATAGTTAATCATACAAATAAAATTACTCCTTCATTTGTATTCTTTTATATTTGATTCCCACTTCTTCATACCATCGTTGATTTAGTCAAAAATCAAATTGATATTATTACTTCTATAACAAATCAAATCAAAATTCCTATAGTGATATTTTTAAATGTTCTAGGATGATTTGAATCCATTCAAGATATCCTGGGTACTAGTTCCCTTTTTTTATTTCTATTTTTGTTGATTAGAGGATTAAATAAAATTGAGAATACCTTGTCAAGAAAAAATAATTGTTTTTATATATAGGATATAACACAAATATATTTTAATTGTTCATTTTATTTCTATTTTATATTAATAAAAACCATGCTACCACTTACAAAATAATACTAATTAAATTATTATTTTAGTCCACTTGTGTTGTACTAATGTCAACAGTTAAATGAATATTTTTTTTATTTAATTTAAATTTAGGAATATATTAATTGGACTTTTGTATCAATTAATTTTCTTCTATAAAAATTATTGATTCTTGAATAATAAAATTATATTATCTGTAATATAAGTACTACATTCAACCATCATTTAAATGAATTTTATTTATTTGAATATAATTTTAATTGTTATACACTTTTCTTACAAATACTAGATATTTATATTTTCACACATATCATGAATTAATAAAGGTTATTTTTGTTTTTCATAGGAATAAATGAGACATAAAATAAAAACATTTTTTTTGTCTTCAATAATCATATGAATGTGTTCATGATCAATATATGTTAAATAAATTCAATTTTATATAATAGAAAATCGGTTAGACTTAAACATATATTCAATTGAATATAATGAGATTCTAGATATACATGGTGTATAATCTTCTAGGTTTCTTTCTTATATTGTTCATATATTTAACTCGTAGAATACAAGGGTTATCCAAAATTACCATGTTAGATCCATAGAATAGATTTCCATTCATAGAAATAAATCTAATAACCATTATATGAACACATGTATGAAAAATAATTCCATTTTCAGCCGATATCAAGGAAAAACCATGTTTCTTCTTCCTCGTTACATGATTTATAATTGATTGAGATACTAATATAAATATTCCATAAATATACCATGAGTAGTTATTTTTATCTACTGAATCTATCACAATTAGAATATAAATTATATTATGGATATTAAATTAATTCCTATAATAATATATGTATAACATGTTTTTGTGTTTTTTATTCATTGTCAATTTTCATGGCCGGTTTACAACTGGTAGAGTAGTTAGTGGATTCTATGTGTTGTAATTGTATTAATTTGGTTTTGAAGTTAGCAATGATAAAATATAACAAATAGAAAAAAGTATATGATGTAATGGAACAATATTCCTACTGGATATAAGTAAATTTTTAATGGAATTGGTGTCCCAAAATCACCTGATGGATCCTATGTGGTTACCTAATTGGGTACCTATTACCTTGTTAGATATGTTCAAGAACCTAAGGGCCTTTTTTTGTTTTTTAAAATGTAATTTAATTAATTAGATATAATATTTATAAAAATATTTTCATTTTCATATTTTCCATCAAAATTACTAGACTCCCCTTTACCTCAAATTTTATCTATTACACCATGGAGATATATCATGATTGCTCTATGATTAATGTTTCATATATCCTATAGAATCATCCTGAAATTAATTTTTATTAAGACTAATTAGTCTGATGATATTCAATTTGTGGGATTCTATGATTTTGAGGTCGGTTATCATGATATTTTTTACTTAATTTATATAATTTTAATCTTCCATTTTATGGGGGTTCCACATGCCCTAAAATGAAATTTAAATGTGTTTCCTTGTATATTTTGTGTGTGAAAAGATTTTTTTAGGGTTTTGAGAGGTCTCTAAGGTGTAACACATTGATCACTTGATAGTGATGAAAAGTTTCAAAAATGAAGTCTGTATAGAACCATGAAATTATATAAAAAAAGTGGCATTAATTGATATGTTATGTCTCAGGGTACTATATAATTTCCTCTATATATTCATTATTGATTGGAAACTCTCATTTCTTATTGCTAATAACAGATTTATCCAAATGATTCGATCTGGATAAATTTTATATCCAATTTTATTAATCAATTTTGGAAATATTTTTGGGTTTACTCACATTGGGATGGGAAATTCCCTGGAAACGGAGACTGTAGGTAGGGAAATGGAAAAATTGATTGGGTGTGGTATCTAATTGAATTTTTGACATAGAAATTTATTTTTATTCTACAATAATTAATGATTGACATAGAATCAAAGGTAGAAACTATCTTATCGAATTCATGATATGGAAATATATTATTATATAATTGAAATCATTTTTAGGTGTTGTGATATTGTTTATACTCCATGCTAATCCACAATATAAATAGAAGATTTGTGGATTTCTTTTATATCCATTCCATATCATTAATATAGGTTGGGAAATTATGGTTATCCCATAAGAAATTTGTGAATGGGTCGAACACAGAGGAGACCAAAACTGTAAATATATAAATATTATATAGTTTTAAAGAAATATTTAATAAATCTAATTAAAATACATTCCATTGAAATGTAAGGATTTAGTGATATTGAAGACTAGATAAAAAATCATATTATTTTACGAAATATCAAAAACATAACCAAAAATGATCATATCACATGGTAAAAATGTTAGTTATACCATAATTAATACCAATCTTTATAACCATAGGATGTAAAACATCAACATGGGTGAGCTCAGATACCCAGTTTAGGTAAAAAAAGGATATATAAATCAATGATGATATATAACCATATAATGATCATTAGGGTATGAGAACATGTTATTAAAATTTAAAAATCATACCCAAACAACTCATATATTATAATCCTTACAAAAGTCATTAGAATATCACAAGACATTAAACAAAAAATAATTAGAGATCACGAGCCATGATATCACATCATCAGAAAAAGAACATATCATAGAGATTAGTGTAAAATGTGTGCAAAATCATAATCATATAAATTATTTTTTAGGGATATCAAAATATACATTCATCACATTTCTAGCATAGAATGACAACCCAGGTTCTCTACTTTGTCTAGGGATAACATGTTGTGCATACTTCTTCAAGACTAGGATAAAATTATGTATACTAATTTATTACATAAAAATTAATGAATAACTAATAGATTGGCTGGCTAAAATGAAACCAATAGTCACATAATCAGAAATAATTCATAACAAATCCACAAGATCATAAAAAAATTTATCGTTTCATCATATATAAACTCATAAAATTGAAAACCCATTTTCATCAACATTTTTTAATCATAATAATAAAACTTATATACAATGAATAAAGATTTTTTCAATGGATTATAAACCCAATTATCTATAATAAACATAAATGGATGTTATTATATGTGAAAATTCCATTAAAGTATCACTGGAAAATTTCATGAGGAAAATTACCTATTTATTTCGATATAACTTGTGTAAAATATATTTTTTTTTGAATATTTTAGAAAAAATTATCTTTGAAAACAACCATTGAATGTTTCAAGTTTATATTAAAATAAATGAGTTGTAATGATGACATAGGATTTCAATCATATGTATTATTAAAATCAGGATTTATTAACACATTCTGTAAAAAATAACACATTTGGAAAATGAAAAGAATACTCAATTTCAACAATTTTATGGAAAGTAAAACATGGGTATAATTTATTTAAATTAATCATTTAATAATAGTAAAAAATTCATGTAATAATATGAATTAAAATATATACATGGAAGAAAAATACTTTTCTTCAAAATAAAATGGTGGTTTTTTTTCTAAAATACGTTCTTCTATACAATTGAGAACATTGATAGTGGAAATGGAATGGAAAAAATATAATCTCTATAAAACATAGGATAAAAAAATAATAATTATGAGTTATAGATCATATACTTTCTTAATTTAATATGTATTCCTAAATAATCCTTGTAAAAAGTCACATTGTAATATAATCCCTTATCGATAAGGAAACTTTTGAACCATAAACACTATGAAAGATATTACATCATATGACACATTAAATACCAATAATATCAATATATTCATGATAAGACATATCTAATGGGATATATATGTAACACATGAATGAAATAAGTGGTGAATGTGTGAAATGTCATGTAGAAAAAAAGAGAGACGAGAAATACTTATCTATAGTTTAACATTATATCAAAGAACTATAAACTCTTCTATTATAAATTGAAATTTACTATACATCAATATTTAATCATTTGAGAAATTATAATTCCATACATTATTTACTGATAATATCTTATCTCATATTCATTAGTAATGTTTTATTATCTTCATCATTGGGTGTGTTGACTTATTATTGTTTTATGTATGTTTCAGTTCGACGATTATAAAGACATCATCTTGATCATGTTTTAATCAAATAATGAACCATAATAAAATCATAATTGTCAATTTTTTTAAATTTATTAATTTTTAATCATTCATATAAGCTGGTGATGAAAATTGAATTACAATACTCAATGAAAATGGTAGTATGTATTCATGTATGTGTGATATGTCTAATTTTTGATTGATAGAATGATGTAATGATAAATAATAATTCACCATTATCAAAAAATATTTATATGATAAATTTCATATAAATTTTTAAAATCCGTTATTATAATATTACATGTTATGAGATGATGTGAATTGAATCACTTCTCCACATTGAAGTGTTAGTCCTCACAAACACACGAGTGATACATTCATTTTCAATTTGATGATAGAAAGTTATAAAATGGTTGACTTATAATCATAATAACATTTCAATATATTTATTATAAATGATTAATTATGCTTTAATGGATACATTAAATTTAGAGGAATTACAATATATAATAAATTTGAACGATATGGGAAGTATAATTACATTATAATTGGGAGACCACTATTGGATTACACCTTAGTATTTATTAGGATGGTAATAATGGTATACTATAAGTTCATTAAATAAGGAATGAAATCTAGGATGGTTTTTATAGAGATATTTGGTGCTATAATGATCAATATTTGTGAGTAAGTGTAGGTAATATATTCCATTTTAAAAATTTGGGGAGAGGCACACAAGGAGTTACATAAGGGTGTTAATAATATAAAGTGCATTTCTTGTAACTATTGAATTTAATGGAAATGAATAATAATTTAAGACAAAATAAGGTCAAAATATCTTCAAATAATACAATTTAAATCTATTTATGGGACATTTCTATGCTTATATATTAGTTTAAGCCCCTCCAATATCCTATTTTACCCCTAAAATGGTAATTTTTTATTATTTTACAATTTAATGTGACAAAAAAATGAAAGTAGAGCCATTAGAGAAATTTTGAAATGATTATGAAAAATATTGACTCCATTTTATAAAATTAAATTCTGTAAGTGTTAAATATTAATGATTAAATGTGTTTATAAAATACAACAAGTAAATTTTATTGGATTTCAACATATTTACATTATAACACATCTAAAATAAATTTCTACCAGAAACATCCATCTATATAATAGAAAAATTAGGATTCATTTACCTCATCTCATACTTAGGTACCCAAGTAGCTTATTGATATTCTAATTCCTCAAAATATAAGTATTTTGGAGAGATGTTCATTGGTATTTACTAGTTATATTCTTTTATATATACTTGATCCAAAATATTTTAGTGGTCTATATTTATAAGTATGAACATTAAATAATTTGTAAATCTTATAAAATTATTCCATTGAATTTTTTTATGAAATATTTATCATACTTCTAGGATGAATCGATAATGATGAGCGATAAGAATCATTCAAAAGACCCCTCTTCAATTCTTATATAACAGGTAGATATACTCTATCTATGAACATTATCATTCCATCAATAATTAAGGTTAAAGTTAGGAAAATGTTTAAGATTTTTTTATATCTCAAAATCATCCTTTTTCACCTTTTTAATATTCACATGGATAATTGGTTCGATAATAAGTTGATAAACAAAAACATATCTACTTACATCAATATTTAAAGTTCGATCTGCCAAAAATTTGTAGATACTTGATCTTTCTTGACCCCCATAATATATAATGTAACACGATCCTTTAGACTCAAACCACCAACCACATTGTCCACACTCTAATGATGGTATTGTTTTTAGAAGTGAAAATATTTAATGAACTCCATCAATATTATATTACATATATTCTACTATAACATAGTTAATATATAATTTATAATTTCATGATCAGTATATATACCACCAATTTCTCTATAATTGTAATGAAACTATAACATTAATTAAATATAAATTTGCTAACTCTAAGTAAAACATCATGTAAATTCTATATTGAGTCTATAATTGAATTGAGTAATGAGCTATCACCATGTCATTATGCATAATAACACTTTTGAGTCCAATATTTGATCCCACACTAAAAATCACAATCTCTTTTTCACTTTACAGTAATGTGATTAATGGTGAACTGGCCATCCTTCTATTTATCTCCTTGAAATTTTCTTCACATTTATTAGTCTAAAGGAATATACCTCCCATATATGTTATATAGGATAGTAGATTGAAAATACAAGATAAACTATTTATAATTAATTGATAATATCTTGAAAATCCAAGAAAAATATTAATCATAGTCACATTGGTTATTCTAGTATAATGTTAAAGGACTTCCATCGTAGAAGGGGCTCTAGATATACCATCACTTTTTATGACGTTTCCCATGAATTAATATTTATTGGACTATAAATCACACTTTCTAATTTTTTCATAAAATTAATCTTTCCCCATGAACTTCAACAAAATTATTAAATGATATTTATTCTATTAATTCATCTTGGAATATAAAATAGTTTCATCTAAAAATACTTCCATAAATTTATCAAGGTATTATTGAAAGACTAAACTTATTATATATATAATGTTTACAAAGGCATGAGTAAGTACAAATAACATCACTGTAAACTCATAATGTACATACATCATATATATGTATATCATCGGAATTTAGTCACATTTTACCCCCTCTTGATAGTATCCATAATGAAGGTAAATCATTGATATGTATTGATCCAATATTAATTGATAAAAAAATAAAATATTTTTGGTATATGATACTTATTCAGGATCATAATCTATTTACCATCCCAGTAAATAAAGAATATTTTCATTTATCTATATTCTATTTTAATGAATTGAGTTGGTTCACCACATTGAGACATAATTGACAAGATGAATATGTTATCAATATTCTTGTGGATTGGATTCTTCAATTGATATAACTAAATTTTTGACATTATATAAGGTGTAATTAAAATTTTTGAACATAATGTTTTGAGTTATGTTGAATAATTAACTCCATATTTCAGAACAAGATAAGAGAACACTATAAAAAAGACATCAACATACTCCACCACAATACAATATCTTCTCTGTTGAGGTTTACTCTAAACATTTTAGATAATTTTCCCTCAAGAATTCGTAGTAAATTATATTTAATGGATACAATATCCATTATATGATCATGTTTATATTTAAATCTATAGAAAAACCTATGTTGATTCAAAAAATAAAATTTTACTTCAATATTCATGAAATCTAAAAGGCATCTATGTTGAGTCATCCAATCATTCCTCCAAATCACATAAAATTCTACAAAATAAAGAATGATAATATTTTCATAGGTAATTTCCTTTCAAATTCAACATGATATATCGAAATTGGGAGTGGATGATATGTGTAACATAACCATTATGATGATCTTCAATTATTTACATTATATATTACATCACATAGTCTAGGAGTTAAACATAGTATTGAGAAAAAAACACAGATAATTCTCATGCGACACACGTAATAACATCAGTTTTCAATATTTTTTATTTAAAAAAAATATTGTGGTTCATATATAGCTTCACTAATAATACCAAAATAAGAATATCAATGAAATATTAGCTAAATATTATTATTTTATTAAATTATAAATTCATACCAAATAATATTAAGAACACATAATGTTATAAAAGGGGATTTTATTAAAAAAGTTTTGTTTTATATATTATAATTTAAAATAGAAGAAAAAATTTATAATTTTACAAAGTCTGTTATTTAGAATACATTTTAAATTTTAACATAGAATATAAAAGTTATCAGATTTTTTATTTGAGGTTTTCAAAAAAAATAATTTCTAATTGAATAGTGAAACAAGAGTTTTTACCAAAATTAAACATTTCATAACTTTATCAATACATGGTAAATGAATAAATGTTTTGAATACATCTTATTTTATAAATGGTTTATTGACATATTAAAACTATGTATTATAAAATATACATTTGATATTTTTAAACATATGTTAAACATGTTATAAAAAAATATCATTTTATTCTACATTAAAAACTATTTTTTGTATTTGCATTTAATTAAAATTTTAAATTGGAATAGTCAGTATTTTCCTACTTTTTTTTTACATAAATCTTATATTTTTATAATAAAACATATTATATCCTAAATATCAATGACATTGAAATGTTTATTTTAAATATAATGATTAAACATAAATGTTAACTTTTTCTAAATTTTTATTCATGAACTGATATTATAATTATAGTTTCAAACATTTAGAAATTTTTTTAAAAAAATTCATATATTATTTCATCATTTAAATGATATTTAATAAGCTTAATTTCATTTATTCGAATTAAATAATGTTAATAGTGTGAATATTAATTACTGTTGCAAAATATATATTTTTCAAAGATATATACATTTCTAATTATTGTGTATTTTTGGAAATAAAATGTATTTATTTCATATTAAGAACAAATATTAAACCAAAAGGAATATAAAAAATAATTGGCATTCATTTAATTAGTAATCAATGTCAAAAATTATTAAGAACGCTGAATGAATATCAAAATATTTTTCTAAAAAAGCTGTTTAAAAAATAAATATTTTTATTATATTTATGAATTGATTATAATTAAGGGAGTCTAAATTGTTATTCATAATGAAAACATTTAGTAAGAAGGTTCATCTTATATTTTTAGTGAGAAAATAATAAATATGATTAATATTTGATTAAGACTAATAAGTTCTAAATCAGTAGTGTAATTTTACTGAGGTTTAGTAAATAAATTTCAAATATATACCATCTAGAATTAAATTTTAGTTTTGGAAACTTATACATACATATCTCTCCATAATTTTTGGACCAAACACACCAAACTCGATTTCATCTCTATACTTATTCCTTACCTATCACTCTTTTATATTAATTGATCCAACCTTTTTCTTCGGTAAAAGTAGTTACCTCCCTCACACATAAATGGACACATATATAGTTAAATTTCTATGACACTATAAATAATATACTAATAGCATATCCCCTATAAATTCATGGAAACCCCTATCCTAAAAAAATAATCTCATATCCGTCATTTCCAAAGTATTATTCTATTGATGATTACATTTCTTGATGTAAGTATTTCTTATCATTTTACTTCCTTTCATTATTATCCACATCTAAGATCCCCCAAATCACTCAGACCATTTGTATTTATTTTCATAAATATACATAATATAATTAATATTTTTTATATTGATGGAATAAAAATTATCAATTCATTTTCTATTCAAATGGAAAAAATAAAATAGTTTCTCTTGCGGGTGTGCATACTACCACTTCCTTGAAAAACATGTTTCATTATTCATCAAAACCATTTAATAGATGGTTAGATAAATTCCTTTAATATGTAGATATTTTATTTGATTCATTATTTATAGTATGTAAATTTAAATTCATTATTCTATAATTAATATTATAAGAAACGATCATTATAAAACTAACCACCTAAAATGAATATCCCGAGAGGAAAATGTGTTTACTTATAAATGAAAACTCATTTTTTATTTAACTTCTTATTTTTTCCCTTAAAAATTCATATTAACCTCCTAAATAGGTAATGAATAATTTCATTATACTTATTCAAGAGTGATATTATAACAATATAATCTCTTTTATATTCATACTCACACATAATGAAATATATATTTTTTGGTATGATTCAAACACCAACATGAAAAATCCTAAAAACAATTGATTATGGAATTGGAATCATAATATTGTATATAAACAATTAACTAATGATTTTTTGGTTTTAAGTAGGTAATATAAAATTTATCTCATTAATTAAGATATCGTGATTCACTTTTTCAAAATCTCTGAAACCTTCATGTCCGTAAATTCATGTAATTGAACCTAAAAACATCATATAATAAAACTATAACATTATAAAATATCTCAAATAATCAATTAAATACATTATATAATATAGGAATGATTAATATTTGGTGAAGAATGAAAATAAAAAATATTATTATGAATGTATTTCAAAATGTCCCAGATTTCACACAGATAAATATTGAATATTTATAATAAATGAATAATATAAATGTAGTGAAGAATTATAAATATTGTTTTCTATAAAAGATTATAAAAATGAATAACATTATAAATAAGGTTATTAAATGTTTTTTTTAAATTGGTTAAATTGTGATCAAGTAAGAAAATTAAAGGGTTTATTGTCTCAATTGTACTCCTTTTAAGAGTTATTTCTTTTTTTAACCCATGTTTTATTTAGAATTATCTATCTACTACACCTTTTACATTTTTTATCACGATAATATTATATTTCATGGAATTAAATATTATATTCCATGTTATTCCACTATTGGGTTGTTAAATATAAAAATTAAAAATGTTTTAAGGGTTTTATTATCTTAGTTTCAACTCCATGATCGGATCTTGCTCTCTATTATATTACATTCATATATTACCAATTCTATAAGGGTTTTATTAACTCAATTTATGAATCATTAGTTCATATTATTTATTAGATTAGTACTTTCTACATGATTTCATGGATCCTACATTTACATATTTCATAGGGTATTTCATCATATTATCAATGTAAAATTACTTCTCATCATCAATTAGAGAATAGTTTAATAAAATGTTTTCTAGAAAAATTATAACATTTGACAGAATAACTCCCATTCTCACCAAAAAATATTCTCTTCAATTCCTATTGTTTTCTTATCATAAGTTTCATATTTAATGAAATATATGTATGATTTTTATTTTACAGTCATTATATATTCCTTTAAATATTTTATTAAATGAAATTATGTTGATGTTTCTATGTTGTAGGTATTTAGATGGAATAATTAAATAACCATTCTAATTCATTTAATTATTTTCAAATCTAGATTTATTAGAAATAATTTTGTGTACACTGAGGGATAGTTTACTTTAAGCCCTTTATAATATTTATTTAAAAAATAATATAAATATGTCCTTAATTTTTTTGAATATAATTTTCACTTTATCCATTATAACATGTTTTAAGTGTTTTTGTGAATTTTTTTTTATTTTTTATTAAACATTTCATCAAAGGTTTATCTCTCATCAAATGATATAGTGATTACCCAATATATGTTATTATGATATGATTCGTTTTTAAAAATGATATTTTTTTTCTTATTATTTATTAAAATCATATTTTTTTCATGTTTTTGAAATATTTATAAAACTGATTTTTTCCATGTGTTTTTAAAGATATAATGATTAATTGATTTTAGGAATCCAAAAAAAGTTTTTATGATTTCTATAGGGGTCATATATCACGCTAAAATGTTCTGTTTTATGTTTATATCTTATGAGATATTTAGGTGTGGATATTATGACTTTCATCACACATGTGGGGATATAAGGGGTTTTCTCACTTTATTAGGTGTGGGAATTAAGATATTTTTCATATAATAATGGAAATAATGAGTTAACTCACATGTTTTTCCTATGATTTTGGATGTGGAATAATTCCATGTTTCATATAAGGGTATTACACATTTTCATGATTCATTAAATTTCCTCAAAAGTCATTATTTTCAGGATTATTTCTTATGTTTAAAGTATTGGATAGTCTATGTATATCCTTATATGTACTATGATTATAGAGATGTATTTTGAGCCATGTCATAACAGTAATTCCTTTTTCCTGATATTTTTATGTTATTATGTACCTCTAACATGATATATTAAAATAATATTTGGTGTTATTATTCTTCAGATATAAATTTTTCCTCTTCCTCATGTTCCCCTTTATTTTTATGTTATGATATATTATGATATATTTTGTCCTTACTGATCATTCCAGCTCACACATTTTTTAAACTATTATTCCAAGGATATGAGATGAATAAATCATGTAAATTATCTAAAAATTGTATAAATTGAATTGATTTAGGATAAATCCACAAATATATAGAAAAATAAGATACCTATATAGCTAAATTTTGGTAAACCAAACATTTTTATCCCTTGAGTTATGTGATTATATTTGAAATATATGATTTAATAAATGAAATTAATTTGTTAATTGTTTATGATTATCTTGGGTAACTTGAATTGGTATTAATGGTTGGATTAAGAACCTCTAGAGATTATATTAGTTAGGGGGGTTAGTTTAGGTAAATAAAAAGATAGGATTAAAGTAAGGTATAGTTCAACGTTTTAGTTATCAGTATAATGTTTTGGCAAAGTATATATTTGTGGTTTTCCTAGAAATGAAAACCCAATAAAGATACTATAAGTGGGTACAAGATGTAACATAGATGTACCTTTTGGTAATGTCCCTAAAAATATAGATTGGGAATGAAATTTATTTTCTCCATGTGCATGAAAAAGTGGCCAAAACACACACCTAGATTAAAATTCCATGAAGATATGATTTATCTAATATCATTATATTTATAAGAAACATCCAAGGATTTATTATTTTACAGAATCAGAATATGTAGAATGAGAGAACCTAAATAAATTTACCCAAGATAGAATCCACTGTGATTTAGGTTGAACTGAATGTTAATTTGAAGTGTTTCAGATGTAATACAATTTTATATTGAGTATCTATGAGAAAATTTATGATAATTATATTATGAATATTATTATTTAAAACCCAATAAAACAATTTTTATTAATATTTTAAGCTCGAAGTGATGATGATAACATTGTATTCCAGTGAAATGAAAATACATCCACAATGAGAAACTTATTGAGATATGATCTAGAGAGAAAATATATCTGATAAAGAAAAAAATCTATCATGTATCCTGATCAAAATTTTATTTTATTTAAATTATAAACAAATAAAATAAATTAATGGTAAAGAATATGGAATATTCAAAAGAATAATTTTATTAAAGAAATAATGTTCCATATCCTACATGTAAATGGTATGGGAAGGATCACCATGGAAATTTTATTGAACTAATTGGTAAATGTTTTATTTTTTTAAAATTTTAGAATGGATAAACATGTTTTCAAGGAAAATGGAATATCTTATTGGACATGGTGAATGGAAAGAGAGTCCATCTTGATGTAATACTAAATATTGGAATAACAGATAATCAACTAATTTATATCATTTTGAACTATAATTTTATATTTTTTGATTTTTATAATCACATATAAATATTATTTAATTTAATTAGAACATTAAATATCATGAACTTATATAGACTATAATATCCAGACAAAACTTATAGTGATAAATGAAATAGAAAAATGGATACACTAATATAAAAACTACTTGATTTAATTATTCAATAAACATAACTACATTTGTAAAAATAGAGAAGAAAAATAATGTAGTTATGGATAAGATATAAGTTATTAAGGGATGTTTAGAAACGTTATAAAGGATGTATGGAACATTAAGGTATGATAATGGTTGAGTATATATAAGATTAGTTGTTAATGTGACAGTTAAGATATAATCGTTAACTAAAAATTCATCAGTTTCACCATTTTTCAATTTGACCATTGAGAATTATGACAACTGTTATTAATGTTACAATTATAATTAGTGTTTTTAATGGGAAAGAACAAAATATAATTGATGTTGAAGGATAACTGATTCCATAATCAGTAAAAACATACCTAATGAATCCAATTTATTTAAATATGGGAGGGAGAATGAAACACTACTGTTCGACCTTGGCCAAACCCAATAAAAGATTTAGCATTTATGGATCAAGTGGATTTTATTTTGTGAGTAGTTCATGTTTGTGGAGATCAGTACTTGATAATTTTAGCTGATCCACCATATTTTTAAAGACACAAAAAATTCCATATAAATTTTTTATTTTTTTGGGATTATTAAGAGTCTTTGAAAATTAATGTTGTGTGATTACAAGGCCTATTGTGCCCAGAATGAATTTTTGAACATTTTTTAATGTACATTCAGTAAACGTGTGGGTGAAATTTTATATCTTTTAAATCAGTGCATAGATTACAAATCTAAGGGCACTGTTGAATCCGTATCTCTGGGTTTCGCTTACGGGAACCTTCATATTGACTATAGAAGGTCAAGAGAAAAAATGAGTTTTTATACTTAAAAAAAGTAAAATACCACATAATTGTTATTTTATTTAATTTTTCCTCCAACAGTTGAGTGGATGTGGAAGGACCAATGACCTTTCAAACCAATTAATTTCTTGACTCATCAACTGCATAACTCTACCATCGGGAATTAAAAGAGGTTCATTAATTCATTTAATTATCCTCATTAATTCCTCAATGTTTTACTCACCTTTCCATATCATATTTAAATGGAACATGGGGTGGAGTTTTGTGATGGCTTTTTAATGTGGTGAAACTCTAAAGATGTCCTTCAAGAAACATCCACCTGGAGGATGAGACTATATTCAGTGAGTAGTGACGAGTGCCACCGTATCACGAACTGACGACAATAACAAAGGAGGTTTTGTCGATCAACATCAGAAGGCGTCTCATCTATGTTGGGGGTTTATGTCGGGTTTTGGTTTAACATTAATGATATGAGTTTATTTAATCTTTAATGTTAGATAAATTTTCTCACTCTTATTATCCTATTAACATGGAGGGTGCAGGCCGAATGAACAATGACCATACCCTCCATCAATTTTTTCATGTTGCGCTCTTCGGGGAAACATTCCTCAATTTTGATGGAAATGCAAGATAGAGGGTAATTCTCTGATGGAGGAAGTCCGGGAGAATCAAAGGCGGAGACGAAACCATAAATGGACCACTGAAGCATGTGTGGTGGCCCGTAGAGAGAACTGTTGGCACACCATGCTGGTGGTAGCCGGTGGTGGCGGATGAAGGTATGCAGCAACGAGTCATAGGAAGTGGGAAGGCATCATGCCGTCTCACACCGTGGTGGCTAGATGTGTCGGCCCGAGCCGGTTTTGTGGGAGAAGGGGGGTGCCTGTAGTCGCCGCCAACGACAGCTACCGCGGCTATCTGGCCGTGGATTGAGGGGCTAGTGTAGGTCCGCGACACGCTGCGTCAGAAGGAGACCAGTCAGCCATTTGGATGACTATTGCACGCAGTGGCACAGTGCCCGTCCATCCGAACAAAACAACCCCACATCTGCAGGTCCAGTAGAAAAAACGGGCCGCCATCAGGAGGACGTGGGCCAGACCCGCCCTGTAGCCCAGGCTTGTCCTATGGCCCTGCCCGCTAGCTCGGCTGGAACGACCCCCATCTGGCGGGCCGGGCCAGTCGCGGCCCAGGCCCGTGAACTCGAGGGTCCGCACCTGACGGGCCGAACCTAGAGAATCAGGCTGATCCCTAACCAACCATTCCTAGGTGGAGTCGGGTAGACCTCAGGACCCATTGCGTCAGGCTGGACTAACCAAGGAAGACTGGGTCCAGACCTAACTGGAAGCCGAATAATGAAACACCCATAACTGAAGAACCATGTGTTCGTTCGACATTCCATCAGTGGCATTGGGACCCCTTTTTAAGAATTGGTCCCTTTGGCATATTCTGGTCGGCTGACGAATATGGGTCGGACCGAGGTGCGATCAACCCAATTTCACGGAAAGGTGTGTAACTAAAACACTGGGTGTCTGATCGAGGTGTCATCTGTGGTATGAGGACCCTTGTGACAAGACAATATTTTGTAGATACTCTATGTATGGTTTGACAGAGTTTGACGTGTGAAATATTTTGGATTAGACTTTAATCCAACTGGACCCTTTTTTGAAAATCTTCCTACATCTCACATACCTGGCATCCGATCGACGCACAGTCTGTCACGTTGGGTCCCCTATAACGGGGAGGTCCCTCGGGTATGATTTTTGTGGGAATTCGTACCTGTTTAAATTTGACTGATGGATTGAAGAGCAGAATATTGCAGAGATTAGGCATGATACCGGCTGGAACCTAGTGGTTGGCTGTGACATGATGAAGAAGAGCGACCAAAATTGGTCCGCATCAAAAACTCCACCGTGAGATGATATCAACCAATATGGGTCAACACCAGCAACCAATATTAGTCAGCACCAGTGACCAAAAAGGGTCATCACCAGTGACTAATACAGGTTAGCACCATCGACCAATACGTGTTAGCATCTAGTGACCAATACGGGCCATCATACAATGACCTATATGGGTCAGCAATAGAGTTACTACCAATAAGATGATTTGTCTTTACGACTAGTCATCCTTATCCCATAAACCTTGAAGTTATACCATTAGATTGATCTATCTCTTTTTCTTTATCCTTAATGATTTAGATCATGCTTTTGATATAACCTTTGTTGTAATTCTTGTGATGTTTTATCTATACTTGATCCAAAATATTTTCGTGGTCTATATTTATAAGTATGAAGATTAAAAAATTTGTAAATCTCATAAAATTATTCCATTGAATTTTTTTAAGATATATTTCTCATACTTCTAGGATGAATAGAAAATGATGAGCGATAAGCATCATTCAAAAGACCCCTCTTCAATTCATATATAACAGGTAGATATACTCTATCCATGAACATTATCATTCCATCAATAATTAAGGTTAAAGTTAGGAAAATTTTAAGATTATTTTATATCTCAATATATTCCTTTTTCACATTTTTAATATTCACATGGATAAGTGGATCGATAATAAGTTGATAAACACAAAGGTATCTACTTACATCAATATTTAAAGTTCTATATGACAGAAATTTGTAGATACTTGATCTTTCTTGACCCCCATAATATATAATCTAACACGATCCTTTAGACTCAAACCACCAACCACATTGTCCACACTCTAATGATGATATTTTTTTAGAAGTAAAAATATTTAATGAACTCCAACAATATTATATTATATATATTCTACTATAACATGGTTAATATATAATTTATAATTTCATGATCAGTATATATACTACCACTTTCTCTATAATTATAATGAAACTATAACATTAATTAAATATACATTTGCTAACTCTAAGTCAAACATCATGTAATTTCTATATTGAGTCTATAATTGAATATAGTAATGAGCTATCACCATTTCATCATGCATAATAACACTTTTGAGTCCTATATTTGATCCCACACTAAAAATCACAAACCCTTTTTCACTTTACAGTGATGTGATTAATGGTGAACTGGTCATCCTTCTATTTATCTCCTGGAAATTTTCTTCACATTTATTAGTCTAAAGAAATATACATCCCATATATGTTATCTAGGATATTAGATTGAAAATACAAGATAAAATATTCATAATTAATCGATAATATCTTGAAAATCCAAGAAAAATATTAATCGTAGTCACATTTGTTATTCTAGTATAATATTAAAGGACTTCCATCTTAGAAGGGGATCTAAATATACCATCACTTTTTATGATGTGTCCCATGAATTAATCTTTATTGGACTACAAATCACACTTTCTAATTTTTTCATAAAATTATTCTTTCCCCATGAACTTCAACGAAATTATTAAATGATCTTTATTCTATTAATTCATCTTGTAATATAAAATATTTTCATATAAAAATACTTCCACAAATTTATCAAGGGATTATCGAAAGACTCACCTTTTTATATATATAATGCTTACAGAGGCATGAGTAAGTACAAATAACAACATTGTAAACTCATAATGTACATACATCATATATATGTATATCATCGGAATTTAGTCACATTTTACCCCCTCTTGATAGTATCCATAATGAAGGTAGATCATTGATATGTATTGATCCCATATTAATTGATAAAAAAATAGAATATGTGTGGTATACGATACTTATTTAGGATCAGAATCTATTTACGATCCCAGTAAATAAAGAATATTTTCATTTATCTATATTCTATTTTAATGAATTGAGTTGGCTCACCACATTGAGACATAATTGACTAGATGAATACGTTATCAATATTCTCGTGGATTGGCTTCTTCAATTGATATAACTAAATTTGTGACATTATATAAGGTGTAATTAAAATTTTTGAACATAAAGTTTTGTGTTATGTTGAATAATTAACTCCATATTTTAGAACAAGATAAGGGAACACTATAAAAAATGACATCAACATACTCCACCACAATACATTATCTTCTCTGTTGAGCATTACTCTAAAAATTTGAGATAATTATCCCTCAAGAATTCGTAGTAAATTAGATTTAATGGATACAATATCCATTATATGATCATGTTTATATTTAAATCTATAGAAAAACCAATGTTGATTCAAAAAATAAAATTTTACTTCAATATTCATGAAAGCTAAAAGGCATCTATGTTGAGTCATCTAATCATTCCTCCAAATCACATAAAATTCTACAAAATAAAGAAGGATAATATTTTCATAGGTAATTTCCATTCAAATTCAACATGATATATTAAAATTGGGAGTGGATGATATGTGTAACATAACCATTATGGTCATCTTCAATTATTTACATTATATATTACATCACATAGTCTAGGAGTTAAACATAGTATTGAGTAAAAAACACAGATAATTCTCATGCGACACATGTAATAACATCAGTTTTTAATATGTTTTATTTAAAAAAATATTGTGGTTCTTATATAGCTTCACTAATAATACCAAAATAAGAATATCAATGAAATATTAGCTAAATATTATTATTTTATTAAATTATAAATTAATACCAAATAATAGTAAGAACACCAAATGTTATAAAAGGGGATTTTATTAAAAAAAATTGTTTTATATATTATAATTTAAAATAGAAGAAAAAATTTATTATTTTACAAAGTCTGTTATTTAGAATACATTGTAAATTTTAACATAGAATATAAAAGTTATCAGAATTTTTATTTGAGGTTTTCAAAATAAATAATTTCTAATTGAATAGTGAAACAAGAGTTTTTACCAAAATTAAACATTTCATAATGTTATCAATACATGGGAAATGAATAAATGTTTTCAATACATATTAGTTTATAAAAGGTTTATTAACATATTAAAACTACATATTATAAAATATACATTTGATATTTATAAACCTATGTTCAACATGTTATAAAAAAAATATCATTTTATTCTACTTTAAAAACTATTTTCTTGTATTTACATTTAATTAAAAATTTAAATCAGAATAGTCAATATTTTCCTACTTTTTTTCCATAAATCTTATATTTTGATAATAAAACATATTATATCGTAAATATCAATGACATTGAAATGTTTATTTTAAATATAATGATTAAACATAAATGTTAACTTTTTCTAAATTTTTATTCATGAACTGATATTATAATTATAGTTTCAAACTTTTATAATTTTTTTAAACAACTCATATATTATTTCATCATTTAAATGATATTTAATAAGATTAATTTCATTTATTCGCATTAAATTATGCTAATAGTGAGAATATTAATTACTGTTGCAAAATATATATTTTTCAAAGATATATACATTTCTAATTATTGTGTATTTTTGAAAATAAAATGTATTTATTTTATATTAAGAACAAATATTATACCAAAAGGCATATAAAAAATAATTGGAATTCATTTAATTAGTAATCAATGTCAGAAATTATTAAGAACATTGAATGAATATCAAATTTTTTTTTTAAAAAAAAGCTGTTTAAAAAATAAATATTTTTATTATATTTATGAATTGATTATAATTAAGGGAGTCCAAATTGGTATTCATAATGAAAAAATTTAGTAAGAAGATTCATCTTATATTTTTAGTGAAAAAATAATAAATAAGATTATTATTTGATCAAGACTAATATGTTCTAAATCAGTAGTGTAATTTTACTGAGGTTTAGTAAATAAATTTCAAATATATACCATCTCGAATTAAATTTTAGTTTTGGAAACTTATACATACATATATCTCCATAATTTTTGGACCAAACAAACCAAACTCGATTTCATCTCTATACTTATACCTTACATATCACTCATTTATATTAATTGATCTAACCTTTTTCTTTGGTAAAAATAGCTACCTCCCTCCAACATAAATGGACACATATATAGTTAAATTTCTATGACACTATAAATAATATACTAATAGTATATCCCCTATAAATTCAGGGAACCCCCTATCCTAAAAAAATAATCTCATATCCGTCATTTCCAAAGTATTATTCTATTGATGATTACATTTCTTGTCAAAAGTGTTTCTTATCATTTTACTTCCTTTCATTATTATCCACATTTGAAATTACCCAAATCACTCAGACCATTTGTATATATTTTCATAAATATACATAATATAATTAATATTTTTTATATTTATGGAATAAAAATTATCAATTCATTTTCTATTCAAATGGAAAAAATAAAACAGTTTCTCTTACGGGTATGCATACCACCGCTTCCTTGAAATACATGTTTCATTATTCATGAAAACCATTTAATAGATGGTCAGATAAATTCCTTTAATATGTAGATATTTTATTTGATTCATTATTTATATTATGTGAATTTAAATTCATTATTCTATAATTAATATTATAAGAAACGATCATTATAAAACTAACCACCTAAAATGAATATACAGAGAGGAAAAGGTGTTTACTTATAAATGAAAACTCATTTTTTATTTAAATTCTTCTTTTTCCCTTCAAAATTCATATTAACCTCCTAAATAGGTAATGAATAATTTCGTTATACTTATTCAAGTGTGATATTATAACAATATAATCTCTTTTATATTCATACTCACACATAAAGATATATATTTTTTTGGTATGATTCAAACACCAACATGAAAAATCCTAAAAAAATTTGATTATGGAATTGGAATCATAATATTGTATATAAACAATTTACTAATGATTTTTTGGTTTTAAGTAGGTAATATAAAATTTATCTCATTAATTAAGATATTGTGATTCATTTTTTCAAAATCTCTGAAACCTTCATGTCCGTAAATTCATGTAATTGAACCTAAAAACATCATATAATGAAACTATAACATTATAAAATTTCTCAAATAATCAATTAAATTACATTATATAATATAGGAATGATTAAAATTCTGGTGAAGAATGAAAAGAAAAAATATTATTATGAATGAATTTCAAAATGTCCCAGATTTCACACAGATAAATATTGAATTTTTATAATAAATGAATAATATAAATGTACTGAAGAATTATAAATATTTTTTTCTTTAAAAGATTATAAAAATGAATAACATTATAAATAAGATGATTAAAATGTTTTTTTGATATTGGTTAAATTATGATCAAGTAAGACAATTAAAGGGTTTATTTTCTCAATTGTTCTACTTTTAAGAATTATTTCTTTTTCTAACCCATGTTTTATTTAGAATTATCTATCTACTACACCTTTTACATTTTTTATCATGATAATATTATTTTTCATGAAATTAAATATTATATTCCATGTTATTCCACTATTGGGGTGTTAAATATAATAATTAAAAATGTTTTAAGGGTTTTATTTTCTTAGTTTCAACTCCATGATCAGATCTTGCTCTCTATCATATTACATTCATATATTACCAATTCTATAAGGGTTTTATTAACACAATTTATGAATCATTAGTTCATATTATTTATTAGATTAGTACTTTCTACATGATTTCATGGATCCTACATTTACATATTTCATAGGGTATTTCATCATATTATCAATGTAAAATTACTTCTCATCATCAATTAGAGAATAGTTTAATGAAATGTTTTCTAGAAAAATTATAACATCTGATAGAATAACTCCCATTCTCACCAAAAAATATTCTCATCAATTCCCATTGTTTTCTTATCATAATTTTCATATTTAATGAAATATATGTATTCTTTTTCTTTTACATTCATTATATAATCCTTTAAATATTTTATTAAATGAAATTATGTTGATGTTTCTATGTTGTGGGTTTTTATATGGAATAATTAAATAACAATTCCAATTAATTTAATTATTTTCAAATCTAGATTTATTAGAAATAATTTTGTGTACACTGAGGGATAGTTTACTTGAATCCCTTTATAATATTTATTTAAAAAATAATATAAATATGTCTTTAATTTTTTTGAATATAATTTTCACTTTATCCATTATAACATGTTTTAAGTGTTTTTGTGAATTTTTTTTTATTTTTTATTCAATATTTCATCAAAGGTTTATCTCTCATCAAGTGATATTTTGATTACCCAATATATGTTATTATGATATGATTCTTTTTTAAAAATGATATTTTTTATTTCTTATTATTTATTAAGATCATATTTTTTCATGTTTTGGAAATATTTATAAAACCGATTTTTTTTCCATGGGTTTTTAAAGATATAATGATTAATTGATTTTAGGAATCAAATAAAAGTTTTTATGTTTTCTATAGGGTTTATATATCACCCGAAAATGTTCTGTTTTATGTTTATATCTTATGAGATATTTAGGTGTGGATATTATGAGTTTCATCACACATGTGGGGATATAAGGGGTTCTCTCACTTTATTAGGTGTGGGAATTTAGATATTTTTCATATAATAATGGGAATAATGAGTTAACTCACATGTGTTTTCCTATGATTTTGGATGTTGAATAATTCCATGTTTCATATGAGGGTATTACACATTTTCATGATTCATTAAATTTCCTCAAAAATCATTATTTTCAGGATTATTTCTTATGTTTAATGTATTGGACAGTCTATGTATATCCTTATATGTACTATGATTATTGAGATGTATTTTGAACCATGTCATAACATTAATTCCTTTTTAATGATATTTTTATGTTATCATGTACCTCTAACATGATATATTAAAATAATATTTGGTGTTATTATTTTTCGGATATAAATTTGTCCTCTTCCTCATGTTCCCCTTTATTTTTATGTTATGATACATTATGATATATTTTGTCCTTACTAATCAGTCTAGCTCACACATTTTTTAAACTATTATTCCCGGGGTATGAGATGAATAAATCATGTGAATTATCAAAAAAATTGTATAAATTAATTTGATTTTGGAGAAATCCACAAATGTGTAGAAAAATAAGATACCTATATAGCTAAATTTTTGTCAACCAAACTTTTTTATCCCTTGAGTTGTGTGATTATATTTGAAATATATGATTTAATAAATGAAATTAATTTTTTAATTGTTTATGATTATCTTGGGTAACTTGAATTGGTATTAATGGTTAGATTAATAACCTCTAGAGATTATATATGTTAGGGGGGTTAGTTTAGGGAAATAAAAAATAGGATTAAAGTAGGGTATAATTCAATGTTTTATTTATTAGTATAATGTTTTGGTAAAGTATATATTTGTGGTTTTCCTAGAAATGAAAACCCTATCAAGATACTATAAGTGGGTTCAAGATATAACATAGATGTACCTTTTGGTAATGTCCATAAAAATGTGGACTGGGAATGAAATTTATTTTCTCCATGTGCATTAAAAGTGGCCAAACCACACACCTAGTTTAACTTTCCATGAAGATATGATTTATCTAATATCATTATATTTATAAGAAACATCCAAGGATTTATTATTTTACAGAATCAGAATATGTAGAATGAGAGAACCTAAAAAAATTTACCCAAGATTGAATCCACTGTGATTTAGGTTGAACTCTATGTTAATTTGAATTGTTTCAGATGTAATACAATTTTATATTGAGTATCCATGGGAAAATTTATGATAATTATATTATGATTTTTATTATTTAAAACCCATTTATTCCTTTTTTTTATTAATATTTTAAGCTCTAAGTGATAATGATAACATTGTATTCAGGTGAAATGAAAATACCTCTACAATGAGAAACATATTGAGATATGATCTGGAGAGAAAATATATCTGATAATGAAAAAAATCTATCATGTATCCTGATGAAAATTATATTTTATTTAAATTTAAAAAAAATTCATGGTAATGAATCTTGAATATTAAAAAGACGAATTTGATTAAAGAAATAACGTTCCCTATACTACATGTAAATGATATGGGAAGGATCACCATGGAAATTATATTAAAGGAATTGGTAAATGTTTTATTTTTTTAAAATTTTAGAATGGATAAACATGTTTTCAAGGAAAAGGGGGTATCTTATTGGACATGGTGAATGGAAAGAGAGTCCATCCTGATGTAATACGTAATATTGGAATAACAGATAATCAACTAATTTATATCATTTTGAACTATAATTTTATTTTTTATTTTTGATTTTTATAATCACATATAAATATTATTTAATTTCATTAGAACATTAAATATCATGAACCTATATAGACTATAATATCCAAACAAAACATATAGTGATAAATGGAATATAAAAATGGATACACTAATATAAAAACTACATGATTTAATTATTCAATAAACATAACTACTTTTGTAAAAATATAGAAGACAATTAATGACGTTATGGATAAGATATAAGTTATTAAGGGATGTTTAGAAATGTTATAAAGGATGTATGGAAAATTAAGGTATGATAACGATTGAGTATATATATGATTAGTAGTTAATGTGAGCGTTAAGATATAATCATTAACTAAATATTCTTCAATTTCACCTTTGTTCAATTTGACCATTGAGAATTATGACCACTGTTATTAATGTTACAATTATAATTAGTGTTTTTAATGGGTAAGAACAAAATATAATTGATGTTGAAGGATAAATGATTCCATAATCAGTAAAAACATACCTAATGAATACAATTTATTTAAATATGGGAGGGAGAATGCAACACTATTGTTCGACCTTGGCCAATCCCAATAAAAGATTCAGCATGTATGGATCAAGTGGAATTTATTTTGTGATTAGTTCATGTTTGTGGAGATCAGTACTAGATAATTCTAGCTGATCCACCATACTTTTATAGACAAAAAAAATTCCCTTTATTTGTTTTATTTTTTTGGGATTATTATGAGTCTTCGAAAATTAATGGCGTGTGATTCCAAGGACTTCTATGCCCAGAATGAATTTTTGAACATTTTTTAATGTACATTCAGCAAACGTGTGGGTAAAAATTTATATCTTTCAAATCAGTGCACAGATTAAAAATCTAAGGGCAATGTTGAATCCGTATCTCTGGGTTTCGCTAACGGGAACCTTCATATCGACTATAGAAGGTCAGGAGAAAAAAATTAGTTTTTATACATAAAAAAAAGTAAAATACCACATAATTATTATTTTATTTAATTTTTCCTCCAAGAGTTGAGTGGCTGTGGCAGGACCAGTGACTTTTCAAACCAATTAATTTCTTGACTCATCAACTGCATAACTCTACCATTGGGAATTAAAAGAGGTTCATTAATTCCTCAAAGTTTTACTCACCTTTCCATATCCTATTTAAATGGAACATGGGGTGGTGTTTTGTAATCGCTTTTTAATGTGGGGAAACTCTAGATATTTCCTTCAGAAACATCCACCTGGAAGACGAGACTAGATTCAGTGAGTAGTGACGAGTGCCACCGTATCACGAACTGACGACAACAAAAAAGGAGGTTCTATCGATCAGTGTCAGAAGGCATCTCATCTATGTTGGGGGTTTATGTTAGGTTTTGGTTTAACATTAATGAAATGAGTTTATTTAATCTTTAATGTTAGATAAATTTTCTCCCACTTATTATCCTATTAATGTGGAGGGTGTGGGCCGAATGAACAATAACCAGACCCTCCATCGATTTGTTCATGTTGCGTTCTTTGGGGCAACATTCCTCAATTTTGATGGCAATGCGAGATAGAGGGTAATGCTGTGATGGCGGAAGTCTGGGAGAATCAAAGGCGGAGATGAAACCATAAATGGTCCACTGATACATGTATGGTGGCCCGCAGAGAGAACCGTTGGCGAACCATGCTGGTGGTGGCCGGTGGTGGCAGACGAAGGTATGCAGCAACGAGTCATGGGAAGTGGGAAGGATGTATGCAGTCTCACACCATGGTGGCAAGATGTGTCGGCACGAGCCGGTTGTGTGGGAGAAGGGAGGTGGCTGTAGTCGTCGCCAACGGTAGCTACCATGGCTATCTGGCCGTGGATTGAGGGGCCAGTGTAGGTCCGCGACACGCTGCCTCAGAAGGAGACCTGTCAGCCATTTGGATGACTATTGAACGCGGTGGCACAATGCCCCTCTATCCGGATGAAACAGCCATACATATGCGGGTCCAGTTGAAAAAACGGGCCGCTATCAGGACGACGTGGCCCAGGCCCGCCCTGTAGCCCAGGCTTGTCCTATGGCCCTACCCGCTAGCTCGGCTAGGACGACCCCCACCCGGCAGGCCGGGCCAATCGCGGCCCAGGCCCGTGAACTCGAGGGTCTTCCCCTGACGGGCCGAACCTCGAGAATCGTGTTGATCCCTAACCAACCGTACCTAGGTGGAGTCAGGTAGACCTCAGGACCCATTGCGTCAGGCTGGCCTAACCAAGGAAGACCGGGTCCAGACCTAACTGGAAGCCAAATAATGAAACACCCATAATTGAAGAACCATGTGTTCGTTCGACATTACATTAGTGGAATTGGGACCCCTTTTTAAGAATTGATCCCGTTGGTATATTCTGGTCGGCTGATGAATCTGGGCCGGACCGAGGTGCAATCAACCCAATTTCACAGAAAGGTGTGTGACTAAAACACTGGGTGTCTGATCGAGGTGTCATCTGTGGTATGAGGACCCTTGTGACAAGACAATATTTTGTAGATACTCTATGTCTCGTTTGACAGAGTTTGATGTGTGAAATTGTTTGGATTAGACTTTAATCCAACTGGACCCTTTTTTGCAAATCTTCCTACATCTCACAGTCCTGGCATCCGATCGACGCACAGTCTGTCACGTTGGGTCCCCTATAACAGGTAGGTCCCTCGGGTATGCTTTTTGTGGGAATACGTACCTGTTGAAATATGAATGATGGATTGTAGAGCAGAATATTGCAGAGATCAGGCATGATACCGGCTGGAACCTAGTGGTTGGCTGCGACACGATGAAGAAGAGCGACCAAAATTGGTCAGCATCAAAAACTCCACCATGAGATGATATCGACCAATATGGGTCAACACTAGCGCCCAATATTAGTCAGCACCAGTGACCAAAAAGGGTCATCACCAGTGACTAATACAGGTTAACACCATCGACCAATATGTGTTAGCATCTAGTGACCAATATGGGCCAGTATACAATGACCTATATGGGTCAACAATAGAGTTACTACCAATAAGATAATTTGTCTTTACGACTAGTCATCCTTATCCCATAAACCTTGATGTTATACCATTAGAGTGATCTATCTCCATTTCTTTTATCCTTCATGATTTAGATCATGCTTTTGATATTACCTTTGCTGTAATTCTTGTGATGTTTTACATTTTTAATTACTCAGAGACACTTCGTGGTCTCTGGGTACCCCAGCCAAGTTTTTATACTCATCCCTACACGGGCTCCACCCGCACGTGTGTGTCTGGTGTAGACTAATGATTCTCTGATGCTGACATTGGAGGTTTGGGACTTGGTGGTGCTTGGTGCGATGAGGGAACTCGAGATCCTCTTCTTCGACTTGAGGCTTACAGCTAGTACCCTCCAAGTAGAGCTCCAAGGCAGATGTGATATCTGTTGACTTTCAATTCAGTTTCTAGGGGTTTTATTCCAGCCCACTATTTAAAGTTTATAGTTTTACTTGTAGATGTACATTACTCTCATGGTTATACCTTATGTTTGTTGGTTGTTTACTTTTGTATCCCTTTTTGAGTGTATACAGATCACTAAGGTAATGCCTTCCCTATTCTGGAAAAGCCTTTAGGTTCTAGTCACCAACCCCTAGCCTATAGAAGAAGGTCTTGGAGTAGTCACGTTCGTGCCTCGTGGGAGGGGTCGTGACACCATTAATGTACCACTATCACAAAACATACCCTTATAAAGTATATCATTGTAATAAGCGGATCCATATATTGAACAAAGAACTATAAATATGAAATTTTCATTTCATAAATACTTTTTTTCATGTGCCTTTTAATTTTGATAAATTTTTTAAAAATCACATTAAAATAGGATGAATATGAAAAGTTTATTTATTATCTAAATAAAACATAAATGTATTCTATAAAAGTATATAAATAAAAAAATAGGATAATTTATAGTATTAAAAATATATGTTAATTAAAAAAATAGTTTGAAAAGAAATTATTATTTAAAATATAAATGATAATATAATTTTATAATATCCTTGGAAATAAATATAAGGGCAAGATGTAGATTATGAAATATTTTTTGTTAATAAATAAGGATCTTTATTCTAGAGTATAATTTATTATATATATAAAACTATTTTGAGAAAATAAGAATTATATTTAAAATTAGGGTATAAAAATTAGGTTAGGGTAGAAATTAAATAGTTTATAAAATACATAATTTTTAAATGAATAGTTAAAATACATTTATTTGTTTTTAGTATATTTTATGATGTAATAAATATGTGATAATAAAAAATGAATTCAATAAAATGAATGCAATTTTTTTTTATTATACTTCATTATAATAAATATAAATGTATTTATAAAATAATAAATAACATAAAAGATATAAAAAATTAAATTATGTTTAAAAAAATTTAAGGAAAATTTATTTTCTGAAAATAAAGTAGTATGAATTATTAATTTTTTGGACCAAAAATAAAATATATTAAAAAAATACCATATCAATTTCAAAAAATTTGACTTAAAACCAATGGAATGAAAAAAGATTGGTATATTTCTGAAACTCATATTTCAAAGGACTGTATTTAGAAATGAATAATAAATCCTCCAATATTTTCTATAAATACCCCAATAAACAGTAACTCATTAACACCTAATCCATTCAGCATGAAGTTCCACACATTAAATCTCTATTTAGTTTTTCTACGGTGTCTATAATGTTCTATGGAACTGCCCAAAATATTTAAGAAGCTATCACACCATGTAATGGATTATTTCCATCACATTTTTACCCAAGTAATGACTTTGTATCATTTTTTCTAATTTAGAAGTTATTATTCTATCAAACACTTATCATAATTACATGTGTTCCCAAATTTTGTTTGTGAATTAGAGTCTTCCTTTCTATCTCACTTGTCTTATTTCATAATCCTGTTTTTATACATGTTATTCTATCAAAATCATCATATGATTTTTCTCTGCTTTTCATTATAATGTTATGAATATCAAAACATATTTTTACTATATGGTATTGATATATACATATATATATATATTAATAATAATTCAATTAATTGGAATTTATGAGTATGAAAATTATATTAAAATTATTTGGGTAAAAAATGATGAAATGTTCACGTCTTTTAGAACAATTTTACTCAATGATTTTTTATGAATCCCATTATTTATTTACAATTAGTCTTGATAGGAGGATTTATTATGATCAACATGGAAGTCAGGAATCAGGATATGTGATTGGTGTTCTCTGATAACACTGAAATGAATTGTAAAATGAATAAATTTAAAGAGATGATAGTTTTTATGGAACCATGGTTCATATAATTTGTAATATGTTTTAAAAAACACTAGTATTGAACCTTGGTGACATGCTTATGAATGTATCATTTTTCTATTTTATCCATATTAACATGTTGTTTATGATTTTATTTTATTTTTTTACCATTTTATGCATCTTGATTTATGCATGTCAATCTTTCATGTTTTATTTCCTTTTTCTATCCATTTTTAGGAATAATGATCACCCTCTTAAATTTATATATGTCCCCCAAAATTACATAGACAGAGGTGAAAAAATATGAAACAATGAATGGGTGATCCATGAGGATTATATATGGTTTAATGTTAATTTTTATAAATGTAAATAATGTATTACATGCCAATTTTCTAACGGAATAATCCTTAAAAAGGTCATTCAAAATTAATAATAAAAAATAGTTTAAGAAATTATGTTAAAATCATGTAAAAAATTATAGGTCACTATTTTTGTTATAAATGGAATTTTTTATAAATTTATGGAAATTATAAAAAGAAAAAATTAGTAAAATCCCACGGAATACTATTAAATAATAATTCCCAACTTCATATTTTGGTAATGTATAAATAGGGAATATTCTATGAAATAAAATCCATATCTGGATAATAAAAGGGTATATAGAACTGGAATAGATATACCTAGTGATAATAATAAAGAAATGTGGGAATTAGGTATTGACTGAATAATTAACTGGTGCATGAGAAATATTCCTCAATACAATCCTTATTTTACATGATTGAGGGGTATTTTTTGGATAATAAATTTATCATTGAAACCCATTATGAAGAGTATTGCTAAATGTAATAATTTTTTGAAGAATAAATAATATCATCTTAAAAGCAAGTTATTATAAAATTTTATTAATATTATTTCTTTTATAATTATTATTATAATACATATAATAGAGATAAATTTATCACTTTTCAATTTATCCTTTACAAATAATAGAATGAAAGTGAATAACTCATGTAAATAAAATATGTATTGGATAGTACAACAAAAGTCATCCAAATATGATGGAATATGGAGTTTAAAACATCAAGATGATGTTGAAATAGTTAACACATGTTATGTATAACAACCTAAACCATGTGAAGTGTCTGGATTCACTATCGTATAAAAATAGAGATATAGAATTCTGAATGTGTCAATAACTACTTGATTATAGTAGAACATCATATCCTCTCATAAAAAGGATAAAAAATATAGAAAATATATTTTTGAAAATACTTTGTTTTGAAAAAGAATATTCTATATTCTTATTATATGTCTTAGAGTGATCTTCTAGTTAGTGTGGGAAACTAATCAAGAAAAAGAATCCATGAGATGGGGTGGATGTTAGGAAATAAGAAGGCCTCAAAAATGTTTTTTTGGATGTGATGTCCTTATACCATCCAAAAAATGTTAGGAATGAGATTAATTGAGTTCCAACATAGATAATATAAATAATTTCATAATTATGAAATGAATATTAAAATTATATCGTGATATGTTTCATCCTTTAGCATTTGTTTTGATGAGTTGACTAACTGATCATTTTTCCAGCTATGCCCACCATTGGGTAAGGATATTTGAATCCAATATTTAGGGGGTTATGAGGAAATATTATTGTGTACTATTAATGTGAATATGGATTTTGGAGACACAATTTTTTATCTTGGAATGAATAAAAATAAGGGGAGGAAAAAGTTAATTTTTCAGAATAATCTCTTGCATGGAAGAGAATGAATAAAACAATAGAAACCCAGCTAAAATAATTATGGGAATAAGTATTTATGTAATTATTTTCTTGTAAGTGGAATATGTTATATGTGTGGAATAGATAACAATAAATCTCAAAGCTATCATTGAGTTTTAAATCCAAAATAAATAAATTCAAATTAAAAATGGAAGATAGTGAAATTAAAACATGTAGTATAATGAATCATGGATATGGAGTGTGGATATTGTTTTATTCATTATCCATATCTAAACATAAGTAAGGAATGCCTCCATTAATACTAGTAGAGGATAAGAGAAAAAGGTCATTATGTTTCTGTTACAACAATAAATTCAATAGATCTAATTCACGTATTGGAATACATGCTCAACATATAGTCAATGATAGAATGTATAATGTATGTACATGGATCTACTTAATATTTTGTTTCATCAATGTTTGAAATGAAAATCATGTTAACCCCTTAATAATTAGTGATAGAGTTATCAGTTAAAAAAATGGAGGAACTATTATATTATCAATTATATATTGGGATTCCCTTATTATATTTGGGGACTTCAATCTATTCTAAAATTTAGTGGAAATTATAATAGTTAAATTAGACACAATTATATATATGGTATAGTTATAAATGCTTACATCCAATTTAAACAATAAAATTAAGGAAATTTTTGTGTTCTTTATGGGAATACATGTACTTTTCATCCATAGAGTGTTATCTAATACTATTATTTTCAAACACCACCTCATGTATCCTCCTTTGAGTTAACTAATGTAAATGAACAAGAAAAAGAAAGTATAAATATAGTTGATGTACCCATTATTATAGAATACAGTAATGTATTTCTTAAATAGTTACCTTCACTTCCCCCATGAATAGTGGTGTATTTTTCAACTAAACACATACTTGGATACATAAAAATATCAAAGACCGTATATATACTAGAATATTTGGAGTTGTAGGTATTAAAGATGAAACATACAGATATTTTTGCTAAGGGTTTTATTCATTCATGTTTATATCTATGGGGAGAGCCTTTTCTTATAATAAAGATTAAGGATGTAAAAATGTGGATATTCCATTATAATGTATAACTAATTAATATCTTAGTGAATAACATCTATCCTCTTCCATGCATTAAGTATTTTTTTCATCCTTTTGTTGGGGATCAATTCTTCTATAAGTTTCACCTCTGATACATGTATTATCAGCTAATGGTGAAGAAATGAGATATCACAAATGTTAAATAAATAATAAGTGATTGACATTTTGACTTTGTTTTTATTCTATTTAGGTTGACTAATTGTCCTTACATATTAATTTATATGATGAAAATATTCACTATGGAACACATTTGATTTTATTATTTTAATTAATGATATTATAATAAATTCCGATTGAATAGATGTTTTTGAGCTTCATCTAAGGGTAATATTCAAAACATTAAGGTTAAATATGTTTTTATGTCAACAAATGTGATATTTGGTTACACCAATTCACATTATTTGGACACATTATAACAGGTGATAGAATATTAGCAGGTATAAGAAAGGAAATGGTTATAGTGGAATGGCCATATCCTAAAATAGTAAATGATATTTTTAGATTCGAAAGTCAACATGGATTCTATAAAAGGTTTTTGAATTTTTTCATGGATTTGGAATCCACTAAAAATGTTAACTAGATTGGTATTTAAATTTTTATGAACAAAAGAGTTTCAATAATGATTCCCTAAAATTATGATTATGTTCGTAAGTTCACTTATGCTAAAATTACCTTATAATAAGGAAGTATTTTTTTTCTATGCATCATTGAAGGGGATTGGAAATACACTCATGAATAATGTAAATGTAATTTCATATAAATAATAATATTTAATGTTTTTTGAATATAACTATTCTACCTATTATGAAGAAATAGTTGCAGTTATGTTTGGATTAAACGCATGGAGACACTCTCTTTATAGGGAGAAGTGCTCTATATAACCCAACCAATATATTCTAATGAATATATTCATAGAAAAATATCTGAGTGTGAGACAAAAGATATTATAAGATCTTATTATGGACTATGATTACTCTATGAATTATCAACATGGTAGAGAAAATAATGTCGTTGATGTGTTGTATTTGGATGAACATATTTTTCCTATCACATTGAATATTGAAAGAGATACATTGATAAAAAGAACAATTAAATTGTAAATCAATGTCCTAAGGGAAGGGGACGCATCAATATTATATCAAACTATTTTCCAACAGTCATTACTAGAGATGATATAGAAATAAAGAAGGGGTGATCCTTAGATAGAAAAGAAGATAGAAGTTGTGATAAATTAGATCCTTTTTAACAAAATATTGGAACAATATAATGACCTAGAAATTTTGTATAATTTTTTTTAATTATATTGAATTATTATGAGACTGCTAAAATTGAAGGCACATGATTATGAGGCATGGAGTGAAGGAAATGTAATTTTGATCTTTTTTATGCTGCTTTTAGTAAACATGTGAGTGGGATTTTCTATCTTTTGAACCTGTGATTAGATTGAAAATTTGAGGGAACTGTTGAATTTGCAGCACTGATATTTTCTTAGGAGAATATCAACTTTGAATAGAAAGAGATGGATGAAAAAATTATTTATTGGACATTTTGGAAAAAACTAATAAAATAACAATAATTTAATTTATTCTTTTCTTCCACCATTGAGCAGCTGTTGGCATAACTACAGTGTTATGATGGTCATTTAATAAATAACAATTAATGAACTGTTACATTATTTTTGTAACCGCAGTTCTCATGAGATTAATTGGTTCATTAATTATAGTTTATTATTGAACCACATTAATGAACACAATGTGGTGTGGTTTCTTTTTATTTAACCAATTCATTGAAGACTGGCTTGGAAATCACAGGGAAACCTCTGACAAACCATGGAAAAATTTTCTCTTCAACCGAGAACATAAAAAAATGATGATAGTTAGATGAATTAATATGAGGATAGATGAGCGGCAATGAATTATTGAAATACATAGTACATATTAAGATAATATTATTCTCTAGTCCACCATCTATATTTCCTTAGTTGGAAAACATTCCACCTTAAAAATTAGCATACCAAAAATCCTATGACATTGCAATGTTAGGAATTTAATGTAGCCTTTATATTCAATATGGGAGTCATTAATCTATAATTGATTTTGATATCATTATTATAACTAGTTATTATGACCATTTAAATCAATAAAAATACACCATGATATCAAAATTCATTATTATACATCCTTATTAAATATTTTATGCGAATTAATAATCAGGTTCTATAGACCCAATAATTCATGATAGACCATGATTCAACCTTGGATGCCAATCAAAATGTATATGATTCTACATTTCAGATTCACATTATTTAGGTTTTACAATTATATATACAACACATGAAGTTACATAAACTATTCCATCCCAAAAAACAATATATTACACCTTGAAACAACATAAATCAATTTATTAGATCCATATAAGGATCGCTTGTACCGCAAAGAAAAAAATCAACAGTATTTATATAATTTACTCATATAGGGAGGAGGTATCATACAATCATTTCAAGTTGAATAATTTGTTCAGTAATGTTGATCCAACCATTTTCTATCCAAATATCATTTTTTCCTCTTCAAATTTGAGGAAAATGGTTACCTAAAATCATTAGTATCCCTCTATTCTCGATCATTCACCTAGGTTGGCTTCATAAATTATATGAAAGTGGTTATCCAATTAGTTGTGACACTTGTAAAAAGTTAAATTTTGATACAATTTCTTTGAACATGTAATTTTATTTCATATGATTTTATCTTTTATTCGGTGTCCAATTTCAATGATTTTATTCTCTGTGAACTTGTAACAGTATGGAAATTTTTAATAGTCAATAATTGTAAATTTATTCACCAAATAGTATTGATTATTTCTTCCCCATAAATCATAATTATTTTTCAAAACCCACATATATTTTTTATATTCTTATTCTACCTGAATATAATTTTTAGTCATTCAATTTTCTATATATTCTTCTTAACATTCTATGAAACCTTAAAATCAACAGTTTATTTTTAATTAATCTTTATTTCCCATCCATGTTGGATAACATATTCATTAATCCAGTGATATACAATACATGAATTTATAAATCATTAATAGATATCTTGTTAGTCTTCTCCACTCATTTGAACTATACATATTTTACAACTCATACCCTTATCCTCACTATTTGTAGGGACCTTCTTGTACTCATTTTCACAAAATCCACTACTTTTCAATTTCATGGGAAATCGTATGATTACATCCATCAAATTAATTGTGGTGTATTCAATGTTTCTAGTAATACGTTCTTATTTTTTCTTCTTTTTTATCAGTTTGATCCACATAAGATTTTTGTCCATGGTAAATATTTTATTATATACCCACTGAATATTCTCATAAATGGTTCGATATCTAGAATTTTTTACTCCATCATTTTTAATATTTTATCAATAGGAATACCGAGAGAAAATATAATTCGGTTATAAACACACCTTTCATTGAGTTCCATTCATTTACTCTAAATTAGTTAACATTATCTCCACCACAGCATAATTTATTTTCGTAAAAACCATCACCTTGTTTCACTCAAGAAAAATGTTATTTGTTGAAACACCTCTAGTTAATATATTAAAGTATGTTATATCCATGTTAGAATACATAATTCATCTCAAAATTAATTTATTCCTCAAATAGTTTCACATTAGTTGAGATGTTGATTATACATTTTTCCTTTTTTTAGTTTGAACACATGGGCTTATAGTAAAACAACAATTGAATTTACAATGAATCATCAATTGTAAAAAAGTTTTTCTAGCTTCTGATGGTAGATTTGTCTATTATATTTAAAGGGATTTTTTTATTTGTTACTAATTTATGATTCCAAAATTTATATACTCTTTTCACTGATTCTTCCAGGGGATGGATCATATTATTTTCATTATAGGTTTTAAACCTCTTAATGTGCTCCATGATCTTTCAATGATTTCACTTCAGTTGGGTATTTATCTCTATAAAAATTGAGTTATAATCTTTTCGTGGTTTTAGCCACGCATTAATTTTTCTTTTGATAGGGACATTTCTATATTTCATCTGCCTCTCTATGGTAATATGATCTTTTTTTCATGCGCAAATTCTTCAATTTGATCACTTTGGACCTTTATTTTTTCAACAATTTTTATAATTTCATCTATAAAAACAACAATAAATTACATCATCCTCTGATTGACACCTACTAATTCTTATATGTTTTACTCTAAACAATTCCTATAATATATTATGATTTGAATTTTCTGGTGTTTTTATCCCCTACATAGAATAAATTGTACTCTTATTAACTTTTAAATACATCTTCTTCAATTTCTCTACCTACGAATAATTCTTCTCTTCTATATAAATAACACATCAATCGGCCAATTATTTATAGTATTTAATTTTCAAAACTCACCCATTTGAACTTCACCATAAAATTATAGAGATATATTATTCATTCATCGCTAATTTTTTTATTTTTATATCTTCTTATATATGTCCTCTAGAACAAATAAATCTTCTACTTTTGTAATAATTGATATTGAAATAGAATCAATTGATCCAATATCAGCTGGGAAAACAATATCCTTTGATAATATTATATCATTGTTGAATGAATTAATATAGGCATAATTAGATCCATTCATACCTCTCTTTTGATAGTTGGTGGAATTCTTCATATGCATTACAAATTTCCCCTAACATATTTCATTAATTTTATTTCCATTGGAGTTATGATAATTCTTCATATTCATTAAATTTCAAATATTGTATAGAATGAAAAGGATTGATATATAATAAAAATTAATATCAATTCTAAATAAAATAAATACCACAATTTAAGCTTACACACTAATACAACCAATAGGTCCCACTAGTGTTTTTATTGAAAAATTCTCCTGGGAGGTTAAATCATAGATTTATGGTCATCATAATTTTTTAATATAATCCTTAAACACTCACCACCATAATCGATCATAACCTCACTATAAGTTAGTTAACCATTTAGTTCTCCCATCAATGATGATCCACATAATAGTCCACTCATCATAGCCAAAGTAAAATTAAATTTGTGATCATATAACAATATTAAACATATTGATTCCTTTAATACAATTTAAAGCATTTAAAAAAGACACAATATTTTTTTGGTTCACCCACACTAAGATAATACAGGGAGAATATATAGGATCGTATCAATGTACCATAATGAACTACAGACACAAATTTCTACAGTATTTATAGTAGAATAACTACCCCTCTTGATTCACTACATGTTCATGGTGGTTATTTTCCATTATAAAATTAAAAAAAACTATCTCCAAAGGGATACTACCATATTAATCTTTATTTTCTCACTAATCATGGATGAATATTTCAGTATCTAACTAGACAATTCAATTATCTTATATCATTGTTGGTTCTTCTAGTATGGGTTGGTTCCCATTGGCCCGAATGAATCTCTTTCATGGAGTGGTTGTGAACTTTTCATAAATATAATTTTCACATTCCTAATGAACTTGTCTTAAGTGAATATTTACTTCATTTCAAAGAGACTTAAATGAGAACCAATAGACTTCATATATATTTCACATAGTGTGAATGTACTATAGACCCTCTCACAAAAATTCTAATTCATCTAAGTATGACCATGAATTCCCAATTGATTGAAACTTGTTCAAGTGAATTTATTAACATAATACTATCCTTATCATAACATAATGGATCACAATATGTTTTGTTCCTATTGAATTATAGTTCACTCAAGGAATTCATATAAAATATTGGTTCACATAACTTTATTTTCACAAAATTACATTGGTAAAATTAGAGTAGTATTCTCTATCATGAATCTTCATTTAAAAAATTAAATAAATCTTATATAGGTTGTTAGTAGTTCTATAAAAATATCAAACCGTTTTACTATCATGAAATCCTTCATTAATGAGACTACACATTACAGAATTCATTAAAACTTCCATCATTCACAAAACTCCACTTCACATAAGTCATGAAAATTTTATTTTTCCACACACCAATACTATACACAACTATGACCATGCATGTTTCCTTATGTTTTGTTAATGGTGCAGAACATATCCTTTGTATGGGATTTTTTTTATTCTAATTGCAATTCCACCATTTTATTTTCTTAATTAAATCATATATTTGTGTAATAATAATTCATTTCTTCAATTTTTCTCATAACTTACAGAATGTATTTAAATCTATTCATCTATGATTCCATGCATTACTTTGCAAGAGAATTAAAAACAACACATTTTTGTGCCAACATATTGAGAGAACTAAAAAACATCGAAAACAAGAAATAATTGAATATATTATTGTATTTATGTTCCAAAAACATCTTCATATACTATTTCATGATAGAGAAATATCAATATCTTCTTATATATTAAAAAATTATTCACTTCATTTGTAAATATTTAAATATATCACAAATAGGTATTTATTTAAAATATAATGCAATGCTTTTTGATGGATACTCTCTACATCTCCTTCTAAAAAATCAACTGGTTTTCATATAGAATTTTTTTGATTGAAATTATAGGATCAAAATAATCTTTATGTAATGTAACATCCCAGGTAGATAAAGAATAATGAATTTTGATATTTATTAATATCTACGAATTAAATATTAATTTTACTTTAAAAGGGTTGCTATATTTGATAGCGTACCCGATACGCAACAAATATTTTCATTGAAATCTTTCATTGCACACTAGTAATAAAATTATATTATTTTAAAAGGTAGTTAAAACATAGCCATTGTATTGGCGGGAATGGATATAACTAACTAAAATATGATTCTATATGTTTTCTAAATGTTTTTACATTTATCCAATAAAAGATAAAGGCTTAAAATACGGAAAGAATTCAATTTTATGCGTATATGCCCTAGTTTTCACTAAAGGTTCACTTATCACCTTTTGATGGCGAACCGTCATTAAATATAGTTTTGTTCACTCTTATAAATTATATTGGACCAAATAAAAATCTCCTTTAGAATTGGGACATCAAAATTTACTTTGTGTAAATTTATGGTATTTTTCCGATAAAGTTCATTTTTTTAATGAATAGTGTAAAATGTTATATTTTAATTCAAAACCTGTTTTTAATATAATTTATTTATATGATTAGATTATATTTTGATATTTTTTTAATGTGATATTAGAATATATTTTTACCATTTAATCCAATAGTGGTCATTGGAATTAATTTCACTTTGAAATCGGACCTAAACTAGTGTCAATCTTTTGATACTTATTGTTTCATAAAAACACGCTATTTTTCATGACAGCGGAAATTAATTATTAAATTAATTAATGTGAATTATATGTTTTTAATTTTGTAAAATTGAATTCATTTTTGAATTCAGAATATCAAATATATAATAGGGTGAAGTTTTGGTATTTTTTCTGAAAAACTTCAATTTGTGATGAATAGTGAAACCACTAAGTGGTACTTAAAAAACTGATTTTTCATTTAAATGAAATTTTACCACCTCTGTGTTTTGAATTTCAAAAATCCTACATACATGGTTGTCATTAAGAAGTAAAATTTGGTTCAATGGGATTAAAATAAGTTTTTGGTGAAAAGTAACTTATTAAGTTTTAATCGCGATTAGAGGTAATTAGTGTAGTCTAAGGTAAAAATAATGCTTTAATAATTTGAGATGAGCTTGAAACATGTCCTATACTTATTGGATGTGTCATGGCCGACCAATAAAATCCATGGGTCAACTTGGGAACCCCATGGAGCCTCTTTGGTTGGAAAATGACATAAATACCTTTTTATTTAATGTTAAAATAAAAATGACACAAACATGAAATGTTTTACTAAAACAATTGTTACATGGGGTTATACAAGTCATATTTTTGACTATAAATATTCATTAGAAAGATAAAATGATTTCATAAATGATGATATTTTTTTTATAATTTTTATACATTATATAAATTAAATTATTTATGACATCATGATGATGCAGCGATTTCCTCATTAATAATGGATTTAAATAAAATCGAAAGATAATGTAAATTCTAAGACCTAAACATGTCCAAAACCTATTGTATGGATGTATTTCGAACCCTTATCACCTTATCCTCGAAGTATATCAATATGGGACCTCTTAAAGCCGAATTCCATTTTAAAATAAAGTGACTTTTCTTTACCTTTCCAAGAGTGCCCCTCCTATCCTCTTATAAAAGGCCCCCACCTCTACCTCCTTACCCACACTCCCGAACTCTTTGGCTCGGCCAAAACCTACCCATTTTGTCTCTACACATCCCTATAGTACTCCTTAAAGCCTCACTTTGGGAAGAAGTCTTCCCAGGGAAGCCTTTGAGCTCAAACCAAATGGAGTTACCCGATTTTAAGGTAATGTCTTCACTTGAGCCCTTTTGTTTTATTTTCCTTCTCAAACCCCCTAAACTCTTTTTATTAATTTTTTTTGTAACAACTCCAGTATCATAAATATACTAGTATGTTTTTATAATAATTATTTGAGCTACACTTACACACAACTACATCTAATGGTTAAAAAACATACCATTTCCGTGGATGGCGAATTTCGGCCTCCCGAAACGATGATTGTTCAACATTCTTTTAACACCTTAAAAGGTGGACATTATGATGACACTATATTTATATATGATATATAATATGTTTATGTTTTCTTTAATCTTATGTATTTTTTATTTTGGCCATACCTTTTTGGTTTCCATTATGGGTAAACGCGATATTTTCATTTAAGGATGTGCAGACTACCGCCCCCTCAAAGTGATGTGATTCGTTAATGCCATATGTAGGATGTATAAAGGATGGATTTAAAGTTATTATATATGATGTTATACTGGAATTATAATATAACTATATATCATTATTATTTCTTTCTATTAAAGTATGAGATAGAAATGAAAGTAGCGTTCATGCGTACGTACGACTTACCGTCTCCATGAACGGTGCATTTCATTTCATAGCCCCAAATGTAATGTACTATTATAAGTACATATATATAATGGATATATATGATGAATGATACATCTAAATGATAAATATAATTCTAGAATTAAAAAAATACATACCTCTCATTTAGTTTTAATTCCATTAATATGACAAAGAAATGAAAGTAGCGTTCATGTGTATGTACGGCTTACCATCTCCATGAACGATACATTTCATTTCATACCTCTAAATGATTATGTAATATTATAAGTACATGTATATTATGGATATATATTATATAAAAATCAGGAATATCATTCTGGATATAATGAACCTTTGACCACACGAACAACATATAATTGTAAGAAGTCGACTTTCGACATAAAAACCAAATATTGACAAAACAAACATTATTAACTTAAATGGTTACATAATGTTTATAACATGGAAATAAGTGATATAAAAGAAATAATGAACTTGAAAAATGTTCTTAAGCAAATAGAAATTAACTCAAGTTTATTATTCAGGAAGTTAAAGAACGATCGAGTCAAGTCGTACCCGAGGTAAGGGACTTCGTCTCAATCTCCTTTCATTGAGGCATATTTTGTTTTACACACAAATTTCTTTCATACGACGTATAAACCCCTCTGACTTTTACTTTTATACAAAAGTAATCTTTTTCTATGAAGCGTTTTACAAAACGAAAAAAGGAATGTTTCTTTAACGTACGCGGTGACAACGACCTTTTCCGCCACCACGAGTATTATTTGGTCTTTGGCTTCCAGGAAAAGCCATATGTTTTTTTTAAATGAAATAAATACCATATACTCTTTTATGTATTTTGGTATTGAAAATTGTTTTTATAATGGATTTGTTATGTAAATATATTTGAGTGATATATTGTGATCAATGTGTGGAAATGTTTTCTTTCCTTTATGTTTGCTTTATATCTTATGGTTTTATAATGGTACTTGGACATTTGATGGGTGGTTACGTGATGAACCATATGACAGGTGGTGCCGTGAATACCAGGACGGTTGGTTACATTATAACCTCCAATGCATTGGGTATGGAAGTCGGCCGTATGGCTATTCCATTAAGTATATATGGAAGTCTGCCGTATGGATATTCCATTAAGTATGTGTGGAAGTCGACCGTATGGTTATTCCATTTAAGTATGTTTATGTCCCAAGTTACCTTTACATGTTATGTGTTCTTTATATGGGTTTTATGGTAATCCTTTGGTTACAAAAGGGTAAGTAATGATATTTTATTCAATGAAGAGTTTTTACTACTTCATGAAGGTGAAGGTATTAATTTGATAAAGTATACATGGTTTACTTGTTGTTTTGATAAACTAATAGTTTTCATTATTTGTGTATCCCTTACTGAGCTTTTTATGCTCATCCAATGTTTTTTGAAATGTTTTTCACAGGACTTATTGCGGAATAGGGTCAAGGATGGGATAAAGGGAAAGTCATGGTATATAAAACATGGAACTAGACATGATTCTTTTTAAGAGTTTTTTTTCTATGGAAACTTAGTAGAAGTGTCTACTTTGTAAATAATTTGAGAGGTAATAGTTATGTTCTAATTCTCTAAAACTCTATACCTGAAAAGATCCTCAATGTGAATTATTCATTTAATTCAATACTAATTAATGTTTAAGGCTGGGGCCTTATAGTTGGTATCAATAGTCGGTTTAGAAAACATTAGGAGTTAGAAAAGTTTAAAATTATATGTTAATTTATGGAATGATTGAAATGATATAGAATTTAAAGATTACCATGTTGCTTCGCCTAAGATATTTCTGTGTTCAGAAAGGTTTTCTGCAGAGGAAACAAAGCAGCTATGTTGGGACAACGTCAGGAGGAAGACAACCTTCCAAATCATCATCCTGAGATGGTCGGAATCAGAACTCAACAGTTTGATGCAGTGATGGCACAGTTGACTCAGTCTATAAATGGTGGTGGTATCCATGCACGAGATCAGCCAGATCAACCGCAGAGGAACATGTCAGTGGTGGAACATTTCATGAGGCAACATCCCACATAATTCAGAGGACCATCTGACCCTATGCAAGCTGAAGGGTGGATTAAAGAACTGGAGAAGATTTTTTATGTCGTGGGGTGTTCAGAACATCAAAAGGTTAGTCTTGCTGTTTACTGTTTTGATGGTGAAGCTGATCAGTGGTGGTCGATGGTGAAAAATATCTGAGATAGTGATGAGATTGAGGATCTTCAATGGGATGAATTCAAAGGTATGTTTCTTGAGAAATATTTTCCTAAGGTGGTTCGTCTTAGGATGGAAAAATAGTTCCTAGAGTTGAGGTAGGAGGGTGATTCAGTGGCTTCTTATGAAGAAAAGTTCACTCGATTGCCAAGGTATGCTCCAAACTTCATACGAGATCTTATTGTAAAATAAACCGTTATTACTCAAGGTTAAATCCAAAGTATCGAAGGTATTTAGCTTCTCGTGAGTTCAAAAGTTATGAAAAACTTGTTCGATGTGCGGAGAAGGTGGAAATGGAGTCTGCCGATGATCAGGTGTTCTATGACAAACAACAGAATAAGAGGTCCAGTTGGCAGGCAAAGGGTAAGAATTCACCAAAGCCACAAGGAGGTAAGAAAACCAAATATCCATCCTGTGAGAAGTGTGGTAAAATGCATCCTAGAGAAAGTTTATCCAAGTCTGGTAAGTGCTTTCTGTGTGGTAAGTCTGGTCATATTGCTCGTAACTGTAAGGAATATGATCAAGCATGCAATGAAAAGCTAGTGGTAAGATGTTTTATGTGTAATGAAATGGTTAATTATGCAAATGAGTGTCTAACGAATAACTCAACTGTGGGAAAGAAGCCAGAATACAAGAAGAAAGGGGTGGTGAAATCCTTTGCAACAACCTCAGCAGATGTTGGGCCATCGAATGAAGTGGTATCCGGTACACTGTTTGTTTGTTCAGAATATGCCAATGTGTTGTTTGATTCAGGGTCTACACACTCTTTCATTTCTGAGAAGTTTTCTAGTAAAATGGAAATTCCATCTCAAGATATGAACCCTGAACTTATGGTCAAAACACCCGGAGGGAACATTGAGACAAGAAGGAATTATAAGAACCTTCCTATCCTTGTGTGTGGAAATAATCTACCAGCAAACCTTATTGTTTTTCCTCTAGTAGAGTTTGATGTTATTTTTGCATGGATTGGCTTTCTGTTTATCATGCTAAGATTGACCGCAGAGCTAAAATGGTTTCTTTTCAGAAGATTTTCAGTTTGTGTACAAAAATGAACCCTTGATTTTGATAACATATCAGGAAGTTGAGAAACTAGTAAAAGATGGAAATATATGTTACCTTGCACATATTGTTGAAAATAAAGGAAATGTTCAGATTAATGATGTGGCAATGGTAAATGAGTATCTTGATGTTTTTCCAGATGAGTTTCCTGGTATTATTCATGATTGGGAAGATGAATTTACTGTTGAATTAGTTCCTGATTCTAAGCAAATTTCAAAACCCCCTTATCGAATTGCTCAAGTTGAACTTTTAGAGTTAAAGAAACAATTGTAGGAGTTATTAGATAAAGGTTTCATTCGACCTAGCACATCACCATGCGGTGCTCCTGTGTTGTTTGTTAAAAAGAAATATGGCTCAATGAGACTTTTCATTGATTATAGAGCCTTGACTAATATTACTGTTAGGAACAAGTATCTTTTGCCTCATATCGATGATTTGTTTGATCAGCTTCAAGGAGTTCAGTATTTTTCGAAGATTGACATGAGGTCAGGGTACCATCAGTTGAAAGTAAAAGAAGTAGATGTTCCAAAAACTGCGTTCTGTACTAGATATGACCATTATGAATTTGTAGTTATTCCTTTTGGGTTAACCAATGCACCTGCTGTATTCATGGACTTTATGAATAGAATTTTCTATGAATTCTTGGATAAGTTTGTGGTTGTTTTCATTAATGATATTTTGGTGTTTTCTAAAAGTAAAGAGGAGCATGAAAGTCATTTAACTATTATCATGCAAACCTTAAAAGAAAAGAAACTATATGTAAAATTCAGCAAGTGTGAGTTTTGGTTACAACAAATTTCTTTCCTGGGTCACATTGTTTCAAAAGATGTCATAACTGTTTATCCTGCTAAAACAAAAGTTGTTGAAGAATGGCCAAGACCCACAAATGTTACCGAGATCCGCGGTTTTCTTGGTTTGGAAGGTTACTACTGAAGGTTTGTTGAAAATGTTTCATGGTTATCTAGTCCAATGACTAAGCTAACTCGTAAGGGTGTTAAGTTCATCTGGACAAAAGAATGTGATGATTGTTTTCAGGAGTTGAAAAGAAGATTGGTGAATGCTCCAGTTTTGGAACTTCCTTCCAGGAATGGGGAATTTGTTATATACCGTGATGATTCGTTGAAGGGACTTGGCTGTGTCCTTATGCATAATGACCAGGTAATTGCTTATGCTTCATGTAAGTTGAAAACACATGAGGTAAATTACCCTACACATGATTGGGAATTAGCTGATGTTGTTTTTGCTTTAAAAATTTGGAGGCATCATTTTTTTGGAGTAAAGTGTGAATTATATACTGATCACAAAAGTTTAAAGTATATATTCACTCAGAACGAATTGAACATGAGACAGAGGAGATGGATGGAATTAATCAAGGATTACGATTGTCTAATTCACTACCATACAGGAAAAGAAAATAAAGTGGCTGATGCTTTGAGTCGAAAAAGTAATGTTTCATTAACCATGGTACGTTTGGAACGAGATCCTTTGGTTTTTGATTTGATGAACTTTGGCATGGATGTTGTTTGTGTAGGAAGTCCTTCTGTTTTCTTTCAGGTATCAGTGACATCTTCCCTATCAGACAGAATCAAGCAAGCATAGAAGCAAGACAGTGAGTTGCAGAAAAAGGTAGAGATGGATTAGAAGGGTATGTTGCCTGAATTCAACATTGATAATGATTGTGTTTTGAGGTTTTGGAAGATATTATGTGTGCCTTGTGATTCACAGTTGAAGAATGAGTTGTTATGTGAGGCTCATAGATCCCCATTTTTAGTTCATCCTGGCAGTACTAAGATGTACAGAGATCTGCGGGAGTATTACTGGTGGGATGGAAAGAAAAGGGATATTGCTGATTTTACTGTGAAGTGTTTGACTTGTCCGCAGGTTAATGCAGAGCGGCAGTTACCGAAAGGGATGCTTCAGCCTTTACCAGTGCCATAGTGGAAATGGGAAAATATATCTATGGATTTTGTCATGGGATTACCAAAGACATCAAGAGGTAATAATGCAATCTGTGTTATTGTTGATCGCTTGACTAAATCTGCTCATTTCCTTGCTATACGAGATACTTTTTTCCCTAGATCAACTTTCCCGTTTGAATCTTAAAGAGATAGTCAGGTTACATGGAGTTCCTCTCTCTATTTTTTCCGATCGTGATCCCAGGTTTACTTCTAACTTTTGAAAAGGCCTTCAGAAGTCATTGGGTACAGAATTAAATTTTAGTATAACTTTTCATCCGCAATCAGATGGGCAGTCAGAACGAACAATTCAGACCTTGGAGGATATGCTATGATCTTTTTGATGGATTATCAGGGAAGTTGGGACCAACATCTTTCTTTGGTTGAGTTTTCTTATAATAACAGTTTTCATTCCAGTATACAGATGGCACCATTTGAGGCATTATATAGGAAGCGGTGTCAAACTCCAGCATTTTCTGACGAAGTGGGTGAAAGGAAGCTGATGGGACAAAAATTCGTAGAAGAGATGGCAGAAAAAGTTTAGTTGATTCAGAAAGACATGAGAACAACTCAGAGTAGGTAGAAGAGTTATGCAGATAACCGGAGGAAAGATCTATCTTTCGAGGTAGGTGATCATGTTTTTCTCAAGGTTTCTCCATGGAAAAGTGTGATGAGATTTGGTAATAAAGGAAATCTGAGTCCAAGGTTCATTGGACCATATGAAATTATGGAGAGAGTTGGATTAGTTGCTTACCGAGTGGCTTTACCTCCGAGATTATCTCAGGTACACAATGTTTTTCATGTTTCGATGTTGAGGAAGTATATGCCAGATCCATCTCATGTTTTGTGTCCAGAGGTAGTTCAGCTGGAAGAGAACCTATCTTACGAAGAACAACCAGTCCAGATTCTTGACCGAAGAGAGCATGTGTTGCGAAATAAGGTAATTCTCCAGGTAATGGTTTTATGGAAAAACCATATGGTTGAAGAGGCAACGTGGGAATCTGAAAATTCTATGAGGGATAAATACCCCCACTTATTTTGATAAGTGAATAAAATTGCGAGGACGCAATTCCCAAAAGGGTGAAGGATGTAACATCCCAGGTAAATAAAGAATAAAGAATTTTGATATTTATTAATATTTACGAATTAAATATTAATTTTACTTTAAATGGGTTGCTATGTTCGATAGCATACCCGATACGCAACAAATAGTTTAATTGAAATCTTTCGTTGCACACTAGTAATAAAATAATATTATTTTAAATAGTAGTTAAAACATAGCCGTTGTATTGGAGGTAATGGATAGAAATAACTAAAATATGATTATATATGTTTTTTAAATGTTTTTACATTTATCCAATAAAAGATAAAGGCTTAAAATATGGAAAGAATTCAATTTTAGGCGTATATGCCCTAGTTTTCACTAAAGGTTCACTTATCGCCTTTTGATGGCGAATCGTCATTAAATATAGTTTTATATACCTTCTATACATTCTATAGGGCCAAATAAAACTATTCTTTGGAATTGGGACATCAAAATTTACTTTGTGTAAATGTTTTGTATTTTTTCGATAAAGTTCATTTTTTTAATGAATAGTGTAAAATGTTGTATTTTAATTCAAAACCTCTTTTTAATATAATTTATTTATATAATTATATTATCTTTTTAGTTGGTTTTAAAGTGAAATTAGAATATATTTTTACCATTTAATCCATTAGTGGTCATTGGAATTAATTTCACTTTTAAATCGGACTTAAACTAGTGTCAATCTTTTGATACTTATTGTTTCATAAAAACACGCTATTTGTCATGACAACGGGAATTAATTATTAAACTAATTAATGTGATTTATATGCTTTTAATTTTGTAAAATTGACTTAATTTTTGAATTCAGAATAACAAATATAGCTTAGGGTGAGGTTTTGGTATTTTTCTGAAAAACTTCAATTTTTGATGAATAGTGAAACCACTAAGTGGTACTTAAAAAACTGATTTTTCATTTAAATTAAATTTTACCACCTCAATGTTTTGAATTTAAAAAATCCGACATACATGGTTTTCATTAATAAGTAAAATGTGGTTCAATGGGATTGAAATAATTTTTTGGTGAATAGTAACTTATTAAGTTTTAATCGCGATTAGAGGTAATTGGTGTAGTTTAAGGTAAAAGTAATGTTTTAATAATATGAGATGAGCTTGAAACATGTCCTACCCTTATTTAATGTGTCATGGACTACCATGAAAATCCATGGGTCATCTTGGGGACCCCATGGAGCCACTTTGGTTGGAAAATGACATAAATATCTTTTTATTTAATGTTAAAGTAAAAATGACACAAACATGAGATGTTTTACTAGAAAAATTTTTACATAGGGTTATACAAGTCATATTTTGGAATATAAATATTCATTAGAAATATATAACGATTTCCTACATCATGATATTTTTTTTATAATTTTTAGACATTAAATAAATTAAATTATTTATGACATCATGATGATGCAGCGATTACCTCATTAATATTGGATTTAAATAAAATGTAAATATAATGTAAAATGTAAGACCTACACATGTCCAAAACCTATTGGATGGGTGGATTTAGAATCCTTATCACCTTATCCTCGAATTATATCAATGTGGGACCTCTTAAATCCGAATACCATTTTAAAATAAAGTGACTTTTCTTTACCTTTTCAAGAGTGCCCCTCCTCTGCTCTTATAAAAGGCCCCCACCTCTACATCCTTACCCACACTCCCAAACCCTTTGGCTCGGCCAACCCCTGACCATTTTGTCTATCCACATCCCTCTATTACTCCTTCAAGACTCTCTTTGGGCAGAAGTCATCCCAAGGAAGCCTTTGAGCTCAAACCAAAGGGAGTTACCTGATTTTAAGGTAATGTCTTCACTTGAGTCCTTTTGTTTTATTTTGCTTCTCCAACCCCCTAAACTATTTTTATTCATTTATTTTGTAAAAAATACAGTATAATCAATATAATAGGATGTTTTTATAATAAGGATTCGATCTACACTTACACACAACTACATATAATGGTTAAAGAACATACTGTTTCCGTGGATGGCGAATTTCGGCCTCCCAAAACGATGATTGTTCAACATTCTTTTAACACCTTAAAAGGTGGCCATTAAGATGAAACTATATTTATATATGATACATAATATGTTTATGTTTTCCTTAAGCTTCTTTATTTTTCATTTTGGTCATACCTTTTTGGTTTCCATTATGGGTAAACGTGATATCTTCATTTAAGGAAGTGCGGACTACCGCCCCCTCAAAGTGATGTGATTCGTTAATGCCATATGTGGGATGTATAAAGGATGGATTTAAAGTTATTATATATAATGTTATACTGGAATTATAATATACCTCTATATCATTATTATTTCATTCCATTAAAGTATGAGATAGAAATGAAAGTAGCGTTCATGCGTATGTACGGCTTACCGTCTCCATGAACGGTGCATTTCATTTCTTAGCACCAAATGTAATGTACTATTATAAGTGCATATATATAATGGATATATATGATGAATGACACATATAAATGATTAATATAATTCTGGAATTAAAAAAATACATACATCTCATTTAGTTTTAATTCCATTAATATGACAAAGAAATGAAAGTAGCGTTCATGCGTACATACAGCTTACCATCTCCATGAACAGTGCATTTCATTTCTTACCTCTAAATGATTATGTAATATTATAAATACATGTATATTATGGATATATATGATATCCAAATAATGAATATCATTCTGGATATAATGATCCTTTGACCACACGAACAACATGTAATTGTAAGTAGTCCACTTTCAACATAAGAACCAAATATTGACAAAACAAACTTTATTAACTTAAATGGTTACATAATGTTTATAACATGGAAATAAGTGATATAAAAGGAATACTGAACTTGAAAAAGGTTCTTAAGAAAATTGAAATTAACTCAAGTTTATTATTTAGGGCATTAATGAACGATCGAGTCAAGTGAGACCCGAGGTAAAGGACTTCGTCTAAATCTCCTTTCATTGAGGCATATTTCGTTTTATACAAAACCTTCTTTCATACGGTGTATAAACCCCTTTAAATTTTACTTTTATACAAAAGGAATCTTTTTCTACGAAGCATTTTACAAAACGACAAAGAGGAATGTTTCTTTAACGTATGCGGTGACAACGACCTTTTCCGCCGCCGCGAGTATTATTTGGTCTTTGGCTTCCTGAACAAGCCATAATGTTTTTTTAAATGAAATAAATACCATATACTCTTTTATGTATTTGGGTATTGAAAATGGTTTTTATAATGTATTTGTTATGTCAATATATTTGAGTGATATACTGTGATCAATGTGTTGAAATGTTTTCTTTCCTTTATGTTTGCTTTATGTCTTATGATTTTATAATGGTACTTGGAAATTTGATGGGTGGTTATGTGATGAACCATATGACGGGTGGTGCCGTGAATACCAGGACGGGTGGTTACGTTATAACCTCCAATGCCTTGGGTATGGAAGTCAGCCATATGGCTATTCTATTAAGTATGTATGGAAGTCGGCCGTATGGCTATTCCATTATGTATGTGTGGAAGTCGACCGTATGGCTATTCCATTTAAGTATGTTTATGTCCCAAGTTACCTTTATATGTTATGTGTTCCTTATATGGGTTTTATGGTAATCCTTTGGTTACAAAAGGGTATGTAATGATATTTTATTCAGTGAAGAGTTTTTACTACTTCATGAAGGTGAAGGTATTACTTTGATAAAGTATACATGGTTTACTTGTTGTTTTGATAAAATAACAGTTTCCATTCTTTGTGTATCCCTTACAGAGCTTTTTATGCTCATCCCAAGTTTTTTGAAATGTTTTTCACAGGACTTATTGTGGAATAGGGTCAAGGATGAGATCAAGGGAAAGTCATACTATATAAAACATGGAACTAGAAATTTTTCTTTTTAAGAGTTTTTTTCTATGGAAAATTAGTAGAAGTGTCTACTTTGAAAATCTTTTGAGATGTAATAGTTATGTTCTAATTCTCTAAAACTCTAAACCTAAAATGATACTCAATGTAAATTATTCATTTAATTCAATACTAAGTAATGTTTAAGGCTGGGGCCTTATATGTAATCTCTATTTTTAGTTCTTCCCCATAGTGACACCAATTCTTATATATGTTATTAACATTTCTTCGGTCGAGAATTACAATTTCTACAATAAAAATGGTTATATAGTGAAACAATTCACATATAATTCAAGTAGCCATTTCATGGTTATAATTGAATCCACTAAACATTATAATAACATGTCATTCATTTTAAATAGTACATCAATATTTTAGTTTTTATTATAATATTTCTTATAGAGATTCTTTTCTTCAGATAAACCTAACAAGATAATAATTCTTTTATATAACGATATCAGGACATAATTTCTAAAAGCTAACTCGTGAATATTTTTTAACAAGAATAATTTAACACTATTAGAAAGTAGTCATATTTCCACGTGTGAAGACCATTGAAATTGACACCATCATCATGGTGGAGTATTCTAATATTGTGTGTCAATATCCATATTCTTTCTTTGATTATGGATGTATAAAAATATAGGGATTGTTGATGACTTTTGAAGTAGATTCACTTAAAATATTTTTTAAATTAATAAAATTATTATATTATACTAATTATTAATTATCAATTAATTAAAAATTAATTAAAATTATTTAAATGTATTATATATTTTGTTATAACTCATTTGATAAATTTTTTATCACTTTACACAACAAATTCTTAGATGGTCAACTATTTTTACATTTTCCAATTACAATTCCACATAATGCTTTGTGTACTAACCAATCAACAAATTGAATTTTCAAATAATAATATGGTTTTTGTTAAATAATACTTGAAAAAATTCATTTTATAAATTACTACGGAATAAATCAGTAATTGATAATTAATTAATTATTATTATGATTTATAATTTAAACTATTAATTAATCAACTAATTAATTATTAATATGAAAATAATTAATAATTATTATTTATTAAGTAAAAATTTATTAAAAATTATTGATTAATATTCAATAAATAATAATAAAATTTTACTTAATAAATATTTCCAAAATAATATTTATCAATTATTAGTTAAGTGTTTATTAATTTAAATTTTCCTTTTTCATAGATTTTTTTTTGATAATGGATACATTTAAATAATTATTATCTATGAAAAATTAAATTTTTTGTAATATTTTATATTAAATATGTAATAAAAATAATTACAAAATAATATAAATTAAATATGATTTTTAATTACTAATTAATAAATAATTTATTATTACTAATTTATAAAAAGTAATTAATAAAAAATATTTAATCAGTGGTTATTAATAATTAATAATATATATATATATATATATCGTCTAATTTATATAAAAATGTTTCGGAGAGGGTTGAAAGTAACTATAAGAAAAAAACCATACATACAATATATGTAATCAATGTTTGGGGTATGAACTTGGGAGCTCCCTGATCCCCAGCGAGGATATGACTAACACATCTACACCGTACGAGAAAATAATTTTTAAATAATATAAACAAACAGAATAATTTTTCATAAATGACTAATTACATTGATTAAACATAAGACTAATAATTAATAATTAATAATTAATATTAAACTATTAATGATTAATAATAAGACATCAATAGTGAGGTTTAATAATAATGATTTCTTTCTAACTATGAATCTGTAAATAAGTGAAAAAATTTCAATTAAACATAATTTAATTTAAATAAGCAAACAATAATTTGTTGTTAATAATTAAAAATTAGTAAATAATAACATATTAAATTATCAATAATTAACAAATACTATTTAATTACAATATGTAATTATATTATTACAAATAATTACAAATTAAGTAATCATTAATAATTAGTATTTAAATATTAATTTTTTTTAATTTGATAATAATTTATACTTATCATAAAATAAATGAAAATTTAATATTTATTTTTTAAAAATAATTAATATATAATATCATCAGGAAAATATATTATTATTATTTAATAGTTAAATTTTTTAATAAATATTAATAATTAATAATATATAACTTGTAATTATTAGTTATTTAATTTTCATTAAATTAATAATATTTAATTCATGATTAATAGGTAATTAATATTAAATAATTAAAATTTTCCAAAAAGTAAATAAATAAAAATAATAATTTATAAATAATAATAAATAATAAATTAAGATTTAGTTTTAATTTATTTAAAATTAATATCTATTAATTTAAAATTATACTATTTTTTATTATTTTTTGGTGTTTAATTATTATTATTATATATTTTGAACAATCTTGGTAAACAATTGTTATTTTTGAATGTTACATTGACCATTGGTGAGATATATACCCAATCAGTTCTTTTCTATGACATAAGAAGTCATACAAAAATAGTCACATAAGACTGTTGCAGTATGTTCGAGCTACGACTCAGGTCTGTAGTGATTGTAGTTATAAGGACTCTCTGTCCAACTTATGGAAATCGCTAACGATAGTGACTATTGACACCCTACGCCCATATTCATGACCACCTATTGTAGAAATTTGTTATATCACTCTATTTTTATTGTAGTGTAGGGTATTTTTTTAATATTATGTTTCCTATTGTAAATAATACCATTTTTTAGGTGTCCTCACCATTGAAAATTTTTGTATTATCCAATGATTTTTGATATTATACTAAAAATTTCTATTAATGCACTCATTTCCATTATCACTCTAGTATTTTATAATTTTTCAACTAATAATTTTTTCCACCAATATAAGAAAATGAATTAGGAAATTATGACCTAATTATTAGTGATTGATTACCAAAATCCATGTCGTCTTCTGTAATCATTATTGAATAATACAATGTACCAATTCCTACTAATGGTTCTTTGTGATACCAACCCACAAAAACCCACATGAACCAATTCAAATTATATAATTTATATCTTCTCTTTAAACATTTTATACTATTAAATAATTTTTATCTTTGGAGAAGGATTACTTTTTTGTTGTAAGATCAATGGTAATTTTTGGAATATCAAATCATCCTTCATCTTTTACAAGGCGTATAAATATCCCCTATATCATTTTATTACATTCATTTTTTTTGGAAAAGAATCATTTTCTTCGATGCATTTTACTAAATAAACAAAGGCATTTTGTTAAGGGTTGTGGCGACAATGAATTCTCAGCCACCGTAACGATTATTTGATATTTGGATTCCTTTATAGGAGTTAGTGTTCTTAAAAGGAAAAGAAATCCCCTATTCCATTTTTGGGTATTTTTTGTATTGAAATTGGTTATGAAAGTGAATTTACTATCTCAAAATCTAGAAATTATTTCTTGGGATTCATAATGAAATGTTAAGAGTGAAATTATGATAATTAAAATCATTCTGTCTTATGATTATATAATGGTTCATGGTCATTAGGCATGTGGTTATGGGATAAACCAAGGATTATTAGTTATGTGATAAAACAATGATGGGTGGTTCTGTGATAAACCAAGGATGGGTGGTTACGTTTTATCCCCCAACACAATGAGTATGGAAGTCGTCCTTTTGGATATTACATTCGTGATATGAGTGGAATTTGATCGGATGGTTATTTCATTTATGTTTGTTTATGACTGAAGTTAGGATTATATTGTATATGTGCTTTCTATGGTCTTTATGGTAATCTTTTGGTTACAAAAATTGTATCCAATGAGCTTAAATTCAGTTAAGAGTATTTACAACTTCATAAAGGTAAAAAATATTACATTATAAAAAAGTATTCATGGTAGAAATGGTTTCTCAAGGCTAATATTTTTCCCTTTTTTGAGTATCCATTTTGGAAATTTTTATACTCATCCAATTCTTTGAAATATTTTTCATTAGACATAAGGAATAATATAGTCATGGATGAGATCAAGGAGAAGTTATGTTGTTTAAACATGGAATGAATGCATTTTTCTTTCTAAAAGTTCTTGTTTTACGAAAAAAATCTATACTGATTAGAAGTGTCTACTTTGTAATATTTGAGTAGTTATTTATGAATTGTGGCCAAATTATCTAAATCTATAAACCATATAATATCCTTGATGTGAATTAAATTCAAATTATTTTCTTATCTCAAAATTCTGTAATGTTTATTGTTTGGGCATTATAATTAGTATCAGAGGTCGGTTTAGATTAATTTAGGGGTTAAGATAATGTTAATAGAATATCACTGAATGATTTTTTACATTATGGTCAAATTTTAATGATATATAATTTTAATATTACTGCGTTTCTTTGTCTATGGTATGTAAGATTCAAATGTCTTTCCATAAAGAAACACAAAAACAATGCTTGGATGGAATACAAGGGAATGAAACCTTCAAAATCAGAATCATGATGTCGTTGGAATCAAAAATGAATAGTGTGTTGTAGTGATGGCTTGGTTTAATTGGAAAATAAATGGTGGTGGCGTCCACGAATGAGACCAAGAAGATCTAACAGAGAGGAATATGTCAATATTAGACAAGTTAATGTGGAAACAACCACATCATTCATAGGAATATGTGGGATGTATTTAATAATATCTTCCTCAAGAAATATTTTCCTAAGAATATTCTACTTAGGGTGGAAAATAAATTCATGGAATTGAGACAAAAGGTGGATGATTTGATGGTTGCATATGAAGAAAATTTCAACCATTTGTCACGGTATGTACCAAATATTTCTAGGATATTAATAGTAAGGTATATCAGTTATAATCTGGATTGAAGAAAATATATCGATGGGAATTAGCATATAATGAGTTCAAATGCTATGAGAAACTTGTCTAATGTGATGAAAACATTGAAACGGTGTTTTTGAGGATCATGTGTTTCATGAGGTAACACAACGTAAGTGATCTAGTTGGTAGGCAAAGGGAATGTATTTCTCAAATAAGACTAGAGGTAAGAAAAATAAATTTCCATCTTGTGACAATTGTGTTAAAAATAATCCTAGATAATGTCACTCAATGTATTGAAAGTTATTATAATGTGGTAAGACTTGTTATATTTGTCATAAACATAAGGAATATGATCAGAAATGTAATGAAAAACCATTTGTAAGATGCTTCAGTTGAAATGAGTTAGGTAATCTACCAAGGTGTATCAATAGTTAAATACCTAGGGTAGAAACCAACAAGAACGAAAACAAAAGGAAATTGAAAAATAATTTTCTATTTCTGAGGTTTATGTGGGATGGAAAAATGAAGTGGTGACATGTATGTTTTATGTTTTTTTCAAAATATTCCAGTACTCTATTTGTTTCTAGATCTTCACAATCATTCATTTATGAGAGCATGACATGTAAATGGGAAATAGAACATCATGAAAGTGATATAAAACATTAGGTGAAAACTATGTGGGTAAGTATTGAAGAAAACAATATTTATATTAATCTTCTAATTAACATTATTATAATGGTATTTAATACAAGTATTATTTAACCCACCATAGTTTAATTTAATATCATTTTAGTTATGGATTTGATTTCAGATTTAAATAATAAAATATATTACAAAGCCAAGAAATCATTATTCAATGAATTTATACCTTTTAAAACTTACCAAGATGGTGAGAGATTAATTAAAGGGGAAAGTGAATGTTATCTAGCTCATGTTGATGAAAATAAGGTAATAGTTTTGATTAGTGATGTTCTAGTAGGGAATTAATTCACATATGTTTTTCTTAATGAATATCATATTATTGTTCTTCATAGGGAGGTCAAATTTAATATTAATTTACTTCCAGATTTTGATCCAATTTCTATGATCCCTTATCAAATGAATTTAGTTGAATTGGTGAAATTGAAAAAACCATTGTGAGGATTTCATGATACAAGAATCATTCGAACTATAACATCAACATGGGGTTCTCCTGTTTTATTTATGATAAATAAGTATGGTTATATGAGACTATGGATTGATTAAAGAGCCTTTAAAAACATCACTGTTAAGAAAAATTATTGATTTACTCATATCAATGATTTTTTTATCAGCTCCCGGGAGCTTAATTTTCATATGAAGATTGATTTTAGGTTCGTGGACCATCAGATAAGTTGAAAGAGGATTAAATTCCAAATACATCATTCTGAATGAGATATGTGCATTATGAGTTTTTAGAATTACCCATTTGGTTATCTAATGCAGCTACTGTATTTATGAATCTTATGAATGGAGTCTTTAATCAGTTTTTAGATCAGTTTTTTGTTGTTCTTATACATAAAATATTGCTATATTCTAAAATTAATATGGAAGATGATATTTACATAAAGATTTATTTTTAAAACCATACATGAAAAAAACATTATGGAATGTTTTGTAAGAGTAATTATTTAATGCAAAAAGTTTCATTTCTTTAGTCATATTGTTTCTAATGATGGAAAAACATTTATCCCTTTTACAATTTTTTTTAAGAGTGGCCGAGACCTACCAATATCATATATATTTGTAGTATTCTTGTATTATCGAGCTATTACCGAAGGTTTGTTGAAAAAATTTCTCGATTATCTGTCCTACTAACAAATTCAACACATAAGGTGGTTATGTTCTTCTGAAAAAAGAATGTGATGATTGTTCTGAGGAACTGAAAAGAAGATTGGAAAATTACCTACCCTTTTTCCTACCTTCCAATTATTTTTAATTTATTATATACAGTGATTCATCATTGAAAGGACGTTTTTTTATAATTAATAATGATTAGGTAATTACTTATGCATTATTTTAGTGGACACCTCATGAGATATATATTATTTGGAATTAACTAATATTGTTTTTTTCAATAAAAATTAGAGGTATATTTTGTATGGTGTAAAGTGTGGAATATATATTAATCACAAAATTTTACAGTATATATTCACTCCAAATGAATTAAATATGAGATAGAAGAGGTGGATATAATTAATCAAAGATTATGATTTAATTATTCATTAAAATATTAGAAAAGTATATAATGTGGTTGATGATTTGAGTCGAAAGAGTAATAATACATTAAGAATGATATGTTTGGAGTTAGATACATTGGTTAATTATTTGATGAATTTTAGATTGGAATTTTTTGGTATGGGTAATTATTCTATTATAGTTATGGTCTTAGTGAAATCACTTCTATCAGATAGAATTATCTTAGCATAGAACGAATAAAACGAGTTGCGGAAAATGGTAGAAATATTAGAGAATGGTATGTTACCATAATTTAATAGTGATAAAGATTGTGTTTTGTGGTTTGAGATGAGATTATGTGTGAATTGTGATATTAAATTGAAGAAAGAGTTGTTATGGGATGATTATAGTGCCTATTTTTTAGTTCATCCTGGAAGTTCTAAGATGTAGAGAGATCATCAGGAATATTATAGTAGGGATGGAATGAAAGGAGATATTTATGACTTTACAATGAAGTGTTTGACTTTTCAAAAAGTTAATGAAGATCAGATGTTACCAAAAGAGATGCCTTATCCTTTGGCAGTGCTTGAGTGGAAATGATAAATTATATCCATGGATTTGAGAGTGAGATTACCAAATTCATATAAAGATAACAATGTGATCTAGGATATTGTCAATCAATTGACTAAATTAGATCATTTCTTTTTTTATTTGAGTTACTATGTCCTTAGAACAACATTTTTGGTAATATCATAAGGAGGTAGTAAAGTTAGTTGGTGTTCCTCTCTCAATTGTATTTGATCATGATCCCAAGTTCACTTCTAACTTTTGAAATGACAATTATAAGTCATTGGGAACTGAATATATTGTAGCATAGTTTTTCATCCCCAATCAGATTGGATGACATAACGAAAAATTCATATCTCATAGAATATGCTACATGTTTTTTTAATGAACTATCAGTGATGTTATTTCAAAATATTTATTTTGTTGAGTTTTCATATAATAAAAGCGTTCAATCCAATATGAAAATGGAACCATATGAAGCGTTATATAGAAAGTAGTGTTGAACTCCATCTTTTTAGGATGAATTAAGTGTAAGGAAGATGATGGGACTAGAATTGGTAGAATAGGTGGTAAAAAATATCTGTTGATTCAGAAGCATATAAGGACAACTCAGATTAGGAAGAAATGATATGCGAATAACCAGAAGAAGGATTTTTTTTCAAGGTAGGTGATCATGTCTCTCTAAATGTTTCAATAATTAAATGTGTGATGAGTTTTGGTAAGAAATAGAAAATGATTCCTTGGTTCATTAGACCCTATAAAATCCGAGGGAACGATGGATCAGTTGCATACTTAGGGGATTTTCCTTTGTTTTTTTCTGGTATACAATTTTTTCATGATTCAATGATAAGAAAGTATATGTTGGATCTATCCCAAGTGTTGAGTCAAGAAGATGATCAATTTGAAGAGAATATTTCTTATGAGGAATAACTAGTCTAGATTCTTGACTGCAGAGAGAAAGTGTTATGGAATAAGGTAATTTTTTAGATTAATGTTTTGTGGAAAATCAATAGTGTTGAAAACATGACATGGGAATATGAAAATTATATAAAGGAGAAATACCCCCCACTTATTTGATAAGTAAATAAAATTATGGAGAATAAATTTCCAAAAGGGGGAAGGATGTAACATACAAGTAATTATAGAATAACACAGGTTCATATTTATTAATATTTTTGAAAAAGATATTAATTTTACATTAAATGATATTCTATTTCCGATATCATACATGACACGCAACAACAGGTTTCTCTGAAATCTTACGTTTCACACAGGATAGAGTCATACTAAAAATTGTTACATTATTAATATTATTATTATAAATGGTAGTTACCTATTATCCATTGTATTTGCAGGAATAAATAACAATAACTATATTTTGTTTACACATGTTGGTTAAATGTTTTTAAATTTTTCAAATAAATTTAAGAGGCATAAAATGATAATATATCAAATTTTAATTATAAAATACTCTATATTTTTTTAAAGGTAGATTTACCGCCTTTTGATTGAGGACCCTTTTTACCTATCAATTTTGGAAATTTTATTTGTTCTATTCGTAATAATAAAATTTTTATTTAAAAATAGGATGTTAACATTTACTTTGGTTGAATTTGGGTATTTTTTCTGTTAAAATTCATTTTTAATGAATAGGGAAAATTACCGTATTTTCATACCAAACTGCCTTTTCATCTAATTTTTTAATTTGATAGACTACAGTTTTAATTAGTTTTAATGTTTAATTGGATTATTTTTTTATCATTTAATCTAATTTTTATCATAGGAGGTTATTTCATATTACAATTTGATATAAACACATGTTAATATTTTGATATTTTTTTACTTTTATATTACCTATTTTATCAATTTGACAATGAGATTTAATTTTAATTTTTTTACTGAAAAGTATTTGTTTTGAATTTTGAAAAATATATTTTATATTTTAAATTAGATGGTAGAAATAATGTAAAATTGTATCTCTTATTTTTTATCATTACAAATTTTAACTTTAGTAATTATTTCTATTTACCCTGAAAAAAATGGAAAATCGTGTAAATATGGGTAAAAATAATATTATAATAATATAAATCTACCTTATAACTTGTCCAAATCCTATTTTATCATATATATCCAACCAATGAAACCATCGGGATGAAATATTGGCCTTTTAATGCCACTTAGGTGAGATTATGACACTTATAACTTTAAATTTAATGTAGTGTAAAATATGTTATAAGCATATATGTTCATAATAAAACAATTTTATTATGGGATTTCATATGTAATTTTATCAACTATAAATATTAATTATAATGATAAAGTAGTTTCCTACATCATGGTATTTTATTTATTATTTTTTGACATTAAATAATTAAATTTAATTATGACATAATGAGCATGCAATGATTTCCTTATTAATAGAGAAATCGAATAAATAATATTATAAATAGTAAAATACATATTTTTGGAAATAAATTATGTCATACATTAATTTTCAAGGTTCATATAACATGTTATAAAACTATTCAGTGGTTTTCTAAAAATTTACCTCTATTTTTATATTTTATATAAATTAAATATATTCCTTTCCATGGATTATTTTATGCCTAATATTGATATACATTCAATGTGGAATGCATGATTATGTAAATGTAATGATGTGACGGGTTCTACCGAAATTATATAGATCTCCAATACTTTGGTTAATGTCATTTATCTCATGTGATAAAATGAAATATGCCCGAACATGTTGTTATATTTTCTCACATTATTGATTTTATGATTATCTACATATGTAATTTTTGAACATGATAATATCTTTCTTCAAAACTATGTGTGGTATTTTACTATAAATACTTGATGTTTTATTTTTTTATTGTTACATACCATGCCCTTAACTAATGTTCCATATCATGATTATATTGGTGATCCCATAATTCTGTTGTGATAATGATAATTATACTCACCCATTTATATTTATTCATGTTTTTATCTATCCTCTAACAATGCTTTTATCTCACCAAATTATTTGTTATATATCCTCGGGTGACTACGTATTGTAAAGAGAAAATGAGGGACACTTAGAATATTAAGATGAAGGAATTAAATTAATGTTTATGTTTTATTACGTAAAAGTTGGTTATGGTCCTAATTTTTTCAAGAGGATAAAACATTCGATCTTAGTTTCTTCACACTAATATATAGTTTATCATTAAATTATGTAATTATTATATATGAAAAAGTATGGTCTCTATACACATAGTATTTTTAATTAAATGTTTAAAATAATCATAAAAATACAATGATACTCGACATTTTCTATGATAATGATTCTATCATATAATTATCTTACCTAATAATATTCGCAAATATCTCCTTCTCAAAATTTTATATAAATAACTTCACAACCATTCATGATATAAATTTTAATTCATTCATGGGTACGGACAACTGGATCTTTTATGTAGAATATTTTTTTTTAAAAACTGATAATTAGAAATAATAATTTTTACAAAACATGAAGTTACCCAAATTAAATTGTAATATACTTCCGTGAGAAAGTTATGAAAAATTGAAATTGGTTTTCATTGATATATCAACATATTATTTATAATCAATATAAATATAACATACAATAAGGCCTCAATAAATATATCAATGAAATAAACAGTAACACCAATTCTAGTTCTCATGTAATATTTTATTTGTATTTTTTATGATTATTTAAAATGATATATAATAAAGAGATGTTTATTTTAATTTTCTAAAAAATTAAAATAGTAGTCAAAATATAAAATAGTGAAAATGAAAATAATATCAATTGAAAGAGCCGATCCCCAGAGACTACCAATTAATTATTTCATTTTATACATTTAATTTAATTTTACTCAATAAATTCAAACAAAAAATATTATATCATTCATTTAAATATCACTTTTTTTGAAGAAATTTTTTCCTGTAAAAAGATTATGAAAATTTACACAGACATGATATCCCTTATAGACCTGAACTATCTAATGAACTCTCATTTCATAAACTCAAATTATTTAGAATGAATAGTGTAATAAATGATGGGATGCTATGTATTTAAACATGATTACCTCAAAGTACATTTTTTTATTTTCTAATAATCCATTTTTAAGGGATAAATGGGAACCCTAAAATAGATTCATCTATGAAAACATAACATCAAGCATAGAATGCTGCCAAAACCAACAAAAAATTTCAAATTATAATTTCTAATTATGGAGTAAAATATCCAGCATTGAGCTCAGCACCCACTGTCAACTACTTGGGTTTTGTGAATCCTCAGGTTAACTAACCTGTCACCTCAGTACCAGGCTCACATCATCATTGCCTCAAACATAGCCTTATCTGGAAGAACAGTTGAAAGGAATTGGAAATACCATCATCGATGAACCTTGAAGCAAGTCAGATCCAACTGCAGCCACACCAAATCATAAAAAAGGACAAGAACCTAGCCAAATACATCACTAAACACTATGAAAAACATATTCCAAACTGATGGAACACAATCATCATCACCACACATCAATCCATTACTGCTACTCAAAGCCCATTCTATGAAGGAAAATCCTTCACGAACTGGGCATAATGATTCCTTCGACACAACTCCATCCTCATGGGTAAAAAACAAGGAGTTTAATCTCACATACTCTCTACAACCATAACCCAAATTATTTTTATTTTAGTGTGGAATATTCCAAAATTATTATTTTATCATCAGACATCACTATTACTATAGAATCCATGAACAACATGATACAAAAAAATATTATTATTAATATGATAACTAGAATATATTGGTTAACTATTTTGGTTCTTAATGGAAAATCCTAGCTTCAATCCATCATGGGAGAAAGAAAACTAGCAATAAATATTATAAAAATTTAAAAGAAGAAAAATTAGAAATGGGATGAAAAGGTTACTACATTACAATAGAAATTAAAAAAAATTAATAAAAACAACTAAAACCCTATTTTAATAAAATGGGGGTAATTTAAAAACCATAGAGATTCAGAATCCCAAAGTCATTGGACTCTACACCATTTTATAGGTAAAATCTACATTATCATTCTCTTAACATATAAATGATATCTCACCATGTTTCATGAAGATGGATTTGTCGTGAATACTATTAATGGATCTTATCTTAATGCTAAAGGAATTATTATTAAAAATATTCTCCCCTAATATCGTTTATTCTTATTTCTAGGGTTTTAACCAACTTGTATGAGAATATGGGAAAAATATACCAAATCCATAATTAATTTCTCTCTATCTCCAAAAATAAGTTCCCCATATTTTTTGACATATCCATTAGACAGAGATGAGATTTTATACTCTATCGTGGTTATTTTTATAATAATTCTAATGAAATGGATCAGTTATATAGAACTAATAAATTGGAAATGTTCATAGAGAAAATAGTGAATAAAACTGGAAGTGCTTAACTTTATTCATGTTAATTTTTTCATTTGAATGGTGTTATAGAAAATAATTAGATATAACGACATATGTTATAGAAATCGATTGGAAATTTGGATGGATTTAATGTGTATTATGGGTTAGATTATGGAAGAAAGATAACATAAACCAATTAAATTTTCCGTTCATAGAATATAAGAATTACATAAGTGGATATTAATATTAAGAAGGTGATATGGTGTGGAATCAGATCAGTGAGTTAGGTGGTAATTCTCAGAATGTGAAAATGGCATGTTATAAGACTATTTTTGTTGAGGAGGGAGGTTGGTTAGGGAAGATAAAATAATATTGGAATTCATTTTTTAAGTGTTCATTGTGTTATTTTTACACATGTGGTTCACTCACACTAGATGACACATGTTTCAACTAAGGGTTGTTGTCATTTATATATATATATGTCCAAAATTAGAATTAAATATGGAATCATGCTAGTCAATTCATATACCTTGTAATGAGAATAGTAGTGAGCTCTTAATAGTATTATAATCACTAACTAGTGAAAGAAAGATTAATTGGATTATCGACAAACTGTTCATATATTCTCTTTGGATATATTCCATTATGGACGAACAAGGTAAAAATCCATGATTTTTTACTCTTTAATTTTTATCATTTAGTTATGGTCATATGAAAAACATCATCCAATATTCAAGGTTTAATTTCCATTAAAATGGCATAATCTATTCAATCTAAATATATTAAATAAATTAATAGGAACCATAATTCAGACCCACCCCTATTAGTGTGTAGTGAGACATTATATTACAATATTTTGTACAAAATTCAGTAGTTATTATATAAAGTAATTGGGGGAATGTTTCTATCATGGAGAATATCATGAATTTTATTTTTTACCTTTATTACATGGGTGAAATTATAAAATTATGAAGAGAAGGACGAGATCATGTTTATGATATCATGGAATAGATATTTATTTCTTAATAGTTTATAGAATCCAAGTATGTGATTCCATACAATGATTTATGACGAATGTTGAAAAGATTTTGTTTAATGGTGAGTATAATGATCAAAATTAATTATCATAATCATTATCTACTCAAATCTATATAATGGTTATAGATTATAGAACATAAAAATAAATTTTGGCTAAAATATATAATATATATGATTTTGAAATTGATTTAAAAGAATAAAATCTACTAGTTGTTTAAATCAAGTTTGATGAACTAAAGATAAAATCCTTGGATAACATGGGTTATTTATTTGGACATCTCACTAATGTTTTAGTTTTACTACATAGACAATGATATGAGGTGAATTATTTTTAGGTTTATATTAAAATCATCAAAATATTACTAATAAAGTAAATACCAAAAGGATCATCAGTTAAATAAATGATCCCTATATATTTATCACAAGATGTACTACAATTTAAAATGGTTCTATACGAAACAATGGAGAATATGGAGATCTCATTGTAAAATTCATCTAAAAATATATCCTTCTATGATATTGATAAATAAGATTCCCATGAATATATGAATTAATATTATGTATAATTTTAGGTATCTTTAATTCTTGAAAACAAAAAAAATGAAGAATATAGATATTTTTGGAAAAGATACTATTATTATGATTTCATTATGGGATAATTTGGCATACAACATTTAGGATCCCAATAAGATTTGAGAAAGATGATAGAGTTTAATAATTTATACCATAAAAATTAGGAATTTCCCCCTATATGAATCATTAACAAATTTATATAGAAAAAATTATAGATATAAATATTACATTATTTGAGATGAATGTTGAATACCTTTAAAAATAGTATATGGATAAGGGCTATTCTAGTTTTGTCTATTTCACGAATAAATTCATACTCATTTTATTTAATGAATTATATTTAACATAACCCATCAATTTTACCAACATAATATATTTTTTATTCATATACTCTTTAAAACATTTCATTAAAACTAAGGGAACTAAAAAAATAAAGGATAAGATCATATGAAAATCTTTTTTAAGCATATATGTTTTCATTAAATTATAATAACATAGAATTAGATAAGTAGAAGGGAATGATATAAGGAAAAGAACATTTTAAAATAATAACTAAGAATTCAAGGATCATAACAATGAATCATGGAATATTGATTTTTCTATAATTAACACACAAATAACAAGAGAATAAATGATAATGAGTAGTGAGAATATAACATTGGAATAAGAACATTTAATAAGATAGTTTAAAAATTTGTTTCATAATCACAATGAAATATATATTTTGTTTATGCAACCAACTAATACATTCATCACTTGATAGGCTTGGTATTATAATATATGCAATTGCTTCAGTCTGGAGATCACCTCCCATATACAATCTTTTCATATTGGAATAACCTTTAATATAACCAATTTAGGTATTCATATAAAATTCTATGCTCCCTCAATTTGGATTGAGTTTACCTATTATGAAACCTCTTTTATGATTCGGATAACCTCCCATGAAAAATCATTTTGTCTTGGAAAAAACTACCATGTACTATTGGTGATCATAAAACAATTATGTTTACCCAATTCATTTGAAGGTTATAACAAAACCACTTGTAACATAATCATAATTCCTTCATAGGTATTACATAAGATCATGAATATATTTATTAGTACGTAAATGGCTAACCCATGGAAAAGAAAATGGGTATTATAAAACTTTTATCATCACAATCGCAATCCATAAAGAGAAATAATAATGATTATAACATTTATTTATATACTATTTAAGGAATATAAAACATTAAAGGTTGTTTTTGTTTATGAATGTACCTCAAAAAGATCATATGAACAATTCTAGAGGAAGATAACCATTTTCATTTTTAAATATAATATTTATAATAAAAAAATTAAGAATATTAGGGAAAATAATTTCTCTGAAATGAATCATTTGACATTGTAAAAAATATCATATTTTAACATAAATTTATAGTGGTGGGAGTTTATGTTCATTGTGGGTATATTAAAAAAATTCCTTCCACATATTCATTAAAAAGTCAAGAGTACCATGTTTTTATATGAAAATTTAATTTCATTTAAATAGTATTGATTAACATGAAAAGGGATGAAAATAGATTTATAAAATCATTAGGTATTGGTTTAAAAATTAATTTTTTTTATTAAAATGTTGACATAGAATTAAATGATTCCTGAATGAAGAATGAAATGATGCAATTTTTTCTAGAAGACATTATTTCTATCATTTGAGTACATAATGAGAGGATGATAAAGTGAAAACATGTATCCATATAGATTAGCAAAGGAGAATAAATTTAATATTATTAGGGTGAGATATATCTTTAAATTTGATCCTTATAAATTTATGCATAAAAAATACTGTTAAAAAGTTAAATTGTATCATAAAACCCTTACCTCAATAATGACATTCTTAAAAAGTTCTATAAATTCTGGTATAATAATAATAAATTTATTATACTGTTATAAAAAACCATATTAATACATATAATACAATACATTATATATGTATAACATTTGAAAACCCATTTATTAATAATTCATTATTAAGTCACCATTTCTTGGTGTTAACTATTTTGATTTTCATGAATGTTTCTGTTTGGAAGTTATGGTCATTACCAATTGGTCTTGGTAAAAAATATAAAGAATCACAATCAAGTAATAATTATAATATTTAATCATTATAGACTCTTTTATAATCATTTATATAATATGGTTATTAAAAATGTATTATTTCGCCTCAACAAGTTAGTATTTTCTACAAACACAAGAGTGGGTTTTACACTTTTCGATGGATATATCGAAAGAAAGGTATATAATAATTCATCTACATAAAATCATTATTATTACATAAATATAATATATATATATATATTAAATGAATCACAACAACCTAACATGAAACATTGTGTTGTAAAATGAATCATTCCAATATGTTGATGCAACAAACAACACATATACAAGAATAATACCATCACATCCCACCTGATGGATATGAGTTCTAAAATGGTTTTGAAATCATTATAATATCATCTAAATATTTTTTTATAAATTTGATAAAATTACCAATAATTCAATTATAAGATACCTTAAGGGTCAAATATCATCAATCAACATGAATTAATCATGATTATGTGGTATTACTGAACTCATCTATTAGTTTTACCCCTGGTAAACCCATATATAACATAATTGTGAGAAAAAATTATACTTTTACATTTCATTATGAAAAAAATTAATTTGAAAATAATAATTATTTAAATTATTATTATTCAACATATGGAACACATTTCACTAAAATGATTATATAGAATTCAATTAATTTAATTATAGATAAACATTCATAATTTAAGAGAACCCCATTTTAGGAAAAAAATTTTTTGAAAAAAAAAAAATTTTATTCCATTATCTTCCATGTAATAAAATTAAATAAATTTTTAAATATATGATTAAATATTTATTCTAAAATTTTTATTAATCGATTAAAAATATTCCTTATTTTTTTAATTAAGATAAAAACATATTTCTCTCATAATAATAGGTTTTGAGAAAATGTGCCTTTAATAGAAAAATGAATTTATAACAAACTAAAGTAAAATAATAAATAATTTTTAATTAAATATAGTATCTATAATTATATGCTAGTTATTTTAATTTAATACATAATTGGAATTTTATTTTACATGAACGAATGGAAATTAATGGAAATTTTTGTAAAATATATATTTTGCATTATTCAATGAAAAATAACTATTTTTAAAAAAATCTGAAAAAATCAACCCGTGATAGTATTTAAATTCTGATTTTTTTTAATTATATAAAATAAATTTCTATGGTTTATTTATTATTATTTCTACCTACAAATTTAATTACTATGTTATAACAGTATATTTTATCACCATTCATTTAGAATCACTATTGTGTGCAAAGAAAGATATTAAATACCTCATGATTATACACATAAAATCATGGGGTTTTACACCCAAACCTCCATAATATGGTTTTCCATAAAAATATATAATCATTATTCAAATAAATGTTTATTTCTCAACATCTTTATATCCTCAGATACCCATATAGAATCATTGAATTTATGATTCCTCTAAATTCTTTTACCAGGTGTGTAATCTTGTTTTTTAAACATTTTGTACATGATTAAATATTTCTACTAGTTGTTCTTCCTAATAAATATCATGCTCTAGTAGTAAAGATTCTATATTTTGTACATGTAATGGATCGAGTATAAACATCCTTAAAAGTGATACATATTGAATATATTAATCTTGATAGATGTTTGCGGATGTACCATGAGATAATATATATTCCCTAGATGGGATAATATATGTATAACACCAATATACATAGGTATAAAATCATCATTATTTTTGAATTTAAAATATCACTGACAATGTTCATTATAACACTTTTATTAACAATGATCTATCTGGATGGCATAATGAATGGCTCTAGACTTCTCTAAAATTTCCTCAATATTATCGTGTACCAATAGATGTGTTTCAATTGCTACACTCCAGAACATTATGGTTCTAAATTTCATTCTATAGTAGTATTTTTAATGATCCATATGAATGCTTAGGTGAATGATATTGTGTTAAGTGAATTAGGAAATTGGAACATTTCCATTCTCATATCCTTTAAAACATAGATAATATGGTATCAACATATCTTATAGGGAGTGTATTTTTCTCTCAAACAAAATATTGATTTTAGGATGAAAGATATTACTTAATGATAACTCATTATCATGAGCTTTCTCAATACATCGTCAAAACATCATATCTCGATTAGATACAATAGAATTTGTTACTCAATAAAACCTTATCAAATTGTTAATGTATATCATGAATGTTGTACAAGAGAGGAATATTCTAAAATAGTATTGAATAGTTTTGATTTCTTAAGGGATTTTCTAAAACAAATATAACATTTTGGCATGTAGCTATTTTTGGGTGTCCAATGAAAAGATACATGGTGATGTTTTTTCATATTCTTTTTGGTCTGGGAAATGGTTATAACATCACCTTACACATCAACATCTTTGTCTCAACTTTTGGACTTACCTATAATCATGATACTTATACAACAATATCTCTCTTCATTTTTCCCCCTCAGAAATACATATTCAAATTTCAAAATGTGTTTATATATTATAAATGAATAGTGAATTCATAGATATGATCTTATTCCAAAAGATCCTTCTTAATGTCTAGTATTTATAAGACACATAATACATTCATGAACAATATAATTTTATTATTATGATGTTTGATATTTAGATAATTTCTCAATATCTATTATACCACTACACCCACATTTGGTGCCTCATTAATCATTACATGGATTGTCGATTGAGAACTCATTTTATAAAGATATTACTTTCCACTTCCTTTACCAAATCTAGATCCATTCAAACAAATTTTATAAATATTTTAAATATTGTGATCCTCAACATAGATAATCTAGAATGATATTTTCCACATGATAAATCATCAACCTTTTCCACTTCCCTTGGTCTGTAGTGATTTTATCAGTGAAAGTCTTTAATCATATAAAAATGTATTTTTCGGTGTATGTTGAAGACTTTATAATTGAATATGTACATCAAAATATATTTATTAGAATATATATCACACTATTCTTGATTATAATAATTCCTCTATATCTTTAATTCAATGATTACCCATGCTGACTCTAAATCGTGGTTCAGGTGATTTTTACTGTAATCCTTTGATTACAATGAGGTATAAGATATCAATATATCATTTTTAATCATAACAAATCATATCCCCTTATTTGATTCACATTTTTAAATCAATAACCCTTTACCATAAAAAGTTAGTTTGATGATAAGTGAACTAAAAAACCTTCTCTTTAGGTCCGTGATATTATCATAATATTTAATATTCCAATATATCTTTACTCATTTCTAAGATAACATGGTGATTGGATTAGATACATACGAGGAATCCTTCACATAGAGTTGTTATTATCTATCCAATCCATGAATACTATAGTTATTTGTCTCAATAGTTGGTCTAGGACAATGTCAAATAACTTCCATCTTTGATGGATCCACTAATATACCCTATCTGGGGATGATATAGAAATAAATGAATCATTAAATTGAATAAATATATACATTGTAACTTATAAAAATAACATATCCTTTCATAGTCTATTCATTAAATTTCTTAAATGATATTCCCAATGTTCCTTGATCTTCTAATATATAATATCATTTATAAATACCAACAAAATAGATCAAGGTAATATCAATATAATATATTAAATAAATCCATGAAGATATGGGTGTAATTATTAAGAGAAAATGGAATCATTATAAATTCATAGTGTCCATACCAGAAACCAAAATTTGTCTTAATTAGGTCTTCACTCTTTACCCACTACTAGTATTATCAATAAAAAATATTAATCATATAAAAATATTGGCATACTTATAATTGACTGAATCAATCATCAATATGCTAACAAGATACTTATTCATTATTAGAAACAATTTATGTTATTGAAAATCTATATAATTATGCGTTAATACATTTTTCATCTAAAAAACAACTACACTATAAGGACCGTCACTTGAGAGATTGATTCCATTATATAGATTCACTTGGAGTGACTCCATCAATTTATACATTAGATTTAGGGAAATTTTATATAGATTCATTGAAATATTTGTGGCACTAGTACCAAGTTCTATTAACAAATTACTTCATGATTCTGAGTAATACTTAGAAAATCCTTGAGAATTTCATTATAAAATTCCCATACTACAAGCATTTTTTTACAATGAATATATCCAAAACCATTTGAGATAAATACCCTTTTAATACAAATCACCACTCTTATAATGGATAAATTATCCATTTGGAAGTTCGTATTTTCACTCACATCAATAGAAAATCATTGGTCAGTTTAGAATATCATATGTGGTATTCCATACTCATGAATTTTATAGGTGATTTATAAAATGAAACTCAATCCATTCAATAAATAACATCAAATTCAACTAGTGAGAGAATAATAATATTTATTGGAATCACATTTACAAACAAATCAATCTTATAAGAAATATGTACTTGGTATGAAATCATTGTATCCTTAAGATATTTACTACAAATTAAACATATAATCATTGAGGAGTTAATGTGATACCATTAAAAAAATCTTCTGATATAAATATGTTGGTAGAACCAATAAAAAATACAAAATTAGTAGTTCTAGAGCTGATATATTGTGTATTTATCACCAAATAATTATCATAAACCACATTATTAATATTGATCATATGATATTTACATTTTTCTCTTTTATAATGAAGATTCTAATTCCAATTATCATCAATAACAAATGAATTCCAGCACTAGTTATAATATTTTAAATACTCATTACATTTCAACCATTTCCCTTTTATTGGTTTATTATTTCCATATTTAACTCCATTCACATAATTAGTTATCTTTATACCATTACCTAATCATTTTACTGATCAAGGACCTTTTTGATTTGTTAAATAATTTATTAGTCCCCTTTAGATAGTTTACTCCTTGTTTATTTCCACACATCTCTCATAATTGAAGTCACACATTCCTCTCTCCATGGTATTTGTTATCATAATTTCCTTATAATTCCATAATGATCTATTCATTTAAAAATATCACTAAACCTAGGGAAATTGGTTTTTAGGGTCATAGTTTTATTTAAAGAAATAAAATACCCTTGATTCCAACCCCCGTTTCAAATTGTTTCATTTTCCTCATTATCCGGTTCCTTAATCCTCTTGGGTTCCATTATCTTCTTCATGTGGTTCGATTCTTCTCCATCAAGCAACAAACATTTCATAACTTACACCAAAAGTTACTCCTCCTCCGACATAGTTTGGTAACCTTTTATCTCCGATGATCTTCCACCTAAGAAATGGTGACGAGGAATCTACCTGACCTCTAACATTTTGTGATATTCCTCTTCTGACAAGGATTTGACATATCCATCTCAGCTACAACCAACACTACTCCAAAGAGGCCTCCCCACCTCCATGTTGATATTATTCCAACAAGGACTTAACTCCTCATGTATATTTTAAAACTCCCATAAAACATATCAGCTTATCCCCTAACTCTAGAGAACAAATGGTATCCTCTAAAACACAATTGACATATCTAGATTCATACTTTTCCCGGAAAATAACCATGCATCCGTATACATTTCACAATTTGTAACATTGGTTCCATAACATATCATATTCCTCTATCTGATCTGAATCTCCAATGACTTCTACTTTTAATCTTATCCCAATTGATCTACATAGGGTTACTCCTTTATAATTAGTACTCTTCGTATCAGAATTATTGTATCCGTTATTGAAAAATACAATTACAATTAAAATTGTTCACATTGAACACTCTATATTTCAATGATTCAGATACATTTTTAGTTCTAGTTAAAGGCCTCTATCATTGTTAAATTAAATCCATAATCTATTCCATCCCGATCCATAAATTTGAATGAAAAATGATGTATCCCACTTTCAAATTGTGTTTTCCCTCTCATATGAATTCTATTTCAACAACACATTATATGAAATTTTTATATCTATTCTACAAAATTTTTATTTTTTATGTTTTATATATCTTGTACTTTATCACTCTTATTATATGGTTATTCCAACCCACTTTCATTGTGAAAGTTCTATATGTAGATTATGTATAATGTATTTAGTATACTATAATTATCTATATATACAATCAATTAAATATTTTTTTATTACACATTATTTTTTTTTTTAAAAAAAATTATATTTATCTGTGGTTCTAATATTTATTTATTACACTTCATTGTTGGTCCTTTCCATCATTCATCACTTTTCAATAATGTTTTGTATAAAATTCACTATTATTTCCAAATTTTATATGACATTCCTTCTTATCTATAACAAACAAAGTAAAATTTTTTACCCCTCTAAAATATTCATTCGATATGAATTCAATATGACATTATTTCATTATGAAATTATAATAATAACTGTCTTTATGTGTTTTATACAGTTTTAATATAACATATATATTTGATACAAATTCAATTCCACATTATTCAGATTTTCCTATAAATCACTTCTATTATATTTCTAATATACATTATCATTGAATTTATTTACACTTTTTTAAAAATTAAAAACTAAAAAGGCCTAAAAATGTATGATTTCTTACATATTAATAACATCTTACAATAAACAATATTTTCATTATTATGTTATAAGATAATGACACTTAAATATTTTTTATCTATAAATCTAATAAATCCATTAGAGTTTTTTAGATTTTGGAAGTTAATTCTTTATTCTTTAATTAAATATATTTTTTCAAATATATTTTTAATTTTTATAATCCTATATGAATTTCCATATTTAAATGAAAACATGGTTCATATAATCAAAATTCAAAAAAAATATTTAGTGGAGAATATTTTAGGAGTGGATAAATGTATTTCGGAAAGGGTCTCTATGACCAGCCATCAAGATCTAAATAGTTTACATTATTTAATTAAAATATATTTATTTATATAATTTTCATTGCATTTTATCTTTTCCATTTTTATATAATTTGTTTTATTTCGTTATTTTTTTTTTATAAGTGCACTCCCAAAAGTTGGGATATAATATTAGAGAATGTTTGTGATGAAAAATATAACATATAAATTGAATATATAGAGACTAACATGATTGTGATATGTTTATATTTATTTATTTTCCAATCAAAAAATATTTAACATTTAATATTTTCATATTCTCTAATTTACATAATAGCTTTGAGTGATAATGATCACATGTTTAATTATTTTTAACTAATTGATTATATTAATGTGTGGGCTTTTCAAAATTAGTGATGGGTGTAGATCATGTTTTTCCATTACACAGTTTGGTGCTCTCCATTTAAATAACCTTATTTGTGTGTCTGTTTTATTCAATCGACCAATTTTTCTAATAATATTTCAAATAATTTATTAAATTATTTAATGAAGGAATCAAATAAAACCTTTATGAAAAGGATCTGCTATATTTTTTCTCAAATGAGAAAGATCACTATATGTCAATTTGTTCCCACTCAATTTATTTTATTCATTGTTTTAAAAAATGACCATCCTTTAATAAAAAAAATTATTTCATATTTTTCATTTAAATAGAATTATATATTGGTAATCCTATCAAATTCTTTATGTATTGTGGTACTAAATTTTTATTTCATGAATAGATAAAAAAATTATTTACATGTCTTATATATATTTTTTATATTTTTCGATAGAAAATAATCATTGTTAAACATTTATTTAAATTAAAATATGATGAAATTAATAAAAATTTATAGATGACTGTATTTATTAAATATTCATGTTGAGAATCTTTTTTGGTCAATGGGATTATGCTTATGAATATTAATTAATTATTATTCATTTTTATGATTTTTATCCAATTTTCCATATTCATTTTGGTGTTATATATATGTTTGATGTATTCAATGATTTTAAACAAATGTAATTCTAAAATTGTTTATATAATTAATTGACATCAAATATTTTTTTCCATTTTTATCATAAATTTTTATGTTGATGAATTTCATATAAAAAAATTTAAATCGAATGATATTCAAATTTATTACATCACCCACAGGGTCCCATGTGAATGGACATATCTCTTGATATCATCTTGGTTCTTAATAATATAATATTTTTCAGTGTTAGCCCAGTAATCCACATCCCCTTCTAGGTCATTCACTATAAAATCTAATTACAAGGCATAATTTTTATCAATGTCAGTTGGATTTAAAATTTTATTTTTTCAATCCTTTTTCTCATGGGAAAGATGTTCTATCTTCATTGTTGTTCTTTTCCATGATTTATAATGCCTTTTTAATAGAAATAGTAAAATATACTAAATATTTATCTAGTGGGTTCATGGATTGTTCATTCATATCATCATTAAAATTTATATATAAAATTTCAACATGCAATTCTCTTATAATTAAGATTGTAATTAAGACCAGATAATTATATAATTAGATAAAGTGAATGTTTATAAACATAGAATTATATGTTAATGTGTAGTGTTATATTTTATTATTTACTATATAGATACACAAATAATTTGATGAAATCCAAACCCATAGTATTCTTATTGACCAATGAAATATATATTATTTGGAATCATGAATCTATTATAAATTAAAATAAAATTATAGAAAAAATAATAGAAATATTCAATACCACTACATAAGAGGTAAAAAAATCCATTGGACGCCTAGCATAAGGGTGTTTGTAATGTTAACCCACCATATCAAAGTTTTTACTTTTCTTTACTAAAATATTAACATATTTCCTTTCATAAATTTTGTTGGATGGATCTATAATGAATTTTATATTCAATCCTTCTTCTCTAAGGTAAAATCAGACTACCTAGGGTCTTAATAAGACCCTATATGTTCATCTCAATGCTAATTATACTCTTATACACATTAAAATCATTATAGAAAACCAATAAAGAACCAATAAATTCTTATAATAAATAGATTTTGGTTATAGAAATAATTTATATTTGATCAATATGGGTGGAAAATATACAATATCACTTCCTAAAATTGTTTGTGTATGTATGGTAATAAATATCTATACCATTGCAAATCACCTTCCAATTATGATATGGATAACCCTTAATGGTTTGAACTTTTTAGTTCCTCTATGAGATCAAGAGCCCTCCTATTCAAGTAGTATTTTACCTTTAGTAGAAATAGGATTGTATAAGGGTTTCTCAAAGTCATCAGAATTAATACAATGATGATAGGAGGATATAATAATATTTCCATGTTAGTGACAATGTTTTCTCTAAATTGTTTTAACATTGTAGAGAATTTTTTTTATGGAAGAGAAAAATAGATATTTGATATTTATTGTGACTCTCATGATTCTATATGCATAAGAGAAATTATACATTGTTTTCATTAATATAATGTGAAAATTATTTTCCACATCTCTCAGTTACAATAATATCATAAAAACCCATCTCATACAAAAACTCTGGAAGACCATTATTTGGATGTGGATTAATTTATTTTAGAGAATTCTACTGATATATTTTTTCCCTAAGAAATTTATGTGATCATTGATGATATGTTGATTTAGGGTGTCATAAACTCCAAATGGTGTGAAAGAGAGAACCTAGGAATATGAATAGTCATTGAAATATGAGTACCATAATCTCTTTTCATGAGTTATATATTTAAATTATTTTATTTAGTATATTATTATTTAGTATCATGGATAAAAATCTTCATTATATAGTGGGTTTTAAATACCATATTTCCCATGATTTGTTACTATATTCATAAGAAATGGTTCTGTTTTTACAAGTTTTTTTGTTATAATATTTCTGATATAAAATGGTTATAATTGTTTATTAACCTCTTGATGAGATTCTATAATTGAAAAATAATTAGCTATTGAAATTTGAAATATGGAATATTTATTTTTTATAATATTTATGTATTTTATTAATATAAATAATCTATTTAAATGTTTAAGTGTAAATAGAATAATATTAAATATATGTTTAATTTATATAAAGATTATATGATAAAATATTTCTATAAATTTAATTATTGGAGATGTTAAGGACCTAAAACCAAGATATCTTATTCTATATAAACAAAAAATGTTTATTTATTATGTTATTTGGGTAAATTGAATAATATCTAAAATATAGTGGAATGTTTCTTTGGAATTTGATATTTTTAGTTGAAATTTTTATATCCTTCCAATATATCATCATAATCAAAAAAATAATAAATGATTAATGTCATGAAATTTATCTATGATATTCCACAATTCATAGAGAATATAAATGAATTTAATTATAAATAATACAACCAGATTATATTGGTAAATCATTGAGAGTTGTTTTAAACACTGAAATTTCCTTATATGTTTTGTAGTCTTCAGAATGAAATCCCCAAATTCTGGATTATGTGTTTTAATAATTGTATCATTTTTATTTTAATGGAATGAAACAAATATAAAAAAATATTTCATTATTACCAACATTTTGGTGTTTTTAGTTAGGGACTTTTCTGATAATTTTGATAACTAAATTAATTTATATATAATTTCCATGAGAATGATATACTATTTCCTAGATATTAATGAAATAATTCCAATAATTTAGAGTTTAAAATAGTTATTTCAGTTAATTGAAATGTATAATACTAACAATATGATTAGGATAATGATGTACTTCTAAATTTTAGAGCCTTAGTTTTTATTCTAAATATTTAATTTAAATTGTTTAATCCTCATGAAAATGTGAATCTATTTTGTGAATGTGGTATAATTTAGAAAATATTTTCTCTCTAGATACCAACATGAATGGTGAATATAACGAGTAATGAAATGGGGAATACTGGATGAATTTAAACCATTCTAATTTATTTCTATGGAACTTCCATAGAGCCCCTGATATAGACATGGGGAATTAATTTACATGACCTAGAATGGGGTTTTCTTTATAGTTTTATCAAATGATATTATGGTATATAACCCAACATGCTAGTCATATTAAGGAATACATGATAGGTGTCATGAACCATATATCACTATCTAATTGAATTGATCCACAAGTATCTTATATGGGAATTTCATCAATGTGACTCCATGTCCTCCCATCCATCGAGCCTCCCCAGTCAAATAGATCATTCCATATTGTCAATGGCCACATTTCCATAAGGGAGATGGATCAACTTGAGTTCATAGATAAAATATTGATAATATTTTGAATGAAAAAATAGTTAACTATCACCTTTTAATAAACATGATATAGAATAGGGATGAGCTAGTGTTGGTTTATGGGGAATCCCAATGGTACACTTCATTATTTAGGACCACATCAGTTTATGATGGGATGTGTTGCATTGTAATATTTTTACCCACAAAATTCTACTTGAAACTTTTTAACTTGATAAACTCATTGGTATAGAGTTTAATATTTTTAGTCATTTTTTGAATCTTAATTTGACTATAAAATATGTTTTGAAGGTTTATAATCATGATATAAACACATTAATGTCCACAAATTAATGGAATACACCCTCATTATATTCAAAAACCGTAATATTATTTTAGATAACTTATGTTATGATTAATTGAATTAAATTATATATTGATATTAATAAGTAATTTAATTTTTATATATTTCAAATAAATTCATTTTCATGTAATGGAAAAATAAATTTTTACTGGATAAAAAAAATTGGTAAATATTGTTAAGAATAAATTGGTTTTTTAGGTTTTTATGGAAAATATATAAATTCCTCTAGTTCATGAAAAATATATAAATATATCTATAATTAGACATCAATGAATAAGTGATTATTTAGGTCCCATAGAAATTAAGAAAAATGCTATCATGATATGGTAAATGCAATGACAATCTTTGAGATTGATTAAGTATATTGAAAAAAATTATATTAGATAAAACATTGTGACTATTATAAATCACTGAAGATGGGAATTTGTGACTACACTTAGTACATTACAACAAGGTTATTGTGATTCCAAATATTCATATATAATATTTTACTCCCTTAATAACATATCAATTGTTTTTATCCATTCGTATGAATATACTTATAGATTCTAATCTTTAATTCTAATCTTAATTCAATATTATCGATCCTTTACCTATATGTTTTCAAAATATCTATACCACAACATTGATATTGAGAATAATGATGATTCAATATGTATTAAAGCCTCTCTAATAATGACAATGTGTTTATGTAAAACTAAGTATTCTTTGATTACATTGGTATATATTTAGTGAATAGATTTAATACTTTAATATCTATAGGATAGCTTGACACATGTTTTCTATTAAAATATTTGAATCATTATTCTTCGATAACACTACATTTTTTATATATCATTAGAAATTGAAAGAGGTATTATTTGGTTAGATTAAAAAAATTAATGATGATTAGTGTAATAAGATTTTATCATTCAATTATTATTGATTTTGACACATAGTGATGGTGATAGATATTGTAATTGGTTTTTAATACCATGTAAATTGATGTTTCATGCATAATTTTTTATTATCGTTAATTTAACCATTGTTTTAATATAATAAACTAGAAATTATTATGCACATATATATATATATATATTAAATTATTCGTTATTTCTATGTATATAATCATTAGTTAATTATAGGAATTTTGGTGTAATGGTAGATATGAATTATGAGATTGTGATCATTCTTGGGGTGCCATGTTGTATTTTTATCCTTTAGATTATGTGTTATTTTCAAGGGAAAAGTTATTTAGAGTTTTTGGGTGGTGTTTTATATATTTCAAGGTTATGTTTTCCTTCTTCATATAAATGAATTATTTAAGAAAATAATTATCCTAGTTAGATGTTATTTTCACAAGATATATGTTCTTCATAAAATATTTCATTCCATATATGTATCAGTACATCTATTATAATATATTGTGTTATACCTATTAGAGGTAGTATTATTGTTATTTTTTTTGTTCTTATGATTCTATAAATACAAAAATAGAGACACACTATCCTTTTCTATAATATAAATTTTTAAACATTATGCCTATGTGTTGTATTATGTTATTGTTTCTCATACTGCAACTCAATTTAAAGTATAAAAACATTCTAGGCATGAAAAATATATATATTTGTTTATTAAATTATCACCATGATATTCATATAATAATTATTTTCATTGAAAATGAATCATTATTTATCTATTAAATTTATTATTTTATTTATAGAGAGATTTGTTATTGGATTGTGACGATGAATATTCAATGTTATTTACAAATTAGTGTAATTTATTTTTAAAATGTGAACCATGATTTTAATATTATTTTTGGTATGTTACATTCATGGAACTATATATTTATCCTAAATCAAAACAATTTTTTGAACTGTTAATAAAAAATAGGATCCATTCGACATGGAATCTTTTTAATAAATTCAATTTTCAATTTTCTTGGTAAACCATTAATAAATTGTATCATTAACCTATTTACATTTACCCATAGCTTGAAGGGATATTTATTAATATTTTTTAATGAAACTATTAATCAGTATTCAAATTATACTCCTTTGGTATTTATGGGATCCTTTTTCTTATGCATATGATTTACTCTAATTTTATAAGCCCGTGGAGGAACAGTTGAGTTTTTTAGAGCTTTGTAGTTTTCCACCAAGGTTTTGGGTTCGATTCCATGTTATGGTAAGGCCTGAGATTCCTGAATAAATCACTATTAGGATATCTACCTTAGTTTAAAGATTCCCCTAAATCCCAGTTTCCATTATGCTTGGGCCTACATCTGGGGAAGTACATAATGATTCTTAGTGGTGGGTGAGGGACCACCAATATTTTATAACCCTCAGGGCCTAAAAAACATTTTTTACTTTTTCCCTTGGGGATCATTTGAGTTGGTCATGACTATGGAGTCTGTCACCAAGGTTCCATGTTTGTGTCTTTGTTATGGGAACACATGAGATTCTAGAAAAAATCACTAATATTCCCTATAACCTAGTGTGGAACTAGCCCTAAAATACAGGTTTCATAACAATTGGGGATATATCTAGGGAAGAAAATAATGGATCTTGGTGGGGGTGATGGCCCATGAATACCTTGCAACTCCCTTTTCATATAAATCTCAGTAAAATTTTGAGGGAGGATGAAAATTCGGGGAGTGATAGAACTCCACTTTTATGGAACACTGGTTTCTCCTCTCTAAGGTTATATTAATTGTCTTCCTCTATAGATGATATTTGTGCTCGTGGATGGAAAAAAGGATCTCCGTATAATGAAAGTGTGATGCATCTTGTACGCCACACACATTTCGGGGATCTGTTGGTTGTTCATAACGATGAAGAGGTGGAAAAGAGAAACCCACTATAAATCAAGGTTATCGGATTGATGGTTTTTATATAGATGGAGGATGTGAGATAGGTGATGATCTTATTTATAGGCCAGATATGCTGATTTCTATAAATATTGCACAACCAATCTCAGCTCGCGAGGCTTCCAAATCCCTGATTTTAGTCTCTGGTGCATTGAATCATGATGCTCGGATTGATAGTACTAATCTTAATGATAGAAGGGTGTAGGATCTTGATGATCCATCTAGGGGATATCTTTTGATCATAATGAAGTGGACTACACCATATAATATTTTTAATGCATCTACAAAATTGACCATATTTGTGTTGAGATCTCCTTATGATTTTTTGAATCCTAATATGGGTATGATGAAGATGAATAATGTATTGAAGTTCCTAAATCATATCCTGATTGTGGAAAAATGACTTCATCTAAATCGAACATTTTCATAATTCATAAACTCTTATTGGGGAACAATTTACCAAAATGTGTCATTAGACAACGTTGAAGATATCCTTGATGTGTTTTCTGAGAGAATTTAAATTAGGAAAAATTCCATGATTGTGAGTTATGTATTATCGAAGGGTGATAACTCATGGAGGTTTGATGATTTAGACTAGTGGAACTTATTTTTATTGTTATTTTCATTATATGATATAAACTTATCATTGTTGTGGATTCATTCATTGCATTTTTTCTTTGGATTGCTCCAAAATTTATGTGTAGAGCATCAAATCTCTATCCTTGAAACATGGATGACATCACCTTTATGAATGGTCTCTAGATTACAATACCTCATAAGAAACAAATTATTTTTCTCGGGTTTGAGTATATCTTCACAGACATAATTGGGTGTTTTGACCTCAAAATATTTTTTGTCACATCGGCACGATAATTGGGACTTTTATACGTCTCGACAAGGAAACTGGGGTCGTTCAGTTTGGACTCATTTTCTGAATGGTGCTGGATATTGATCTTAGCTCCACCTTGATTGAAAAGTTAAATATTTCTGACCCCATTGATAATATCCAAATTAATATTTATTATGAAATAAACACACTTTTTTGTAATGAATGTATGGCTATTTGGCATTCTATAATGTTTTGTCATAGGAAGATATCTAGTGGGAGATGTGGGATGAAGGGTCATCCAACTAATCTTTTTAGAAGAAATTCAAGGATAATGGATTTGGATTTGTTAAAGCCTCTTGATCATAATATAATTTTAATATAAAATACATTATCCACTAAGTAAAATATGGCATCTAATAAGATTTCTTATTATGTGGTTAATTTGTAAGGCAATGGAATGATGATGGATAAGTCCCCGATGATATCTAATAGTGTTCCCTCTAATATTCGGGTAGGATTTCCAAATGTGGTTACATCAAATGATGGAAGTTCTTCTACCCCTACTAAATTAGTTGATATTAGGGATGAGGCAATTGGTCAAACTATTACTGAGTATCAATTTTTCATTGACCCTGTAAATACTACCATGAATTCTAATCCTGGTTGAGTCTCACAAAGAGGTGGGACTATTGGTACAGATCCAATATTTGATGACCACCATGGGGATCATAAACATGTTGATTGTCATCTAGAGATCCAAGAACTTTTTAATTCCTGTAGAATATTTTAGTAGTTGGGTAACATCTATGACGTGAAGGGAATGGATGACTGAAAACCCCAAAATATAACGAGCAGTGGTGGTCCTGCTTAATTTAAGGATTAACTCTTAATAGGAAAATAGAAGGAAGATAGTTGTGAGAACTCACTCCCACTCATTCAAAGAGAAGGTTGAGGAACGTCTATTGTAAAACACTGTAGTCCTTTATCACCTTCTCTTCTTCCAGGTTTCTAGGTATGGTCAACAACTACATTTAGACGATCTCCAATCCAGGTATGTATCAATATGAGGGGGAAACTATTGAAGATTATGATTAAGGAAATGGCATGTCTTATTATTATCTGTAACACTTTACATGATGGATGAGGGGAATTCTCTTTTTTGACTCCACGTTCCCCATGTTCCTTATTCCATTTATTTTTAACAAATGGTCAGAAACTGGCTTCTGGATGGACATGTTTTGTCATGTTCTCTTATTAACATTATTTATATTATTTCCATATAGATTTAATCTAAATGTTTATCAATTTAAATTATGAATATTTTCTACTTAATAAAAAAATTCTATTTTAATATCATCTATATACAATCATATCTCAATGAATTTGAAACATGATATATTGGTTGGTGAGTTTATTTCATATAGAAACTATTGTTCAGTGAGTCTTAGATAATTTACCTTTTTAGATGAATGAGTCTTCTCATTATCCTCAATATGTTTGGATTTTATTTATAAATTATTCCAAAATATTTTTGAGGAGGATTTAATTGAAAATTTTCTTATTATTCTAGATTACTATCCTTGATTTACTATCATGTTCATTTGAATTATATTATCACGGGTCTAAAATATTCCATACAATTCATTATATTTCCACCATATTTCAACCTTGTTTTTCTTTTTTAGATTTTAACCCATACTAAATTTTATTTTTATATTACACCTTTAGTAATTTAATTTCAAATTTTATTTATTAAAATTATTATTTAATAAGGCCTAGTCCCAAATGTGTAAAATCAATGTCCATGTCCACATTTTACAATTCAATGAAGGCTTTCCAAAAAATCTATAAGTTTCTATGTGATTTCCTCTAAAAAAATATCTTCTCAGGATTAACTTATAGAGTATAAATACTAATGAATTTTCCATGTTTATATGAATGTATTAATAATGATTAAGTGGTATATTAATCCATAAACGATCATTAAAAAATCCCATGTATTTTCAATTTCAATATCTTTCCAATTACAAGTCTTGATTTATATGACACAGTCCATCAAATGGGTTTTAGTTTGGATGTACATAAGTTATTTCTCCTTTTAATAATTTTATTTCATTAGTATCTACACTTGAGTTCAAATCTATTACTACAGTCTTGGGTGTTTTTATAGAGATTGTAAATCCTTATTTCCATACATGATAATTTGTATCGAATAACATTAATGTGATACATACTGATTAAAAACATTCCTATAATATTTATTTATTGGTTAAAAGAATTAGTTAAATTAAATTATAATTTTATAGAATCATCTCAGTAATATTGTTCTTCTAAATTGGAATTAGGAATTTAGGCTCATTTATATGTTAAAAATCATTCCATAAGTACCAATTTAATACTGAATTATTATTACACATTAGAAAATCATACACATTTATATTAATTTTGAATTTATTCCTCTAATCTTTGTACATTAAATTTTAGAAATCAACAATCTAAAAAAGTTACCCATGCAAGAAAACACTAAATTTTCCAAGAATATATACAATTCTAAATGTCATTTCTTAGAAGAAAAGAAATTATTGTTAGATAGGGATAATCAGGTCAAGACTACTTTGCAGAAATATCCTCACGATTGAATGATTTATAGGGAATATTAAGAAATCATTGGTGGATTTTACAAATATAAGAATAGTATTTTATATGGTAAATAAATATATAGATAGAAAGATGAGTGATTGGGGTGTTAGACATATGATCGATTTTACCATATTTAATGATTAGTATTAATTTACTGGTTTTCTAAATTCTAGGACAAATTTTTAAGGGGATATTGATACTGATTTTGTTGGGGAATGCATGTCCAATGCTTGTTAAAAGAGAATTTGTGTTAATGTTCCTTAACTAAGTGAGTTACAGGGTGTGTTACTTGGTGAATATATATGTAGCTATGATGTAAATAAATATGTAAATGGTTATATTGGATAAAAACATTATGATGGTTGGGTAATTTATTAGTAAATGAAATATGGGATATTGAGACCATGTTAGAGGATCTTGTTCTGTATTGGGATGCTGAAATAGTGGTCTTTAATATTGATAATATATTTATATTTCCATTTTGATTTCACATATAATGAAGGGAAAAATAGACAACACGAGTTTTAATTGGTAAAAATGACATAATATGTTGTGTTTTTATTAATGAGTGAGATTCTTAGAACTAACCCAGTTGTGATATGTTTTATATATGGTATCAATTACATGCAAGTGGCTTATATTGGATTGAATTATAAAGTTCTTGGGTTTAGAATAATTATCCCATAAGATAATTGGTCATTTTTGGTATTACAATGTTTTTTATTCACGTTATACCTCATTGTGTTAAGATAGGGTTTTGTAGTTTTTATTAATGATTTTATTCACACTCACTCTATTTAACAAATTTTGTGAGTACAATTTGAATTCATGATGTTTTAGGCAATTGAATGAATCATTTATATAAGGGTGTTTGATTTATAGAAAATGTTTGAAGCAGAGATTGCAATATTATAGTATATTAAAGAGTATATTTTTCACAAGTAATTCTATTATCTATTTCATTTCCAATTATTATTTATTGGTATTTATGAATTAAATTTGAATTTAGTTGGACTATTTCAAACTTGTAGAATTTTATATATTTTATATAATACCTATAACAAGATTATTGATATATGTGCTTCATGATTTATGGAATGATATGTCATAAAATATATTTTTTAGAATATATTCATTTCATCAGTTTAAATATATTAATAAATAGATTAATGTTATTTTTTGATTCATTATATATATTTCTAAGGTTTATAAAAATCATTTAAATGATAAATGATATCTTATGAGAGCTTGATGATATGAGTTATTTTTTGTTCTTCTGTAACCTATAATTGTTGGAGGATATGAACTTGACCTTCTAATATTTTGATTGAATAAACCCTTAGGTATGTTATTTCATTATTAATATCTTAATAAAAATAGCTTCATCCTATAAAATTCTTGCCACTGGATTAAGGTATTGATACTTTTTTATGAATTCAAACATAATGTTTGATAAATAATGCTACTAATAATTTAGCATAAGTGTGAAGTATTATTAATACATTTTTTAAAAACTATAAAATGTATTGAGAACATAACGTAATCTTTTTAATTGGTAATATTCTACGAAAGTATATTTCAGTTATGGAAAACTTGTCTTCCAAAACAGTTTATGATTCATATTACTATCTTTAACTAGTTCAATGTTTCGTACATGAAAATTAGAAAACATTAATATATTATATTTCTAATTATATTCATTATTCCCATCATCTAATATTTTCCTATAAAATTGATGCAAATTTTATTAGTTTCCTTCATGTTTTGTAATATTTCATGATTATTATTTATCTATTTCCATTTGTATTTTATCCTTGATTTTATAATAAATCTAGTAAATGGAATAATAATTATTAAAGGATTTAATTTTGGATTTAAATATGATGAGATGATCTACTAATCTAACAACCCATTTCCCATTCTATCAATGTTTCATTTAATGAAATTTTAAAATTTCTGTTGGCCAAAAATAAAAAATGGATTTTTGAGGAAAAATGTATTTTCTGAAAATTTCATCAATTAGTCCTTAAAAAGGGAATAATTTTTAGAATTTACAGGGGTTGTTTGGTAGCCTAAAACAGTATTTTAACATGTGTTATTTCAACTATTAAATTTATAATTTTCTACATGCTTCATCATTGTTTTTTTAGTTAATATAATAAAGTGATGTGAAACACACACATATTGTCAAAGGTATAGATTTTCCTATATTATATAGTATTATAATTGAAATCGATAAGAATATATATTTAAAAGATGATACTGATCGGATTTCTTTGTAACTAAATTTGGATAAGATTTCCAAATTCAAATTGTAAAATAAATAATTTGGTGTCATTATTGAGTTAAAATTCATGGTTATGATTAATTTCATAATATTTTCTATTAATAAAAGTTAAATTATTCTAAATGATTGTATTCGAAACCCTAGGTTATATATATGTTGAATGGGTGTTGGTGAATCTTTAGTTTTTTATTTCAATTTTTTTATCAATGTAAGCATTGCAACTCAATTTTACACTGGTTATATTATTCATGCCTCAACACATTTTTAGAGAGTACATTATTTTTTTTGGATGGAGTCTCATTATTAAATTCTATGATATATTATATTTGGAGGTTAACTAAAATTTTCCATTGTTCATATTTTGAATCCTTGGAAGCTTCATAATATGAGTGTCTTGTTGTAACATACGATAGTTGAATTTTTTTAGGAATATAGAGGATATATATTCTGTTAAAACCTTAATGGTAGCCACTAATTTCCATGTTTTAAGTATCGATTCATCATGAAATTTTCATGATTCAAATCATATCCATATTGTACCTATATTAATGGGTTTAAATATGGTAATAAGGTGTTATTACCACAGTTAAACTATGGATTTAGATTGAAATTTCCAAAGTAAGTAATAGAAAGAGGATTTAATATCCATGTTTCAGAATATGAAATTCGGATTAAATATCCAATGTTAAATTGTGGAGGGAATGAGATATTTCTAGGGTTTTAACAGTGGAAATAGAGGGCCTTGTACAAAATTTAAACAATTGAAGATGCCTTTAATAGACATGGTTTGGCCCTGGAAATAACTATATATTTATGCGGTTTTAAATACTGAAATGTACATCAATTAAAATAGTTAAATGTGTTTTTATAGATGGACCATATTGTAATTAAAATATCACTGAAATTTTCTCTAAATAACAGTTGTATGAAATATCTATATTTTGTAGTCCTATTACTGTGGTTTTAAACTGTTCAAAAAGCCTAATTTTATAATAGTGAATATTTATTTTATTATCAAATACATAGGATTTAGTTTTGATTAAAATATATATTTTCTCTTCAACATCAGATCAAATAATTTCTCCCGTGATACTATAGTCTCTTATGTAATGTAGACATCAACGACTTGGTTTTCATCCACTAAAGAGTTGTTAAATATTAGTTTCTAGGTCAATTATAATATCATAATCATGTTGTGAAAGACTTAGAATGTAAGCGTTATGTATACTATAGGATTCATCATCCTTATAATTTATTTCAATAAATTTCATTTACATTTTCATTAAATAATATGAATAATTTACATTAGGAAGTACAATTTCATGAACTCATTTCACTCAATATTGTCTACAGCATCCCATTTCTTTATATTCATTATAATATTATATAATTTATCCATTTTACCATATAATCCATATAAATATAAACTATATTTTCCATTTTATGGGAACTATAGAAAAAATAGTCTCTAAGTGCTACTGATATATTTCTCAAACAATTTGTAGATCAATAGACCGAATAATAGATGTTTGAGGTTACCTAAAATTGGACTCAAAATTACATTTATCCCTCCTTTCCTGATTTATAAGAAAAATATAATTGTTTCCATTATAAATATTAATAATTATAAATATAATTTATTTTCATTACAGTTCTCATAAAATATATTTTATCAAAAGTATAATCATATCATTGATCTCAAAAATCCATATTTACAAAATTCGTAATGTTTTTGGAATTATATTAAAAAAAAGAACATTTTTTTATAAACAAAAATCATATTGGGAAATAATATAATAACTAAAATTATTATGGACATATTATTATCAATCCATGATACAATAGGTTCATTTCAAGACATCAATTTTGCTTTTCATTTCAAATATTTTATAATGGATCATAATGTAATTTTGAACTAACCCAAGAATATCGTATGGTAGATTCTTTCTAGGATAAGACCTACTTCCACTATTAATGACCTTATGATGATTGAGCTAACACCCAATCCACCCCATTTATATTTTTTTTCCCATAGTGGTATATATTCCAAAACTTCATGCACTTATTATTATTTAAACATGGATGCATTTTATCAAAAAAACCATACTCTATTTTTTACCATAACTATTGATGATCTCTAAAAATTAGTCATATAATAGGGGTAATCGAATATTATTTATTATCATATTATCCAAATATTATAAACCCTCTTTTGATACCATCTATTGCGAGATAAACTTACATATATTACTTATACATCATTTTAGATGAATATTCAATAAATTTCATGATAATACACACCTGATGACCAATACGGTTTAGTATCATTAGATACTATATACAAAATAATATTTTTTTCATGAATTATATTCACCCTCTCTCATAATTTCTGCTCACATTGTACACTTCTTAGTTATACCCAACATAAAACCATTATTAATGACTTAGGGAAAAGAATCTTTATAATTTGTGTTCTCAAATTCTAAATAATTGTAATCATGGGAGATACTAGTCAAGTACCATAAGTGAGAATAATATAATAATATGGTTATGATACAACGAGTTTAAAATTGAAAAAACCTACAAAAAAATTAATAGATCATAGTCATGAGTCATTGAATAAATCTTATTCATTTCATAAGACATGAATAATAACTAATAAATGATTAAAATACATTAGAAAATTACATTATTATAAGAACACGTTATAAGATAGTAGAAATATTATAATCATATAAATCTTATTTATAGGATTCCAACTAATAAATTCATCAAATTTTATGATTGGGATAAATTCCTATGTACATTATTTATATTGGGGATTCCCTCCTCTATAACTTATTTTTTCTAAAGAGAACCAACCATATATCATATTTTCTCATTGGGATAACCTCTTTTTTACCCAATTTTAGGATTGAAAGAACCTCTTATGTAACCTAATTTGGTATTGGGGTAACCTCCAATTAATCATTGGAGCTCATTAAACATTTGAATTTACCCAATTAAATTTTTATATACAACAGACCTACCAATAAAATAATCACAATTCATTCATATATAGACCATAATATCCTGAAAACATATTTATTACATCGAAAAATATGGTATGTAAATGAAAGATTTATTAATTAATATGTTATCATCATAATAATAAAACAACTGGATAAATAATTTGGTTGGTAAAATATTATCATATCCATATTAAAGAATATGAAACAAAAAAGATTTATTATAAATTAAAATACCTTTAAATGATCACTACAATATTCCCTTAATAAGATAAAAACATAATTTTAAAAACAATTAACTAATATTTGAAGGCTTAAAAATATTTAGTATTTTTTGATAAGTACCATGGAATAATTTACTATAAAATTAACTCAAGCAGTGTACGTTAATGTAAAAATGAGTTTCATATTTTCTATAAAGGGAAAGTAACTCATTTAAAAAAGTACAAGAATATTCATTTTAAAATTTTTAATTGAAATTAAAAACATGGGAAATATTAACTTATAAAATAATTATTGAATCATAAAAAAATCATAGAAAACATTTTATACTAAAAATATAGATGCAAGGAAATGATTCTTGACCTAAGAGTGAAATAGATTTGGTTACTCTTAAAAAGTTCATTTGGTAGCTGGAATATATTAAGAGAGTTAAATGAAAAGAAAACATTTAATCTAAATTAATAACCATAAAAAATAAAATTCATTATATTTGGAAGATATATATCATTAAATTAAATTATCATAAATTTATGTATAAACAATCCCGCTAAAAAGTTATAATGTAACGTAAAACCCATACATTCATGTATTACTTTATTCATAAGCACTCAACCATCTAGTATAATTTATTAAAATTTATTATAAATTTCTATTAGAATCATATTCATTCCTAAAGAACCATACAGGGTCGAATTATAATATTTCAATATCTACTTATTAATAATTCATTGTTAAATTTTAATTTCATGGTGTGAATAGTTGCATTTTCCATGAATGATTTTGTTCAGTAGTTTTGAAACTTCCACATTGATCACTATTTCCTCATATCTAGAATATTTATCATTAAATGTTTAAAATATATAAAAAAATAAATATATATTTATAACCAATTATATGAGGTTGTTATGAAGAATAAATTACCTCACATCATGAATATGGTTGTTATATTGTAGGCACCATTGATGTTTTCTACTTTTCAAATGATTTTTTTAATAATGCTAAATAATAATTTCCCATTACATAATAATTTTTATAATATAAATATCACGAATTCACACAATAATTCCTCATAATAAAAAACAATGAATAATAGTGGTGATAAATGTATTAGACTGTTATGTGGATGCAGTAGTCCACACGTAAGTATGAGATATAACATAAATTCTCCATAGTTGGATAATTGATGGGAAATTCTTATTCTATAACCGTAATAATATCTCAATATATTGATGATGATATATTTATCATGTCTTTATTCATATAATAGATTTATATAAGGTAGAAAAAAGATTAAAATTGAAGGATCACAATTTATATTTATACAAATTCTTTGATAGACATCTATTATATTTCACCTTAGCCCTCAAGGATAGGTATACGGATAATAAAATGTGATCGGGGATGAGGGAAAGTAACATATAAATGATTTTCATCATGTTGTGGCCATGTTATTATTCATAAATTTTAGGTTATGAGGTGCCCTTTTTTAATTTAGTGGCAAGGCACACATAGAATTAAATAAATGTTTCTAATAATAGATATTCGTTTTCATACGAATATGGAAAAATATCAAAACTTATTCTGTGATTTGAAAATAAATGTATACATGGTATAAAAACAATATAATTTATATATTTTTATTTTTAATTGAAATTATAATAAATAGTGTTTTTAATTAATTTTTTAAATTAAAAGAATTGATAATTTTTCCAAAATATTTATTACCCAATATTTTATAAAAAATAAATCTTTTTAAAAAAATTCATAAAATACCCCTAATATTATATTAAATATTCTTTAAAAAAACAAAATTAATTCTCAAAAATATTTTTTAAAAAAAATAAATGAATTATAATTTCCTCACACAGAGTGATTCGAATTTTTTTTGGAGACAAAATATTTTAAAAGAATAAAATCACTCAAATAAACATTGATTAATTACTCATTATTCATTGATAAATAAAATTTCTTCTTTTTAAGTGTTTATACTTATTTTCTTTAATTATTTAATAAATATTTAAAAAAGAAAATTTAACATGTATATTTTAATTATTTTCTATGTAACATTTTATTTTGACTCTAGGTTGGGTTTAAATAAATCTATCAAATACCTAAATTTTATATTAATATAATCATGGGGTATTAAAACATATATTAGAACATGATATAAATGTCACTATTACTTCATGATATGTATTATTGAATAAGAAAACTTGGAGGATCCATTAGAAGCCATACAAAATGAGTTTAACATTGTCTTGGAATATTCTACGATTACATAAGTGGGAAAATACAATGTCAAAGTTGGTGAATAAAATGATCAACCAGTTGGAGTTATAGGACTGAAATTATGATTTTAATAATTTTATTAGTAACATGATATAAATTAAATAGAGAATAAGATAATTATATGGTGTTTATGGCTAGTTAAATTTATATTGATCAACATTAAGTATATTATTATCATGTTCAAAAAATAGTTGATGACTTTGAGAGGAATCATGTGAAATATAAAGAAGCTTTGAAATATATTTTGAACATTGAATAATAATTTAATATGATTTATGATATTAGTATTTTTTCAATGAAATGGTTATGAAGATTGAAACATTGGAATGATTTCTCAACTTATTATGGATCCTCAACAATGTAAAGAAAAATGTTATTCAGAAAAAATAGGATTAAATTTCCTTGATTGCGTTAACTATTTCTGGAACCTATATTGTTGATAGTGTCTATTCATCTCTTATGGTATGTAATTTGAATATACTAATGACATGATGGTTATATTTAATATAAAAGTATGATTTTTAAATGATATATCAAAAAAATAGTTGATGTTGCTAGACCTATTTTTCTAGGTACTAATTAAATACTATTCATATAGTTTTTATACTATTCCTCACTATATATAGAGTTTTAGTTATCTCGTGAATATTTTGTTTAATTCATATTCTTTTAAAAAGTCATAAATATGAATACAAAGGATAAGAATTATTTTATAAAATTATATATCATGAATTATAATCCATATCATGTAGATAATAATGAAAATACTAGACATCAAATATTGGAAAAATAATATAGTATATTGAATAAAATAATTTTCCATATTCATAAGCAATGAAAGGATAATATACCTATGAATAATGAAACTATCAATTTTCTATCATGGAAGTGAATGAAATATATTTTTTGTGATTCTTTCATGAGAGGAAATACAGAAAAAAATTATTATCATCTTAAGAAGAAGAGATCATATAGTTTTCAGAATTTTGTATACACTAATATATATGGCCAAACTGGGAAGGTTGAAACAAATAGAGATATTTAATTCATGTTATTTTTTTATGATTGTAGTCGGATAAAATGTTACATGTTTTTGTTGTAAAATATATATTTTATTTACTTTATAAAAATAATCCTATGGAGAGAGTAAATTTTAACTACAAGAACAGAAAATGGTTTCAAATATGATAATGAATAGAGTATTTATACTGTGATGTTGAATATTACCATTAGAAGTATGGGTTCCAAAATAATGTATACTTGTTGAGAAGTATCCAACATAATGTGGTGTTGGAAATAAGAAATTGTATGAAAAAAATATATTGAAAGAAAAATGTTGATTTAATGTAGAATTTCATATCACTAGATGATGGATCTGGTGAAAGAAATGGGTATAATTGAAATAGGGGAATACTAATTCAAGAAGTAGATAAGATTCCATATAAAATGTGACATAGAGGGAATCCATCACGGAACAAATTAGATTATGTGGAAAGAAATTAATTATTCAGTACAATTGATTAAATTTCAGAAAAAATGATAATGAAGGGGTTGGAGACAAATTCCATGGATATATATGATAGGGTATTTCTTATATGTTATTTCATAATATTCATAGTGTGAATTATGAGAGTATTAAAATCAGTTTTTTCAAGTACAAATATAATGAAAATTATAGAATTTTTTATTATTGATTTTTTACTTTAATAAATGATGAGATAATTGTAGAAATAATATAATCTAAATATGTATATCTTTATGATGACTTTGATGTTTAATATGCAGAAGGATAAACATATTAATGGAGTTATATTTTCACTCATTCAATATGTAAATTGTATAAAGTTTATCTGCATAATATTATTGGATAAAAATTCTTCATGAATTGAATTAATGATCGGGAAAACGGATCAATAAACTATTTAAAAAATATTTAAAAATTTTAATTTTATTGAGTAGATATATAGGAATCCTGAATAAAATCCATGAATTAAAATATTAACATGATTTATAAAAATTAATCATTGGAGATTATGGATGAAATGAACCCTTATAATGAGACTATTATAAATTATGTCTCTAGGAAAATGTTAGATGAAAATGGAAGAGTGGTCCATAATCAATTGATGTTGTTAGGTAAGTGTTATTCGTCTTTTTAAGATATTTATTTGGAAGTAACACTTGCAGAAGTGGAAAGTTTAGAATTTTTTGTAATTTTTCTAGTAGTGACCATTTATAATAATTTTTTATTGTTTTTAACGGTTTTTCTAATAAAATTTATAAATATAGTATTTAGTGAAGTTGTAGTCGTTGAAAAACCAGTTGGATTATTTTTTAGATGATGAACCTATAATATTAAAGATTGAAAACAGATTTTCATGACATAAAACATATACATTTTGCTTTTTTCATGGATAAAATCTTTTGGAATATAGCTGGAAATCAATATAAGAGTGATAAATGAAAAACACTATGTTAAAATATTATAATGGGTATAGTTTATGGTGATACTATATGTGGATCAATTTATCCTTGGTAAAAAAAATAAAAAAACAGATTTGATTTTTATATCCTTTAATAATTAAAATTTTTTATTCTCATTTAATGGTGAATTAAATTAATTTCTCTAAATGAAAATACATCATATGGTAGGTTGTATATTTCTCTCACACATTATTTTCAAAAAATAATTGTTGATGCAATTTAAAACTATAGAGTGAATGATAGTTAGAAAACAAGTGGAAAGTGGAAAAAACTGGAAAGGTTTGTGGAAAATAAAGGAGTTTATGACACATTTGTAAGGGAAACATTTGGTGTTTATGATATATATGTGAAATTATCCCAAAAATCATTTAATTATCATTTTTAGAAACACATTTCAAAAAAAATTCATAAAAAAAATTCGTCATTTTTTAATAGATTAATAATATATGACTATGTAAATGTAATTTATAGTTTTGTGTTCGTATAGAGAAATTTGGTGGAATTTTTTTCTTATTAATATAATTATTTTATAGTAGATATTTTCGATAAGAAATATAATATTTATGTACCTTTTTACATTATTATAGATTATCCTTTATAAAAAACAATGTATCGAGAATGGTATTCATTGGGTGAATCATAAAAAGAGTATATTTTCGTTATAATGATATATAAAAATCTTATATTAATGTTGTAAAAATTAGTAGATATTGGTGAATTTGTGCAACAACTAATTCAAATTCCATATAGAAATATATGTTAAACTGTCAGTTAAGAACCCTCACATGAGGATATTTAGATTTAGAATGATTTTATAATAGATAATATGAAAAAATATTATAAGTCTGGAATTCCATAGAACTCAATATTTTGTCAAATGTATCATTAATAGTGTATTTACAACCCATGTTTTTTATAATTGCATGATGAACATTATAGTTCAAATAATTCTTTTAAAATAAATAAATATGTTTTACCCATCAATATATTTTTTATATTTTTATATTTAGATACTATTTTTCTGATTTATTTGACGTTTTTTTAGATTCTTAAAGAGAGGATAAGTTACTATCGGTGGATATTTTTAGGAATATTAATAGTTTTATCAGTTTTCTACCATAATTGAAAAATATTTAGTACTCAATTAATTATTTTATTTTATTTTATGTGTTATGACCGATAAAGCTATAAAAAATTTATTTAATGACCTTTTATTAGATTTGGAGACGTATTAATTTCATTATCTCATGGTCCTAATTAAAAATAGTAGAGATGACACATTGAATATTATTATAAATGAGGAAGAAGAATAAAAATGGGGTGTGAATTCATTTAGAATTATTAATATATTATATAGGGGATTGAATGAGAAAATCAGGATAGAATGCATTAAATTACACAATATGTGTTGTGAAAAAATAGAAAGGATAATTTTGTAACCATGGAGTAGTAGTCATGGATTTTTTTCTTTGGGGGAAGTTTGAGAGTCTTATGAGGAAACATGATTTTTGTGGAGCTGACTAAGAGTAAATAGTATTGGAGGTGTCCATGAAGTAGTTGGAACCAAAATCACATTGCCTGGATATAGACCACATCATTTATATGGGTCCATATGATTTCATAATTTTCTGCAGTTTATTTATTTTCGGTTACATGTCCAAGAATAGGTGGAAACACTATAAACTGTTTTTATAAAATCATGGTTACTCTAGAATTATTAAGGGGAGAACGCCAAAACATGGGGACAACAACAAGAAAATGGAAGTTGTTAAAGATATTCTTTTATTGACTATACCATGGTTTAAGGCCAATGTCGTAATAGGCTATATCATTAAATAAAATTGACCCTAACTATACCGTAGGTATGGGGTTTTGACACAAATGAGGTTCAAAAGGCTTTTAATGTGTTTATATGCTTCTGTAAATCCATTACCCAAGGAATTATTTTTTTCCACAATGAGATTTAAGGACAATAAAATTTTTGGAACCATGACCCGACAAATTGGTCGAAATGTGGCAGTTTGGTGTTTGATAGAATGAGAGTATGTGTTTTTCTTAGACTATAGGACTTTCCATATTGAATCACAGCATCATTCTTCAACCCTTATGGATGGTTAAAAAAGTATGAGATACAAAATAATCAAAGAATAATGAGGTATGTCACAATGTGATTTATGGAATTCAAAGCATTGAAATATAAACTGTGAAGTGGAAATCTGCTCAAAGATTAGTAGTTATTTGATTTAATGATATATATTTACTCAAATTTATGGTTTATGAGTTATTAGAATATAGTCTATGTGATAATATTATATAAAATAGAGTTTTTTGTTATCATGATTTTAATTTTTATTTTGAAATTATTATTATTTAATTAATAGGTAATTGTTTCGATGCCAAAATATATAGGGGTAATCATATAGTGAATGGTGATAGTGAGGAACATCGATGGTTCTAGAAAAAGTCTCATATTTTAAATCTATTAAATATATATTATTTCATAGTTATGTGTGATAAATGAATGTTTTTTATGATTATACCTTCAAGAATAATATGACATTTATATCACTGATAAAAAAGATATGAATTTTTTTGAAAAACATAGAAAAACCCTTATTGATTGGTGTTGATTATTTTGATTAAAATATTTTCAGATCAACCTATGTATTGAAAATATACATATCACTCATTAATGTAGTGAATAGAATATGTGAATAGGATATTGACGTTATATGATCAGTGATATATTCATAAAGTTATAATCATGTTACAGTAAAATACTAGTAAATTTTTTATTAATTTTATGGGATAAACCTAGTAAAAAAGACCATGTTTGTAACTACTTACACATCTGCATCCACAATTTTTCTATATGAAAAAACTAATTTCATATTCATGGATTTTTTCCAATCAACAAAAAATTTATACTTAATGTAATGAGATAATTGAAATTAAAAGACACATAAATTTAATTCCTCACTTACGGTGTAGAGACACTTAATATTATAATATATACATTTTGAGGCATTATATATAAGGCATTTTCAATGAAATTTGTGCTATATTCTAGTCTAAGAATACAATTTACTCGTTCTAGGATCATGTATGTGATATTAGAGTATATTTTGTTGATTTTGATTAAAGTGGAGACTACCGAGAGTATACAAGGATCAAACCATGGATATGGATTTTATCCATTGGAGATTGAGCTCAGAGATTGTGGACTATTAAAATTGTTAACTAAATTTTGAAAATGGTGGATTCTATAATATAGGATTATAAAAAAATGTTTAATCGGTTTATTTAATTTTTTTTAGAGTATTGGTTAAATGGAATAATAGTTAATAGTTTCATAGTGATACAAAAAAAATGAATTTTGTATTCTTTATATCTCAAATTTGGAAATATCATCGAAAACCATTACATGTTATCATCACTGAAGATGTTGATCTAGAAGAATATGCATCATATTAGGTTCGGAAAATAAACAAACTAGAATATAAAGGATAAGAATCTATGATCGAAGATTGTAACCATACATTTGAGGGGAAAAGGGATGTATTAAGGAGACATGAAAGAGGTATTTCGATATAGGTTTGAAATTTCCATATATTTCCATCAGTGATAATTAATTATTCATCTTGAGGTTGAGATTCTATATATTTTGTTATGAACCCCATATATTTTTTTCTTGGATTGAAATATTAAGAGGATATCTGGTTTCATGGAAAGTATGGATTGTTGTATTCGATAACAATATTATCTGAGGAACCCATAATTACAGTGGTTCGTGATCTCATTCAAATGAGATTAAAAATATTTAAAGAAGGGTTCATGATTAGAGAATGTGTATTTGACAAGTGATTGAGGTCAACCGAAATGGTTTTTTATATGTTTGAGTGGTCTCTAGATCAATATAGTTATTAAGGGTATAATCACATATCCATTTTTACTACATTGCCGATTTTGTAATGAGGAATTTTTATAGCTATTTCCACTATCCAATCAAATCACATTGACCATTCCCCCATTTAGCCATATAATATATATTAGAAAATTATTATGTATCTAAATTTATAATCCACAAAATTTTTTTTTGTCACATTACTTATTTCATGTTATTTACAAACCCAGTTCAAATTGTGAACAAATGTAGATTCACATAGCTGATTCATGTAGGAGAATATTCTACAAATCCACTGTCACATGAGAACCATGATGCTGATTTCAACAGAGTTTATTGTAGCTCACATAGCAGTTTCACACTTCTTGATATGCTTTTATTGTATAATTCTCGGAAGGTGTTTTCAATGATTATTATAGAGTTTTTATCGAAATGTTAAAGGTGATATAAAATTAATAGTGAGACATAATGAAGAAAAATTATTTTTACCTGTCATAGAGATTATGGGGATTTAATGAATTATATTGGGGATTAAGGATCACAATCATAACAGATGAAAAGACAATAGTGAGAGTGGAGATCAAAGAGAGTCTTCCATACATGGACTCCAAAATGAAAAATATCGTTGATTCAAATAACAAGAATGATTGTGAAGAAACTATCAAATCAAAGAGGAGAGAATATAATGAGAAGATCATTGACATGAATAAAACATTATAGAGTGATACATACAAAAGAAACATGTGAATATATATTAAAGATATGGTTTTTGATCATCAATAATCAATATATATTGATAATCGTGTATTTAGAAGAGGTATTTCTGATTTTGGGAATATGTCTATATCTTTTCCCTGAAGAAATTATTGGAAATTATTCAATTATTATTATGTAGAGTTATGGATGAAGATTTTCATTATTTATTACCAAATAATATAATGTTTATTGATGATATTATTTAGTTTTTTAATCATCATTTTTTTTATAGTGTAAATCTGCGTTTTTGGGTGAAAATATTCATGTGTATGGTGGGATTTCACACATATGACTGTTAGAGGATTTCACTTTGGAACATATTAAAAATATTCCATTTTAGGTGATTAATGATCCAAGATAATTATTTGGAGTCCACACTAGTTCCAAACTATTTAAAAATACAACGTTTCTATAAAATAAACTTTTACTATATTTGGAAAATATTGAGAAAATGTCATAATAGTTCATAAATTAATAGGTAAACATTGGTTAACAAAATGATAGAGAAATATTAACTATAGATTACCAATGATATAACCCTACTGGTTCTCATTAGTGCGTAACCTCCCCAGGAACATCAACTAGCATTAGAGCAGTGGTTTCTCTCATAGGATTGAGTAAAAACAGAAGATGGATATGAATTCTATCAATATCAAGGATGTTATTATATTTTATGTAAAGAGATATAATAGGTATAATAATAGGTCATTGCAGTATCTCTGATCAATTGGACATGAGGTTAACGATGTTTTCATGTTATAATTCCCACATATTCTTCTAGAAAACAATTTGAAATTTCTTGATAAGAGAAATATGGATGTTTACATATAAATTCTATTTAAATGAATCCTTCTAAAAGGGTTTATAAAAATATGATAGTACTACAGATTACGAAAGGAAATAAGGATAAATTAGAAAGAACTAGTGAGAGAAATGATGATGTCATGGAAGCCAAATTCAAAATGTAGTTAATTATTCTAAGATATCAGGATGGGTGTATAGTAAATCATTAAATATTAGTTTACAAGAGTAAGTGAAATTTTCTTCAATATTCATTTTTCTAGATAAAATATGGGCGAGTCAAGTATTTTGATAAATTGATGATAAATTTCACATGTATGTTTGAAAATAAATATTCATCTTTGAAAGATATATAGGATCATATTATCAATGAATTAAAAACATTCTCATTTCATATAAATTAGAAATATCCCAGCCATGAAAATGAAAAACATTATTGGGATTAATTTTTATGCCATGAAAAATCTCAACATCAATGATGATGAAATTATTGAATTAAATGAATCATATGATGAAGATGAAGGTGATGATTATAATTTAATTTTTTATGGTTTCAAATTAATTCATGAAGGAAATAATTAAGGGTGACGATAAATTTCCACCATTCTGTTATAATTTTAATGAAATTGGATGCATTGTAGATATCGTTCTAATGAAGAATTAAACAAATGGTTCTTTTGATTATGAGAATCCTCATAAGAAAAAATTTGGTAAAACATCAAACCATTCCATAAAATATATTAGAGTAATGAAAATGTTTGTAAAAAGTAAAAGAATAAGTAGTGTGTAAAAAATAGATACAGCTTACTCCAAAACATACATCCAATGAGAAGATGAATTTAATTTCATAGTTCATGTAAAAATGTGGTTCAACACATCTAGTAACAAATAAGATGAATGTGAAGAAATAGGACAATGATATATTTTGAAGAATTAATATGATGATTTTCATGAAAAAACCACTGTGATAAATAATAAAAATAGACTATTATAAAAAATAAAAGAAATTGATAATGGTGGAAAAGGAAGCACATGAAATTAATGGGATTTTTACATTGACGAAACACAAAAATAAAAACTAAACATGGGTGGAAAAGAGATGATGGAAAAAGAATATGAATTAAAACATAATATCATTAAATAAGGATAGTCTAAAACTATATCAAAATATATTAAATAACAATATATGTTTAAAAATATTAGACATTATTTCGACAAGGTTGATGAGGTTAAGCATTAATCACCATAAGCTAACATAAATGGGATTCAATAAATCATTTTAACTCTTCTATATATGATTCTTGAAATAAAAAAATTATTTCTAATAAAGGATGATTATAAATCATGAATATATGTTTCTAAATCATGAAGACAAGTGGTAAATCTGCCTATAAATTAAATTGAGAGAGAAACTATTCATGAAGATCATTTCACCCAAGAGTAGAGACAACCAAGTAATATAAGAAAACAACTTTACTAATCTTCAGGGAAGGGTAATTATTACTATATAAGGATAATTATTAGATGATAATGTTAATGTTGCAGAGTAATGGGGTTGAAATCCAACTCATTATGGTATATGATGTAACTACATGATAAGAGAAATAAACCAAAGGGGATATATTTTGGGAAAAAGAGAAACATTTTTAAAAAAATAGGGAACTAGTAACAAATATTTGATCTTATCTCCCTACATAGAAATATATTACATTTTAAAGTATGAAATTTGGAATTTTGGATCATTAATGCTATTTCTATAAATCATGTATGAGTTTTCATCTAAAAAATATATAAATTTGAGAAAGGAAACGAAATTAAATAATTAAATGGAGAAAAAGTATGTTTTTATAACGTGTCATTAAAGGGTAGTAGAAGAGCCATGTTATGGATAAATTATAGAGGATTTTCTTCATACATGACAGGTGACTTTAAAATTTGTTAAAAAAATTAAAATCTTGAAGGGGATATAGAAATATTGACTTTTGGGAAAGATTTTTATCAAAAAATTATAGGATTTGGCACAATAAATATTGATTCCATGAATATTTAGACCAATGATGTATTATTTTCAAATAGATAACGCATTGTTTTTACAGTATTAAAACCTTTGTGATAATATGAATGAGGTAGGTTTTTAAATGGATTGATTGTCATAAATTTTTTTGTAGGATCATTACCCAAGGAATAATGACCTTATATTTATTACAAGTTTGTGATCTATGAGATTCTTGTCACCTATGTGACAATAATGAAAAAAAATTATCAAATTAAATTTCTTCCCATCTAGGAAATTAGATTATTAGTCATATTTGAACCAAGATGTTGTGTAATATCTGTCGAGGAAAAATAGATATATTGATGAATTTTCTCAAACCTATCAATAAGGCAAAATAGAAAAAGGATCTCATAATATAGTGGAAATTATATCTTCCATACCAATTGATCTCATTCATACTTAATTATGGGGTCCAATAAGACAAAATTGTTTCATATGTGATATTTATTTAGTTACAATCAATGATGATTATACCATATTGACTAATTTCTTTTTTATCAATCACGAGTTAGGGGAAATAAGAATGTATAAAAAATTTAGAAAGAAACATGAAGTAATTAGGTCCTTATATCTAGAATTTGAGATCAAAAATGGTATTGGGTTTAATTGTGAATCTTTTGAAAACTACCTATCCAATGATGGAATCATGAATTTATCCAAAACAATATATAACCCAAAAATTGAGATAGATAAAAGGAAAAACAAACTCATAGTTTGGATGGGAAGGATTATGTTAGATGAACAGAACATATCAAACTATTTATGGAGAGAAGTTTTATGTAGATCCATACATAAATAGAATAGGTTTATATTGACACCAAAAACAAAAAATACACCATATGAAATGTGGTAGAATAGAAATAACCCTATTAAATAATTCATTTCCTTGAAGTCAATGAATTATACAAAACAATAATAGAAATATGAAATAAATGAAGATAAATATGAAGAATGAACATTAATGGTATTCCTATGATATTTATGTGGTCGTAGAAGTTTTCAAAAATACCCTTATAAGCTAGTTGACTATAGTGAAGTCAATATAGTTGAAAAAATCACAAATCATAAATAATAATTGGTTTAGTTGATGATTATTTTATAAACTTTTACACATTGTTGTTAGAATAGATGAATGATGATATTAATGAGATGGATCGAATCACTATTTCGGTATATTGGTAAAAAAATCAGTGATGAAGGTGAACAAACAAAAAATGATTAAAAAAAGGGAAAAAATAAATACACATATCAAAACTAAAAATAAAATTGTCAATCTATAATATATCATTATAAGAATATGAATACATAGATTATAATATCAAACTACAATTATTTCCCCAATTGAACCTTATTTTGTGGATGTTATAGTTGAGAATGAGGATCAGTTTCAAGAATGAATGTGGAAGTTGACCAGATCAAGAAGAACTCTCCCAAGGAACATATTCTATAACCTAAAAATGAAAACATAAATTAAAAATGAGGATTTATAAATTATACTAAATAGACAATGTAATGTTACAATGACTAATGATGTGATATTCTGAAAAGGATATTCTAATATTGAATGTATCAAATTTGCAGAAATATTCTGACTAACAGTTTGAATTGATACAATGAAAATGTTCATGGAAGTTTCATCATACCAATAATAATTTTTTTTATAAAATTCATTTGAAATATTTTTTTCTATCTAGTGATCTTGGGGAACAAAAATATATTTAACAACATGTTATTTTTATCCTATAAAATTATGGAAACATGATAGGAAAAGAAAAAAAAAATCCATGAATGGATGGAAATAAGCCCTAAATTCCTAGACCTATATATTTGATGTGTGTTTAAGGGATATGATGCTTATAAAAGGTAATATAGACAGTATCATTCATGTTAATGAAATGAATATTAGAACTCTAATTTTAATTTTCTATGTAAATGAAATAATATTTTTAGTAGATTTTTAGTGTCTCTTTGAAGTTAATACTGATCAATGGAGGATGAACATTTCGATATCTATGTAATGTTAGATGTATTACTTTTTTGATTTTTTAATGATAAAAAAACTGAATAAAATTATCCTTTCTCAATAAAAATATTCAGTGGAATTTTTTTTAAAACGTTTGGAATGGAAAATTAAATATAAATTTCAAATTCAAATTTATTTAGAACCAAATTCTTCAACGATGGAGTTATGTGAAATGTTAACTAGATGTAATTTATAAGACATAATATATTCTTTATTTATCTAATTATATCATAGACACATGGAAATTATGTTGTGAATGTATGTTTTAGATTTCATATTGAACTTAATTTGTCTCACTAAATGGATTATAATATATTTCTATGATATGTGAAATGAAAAATAAAAAAATTAGATTCCCTATTTACAAAGTTGATATATGAACTTATTACGAATTATATAAGAATATTGGGATTAAAACTGTATTGATAGAAGGTCAACATCAAGTGTATGTTCTTTTTCCATAGACAGGGATGAGTTTTTTGGTATAGAAAAATAAGAATAAAGGGAATCTAAGAACTGTTAAGGAATAATATATTGAAGCTACACGTTAGTATACATCATTGAATTAAAGGAATATCAAGTTAACATATTTTAATATTGATTGAGAGATTACAGAAAATTTAGTATGATAATAAATGATATATAATCCAGTACAAAAACTAGAAAAACATTTATGATCCAGTAAATTTTTATGAGATATCATTTTTCCAATAAAAATGTGTCAAATTGAGATATCTACCAACTATACATATATAAAAAAGATCATATAGATGATATTTCCTCTAATTATATTCCATGGTAGATTTTCATTGGCACTGATATTGAAACTAATTGTTTAGCCTTCCCTAAAAACATAAATATATAATTTCATTGAGATCCACCACTGTGTTTTGGATACCATTTCCAATGGGTAGATAATTCAATGGTGATATGGAAGTTTTATCATATTGGGGGGTTTTAAAAATGTTATAATTATGAACTCGATAAATACTTTTTCTCAAATATAATAAATCATGAATGGTTAACAAGATGAAGGTAGTGAGGAAGATAATTTACCATTATTGTTAGAGTATTTTCTATTTAATAATTCTTTATTTTGGTGGCGATGTTAGTGACCCACATAGATTCTAAACATTGAGTTTTAGTAATTCCCCCTCCTCAAGGATTATAAAGTAATGATCCCATCATTCATGTAAATCATGGTTTGTTGTATTTTTTTAAAAATATAACCAATGAAATCATTATAATTATAATTCATGATTTGGTTTTTAAAGAACGAAATATCTTGGATAAATGGATTATGATGCAAGATAATTATTTTAGAATTGTTTTAGATTGGATGAAGTAGTTTTGTTTTAGTTGTTTGGTTGGTAGATCCACATATATTTTTTGGTAAAGTGAAGAGTCATGTAGTTATTTTATTTTGTATAGTTAATTTTTTAAGAGGAATTAATTTATCTATTTCTTATATAAAGGAATACCAATTTGATGATTCATAAACATAGAAGAGTGAATCAAAAAACCAATTGATCGATGAATCTAAATTTCGAATTCAAATATGTTGGTCGGAGTGGATAATCAATAGGGGGTGAATTGAGTCCCAATTAAAATTTCTGGTAAAAAGATTTCCCTTAAAATCCCCCAATTTAAAAACAAGATAAACTGTATTGAATTTATACAGATTTTAAATGTTGAATTAGTTTCTCAAAGAATGATTGGGTCATGGTTAATTTAGTCAAGATATTAATGTAACTTTTGAAACAAACCTACTGGTTCACAATAAGTATTAACACTTGCTAATTTTACTATCAAAGTAACTTTAAATCAACATGTATTTCAAAGTAATTAGCAGCAGAATATAAAATATATATAATATCCTTTAGACTTAATATAAAATTCACAACAGATATAACCAAGAGGATCAGTCTAAAGCCGAGACATATTCCTCTCAAACAATTTATATAAATTTGATCCACACCCTGGATCGGGGTAAGCAACAGTACAGAGACTATCAAGGTACTAAGACCTCTACCAGTGTTCTTCGTGGAAAAACAAAACAATAGCACCCAGGATGTCCAGGTCTTACTTGACCTCTACCAATATCCACAGTGGGATACAAAAGAGTTGAGAAAGGTTTGTGTGATGATTTAGCGATCCACTAGTTTGGCACAGGAGATAGTGTGAGTATAATATATACAGAGTACACAGAATACTCAAAATGTAAATAAAAGAATAATTGAGAGAGTAGATATGAGTTTAGAATGCTCTAGTGATTTGAAGTGAAGCTCTTGACTCCTTTTGATTTGTCAGAATTGGCTTTGATTCCTTGTCTTGTTTTTATCTGAAAAATAGAGGGTCATTTTCTTCAAGTTTAGTTTGATCAGCTTGAGTATATGAGTAGCTCTATGTATTTATTCACTATTTGACTAAGTTACATCTTGTTTTCTCTTCTAGAAATGAATGGCTTCATGTATGTACTATGTTCTTCTTGTATGAATTTAGCCTTTCTCTTCTATGTGAATGAAACAAATTCCAATGCTATTCATGAGTTTCATTACCACTCTCTACACATGACTTTTTGTATATGTGTTTATCTCCCCTTTACACAGTCTTTGTCCTTCCTTTTATAGCATTCAGCATCGGCAATGGGAATGATTACCTTTTCATCAGTACAAGGTATGATTACCTAAAATTCCAATAACTATCATTAAATAACATTAATTGCATTAAAATCATAAAATATTATCGTTGATTAATAAATAAATAATATTGAGAGTATTGAATTTGACTGGTCAGTCAGTAGCCTTCTGTTGGTAGATGTGTAACGGTGGTCTTCGTAAAGCAGTGAGCTCCCATCGGTAGCTCATTGTCCTTGCACCAGTAGCTCCTTGTATTGGTAGTTATTACTCCGTGTATTAGTAGCTATGTATACTAGTGACTCCTTATATTGTTAGCCTAATTGTTCTATCGGTAACTTACTTGCATCCTTAGATCTGTCTATCAGTGACTGGTTGTACTAGTGAACCTTGTATCGGTAGCTTGTGTATCAGTGACTGGTTGTACCGGTGAACTCTGTATCTTTAGCTTAGGAATACTGGTAGCTCCGTTCTGTACCAGTGAAGTGTATATCGGTAGACTTGTTCTATCGGTAGCTCAGCTTCTATCGGTATCTTTCTGTATCAGTAGACTTGATCTATCAGTGGTATGCGATTATCAGTGGACTTATACATACCGATAGCTCTACGTATCAATGACTATGTCTATCGGTAGACTAAATACCGGTAGATCTGTTTTAGTAGCTATAGGGATAACAGTGACTTAACACTTATCTGTTTTATGCAGAACATATATAATTGAGTTAGAATTACTTGAAAAGTCATATAAACATAGATAAACATTTATTAACATATTTCAAACATTATTTTAATATTATTAGCAAATTAATGTCATAGATTAAATGAATTAATATATAGATAAACATTAATTCGAATTATCAAATCATGTAAAAGCATAATTGGGATTATCATAATAGGTGAGGTCAACAATCTCCCCCTTTTTTATAATCAAAACATGTGATATTAACTTATTATATTATAGTTTTAAAATAAGTAGAAATGTTTCAGAAGATAGTGCATTAGATCGAATTTTATTAGAGGAAAGAATATTTCATAATGCACATATATCAAAGATAGAGTTGGAAACAAATGTGTCAGAGAGAAATGAATTAAATTCGTAAAAGATAGTATTTCCCCCCTTCTATCATAAAAGTTATTATTCCCAGATATGTTTCCCTTAGACAATATTTCTCCCCCTTTTTGATAATCAAAAAGTGGGACAAGAATAAAAAACGCATGAAAAGGGAAGTAATATATTGTAATGGAAAGTAAGGTCACGTATATATTTCGTGGAGAAAACCGATACAAGGAAATACAGAAAGAAATACAGGTGATTCCTGTCAAAAAATCCTTGACACTAATCAATACACATCCTCAGCATGAGATTTCCCTTTGGGATCAGAAGCAGATTCAGGTGAGGTGTATACAGGTGAAGGCTTAGGAACTCCAGAGATGATCAGAGGTGGCTGAGCTACGGAAACTGTTCCTGGTCTATACTGTGTAGCTCTCTGAGTGATCATCGGAGTAAGGCTTCTAATGGCTTGGGCTGGAGTCATCTGAACAGAAGAAGTATTAGAGGCAGAGGCAGGTAAAGCTGGAGGTATAATCACTGGCCTAGCATCGACATGAAATAACGACAACAAAAGATTTATGAAATACATAATGATTCCTCCTCCTCTCACCATAGAAGATATGAATTCATCCTTGTTCTCCATAAATTTTTCCATGGAAGGGGTCAACTCTCTGAACTTACTAACTTGTTCTATGAAGGCTTGATTGACAGGAGGAATCTTCATGTTTTCTAACATAAGCTTGAACTGGTTGTTGAGCTGATGCTTGGTATAACCCCTTTGGAAATAATAATCTACAATGTCTTTCACTTATTTCTGAGAGATAGAAGCTTCTCTCATATAGTCTTGGAATATCTTCATTATTTATCTAGTTGAATCTCTAGTAGAATTCACCACTTGGGTCAGATAGGATGAGCCCACAAAGCTACTGGTTGATGTTGAACCAATAACCTCTTTCATCACTACTCTAATCTGATCAAAATCCACTGAAGTTCTAGAGTCAAGAGAACCAATAGATAAGGTTACTGTTTCCTTGAAATTTTTGGTCAATCCACTGATAAGATTTTTCAATTGGGAATCATGGGTGCTAACATGATCATTCATAGAGGTTTTAAAACCTTCAAAGACTGACACCATCTAGATCACAACACTTTTGACATAAGCTAAGTCCTTGTCCTCTTGAGATATAGAACTCATGTACGATTTTAAAGAGATAACAAATTTCTTTAGAACTTCAATATCCTCTTCTAAGCTAGTCATCTGATTCTGGAAAGATGTGCCTTCATCAATAATCTCCGCTACAAAGGTAGAGACATTACATCCTAGGGAGTGTTCAAAGGAATTTTCCAAATTTCTCATATCTTCGACAAAGAAATGCTTTAACTTGGCAACATAGGAACTAAAAGACTCTTTCAGCTCATTCTTTAAGGATTCAAGATCAGCCTTGGTGATCATATCAGCAAGTGAATCCACAGTAGGTGCTCTTTCAGATACTATACTAGTTACTGAGTCCTTCATAATCTATTGAATGGATGAAACTAGTGAAGCTTCCATTTTCCTTATCTCTTCCACAAAACTGATTTTGATATCAGACATGAGCTTATCTAGATCATGCATTCTGACCACATCTTCATGTAACAACTCAGTCTGAATATCATAATTGATTTTTGGTATATTGAGGGATGTCTCATTATCAGAATCCGGATAATCCAATCCACAAACCACAGAACTTGGGTCTTCTATCCAAACCTCAATTTCAACAGCCACTGAAACACTACCAAACATAGTTGAATGTTCCCCCTCCACAGGTGCATATTCTTGTACAGCAACAGAATTCTCAGCAGGTCATTCTTCCTCAGAAGAATCTTCTAAAATCAACTACATCTCTGCACCATCATGAGTCTCCTATGGATTAGTTAAAGGTCCTTCCATCTCACCCAATACATCCTTAATAGGTACAACTAGGCTGCCAATCAATGGACTCAGACTTAAGCAGAAAAAATAAGAGGCTTCAGATTCATTCTCTCTTTCTTCTTCAATATCAGGAGCTAGCTGGTCTTCCTCGTCAAAAGTAGCTTCTTCATCTAGTAATGTTTTCTTTTTATAAAGATATAATTTCAGCAACAGGACTTGGGGGAAAGTCTGGATCCCTTCCATCACCCATAGAAGTCTCCTCTTCATCAATCCCATCATTGTAATCATGTTCTTCTTCATCTGGTCCAAGACTTGGATCCCTCACATCCTTAGGCCTTGAAGAATGATCCACAGGATTGAACTTATCAAATATATTCTTGTCATCATTAATCCACTCTATTCTCTATGGATTCCAGTTTATTTTCATGTATTTGGAAACTGTTCCTGTGATACAAAAATTATTCTTTACTAACACTAGCTCATCTTGAGACTCAGCAACCCATTTCACTTTGATCATCACTGAGATCATCTTGGCAAAGAATAAGGCATTGGTTTTTGACTTGGGTCTAATCATATCCTCCATTTGAATCATCATCTTCTTGAATAAATTCACTTTCACAACAAGTCTCAAAATATGTAACAAATAGATATCCTAATATCTTAAATTAGCAAAGTCCCCTCTTCTTGAAATTAATACATGATGAAAAACTAGAACACCAATCTATTCTTTCCATCCATTTCAGCAGCCACCACCTATCTTTACTTGCCACTACCAGTGAGCTCCTCTAAAGCAGTCTCATAATCAAATATCTCACTCGTAGGTGGTATTGATCTTGAAAAATATCCAGGAACACCTTTTTGTGGAACCTTCAGGCATTCAGCCCACTCAACAGATGGAAAAGATATTTCCTTTCCATTCACAAGTGAAATAATTTGGTTCCCATCGTCTGATTTCTCAAAGCATTCGTACTCATAGAACTATATCACTAGCTTTAGATAGTAGGGTCCATTGTTGTTTGAAAAACATTCAACCCACTTTTGATCTTCCATCACCTCGAGAACTAGTGATTTACTAGATAGCAGCCATTCCACACATAGTTCCTTTTCAATCACAATAACTCTATTTTGCAAGTGCAGGTTTACTAGTTGCATTCCTGACCTCGTTCTGCTAACACTACTACTTCCTTATTAGTCTGTATTCTACTTTTTTGAATTCATCTAATCAACGTTATCTATGACAAGGGAAATTTTGGTTATTTCCATTTATGGTTTGAGAAACTTATCGTTTTGAGAGATTCGGGAGCTAAGGCTGAGGGAAAAGGGTTTGATGTGGATCTAAAAGTGATTAAGGCTTAGTTTTATGATTTAGTAATCATAAAATAAATATAATGTAATAAATATAAAGGATACATATTCTGGTGGCAGACAGATGTTTAAAAAAAATGCATCAGTAGGGTATATCGGTGAGAATTCCTAATCGGTGAGGTACATCGGTGAGGTATCACATCGGTGAGGTAAAACGGGGAGGTACATCGATGAGGTTTCTACCAGTCAAGTTTAATCATTCCTAACTCATGACTGATGTAAATTAACCTTTCCGAACATACAGGTTTGGTGAAAATGTCAGCTAATTGAAGTTCAGTACCTATAAATTCAAGAGTAATATAACTATTTTGGTAGTGATATCTCAAAAAATGGTGTATTACATCAATGTGTTTGGTCCTAGAGTGAGAAATAGTGTTCTTTAAAATGTTTATTTCACTAGTGTTGTCATAGTTAATTGAGACATGCTTAAAATCATATCCATTGTCCTAAAGAGTGTGTTTCATCCATAGAATTTGTGCACAGCAACTACTAGAAGCTATATACTCTGATTTGGTAGTAGATAAAGCTACATAATTTTGTTTCTTACTACACTATGATATTAAGGACTTTCCCAATAAATGACATGTTCCAGATGTGATTTTCCTATCTAATTTTCAACCAGCAAAGTCATCATCTAAATAACTCATTAATTCAAAAGATTGTCCTTTTGGATAAAACAACCCCAAATTTGCAGTATGTTTATGATATTTGAAAATTCTTTTTACCCAAAGAAAATGAGATTCTTTAGGATTATCTTTAAATCTTTAACACATTCACAAACTAAACATAATATCTGGTCGACAAGCAGTAACGTAAAGTAAGCTGCCAATTATACCTCTGTAATTGGTTTGATCCACTGGTTTTCCAGTTTCATCTGCCTCTAATTTAAAGACAATACTCATAGGTGTATCACTTTCCTTAATACAATCCAAAACAAAATGTTTTAAAAGATCCTTTGTATATTTACATTTAATAAAAACAATACCATTTTCATTTTGAAAAACATGAAATCTAAGAAAATATTTAAGTTCTCCCATTAAACTCATTTCAAATTCATTTTGCATACTTTTTGAAGAATCTGTACATAAAGAATGTTTACAAGATCCAAATATAATATCTTAAACATAGATTTGTACAATAAAAACTCCTTTAGAATTTATTTTAATAAAAAGAGTTGGATAGCAATCGATTTAGTAAAAACTTTTCAAATAAGAAAATTACTAAGTCTGTCATACCAACCGCTTGGAGCTTGTTTTAAACCATATAAAGCATTAGATAGTTTGTAAACTCAATTTTGAAAATGAGTATTAGTAAATCCAGTTGGTTGTTCAACAAAAACATCTTCAATTATAAAACCATTTAGAAAAGCACTTTTAACAACCATTTGATATAACTTGAAATTCAGATGAGCAGTATAGGAATGTAAAATCATAATTGCTTCTAATATTGTTATAGGGGAAAAGGTTTCCTCATAGTCTATTCCTTCTTCATGACTATATCATTGTGAAATTAACCTAGATTTTTTTCTAACTATATTTCTTGACTCATCAACTTTGTTTCTAAAAACCCATTTAGTGCCTATGGTCAAAGTGTCTATAGGTCTGTCAACTAATTCCCAGACTCCGTTTCTTTTAAATTGATTTAATTATTCTTGCATATCCATTACCCAAAATTCATCATTGATTGAATCATAGATATTTTTAGGTTCTAACTGTGAAAGAAAGTCTTGATGTTCAACTTGATTTCTTAGAGAATCTCTATTCTGTGTCAATATATCAAGATTACCAACAACAGGATCCAATGGATGATTCTTTAGAATCCTAGTTGATTGAGTAAAGGTAGGACTAGAAATTTCAGGCTCTTCTCTATGCTCGGGTTTTATAGAAGTAGATACAATAGTATTTCCAGAACTAGATGTCTTTACAGCAGGTTATTTAGTTTTATCATTAAGGTCCAGAACAGACAAATATTCTTCACGATTTTCAAGTGAAGACTTAGGTACATGTGGATCAGTTTCATCAAACTTGATATGAACCGATTCTTCCACACATTTGGTTCTTTTTTTAAAGACTCTATAGGCTTTTCTAGTTAAATAATAACAAAGAAAAATTCCTTCATAACTTTTGGGTGCGAACTTTCCAAGATTATCCTTGGTATTTTGAATAAAAATGTTGCATCCAAAAACACGGAAGTAATTAACTTTAGGTTTCCTATTATTCCATAACTCATAAGGGGTCTTCTTGAGAACAGCTCTAATCAAGACTCTGTTGATAATATAACAAGCTGTGTTTACAGCTTCCACCCAAAAATAAATAGGCAGGTCATACTCATTAAGCACGCTTCTTGCAATCTCTTGAAGATTTCTATTTCTTCTTTCTTCTACACCATTCTTCTGAGGTGTCCTAGGGGCAGAAAAGTTATGACTATACACATTGTGTGAAAACTAAGACTCAAACTCATGATTTTCAAACTCACAGCCATGAGCACTTCTCAGGGTCTTAATCTAATTTCAATTAAGGTTCTCTACAGTCTTGGAGTATTTAATAAAGTAGGAACAAGCTTAACTTTTGTGAGCTAAGAAGTATACCCAAATATATTTAGAAAAGTCGTCTACTAATACATAGACACAATGCTTCCCATTTAAACTAGAAACTCTAGATGGTCCAAACAAATCCATGTGAACAAACTCGAGAAGTTGAGAAGTTGAAATTTTTTCTTTTATTTAAAAGAAAATTTATGTTTCTTTCCCTTTTGACAGGGATTACAAACATTGTCAAATGGGAATTCATGCTTAGGTAGGTCTCTAACAAAGTTCTTCCCAGTTAGTTTTCTATGTGAGTGAACCTTGTAATGTCCTAATCTTCTGTTCCAAACCTTGGATTCCTTATTAAAAGCATTTAAGTAAGTAATATTTTGTTTAGATAAAGAAATCAAATCAACAGTATAAACATTTTCATTTCTCAAGGTAGAAAATACTAAAAAATTCATTGAGTTAAAAACATTTCAATAATAATTTTCAAATTTATCATTGAAACCATCATCACATAACTTAGAAATACCCAATAGATTATATTTGATTCCATCAACAAATAAAACATTAGAAATTAAAACCGAATCAGTGTTACCAATCTGGCCTAGGTCGATGATATTTCCTTTAGAATTATCACCAAAGGTGGCATAGCCTCCATCAACCTTTATTAAGATTTTAATGAATGATTAATCTCTAGACATGTGTCTTGAAAATCCACTGTCCAAGTACTATACTTTCTTATAAGAACTATTCAATCAGGTTTCCTACAAAATAGATTTAAATGGAAAATGATTTTGGTACCTCGATTTTCTTGGGTCCAGACAGGTTAGAAATCAAAGCTTTAGGAACCCATATTTGTCTTATGGGTCTCATATAGTTTATAGAATCAATTGATTTTGAAATATAAACATTTTTTGACCTATAACCATATGATTGACTATTTGAAGCATACAGATTTTCAGAATTAAAACTAGAAACACTATGTCTAGATTTGGAAATAAATATATTTTTAGTAAACTGTCTCTGTCCTGACTGATAGCCTATTCCAGTAGTATAATTTTGTGCCACTTGATTTCCTAACATTTGAGTTAGAGTATCTTTTCCATTTGTGAATTTTTCTTTGTCCTTTCTCAGTTCCTCATTAGAAATTTTCAGTTCATTATTTTCCTTTAATAGTTGATCATTCTTTTCCTTTTCAATCTCTAGGTCAGATTTAATAGTACTAGATAAACCATGTTGTTTCTTTAAGGATTTCTACTTTTCCTTAATTTCATTACAGGTCTCTTCTAGCATATTACAATATTCAAAAAAATTGTCACTAGACATGTTTTCAGATTCAGAATCAGAATCAAATCTAGAATAGTATGAGTTTAAAGCAGGAGGGTCCAGTGTTACCTCAGATGTGTTTTTCATAAAACACATGTTAACTCGATTCTTTTTAGAGTCAGTAACTTAAGATTCACTTGTGTTGTCTTATGAAGCACTCGAGGTAGCTTTCATTGCTTTATTGTACTTATTTTCCTTGTAGGCATGTTTCTTCTAGAACATTAATTTTGGGTAGTCATCTTTAATGTGACCTTTTCTTTTAAATTCATAGAAAAAAAACTCATCACCCTTATCATCTTTCTTCCAATCCTTTTTCCAATGACCTTTGTTGTCATATTTTCCTTTGTAATTTTATTTTCTGAATAATTTATTCTTCCTATAGAATTTCTTAAACCTCCTGGAAATCTAAGCCATCACAAAATCACTGTCAAAGTCTAAACATTCACTTGTTGAGCTTTCAGTTGGTATGTGAACTTTCTCCTTGTCCTTGCTCCTTGAGGCAGTAGACTTAAATGCCACTGACTTCCATATAGGTTCATCATATTCTTCTTTGTTTACCTTCATCTCGTCCTCATACATCATAAGATTACCAATTAATTATTTAACAGGTAGTGAACATATATCACATGATTACCTTATGGAGACAGATGTGCCTCTCTATCTTTCTGGAAAACATCTTAGTATTCTCATGATCTGTTCTTTTGCAGGATCAACTTTTCCAAGAGAGGTAATAGGGTTGACAATCTCATTGAACCTAAGATACATGTCATAAATAGGTTCATCAGTATTCATTTTAGAATTATCATATTTAATAGTATAACTATTTATTCTCATTTCCTTGACGTTGGTTGTTCCTTCATGGGAAAGAGCCAAAGTGTCCCAAATTTCATAAGCAGTTTTACAAGAAGATATTGTATTAAACTCTTCATCTCCTAGAGAACAATACATGGCATTCATAGCTTTACAATTATTATTTTAATCTATTTTAGTCGGTTCATCCCCAGTAGTTCTTTCAGATTCTGGAATCTTATATTTAGTTTCAATTTCTGTCCAGATATCAAACCCCATACTTTTCAAATTTATTTTCTTTTTAAGCATCCACTGGCCATAGTTTGTACCATTAGACAAAGGTGACCGGTTGGTAGCAGCACCTTCTAGTCTATTATCCATAGTTCGATTTTAGAAAATATATTCAAAGAGATAAAATTTAGAACTAACATAAATTTAAGATCTTTAAGATACAACTAAAATCCCAGTTGAAAAGCAGATTGTTTTGAAAACATTGATAAACCACAAAATTCTTCTAATACCAAATGTTGGTCGGAGTGGATACTCAAGAGGGGGGGGGGTGAATTGAGTCCCAATTAAAATTTCTGTTAAAAATATTTCACTTGAAATCCCCCAATTTAAAAACAAGTTAAACTGTAGTGAATTTATACAGATTGTAAATGTTCAATTAGTTTCTCAAAGATTGATTAGGTCTCAGCTAATTTAATAAAGAGAGAAAATTAACTTTTTAAACTAACTTACTGGTTCACAATAAGTATAAAAACCTGCTAATTTAACTATCAAAGTAACTTTAGAACAAATTTTATTTCAAAGTAATTATAATTGGAATATAAAATATATATAATATCCTTTAGACTTAATCTGAAATGAACAGAAGATATACCTAAGAGGTTCAGTCTCAAGGCGAGATGTAGTCCTCTCAAACAATTTATATAAATTCGGTCCACACCCTAGATCTGGGAAAACAACAGTACAGAGACTGTCCAGGTACGAAGACCTCTACCACTGTTCTCCATGGGAAAACAAAACAACAGCACACAGGCTATCCAGGTCTTACATGACCTCTACCACTATCCATAGTTAGATACAAAAGAGTTGAGAGAGGTTGGTGTGGGGATTTAGAGATCCTCCAGTTTAGCACATGAGATAGTGTGAGTATAATATATAAAGTGTACACACACTACTCAAAATTTAAATAAAATAATCACTAAGAGAGTAGATATGAGTTTAGAATGCTCTAGTGATTTTCAATGTAAATCTCGACTCCTTTTGATTTGTCAGAATTGGCTCTGAGTCCTACTCTGGTTTTTCTCTAAAAAATAGAGGGTCATTTTATTCAAGTTCAGTTTGATCAACTAGAGTGTATGAGTAGCTCGTTGTAGTTATTCACTCTTTGACTAAGATTCAGCGTGTGTTCTCTTCTAGAAATGAATGGCTTCATGTATGTATAGTTTTCTTCCAGTATGAATGTAGCCTTTCACTTCTATGTTAATGTACCACTTTTCAATGATATTCACCACTTTCTTTACCACACTCCACACGTGGCTTTTTTTGTATATGTGTTTATCTTCTCTTTGCACAGTCTTTGTCCTTCCTTTTATAGCATTCAGCATCAGCAATGGGAATGATTACATATTCATAGGTATGTGGTACGGTTACCTATCATGCCATCAAGTATCCTTAAATAACATTAATTGCATTAAAATGATAAAATATTACTGTTTCTTAATAAATAAATGAAATTGACAGTATATAGTTTGAATTCTCATCCATTAGCATTCTGTTGGTAGATGTGTAACAGTGGACTTTGTAAAGCAGTGAGCTTCCATCAGTAGCTCTTTTTCCTTATACCAGTAGATCCTTGTATCAGTAGCTGTTACTCCGTGTATCAGTAGCTCTGTATACCGGTGACTCCTTCTATTGGTAGCTTGATTGTTCTATCAGTAACTTACTTGCATCAGTAGCTCTATGTATTGGAGACTGGTTATACCAGTGAACTTTGTATTGGTATCTTGTGTATCTGTGACTGGTTATATGGGTGAACTTTATATCGGTTGATTGTGCATACCGGTAGCTCCGTTCTTTACCAATAATGTGTATTTCTGTAGACTTGTTCTATCGGTAGCTCATCTTCTATAAGTATCTCAGCTTCTATCGGTAGCTGTCTATATCAGTAGACTTGATCTTCCAGAGGTATCTACTTACCGGTGGACTTATACATACTGGTAGCTCTGCGTATCAGTGACTAGGTCTATCAGTAGACTAAGTACTGGTAGATCTGTATCAGTAGCTATAGGCATAACAGTGACTTAACACTTATCTTTTTTATGTAGAACATATTCGATTGATTTAGAATTACATCAAAAGTCATATAAACATAGATAAACATTGATTAACATTTTTCAAAGATTATTTTAATATTATTATCAAATTAATGTCATATATTAAAAGAATTAATATATAGATAAACATTATTTCGGATTATCAAAGAATGTAAAAGCATAATTGGGAATATCAAAACAGGTAGGGTCAAAAAAATATATCTTTCTTTCACATAGAAAATTTCCTTGTATAGATGTAACTGATTAGTTACATAGCTAAATAAATGTAGAGACCCAAAGCTTGACTTACATTGACATTACATTACATTTGCGGAATACTTAGTACATAACAAAACACACACACAAGGATCGTAATAGTTTAGTGTCTTTGGAAACTCGGAATATAATATTCTAATCCTGTTGGAAGATCATCAACATCTCCCATAAAGATCTTCCTTTTTTATACCTAAAAACAGTCTTTATATCCTGGGGAAAAGAAAACATAAAAGGGTGAGCTCTAATGCTCAGTAAGGGTAAACAAAAGAAATATCAATCACATCATAAGGACATATTATTTTTAAAATCTTAACCTGCAAAAGAGAGCATAATTTCATAACATGGGATAAATCATGGCAGTGAAATGTAATCACAATAATCATAACATAAAACATGAAACATTGTGGCATACACACATAATCATAGAGAATCATTTATTGTTAGTCAAGACTCATTTCCAAGACTATCTTAGTGGACAAAGTCCCTTTCTGAACCGAGTCAGCCTCGTTTCAGTCCTGTTTCACTAAACCGGTATAACCTACCATTCCAACCATTTCTATCTCATGAAATATAAAATCTTTACCCAATGAATTAGAGGGAGATATAGGTCCCACCCATCTCATAATGATACCATTCTTATGTGTTCCACAAAATCATAAATCATATATCATTGCATAACCCATGTAATACAAATGGGAATCTTAAACATCATGACATCATAAAACAATTCATATAAGATAAAGGAATTCATAAAAATATTTCCATCACAACATAATCAAATATATGTAATAATAGGGATAGAAACAGAACCCTATATTGTCTTAGATGGAAAATAATTTTGATAAAACTCTTGAACTCCATTCTTGAGGAAAATATCCTTTCAACTTCAAAAAAACACTTTTCATTTCATAACATGTCATAAAATTATAAACTCAAAGAATTTGATTAAAAATAAACTTTAAAACTTTTAAGGGAAGCTTCTTTGAAATAATGTTTTAAAAATCCATTCATGTCGTATAAGTTAAAAGAAAATGTTCTTCTCGTACTTTTTTCGGAAAAGTCAAAAAAGTACCTCGTACGAAAAACGACAAAAGATTCCTTTCATATATTTTACTAAAAACCTATCGGAGGGTAAAATTGGATATAAACTATTGTAGAAGGATATAAATATTACATATTGAGGAAACATGGATGTGGACAATAAAATACACCCCAGTAAATTCCAAAGTATAAACAATCTCGGATAAAAATGAGATTGTGATATTTCCCTTACCTTCGGTCCGACTTGCTTTGTAAGTGTCCGAACCTCTTGTATAATGATTTAAATAGCGTTATTGACTTAATCCAAAATCATATTCATTGTTATTATATCATATATGGTTCACTTATGACTTTATATTACCCGTTCTTTTGTAATTTCCATGTTAAAGAGCGTTTTGGGTAAAATTGTTTCATTTGTCGTCCGTGTTTTGACTTGTAATTATTCATATGATTACTTAGATCATGATTACTTAATTCCATAATATAAAACATGATTTATATATATATATTCAGAATATACATATATATAATAAATCAGTAAATAGAAAGAAATACACCGTTCATGGAGACGGTTGGTCGTACGTATGCATGAACGCTGTTTTCGTTTCCTTATTGAGTTGAATGGAATTAAGTAGATGTCATACATATATATACACATAAATCCAGTATCATTATTATGTCATATATTTCATGATTACTTATTATATATACTTTATAATCATTCATGAATGGTTAAAGTGAAGAATGAATCTCATCGCGTCTTGGAGACGGTAGTCCGTACGTACGCAGGAGCGATGATATCATTCTCATGATCGTGGGACTGTATTGGAGTGTATGTATAATATTTCAGAATCAATATCACTTTAAAATAATAATATATAGTTATTATTTAAACCATTATACCCATCCAAGTAAGGTGGTGGTGGAAAATAGATTTCACCACGGCGTGGAGACGGTATTCCGTACGTACGCACGCGCGGTGATTTCATTTTCTGTAGGATGGATAGATGGTGAAATAGGATTGTTTCATACTTAAAATAAAATATCCGTATATTAGTGATACTGATGTTATTACTTCATAATGAAACAACCTAAGAAGAAGAAGTGGAAGAAGAAATAAAGGTGAAAGAATCGGTAACGGAAATTACCTCTTCTTTGAAACGCCTCTTTGAGACCAGCTATTAGGGCACTAAAATTGGTCTTTGAGGAAGACCAGAACCTCTAGGATGTTTCTAGGTAATTGGAGAAGAGAATTTGGCAGGGTTTGGCCGATCTTGAAGGCTCAAAGTTGTGTGAGGAAGAGAGGGAGGAGGTGCCCTTTTATAAGGGAGGAGAGGGGCACCTTTGGAATAACTAAAAATATAATTTTATTATAAAGTCAAGTTCGGTTTTAAATAGCTCCAAATTGATTTATTTCAAGGATAAGGTGGGGATGGGTCGCAATCCTCTAATACAATAGGATTTAGAAATGTTTAGGTTATTAGTTTAACCTTATCAATTACATTTAACTCTAAGTTAAATAATTTAACTTTAACCATGTCTTTTTGTTTGCTTACACTATATGGTTAATAAACTTACTATATCAAGCCAAAAGAACCCCAAGTTGTTTATTATTAATATATATAATCTTATCTAAGTCATTTGGCCGAACCATAGATTTTTAGGAATAAAATAACAATTAATAATATAATATTTGTTTTAAAAACTATTTTATGTCAATTTTGACACTATTTGGTACATGATTTTTATGAAATTCATAACAGAATGATACGTTCGAAAACAGTTACTTAAATCACCAATAACGTGTCATATTAACCTATAAAATTATTGTAAGTCATAAAAAGTCTCAAATTACATTTATTTGGGCATTTATAACATCAATTATGTCAATATTTCATTAATAAGACAATTACTGCATCATCTTTGTGTCATAATAAATGATAATTATTTAATCCCTAAAAATTATAAATAATTTCCTATGATGTAGATAATTGTATTAGCTTTCTGTAGACTATTCATGTACGAAGTTTCATGAAGTTTATCACTAGATTAAAATTATTATACTTATAAGATTTAAGAAAGTGACATGTTGTCTCATTCTTTGGTTTTAATAATAATTAAATTATTTTCATTGACAAAATTTAATTAAATGAATCTAATCCGACCCTTATGTGATATGGGTCATATTTTAGTCATCCAATAGGATTTTGACATTTTTTAGGGTAATTTTAAAATATTATATTTACCCTTAATTACTCGATTTACCTTTAACTATGGTATATAAAATTTACCGTAGTTACTAGTCATAATGCCCCAAAAAATTAGCTTATTAACCTAATTTGGACCCACTGATTCTAAATATGGATTCCATTTTTCCAAATTCAATTCACAAAATATGCAGAAATTAAATTAAAATTTATCCCGTTGTCGAAAGAAAACGGGTTTTTCTTTAAAATATTGCAAAAGATTGAATTGATTTAACCTACAAATTCAAGGTAAAATCAATGCTAATGACATACATTATATTAAATGGTAAAAATTTATTCTATTTATACTTTAAAACCATTCAATACTATAATTTAACCACATAAGATATTACGATGAAAAAATTTGTTTTTAATTAAAATATAGCGTGTTTTTACTACTCATTAAAATATGAAAGTTATCAGAAAAATATCAAAACATTATCTAATTTAAATTTTTATATCCTGATTCAAAAGAAGAATTTTATTTTGTAAAATTTAACTTATAAACATGTCAAAAACTATATTTAAATTGGGTACGCCATCAAAAGGCGGCAAAACTGCATTTTTTGAAAAATACTTATTTTACCCGAAAAATTTATTTTGTTCTTATACCATGTTCTAGAAAATGTGTAAGATGAATAGTAATGTTATAAAATTCAAAATTTAGTTAACACTATTCATAACGGCTAGTTCATGACAATATTATAATAATATATCGTTGTTTATTAAAACCCAGTATTGCGTACAACACACGCTATCGAGGAAGGTCGTGATTGCGTGTAATGCAAGCCAAGTCAGGGTTGCGTGTTGTGAAAGAATCCTTTGTTGTTTCATATAATAGAATCCAACCATATTTCATTTATACATTGAATATATATATATACTCAATGTTGCTTAGAATAACTATTATCAAAATTTTGTGTAACACGATCCAAGAATAGTGTTACTTATACTGCAAGCTAATACGGTGTTGCGTATAGCGCAAGGTAATCTTGGTGTATAATACAACACAAGACATTAATGAAATTAAAATAATATTTTTCATAAATTCTCGGGGTGTTACATTCTACCCCCCTTAAAATGAATTTCGCCCTCGAAATTCATCGGGGTTATAAATGGTTTACTATTCAAAAGTTTATTTAATCGAAACCCACGTCGTAAAAAGGAATACCAAAACCAATATTTAAAAACAAAAGTATGAAACGTAACGGTTACCCAAATAAACTAATCACTGGGTTTCCACATAGGTGAAAATATGGATATAGAAGAGGAATCTAACCATCATGTTCTGATAGAGAGTGGTAGAGAACATGGCTATGGAAAAGCTTGCAATCACAAAGCCATAAATTTGTGATGATCTAAGGTACCATCTAATTCATCATATATAAGAGCACTAAGACAACATTTTTGGTTTTCAAGATCATTTCCCTAAAGTTGATGAAATTGGAATTAGAAAAAATACTTTCGTGATTTTGGTATAGTCTCACCGTTTGTCATTCTTTGGATAATTTCCACTTCATCTCTTAAAGAAATGAAGATGAATTTGTCATTCGTGATGTGTTAGCAGATCATGTGATAGAATGATGGGTCATTCCATCTCTTTCAAACAAAAGGTTAGAAAAACTTATAAGTCCATCTTATGGTTAAATGTATATGGTTCTAAAAATGAACTTATACTTCATATATCATACCTCTTAATAAAATAAAACTAGTTTCTACTAACTAGGGACTTCCTGTAGGCCAGTGGTAGGCAATAAAGGCCAGTCGCACTTCGTTTGTGGGTTCGATTCCCACAGCCTTGTCCGACGCGATGGGCTATCGCCCGTCCTGCAGGTTGTCCTTTTTCTACAACTATATTACTATAACATCCCATCAATAATATTGAAAAAAAAACTTCTATCCTTAAACAATACTAACTTATTTCCAACATAATCCATTCCAATTTTTAGGCTTATCCATAATACTGCAGTCCACTCTCATAACATAGTGAAAACGATTACCAGAGATTTAATACCATCGTTGATCCCCATATATCATAAGATATGTTTTGTTAGTCACATTCCAAACATTCAAAGTTCTTAATCATGTATTCTCTTGAATACCCATTGAACCTTACTGAAAACATGAATGCAGTTAAAAGTTAACACCTTCCACATACCAAAATCCTCAAAATTCTATATACTAAAACCATGATATCACTTAGTCCTTATATCAATCATGAGCTCATGAATACTGTTAAACATTTCATTTTCTAGTTTTCCCTTCATTATGCGCATATCATCTTATTTCCAAAAATATCTCAATAACTTTGAATACCACATTAGACCAATACATAAATATTCCAATACTCCATCATTATTTTGGAATCCCATTACATAAACACTTAATCATTCCACCACATCGTTGTCATATTCAACATCGCCAATAGTGATCGCATGTGATTTCCCTTGGTCCTTTGCCTTAAGCGGTTGCTCATGTCGATCATCACTAACCCATGGATTAGGGAATTTATTATCATAATGCCCCATTTCCTTGCACTTGAAGCATTGAAGTGTTCGTGGTGTGTTCTCTGCAGTGTTTGCTTTATTCACATCATTAGAAACCCTTTTTCTATTACTTCGACACTCAGCTTCTCGATGACCTTCTTTTCCACACATAAAACATTTTCTAGTCCCTTTAAGACAATCTCCACCATGCTTCTTTCCACACTTTGTGCATAAGGAAACATTCATCTTCTTTTCACCATTATTCTGAGATTTCTCCTTGAACTCCATCTTTCGTTTCTTGTCAAAACCATGAGATGGATATATAACACCAACTTCCATTTCTACCTTGATAGCACAACGCACAATTTCTTCATAGCTACTGAAGTATCTTATAGCTAATTCCCTTCGAAGACTTGGTTTTAAGCCACTGAAAAATCGATCAACTTTACTTTCAGGTTGGATGATAATGCCAGATGCATACCTTGCAAGTCTTGTAAAATTCTCTTCATATATAACAACAGATTCATCATCCTTCTTCTTCAGCTCATGAAACTCCTTTTCTATCTTTGTTCGAAGAATACGAGGGAAGTACTTACTGAAAAACAAGTTCTTGAACTCGTCCCATTCCATGGACTCAATTTCATCTCTTGGCCTCGTATTCTTGATAAGATTCCACCATTGATCAGCTTCACCTTCCAAACGATATACTGCTATGATGACTTTGTCATGCTCAGAACATTGATGAACTGAAAATATCTTTTTCGTGGTACTGATCCATTGTTCAGCAACAAGTGGATCGGAAGACCCACTGAAAGAAGGTGGACATTGCCTCATGAAGGACTCAATAGAATATTGTTCCCTTCTCTGCTCATTTGGAAGTCCAGAATGATTCATAGATTGTGTAAGTATAGCAATAAGATTTTGCACCCCATCTTCCATAACATTTGTTTGTTCAGGAGGTAAATCATTGCATTGTCCATTGCATTGATCAACACGGTTCCTTCGGGTTCCAGCCATTGTCTAAAACCCAAAAAGAATAGTGTGAGAGGCAAAAATCATGCTAGGGAAAACAACATAATAAAGGGGGAGTACCTTCAATATCTAACATCTTAGGTTTAATTCTTTGATCGTTAGCATAATTCTAGTACTATAACCGATATGTATACCTAACCTTAGGGACATCCCTAGACTTATACATACCTTAGAAATATCTCTAGGGATCTCACTAATGTTTTCTCATCCTAGTTTCCAAAGGTTGACTAAACCTTTCCTCTGATACCAACTGTAGAGACCCGAAGCTTGACGTACATTGACATTACATTACATTTGTGGAATACTTAGCACATAACAAAACACACACATAAGGATCGTAATAGTTTAGTGTCTTTGGAAACTCGGAATATAATCTTCTAATCCTATTGAAAGATCTTCAACATCTCCAATAAAGATCTTCCTTCTTTTATTCCTAAAACCTTTCTTTATATCCTGGGGAAAAGAAAACATAAAAGGGTGAGCTCAAATGCTCAGTAAGGGTAAACAAATGAAATATCAATCACATCATAAGAACATAACATTTTGAAAATCTTAACCTGCAAAAGAGAGCATAATTTCATAACATGGGATAAATCATGGCAGTGAAATGTAATCACAATAATCATAACTTAAAACATGAAACATTGTGGCATACACACATAATCATAGAGAATCATTTCTTGTTAGTCAAGACTCATTGCCAAGACTATCTTAGTGGACAAAGTCCCTTTCTGAACCGAGTCACCCTCGTTTCAGTCCTGTTTCACTGAACCCGTATAACCTACCGTTCCAGCCATGTCTATCTCATGAAATATAAAATCTTTACCCAATGCATTGGAGGGAGATATAGGTCCCACCCATCTCATAATGATACCATTCTTATGTGTGCCACAAAATCATAAATCATATATCATGGCATAACCCATGTAATACAAATGGGAATCTTAAACATCATGACATCATAAAACAATTCATATAAGATAAAGGAATTCATAAAAATATTTCCATCACAACATAATCAAATCCATGTAATAATAGGGATAGAAACAGAACCCTATATTGTCTTAGATGGAAAATAATTTTGATAAAACTCTTGAACTCCATTCTTGAGGAAAATATCCTTTCTACTTCAAAAAAACAATTATCCTTTGTTAACATGTCATACAATTATAAACTAAAAGAATTTGATTAAAAATAAACTTTAAATCTTTTAAGGGAAGCTTCTTGGAAATAATCTTTTAAAAATCCATTCATGTCGTATAAGTTAAAAGAAAATATTCTTCTCGTACTTTTGTCGAAAAAGTCAAAAAAGTACCTCGTACGAAAAATGACAAAAGAGTCCTTTCATATCTTTTACTAAAAACTTAACGAAGGGTAAAATTGGATATAAACTTTTGTAGAAGGATATAAATATTACATATTGAGGAAACATGGATGTGGATGATAAAATACAACCCAGTAAATTCCAAAGTATAAACAATCTCGGATAAAAATGAGATTGTGATATTTCCCTTACCTTAGGTCCGACTTGCTTTATAAGTGTCCGAACCTCCTGTATAATGATTTAAATAATCTTATTTACTTATTCCAGAATCATATTAATTGTTATGATATCATATATGGTTCACTTATGACTTTATATTACCCATTCTTTTGTAATTTCCATGTTAAAGAGCATTTTGGGTAAAATTGTTTCATTTGTCGTCTGTGTTTTGACTTGTAATTATTCATATGATTACTGAGATCATGATTACTTAATTCCAGAATATAAAACATGATTTATATATATATATATTCATAATATACATATATATAATAAATCAGTAAATGGAAATAAATACACCGTTCATGGAGACGGTAGGCCGTACGTACGCATGAACGCTATTTTCGTTTCCTTATTGAGTTGAATGGAATTAAGTAGATTTCATAAATATATATAAACATAAATCCAGTATCATTATTATGTCATATATTTCATGATTACTTATTATATATACTTTATAATCATTCATGAATGGTTAAAGTGGAGAATGAATCTCATCGCGTCGTGGAGACGGTAGTCCGTACGTACGCACGAGCGATGATATCGTTCTCATGATCGTGGGACTGTATTGGAGTGTATGTATACTATTTAAGAATCAATATCACTTTAAAATAATAATATATAGTTATTATTTACACCATTATACCCATCCAAGTAAGGTGGTGGTGGAAAATAGATTTCACCACGGCATGGAGACGGTATTCCGTACGTATGCACGCGCGGTGTTTTCATTTTCCGTAGGATGGATAGATGGTGAAATAGGATTGTTTCATACTTATAATAACATATCAGTATATGAGTGATACTGATGTTATTACTTCATAATGAAACAACCTATGAAGAAGAAGTGGAAGAAGAAATAAAGGTGAAAGAATCGGTAACGGAAATTACCTCTTCTTTGAAGTGCCTCTTTGAGACCACCTCTTAGGGCACTAAAATTGGTCTTTGAGGAACACCAGAACCTCTAGGATATTTCTAGGGAAGTGGAAAAAAGAATTTTTCAGGGTTTGGCTGAGCTTGAAGGCTCAATGTTGTGTGAGGAAGAGAGGGAGGAGGTGCCCTTTTATAAGGGAGGAGAGGGGCACCTTTGGAATAACTAAAAATATTATTTTATTATAAAGTCAAGTTCGGAATTAAATAGCTCAAAATTGATTTATTTCTCGTCTAAGGCAGTGATGGGTCTAAATAATCTCATCCAATATGATTTAGACAAGTTTAGGTTATTATTTGGACCTTATCAATTAGATTTAACTCTAAGTTAAATAATTTAACTTTTACCGTGTCTTTTTGTTTTCTTACAATATATGGTTAATAAACTTACTATATCAAGCCAAAAGAACCCCAAGTTGTTTATAATTAATATATATAATATTATCTAAGTCATTTGGCCGAACCATAGATTTTTAGGAATAAAATAACAATTAATAATATAATATTTGTTTTAAAAACTATTTTATGTCAATTTTGACACTATTTGGTACATGATTTTTATAAAATTCATAACAGAATGATAAGTTCTCAAAAAGTTACTTAAATCAACAATACCATGTCATATTAACCTAGAAAATTATTTTAAGTCATAAAAAGTCTCAAATTACATTTATTTGGTCATTTATAACATCAATTATGTCAATATTTCATTAATAAGACAATTACTGCATCGTCTTTGTGTCATAATAAATGATAATTATTTAATCCCTAAAAATTCTAAATAAATTCATATGATGTAGATAATTGTATTATATTTCTGGAGACTATTCATGTTTGAAGTTTCATGAAGTTTATAACTAGATTAAAATTATTATACTTATAGGATTTAAGAAAGTGACATGTTGTCACATTCTTTGGTTTTAATAATAATTAAATTATTTTCATTGAAAAAATTTAATTAAATGAATATAATCCGACCCTTAGGTGATATGGGTCATCTTTTATTCATCCAATAGTATTTTTCCATTTTTTAGGGTAAGTTTAAAATATTATATTTACCCTTAATTACTCGATTTACCTTAACTATGGAAAATAAAATTTACCGTAGTTACTATTCATAATGTCCAAAAATAAAAAGTAGCTTATTAACACAATTTGGACCCACTGATTCCAAATATGGAATCCATTTTTCCAAATTCAATTCAAAAAAGATGCAGAAATTAAATTAAAATTTATCCCGTTGTCGAAAGAAAATGGGTTTTTCTTTAAAACATTGCAAAAGATTGAATTGATTTAACCTACAAATTCAAGGTAAAATCAATGCTAATGACATACATTATATTAAATGGTAAAAATATATTATATTTATACTTTATAACCATTAAATATTATAATTTAACCACATAAGATGTTACGATGAAAAAAGTTGTTTTTAATTAAAATATAGCGCCTTTTTACTATTCATTAAAATATGAAAGTTATCGGAAAAATATCAAAACATTATCTAATGTAAATTTTTATATCCTGATTCAAAAGAAGAATTTTATTTTGTCAAATTGAACTTATAAACATTTCAAAAACTATATTTAAAGTGGGTGCACCATCAAAAGGCGGCAAAACTGCATTTTTTGAAAAATACTTATTTTACCCGAAAAATGTATTTTGTTCTTATACCATGTTCTAGAAAATGTGTAAAATGAATAATAATGTTATAAAATTTAAAATTTAGTTAACACTATTCATAACGGCTAGTTCATGACAATATTATAATAATATATCGTTGTTTATTAAAACCCAGTATTGCGTACAACACACGCTATCGAGGAAGGTCGTGATTGCGTGTAATGCAAGCCAAGTCAGGGTTGCGTGTTGTGAAAGAATCCTTCGTTGTTTCATATAACATAATCCAGCCATATTTCATTTATACATTGAATATATATATATATATATATATACTCAATGTTGTGTAGAATAACTATTATCAAAATTTTGTGTAACACGATCCAAGAATAGTGTTGCTTATACTAGAAGCTAATATGGTGTTGCGTATAGCGCAGGGTAATATTGGTGTAGAATACAACAGAAGACATTAATACAATTAAAAGAATATTTTTCATAAACTCTCGGGGTGTTACAATAAAGATTCATGTAGCTGATTCATCTATGTGAGTATTTCATGTATCTTATTTTTCTAGAGACCAAGATAACCAGTTTAATTGTAGTTGATCACTATTGAAATTCCCATTTTTACATCACTTTACAAAATGATTCTTAAAAGATACAGAGGGGTTTTCATAAAATATGAAAAATCATTCAATATTTATGTTACAATGATGTAAATTCAATATTGATATGTGAGGAAGATACAATATTTTACACCCATCATAGTGATTTTTTGTGTTTATAAAATTTAATTAAGACTAGGGAATATGACTTATATATAAAATATAAAAGGAGCGTAGAGTTCATTGGTTATGTTCCCTGTATGGAAATATTAAATGAAAAATCCTGATTATTTATGGTAGATAATTGAGAGTGAAGAAACCATCAATTCCCAATAAATTTCATGTAGGGAGATATGTTCTGACTAATAGAAATGTTTGTAGAGTAGGAAATATTATATAAGTAACTAAATAGATTATGAAGATGAGTTTCATATTCACGAGTGATCAATATATTATGAATGATTTTTTAAATAATATTTAGTTGTGAGTTTTTGAATATTATTACAACATTTTAAAGACTATACTCTAAGAAACACTTCCATGACTATTTTAGAGGCTCATGGAAGAATATATAATTCAATTTTTCCAATGAAACCAGATCTTTCAAGTGATCTTCTTTAGTTTTGTAATCATCTTTTGTACTATAGATTAAGGATTTTTTGTTGGTTATTCCACCGGATGTGTGTGGTAGGATACCTCGTGTATTCTTAAAAGATGATTTTGTATGGTTTCATAGTGAAAAAGATCAATTATTGGGGGAATAACCATCCTTGAACAGGAGTAATGTTCCACAATAGACGCAATTAATATAAAAATATATTGTTACTGTGTAATTTTCATTTATGTCATTCAACAAATGTTGAGGGACTATAAGAGTGGATCGAGTCCTAAGATGTCATTATAGGATAATTCAAAAATAGAGATTAATTAACCAAATATAACCACTTATTCACCCCTTTTCAGTGGTACATCACCACATTTGGTAATTTATTGTGGATTTTGTACAAATACAAACATATAGAGGGTATAATTAGAATATTTTTTATTCAAACAAAATTTATATTAGAGAGTTGAGAGTATTAGAGTAGTTGTATTTTTTTAGTGCTTGGAATGATAGAAAATGTCGTTATTGGTAAAATATGTCAAATATGATAAATAAATTAAGGTATTAAAAGGATTTTTATTGATTACATAGTGGTTTAAACAAAAAGGAATGTGGTATAGGTTGGCCATATATCACCTGTTGGTGCCTGGGTGGCTAATGAACATGGGAGGCTTGGGTACTTGGAGACCAATAATTTACTTTATTTTCATAATAGTAATTAATTATTTAAATGTTAATGTAATATAAATAGTTTTATTCCCCAATTTGGATACACTTAATTGTAACTTCTCCTCCCTCTAAATTTTATTCTCTTCCAATGTATCAATCTACGTTGATTTTTCTTTTATCAATGATTTTTATAGCATGTCACCATGAGATTTATACTGAATGTGTGTGATTATTTTTAGTATTTATAGTAAGTTTGATCATATGAATTTTATGTATTTGGTTACCATAGTATCTTATATATTACAATGGTTCTAATGTGATATTTTATTTTTTAGTTATGTCAGGTGGGTTCAGATTCTTTGATATTTTATTGAAATAATTAATGTTGAATATTTTTTTTATAATATAAACCATTAGTATAAAAACTATTACTTTTCATATATAGTTATCAGATAATATTATACGAGTATTTAATAAATAACATTATGATCCACGCCAAAATTTTATGGGTCTAGGGTCTTTATAATATTTGATTAATAATAAACTAGTTCATAAAAGATCGACAATGTCTCACCCATAGTGACATAAAAGGTTAACCCTTTTTTGAAATCTAAAAGATAAAAACATTTATTTATGTATTGGGAAAAGGAATACATAATTAAGATTTATCTCAGACACTAAATTAGGGTAAAAAAAATATATCTTCTAATGATTATATAAACATATGATGGGTATAAGGTTCCAAAAACAAGAGTTGAATATTTTTGAAATGACATCATTTATTTCTACGATTATAAAATTTTTACATGTGATAGATCATGTTAGTTATTATGAAATTAATCATTAATTTATTAGATAACAATGGAAATTAGATCATTAATGTTTCATAATATATATTCTTTTAGTATACATATAATCATAAAAAATCATTCCTTAGTTAAGTATCACAGGGAAAACTACCACAGTTGATCGGTTCACTCCTTGTTTCATCATATCCACAATCAACAATCACTCCCAAAATTATCATAGAATACACAGTACCTCACAGAATAATTTTCACTCCCCATTCAAATACTTATAATCTTATGATATACCCATCTTTACAAAATTCATTGTAGTGATATATAAATATAGGTCAACCTCATACATAATAACAATCATACACATTTGATCCATAAGTTCATAAAAAATTCATCATATTATACCCCACAGAAATGAAATGAATTTAATAATTTCATAACTTTATTATAGAATTACCAATTCAAATGAATAGGGTTTCATAAAAATTTAAATATAAATTATTTAATCCATGTGAAAACAACTATATTTTTAGAATCATAATTAAATAATCAGCTTTATAATATATAAAAATAATGAAAGTGGATCGAATAATTAGATAAAATCCCCAATATATCATAAGTAATATCATGAATGATATCAGAGATGAAAAATGACATTTTATGATCATAGCTAATTTATTGAGGGAAAAAAATTTCACTTTGAAATATACTATTAAAAATCTAAAACAATTCATGATATTAACGGAAAAAGTTCCTCAAAATTAACCATTATTTTTTAAAAGGAAGATTCAAATCTTGGAGTGGTAATAATGCTGGGATATTTCATTCATGTCATATAAGATTAAATATAATATTACATTCACACTTTTATAAAAATTGTCAAAAAGTAATTGATTCAAAAAATGAAAAAAAAATTAAACTATTCTTTCAAAATTAATCTAGGTAAAAAATGATTTTAAAAAATGGATGATAATATAAAAAAATTATACAAAATATTTTAGATAGCATTGTTATGGTAGAAGTATTTTTTTATTGAAGAGATAAATAAACTAATTTTTTATCAAAAATATTCATTTTTTATCTTGGGTAAATAGTGAGGATAAAATATAGGTTAACATTTAATCCCTAAAAATTACATTATGATAAGATAGTTTATGAATTTATATATATTTAGGAAAGGAAATTTCATCATGCTAAAGAAAATCATTAACAATGAGAACATAACATAAAACCCATATTAGTTTGGTAAATTTTGAATCAAACCCCCATGAAAGAATAAGTTCAAATTAATAATTAAATATAATTACAATAATTACAATAATGATATAACATGTATAATGGTCATAATTTACACCTCATAAACTTAATTATGTGTATACCGTCAAATATGTCTTGACAAGGCAATATTGAGATGAAGAAACCTTATCACAATTGTAATCTCTAAATCTGAACCTCAAGAAAGATATAACCTTCTATAAATTTGAAATTACTCTTTTTTCATGGTAATAAAAATATAATTAATTCATTGGCCATATATACATCACAAAATGAATCAAGTGGTGAATATGACATATACCTTATGAAAGAAAATGTGAGATGAGAAAACCCTTACCACAAGATTGATTTTTTAAAAAATAAATCTAACCTCATTTCTACTAAATTTATATTTATTATAATTTTATATCTGAATAATTGAATAAATAATTATATTATATATTATCCACTTATAACATTTAAACACTATTTTATTGTTAATTACTAAATCAATTCATTTCTGGATTGTTAACTATTTCAATTTTCATGAGAATTGTGGTTCTGTTTTTCATGAAATTGTACATTGATCGTAGTTACATAATATAAATAATATTAATAATGATATATATATCATAAATATATTTAATAAATATATATTTTTATTCACCCATAAAATTTATATATAGAAAAAATGAATTACATGTTTCCTAAAGACAAAAAAATTTATGTACACATGGATGTGATTTAACATTTTTATGTATAGAATGAAATATTTTTGAATAACTATTCATCTTTTAATAATAATAATTATAGAATATAAATTATATATATTAAATAAGTATATCCTTATCAGCATCCAAGAAAATCATGAATGAAAAATGTATCACTTCATTTTTTGCATGTGGTAGTCCGCACACACATACATGTGATGTTAACATTTTCTAATTCATTTGAAGGAAATATTGAATATATGATATTATTTATAAAGGAGAATAATTATGCAACAAAATTTCATATATAAACATTTTTTCAATCTTAATAAACATCTAATTTTGGTGTTGTAAATTCAATTATATCACTACACGAAGCCGGTATTCCATATGTATGCATGTTATATACATTTAATTCTCATTTGATGAAATATAGGTGTGTACTGGTGGTTCCATATACATAATAAAATTTTAGTTATGTATTATACTATATATATTATTTTTTATGAATACCAATTATTTATTTGGGGAAGAGTAATAATGAAATTGAAAGAGGTCAGGTAAGATAATTATCTCTTCTTCAATATGCCTCCATTAGATCGATTATTAAGGACCCTATGAACAGTATTCTAAGAATATTGGAACCAATAGTTAATTTAAATGTAAATTTAGAATTTAATTAGTCAGGTTTTTGTTGAAATATATTTCTAAAAGATTTGTAAACAAAAGATATTATATTTTTCATTTTATAAGGGATGTAGAGGATATTCATGGGGTTAAAAATAATATTAAAATACCAATAAATTATTATAAAGAAAAATGCTTCCAAATTTCCCCAAATATATAGAAAAATATGAAAAGGTATAAATATCATTATCTAATCATATTTATAATGGAATTGGTGTCATTTTAGACCTTATCCTTTTGATTTTTCTATTTGTAAAAAAATCTAATTCTCAATAAGGTAATGAAATTATAATAATAAATGTTTACAAATATATTTACATCTTTTTAATGGAATAATAAATGACGCAGAGAAGAAATTTCCAATAATTTCCATTCTTACTTGTCCTATGTCATGTTTTTATGACTTTTAAATAATTTAATCAAACATTTTTATCATAATATATTATTAATGTTACTTTAAGAACAACTCACATAATTTGACATTGAAAATAAAATAAAATTTGTTAAATTCAAATATAAAAAATTAAAACATATATAATATTTTATTTTTATATTAAAAATTGAGGAAACATTATAATTATACCAAGTTGTATTACTTTTAATATTTTTAAAATCAATTTCTTATTAATTGAATAAATATTGTTTCTATGTTGTGTAAGTATTTAAGTTAATTATTTTATTGAATAACTAAGACCATTATATTAAATCATTGGAATAATATATATATATATATATAAAGAATATATCTAATGATGGAAAATAATTTCTTATATTAGGGCTCGCTTCCATGACTATCATCGTGGATTTGGTTAACTCCTAAATTAAATATATCCTTATTCACGGTAACCTTTAAATACTATCATAGAGGATAGAGTACCACACTGAACTATGTTTATACCCAATTAGTGTCCTCATATTTTTGTGAAATATCTAGGTCTAACATTTAAATTAGATGGCTATATAATTCTGGTACAACCCATCACATTATTAAAATTATACATATCTGTATGACAACATCATAAAAAATTCATAATAGAGTTATATGTGGAAATGAAATGGGCTTCACTAACATTTCATCATTTTATAATGGCATAACCCATAGAAAATAAATGGGTTTCATAAAGGATATATCGTAACATAGTCAACCAATGGGAAAGAAATCTGTTTCATGGAATCATTATTAATCATCATCATTATAAGACATCCAACGAACGAATGTCAAAAGTCCCATTGTATCTTGTCTCCCCTAAACCATATTTATCATTAAGGATGAAACCATTGATAAAAAATGTATTTAAAAATATTATTTGAGAATTTCGTAAGTAAAATACCGTTTTCACTCTAAAATAACTTATTTAAAATCCAATAATTTATAAAATACTAATAAAAAAATTTCATTCAATTTATCCATGGAATGATGTAATGGATGATTCAAATAATTTTATAGTCATGTAGGTGGTAAATTAAATTAGCTGTGTATGTGTTAATAGGAAAAATTCATATCCAAAGTATATAAAAAATTCAAAAACTAACTCATTAAAAAAAATTCCATTCCATATATAAAATAATTTAAAAATAAAATCATTGGTAAAAAAACATTAAACCATCATTAATGAATTTTAAAAACATTACTAAAATAGTTTTTAAAATACATATGTAATGAAGAATAATAAATTTCGACCTAACAGGTAAATAATGTAATTTTTCATTAAAAATATTCTTCCAGTCACTTTAGTAACTAAATAATTTAAAATTAATAATATACATTTAATATTAAGAAATAATTTGGGGAGAAAAAACATCATGAATTTAAAGACAGGTGGATGAGAAAATTTCATTATATGAATGTTGAACATAAACAACCACAATAAAAATGATAATTTTACATAAAACCAATTCTTATTTTGTGGAAATTAGATTTTAGTTTTCAAAACTGATCTATGCCAATATTGAGAAAAATTCATGTCCAATATATATAATAGAGGATATATTATAAATTTTTGACCTGGAATTATTGGTTTGTTAACTCATAAACATATATATGTGATACAATTTCAAAATTAATTCATTATATTAATGAATGAAATATACCAATAGATATAGAAGTGTTAGATATCATTTATAACTAATAATTTAGTGGGATTGAATAAATCATTTATATAATCCGGGAGAGTGGTTTAATTGAAATTGATCATTTGTACTCAGTTATTATCATACTTTTATAAATAATAATGGAATTTAATTATGGAAATAATTTTTTTATAAATCCAAATAGAATAAATCTAAAATTTATCAAATAATGAATTCATTCATTTTCATGTTTGAATATAGTATCATCAAATGAACCCCAATTTTACTTTCATTTAATTCTATAAAATGTAACAAACGAACAAAAATTAATTCATTGAGTACATTATTTATAAAATATTTCATTAGTGGGAAAAAGTGATATTATCTTGAAAGATATATTTAATGGGAATTTCATATATATATCAAATTCGACCCACTTAAAACTTATTTTCAACCTCCAAAAGAGTATTCTAATCCTTATTTATATAATTAAATATTCATCTTCATTCTATTGAGATAATCCATTTTGAGGGATGTTATCCCTAACATATGAAAGGTCAACTCAAATCTATTTTAATACAATGTGGATTATACTAATTTGAGTTATATTATAGTGAATATTTCATAGTCATATTGATGTAGTCTCTACATCATGGGAAAATGATATAAGTTCATACATGTTTACTCGTACATAATAATTTTTCTGTAACCAAATGTGTAAAAATTATCAATGAGTACAAAAATTAAGAAAATGTTTAATTAAAATACCCTAATTTAACACATCTCCTAAAACATTATTTTCTTTTCGGGAAAACATTTATTGCTATCTTTTTATGTTATTATATTATAATATTTCAAAATTACCATTCATATTATACTAACTTTGTGAAATTTATATTATAATTTTATAAAATTCTAAGCTGTTTATTGACTAATAAAATGATATTGAAAATAGTTTATATCATCATGACTGGGTCAAATCCATTTTTTTAATACTCATTATAAATATTTTTTTATCATAAATTTAATGACTTTTGATAATGAATAAAAATATATATTCAGTTGTTGATGAAGTATTTTTGCAGAAGATTATTAAGTTTATTTGTACAAATTTTCTACACTATGAATTCTTATGTTCTTGGCACCAAAATAATGTTCAATCGAGGAAATTATAGATCTAGACTCATATATAATATTATATAATTTTTATTACTCATGTCACATTTAATTTGATCAAAAATAAATACTTAAAATGAAAAACAATTTGGATAATTGGTTTCACCACCCAAAAAAATGAAATTCAAACCTCTCAAGGGATCCAACCTAAAAAATTTGAAAAAAATCCACATTAGTATTGAAAATTCCGTTTTGATGCATCTTTTATTGTAATTTTTTACTAATGACATATTGGTTGTTTCTTATATACATTGATCAAGAATATTATGTTGTCATATGCAACCTAGGATAATACATTTTCATAAATTCATAGTTTATTATTCAATGATAAATTATTTCATTATTTTTATATTATTCATTTATATTAAGTAGGTAGTTAAAAGTATTCATTAATCCAATAATCATATGTTTGGTTATATAACCATATTCTTTAAACACTTGATTTTATTCATATTGATATGAACACATATCTTTCACAACATTTTTATTATAAAAACAATACATCATTTAAATCATATCAAAATCCAAATAATAGTGTTGTCAATGTAATTATGGTTCAACTAAATGACAGGTATAATTTTTGATGATTCTGAACATGTATCCATGATTTAATCACACTATAATCCTATATGGACATATCATATATTATACTCTTATACATTATATTTGGAAGTGAATAAAATTAAATTGGTTAGAAAAAACATCTAAATAAGAAAACATATAAGAATTATATCTAGGGTAAGATCATTATAATATGAATAATCATAAACATGGGGGAAATAACTTATTCAAATATAATTAAAAAATATTATTTATCTATGTTTAATTATATAATGATATGTAATGTAAAATAAATAAACATATACAACATAAAAGATGTGTGGAATAATGATGAATTCAAAATGTGTGAAAGAGAATAATCATGTTCTAATGATTTTGACACAAGTTTGTGGATTAAAAATATAAATATAAGTCATATTTCATGGATATCCACAAAGATATTCATCACATAGTAGGCATAACACAATAACTCTGGAAATATCATTGTTTGGAATAATCTTCTTGTGTACCCTTAGGTGTGTGGTTAATCCTACTATATACTTTAGGGATTAGGTAAATTACCATTGTGTCCCCTTCAGTGTAGGATCAATCACTCCATGTTATTTTCTTAAATATGAAATTTTCACTACTACATGATTTTTATTGGGATAAATCATCACATGTACACATTATTTTGGAATAGATGCTTCGGTGTACCCCTTTTATTTATATTTATCCTCTCATATATCAATGTGATCTCATGATATGTAGACTATACAAATTCATAGAACATAGATATAGGATATGAATCACCAATCAATCATCCATTTGTGTTCTAATTGTAACCAATAAGTAAACAAATCATTACAAACCGATTGAATCAAAAATGGGCATCATAAAATTTCAAGAAAGTGTCAACAAAATTTACCAAAAGGATGAGAATAATTCATAACCAATATTTAATAACCTAAAAATTTTATTTCATTATAATTTTTAAATGGTGAATCTAAAAATAAATCTATAAGAAAAAATGTCCCTTAAAGAAAAAATAGGGTAATAGTGGGCATATCCAAAACGTGACTTTAGGGAATAATTCTATATTTTTCATAAAAGATTAGAGTCAATTTCAAATTCAATTTTTGAAAATTTGTCATAGAATATTTCATAAAATATTTAATTTTTAAAGTAATAGTTAATATTTATGAATTGAAAATGACATTTATATTTCTTAAAAATTATAGAGTGGAGGATAATATATTTTAATTTGAAATCTTTGATTTTTTCAATATATTAAAATAGATTTTCTTAAATCCTACATTATAAAAATATATTTTAAAAGATACTTTTACAAAGCATATAATGGGAAGATAATTTTCACACGATATAACACATAAATATGTATTGATATTTAAAAAATAACATTGATGGGAAATAAAAATATGGAAAATCTAGGGAATCTATCATTAAAGAGGGTGGTAATTATTCTGAACTATTATATATCATTTATGGGGAAAATTTTATATATTTTTATTAATGAAAATTATAATTTTCAATATAGTGAAATTTAATGTGCCTTTAAATAAAATAATTCGATGGAATGAACCAATGCTAGAGTAATGAAATTCAAGAAGATTCATTAGAAATTAGTTAATAGGGTTGAGATTATAGAAACACAAAAAACATTAGTATCCTTTAAACATAATGAAATTTAAACAAAAACACCATGTTGGTCTTCAAACCCCATAAATTTCATAAATATATAAAAACACTATAATTTGGTAGTAACTAAAAAATTAAAATAAATGAGGGTAAGGAAGATCATACATGTCTCATGGATTTCAAAATGAGATTAATATAACTATAAATTGTATCCACACATTCTCTAAATCATCATAACCTTATGTATAAAAAATATAAACATCATAATAACTTATTTAAGAAACATACTCTTATGTATATTGTTTTATAAATATCATTAATTATTATACATTACAAGTATATTAGTTGGTTATTATCTATTTTTAATATTGGTTGTGAGTAATATTCATTTTTTTGAATTAGTTTCATAAAAAAATTAGAATTACTTATTCATCTCCCACTATTAATCACTTATAGGTTGATATATTTTTTAAAATTAATTCTTATGTTCAATTGCATTAGCTAAAATACTTGTTTATGGTTCATGAGAAATGAAGTTGTGATAAACTATTTCTACCATGTTTGGTGTTCAAATTAGGATATAGTGTTATTTATATTGAATATTAATTAAATATTTCAAGAATTATAAAAAATGTTAAAAATTTAATAAAATGATATTACCATTGTATAACACTCCCCAATCCCCCATTTTTAATCAATATAACATTGTCATTATAGTTGGTAAAAACAGACCCATATAGTATGTTATTATGATTTGTGGACCAAGGAAATGTTTATATATAATGAAAATATAAATTTTAAAAAACCAAAAAAAAATTACTAATATCATTTCACCTCATTAGATTCATTCTAATAACAATCCATTTGTGATGTTGATGAAAAAATTAAATCATAACTCATAAGGGAAATAATATTCCACGAACACTATTAATGATCAATTTCATTACGAGTTGGATTAAATGGAGGTATATGATAATTTATCATTTCATAAAAATAATTGTTAAATATTCATCATTTTAATCAATCATATCAATCCTTGATTCAAACTATGAAATTTGTAAATGAAAAATGAAAGATTTCTTTTTGTGTAGACAATAACTCGTTCAAACACTTGATTGATGTTTTATTGTTTTTATTATTGGAGGAGGAGGAAAAAATAATTTGTTTTACCTAATCAAATAACACATATGTTATATAAATATATATATTTCATTATATTTCAGTGGTTATTATTGTATTGGAATGGGAAAATGAAAAATAAAACATTAAGGATTAAGTAACAATGTCATTGGGACATTAAACATTCTCATTAATGTCTCTGAGGAATTATTGGGATTAAAATGACTAATTTTTACCATGGGATTATTAAATTTTGTAATATTACTAAGAGGATGAAAATTAAATATTTATAGAATTAAATTCTTAGGAATTGGATTGTTTTAAATAGTATTATATTATCCATTTTTATAAGTGAAGACACAAGATCATTTGTGAATAAAAATTATTTTTCAACAATATCCTGACATTATAAAATGGGAAGTGGATCCAACATATTTAGATAATTTAATTTTAGGGGATATAAGCTTTATCTATACACTAAAAAAATCTTTCCGTATTTTCTAAACATGAAACAATCTTTTCACTAAATTATTTTAAAATTTTACTATTGTGGTTTTTACAGTGTTAAGTAGTTTTTACATATGAAGTATATATTTTACTAAAAATATATGGTAAAAATTATAACAAAATATGAATGTTATAAAACTAAATTTAATCTCCAAATATTATATATAAAATTACCATTATGATAAAATATCTTATAAATGAAATCATTTATTAAAACAAAAAATGTTTTGCATAAGAATGTTTTTTTCACCATTAAGTAGCCATATAATTATTCACTATTGACTAATAGTTAAATCAATGATATTGTATTTATATATAGAATTGAACATTATAAGAAACTATTTTTTGGGTATGATATATTTTTTATTTTATTTGGAAAAAATTTTAAAATATTTATAAAAACATCAAAAATAACATTATACTATGGTTGTTGTTGTTAATATTATTCATAATAATCATAAATTTATGCATAAAATTGAATTTGGAATTATTATATAATATGGTTTTGATTATTTAAAATTTTATATCCATTTGTTAGATACAATTTATACAATTGTTGAAAAGTTATTTTATGTAAAAGTGAATAAATATAATTTTCATTATAACATATAACATATGTGGTTGGTTCCATGGCGGCAAGGTACTGAAACACTATCCTCCCAATAATTATGGTTCTAGGTTCCTTAATTTTTGTAGGTATAATTCTATTATTATGAGGGAAGTGACTCAGACGATGATGGTGGAAGGTGGGGACATATGCATGACACTGACATAGTGTCGCAGGCAAGAAGATGTAGGCATTGAGATGAATTGGGCCATTGGGACACATAATGGTCCACATAGAATTCGAAATATGGAATATGTAATAGGGCATTCTCAACCCAAATAGAAACCAGTATTAGATTTCACAATAAAAATGAGGCTTCAGTCACAATTTTAAAACAAATGAAAATAATAACAATGGTTAGAAAAGGATAAATAGAGGTTTCATAAATTTGAAAGAGTATTTTTAAATTATTTATTTTAATTTAAAAATAGAAATTTCTATATTAAAAACGTTTCAATGATTGTTAAGTTTGTATCGTATTATTATAATGTCATAGAAGTGTTGTTGTTTGAAAAAATCAATATTTTTTATTACTTACCAAAAAATACATTATTTTTTTTAAATTCTTAGAAATTCACCTTATGATAAATTTTGTATGTGGAATTAAACAATAAATGTTTTTTTATATAATTAAATTTCTATTATTTAATTATTTATATTTTAAATAAAAATAAATAAATATATTGTAAAATTGAAATATAAATGAAAAATTCCTTTTATAATATTAAAATTTCATAATCATATTGTGTTTTCATTTCTAAATAATTACAATTGTTTTATTTAATAAAGGTTATTTTAGAATTTCATTTTTTTAATAATTTTTACCCAATATGGCATGTCTATGTCAGTTTGTAGTTTCATATGTAACATGATATCAAAAAAAATATTAATTTAGAGGAAAAATATATATCAAAATCTGTGAGAGTTATGTGACAATGCCAACACCAGTAATCAAAAGCCGGTGTCTAAAATGTTAAGTAGACATAAGATACAAGGGATATTATCCTGATAGAGTGGTCCCTTTACTAGTCTTGATGTACTACATAGATACATGATTCATATTTAAAAAAATATTATAGAACATATAAAAATCAAATATTGAGAATATTTATAATTCATTTATGTATTTATTATTTATAGAATTCAGAAAGGAAAAAAATAATTAGTAGCATTAAATGATCTGTAAGGGTGAAATATAACATAGGAAACCATGAAAAAATAACGATTAAAAAATAAGTGAATTTAAATAACCTGAAATGAATAAACATTAATCAATAACTAAATCACAAAAAGTATCTACATATAATTTAAATGAATTGTTCACCTAGATATCAATATGGGAATTGTCAATGATCGAAATTATAAATATAGGATGAAGTTCTCTCAAAAATCCAGAAATATTTACCATGAAGTTGTTTTTCCAAAATATTTTAAACTATGGATATGAATAAACTAAAAATCCATTTAATATGGCTATCTAATTAGTTTATCTTAAGAGATTTTTCCATGCATCAGTGGGGATATAAAATTCTGAACACAAACTATCAATAAATTTCAAATGAATTCCATATATAGTGAGTAATATATTTTGTTTTTCAGATATTACTTAAAAATCAATATTTATAATTAGTAAACGGTATAGAATATCATGATTTTCTTAGTAAATAAAATTACATTTATAATGAAATAGTGTTTAGATTTGCTATAGGGTATAGGTAATAATAATATCCATGATATAAATAATATATATTTATATGAAACATAATGTCTAATGATCACAAGAATTTGAATATTTCAATAGAATGTGAATGACCACAAAATTAGTTTGTAACAAAAGAATAACATCTATTTATCAGAGAGGTTGATTTTTGTTTAAAAAATAAAATTATTTAATGAATAAATGTTATTTTTTGAGAATAATTTTAAATAACATTTTAAAATGTATAATTTTTAAAATCATAAAAATCATCTAGAAGAATCTAAAAGAGCATAAAACAATTTTGATAGTTTGATAATAAGATAATGTAATATATGTTAAAAAACATTAATTTTCAATTTTTTTAATAAATTGTAATGAATACCTTTATATGATAATTAAGGTCAGATTTTACATTTAATGAATCATTTCATGATTTGGTTTGAAAATAGGGTAACATATAGAAGAAAAAATTATAAATCCTTCAATATTCCTAGTATAAGAAAATTGATTGAGATTATGAATTATATATTTGAAGTTTCCTTCAATGGAATGAAAAGAAATCCAAAAAATGAGATAGTAAATAAATTATTACAACATTGGAGGAATTATAAAATTATCCTATCGAAATATTAAACACGAATATGAACATTAAAAATCAGTAATAAATATATATTTATGTTAAATACTTTAAAGTGTCAGTATATACACCACATAATATAAAATATGTTCTCAAGAAAAAAATATGTCTCATTGAAGTGGACATTGAGATGTAAGCCCTTACAAATATCAAATTTTTGTAGTGAGAATTATAAAATTATTTGATTATGTGTAAAAAGTGATAATAAAAAATGAAATTTTAAATGAAATACAATACAATCATTTCAAATTTCACATATTATTGTTTTCTGAAATTTTATTCGAAGATGATGTATAAACCAATGAATGAAAAATTTCTTAGGAAACATGATACTTTGAGTTTGAATTTCATAGAAAGTTCTTTAAAAAATCCAGTATAAAAATTTTATAATTATTATACACACTTAAAATAACCTTATAAATATATTTTATATTATATTTTTTCTATTTATAACATCATTTTTCATTTTTGTTAAAAATAATTTTATATTATAATTATTTTGGGTATAAACCGTTTTGTTTTCCTATGCATGTTTTTCCAGAATGTTTCAAAAAAATTAATTTCATTATGGATCTATAATATCTTAAAGTTTCATAATGATAAAAGTATTATATATATTCACAATGTATAGTCATCCATAAAAGTATGATATAGAAAAATTAATTACACCGTTCGTAGAGACAGTATGAGTTACATACCCTTGAATATTATTTTGAGTTTTCAATGAATAGAATGAAAGAAACATAAAAACAAGTATTAGTTAAATAATAATTATAAAATCATTTATATAATATAAATTCTAAAATTCTATCCATTTTATTGTCAATGTATAGAGGAAATGAAAAATTGATCATTTTTCTTCATGGTGGTTGTAGCCCACAAGTACACGTAAGAGAAATTATCATTTTCCAATACATTAAAAGGTAATAACATATAGATTATATTATAATTAAGAAGTTATAAATATCTTATATATTTATTAGTTATATATTTTTTAGCATCCAATAATTTTAAAATGCCAAATGAGTTACATTTATCTACAGAGAAGGTAAACCGTAAATCCACACATGTGATGGTTTATCATTTCATGGGATCACAAGTAGATATAAATGGAATTACAAAAAATAATAATAAAACATTATTAAATTTAGTATAATTTATTTATTGTTATATAATTTTTAAAACCAATTTAAAAGAATTATGAATTTAATTTAATTTCAAACAGTATATAAAAAAGTATTTCCACTACTTCATTAGACATGTTTTTGATCTCTGCTTATGGGACATAGGGTTTTATTTATGTAAATTCTATAAAATATATACATTGAATAAATTTTTTGATACAAGGAATGTTATGTTCTTTTAAATCTATCTTTCTCTTTGTTGGATAAAAAGAGATAGAAGGGGTGTCAGTTTATATGTCAGGTGAGTGGATTTCAAAGGATTTCATAAAGTACAATATTAATATATTTTATATTTCATGTTGAAATATATCAATATTTACATAATTGGAACATTATATAATGATGAGTCTACATCCTTACATGAAATAAAATTTGGATAGGTATTTTAATGCATTTACACATGTCTATTTATTTTAAACCATATTACCCTTTTTGAAAATTATCTCAACAATAAACTTTTCTATAATATAAGGGTTAATATATTTTTCTATAAAAGGAGAAATTTTTTAAAACAATCATATTTTATTTTTATCAATAATATTAAATTATTTTTGTGAAATATTAAATTTTTATCAATTTTAAACCATTTAATAAAATATTTTCTATTATAAAACATCAATAATGACACTAAAATATCTATTAACAAAATTTGAATTTTAAAAAAACATGAAAACAATTGATATCAAATATAAACCATAGAAAATATATAATTCTATTATTTATTTTCAAAAATCAGGGTAATCATTAAATAACAAAAACAACATTACATTATTTGTTTTCATAATCATTTACCTCGTCGTTCTTACTACTATCCCCATAATTTTCGTTGTTGCAAAAACAATTATTATAATTATATCATGAATAATATTTTTTTAAAATCAATAATAATTTCTTTATTAAAAAAATATATTTATTAATAAACAAACATTTTTTCTCCAATTTTGTTTTTAAATTTCAGATAAATGATTGTGAATCTTTTGGTTATATATATCCTTAAAATAATATATATGTAATTTTCAAAGTAAATATGTAAAATAATACATAATTTAAAATGTTTTTTTAGCATGCACAAACATTATTAATAAATTAGATTAAATAAAATATAATATTGATGTTTATTCATTATCATATTATTTTTAACAATAATTACCTGATTTATCCATATAGAGAAGTAAAACGATCACTACGACTACTATCCATAGGAGTAAAAATTTAAATGTTCCAATTTTCTGAAATATAACCACCTAAATCTAAAAAATAGAATCCATTTTTTTATTCAATTTATGAAATTGTTATAAATCAATTTTAATATAAATATGTGATACAAAATGAAAAATAGTTTAAAAATTATGTTTTCAGGATAAAATCTTACTTATAACCAAATATTGAATATTATGAATTAAAATATAATTACATAAATTAATCAATGTAAAATGGATCATATATAACTTTAAACACAATTTAGAAATTTAAGTGTAATTATATATAAATTTATAGAATGAAAAGAAATATGGGTGTTTTAAAAAAATTGTATTTTTCATTATTTACTAAAAAAATACATTTTATAAAAGTCTAAAAATTTACCCTATATTTATTTTCATGTAATGTTTTAAATTTATTTTCAATTTATTATTTAAAATTTATAAACATGGAAATATTGTGTTATAATTTCCATGTATTAAAGGTAACAAAAAAACTTTTTTGAAGATTTTCATTTTTAAAAAATTAAGTACATATTTATTATTACTCCATAAATTATATTTAATGTTAATAAATAATTTTCATAATTTTTTTAATTGTATTTATATCCAAAATTCCAATGGATAGGTGAGAAATATTACCTTAAATGAAAATATTTGTTAAAATATATTACGATCCTCTTAAAAAAATAGTGTGGTACATTAAAAATGAATCGAGAATTGTAATCTGAATTTTTGGGTGAAATAATCTAAAATAATATATAATTACACATTTTAAAAATTATCCACTGCATTAATGGATTTATATTTGTAAATACCTTTGTTGAAAACCCATATTTTTTAGAGTGATAATAAAACATCCTTTGAAACTTGAATGTGGAAAATATAAAGGTTAACTATAATATAACTTATTTAGATTGCCATATATGTATTACATTGTTTGGAATTTAAAAGTTTTACATGTATGAAATAAATTACAATAAAGGAATAACGAATATTAATAAACAAGGTGTTCATGAGAATGTAAATTTACCACAAAACCATAAATCAGTGTGGCAGTGAAATGACCATCAATTCATCAGAAATGACAATAATGAGATATAATTTTACTAAAAGGATCCATTTACTGATATTTATTGACTAATTTTCTATAATAATAGAGAAAATTATAAATTATTATATCATGTGTCATTTCCATTTCATAAGAATAATTCAACCTTTGGTTGAGCATCAATTAATTTTTACATCATCTAATATTCTATGAAAAGAATACTCTCGATCAATTTTTCTTGTTTAAAGAACTAAAATTATCATTCAATAGATAATAAAATTCATAAAATAATTATAATTAATTCTTTATTTCATTTAACATTTTACAAAAAAACCAAAATATTTACCATAAGCTATCCCATGTTGACAAATATATTACATTTATCTATAATAAAAAATCTATAACACCAAAAGATAAATTTAATATATTTATTATATATTCAATTATAATATTCCTATAAAATATATTTTACAAAAATCAAAACCCAAAAATCCAAAATATTTGATCATAATTTCATTCATATACAACATAATATATCTTATAAATTCAGTTACTAAATTTGTGAAAACATCGATCATATATTCTCTTTAAAGCAAATAATTAGCAAAATAACTATAAAACCTCTACCAAAAAATGTATTCTTCCTAACATAACACATTCTATAATCATTTGGTAAAATATCAAACTATTTAATATATTTTCTAAACAATAAATTGTAGTAAATATCATAAAAATGTCATAGATGACTTTGTTATAAAATCACTATCCAATTTCATTGTTACAAATACTATTTATTTTACTTAATCAATGCCAATAATCTCTAAAGGGTTATATCTCCATTAATCATAATTCCTATTAAAATATCTTCCTACCACTAAATTACATTTCTTTTCATCGATACCATTAAGTATACATTTTCAAATCCTTTATAAAAAACAACATGAGAAGACTCCAAGGATGTTTACTGAATTTTATAAATAATCTAACATTGATATGACAGTTAGACATTATAATCCACATATCCCAGTGAAAAACACCTTCAATACATCAATATTATTGATTGACATGGAAAATTTACTTCCTTAAAAATAGAGATAACCCTCATATTAAGTAATTTACATCGATAATTCCCATGTTCACCAAACACAACCCATTGAATTATAAATTATTCCATATAATGAAATTTATATTATTATATCATACAACTAATTTTGTTCTGTACAACTCTAGGATTTATAAACTTAATTTATACACATAAAACACCTTCTTATTGATTTTTGACATTCTATGGGGTGTTTCTTTCGTAATTTTTGATATGAAAGAAATTTATTATTCTTTTTAAAATGGTTTCTGCCCCCAAAAATCACAGCAAAGTCTATCATTTTATTTTTTTATTTGGTTAAAGATCTCGTTAAGGTGTGTATTTTTAATCATATATCTTGATATCCAATTAGTAATAATATCAATATCTTCTTCTACATTCATCATCCCATTTGGTTTCCCATAATACACATATTTTCCATCACATTCAAAGTTAGCATGGTTCATTTTGGATCAACCATTGAATGAAACAAAATATAATATTACAATCCACATTAATTCTTTTGTTAAATGATGAAATATAATTCATAGGAAGTCTAAATCACATCACATTATTTTCAGTATATGAAAACATATGTTTACCCAAGGAAATACTTCATTATATTCTATTCGTATCCATTATGAAGGATTATAACCATAATGTGATTTCACCAAATAATGTACCTAGATATTGTTAGACTAGGAGTAATGAAAGGGAAATTTCTCCAGGCACTAGAATGATGGTCATGATATTCTCAACCAACACTTTTTGGGGATATTTACCCCTAGATTCATTTGTTTAAATACTAAATAATCTTATTGAAACCCGAAACTGATATATTCTTTGGAATAACACATGATATTTATGGATATGTCTATTAAAATCATACATTTTTGTTTTTTGATGTTGTATTTAATTCAATAATCCTACTAATTTTGGTAATGTTTTGATTTGTTTTATAACGTATGGTAGGAAATAATGAATTTGAAATAGAAAAGAAATAATAAGGGGTTGAAGATGGGAATAAGACTCTTCGCACCATGAATGAAGGGTAGTGGTGTGAAATCTTATTTTTGAGGGAGTTTAAAGAAGGAAATATAGGAGAGGAATGATTACACATCATTTAATATCATTACATGTCATGACCCCATCAAGTGAAACAGAGATACATGGAGAATGTTGTGAGGTCAAAACTTATTGGCAATGAATATTACAGATCGTGTAACTATATTACAGGACATGAAACATTTTTACATGTGATTTTGGAGAACAAATACACTAAGATTCACATTATATGAAAATTTAAAGGTAACACATTGTGATTCCCCATTACACGATGTGAAAGGAGTTAGCAATCCAAATCGTCGAATTAGATTCACATGTTATTTGCGCATATTTGAAAATAACATAAGTAACCTCAGATCAAAATTAAATGATGTTTAGTCATATTACAAGTCATGAAATGTTTCTATTATATCCAATACAATGCTTATAAATTGATTCACATCTGTGGTTAAAAATAAATTCCATCGGAGACCTATCTTGGAGCAACAAGTTGCACTATGCAAGGCCCTCCCTGAGCCCTAACTATTTTTAATTATGTATTCCTTTAGTTTCCCATTCTCTATAAACCACTCATCATAAGGATGAGGGGGTAAACCAACCATGTTCTAGAGTGATGTATAAATCGATGGGAAAGTGCGTTGGATGTATTTACTTTAATTGTTCATGGATTCCATTTGTGAAATTTATTCATCCTCTTCCAATACATTTCATTTTTCTCATGAGCAATGATTATTTAATTAAAAGGAGCATTACAACTATACAAATAAAAACACTAAATGATACATGCCCATTGACAACTTTTGGGGAAGTCTTGTTTAAATATGGTATCAATAAAAACATGATTTTGTAAATTCTCATATTACGAGACAAAGAGAAATAGGATATCACTACAATGAGGATGAGATAACATGACCATTCCATCTACCTCATCTTGACTCCAATCGAAATCATGAATTAATAAATCTATTTTCTAAAATCCAATTACACATGTATACTGAAATTACAAAACTCTGACACACTTTTCAAATCTATTTACTAACCAACAAATCAATCTACAACACTTTTTCCCCATTATTTTATTAAACATAAATCAAACAAAATATTTCTCAACTATTTATCTAATTCAATCAAATTAAATTTTTTTTAAATCATAATCAAATTAATGTCTCCATACATGTTGGTTCTACCTTTAACAACTATTTTACTACATTTTAAATTAATCGAGTAGGGTAGTTTGAGTTTTATAAATTTGAATGTTCATAGTATCGTAGGGAATTAATGATTCCCTATAGGGTTATCACTTACCTTATTAAAACAATTATAATATTATATAATAATTTGAAATATCCTCAATCTCATTCACAGGTTAATATTCTAATTTTGGGTTTTAATAAATCTTGTTCACATGGGTTTTTATAAAATTACATTTATTTCAATTATAAAAACTTGAACTCGAGTACCCTAGGATTAGTCTCTAATTTATTAAATTATAATAAGAAGCAAAGGATGTTATCCAAAGGGATGGATCAATTTTGTCATCTCGAGGAACCAAAAACGTACATGATTCAAATTATTTATTGAAAATTAAATAATAAACAGAATAGAATTATATATTGGATATCCTGGAAACTCATTCAAAGATTTATAATACATATATTAGGTAAAATAAAAAAAATAAAGGGTGAGATTAATCACAATGTAAGATATCTGTATAGTAGAATGTAACTTGTGTAAAAATGGTTTAAACAATATTTATAGAAAAATATCTAAAAACACATGAAATGTTCTCAAAAACACGATCCTAAAATGCATCCATTAATAATTTCAGTATAGTAATCTCATGTATAATAATAAAATTTTTTATCAATGATGGAAATGCTTTAGATTATATTTAATTATATCAAACACCATGATATATATACATTAATTACCTTTCACTAAGATAGTTTAAAATTTTAATACTCATACATTAACTCCCTATTTAATAATGTCAACAAATTGGGTTGTCTTATGATATCTATTTATATATACAGGGGATGTGTAATTCTAATACTCACTGATAACTACAAATCCAATTCCTTCCTTATATATTTTATGATCAATTTATTTCATAATATATTCTATATCAATATATATTTATCTTGAGTGAAGGATATGAAATATATATTTCCCCTTTCGATCAAATAATAGACATTATAACACAACGTATATATAAATGGTATATAGTTTTGGAAATAATCTTTTCTAGTATACAAATAATATAGACATATAATAGAAATTCAATATCCAATGACTAAAAAAAGTGAATATTTCAAGGGAATGTTAATGAAAACCAAATTATTAATAGACAGAATATGACTATTAATTCATCAAAAAGAAAATTTTATTGTAAAATAATGTCTATTGATGAATATAATAAATTAAAATGGAATCATTTAAAATTAATTTTATTAATTTTTTTCACTATAAAATCGTCAAAATCTTGTAAAATGTAATAAAAGACTATAATATTTTTTTAGTTGATGGAAAAACCATTAACATTTCATTTGTTAAAAAATATTTTATTTTTTACAATGAATCTAAAATATTACCCATCAAATGTTTTTTAAATTTTTCATTTTAGTCTATTTTAAATTTCCAAGAAAACATAAATGTCCCTAAAAAATCATTTGAGTAAATAAAAAGGACTTATATTAAAACAATTGATATGTATGAGTATGGAATAAGAAAAAACATATATTCATATTAAATTCTTAAAATGTATATGACATACACCCCATAAAATTAAATTGGTTCGTAATTACAAATATATCTTAATGAAGTTAAAATCGAGATAAAATCCCTTACAGCAATTAAAGTATCATATTGAGAAATAATCATTGATGTGATAATTTGTAAAAACATTCATTTCAAAAAAAATTAAAAATTAAAAATTAAATGAAGTGGTAATTTAAAAGAAAAAATTTTAAAATTATATAAATTATTTAGATGTATAACTTATTGAATAGAAATTACATTAAGAAACCCATTACATCAAGTTCTAATGTACTCATAAGTGATTTTATACTACTGTATAAAAAATGTATATTAATTATAAAATAAATTAAAAAGAATATAAATATACATAGAATCATATATGATCTATTTATAACATTTTATCACCTATTGTTCAAAAATATTTTTTATTTTGTTAATTTAGGGTGTTATATTCTTTTTTTTATTAGGAGTGTTATTTCATAAAATTTAAGGTACATGTAATTTTATTATGTTAGAATCATCAAAAAGTTTTAATCTTTATATAAATATAATATATAATAGTTATATATATTTATATTCATCGATAAAATGTTTTGATAAAAAAACATTAATAACAACATTAATGGAGATGGTAAGACGTACGCACATGTGAGTGTCTTTTTCACTTACGAATGGATATAGAAAAGGAAAATAAAACAATAATTCACATTTATGTAATCATTTTTTATCGTATATATCATATATATTCATTAAATTTATCTTTATCAACATATGTGTGAGTTGGAAATGAAAAATGGATCTAGTCACTTCGTGAAGGTTATAGTCCACATGTGTTCACGAGTTATAATTTCATTTTTTAAATGAGTTGCAAGTAAGATAATAGATATGATATTGAAATTAAGGAAGCATAATTAAAACATAAATTTCTAATATATTCAATATTTTCATGTTTTTAACCATCCATGTGATGTTGTGATGAATAAAAAATACATAACTATATGGAGACCATAAGTAGAATGTTGGAATAGGAAAAGACTTCCCCTTCTGTAGGATGTATAAATAAATTGGAAAATGGTTTTCCCAAAACAAATAATGAACAATGAATATATTTATGATAATGGGATTATTATATTAAAATGTTTATAACACATTTAAGGGATTTAGAATAAGAATTAAATAAAAAAGAATCGGTAAAGGTTGTTTCCTTTTCTTCAGTATAAATTCTTTAGATATCATTTTAAGAGTCATAGGATTGGTATTTTTTGAAAGAGAATAAAATATATAATTGAAAAATTGATATTGATAAGATAAATTGTTATTTGTTTGGTCAATCTTAGTATCTCAATGTGGTTCAATTAAAAGAGAGAATGTGTGTTATTTTATTTTTGAGTCGAAGGGAATCATCATAATTTCAAAAAATATTTAATAAATAAAAATTATTCTTCATAAAAAGTGATATATATTTATATAATTAAAAATTCAGTTGAATATGAGCCTAAATCCTCCCATACAATAAATTGATTAAAGTTTTGATCATTTTTTCAACATTTTTTAATGTTTTATCCTTCAATATCATTTTTGACGTTATCAACATTATTAAATTTTTTAAAATTTTAATGGTAAATAATGTCACCATAAAATGAAATACAACCCATAAAAATAAAATTTTATATTATTTTATCAATATCTCATTTACTTGGTATATGATGATATTTTAAAAGAGATTAAATCAATCAATAAGATATTGATTATTAGTAAATATATTTATAGTCATTTTTGGAAATATTCATGTCACGACCCCCTCCCAATAGCATGTACCCCACTTGGGCCAACAATTTGAGAAGGGAGATAGTGACCCCTTGAGTCCATCCTCTAGTACACTCTGGGATGGAGAATAGTACTGAGAGTATAGTTAACACACAAATAGGTAGAATTACCCTATTAGAGATTATATTCAAAAGAGAGAGATAAGATAGACTACAAAAAACTCCAACTCAGACTATAATATAAATTAGATCCCATGTACACATATGTAATTTCATGCAAAAGTACTACCAATGGAAGGGAAAACATCAATTACCAAAATAAAGTAAAAATTGTTATTGATGGTGATTCCCAAACATCTCTTGAATCCCCAAGATAGTAATAACTAGCTTGATCTCCAACCTATACCTAGTGAACTGAAAAAATAGTTTATATATACGTACGGTGAGTATAACATTGTACTCTGTTAGATCCTCTCCATAACTTATTTTGAAAAATTAAAGAAATGATTATAATGAATAGTGAACAATATGTGAATCTAACACATAACCTAAACAGGTATACTATGTTCCTAGCCTTGCCATAGATACACTCACCTATTATCGCATAAAATAGTATATAATATAATTAAGAATATCAAGGGTAACCCACTACCTATTCCCCACTAGTTTTCCACATTCCCCCAACATCGCATGTCCTAATCATCTCGGTCCAAAAAGGCTTTCCCAAATACACCTCATAGAATCACCACAACATGAATCTCATGTAGCACAACAGCCACATTCACATAACCAAAGTAACCAGGTAGTTTCTAGGAGCCAATAAATCATGCATAATGTGTATCATACATTGTTAATTAATCCTCAAGCCATTATATCCCATACACAGACTAAGGATCCTCAAGACATCACAACCTATACATGTTACATCTATAATAGTAAATAGGAAACAACATTCATAATACATGTGTGTAAAAAACCAAAAACCATTATAAACCTATCCATACAAATATTTTGAAAACATACCGTTTTAGCAACCAACACTAGTAACATCCAAGATAAGAGAGAAAGAAAAAAGGGACAGTCAGCCATCCATCCTACCTCATGAATGTTGAGTAAAACGCCCCATAGGGATCAGAGTCCCCAGGGTGTCATTCTCCTTAACTGACGAGGTGGATTAGTGTATAGAAACACAAAATGTACATAATATACTATATCTCGCGAACAAACTATGGGCACAAAATTTTATTAGACTCAACTGTAGATAACTTCTCTCGGATATCTGGCCGCCACTGCTAAGACCATTTATCCTATACCGAAACAACCATTTAAATAGATTTATTATATTAAATCATTCCTATTTTATAATTATCACATTATATTGGTTAATTTATTGAATATTAATTGACCATTACCAACTCCTCATTATATTTCATTGGCATCACACAAAAGTTTTGTGCCTTGTAGGCATAACCAAACCATGTCTACAACATCTCAGAAATATTACTCAGTATTTCATCCCAGGAAGATACATCCCAATGGGTAAGCATAATTTCTTCAATAATTTATTAACTTCATTATTAATTCCCCATATTCCCAGGCATTTTTAAAAAACATTATAATATACTAAATAAGAAGGGGGATTAACCTGGTGAGTAGATGATCTACCCGTCATGTCTTTTCTATCTATTGAAAGAGCATAGACCCATAATCCCTCGAGATTCTAAAAACATTAATCATGTGGTATACCATGCACATCCTCACCCCTTTTAGAAAAAGGATAATCAAGAATAACTGCCTTGAGCAGTAGGGAAAGTAATACAGAAAAACAACCAAAAATATTCTGCAAAAATCCAATCATTCACATCCCAATTGTTTCATCATCTTCGATGTCCTCCCCAACACCCTCATCCGTAAATTGACGATTCTCACCACCCTAGTCATATACTACTTCCAAAAAAATGTGACTCCCTACCCACACATCTCACAACATCCATATAGGCTCATAAAACATCACAAGAAGTAAAAAAACAAACATCATATCAACTAGGCTCTTGAACCTATAAATAAGGAATTATTCCTTCACAAGTAATGATTTCTCATAGTTCTGATCATATGGATCTAGAAATCAACAATAAATATTGTAACTTAGAAACCTATCGGGCATTAATGTTTTTCAGAAAACTAGTTCCCTAATCTATCTTATTATTCATAATCATTATTAGAAGATTTCTACAATAGCAAATGTAATGACCCATGTATTTATATAATAACACTTTTTAATTTCTGGTAATACTTATGTATAAGATATTAATTTTACATTAATGGGGACACTTTTTCCAAGATCTTAATCAATACACAACATGGGGTTTCTCTAAAATCTTATGTTGTACACAACATTGAGATATATCAAAAAATAGTAAAATAATATTATTATTTCAAATGGTAGTTAACACATAACCATTGTATTAGTGGGAATGAACATAACTAACTAAAATATTATTATAAATAATTATTAAATGTCTCTACATTTATCCAATAAATTTAAGAGGCTTAGAATATGAATGAATTTGATTTTAAACATGAAATACACTAATATATTCAAAAAGACATTTTACCACCTTGTGAAGGAGAACCCTTTTTAAATATAGTTTTTTATCTTTTATTGGATATTAATGATAAAATAATATTATTTGTTAGAATTGGGACATCAAAATTTACTTTGGATTAAATTTTGGTATTTTCCTAAAAAATTTCATTTTTTGAACAGTGAAAACCCGCATTTTAATTCAAAAATCCATTTTAATCAAATTTCATTATATAGTTACATTATACTATTAATTGGTTTTAAAGTCAAATTGGATTAGATTAATACAATTCAATTCAATTTTTTTCATTGTAAGTAATTTCACGTTGAAATTTGACATAAACATTTGTCAATCTTTTGATATTTATTACTTCTTTAAAACCCGCCTTTCGGTTTTGACAACATGAATTAATTTTAAATTAATTAAAGAAACATATGTGTTTTTAATTTGAAAAAATGGATTCAATATTTGGAATTTGGTGGTCCAAATTGTTTTAACAGGTACATTTTTTAGACATTATGAAAATTAACTTCAGTAATTATTTTATTTACCATGGCTATAGGGTAAATCCGGTAAATTAGGGCAAATAAAAAATATTATAATAATACAAAACTATTCTAAAAATTGTCCTAAACCTATTATATGATACATGTACGTCCTTGGGAATCATTGGGAATATTTTGAGACCCCTTTGAGGTAATTTGTATTGAGAATGACATTTTATAATAATTAATTTAAAGTCAAAAAATGTAATATAAACATGTATCTTTTAGTAAAAAAATTTATTCGGGGTTATACATGTGATATCTTTGAATATAAATGTCCATTTTAAATATAAAAATATTTAATATAACATTGTATTTTATTAATAATTTTTATACATCACATAAATAAATATATTTATGACACAATGATGAAGTTGTAATTACTTTAATAATGAATGCATTAAATAAATAAGATTTTTAATATTAAAATAAAATTATTTTGGAAAACCTCCTGACATCGATGAATTTTGAATTTTTATAGGACTTGTTATAATTTAATTATTGTAGTTTTTTTAGAAATAATAACTTTGTAATGGATTTTTAAAAATTCCTCATAAGAATAGTATAAAAATTGACATAAATGACTTTCTAAAACAAATATTATTTTCTTAAAAGACATAATAGTACTAAAAATATATGATTCGAGTACATTAATTAGATAATGTTTAAAATTTCACTAATTAACCCCTTTTGGTTATAATTTAATTTTATGGTAACTATATTAACCATAAATTATGAATTTACAAGAAGACATGGTAAGAGTTAAATTAGTTAACTAAGGGTTAAAAGTAAATGAGAAGGTTAATATTGAAACCATAACATGTATAAAAACTATTAGTTAAAATTATTTTAAATTTTACACACCTTATCTTCGAATTAAATGAGTTTGGGACATTTTAGAATCTAAATTCTATTTATATTAAAATAATATTTCATGATATTCCTAAAGTACCCATCATCCATTAAATAAAAACCCACCAACTCTAACCCCATAATGAAACATCTCAATACCTTTGGCTAATCCAAAATATTCTCCAATAATCTCCCAACATCACTATATTCCTCCTAGAATCCTCACCATGGAAATAAGACAGTTCAATAATTCCTTTTAGCTTAAAATAAAAAGAAGTTACCCAATTGGAGGTAATATCTTCTCTCAAACTTCTTTCATTTATTTTCATTCTCCAAGACCATAATTTTTCATTATTCCATTATTTCATATAAAAAATAGTATCTTCAATATATTGGGATGTTTTGTGAGAAATATTCAAACTAAACAAACACACAAACATATCCAATGGATTTAGAACATAATGTTTTTCTGGACAGCAAACTACGGCCTCACGAAATGATGATTTTTTAATTATCTATTACCACCTCTCATGGTGTCCATTAAGATGGAACTATAATTATATATTATATTTATGATATTTGTTTTATCTATGTACTTATGTAGTTATCATTTAATACATACCTTTATTATTTTCATGTTATATAAATACGATAAATTTATTTGAGGAAATGCGGACTACCGCCCACTCAAAGTGACATGACTTATTCATGACATACATGGAATGTATAAATGATGTAATTAACGAAATTATGTAACATATATAAAAAAATATTGTAATGTAATTAAAATTTACCTATGTATCATTATGTTTTCATTCCTTTAAATATCGAATATTAATTATTGTAGTGTTCATGCATACGTACGGCTTATCGTCTCCATGAATGTTTCTTTTCATTTCTTATCTCTAATGTTATGGAATATTCTAAATAAATATATAGTGGATATATATATATATGATAAATATGATATCTAAATCATGGATATTATTCTAGAGATAATGTAATTTTGACCACCTAGACAATTTTTAATTATAACAAGATCATTTTGGACTCATGTATCGAACGTTGACAAAACAATCGATATGAACTTGAATAATTATATTTTTGTTATGGAAAAGTAATAAGTGATATAAAAGTAATAATAAAATTGTAAATGGTTTGGAATCAAGTATAAAATAACATATGTATATTATTTATGGAGATAAAGAATGAATAAGACAAGTCGGACATAAGGTAAGGGGATTTCTTAACCCAATTTCTATTCATTTGGTTAAACATCATCTTATTGATTAGGCCGGGATATGATAATATTAGAAATAAATTTTTATATCCTTTATTTTATTTATATTTAATTTATGTGTTCTTATAGTGAATACACATAATTGATCTATTTTATTTACATAATGATCTATGTAAGGGACTTCATATCAATCTTCTTTCATTGAGGCATATCTTGATGTTGTGCACCATTATTTTCCTATAAAGAGTATTTAAAACTGTTTGACTCATTATATCATTTTCATGAAATTAAATGTTCTGATTAAATTTATTCCTTAATTATTATTTTTCAAATTTTTCTCAAATATAAATGGTCTCTTTAACTAAAACAACATTTTTAATGTTTTAATGATTTATTCATTTAAAAGATTCTTTTTCTTGTCAATGATTTCAAAATGGGTTATAATAATTTATTTATATGGACATGAATGATATAAAATGATAATTTATTTCAAGGGTTTCAAAGTTGTATGGGAATAATTGATTTCATATTCTATAAATTAAGTGTTTTAATAGGTTTTTGAAATGGATTTAATATTTCACTATCTTGAATTGATTACTGGTCCTTGTAAATGATTTTTTTAGTGAAATGTTGATATTTGAAATATTTTATGTGTCATGACTATATAATGGTACTTGGATACTTGATGAGTGGTTACAAGATAGAACAATGATAGGCGGTTACATGCTAAACCAAATGACAGGTGGTTCTGTGATAAACCATGGATGAGTGGTTACATTATAACCTCTAGTGCATTGGGTATGGAAGTTGATTGTATGGAAATTCCATTTACTGATATGTGTGGAAATCAAACATATGGTTACTCCATTTTAGTGTGTTTTTGTCCAAGTAACCTTTATATTATATATGTTTTTTTAATGGGCTTCATGGTAATATTTCTATTACAAAATGGGAAATAAATGGGCCTATATTTAGTAAAGTGTTATTTCTACATCCTAAATATGAATGGTATTAATTTATGGTAACATATTCATGATTTACAGGTTTTTTGAGAAACTAAATTTTTCATACATTATGTATCCCTTACTGAGATTTTCATGCTCATCCCATGTATTGAAATGTTTTTCACAGGACATTTAGAAGAATAAGTTCAAGGATGGGATCATAGAAATGACATGCAGTTTAAACCATGGAAGAAAACAAGTCTCTTTTTAAATAGTTTTCATTTTATGAAAAGATATGGATAGTGAGTAGAAGTTTCTACTTGTAATATTCACGTTTTTATGTATATGTTATGTCCTAATTCTCAAATGTTATAATCGTAAAGAGATTCCCAAAATGAATTAGTAACTTAATTCAAGATTATGTAATGTTTAAGGATGAGGATTAGATGTGGGAATTAGAGATCAGTTTATATAACTTTAGTGGTTAGGGTGTTATTTTTTTATAAGTGGCACAATCATAATAGTTAGAATATTAGAAGGAGTTATAATTATTTTAAGTAAATTTAATGATATTAAGATAACATGAATAAGTATATCTTAGTGTTTACACTCCTCATTTGTTATTATATGATGATTTTACTGATATGCACAAATTGATATTTTTTGTTTTTGTAATTGGATGGATCTAGGAGGTACCAAACTAACAATGTATGTGAAGGAAACTGTGGTTGTTTTTTGAAGGAGAAACTGAATTAAATGAGACCTGCAATGATAACTCTTGTGGTTATTCTTATCTATCTATCTAGAGTCCTGATTGACCACTTGAACATGGGTTATTTTTCTAAGGCATCATATATTTGAGAAATTAATCCCAATGGAAGTTCATATAATAATAATAAAGGTAATTATATTCAAAAACCTATTTTTCAATAACGTGGAAGGAAAAATCAGGGAAAATGCTTCAACGGGATGAGAAGATGATTCAAATGTGGTAATTATGGTCAGATTTCAATAACCAACCATTCAAAAAGGAAGCATCTAGTTAACTCTAGGAAAGGTGGAGAAGTTATTTCGAATGGATCAATTGAATGTTTTAAATGTGGTGTTCACGGTCATTATAACAATATATGTCCTACAAAGAATGTTCGGGAATGCGATCAGCAGGATTCTAAAGATATATGTTTTCCAATTCTTAATTCCATTCTAATTAAAGACGAGGAAACTAAAAATGACCAAAAAATGGTATGGATTATTTCTTAGTTCATGTTTAAAAATTACTGAAATAAAAAGTGATTATGCATTATTTGTTTTGTATGAAATATGTATAAAATAATAATATGGAAAAACATAGATAAAGATATTGAATAATGTTCGATGGATAAGATGTCTAGGAATTGAAAAGTTATGTTGGATATATAGATGATGATATGTTTATAAGTATTAATGGTATGACTACATTGGGAGAATTTTTATAATATGACTAACTCTGATGTTAGATATGTGAAAATTTTATTCCAGGAAGAATTATCATTTCTTGTGTGGGAATATAGAATAACCATTGGGGTTCATGTGATCATTTGTTATTTGACAAAATTATGGGTTATTAGTTTTTGGGATGAAAAATGTGAGGTATAAAATAACCTTTTAGGTTAAATCATGTTATTGTTATTTTTAAGGAATTTATCTCATTTTTTAAATGTTATTATAATAATACAATTGTGGAAAAGGGAAACGTGTATAACTTGTGATAACCCATCGTGTCATACAAAAATGCAGGAATAGAACCCACAACCAATATGTGGGTAAGATTTATTGTCTACCACAGGACTACATAAAGTCCTTTGATTATATTACTGAATATTTTTCGTTTAATTATCTTATGGATCCATAATAAGTAGATATTTGGAACATGGGTTCTATCAAATGGATATCCTTAATATAAGAAAAGTATTTTGTGACTAAGTGACAAAGGTTATTTTAGAATATGTTATCACTTTTGGGGACACTATATACCTAAAGAAAATAGGATACTTTGGGATTTCATTTTTGGTATAATGATTGAAATTTTATTTTGGGAGAATCTAGGCTTTTATTGTGGACATAGAGAGATTTTTCTTATTTATAGAATTAATTTTCCCATCATATAGAATATGTGATTAGGTTAATTAAACTTCAGTACGAGACTATAATATTAGAATATGTTATTTGTATATAAGTGTTATAATTCATTATCGATGACTATGTGATTAAATTTTTTTGACTTTTGGGTTTCCATCATAGTTTGGATTATATTAAATAATTTTGAGGAAATATTTGTATTGAATGGTCTTTGTTTAACTTTAGGTATATTTTTTTTGAAATTTGGAGATTAAGATTAGTATTTATTTTTATAAAGGATTATCTAATTTGGGATTATCTGGTCTCCTAATAAGCATTTTGGTTTCGGTTATTATCTATAGATAGGTGAAATATATAGTTCATCTTTTTTAAATTATTTTATTCTCTACAAGTTGATTTTATCCCTTCAGGTATGACCAATTCATCTTTAGTAATCTTTTCTAGGAGAAACATTGAGTTTTTTATAGAAATTTAATAAAAGATGAAACTCTAGATGAAAAGTTAGTATGTTTGATTATGTTTTTATTCTATGTAGTTAATGGATTCCCAAACTTTATGAAAGGGATATTAAAACAATAAATTTTGTTAATTTACTTTTCCTACTAGGGAATCAATGTTCATTTAACCTATAAACAGTTTGTTGTTATTTGGTGGTTAACATTCTCTTAATAATGTTTTCTACAACTCTCCACTAGAAGGTGATAGAATTTTTCTCTTATATATCCCTCTCTTCTAACATGGAAACCTATTTTTTGATATCTCGGGTGACCTTTTTACTTATCTTTGTTTTTTTAAAGTGATAGTTTTATGGACTCTTTTTCTGATGTGGGACTTTAAATATTGTTTCAAAGCCCAATTTTAAAATTATGAGGATGCAATTTCCAAAAAGGGGGGAAGGAAGTAATGACTCAAGTATTTATAGAAAAATACTTTTTAATTTTAATTAATACTTATGAAAAATATATTAATTTTACGTTAATGTTGATGGTTTTCTGGATAATGTACTTGACACGAAACATGGGGTGTCTCCAAAATATTACATTGCACACAACATTGAGATATACAAAAAAATAATATAATAATATCATTATTTTAAATGTTAGGTAATGCATAATTGTTGTATTGGCAGGAATGAATGGATCTAACTAAAATATGATTATACATGATTGTTAAATGTCTTTACATTTATCCAAAAAAAATTTGAGGTATAAAATTATAATGAATCTGATTTTAAGCATGAAATACACTAATATTTTAAAGAGGACATTTTACAGACTTTTGATGGAGAACCATTTTTTAATATATTTTTCTCACATTAATATGTTATATTTATTAAAATTTAATTATTATTTATAATAGGTACATAAAGACGTACATTGGATGAAATTTTGGATTTTTTCTGATAAAATTCATTTTTTTAATAATGATAAATACTGCATATTAAATCAAGAATTCCTTTTAATATGATTTATTTATATAGTTATATTTTACTTTTAATTGGTTTTAAAGTGAATTTAGATTATATTTTTACAATTTAATCCAATTTTGTTCATAGTGGTAATTTTAATTTGAAATTTGACATAAACACATGTCAATATTTTGATTGTCGTTACTTCTCAAAAATGAGCTTTTTTGTTCTCACAATGGAAATTAATTTTATATTAATTAATTTAACGTTTGTTTTTTTAATTTTTAAATTTGGATTAAATATTTGTAATTAAGAGGTCCAAATTGTGTAAGTAGGTACCTTTTATTTTACGACATTCAGAATAGTAACTTTAGTAATTATTATATTTTCCATGGTTAAAGGGTAAATCTAATAAATAATGGTAACAATATAATATTATAATAATATATAACTACACAAAATAGTTTCCTAATAATATTTTATGATACATTTCCGACCATGGGCATCCTTGGGATTATTTTGGGACACCCTGGAGCCACATGGAAGTGAAAATGACATTTATTAAAAAAATAATTTAATGTAAAGAAAAATGCAACATAAAAATTTTTGTTTTAGTATAAAATTTTTTATTTTGGCTATTACAAGTGTTATATTCTACTTTAAATATAAATTTGAAAGATAAAATAATTTCATATATCCTGGAATTTTAGTAATAATTTCTATACATCATATAAATAAATTTATTTATGACAAACTGATAACGTAGTAATTACCTTATTAATGAATGATTTAACTAAATGAGATTATAAATATTAAAATAAATTTATTTCAAAACTTTTGCTACCATAAATTATTTTTGGGGATGAGTGTGACTTTTTATCTTTGAATAAATTCTGTTTGTTTAAATAATCAAGTTGTAATGAAATTTTGAAAAGTCATGATATGAATAGTATAAAAATTTACATAAATTTTGTCTTTAAAACAAATATTAATTTATTAAACAATATAATAGTCTTAAAAAAATAAGATTCGGAAAAATGACTTATATATTGTTTAACATGTCACTAATTAAACCCTTGTGGTTCTATTTGAATTTTCTGGTAAATATATTAACCATATAGTATGAGTATATAAGAAGACATGGTAGGATTTAAATTAGTTAACTAAGGGTTAAATAAAAATAATAAGGTTAATTTTGAAACCCAAACATGTCTAAATACTATTGTTTTAAAGGATTTATAACAAAACTCACCATATCATAGAATTAAATGAATTGGATACATTTTAAAATAAAAATTTAGTTAATAATAAAATAGTATTTCAAGAAATTCCTAATGTACCCCTCCTCCCTCTTATAAAAAGACACCACCTAAAACCCCTTAATCCCAAATATCAAGACCCATGGCTCATCCAAACTCTGCAAAAATAAGCTCCAAACATCCCTATCTTTTTCCTATTATAATAACCATGATCAAAAGAAAATTAAATAAATCCTTTAAGCTTAAATTCTAAAATAGATACAGGTTTGAGGTAATGTATCTATCAAGCTTAATACATTTATTTTCTTTCTCCAACCCCCTAAAATGTATTTATTACATTATTTTATAAAAAAATCATTATATTCAATATAGTTAGATTTTTATGATAATTACTATAACTACACTTACACACACATCTATCTAATGGATTTAGAACATATTGTTTCTGTGGATGGAGAACTACTGCCTCAGGAAATGATGATTGTTCAATTTTCTCCTACTAACTCTCTTAGAAAACCATTATGATGGAAAGTTTATTATATATGATATTTATTTTATCTCTATGGTTCATAAATTATCATTTATATCACTTCATTATGCTTTTCATGTTGTATAAATACGATAATTCCATTTCAGTAAGTGCGTACTACCACCCCCTCAAAGAGATATGACTCTTTTATGATATAAATGAAATGTATAATGGATGTAATTAATTAAATTATGTAACATGTATAAAAAATTATAATATATTGGAATTATAATATATAATTTTATCAATATGTTATCATGAATTTAAATATCAAATAGAAATGAATGTATTGTACATGCATAGATACGACTTACCATCTCCATGAACGGTGTGTTTCATTTATTATCTCCAAATGTCATGGAATGTTATAAATTTAGATATAAAGGATATATATGATATTTCTGATATCGAAATCATGAATATCATTCTGGTGATAATGGATTTTTGACCACATGGATAATTTTTAATTATAAAAAGTTCATTTTTGACTCATGTACCGAACATCGACAAAATTGCCGATATGAATAGGAATAATTATTTGATTTTTATTGAAATGTAATAAGTCATATAAAAGGAAAAAATAAATTTGAAAAAATGTTATGAACCAAGCATAAATTTTCATATGTTTATTATTCTGGAAAATAATTAACAGAAAAGATAAGTTAGACACAAGGTAAGGGGACTTGTTAACCAAATTTCCATTCATTGGGTTAAACATGTACTTCTTGATTATTTCGTGATTTGGTAATGTGAGAAATATATTTTCATATCCATTCATTTGTTTATACTTGATAAATTTTTATTTATATTGAATACACACAATTGATCTATTTTATTTACATCATTATATTTATAATGGATTTCATCTCAATCTCCTTTCATTGAGGCATATGTTGATGTTGTGCACCTTTATTATCCTATAATGATTATATACAACAATTTTAATCATTATATAATTCTCATGATATTTAATGTTTTGATTAATGTTAATCCTTAATTATTTTAATTTGAATATTTCTCATGCCGAAAAGGCCTCTTAACCTAAAAAATCATTTTTACTGTTTTAATGATTTATTCATTTAAAACATTATATTTCATGTCCATGTTTTGAAATTGGGTTTTAAGAAGTTATTTATATGGAAATGAATGTTTTAAATTGGAAATTTTTCCAATGGATTCCATGTGGTATGGGAAGCTTGGATTAAAATTTCTCTTTATTAAGTGTTTTAAATGTTTTTTGAAATGTATTGAATATTTTAATATCTTGAATTGATTTCGTGTGACTGAAAATATTTTTTTTTTAATGAAATGTTGATATTTGAAAAAATTTATGTGTTATAATTATATAGTGTTACTTGGAAATTTTACGGGAGGTTACGCGATAAACCAATGATAGGTGGTTACGTGATAAACCAAATGACGGGTGGTCCCATGATAAACCATGAATGGGTGGTTATGTTATAACCTCCAATGCATTGTATATGGAATTTATCCGTATGGCTATTCCATTTAGTGATATGTGTGGATGTTGACCATAAGTTAATTCCATTTCAATATGTTTAGGCCCCAAGTAACCTTTTTATGAGGTATGTTCCTTTCTATGGTCTTTATAGTAATATTTTGGTAACAAAAAGGGTATGCAATGAGCATATATAAAGTGAAGTGTTTTTGCTACTTCCTAAAGTTGAAAGGTAATAATTTATGATAATGTATTCATGGTTTAATTGTTGTTTTGAAAAACAAACAGATTTCATTCTTTATGTATCCCTTACTGAGCTTTTTGTACTAATCCACCATTTAGAAATTTTTTTCAGGGGACATAAAGATAAATTTAATGAAGGATGGGATCAAGGAAAATTCATGTTGTTTAAATCATGGTACTAAACATGTCTCTTCTTAAATATTTTTTGTTTTATAAAAAAATATGGATAGTGGGTAGAATTGTATACTTGTAATATTCATGTCCTTATGTACAAGATATGACCTAATTCTATTATGCTCTAAAATTGAAAGGATATTAAATGTGAATTATTAACCTAATTCTTGATTATGTAGTCTTTACGATAGAGGAATTACAAGAAAACCTAAAATAAAAGCTATCATAGCTATCATAAATAATTAAATATGATTAATAAATTAATTTTATTAATATCCTATTTAAATAAAAATCTAACTAATTTACATGCCTCTTTATATTTATCCAAATAATTACCAATTAATTCTAGCATTGCATTTCTCACCAATTTCATCTAGAACAACATGATAACAAGAATATGATAGATATCAAACCATCTAGAAAATCATAATGTGAATCGTTATCATGGTGTAAAGAAACAACATGTGATAAAACCAATTATTTTAACTTGATTCATGTATTTAATTTTGTAAATTCCATTTTGATTCAAAGTGCTAAAACATGATAGCTCTAAAGTTTGTCATAAAATAATAGAGAAGTAATTAATCCCCTACCTTAAAAGGTTTATGACGTTCTTGTCTAGAGAACAGATCAATGAAATGGATCACGGTCGCCTTCCCCGCAACAACAACATCCACATGAGGATGTCACGACACAGCCACAACAACAAAAACCAAGTGAAACTCTATTAGAACACTAGAGAGCATGTACCATGGAATTGAAAAGTGAAACAAGAGAAAACAGATCAAAGGAATCCCTGAAACGATGGAAGATCTTAAGTTGAATCAATGGTGGATGGAGGAAAAAATACCATGATTTATCCTAGCTGGAGAGATCTCTAAAACACCACGGTGGGTCCTACTGGGTTACTTAGGATGAGAGGAATGGAAGCCTGATCCATAGGTTTTGAAAAACCTGAGTGGTTGGGTGTCTTTAAAGGACATAGAGCTGGTGCAGTCCATAGTGTATACCTCTCTATCATGACATGTACCACCTCATGGACAGATTACACCAACAAATGTGTTACCTAGGTGCATTGTTATATTTTTCTAATACATTAATGGTTGGAATTATGTAGCTCTTGTTCACATTGTGTATCCCCATAGTTTTTAGATTCACGCAACTGAACACCTCTAGACATCCTCAGAGCCTTCTTTGAGAACCTTGGTTTCCGAAAAAACTCAAAATTTCAATCCATGCGGATCTGATCCCTTACATTAGATACCTCTCAAAACATGAATGTACTCAAGAATACAATACCAACCAATAGAATAAACAAAAAAATAGTTGTCTGAACAACCACCCTACGTGATACCTCTCAATACATTTTCCACAACTCCTAAATGCTCTCCTAGGGTAGATACCTATCAAAGAGCTCAAGACACAACAAGAAATAAAGGAAATCCATCTCATAGAAAGAAATGGACTACAACTACAAAACTAGCATCATAATAAAGTCTTAGGTAAACACCAAATAGATAGGGATACTGAGCGTGTATCTACGACTCACCTTCATATGTACTCTACTCAACACCACCATGCTGCCATAAGACATGATGCAAGGGGATATAATGCCCACAAAAAACCTTTTCCTTGATGTCCTAAATCTTTACAGGCTGCTCCTCGAGTGTCTTGTCATTGTCAACATCGATTTCTCCCCAAGATATGATGAATGAGTCATCTTGAAAATAGAAATGTAGTTGTGACATAAGAAAAACATAATGTTTCTAGTTCATATATGGGGGAATTTCTAACTGATATTCCACAGCTCCAACAAGAGAAAACACCTCAAAAGGCCCAAAAAACTAGAGTTAGAGTTTACACCCATGGCCAAGCCTTCACTTCCCAAAATGGAGAGTCACCTTTAGAACGAAATATTAATTCATAAAATTATATTTTAATTTTCTAAACAATATGTTTCTATTAATTACTATTAAAATATTTTTATCTAAAAACAATGGTATTATAATATTTATAAATGAATATATATATATATATCTAATGGTTATATAAATTAAATTTGACCTATATTATTGTATAGAGAACATTTTTATTTTAGAACCTATTCATTTTTTTATTTATGATTAATATTTTTTGTAATAGAATACATATTTAGTGGTATTTGTTAAATAATTTCACACGGATTATTTATATAGTGTAATGAGATTTTATTTGTAACATTATACATTGAAATTAAATGTTTTTTTATTGACGTATCTCAAAAAATTAAAATCTATTACATAGATATGTGTTTTCATTATTTATATAATCCTCAATAATTTATAAGGATATTAGGAAATAATCTTGGATCACCCAACCCTGTCACCAAAGTCAGCTCACCACAACACATGATGTGCAGTTCTAATCACCATGTCATTCCAGCTAGTTATAGGTCTTCAATAAGACAATGTGATTATTATTTCACCCTTAAAAAATAAATAAACAGTTAGTATAATTTTTAATTTAATAATGAATGTTCCAACTAATTGATATACTTAAGTGAATGTATAATAAAATATTTTAAATAAATGATAAAACTAAACTGGGAATAACTAATATAAAAAATAAAACTCACATTCAAAAATAAAACATTAAAATTATTTCATATCATTTACTGTTATAAGGGATTCTAATATCTATTGAAGTATTCAATTTACAATAAAAGGTTCCTAAAAAACTATAAACACATGAAACATTGAGGAATTATCCAATTTATCCATTCTCACCACCACATTCCAAAACAAGCATTAAATGGATAAATAATTCATGTTATTTGGAGATAAATCATTTTATAAACATTATTATGAATATACATAATCTATATATACACTGAGATCTATATGTATGGAGCGAAACACCTATTCCAAATTGGATTTCATCAATTTAACTATGTTATTCATTTTATAAACCTTCCTTCAAATTCAATATTCAAATAAATTCATAAAATATTACTTACTAAATGGGAAAGATATAGAGAGAGGGTGATATTGTGGGAGTTATGAATATAAATGTTCAAAAACCATTCAATATAATAGATTAACCATTTTTGTAGCATTCAAAAATTATCATACAATTTTGAAAAGTTAAAAAAATTGAATCCTTCAAAAGATATACCTTTTAATTTTATAAATAATTTCTTTTTATAAATCTATATTTAAAAACTATTTAAAATATAGATAATGTAATGTCCCGGACCTCTTTGGTCCATTCCTTTGTGAAATGTGGTGCTGGAGGTGTGCCGGGAGGTCAATGTGACTTGGGGGTGCATTTGGGTGGAATTTTATGGAAAGCTAAAGGGCACTAGCTTCTACATGGTTGGCGAACAGTTTGGATAAACCGTGCGACCAAACCATGCAAGGTTGGTGTTGGAGGCAGTGTCTAACGCACAGTTAGCGCATGGTTTGGATAACTATGTGGACTAATCATGTGAGTAGTGTTTGGCAAGGTAGAAACTAACGCATGGTTAGCACACTGTTTGTTAAACCGTGCAGACTAACTGTGCGAGCACTTAAAGTTAGATCCTAAAATTTTAGATCTGAACTCTTTTCACTCTAAATGGTTCGTTTAAGCCCCTAAGCTGCCATAACTCAGGATTACCCTTCCTCGGAGGTATAAGAACCTCTCCCATGCAATTTGGAGGAGATTCGAAGGCTTTTCTTGGAAAATCGATGCCATTTTCTAGGGTTATGTGATCGTTCTTGCTTGATTTCCTAGATCTACTTAGATCTATTCCTTCTCTTCTCTCGGTTTCTTAGATCAGTGCCCGTTATGGGTATATCTAAGAATGTGGATGTCGAATATGTTGAGCTTTGGTCTTGGTTATGTTAAGAGTGGATATCTAAGGAGGACTCATGGAGAATCGACCCGGTTTCTTGAGCATTCTTCGACCGTCGTGGTTTCGTCAAAAACCATAGAGGTAGGGATCTTACCTTCGTCCCACTCTAACTTTTGTGCATCATGTGGGGTGGGTATCCTGTTTTTTTATGAGATACGGTTTAACTAGTAAATAAAGATAATAAATGTTCAATGAACTAGTTTGGGGAGATTTTTGTTGGTATTGTTGTTTTATTTCCATCAATGCTTCTACATTGATTATGTTGTGAATTTAATGGGCTTATTCCCAATGAAAATCACGGTCATTGGGGGACATTTCATGCACCATTAGATGTTTCCTTGTTTTTCTGGATTACATCGTGGATAGAATTCATAGAATGTGGAAATTTGATAATCATGTAATATTGGATGATTAAATGAATCCCTAGAACCCTTGTATGATCACCCGATTAAATTAAATGAAAGAATGATTTTTGTGGGCACTGGATGGGGTTTAATTATGTGAAGGGGTGTTTCTTGGGTTGTTGTGGAATGGGTGAGCAGCAGGGCTGTGGTTGGATTTGTTGTGGGTTGGCGTGTATCATATTGTTGGGACGGGCTGCAGAGCTCTGGTGAATGGTATTGAAGGGATAATGATGTGGTACCAGTATTATTTCTGAGGTATTTGTGGTTGCAGTGGTTTGTAGTAGGGCAGTAGGGATGGGTTGTGCATATGAATAAAAGTGGAAGAGTTATCAAATTAACTGTGGGGCATGGTAGTTGATTAAATACGTAAAATCAGTGGAATTTATTGGCAGATAAAAGAAAATGGTTTTCTGTTGCTTGTGTTTTCCCTAACATTATATATGGTTGTCATGGATTTGTTTTTTGAATTTTTGATCTAGTTTGGTTGTTGTTAGTTTCTCAGTAGTTAAGGAACAGATAAACTAAAACTGTTGAAACATGAGAAGCTTAATGGGCGTTTGGGGCTATTCATTTTGTGCATACTTTCGTGGTAGCAGTGTCAAGGCATGGGCTCCAATCTTTTGTGTAGAAGCCTTAGCATGGGATGAGTGGTTGATATAATTATAGAAATATGTACGTTTTATGTTTCTTTATGCACCCCACCCATATTGAGAACCTCGTGCTGAACACCCGTGGGATGGGGGTTAGATTCTCAAGCATCCAAAGTATTGTTGGTTACTGTTCATCCCGGTGCTCCCTCGTACATGTTCTATAGCCCAAGATCCTTCAGACAGGTTACGACAGATGCTCCCCAAGTGTCTTCGGAATGAGGATGTTATATGTTCCCATGTGTCTTCGGGATGAGATGTGGTTATGGGTGAGGATTGAGTGCCGGTGGAATGCGGGATGAGATGTGGTTATAACCGAGGATTATGTGCCGGCGGGATACTATGAGCTTCGTATGGCTAGGTTGTAGCACTAGCCCAGGAATAGGGGGAAGCATCAGAGCATTAGGCATGAGGCCTTGAGCAGTATTCAGTGGGAAGGTGGTGCGGGGTACCAATAATTTGATAATATTACTATACTACTCTATTGACTTGTGATATTTGGTGAGTTTGGCTTGTATGGTTGGGTGGATAGATTCCCTACTAGGCTTTGGTTCCATCTATTTTCTCACAGGGAATTAGGATGTCTCCCCACCTATGCACGAGAGCATTAGGTATCCCTACTGAGTATAGTTGTATGCTCACCCTACGTTTACATTCTGGTTTTTAGGAGGACTTTAGGGACCGTGTGGTACCTTTCTAGTTGGGCATTAGAGATTTGTTGGTTGCAGTATTTTCATTCCTTTTGTGGTACCATGCTTTGGATATTTTTTTGTACTTTTACATTGTTTCCTAATTGTATAAAACATTCATTTGGGCTTGGTTATGGGTTTATTTTCATTTAATTGTTACTTTTTCTTTTGGTGTTTGACTCATCCTATTTCCTGATCATAATTAATAAAAAGGGTAATGCCTCCCATAGTTGTAAAAACTCATACCCTTGGTGCTAGTCGCCACTCCAGGGCCTACTGGAGGCGGGGCTTGGGGGGTCATCATCTACCATTCACTATTTCCAGCTCAGGAGGGGCATCATTTGGGGGAGGGGATCATGATAGAATTGTATCATAGGATGGGGGTTGAGAGATAGGATGAAGTCTGGATATAGGCAAAGTGAGGATTGCTTGTGATGGTAGGGAAATAGTGACGGGTGAACTTTGAGCATGATATAGGCTAGGGAAGACTATCTAGGACACGGGATTTTAGGGCCCCCCGTGATCTGATGCAGGGACTCTGGACCTACCGAATGACCAAGTGAGGCCACACTGATTGTAGGGTAGAGACCATAAGAAAGGTACATGGATCATAATGACTTGTGTTCTTGTGTTGCTGAGGCATTTAGTGGATTTCAAATGAATAAGGAGTCTAAGAAAATTTAAGAACAATATTCTATAGTACTCGGGCTTAGGAATTGCTTGTTTACCTTGCAGCTATGGAACCTGAGATATGACCACGAGTAGTGAGGGTGATCGAGGCCCAGGAGGTTGACTTGGCTGATCAACAAAGGGCAGACTGAGAGGAGGAGGACGATCAGTGTCAGAAGACGCTTCGAGACATTCAGCGTAAGGCTCTCGGGAAGTACGAGGGAAACATCTCAGACATGGAGACAGAGAGCGGGCTAGAGTATCTGGTGATAGCTTTCAGCTAGATCCGAGATCCGACGGAGTATTGGGTTCCTCTAGCTGTGAGCCAGATGCATGGAGCAGCGCGTTAGTGGTGGATTCTTTATCTTTGGGATAATAGGGAGGCTGAGGTCACATGGACTGACTTCGAGAAAGAGTTCCTGGTGTAATTCCTCTCTTCCACGATGAAGGCTGATAAGAGAAAAAACTACTCTCCCTTCAGCATGGGATTTTGTGAGTTAGAGATTTGGGGATCATGTTCAAGGATCTCCATCGCTTTTCTCCCAACCTCTTTCCAGATGAGGAGTCTCAGGCGAGATGTTTGGAGGAGGAACTTCGGCCTTCTCTCAAGTATTCTATTACTCCCTTCACCCTACCAACATACATGGAGGTCCAGAAGAAGGATGATGTGGTGCAAAGGATGCACACACTGGGAGGTGTGTCGCGAGAAGGAATCTAGTTGGGCTCATCAAAGGGGAAAGCCGCCTATAGCAGGCTTCCAGAATCAGTGCCCTCTAGGTTCCGACCAGCAGGGAGCAGGCCTCAGCAGTACCAGTTCCAATCTCCAGGTCCTTTCAATTTTCCTTCGAGGCTGGGACCAAGGTATTTCATATATGTCAGCCATGGGCACCTTCAGAACCAGTTCCCAGACCAAGTAAAATACAGTGGAGGTGGACCTGTACAGCACCCGCCTCAGCCACAACTGTTTCTAGCCAGGCCCTTCTAGCAGCAGCAGCAGGGGCAGCGATCTATCGCTCCTCTGTGTCAGGAATTGCAGGAGGAGGCCGACCTCGGGGCGCTCCTCAGGGACCTCGACCAGGGCGTGGTTGGGGAGGTGGCTGACAGCTGAGAGGCAGAGGAATTGGGTGTGGGTAGATGGACGTCGTAGAGGTAGTTGTTCCAGTAGATCCAGAAGTATTTCGAGGTACGATAAGCTTGTTTAGTACCCTTTCATTTTCATTGTTTAATTCAGGAGATTCCCACTCCTTTGTTGCGCCCAGTCTAGCCTGTTCCTTGGGCCTAGACATAGAGACACTTCACGTACCCCTAGTTTTGAGTATGCTAGTCGGAGGTCAAACCATATTGTCTTGTGTTTTATGAGGTTTTAGGTTGATGTTGGGGCCACACCAATCCAGTGGAGATCTCCTCTTACTGCAAATGCAGCCATATGACGTCATTCTAGGCATCGAGTGGCTGTTATCAGTTTGTGCCGTCAACGATTGTTTCTGAAGAAGGGTTGTGTTTTCAGACTCGGGTGGCTGACGTGTGACTTTCATTGGCGATCAGGGTTACCTGGAAGGTAATCGGAAAGTGGAGCCCCACCTTTCATTGTTAGCTGAACTGTCAATGGAGTCGGCGAATATAGAAATGGTGGAATTCCCGGGAATCATCGGTGAGTTTATGGGAATCTTCCCTGAAAAGGTGGTGACCCTACCCCCTCGACGTGATGTTGAGTTCCTAATAGACATGAAACCTAGTTCCTGTCCGATTTTGATGGATCCCTATCAGATGGCACCTTCTGAGTTGCTTGAGTTGCAGATTTAGATTGACGATATGATAACGCAGGGTTTTGTTCGACCAAGTGTGTCACCTTGGGGTGCGTGCTGATGCAACAGCAAGGGGTCATCTCTTATGGGTTTAGTAAGTGACGTCCTCATGAACGTAACTATGCCACCCACGATCTAGAGCTTGCGGAGATTGTGTTCACACTGAAGTAGGGGTGGCATTACCTCATTTGGGAGTGCTTTGTGGTCTTCACGGATCACAAGAGTTTGAAGTATATCTTCTCCCAGTGGGACCTGAATTTGCGACAGTGAAGGGGGAAGGAGATCCTTCCGGTCTATGAATTAGAAATCTCTTACACCGAAGGAAATGTAAATGTGGTGGTTGGCACATTCAGTAGGAGTAAGGACGCCATTCAAAAGTTGGCGTATGTCTGGAAGGCGATGGAATAATTAGTTGCGCTACACCTCGGTGTATGGGAAGATGGTGGTAGAGGTTTTCTGTTACAGATGATAGTGCAGTCCTCCCTACTATGGCAGGTGGAGGAGTCTCAATGGGGAGACATAGAGAGTGAAGTGATGTGTGATCGGGCTAGCCAGGGAAATTCCCTGGAAGAGTGGTCGGAGGATGGTCTGAATCAGATGCTTTTTCGGGGGATGTTTTTTGTTTTAGAGTAAATGTGCCAGAGAGTTCTTGGTGATTTCCACAACTCACCCCTGTAAGTACACCCGGGAACTTACAAAATGTACTAGGGCTTGAGAGGGCAGTTCTGGTGGCCCTGGGTGAAATGGGAAGTAGCAGAGTTCGTAGAAAAGTGCATCATGTGTCAGCTGGTGAAGGTTGAACACCATGGCCCAGGAGGTCTGTTACAACCATTAGATGTCCCCGAGTGGAAGTGGGATGAAATCTCGATGGATTTCGTCACGAGACTGCCCAGAGTTCAAGGGGGTAGTGATGCTATCTGGGTAATGGTGGACTGGTTGATGAAATCATCCCACTTCCTAGCAATCAAGGAGTCATGTACAGTTGAGGTACGTGCTCAGAGGTACGTGAATGAGGTGGTGAAGTTGCACGGAGTTCCGAGATCTATAATCTTCGACCGGGATACCCAGTTTACCACATGGGTCAAGAGAGGATTACAACATGCTTTTGGAACCTGGCTATGCATCAGTACTACTTTCCACCCCCAGACAGATGGGCAGACATAGCACACCATCCAGACATTAGAATATATGCTACGAACATGGGTTTTGGACCTTCGAGGACCATGGGTACAAAACTTTCCTCTAATATATTTCTCTTAAAACAACGGCTATCACTCTACCATTGGCATGTATCCTTTTGAAGCTTTGAACGGGAGGTCGTTCTGCTCGCCCATATGCTGGACCGAGGTTGAAGAAGTAGGTGTTCTTGGCCCGGAGGTGGCACAGAGCATGAAAGATATGGTTCATCTTATACGAGAGAGGATGAAGGCCGCTCATGACCGGAAGAAGTCATACACCAAGAATAGGAGGAGACCCTAGGAGTTCAAGGTTGGGGACCACGTGTTCTTGAAGGACTCTCCTCAGTGCGGGCAGCGAAGATTTGGAAAGAGAAGCAAGCTTTCTCCTAGGTTCTTCGGGCCCTTCGAGGTGTTGCGGGGGTTTGGCGAGGTGGCTTATCAACTAGTGTTTCCACCACCACGGAATAGGGTGCATGATGTCTTCCATGTGTCTTAGCTCTGTCAGTACCTGCACGACGATTCACACGTCCTCGACTAGGGAGAGCAAGATATCGGGGACAATGCAACGTTCATGGAGCAACCCGTGATGATCAGAGGTCGTGAAGAGAGGGTGCTTTGTGGATGAACCATTCCTTTGGTTCGTGTGCTATGGAGGAAGGGTTGTCTTGAGGATAGTACCTAGGAACGTTAAGCACAGATGCGTGCCAAGTTCCCAGAGTAATTTTTATTTTTATCTTGTTTTGTTTCATACCTTTTTACGACGTAATGCCTGACCTAGTTAACTATGAAATGTTGTTAAAGTGCGTAAGAAGTGTCCTGACATGTGGGGAGGGGAGGTCCTGATACATAGTTAAGTCACAATAAAGTGGATGCGCCTAAACCCACATGGGCGAGTCAGTGCAGCCCAGAGCAGATAGTATCTTAACATGGAGGAAGGAAAACACCTCACCCACATGACCGGATGGTTTAATCTTTTACCTTCCGTAGTTTCACGGGGGAGAGGATTATTATGTTTGTGATTGTTCAAGAGATAGGTGATGAAGTGGGGGGGGCACTCCTTGGTAATAAGGAGGTTTTCCCCTGAGAGGTATCTTTCAAGGAGGAGTAGTTCGGACCCCTCTTCTTTCTTTAGGTGGGTTTTTGGATTCTCGAGGACAAGATTGTTTTGAGAAGTATATGATGTAATGGAGCAGACCCCTCCGGTCCATTCCTTTGTGAAATGTGGTGTTGGAGGTGTGACGGGAGTTCAAGGTGACTGGGGGGAGCGTTTGGATGGACTTTTATGGAAAGATAAAGGGCAATAGGTTTCGCACAGTTGGCACAGGGTTTGGCTAAACCGTGCAGCCAAACCCTGCAAGGTTGGTGTTGGAGGTAGTGGCTAACGCACGGTTAGCACACGGTTTGGCTAACTATCCAGACTAACCGTGTGAGGAGTGTTTGGAGAGGCAGAAGCTAACACACGGTTAGCACACAGTTTGTTAAACCGTGCGGACTAACCGTGCGGGCACTGAATGTTAGATCCTAAAATTGTGGATCTGAACTCTTTTGCATCTAAATGATCTGTTTAAGCCCCTAAGTGGCCATAACTCGGGATTACCCTTCCTTAGAGGTAGAAGAACCTCACCCAAGAGTTTTGTAGGTGATCCGGAGGCTTTTCTTGGCGAATCGAAGCCTGTTTCTTAAGGTATGTGATCGTTATTGCTTGATTTCCTAGATCTACTCAGTCTCTTCTCTCAGTTTCTTAGATCTACGCCCGTTATGGGTAGATATAAGTGCATGGATGTCGAATATGATTAGATTTGGTCTTGGTTGTGTTAGGAGAGGATATCTAAGGAGGATTCGTGGAGAATCGACCCGATTTCTTGAGCGTTCTTCGACCGTCGTGGTTTCGTCAAAAACCGTTGAGGTTGGTATCATACCTTCGTCTCTATCTCTCTCACTTTTGTGCATCATGCGGGGTGGGTATCCTCTTGTTTTATGAGATATGGTTAAACCGGTAAATAAAGATAACAACTGGTTAAAGAACGGGTATGGGGGGATTTTTGTTGGTATTGTTGTATTGTTTAAATCAATGCTTCTCCTTCGATTATGTAGTGAATTGAATGGGATTATGCATACTAAAAATCAAGGTCGATGGGGGCCTTTTCTTGTGCTATTAGATGTTTCCTTGTTTTTATGGATTTTTTCGTGGATGGAATTCATAGAATGTTGAAATTGGTTAATCATGTAATGTTGGATGATTAAATGAATACATGGAACCCTTATATGTTCACCCCAATTAAATTAAATGTAAGAATGAATTTGGTGGATGATGGTTGGGGTTTAATTATGTGAAGGGATGTTTCATGGGCTGCTTTGGAATGGGTGAGCAGCGGGGCTACGATTGTCCGGGTTGTGGGTTGGCGTGTATCATATGGTTGCGATGGGCAGTGGAGCTGCAGTGAATGGTATTGAAGGGATAATGATGTGGTACAAGTATTGTTTCCGAGGTGTTTGTGGTTGTGGTGGTTGGAATCAGGGATGCAGGGTTGGGTTGTGCATATGAATAAAAGTGGAAGAGTTAACAATTGAACTGTGGGGCATGGTAGTTGATAAAATATAGAAAATCAATGGAATTGATTGGATGATAAAAGAAAATGGTTTGGTGTTTCTTGTGTTTTCCATAACTTTATTTGTGTTTGGCAATGATATGTTTTACGAACGTTTGATCTGGTTTGGTTTTTCTTAGTTGTTCGGTAGTTAAGGAACTGATAAACTAAAACTGTTGAAACATGTAATGTTTAATGGGTTTTGGTGATGTTAATTGTGTGCATACATTTATGGTATCAGTGTCGAGGCATGTGCTAAGATATTTTGTGTAGAAGCCTTAGGATAGGCTGAGTGGTTGATATAATTATATAAATCTGTACATTTTATGTTTCTTTATGCACCTCACCCATGTTGAGCTCCATGTGATGAACACCCGTGGGATGGGGGGTGAGATTCCCTAACATCTAAAGGATGGATGGTTACTTTTCTTCCCTGTGATCCCACTTCTAGGTTCTATAGCCCAAGATCCTTCGGGAAGGTTATGACAGATGTTTCTCAAGATTCTTCAGTATGAGGATGTGATATGTTCTCAGGTGTATTCGGGATGAGAAGTGGTTATGGTTGAGGATTGAGTTCCAGGGGAATGCGCGATGAGATGTTGTTGTAGCCAAGGATTGTGTGTTGGCGGGATACTATGAGCATCGTATGGCAAGGTTGCGGCACTAGCTAAAGATTTGTGTGGCCAGGTTGCGGCACTAGCTCAGGAAGAGGGGGAAGCATTAGAGTGTTAGGCTTTATGTCTTGAGTAGTATTCAGTGGGAAAGTGGTGCGGGGTACCCATAATTTGATAATATTACAATACTACTCTATAGACTTGTGATATTTGGTGAGTGTGGCTTATAAGGTTGGGTGGATATATTCCTTTCTATACTTTTGTTCCTTCTGTTTTCTCACGGGGCATTAGGATGTCTCCCCACCTATGCACAAGATCTTTAGGTTTCCCTACGGATTATACTTGTATCCTCACCCTATGTTTACTTTCAAGTTTTCAGTAGGACTTCAGGGAACATGCACGACCTTGCTAGGTGGGAATTGGAGTTTTGCTGGTTGTAGTTTTTTCTTTCCTTTCTTGGTACCGTGCTTTCGTGGTTTTCTTGTATTTTTACTTTGTTTCAGTATTGTATAAAACATGCATATGGGCTTGGTTATGGGTTTATTTTCATTTACTCGTACCTTTTTATTTTGGTGTTTGACTCGTCCTATTTCCTGATCATAATTAATAAAAAGGCTAATGGCTTCCATAGTTGTGAAAACTCATACCCTGGGTGCTAGTCTCCACTCTGGGGCCTACTAGAGGAGGGAATCGGGGGTCATCATCTTCCTTTAACCATTTCCAGCTAATGAGGGGCATCTTTGGTGGGAGGGGGTCATGACATATAATGATAATACATAATCCATAATTGGAATAAACACAAAAATTAACCCACAAATATAATTTCATGTAACTTATCGTGAGTAAACCAATACAATTTATGTAGACACAAGTATCATTTTATAATAATCCATAAATTTTGGAAATAATTTTAAAAAAAATCCAAAATAGTTATCAAACAAATAATGTATCCGAATATATAATACCTTGAAATAATATATAGATTTTAGTGGATGATTCTAGACATAACGTTTTGGAATCAACTATAAGATCATGTGGCATTCTTAGAAACATTATCACACAACATACTCTTAACTAACCTCAAGAATAGAACACCACTAGAACTGGAGAGATCCTAACTTATATATTCTATATACTATGTAATTTAAACGTTCATAGAACATGTTTCAACATTACACTTGGTTTTTACCTCTCCCATAAAATAACATAATGAAGGTGAGAAAACAAATTGACAACACCATTAATGTATATCATTGAAATAACATAAAATGCAGTCTGTTATCTCAGCACCAAGCACCCATCCATGAAACATTCCATTTCATACATATAAATATTTGAAACAATATTATGATTCATAAAAAAAAATATTAAGTTTGTTTAATCATAATAAAAGGTGGATCACAAAAAAGGAACTACATATATCATGAATACCATTGTAATGGTATAAATTGGATAATGAAATATCTTTTGAAAACTATATTGTGAACATATTCATTGAAATTAAATGAATAATGAGTAACTATAATAATAAATCATTAAAATGAATTCATAAATATACCACTACATTGATTACTCCAAAAATCCAAAATATAAATTAAAACACAATGAAAATTCATATTTGTTGTACCCATCCTTAGAATAAATACTCCTGAAAAGTGGTGTCCCACTGAAAATCTTTCAGAGCCCATAAAAAGTTGGGTGTACCACCCCAATCACACCTCCTATAAGATATGTGATTGTGACTAAGATTTAGTAGGAATATAACATAATTTTGGAGGTATTATCCTATATAAACCTCCAAAATAAATAAATAAATTTATAATAGAAAAATAACAAGTTACTCCATCCTCGTGACCACTATAGAAAATATACGTAACCACTTAAAAACACAATTGAAACTGCATGTTTTAGAATGTATCATAACATGATAGACATGGAATTAGGGATACCTCCCCCTCACCACAAAACTCACAAATAAATATCTATTTAAACAATACTAAGTGTGATAATAAACAATAAAGATCTACCAAATACTATTAGGTTCCATCTCTAAATATGTTACATGAACTCTAATTCCACTAATAATATATCATAAGTTGTGTATCTATTTACCAAAAACATTAAATATGTGATAAAATCCATTTAGAAAAGATTATATAATAAATCAATAATATTCCCTAAACTATAAATGATAAATTAGAAGCAATTTGTTTTCAATGATAAAAAAAATTTAGTAAGTCAAATGAAATAAAGTATATAAATATTATGTAATACTTTATGTCAATGCGATATAAGAATGTCTCAATTAAGTTAGTTCTAATTGAAAATAGATTAGATCATCTATGAAACAAATTTATTTATAGTGCTAAAATGGTTAGTATTTCTTAAGTCAAATTTGTAGTTATAAGTTGCTCCACAAACACAATCAAGGAATTCCTAATGTGTCACCAGGATTATTTTTTTCAGCTAGAAAACATTTTTAACTTATTCATTTCCACAATAAAACAAAAAATTTTACGTTATTATCCTTGAAGTATGAGCATCATTTAAGGTAGTACTCCACCTTACATTCAACTATTTCCTTATCACCATTCACAAATCAAACATGGGAACCTCCAACAACTACATGAATAAGTGTCTGCCTAGTGAGTTTGACACCCACTCTAATAAAAACATATATATATATATATCTTGATCCATGTTCCACATGGAGTCTATATTATATGAACCATTCAACATTGAGTGAAAAGCATAAAACAAGGGACTACAAAACTTCTTGTAATGAGGACCCTCTACTCAAATTTGTATGGTAGTCCGTATCTCTTGCAGTAGTATAGGTGAATCAAACCTCGTTTAGGACAACATAGTACCAATTCAATGAAAATTTTGTTTGTCCCATTCCCAGAATCTATGGGGGAGTAATAATCTCCATAAATAGTTCGCATGGACTACAAATTCACCTAAATACACATCATAGTGACATCTTAACCCTAGGAATTATATGGACATCATGCCCAATTCTATTCTTATTCATTATAAACATGAAAAGGTTTAAATACATTCACTACCTCATATATCACACTTATAGAAGAACATTTTTGTGTGGAATATTTACATAGGCTATTCTAGACATAGGGTGAGAATATATTGAAAATACTAAATAGCCCACCACATAATACAATAATTTTCTATACATGGAGTGTGTTTAATTTTCAAATGTATTGAAACCATCATCACATTTGGTGGTAGACTACAAAAAATGTATATTTATTTACAAATCATTTATATTTCTTAAAAAAGTATGTTTTTTACTCTAGTATATACCATGTTGAATAATATATGTGTTTTTTTATTTTATGTATTTGAAGGGTTTTTGATTTCGTACACCTTATACAAAATATGGAACAATGGGTACATACAATCATTATATTAGATTGGTGAGTAATACAGTGCACTTCATATCATATTGTAGATTGGGTGTAAATATATTCCATGTATTGGGTTGGTTTATACTCTAAAAGACACATTATTTTTTAATTTATTACTACAAAATAAGTGATTTCAGATTACATAATTTTTTGTAGTATAAAATTCCAATATAAAACCATTCAATGATTAGTTACCATAAACAAAATATAATTCCGAGTTACACACTGGTTCATATTTACCTCTCTCAGAAATGAAATCCATCTCATTTGGAAATGTAAAAATTGTATAGTTTTAAAATACACTCCATGTTGCTTAGAAAATTCTCAAGTGAGATATTTTCAACAAAAAAATAATTTTTTAATTTATCTAACATTAATTCACTACAAAACCCCAACCAATGGTCCCTTTTAATTATTTTTAAAGCTCGATAGGTCATATATATCCTTTTTAAAATCCATACACTGCATCCAAAAAAACGAAACCAAGGAAATATCTTCTTCCATACACACCATGAAACCTCCCGGTTTCACCTTCTAATATTCCTCAGTTCCATGAAATAAAGGCCTTCCATCATGTCTCATATATTACTCTTCTCAATTTAACTAGAATTTCATATTAAGGTATTTTATTCTAATAATACATATCTTCATTTTTTATCTCATGTGAGGTTAATCAAATATCTACCTAGGGAGATGGTCTGTGGAGAATGGAAATAGAAGAAAAAGGAAAAAGATTGAATGAAAATGATTAATTATTTTCAAAACAAAGATAAAAAAAGTTATATTGGAATGGATCCAACAACATTTTTAATGATTGGTAATAACTAATTTTTTTAAAAAAATATTACAAATTATCCATGATGATTATAGACATACAAAAATGGATTGAAAATTATTACTAACCATTAAGTTCATCAAAAATAGATGAAAGAATTTCAAATAATGATATATATAATGATTGATAATTTTTTTCAAATCATAGTTTATCCCACCAATAATAGTTTATGTTCTGTTCAGCATTAACACATTTTTTTATCATAGTTCTGACCATGTTCCTTTGATCAATTAATGAATAAGTCTCCTCCTTATCCTCTCTCTCTCATAATATATATATATATATACATATATTGGTTTTATATCGAATTAATATATTGATACACTAGTAGAGGAAAAATAAGAGAGAATTGAAAATCACTAGAAAAGTTAATCTAGGCTTGTAAATAATAAGTATTTAATTAATTTATTCATTTAAGGACACACCCTTGTTGATACACCACATGGGGAATAGTGGAGAACCATGTTTTGATCATCCTTGGGAACAATCACATATTATTCCAAAACCATGATACTACAAATTATATATATTGACCAATTTTTGAGATATATACATCCATACGGATTTGATAATTTTTAAATTTTATAGTTCTTATAAACAATACAATAAAAATAAATTTTTAAAAAAAATAATCAAAATCTATCATCGGGTATACAAAATACATTATGATTAATAAAAAGATAAAAACATTCAATGTCATTTTATAGTGTGACTTTATAATTTTACCTAGAGTGATTCTGGGACACTAAAACTCAAAACAATGTTATCTCTCAATCAAGAAAAATTTTGATCTCTCTATCCTGCAAACATTTATAGAATTTCATCCGGTAAAAGGAAATAGAAAAATATTGCAAAATAGGGGAACATAAATTGATTTCACATATAAAATCAATCCTCATTTTCATGTAATTTCATGCTGTGAGACTCAATCTATAATTGATCTTGGTACACCATTTTTAAGGATTGGAAAATATTCTCTCATCCACTGATCTTTCATCTCTAGACCATTTTAATAAAATACATATGTATAATCATATGTTAACATTATAAGAGTTCAACCTGGATTCAATACCAAAGTACATTTCTCAGCTATAAATTTCCATCGAAATACGGTATGTAAAATAGTAAACCATTGGTATCATACATGTAATGTTATATTAATAATGAAACCACCAGTGGTAGTTTTATTCACCCAAATTTTTAAAGGAATTCCTAATGGTGGTCCCATGGAGAGATAAATATAAATGAAAAATCAATAATAATATCTATATAATGATTCATCATTAACTCCGAAAGTGTTTCAAGGAAGAATAATCTTCATGTTCTATGTAGTATACTCAATAATCTTCTACCAACTAGGAATAATAACCAATATTTAATTCCTATGAAAAAAATGTAAAAATAGTCCCTCTTAAAAAAAATTAAAATATTTCTTGGGAACATCCCATAAAAATATTTTCCTTTATTTGGTTCACATAGACGATCAATAAAAACCTAGTTGTTTATTATTTTCATCTTAATGGGAGATGTTCATGAACAACATAAAATAGAATAGAAAAATAATCAAATTTCATAGCATCCCACCACTACTCATTAGGTGTCCTGTTTATCCACAATCAAATGTGTACTACCTTGAATAAAATGATGAACATCATCTATTATATTCTTTCGCTAGATTAACACTTACTAAAAATCAAGAAAACAAAAATCAAATCCTCTAGATAAAACCACATCCTTAATTACATAGAATTATTTTCTATTTAATGGGAGTTCTTTCAATGATTCACATGGTATACCTCTTAAAGAGACATTCATTATGATGGAAATTCTATATTAGAATATTGATATTTATTTTAAAAAAACCAAAATGTAAAACCACTATTCACCTAGGGAATGAGAATACTTGATCCACCATCTAGGAAAACCCATTATGTCCATCAATTGGGAAAACATCTCCATACAAGACCACTAAATCAGGTAAACCATTATAGACATATCTAACAAAAATTATTGGTGTGGTGCTGTAACCCTAAATAAAAGGGGAAGAATTCAACAATTTTAAAAGAATAATTAATTTATTTTTGTGTATATATGTGACTTCCTACACAGGTTCCATACATAGATGCCCTAATCTAGATGGTCACATGATCTCGGTATACCTCCTTGTATTCCATAGGCTGCTAACTAGTAGTGAGTGTCTAGTATATATTTCATGTGGAGCCTATACTCTAATTATCAAGAAACACACGAACATAAATAATAAACCATATCCAAATGATAAAACTAATAACCAGAATAAAACTATAACCAATATATACCAATATCAAATTTCAAACAAAAACAATAAATAATATAAAAAAAGAAGTAGATATTTAATTCCATATATGAATCACGTATGGATTGAGAACACAAAATAAAGACACTAAAAACTCTCATTAGTATGATGAAATCATGGCCAGTTTCCTCATCCATGTTGCATGCCATCTCATCCATCTAAGATAGGGCTCCTTCCACTATCATATTGTGATTTTAGGAAGACTATTTGAGTACCAGTCACACATCCCATGTAAGGTTTGAGTAAAACGTTATAGGCCCCCACCAACGGCGTATAAAACAATATATAGAAAATAATTGTGTATTCAATTGAATATATAATAATGTAAAATAATAAAAGAAGATGTTCATATTTAAAAATATTCATTAATTAACTACATAAAGACTCAGGTTCATGAAGACACTTGAACCAACAAAATATACTTTGGCCCATCCATAGTTTGAAGCATATATAAAAATCTAATAGGTTCGTATTTATAATGTCATTCCAATTTCATATCATGACTATTTATAATTCTAGAACAATGCTAATATCATGGGTCTAGGAAATCATTACTAGAACCCCATCGACCTTTGAAAAATCATTCCATATCACAGAAATTAAAATTTAAATGCATCCATTGGTACATATAACACCATATATGGCTCCCTGTGAGTATTTAAAGAGAATTCCATTGACCTACAACTCATTTATCAAAACATCACTCACATATCCCATATATCATAATCATCAAGTTCAATCATAATTAACCTTCTTATCAAACATTTTAATCATGTATAATCATTTCATTTTATCACATCAAACAAGTGTATCCACTCTAATAAAATAAAGTAACATAAACAATTAACAACTATTTTTTTCTATATTTAAAAATATAACCCACTAAACCTTCATAGATAATCCAACCATCCCATATTTCACTTTAGAAACCAATTCATATCCACATTAATCAACCAGTTTCAATGTCCCATTAATTTATTGGCCAATTCAATTCCAAAATGTAATTTCACAATGTTGAAATTGAAATTTCAAAAATTCATACATGCAATTATAAACAAGGTTATAGAAATTATAAATCAGTCGTCCTACCTAAATGTCTTTGATGGATGTTTTTCAAATGAAAACCCCTATATTGATGCAAAAAAAGATAGGTATCAGAATATCATAGAAGATCTAGGACCAAAACCTATGATCACATTCAGATAGGAAAAAATAATTAAAACAATTTTCTAAATTAATTACAATACCGAATAAATCATTACTCATAATTAATGATGAGAGACTATTAGAGAGAGAGAGAGCCGATGGGGGATAAAATCACATACCGAATAAGAGACGATTCTTTTATCATAGCATTGATTCTCAGAAAAGGGGTTCATGGAGCCTTGGAATCCCCCCATGGGATTCTAAATTCAATCAAAATAGTTTATGAATGATGTGAGGTGAATATCAGTTAATACGAGGGTATTTTTTTATAATTTTAGGATACAAAAAATTAGGCACAAAGAGTTTTCCAAATCATGTTCCTTAACAATGTTCCCCGCCTTAGGGGTTGAATGGTTTCTTATATATGGAACATGGGTTGAAAAAGAATGTACCAACCTTAAAAACTCCACAATTGTTAGGGTTCATGTTTTTTAAGGTGTGGATAGATTTGTAAAATCTTGCAAAAACAGTTCAATACATGAAAAACCTCCCAAATTGTCTAAAATACTCCAAATTCCACACAAAAAAAATCCATCCAATATAAACTAAAAGAAGGATAAAAGAGTACCTAAATATAATCATGAAACATCTCTAAGAATGTTCTAGATCTTATAATCTCCCAACCTTATAACAGCTCATCCCAGAGATGTACCACCATGAATATCTTAGGTTCTGAGGTAAGAAGATCAAGCCTCAGAACCTACATATCTAATTCTCTCTCCCATGTTTCCTTACGAACACCCAAATACTACCATAACACTCATACTATCAGTGTGGTCTTTCCTGGAAACAATTCCTCACTACGATCCATAACATGAATGATGTGATCTACAAAGGACAGATCGATATCAAGATCAATAACATTATCATCAATCACATGATAAGGTTCATGGTGATACAACTGATGTTTTGAAATAAAAAATAAATCATTTATAATAGTAATCCATCATGGAAAATCCAATAAATACACCACTAGCCCGATTATCTCCACAATATCAAAAGTCCAACATGCTTAAGAACAAACACCCCCTTCCATTAAATTGTACATGTGACCCAATATAGGAGACACCATATGGAACTCATGATCACACATTGTAAACACATGTGGTTTCTGATTCCAATCATCATATGACATCAACCAACTATGATGTTATACATATATGTTTACTAATAATCAAAATGTTCTTTGGGATCTCCTTCATGAAACTTAGTCCCAACAACATTGACTCTCTGAAGTCTATCAAATGTAGAGGTAATCTACAATGGCCATAAATATCCTTATTCAGTTTCATCTATATAGTTATTAAATAACCATTGTTACTAGAAATCTCAATAAGATATGTGTGTTTCTCCCAAGTACCTCCATATTCTAGGATGCATGCCTATATCCTATCTTCCAAAACATGAATTGTATGTTCCAGCTACAAACCTATCAGAAGGTGGAATGTAATAATCATAAATACCTATATACAAATAACCTTATGTGATACATTCTAGATGAGTGAAGTAATACATTTTTTCATAGTATGAAACTATTCTTTGTCGATCCCTGGGTAGAAGTACTATCTCCTGAAAAAAAACATTTCCTTCTACTGATCCACTATGAATGTCTCAATGATAGACAATAAATGGAATAATTATTATAATCATTAAAAAATAATGAATTTATTGTCATTATTTTAAGTAATTTTTGGGATAACCACCATAAAATCCATGGTAACACTATCCCACATCCATTCTGACTGAAGATCAACTATTTATTGATGAAAAATATTTAAGGGAACTCACCCCAATTCCATTCCATAATATCAAATGGGTATAGAAAACCAAAAAGTAATTGATTCAAGAACTTTATATGGTGAATGATGAAACATCGGGTCACGAACCTAGTAATCTCCCTTTTCATCCCCGACCACCGAAGTTGCTGACATTTGAGAAGTTAAATATTGGTCAAATCGTGATGCAGCTTGCACTTTTATGAATTTAATATGGGAATTAACTCCTTAGACATAAATTTAGGAACAACAATATGTACCCAAAAGAAGATTTTATCTTTATCATCTATAGTTCTATTGGAAAGTGACTCCCCACAATCAAATCATTCCTTCATGTCCAAACACTCTAGGTCCTCATACTTCCTTTATCTGATCTAAATAAATTTTTTGATTCTACTGATAGTGAAATGAGGTTAATCTACTCTTATCCCTCCTAAAAAACAACATGCCTCTCATCTAGTAATGTCAGCATCATCCAATCAAAACGAGACACCTAAACTATCTGATTCTATAATTTCTAGATCAAATGATTAGAAAAACTACATACCCTTCCAAATGTTTATGTTATATCTAATTAAAATGAAATAATATTGTCAAACCATCTCTATTTTTAATGATTCAAATCTCAATAAAATAAAATGTTCCATAAACTCTTATGATCGGTGTACACCTTGAAATTATCACCAAACATATAATGCCTCCAACAATTCAACGAATAAACTACTATAGTTGACTCATAGTCATGCATATGAAAATTTAGTTCATGTAGCCTCAAATACCATTACCCATATATTTCATCTCAACCCCCCCATACATAGACACTATCCACATCTGATATCATATTAATTGCAAAAACACCATACACACATTCCATGGATTGGGTAAGATCAAGATTGGTGTGGTAGTCAACTGCTTCCTTAACTCTTAGAATATGGTATCTCATGATATATACCAGTAAAATTTTATCGCATTCTAGTTCAAGATGAAAAATAGGTTCTACCAAGTGGGAAACATATTGGATGTACATCTAATAATAACCCAAAAAAACACTTAAAATTAGATATTTCAAATAATTTCTTGTGATTCTCCTAGAAAAAATTTGTTTATACAATCACTAGGCCCATTGACACACGTTCAACCATGATTACATGAAAACAATAAATGTCCCTTGTCAAAATATTTTTGACACATAGATATATTTTAATATAGTTTATGGTCTCATAGTGTACTCAAGATGATGTTTAGATATTAGGTCTGATAGTCATGAGTCATGAAGTACTCCATGTTGTCATCCAAAAAAACAACCACAAGATGATTTTTATATGGAGGGAATATTTAGTTGAACTTTTTCAAAAAAAAATATGGATAAATGTTCAACCCAAACAACATCATGAAGAACTCATCTAGGATATACATGTTTCTGAAATTAGTATATGGTATATTAGATCATTGATCTATCCACTAAAAATAACTCGATTTTCTGTTGATCTTTGATAAAATACATGTTTTTCTCAACTATTCAAATAGATCATTGATATAAAAAAGTGAATATATGTTAATCACCATAATACCTTTAATATATTTGTTATCAAAACATAATTCCATGCTCCCTTCATCTTTCAAAGAAAAAAATACTAAATAACCCTAAGAAGAGATACTGAGGCAGATAAATCACATATTTATCATCTCTTATAATGGTGAATTATGATCATATTGCATAGATGGTGTAATTATATATAGTGGAATGGAATATAGCTGTAATCCATACATGAGATCAATAGAAAATAAAATGTATCTCTTAGGTGGAAGCCCAATGAACTCGTCGTCATAGGTTTCCTAAAACTATTCCATGACATGTGCAAGAAACATAACACCTGGGTGGTGATCTCCCACAAATACTAATGAACTTTTTCTTAACAGAATTTCTAGATATCGCACAACACATGATGAATGTAATTGGAACCCCTAGATATGTAAAGTTTTCTCTCTTATTGTAAAAATATATGTTGGATTAGTACTCTACCAACCAGTCCATACCAAAAAACATGTCCAATACTAAAATATCATGGTAGTAAATATCTTCTAAAAATTGGTACTCCCCATACTCAAGAGAACTCCCATTTCATAAACATATTTACCTTGACCATAATCACAATGGTGTTTCAATCATCAAAACCCCATTAACGAACTCCATTAACAGGCTGAAAACATTCACATTTTGTGAAGATATAAAAGGATAAGAGTATCTATTATAAGATACAGAATTAGAATGTTTTTAATCAATAAAAATAGAAACTTAAAAAGGTGTTGGTCATTCCTCGCTATCCAAATGTGTTGGATGAATGACATGGAACAATCCTATCCCTCTTTCATGTGTTTCAATCTGAGCCCGCTATGTTGTAACACTTATATAATATGGTTTCTCTTTCCTTGAGATACCATGTGCACATCCTTTACTCCTTGTACTGATGAACTCCAAAAAATTACTAATATATGGTATAGGACAACCTTTTTGTATTCTATCTCTTTATGAATTTGCTTTTACCACCCATAGGTGAATTGTTTCTTCAAAATCTATATATATTTCCCATTCTGTCACAAGATCAACACTCTACTACTTTTTATGGGAACTCTCTATGTAAGTGACAAGCCTAGTACACTGTTGGTTGTGGACACGTGTAATATCCGGAGTAATCGATCCTTTCCCAAACCAGTATACTTTCCATTTGTTTAGATTAAATTATCAAATAGAAGCTTCACACCCTTAAAATATTCACTTATTAATAATCCATTAAAAAACACCTATTATCCACTAGAATCGTTCTTCAGGGTCCCCTCAAATATGTGATCCAAATTCACTACATCAGAAAATGATTCCGCCTAAATTTGTTATAATGGGACTAAATCTTTAATTTAATACCATCATGAAAACGTTTTCCTATATTAGGCTCATCCCTTTAGAATGCTAGAACAACATAGAAAAAATTATTTATGTGACTAGCATAGTCCATCATGAACACACTACCACATTCCAACCTCATAAACTCATCTTTACACTCTTACATGAGTGAATTTGGGGAAATTTCTCCAAGAACTTATAATGAATGTGCTTCCATGCCATATTATCATGATTTAAATTCAGTGTATGGATGTCCCAATAATTATTTTCCTAAATAGAAAAAATATAATCCAACTGATTAACTCTCTTATTAACATGAATCTATGTGTATTAAAGGATTGTTTGCATTAATTCAATCCATAACTAAGCTACCTCAGGCCCTCCCCCTCTGGTAAATGTTGTGGGTTTCACAACCGGAACTCGTATGTCTTTTCAGAAATACTCTTCACAACCTGACATATGTATCATTACACAAACCGCATAATGTGATAAATGTTCTTGTGTAACTCCTCTTTGTCTCTTTACCAACACCATCAGAGCAACATGATCAACCGCTAGAGGATCATTCCTCTCCATATTCTCCTTTAATCCAATAATCAAGAGTTTTCCTAGAGGCATATATATATAATGTCAAACATATATATTAGGAATATTAATATAACATTATCACATTTCAATTATTTTTATTTTCATAAATCCATTACAATTCATCCCCCTTATCTCCACACACAGAGATAATTGAATCACTATCACTACCCTCAACCATATCTCACCTAGGTCCAGTCTCATATAGGTTTAAACATTTAAATAATTCAATGTTAATCTATAAATAGATATGGACGAGGAAGATATAATTGGGGAAAAATCACGTACCATAGAAGAGATGATTCATTAATCCAAAATTAGTGTATTTGGAATGGATTTCTACAATACTTGGTATCCTCCCAAGAGAATATCAATCTTAAAGAACTATGATTGGACTATGTTGGGGTTAATATTGTATAATACTAGGGGGTACATTAATTTTTAAAAAATTATTGGACAATTTAAAACCCATGTGAACAATTTCCTAGGAACGGGTATAGGGTTTTCCAAATCATGAACCGTAACCATGAACCCCATCTTTGGGGACAGACAGTTCATCATAAGTATAACATAATTTTTAAATCACACACCATCCATGAAAACCCCCAACATTTGAGGGTGCGCTGTTTATTGGGGCATAATTTAAGAAAACCATTTGGCAATTATGCACTACCCAAAAAACCTCAAAAAACCTTCCAAAATTATCTAAATTCACTCGAAGAATCCCAAATTTAAATCCCCAACATGATAAACAAAAAAATGGTGAGAGAGTACAAAAAACTAGCACTATACATCTCTAAAAATGGTTTGGATCTTACATGGTATCAAGTGACTTCTCATTAAAATAAACATAGACTTCCTTATTTTTGATTTTTTTCAAATTAAAATCCATAAATAATTTATCCCATCAAAATATAAGGCTCTAAATTTCATAGAAAAACTATTACATGATGAATCCAAAACAGTAAATTGATGAAAAAATACCAAAAAAATAAAAATATTGATGTAGGTTACACAAATACCGATAATATAATCCATCATTTTATACAAAAACACAAAATGTTCATCTATGTAAAATTGTATAATTCATATTTCTAATTATCGTCAAGGAACAACCATGATCCAACTATATGAGTATACATGTTTCCTTCCAATTTAAAATATGTTATACCTCCACCATTCCTAAGGAATATATTTATATTTTTACCATTTGCAGTGTAGCTGAATTCTACTTATTTATATTCTTCTGTTCTCAAAATTATTAAGAGGACACAAGTCAACACAAAATGGTGACCTCACTAACATATCCTATAAGGATGAACTCACTTATGCTGTAGGTATAACAAATATTAGATATACAACAATGGATAATAAATATAGAACAAATTTTATCTTAGGATACTAAAAGAATCTCAAATTATTGATTAAATAATTTATAGATAATAGTTCATCCATATATTTACTAGTAAATGGGTGTTTCATGATATTAAATTAAGTATACAAAAATCCATATCATATTTCACCATACAATGACATAACTTTTTACCTTAACTATATATCTATATATTACCAATCTATAATTGATAAGAACTAACTAAATGATTTTATCATGATAGTGGATCAATGAGTCATCCAAATCCAAAATGTTCTCTAACTAGTGGATCTTCCAGTCAAATGATTCTTAGTTTAATGAATTCCCTAAAACATAGAGGTTTCTATTCATAATTCCATTATCAACAAGAATTTCAATACAATTAATTACACTATTTTTTCCACATTTAATGTCCCTTATTTTCATTGTGTTATTTTTAAATATGATATGGATTATATTTGAGACCATGTGGTGAGACGTCGTGAGATTCAGAGGCCCTGTGTGCCGAGGATAAATGTTTGAAATATATATATTTATTAAATAATACGTGTATGAATTTTTCCTTAAAAAGTGGAGTAAAATCTATATGGGTGTTTAGACCATAAAATTGAGGACATCATTGTGTCCAGACCAGTGACTTTACCTTAGGCATGACCTAAGATTGGTATGCTTGGGTCAACTGTGAAAACTAGTTTTGGGAATTTTTAATGAATTAAAAATTGGAAAACTTATTTTACTTATTTTCTCCTGGACATAGTGATTCATTGTGACTATTTATTGAATGTTAACATTAAGGAAAGATAAAGGGTTGGGCACATTACATAAGATTTTCATGGAGGCTTTGGAGAGGAAACCCTAAAGATTTATCTCGCAGAGCGATGATAGAAATTGTGGATTGAAGATAAAAAAATTCCATTCTTGATAGATCTCATCACTGTAAATTTATATACAATATAGGGTCAACCAATTCCTAGGTAGAATATATTATTTTTTATTTCATTCCCTTTTGTTATATTAAATGATGAACATGGACCAACCAACATTCACGTTGTTCTGTTGTCCATTCATAACCTTGCATGATAGTTTTAATTTGATGATTATTGGCATATTATTTCTTTTAAAATTGATTGGTATTGATTATATCTCTTAAGGTAATGGATTGAGACCGGATTGAACATTGGTCGAGGTTCGTTCCTATGATTTTTTCCTTATTTGTTTCTCTCCCCTATATTATACACGAGTTATTCATTATTTTTCACGTATGTGAATTAACTCTCATATAAACTATATTTATTAGTGAAATTTTATGAAATTGGAGATCCAATATTAGAATGACATAATAGATCAACCACAGAAACATTGATAGATGAATCTGATCGAATTAGAAGAAGTCGTTATTTAGGGAAGTTTACATTAGAACATATCGAAGTGGATTTTTGATCTGATTGGAATCCAAAAACACATAGACTCATTGTTAGGGTGTAAAAATGACAGTAAATATGATTTTTTTATGGTGTGCAGACCACCATAGTGTGATCTAAATCATTATCGAAGGCATGTGGAAGAAGATAGTGCCTTAAAAAAACGTGTCAAACATGGCATATAACCAAGTGAAACATGGCGTGTGTCCCCCACTAAGAGGCTTTCAGTGTATTGGGAATAATTAAATATCACACGGTATGTGTCCTCAATCAAACAACGTATAAGTAATCCCTAGAGATATAGTGTTCATATTTGGAGATACACTGACATTGTATAGAGTACGCAGGTTTCCCACAAGGTGTGTTCTCCACCACACAACATGGTAAACTAGATACATGAGATACCCTGTGTACTGGTACATGAGCTGAGACACACAGGTTGACACTGTGTACTAGAACCTTGCTAGAGCGCATGAGTGGACCACAAATGGAAGGATAGAGTTTGTGAATCCATCTATATGATGTGTACCCCTTTTTTTAATGACTTATTCTGATGAAACATGTTTTTGTACACGAGCAGTACATGGGGTCATGGGACCCAACATGCAACCCAACTACACACCATGTACCCCCTTTTAAAATGGATTTATTCTATTTTTCTCAGAATAATTGACATGTTTAGTTAGGTTTTCTTACCTTTATAATTTTCCCTAAAGGTATGTACAAATCATTTCATACTTATAGGACTAGGATCCTTCATTAATAGTTTTTGGATATTGTTTTCAAATCCCACCGAGAGACCCAGATAGGGATTAACTATTCATTATTCATGCCCAAGGAAGTGTTTTTAGTGGTGTCATGACCACATTTATCAATATTTATTCTATAAGTAGCAGGTTAATCCAGATTGAGTCGTTGGTATCACCCCATGTCCCTCGCTACGATCCTCATTTGTGTATCTTATCTATCTCTTCAAATCTATCATTGAATCTCCCTCATTATAGTTTCGGATGAACATTACTTCTCGGGATAACTTCATTAGTTCTGATCGAATCAGGAGTGTGTTCTCCCAGATGACTTCTTTGTATAATCATTGAAATGTATCAGTAGTGATGGTATATTGTAGTCATGAATTACCTCTATATTTCATGTTTTTGATTGAGTATATCAGGATATTCTTATATGTTCTATAGAAATATACATGAGTATCACTACCTATAATTTAATTTTTCATATTTCCTTGTTGCTTCATGGTGTCTAGCTGAGTATTGTTATAATCACCCCTACAAGAGATTTTCCCAGATGGGTAGTATCTTGTGCATACAAGAGACAATTTAATGGATTCATAGGAAATTAATGACCAAATGGGGCTTTGTGAGATCATGTAGGCCGAGGTGTTTCTACATCTATAGGAATTAATCCCAATACCTTTTGATTATAGGTTGGACTGGTGTTTTAAAGACTCTTCTTGGTTGGCTTATAATTATAAAAGTTTCACTTTACTTTACATTCCTTCTGTAGTCTGTTGGTTATGACATAGTGGTATTCATGAATTGTTTACTAAGTGGTTTTTACATTTCATCATTTTGTGGAATTGGAGATGGGTGTGTGCATACAACTATATAGGTAATACCTCCCATGTTAGTGTTACTCCTACTCAATGCTAGTCATCTGCCCCTATCCTATTGTAGGTAGTCCTGGGGGTCACCACATAGACCCCACTGGGATGGGTCGTGATAGATTGATATTAGAGGTAGTCGATTCTACTTTAGGACTGAGAGCTGATGATATTTATTTGGGGAAACAATTTCATGTTTTTCAAGTTCGGATTTTAGGACAAGGAATCAAGTGTTGGTGTGAGAGACCAATGTATCCATACACGAGGATCTTGGAACATTCTTTTCAACTCGATACATGAGATCACTGGTTACAAGGAAAATAATATTACATTCTTCATATAGGAATGGGTTGTGGTTTCCATTTCCTTCAAGAGTCATATCTTGATGTATACTTAATGGATTTGGCACATATTGTTTCCTTTCTGGATGCCTTTACAATGCATACAAGCTTGGATTCAGAAGCATGGTCACAAGGATGACCCCCCTCAGTGAGGAGGCCTCAATACAGGAACCAGTTCCCCATATATTACCTGCAGGTGGTGCACCAGCTGTACTGCCAACTGTTGAGCATCACATGGTACCTGCAGTACTAGAAGATGAGGAGTCTATGTTGAGTGAGCTACCAAGGTATCATAGATATTGTCCCCTCAGGATCCGAGGTAATCCTGTCCCTTAGGTGGATGGTGACTCTCTTGAGGTGGTGACACAATTATTTTGCTTAGTCTGGACCCCCAACAAATCTTATGCTGGATTTGGAGGTGAGAGTTCTACATTTTTCAGCAAGGATATGGTAGAGTTTGGCTATCCAAACTCATGATGAAGGGACTATTTCATGTATGGAGTTTGAATATATCTTTAGATGGTATGTCTCACAGGTTATGCAGAGATTTGTGCATACACCATAACATCGACAACTCCTAAAGGATAGAATTACAGACGGTGGTTATTCATCAAGGTTCACTAACCTTTCTAGGTACAAAATGGATATAGTTAGAGATCAATATATTAGGGAACTAATCCTCAAGAATAGACTATCTAGAGACATCTCATTAATCATTATCCCTCTATGAAATCACACTTATACTAGGGTTCTTGGGAAAGCATTGGTGTTTGAAAGCTTTTTGGATGAGAAAATACAGTCGCCAAAAGTCACAAGTTGGAGAGCAGGAGCGGAGACCATAGCGCCTAGGAGCTGATGTTAGTCCCATGGTCTTGGATGTAGGAGATGTTCCTTGAGATGGTACCTAGAAAGATGATCTATAGTTCTGGTCTCACATGGTGGGTCTAGTAAGCCTAAAGAGTGGTGGTGCTATTGATATTACAGAAGAGGACATATCACATAATATTTTCCCACTCATTGTGCTGCAGAAAAGGAGACCATGGACATACTACCATGGAAGAGACATCGACAGGAGCATGAAGATCTTCACAGAGGTTGATGTGGATGAGGAGTTGGTAGAGCATAAGGATGTGGTTAATGTTTCAGAATATCACCTGTACCACCCATAGGAGGTCCACTCCATACTCAGGGAGCGGTAGGACAGTGGAGGGTACACCCGCATGTAGTTGAGGCATGTGACCCATGGGATCAATGATTGATCTGAGGGATGATCTGTGTCTTTTATAGACTAGCTACAGTATTGATAGACATATGATCGATTCATTTCTTTCTTTTCACATATCATTATCGAGACCTAGAGATTCTAGTTGATCCATTGACTCGACCATTATGCTTGGAGGTACCTACTAGAGAAGACATAGTGATTACAGGAAAGTGCTGATAGTGTGACAAGGCCCTTATATGTGAGAGATTCATTTTGAACCGCTTTGTGTAAATTTTGAGTCCTTAAGACATCATTACTTTAATAGATTAGTTCTCTATAGTCCATGCATTGATTGATTATTTTAGGTGAAGGATGTTGTGTGTCTTCAGTGAAAGAATGAGGTTTTCCTTTATCGGTGAAAAAGAAACACACAAGTCCATGATGGACATATTCATTTGAGGGCACCACCGATTACCCATTAGTTGGCTCGCCTAAATCTTGGGGTAGCAGATGTTATGCACTTCCAGTTTATAGTATTTTTGGAATAGTATGAGGGCGTCTTTCCTAAAGTTGTTTCAGGATTACCTCCCCAAAGAGATATAGACTTTGACATTTATTTTCACACCACGATAGCATCGATATCTGCATCAGAATATTATATGGATCTCACATAGCTTCATGAGATAAGGGTGTAGTTAGAGGAATTTCAGAGGAATGGCTTCATGTGACCTAGTTCTTTACCCGGGGCGACAATATATTTGTTTTCCCAAAAAAACTAGATCTTCAGTTTGTGTGTTGACTACTAGAAATTGAACGAGGTGTCCATGAAGAACCATTATCCATTACTGAGGACTTAAGACCACTTTCATCAGTTTAGAGGGGAACAATGGTTCTAGAAGGATGAACATTGATCAGGATAACACCATTTGAGTGTACAAGATGAGGATATACTGAATACATTATTTAGAAGTCTTTATAGTTACAATGAGTACATAGTGATTCTCATTACCCTAAATAACACCCTAGCAGTGTTCATGGGACACATGAACAAGATCCTTCAGGCTTTTTAGACCAGTTCATGGTATTATTCATTGATGATATTACTGTGTACTTAGTATATGAGGAGGATAATGTGAGACATTTAAGGGTGTTTCTAGACATTCTCCAAGAGAATAACATTTTTTGGAAACAGTCAAAGAGAAAATTATGGATTCAGTTGGTCTAGAATTTGGGGAATGTTATCTAAATGGAAGGAGTGCTAGAGGACCTATCTAAGGTTATTGTAGTTTAGCATGGGATCCACCAAAATATGTGACAATGGGGTAGTACATCCTTAGATTAGAAAGCTATTATCAAAGACTCATAATATATTCCTACATGATATCATCACCTATGATAGTTTTGACTCGAAAGGGGATTCGATTCATGTGGAAATATAAGAATCAATAATATTTTCAATTGCTAAGTCCACGTTTATTGAGTGCTCCAATCTTGAGATTATCTGAGGAGGGTATCGAGTTTGTAGTGTTCTTCAATGCATCAAGTACCAGACATGGTTGTCTCCTGATGTAGAGGAAAGTGGTGATTGTATATTGTTCTCACCAGTTTGGACCAAATGAGAAGAAATACAAGACCCATGATCATTAGATAGCAGCAGCAGTATCTATGTTGATGATGTGAAACACTACCTAATAGGCAAGCAGTTTATCATCTACTCCAATCACAAGATTCTCTAGTATATATTCTCTTTGAAGGATCTAAATATGAGACCTATGTGATGGATATAGTTTCTCAAGGACAATAACATTAATATTTCCTATACATCTAGGAAGAGTAACGTAGTGGAAGGAGCCCTCAAAAGAAGATCTAGTACACCTTTACAGAATGAGGCGTTAGAGAAGTTGGCCTCATTACAGTAACCATTTGTGGATAGAGAATGATAATCTTACCTACATTTGATGTTTTTTACCCCTCCAATCATACATTGAGTCAGGGAGGCACAAATGGGGATATTGACTATGAGATCTTACGTTCTTAGATGTCGATAGGGCATCATCTTGTGGAATATTTACCAGGTAGGCATCACTTTTTTCTTTTCAGAGGACTCACAATTATACCATTGATGATGTGGTGGGAGGTTTTATGGGAGTTTTGGAAATCCTCTTTGTTGGTAGATCCCCATATAGTATAGATGTATAAAAAACTCTGGTGCCATTTATGGTGGGTTGGGATGGATAAGAGTATTTTATAGTCTATTTATCATTGCCATATATTTCTACAAGTGAAGGGAAAGAACCAAGTTGTAGAGGGTTTAGCTCAACCCGATGAGATTCCATAATGAAAAAGGGATCAGATATCAGTGGACTTCGTGATAGATTTACAACATACATCTAAGGGAAACAATGCCACCTAGGTTATTGTTGACCAAATCACCATGTATTCCCACTTCCAAGCTATCTAAGAGTCTATTTATGTTGAGACCTTGGGAAGCCTCTTCATGTAGGACATAGTTCAACTCTATGAAGTTCCATTGATGATAGTTTCAGTTCATGATAATAATTTTATATCCTGGTTGTGGAATAGATTGCAAGAGGAATTTTGGAACTAGTTACTCTTGAGAAAATCTTTTCAGGCACATGGTATTGAGCAGTTGGAGCAGGCTATTCAGGCTCAAAAGGACATGTTGCGGGCTAGCATGTTGGACTCCATACATAGTTGGGAGGATCACCTACCACTAGTGTAGTTCACTTAAAATAATAGATTCCATTAAAAAATTAGTATGGCACCATTCTAGGATTCATATGAGAGAATATCCAGGTCACCAATTTACAAGACTTGCCTTGGAGAGTTAGTAGTCATGGGTTTGGGGTTAGTACGAACTACTATAGAGAAGGTGTAGATCATCCTAGAGAGGATGAATACATTAAAAATCCATTTGAAATGTTATGTAGATAGGTTATATAGGTCATTGGATTTTGGGGATGGAGACGACGTGTTCCTATGAGTTTTGGCTCAAATAGAGAACATGGGAGTAGGGGGCTCAGATTTTTGCATAGTACAAACATCATTTTTATAATCCTTTGTCTGGATTTTTGGTGGATATAAATTTCCAAGGTGGGGATAATTTAATATCCTAGTTTTATTAGTATTATTTTCTGAAAATTATATGGATTATATCTGGTACTAGGAACTGGAAATATGTGAGATTATGGGGCCTAGTGTGCCTAGAATAAATGTTGGATATATAATAAAATATTAAATAGAACATGTTTGCAGTTTTTATAGAAAAGTGGAATAACATTTATATGGGTGTGATTATTAGAAATCCAAGAGCACCATTGTGTTTATAAAAGTGGAAATACATTAGGCACAACATGACATTGTCATGTGTGACCAACTATGAAAATTATTTTTCATGTGTTTTTAATGAATAAAAAAATAATGATTTATTTTATTTTATCGTATTGTGGATGCAGCGACATAGTGATAATTATTATTTTATATAAATCATTAGGAAAGGAGTAATGTTGGGATCACAAAATTATAATTCCATTGAGGATTTCAAGAGGAATCCAAGAATATTTCTCTCAATGGGGAATGAAAAAATTATTGATTGATGATCAATGATCTCTGTTCTTCATAGAACATGATAGAGGTAATCATTTATCAATATCAAGCAATCCAATTCACATATAGGATTTGTAATTTTGTATTTATTCCCCCATTCATTGATTCAATGAAAAATGTAGACCAATGAATGAACTAGTTGATCTGTTGTTCGATGATAATAATGTGGGACAGGTTTAATTTAGGGATTTTAGTGTTTTATATTTTAGGGAAATGATTTTATTTTTGATCATTCATACAGGAATAGATTGAGGATAGAATAACAACTGGTCAAGGTTATTTCCACATATTTGGTCATTGTCTTTTCATATGCACCTTTTTCTATGTGCGTTCTTTGTTCTTATTCATGTTTATGAACAAAATACAATTGCACACTCATTTCAGGGGACAATGATCCGAAATTGGATTTCCCACATGATGAAAGACTAATGCATGTGGGACAATGTTGGTGCAGAATGAATCAAATCGAATCGGATAAACTATTCATTTAGAGGATTGAACCAGAATGAATCAAAATAGATTTACATAACAATTGAAGGCCTAAAACCCATATATTTGGATTTAGGGTGGAGAGGGAACCCTCTATATGAAGTTTAGAGGTGAACATACCACAAGAATAAGATTCTGATCATCGATCGTTGCATAAGGAGGAACAAAAAGACATTCTAGAAAAACATGGTAAACACGACATGTAATTTGGGTTACATGGAATGTTGTCACCACTAAGAAGTGGAAAGGGTTTTGGGAATAATTAAATATCACATGATGGGTGATCACAGTCACACAGTATGTAGGTAATCCCTAGAGACACGGTATGAATCTTGAGAGATACACTGACATGGTGTGGAGTACATGGGTATCCCAGAAATTGTGTCCCGCAACACAAGGCATGGCCTGAACCGGAATCGTATGATTCCCAATTTCTTGTACACATTAAGAGACACATGGGTTGACACCACGTACCAGAAGACAACCAAATTCCATGAGGAGACTGTTGATGGTATGACACAGTATGTGACTCCCACAATATAATGTGTACCCATCTTTGGCATTAATTTTTATAATGACATGGATATCTGTACACTGGTAGTACCCAGGGTCAAGGAACATGGGGTGTGGCCCTACTAAATGTTTTGTACCACATTCTTCATGGATTGTTTTTTTTCATCCCTATCATTGACATGTTTCATTAGGTATTGTTCTCTTTATCATTATCCCTGAATGTATGTATGAATCATTTCTACTAATATGGAAATGATCCCTTTAGTAGGTATTTGGAGATAGAGTTATGGGATCCCTAGATTGACCTAGACTGGGATCCTCTATTCATTCCTCATGCCCTAGGTAGCATATTTGGTAATTATGTGACCAAAAGTATTGGGTATTTATCCTCTACTTAGTGGGTTAACCTTGATTGAGTTTTGTTCACCCCATGGACTTAGATATGATCGTCATTTATGTATAGTAACTCTATCTAGAGATATATATGTGTATCTTCATCAGGATGGGTCCCAAAAAATAGTTCATCTCAGGAAAATGCCATTAGTTATATTAGACTCACGAGTGTGTTCTCTCAGATGAATGCTTCTTGGAATCTTTAATCTGAATCCCTTATGCTTGTATGTTGTATTCATGATAAACATATAAACTACATGTCTTGGATTTAATATATCTATATATTCTTAAATGTTTTGTATACATATATGTGTGTAGAGATGACTTTACATTCCTTTTTTGTATTGACTTGTGTTTTCATGGAGTCATACTAAGTATTTTTATACTCACCCATACTCGAGATTTGGCCCCAAAGCCATTTATTTTGCCAACATCTGAAATTTTTATGGAGCCCAATGAGGACCAGGACTATACAGTGCTTTGTGGGATCAGGAAATCTAGGGAGTTCTTCTAAATATAGGCAGTAGTCCTATGAACTTTTTTTTATAAGTTGGACTTGTGGTTTATAGAATCTTCTTGGTGGGCATATATTTTTCCAAGTTTCACATTATGTTACATTCCAATCGTACACTATTGGTTGGGATATAGTTGTATTCATACATTGTTTAATTAGTGGTTTTTTACATTTCATCATTATGTGGGATTGTAGATGGGATTGTTTGTAATGGTTCATAGGCAATGGATCCCATGTTAGTGATATGCCTAATTTGTGCTAGTCACTAGCCTCTAGATTATTGGATGTGGGATTGGGGAGATGCAGCATGGGCCACACAAGGATGGGTCATGACACCAAGAAAAAATTATTACATAATCCCACATCTACGGTTCAAATATTTAAAAAACACTCAACTATCAATACACTTTTAAGGACTCTAACATAGACATGGTTTCATGATAAGATAACACCACCCTAAAATCTAAATATTGATTATTCGTTCAATATAATTAGCTCAGACTATACAATTATAATGCATGTATAAGGAATATCAACTAAGGTCTTGGGGCCACAGTACATACTCGAACATGGTTATAATTCAAACTATTGGATCAAATATCATTGGACAAAACTCCATCCTGAACATGGGATAACTTTCTAATAATTTTTGAGAAATTATATTATGAGTATGAAAAAAAGTACCATGATTGAATCTTATTCCCTATGATGAACAAAAATCATGAACTATCAAATAGTTTGTTGGTTTCCCAAAATTCAATAGAATATTTAAATTTCTAAGTCCAACCAATCCTAGATTACTTTTCAGTTAATAAAACCGTAGAATCAAGGAGAAATTTACTTTCGAACTCATATAATACACATTGCACATGGGTTGTAAAATTTTACCCCAAAACACAACTATCAACTCTATGAGAATATCTAAATAACGAAAGAAATTATATAGATTATACCCTATATCATGGAAAAATAATTTCTACAAAAAATGTTTTTGAATCAATTCTATATCCATTGAATGAAAAATTTTGATACAGTCAAACTCTATAACTATTCTAGCATGTCTGTACCTTTATAGATACTTTTTTATCAATAAAAATCACAATTTATATGATGTGATAAACCTGCATGTTAATGAGAATATCTAGATGAGTTGAAATCTGAAGGAATATATTAATCATAATAGAACAATATATTATGCATGTAAATAAATCAAAAGTAACCTTAATTTATTTTGTAGAAATCGGTGTTAAATTCGAAGATATAAATGAAATTATAATTAGACATAACATCCGTATATCGACAATATTTCCCTTCATAAAACAAAAAAACAAAATACTCCTTTAACATAACTAACTTATCTTTCAAAACATGTTTTCACATGACAATTAACCTAAAACAACACAACTTGGACGCAATGGATTTGATACCACACTAAAATAACCATCAACAGTATGACCTGAACTAGGAAGGTAATAAGACGAGTGCTTTACCCAAATCTGACATCCAATAGGATTGTAGATATTGACTACCACTGGGGAGGTACATAAAAAATTATTCATTTCATATGTTTATATCAACCACTATCAAATATATATCACCAAAATTAAAAAAACATAAAAATTTTAATAAAATACAAAATTTAATAACATATAATGCATGGATCCGATACCAAAGGGTAAGTGTTCAACCATGGAATAAAACAACATAGAAACATAATATTTGACATGTTGTTTAAACATGATGAATATAGAGAATGAAAAAACTCCCACAATGGAATGAAATATGATAGTGATATCCAAATAAAATACTCCCATCTATCATCATTAACATCTAGGCTACCCAAAGAACTATTAGGCACTATCTCCAGACAAGATTCCCAAAATCCACATCCCTTAAAACCTCCTCTTATTTGGGATTCATCTATATATACATAATATGTAGAGGAAAAAATATGGCTAGGTTTTAGTATAATTAAAGACATTATGTTTCCCTAAAAAACTAAGTGTTAGAGAATAAATAGGTAATATACACATTATAATAGGATAATTACAAATATTAAAATAAGAATACTAGATATAATATAATTTTGGGAGTATCTGGGTAATATATAATCCTTAGTAATTGTTTCTCTAATTCATTATGTATCATTTAATGTTTAAAATATGAGAAACATGGAGTATAAAATTGAAACTTGTTTTGATGTAAAATGTAAGCAATTAGGATTCATCTTTAAATAAATATGGGCTACAAGAAAATTCATATAGAAAGAAGTACACAATCTTATCAAACCATAAAACACTGGGATTTTAACTAGATTGTGTAGAGAGATAATTGATCCTTACTATAGAATGTGAATAATCCAAGGGAGTAACGTACCCTAATTGTCAGAATTTTTCTTTCTCCACTATTGAAACATTATTGGAAAATAATATGTATCCAATGAATTTTTTTTGTTCAAGGGAGTTTTTTCCCCTTCTATCAGTATTTCCATATATTAAATTCCATTTTATTCACAAAAATTTATAATTGAACAGTTTTTCATCATTGTTTAATTCATTTAAAATGGCGGGTTACCAAAAATAAATGATTTAGGACCTTTACCCAATATATACTGGGGATTTTATAACTCTCTTTATTGAGTTAGGGGTATATTCGTTTTTAGGATCATGAGAGTACCAATCCCATGCCTAATTGGGTGGACATTTTCCTTGAAAATTTGGGGGTTTACCTAACACTATGAAGAAGCAATTGGTACCCATGATATTCACATAACACATCTATATTAACGTTTTTAATAACATTACCACACTAAAAATAATTCTTGATCCCATAAATAAAACCTACGATATTGTGAGACTAAAATACTCATGTTACCATATTTGACACCACTGATTCTGAATAGGGATATGCTATTATGTTCTGAATTTTAAATCCATTAGAATAAAATATAATATTTTCCAATTACGAATAATATTTTAAAATATATACAATATAAAAATTAATAAATATTACAATATTCAAACTTTAGGGAATACATAGTATAGTTCATCTAGGAAAATATGGATTCCATCATTCCATATGTTTTCATTCTACATTACATGTACCATTAATAACATTTCATATTGTCCATGAAAACTATATGGGTGTGTACTTTAGGAAAAACCATATTGAATATTATTATTCCTATATTTACAAACCATGTATAAAAACATGTATACACCATTACACCACTTGTTGAATAATATATAGGGTGTGAATATGAAAAACTTACTAGATGTATGAGTACTCGAGTACATATCATATTGAGTTTGTTAATGGGTGTGCATAAATTCATTTACAAGCCATCGGTGTACTTCATTATACACCTGATAGAGTTACCTAGAGAAACACAAAATTTGCTTCATGAGTACTTTTTTTCTAGTAAATGTTAATTACAAAATAAGAATTAGCCACCAATAGTGACCATAGAAGTCATGTACTTTATAAAAATAAATTTTTCAATGTTTATTTATATTTGATACACTAGAAATGGATTTTGAAAAATCACCAACTATATAAATATACACTATACTCTATTTCGTATGAAAAATTTTAAAACTCGATATTTATATGATCCATTAATGATTGGATCATTAGTGAATGAATGAAAAATAGAGAAGTATCAAACATATTAATTCCCAATTTCCAACACTATTGGGGAATATTGAATTATATTGGGTTATTTTCATTGAAAAATTAAGGATAATACAATTGGATAAACAATGTACTAATGAATTTTTAAGAAATATATCATGAAGTGGAAGTGGAAAAATTATTTCTCTCTATTAGTGACATGGAACATCAAATATTCCTACAATATATTTCACAATTTACATTTATGATTTCTTAATGTATTACATAATTCGTTAATATCATAAATCCATTCTATTTTCTCTGAATGATCTTGATAACGATGGAATATATAAATTAATATATATTCCAAAAATTAATGAGTATTATCCATATACAGATTATTACCAATATCTACCACTACATTAAAAGTATAGAAATAATACAGAACTAGAAAAACCAAAATCATACATTGATGAATATTAATCTAAGAAAATTCATATGATTTAGAAATATCATGCATCAAATATATCATTTGAGGCATACAATAAATATCAGAAAAAATATAGTTAAAATAAATAATTCTTACTAAACATAAATCATACAATCCCATTATTTAATAAAATGTCAAAGTAGTAAAGGTAAAACCTAAAAAAGATTCATATGTACATACAACAATAGAAATATACAATTTAATCAAGACAAACCTTTCTGTTATGTAACATCTCATATTTGAGTAATATATAAAACATTATATATAAGTATAAACAATTGGAATGAATTCTTTATTATCAGTAATCCAAAAAAAATGACATATTTTTATATTTCATTATAATGGATTTAAATAAAATGAAAAATCATTCTGAAACAACCAACATCCTTTTATAAAGATAGAAAAAATTTAAAAATTCACTTCACTTCGCTTCCACTTAATTTAAATATTAAAATATCCCAAAAAATATTAGAAAACCACCACATTATATTAAGGAATCGAAAAATGGTTTCCAATGAAACATTAATAAAATTCACATTTAATTCATAAATGCTATTATATTCATTTATAAAATAATCCAATGTTATAAAGTAATAAATTAAAGTCATGTGTTTTTCTTGGATAATCAATGAAAACATGTTATTTAATCAAAAAACTTAAAATATATCTTTTACAGTTTAAACATTGAATTTATAATAAAAATAATGTATTAAAACATTTAATATCAAAAATAATTTAACCAGGTAACATAAAAACGTAGAAAATTGTTTTACCAATATAAATATGTAATTGAATTGGATGAAATTTTAAAAATAGATGGCTGATTATGTTATAAAATATAATGGGATTTATTCATATCCATAGATTTTTCACACAGTTTGGAAGATCATGTTCTGACCATGAACTACCAATTACATAGTGTTTTAAAAAATATATATGTTCAAAAAATATTTTCAGAAGACATTGATTAAATATTAAACATTGGTTCTATATCCATTTCTACACTAAATCATTATAAATTTAAAAGGATCACGTTTATTCCTTTTTTATGTTAAAATACATTCATGATACACTAATATATCCTAGTGAATATCTAAAATAAAACTCCACTTGAATCCTCACATCATGATTGCCCATATTAACTCATTATTCATGATGAAAGGTGTTGATCAGGAACCAACTCTGGGAATACCATAAAAATTCCTCTATTCATATCTCTTATTAAGAAGACATAAATAAATCTCATGTGCGATCTAACAACATTTTATAATGAACCAATCCTAGTAACCCATATGACCTCACCCATCACGTTTCACTATATAACTATAAGTGTGTTCATAACTACTTTTTTCCTATAACTATATCCATAGTATCAAATTTAACAATGTGGAAATGTCTTCTCCAATGAAAAAATAGAAGAAAAACATTTTGTTATCTAAAATATTAAACAGTGCACCCAAAAATTAGACAATAATTCATACCAAATAATACATTTTAAATATAGCGGAAAAATAAACAATGATTATATAATAGAACACCCTAAGAAATGAAAAATGATATTATTATTTCATTTAAAACACTAGTAAATTGGAAACTAAAATATAAGAAAGGTGAAAATAGATGATATAAAAATAAAAAAATAAATCTTAAATTTAAACTACATTATGATCATTATAATGAGATCCATGGACACCACTACATCTAAAAAATTCATCAATATAGAAAATAGTGAATTTTATTGAACTTTACATCATTCATTAAATAAGGAAATGAATCCATGTGATCTATAAACACATTGAGGTGTGTATTTATGGATTGATCATTAGATTCCAAATAAGATTTCTTCTTTTTTAAAAATAGTTATTACTATATAGTATTTAGATATTTTAAATAAAGTAACATGTCCTTATTTTTTGGAAATTAAAAAAAAATAATTTCTATAAAATTTAAAAATGAACAAAATGTTTATAAGAGAAAATTAAATTGAATCCTTTGGATAATATAATTTTTTATTTTATAAAATTAATTATTTAAAATATACCTATTTCAAATCCAATTTTAACATCAATAAATATCAAAACTAATGTATTATAGTAATATATCATAAATAATTATAGAATATATAATTATAGGTGGCTTATTATGTGTAAAATAATTATATTGACTGAGATACATTTAAAAAAATTAATTAAGAAGAAAATAAATAATGTCTAAAAATGTTTGTGTACATTAGGTGTACTCCAATTGATATTGTTAGATCCTAAATAATAGACTCCAAATATTGTGCATAATCATCGTAAGGATCCAGAGATTATTGGCAGACCTGGTTCCATTTTTCAAAAACTGGGAGGAAGTGCCTTCTCTGAGGTTGCATCATGTTTCTAACACATTGGGTTTCTTCCCCCACTCACAAGGCCAGTGAGTGCGATGGTTTCCCCTAGAGGTTGGTTACAAACTTAATATGGATAGCTCTTACAAAGAAGGAATTGCTCGGGGAGGAGGGGTTGTGCAGAACCATAGGGGGAGTGCGTTCTTGGCTTTAAAAGCCCACTATGGGAATGGCACTTGCATTTAGGTAGAGGTTAAATCTTTACTGTCAAGAATCATGCAGAGCACATAGAACAATATCGGGTTACCTTACGTGGAGATCGATTCCAATATCCTTTATAATTATCTTTAAGGTAAAGACTGAACCCCGTGGTCGATTGCTTATATCATAAGGAAATCCAGAGATCAACTTACTAATGATATTAAGATTTATTATACTTGGCGTGAAGGGAATAAAATATAAAATCATTTATGCTCTCCAGCTGTCAAAATCCTGGAATTCAGTAGCTCGCTCAACATTTGTTTCTTTAGTCCTGAGGGCCTATCTTTTATACGAGGTTATTCTTTCGGCCTGCATTACTTTTGGCCTCCCAAGATCTTGTTCCCAATCTTGCTTGTCTCTTTCTTATTTCTCCCGTGTTTGTATCTATTTCTCTTTTAGTAAAAATGGAATCCATGATAATGATAACATGTAAGGAAATCCCTAATATCACATTTAGAAACTATTAAAACAAAATTTACCATACCACTGTTACAAACAAATCAAATAATAAAACAATTCATTTCACTTAGGGAAAATTTTATGTAGAATATAACACTAGGGGAATCACACTAAGGGTGTATCATATTTCTTTAAATCCACTATAATGTGAGAAATTGAAAATTTAAATCAACTTTTAATATAATGCATTGAAATAATTATTTGAAAATTAAAACACATCATAACATAATTCATACAAAATCACTTGATTTTAAATACGGGTTTTAATTTAATAAATTTTTAGGATCTTTTTTTATAATTTTATATAAAAATTAATGACTGTTACATATAAAAACCTTACAATAATTTTTTTTATATCAATCAATGTTAACATAATTAAAAAAGTATGTTAACAAAATTAATGTACTACTTCACTGAAAACACAATTGATTCATTTAAGAAGAATCCCCATAATGGATTTATAATCCATTCTATAGTTCTATAAAAAATATTTGAAAATGTGGGTTGAGAAAAAAATCATAGTACTGGATATAAAAATAAAATAAAATATTATTCTTGTGGAAAACAAGAATATTCATGAAAAAGATTACATTTTTTATGTAAAACACATTAAACTCAAAATAAAAAAACCTATTCAAAAAACCAACTCATTACCTAATGTATTTTTTAAATTATTTCATTATATACTATAATGGAAATATCGTAATACATGTTGAATTTTATGAAAAAGAATATTTTCTTGAAAAATAATTTTCCCCGAATCAAAGTTAAATGACATTTCTTAAAATTGTACGCACATTTTAATTCTTTCTAAAATATAATTATTTCCATAAAAACCCAATAGTCTCATAAATTTGAAATCTATCGATGGGAAATATAAATAATCAAATCTATAATAGTAACTGATTTCATAATGATTGAATATATAATGTTAGATAACTATTTTTTCATCATTGGAATATAATAAGGCATCATACATAAATTAGTGAGGTATACACCAAATACCAAATCCATATTGTCTTATGAGACCTATCGATGCCTTATGTGGCTAAGAAAGGATCTTCCAATAATATTATAAGTCTAATATATTCATTATTTTTATAAAATGAATGAAAACTGAATATATAATTCGTGTGAACATTGATATTTAAAACTAGTATATCAAATGTCAATACACCCCATAAATAAAATAATAGGATCATAATAAATCAATACTAAACAAAATGTGTTATAATTATATTATAGTTAGAATAAATAATAATAATTATTAATTTATATTGGTAGATAATCGAATAACTAAAATAAATATCAAACCATTCCTTGAAAATATTATAAAAATATCAATTTCTAATGATAAGAAATTTAGAAATAAAATTATAGAATAATGATAATAAAAGATTTTAAAAATTAAAGTGGGAAATTTTAATTTATGATTCAATGATAACAATTTCCGTGATAGTGGAAATTTTTTTCATTCCATGTATTTTATAAGAGAACATTGTTTTTCACAATTCTATAAAATGAAAAAAGTGATTCATTCAAAATAAATTAAATATATTAAACATACTAATTTAAAAAAATGTAAACACTTATTAAACGTAACATTAATAATCATTGTAACATAAATAATTATGTTTTAGAATAATATTATGAACATGTACATGGATGATAAAATTTTTGAAAGGAAAACATTAAAATAAGGTTTTAAATAAAAATCCATTACCTAGTGTCCTAAATTATATTATATCTTATATAAAAACTGGATAATAATATAGTATTTTTTTAATTACTAATAATCATTTTAATTTTTATTAAATTAAAATTTACTTTTATTTTTTTATTACCATGTCTAATTAATTTACTAAATATATTTCTGTTATGATAGATGTTTTGAGTATGTTATATAAATAATTCCCAAAAAACATGATTTGGTTGAAAATTGAAAAATTGAATATGGTTCTAGAATCCCAAGAATAGTATTGATGATATAAGTATAATTTTTATATAGTAAATATAATATTAGAACCATTCATGAATGGTGGAAATAAAAAATTGATCATACCACATATTTTGCAGGTATTCCAGAAATATGAGTGGGGGAATTTGTATTTTCCAAAAGATAATAGGGTCTGATGGAAAATATTATATTTTCCGCCATATTGAAAATTATTTCATGAAAATATTACATATTTTTTAAATCCATCATAATAAAAATAATTGTGTGGAAGTGAATGGAAAAATAAATCACTTTATGGTGGTGGTGGTTTACATGTATGCATGACCCATCGTACAGCATGGAATAGGGCAAGCTGGACATCGAGGATTGAGATAATTTTGATGAGTTCCCATTAGAGATCATGGATCGGTAGGAGAGTATCCATCATGGGTGATAAATCTTTTTGGTGTGTGTCCAGTGGTAGCATGAGAATCTCTAGGAGATCACATGTGAGGGAGAGACTCAGATTCATGCACAGTACCCACGTCTTCCTGAGTAACCATTATTTGGCTTTATCAGGGAGATAAATCTCCAAGGTGGTGAGAATTAAATGTCTGAAAATTTAAATTTACTTTTTAAAAACATTATATGGATTATATTTGAGACCTAGAACTAATATGGTGTGAGATTTTGGGTCCCAGTGTGCCATGATTAAATGTTTAAAATATTATAAAATATTAAAAGGCACACGTTAGGGGTTTTCATTAAAAAATTGTAATTTTATCTAAATGTTTGTCTTTATCTGGAATCCTAGAACACTATTTTTTTAAGAAGTATAATTACTTTAGTCATGGCCTAACATTCTCCGATGTTGTTCAATTGTGAAATTTTGTTTCATGTGTTTTTAATGAATACAATAAATTAATGATTTATTTTATTTTTCTATCTCGTGGATGCAGCGATAGTGGAATGTTTTTTACCTTAAAAACCATTAGGTAGGTATTTAATAATAGTCTAATAACCATGTAATTTCTTGGAGGATTTGGAGAGGAAACCCTAAATATTTATCTAGATGGGCGATGGCAGAATTTTTGATCGAAGATCAATGATCGCTATTCCTATTGGATCTCTCCAGTGAAAATAAATCTTGCACTGTTAATAATCCAATTCCTATGTAGGATGTGTAATTTTGTATTACTTTCCCAATTATTAGATTCAATGATAAAAGTGTACCAACCAATGAACAATATTATCCATGGATCAATCATAACCTTGTGGGATGGGATTAATTATGGGATTAGAGGGGTTTGATTTTTTTAGAATTGATCAATTTTTTTGATCATTCATACAGAAACAAATTGTGGATCGAATGAACAGCGGTTGAGGTTCCTTCCTAGGATTTGTTCCTTGTGTTTTTATCAACCCGGTTTCCTACATATGTTCTTTGTTCTTCATTGAGTTTATGAACGAATGAGCATTGTGAATTTATTTCTTAGCACAACAATCCAAAACTAGAGATCTGATATTGGGAAGACCAAACAGAGGTGGGATAGTGATAATGATGAATGAATCAGATTAAATTGGAAGTGACTATTTTTGGATTAGTTTGCGTACAAACAGAACGATATCGATTTTTGAGATGATTGAAGGCCTAAAACATATCGATTCAGACTTATGGTTGGTAGAAAACTCTGTATCAGAAGATTTAAGCCAAAAAGGCCTCTAGAATGAGATACAGATCATCTGTCGAGGTACAAGGAGGAAGAACGTGACATTCTAGAAAAACCCGATTAACCTGAGGTGTAACCCAGGTTATAGGGCGTGAGTCCCCACAAATTGGTGGATAGGGTTTTTGGGAATCGTTTAATATCACCTGGTTTGTGATCCCATCCACGCGACATATAGGTACTATCTAGAGACTTTACGTGTATCTTTGAAGATACACAGACATGATGGGAAGTACACAGGTGTCCCATATAGTGTGTAACCAACCACAAGGCATGGCCTAAACCGGATACATGGGATACATCATTTATTGGTACACAGGAAGAGACATATGGGTGGACACAATATACCGGGACATGGCCAGATTACACTAGTGGACCTCGAATGGAAGAATATATCATGTGACACCATCTACATGTCTTGTACACATCTTCCTTATGATGTGTTCTAATGGAATAGGCCATTGTACATGGGAAATATCCATGGTCATGGGGCATGACGTTTGACCATTGTAAATGTCGTTTACCCCTTTAAATATGGATTGATTCTCTTGTCCTATTTATCTTGGAAATTGTTTTAGCAGGGTGTTCCCTTTATCATTTTCTATAAAGGTATGTATGAATCATTTTCTACTAATATGATAATTTTTAATTCAATAGGACAATCTTGATTGAGTTGTGGAATCCCTTAAGAGACCCATATCAAGATACTCTATTCATTATTCAATCCATTGGTTGAGTCTTTAGTATTGATGTGACCCAATTTACAGGGCTTCAATCCTCTACTTAGCTTGTAAATCCAGACTGAGTTTCTGGTATTAGACCATGACTCTAGATATAAACCTAATCTATTTATTTTAACTCTCTCTTCATAGATATAAGCATATACCCTTAATGACATCTACCGAATAATAGTACTTATCAGACATATGTCATCAGTCCTATTGGACTCAAGTGTTTGTTCTCTCAGATGAGTGCTTTGGGGAATCTTCAATCTGAATCCCAATTGTTGGTATGTGGTAGTTGTCACTATCCTCTAGACTGTATTTCTTTGGTTGAGTATATCATGATATTATTATATGTTCTGTATACATGTACTTGTGTAGATATGACTATACATTCCTTTGTTTTAATGATTTTCGGTTTCAGTTTGTCCTACTGAGTGTTGTTATACAAACCCCTACATGGGATTTTCCCACACATGTCATATGTTGTCCAAATAAATGGCTATTTTTATGGAATCCTTGGCGGACCAGGACCAGGCATTGCTTTGTGAGATCAGGCATGCCGTGGTGTTCCTTTCACTACAAGTAACAGTCCCAATACCTTTTGATTATATGTTGGACATGTGGTTTACAGACTATTCTTGTTGGGATTTTATTTGGCATAGTTTCACTTTAAGTTACAATCTGGTTGTATAGTGTTGGTTGGGATATAATGGTATTCATGCATTTTCTACATAGTAGTTTTTTTTACATTTCATCATTTTGTGGGATTGTAGAAGGAAGTGTAAATATAGGGACAAAGGCAATGAATCCCATGTCATTGATATTCTTATTTGGTGCTAGTCACTAGCCCTAGAACCATTGTAGGTGGGAATGGGGAGTCACATCATTAGCCCCATAAGGACAGGTGGTGACACTAAGAAACAATGAAAACCTAACCCCACATCTGTTGTTCCAATCATAAAATAACACTCAAAAATCAATTCTTGTTTGAGGATTCTAACATAGGCATAGTTTCGGTATAAAAAGACTCCAACCAAACATCTAAATCTTCATTACTATTATAATATAATTAGTTTAGACTATTCATATTCAAATCATGTATAAGTAATACCACCTAAGGTCATGGGGCCTTAATTCACACTTTAACATATTTATGATTCAAAATGGAGGGTTGAATATCATTGGAATCAACTACATTACAGACGTTGGATAAAATAAAAAAATGGGTGAGAAAATTTATTATGTGTTTGACAAAAAACTTTGTCCCTTGATTGATTTTTCATCCCTATAGAGTACACAATTCATGACCTATCACATAGTTGGTCGGTTTCCCAAAATCTGATTTAATATGAAAATTTATAACTCCAACAAAACATAGATTATTTATCTATTAAGTGGAACCCAAAATCATGGAAACATTATCTTTTGAACTCATATAATACAATTAACACATGGGTAGTCCAATTTTACCCAATGAAACTACTATAGAATCTTTGAGAATATCTAGATAATGAAAAACTTAGACAGAATCTACCCAAAATCATGGTAAAATAATGTCTCTAAACAATGGGTTTGAATAAATTATATATCCATTGAGGAAACAATGGTGATACAGTCAAACACTATAATAGTTACATCATTCATGTGAATTTAAAAATTATTTTGGTATCAATATAAATCACAATTTATGTGATATGATATAACTGCTTGTTATAAAGAATATTTAGATGAGATGAAATGCGAATGATATTAAAAATCAGAATTGACCAATATATTATGCATGTATTGACATTAATAAAAATCTTAAATGATTCCATAGATATCATTGTTAAATGATAGGATATCAATGAATTATAAATGTATATATCAATCCCTACATCTACACTATTTTTCTACATCTAATTACAAGAAAGAAAACACATTTAAAAACTGTACCTTATATTTCTAAACATATTTTTATATGAAAATTAACCCCAAACAACACAACTATTACTCAATAATTTTTATACCACTCTAACATAACCAACAACAATATAACCTGACCTAGATTGGTATTAATCTTACTGTTTCACCCAAATAACACATCAAATAGGCTTGTGTATAATGACTACCACCGGGTAGGCATATAACAAAATATTATGTCTTGTTTTTGTTTCAACCAATAACAAAAATGTATTTCCAAAATTAAAAATAATAATAATAAATTATAATTATATAAAAACCTAATATTATATACTTCATGCATTAGACACCAAAGGATGAGTGCATCACCACGTAATAAAATCACATTAAAACGTAACCTCTAACAAGTCATTTAAACATTATTATTAATTAGTAAGAAATAAACACCACCATGGAACAGAATATGACATAGATATTCAAATGAAACACTCCCCACTATCATCTCAAATATCTAGGATACACTATGAACTATTAGGATCCAGCTCTAGATATGATTCACCAAATCCAAATCCTATAAAACCATCTTCGATTTTTGCATCATCTATATAGCCAAGATATTTATAAGAAAAAATATGTGTGGGTTTGATTATAATTATACACATTATATCTACCAAAAACAATTATTGATAAACAAGAAAGAATAAAAGAGATACATTATCATATGGTAGTTACCAACATTAAAAAAGTGAACTAGATATAATATAAATTTTGGAGAATTAGGGTAACAGGGAATCCTTAATAGTTGTGTCTCTAATTTATTATGTATCATATCATATGTGATTGCAGGGTTACTTGGAGAAAAAATTTCTAACTATGTATGATGTAAAATTTAATGAAATGGGTTTTATAATCGATGAAACAATAGGCTATAAGAATAGTTAGAGAGCAAGAAGTATATAATATTATTAACCTTTCAAACATCAATATAACCGCTTGAAGTCACATTGATAGAATTGATCCATATTAGAGAACGAGGAAAACTAAAGGGAGTAAAATACCATAATTTTGACAATTATTTTATCACTACAATTGAATATAACTAGGGAACAAAAAATTCTCAATGAATTGTTTTTTGTCAAGTGAGTTATGACCCCTTTTATCAATATTTCCAGATATTAAAATCCATTTCCTTCGAAAAATATATAATTGAGGAGTCGTTCATCATGATGTAGTTCATATAAAATTTGGGGTTGCATAAAATCAAGGATATAAGACCATCAACTAACATATGTGAGGGAGTTACTGAATTTGATGGTTTAGTTTGGGATATGTTCTTTATTGGGTTCAAGGGAGTATAAATATCATGCCTAATTTGGTGGAAATATTCAATGAAAATATGGGTGGTGTACCTAACATGGTGAAGATACTGTTAGAACCCATGATAATAACATAGAATATATCTATTATATTTCTTAACAGCATTCCCACACTAAACATCATTATTTATCCCAACTACAGGGCCTTAGATCATCAGATACTAAAATACTCATGTTACTTCATTTATCAACACTAATTCTATATAGGTATATACTACTATTATTATGAATTTTAGAACAATTATAAGAAAATATTTTATTTCCCAATTGTGAAACGTATTTGAAAAAATATATTGCATACAAATTAATTGATAGTATACTACACATACATTAGGGAATACATAGTATAGTTCATCTGGGCACGTATGGCTTCCATAATTCTATATGGTGTCATTATACATGAAATTTACCATTAATAACATTTCATATAGTTTACGAAACCAAAATGGTTGTGTACTTTATGAAAACCCATGTTTAATATTATTGGGGTTATATTTACAAACCATGAACATGAAATTTGTGTACAAAATTACACATCATTTTGAATAATATATAGGGTGTGTATATAAAACATGTACTAGATGGGTGATTACTCTATTACATTTCATATTTAGTTATTCATAGTGTATAAATACATTTATTTACAAACCATGGGTGTTATCTATTATACACCTGATTTAGTAACCTTTAGAAACCAAAAATATACTTCTTTATAACATTTTATATAGTAATTTTTTATTAAAAATTATACATTTTATGCAAAAAGTGAAAATAGAAGACATGTACATTATGTATTTTTTTGGATATTTATAAATGTTTGCAACCCTATAAATATATTTGAAAAAATCACCCACTGTATAAATATGAAATACACACTATTTAGTATGAAAAATTATAAATCTATTTATTTAAGAGTTTAATTAATGACTGGCTCAAGAGGGAATGAATCAAAAAATAGAGAAATAACAAACATAATATTTCACCATGTTCACACCCTATTGGTGACACTTGAATTATATTTTGTTATTCACATTAAAACATTAAGTATAATATAATTTTATAAATAAAATTTTAATGTATTTTCATGAATTGTATCATATAGAGGATGTGGAAAAATGAATTCCCTCCATTCTTGACATGGTACGTCAAATATTCATACAATATATTTCACATTCTACATTTATGATTTTTTAATGAATAAAATAATTCATCATTATCTTAAATCTATTTTATATACTCAGAATGGTCCAAATATGAATAGAATATATATATATATATATATATGAATATATATTCAAAAAATAATGAATATTATCCAAAAATATATTCTAACCCATATCTACCCCCACATTAAGAATCTTTAAATAATCAACAACTAGAAGTATCATAATAATAAATAGATCAATATAAATAATGAAAATTTATATGATTTTAAAATATCATGCTTCACATAGACACTTTTCGAGGAATACTATAAATATCAACAAATATATAATAAAATGAATAATTTTTCCTAAATATAAATCTAACATTCTGGTTAAATAAAGAAATGTCAAAATTAGAATCTCAAACCATTTAAAAAATTACATGTAAATCATTCCATAGAAATACCATATTTAATCAGGAGATAACCATTTCCATATTTAACATTTGGTATTTGATTAAGATATAAAATATTATACATAAGTATAAATAATTTTAATGAATTATATCTTATTTGTAAACAAAAATTAATTTATTTTATTATATGTTCCTATAATATATTTCAAAATAATGAAAATATAGTTTGAAACAACCTATATCCTTTTAAAAATACAAACAAAATTTATAAATTCATAAAATTCCCTTTCAATAAATTAAAAAAATTATAATATCCCCAAAAATATTGGAAAACTAAAAAATATTTCTTAAGAAAATATAATAAAAGTATTCCAATGAAAAATTTATAAAAAATTAATTTAATACAATAATATTTTTATATTAAATTATAAAATCAAACAATTTTTTAAAATTCATAATGAAATTCATTTTTTTTCATGGAAAATCATTTAAAACTTATTATAATAGAAAAAAAATATCAAAAAATAACTTTTCATGTTTATACATAGTATCTATAATAAAAAAATCATGTATTAGAACATTTAATATCAAATTTGATTTTACTAGGTAAAATCAAAAAATATATTTAACAGGATTTCAAACATTTACAATTTACAATAAAATTGGAAAAAAAATTTAAAACTCAAAGGAATTTTATGTTATGTAATATGATGGTATTTAATCCTATCCATGGCTTTGTCCCATGGTTTATAATATCTTGTTTTGACCATGAACATGCCACTATAAGGTGTTTTTTAAAATAATTGGTTCAAAAAAAAATTTGGCAAGAGATCGATGAACAATTAACCCTTGGTTATATATGTATTTCCCATTAATCATTATGAATTGAAAAAACCACATATATTCCTTATGTATGAAAAAATTAATTCAAATGACAATAAAATTTCTTAGAAAAAAACAAAAAAAAATCAAGCTCAATCCTCACATCAAGATTACCCTTGTTAACTCAATATTTTGGACGTTAGTTGTTGATCGGGAACCTAATATAGGAATACCACTAGAAATTTAAATATCGCACCTCCTACCAAAGAAAAAATAAATAAATTTCATGTGGGATTTAAAAACATTTTGTAATTAACCAGTCCTAATAATCCAGCACATCACCTATATCATTTAACTATATAGCATGTAGTGTGTTCATGATCACCTTATTCCTTTAAATGGATCCATAGTATCAAATATAACCATGTGGAAATGACTTCTCCAATGAAAAAAAATTTTAAAACGATGATTTATGTTATATAAAATCTTAAACAGTGGACCCATAAATTAAAAATACTTTCATACATAATAAATATTTTTGAATAACTTTAAAAAAATAAACAAAGGATTTACAATATAAATATTATAACTCAAAAAGAAATTTAAAATTGTATTACAATTTCATATAAAGACTATTAAATGAGAAATTAAAATATAATAAAGGAGAAAATATATGATAAAAAATCAAAAAAAAAAATCATAAACCAAAACTACTTTAAAATCATCACTATACAATCTCTGGCCACCACTCAATCTAAAAAATAAATTAATAGTATAATAGTGAATATTATTGAACATTAAATATAGCCATGAATATTGGAATGAATCAATAATATCTATAAAAAATTGAGGTTTGTATTTATGGATTTATCTTCACATTCCCAATAAGAATTAACTATATAGATAATGATATTTCTTTAATAATGAATTACATGAATTATAATATAAATTTATTGGAAAATAAGTATTACTATATAGTATAGTGAGAGTTGAAAGAAAGTAACACATCCTTATTTTTTGAAATAAAATCCATTCAATTTCTATAGCATATAAAAATGATCAAAACATTTATAATTGAAAAATAAATTGAATCATTGAAAGTATTTAATTTTAAATTTTATAAAATAAATTATATAACATATATCTATTTTAAATCCAATTTGAAAATCAATAATGATCTAAATAAAATCATTATAAAAAGAAACCCTAAATATATATATAATATTTAATTCTAGGTAGATTATTATGAGTAAAAGAGTATTATTTTGTGAGACAAATTTAAAACAATATAATTAACAATGAAATGAATAATATTTAAAAGTTTTTGAGTAAATTTGGGGAACTCTAATAGATAGAGCGAGATCCTAACTAGTGGACAAAATATTTTTCATAATCTAAAATAGTGTATAATAAATATAGATCAACCAACTATCTAATATGGGTTATCATGAAATAAATAAATGGTATTTTAGAAAATAAATAATCATATAATAAAAAATTACTAATATAACATGTTTGTAAATCTATAATCTCACATCTAGACTCCATTAAAAGAAGTCTACCCTTTCAGTCTTATAGATAAATCAAATAATAATACCATTCATTTCACATATGGAAATTTTTACGTAGAGTATACCACTTTGGGAATCCCAATACGATGTTTCAAAATTCATTAAAACCAATATAATGTGGGAAATTGAAAATTTTAACAATTTTTGAACATTATATAGTGAATGAATTACTTGAAAATAATTACACTTGATAACTTAAACAACACATAATTATATGGTTTTTAATATGGGTATCACATTCATACAATTTTGGGAACCATTATATTTAGAATTTTATATAATTCAGACATACTCTTACAATATCAAAAACATACTATATAAGTTTTTTCTCAAAAAATCAATTTCCATATTAATTGAAAAACATGAGATTCTAAAAATTAATGTATTATTTCATTGAAAACAACTTTTATTATTTGAATAAGATTCCCCCTAAAGGAATACTAGTCCTTTTTATATTTATATAAAAAATTTAAAACGTTGGTTGAGAAATAAAATTATAGATATGGATATAAAAATAAAATAAAATATAATATTCTAGCGAAAAACGTGAAAATTCATGAAGATGTGTACCTTTTTCATGTAATAGGCATTGAACTTATTAAAAAAACCCATTCATAAAATCACATCATTTCCTAAGGTATTTGACGAAGGATTTCATTAAATATTGTAATGGAAAAATAATAATTCATGATTATCTTTACGAAAATAAGAAATATTAAAACTAATTTTTCCCCAATATATGATCAAGAACATTCCTCGAAATCATACCCTCATTTTATTTCTTTTTGATAAATAATGTTTTCAATAAAATCACAACATTATCATAAAGTGGTAATCTCTCCTTGGAAATTGTAAATAATATAATGGATAATAATAATTGGTTTCAAAACTATTAAATATATAATGTCAAACATAATATTTATAGCATAATGTCACAATGATAAGACATCATACAAAAATAAGTGAGGTATTAACCAAATACCAAATCCAGTTTGTCTTGTGAGACCTACTAATGCATTGAGTGGCTAAAAAAGGATTTTCCATTCGTATTATATTTCTAATACATTTATTATTTTGATAAAATTAATGACAATAGAATTTTTAATCATTATGAACATTCACATTAAAAAACTTGTATATCAAATATCAATACACAACATCAATAAAACAATGAGATCATAAAAATCTATAAGAATGTGATAAATGGCATAATTGAAGAATATTTATAATAAATAAATACAATTATGAAAGTATGTTGATAGAGAATAAAATAAATTAAAAAAATCAAACCACACATTGAAAATATGAGAAAAATACCATTTTTATTTATAAAAAATCACATAATTAATTTAAGAATATTGATAAAAAAATATTTTTTCAAAATATTGTCATTTAAAACATTAGATTTTTACCAAATGTTAATAATTTCCATGGTAGAGGGTCAATTTTCTTCATTCCATATATTTTAAATGAGAAAATTTGTTTTCACAATTATCTAAAAAGTTAAAATCGATTCTTTCAGAATAGATTTAAATATATTTAATTTTCTAATTTGAAAAGAAATTAAAATATCATTAAACATGAACTTTAACAATTATTTACACATAAATAATTAATTGATTTTATAATAATATTAACATATGCGTGGAAAATAAATATTTTTAAAGGAATACATAAAAATAAGGTTTTAAATGAAATCCCAAACCACATGTCTGGAATTGTCTTATATATTATCTATCATAAGAATAATAATATTGTATAAGTTTTTTAAATAATTTATAACCATTAAAATGTTTATTAAATAATTTTATCTTTTATTTAATTTATTACTATGTCTTATTAATTTGCTAAATATGTTATTTTTATGCAAGATGTTTTGTGGTTGTTTTGTTCATAATTCCCAAAAGAAATCATTATGTTGACTATGAAAAAATGGGATATGGTTCCATAAGCTATTGAATAATAGAAAGGAAAGAATTATCAATTTTATATAGTGAATATTATATTAGATATAGTTATGAAAGATGGAAATGAAAAATGAATCAAAACACATTTTAAGGTGATAATCCACTAATATGTGTAAGTGGAACTGTCATTTTTCATTTGATTGTAGAGTTAAAAAGTAAATAATATATATTTATATCCACAATGAATATTATTTCTTGATAATATTACATATTGTTTTAAATCTATCAAAATAAAATTCCTTATGTTGATGTGAAGGGAAAAATATATCGTTTTATGGTTGCAGTTGTCCACACATATTCATGGGGGATGTTTTCATTTCCAATGGGATAGAATTGTAAATGAAAAGGTATTTTACATAAAAACAATTAAATTAATGTTCATATAATATACTTAAATATTCATATAATCTATGTAATAGAAGATTTTATGGTGGTGTAAGAAGATATAAACATGAAAACACTTGGATAATATCTATACATCTCCTTCGGAGAACCTCCTTTATAATACAAAATATAACTTATAGGATCATACTTGGTGGAAAAAAACAAATACATGTTTATGAATATGGTGAAGGTATTTAATAATATATTGTTCAAGCTAAATTGACTAAAAGGAGTGAGAAAGATAAAGTGGAGGTGACCTTTTATAAGTAAGGTGGGTAGAAATGTTTGAAATATATGAAATATTAGTATGAAAAATGATTTTGATAAATATTAAATGAAATAAAAGTTCAATATCATCAATAATTAGCATAATATGTTAGAAGAAATTTTACAGTAAAATTTAGGCTTGTTGAATTGAAATTTTAATCCTAGTCTGTTAGTTTAACTTTCTTGTTAGCCCTTTTTTCATAACCGTGGTATGAAATATTTAAATATATAACAGCTGTGATAGTACATATAAAACATCTATTTCCACATAAATGAAACATCAATTAGAGACATAATAATTTATCATCCAATAAATATATGATATGATTTTTATAATTGTGTAATGAGTTAAAATTAATATTTATACCTTAGTATTCATTTATGATTATTTTTTAGATGATCTATAAAAAATTAATTTTTTTATTTAAATATGATAGTACATTTTTTTATGTAAACTCCTTCCCCATTTTTTATACACTATAAATATAAAAAAAATTAACACTACAAGTAATCAAAAAATATTAATTTTATGGTTGTATAATTATTTATTATTTTCTAATACTTAAGATGGAGTTGTGTTGTCATTAAGTTGGCATTCAATGTACATATAACAAATCTAAAAACTAATAATATATCACTTCTATAAATTTAATTTCATATTGATCTATTTTATCATCAATATTTTATTGCATATTTTTTAATCTATACCCAAATCATGAAAACATAATATTTTAGACATAGTTACATCTTTTAGTTATTCTTTATATAAAATAATCTAATGTTCATAATTAAAATAGTGGAAGAATTGAAATATTTTACTCATTTTGACTAATATTATATAAATATTCACATAAAATGAAAACAATTATAGTGGTGGACTGTTTTTTGTTTTTTATTTCGTAGTTTGAAACTTGCTAAATTTTTTAACCTTTTTCTATGGGGATAAATCTTTACCATGTTTACTATTCATAATGACTAATGATTTAATTGGTAGTATTCAATTATTAAAATATTATGATTAAAATTTTGGATGGAATTTTAAAATATATAATTTATATAATTTTTAATATTAATTTGTATTGAAGATCATGAAAAAAATTGAAAATCAATAGTTAGAAAAACAACACTTTTAAGAATAGGAAATATTTTATACTAAAATCAAGATTATTATTGATTACCATTACATTAGTTGGATTATTTTTAAAAAAATAAATTTTTTAACTTCGAAAAAATAAAAAAAGAGATAGAACATTCAAATAACTTCCATTATAATTTGAGAAGTTACATTTTTTAAAAAATTTAAAATCATTACCATTACACAAAGAAACAACATCCTTTGAAAAAATGTAAAAAATATTTTTAGATGTCTTGTACATGATGATTTCAAAAATAATCTCTATTTTATCAAATAGATTTTAAAAATTTTCAAGAAGTCAATCACAATATCCTAACAAGAAAAACTATAAAAACACTTTTAATGAAATTGAATTTTTTAATTATAGAATGAATTGATAGATATTCCATATTTAGTAACCACCACTAATGATATGTTAATTTATTCTAATAAATATAAATTCTATAAATTTAATAAAAAAATCATCTATAGTTTTTAACATGATTATTTTGGTACAAATAATTATATCTTATAAAAATGTTTTCAAAAAATTATCTCTTTATGTAATATATAAATTTTTTTAAAATTATGTTAATATTTCTTTTTAGTTAATTTGTATCTTTTATGGAAGAAAATTTTTATACATATATGTCATAATATTTTTACTCATATTCATACCCTCCAATCTAATGTCTCTATTAAGATAGATATATTAAAATATTTTTATATAATATCATGGTTCTTTTAAGATAAATTTATTGTATGGTGGATGATTTAAAAATTAAAATTATTTAACAAGGAATTCAATATTGAAATATGTTAGTGTTAGATTATCTCTATATTATGAATGTTTCATGATCACAAATTGAATTTTTTATTACTAATTGAATGTTTTTTGACAAAGAAAATTCTTCGATGTAGATTAAAAAATGTGATGGAATTTACAAGTTAAGACAAATAAATATAGTATCTTTTATTTATTTATTAAACCATGTGTTTACTATTTTCAGAATCATACAAGATAATATATTTTTAAAATCAAACCCCATTATCTAAGTTTTATATTCCACATAAAATTCAATATAACGATCAAGGTCTTGTATTTCTTGAGGAATTACATTATGAAAAAAATTAATAAGAAAAAATTTCATTTAGGATTTTATTCCATATCAAAAGAAAAATTTCATACAATATATTTTTTAAACAATTTTCCATCATTGATTTATCATATATGATAAATTAAAATGACAAATTTTTCATGAATGATTAACTAAAATAAAACATAAATGGATTATAAAATTTAAGAGAGGATAATATGTAATTCCTCTTATCTATATACATTTATTGAAACCAAACTGGTTATCCCAAGATAAGAAAATATAAATTATGACTAAAATTTCAAAAATAAATAATTATTCAGAATTCTCAATATAAACCATTCCATAAATAATGGAAAATATAATTCATTTAAACCTTTCACACTAAATTCAAAACACAAACAATATAATAATTTGATCGCACATTCTTCCATGACCACCACAACATTTATTAGCAAGCAATAATAATCACTTCTAAGCAAACATAAAAAAAATTTAATATACCCCCATCATATATTCTCCAAAATATGATAATACTGAAATGGTTCAAGCATAATTTGGTTACCAAAAATATACTTTAATAATTTTTTGAATGAAAAGGGAGAAACGATATGATAAAATAATGTGACATTTATTTTCCCTAGTTGAAAATCTAGAGGATATAGAATGAGAGGAAAAAAATTGAATGCATCGTGAATGCATTCCAAATATTTAATTAATCACATTGTCAAAATTTCACATCTCAATCCCATAATTATTATTTAATAAAAAGAGACGCCCACAAAATTTACAATACTTTTATATTAGTTAACAATAATTACTTAAAATCAATTATAATATTAATCCAAATGGTTTTCAATACCATTGTACTTATTTTAAAAAAATATAGATGTTTTCTTCTTCAATTTTTTTCACCAAAACAAATTGCAATCAAATAAGTTTTATATACCTCAATCATCAATTAAATCCCAAAAAATGTACCCCAAAGTACCCCAAACAAAACTCATCGAAAGGGTATCGTTTACAATAAAGTTATTAACATCCTTAAATTTATCAATAATTAAATAAATACCACTACACTATAATTCCTGAAAATGTATATGTGAACACTTCAATCATTAAATGTCCTTCATATTGATTTAATGACCATTTTTTAATATTTTTCATATATAAGCCCCTTCTAAAATTAAAAATATGAATTATATATTAAGATTATGAAATTTAATTCAATTTATGTTTCATATTAAAAAATATGGAAAACCATAAAATGGTACATGATATTATTTTGTTATTCATAGTATCTTCTTCATCAACATAAAATCAATTTCTTCTAATTTATTACTATGATCTTACTGATCTCTTTAATTCCTATTAATTGTAATAAATTGATATTTTAAATAACTATATTCCATATTTTTGTAACATCATCTTATATATTTTAAATATTTCACTAGGTGGTCGTTTCCACATTCATCAAATATAGGATGTTCAATATTTTAATCTATATAGTATTTATCTCATGAGACTCCTTAAAAGGTTATTTTTATTTGTTTTATGTGTTTGGGAATTCACAAAGGATCATATTGTTCATCAAAATAAGATAGATATTCTTAAAAATGGATAGATGAGTTTTCACTCAAGCACAAATCCCATTTGGATTCTCGTTTAAAAAAACTACCGCATTATCCATTACATTAATTTTTAACAATGTTCGTGATGCTTCAATCCATTTAGTAATACCAAAGGGGTTATTGTGATTATATCCTATAAAATATTAATAATCAATCTCAAAAAGTAATTAAAAATATGATATTCCTAACAAATAAATCATTAATTGTATTTTTTAGATTTAGTAAAACATGAAGCTATTTCTCCATAATAAAAAACTCTGTTAAAGTAAAATAATAATTTTAATTTATGACCCAAGTCCGAAAAATAACCCGAGACACTTTGTAGATATTTTATATTATTCTCATATAATAAAATACTAACCTTTAATGTCATCAAAACAATTCCTATTATACCCAATATACAAGAATAACACATAAAAAAATATAAATGACATTATTTATAACAATTGTCGCACTTTCTTATATTTTGAGTATTTATTTCATCTGTGAGTTTTAGATAATTACAAAAATATCATATATATAAGACTATTATAATATAATGTGGATACATCAACTAATTTTCCATTTTATTCAAAAAAATAGGATTATGATGTTTAAAATTTTGTTTCCTTATAAAGATGTTTGATTATTTTAATATAAACACTCATGATAGAAATACAGTTCTTTCAATAGTCCCAATTAATCCTTAAGCCATATGAAAAACATTTGAAAATTTTGGATCTGCAAATAAAAGTTTAGTAAGTGATATAAAATTATTTAAAATTTAATATTCAAATGAAAAACAGGAAAACCCTTGAAACATTTTACCTTTTCTATGTATAAAATCATAGATCAAAATAAATAAATACTGACTCGTGAAATAAATTTTTTCTAATAATGATTTTTATAATATATCATAAAACCTATAATAAAGGGAAAAGTAAAAATTTATTAGGTACATTTTAAAAAACACTAATAATTTCTGTAAAAACAAAATTTTCACCAATAAAAGATCCTAATATTTCCTTCAAATAGTAAACACTTTTTAATACCTTATAGTGGATAATGATTCCAAAAAAACACATAAATAGCATAAAGATGAAATATATATATATATGGAATTTATAAATAAACAAATATTAAAAATGAAATAATTTAAAAGTGATGGATTTTATATTGGTGGAAAACATAATTTTACATTTAAGTCATCATGGAAAGGTATTAAAAATGGGAAAAAATACCCTAAAAATATAGTACCACATGAACATAATACAACAAAATAAATATTAATGATGTTATATATATATATATATTATCTATTAAATAATAATAAAGTAGGATGGATGTTGACATTGAAGAAAATACCATTCAAAGATTATTCGAACCATTCATTGAAAACCTATGCGCAATATCATTAACTTTTAATAACATTTTAAATAATAATTTATAGAATATTTAAGGAATTTCATCCATTATAAACTATCATTGAAACATGAAATGAATGATTTAATGAATAGAACAGTATTGGTGATGGTAAAATTTATTCATGTTATATATGTTAAAATATAACATTCCTTCCACAAATTTTAAAAATTTTCAAAAGTGAGTTGTATATAAACCATTTGAAAATATTTATTTTATTAATTATAAAATAATATAAGAAATATTTTTAATTGAATTTAAATTACTATTAAAATATATATAATAAAAATATGGAAAATTTTTGTGAACATATACATGGATTAAGAATATTTTTTAAATAAAAGTAATAAAATTATTTTTATTGATAATCACATACCTCCAATCTGAAATTAAATTCAATGTTACAAAAAATTATTTTTTTATATTTACATAATATATTTTTTAAATTTAAAAAAAGTAATAGTATTAATTTTGTTTATTCTTAAAAATAATTTACATAATTCCTAAATCAGTTAATATTACTTGAGGAATTTTGAGGTTATTCAGTTTAAAATCCCAAAACAACATCTTTGAGTTGAAAATTGTTGATGTGATTATGATTTCAAAATCTAAATAAAATTAATAATGATATAATATTCGTTTCTATAAATGAAATACAATTTTATAGCCCTACATTAAGGAACAAAGTGAATAAAAATCACTTTTCCTTCTAGAGGTGGTAGTACAGACATACCTGTGAAGGACTCTATCATTATACAAATGATGGAAGTGCAATAAGTTATAGAAAATATTAAATATACATAGTCATAATTATGGTGTGAATATAATATTAATTCATTGAATACATAATAATGACCATCCATGTGATGTAGTGATAAAAAAATATGACACATTTCTTCATGGAGGTGGTGGTTGACACATGCAGAAATGAAACCTTTTTATTTCCCATTAGATTGAAAAAGGAGGGAAAAAGTGTTTTCTCACAAACATATTAAAAATTATGAATATGGAAGATATTTATGTTATAAAATTAACCACTTTACATATTATTTTGAAGGATGTGTATGTACACAATTCAAATGATTTAACATAGTAGAAAAGTTTCAATACAATGGTCCTAATATATTATATTAATACCGTTTAAATGATTTAAATATAACTACAAAACATTAAATACCATTTATGTCGATTTTTAGGACTTTTCAAAAAATATTACTTTAAACACATAAAGAAAAGACATTAACTATAATATTAAAATTTTGATACCATCCCATAAAAATCATAAATATCCTATAAATTCTAAGAACATTATAATTTATCTAAAACATATTAATTTTAATGATTTTTAAGAAATTCACTTTCATTTCTACTTCATTCATGAGAAATTAAATGCTGTTTTTTAAGTTATCAAGGAAAATATACCAATATTAAAAACTAAAAAACACATATAAAAACATTATAAAATAATTCATCCATTTTATCATCTATATTCATTCATATATTTTATTTTTCAATTCCAAAATCATGACAGAATAATAAGTGAGAGAGAGTAACATTTTGTGACAATTCAAAAACAAATATTAAGGTAATAATCACAATAAATTTGAAATTTTTTTCAAATTTTCTTAATTATGATGATTATGGATGAAAAAAAATCATCCTATGAAATAAAGGAATGTATTGTATTTGGTTTTTGACCTTATCCAATAGTTTTAACCATGATTAACCAATTCCACCCATTTTAATGGTGGTAAATATTATCCATTAAAAATTTATAACTAAAAATAAAATGTAAATTATTAAACAATTTTAATTTTCTAATTCAAAATATGTAATATGTTTTCTATATTTTAATTTACATTTGTGTTAATAATTAATCATAATATATGTTTGAGAAATGTAATGAAAAATAATTTTGAGAAAAATACACTTTTCGGAATAATAAAGGATTATGTACCAAAATCTTGTATAATATTGATTAACATGGAATTAATAGAAATAGGTTTAATATTTTTAATCATATTTTAATTTTAAAAAATCAAAAATCAAATGAATTTTTTAAATTACAGTGATTAGTAATAAAAATATATATTACTGAAAAATAGGTATTGATCAATATTTAACAGTAAATAAATTGTAATTAAATATCATAAAAACTGTATCATACGACTATTTTTTCATTTAAATTTTAAAAATTATGTCACTTTTATCATATATAATTTCAGATTTTCAATGAAATTAATCAAAATATCTGTATAGAAAATATTATAAAAATATTTTTAATAAAACTTATTTTATAAATTTAAATTGAATTTATAGTCATTCCATATACCATAATCACCACTAGATTAATATTAATTAATTATAATAAATATATAATCTATAAATTTCATTGAAAAATAAAAAAAGTGATTAATGAAATGTATTTCCCCAAAAATAAATTGCATATATAAGCCTTCATTTCTAAAAAAGTACCAAATTCAATCATTAATGATTTTTTTAAAAAAATTGATTTTTTTTTAAGAATAAAATATTATATTACTATTAATGAAAACTTATTTATATATATCACATTAATTGATTACTCCTTTTCATACCCACTAATCGAACAACTATTTTTTAAAATTCATATAATAAAATTTTAACTTTATATAAATAAACCATTATGATTACTTTTTTGTTTTTTTCCTACTGTGGAATATATTATTATTTAAAAGAAAGTTATATATTTAAATAATGGGGTGTTCTGAAAATAATTTGAGAATAAATTATCATAACAAAAGGGCATTCATATAAAATATCAATGAAATCATATTTTAAAATAAAAAATAAGAAAATTGAAAATAAAAATCTATGATGCTTAATATATTCGAAACCAACTTATATATTGAATAAAAAATATGGAATACATGGAATACAAATTTTTTTATATCAATTGGAAATAAAAACACGACTTTGCCACAAATTCATTTTTAATTTTCCTCTTATGAATTTTATAAAACATATAAATAGGAAAAATTATTATAGATATTTGGATCCTAGATTCCATGGAAATATCCAATATTACAAATTTTGAAAACATTAGAAACGATACAAAATACACACACATTCAGCTAGGATATCATATATTTGAATTTACCCAGAATATATGGTATTTGAATTTTTTTGATCTAATGATTTTACATGAAATCTAAATTATACAAATGCACCTTCCTTAAATTGGTGAAACCAATATGCTTTTGATGATGGTGGAAGAGTAAATAAATAGTGTCCTATATTAACCATAAATAACCATATCACTATAATTTGATCAACATCAAACAATGTTTTGGAAACAATGACCTTGATGGTTCAATGATGAAGAATGAGGAATTGTGAATTAGATAAATGAATAAGATTACAAGTGGAGGAAGAAAATTCTTAGATATTTACCTTAATAACCCACCTTAAGATCAAAAGGGAAAGTATTGAAAGAATGGGTGAAGGAGTTAGTATTTAAAAATAGATCCCCATTAGGTCATCCAATCTATATAAATGTGAATGGATTTCAAAATGGGGTAAATAACACAACTGTAAATTGTAATTTCATAATTACAATATTTAGTAAATTTGAAAGATTTGGATTCACGATTAAGAAAACCATGCGTCAACCATGAAGTGAACACTTCACTCATAGTATATCATTAAAATAGTTATGATGAATAGTTTTATTATTTACTATATTGAAATGAAATATCCATTGTATTTTCAACTCACACTATACATCATTCGGCCACATGGTTGTTTCTAATCGTGTATACACAAAGTGCCTATATATATCCCTGAATTTTAAAAATATTAAATATAAACTCATTTATATATAAAATCATAAATTAATAAATAGAATAATAAAAAAATGACACATGCTTGTGATAGTGATTGTTTAATGTTGTTTTCTATAATATATCTCTATCTTAGTTATATAAATTATTTGTCCTATCTGTTTAAATTTATTAAAAATAGTTATTTTAAATGTTTATTTCATATTTTTTAACATATTAAAATAATATTATTATATTAATCTTATATTGAAATTTTATTCAGATATTATATTTTAATAAAATTAGATAATTATATTTTAATATAAATATTAAATAAAATTATTCATTAAAAATATAATTTTTAATATAAAAAAATGTTGAAAATGTATACACTAAAAAATTGGTCTGTTATATCCAAATAGATAATGAACTCCATCTCTTATTTTATCAATAAAATTTTTATTAAAATAAAAGTTATAATAGGTTTCAAGAGAGTGACTTTATTTTATGTTTATCTAATATATTTTATTTTCCCAATGAATAAAATCAAAATACATAGATACAAAATAAAAAAATGTATTTAATTAAGTTTCGTACACTATCTAAATTTAGTGACATGAATTATCATTTAAACATAATATTTTAAATCTATTTATTCTTGAAAATTTAATATGTTAAATATTTATAGGTCTTTAATGGTTCACAATATTTTCAAATTCTTTTAATTATAAATAAATGGGTCTTATAAAAATCTCATTAAAGGTATAACAACATGGTGCCCCATAAAAGAGGTATCTACCAAAAAACAAGGGTAAAAGAATGAAACACACATATATATGAAAAATATCTGAAATAGAAATGACATTTGAATAATGAAATAACAATCATGAAATTTAGGTAAATATTAGTGAAAATAAGTATTTTCATGAAATTAAAAGAAAAATAATGTAATATAATGAATGTGTATGGAATGAAAATTATTTTCAGGTAATTTAATAGATGAATGAATAATAAATTTACAATTAATGGACATTGTAAATGTAATGATCGATGATTTTATAATATAAAATTTACATTAAATAATCATTATTTCGATAGCCTGTTTCACACGCAACAAGAATTTAAAAAGATACTTGACACATGAGATGATTCATATTAAAAAAAATATGAGTGATAAAAAATATATAAAACTTATATATTATGACTATTTAAATATGGATATAATATATGTTAAAAAATATATGTTTTTTAAAATTATTTTTTTTAATAAAACTTATTTTAATTTATATATGGTAATTTTATTTTAATGATACATTTATAAGTTAAAGAATTTTAATTTAATAAAATGAATAACATATTTTATTTCATCATTTCAATATTATATTAGAGTTTATTTTTTAGGTATTTCTGAAATAATATTTTTATGTGAATTATGAGATAATACATATTTTGTTAATAAAATAAATTTTTTTACACTATCATATTAATGGAATTAAATATAATTTTAATAGAATTTTGTTTCTATAAAAAAATCTACGCTAATATAATATAATTCAATTGAAAATACTATGTTAGATTTATAAAAAACATGTTTATGGTTTTGGAATGAATAATAAAATTTTACTCCAAAAAATATTTTTATTTGTATATATGAAAAATTTGTTTTTTTCCCATGTTTAAATTAAACATAAAAAATGATTTCCATATTATAGATCCATATTATCTAATTATATAATAATATCATTTATTGGTAGAGATTAATTTTTCTGAGATAAATTTTAATTACCATTATGACAGTAAAACTGTAATTTTGAAATAATTTTTTTATTTAAATTGTATTATTTATATATAATAAAATAACTTATTATATTCTAAAAATTAAAAATAAAATTATTTTTAATCCACATATTAACACTCAATAAATTCATAATCAAAACTAAATATGATTAAGAATACATAATTGTAAAAAAACATATGGGTTACATTATATTTTTAATAAAATGTGAAATGCATGGGCTAAACATGTTACAAATGAATAATACAAAATAGTAAAGTGTGAAACATTTGTGGTCAAATTCATAAAATATGTTATAAATTAGTTCAAATAAATAATATTATATTTATCCACCCAATAACACCTCATATTTAATTATTTACAACTTTTTAAGCTTGTCGCCCTTGACTATTAACCTAAATTTTTTTAAATGAAATGTGTTCTCTTAAAATAATGATTTACATCACATAAAAGAGAGATCACTTAAATCACATCATGAAATAAATATTGAAAAAATTCCATACAAATTTATTTTAATGTTTCAACTACTAAAATCCCTTCCTACATTATTAATCCTATGGTCTCAATTACTTATCTTTTGGCCACTATTTCAAAGGATATTTCCAAGAGAAATATAATATTCTAAATGTGAGATTTTATTTTCCCATAGTCCATTCTTTTTATTCTCCCATTTTATAAAATTTTCTATACACACGGATATAACATAATAATAATTATTAATATATGTAAATATTAATATATAAATTTCAAAACCATTATTATGTCATTTCAAATGAATAATAAAAACAAAATAACATTGATCATTCGAACACAAGAGTTACAGCCTCTATGATGTGTTGTTGTGTACATTTAATCTGTTATATTCATATCATGTATAAATGATTTAATCTATGTAATAAAAAAATTAAATTTTAAAATTATAATTTATATTATACTGTTATTCTATATAATTCATTGAAATGTGTAGATTTTAATCATGTGTATGTGTGGAAAAATTTCTTCATGAACGATTAACATAATTTTTCACCAAGAACCATTTAAGGATTATTCTAATATTAAACATTAAAAATTATTATTATTAACAATAATTTGTTGATCTTTTGTTAATTTTATTTTATCATTAAATAAATACAATTCCTAAAACATTAAATACATATAACACTCACTTGTTTGGGTTTTTATTATAAAAATTTTTAATTAGGTTATAATATTTCTATTATGAATGATTAAGGAATACTATATTTTGTTAAAACCATGTAATAATAATGTATTTATGTATTTAATTATTCTGTAATGGGTTTGTGGATATTTAATATATTTATTTATATATCCACATTCAATCATTAAACATGATAATTCAAGTTAATTGAAATTTTTATTTTGATAAAACATACCCACATCATTAACCATATGAAAATGAGATATGATGAATCATTGAATCACCATGATATTAGTCTCTTTTATATAATTATAATTGCATAATTTTTGTAAATAAAAAAGAACTAACAATTCTATTTTGAAACTAGTACTAAAAAAATAATTGAATCTAATAAGATCTTATTATAAAAATATAATATTACAAACAATGATATTTATAATAAATGAACAAAAATAAATTATATATAATGAAATAACTATGAATAAGGTTATCAAGATAGTTATTATTGTTATACAAGTCTTTATATCACACTCAGTTTTTCGGTAATAATGGTATGAGTTAGTTTTCCAAATATTCAATTCCATTAGTCATGTTTGATATTGTCAACATCAATTTTCAGACTATTAACTAACATATTATCTTAAAATATATTAAATATCTTTTATTTCATGATATTTGAATTTTATTTCATAGAAACCCTCTTACGTTCCTTTTAGTCTTATTTTAAAAATTTTCCATAAGTGTTTTTTGAATCTAAATTTGGATTAATTGGGATATGAATTTTCTTCTGCATGAGTTTCCTTTTTGTGGTGTAAATAATTTCCATATATTTAATTAAAATAAAACCTCGTTAAATATTCATAATTATAAATTAATCCTATGTTTCACTATAAATGTATTTCAATACACATGATTGTGATGTTGTCAAGGTTTTCAAAGATCCATTTCTTATTTATTGTGTTATGGTTATACATATTGAACATATTTTATATAATGTGGAAAAATTATGGAAAATGATTTTGTTTTATTGTATTTTTTATATATTTTACATTGATTTAAATTTATAGTAGACAAAACCCTTTCAATAGTTCTCTTACATCATGATTTTTGATATTTGAAAGGGTATTGGTTGACTAATATTCCATTTTTTAGTTTAAATATTATCCCTTGGGAAAAATTATATTCTATTTGAAAAATATTTATATTTCCAATTTAATAAAATATTTTCTTATATTCACTGTTAGTAATATTATTTATTTATGAATTTGTTTCTTGATAAATCATTTTCGCATAAAAGTGGAATGAGATTGTGAAAAACACATATCCATTAATTTTATTTTTACCAAATTTTATGTTCATTATTAAAAAAATTGTTCCTTAATTATTTTTGAATCCAAATATATATATATATATATATATAATACCATAATATCTTTTATAAAAATCAATTAAATGGGTTTTTATCTGTTTTTATAATGAGATATTTCAATAATAGTACTGAAAATACTAAAAAGGACTTTCATCCTTTCAAAATCAAAAATATTATCTTCCACTCTACATTATTATTGAAATACAACATATAATTTTTAATATCTATTATTTAATATTTATTATAAACGTAAATGATGCCAAAATTCTTCACATTACCTTTCTGAATCGTTTGTATAATTTTCAGGGATCCATAATTATATATTATTTTAATGTATATGTTTTAAAGATGTTTCCACTTATCTTTTCAAAATATTATTTATTTTTCATGGATCCACAATTGAAATTTATTAATAAAAGTGAATGACTTCAAATATTATTTCTTCGTTTTTTTTAATTATTTTTCAATGTGATTGTAAAATTAAATTTTATTTCAAAGATATAACATTATTCTGAAATCCCACTTATGATTTTGAATAAGATTTCTCTTTTTCTAGAATGGAAATAATTCGTTGGAAAATATTTTTCACGAATCACCCTATAAAATTTCTTATTAAATAATCAATTTTGGTGATTGAATTTTGAGTATTAAATTTTTTCATTCATTTGGTAAATTTTTTTACATGCAACTAGAAATGATATGAAACACATTTTTTCAATCCATATGTTTATAAATATTTGGAAAGTGATCATTTTCAATCTACACACACATGTATGGATGACTGGAGGGCGGGGTCCTATATTAACCTCCAATATGTTGGTTGTGGTCTGATATATCATTAGATAATGTCATTGAGAATGAAACAATGATATGTTAGAAGGGATAAAAATATTGTGTATGAACCAGATATAGGATTTCATGGTTGGTAAGATTGAGCATGAACCTGATATAAATTAGCTAATTTCACATGACTCATCATGATCCCAATGTAGATTATCTAGTTTTAAAATATTCTAAAACGAACCAATGCAGTTATCATGGATCATAATGTTTTAGGTCCTTATGATTCTAATTATTCTTATTCCATACATATATATTATATTCTTATGATTATTATTTATGGTTTTTGATTAATGTATCTTGATTCAACATAACATTTCTATGGAATATACAAGTTTATTTGAGATTACATGTCATTTTATCATTCAATATGGGAAACTCTTATTGTCCAATTTTATATTAGTAAGATATTTATACTTTCCATATGTCTTATCATATGGTTTTGATATATCCCTAATGAAGTGATTATTATTTTTTTCCATTTTTAAATAATTTTATCTAATGACATTCTTATATTTACATTCCCTAGGTTATGAAGATGGGTGTAACCTATGAGAAGAATAGAGGGGAGCCTAGTGTTGTACAATTTTTGTAAACTATTCAACAATTTTGTAAACTATGATACCTATTAAATTAGTCATCCATGATTCTCAAATTTCATTCATGGGATTATGAGTTGATTTACTAGATTTAATTATTATTTTAGGGTAAGGTCCTAAAATAATGATAGGTTTATCTCATGTTTTATCAAATCAATTTTTTGATGAATTTGTATTCATAATGAGACCAAAGGGAGTATTTTTGGGTTATTTTAGTTCATATCAATGTAGCTTTTGGTTATTTTGGAAGATTATTAGTGATTTTGTGTATTATTTTTTTTATTTTATTATTTTACGATATGAAAACATTATCAATATCACCAGGGATAAGTCTAATGGTTAATTCTATGAATAAGTCAACATTATGATTATTGATATGTAATATACTGTGTGGATTCTATGAAATTACACCCTTGTATGGATATTGGGATGTTAATATGGATTTCAAATACATTCCCTTAGGGGTAATCACCTTAAATATTCTAGATATGTATTATATCAATCTTTACTCAGTGCATGATGTGTCAACCTTGGATTTATCACCTTGTAAGGCACTAGAAGTAAACACACTAGGGTGATTCACACACCATTGATAAACCATTCTATGGGATTTGAATATATTTTTTTTAATAAAACATAAAGGATAATGAAAATGAATCTGTGAATGTATGTCTTTAAGATGTCCAAAAGATATGTTTTCTGAATAAAAAGATTCATTATCTTAACAATGATATTACGATTGATATATCAGTAGAGAAAATATCATCTGTTTATTATATATCTCTTAACACATAACATTATATGAAAATAAATAAAATTTATATTTCATATTATATTTAGCGGTTAAGTAGAATTTAAGGCCCTCAGATTTTACTTCACATTTTTCTCGAAAATTAATAATGTGATGATATTATTTTTTGAAAGATATAATCAAATAAAATGATTTGTTGAATATGAGAAAAATGTTACTAAGAAAATATTTTAATAATAAAAACTATAGTAAATAAAAATATTTTACTATATTATTAATTAATTTAAAAATATGATTGATAATAATGATTGAATTAAAAATGAAATTTTTCAAAAAAAGAATTTTTATTTTTATACGGAATGATAATATAAAAGATATATTTATATGTTTTATCATTTTAATTTCCTAAAATAAAAATTATTTTTAAATTCATCATTTCATAATTATATTAAGTTTTTTTGTACTAATTTTCAAAATAACAAATACTTAGGTGAATAGTGAAAATATGATAATTTTTTCTAAAAACATCAAATATATAACATTTTGATAATATATGAATAACTTAAATATTTTTTTAATCCTTTTTATATAAAAATAATTATTATAAAGAAATCACATAATTTTAAAAATATATATTTTTTAATATATAAAACCCATGTTTAAGTTTTCTAGAAATATAAGTAATATTATACTGAAAAAGAAAATTTTATTTTCTTATAATAAAAATAAATTTTAACACATATAAAAATTAAATCTAAAAAATTTATTTTATATTTATAATCAAAATGATTATATTATTAAATAATTAATTTATAATTTTCAGTTATACAAATAAGATTAGTAGGACCAATGTTGATTACCATGAAAACTATAATAATGTTTTTTTGAAATTTTTAATATACAAACATTTTTTAATTTATATCTATTTAGAAAAAATTCTAATTAATGACTCTAATATAATTTTTGATCTTATATATAATAATAATACCACTCACTCCATTGATAATCATTAATAAATATAATAAAGAACACATAATGGTAAAAACTATTTTTATACAAAACCAATATATATATATATATATATTACGATCAATATAAAATAAAAAAGATTCATATATAGAAGAAAAATATTTATTATATAGATCATAAATTTAGATTCATCAAAAAAAATTATATATTTTGGGATACGATATAATTTTTAAAAATTATTAATAACATGGGTGGTAACTAGTTACCAAGATAAAAACTGAATAGTAGTGTATACAATGTTTGTGGGGATAGTCCTAGAAAACATTTAAAACATGTGTTCATAATAATTTAAGAGTATTTATTGACCCAAATCTCCCAAAAATTCATTATTTCTATCTTTTGGTTTTTTGGACAGGGTAATAGTGTCATTCTAGTATGAAAATGTAATGGGTACATCACAAATTACACTTTTATTCAATTATAAAATGAGATATATTCCCCCACATTATGAAAACAGTATTCATTATAATTTAACCATGAAACAATTACAATACCCATATAATTACCTCACACATTAATATTCCATTGTTCTCTATTATATATTCTACGGACTCCATATTAAATTACAATTCTAACCGAACCATTATGTTCTCAATGGTAGTATTTCATATTTCTTATACATTCCATCGTAATCTTCCTCTTTCAAAAAAATTGTAGATCACTAAATGTAACGAAACCATATTAATTAATATATAAGATGGACTCAATATTAATAGGGAAAACATTATTCAATACATTACTCGAACTATGAAAATTCAACAATATTAATAATGTGTACATATGGACTACCTCATCCATAAAAATATTTCATTTTTATATCACCTCCTTTCACGACAATAAAAAATGATGGATTTGTGTTATTAAAATATGGAATATTTAAAAATTATAAGTTATCAAATACCTTTATTCCATATAATTTGTTGATAAATGGAATATTTAATCATTCTTATTTGTGGATAACCACCTCTATGAAGGAAGAATTACATTTAACCCCAACACCATTAATAGATGGTTTTAGGAAAAACATTAATGATGATATATGATATTTACAACATGTTTTGTTTTGTATAAATATAACGTTATATTTAAATCAAAAATTTATAACTCATTAAATCCTTATAACATTGCCCCATTTGGGTTAGTTTTAACAATTACGTGATTACTGATGAGACATTTATATCTTCAATTATTAAGGAATATTAAATATTTATAATATCATATAATAATAATGTATTTACTATTTATTAATGATTATGGAAGGGGATATTGATATTTCATATTTTTTTAATCTATCAACTTTCAATTATTAAACACAACCAAATTATTTCATCACCACTCCAATTTTCACATACAAAACCCTTGTCATTCAGAAATGATAATGGGATATCATGAATCACTAAAACACTATGATATCTGTAACACCCCAAGATTTCATAGTGTGTTAGTTCTTCAAAATAAATCAATAACTTTCACTACATGCAACACCAAGTTCAAGAACACCATGACTTTTCAAACAAGCCGTTCAAAAGAGGTCATGAATAGTATTATCTAAATTTTAAACTTTATATAATCCTTATAATTTTAGAATCCATATTATGAGTTTCTTAGATATAATGCAAGAACAAATTCATTTTCAGTATTTCACTTTTATCAACTTTTAATAGTGAACCCTTTTTAAATACAATATTTTAAGCTTTTTGACTAAATGGGGACATCAAAAAATTTTAAATAAAACATCTCAAGCTTCCACGGTACGCTTTCCTTCGAATAATACAATAGCGCGTGTTGTACGCAACACCGAGTTCTAACAACCAATCAAACTAGCCGTTATGAATAGTAATACCTACTTTTTGAAATTATATATATTTTATATTTCAAAATGGACATCATTTTTGGATTCGGAATATCGAATTTAGCCTAAGGTGAAATTTTGGTACATTTCAGATAACTTTCATATTTTGATGAATAGTGAAAATTACTAAATTTTAATTAAAAACAACTTTTTTAATCAAAATAATTAATAGTGATAAATTATGAATTTGATTGGTTTTAAAGTATATTTAGAATATATTTTTACCATTTAATATAATGTTTGTCATTGGACATAATTTTACAATTAAACCGAACATAAACAAGTGTCAATCTTTTGATAGTTATTATCTCTTAAAAACACGCTTTTTGTTTTGACAGCGGGAATTAATTTTAAATTAATTTCTGCCACTTCTGTGTTCAGAATTTAGGAAAATGGATTCCATATTTGGAATCAGGATTTTCAAATTGTGTAAATAGGTAACTTTTATTTTTAGACATTTTGAATAATTACTGCGGTAAATATTTTATTTACCATGGTTAAGGGTAAATCCGGTAAATAAGGGTTAAAAAATAATATTATAATAATACTAAATTACCCTAAAACGTGTCTTAACCCTATTGGTTGATACATGGTCGACCATGGGCATCTTTAGGTCTATTTTGGGACCCCATGGATCCACTTGTAAGTAATAATGACACTTTATTTTAATTAAGTCAAAATGAATACAAAAATGACACAAGCATATATCTTTTAGAAAAACAATTGTTACATAGGGTTATATAAGTTGGATTTTAGATTATAAATATTCATTAGAAATATAAAAAGATTTCCTACATAATGATATTTTATTTATAATTTTTAGACATTAAATAATTTATTTTATTTATGACACAATGATGATGCAGTAATTACTATAATAGGGAAAAATTAAAATAACTGATATCATAAATACCAAAATAAATATAATATGAAACTTTTGATGAATTAAACTAATTTTCTAGGATAATATGATATATTAGGATTGATTTAATTGACGTTTTTCGAAGTAATCAATCTGTTATGAGTTTCACAAAAATCATCTATTGAATAGTGTCAAAATTGACATAAAAGAGTTCTTAAAAAAAATATTATATTATTAATTGATATTAAATTCCTAAAAATCTAAGGTTCGGCCAAGAGACTTATATCATGATAGGTTCATCATTAATGTACCACGTTTGGGTCGCTTGGATGTATATAGTAAGTTTATTAACCATATTATATAAAAATACAAAGAGACATGGTAAAAGTGAAACTAATTAACTTAGAGTTAATACTTAAAGATAAGGTTAATATAAGTACCCAAACCTGTCTAAATTCTATTGGTTGAGTGGTTTTCGACCTATCCCCACCTTAGCCTTTGAATAGTCAACTTTGGAGCCATTGGAAACCGAATATGAATTTATTATAAATTAATATTTCTAGCTTTTCCAAAGGTGCCCCTCACCCCTCTTATAAAAGGGCACTCCTCCTTCTCATTTCTTCACACCTTCCAAGCCTTTTGGTTCGGCCAAACTCTGCCCCAATACTCCCCCAACATCCCTCACTACAACCTAGAGTCCTTAGTTTGGTTAGAAATCCAACCTATGGAGCCCTTTTGATCAAATCAAAAGGAAGAACCCGAAGAAGAGGTAATGATTTCACCACCCTTTTCAAATTTCCATTCTTCTTCCAGTTACTCTTTCTTTGTTCTTACCATTATAAAATAATAACTCCAGTATCTCACATATACTGTGATGTTATTATAAATATGGTACAACTATATTCAGTATTCTATCCACCCTTTTAATAACATGTCACCATACGTGCGTACGTAGGGCTTACCGTCTCCACGTCGTGGTGTAATTGTTATTCAATATATTATTATTTGGATGGGTATAATAATGATGTGTAACTCATGTAAATAATAAATATAACATGTTAATGATTCTTTATATATGATATACCATCCATTTATATATTATTTTAATATCAAAAGAATGATATTGTCGCTCGTGCGTACGTACGGACTACCGTCTCCACGAACGCGATGAGATTCATTCTCCATCGTATCCATTCAAGTATAATTATCATTTGATGATTTAAAAATGATGTTTAAGGACTTGATATCATTCTGGATATGAATAATATACAACCTATCCTTTAAAAACATGTCTTACATAACAAAACATATAAAAGAAAACAAGTATGTTAACACCCGAAACGACGATAATTCTAAGATATTATTAACAAATCAATGTTAAAAGATCATATATGATATCATATTAATATATATGATTATTGTATAATTTAATAACAATTATTTCACCATTATACAGGAGGTTAACCTACCCCAACCAAGGAAAAGTACAAGGTAAGGGTTTACTTTACAACCTCTTCATTATCCAAGGTTGTTTATACGTAATAATCTACTGGGATCTCTTTGTCATCCACATCCATGTTTCATAAAAATGTAATTCAAAACTTTTTTACTATTTACTAGAATATTAGTTAAAGTCATTTATACCCTTTTTGACTTTTATAAGTGGTTTATAAAGGAATCTTTCCGTCATTTTCAAAACAAGGTCATTTTTAACCTTTTCGACAGAATTAAGGTAAGAATGTTTTTTTTAACTTATACAGCGGGTGCGGCTAATTTCCGCCATTATAAAATCTTCAAAACTTCCTTTACAAGCTTATAAGAATATTTTCAAAGAAAATGTTTTATTTTATATGGATCTTAAATGATTTCAAAATAAAAAGAGATATTTCTTTAAAAAGAATTTTGATTTCATCTATGTCAACATCCTTTGATGGTTTTTACGCTTATTTGAATTTGATCTATTGTGATACAAAACTTCTATATTGTATTGAAGGTTTTGTGATATGTTTGACTATGGATGTGCTATTTTTATACCATTCATAGTTTATGGTGAAATTATTGACATTTCGTATGCTAGTTTTAATACGAATGTTTATGTTATGTTTAAACCTTTTCATATGGGAATGCATTGGACTTAGTAAGTGACGGGTGGAGCCCGCTATAGCTCCTCGATGCATCGGTAGGTCTCATGAGACAAACTAGTGTCTTGGCACAAGGCCTTGACAAAATCTTATTTGTAGTCTTGGCACGAGGCCTTGGCTATGTGGTTATGATAGTCTGGCATTATGCATTCCAACATTATGAAAGTGGTTATTGATTTTTGCATGTGATTATTCGATTAGTAGAATATCCATGTGAATAAGTAAATGGCATTATTTCATTTTATTTATGCCATACCATGTTGAAAGTTCATGTTTAAAAGGCTTTTGTTTTAGTTATACATTGCCTTAAATGTTTATTCTTATTGATGAAAGTTTCCGCTATATTGTTATCCTTACTGGGCATTTGAGCTCACCCCTCTTCTATGTTTTATTTTTTCCAGGAAGTAAAGATGTAAGTTATGAATGACCTGCAGGGATATTATGAGGGGATTATAGTGTGGACTGTGTAAACATTATGTTGTTGTAGTAGTTTTTCATTTTATGATGTAATGTAAAACTTATGAATATATCTAGTGTTTCCAAGGCTACTAAACCAATCGGTCTTTCGAGATTTGATCTTTCTTGTGATCATGCCAATGTTATGTAATAATGCACCGACTCTAGGCAACTAGGGTCGGGGCGTTACAGTTGGTATCAGAGGAAGTTTAGTACAATCCTTGGAAGCTAGATTTAGATAAACTCCGATTAGAGCACGTAGACCTAAGATTAACTTTGAGGATTAGTATAGAAGAACTTCCTAGAATTTTGGTATTGTAGAGATTTTGTGAGTTTTCCGAGCAATACATCCCTGTCTGGATACGAGCAGGTAGAGGCGGCTCTGGCACAGATGTACCTAGGGGTAAAACCCGAAAACACCGCTTTGAGCTAGACTCGAACGGGAACTGGTGCACGACAACGGGCCTTGCTGCACTCTTGGTTACGACACTCCCGGGGGATATGCTTAGCATAACTCTCATTTTCATTACAAATCATTATGAAGGGTTTATGAGTATATACTTCCTCAAAGGAGGCATTATTATGATTATGGATTATATCCATAAATAGTTCAATTTATGTTAAGTGTTTTATAAGTATGGGATTATGTATTTTGATTCATAAACTGATCTAGTGTATGCCATTGTTTAGAAATGGCGCCCAGTAGAAGGAATGAGAACTCTAGCAATGCACATGATGCAAAGAGAAAGAAGGATCATATATTTCATGGTCTTAAGCCAGAATTTATAAGAGAAATAGTCTCGCATGTATTATCATCATATGAAGAAATAATATCATGTGTTGATAAGATAAGTAAAGAGTTTACTGAGTCCTATGGCTTTGAAAGGAAGCAAGAGAAGAAAAGGATGGAAGAGAGAAAGATGGATAAAGGTAAGAGGGAAAAGAAGAATTTTCCCATATGTGGTAACTGTGGAAAGAAACACCCTGGAACTTGCCTGAAAGGAATGGGAGTTTATTATAAGTTTGTAGGAAAAGGGCACAAAGTACGTGACTGCAAGTGTAAGAAAATGGTTTCAAATGTACAATTCTTCATTTGCAAGGAGTTTGGACACTACGCGAACCTATGTCCCAGTCATCAGAATATGCCGCAAATGATGTTATTGGATAATAATCAAGTTATGATACTACCACAGATGAAGAGGAATGATTAGAGTTCTTATGTTGATTATGTCAATTGAGTGTTGTATCAACAATGTACTTGTTATAATAATTATGGAGTATATAAGGATTCTACTATAGTACTATTTCATTAAGGACTTGAGATTGTGTGGAACAAAGAAAAGTGACTCAATAGCAGGATAAATTTTTGGAAAATATATGGTTGAGAGAATGATAAATCATAATATAGTTCTGATACTGAGGTAGTGATTTTAGAATAATATGTGATTGTTTTGGATAAATTATATTGGATATTCTTGACTACCTTGGAACCGATTAATGATTTGTATATTCCATCATTATTGGGGTTTAAAACATTTTTGGATTAATGAAGTATATCCAGCATTCTATATGGAATAAGGGAGCATGAATGTAATCAATAAGGAATATGGTAATACATGATGAAGGTACCCATATGATATTACGGGGTAAAAAGGATCTATATTATGTTTACCTTCCTTATAAATGTTGGAATGTGAGTTTGGACAGAAGTATTTTGGATAGTTCTAGTTTGGATTTTTTTGGATTGCCATAAAAGGACAACCCGGAGGTCGGGCGGCAACCCGTCGCGTCCGGCAAGGCTGCGAGACTTGAACCCGCAATCGAAGGGCGACAAGGGTGTATCACCTACCACTGGCCCACGAGATGTCCTGGATTAAATAAAGTAGTTTTTTAAATGATCTGGTAGATGAATTATAAATTCATTTATTTTGGAACCCTCTATGAATAGTATAAATAGAATTTTTTTTACGAGTGAATGATGAGTTTTTGGTAGAAATATATTAAGGGATAAAACTCTAATTTTAAAGTAAGTATATCTCCTTATGATCTTAGCCAATCTCATAAATAAATTCCTCATCATTAAGAAAAGGAACTTAGAACAAAAATGTTGTCCTAGATGGTACCTTAAATCATCACTAATTTGTGGCTTTGGGATTGTTGGCCTTTTCATAGCCATGTTCTCTACCACTCTCCATCAGATAATTGATGGTTATATTTTTCTTCCATATCCATATTTTCCTACATGGAACCCTAGTATGTGTTATTTTCGGTAATCTTCATACTTTCCACTCTTTATTTAAAATAGAGGCCTCATTAATTCATTTTTCGATGTGGGATTTCAACTAAGATATTTTGAAACGTCAAAAATGTGTTATCCTAATACCCTATGTTTTGTTGAACCAATGGTATTTCAAATCATCATAGATTGATGAATTTAAGGACCCCAATTTTATACTTGTTTGTGATTGATGACCTCAATCACCACCTATAAATATTTACGTTTTTCCTCCAATTATATGTCTCTAATTGCCACCAATGTTCTCCTAATCGAGATCATAATTTGGTGGTGACCCTTTCATTTCACTTTTCCTCTTATTAAGAATAAATTTTAGTAACCCAATTTCCAATGTGGGTTTTCCCACAAAGATATTTTTTTTCAACCTTTTATTTTCGAAAAACAATTTCAAATTGCGAGGACGCAATTTATTGAAGGAGGGGAGAATGTAACACCCCAAGATTTCATAGTGTGTTAGTTCTTCAAAATAATTAAATAACTTTCACTACATGCAACACCAAGTTCAAGCACACCATGACTTACCAAACAAGCCGTTCAAAAGAGGTCATGAATAGTATTATCTAAATTTTAAACTTTATATAATCCTTATAATTTTAGAATCCATATTATGAGTTTCTTAGATATAATGCAAGAACAAATTCATTTTCAGTATTGCACTTTTTTCAACTTTTAATAGTGAACCCTTTTTAAATACAATATTTTAAGCTTTTTGACTAAATGGGGACATCAAAAAATTTAAAATAAAACATCTCAAGCTTCCACGGTACGCTTTCCTTCGAATAATACAATAGCGCATGTTGTACGCAACACCGAGTTCTAACAACCAATCAAACTAGCCGTTATGAATAGTAATACCTACTTTTTGAAATTATATATATTTTATATTTCAAAATGGACATCATTTTTGGATTCAGAATATCGAATTTAGCCTAAGGTGAAATTTTGGTACATTTCGGATAACTTTCATATTTCGATGAATAGTGAAAATTAATAAATTTTAATTAAAAACAACTTTTTTAATCAAAATAATTAATAGTGATAAATTATGAATTTGAGTGGTTTTAAAGTATATTTAGAATATATTTTTACCATTTAATATAATGTTTGTCTTTGGACATAATTTTACAATTAAACCGAACATAAACAAGTGTAAATCTTTTGATAGTTATTATCTCTTAAAAACACGCTTTTTGTTTTGACAGCGGGAATTAATTTTAAATTAATTTCTGCCACTTCTGTGTTTAGAATTTAGGAAAATGGATTCCATATTGGGAATCGGGATGTTCAAATTGTGTAAATAGGTAACTTTTATTTTTAGACATTTTGAATAATTACTGCGGTAAATATTTTATTTACCATGGTTAAAGGTAAATCCGGTAAATAAGGGTTAAAAAAGTAATATTATAATAATATTAATTACCCTAAAACGTGTCTTAACCCTATTGTTTGATACATTGTCGACCATGGGCATCTTTAGGTCTATTTTGGGACCCCATGGATCCACTTGTAAGTGATAATGACACTTTATTTTAATTAAGTCAAAATGAATACAAAAATGACACAAGCATATATCTTTTAGAAAAACAATTGTTACATAGGTTTATATAAGTTGGATTTTAGATTGTAAATATTCATTAGAAATCTAAAGAGATTTCCTATATAATGATATTTTATTTATAATTTTTAGACATTAAATAATTTATTTTATTTATGACACAATGATGATGCAGTAATTACTATACTAGTAAAAAATTAAAATAATTGATATCATAAATACCCAAATAAATATAATATGAAACTTTTAATGAATTAAACTAATTTTCTAGGATAATATGATATATTATGATTGATTTAATGGACTTTTTTCGAAGTAATAAATCTGTTATGAGTTTCACAAAAATCAACTATTGAATAGTGTCAAAATTGACATAAAAGAGTTCTTAAAACAAATATTAAATTATTAATTGATATTAAATTTCTAAAAATCTAAGGTTCGGCCAAGAGACTTATATCATGATAGGTTCATCATTAATGGACAACTTGTGGGTCTCTTGGATGTATATAGTAAGTTTATTAACCATATTATATAAAAATACAAAGAGACATGGTAAAAGTAAAACTAATTAACTTAGAGTTAATACTTAAAGATAAGGTTAATATAAGTACCCAAACCTGTCTAAATTCTATTGGTTTAGTGGTTTTCGACCTATCCCCACCTTAGCCTTTGAATAGTCAACTTTTTAGCCATTGGAAACCTAATATGAATTTATTATTAATTAATATTTCTAGCTTTTCCAAAGGTGCCCCTCACCCCTCTTATAAAAGGGCACTCCTCCTTCTCATTTCTTCACATATTCCAAGCCTTTTTGTTCGGCCAAAATCTGCCCAAATACTCTCCCAACATCCCTCACTACAACCTAGAGGCCTTAGTTTGGTCAGAAAGCCAACCTAAGGAGCCCTTTTGATCAAATCAAAAGGAAGAACTGGAAGAAGAGGTAATGATTTCACCACCCTTTTCTAATTTCCATTCTTCTTCCACTTCCTCTTTCTTTGTTCTTACCATTCTAAAATAATAACTCCAGTATCTCACATATACTGCGATGTTATTATAAATATGGTACAACCATATTCAGTATTCTATCCACCCTTTTAATAACATGTCACCATACGTGCGTACGTACGGCTTACCGTCTCCACGTCGTGGTGTAATTGTTATTCAATATATTATTATTTGGATGGGTATAATAATGATGTGTAACTCATGTAAATAATAAATATAACATGTTAATGATTCTGTATATATGATATACCATCCATTTATATATTATTTTAATATCAAAAGAAAGATATTGTCGCTCGTGCGTACGTACGGACTACCGTCTCTACGAACGCGATGAGATTCATTCACCATCGTATCCATTCAAGTATAATTATCATTTGATGATTTAAAAATGATGTTTAAGGACTTGATATCATTCTGGATATGAATAATATACAACCTATCCTTTACAAACATGTCTTACATAACAAAACATATAAAAGAAAACAAGTAAGTTAACACCCGAAACGACGATAATTCTAAGATATTATTAACAAATCAATGTTAAAAGATCATATATGATATCATATTAATATATATGATTATTGTATAATTTAATAACAATTATTTCACCATTATACAGGAGGTTAACCTACCCCAACCAAGGAAAAGTACAAGGTAAGGGTTTACTTTACAACCTCTTCATTATCCAAGGTTGTTTATACGTAATAATCTACTGGGATCTCTTTATCATCCACATCCATGTTTCTTAAAAATGTATTTCAAAACATTTTTACTATTTACTAGAATATGAGTTAAAGTCATTTATACCCTTTTTGACTTTTATAAGTGGTTTATAAAGGAATCTTTCCGTCGTTTTCAAAACAAGGTCATTTTTAACCTTTTTGACAGAATTAAGGTAAGAATGTTTTTTTTAACTTATACGGCGGGTGCGGCTAATTTCTGCCGTTATAAAATCTTCAAAACTTCCTTTACAAACTTATAAGAATATTTTCAAAGAAAATGTTTTATTTTATATGGATCTTAAATGATTTCAAAATAACAAGAGATATTTCTTTAAAAAGAATTTTGATTTCATCTATGTCAACATCCTTTGATGGTTTTTACGCTTATTTGAATTTGATCTATTGTAATACAAAACTTATATATTGTTTTGAAGGTTTTGTGATATGTTTGACTATGGATGTGCTATTTTTATACCATTCATAGTTTATGGTGAAATTATTGACATTTCGTATGCTAGTTTTAATACGAATGTTTATGTTATGTTTAAACCTTTTCATATGGGAATGCATTGGACTTAGTAAGTGACTGGTGGAGCCCGCTATAGCTCCTCGATGCATCGGTAGGTCTCATGAGAAAAACTAGTGTCTTGGCACAAGGCCTTGACAAAATCTTATTTGTAGTCTTGGCACGAGGCATTGGCTATGTGGTTATGATAGTCTGGCATTATGCATTCCAACATTATGAAAGTGGTTATTGATTTTTGCATGTGATTATTCGATTAGTAGAATATCCATGTGAATAAGTAAATGGCATTATTTCATTTTATTTATTCCATACCATGTTGAAAGTTCATGTTTAAAAGGATTTTGTTTTAGTTATACATTGCCTTAAATGTTTATTCTTATTGATGAAAGTTTCCGCTATATTGTTATCCTTACTGGGCATTTGAGCTCACCCCTCATCTATGTTTTATTTTTCCCAGGAAGTGAAGATGTAAGTTATGAATGAACTGCAGGGATATTATGAGGGGATTATAGTGTGGACTGTGGAAACATTATGTTGTTGTAGTAGTTTTTCATTTTATGATGTAATGTAAAACTTATGAATATATCTAGTGTTTCCAAGGCTACTAAACCAATCGGTCTTTCGAGATTTGATCTTTCTTGTGATCATGCCAATGTTATGTAATAATGCACCGACTCTAGGAAACTAGGGTCGGGGCGTTACAATATCATTATATAAAATAACATATGAAGTATTAACTGTTTATTAATTAATAGGAATCCATGACATCTTTACAAAATTGGTTCTAAATTAATACCAAATAATAATAACATCCAATTTTGAAATTAAAATATAACTGAATAATTTATTTGTAATAAATTATTATAAATAATGTTAATAAAAGATTAAAGGTGTGATTTTTTTCATAAATTGGATATTAAGAGAATTTTTTATTTAGGACGTCAGATCATGCTTGGATAAAAGCGGATAAATTAAGGGTTATTTTTTCGGTTATTAATTATATGAGACATGATTGATATTGAGCACCATAATTTATTTTATAGGTTTTTTTTCTACCATAGTATCATTACGTATAATAAATAGCTTTAATTTTTGGATATTTTAGTGTCAATTTCGTGGTAAATCTACTATATTCCTTTTATTCTTACCTAACAATTAAAATAACCATTTTTTGTATCTCAGATTTTCTTCATTGAGATATGATTAGTATGGAACACCTATTTTCTTTTTATGTTTTATATGTTTCACACGGAATTATTTGATTATTATTTTTCATAAATTTTAATGGATTTATAAATACATCAACTATTTTACCTTCCATATATTTTAAATTCAAATGATTATAATGTTTCATGGTTCTTTGAAACTAATTTATCCTTCAAAGAGTTATGATTGTTGTTTGTCCCTAAAGAGTCATAAAGAGAGATTCCCCTGATTTATTAGGGGTGAATCATGGTATATGATACATTAGGAATTTATTAGTTTTTATTCAAATATTATATTCTCTTTAATGGATCTTTACCTTTGATCCTTTATTGTCACTTCTATGATATATTTTTAGTCATTAATCAGATTCATCTCTATTGATTAGTAATTTTATCAAAAACAACATTATTATCTTGTGACCATCTTTTGTAGTTCAAGCATAACATGAATAGTGAAATTAAAATCTACATGGTATTATATCTTTCGGACACTCTATAGAGAATCCAACTAATTTTTTTATCCATGCAACAAATCATGAAATAAAAATTACCCTCTAATGGGTTCAGGCTAGGGCACTCCTTCATAGGGTCACACCCCATTCTAGTATATGGAAATGTCACGACTTCCTAGACGATACTCCCTAAATTTATCCTTAAGAGTGTAACTATTTAGTAAAATTTATGATTTAAACATACTATGAGCTTATGACTCACATACTTGATATCAATAGTCTAAGATGATAGATAGGTTATGAACCATTAATATTGATTTCAATTAAATTATCTTTACAAACATCTTATAATCTCATATTAATGAACTCACTCTTCATTTTCTAGGATTTAAATGAAATTCCACTTTAGTAATATTCATAATTTATTTCATCTTCTCATTATATTAAAATTTATTCAGTTGGTGTAAACTAATTCATCAACTTATTTCCATCCCCACTCTTGGAACAACTCTATATTCATTCGGAAAATTGAATATGAAATATGAAATATTTTTATATCATTTTATACATGATGATATTCATAATGAATAGGTAAATTGTAGAACTATAAAATGGATACCTATTTCATCATTATAGGCCATCAAAAACCTCCCAAAACATATCTATGTTTTTCTTATATAATTTTCATTATTGTAGTCAACCACAAATGATTCATTGTAAAAAAGTTATTACTCATCAACATGAAGTGAAATTTGAGTCTAATTATATTCATGAATAATTATTTAATTACATCATTTAATCAGACTTGGATCATATTGTAAATCATATATTGTAACACCTTATGGTTTTATGAATTTTTTTTTAATTATATGTTTTTTATATTTTTTCATTTCACCCAACACTGAATACAGATTTTTTAATACAAAATAATAATATTTAGATTGAATTATATACACCCTAATGTCAATCTTGAGCTATATGAATCAAATATATTAGATTGTAGAACATGTTACACTACGTTTGGATTATGTTACGCACAATTCTGTGTTCTTTTGAAATCATGGTTTACATGTATAACTAGGTTTTACTGAATTACAAAATGATATTGATATTGATATTAAAAAATTACTATCGTAACTATATAGGTTTTAGAATTTAAATTAAAAATAATACTAACTAAATTATGAAAATACGGTTTAAAAATTTATATTAAATAAATCATTTAGTAATAAATTAGAATGAAATGATATTAATAACTACATAGAAATAAAGAAATTCTTTTTAAAAGAAATGTTTTTCTGGGTAAAAACACTATTTTATCGTAATAAATTGAAATAAACCATATTTAATGAATTTTTTAAATAAAATAAAATTATTAAATATTAAATTAAATATTTTGACACATATCCTAAAGATTTTATAGGTATAAGATAAAATTAATCCACGTTTTTTGAAAAAAAATATATATTCATCAAAACGTGTTTTTAATAATTTTTAATGGAGAACCCATTTTAAATCATGTTTTTGAAATGTTTCAAAATTAATTATGATAAACGTTTTCTCTTAAAACGGAATTTCAAAATATAATTTGGTTGATTTTTTTTATTATGCTGATATGCTTTGTGTTTTGATGAATAGTGGAAAATAATTAATTTTAATTGAAAAAAAAACTCATTGATCTAAATAATTTATAAAGTAAAATTACATATTTTGACTTGTTTTAAAGTATAATAATATCCATTTTATATCATTTAATATAATTTAGGTAATTTCAAAAAAGTTAACATTGATTTTGAATAAAAAAATATTTCAATGTTATGAACATTATCGCTATTAAATTCATTATTTTAATTGTAGGCGATATTAATTTTATATTAATTTACACAACTTTTGGGAATTAAATTTTGAAAAATTGATTCCATATTTATAAAAATAATGACCATATTTATAAATTTTTTCCCATTTATTTTTGAACAATATTAACAGTAAAATTATAAATTATTTTATCATTATTATTGGTAAATCAAATAAATAACAGATAAAATAATAATCTAAATATAATACAATTACCCTAAAACCTTAAAAAATGTTATTGGATGAACATAAACATACCTTTGACATCAAATTTTAGAAATATAATTATACTATTAACACTTTTTCATGGAAATTACATAGATAATTTTAAATTCATTGAGAGTGATAAAATTCCATGCTATTAATTTAAATAAGTATAATATTTTTACATGCGTATAAAATTAAAGATATTCTCATCTATATATATAATTGTGAAAAGAAAAATGTTAATATATATAATGGTAATTTATTTTTAAAATTTCAGTGAAGAAATAAATTTAATAGATTGTTACACAATTATGATGAAAAAAAGAATTCAATTATTGAAACAATCTATTAAATTATATTAGAATTATTAAATGCAATATAATTTTACTTAAATAAGGTGATCCACGAATTTTATAGATTTTTATGATAGAATAGGGTTTTATTAAGTGATTTGGTTCAAATATTTTTTATTTTCATAAGTTTGTATGTTTAATGTAATAAATAGTATCAAAATTTATAATTATCTTATATTATAGAAATAATATTCTATTAAAGTATTTAGAAATAAAAAAAATAATAGATAATGAAAATTGGGATGAGATATGTTATAAAATATCCTAAATTTTCCAGTTATGTTACAATTGATACTTTATTAGTCAAAAAGATAATTTTTAATATTAATTATTTTTACTCTAGTAAATATTAAATTGGTTTAACTAAGGTTTAATCAAAATAATAAGGATTAAATTAAACTAAAACATGGAAAAAATTTATTTGTTTTTGATATTAAAATATTATAATATATTAGAATCAAATAAATTCCATTTATGATTTATTTGGATTCATATTGAATTTATTAAAAATTAATCTTTTATGAAATTCCAAGTGAACCTTCCATTATCTTATTAAAGTGTATCTCTTCTTATATTTTATTCACACATTAAAACCTAAATGTTTTAGAAAAAACCCTTTCTAAATATCTTTCCCTCATTCCTCCCATTATACTAGAAGTATTACATTGGGGATGAATACATCCAAGGAATTCATTTTCTGAAAACAAAAAGGAGACCCCTGAATAAGAGAAGGTTTAAACTTATAATAAGGAAGTAAAGATACAATGTAATGGTATTTTTAGTCTCACATTTATTTATATGAGTAATATTCTATATTCTTGACTCATTTATTTTGCATTGTGTATATACTAACCATTAATGAAATCTATGATATTTATCCTTATATTTATGTGTCTTTACATATCTATTTGATGATATCTCTTAATGAGGTTTATTGTTCAATAGGTACCAAACTGGTAACGTAATATTTTCTCAATTATACTTTTGTAGGACATGTATTATGTTATTCAGTTATATTATTTTAAATTTTTCATATACTTATTTATGACATATCATATCAGGAATCTTCTTCCTACAATTATATTTTATGTTACAGGCAGTTTTATTCTCTCTTTGGTTAGAAATTTCTCTTATTCAGACACCATTGTTTCCAAAGAATGGTCAAAAATAAATTTAAATGACCCTTTTTAATTTTAAAGGAAAATGTTTTAAAATATCTTTATAATGGTTTTCAATTATTCCATTTTATATTATTCATGTTATTATTATTGTAAAAAGTTTTCTAAATGTTTTATGACTTTTAAAAGTATGTTTTTTTCAAAACAGATAGGATATTTTCTTCATGAATTATTTAAAATGATACTTTAAAACCAACTTCCTTATATGATTACATTATTTTATATGAAATATTTCTTATTAGGGTAATGTTTCAAGGATTCATTCATTATTCCTTATTTAGTAATTTTATGTTTATGTTGAATGATTTACGTTCTTGTGGCACACATAAGCATAGTTTTCATTATTTTATGGGTGAGACATATATCTCCCATAAATGCCTTGGGAAATATTTATATCTCATTATATAGTGAAATTAATAAATTTATGGGATTGATCTGATATAGGATGAAGTGAAAACTTGATACACTATAGGAAGAATGTGAATCCATATCCACTATAGGTTAAAGGGGAAACCCGATCCACGTTAAAAAAGGACTAAAACTAGGGATGGTGGTGTGTCCTACCCATAAGGTTCAACCCTTATAAAGGGACTTGATATGTTTTATAAATTATCCTAGACTTATATAAAACCATATTACATATTTCTGCATCTTCTATAAAATCTATGTCTTATTCCTTTGTTATTATTTCATGGAGTATGCTCTTTATTCACTATTTATTCATGTCTTGTAAGCTTAAAATATTTATCCAATGACTCCTGTATATGATCATTGATATATATGGAATGATATTCTATCATTATTATCATCTTCCCATACCCATATTTTCATTATTATATATATGTTTCTCCCTTTTTTACCCTTACTGGGCATATGATCTCACACATTTTAAGGTTTCATTTAACCAGGAGGTAAAAATATATATAAAGTATGATATATCAAAAATGGTTATATTTATAAAGAAATAGGAGCGAGATTATTTAGATATATTATGTATAAGTTGTTTATGATTTCAGGATTCCAAAGAAACTTAAATAATATAGTCTTTGGGAACATGTTTTTGTAATAAATGAAATATTATTTATATATGATGTATTGTATGTGTGCGTTATTCCTGGGTCCTTATAGTTGGTTTGAAGGGAATGGTCCCGTCATGCATTGGATTATCATATCATAAAATTTTAGTTAGATCCCTTAAGATATTTTTGAGGATATCCCTTGTGATTTCTCTAGTGATACGAATAAGGTGGCCTAGATTTAATGATTGGTTTCAGGATTAAGGTATCCTATAAGTAATTTTTCATGATTATCTATTTTTATAAAATGAAAAGTGTTTCTCACACTATGCCTTTTGGTGTTATTCAATAGATGGAATTTGATGTAATTGGGTTAACATTGAATGTTTCATATTTGGAAGGTATGGGATTTATAAAATCAATGTTGTAATGAACTGGACCCACCAGGTCTATTACTTTTCCAAAACAAGGCTCCACCGGTCATGGTGGCACCATGACGGTTGCACACCGATCAGGGTGGCACCGTGAAGGTGGAACCAGTTACAGTGACATCGTGACGGTCGCACACCGATCACGGTGGCACCATGAGGGTGAACCCGTGATAGTGACACTTTGAGGGTGACACCATGACGGTGCCACTGTGAGGGTGGCACCATGTACTCATCGAGCGGTCTTCGTTCTTTTCCCAGTTCCTGACATTTCTGCTGCAACATATCTTTTGACGTAAAGATGATTTAATACCCCCTTTCAAAGACATTTAAAGCCCCTAAATAATAGCTAAAATCCCCCTAGAGTCAGTAAACCCTTAACGTAACAAAACGTGTTGTTTTTCCTCGGTGTCACTCCCTTCCCTGTACCTTCCAGTTCTGCCCATGTTTCTTGTTTCCTTATGGTTAATGAAAACTGTTTAACGCATAGCTGTTATGATCAACTATCCGAGGAGAATTGTAAAAAGAAAATTATTTCTATCATGTGTAACCACCCAATCACGTGGTGAAACCATGATCCGACATTATAGCTGTTCGAATTTCCACATCCCATAACAACGATATCTCATCCTAATATCGCACGGGAATTCCTCCTTCTTCTTCCACATGGCTGGTCTCTTTTTCTTGAATGTGAGTTTGAGTTCCCTTTCTAGAGGAATGTGGTGTGCCTGTCCCAGAGTCATTATTCTCACCCTTGGATTCCATGACTTTCCTCCCATGCATGCCACGCATCCCTAGTTCTTGGAACGTTGAAAAGAACTTTGATCCTTGATCAACCATGTAGGGATTTTTCCTTCATCTCTCCTTATTTTGAATCATGCGGGGTGGGTACGCTACTATTTCTGGGGGAATGGATGAATCCAAACCTTAACAATGTTAATAAACAGACTGTTAATGAGTGATGGGGTGCGTTTGACAATTCTGTTGTATGATTTTGTGATTGCAATATGTTGTGAACTGTATGGGGTTATGCTCACTGAAAATCATGGCCGTTGGTGGTCTTTCCTTGCGCACTAATGAACCCGTGTCTTCTATTATGATTAAATGACTGTAAAATGGAAATTGATTAATCATTTAAACTTAGTTGGTTAAATGGATTCCCATTGAACATAAATCCTTGTTTGGTCACCCCGGTTAACCAACAGAAAGAAGAACCTAATGAATGATTTTCTTGAACCTAGAAGTTTCCCTACACTGTTTTGGGAGTAGGTGTGTATTTTTCTTAATGCTTATGGGGTGAAGTGAATGGGTATGGGTTCCTCTATCATGGCATGGTTGTTGGTTGTGAATCTAAAGTTGTGAAGGGCTATATCTCAAGTGTTGGTTTGGTTCCAGTATGTTGAGTGTTCTCACTGATCCCTTTGTTGTTGTGACCTCACAAGAGAACTGGGTGTGAATGCTTAAATTTCTATTTGGTTGTTTCTCATTCATTGTCTTGTGGTTATTCCAGTTAGTTTCCCAGTAGTACAGAATACACCTAAATGGGATCACTTGAATAAGAAAGCAATAATGGATTAAATGTGGAATTGGTTTTGGGAATGAGTTGTGACTTGGTCGTGAGTGTTGTTCCTTTCTATTATGAATGAATAGTAATGAGGGTGTTTGTGATTAGGTTGGCTTTGGAAACCCTAGGTTTTGATGAGTGCTTGTTACCTATACATATATTTGTAGTTCTTATTTTTCTTATTCGCTCCCTGTAACACCCTGAGATTTTATGAGAAATATTATTTTAATTTCATTAATGTCTTGTGTTGTATTCTACACCAAGATTACCTTGCGCTATACGCAACAACGTATTATCTTGCAGTATACGCAACACTATTCTTGGACCGTGTTACACACAATTTTGATAATAGTTATTCTACGAAATATTGAGTATATATATATATATATATTCATTGTATAAATGAAAAATGGTTGGATTCTGTTATACGAAACAACGAAGGATTCTTTCACAACATGCAACCCTGACTTGGCTTCCATTACACGTAATCACAACCTTCCTCGATAGCGTGTGTTATACGCAATACCGGGTTTTAATAAACAATGATATATTATTATAATATTGTCATGAACTAGCCGTTATGAATAGTATTAACTAAATTTTTAATTTTATAACATTATTATTCATCTTACACATTTTCTAGAACATGGTATAAGAACAAAATAAATATTTTGGGTAAATTAAGTATTTTTCAAAAAATGCAGTTTTGCCGCCTTTTGATGGCGCACCCACATTAAATCTAGTTTTTGAAATGTTTATATGTTAAATTTGACAAAATAAAATTCTTCTTTTGAATCAGGATATAAAAATTTACATTAGATAAAGTTTTGATATTTTTTCGATAACTTTCATATTTTAATGAATAGTAAAAACACGCTATATTTTAATTGAAAACTACTTTTTTCATCATAATATCTTATGTGGTTAAATTATAATATTGAATTTTTTTAAAGTATAAATAGAATATATTTTTACCATTGAATATAATTTATGTCATTTGCATTGATTTTACCTTGAATTCGTATGTTAAATCAATTCAATCTTTTGCAATGTTTTAAACAAAAACTCGTTTTTATTCGAGAACGGGATTAATTTTAATTTAATTTCTGCAACTTCTGTGTATTGAATTTTAAAAAATGGATTCCATATTTGGAATTAGTGGGTCCAAATTATGTTAATAGGGTACTTTTTATGTTTGGTAATTATGAATAGTAACTACGGTAAATTTTATTTACCATAGTTAAAGGTAAATCGGGTAATTAAGGGTAAATATTATATTATAAAATTACCCTAACACATGCCAAAATTCTATTTGATGGCTAAAAGTAATCCCATATCAACTGAGGGTCAGATTAGACTCATTTTATGAACTTTTGACTATGAAAATAATTTAATTATTATTAAAACCAAAGAAAGTGACAACATGTCACTCTCTTAAATCTTATAAGTATAATAATTTTAACGTAGTGATAAACATCATAAAACTTCGAACATGAATAATCTCCAAAAATCTAACAAAATTATCTACATCATGAGAATTTATTTATAATTTTTTGGGATTAAATAATTATCATTAATTGTGACACAATAGTGATGCAGAAATTATTTATCTAGTGAAAAATCAAGAATATAGTTTTTATTAAACTAATAATGACCATAAAAGGCCAGAAACCCTGACCAAAACTTATTGGTCATGTAACTTTAAACTATATTCATCCAATGGTCTAATAGTTTACCATTTGTAGTCTTATACAAGCAATTATGACACTTATATTATTTTATTTTAAATGATGCCAAAGTTGTCACCTTCATAATTTAATAAATATAACAGTTTAAATATTGTGATTTTTAGATGATAAATTCGAGTAAAAGTATTATTGTGAAATTGGATATATTTATCTTCATCATAGTATTTTATTTTAAATTTTTATGCAACAAATAAGTATACTAAAAAATTATACAAAAATGATGTAGTAATTATTTTATTAAGAGAAAAACCAAATAAATGGTTTTAAAAATAATAAAATAAATATTATATGAACTATTTAATGTGATCCACTAATTTTATAGATACATATGACCTTTTATTAATATATTAAAGATTTTATTTCAAACATATCATTTGTATATATTTTATTTAAATTCAAATAAATGAATAGTGTCAAAATTGACACTATTGTTATTTTATAAAAATAACATATTATAAAATTGTTTAAAAATCACAAAAATATTTAAAAATTATAAATTTAAATCTATATGGTCAATAATGTTATAAAGTAAAAAATTATGGAAAATTCACAACAAATAGGTAATTATTTGTTATAATTTTAAATTTAGAATTTTATTACCACAAATAAACTTAATAGATTAAATAAGGATAAATCAAAATAATAAGGTTTAAAATAAGATCCAAACATGTCTAAATTTGATTGGTTGATGCGATTACAACCCTATCTCATCTAACCTTCGAATATGAGTCATTTTTGGAGGTTTTTAAGTGGGGTTAGATTTATTATAAATTAATATTTTTAAGAATTCCAAAGGTGCCCCTCTCCTCCATTATAAAAGGGCACCTCCTCCCTCTCTTCCTCACACAACTTTGAGGCTTCAAGCTCGGCCAAAACCTGCAAAATTCTCTTCTCCACTTCCCTAGAAACATCCTAGAGGTTCTGGCCTTCCTCAAAGACAAATTTTAGTGCCCTAAAAGAAGGTCTCAAAGAAGCACTTCAAAGAGGAGGTAATGTCCGTTACTGATTCATTCATCTTTATTTCTTCTTCCACTTCTTCTTCTTAGGTTGTTTTATCATGAAGTAATAACATCAGTATCACTCATATACTGATATGTTATTATAAATATGAAACAACCCTATTCACCATCTATCCATCCTACAGAAAACGAAATCATCGCGCATACGTACGTACGGAATACCGTCTCCATGTCGTGGTGTAATCTATTTTCCACCACCGCCTTTCATGGATGGGTATTATGGTGTAAAGAATAACTATACATAGTTATTATAACATAATAATTATTCTGATATATTTATCATCCACTCCAATTCAATTCAATAATTATGAAAATGATATCATCGCTCGTGCGTACGTACGGACTACAGTCTCCACGACGCGATGAGATTCATTCTCCATGTTAACCATTTAAGAATGATTATAAAGTATATATAAGAAATAATAATGAAATATATGACATTATAATGCTACTGGATTTATGTTCATATATATGTATGTCATCTACTTAATTCCATTCAACTCAATAAGGAAACAAAAACAGCGTTCATGCGTACGAACGGTCTACCGTCTCCATGAACGATGTATTTATTTCCATCTACTGATTTATTATATATATGTATATTATGAATATATATATATATATAAATCATGTTTTATATTCTGAAATTAAGTAATCATGATCTAATTAATCATATGAATAATTACAAGTCAAAACACGGACGACAAATGAAACGATTTTACCCAAAACGCTTCTTTAACATGAATTGACAAAAGAACGGGTAATATAAAGTCATAAGTGAACCATATATGATATAATAACAATGAATATGATTCTTTAATAAGTCAATGACATTATTTAAATCATTATACAGGAGGTTCGGACACTTACGAAGCAAATCTGACCTAAGGTAAGGGAAATATCACAATCTCATTTTTATCCGAGATTGTTTATACTTTGGAATTTACTGGGGTGTATTTTATCATCCACATCCATGTTTCCTCAATATTTAATATTTATATCCTTCTACAATATTTTATATCCAATTTTACCCTTCGGTAAGTTTTTAGTAAAAGATATGAAAGGAATCCTTTGTCATTTTTCATACGAGGTACTTTTTTGACTTTTCCGACAAAAGTACGAGAAGAATATTTTCTTTTAACTTATATGGCATGAATGGATTTTTAAAACATTATTTCCAACAAGCTTCCCTTAAATGTTTTAAAGTTTATTTTTAATCAAATTCTTTTAGTTTATAATTGTATGACATGTTAAAAAAGGAAAAGTGTTTTTTGAAGTAGAAAGGATATTTTCCTCAAGAATGGAGTTCAAGAGTTTTATCAAAATAATATTCCATCTAAGAAAATATAGGGTTCTGTTTCTATCCCTATTATTACGTGGATTTGATTATGTTGTGATGGAAATATTTTTATGAATTCCTTTATCTTATATGAATTTTTTTATGATGTCCTGATGTTTAGGATTCCCATTTGTATTACATGGGTTACGCAATGATATATGATTTATGATTTTGTGGCACGCATAATAATGGTATCATTATGAGATGGGTGGGACCTATATCTCCCTCCAATGCATTGGGTAAAGATTTTATATTTCATGAGATAGACATGGCTGGAACGGTAGGTTATACCGGTTCAGTGAAACAGGACTGAAACGAGGGTGACTCGGTTCAGAAAGGGACTTTGTACACTAAGATAGTCTTGGCAATGAGTCTTGACTAACAATAAATGATTCTCTATGATTATGTGTGTATGCCATAATGTTTCATGTTTTAAGTTATGATTATTGTTGTTACATTTCACTACCATGATTTATCCCATGTTATGAAATTATGCTCTCTTTTGCATGTTAAGATTTTCAAAATGTTAAGTTCTTATGATGTGATTGATATTTCTTTTGTTTACCCTTACTGAGCATTTGAGCTCACCCTTTTATGTATTCTTTTCCCCAGGATATAAAGAAAGGTTTTAGGTATAATAAAAAGGAAGATCTTTATGGGAGATGTTGAAGATCTTTCAACAGGATTGGAAGATTATATTCCTAGTTTCCAAAGACACTAAACTATTACAATCATTGTGTGTTTGTTTTTGTTATGTACTAAGTATTCCGCAAATGTAATGTAATTTCAATGTACGTCAAGCATCGGGTCTCTACAGTTGGTATCAGAGGAAAGGTTTAGTCAACCTTTGGAAACTGGGATGCGAAAACGTTAGTGAGAACCCTATAGACATTTCTAAGGTATGTCTAGGGATGTCCCTAAGGATAAGTATATGTATAGGATATAGTCCTAGAACTATGGTAACGATATTAGATTAAACCAAGGATGTTAGATATTGAAGTTACTCCCCCTTTATTATGATTTTTGCCTCTCACACTATTCTTTTTGGGTTTTAGAAAATGGCTGGAAACTAGATGATTCACAATAATGGAGGATATGATGGACAATGGAATGATATTTTTCATGAGCAATCAAATGAAATGGGATTTGGAAGTCCAAACATCATTATTATGCCGAATCAGCAATCTCATAATATGATCAATAAAGTAAAATTTGGTAAGTTTTCTAACTCGGCTAATAATAGAAAGATGGAGTTTCATGATGATCATAGAGGAATGAAAGGTCAATTTCCCCTATGTAAATCATGTGGGAAGAGGCATCAAGGATAATGTTTCAAAGGAACTGGAAGATGCTTTGGGTGTGGAAAAGAAGGACACAAATCCAGTAAGTGCAAAGGAAAAGGTTCAGTTAACACCAGGGATGAGGATAATGGTATTGCAACAATGGTTAAATGTTTTAAATGTAGAATGTACGGGTATTATGCAAACCAATTCCCTAAGGGAAAGTCTCATGAAGAGAATCATTATGGTCGTATGGGTAGTATTTATGTGGATGATGATGAAGAGACCACAAATGATATGTGAGATGAAAGAATTGTTGAAGCTCGGTCAATGGTTTAAGAATGTAGTAGAATGATTACATGTTTATCATGTGTAATGTTGTATAAGTAATCTTATGGTACTATGGAATAAAGTGACATCTAAGGATTGTTACACTATTGTCTTTCCTTGAGTTTTGAAAGTGTATGATTAATGTTACTAGTATCCATGACAGGTTATTCAGATATTTTTGGAATGTAGATGATATGCGTATAATGAAGGGATAAGGAGAAAATTAAATGTTTGATAGTATTCATGAGCTCATGACTGATATAAGGAGAAGGTTATGTAATGGATTGAGTATATAGAATTTTTGGATTTTGGTATGTTAAAAGAGTTAACTTCTGACAACATTTATGTTTTCACTAAGGTTCAATGGGTGTTCATTCTTCAAGAGAATACATGATTAAGGTATTCACATGTTTGTAATTTGACCAACAAGATATATCTTATGATATATGGGGGATAAATGATGGAATTCACGTGATTGTTCTGTGACATTTCAAGTAATCATTTTCTTTATACTATGAGCTTGGACCGAAGTATTTTAGATAAGCCTAAAGATTAGAATGGATTATGTTGGACATAAGTTAGGATAAAACGTTTTTCGATATTATTGATGGGGTGTTATAGTAATATAGCTTTAGAAAAAGGACAACCTCCAGGACGGGCGACAGCCTATCGCGTCGGACAAGGCTGTGGGAATTGAACCCACAACCGAAGTGCGACTGGCCTTTATCGCCTACCACTGGCCTACAGGAAGTCCTTGTTTAGTAGAAACTAGTTTTATTTTATTAAGCGGTATGATATATGAAGTATAAGTTCATTTTTGGAATCGTATATGATTAACCTCACCAAAGACAGACTTATGTATATTTGATAATTACTGCTAAACTTTTGTTTGAAACAGATGGAATGACCCATCATTCTATCACATGATCTGTTAGCACTTCACAAATAACAAATTCAACTTCATTTCATTAAGAGATGAAGTGGAAATTGTTCAAAGCACGAACAATAGTGAGATTGTACCAAAATCATGTAAGTATTTCTTCTAATTCAAAATTTTCAACTTTAGGGAAATGATATTGAAAACCAAAAATGTTTTCCTAGTGATCTTATATCTGATGAATCAGATGGTACCCTAGATCATCACAAATTTATGACTTTGCGATTGTTGGCTTTTTCATAGCCATGTTTTCTACCACTCTCCATCAGAACATGATGGTTAGACTTATCTTCCATATCTATATTTTCACCTATGTGGAAACCCAGTGATTAGTTTAATTGGGTAACCGTTACGTTTCATACTTTTGTTTTTAAATATTGGTTTTGGTATTCCTTTTTACGATGTGAGTTTCTATTAAAGAAACTTTTGAATAGTAAACCATTTATAACCCCGACGAATATCGAGGGAGAAATTCATTTTAATGGGGGTAGAATGTAACACCCCGAGATTTTATAAAAAATATTATTTTAATTTCATTAATGCCATGTGTTGTATTCTACACCAAGATTACCTTGCGCTATACGCAACACCGTATTAGCTTGCAGTATACGCAACACTATTCTTGGACCGTAATACACACAATTTTGATAATAGTTATTCTATGCAACATTGAGTATATATATATATATATATATTCAATGTATAAATGAAATATGGTTGGATTCTGTTATACGAAACAATGAAGGATTCTTTCAAAACACGCAACCCTGACTTGGCTTGCATTACACGCAATCGCGACCTTCCTCAATAGCGTGTGTTGTACACAATACCGGGTTTTAATAAACAATGATATATTATTATAATATTGTCATGAACTAGCCGATATGAATAGTATTAACTAAATTTTGAATTTTATAACATTATTATTCATCTTACACATTTTCTAGAACATGGTATAAGAACAAAATAAATTTTTCGGGTAAAATAAGTATTTTTCAAAAAATGCAGTTTTGCCGCCTTTTGATGGCGCACCCACTTTAAATCTAGTTTTTGACTTGTTTATTTTTTCAATTTGACAAAATAAAATTCTTCTTTTGAATCAGGATATAAAAATTTACATTATATAATGTTTTTATATTTTTCCGATAACTTTCATATTTTAATGAATAGTATAAACACGCTACATTTTAATTAAAAACAACTTTTTTGATCATAATATCTTATGTGTTTAAATTATAATATTGAATTGTTTTAAAGTATAAATAGAATATATTTTTACCATTTAATATAATGTATGTCATTAGCATTGATTTTACCTTGAATTCATAGGTTAAATCAATTCAATCTTTTGCAATGTTTTAAACAAAAACTCGTTTTTATTCGACAACGAGATTAATTTTAATTTAATTTCTGAAACTTCATTGTATTGAATTTTAAAAAAATGGATTCCATATTTGGTATCAGTGGGTCCAAATTATGTTAATAGGCTACTTTTTATTTTTGGGAATTATGAATAGTAACTACGGTAAATTTTATTTACCATAGTTAATGGTAAATTGGTTAATTAAGGGTAAATATAATATTATAAAATTACCCTAACACATTCCAAAATTCTATTTTATGGCTAAACGTAATCCCATATCAACTAAGGGTAGGATTACATTCATTTTATTAACTTTAGACCATTAAAATAATTTAATTATTATTCAAACCAAAGAAAGTGACAACATGTCACTCTCTTAAATCTTATAAGTATAATAATTTTAACTTAGTGATAAACATCATAAAAATTCGAAAATGAATAATCTACAGAAATATAACAAAACTATCTACATCATGAGAATTTATTAATAATTTTTTTTTATTAAATAATTATCATTAATTGTGACACAATAGTGATGCAGAAATTATTTATCTATTGAAAAATCAAGAATGTTGTTTTTATTAAACTAATAATGACCATAAAAGGCACAAAACCCTGACCAAAACTTATTGGTCATGTAAATTTAAACTATATTCATCCAGTGGTCTAATATTTGACCATTTGAAGTCTTATACAAGCAATTATGACACTTATATTATTTTATTTTAAATGATGCCAAAGTTGTCACCTTCATAATTTAATAAATATAACAATTTAAATATTGTGATTTCAAGATTATAAATTTGAGTAAAAGTATTATTGTGAAAGTTAATATATTTATCTTCATCATAGGATTTTATTTTAAATTTTTATGCAACAAATAAGTATATTAAATAATTATACAAAAATGATGTAGTAATTATTTTATTAAGAGATAAACCAAATAAATTGTTTTAAAAATAATAAAATAAATATTATATGAACTATTTAATGTGATCCAATAATTTTATAGATACATATGACCTTTTATTAATATATTAAATCTTTTAGTTCGAACATATAATCTGTATATATTTTATTTAAATTCAAATAAATGAATAGTGTCAAAATTGACACTATTGTTATTTTATAAAAATAACATATTATAAAATTTTTTAAAAATCACAAAAATATTTAAAAATTATAAATTTTAATTTATATGGTCTATAATGTTATAAAGTAAACAATTATGGAAAATTCACAACAAATAAGTAATTATTTGTTATAATTTTAAATTTAGATTTTTATTACCACAAATAAACTTAATAGATTAAATAAGGATAAATCAAAATGATAAGGTTTAAAATAAGATCCAAACATGTCTAAATTTGATTGTATTATGAGATTACAACCCTATCTCATCTAAACATAGAATATCAGTCATTTTTGGAGGTTTTTAAGTGGGGTTACATTTATTATAAATTAATATTTTTAAGAATTCCAAAGGTGCCCCTCTCCTCCCTTATAAAAGGGCACCTCCTCCCTCTCTTCCTCACACAACTTTGAGCCTTCAAGCTCGGCCAACCCCTGCCAAATTCTCTTCTCCACTTCCCTAGAAACATCCTAGAGGTTCTAAGAAGCACTTCAAAGAGGAGGTAATGTCCGTTACCGATTCTTTCATCTTTATTTCTTCTTCCACTTCTTCTTCTTAGGTTGTTTCATCATGAAGTAATAACATCAGTATCACTCATATACTGATATGTTATTATATTTATGAAACAACCCTATTTCACCATCTATCCATTCTACGGAAAACGAAATCACCGCGCGTGCGTACGTACGGAATACCGTCTCCACGCCGTGGTGTAATCTATTTTCCACCAACACCTTACTTGGATGGGTATTATGGTGTAAAGAATAACTATACATTGTTATTATAACATAATAATGATTCTGATATATTGTATTATCCACTCCAATTAAATTCAATAATTATGGAAATGATATCATCGCTCGTGCGTACGTACGGACTACCGTCTCCAGGACGCGATGAGATTCATTCTCCATGTTAACCATTTAAGAATGACTATAAAGTATATATAAGAAATAATAATGAAATATATGACATTATAAAGCTACTTGATTTATGTTTATATATATTTATGTCATCTACTTAATTCCATTCAACTCAATAAGGAAACGAAAACAGCGTTCATGCGTACGAACGGTCTACCATCTCCATGAACGATGTATTTCTTTCCATTTACTGATTTATTATATATATGTATATTCTGAATATATATATATATATAAATCATGTTTTATATTCTGGAATTAAGTAATCATGATCTAAGTAATCATATGAATAATTACAAGTCAAAACACGGACGACAAATGAAACGATTTTACCCAAAACGCTTCATTAACATGAATTTACAAAAGAACGGGTAATATAAAGTCATAAGTGAACCATATATGATATAATAACAATGAATATGATTATGTAATAAGTCAATGAAATTATTTAAATCATTATACAGGAGGTTCATACACTTACGAAGCAAATCGGACCTAAGGTAAGGGAAATATCACAATCTCATTTTTATCCGAGATTGTTTATACTTTAGAATTTACTGGGGTTTATTTTATCATCCACATCCATGTTTCTTCAATATGTAATATTTATATCCTTCTACAATAGTTTATATCCAATTTTACCATTCGGTAAGTTTTTAGTAAAAGATATGAAAGGAATCTTTTGTCATTTTTCGTACGAGGTACTTTTTTGACTTTTCCGACAAAAGTACGAGAAGAATATTTTCTTTTAACTTATACGGCATGAGTGGATTTTTAAAACATTATTTCCAAGAATCTTCTTTTAAAAGTTTTAATGTTTATTTTTAATCAAATTCTTTTAGTTTATAATTGTATGACATGTTAAGAAAGTAAAATTGTTTTTTGAAGTAAAAAAGGATATTTTACTCAAGAATGGAGTTCAAGAGTTTTATCAAAATTATTTTCCATATAAGACAATATAGGGTTATATTTCTACCCCTATTATTACATGGATTTTATTATGTTGTGATGGAAATATTTTTATGAATTCCTTTATCTTATATGAATTGTTTTATGATGTCATGATGTTTAAGATTCCCATTTGTATTACATGGGTTATGCAATGATATATGATTTATGATTTTGTGGCACACATAAGAATGGTATCATTATGAGATGGGTGGGACCTATATCTCCCTCCAATGCATTGGGTAAAGATTTTATATTTCATGAGATAGACATGGCTGGAACGGTTGGTTATACTGGTTCAGTGAAACAGGACTGAAACGAGGGTGACTCGGTTCAGAAAGGGACTTTGTCCACTAAGATAGTCTTGGAAATGAGTCTTGACTAACATGAAATGATTCTCTATGATTATGTGTGTATGCAACAATATTTCATGATTTATGTTATGATTATTGTGATTACATTTCACTGCCATGATTTATCCCATGTTATGAAATTATGCTCTCTTTTGCAGGTTAAGAGTTTCAAAATGTTATGTTCTTATGATGTGATTGATATTTCTTTTGTTTACCCTTACTGAGCATTTGAGCTCACCCTTTTATGTATTCTTTTCCCCATGATATAAAGAAAGGTTTTAGGTATAAATAAAAGGAAGATCTTTATGGGAGATGTTGAAGATCTTTCAACAGGATTATAAGATTATATTCCGAGTTTCCAAAGACACTAAACTATTACGATCCTTGTGTGTGTGTTTTTTTTATGTACTAAGTATTCAGAAAATGTAATGTAATGTCAATGTACGTCAAGCTTCGGGTCTCTACACACCCCACCCATGTTGAGCACTTAGTGCAGAACACCCCCATTTCATGGGGGGTGTTTTTTTCAACACTCCTATCATTGACTGGTTATTAGTTCCTTTTCTGCTCCCTTTCTAGAATATCCCAAGACTCTTTGGGATGGTTGTGACGGCCTGAGGTCCATTATAGAACAAGATTCATCGGGCATGGTAGTTGTGGTGGTTGGCCCAGGTGTGTGCTGGCAAGTTGTTTCCCAAGAGTCTTTGGGATGAGTCCCAGGTGTCTTTGGGCGTGGCAGTAGTTTTCCTGGCCCAGTTGTGCGTGGTCGTGGTTATGTGTGGTGTTTGTGGCCTATGTGTTTTTGGGTAGGATGATGGTCATGGCCCAGGTGTTTGCGGGCATGGTGCGTGGTTGTGGCCCAAGTGTGTGCCGGCAGAGTGTGGTAGTGGGGCTACGGTGAGAATGGAAGGAGTGGTTCGATGCATAGGATCTCTTTAATAACTAGTGGGAAAGTGGCGTGGGGTACCTAAATATCGATTTTCTATTATTATGTATTACTTGACTTGCGTTATTGGGGGAGTGTTCCTTGGTGAGTCTTGGGTGGATAGTTTTCCTTGCTAGGTGTTGTGTTTATCTATTTTCTCACATGGCATTAGAATGACTCCCCACTAGTGCACGAGAGTGTTTGGTTTTCCCTACTGAGTATACTTGTAAGCTCATACTACCTATATAAAACTATTTTCAAGTTTCAAGTAGAACATCAAGGATCGTGTAGGTTCGTACTAGTTTAGACGTTGGGATAGTTGTTGTTGTTGTTTTTCTTTATTTTGGTACTTCTTTTGGGGGTCCTCTATTACTTTTGTATCTTTTACTTTTGGAACATGCATATGAGAATGGCTTGTTTTGGCTTTACCTGTACTTCCACTTTTGGTGTTGTTAGGATTTACTATATTATCTCCTAATCCTATAAAATAAAAAGGGTATTGCCTTCCATCTTGTGTGTGATTATATACCATTTTTCCTAGTCGCCACTTCGGGGTCTATTGAAGTCGGGTCTCTGGGGTCATTATCTCTCCTTCAACTTGAATAAGAAAGGGTATGGTCCTTTTGTCTCTTATCTCATATTCGTAGAGGCGGGTTGTAATAGAATGGTATCAGAGGGGGTGGTTGAGAGATAGGATGGAGTTCAGTTTTAGGCACAGTGAGGATTGCATTGAATAGTAGGGAACAGTGTTGGACGATCTTGGTGTGTGAAATAGGCCAGGGAAGACCGGTTAGGACATGGGATTTCAGGGCCCCCCGTGATCTGATGCAAGGACTCTGGGCCAACCAAATGTCCAAGTAAGGCTACACTGATTGCAGGGTAGATACCCTAGGGAAGTTACATGCATCATAATGACTTGTGTTCTTGTGTTTCATGGGTATTTTGGGGATTTAAAATGAATAATATGTCTAAGAAAATTTAAGAACAATATTCTACACTACTCGGGGTTAGGCATTCCTTGTTTACACTGCACTTATGGAACCTGGGAGAGGACCATGAGTAGTGTGGGTGATCGATGCCCAGGAGGTTGACTTGGTTGATTGACAGAGGGATGACTGAGAGGAGGAGGAAAATCAGTGGCATAAGAGGCTTCATTCCCTACAGCGGCAGACCCTCTGGAAGTACGAGGGCATCATCTCTGATGTGGAGACAGAGAGTTGGCTAGAGGAGCTGGTGATAGCTTTTAGCTAGATCTGGGCTCCGACGGAGTACTGGGTTCTTCTGGCTGTATGCTAGATTAGTGGAGCAGTGTGTAAATGGTGGATTCCTTATCTTGGGGAGAAGAGGGAGGCTATGGTGACGTGGGCTGACTTTGAGAAGGAGATCTGGGTGGAATTCCTCTCTTCCATGATGAAGGCTGAGAAGAGTAAGGAGCTACTCTCCATCTTGCAGGGGAGTATGTCAGTAAGAGAGTTGGGGCTCATGTTCAATGATCTTCTTCTCTTTGCCCTGGACCTTTTTCCAGATGAGGATTCTCGGGTGAGACATTTGGAGGAGAAACTTCGACCTTCTCTCCAGTATGATTTTACTCCCTTCACATTACTGACATTCTTGGATGTCTAGAAGAAAGTTGAAGTGGGGGTTAGGTTTCACATACTGGGAGGTGTATCGCGAGAGGGAATCTAGTTGGGCTCATCGAAGGGGAAAGCTGTCAGCAGCATGCCTCTAGCATCAGGGCCCTCTAGGTTTCGACCAGTAGAGATCAGGCCCCAGCTATTCCAGTTCTGATCTCATGGCACTCACCCTTTCCTTTAGGTCCTAGGAATGAGATGCTTCATCTGTGGAAGCCATGGGCACCTTCGGAATTAGTGCCTTGACCGAGTACAATACAATGGGGGTGGTCCAGTGCAGCACTTGGCCCAACGGCAATAGTTTCTAGCCAGGACCTTTCAGCATCAGTAGCAGGGATAGCGAGATCCCGCTCTTCCAAGGGCAGACGTTGTAGGAGGAGGCTGGCCTCAGGGCGCTCCTCAGGGACCTCGACCAGGGCGCAGTCGGGGAGGTGGCCGACAGCTGAGGCGCAGGGGACCTAGGCATGGGCAGTTACACGCCGCGGAGGCAGCACCTCCAGCAGGGCTGGAATTCTTTCGAGGTACGGTCATCATGCTTAGTACTCCTTGTAACGCCCCCACCCCAGCTACCCAGAGTCGGTGCAATACTTCGTAACATTGGCATGATCACAGAAGATCAAGTCTCGAAAGACCGATTATTTTAGTAGCCTTGGAAACACTAGATACATTCATAAGTATTTCATTACATCAAAAAGTAAACAAACTACAATAACATGGTCTTCATAGTCCACACTCATATCCCTTTTTGACTACCCCTGCAGGTCATTCATAAAATACTTCTTCACATCCTGGAAAAATATTAAAACATTGAAAGGGGTGAGCTCAGATGCTCAGTAAGGATAACAATATAGCGGAAGCTTTTATCAATAAACATAAACATTTAAGGCAATGTATAACTAAAACAAGAGCCTTTTAAACTTGAACTTAAACATAATATGGCAAAAGTAAAATGAGATAATGCCATCCACTTCCTCACATGGATATTCTACTGGTCGAATAATCACATGCAATATCAATAACCACTTTCATAATGAGGGGATGTATAATTCCAGACATTCTGAAACATTTTGTCAAGGCCTCGGCCAAGACGTCTAAAATGATTAAGGCCTCGGCCAAAACCATAAATCAAATTGGGAAAGGACATCGGCCAATTCCACATCTAGTTGTCTCATGAGACCTACTGATGCATCGAGGAGCTATAGCGGGCTCCACCCGTCACTTATTAAGTCCAATACATTCCTCATATGAATAGTTTTAAACATATCATAAACCATAACATAATCCTATCACATAAAACATGCATAAAGGAAACATAACATTTCCACATTTCAATCACAAGATATCAATACAACACATTGATATAATAAAAACGCTTTCAAAACCATTTCCAATACCAAAATAAAAGAAAGTTAAAACTTTGTATTTATTTTTCATTAAAAAAAGATGGCTTGTAGAGGAAGCCGAAACTCAAATAATGGTCACGGCGGTGGAGAAGTCATTGTCACCGCATAAGTACGGAAAGAAAAACATTCCCTTTTGTCGTTTAGCAAAACTCTTCGGATAAAAAGGTTCCTTTTTAATAAACGTAAAAGTCAAAGGGGTTTATACACCGTATAAAAGAAAGTTGTGTATAAAACCATATATGCCTCAATAAAAGGGGATTGAGACAAAGTCCTTAAAAAGATCATTTTTTTATAAAGTAAGTCAATTATGTGTATTCACTATAAGTACACATAAATGATGTAAAAATACAAGATAGGACATAATAATATCGGGACATAATTTGAAAGTAGGAGATTAACCCAAAGAATAGAAATTGGGTTAAGAAGTTCCCTTACCTCGTGTCTGGCTTGACTCAACCGTTCTTTAACCTCCTGAATAATAAACTAGAGTTAATATATACCTTATTAAGAACCATTTTTAATTTCATTATCCTTTTTATATCACTTATTACAATGTTATGAACATTATGTAATTATTTAAGTTAATAACGGTCGTTTTGTCGATCTTTGGTACTTGAGTCAACAATAAACTTCTTATAATTACAAGTTGTTTATGTGGTAGAATATCCATTATCTCCAGAATTATATTCATGATTTAGATGTCATATATATCATATATATCCAGTATATACATTCATTTATAATATTACGTAACATTTAGAGGTAAGAAATGAAATGCACCGTTCATGGAGACGGTAAGCCGTACGTACGCATGAACGCTACTTTCATTTCTATTTCGTATTTAATGGAATGAAATCATAATGATATAAATTTATAATATAATTACAGTATAATATAGTGTATAATACCATTTACTCCATCCTTTATACATCCCACATATGGAATTAACGATTCAAATCACTTTGAGGGGGCGGTAGTCCGCACTTCCTAAAATGAAATTATCGCGTTTTACCCATAATGGAAATCATAAATTATGCCATAAATGAGAAATACAGAAGCATAAGTAAAACATAAACATATTATATATCATATATAAATATAGTGACATCTTAATGGCCACCTTTGAAGGTGTTATATGAGTGTTGACCAATCATCGTTTCGTGAGGCAGAAATTTTCCATCCACAGAAATCGTATGTTCTTTAACCATTAGATGTAGGTGTGTGTAAGTGTAGCTATAATACTTCTTATAACAACATCCTAGTATATTGAGTATACTGGTTTTGTTACAAAAGAAATGAATAAAAAGAGTTTAGGGGGTTGGATAAGAAAAATAAAACAAAACAACATTAGAGAAGACATTACCTCAAAATCGGGTAACTCTTTTTGATTTGAGACAAATGCTTACTTGGGAAGAGTTATGCCCAACGTGAGGCTTCTAGGAGTAAGAGGGGGAAGTTGGAATAGTATTTGGGCAGAGGTTGGACGATCCAAATGGCTTGAAAGTGTGAATGTGGTGGTAGAGGTGGGGGCCTTTTATAAGAGGAGAGGAGAGGCACTCTTGGAAAGTAAGGAAATTTTAGATTATTATACAATTCTTTTCGGATTCTAAAGGTCCCACACTTATATCATTCGTGTCTAAGGTGATAAGGGTTCTAAATCTACCCATCCAATAGTCTTTGGACAAGTGTAAGCCCTGTATTGTACATTATCTTTTCATTTTATTAAAATTGTTAAATAATGAGGTCATCGCTGCATCATCATGATGTCATAAATAATTTAATTTATTTAATGTCTAAAAATTATAAACAAAATACTATGATGTAGGAAATCGTTTTATCTTTCTAATGAATATTTATAGTCAAAATTTGGACTTGTGTAACCCCACTTAAAAACTGTTTTAGTAAAACAACTCATGTTTGTGTCAATTTAATTTTAACATTAAATAAATATATATTAATGTCATTTTCCAACCAAAGTGGCTCCATGGGGTCCCCAAGTTGACCCATGGGTTTTATTGGTCGGCCATGACTCATCCAATATGAGTAGGACAAGTGTCAAGCTCAACTCATATTATTAAAACATTATTTTTACCTTAAACTACACTAATTACCTCTAATCGCGATTAAGAACTTAAAAGTTATTATTCACAAAAATTATTTTAATCTCATTGAACCACATTTTACTTCTTAATGTCAACCATGTATGTCGGATTTTTGAAAATCAAATCACATAAGTGGTAATATTTCATTTAAATGAAAAATCAGTTATTTATCTACCACTTAGTGGTTTGACTATTCATCAAAAATTGAAGTTTTTCAGAATAATTCCAAAATTTCACCCTAAGATATAATTGGTATTCCAAATTCAAAAATTATGTCTATTTTACAAAATTCCAAACATATAAGTTTCATTAATTAATTTTATAATTAATTCCCACTGTCACAACAAATAGCGTGTTTCTTAGAAACAATTTATATCAAAAGATTGGCAATTATTTATGTCCAATTTCAATGTCCAATTAATTATAATGACCACCATTGGATAAAATGGTAAAAATATATTCTAATTATACTTTAAAACCAATAAATAGTATAATTTATCACTATAAATTATTTTGATTAAAAAAGTTGTTTTTAAGTATTTTTCACTATTCATAAAAAATTAGAAGTTCTCAGAAAAATACCAAAAATTCAAGATAGGCTAATTTCGATATTCCAAATCCAAAAATGAAGTCCATTTTGAAATATAAAATTTCTATAATTTTTAAAGGTGGTTATTACTATTCATAACGGCTACTTTGATTAGTCTCTGTGTTTTAGAACTCGAAGTTGTGTACAATGCCAGCCATTGCATTATTGAATGAGAAGTATATCGTGGAAGCTCGGGGTGTTACATTATCCCCTCCTTCAATAAATTGCGTCCTCGCAATTTGAAATTTTTTCTTTGAAAATAAAAGGTTGAAGATAGAAAATACCTTTTTGGAAAACCCACATTGGAAATAAGATTAATAAAATTTAGCCTTAATAAGAGGGAAAGGGAAATGAAAAAGTCACCACCCAATTATGATCTAGATTAGGAGAACATTGGTGGCAATTAGAGACATATAATTGGAGGAAAAACGTAAATATTTGTAGGGAGTGATTGAGGACATCAATCACAATTAACAGTCAAATTGAGGGCCTCAAAGCCTTCAATCTATGTTGATTTAAAATATCATCAGTTCAACAAGACATAAGGTATTATGATAACACATTTTTTTGTTTTAATATCCCTTTACTAAAGTTTAAGAATTAATTTATTCACTGAATAAGAGATAGGTATATATATATTTATGCTTGACAATTAGAGTTTCAACCTTCAACTCATCTTTCACTCAAAAAGATAATAGAACTCAAAAATATTATACTTATCCTAATTGTATAAGGTTCCAAATGTTAACACATACCATTTAGATTAGTAAAATTATTTTTTAATAAGCAGGGACTTCCTGTAGGCTAGTGGTAGGAAATAAAGGCCTGTCACACTAGGATTGTGGGTTTGATTCCTGCAGCTTTGTCCGACGCAACGGGTTATGCCCCACCCTGCAGGTTGTCCTTTTCCTAAAACTATAGTATCATAATATTGCAAAAATAATCTTCATAAATTTTTTAACCTTAAACAATATTATCCAAAGATCAACTTAATCCACTCCAACCTTTATAGTTATTCAAAATACCTCTGTCCAGACTTTCTCTAAAAGGTCTCTTAATTCCAAAATCAATTTATCATATTCCCCAAACAAAGTAAAGTTTCTCTTATTGTCACATACTAAAAATATAATTACCTTCATCATATTAAAACCTTACTGAAATCAACAAGTACTGCAGTACAATCCTTATATATATCACATTATTCTAATAACCAGAATATAATCCATGAGTCCAAAAGCACCAATACATTAGTTATTCTGCTTCAACTGTAGTAACAGCATAAGATTGTCCTTGATCCTTTGGCCTTTTCTGAGGTATGTTTCCCTGACACTTAGGACATTCATTTTCATAATGCCCCGTTTCCCTACAATTGTAGCATTCAACATTGATAGCCTCTTTCTTTCCCTTGCAATCACGCGCCTGGTGACCTTTTTCTCCACATTTATAACAAACTCCCATTCCTTTTAGGAAAGTATCAGGGTGATTCTTCCCACAATTATCACATAATGGAAAATCCTTATTTCCCTTTTTCCCTTTATCTATCTCTTCTTCCACCGTTCTCTTCTTCTCTTGATTTACTTTGTTGTCATAAGACTTAGAGAATTCCTTTTCTGTCTTGATAGAACATGAGACAATATCTTCGTATGACGAGAAGGATTGTGAGACTAATGCTCGACGGAGAAATGGTTTTAACCCATCAAAGAAACGATCAATCTTACTCCTTGGGTTACGTATATAATCTGCAGCATGCCTCGCTGACCTTGTAAAGTTGGCCTCATACTTTGCAACATTCTCATCCTCCTTTTGTCTCAGACTCAAAAATTGTCTTTCCATATCTGCTCGATGGTCACGAGGATAGTATTTTTCTAAGAAAATATCTTTGAACTCCCTCCATTCCATATTCAATATTTCATCATCTTCCTTTGTGTTTTGAATCAACGACCACCACTGATCGACATCTCCAGTGAGGCGGTAAACTGCCATGACAACCTTCTCCCTTTCGCTACTCCCCAAGGCATGGAATATTTTCTCTAAGGATTTTATCCATTTCTCAGCTACTAACGGATTTTTACCCCCATTAAATGTTGGTGGTTTTTTCCTCATGAAGCGGTCTAACATTGATCCTCCACGTTGTGGATCAGGGTGATCCATACGAGTAAGGTTATTATTCATAACTTGAGTGAGTTGTCCCAGTATGGTAATAAGTTGATCAGCACCGATTGTATCTCCAGATCCACAATAATTATCTTGAGCAAGAGGGCAATCCCTACACAGAGTGCATGCATTGATAGGGTTTACATTCCTTACACTAGGTGCCATTTCTAAACAATGGCATAAACTAGATTAGTTTATGAATCAAAATACATAATTCCATACTTGTAAAATACTTAACATAAATTGAACTATTTATGGATATAATCCATAATCATAAAAACGTTTTATTTGAAGAAGTATATACTCATAACCGTTCATAGTGGTTTGTAATGAAAATGGGAATTATCCTAAGCATATCCCCCGGGAGTGTCATAACCAAGAGTGCAGCAAGGCTCGTTGTCGTGCACCAGTTTCCATTCGAGTCTAGCTCAAAGCGTTGTTTTCAGGTTTTACCGCTAGGTACATCTGTGCCAGAGCCGCCTCTACCTGCTCATATCCAGACAGGGATGTATTTCTCGGAAAACTCACAAAATCTCTACAATAACAAAATTCTAGGAAGTTCTTCTATACTAATCCTCAAAGTCTATCTTTGGGCTATGTGCTCTAATCAGAGTTTATCTAAAGCTAGCTTCCAAGGTTAGTACTAAACTGCCTCTGATACCAACTGTAACGCCCCGACCCCAGCTACCCAGAGTCGGTGCATTACTTCGTAACATTGGCATGATCACAAAAGATCAAGTCTCGAAAGACCGATTAGTTTAGTAGCCTTGGAAACACTAGATACATTCATAAGTCTTTCATTACATCAAAAAGTAAACAAACTATAATAACATGGTCTTCATAGTCCACACTCATATCCCTTTCTGACTACCCCTGCATGTGATTCATAAAATACTTCTTCACATCCTGGAAAATATTAAAACATTGAAAGGGATGAGCTCAGATGCTCAGTAAGGATAACAATATAGCGGAAGATTTCATCAATAAACATAAACATTTAAGGCAATGTATAACTAAAACAAAATCCTTTTAAACTGGAAATTAAACATTATATGGAAAAAGTAAAATGAGATAATGCCATTCACTTCCTCACATGGATATTCTACTGGTCGAGTAATCACATGCAATATCAATAACCACTTTCATAATGAGGGAATGTATAATTCCAGACATTCTGAAACATTTTGTCAAGGCCTCGACCAAGACGTCTAAAATGATTAAGGCCTCGGCCAAAACCATAAATCAAATTGGGAAAGGGCATCGGCCAATTCCACGTCTAGTTGTCTCATGAGACCTACCGATGCATCGAGGAGCTATAGCGGGCTCCACCCGTCACTTATTAATTCCAATACATTCCTCATATGAATAGGTTTAAACATATCATAAACCATAACATAATCGTATCACATAAAACATGCATAAAGGAAACATAACATTTCCACATTTCAATCACAAGATATCAATACAACACATTGATATAATAAAAACTCTTTCAAAACCATTTTCAATACCAAAATAAAAGAAAGTTAAAACTTTGTATTTATTTTTCATTAAAAAAAGATGGCATGTAGAGGAAGCCGAAACTCAAATATTGGTCACGGCGGCGGAGAAGTCGTTGTCGCCGCATAAGTATGGAAATAAAAACATTCCCTTTTGTCGTTTAGAAAAACGCTTCGTATAAAAAGGTTCCTTTTGAATAAACGTAAAAGTCAAAGGGGTTTATACACCGTATAAAAGAAAGTTGTATATAAAACCAAATATGCCTCAGTAAAAGGGGATTGAGACGAAGTCCTTAAAAAGATAATTTTATTATAAAGTAGGTCTATTATGTGTATTCACTATAAGTACACATAAATAATGTAAAAATACAAGATAGGACATAATAATATCGGGACATAATTTGAAAGTAGGAGATTAACCCAAAGAATAGAAATTGGGTTAAGAAGTTCCCTTACCTCGTGTCTGGCTTGACTCAACCGTTCTTTATCCTCCTGAATAATAAACTAGAGTTAATATATACCTTATTAAGAACCATTTTTAATTTCATTATCCTTTTTATATCACTTATTACAATTTTATGAACATTATGTAATTATTTAAGTTAATAACGGTCGTTTTGTCGATCTTTGGTACTTGAGTCAACAATAAACATCTTATAATTACAAGTTGTTTATGTGGTAGAATATCCATTATCTCCAGAATTATATTCATGATTTAGATGTCATATATATCCTATATATCCAGTATATACATTCATTTATAATATTACGTAACATTTAGAGGTAAGAAATGAAATGCACCGTTCATGGAGATGGTAAGCCGTACGTACGCATGAACGCTACTTTCATTTCTATTTCGTATTTAATGGAATGAAATCATAATGATATAAATGTATAATATAATTACAGTATAATATAGTGTATAATACCATTTACTCCATCCTTTATACATCCCACATATGGCATTAACGATTCAAATCACTTTGAGGGGGCGGTAGTCCGCACTTCCTAAAATGAAATTATCGCGTTTTACCCATAATGGAAATCATAAATTATGCCATAAATGAGAAATACAGAAGCATAAGTAAAACATAAACATATTATATATCATATATAAATATAGTGACATCTTAATGGCCACCTTTGAAGGTGTTATATGAGTGTTGACCAATCATCGTTTCGTGAGGCAGAAATTTGCCATCCACAGAAATCGTATGTTCTTTAACCATTAGATGTAGGTGTGTGTAAGTGTAGCTATAATACTTCTTATAACAACATCCTAGTATATTGAGTATACTGATTTTGTTACAAAAGAAATGAATAAAAAGAGTTTAGGGGGTTGGATAAGAAAAATAAAACAAAACAACATTAGAGAAGACATTACCTCAAAATCGGGTAACTCTTTTTGATTTGAGCCAAAAGCTTACTTGGGAAGAGTTCTTCCCAAAGTGAGGCTTCTATGAGTAAGAGGGGGAAGTTGGGAGATTATTTGGGCAGAGTTTGGCCGATACGAATGGCTTGAAAGTGTGAATGTGGTGGTAGAGGTGGGGGCCTTTTATAAGAGGAGAGGAGGGGCACTCTTGGAAAGTAAGGAAATTTTACATTATTATACAATGATTTTCGGATTATAAAGGTCCCACACTTATATAATTCGTTTATAAGGTGATAAGGGGTCGAAAGCTACCCATCCAATAGTCTTTGGACAAGTGTAAGTCTTGGATTGTACATTATCTTTTCATTTTATTAAAATCGTTAAATAATGAGGTCATCGCTGCATCATCATGATGTCATAAATAATTTAATTTATTTAATGTCTAAAAATTATAAAAAAAATAATATGATGTAGGAAATCTTTTTATATTTTTAATGAATATTTATAGTCAAAATTTGGACTTGTGTAACCCCACTTAAAAACTGTTTTAGTAAAACAACTCATGTTTGTGTCAATTTAATTTTAACATTAAATAAATATATATTAATGTCATTTTCCAACCAAAGTGGCTCCATGGGATCCCCAAGTTGACCCATGGGTTCTCTTGGTCGGCCATGACTCATCCAATAGGAGTAGGACAAGTTTCAAGCTCATCTCATATTATTAAAACATTATTTTTACCTTAAACTACACTAATTACCGCTAATCGTGATTAAGAACTTAAAAGTTACTATTCACCAAAAATTATTTTAATCTCATTGAACCACATTTTACTTCTTAATGAAAATCATGTATGTTTTATTTTTTAAAATCAAATCACAGAAGTGGTAATATTTCATTTAAACGAAAAATCAGTTATTTAACTACCACTTAGTGGTTTCACTATTCATCAAAAATTGAAGTTTTTCAGAATAATGCCAAAATTTCACCCTAAGCTATAATTGATATTCCAAATTCAAAAATGATTTCTATTTTACAAAATTCCAAACATATAAGTTGCATTAATTAATTTTATAATTAATTCCCGCTGTCACAACAAATAGCGTGTTTCTAAGAAACAATTTATATCAAAAGATTGGCAATTGTTTATGTCCAATTTCAATGTTAAATTAATTGTAATGACCACCATTGGATAAAATGGTAAAAATATATTCTAATTATACTTTAAAACCACTAAATATTATAATTTATCACTATAAATTATTTTGATTAAAAAAGATGTTTTTAAGTATTTTTCACTATTCATAAAAAATTAGAAGTTCTCAGAAATATACCAAAAATTCAACATAGGCTAATTTTGATATTCCAAATCCAAAAATGAAGTCCATTTTGAAATATAAAATTTCTATAATTTTTAAAATTGGTTATTACTATTCATAACGGCTACTTTGATTAGTCTCTGTGTTTTAGAACTTGAAGTTACGTACAATGCTAGCCATTCCATTATTGAATGAAAAGTTTATCGTGGAAGCTCGGGGTGTTACACTCCTGGCTATGCCTTGTTCGATACAGGATCTTCTCACATCTTTGTTGTGCCCAGTCTGGTCCATGCTCTATGTCTAGATGCTGATAGAATTCTAGTGCCCCTAATGTTGAGTACACCAGTTGGAGGTGAGACCGACTTGTTTTATGTTTTTCGAGGGCGTAGACTAATGATAGGGCCACATTAGTCAATCATGGATCTTCTACTGTTGCTTATACGTCCATACGATGTCATCTTTGGCATTGATTGGATGTTATCTGTATGTGCCATTATTGACTACTTCTGAGGTAGGATCGTGTTTTCAGACGAGGGCGGCCGACGTGTGACTTTCATCGGCGAGCGGGGTTACCAGGAAGGTAACAAGAGAGTGGAGACCCTCCTTTCCTTGTTAGCTGAACTGTCAGTGGAGTTGGCAGGTATAGAAATGGTGGAAGTCCCACGGATCGTCGGTGAGTTTATAGATGTCTTCCCTGAAGAGGTTTTGACTCTACTACCTCTACGTGACGTAGAGTTTGAGATAGACTTGCAACCTGGTGCCTGTCCAATTTTGGTGGATCCCTAACGGATAGCACCTTCTGAGTTGCGGGAGTTGCAGATTTAGATTGAAGATATGATTAAGAAGGGTTTTGTTCGACAAAGTGCATCACCATGGGGTTCTCCTGACTTGTTTTCAAAGAAGGAATATGGTGGCCTGATGCTGGGCAGACACTACATGAGACTGAATTAGGTGCCAGTCAGGAATAGCTACCCTCTTCTAAGGATAGATGATCTATTTGACCAGCTGCGTGGAGCAGGTTGGTTCTCTAATATTGATCTATGGTTGGGATATCACCAGTTGAGGGTGAAGGAGGGAGACATCTCAAAGACTTCCTTCAGGTGTAGGTATAGAAACTTTGAGTTTTTATTCAATTCATTCGGTGTTACGAACACACCAGCTGTATACATGGGACCCAAGAACTCCATCTTCCGGGAATACCTGGATCGGTTCATAGTCCTCTTTATTGATGAAATCCTGATCTACTCAACATCAGGGGATGATCACATAGAACACTTGAGAACGGTTGTAGAGGCCCTCCGACAACAACAACTCTATGAGAATTTGTCCAAGTGCAAGTTCTGGATGCGAGAAGTGCACTTCCTTGGGCACGTTGTGTCTGTGCAGCGAATAGCGGTGGACCCATTAAAGGCCAAGGCTGTTGTTTCTTGGGCAGTGCCCAAGAATGTGGCAAAGGTTCGTAGTTTCCTTGGACTGGTCGGTTACTACCGGAGGTTCGTACCCAACTTCTCCCAAGTTGTAGCACCTTTGATAGCCTTCACCAAGAAGGACCAGGCCGTCATATGGGATGGGCAGTGTGAGGAAGCCTTTTGCTATCTAAAAGTGATGTTGGTAAGTGCCCTGGTGCTGAGGTTACCAGAAGAAGGGGCGGTGTATGAGGTGTTATGTGATGCTTCAGGACCTTTACTCAGGTGTGTGCTGGTGCAACGATAATGGGTGATCTCTTATGGGTCTAGAAATTTACGTCCCCATGAGCATAATTATACCACCCACGATCTGGAGCTTGCGGCGGTCGTGTTTGCAATAAATTTGTGGCGGCATTACCTCATCGGGGAGTGATTCATGATCTTCAAGGATCACAAAAGCGTGAAGTATATCTTCTCCCAGCGGGACCTGAACATACGGCTGTAAAGATGTATGGAGTTCCTTCTGGACTATAACTTTGATATTTCCTACACCAAAGGAAAATAGAATGATTTGGCTGATGCCTTGAGTAAGAAGTCGCAGAAGGATGCGGTTCGAGAGTCTGCATATGCTTGGAAGGGGATGGAGGAATTGGCTGCCCTGCACCTGGATGTAAGGGAGGATGGTGGTAGAGGTAGTCTATTTCAGATGACAGTGCAATCCTATCTCCTACGGCAGGTGGATGAGTCTTAGTGGGGAGACATAGAGAGTGATGTAATGTGTGACCAGGTTAACAATGGCGATGCTCCGAAATGGGGGAAGAAGGATGGTCATAATTTGATGCTTCTCTGAGGGAAGTTGTTTTTTCTATAGGCGATGCACGAGAGGGTTCTTGGTAAGTTCCACAACTAACCCCTAGCAGTGCACCCGAGAGTTTCTAAGATGTACCAGGGTCTGAGGAGTTAGTTTTGGTGGCCTGGAATAAAGCGGGTTGTCACAACTCATCCTCGGGGCCTGTGTCATGACTACCCCAAGCCCGCCTTCCATAGGCCAGGGGCTGGCGAATAGCACCAAGGCATAATTCCCGGTAAAAAGGAATGGAATTTCCTTTGTAAAGTAAACAAGCACCAAATAGCAAGCAAGCAGAAATAATCACTATGTAAAAACTGGGTACAATAGTAAGTGCGGAAAAGTAAGTGGGCCAGAATACAAACCCAAACTGAATGTAAAGTAAAACTGGGAAGGGAAAACAGCAACTGAAAGTAAAGTCACAGCCTCAAGTCGTCCACTAGAAGTCCCACCTTAAGGGTGGGTACAGATAGCCTCCACAGCTCCTCGGGTCCAGCCGTCCACTCCGTGTACGTCCCGCCCAATGGTCCACCTCTAGGTACAGACCTGCTCATCGTGCCTCAACCACGATCAGCGTTGTCCGTCGTCTGCAACCAACACAACGTAGTGCGTGCATAGCCTGTACAGGGGTGAGTATAAGATACTCAATATGGACTCCGAGACCCCCGAAGGGCTCCCAGAATCCACAAAGGATAATCCACAAAGGAAATATACACTCACCAAGTAACATCCGACTCTACTTAGGTATATTCCCATACATATACCTAAGTCATCAATTCCAGTTCTCTTCAACCTCCGATCCCATGTTCGATCACATCCACACAGGAAATCACAACCCGATCCACACAGGAAAGCATAACATAAACCACATAGGAAAGAAAGTCGTGATTCAGCTCACACAGGCATACTTCTTTGTATGATGATAGAGATGATCAGATATATCCACTAATTCATCTAAGTCATCATACCCACCAAGGATCGATAGGTACTAACCCCCGAAATGACCCACAAAGGATCTGACCAACACAGGATCGATAGGTAACTAACCCCTACAATGACCCACAAAGGATCTGACCCACAGAGGATCGATAGGTAACTAACCCCCACAATAACCCACAAAGGATCTAACCTACACAGGATCGATAGGTAACTAACCCCCGCAATGACCCACATAGGATCGGACCCACACAGGATATGTAAGCGCTGGCCCACACAGGACCGATGAGCGCGGACCCACAAAGGGTCTGACCCACACAGGATCGGTAGCACGGATCCTCGTAGGATCTCTGAGTGTTGTAGTCATCGCCACCAAATCCATGGAGGATTTCTTCATAGTCGTCATCGTAGTCGCAACCAGCTCTAGGGTTCCCGCACACAGCAAGATCGTTCGGTAGGGTCTGCTCCACGAGCTGAAGGGATGATACATCAACTGACACGTAGTCTGAAGATGATGTATCCAAAAGTTCTGTATCGTCAACAGGAACTCAACGTCACAGATGGCGCGTCAATCGGGCGTCCGGTCTGAGAGTTATTGGCTTTTTCATCCCAGGGACCTGGTTGGCTTTTAAGTTAAAACCAACCCGACCGTACTCCAACTGCGTCCAAACCTCTAGATGAGTAATCCAAAAGGTTCGTCTCACTTAGAGTAATCCAAGAATGTCGACGGCACATCAATCGGACATCTGGATCACTTGTTATAAGTGTTTCCGTTCCGAGGGCTCGGTTGGTTTCTTGTACGAACCAACCCGACCAAACCCAAAGTTCTCCAAAACCCTGAGTGCAATAAACCAATACGACCGTCTTGATCCAAGGATCGCTAAGAAACTAACGATGTGTTGATCAGAGGCTCGTAGCTCATGTTATGGGAAACAGACGGAAAGAGGTTCGGTAATAGGGGGTTCGGGCCCGGTCCGACCCGGCCCGATACCCGCTGGGTCGGCCCGACCCGGGTCCGGGTCCGGCCCGCTTATGCGCGGCCCAGCCCGACCGGGCGGCTCGGCCTGGCGCGCTGGCGCTGGCCAACCGGCCACGCATAAGGGGGGAACCACCCCCCAGGACGAAACTATGGCCCCGCGTGGGGCCACCTCTTGCCAACGGACGCTGTCGGTTGCCGCGTCCCGCCTCCTCTGGTCCCGTGCAGTTGTGTGACTATCGGCTTGCCGCTGCGGCTTCAGCCGCGATGGCTCTCCCCGGCAGTGCGCTAGGCACCGCCGTCTCCTGGCGGCCGGCCGGTGCGGGCGCGGCTCGCCGACGGGTTGCTCCGCGGACCACTAGACGAGCTCTGCTGGTCGGATTTTCCTGCCATCTTCGCCAACAGCCCTCCCAGGACTGGTTCTCCACTGCGAAGACCTCACAACGCCCGTGCGGCCTATTTCATCGTCGCCCGCCGATCTTCACACCAAGAACGAAGGGACGGTGGGTTTGGACTTGTTTGTTGGTCAGCACCCACCGCGTTAGCGGTTTTAAAAGTCTTCCGACAAATATTTAAACATACACTGTGGGTATAAATCACAAAGATTAAATTGAATCAAACCCCTACCTCGTCGAATTCGTTGAGTGAGGATTCATCACAGAAAAGAACGTCGCGGAAGAAGGTGTCGCGGAAGGGGGATCGTCGCATCATGGAAGGAGCGTCGAGGAAGAAGCGTCGTGGAAGAAAGAAAGTCACGTCGCATCATTGATCTCTGAGGATCTAGCGTTCTTCGCGTTCTTCGTCGAGGAGGAATAACTTCAAGAGCCTGAGAATTCTCCCTAGCCTCTTAACACCACCGGTCTAATAAAAATAACAGTTGTCTTATTTTTATTCCACAAGCCTTGCATTTTAAAATTCAAAAATGAAAGAAACAGTTAAGTGAATTAATTGCAACGCTTAAACTACCACATTAATGAGGTGTTTCTTAACCAGAATAAACGCATGAGTTGACTTCATTAAGAGGGGGGTGCGGGTGCGTTACTTAGAAGAAAAGAAACGGTGGGGCTCATATGGGCCCCACCTCACAAATATCCTACCAAAAGGGTAGGATATTGTGGGTCCCACAACATCCACTAATCTTTAGTTAAGAAAAATAAAATAAAAACTGGGTGCACCACTTTTATTTTATTTCTAACTTAACCCCAAAAATTAAAAACCACACCCGAGAAAACGCAACTCCAAATAAGGTGTTTCTAAGAAATTACCAGCGCTGCGATTCCAACAGTGCCCTCAGAATTTGATTTCGAGTACCGGTTCAAATGTTAGAAAAACCCACTCGTTCGTTCAATGAATGTACCTGAGCTAATCTTCAGAAAAAGATTCTGGGCACACCGGGCCTCTGAATCAGGTGCCGTCAGAAACTGCATTCTTGTAAAATCTAAAAAAAATTAAGAAAAAAATTTCCTTTAATTTTTTGGGTCTTTACATCACTCCCACCTCAGGGATTTACGTCCCTGTAAAGATACATCATAAACTAGGGAAACAAATATGGGTACTGATCACGCATCTAAGCCTCCCGCTCTAAAGTTCTCTCCTAGAGGTTCCTGTGCTGCCATCTGATGCGCACTAGAGGAATCGACCTTCCATGTAGGACCTGCTCCTGTCGATCCTCAATCTCCACTGAGACCTCCCCAAAAGTCTCCCCATCATCAATGTCCAACTCCCCATGGTCAATGATATGCATCGGGTCGTGCACATATCTCCTCAGCTGGGATACATGGAGGACGTCGTGCACCCGGTGCAACTGAGGTGGTAGAGCCAGGCGATAAGCCACCTCAACAATCCTGCTGAGGACATGGAAAGGTCCAATGAAGTACAGAGATAACTTGCCGCCTCGGCCAAATTTCTGTAATCCACATTGAGGTGAGACCCACAAGAAGACGTGGTCTCCATCTTCAAACTCTAGTGGCCTCCGCCTCCTGTCATCATAAGACTTCTTCCAGCTCCGAGCTGTCCTCATCTACTCCTGGATGACCTGGACCATCTCTGTCGTGGCCTGGACCATCTCCGGTCCCACAAGTGGGGACTCCCCAGGGTCTATCCAGCACAGAGGAGATCTGCAAAGTCGGCCGTATAATGCCCCGTATGGTGTCATCCCGATGGTGGAGTGGTAGCTGTTGTTGTACGCGAACTCCACCAAGGGTAGGTGGTCCTCCCAACTGCGACCAAAGTCAAGGAAACATTCACGGAGCATGTCCTCAAGATTCTGAATGGTCCTCTTTGTCTGACCATCCGTCTGAGGGTGAAAGGCGGTGCTCAGATGTAGTTGTGTCCCGAACGCCTCCTTTAACCCCTTCCAAAGCCGAGAAGTAAAGAGGGAATTTCGATCGAAGACGATAGATGATGGCACACAGGGATTCCGTACAATATCCTGAACGTAAAGACGTCCCAAGCTCTCCACTGAGCCCTACTCTCTGATGGGTAGGAAGTGAGCCGACTTGGTGAGTCGGTCGACAATCACCCAAATTGAGTCGTGACCTCTGGAAGTGCATGGAAGTCTAGTCACGAAGTCCATAGATATTCCATCCCACTTCCACTCCATGACCTCCAAGGGTTATACCAAGCCTGCTGGTACCTGGTGCTCTGCCTTCACCTGCTGGAAGGTGAGGCATCGAGAAACGAACTCAGCCACAGCCTTCTTCATGCCTGGCCACCAGTGCTGTCGTCTGAGATCCTGGTACGTCTTTTCCACTCTAGGATGTACCTCTAAAGGGGAAGTGTGAAACTCTCTCATCACCTCCTCTTGTAAAGCAACTGGTACCAAGGTACGTCCTCTGAAAAGGACGTCGTGCTCTCCTCCAAAAGAGAAACAATCAGGTGCCTGTCATGAGGATATCTGTGCACGCCGCGTCTCATGGTCGGTGTCCCCACGTTGTGCCTCTCTGACCTGCTGCAGTTGTGGAGGACTGACTGTGAGTGACTGAAGAAAGGCTGCTACATCTCTATCCATGAAGGATATCTGCAAAGCGGCTAGCTGCTCTGTCGCCTCCCCAAGTAGCTGAATTCCCGTCCTCCTGGTGAGAGCATCAGCTACTATGTTCCCCTTCCCAGGAGTATAGAATATCTCAAATTCATAGTCCTGGAGGAACTCAAGCCATCTCTGTTGTCTTAGGTTCAGGTCCTTTTGAGAGAAGATGTACCTGAGACTCTGATGGTTAGAATAGTCTGTAAAGCGCTCGCCCATTAGATAGTGTCACCATGTATTCAGAGCGAAGACCACTGTAGTTAAATCCAAGTCATGGGTAGCATAGTTCTGCTCATGTGGCCTCAACTAACGTGATCCATAGGCGATCACTTCCTGCTCCAGCATCAGGACACATCTGAGTCTGGTCTCTGATGCATCGCAGTAGACTACGTACCCTACTCCCTCCTCCTGCAACCTCAAGATTGGTGTGCTGGTAAATCTTTATCTTAGCTCCTGGAAGCTCTGCTGACATCTTTCTGACCAAAAAAAGGTTTTCCCCTCCTTCGTCAAAGCTGAGAGTGGTGCCATATCTTTGGAGAAGTCTGGCACAAATATTTGGTAGTATCCAGCTAGTCCCAAGAAATTTCGCACCTCCGTCACGCACTTAGGTGGCTCCCAAGCTAGCACTGCCTCGATCTTCGCAGGATCCACCGCAATTCCCTCCTCAGAGATGATGTGTCCCAAGAAGTGTACCTCACGTTGCCAGAACTGACACTTCGAGAGATTTCCATAAAGCTGGTGCTATCGGGGTGTGTCTAGTACAACCCGCAAGTGGTAAGCATGCTCCTCCTCAATCGTCGAGTATATCAAAATTTATTCGATGAAGACAACAACAAATCAATCAAGGTATGGCTGAAATATCCTGTTCATGAGTCCCATGAACATTGATGGAGCATTGTTTATGCCGAATGGCATAACCAAGAACTCATAGTGGCCATACCAACATCTGAAGGCCATCTTTTGCAGGTCCTCATCCTGAACTCTGAGCTGATGATAGCCTGACCTGAGATCTATCTTTGAGAACCACTATGATCCCTTGAGCTGATAGAAGAGGTCATCAATCCTCAGCAGCGGATACTTGTTCCTCACTGTCACTTGGTTCAGGCGACGATAGTCGACATAAAGTCGCAAGCTCCCGTCTGCCTTCTTCGCGATCAATATCGGGGAAGCCCAGGGTGAAACACTGGGTCGGGTGAATCCTATGCCCTACAAGTCCTACAACTGTACCCGTAGCTCTCGAAGCTTGGTGGGAGACATCTGATATGATGGGGTGGATATCGGGGTTATCCCGGGGTACAGATCAATATAAAAGTCCACCTCTCTGTGAGGAGGTAGTCCTAGAACGTCGTCGGGGAAAACGCCCACATACTGATCCACCAATACAAGAAAACTAGGACTCCACACGTCAACTACTCCTTGGATGAGGCTAGACAACTGATGAGTGATGGTTTGTCATCTCCTCTGCGGGAGTCCATCTAGTTCTGTGAAGGCTCCCTTCTCGCCGGTGAAGGTGAACCTGCTCCCGTCGGTACGTACACACCACACCTTGCGCCTAATACAGTCAATCTGAGCATGGACTGTAGATAACCAATCCATGCCCAAGATGATGTCATAAGGCCTCGACGCCGCTACAAGAAGATCCCATCCAAAGCTCTCGTGTTCTAGAGTAAGCTCACACTTCCGGCACCAGTGTGTAATCGTCAAGCCTGCTCCCGTAGGAGTCTCTAGCCGTAAGGATCGAGCCAACGGCTCTGTCAGAATCTCTGATCTCGGAACAAGGGATGCGGCTATGAAAGAATGACTCGCTCCTGTGTCTATAAGAACTGCAGCAAGGGTGGAATCGACATAGATAGTACCTCGAATCATCTCGGGCGCGCTGTGGTCTTAGGCCTGCGCTGCCTGGAGCTGTGCCTTTCTCTACCCGCCAGCTCTCTGTGGTCGGGGTCGACCTCCTGGTGGTGGTGGTGGTAGAGCCTCAAAGCGTCACCCACCACTTGTTGCTCGGACAACTCCTCTTCCTTGTCTACCTTCTCCATGTGGACAGCCACGGTCGACCCTCTACCTCTACCTGGGTGGCCCCTCAACTGTTTTCTGCTCCTCGCCACAGTGGGTTGGGCAGTCACGAGCCATGTGGATTTCCTGCTGCATGTGTAGGACTGTCTGCCTCTCAAAAGACTGGCTCCGCACTATGTGCCCCGCACAACTGATCCAGTGTCCTGAGGTCGTCAACCTGAGGGTTTTGTCTTCTTTGGCCCATGAGACATGCGTCGACTACCTGCTGCAGAAGACTCTACTACGTACCACCCCGCGGTAGGTCTCGCTGCTGATGAAGGCTCGGCAAGGAAGATCTCGATCAAAAGGGATCGCTCAAGTACCCCTGCCTGAGTCTGAATGATGAGGGAGATCAGAGATGCCATGATCTCATGTCTCAATCCCTGCTCAATGGTCTGGGCCCGGAAGAATGGGTCTCGTACCATGTATGTCGAGTAGTACGAGAGATCGGTAAATCTCGCCGAGTACTTGGCGACCGTCAAGCTGCCCTGCCGCAACTGAAGAAACTCCTGGATGCGCATCGCACGGTGGGTCGCTGGGACGAACTCCGAGCGGAAGAGGCTCTCAATGTCCGTCCAGAGAAGATATGCCTCATCGTGCCCCTGGAGCATCAAGCTCCACCATCTTCCTGCTGCTGCGTGAAGTAGGCTCACTGCGAGGATCACCATGAGGTCTTTAGGTGTCCTCACTAACCCGAAAACTCGTACAACTGCCTCCAGCCAATCCTCGGCTGCCTGGGGGTCCATCTCCCCATGGAACCTGGGCGGTCGCTGGCACTGAAACTCATGCAGTGCACTATGGAGACGTGCATCGTCAACGACTGGGGCTGGTAGCATCGGTGGCTCGGTAGGGAGAGTTAATGCCGGTGCCTCTGCTGTCAGAGGGCCCTGTACCGAGGCCTCGTCACTCGGTGGGTTGTCGTCACGTAAAACTCGCCGAACCCTAGCTGGCTGCCGTCGTGGGGCCATCCTGAATAGAAACAAGTGTGCCACGGTTAGAACAGTTTACTAGGTGAGCTGATACAAAGTAATCACAACAAATACATGTAACACACATGCAATCAATGTTTTCGTGCATTAAGTCAGAAATCAGAATTTAGGGCCCTGGTGTATGGATACGTCGGGCGCCGCACCAACACTGGACTCCCTGGACTGATAACCACACTCAATACTCATAACAATATTGCTTCACATAGAAAAAGATCATAGTCCTGAGTTCTGCGGTAGAACCGAACTCCTCTAATACCAATTTGTCACGACCAGTCCTCAGGGCCTGTGCCGTGACTACCCCAAGCCCGCCTTCCATAGGCCAGGGTATGGGGACTAGTACCAAGGCACAATTCTCGGTAAAAAGGGAATCCATTTCCTCGGTAATGTAAACAAATACCACAAAGCAAGAAAGAAGAAATAAACACTAAGTAAAAACTGGGTAAAACAGTAAGTGTGGAAAAGTAAGTGGTCCAGAATACAAACACAAACTGAAAGTAAAGTACAACTGGAAAGGGAAAACATCATCTGAAAGTAAAGACATAGCCTCGAGCAGTCCACTGTAAGTCCCACCTGAAGGGTGGGTACATATAGCCTCCAGAGCTCCTCGGGTCCAACCGTCCGCTCCGTGTACGTCTCCCCCAATTGTCCACCTCCAGGTACTGACCTGCTCCTCGGGCCTCAACCACGATCAGCGATGTCCGTCATCTCCAACCAACACAACGTAGTGCGGGCATAGCCCGTGCAGAGGTGAGTATAATCTACTCAGTAGGGACCCCGAGACCCCCGACGGTCTCCCAGAATCCACAAAGGATAATCCAAAAAAGAAAGATACAATCACAAAGTAACATCTGACTCTACTTAGGTAAATGTCCATACATATACCTAAGTCATCAATTCCAGTTCGCTCAAACCTCTGAGCCCATGTTTGATCCCATCCACATAGGAAATCACAACCCGATCCACACATAAAGGCATAAAATAAACCACATAGTAAAGCAAGTCAAGATTCAGCTCACACAGGTATACTTCTTCGTATGACGATAGAGATGCTCAGATATAGCCACTGATTCATCTAAGTCGTCGAACCCACAAATGATCGATAGGTACTAACCCCCGCAATAACCTACAAAGGATCTGACCCACAAAGGATCGATAGGTACTAACCCCCGCAATGACCCACAAAGAATCTAAGCCACACATGATCAATAGGTAACTAACCCCTGCAATGACGCACAAAGGATCAGACCCACACAGGATCGATAGGTAACTAACCCCCGCAATGACCCACACAGGATCGGACCCACAAGGGATCTATAGGCGCTGGCTCACACAGGACTGCTGAGCACTGACCCACACAGGGTCTGACCCACACTGGATCTGTAGCACTGATCCATGTAGGATCGCTGAGTGTTGTAGTCGTCGCCGCCGAATCCACCGAGGATTTCTTCACAGTTTTCGTCGTAGTCGCAACCACCTCTAGGATTCCCGCACACAGCAAGCTCGTTCGGGAGGGTCCGCTCCATGAGCCAAAGGGCTGATACATCAACTGACACGTAGTCCAAAGTTGATATATCCAAAAGTTCTGTATCGTCAACATGAACTCAACGTCACAGACGGCGCGTCAATCAGACGCCCGGTCTGAGAGTTATTGGCATTTTCATCCTAGGGGCCCGATTGGTTTTTAAGTTAAAACCAACCCAAATGTACTCTAACTGCGTCCAAACCTCGAGCGGAGTAAGAAAAAAGGTCCGTTTCACTTAGATGAATCCATCAAAGTCGACGACACGTCAATCGGATGTCTGTAGCTCATGTTATATGTGTTTCTGCTCCGAGGGTCCGATTGGTTTCCTGTACGAACCAACCCAGCCGAACCCAATGTTCCCCGAAACCCTGAGTGCAATATATCAAAACAACTGTATCGATCCAAGGATCTATACACAACTGACGTTGTGTCGATCGGAGGCCCGTATCTCATGTTATGGGAAATGGACCGAAAGTGGTTCAGTATTAGAGGGTTCGGGCCCAGTCCGACCCGGCCCGGCTGGCGCGGCCCAGCCCGGCCTGGGTGCGGCCCGGCCTGGCGGTTCGTCCGGGCTGCTCAGCCCGGCACGCTGGCGCTGGCCAAGCGGCCGCACAGAAGGGGGAACCGCCCCCCTCCCCTGGACGAAATCCCAGCCCTACATGGGGGCTGCCTCTTTCCAACGGAAGCGGCCGCTTACCGCGTCCCGCCTCCTCCGGTCCCGCGCGGTCACGGGATTGCCAACCTGCCGTCGCAGCTTCAGCCGTGGCGGCTCTCCCCAGTGGCGTGCCGGGTGCCTCCGTCTCCTAGCGGCCGGCCGGTGCCGGCCACCGCCTCTTACAGCCGGCACCGCCGTGCCAACGAGGCGCGCCGGCGGGATGCTCCGCGAACCACCGGACGAGCTCCAGTGGTCGGATTTGCCTGTTGTCTTCGCCAACGGCCCTCTCGGGACCAGTTCTTCACTGCGAAGACCTCACAATGCCCGTTCAGCCTACTTCATTGTCACCCGCCGATCCGCACAACAAGAACGAAGGGATAATGGGTTCGGACTTGTTCCTTGGTCCACACCCACCACGTTAGAAGTTTTAAAAGTATTCCGAAAAATATTTAAACATACGCCGTGGGTATAAATCAAAAAGATTTAATTGAATCAAACCCCTACCTCAGGGAATTCGTTGAGTGAGGATTCGTCATGGAAAAGCAGGTCGCGAAAGAAGGCATCGCGGAAGGGGGATCGTCGCATCGTGGAAGGAGCGTCGTGGAAGAAGCGTTGTGTAAGAAGGAACATTACGTCGCGCCATCGATCTTCGAGGATCCTGTGTTCTTCGCATTCTTCATGTTCTTCGTGTTTTTTCGCGTTCTTCATCGAGGAGGAAGAACTTCAATAGCCTGAGAATAATCCCTAGCCTCTCAACACCACCAGTCTAATAAAAATAAGAGTTGTCTTATTTTTATTCCACAAGCCTTGCGTTTTAAAATTCAAAAAAGAAAGAAACAGTTAAGCGAATTAATTACAATGCTTAAACTGCCACATTAATGTGGCATTTTATAACCAGAATAAACGCATGAGTTGACTTCATTAAAAGGGGGGGTGGGTGCGTTACATAGAAGAAAAGAAACGGTGGGGCTCGTGTGGACCCCACCTCACTAATATCCTACTAAGAGGGTAAGATATTGTGGGTCCCACAACATCCACTTAACATTAGTTAAGAAAAATAAAATAAAAACTGGTCGCGCCACTTTTATTTTATTTCTAACTTAACCCAAAAAAATTAAAAACCACACCCGAGAAAACACAACTCCGGATAAGGTGTTTCTAAGCAATTATCGACGTTGTGATTCCATCGGTGCCCTCAAAATTTGATTCCGAGCACCAGTTCAAAAGTTAGAAAAACCCACTCGTTCATTCACTGAACGTACCTAAGCTAAACTTCGGAATAAGATTCCGGGCACACCGGGCCTCAGAATCAAGTGCCATCAGAAACTGTGTTCTTGTAAAATCCCAAGGCATATTAAGAAAAACTTTCCTTGAATTTTTGGGGTATTTACACGGGCAGTGGTAGAGTTCGTAGCAAACTGCTTCATGTGTCAGTAGGTGAAGGCTGAACACCACATCCCAGGGGGTCTGTTAAAACATTTAGAAGTCCCTAAGTAGAAGTGGGATGACATCTCTGTGGATTTCATCATGGGACAACCTAGAGTTCAAGGGGATTGTGATGTTATCTGGGTAGTGGTGGACCGACTGATGAAATCGATCCACTTACTAGAAATCAAGGAGTCAGGTACGGTGGATTCCCTAGCACGTAGGTATGTTGATTAGGTGGTGCGGTTGCACGGAGTCCCGATATCTATAGTCTCATATAGGGATTCACAGTTTACCTCACAGGCCTGGAGAGTATTGCAGCATGATTTTGGCACCCATATATGTCTTATAACTACTTTCCACCCCCAGATATATGGACAGACAGAGCACACTGTCCATATGTTGGAGGATATTCCCCGATAATCTATTCTGAACTCTAGGGGATCATGGGAATTACACATTCCTCTGTTAGAGTTTTCATACAATAATAGCTATCACTCTACCATTGGCATGGCTCCTTTCTATGCTTTGTACAGAAGGCCATGTCGATCACCCGTTTACTGGACTGAGGTTGGGGAAGAAGGTGTTTTGGCCCAGAATAGGTGCAAAGCATGACAAAGATGGTTAAGCTTATACAAGAGAGGATGAAGGCGGCCCAAGACCGATAGAAATCATATGCCAATAATCGGAGGAGACCCTTGGAGTTTGAGGTTGGGGAACTCATGTTCTTGAAGGTCTTCCCTCGGCGTGGGAAACGATGGTTCGACAGGGGGTAGGCTTTCTTCCAGGTTCGTCGGGCCGTTCGAAGTGCTGCGCATGGTCGGTGAATTGGCTTATCAACTAGCTCTACCACCACCGTTACTGAGACAACACAATCTCTTCCATGTGGCTCAACTCTAAAGATATCTACACGATGATTCACACGTCCTCGACTGGGGAAAGATGGATATCAAGGACAATGTGAATTTTGTGGAAAGACCAGTGATGATCGAGTATTGTGAGGATAAGGTGCTCCGTGGGTGGACCATTCCTTTGGTTCATGTGTTATAGAGGCATAGAGGGCTCGAAGAAAGTACCAGGGAACGAGAGATGCAGATGCGTGCCTAGTACCAAGAGGTGTTTTGAGTTTTGTTCTGTTTTGTTTGTACTTGTCTGTGATGGAATGATTTACCTTGTTAACTATGGAACATGCGGTTTTCCTTTTTCTGTTGATGTGTGTGAAGATTCTTGACTATGGGGAGGGGAGGACCCGATCCCAAATCAAGATGCATTATGGTGGATGTGATTAATCCCATGCGGGCAGGTCATTCCCACCCAAAGTGGATAGTATCTTGACATGGAGAAAGAAACTCCCTAGCCCATATGAATGGATAGTTTTACCTTTGAATGTTGGCTGGTTAGTTGAGGGAGATGTGTTCCTAGATGAAGACAAGGTTTACTCAGGATAGGTATCTTTCGAGGTGGTTGTTCGGAACCCCTCTTTCTCCGGGTCTAGTTTCGATTCTCGAGGGTGAGAATAGTTTGAGAGGTATTTGATGTAATGAACCTGACCCAACGGGTCCATTAATTTTCCAAAACATGGCTCCACCGGTCACGATGGCACCATGATGGTTGCACACTGGACACGGTGGCACTATAACAGTGGCACCAGTAACGGTGGCACCGTGACGGTCGCACACCAATCACAGAAGCACTGTGATGGTGACACTGGTCATGGTGGCACCAAGATGGTGGCACCGTAAGGGTGACACCATGACAGTGGCTCGCTGAGGGTGGCACCATATCCTCACCAAGCGTTCTTCATTCTTTTCGTAGTTCAGGACTTTTCTGCTGCAATATATCTTTTGATGTAAAGATGATTTAATTCCCCCTTTCAAAGCCATTTAAATCCCATAAATAATATCTAAAATCCCCCAAGAGTCGGGCAAACCATAACTTACCAAAACAGGTGGTTTCTCCTCGGTGTCACATCCTTCCATGTACCTTCTTGTTCCTCCCCTGTTACATGTTTCCTTATGGTCAAAGAAAACTATTTAACGCATAGCCGTTATGACAACCCCTCCGAGGAGAATTATTAAATGACAATTAATTCTTTCGTGCTTAACCACCCAACTGCATGGTGAAACCACGATTTTGAATTTATATCCATTCAAATTTCCCTATCCCGTAACAATAGGATCTCATCCTTATATCGCATGGAAATTCATTCTTCTTATTCCTCTTGGTTGGTCTCTTTTTCTTCCAAGGGCATCAGAGTTCCCTTTCCCGAGGCAAGTGCTGAGACTATTCTAGAGCCTTTCTGCTCACCCTTGGAGTCCCTGACGTTCCTCCACTACAAGTCATGCATCCAGAGTTCTTGGCACATGGGAAAAAACTTTGATCCATGATCAACCACGTAGGGATTTTTCCTTCATCTCCCTTAATTTTGTATCATGTGGGGTGGTTATGATACTTTTTCGGTGGGAATGGATGAAACCAAACCTTAACAAAGATAATAAACAGGTTTTTAAAGAATGATGGCGTGCATTTGGCAATTTTGTTGTACTCTTTTGTGATTTACAATATATTGTGAACTGTATGGGCTTATGATCACTGAAAATCATGGCCGTTGGTTCTAATTCCTTGCGCACTAATGAACACTTGTCTTCTGTGATGATTAAATGTCTATAACATGGAAATTGGTTTATAATCTAAACTCAGTTGGTTAAATGGATGCCCAGAGAACATAAATACTTTTGTGGTCACCTCACTTAACCAACAGAAAGAAGAACCTAATGAATTATGTTCTTGAACCTGGAAGTTTTCCAACTCTGTTTTGGTAGTAGGTGTGTTGTTCTGCTTGATTCTTATTGGGGGAACTGAATGGGGATGGGATCCTCTATTGTGGCACGATTTTTGGTTGTGAATCTGAAGCTGTGTGGGGCTGTATCTCAAGGCTTGTTTTGGTTCCAGTCCTTTGAGGTATCTCACTGATCCCTTTGTTGTTGTGACTTCACAATAGAACCGGGTGTGAATGCTTAAATTGTTGATTGGATGTTTCTCTTTCTCTGGCTTGTGGTTATGCTGGTCAGTTTCCCAGTAGTGTAGAATTCACCTTAATGGGATCACTTGAACATGAATGCAAGAATGGGTTAAATGGTGAATTGGTTTTGGGAATGAGTACTGACTTGGCCGTGAGTTCTGTGCCTTTATTTTATGAATAAATAGTAATGAGGGTGTTTATGCTTAGGATGGCTTTAGAAACCATAAGTTGGGATGAGTGCCTATTACCTATAAATATAATTGTAGTTCTTATGTTTCTTATTCACGCCCCACCCATGTTGATCACTTAGTACCGAACACTCCCATTTCATGGTGGAGGGTGTTTTTCCCAACACTCTTATGAGTGGATGATTATTATCTCATTTTATTCTCCCTCTCCCGAGTATCTCAAGAATCATTGGGCAGGCTGTGATGGCATGAGTTCCATTACAAGAAAAGATTCTTTTGGCAGGGTAGTTGTGGTGATTGGCCCAGGTGTGAGTGGGAAGGTTGTTTCCCAAGATTCTTCAGGATGAGGCCCAGGTGTCTTCGAGTGTGGCAGTAGTTGTTCTGGCCCAGGTGTTTGCGGGAATGGTTACGCATGGTGGTTGTGGCCCAGGTGTGTGCAAGCGGGGTGTGGCAGTGGGACTGCGGTGAGAATGGAGGGAGAGGTTCGATGCATAGGATGTCTTCAAAAACCAATGGGAAAGTGGCATAGGGTACTGAAATATGGATGTAATATTAATATACTTTACTTGACTTGAATTATTTGGGGAGTGTTCTTTGGTGAGGCTTGGGTGGATAGTTTTCCTTTCTCTGTGATTTTGTAATCTCTTTTCTCACATGGAATTAGAATGCCTCCCCACTTGTGCATGGGAGTCTTTGGTTTTCTCTACTAAGAATACTTGCATGCTCACCCTACGTATATAAAACATTTTTCAGCTTTCTAGAAGGACTTCAGTGATCGTGTAGGGTCATACTAGTTCAGACGTTGGGAGTATTGTTGTTTCTATTTTTCTATCTTTTGGTACTTATTTTGGGGTTTTTCTTTTCCTTTTGTATCTTTTACTTTTGGAACATGCATATGAGAATGTCTTGTTTTTCCTTTACCTGTACTTCCACTTTTTGTGTTGTTAGGATTTACTATCTTATCCCCCGATCCTATTAAATATAAAGGGTAATTCCTTCCATCTTGTGTGTGATTCTATACCCTTGGTGCTAGTCGCCACTATGTGATCTATTGAAGGCAGTTCTCAGGGGTCATTATCTCTCCTTGAAATTGAAGAAGGAAGCGTCTGGAAACCTGATGTCCCTTCTCTCATCTTTGTGAAGACGGGTCGTGAAAAATGTCCTATATGGGAATCTTATAAAGAGGATCAAGATGGTTTATGGGTATTGGTTATACTACTAATGATTAAGAGACCTAAAACAACATGTGTAAGGTAAGGGATTTTCTAATAGTATTGTTTATATTAGATATAAGAATCATGATTATATTGAAGTTGAGGAAAATTTACACATGATTCATATTTAATATTTTAGGAAGGAATAAGATGATGAACCTATATAATGGTTCAAAAAGAAGGTTGGATTACAGAAATTAATCTTATTTGGAATTGAATGATTATTTTATACAAAACATAAAATAAACAAGTATTTCCAGAAAATGTTTTTTTATTAAGGATTGAAAAGGATATGTAAAATGGTTCTGAAGAATTTGATGTGTTATTAAATGGAAATGTGATATTCATGGGAAACACAAGATTAAAGAAATTATAACCCTTAATATATTCCTAATGATGAGATATTGACATTTTGATAATTATATCTTGGTTATGAATATGTAAATTGAATGGTACAGATTACATAAGAACTGATAAAGTATTTGTTGAAAATGTGGTTTATGTTATCACAGATGTAGTTTAAAATAAAATTCTTAATGAATATATGAAATAATATTTTTAATAAGAATGAATAAATATTTTCAATAAACGTTTATGGTAATTACCTTTTTTTAAAATAATACATGATGGAGGTATTCACTAGTTTGGAAAGTTCAAGAATAATAGATACTTTGTGATATATGGAGGATCAATTATAATATATATTTGGGATATTTTTTGACCTTATATATAATGTTTTAGACTCCCATGTTTCATAAGGGTTATTATGGTAACTATTTATGGAATGATTTATATTAAACATCATGCGAGGTTTTATAGATTAATACATTATCTCTCCAAATGAGAATTTAAGCATTTTGGATATTATGTACAAAACTTTTTGTTATGATATAGGTATATTGAAAGACATATCACTCAATTGATGGATCTCATGATATGTTAATTCTTTTGTAATTCCAATTTCATTTTTAATTCTTGAAATTAGTGATGAATTGGAAATTGATGAAGGAACAATAAAGAGTGAGATTTTCACAAAATAATGTAATTATATGTTGTCATGAAAATTATTCAACTTTTGGAAAAGGGTACTGTTATAAAATTGTTTCCAATTGTCTTCATTTTTTGTGATATAAATTACATTTTTTAAGAATATTTGGGTAAAGAAATTGTGATCATTAAATTTATGTTATACATGTTCTTTATCAATATCAATCAGAACATGATAGTTATATTTCTCTACCATGTCGATGGATTCTTTTTCTACCTATATTTCCATATGTGGAAACCTAGTGATGAGTTACTTTGGCTAACCAACATGCTTTATAATATTTTAAAATTAAGCTTTATAACTCATTTGTATGATTTTGGTTTCAATGAAAGGAACATATTCTATTATACCATTTCTATCCATAACGAATTTCTAGTGAAAAAATATCTTCTTATGGGGGGAAATTTTTAACACCCCTAGATTTTGAAATTTTTTATATTAATTTTATGTTTTATATATTTTTTATTTTACTCAACACTAAATATAGCTTTTTTTATACCAAGGACCTACTATTGTGTTCTGTTATATGGACCATCATGTTAATCTTGTGTTACATGAAACACTTATAATAGATTTTTATATGGGAAACACGTTGTTTTTCTTTTATTACACACAATATTGTGTTATTTCATAATAATTAATTACAAGAAATATCCTGTTTTTCTGAACTTGAATATAATTTTCATATTGATATTTAAAAAATAATATAGTCACCACCTAGAAGTTTAAATGGAAATGAAAAATAATATTAAATAAAATATGAATTTATGATTTAAATATTTATATAAAATAAATCCTTTGGTTTTAAATTATCTATTATTGATAGTAAGATCTATTTGAAAATAAAGAAATTCATTTTCTATGAAAAATATTTTACAATGTATGAACACCATTATATATCAATAAATTTAAAATACTAATATTGATGAATTTTTTTAAAGATATATATACATATATGAAATGGTCAATACATTTTTTTCTCATGTCTAACAAATTTGGTAAGCATAAGAGAAGAATAAATCCAATTTAATGAATAAATGATGTATTGTTTATAAGGGTAATTTTATCACCTTTTAATGTAGAACACATTTTAAATATATTTTTGAAACATTTATAATTCTACTTGAATTAAAAAAAATATTATGTTAATGTTGAATATCAAAGTTTACTATTGTAATTTTTTTGTATTTTCCTGATATGTTTAGTGTGTTGATGAATAGTGGAATATAATGAATTTTAAATGAAAACAACTTTTTCATCAAAAAAATGTATACAGTAAAATTTTACTTTTCCTTGGTTTTAAATATAAATTAGATCATTTTTTCATTTAATACATTTTAGTTCATTTGAATGAATATTACATTTAATTTGTATATAGAAACATTTCAATATTTTGAACATTTTCACATCAAAAACGTGTTGTTTCTTCTCTTCTGTGGTATTAACATTATATTAATCTCTATAACAAATGCAGATTTAATTTCAAAAATGGATTCCATATTTATAATAATAAGGTCCATATTTATTAATTAGGTCCCTATTATTTTTGGATAATATGGATAGTAAACATAGTGATTTTATTACCACAATTAATGATAGATTTTTTAGTGATGGGAAAAAAATATTATAAATACTATGAAATTACACTAAAAAATTCCCAAATATTACTGTTTAGTGTTAATTGTATATATAAAAACTAAAAAAAATTAATATAAAAAAATGTTTCCATGAAAATGAGTTATATATTTTTAAAATAAAAGAGAGTGAGAAAATATCACACTCTAACCTTTAATATGTATAATACATTTAGCATGGGGATAAATAGAATATATTATTGACTATATATATTATTTTGAAAGATAAAAAATTTATCTGTATAATTTAAATTTATTTTAAATCATAGGGATGAAATAAATGCCATAAATAATTACACAATAATAATGTAGAAAGTATTTATTAATGAGAAAACAAATTAAATTATATTAGAAATTTTAAAAGAAATTTAATTTGACTTAATTTAGTTGGTATACTAATTATATAGATGATTATGTTATATTATAGGAGTATTGAATTATTTTTATTGAATATATATTTAATTACATTTCATTAATGTTTAAATAATGAATACTATCAAAATATCCACTTAAGATATTTTTTGAAAATAAAATTTTATTAAATTATTTACAAATACTAAAAATATTAAATACAAAAGGCAATGAGATACGGTATAAATTATCATAAATTTTCTATTTACTATCAAATTAACACTTTATAAGTTAAAATAAAATCCTATTTATATTGAAAATTATGTTGTTGTATATATAATTAAAATGGGTTAACTAATGGTTAATTGAAATGATAAGATTTAAAATATCACCAACACATGGATAAAATATTTTGGTTGATGATATTATAAAATAACCTTATCATATATTAAAATCAATATCCTTATGATTGTTTTTTTATGAAAATTTAATTTATTATAAAATAATCTTTTTTAAAATTCTGAGACTGCCCCTCCCCTTTCTTACAAAATGGGATATATTCTTCTCTTTTATTCACACTTATAACATATTTATTTTTTCCACCCCTATCCAAATCTCCATCAAGATTCCCCCCTTCATCCTAGAATCATTCTTTAAGGAAAAAGTCCATCATTCAATTTCCTTTGATGCAAACCGAAAAAAGACACACCAAGAAGAGGATGTTTTAATATATATGATAAATGTCAATATTTATGTTAAGGGGATTTATAATCGATGATGTGTTTTTGTGATAATTAGTTCATATTCATGACTAGTTTAATTTTTTGGTCTATATACTACCAATTAATGTAATATAATATATTTATCCATTAATTTATTAGTATTTATATATCAATTTCATGATATCTTGTTTATGGGGGTTCAATGTTCAAAAGCTACCAAATTAGTAAGGTAATTTGTTTCTAAAAATTACATTTATTGAGACACATTCTATGTCAAAAATGAATATTATTTTACAAATATTTTATACTGACCTGTAGCATGTTTTATAAGGAATATTATTCTTTTAATAATATTTTATTTTTTATGTATTGTTATTTTATTTTTGGTTAGAAATTTATCTTATAGAAAAATCATGTTTTACCAAAATATCCTAAAAATTGATTTTAAATGATCGCATAAAAATATTAAAGAAATGATTTAGATTATTTTTTAATTTTTTTGAAATGTTCTTATATAATTTTTCATGATAATTTTTAATCAGAAAGGTTTTCTAAATGTTTTATGATTTAAAATAGTATTTTTTTTTTCAAGGAAGAAATGTTATTTTCCTCAAATATTATTTCAAATGATCATTAAAAACCATTTTCCATATATGATAACTTTATTCAATTTTATATATTATTTTATAGGGTTACGATTCAAGGATTTCAACCTTATTCCACATATGGTTATTTTGTGTTTATGAGGAATGATTTATATTCAGGTGGAAAAAATGTGTATGGGTATTATTATTTTATGGGTGGTGAGTATATCTCACCATAATTCATTGCGTAAAAATTTATTTCTCATTTAGTAGTGATGGGAAACAAGTCGACAGGCTTCATCCAATATGGGAAGAAGGGGAATCCAAATCCTATATGTGAAGATGTAGAAACCTAATCCACTATGAGAAGAAGGGAAAACACAATCCACTATGGTATGTAGGGGAAACCATATCCATTATGGTAAATGTGGGAACTAGATACACAATAAATAAATTAATGTAATTAGGGATGGTGGTGTTTCTCCCATGGTAGGTGCATCACCCCTAAACATCCCTCTTCTGTTATTACCATGAGCCTTGACATGTAGGGAATGATATTATATGTTTATGTGTTTTCCAAAAATTATTTAACTTGTTATAATGTTATTATTTTATTGTTAATTCACTTGATTCCCTTATGATTCGTTTCTCATTGATTTCTATTATTTATTCCATGAATCATGTTTATGATATTTGAAATGATGGATATGATGTTATAATTTTATTCTGATATTCGCATACCCTTTTGTTCATGATTATTCTAACATATATATATTTTTTACCCTTAATGAGCATCTGAGATCACCCTTTCATATGTTTCTTTTCCCCATGACACAAAGAATGGTATAAAGTATGATATGTCAAAATGGGTTCTAGCGATGAAAAATTAGGTAGGAGATTTTTTAGATGTATTAGGAACTTGTTGTTATTAATTAAATATTTCTAAATGTAGTAAACAAATATAGTGTTTGGGTATCAATTTTTGAACATTATGATTTTTTTTGAAAACTATGATGTAATTTCTATATATGTTTTTTGGGGTCTTTATAGATACACATGAATTATGAATGAACCAATAACCTTTCAAGAATCGACATGGTAAAATCCCCCATATTTGGAGTGTCTCTAATTGAAATCCAACTATTTCATCTTACCTAAAATAGTATGATGTTATATATATATATATATATATATATATATCTACAAGACATTGTTCCCTTAAAATAACCTAACTCTGTTAAATATTTACTATGTTTCATTCTCCTATAAAATAATGGAAATCATCTTTTATTGATTGAGGTAAATATCTTCTTCATGGGTATCACCAGACCCATTTTTGGTTCACCATGTCTCATAGGTGATTCTTAAACTTAATAAACTATGTGTTATAGAGTATTGACAAAACATTTATTTTTTACCTTGAATACATCAAGATGCATGATTTAGTTACCAAAATCAAAACATTTTGATCATATTGATCTTTAATACATTCCACATCATATCATTTTTTATTTTTTGACAAACCTGTATGATAAACTAAATATTCGAGAACACCATGCCCATTTCAACTATTCATTACCCCAGTAATTAGATTGTTTAAAATGGTTCTATTTATGTCATCCAGGTGTACCACTATAGAGTTTCATGTTTTAGCATGCCTATATCAGCCATCTCCATCTCTACCATAACACTCACACATAGAATGATCTCGCATACCATATTTGTTTTCATTGATACCCCAAAAAACTATGGAATGGTCTTTAATATGTTGAGAATCATGAATAAAATAATTCTCTACGATTCCTTTAATATATCTCCAAAAAATTTATTGACCATATTATATCCTTATACTACAATCATGTGTACGTATGTCATACCATCACCACAAACATTATTTTTAATTATTCTGTCATATTATTTATAGGTGACACGAATTATAAATGTAACGAATATATAATATATTTATACAATGAATAAAATTATATGGATTATAGGATAAGGATAAATATACATAAACCAAAACCATCAAACCAAAACAAGCATGAAAAAATAGATATCGCCCGGAATATTGATTTTAATAATGAATTTTTAACATACAAGTATTAAATGTTTATAATTAAATCATATATTATATGACATATATGAGTTTGTTTTTATATATATTCATAATAAATCAATATTTTTTCTTCGTGATAATCAAACACATGTGAAGGTAGTGAGATTTAAGGTAATGTATTTGCATCTCACATCTACATCCTCGAAGTATATTCCATATTTACCTCTTATTTCATTAATGTGGTTTATAAACATCCCATTAATTTCATGTCAGAAGCCTATTTCTAATGTTATAGTAATTAACATATCAATCAATGTTTTATAATGTTTTTATTCTATAATAAATTTTTTTGACAAAATGGTAAGGGTTTTATTATACAATCATACTATTTATCATGATTGTTTATGATTAAGCTTACGATGATTAAAATTTTGTGACAAACCTATCAAGAAACCCACAATTGTTATTATTTATTCGTTATTTCTAGAAAATACATATTTTAGATACATTTAAATAATCTTATGTACTCGAGAGTCATAAAATAAATTTTATTGAAAATTGACTTCATTTATCTCTTCAACTGAAACACCATTCCCTTCCATATCCACATTCTCAAAAATATTTTAATTAAGTCTTTTAATATACACATAGAATTTATTAAAAAAAGTATCCATGTTTTAATTTTAATAAATTTTATTCAATGAATGCACATGTTCTTTTGTAATGAGGTCCTCATTTATTTTTTTAAAAAGTATTAAATGAATATTTTTAAACCTATAAAAAATTAATTGGATATCCCACAAACATGACCACTCCATTTATATAATATTAGTTTTTATGTTTCCATGTCAATTTTATAATAAGTTTTCACAAATTAATTGAATAATTGCTTATTTTAGAGAAGTGATTTCAAAATTGAAAGGTTACATTCTACAATAAAATTTAATGATTTTTAATTGTATTTCTCTTCATCAAAGTCATTAATTCTACATATTATTTTATGGGCATATAATTTTAGGATACCAAACATGTTATTCCTCAATATGTTTTAGGATTTCCATTCCAATACGTTTATTATACACATCTATTTTCCTTGTGTTGTATGATTATAAAATGATGATATGTTTGTGAAATATAATTCTATTCCATGGGATTTGATATAATGAAATCATTATGAAAACCATTTTTTTGTATTGGTTCTATTATAATTAAAGTAAAATAATCATGAGGCACATATGTATTATTTTTACAATATGACATGTTGAACATATATTTCCCTCTAATGCATTGGATAATTATTTATATCTAATGAGATAAATAAGAATATAACGGTGGTTGAAACTATTATAGTGAGGGGTTATATACACCATTATTGTCTGGGGGATGAATTTTGGTTATAATGATGATTTGGTAGTGAACCTTGTCCACAATAATGGTCTGGAGAGTGAACCTTTACAATAATAATATTTTGGGGAGTGATCCCAATCTTCTATGATTTCCCTATAAGTGATGCCTTGAATAATGTGGATGTTTTTAAAAAATTTGGGTATATTACAAATTTTTCTATCATACAAATATTTTATGCTCTATTGGATCATTTTCATAGACCCTTTTATGATAAATTTATTATTATAAAAAAAATATTAAATGTGTGAAGATTATGGTCAATTATATGCAAGTTATAGATTACAAATGCAATGTTCTTGTCCTAATATCATTATGATATTGTTATTCTTATATGATCATTGATATGTCACTTAATTATCCTTAATGAGTAGCTAATATCACCCTTTAATATGTTTCTATAATTAATGTTATGAATAATGGTTTCTGGAAGGATATGTATAAGAAGGGTGAATGTTATGAAGACCACAATGAGACACAATTATTAACTTGTTGTTTGTCAGACCATGATTCCAAAAATAATTGTCCTATATTAATAATTAATTGATCATTATGACATGTAATTAATATTCATATAATAAATATTAATATAAGTACATAAAAATTATGATTCGTTATAGATGATATTAGATCCTAGGGCCATTAACCAATGGGTACTAAGATTAGATTACTCTAGTAATGTCCTTAGGGATCTCTATATGTATATAACAACATACCAATGTTTTTAAAATTATAATTGATGATAACGGTTAAAACAAATGTTTAATTGATTTAAAAGAATATTTCCTGTATCAAACATCCTATATAATATTTTTTTAATTATATTATTGACCTCTCAGATTAAATATTCTTGGTGGTCATGCCAAAAAAATTAGTTTAAGTGATGTTTTAATGATAGGTTTATGATGTTGAAATAGTTGTAGTTATAATCAAATATTGAAAATTCTTATTTGAGATAATTTATATTAATTAAATTATATCATGAAAATTATATTGGGATGTTTATTACATCCTTCAATGATTGGATGATGATTTAGTTGTGAGAAACCTTAATGATAAGATTATATCTTATGAAGTATATGTTCATATATTTATTTTTTAGCATGTTCTCCCAAAAATATTGTTATTATCCATTTGGTGGAATTTGATGTTATCATAGGCATGGATTTCATTTCATTAAACAAATAATTCCACAATTTAATTGGAAGGGAACTCATTTTTGATATTCAGTATCAACCTATGATCGAGTATCAATTTGGTGCTAAATATGAAATTTTGATTGAAATTACATCTATTTTAAGTTTCTTGATTCCAAATAAAAATTATTTTAAATTTCATATTTTTAGGGTGAAACTCAACCTTTAATATAAGTATATTTTCTGGGATTTTTTTGATGTCCTTCTAGAATAATTGTCTTTCCTTCCACTGAATCGTGTTGATGAGTTCCAAATAGAACTAATACTAGCTATTACACACATTTCAATAAAATATATATAGATTGGCCCTAATTGAGTTAAAGGATCTAAAAAGAATTCTAAGAGATTCATTACAATGTATTATTTCATCCAAGTGTGTCATTGCTGGGTTCAATAAATCAATTCTATTCAAAATTTTCATGTATCTATAAAAATTTTCATCAGTTAATGAGAAAATAGAAATATAAAAAATAAGAATAAGTATTATATTAATTTTATTAATGACATTATAGATCAATTGTGTTTAGTCCATTACTTTTCTATATTGACCACTGCTCTGGATATCATCAATTGAAGGTTATGATAGAGGGTATTAGAAGGACGAAATTCCATTCAAGTTATGGACCCTATGAATCTATAGTGATGCCATTTGATATTACTAATTTTCTAACTATATTCCTATATTTATTAAATAGAAACCTCTGATATTATCTCAATTAGTTTATATAAGTATTTATAGTTAATACTCTAATTTATTCAATGATAAATAATGAGAACGAAGAACTCTTGAAGATTATTCTAATGATCTAGAGGAAATATACTTATATATAAATTTTACGAAGAGTGAATTTTTTATTTGTAAGGTTTCATCATTGGGTCATATAATGACTTTTGAGGGTATATTGATAGATTCATCAATGATAGATGATACTAAGTGTTAGTATAGAAATACCACTTTGAATGAGAAAAATAGAAATTTGGGTTGGTAAGGATACTAAAAATAGTTTATTTATAATTTCTTAGTATAGTAAAATCCTATAACTATGTGAAAACATATAAGAGCTATATTCATTTTTAGAGATGAACGTAATGAAAATTTCACAGAATGAATCAATTTTTTTCTTTTCACATGTCCTTAGATACCATATAATAGAGAAGGGTTCTAACATATTGTGATAAATAAAAGAAGGTATTTTGATGCATACTCATGTATAATGATATGGTGATAGGTTATTCCTCACTTCAATTTATGGTACCTGAAAATTTAACAATGTCAGGATTTAGAGATATATTTTTGGTTTTTTAATTTAATTATTTGAATGAATTAACATTATGAATGAAATTGTGATATATATACTTATAATTATATGTAAGCATATATTTTCACAAAAAATGAGTCAAATATGTGCCAGCGATGATGGTTGGAGATGATTCAAGATTAAAATATCTCATTATACTACAACCCTTGGATATTGAACAATGTGGATGATGTATAATGTTGAAAGGATCATGCTTTCCTATCTATAATGATGATAAAAAAGATCAAATATTTCAATATTTTCATATTATGTATATTTAAATATTGAAGGATGGGGATAATATTATCATGTGGAAATTTTTTCTTCATAATTTAACCAAGTAAAAAAATAATGTGTTGTAAAATGATGAAGTAGAGTTATAGAGGAAGTTGTGTAATGTTCCCAAATTTAACAATGACTGTGATTTAATGATAAGGTTATAGAACCGTGTATGTGTTATGTCTATACTATATTTGAAGAATGGGATATTGGATTTGGCTTATAGATCATCATTATCTATTTTTCAGGGAAGCGTAATGATATATGGATATATGAATTAGTTATTCTATTGGGACAATATGACAGGATATATTGAAGAGTATAAATAAGAGTTGTTGGTATTTCATCATGATAAATTGATGAGATATAATTATTGGTTGATATTTGAACCATGACCCATACCTGAATGGAAATAAGAGTTATATAAAAATTCCAATTTCCATTGCGGGATTAATTGATTATGAGATTTTATTAATGTATGTCAAAACAAGCTACCTCAACTAGAACCTTTAGAAATATTTCAATATGTTACAACCATAAATATTTGTGACTATAATAAAATCGAATAAGATTAAATAATTTTAAAATTGTATTTATGGAGTAAATACATTATACATGTAATTTATCATTCGGCTTGATGATACCATAACAAAATTTTGTTTCATAATGAAAAAATGAGAGCCATGTATCAGTTATCAGTTTTTTGGAGTGTGGTAATTTCCATTATAGTATATTTCATTGAAATATTACTAATTAGAAACAAAATACCATACTTTTGGTCTTTTAAGGACAATTTGAATAAATATTAATCCATGAAGGAATTAGGTGAAGAAACTAATATTTCTTGTGCCTCGATACATCATGATTGATAGAAGAGGTTTTACATCCTACTTCATGGTACACATATTGGAAAGCTAATAATAAGATTCAGTATAGAGCAATACAATAGGGGGTTATTTCCAATTTTACATAGAATTTATTATCCTACGAAAATGTAACAACAACTAAATAAGGCTAGAAAAAGAACAGAATGGATTCTATAGACCTTGTAGATTGGTTATTTAATATATGTTACGCTATGTAGTAGTTTAGTTGTTTCCCACACTATTACTGTGGTAGAGTTATATTAATCTTATCGAGGTGATCTCCAATGGATGGAGGCTAAGAATATCATTATGTATCTAAGGTGTTCTATAGTCATTCCCTTACTCTATGTAGGAGATGAGAAACTAGTTATAAGGGGATTGGTAGATTATAGTATCAAAACATGTCAATATAATATTAAATTCAAATCGAGACACAGATTCACATTGATTGGAGGTTTTGTGAAATAAAATAGATTAATATAGGCTACTTTTATAGATTTTATAGTAGAGTCTGAGTGTATTTTGGATTCTGAGGTTGATAATGAAGTTTTATATATACATTACATCATCTAATATCATTTTATGTAATTTATAATTAGTGATCCTATCACAATATATTATGATAATACTGTAAAGGTGGTTCTAAAAAATGATCCAAGGTCACATAATATGAAAAGAACATGCTTCAGAAGTATCATTTATTGAGAAATTTTATGCATATACGTGAGGTAGTAGTGAGAAATATTTCAATATAAGAAAATGTAGAGTGTCCCTTTAATAAATTCTTAACATAGTGGAAACATTATTATCTTATCAAGTCAAGTGGACTAAATGTCATGCATAGTTAGCTCATTTTTTAGTGGGTTCTTATTGTATTTAGTGTCCTAGTGACACCATTTTTTAATTTTATTTATTTATAATCATTTATTTGAATATTATAAAAATACTTTATTAGATATTTTTTGTAATTTTATATGACATTAATGTATTAATTTCCTAGATCATCAATACAATTGATATGGTTTTAGCAGTTCCCACTATGATGTGAACCATGAAATTGCATAACAATATTCACAAATATAGTTATAAAACATATAACATTAATTTATTAGAAAAATAGAATGCGAAATTTAGGTGTGTGAACATGTATTGCAATGAATGTTTTTTGATTTTTCTAACGCATGATAATATTAATGATAGGAGAAGAATATAATAGACCCATCTATTTAAATTTTTCATGTTTGGGTGTCATATTAAAATTCTTATATGCGAGCTAGTGAAATTTTACATAGACAATATGATTATAATTAATGAATTTGATGACTCATGAATAACTATTTTCTAATGAAATCCATGACATAAGATGTTAATTTTAACTAGTGTACATTAGGTGCCTCTTGAATGACATATTATTATTGGATAAGTTTAGAAATTATTTGTTCCTTCAATATTTATTGAAGATTATTTCTCATCACTTTTATGAGAATTGAGCCGAAACATTAAAATTCCATGGTCAAGGTTTCACGATGGGTTTATATTATGGAGTAAATGAAATAAATATTATTAATATTGGTCCATGTCATGAATTTTAAACCTACATGATTAGATTTTCTATCAATGGGATTATATACCATAGTGAGCATTTTAATGTGGTTGAAATCATTGTATCATTTAGTTATTTATCATGGCTACCATAACCCATCGGTAGACCATAATCACTGAATTTAAAAATTTACACCTAATTCTAATGAGATTTAGTTATATATAAACACATAGTATGCTTTTTTGATGATAACAATTAAATTATGTTCTATTTTTATTATTGTAATAAATATTATTCACAGGATCGATGAATAATTGTATTCATGATTTATGATGATAAATATATAAAATGATGAATAAAATATGTTGGTTAAATATTTATGAAGATATGTAATAAATAGATAGGATTATTAATGTACTAAGACTCTATGTAGTAATAAAAAATTAATTAAATGATGGTAAAATGATATTATTTATTTCACAAGATATAATAAACCATAAATTATTATTATTATTATTATGTATGCAGTTTGATAATGATTATAATATTATTTATTATCAAGTTTGTAATTAATAAATATTTTAACCTTACCTCAAACTGTATAACTAGATTTTCATATCTATTTGATTGGGATAAAAGAAAATTGAGAGTAAGGAACATTTCACACAACTGACCTATATATATATATATATATATATATATTGAATTATTCCTCTCAATTATCCAAAAATGTAAATAACTCAATCATGCTTGATGAATATTGTATAGATCAACATGAAGAATTCATGTCAATTGATCCACCATACTATCACCCGAAAATCAATTGACATCTCTCATAGATCAAACAAGAATGTGTAGATTTTAACTAAATGGACTCTACACTTAGATACACCTCTCACAATGAATGTAATCTGAGAAGGGTTTTTGAAAAATCAACATCATCACTAGAGAAACTTCCAAGGATGAGGTGAAATTTTATTCAAACATTAAATTTATTAACAATAAATTTAAAATGAAAAATTATCATGGGTTTCAAGTATGTCTTTATGAAAAGATCTGATAGAAAACATTCATTTCTCATAGTTTTCACATTATTTAAAATTTTTGAATAATCCATTAGATTGAAAAACCATTCATCATTTATAACCCATCATACCACTTCCAATGTACCGAAAAACTACATTCACATAATTTATATAAGAAATTTTTGGGTTCATAAATTATAAAATTTATATTATTTTCCTTGAACCATATTTTCTCTATCAGTTAAGTGAAATTTCAAGTACATGTTACGGGGTATAATATATTAATTTTCATATATGGAATTTTATTTAGCAGAAACAGTGTCAAATAATAATAATTAGTCACGTGACATTCTAAAATCTATTAAATTTATCTATATTATTTCACATTCAAGGATTCATAAATTAAGATGTTGGTTTTATATTATAAAGGAAAACAATCATTAGTTATAAATGGAAATTTATTTATATTTCACTTTGTAATAATCAAGAAAAAATAATCAAATAACCAGTCTTAATCATCCAAAGGATCTATTTAATAAAAAACCACTTTGTGCTTGTATAAATATAACATATAAATGGTTGCAGACTCTTTAAGTGACCATCATATGTCATAGTCTAGGTAAAAAGTGACCAATCATTATAAATCATACACATGAATCCTATATTACCAATTAGTTGAAAGAACACGCGTAAACACACATACACACAAATTCTATAACAAAATATATGATTAAACCCCGTATATTGATGACCATGTAAATCAAGTGTATCACCCATGTTGGAATCATTTACATTGTAAAAGTTAATATCATGAGTAACAATCATGTCTTAGGAAACATGTACATTCCTTATATGTGGGTCGGTTATTCCTAAGAGCCTGATCCATACCATGTCCAAACTAAATCATACTCCCAATTATATATTCCCCAAATAGTATATCAAAATATATGTTTATTTATAATAATAAATTGTATCACAGTGATCCAGGATCCATTAAATAGGTTCTCTGATTAAGTGTGCCACGTTACAAGAAACCCGCCGCCCCTTATTCAAGAGTCTAAAAACTCATCTCCCTTGACTATTTTGGGATAGTGGGGAAAATATACTCATATATAATAGTAAAATGATTGGGGAAAATAATGGAAGAAACAACTATTTAAATAAATGGACTAAATCATATACCTCGAAGAATTTGTTAAAAATGGAAAAAACCATGCTATAAAATATAAGACTATAAAAAACTCTATATTTTTGTGAAAATACCAAAAATACCAAGATATAAAATGCCTTGAACTGGGATCTGAGTATAGGATCACTAATTGATCCAATGCCGCAACTGTGAAGCCAAAACAAACCAAACCATGAATGTCTGTGAACATGAACCTAATAATAATAACAATATTCTCAAGTACCCATGAATAATGGAAGGCAGAGTTGGTTGTGAGTGCAACATGGTATGTGACCAAAAATGACATCCAAAAATATCTAGTCTTATAATTGATATCATGTGATGTAGAAGATAAGTATGAGATACTATAAAAATACATGATTACATAAATAAGCAAAAGCCTTGACTTTTTTGGTTTTGTTGTGTTATATAGTGTCTTTCATATATACTTCAGCTTGTATCGGGGTGAATTTGAGATCGTCAAAATAACTATGTCTCCATAATCACCAACATCAAATCCATCCAAACATATATGAATTCTATAATATAAAATTTTTCACATACAATCTGAGCTCTCATCTGGGGGATACAATGGACTCCAACCACAATGGTAGAAGATTTTAGATATCTGATTTCATACAAATACAAATACCCATATTCAAGTGTCCGATAATGTAGTGTCAAGGAATTATCATTCCATAAGCATAAAAATTATTTTATAATGTCAATAATAACTTACCAATTAAATAGTTTCTTAAAATTTTACTATATACTAATTATCCTGTCTTCATCTTTAATACTAGATAAATCCCTTTATAACATGAAATGTTTTTTAGCTATCAATTATTAATACAACAATTATTTACCATTACACAGAGCTTGGTTATCCCAATTATCATATCATGATTTTTCCAAAATCTTATAATTAAATATATGAATTGATATATCAAATTACGATATCTTTCATACAATTTTAGGATCCACTTCTAATCTATAGCATTCATTTGGAATTACTAGTTACATAGGTTAAGTATCATGTAAGGAATATTAGTTTCAAATCACATAAATATATTTATGATCTCATGTTATGATTATAGACCAATTCAACAATATCACATACCATTCCATAGGTTTTATATATAAAAATAGGCATCCATTGGGGATCACCTATAGAGTAACCATATAAAATTTTTTCTATAGGAAATTGGAAAATAAAATTCATATTTTGTAGTCATCATTTTTACTAAATGATCAACACAGAATTTTATGATGTGACAAAAAACCCATTTACATTGAAAATTTACGTATGACTATTTAAAGGTTATTGGGACCACCACCCTTAACTATATGATAGAGAAAGTGTCTAATATAATGATTTGGTTCCACCAAAATTTGGAGAAATCATAAAAGTAGACAAAATCCCTCAAAATAGGGAATATTATAGAAAAAATGGGGAGAGCTTCATTGGTCGTGAATTATAAAATAGAAATGAGGGGAATAAAACATGAAGCCTTATGTATTACAAACCAATATAGTGGAAAATGGGTAAATGATAATTAGATCATGGAGATCCTTTACAGGGGAAGACTAGAGAGAAAAAACCCTTAGTTACTAACTCTTGAATATATGGAGAGACAAACCCCTAAGATGTATTACAATCATGTAATTTTTAATATTATTGTGATTTCTATTTTTAACAAATTCACAAGGGGGCCACTATCTTTCTACTAGACCCTAAGAAGTGAAATAGTGTATCTAGTAGCCCTCATTTGTATACTAGACATTACACTTGCAAGATAGTGGCTATGTATTGGAAAGTAAGTTGAATAAAATCATATTAATATAATCCTATTCTCTACCAGATCCATCCATAAACATCCATGACCATCCCAAAACCATATTCTAGGAAAAAAACACATATTTAATGTTTTCAGAGCATTAAAATTATCCTCTAGGTTTTTGTTCAAAAACTAGTGCCATTAGTAATCTAAAACTAAAACACACTCTCGATTTTTGAAACTTATACAAAATACATGAACTTTCATGTGTATTATTTTATTTTTATAAAATTTATATATGTTAATCTTTTTCAGTATGAAATCAAATTTCTATGGAAATTGTTTTTAATACTAGAACCGATAGTGTGGGTCTGAGTTATTTTTTAAAATAATGGTTATATGAAAAAAATAACCTGGCTAATCACAACCTTCTTGTTATCAAGAAATGTTTTCCATTATCAATTTTAAGACATTTTTTCTTTACAATATACCATTAACATAATAGGTACTTACGATAAGGCTACCCTCAAATTTCAATGTACCATAATTTGGACTAGTATGTTGAACCAAAAAATATGTATTACCTAATTAATTAGGGGATATATAGTTCCAAACATACCTATTACATAAAATATATTGACCACATTGAATAAATTAAATAAAATCACACATGTGATAATATAATAATAATAAATATTATATGGGAATGAAAATCTAATGTGATCTTTCTAAAATGAAAATGGTTGTGTGATTTTGGAAATGTCGAGTAAATTTTTTTATTATATAAAAATATTTAAATTGATTTTTTATGTTTTAATAAACATGATAATGGTAGATATTGGATATTTAAAGGTATATCCAAATTGTTTTTAGAAATTTAATTAATAGTAATATGTTAAATAATTGATAAAAAGTTTTCCTTTAGAATGTATGACATTTTTCATGTTATGAAAATATGGAAACAGAAAAGAAGTGAAGAATAAATTTAAAAAATAATTAAAATTATATTATATAAATATTTTTCCCACATTTTGTTCGAAATATATATTATTAAATAAACAATAGTCTATAATGATGATACATATATTTCCTATTAGCCAATATATATAGAGTTCGTGCATGATAATATAAAAGACATATATTAGATATATCATATCCTAGATACATCATAGTACCCATCTCAATATTATGAAATCAGCGACACTAAAAATGAATTATATACATTACAATTTAGAGATAATAAAATAATTTGTCTAACTAAAATGATGAAATATTATTCTGGTATCATTATGAAATAATAAAATAAATATCAAGAAAGTCTTCATAAAAAATCGATAATAAATAATATTAATAGTACTATAAATAATATATCATCATTAATATGTTTATGAATAGAATTAAAATGACATATTAAAAAAAGGAAAAAATGAAAAAATGAAATACAATATAAGGAACTATTACAACATCTAAATCATTCTATGAATTGTATAGGGAACCAATAAAGAAAAATAATATTTTTTAATATGTAATTGGGAGTGTAATTTTTATAAAATAATTTTATGAGGATTTTCAGGTAACTGATATGTGGGAGGAGGTGCAATTTTTAGTGAAACATGAAGAAATAATTTATAATTATTGGTCACAACATTCAATATATGCTAATAATATATTCTTACGTCACAATTTTTTATATGACCCCCTTGGGTTAGAGGTTTGTTCTATTTTTTGGAATATTTTTATCTATTAAGGATTAAAGGATTTTAGTAGTCAAGGGTAAAATTATTACAATAAATAAAGAAATATGCCTACGAGATAACCTACATGATTTTATTAGTAACCAGGTGGTAACCATGTGATATGAATCTATTAACTCAATTGTAATTTGACATGGTTTAATAACCTATTGATTCCGTAAATAAATACAAGCTAATGGATGGGTTTGGTTATAGAGTATAATTCGTGGCTTACACTGTGATTGTCTCACCTTGTATCAATTCCCATGTTTCTATAAAGTTTTGTTATCAAGGAAAATTTTGAACCACATTGTTAGTTTTTAACTTTTCTAATTGTGTCCTAACCATGTGAACCAGAAAAAATCAAAAAATAATAAATTAACTTCACAAACATGTCTTTTTAACCCATGTTATCATTCACACTAGTTATCTACTACTCATGATATATCTCTTATTGATATCTCTTCACATTCATGTGTTAAATATTATAGTTTTTATGTCTTGATCTAGAGGTTTTATAATATAATTGATCAATTTTTATATCGATATATCCCTTTTTTGACTTGATATCTTAATTTCCAATGAACTATTTTTAGGTATTATTATATTCATGAATTGTGGATGTAAGAGTCTCTATAAAATAGTTATTTACCATTGAATACCCAATATCATATGAATTTTCAATATATTAGGGTTGTAAAAATGATTAATTTGATATCTCTAGTAATTATTTTATGAAAATACATATCTGGTTGAATGGAAAATTATTATGAAAGGGGACTTCTTGAAAATTAATTTTTAAAAAATCATATGTTTGATGTTGCTGCATTAATGTTTTTTTATTTATAAAATATATATTACTTCTCGAGAGATGTAATTATATTATACTAAAAATGTTGTATAAAATTAGTACCATGATTTAGTTGTGTTTATTGAGAGAACATACCACATGTGATCCGTTTGTTTATTGGGTTATGGGAATATGAAAATATTAGTGTGTGTGACACCAATTGGGTTAATGGTTTTGATACCAATTGACAACAACATGACATAGTGTTTTATTAATTATATATTTTCAAGAAAAGTTTTCATTATGTGTCTATGTAGCACATTCCGTTTAAATAGATCCTATTTTTGTGGTTTCATTAAAGTATAATGATTTTATGCTTAAAAGTTTGTAATATGCATAGTTTGATTGGTTCAATATATTTGTCCTTCATGTACACACACCATGTTCTTATTTTATTTATGTACAAAATTTTTTATATAAAAAAAATTTATCATAAAATTTAAAAAAAAATGACTGTACAAAAAATCATTTTCTTAATACCAAGAGCTAATGGTTTCTTGGTAAGAAACATTGTACTAAACCAATATGGAATATAACAATGTTTTCCCACAAACCAAGTATATTAAATTGGGCGTATGTAAACATTTTTTTATACTGTATTAATAAATGGAATGATTTCATATATCTCTAAAAAAATATCTAATATTTTGAGACAGAATGGATGTTTAAGAAGGTGTTCAAATATTATAACATGAAGACTAGGTTTCTATTTTATATTTGGTACTAACCATCTAGAAATATGTTTTTATGTCTCATAATTATATAATACTTCATATTTATTTTAAATTGATAGTTTATCTCGTCTAATCTTAAATGATACTTAATGTGTTTATACATTATGGAGTAACCAGACAAATAGTTTTATATGTTGACACCTAGGTGCATGGTACTCGGTCATGATGATCCAGAAAGCACATTAGTATTTGTTTTGTTCCAACATGGTTATAATCCAAGCCAAAATTGGTTTTTATTTTAAAAATATTATCATAAATTCTGATGTTTTTCTAAATGGTGGTTGGTGGAATGGAGTTTGGACCCTCAGAACACTAATGGTATGGGAATAAGGGTTCTTATAATGATCATTTTCATATATGACCTCAAGATACAAGGAGTTTCAGAGATTCCTCATCAGGCTCTCAGTTTTATTTTGGGTTTATTTTGATGAACCATTTCATCATATTCTATTGGTTTTTGATTAATTTACCTCCCCTCCTTGAATATTTTTTTAAATAATTTTAATGAAATTAAATATGGGTCATTAATATTTAAGAATTGATTCTGAGATTTCTATCTAGTATAATTAAGTTCTATATCTTGTGTTTAATAAAAACTTCTTACTAGATTGATATCAATGAATTTTAGGTATGTAATAATGAGTAATTTATCATAATAAAACCCTATAGTGGAATTTTTATAAGAGGTAATGGAAATCTAGACTATTTATTGAATAGGATAATATTGCGGTGGAAATCATGAACTGATGGTGGATCATTCTTTGAAGATGAACAATAAGATCAATCAATATTTTTTTTTGTGAAAAAGGAACCCAAGTACCTTTTGAGATTAATTTAATTAATATACAATATCTTACATCTCATAAAGGCTCCATAAAATATTACTAAATAATTTCTTATATTGATTTTAAATATTTTATAATAAAATTCATTATATTATTCAAACACACACATGATGATTATTTTGGGATAATGACATTGGAAAAATGAAATCATAAAAAATTGGTTCATATGTGAACGATATCTTCTCACTCTACGTTATTCATAAATAAAAACCTTATCATAAATATCGTACATAATATTGTTCTTCATAACCTAGATATAGGAAACCAAACAAATCATGATGATAGATTCTCAATAAGGGTAAACAAGGTCGAAATTTAAGAAAAACATTAACATAAAGTTTTGAGAATAATATAAGAACTTTGGAATTCCATTACATGCAATTCATGGATCATAATATTCAGTCATAAAATAATTTTTGGATGTTCTTATGATAAGAATAAAATGAAATCAAAGTACATGATCAATGGGAGCATAACATTAGCATAAGGAACATAATTGTGTCATACAAAAACTAATAGAAAATCATTTCTATGGTAGTAAAGGTTCACTTACAAATATATTATTGTGGAATGGGTCACTTCCCAAACCATAATTGTAGTTAAGGTTCACTCCCAAGACTATCATATTCGGAAAATGACCTTATTGTGCATATTTCACTCCAATTTCATTCATATATATCTCATGAGATATAAATGCTTACCCAATGAAATATATAGAGATATAGGTCCCAAAAATAACATATTGGAGATAAATAAATTTTGTTTAACATGATGATAAAGTATTCATCATGTCGCAACCCATATAATAAAACGGGGTTTGCAAACATTTCATAATGTTATAACCTATATAAAATAGTTATTATGAATAATCATTTCATCATTCAATCATTAGAAAACTAATGAATGTAAGTGGCATTCATATTAATTTACTAATATTTTAACATATTGATGGAAAACAAGTTTCATAAACATCATTTCAACACAAACATAAACAGTGTAGATAATGAATAAGAATGGTATCATTGGATAATATCCCATGTAAGGAATATCTTACATCAACAGATGTCAACTTAGTTGTAAAATTATTTTTAATCATCATCTAAAAAAATTTCATGTTAAGATAACATTTCATAGAAAATAAATTCTTAAAACTATAAATCATTAAAACATTTGGGAAGTCATTTCAATGAAAATAAACATTAAAATTTATAATTGTTTCACTAAGAATCATCTAAAATAATTATTGAGAATTATGTAATACGAACATTGAGAAATATTTTTTAATACATAATACAGTTTTAAAATCCATTTCATTGAAAATAAACATTAAATATTAAGATGGAATAATTGACAAACTAATTGGTCATGATGGAGGATAATTCCATTAATTTTATATGTTAATAAATGGATTCCATCCATATTTTATATAAAATCCAAATAAGCATTATTTTTACAACATTAATATTCCTTTAAATATATTTAAAATATTACAACATGTGTAAAAATGTATTTTATAAATAATTCATAGAAAAAAAATATTTTTTATCTCAATTTAAGAAAACATGTTTTCTGTTCAAATTTGATTTTTCAACCAAAGATACAATTGGATTTATTTTTCTTAAAAACATTATTTTAAGATATTGAGTAAATAATGAGATGGAAATTAATGGTAAATGTACTATCATGAAATATCTGAATTATATTAAATTTCCAGACTCTCTAAGAAGATAGAACACAAATGTTTTTCATTAGAATCATAATCATAAATATTTAAATAGATGATGATATATTAACATAAAATCATTAGCACTCTTAAAACAATGATTTATAAGACCCATTAAGTCATGAGATTAAATGGAGCATAATATAAAATGATTATAAATTTTTTTGATATTACTATTCAAATTGGCTGTATAATCTACGAGTAAAAGGAGATAGGTGCATAAAATTCCATAAATCTCAAGGAAATAAAATTGTTATAAAAATATTATAGTTGTTTAGTTTTTTTTTGAACTATAAACCCCATGAATGGAATATCCAATAATTTATATACAAATTCAATTATTTATCATGAGAATAATCTTGAAATACATTGATGGGAATTATATACACCACATACGATAAACACATGGGTAATATGACATGTGTTTCACATAAAACAGATGTGTGACTAACATCCCAAACTATAATAATAAAATTACTTAATTCATGTTCAAACATCATGTATAATAAATATAATTTTATTATTTATCATTAAAAGAAACATACTTATATATATAAATTATCATATATTACTTTCATATGACATTTTATTACCAAATTTTTAACAAATCCATGTTAATGTCACACTATTGGTAATAACTACATTTTTTCAATATTTTGATTTTTTATTTTTGGTCCCCCTAACATTTTTCAGGGATCCATATTCTCTAAAATTTTAACTAGGTAATAAACGTTATATATATTTAGTATATATGATTTTAGAATAATCTGTATTCAATATAATTTTTATTAGGATACAATTTTTTTCATATATAATAAATATGTTCATTAAACCCATCCTTATTACGTTATATTTAATCATGATAGAATCTTATCACTTTATGAGGTGGAAGTCTTTCAAACACTTGAGCCACGATATCATACTCCCCTAGAATTGAAAGTTCAAAGTAATAAGTGACATAATTTTTATAGAGATGTAAATGAATAATAAATATCATATATAAAAAATTATTATATCATGATATCTAGAAATCTATGGTGGTGATGTAAAATGAATAACATCAATTCTCAAGGAGGATGTCCTCTGTACACACGAATGATGATTCCATACCGCATTTGATGGAAGGAGATATGGTTTTGGATCATGCCCTTAATGTAATAAATAATTCAATATATGGAAGATTCAGATCTTATTATATAATAATGGATTATTATGATTTGATGGAGGTGGAGGAAGAAATAAAATAAAATACTCAGTTATATGTTTTACTGCTTCTTTGGAAAATATCACATTTTATTCACCAACAAGATTCATATATTTTCTATTTGACCAAAATATGGATTCCTAGAGAGGTGGATAAAAGTAAAAAATTTATTTCTGATGTTATTGGTTGATCCAATGTGTATTTCATGTGTGAATGCTAGAGTAGAAGATGGAACCTATTGTAAGTGATGTGAGTGGAACACTTGTAATGTATTGAAAAGAAAAGTTTTACCACATAATTTTTCATTCATAAAGGCCCCCAAATGGACCATTATGGAACCATCATGATATAAGGATGAAAATAGGTCATAGTATTTTTGCTGGAAATGTTTTTTCTAATTTTATCGCATATCTTTTCATTAAATCCCCCATGATAATCTTACTTGTTCCATCCCATCATTAATTTGTTTTTCTATTTTTACAATTTATTATGGTAAAAAATTAAGTTAACCATATTATATAACATATATTATTCTTATTTCAAATATGGAATCAAATTCTATGAATTCCACTTATATAAATGAAATTTTTTAATTATAAATTAATCTCTAATATATAATGAGAAATCATTTTTCTAAAGAGAATATTTTCAAATGTTTTTTAAAATAATATATCAAAATTCAATATGAATTTCATTACATTGATTTATATTGAATTAATGAATATATTATTGAATTAAATTTTCTATAAAAATCATTATATAAAAAATAGAACCTTATAACCTCTTTTAATGAAATGAATATTTTCAATAAAAACTTATACATTATCTTTTCACTAAAAATTCAATCACTTCAGAAAAAGCCAAAAAATTCCCCCTAAGATATATTTGACATAATTATTTCAAATATAATGTTTGTTTTATAAAATAATTGGTCTTAATGTTCCGAATTATTTTATTATTTTTATGTCAGTTAAATAATTTTTTTGTTTGAAAATATTATGTTCAAATCATATAAATAATTTTCCAAAAATTATATACCATTTTAACAATATGTTACCATTATATAAAAAATATATACAAAATATTCAAAATGTAGTTATTAAAATAAATATATCAATGATTAATAGACAGGTTATAATGTACACGCACAATAATTCGATAAATAATATTTTTTTAACTCTATGTTTTGTGAACCCCGTGCTATGAAAGTAGTTTAGTTTATTCCAAAAAATGTTTATAAAAATAAATGTGTCACTTTATAAACCTGTTAAAACGAAATTACTCATGTAATTTCTTCACTATAATACAAAAAACTGAATATACATATACCTCATCATTTTTCATGTTCCCACATAGCTTCTTCAAACTAGCTATTTCACAACGAAACATTCACCACTGGAGTGGTATTATTTCACATTATTATATCTCTATGATCCCAAATCTCCCTTGTATATTCCTCATTGAAAATATACTACACTGGTGGAAAAACATATGGGTTCAGTACATGTGAAGGATTATGTATGTACACCCTCAAAATATATACATTGAATAGATCATAAGCATGATAGAGTTTTATGGTAAAATCCAACGGGTAGGTTATCATCCCAACACAATCAAAAATATGAAAGGGAACGATATAACAATGGCTCAATTTTTTGTTTTATTATAAATTTAGTTACCTAATTACCTGGAGAGGTTATTAAAAGCACATTCTCACTGACTTCAAATTATAGATTACGTTGATGATTATCAGAATAACATTTATATAGACACTGGTTTTCTATGATAGGTTTCGAAATAGCTCTACCCATATCTAACATTTCTATATCTATATTATATCCCAAAATATTTATCTCTCTAACATCATTTTAGCAAAATGTTTTCTCTAAAATTCCTTCTATAGAGTGAATCAAAAGGATCCATCTATATTCTCAAATAAAACCTGTTGTTGTATAAATTCTCAACTACAGAGAAGTGTTTATCGAAACACCGATTGAAATACATAGAGAAAGATATAAAAATATAATCTAGGGTTTTAAATTTTATATCAATATAAATATCAATTTCAGGATTGCATATTTTATATATTCATAACCCCATTTTAATATATTGCATATGTCTTAACCATGACCTTGAGGTAAACCTCATATATTGATCAGATACAACTGAATGTTTCGAAATATTTAATCTTACATACTCATTAATGTATATACAAGATAAAATATCAATGATAAATCTTCTCTAATAGATATTAATTGTAGTAAATTTCAATTTTATCAACTACAACTCGTATATCATTATTCGATATCGTCATTTTGGGGATTTTGATGACAAAAATCCATGGTGATGTTTTCCCATTTTCAATTTTGTATAGGTAACGAATGTAACATCCAATTATAATTTTTTCTCTCAGCCATAACATTTTAACATACTAAGCACCATGATACATACTCTTTGATATCTCTCTATATTCCAACCCACCTTAAATAGTCTTTAAAATATATATATCTTCATACTTCCAGGATTAATAGAGAATTAATAACTATGATAACTCTCAAAAAGCTCCTTCTTCAAATCTAGAATGGATAAAACACTTACACAGTTTTGGAACCTTATCATTCTATAGTGATCTAGGATAAATTCATGTACATTTATATAATTATTTATTTCTCTAAAAGTTCTTTTTAGGCTTCTCAAATCATTTATTTATATATGTTAGAAAATTCTACAAGGAAAGATAATATTTGTCTTCTTCCTTTGGTATTTTCTTATCCATCATTTTCAATTAATAAAACATTGTTTTTTTGTGATCCTCATCATGTATATGTCACAATGAGTCAGATATTCTCCAATTTATTATTATAAATTATTCATAAAAAATCATGGACTAGGTGTTGAGACGATATGAAATTATGAGGCCTTGTGTGCCTAGAATGATATGATGATAAATTTTATGCTTTTAATAAAGTGAAGGGTAGATTCTTATTTAAATGGAACTAAATTATAAACGTGTTCCTATATCAAAAATCTAAATTCACCATTGCATTATGATTAGAATATTTACCTTATGCGAGGCCTAATATTGACAGGCGCAAGTTAATTGGGAAATATAGATATTGGACGTAACCATCAGTATAATATTTTTATAAAGTTTTTTTGTTTAATGCAGTTGAGATTAGTTTTTAAACAAGAAATTTAAATAAATCCAAGGTTATCACCATAAACCTAAAGTTTCCCTCTGAGTAATGGTGAAAAAATCCTCCCCGATGAATTACAATGAACACTAGAATATCAAGTATCGACGATGACATAAAACCTTGTTCATCATCGTCGGATGATCCAACATAGAGTTATGGTGTCAATCTCTTCATGATTTATTTTTACACTTATTAGAATCAAATTGAGAACCAAGAATAACCCTTTAATAGGTTTATCAATGGTTCAATCATTCTTTTAGGAGTGATAATTATTTTTGGATTAAATGGAATAGATCTTAGTGATTATTCTATTTTTAGTTTCATCACGATTATACTAACAAGAATAGATCAAGGCCAAAATGCACAAGTACAATATCCATTCTTCAGTTCTTCTATTTGATCCTTTTTTCCCTGTTCTTTGTGTTCCACGTTTTTGACCCTCTGGATGTCCATGTAAAACGCAGTCCAATGATGTGTAAACATGATCGATGTGTCCTATGTAGGATGCATCCGACGTGCACACATAGACTCACACATGGTGGACCTGACCAAGGAAGTTGGGGACTCCAGTGGTCCAGTGGACTAGACCATGTGTCCCAATGGGACTCCCAATGCAGGCCTCTCCAAGTGTGTTGATCCGGTTTATGCCAGGCCAAATCGGGTTAGCTGAACCGGTTCGAGACGGACTTGAACGGAACCGACACATTTTTACTAAATTGCCCATATCATTCAAACTCTATGTCTATTTGATGTGACTTTGTGGAATTGGGACAATTTTGATGATACATTCCATTTATGATAACCTAAACCAGTTTTTAAGTAATATTTAATATGACCTAATGTATTTAAATGTAGGTTCCCCTAGAACAAGCACACTATGAGTTGTATCCTATAGCTGGCTGTGAATATGTGATCTTTATGACTGTGTGATATTTATAACTATGTGACACTGATAATTGTTGTAAACACTAATGATATAGGTTCTATCAATTCTCCATGATCCATCAATGCTCTGTGTTCCATCGACACCCTGTATTCCATCAAATTCCGAGTTCCACCAACACTTCATGCTCCACCAATGCTCTATTATCCATTGACTATTGATTCGCCATTGACACTCCATGCATAGATGAAAATTCTAGTGTCATATAGACTGGGATATCTATGGACTAAAATTGGAAATCCCTTTCTTTAGGCTATTGACAAATTCCTATGTGAGATGACCATATTATCTATATTTCATGTGTTTCCTTTGTGGTGTACTTCTTGTGTTTCCTTTGTACTGTACTTCAGGGGTTTCCTTTGTTGTGTACGTCATGTATTTGTAAGTGGTACTATGAATGGTGGTTTCAGAGTCCCTATAGAGTATTGTTTTACTCACCCCTACTTGAGCTATTCCCACATGTGTCAAGTCTTATGCAGATGACTGACACTTTGATTGGGTCTTTCATGGATGGGGGCCATGTGGTTAAAATAGAGAGGCCCTACATATGAGGTGTTCATTAGTGTCTCTAGAAATATTTCTCTATAACTTCCCTTCAGGTAGGATTTAATATAGAATAATTTCAGGAGCTTGTACTTTTCTTTTTGGTTGGGCTTGTATTCTAGCACAATTTACTTTTCTATTTTATATTGTTGTACTTTATTTTTTGTATATTAGTAGTATGCATTCATGTGTAATTATTATTTTTAGTTGAACACTTTTTATTGTATATTTGTGTATTTATAAATGTATATAGGGAAATTCCTCCCATTTTTAGGATATGCCTAATGGAGCTAGGATCCACCCCTAGCCTATAATAGGTGGGCTGGGGGTAGTCATGACGTGGTCCTTGTGGGAAGGGTCATGACAAATTGGTATTATAGTAGGCATGTTCTACCTAAATAACCTAGAATATGTGATGTTGGTTTGGGGAAACAATGTTATGTTTTTAAAGCTTGACTTCTAAACAAAGGTCTCTAGTGTTGATTCAGCAGCATATGTATCTATATACGAGCACACTAAATTCTTTTTTTGACTCAGAACATCAAAACACTAGTTTAAAGGAATTTATAAGGGGTACATCCATCATATAGGATCAACTGTGTTATCATTTATTTCATGAGTCAGTGTCATCTCACCAGCTATACTCTATCGAATGTGGCACATCATGATCTATTTTAGGATGCCTCTACATAGACAAACAACCATAATTATAATGTGTAATCTGGAAGATTATTCACCTCAGAATGAGTTGTTGGTACAAGTGATAGTACTATAGATATCACCCATGGGTGGTGTAATAGTGAGACCACCACCTGGAGAGCAGCAGTTACAACCAGCGCTACCAGAATAGGATGCACGAAGACTCAGTGCATTGCATGAGTTCTAGAGGATGTGACCTCCCATGTTCAAGGGTGAGCCAGACACCCAGGTAGACCTGGATGTACTGGAGGCATTCACACATATCTTATAGCTATTAAGTATGCCTCTCAACAAGATGGAATTCATATCCATGAATCTTCTACCAGGATTAGTTGGGAGACGGTGAAGCATAATTATCCAGATGCATGAGGAGAATACTCTCTCTTGGGAATACATTTACCAACTCTTCCATGAGGTTTTATTTCCCGTGATGTGATGCTCCATTCACAAATAGGATCTCCTAAATCAGTGATAGGGATGTCAAATAGTTGTGGTGTACTCGATGAGATTTATTGATCATTTATTCTACATCATAGATATGGTTCGAGACTCGTTATTCTAGGCATGGACTATTGAGTACTGTCTATACAAGGATATCATGGAATCAATGATATCTCATATAATTCATTTCGATTTCGGGGTTAGATGTGTTAGACTCCTAGGGAAGAGTGAATCAGCAGATGGAATAGCTGTGTTACTCATGTGGCGGTCGAGGACATCTGGCTAGAGAATATCTGACTTGTCCTATAGATGGTTATCATACAGTTGAAGGACTACCATGGAAAACGTGAATGTAGAAACAATGCAGTACTCTAAGAGGAGGAAGTGGAAAAAGAGTTAGATAGGGAGTATGAGGTGGGTAAAGGTTCAAACTACTACTATCACCACCATTAGGTGGTCCACCATGGGCTCAGAGAGCCTGTGGATAAGAATAAGGCCGACAATAGGCGATAGAGGCTTATGACCTTAGTGATCCAGATGTGGTTAGAGGTAATATATGGGTCATTTCCGCATTAGCTGCAATTTGGATAGACACAGGTTCTATTCTCTCATTTCTCACCACAACCCGTGTTTGGGAGACCTAGATTCCAGTCTAAAAATTGAATTGATTCCTTCACTTAGACACTCCTATGATAAGATATTCGATGATCAAAAACTTGTGTTGCTAGTTTTTCCTTACTCTTGGGTGACAGGGTTTTAGTTGGGATATGTTGGTGGCAACGTCGATGACTTACAATTCAATCCTTAGTAAGCACTTGTTATCCATAGTTAGTACCTAGATTGAAAATTTTAGGTGCATAGTGTGGTTCTTCCAAGGATATGAGGCCATGTTTTCCATTTTTTGAGGAAAGGAAACCCAACAGTGTTGGATGGGCTCATACATAGGTGGTGGTAGTTGATCACACACTAGTTGGCTAGAATGACCCTCAGTGGAGAAGATTAGATTAATCCTCATATTTTTTTGGGTAGGTTATTACAAGAAATCTTTCAAGAAGAATTTCCATAATTACCTCCTCACAAGGATATTGAATTTTTCAATAATATGTATTGTGGGACTACACAAATAACTATACCTGCATATTGGATGGCTCACCCAGAGCTTCATGGGTAATGGGTATATCTGGATGACATACAGGGGAAGGTATTTGTGAGACCCATGGATTAATCATGTGCATCCCCATATTTTGTTTTTGAGAAGAAAAATGGGAGCTTGAGATTATATGTTGACTTCGGGTGCTTAAAATATCTGACCATGAAGAATAAGTATCCACAATCAATTATAGACTTCCTCTTCTATCATTTGAATTAAGAGAGGTGGTTCTCAGCAATATCACCTAGATAGGGCTATCACTACCTTTCTATACGGGATAAGGATGTACAAAAGGTATCCATCAGATGTCCTTAAGTCCACTAATGATACCTAGTGGTGTCATTTGGAATTTCAAATTCACGTTATGTGTTCATGGGATTCATGAACATGTTCTTCCATCCTTCCATAGACTGGTTCCTTGTGGTCTTATTTTATATCATTCTAGTGTACTTGGTATATGAGGAGGAGAATGCAATACACTTGATAATGGTACTGGACAAAATCTGGGAGAACTATCCTTATGGGAATATCATTAGTGTCAGATTTGGTATCGGGAGGTCCACTTTCTGAGAAACATCATTTCAGAGGATGGAGATGCAGTATATCCAAAGATGTTTGAAGTGATTCTTGATTGGGACCCACCCAATAGTTTTACTACAGTGATGAGTTTTCAAGGCATGGGTGGGTACTATCAGAGGGTTTTGCCTGATAATTCCATGGTGGCATTACCCTCGAAGGCATAAATATAGATGTTTAAACCTGTGGAATATAATGTGTGATCTGTGATTTTAGGAGATGGTGTAGAGATTTATGAGAACTCCAATATTAAGATTACAAGAGGATGTTGTTGATTATGTGGTGTTCTGTGATGAACTAGTGACTGGTTCTGGGTCAGTTCTAATGTTGTGGAAAGAGGTGATTACCTATTGTTTGTGTCAGTTGAGGAAACATGAGTAGAACTACATGACCCATGATCTTGAGTTTGCAGTAGTAGTTTTCACATTCAACATGTGGTGACAATACCTGATGGGTGAGAAATTTACCATCTACATTGATCAAAACTGTCTCAAGTATATCTTCTCCTATAAGGATATAATATTGATAAAGAGATAATGCCTAGAGTTTGTACTAGACTATGACATGAATATTTTCTACACTCATGGGAAGGGGAATGTGGTGGAAGATGATCTCAACTAGATATCTTTATTGCAATTAATGAATAAACTATCAGTGCAGTTGGCCATGTTATTTTATCATTTGATGATGGAGATGGCACAACATATCATTAGTTGATAGTAGTTACATCTCTACTCCTACAATGAGTAGGAGAGGCACAACATTGAGATATAGACTAAGAGACTTTATGTTCACAAAAGTAAACATGGAATTACCCTAATTTTTTTTTGAAAGAGTGGGATCACAAAATTTTCATTAGATGATGCCCAATAGTATCAGGGAAGTTGTGGGAGGAGGTCTTGATGGAGTTACATACATCCCCATTGGTTTAAATTCCATAGTGTAAAAGATGTGTCTGGACCACCGATGTCAGTTCTATGTGCTAGGAATGAAGAAGGTTGTGGAATAGTTCATTTTTAGATGCCTCACTTTCCAAAAGTTGACGATTGAACATGAGGTTCAAGTTGGATTAACCTAACCACTTGTGGTTCTAGATTGTAAGGGGTATGAGATATCAAAGGAATTCATGGAGAGTTTACCGTGCATGTCCCAGGGACATTATACCATCTGGTTGACTATTGACCTACTTCCCAAGTCATCCCACTTACTAACGATCAATGAGGAGAGTTCAGTAGATCGATTAAGACGACTATGCGTGTAAGAGATAGTGTGGGTTCACAGATTTCGATTAACAATTTCCTCATATCGTGATACTTTTTCCACATCTTGGTTGTGGAAGGGATTTCTTGAGGCAGTTCAGACTCAGTTGTGCTTGACCATGGTGTTTCATCCCCATACGAATGGCCAAATGGAGTGAGCAATCTGGTTTCTAGAGAACCTACTACGTGCATGCATCCTAGACTGTGGATATAGTTAAGAGGAACACCTACCTCTAGTGGAGATTTCATATAACAAAAACTACCACTCTACCATTTGTATGTCACCATTTGAGGCCATGTACGGGTGACCATGTAGGTCACCACAATGCCAGACATATATAATAGAGTCAGCTCTCATGGGTCCAACGATGGTATGGGCTACCCCCAAGAATGTGTAGATCATCCAGTAGTGGATGAGTAACGCACATAGCAGAAAAAAGTCATAAGATGACTGGAGGCCGAGGCCTCTAGTGATTGAGGAGGGACACCATGTGTTATTTTTTTAATCACCATAACAAGGAATGTAGATATTTTGCAGGGGTGGCAAGTTATATTTGAGATACATTAACCCTTTTCATATTTAGAGTAGAATTGGATATGTGGCGCACCACTTAGGTCTTCCCCTATAGTTGCACCGGTTGCATGAGGTCTTCCACATGTCATAGTTGAGTAGGCATGTGCTTGATCAATTTCACATCATCAATTGGGGATAGATGGACATTGATGATGAGGTGACATTTGTGGGGTACCCAATGGGGATAGAAGATCGAAAAGAGAAGATCCTTCAAGGTAAGTCGATGCATCTATAGTGCATTTGGTGGCAGCATTGGAATATCAAGGTGAGCACTTTGAAGTGTGATGATTAGATTCCATCTCAGTAACCTCAAGTTTATGTTTGGTAGACCTTGTTTTGTCTTTCATTAACGTAAATCCTTAATGTGGGGATAATTAAAATGTATCTGATTCTCTTCGGTTATATTTTAAAAAATTAATTGGGAACATTCTGAGTCTAGGTAAAGAGACAACACAAAATTATGAGTCCTGGTGTTCCCGTAATGGTATAGTGAATTTTTTTTTGTTTTTAATAAAGTGCATGGGTGGTTTTTTTTTTAAATAGGAATAACTTCTAAAGGGGTTACCGATTTAGAAATAATAAAGTATAGTTGCATTTTGGTCAGTGTCATAACATTAGGTAGAGCCTAACCTTGACTGATGTGGGCTAACTATGAATTATGAAATTGGACGTCAAAATAATTAATATATTTTGATAAAAAAATTGTTTAACGTAATGGTTATTCTATTTTTTACAAAACATTTTTCTAAATGAAAGTTTATCGCCATAACCCATTAGTTTCCCTCTGAGGCAAGGAGAGGGAATCCTCTCTAATGATCAATAATGAACATTATAAAATCAAGGATTGATGATGACACAATACCCCCTTATTCTTCAACCACTAATCCAATATCACGGTAGGGTGTAGATCACATTGTGATTTTTTCCTTCTTAGAAACAAATAATGAACACTGACCTACCATGAAAAAGGTTTATAATTTTTTTTATCATTCTTGATGGAGGGATAATAATTGAGGTATTTATGGGAATAGATCTTGGTGGTTATTATAATAATGATTTCTTTGTGATCCTATAAATAATAATGGATCAAGGCTGAAACGAAGAAGATCAAGATCCTTTAATTGGGTGTTCAATGTGATCCTTTTATCCCATTTCTTAGTGTTCCTCACCATTGGACCCTCATGGACATCAAAAAAATTTCTGGGAGGCTCCGAATGTTATTGGACACACGAAGTGATAGAAAGGTAGATCAAGGCCTAGGAAAGTGAAGGATTCAACCCCAAGATCACCAAACTGGCCCAGTTTAAAGAAATAGAGCTCTGGATATATGGATGAAACCAGTGGAACCAGGGCCTCTGATGGCCTGCAACAACTATCGGTGTTGGTGGTGTAGGGAAGAGCCAGGTGGCTCATAGCGGCGGCAGTGTGAGGGTGTGGCAAAGGATGTCGGTCACCCTATTGGTGACCGTGGATGCAGTGACTGATAGACCATGTTAAAATCATGTATGTACTATTTTGGGCCTCAAATTATGGAATATACAAGTGGTGATAAGAGGGATGTGGTAGAAGGCTAGAGTTTAAGAGGGGCATAACATGAAGTTTCATCAATGGAGGTACATGCAGATGAGCTACAGATGCATGCAGGGAATGTGGGAAAACCACATGAAATATAGTATGGTGCCATATTTTCTAGATAGAAGTGGCCATGGAGGGTTGAAGCCAACACACATACACAAAGCCCCACACACGGAAGGCCGAACCGAGGATGCATGGCCAATGCAGCGGCCCATAGGCCTAAACACTACGGCCCAGTGGGACAATCTTGCTCAGTCTTGGTCGAACAAGGTAGGTTCGAGCCCCGACGGGTTAACCATACTAGGTCAGGTACAGCCGAGACCGGAAAAGATGATTTTTAATAAATTGGCCATATCTTTCAATCCAAGGGTCCACTTGAAGAGATTTTTACAGCATTGGGACCCTTGAGACGATACATTCCTCTTGAGATACTAAGGATGTGTTTTTGTGATGTTGTTATAAGACCTAATAGATTTAAGTGTAGGTTCGCCCAGAATAATCATGCTACAAGTAGAATCCTAGGGGTGGCTATGAGTCTCTAATCTTTGCGGCTATAAAAAAAGTGTGATTATTGGACTTGGGGAACTATTTTGAACCACCAACACTTTTTGTGCCATCAATTCTTTATGCTCCATCAACTCTCTATATGATATTGAGTCTCCAGGCGCCATAGACACCCTAATGTACATCACTAATTTGGGTGGAATAGACGGTCCATACACCCCTGATCCTCCATGCCAAATCAAAACTCCATGTTCCATCGATGATTTTTGTTCCTCTAACACTTCAATTGTCAATGATACTGAGAGATCTATGGGTTACTACGGTAAATCCTTCTATTGGTGTATTAGACTAATACTTTGTGAGATCACTATATTGACTAATATTTATTTGTATCCTTTTTGGTGTACTTAATGGGTTTCCTTTGTCGTGTACTTAGTGTGGTTCCTTTGTGGTGTACTACTTGTATTTCTTAGTGGTGTTTTCTTTTTTTTTGATTCAGGGTCCCTAGTGAGTATTATTTTAATCACCCAACACAGGCATTGGCCCCACGTTTCATGTCTTCTGATGTATACCGATACTTTAACAGGTTATTTAGTGGACCAGATCTAGGTGGTTATTATAGTGAATCCCGCCAGAAGAGGTTTACTTTAGTGACTTCAGACATCTGTTTATATACCTACCCATCAGGTAGGGTTTTCTGCAGATGAATTTTAGGAACTTGTACTTTTCATTTGGGTTGGTTTTATATTCTGGCCTAGTTTACACTTCAGTTTTGTACTATCGTACTCTATTTTTGGTATCATAGAGGAATGAACACTTGATTCCATAGTGTTTTTAGTTCTGAAATTTCTCATGGAGACATGTGTGTGTACATGTACTTTGAGAAATGCCTCCCATTTTGGGAATTGTTAACTCAATGCTAGTTTCCCACCATTGGCCTATTAGAGGTGGGTTGTGGGTAGTCACATCACAAGCCCTGGGGGATGTGTTCTAACTTAGATTTCATGATCCTTATGATTCAAATCATCTTTTAACTTGTTCACATTCCCTTTGTGGTAATGTATTGTGTAGTCATAATATTTTTTTAGATAATACAATATTATCTAGAACATATTCAACTATATCTATGTCAATGTATAATTTAATATTTTATGATTAGTATAATTATCAAACTTTTCTCTATATGGAAAATTTATATATACCATTAATGTAAAAATTACCATAGCTAATTCCAAATAATGATTTGGTTAATTTCTCTCATAAACATTCAACTGTTGGGATGTATAAGCTACAACCAGGACATTCTTCAAAACAACACTTTAAAATTAATGATTTAATCCATAAATATATATTAAAATTCCTCTCCACTATTGGTAATGTAATTATATGTTTCATGACTTATTTTCACATTAGTTCCTTAAAATTTTCCTCAAATTCTTCTATCCATAAGAACTCAACTTCCTAATAAGTTGACATGGTGGATTAGATAGTCATGTTAAATTTTCCAAAATCCTTTGATAATATCCAGGTAAACATAGTAAAATAAAGATATCATTCCCCACGGTTGTTCTAGAACAACATTTGATAGCTTCCATCTTGGATGGATTTACCGATATGCCCTCTCTTGAGATTTTGTGCCCCTAAAATGAATCATTTTAAAGAAAAAACAAAAATAGTAATTATTTCAACCATTTATAATTCCATATGTTATGTGTTTATATTATTAATTAATATCCCTACTATTCCTTATTCTTTTAATTGAAAATAATACAATCTATAATGGCTACCGAAAACATATCAGGTTAATCACTATAGAGTTTATTCATTATGTCAACACATATAATAGGTAAATTAGTAATATTTAATGGAATAACATTATATTCATGGTTTCCTTTAAATTTATGAGATTAGTTCATACATATATCCTTCTTCTTGAAACACAATTAATGATGTATTTAACTAATATCAATATTAAAAAATTATTGATCAACATGACGTTGATCAAATAGGTTATAAATAATGGGTATATGAAATATTTTCTTGACCGTGACATTGTTGAACTCCCAGTAATCAATTAAGGGTCGCATTGATCCATATATATTTTTAATAAAATGAATAGGTACACCCTAAGGTGGCACACCTAAATGAATGAATACCTTGTAAAGGATCTTCTAGAGACTCTTTGTCAATTCCTACAACTCGTCATGGGAAATTATATACGGATTATTTGAAATTGGTGTGGCCCTTGGAATGAGTTCTTTTAAAAACCCAACATCCCATTTTTTTGGATTTATGGAAAACTCTAATTTAAGGACATCAAAAAAATGCGACACAATAGACATGTCTTATATGTTCAAAATAAAAAAAATCCATCTGAGATAAACTAAAATATTTAATAGGAATCAATACACATAGAGTAGATGTGATTTGCATTGCATGACCCTATTTATCATAACAATAATAAATGATAATATTTTATTTTTGAATATAATATATCTCTCCCCTTAAATGGAAAATGATATGGAATTTATGTAGATAATACTAATCCACGTCTATGATAACATAAAAATAGAAGAGAGGAAGAATTATATGATTTATAGGAATAATATCCTAAAAAACATCAAATATATAAGAATAATAGACTTATGATGCCATCATCATGCCATTAAGGGTTTTCAGAAAAAATCCCACATCTAATAATTTGGGCGGCCTCATGACAGTGTTATAAAATTCTTTTGATATGAATTAATGTGTAAATCTAATGTCAAATAAGAAATATGAATTTCTAGAGTTGATTGTATATGTACCATTCAACACATCATTATCGAACCACTATTCAAAAATAGTGATCACATTATATTTCAATTTTTCCCTCACTTTTAGAAGTTTTAGATATCAATTTTTATCCTTCATATTTGGGAACTAACTTGCATAATCCCTATAATCATTTCATAAGTGAAATTGGAGTGTGTGTGTTTCATTATGCGGATTATTTTCTATATTTTCATTTTTATCAGTCTTATACCCATCACATTAGCATTCAATTTTTAGATTACATCCCTTACAAACATAAATCATTTACGAGTTCCTTTATGATAATTTCCTCCATGTTTTTTCAACACATTGAACATAATGGAATTGAAACTATCTTCTCTCCTAGGATTTTAGATTTTCCTTCGATTCCAATTTTATCTTATTATCTAAAGAATAATATTGATACATAACTACAAAATATATTTCTATAATGACTGAACATCACACAATATATTCATAGATACTAGAGTCTTTAGTGGATAATTCCCTTCATGGAATTTGTTTTAAGACACTCATGAATATATAAACCATCCTTTTTGGATGGATGATAATACCAGAAGAATTCTAAAAAAACTTATAAATTTACCACATTTTTAAAAATAGATTAATTATCAATTTTCTACATCATTTGTATCAACATCTTAATTAGTTCTGAAGAATATATTGAATCCACTCTTTGAAAAAAAAAGTTTTTTTACTCATATTAGTCCATAGAGTCAATTTCATAATATTCCATTGTATTTCTTATGAGATTCCATTGTTGTCATGAATATAATTCAAAAGTATAATAATATAATAAATAAAATTTATAAACACTTAATCCATTATTAAATCAAGTTGTGGTAGAAGGGGCTCGAAAATGAATTACATTGGTTTTTGAGGTATTCTATTGTACACATGAGTAATGATTTTTATCCCATCACCTTAAAGACTATATTGACGTAGTTCATGAAATAACATAGAAATATTTACGTATATGGAATATACTATAATTATGATATCATAATGGATCAATATATTTAATGATATAGATGATGAAATAAAAATATCGATTACGGGTGACAACTGTTCTTCGAAAAAGGCTTATTATGAGAGATTTTTTTAAAAAAATAATGATTATTAGATTAGAGGATATATGTAAGGAATTATTTTTGTTAGGTTTAGGAAGAGCCAAATTATTTTTTATGAATTAAATGTAAAGGAGAAAAGGTGTCCCTATATAAGTTATGTGATTTGCACAAATGTAATTTTTTAAAAAGAAAAAGGAGTACCCAAAATATTTCCAGGACACAAAGAACTAAAAAGGCCCATTATTGAGCATTGAAGATACACGGAAGAAATATTACCATAAAATTTTTTATTGTGTTTTTTTGGGTCATTTTGAATCCATTTTTTTCATGACCCCAGTTACACCATTTTGTTTTACATTAAACACATTAAATTATTTCCTTTTTTTTAATACTCATTATGATAAAAAGTTATATTTAACATTTCAGACAAAAAATTATTTTTATGTAAAAATAAAATTTATATCTAACAATTACATTACCATTATTGGTAAAATTTATATAAAAATAAACCCACTAAAGCGACTAGAAAACTATTTTCCAATGAGAAACTTTTTGTAAGCGAAAACAAAATGTAAATCAAAATTCATTATTGAAATGATTCCAATAACCTAAATTGTGTTAATGGAAATATAATTGAATTTTCTATAATTTGTAACACATTTTAGAAAACATTAACAATATAAATTATTTCATCTAAATGATAGTTATTAATAAATACTAGTATATCTCCCCATTCACGGAAAAATTAATCTTCTCAGAAACATCCAAAAAAACTACTCATAGATAATTTTGACATGATGATTTCAGAAATTATTTTTATTTTTTCTATTTTTTAACAGTATCAAAAATAAATTATATTATTGTTAAAAAAATAAATATTTATTTGAGAAAATATTATTTTTGAATCATTAATGTTTTCTCTAAAAATTGAGATTTTATTTCATAATATAATTTATTTATATAATAACATTATATAAAATAATACAAAATTAATAATTACTATTTATATCACTATGTTTAATGATTAGGTTATAATTACAACATTTAATAATTATAATAACATTATATCATGGTTTATTAAAACATGGTGTTGTGAGTAACACAAGTTATCAATGAAAATTAATTTATTACACAAATAAATAAAAAATAATTAATACAATATGTGGGGGTTATAAATAGGAATATATGTTGTAATTTTTTACTCCTATTCTTGAAATACCTAGAAGAAAATTTGAGGAGTCAATTGTGGAAAATAAATTACACCAATACCTCACCTCGATCACTTTCAAGAAGGTATTCAATCTGTATTCCTATCCTCAGATATTAAATGTGGTGATGGCTCTTAATTTTTAACTCAAGATCATTGATACACTTTAGTGGGGTGGAATGAATCTATGTTATCCATGTTGGTCAATGTTTCCCCATAACTGGTTAGTAATTTATACCTTATGGCTAGGAGTATTTTTATGGGTTTCAAGAGAGAGATTCAATTGATGATTATTCTCATGTGTATGCTCACCTAGTTTGAGGTTTTGGATAAATACTATATGAATAAGGGAGACTTGGATAACAATATAGGTCTTTTTAGGGATTTTATTGTACTAAGGGGTGTCTAGAGTGTACCACCTATTTAGAAAATGAACCATAGTAACTCTAATCAAGTTACATGATGGTTAATTACCATTATTAATCCATGAAAACATTATTATTTTTTATTCCAGTGTTGATTACCTATATAAACTAATATAGAGTGTGTGGTAGTATCATCTATTTTTCTTTATTAGTTATAGTTCAATCACCTTATACCTTTTTTGCAAAATTATCCCAGAGAAGTATAATATGATATACTCGTACCAAAGTTTCTATGTTTTATCCAATGTGATGAAAGGTGTTGGTTATCGTTCTCAAGAAAATGGGTTACTCATTCTATACGTATTCTTTATTGATTGGTTGGAGATGGATGTGTTTAAGTTTTTTAGTATGAACCATATGAATTCGAAGTAGGGATAACTACTATGAGAGGTACTATATTCATGTTATTGTATAGCTCTAAGGATGTTTTTGAGAAATATTCATATATTCTTATTTATCTTCTATATTAGTTGACATGTTGGGATAAAATTGGGGGAATATATTTTTTATAATTTCTCATTCCACTCCCTTTGGATGGAGGATGGACTAATATTTTCAATGTTGTGAACTTCTATTTATGACCATATTCAACGTACTTATACGGTAATTACATGTTTATGATATTAATTCCTTTGAAACCATAACATGAAGGGAAAAAATGGTTATTTTGAATAATAACATCGAATGATGTCCCCATAGAGTTCAATTAAAATAAATTTAAGGGGAAAATCCTGTCATTTACACTCCACGAGAACCTATATTATAGACAATAAGTCCTATTGTTTTGGGCGACTGAATGATCCACTGAACATTATAGTAAATTTTTCAAAACACCATGTACAAATATAAATGATATAAACTTATTTCCATGTTAAATGAGTTCCAAGAGGTATTTATTGATTACTTTTCTATGTCACCACCCTAAAGATAAGGGATGTTTTCCACAAACATGCTTTTAGGGACGAATCTCAATTCCATTCAGAAATTATCATATGGAACCCACTTAGATGAATAAACTCAATGTTCAGATTGATCATATTGAGGCAGGTGGATTTATACAATCAATATTGTCACCTTCTACTTCACTATTTATCATTGAAAATAAAAGTGATGGAATCCTTCCACATTACATTGATTTTTGAAATCTTAGTGAGGTGATTATTAAGATAAAAATATCATTTTACATTGATTGTTAATATCTGTTATCAAATATAAGGATCATCAATGTTAATTATTTTTAATTTAATTAGGGTATCGTACACTAAGAATACAAGAAAATGATATTCAAAAGATAGTGTACCGGAGATGATATGAAAATTATTAGTATTTTTACATAATTTTGCCATTATAATAATCTGTAATTTTTTTTAGATTTGCTGAATCTAATATTTCATAAGTTCATGGAACATTTTGTGGTGGATATTAATTAGGGTAATTTTTTTATTCTAAGTCAATTTATGTTCACATGGATCATTATGATATAGTTCATAAAACATGGAATGAATATCATCTTTATATAAATCATTGTAAATATTAGTTTTTTAACTAATAATTGATGATTCTAAGACAAATTACTTTTGAGAGTGTAATATCAATGAAGCACATAAATATTGAAGAGGTGATTTATGTGGAAAAATCAATGAATGTCTTTTAGATTTATAAATGTTTGGGTTTCATTGGTTATTTGGGGAACACAGATCATGATTTCTCTTGAATTTCAATTTGTGGGAGCTTTTCACACATAAGGATTTCCTTTTTGAATGTAATGATAAGCATAAAAAAGATTCTTTGAACTAGAGGTGTCATTAACTACTGTACCAATTCCAATTATTCATGAACGAGGTTTTGGTAATGACATTTTCTGTGATTCCTTATGTACAAGATTACTATATGTTTAGATTCATGGGATAAAGGTGGTGGACTTTGTATCTCTCTAATATATCCCTTTAATGAATAATTATCCTTCACATTATGTTGAGTTATATACAATTATGTATTCCCGCATGAATTTAGGAAAATATATTTTAGGATAATAGTCTATCATATATTTGGATCATAAGAGCATGAAGCATATTTTTACTCAAAGGAATCAGAAGCTACTATTGAGATATTGGGATGAATATCAATATACATTTTAATTTTATATTTTGTAGACACATGGAATGGGTAATTTGGTCAATTATTTCTTTAGTAGAAAATAAAATATTTAATACATCAATTAATCACTGAAAAATAGAATTCGATACATAATCATTCTAAGATTAAATTTGATGTGAAAGATGTTTATGGGAAGCTCTTCATAGATTGTGTGGAGTTGTCTATTTATTATATAAAATTATCCATCTTAGACTGAAAATAGATTCTAAATTATTTTTTTCTAGTGAAATTCACTATGGTTGGGATATCTTGAGTGACTAGTCTCATTTTTATGAAAATTTATAGTGTTTTTGAGGTATATTAGTTATAATGATAACTATGATGTAGGTTTTAATGCTTAGTGGACATTAGACGAATATTCTAGTGAACCAAATAATTACTAATTATTTTCATGGTTTGATACCATATTATTGGTGTTTTGGGATTATGTGGTCAATTTTATACTTTATATAGCGAATAAATATCTTCAAGGGGAATAAATTTGATCACTAGAGACCTACTGTTGTGTTTCAGCCTTTACCCACTCTATTATAAAAGTGGGATAAAATTATAATAGATATAGTAATCAGTTTAAAAATTACTCTTATTAGTAATAATTATTTTTTGGTTCTCATTGATCGAATAAAAAAATTATATCATTTCTTTCTATTATGTATATGAAGAATATAAAAGTGATTTGGTACATAGATGTTTGATAGAATGTGAATCCCCAATTGGTGCTTTATTCTACTCTTTACAATATAGATTATTTATTTTTTTCATATATTTGGAATAATTTACTTGAGTTAATGGGTATATAATTAACATTAAGTACAATATACCATCCTCAAATAAATGGACACTCTTATCATGAAATTAAAATACATGATAATTTTTTTGGGTGTACTTTAACGATTTATATTGTTCTTGGGAAAATAATTTTCTCTTGATTGGGATCGCCAATGAAAATATTTTTCTGGATTTTATTACAAATATTCCATCTGACCTACAGTATGGGAGGTAGTGTACATATCGAGTCTCATTCAAGATACAAAAGAAAAGGATTAATTGATTCCAAAGTGGTTATCTATTTCTCAAAGACTCTAATGATCTTATGTGGATCACCAAAAAATACCATTTATGTTTTTGGTATGTGATATTATTTTTATCTGGGTTTTTACACATTTAATATGTCATTTTTTTAATATAAGGGATGATTGGTTGTAGTTATCGATCCCATTGAGATCATATAATGACATTGCATGGTAGAATAGTGGTTCACTTACCAATAATATTAGATATTGATTCTTGAATTGGGCCATTCTTAGTAACTGATTAATTATGAAATGAAAAAATTTCATGTTATAGAATTAGAATATGTGGACCTTGATCATCAAACCTTAGTGGTTGAGAAACAATACCCTATAGTTGGTCATCAGAATATGGTTCTATGAAGTATAATTTTTCCCTTGATCTACATACTTTGTTAGTGTGGATTGGATAACAATAACATGTGTGATCATCAACCTCTAATGATTTACTAATTTCCTTATTTCATAATGTTTCTAGAATCCTAATTTATTTCGGGTATTGAAAGAGTCATGTTTTAGAAATTTTTGTTAACATAATGGTCAGATGTACTTTTTCTTGGGGTTATTCTCTCTCTCTTGAGGTTCCAAAGGCTTTCAAGAAATAAAGAATGTGACTTTAAAATTTTAGTGATATTTTCCATACCTATGATATATGAATGATTAGTTTTAGTTGGGAGAAAATAATATGATATGGCTTTGCTAACCCCAGTTTCATTTTAAATTACTTGATAATAGATAGTCTAGCCACGTGATATCCCATAGAAAACTATGTGAATAGTTGAACTTGTGTCCAGTGTTTGTCCCATTTCATCGACACAATTTTTCTATTTTTTTAGAAATTCATATGTAACGACGATCTTTGGCATTGAAGTGCATGTAGGGACTATACAGTTAGAACATATTTTTTATCATAACATGGCCTAACCATGTGACCTGAATGAATTTATTTATAATGTAAAAGTTCCCATATATTATTTATTTCTTCCCCAATATCACCACGGTCTCTTATTTTCTAGACTAATCTATTTAATGATGTTATAAGAGGTTCTTTATTTGGTTTAATAGTGATTATCCTTCAATCTTAGTGGATCTCTTCCTAGTACACCCTGATTTCAACCCACCTTATCCTTCACTTGTTAGATCTCATCTCAATCACAATGTTACATTAATTGATACATATCTATTGGTTTTAAAAGGTACATCAAGATGTTTTTCCATATAATTTTTTATTTTTCTTATTCATATAAAACTATGAGGACCCTATATATTCATTTACAATCACCATTTTTTACGGTGTCTAGGTTTCCATTATTAGTGATGTAGATGTTTCAATAAAATGGTTCTTTCTCACTAAATACCATTTTGTTTTATTATTTTCTTTATGTTTTTATTCTTTGGGTGATTAATTAAATATATATTTGGGATACTTACTTTAAATAAATCGTTGGTGACATATAATGTTTCATTGTGTAGTCCTTTTCCAAAAACAATTTCTTCACACATCAAGGGTTCAAATAACTTCTTCAATGTCGCCATTTTATCTAAAATAGTTTATCATGAATGGGAGAGGTAATTCATTTCTTATGTAAATGTTTTATAAAATTATGAAAATGGATAAATTGAATGTTTTATGAAAACATATATCATTGAAAAATTTCACGAGTTGGGTTACAGACATATTGAAACATTAGTGAGTTTGATACCCTTTGTAGTTTTGGTAGTGATACTAGTAGACTATTTCAAGACTCAGTATCATGGGATTCATGATTTTATCTGGGGAGTTTTCCATGTGTGTCCTATTTATATATCTATATAGTAAAGATCTAATTAGTTCATATTTTATGGTTTCATTCATTCACCGGTCATTGATCCTGTCATTTTTATCATATTAATAGATTTATTATTCAAATATATTAAAAATTAATTCACACTACTCATGTGATTTTTTTATTATAATTTGGAAAATTTTAATGAAACCCAAATAAAGTTCTATAGATTTGTTTTCAAACAAAAATTTTTTATGAAACGTTTTTTCTTTAATCATAGAACAATTGGTCCCATGGTTACAAAAATAGTATAGATTCATTCTGGTATCTTATTAGTATTTTCCCCATAATCTTGATATGCATTTTAGAATATGAATACAATGTTTTAAATGATACATGTAAAGGGAATTGTGAAATTTACATTGATTATTTCCCTTGGTTGATTATGCCTTATGGTGGTTTGGGATGGCGGAGATAGATGGTCGTATGTAGAGTTGAATTTTGGTTCAACATTGGGATTCATATTCTGGAATTTTTTTTTTACACATTGTGATGTACCTCTTCCTCCACATTGTAAATTACTGTTTTTATCATATCTAGTCATAGATGAAGTATGTTTCATTTTGACGTCATGGTGAAATAATTCAAACGGTTTATATGGTGTTACCTGGGTGTGTGTCAATAATACATGACTTATTTGAATGGACATCAAGGCATATGGGGAGCCATATTTGGAGATGTTTCAGGACCACCTTGGTTGGTTCTGTGAACTAAATTACATAAAAAAATTTAAAGACATAAATTTATTATTATTGAAATCCAAAAATATGTACAGTTTTACCCCTCCAAAAAATTATTTTTCATTAAATTTAGTATAACACCCCAAGATTCCACGGTATGTTTCCCTTTGAATAATGAAAAACCTTGTGTTGTACACAACATCGAGATCTAACAAACCACAACCAATCAAACTAGCCATTATGAATAGTAATACCAACTTTTTGAAATTTTATAAATTTTATTTTACAAAATGGACCACATTTTGGATTCAGAATATCAAAATTATCTTAGGGTTAATTTTTAAATTTTTTTTGAAAACATTCAATTTTTGATGAATTGTGAAAAAACAATATTTTATTATTTAAAATCAACTTATTATTTAAATATTTAGTTATATTATTTAAATTTGTTAAAAATATAAAAATAATACATATATATGTTCAATTTAATTCATTGGAGTCATTTTATAATAATAATAATAATATATATAATTTTATTGAACTTTTTACCGTCTCTTACCCACATTTTAAGAGCATTTAACAATTTTTATAATACGTAATTTTACCACTTTTGTGAATTGAATTTCAAAAATCCTAGAGACTCAGTTGACATTAGTAAGTAAAATGTTGTTCAATAAGATGAAAATATCTTTTTTTGAATAAGAAATTTTCACGTTTATTTACCAAGATTAAAAGTCAAAGAGGTAATTAAAGGTAAAAATTGGCATAATAATTACCCTAAGACATGTCTAAATTCTATTGGATAAATGTATTTCGACCAAAATCAACCTTTGGAATAAAATACGATCCTTTTCGTATAATTGGATTAGATTAGGACCTTTATTATTATATTATTTAATGAAGAGTTAAAACTGTAAAATTCAAAGTTTAATAACCAAAAAATATTTAATATAGGGTTATACATAAAATAAGTTCTACTGTAAATATTAATTATTATGCTAAAAAAATTTATACATAATGGTATTTTATTTATAAATTTTAAACATTAAATAAGTAAATTTATTTATGACAGAATGATGATGCATTAATTACTTTATTAAAAAAAGTAAATTAATTAATATTATAAATATCCATTTCAATGTAAATTAAGACTTTTGATGAATTACAATAATTTTATAGGTTAATATGATAAATTAGAGTTGATTATATAAATTATTTCAAAGTGATAAAGTTTTTCTGACTTTCACAAAAAAAAATACCAAATTGTGTAAAATATTCATAAATGCGTTTTTAAAACAAATACTAAATTATTAATTTATATAATATTCCTAAAATCAACGGTTCGGCCAAAGGACTTATATAACGTATGATATATCAATAATAAACCACTTTGGGTTCTCTTGGGTTTTTATAGTTTGTTTATTAACCATTTATCATAATAATACAATGATACATGGTAAAAGTTAATCTATTTAACTAAGAGTTAAATCTAAAATATAAGGTTAATATGGTAACCTAAACCTATCTAAAACCTATGTGTTGAACTTTTTTCAACACATACCAATCATAATTTTGAAATAAATTATTTTGTATCCATTATAAAACAAATATTATGGTATAATACTATAATATTTCAAGCTTTTCCTAAAGTGACCCCCGCCTCTCTTATAAAAGGGTACTTACCCTTCTCTCAAAATCACACCACCAAAGCCATTTATCTCGGCCAAACCCCATTCAAACATCACTACCATAAATTCTACCTAGATTCATTTCTTTGATCAGAAATACATCATAATGATCCCTTTTGTTCAACTCAAAAAGAAACACCTGAAAAAGAGGTAATAATTTCACCACCTCTTTTAATGTTATTTTCTTCTTCCACTTCCACATTATTTGATGTTTCCATACCAAAATAATAAATCATGTAATTTATACATATTTATATTTCATTATAAATATGTTACAACCATATTTATTATTCCATCCATCCTATGAATGACAAGTCACCATATATGCGTACGTACGACATATCGTCTCCATGTCGTGGTGTAGTTTGTTATTCAAACACTTCATTATTTGGATGGGTATAATAATTAGTATAACTGATGTAAATAATAAATATAACATGTTAAGGATTATATATATATTATATATTCTCTTATTACATTAAATTTCATTATCAATAGAATGATATTATCGCTCATGCGTTCGTACTGATTATCGTCTCCATAAACGTGATGAATTCCATTTCCCATCATAACCATTCAAGAATAATTTTTATTTTATGATTAAAAATAATGTTAAATAAAAAAATATCATTCTGTATATGAATAAAATAAATCTTATCCATAACAAATATATCTTACATAACCAATCATATATAGGAAAATGAATCAGTTAATACCCGAAACAATGATACTACTAAAATATTATATACCAAGAAATATTACAGGATCATATATGATAACATATTTATATATGTGGTTATATTATAATTTAAAATTTTGATTTAACTATTATAAATGAGGTTAACATACCATCGATCAAGGAAAGGTACAAGGTAAGGGTTTATTCAAAAATATCTTCATTATCCGAGGTTGTATATACATGAGTATCTACTAGTACCTCTTTATCATTCAAATCTGTGTTTCTTAAAAATTTATTTCAAAACATTTTTAATATTTCCTCGAAAATGGTTTAATGTCATTTAAATCCTTGTTTGATTTTTTTAAAAAAATTTATAAATGAATCTTTCAATTGTTTTCCAAAAAAGGTTCTTTACAACCATTACGACAAAATTAAGGGAAAATGTTTTTTAACTTATACGGAGGGTGCAGATATTTTCCCCCATTATAAAACCTTCAAACCATCCTTTAAAATGTTATTGAAATATTTCCAAAATAAATTTTTTCTTTTATAATTATTTTAATTTTAAATGATTTCAATATATAAAGATATATTTAACTCTAATAGCTATGATTTCATCTATGTCAATATCCTTTGAAGGATTTTACACTTGTTTGAAGTTGATTTGTTATGATACAATCTTCCTTATTTTATAGAAGGATTTGTGATATATTTGACTGTGGATGTTTAATTTTTATACCATTAATTTTTAATGGTAAAAGTATTAAAATTTTGTATGCTAGTTTTAATACTATAGTTTATGTTATGTTTCAACATTTTCATATGAGAAATGCATTAGAAATACTAAGTGATGGGTGGAGCCTACCATAGCTCCTTGATGCATCAGTAGGTCTCATGAGACAAAGAAGTTCCTTAGCACAAGGCCATGGAAAAATTATTATTTGTAGTCTTTTCACGAGGCCTTGACTATGTGGTTATAATGTCCCACATTATGCATTCCGTCATTATGAAATTGGATATTGATATTACATGTCATTATTCAACTAGTAGAATATCTATGGGAATAAGTAAATTTCATTATTTTATTTAACTTTTCTATATTATGTTGGAATATAAGTTTAAAAGTCTTCTGTTTTAGTCTTATATATTGCCTTAATGGTTTATACTTGTCTCTAATAGCTTCTGCTATATTGTTATCCTTACAGAGCACCTGATCTCACCCCTTTCTATTTTTATTTTTCATAGGATGCAAAGAAGTATATTATGACTGACCTGTAGGGATATTCTAATAGAGATGGATGTGTTAAAATTATACACAATGTTGTTTTATATAATTTCATAATGTAATGTAAAACATATTTTTGTATCTAGTAGACCCAAGGAAAATAAACTAATTGGTGTTTCGGGATTTGATCCCTTGTTATCATGACAATGTTATGTAATAATGCTCCGAATCTAGGTTAATAAGGTTGAGGCCTTACATTTATAAATAGTAAAGAAGAAGAAATCCAATAATATATTTTAATGCAAAAGTTTTTATTATTTTTATTTATAATTTCATTATTTTTCAAGGCTTTAGTTAAAATATTTTAAAATCCTTTATTAAATCAACAATATATATATTATATCATTACAATGAATATAATTATTGTATTATGTTGTTTTAGAATATAATAAACTCTACCAATATATTTTATATTAATATTATAATTTTGTAATTTTGAAAAAATGTAAACGGAACAAAAATTTATAAAAATATTGGCATTATATAGTTTTACCATAATAACTAAAATTATAATATTCATTTTCTAAATATGAGCCAAAAAATATGTCCAAAAATTTAAAAAATAAAATGTAGGCATATAAATAATGTATATTTTTCTCTGTAAAATAAATTACATTAACATTTATAAAGACAAAATGTTTTCTCGTAAAATTAACTTATAATGTCAAATTAGTTTATAATTATATAGAAAGTCCATAAATAAATAAATTAGTAAATAAATATAAATATAATATACATTTTTAATTTTATTTAAATTTAAAATATTTTTTTGATCTATTAAATAACTAAAATATTTTATCATATCATATACATGAAAAAGAATACAAAATATTAAAAATTTATACATAAATTAATTAAACTATTTAATTAATTATTTTAAATAATTTCTTATAGAAGTTATAAAAAAAATAAAAACATGTAAATATTTATTCTTGTAAAAATTTTACAATTATAATGTCTAAATATGTATGAAAACCCAAATCCTATAATAGACCCAATACGTTTACTATATCTCCCTTTTTCATTTTTATGTATATTTTCTATAACTATGAGAAATAAAACATATTTTGCATTATAAATTCCGGATTTTGGGGTAAGATATTTATTTCATACCGTAATTATATGTAATTAATATTTAATAAAATTTCATTATTATCTATTGGATAATAGTAATATATAAATGTGTAAAAATATATCATTTATAATAGTGTATAAATATTTTTGACATTTAAAAATAGTAATATTTTCCCTTAAATTAAACATGTACATGAAAATAATGTAACAAACACCAAAACCTTAATCCATCATAATACTTTTACCATAAATAAAAAATTTGGATCCCATTGAATATTTATATTTTAAGCATTTTTTATTATTCCAATGCAATATTATTCATATAGCTACATTTTTCACTTGTAACAACATGTTATAATATATTTACTAGTTTATATTTTCCAATTTTTAAAATTGTATATATATACATAGAATAAGGTGAAGTATTAATAACATATCTTTAGGAATCAAATTATTATTTTTTATTTGATGAATAAAAATATATCATTATTCAGTGATTTTTTATTAATAAAATGATCTTTTTTGGGGAAAAATCATATATTTTTATGTTTTTTTGGGAAACATTAGTTTTTCAATTTTTCAATTGATATTATTGATAGGTTGGTAAATACTTCAAGAAATTAATATTATTTTTCATGTTTTCACTCTTGATAGTTTTCTCTATATTATTGTTGTAAGATTGGATTCTAGTAAAAAAATTTATTGCATGTATTATTTTAAAAATTAATTACATTTTTTGTATTTATATTATTTTCTAATTCATCGAAATTATTTCATTCTAATTAAAGAAGAAAGTGAGATTAAGGTGATCGTTAAAAGAAAATATTCTAAAATTTGATTAGTTAAAACTGCTTCGGTAGAAATATTCCCCATGAGAGTTTTTGTAAGATCATTTCACAATACTTTTAAGTTGATAAATGGTTCTATAATAAATTAATATAAATCTTGTTAAATTTAGACATAAATATTTGTCTTCCCTTTCAATATACATAACTGGGAGTCTTGATAATGAACTTTAAAATTGCATATTTTGGTTATTTTGATTTGAAAAATAAATAATAATATTATTTGTCTCCAATGAATAACGTTTTTAAATTATTTTTCCATCTACATAATCATTTTATCTTCTCACCTTCTTTTCATATATCACTAAATCTTACATATATATCTTCCTAATTTGTGGTTGCTTAATTGTTTATGATATTAATATTGAATCTAACGTAAATACAAACAATATTTGTCCCTTATAATTTTTATAATATAATTGGTGATATCATCTAATGATGTATGTTAAGAGATAATTCATTTTGGAAATAATTAGATTTTTGTATACTAATGGATTCTTAAAATATTAAAATAGGATGGTAAAATTTAGTCTTCATCAAGCTTAAATTTTTTAATGTAATATTATTTCATTAGATATGGGAATACTGTATGGTACTAATAAAAAATTATCTTTTTAAAACACACAAAGAATCATCGCATAACTACATACACACTTAATTGAATACCACATGACTAGTAGGGATGTCTTATATTTATCATTATGGCGTCTATTTGTTAAAAAAGTAAAAAAATTAATATTAGTTCCCCTATAGAACCACACTAACATATCCATCACATTTCACATGTACTATTTTGTTGAAAAAAATATAATTTTATAAAAATGATTTATGTTATATTTGATAAAATGTATATCCAATTGATGTGGCCAAAATTCAATAAAAAGATAAATATCTTTGAGATTAAATTAATAAAAATTATTTATTATACCAATAAACAATTACCAACCCCTTACACTGTCATCAAATACATGTTTTAAACATTGATAAAAACCAAAAAAACATCTTGTACACCAAGGTTCTCATAATGGTTTTGAGTAAATGATTCTACAGAGACCACCATAGTTTCACAATCATATATTGTGATACCAATGTGTTTACTTGTGCATGTTTCTCGAGTCCTTAAATAATGAATAACATAATTAACATAATATATTGGATTAATGAAATGAGGAAGAGACAATAATACATATTATTCAACAAAACATACAATAGTTAACATTAGTATATTTTATCAAGTAAATTGAACAATAGTAGAAAATGTACAATAGAGTACTATAATATATTTTTCTGTTCTATAGTGGTCTACTATGCCTCCAATGTTACATAACATATATAAATTGGATTTTCACTAATTATAATCCCATAAGAAATATATGTGAACTTCTACCATGTAAATACATAAAATTACCAACAAAAATATATGATTTCATTTATTATTATTGAATAAGTGAAATGAATGTAGACCTATCCTATGTTCATGTGAAAGGGGTCAATGACCAACAGTCATATATTTTTATGAAACCATATTATAGATCACATTATCCATAATATATATATAGTATCATAACCATGAATCATTCCATATATATAATAGTCCAATAACAGACCCTCTATAAAATATCTTTAAAAAAGTGCATAATAAAAAAGCTCACACATTGTAAACAAATGCCACTAGATAATAAATGGAATTACAATCAATACCATCACGGAATAAAATTTAAATAAATCAAGGTTATATTTTTTATTAATCAGGAATATAAATAATCATAAAATGAATGTTGTATCTCATTAACCAAATAATATCATTGTTAGAGCAGATATGAAATACAATCATTGGGCCATCAATCTATAATACCTTATAATATAAAACAACCTTTATAAAACCATTAAACCCTATGAATAATTTTTATAATATATAGAGAAATACACATTTACTATTGGTTTTTTTTGCCCAAATTCATTCTTTATATAAATACATTATCCTTATAATTAAATATAAAAAAATCAAAATATATCTGAAAACACTTATTTCCCTTCCAATAACCATTGTTTTATTTTGGGATATCAAAAATTTCTATATCCTTATACACTATTTTATTTTTATAACTTTTAATACATTTTTCTAAAACAACAATATCATTAAATAAAATGAAAAATATTTTAATTAATCAAAAATAATAGTTCTAGCAACCTTACATGTTATCAATATATTCACAATATTCAGAATAATCAATGTAACTATTTTTGAGATAATTTTCACAAGAATCCTTTATTTAGTTAAATTATCAATAGAAAAAATGTATTTTTTAGTTAATAAGTTATATTTAACTAAAATTAATACATGTGATTGATTTTTTAATTTTATAGATATCCAACATTCATGTAAAAAAGTCAATATTTACCAAGAACCGCCATGTCTCAAAATTACCAAATTCAATGAAAATTAAATTAATTTAGGGAAGATATATTATATATATTCTTATATTTTGATATTTAATTTACTAATTTTCATACTTTGGGGTAACATAGTGTGTATTATCGACCACATACCCATAAAAAATAGTCATACCATTGAAATGAAAACATGATTTTTTATCACATACCTCAAATAATAATGATTCCATGTATTTCTGGTATAAACCATTATGAATAAAATTGTGTTCAAAATAAATTAAAATGATAATGAAATATATGAAATCTTATTCAATAATACATAAAAATATAATTATGAAAACATTTCCACCAATATTAGTAGGATAAATACCAAGATGTGAATTGTTTTTCATAGAAAGAACATTTTTGGATACCCATATGTAGATAAAGTAGAGAATTGTTGTAGTGATAAATATAGTAAAAAATTTATGTGTTATTTTTACTAGTGGTAATTTAGTTGCAAAATAAGGGATATAAGCTCAATAGATAGATGTATCTAATTGGTTTATTTTAGTTTCTTTTACTACAAACAAGTAATTAACAAAAAGTGAAATAGTCACGTATGATAAATGAGTATTCAAGGAATATAGGGTCCACATGATTAGTAATTTTCCAAGGGTTCCAGAATTTGGGTATAAAGTTATTTCCCTATGGGGGTGATATTCAAAACATATAATTACATTATAATTTTAGTAATTATAAAAATTAATTCCAAATAAAGTGTTTATCGTCGTTTTCAATTGTAATGGATTTAAATATTTACTTATTGGAAATTGGGAGTTTCAAAAACCATGTAAAAATCCTTATGTATTAGTTTTTTATAAGGGATATATTCTTATTTATAATTGTTCTGAATTTTCATTCAAGAGAGTAATACAGATTTATTCACACTGATATGTTGTGTCTTAGTCAACTAAATTATTATCAGATTCTATTATATATATGTTCATTTTCATATATTAAAAAACTAATGAATTAATATGTGTTTTGGAAATAATATGGACTTATTTATTAAGGATATATCTAAAGGAGATAATAGTTTTTATAATATCCATATGTTATAGAGATTCTATTTTTATTTGCGCATGAGTGACAGCTTCTGATAATTGGTTTTTTTATTTTCTAATTAATTTTCAAAAAGTTTTTATGGTGTAATAGAATTACATAACGGAATGATAAGGTTTTTTATGGTCAATGGGAAAATCATGGTAACTATATGATATAAATTAGTATTAATATTTTTAAAAATAGATAAATATCATCTCTTATACAGTGTAAAACTAGATATGTCTTATAATAGAGTATGAGAATGCGTGCGGAAATAATGCACATTATGGTATATAATTGAAATTATATTGGTATGTTACATTCATTATATACAATATGAATACAAATAGTGAGTTAATTTATATACCCTCAACCACATTTGAGATTCTGACCATAATTAAAATTGAATTTCGAAGAATGAATTTTTTTTACATGATGATTAAGGTAAATTAAATTATTTCCATGTGAATGAACTCTACATGATTCGAACCTAGTTTGAATCCATGAAATTCTTGTTCTCGTGTATTTTATGGGTAGTGATATATTTAATTTTACTTCTAATATTTGTAGATGTGATGGTTACCAATTTGTATCATGTGGAATAATTATTAATTATATAAGGATATCGAGGAAATGATTCTAGGAAAAGAGATAAAAAATATATACATCGATAAAACTAAATAAATATTTAAAATAAGAAGTTTATAGAACAATTTATTTAATGGAGAAGTTATAGGAAAATAGTTAAATAAGGAGAAATGTTTCTAGGATAATTAATTAGTGTAGATCATATAAACATATAGTGAGGTAATGAAGGAAATCAGAAGAAATTCTATAAAGTTTACTTGGAAAAATAAAACTGATATTATAAAAAGATAATATTTTTGAAAAGTTATAAGAGAATATTATTGAGTATTAAAATCATTTTTTAGTCTTGGATCATCGATTCATAGACATATTTCGCTCAATATTATAGAGATGGTATTTAGTAAATTATTATTCTAATATTTGGGAGGGATTATCTTGATGTCAATGGATATATACTTTCATAATGAAAAGTTGATTTGGAGTATTAAGTAACAACATATTATTTTAAAATTTTAAATAACCAAAAAACGGAATAGTATTGTCCATGAATCTTACATAGTTTTGTTAGATGGATAATTCTAGATTTTATAAAATATATATGGATGTGGTGTGGAAGATCACTAAAGGATTCATTTAGATGGGAAAAAGTTTTAATGAAAAAATATTATAATTAAAGAGAATATTATATTGGATAATATTTATTCGTATTCTTGTTTAAGATTTCCAGCTGGTGAATTTTCATCATCCTTATATGAGTGATAAGGGGATGTGATTAATGAAATTATCCAACCTTAAATATTTCAAAATCCTGGTTTTTATGTCTGGATTTTATTATCTTTCATATTCATCTCCTTTTGAGGTTTATACTAATGGAGAATTATGTTATATCTTATACATAAATAAAACTACCATTATAAGTGTATACTTCTACAGATTATCAATTTTTTCTTCGATATAAAACGTATAAAATGAAACAATTTATCTATTCATGGTTAATCATCATGAATTTAAAAATGTATTCTTCATTTCCTTTATGAATCCTCAAAATCTGTGAAAATTATTTTAAAAATGTTTTATGAGAGAAATGATAATTTTAAAGTATATAAAAACATAAAATAACTTATTCTAGATAAAAAATGAATACTTATAAAAATATATTTAAAACAAAATTATTTGAGAATATAATATAAATAATTTAAAAAAACAATCACTATTTTCTTAAATAAAACTATAAAAATTATAAAAATAAAAAACCCAATTTATGAGTACTTATGGAATCATATTAATAACCGGTATTAAAAACATGATTGAAATATCAAGACCATAGTTTAATCCATAGGATAAAACCACCAGCAAATACTTCTTTATTTTCTATTAAGAATAAGAACACTACCAAATTCATTGGAGAGAAATTATGGGTACCACCCTTCATATAATATATATCGAGCTTTACCAGCCATCATAACCTATAATGGGGATCGACCCTTTATAAAAGATGTATTGGGATCACATATTCATCCTAAACTATAATGGTGATCAACCCATTGTAAAATATATACCTGTCTAACCCATTTATAATTAATTACATTCATCTACCTTTCATGAATAAAACATTTAGAATACTTCACTTTTCAACATAATATTAATGATTCCTCTTTCATTGCTTGATTCACCAGTAGAAAAGAAATGTGTTATATGATAATATGAAAATCCATCTAGAGAATGATTAATAATGGTATCATTAAAACATAACCTGAGAAGAGAGTAAGTAATATCAAATGATGTTTATTTTGAAGAATGGATATACCATTAAATTATCATTAATATAATTATTGATAAAAAAGCCCATTCCACATTAAAAAAACATTGCAAAAAATATACACACTATAGGGAAAGTAAATTTATTTTAAAATAAAATCGAAATAAACTAATGGATTATTAAATAAAAATAATGGCCATGATGTTGGAAAAACTGATCATACTGTCAATGATTAAAATAAACAATATTTTGAACTAATTTTTAAAGAGACTCAAAAATTGCAAAATTTTGAATTAATTTGAAATTTTAATTTAAATATTATTAATATTATTTCATATATAATTTAAATTGAAATTATAAAATATATTTTTATTGGTAAAAAAAATATATAAATATTTTAGAAAAATGGACATGGAAGTGAAATATTTGTGGTCTAAATTAAGTTACAAAATCAGTATCACATATATACAAATTTCTTTAAATCCCTGAATGGCCTGAAGGCCTTCATTTTTTATTGATTTTTGATAACCCACATTTCAAGGGATGAGGGGGAAACCTAATAAGGCCCGTAGGCTCAAAGATTACGTGGCCCGTAGGCTTAGGATATTACAAGACCCAAAGGTTTTAGGGAATTCAACCAGACTATCTATAAGGAACTTCCCCTCCCTAGAATCTGCATTTTGATAGTAGCTCTCCACCATTGCATGACCGTCTAGCTAAGCTTCCCATTCCAAAATAGGCTGGTACCAATGGTATAGGAATACCATCTCATTCTGACAATCCATTTTCCTCTGCTCTGGTGAGTGCTCCTGCTCTGAATCCTCTTCTGGGGCTGCTCCTTTTTTGTAGTGTGTCTGGGTCCTGCATTCATGTGGCTCGAAGGCCTTGGGGTGTCCCTAAGGCCTTAAGTTGGCTCGAAGGCTTTAAGAATCAACTATACCGAAGGCCTTTGGTGGCCCGAAATCCTTGAAGAACCTGAGGTCCAAACCGGTGGCCCGAAGGCCCAGATGGATGAATAGTTCCGGCTGCTACAGTACCGAACATCGCCAACTACAATAATGCTACAGTACTGCTACAGTACCCTGAAAATATTCCTCCAACCAGATTTTATCTTGGGTCTCTTGGATTCACCTAGAGAGTCCTCACCAACTGGGCTGAGGCTCTTGTGTAGTAAATTTCTTTAAATCCCTTTAATCAATAATGGCGAAAATTAAAATGATAATGAGAAAACATTACTAACCACATGAGAAGAAAATAGATGTTGTTAATGAAAATATGAATAAACTTTTTTTGTTTAAATAAGCCTAGGAAAAATATAATCTAAAAAATAAAGGATATTTTAATATGAAGTCCTTACATACATGGAAAAATATGAATCAAAATTCATTTCATGTAAGAAAATGATATGGATATATAAATATAATTACATTTATGATTTATTTTCATAAAATTCATTCACGAGGCACACTAAATAATAAAATCATGGTTCCCAACATGAATAATGTATTATGAAAATTATATTGGGACAACTATAACACTCACTTGTATCATAACTTATAATTGAGAATTAATCAATTTAGAGATTATGTGTAAAAAAATTGAATCCACATAAAATTATAGAAAATAAATAATAAATAACTATGTTTAATAATTAGAACATAATTAGGGAATAATAATGTTAATTAATAAATGTTTCTACCTATTGAATGGAAATTGAGTTATGAATCCTTTTACAAATTGGTAACACTCATGTATAATACCTTTGAATTAAATAATACAACCACAAACACAAAATATCATTAGGTATGAAAGAATCATGGCATAACATGTAAAATGGGTAGTATATTAATCATATATAAGAAATTACATGCATTCTAGTAAAATATACCACAATGTAGTAAAATTGAGACCAAAACCCATAGAGATGGGTAATAAAATTTTTATAGTTACTATTCATGATGAATAAAAATAAAAGGGGACTATTAAAAAAATTGGGATCTCATAATTAAAACTAATAAATCAATTTAAAAATACTTGAAACATAGTTGAGGGAGAATGTAATTTAAAATTGAACTTCAAAAAGTTGATGAAAAACTGATCAAAATAATCATTTTTAAATTATGAAATTTTATTATACAAAATTATTTTATTTATTTATTTAAAAAAACAAAATTCGATTATTTTTAATCATAAAAAAATAATGAATTTTAAAAACTTTTCAAAAATAGAATTTGACTCTTTCAATTCGAAAAGAGATCAATAATAGTTTCATTAAAAACTTCTATTTTTCATTATTTAACGAAACAAAAAATGATTAATAAAATATTCAAATAAGAAATCTTAAGATAATGATTAAGTTTTATATTTATAAATGAAATACATTTTGTATAATAAATATTCTAAATGTTATAGAAAATACATATATTATTTTTTCAAAAAAATCAATAATACCATTTATGAAGAAACCATTTTTTTGAAGGATTATACGACTATATTAAAAATTGAGTTCTTATTTCCTAATAAAATAAAGAGAAAATTTATATTAAAGAGGAACATTATTTTTATTTCATGATGTATTCAATTATATTCATACCATTAATTTTTATAGCTAGTTTACAGAGGACATATTTAAATAATTAGGTTTTTTGATTTGTTAATCCTAAATGATTCATGTTTTATATTTTATGTGTAATGACCTTACCCTAGTTATTCATAGTCAGTGCATTATTACGTATCGCTGCCATGATCGCAAAAGATCAAGTCTCGAAAGACAGATTAGTTTAGCAGCCTTTGATGTACTAGATACATTCATAAGGATTACATTACATCATAAAATGAAAATGTACAACAACATTGTTTCTTTGGACAACACTGAGATCCCATAGACTATCCCTCTAGGTCAGTCATAATATACCTCTTCATATCCTGGAAAAAAATAAACATAGAAAGGGGTGAGATCAAATGCACAGTAAGGATAGCGATATAGAAGAATCTTTCATAAATAAGAATAAACATTTAATGTAATGTATAAAACCAAAACAAAAGCTTCTTCAACTAAAAAATCATTATAATATGGAAATAATAAATCAAAATACTTCCATTTAATTACTCAAATAGATATTCTACTAGTAGAATAATCACATGCAATATCAATAGCCACTTTCATAATGATGAAATGCATAATTCCATACTTTCATAAACACATTTTCAAGGCCTTGTTCCAAGACTACAAAAAATATTCAGTCAAGGCCTTGTGCCAATACACTAGATTGTCTCATGAGACCAACCGATGCATCGACGAGCTATAGTGGGCTCCACCTATCACTTTATATTTCCAATTCATTCCTCATATGAAAAGGTTTAAACATAACATAAACATTCATATTAAAACTGGAATATGAAATATTAATACATTATCCATAAACCATGAATGCTATGAAAATAAATCATCCATAGTCAATCGTATCACAAAAACCTTCAATAAAATATGAGAGTTTTGTATCATAATAAATCAACTTCATATAAACATAAAGTCCACAAAAGGATGTTGACATAGATTAAAGGAAAAAAAATTAGAGAAATATCTCTTTATATTTTAAAATCAATTAATAAAAAAATTATATTTAAAATATTATTATAAGTTTGTAAGGGAAGTTTCAACGATGTTATAACTATGGAAAATAGCCGCACCTGCCATATAAGTAAAAAAACATTCTTACCTTAATTTTGACGAAGAGGTCATAAGGTACCTTGTTTAGAAAACGACAGAAAGATTCCTCTCAAACCATTTAATAAGAATTCAAACAAGGGTATAAAAGAGATTAACCAATAGTATAGTAAAAATGTAAAAAGGGTTTGGAATACATTTTTAAGAAACAAGGATGTGGATGATAAAGAGTTCCTAGTAGATACTTACATAAAAACAATCTGTGATAATAAAGAGATTGTGAAATTAACCCTTTACTTGAACTTTAACTTGGTTGAGGGTAGGTTATCCTCTTGTATAATGGTGAAATAATTGTTATTAAATATTACAAGAATCATATACACTAATATGATATCATATAAGCTATTTTAATATTCCTTTGTTAATAATATTATTTTATTATCGTCGTTTTGGGTGTTAACTGATTCATTACTCTTTATATGATTTGTTACATAAGTAATGTTTGTTATGGATATGATGTATCTTATTCATATTCAGAATGATATTAAGTCATTAAACATAATTTTTAATCACCAAATGAAAATTATTAGTGAATGGATACAATGGAGAATAAATCTCATCGCGTTCGTGGAGACGGTAATCCGTACGTACATACGGGCGACAATATCATTCTTTTGATATTAAATTATTATATAATTTGATGGTATATCATATATACAGAATCATTATCATGTTATATTCATTATTTACATCAATTACACATCATTATTATACCTATCTAAATAATAATTAATTGAATAACAATTACACCACGAAGTGGAGACGGTAAGTCATACCTACGCACGTATGGTAACATATCATTAAAAGGATGGATAGAATAATTAATACGGTTGTACCTTATTTTTAATAACATCACAATATATAGAATATAGTGGATTTATTATTTTACAATGAAAACAACAATTAAAGAGGAAGTGGAAGAAGAAAGGAACTTGAAAGAGGTGATGAAATATTTACCTCTTCTTCGGGTTCTTCATTTTAATTAGATCAAAAAGGCTCCATAGGTTGTCTTTCTGACTAAAATAAGGCCTCTAGGATAATGGTAGGATAGTTGAGAGGGTATTTGGTCAGGTTTTGGTTGAGCCAAAAGGCTTAAAAGGTGTGAATTTTAGGTAAGGGTGAGTTCCCTTTTATAAGAGGGGTGAGGGGCACCTTAGGAAAAGCTAGAAATATTATTTTATAACCAAATAATTTTGAGTTTATAAGGGCTCAAAAATAAATTTTTTAAAGGAAAAGGTGTGAATGGGTCGAATAACAATCAAACAATAGGTTTTAGACAAGTTTGGGTTACAATATTAACCATATCTTTTAGATTTAACACTTAGTTAAATAGTTTGACATTTGCAATGTCTCATTGTATTTTTATATTTTATGGTTAATAAACGTACTATATACATCCAATAGAACCCCAAGTGGTTCATTAATGATTCACCTCCCATTATATAAGTCCTTATTCGGAACCATATATTTTTATGAATAGAATATCAATTAATAATATAATATTTCTTTTAGAAACACTTTTATATCAATTTTAACACTATTTGATATTTTGTTATTGATAAATTAATAAAAGCATTATTACTACGAAACAAATTCATATAACCTACCATAATATGTCATATTAACCTAGAAAATTAATGTAATTCATAAAAATTCTAATATTACATTAATTTGGATATTTATATTATCAATTATTTTAATATTTAATTAATTAGGCAATTAGGGAATCATAATGGTGTCATAAATAAATTAAATTATATAATGTATTAAAAATAAAAATAAAATACCATTATGTAGGAATTCTTTTTATCGTTTTAATAAATATTTATAGTCCAATTTATCTTATTTTTAACCCTATATTAAAAATGGTTTAGTTATTAAACATTGAATTTATGATTTTTAACTCTTTTTTGAATTAAATAATAATAAATGTCCTAATCTAATCCATGTGGACCTAAAGGATCATATTTTATTCCTAAGGTTGTTTATGGTCAAATTACACTTATCCAATAGAATTAGGACGTGTGTTAGGGTAATAATAATATCATTTATACCCTTAATTTCCATATTTACTTTAAAGCGTGCTAAAAAAATGAAAAAGTTAGTATTCACGAAAATATTATTTTCTCCATATTAAACCACATTTTACATTCTGATATCAACCGTGTCTCTCATATTTTTGAAATTCAACTCACAGAAGCAGTAAAATTAAGATTAATGTAAATTTGCAAATGCTCCTAGGAGGTGGGTAAAGGACGATAAAATGTTCAATAAAATATTTATATATCTAAAATTATTATAAACTAACTCTAATGAATTACATTGAACTTATATATGTAATATGTATCTATTTTTACCAAAAATAAATTTAAATAAAATAAATAATTATTTAAATAAAAATTCAGTTTTAAACTATAACTCAGTGTTTTTCACCATTCATAAAAAATTTAAGGTTATCAGAAATATAAAAAAATCCCCCTAATCTAATTTCAATATTCTAAATCCAAAAATGAAGTCCATTTTGAATGATAAAATTTATAAAATTTCAAAAAGTGGGTTTTACTATTCATAATGGCTGGTTTAATTGGTTGTGGTGTGTTAGAACTTGAAGTTTCGTACAACACAAGATATTGTTTTATTCAAAGAGAAGCATACCGTGGAAGCATGGGGTGTTACATTCTCCCTTCCTTCAAATAATTTTGTCCTTGAAATTTCTAGAATATTACTGCATAAAAGGACTCGGGTGGTTCTTCATTATAAGTTCCTCAGGTTCCTATGTTTCCTCGTTCATATTATTGTTTCTGAATAGAAATTTTACCTGACAAGTCGTCTGGTTTCTCAGCAATTGTTCTCTTGTATCAAGAACCTTGACAGGCTCTCCACAATAAGACAGATCAGGTTCCAATTCTATTTCCTCATTGGAGAGTACATGCATTGGGTCACACATGTATTTTCTCAACAACAATACGTGGAATACATCGTGATCTTTTGAGAGACTTCGCGACATTGAAAAATGGTAAGATACAACCCCAATTTGTTCTAGAATTTCAAAAGGCACGACTTACCTAGGACTCAACATACCCTTCTTACAGAAACGTATAACACCCTTCCACGGGGATACCTTTAATAAAACATGACCTCCAACCTGAAATTCCAAATCCATCCTTCGATTATCAGCATAGATCTTATGCCTACTTTGAGCTGCTTTGATGTGGGTATGGATTACCTTCTCCTTTTCCATCATTTATTCCACAAGTTCTGGGCCGACGAGTTTTCTTTCACCAACAACATCCCAACAGGTTGGTGTGCAACGTCTCGTTCTGTATAACGATTCATATTGTGCCATCTGAATACTTTAATGGAAGCTATTATTATAAGAAAATTTTTCCAGAGGTAAATATTGATCCAACATACCTTGAAAGTAAATTATTCATGATCTCAACATGTCTTCTAAGGTTTGAATAGTTTATTTTAATAGTCCGTCAGCATGGGGGTTGTAGGCAGTGCTCAAACAATGTTCAGTATCCAAGGCTTTTTTATGACATTTCCAGAATCTTGATGTAAAAAGGGGATCACGATCAGAAACAATTGACAGTGTTACTCCATGATGTATTACAACTTCATTAATATATAGTCTTGATAAATGTTCAAGTGATAAATCTTCTCTTATATCATGAAAATGAGCTGACTTGGTTAAATGGTCAACAATGACCAACATTTCATCGTTTCTTCTATGATTCTTTGGTAGTCCCATGAAAAATTCAATCATAATATTATCCCATTTCCACTCATGTATGGGAATAGGTTACAGGACTCCTCCAGGTTGTTGCCTTCCAGCTTTCACTTGTGGACAAACTATACATCTTGACACAAAATCAGCAATCTCCCTCTTCATGTTGTCCCACCAAAAACGTTCCTTCAAATCTCTATACATTTTGGTGCTCCCATGGTGTTTAGATAAATTGGAACTATGAACATCATCCAAAAATTCACTTTTTAGAGCAGGTATATCGGGAACATAAAGTCTCTTCCCAAATTTCAAAATTCCATCTTCATTTATGAAGTCACTCAATCTCCCATCATTCACTACATTAATCTTCTTTTGAAACTCCTCATCATCAAGCTCAAAACATTTTTTCCTTTCTAGTAAATATGTTTTGGTAACTATTTGAAAAATCATTAATGCTTCACCATCCACAGTTATTCGCATACCATCTTTACTAAATCCATGAAAATAAGATCCCTTTAAACTCTCATCTTAATCAAAACTCCATGATATTTTCCTCTCAAAGCATCTGCCACCTTATTTTCCTTCCCCATGTGGTAGTGTATCGTTCAATCATAATCTTAGAGAAGTTCAAGACATCTGCTTTTCCCTAAGTTGAGTTCTTTCTGTAAAAAAATATACTTCAAACTCTTGTGATCGGTATATATTTCACATTTTTTACCATAGATAAATGCCTCCATATCTTTAAAAAAAATATTACAGCTACAAACTCAAATCATGTGTTGGATAGTTTTTCTCAAGAATTTTTATCTATCTTGATGCATAGGCAATAACCCTATCAATCTGCATAAGGAATCAACAAAATCTTTTCTTTAGAGAATAAAAATATATAAAAAACCCAAAAATTAAACGATCAATCTTACTTCTTGGGTTGCGTATATAATCTGCATCATGCCTCGCTATCTTTGTAAGGTTAGCTTCATACTTTGTGACATTCTCATCCTCCTTTTTCCTCAGACTCGGAAATTTCCTTTCTATATCTTGTCAATGTTCATGAGGAATGTATTTTTCTAAGGAAATATCTATAAACTCCCTCCATTCCACATTTGAAACTTCATCATCTTCCTTTTTGTTTTTAATCAATGACCACCATTGATCAGCATCTCTAGTGAGGCAGTAAACTGCAATGCCAATTTTCTCCCTTTTGCTACTTCCCAAGGCGTGGAATATTTTCTCAAGTAATTTATCCATTGTTCAGCTACTAGTGGATTTTTACCCCCATTTGATGTTGGCAGTTGTTTCCTCATGAAGTGATCTAACATCGATCCTCCACGTTGCGGATCAGGGTGCTCCATATGTGTAAGGTTATTATTCATAACCAAGCGAGTTGTTCTAGTATGGTGATAAGATGATCAGCACCAGGTGCTTCACCAGCTACACTATAATTATCTCGAGTAGGAGTTAAATCCCTATATGTATTACGTGCTTTGATTTAGTTTCCATTCCTTCCACTTGGTGTCATTTCTATGCATTTTCATAAACTTGATTAGGTTATGAATCGAAATACATAATTCCAAACTTGTAAAACACTTAACATAAATTGAATAGTTTATTGATACAATCCATAATCATAAAAATGTTTTCTTTGATGAATTATATACTCATTAACCCTTCATAATATTTTGTAAAGAAAATTAGAATTATCCTATGAATATACCCCGGGAGTGTCGTAACCAAGAGTGCAACAAGGCCCATTGTCGTGTAGCAGTTCACATTCACATTTAGCTCAAAGAAGTTTTTTTGGGTTTTACCCCTAGATATATCTGTGTCAGAGCCGCCTCTACCTGATCGTACCCAGACATGGATTTATTTCTTGGAAAACTCACAAAATCTCAACAATACCAAATTTCTATGACGTTATTCTATACTAATCCTCAAATTATATCTTAAGGCTATGTGTTATAATCAAAGTTTATCTAAATCTAGTTTCCACAGATTGTACTAAACATCCAATGATACCAACTATAATGTCCTAACCCCAGTTACCCAGAGATGGTGCATTATTACATATCATTGGCAGGATCACAAAAGATCATTTCTTGAAAGACCGATTAGTTTTTTAGACTTTGAAGTACTAGATACAATAATATGGTTTACAATACATCATAAAATGAAAAACTACAACAACATTGTTTGCATGGAAAACACTGATATCCCATAGACTATCCCTGCAGGCCATTCATAATATACTTCTTCTCATCCTAGGAAAAATAAAACATAGAAATGGGTGATCTCAAATGCTCAGTAAGGATAACAATATAGCAGAAACATTCATAAATAGGCATAAACATTTAAGTCAATGTGTAAAACTAAAACAAAAGACTTTTCAACATAAAATTCATTATAATATGGAAAATATAAATCAAAATAATTCCATTTACTTACATGGATATTCTACTAGTCGAATAATCACAAGAAATCTCAATAGCCACTTTCATAATGATGGAATGCATAATTCCATACTTTCATAACCACATAGTCAAGGCTTTGTGCCAACACTAAAAATAAGATTTTGTCAAGGCCTTGTTCCAAGACACTAGTTTGTCTCATTAGACCAACCGACACATCGTGGAGCTATAGCTGGCTCCACCGTTCACTAACTAAGTCCAATGCATTCTTCATATGAAAAGGTTTAAAAATAACATAAACATTCATAGTAAAACTGGCATATGGAATGTCAATACTTTCTCCATAAACCATGAATGGTATGAGAAAAAAACATCCACAATCAAACTTTTAACAAAACCCTTCAATATAATATGGAAGTGTTTTCTCATAATAAATCTACTTCAAATAAACATAAAATCCATCAAAGGATGTTGAAATCGATGAAATGAAAAAAAATTAGAGAAATATCTATTTATATTTTGAAATCATTTAAGAAAACATTTATTTTTTAAAATAATCTTATAATCTTGTAAGGGAAGCTTCGACAATGTTATAATGGTAGAAAATAGCCGCACCCACCATATAATTTAAAAAAACATTCTTACCTTAATTTTGACGAAATGGTCATAAGGTACCTTATTGGGAAAATGACAAAAAGATTCCTTTCAAACCATTTTATAAAAATTCAAACAAGGGTATAAATGGATTTAACATATAGTCTAGTAAATAGAAAAAATGTTTTGGAATACATTTATATGAATCATAGATGTGGACGATAAATAGGTCCTGGTAGATACTTACGTACAAACAATATTCGATAATAAAGAGATTATGAAATTAACCCATACCTTGTACATTTCCTTGGTCGAGGGTAGGTTAACCTTATATATAATGGTGAAATAACTGTTCATAAATTATTCAATAATCATATACATTAATATTATATCATATATGATATTTTAATATTTCTTTTTTGATAATATTTTAGTATTATCGTCACTTCGGGTGTTAACTGATTCGTTTTACTTTATATGCTTTGTTACATAAGTAATGTTTGTCATGGATATAATGTATATTATTCAGATTCAGAATTATATTAAGTCATTAAACATTATTTTTAGTCAACAAATTAAACTTCATCTTTAATGGATACGATGGGGAATGAATCTCACCGTGTCTGTGGAGATGGTAATCCGTACGTAGGCATGAGCGACAATATCATTCTTTTGATATTGAAATAATATATAATAGGATGTTATATCATATATACAAAATAATTATCATGTTATATTTATTATTTACATCAATTACACACCATTAAAATACCAATCCACATAATAATGTACTGAATAACAACTACACCATGACGTGGAGACAATAAGCCGTATGTAAGCACTTATAGTGACATGTCATTGAAAGGATAGATAAAATAATGAAAATGGTTGTTAAATATTTATAATAGCATCAAAATATATAGAAGATACTGGAGTTATTATTTTATAATTGAATCAACAAAGAAATTGGAACTAGAAGGTGAAAGGAACTTGAAAGAGGTGATTAAATATTTACCTCTTCTTCGGATTCTTCATTTTTATATGATTAAAAGGGATACATAAGATGGATTTCTGAAAAAAATAATTCTTCTATGATGAAGGGAGGATAGTTGATAGTGTATTTGGGTAGGTTTTGGCTGATCCAGATGGCTTTAAAGGTGTGAATTTGAGGGAAGGGGGAGTTCCAATTTATAAGAGGGGTGAGGGGAACCTTAGGAAAAGATAGAAATATTATTTTATAATAAAATTATTTTCGGCATCTAATGGCTCCAAAATTAATTATCTAAAGGCTAAGGTGTGTATGGGTCGAAAAACACTCAACTAATTGGTCTTATATAGGGTTGGTTCACCATATTAACCTTATCTTTTATATTTGACTCTTAATTAAAATGTTTGACATTTACCATGTCTCCTTGTATTTTTATATTATATGGTTAATAAACTTACTATATAATTTCAATAGAACCCCAAGTGGTTCATTAATGATTCACCTATCATTATATAATTCATTTGGCCAATCTGAGATTTTTATTAATAGAATATCAATTAATAATTTATTATTTGTTATAAAAACTCTTTTATATCAATTATTGACATTATTTGGTATTTTGTTTTTTCTAAATTTATAAAAACATTATTACTTATAATAAAATTCATCTATCCACCCCTAATATGTCATATTAACCTATAAAATTAGTCTAATTCATAAAAAGTCTCAAATTATATTTATTTGGATATTTATAAATTCATATATTTTAATATTTCATTAATTAGGTAATTACTGCATCATCATTGTGTCATAAATAACATATATTATTTAATGTCTAAAAAATATAACTAAAATAAAATTATTTATGAAATATTTTTATCTTTCTAATGAATATTTTTTTTCGAATTTATCTTATGTGTAACCCTATATTAAAAATGGTTCAGTTATTAAACTTTGAATTTATCAATTTTAACTCTTCTTTGAATTAAATAATAATAAATCTCCTAATATAATCCATATGGACTTAAAGGATAATATTTTATTCCTATGTTCTTTTGTTGAATTACACTTATCCAATAGAATTAGGATAAGTGTTAGGGCAATAATAATATCATTTTTATCCTTAATTACCCTATTTACTTTTAACCGTGGAAAATAAAAGTAAAAAGTTACTATTCGACAAAAATTATTTTCATCTTATTGAACCACATCTTAATTACTGAAATCAACAGTGTCTCTCAGATTTTCTGAAATTCAACTCATAGAAGTGGTAAAATTATGTTTTATAAAAATTTGCAAATTCTCTAAGGGAGTGTGTAAAAGACGGTAAAATGTTCAATAAAATTTTTATATATAAAAAATTATTACAAAATTACTCCAACGAATTAAATTGAAATTATATATGTATTATGTATCTATTTTGACATAAAATAAATTTAAAAATAATAATTATTTAAATACAAATTTTGTTTTAAACTGTAACTCATTGTTTTTCACTATTCATAAAAAATTGATAGTTTTCAAGAAAAATAACAAAAATTCACCCTAAGCTAATTTTGATATTCTGAATCCAAAAATGAATTCCATTTTGAATGATAGAATTTATATAATTTCAAAATTTCAGTGTTACTATTCATAATGGCTAGTTTTATTGGATGTGGTGTGTTAGAAATCAAAGTTGCATTCAACACACGCTATTTTATTATTCAAAGAGAAGCATAATGTGGAAGCTTGGGGTGTTACACAATGAAATGTAATATTATATGAAAAATAAATAAATATTACCTAATATAAACATTATTAAATTTATTCCTCATAATTTGAATTATTATCTATAATATGGGGGTCTTCATTTGAAAATTACTTTTTCGAAACCAACATCATAAAAATGTATAATAAAAATTTCACTTAGAAGAAGAAAATGATATTATAAAGTTAATCAAATAAAAATAAAAACTTGGTTTCCTAAAAGGATAACATTAATGTGATTTGAAAATATAGACATGGAATTGGAAACAATATCGAATGGACTGATATAGAGTAGTAGATAAAATGTTCAATAGAATGTCAACGACAACAGACACATAAATGTATGTCGGGTGAAGAGACCATCATTTAAAATGAAATTAGTTTAATTGGAATCAATTGTCATTTCTTGTTCATTTAATTATGTTAAGGAATTATTCAACTATAAGGTGAGTACAATTAAGAAATATAATTAATTGATATGTATAAATTAATATTTTAATCAATTTCCACCCTAATAATGACATTTTCTCCAAATGATGAGTGTTAGACATGAATGATTTTTCTTGAATCACTAAAGTCAAATTATAATTGATCAAATAATTCAAAAATCTATAATAAAAATTCATATGATGAAAAACATTAATCTCTAACACCTCAAAAATAACACTAGAAGTTCAACATTGATCATTCCATAATTACCAAATATTAATGTTTACTAAAATATTACAAACTAAGATTGAAACAAAAATAGATGAATGTTTTGAAAACATATTTTCAAAATAAATTAACATTTACCTATAAATAACATCAATATCTCTTGATGTCTAATTAAAAATGTATATTCCCTAACAAAATTCATTTTATGATATGGTAATCATTTCCATAAATAAATTAAATCACTATAAATCCATATTAAAATTATAATTGATTCAAAAATATTATTCATAGTTTATTCATATAATAAAATATAAAATTATTTTATTTATCTTAATAAAATAATATTCCCAATGAAGTGAATGTCTTAAAAAAAATATAGACTTGTTAATCAGCAAATCACTTTTCAGTCGCATGGTTTTCAACATGATAAATCATATGTTCCTAAAATGAACATAATATTTTTCTTTAAATTCATTATATATATAAACAATGTTGTACTGAATATGACATCATGTAGGCCAGAGTAAGGAGTTAAACCCATTTCGACCTTTGCTTATGGGATCAAGCGACATAGCCTTAGCAGACACAACAACTTTTTATTAATCATTTCAAAAAATATATTAATATATTTGTATTAAAATACATAAAAATATAATGAACATCCTCATAAAATAAAATAATCCATAAATATTATATAAACCCACAAATTTTATAATTACCATTTTACAAATGTCCAAAAAAAGGAAATGTGAATTCTACTTCAAATAAATTTTCCACAAATTAAACTTAATAGTTACATATACCTCAAACAATATTCAAAAAATATTAAATACATGACAATTTACATCCATCATGTATAGCATTAATAGATTACTAATTCTTTGAAACTTTTTATCATCCTTAATTCCACCGACATGTCATAACTATTGAATCCGTATATATAAACACCCGAATCGTTCAGTGTTCTTCATAATCTATTAACCATAATTTTTTATCGTATTCATTAAAATTATTCATTTATTATTATTTATCCATGTAAAAACATAATAAATTATATTACTCGAACCATTTATATTCTATTTATGGTAGCCCCTGCTTTATTTAAAATGAAATTAGGAATTCATAATCATTTATCAGCACGATCTTGTTGATACCAATCAGTGGATTATATCCTTATACATATGTTTTCATAGTTCCCCCACTCGAGACATTTAAAACATTCAATTCATTAAATGTGATTAAAATTTTTCATCACCTTTATATTAAATGAAGACTTCATTTTTCATGATTTATTATTTATTTATTCACTCATTTACAAAATAAAAAATATTTAACAATCATTTCAATACATTTCCTAGGGTCCTACATTACACATTCTTCCAAAATTTTTTAATGAAAATTTTTACCTATAAGGCATTTAGTATTTAAATATACCCAAATCGTCATTTATATATTAATTAATGAGTTTCTATTCTTAGTGACGTTCAATTTTCAAATAACAATTAGTGGATATTAGTTAATAATCAAAACACAAGTTTTCTCTACAAGACCCATTTCATTCTGCTTCTCATTCATGCATGTCACTAGATGAACCATATACCCTAGTACCCTGATGATGAATACTATCCTGACATAGTATATATGGTTTTCCTGACCCCCATGGGTTGTAGAAAAACATCAGGAATCAAACAACATAAAGAGGAAATATTTTTTTCATAAAAGTACTGGATGAAAAAACACATATAAGTATGATCCAAAGAAAACCACACATGGATAGTAGTACGACAAGTAAAAAAGAATATTATCCCATGGTACAACCACAAATTACTAAAAAATTTAATATAAAACAACCCAAGTCCCATAAAACATAACTTTCCTTGTCTATATATTAATAACAAGTACATCCTCTAAGTGTTTCTTTCCCCGTGATCAAAGATAGATTAATGAAATCTGAAAAATCTCAACGTAAATGGTAGGTTGTGAGATAAAATCATAATAGTTTCTAACCATATATTCCATTATATTATTCCATAATAATTAAATAAAATATTATTCAATTATAAATAATCATGCATGGACATTAAAAAGATTATTTAAAAGAAACTGTGATATTCATTTCAATTGTGGTAATTTTTTCAAAAAATGAGATAATAAAAAATTTATATAAAATAGATTATATAAATTTTCATGGAATTTGTAAAAATTTTTATAAAATTTTTTTTATATTTCAAAATAATTCCGAAATGTGAAAACTGTCATCAAACAAGAGTTCTGATAGTTCTAAGTTATGAGATCCTTACACACTCATATATTGATAATGGTAATGTGCAGATACGCCCACCAAACACTGGTCAGAGATGACTCATAAATATCCTAATAAGGATATGATGTCTCTAGGTATGTATTTGATAAAGTTTTATAGTTTTAATAAATCACTAGGGATATCCCAAACTAGCTTGTCTTTTCAAGTTAATAAATAACCAACTGGCCTTGCATGTTCTCAAACAACATTCTATAATTTGAAATTTATTTCATAATAATTTAATATACAAATAACTGATTCAAAACATCAATATAAGAATTTCTATTAAAAACAAATACAGGGTTTTTAGTCAATTCAAGGATTTTATGGGATAAAAAATATCCCAGTATCTTATCTGAAAAATTGATCTATTTTCTCAATGTCAATTTCATAAATCAATTTCCAAATTTACATAAAATTCAAATCAAATATAAATTCATTGGAAATGGGATTTCCCCCATATTTCATAAAAAATAAATTTCAATCTGAATTTAAATCCTGTTGGGGATTTTATAATTCAGTTGAATGACATTTAGTTTAAATCATGTTATTCTAGGTTAAATAATTTGTCCAATCTGAAATGGGACCACCAAACTGAACACAACAACCACATGTGACAATATCCATAATGTGAAAAAAAATTGGAAATTAAGAGAATAAAATAAATCATATATTCGTGATATCAATCAAATGTTTATACATATATAAATATGAATATATAACAATACCTAAGGAAGATAGAGGAATAGAGCGAGAGAATGGAGATAAGAGGAATGATTACTAGGAAGATATTAGACAACATTCACCTTGATTTGTTCCATCAGTGATGATATTTGTATGATCCAAAATTATTTTTTGGGATCCAATAATACTGTTAAATTTATCCCACCCATAGTTAAGGTCAATCAGGGGGATAAACATGGATTCTGGAATTTTATTATGTGTTTTTGTGATTTCAAATGATTAAGTGAATGATTATTTGGGGATGGCCACATGATTTACAAAAACAGTTTAACATAACCAAGAACCCCTATAAAGGGGTGCATAATTTCTAATAGGTGGGTGCACAGATTTTCAAATCAAGTGAAACCATGTAAGTACCAACTTTCATAGATGACATAGTGTTCACTAGTAGGATTCATGGTTTGGGAATCCATGTTCCAAACTTACTCAACCTTGGAGACTTCAAATATTTTATAAATATCTTTTGAATCTCCCCTAATCAATACCTGAACAATTCATGATCAATTTATGGGTATATATGTACAAGAAAATTGTAATGTTTTGTTTCAATATCCCCACAGAGAAGTATTATTTTTTCATAAATTACGTCAAGAAGTATCTATGTTAGAACAATGAGGAAACTACTCTCACATAAGTGACTCTCTCTCCCTTGACTCATGAGTATCTAAACCATTCTTCCATAGCACAAGAACTGGAGTCATATTTTTCCCAGGATGTACAATGTATTCAAAATCAACTATCCTGAATTGATACTTTGTCATGGATAAATCATCTTCAACTTAAAAGATCATTCCTTATCAGGATGTGAGTTGTATTAGAATTATATTTTTTAGCTGTGATAAATGGAGCATGTTATGTATTGATGTCAACAATGGTGGTAGTGATAAATGTTAATCCATATTCCCCACCTTCTAAAAACCTCAAAAGTTCCCATAATACATGGAGTAAGCATTATTTGACCACTATTTTATCAATTACCCACTTAGGTAAACCTTTCAAGAACACCTAATCACTAACTGAAAATTTTAATGGACAATAATGATGATCATAAAGGATTTAAATCATCCAATTCATGTCAATAATCCTTCGAAGAATCAACTATATCTTTTCATCCATTTATTTAACCAATATTGGTCAAAATAAGGAAATTTCACTAATCACTAATCAACATTATAGAGATTTACATGGCTGACCATACAAGGCATTAAAAGAATAAATTATTATCACATTTTGGTAAGTATTATTATAATTTAAATCAAATATCCCTAGACGAGCATCCAAAGGTCAACCAAAATCTTGAACATAGGTAAGATGAAAATCTTCAAGAATTTGTATATCTGGCTCTTTATAGCCATATTACTATGGATAGTATTTTATATTGAAATGAACAAGAGATCTTAGTGTCCCATGAAGGCCTCTATAAAAGAGATAAATAAAAATGGGATCCTTATCAGAGAGTATTACAAAATGAACTCTATGTAAATGAATAATTGCTCTCACACAGAGGTATACCGAATCTTAAACTATTGTTGGGTCATGAATGGCTATAATGTGAGCCTATTTTATTATCATATTGATCACAATCCATATTTAATTATTCCATCTATAATTAAATTGAAAACGCACAACAATTCCCTTTAAAATATCACCCCACGTCCATTTTATCACTGGAACTGGATGAAGCAAAACTAGAGGTTTCTATTTCTTATAATTGAACTATTATTATGTGTAACAACTAGATAGAAAATCAGTAAAGTGTCATAAGATAAATAGAAACCAAAATCATTATCACATTTAATAGAACATATCTATGGTTCATGGGTTTAATTCAAAGTAGGAATTGTATAAATTCCCCATCATAGATTTTTCGTAAATCTAACATAATATACCAATAATTACAAAACCCATACTTTATTTCAAAGATAACGACCATTCAACAATGGTATCCACACCATAAAGAGAGTATATAATGTTATGGAATTCATCATTAAGATTTTATTCCTAATGAGGCATCTTGATAAGAGAACTCTTCAAAAAAAACTAGAATCTATAACCACATAACTTATTTCTTAGACTCCAATATGTAACTATGAAAAAAGATCTCTTATGTTCCACTATTTCATTGATTCTATCACAGCATCAGTTGGAAGTTTCCTTCTCAAGGAATCTGTGATCAAATTCCCTTTCCACGAGGTATAACTAGTGTAAATGTTAAAGGATTTCAGGTACATTAACCAATAGCTATAGTTGAAATTTCGTTATTTTTAATATTAGATTTGACTCAGGTTTATATGGTCAAATTACTTGGAAACTCATTCTATAAAAAGGTAATGTTTCTATATATTATTTTTATACATCACAACAGCATGTTCAAGGACTAGAGTCAAAAAAATTTGTCATGTGACCTAATCTGATGAGAGATGAAGGGATTGACATGATCATCCTACATATGAACTAATCCCAAACCTAAAACCAATGCATGAAAGAACAACACATTTCCTTACAAACCATCTGGAAGAGTCAACACCGATACATTTGTAAAAATTCGTTTCAGATCCATAAAATAATAATTAAATTTATTGTCCCAAAACATTAATCCCATACTAGTAAGGAAATTCATCAGGGAATCCAATTTTGAAAATTTCTTTACCACCAATTGATAATATCTAACTAAAACCAAGAGTCTCCAAACCATGAAAACATTCCACGATTGTCACTATTTCATAACACATCTCACATTCTTATGAACAACTTATATACCATGTTCCAAAACCACATGCCAAACAACGTCACTTTCCAAACCTAGAAATCACATTTTTATAACATGTCATAATGTCACTGATTTATAATAAATTAAAGAAATACTCAGAGATGACACACATGATCCTCATCAAGCATAAGAGTATTCAAGGATTTCCTCAACCATGAGCACCATAATAAATCAGGATACTCATGAAAGATCCTATTCAACAATTCCATATTGACTACAGGTGAATTTGTTAGACCAAAATAAATTATAAGGTAACCATAACTACCCTAAAGACTCCCAAATGTACTTTTCAGAATGCAAGATTCTTTTATTCAAAATTGATGGTAACTAGATTGAAGATCAATCTTCGAGAATCGCCTATCCCCTTTAAAATGGTAAATTAGATCATAAATATATGTAGAAAGATTATTTTCAATTAATGTAAATTTATAAAAAATTCATTATAAAAAATAAATAGGAAGTGACCCAAAAACTTTCATATCAAAGGGATTATGCACCACCTAAGGTGAAAAACTCGGGTGTATAAATCTATTTTCTAACAGATCATCCAATCATATCTTGTTCTATTTCATTTTACCTAGTTCGATGCAGTAAGAAGGAATACACATTGTTTGAGTACCAGATGCTAAAAAATATTAAATTCTACCTCCCATTCTTTTGGAAAACCATATTGGATAGAAGAAATAACATCTATAAATTCAAATAACGTTATTTTGAGATAACCACTCTTGGATTATTTCTCCTAGCCAAAAGAAAAAAAATGATATTACATTTACAATGTCATCATAATAAGGTCTTAGTCTATATAAACTCATGTACCATTCACCCAGAAATATATAGAATACTATATCTGGTAGATTAAAATAGACTCATCGATGATAAAAATCAATTCATGATTTACTATAAATAATCCAATAAATCCCCAATTTGCGGTCGAACAATTTCTTGTCCACAACCAAAAAAATCCCAAGTGAGATCTATCTCTAATAACTAGAAAATGTAGGAAAAAACATATACCACTCTCGATTTTTGTTCTTTGGGGAATAGTAAAATACATCAAAAAAATATCAAATAGATTTTATAGGAAAATCCCAACCCAATTTCAAATAATTGAATAGGATGCACCCACATCAAACAAAGGAGTCACTAATGTTGATGCAATGGTGATGGTACATCTCAAGGTCACTGGCCCTGAATCTTATTCTTCTGGAAACTCTTACACATTGTGGTCGAATCATAGTTATGGATTTCTAGGACTAGAGCCCATCAGTTATAGAACAATGTGATTTCAACCTAGTAGTTTTTTGTGCGAAAGTTCAACTGCCTCTAATTGGAGAACAATAAACATTATAAATCTTTTGTGTGTGAACTATGCATCTGTAGGAACAACATATATTGGGTGACTAAGTGAAATAACATATATCACTTCTAGGATTTTTACACTAGTAAAGAGTCATAGGGCCTCTTATAGTTAATGAATTATGACTAAAAAAGCCCGACTATTGATAATAACATTGAGAATCATCATTTTTTCTCTTAACATTATGAAAACTCGCAAAAGATACATATAGACAAAAAGGAACTACTTTAAACCCTGACATACAGGCCAAGTTAAGCTCAACCATAAATTCCATATCCATCACATTTTCATAAGGATATGTCTTCATCTAGGAACCATAGAATGAATCTCAGAACAAATTTCTATATAGAACAACCGAGTATTTATCAACTCATTCAATACAATATCACTTGTAAACTTCACAATCTCTACAAATTTATTTTGATATTCAGTCGTAGTCATATTAGTATTCTAATTTTTGAAAAAAGTATAAACAATTTTCCAACACCATCGACTTAGGAAAACATTAGTTGGAGAAATGAAGTTTATTTTGATTCAACTATATGACTTATTGTTTAATCACCATTACCATCATGTCCGACCATCTTGTTTATGGTCATTATATCTGGAACATGATAAATTTATCCTTGATTTCATTATGAATATTGATTAACTAAAAAAACATAATTCTCCCCAACCAGTCTAGATCCTCTTGAGGATTATTTTATAATTGGAAAACTGGAGGATTCTTGTGAAGAAACTTCCAAGAACAATTACGATAAACATCCCTATGAGGATACAGAAATAAAGACTAAAAGTAATTATGTGTAACTTGCAATCCCAGACCTTTTATAGTACACACAACAATGCTGACCATATTCTTACCCATGATATGATTTTCTCTATGTGTTTAATTATAATATTATTCATCGATTCGATAAACATATCATTTCAAAGTAATGATGCTACATAAGAATAGTTGAAAACAATTAATTCATTTTATTGACAATAAATCAGAAAAACATGGGATATTAATTCCATCTGATAGATTAAAAATTTTGATTTTAACAAATCTAAATCATAATCTAGTAGATGACTAGATCTAATCCTCTTCACGTGTCTGAAAAACTACCCATGGTGAATAAAGGTTCATCCTGGTGAGAGATGAAAAACTCACTCAGAACTACCTCTTGTTTCCCAATCAGACTTCACAACTAAATAATAACATCAATGCATGATTTAGATCCTACACCTTTGATACCACATAGTCATAAACAAGCCCAGATACAATATTACCCTAAAAACCAATCTGATCCTGAAATAGACAAAAAGGATTTCTTAATTCCCATAGGCTAGTGACAAGAACCTTGTATCAAAAAAGGTAAATATGGATTGTCTATCAACATAAAGAGTGGAAGAAACATCACTTACTAGTAAGATCAAAAGAAAACTCTACATGGAAAACATTATAGTATGTCGAATATGTATGTATAACCATGTGAAAATTTTTTGGGTAACAGAAATGTAAAATATCAAACAACCCAAGTCTCAGTGGACACACCAATCCATGTTTGTATATTAACAACAATAACTACCTCCAAGTGGTGATTTCTCATTTCTCAAACCTGGTAGAAGGGAATCTACAAACGCACAAAGGAAATTTTAGTGTGTGGGATAAAATCCTAGTGTGATATCAAAAAGTGTCCCATAATGATATTCTGTAATATTTAACCAAAAAAAATTTAAATTTTAAATAAATATGAATGGAAGTATAATTGTAAATTTATGTGAAATCATGATTTTTATTTCATTTGATATAAAAGTTTTAAAAAGTGTCTTAATAAAAATTTATTTTAAAATAGTTTTTATAGATACACATGGAACCTTTAAAGAGGTTTAAATAATTTTGGAAAATATATATAAATTATTCATAAATGAAAAACGTAGTCATCTACAAAAAGGTATGATAGTTCAATGTTATGGGATCCTTACATTCACAAAGAGTGATAAAGGAAATTTGCACAAAAATAACTCAAAAACTAGTCCAAGGTGACACAATAAAATACTACAAAGAATAATATTGTCCAAATAATGGTTTTTAGAGTTTTAAAGCATAAATATATTATTAATGCATCAATTTGTTCCTAAGGAAAAATTAACCTAGAATGTTTGTCCCAAATTTCTGACTAATTAAATTTGAATACATGTTCTCAAATGAAAATTAATGATTGGAAATTTATTTCACAACAATTCTAAATAACATTAACACATTTCCCATCTCAATATTTAATTTTTTATATAAAATCCAAAACAAGGGGTTTAAAGTCAAATCATGTCATTTATGTCATAAAATCAATCCATGGTTTTTTTTAAAAAAAACAATCGATTTTTTCAAAAATTATTTCTCAAATAAATTTCCCAAATTCCATGAAATTTTAATCAAACACAATTTCAATGTAATTGGGGATTTTACCAAATCTTCTTCCAAATCCATTAAAATCCCAATTCCTATTGAATTCAGTTATTCATAATCCATTTGAAATAAATTTTATCAAAATAAATATTTTCAAAGTTAAAGAAATTTGTCCAATCTCAAATATAACCACAAACCTCAACATGGGGATATCATATAAAAACACCAGAAATGGTGAAAAATAACAAATAACATTAGAAATGGGGATTGGGGAATCAAATATATATTCATGATCTTAAAAAGTTTTTTTAATCTCTCAATAAAAATAATATTTAAAAGACACTAAGGATGAGATAAGTTGGGAGCATGATCGAGATAATAATTAAAATATAGAGGAGATTGGGAAAACTTATCCTTTATTTGATCCACCTTTTAATGGGATTTATGATTAAAAAAAGTAATTATTGGGATCTCCATGTACTTAATAACTCATCTAACCCAAATTTCGGGTTGATAGGAGGTCAATATGGCGATAATTCTGTTTTTAAAAAGAATTTCAGAATTCATTATATTAAATTTGTTATCCCTTTCAGATTTAGGGCTTTAGATAATTAGTTCATAACTCATCTATAACAAAGTTATACATTTAAATTGGACTAATCTTCTTAGAATGATTTTCCCAAAATACAAAACATTTAAAATGAAAAAAGTTTTCATTTCATGAAATATATTTATATATATGAACATGGTTTATTTTTTCTCTTTAATTTCCATATACAATATGTAATGCATTTTAAGAACACAAGATGATCACAAAATGATCATTAACGCTCTAATACAGAATAAATCATTTATTTCAGTTAAAAACATTAAAATATATAAAATAAATATCTTTATCACATAATTATTTTTCAATATAAATTAAATAATATTTATATGAAAACCCCAAATTTAATAATGAAAAAAATTAAATCATTGGATATTAAATTGAGCCCAATTTTAGGAATACTAGGGAAATATATTCATAAAATGTTTTAAAACTAGGTCATAAATAACTAGATCCTCATTCAATTTGTAGGATTAACCAACATTTAATTACTTCTTTCCTTCCTATTAATTAAACAAAAACATTACCTAATCCATCGTGGTTCAATAGTATTTCTCAGACTTTGTATAAGCTATATTAGGGTCACCTAATTATCATGATCAATAATGGGTCTCAACCTATTGTATAAGTCATATCATTCCAAACCATTTATCATGACATATAAAGGGGATCAATATTTTGTATAAACTATTTTTATCTCACCAATATATAATGAACTATAATGGGGATCAACCTACTGTATAAACTATATCAGAATCAACTATATATCATTAAAAAAATTAACTTCCATTCATGAATTAAATAAGTACAATCAATCACTTATTGACATAAAAAAATTTATTGTTCTTAAAATTATGGAATCAATCATGGAAAAGAAATGGGTTCCTTGTCAACAAAATAATCCATGAAGAGAAAGTGTATGTATGGGTCCATTAAAATACATCCTTAGAGTAGTGCATATAATATCAAGGGTTGTTGTTGTTGATAATTGTAAATTCAATTAAAATATCCTTTAATACATTCTTAAGGATAATAAAAATTCCAAATTGAATATCACATTTAAAAGAAAAAAATTTAAAAATTATTATGAAAACCCATTTCTTTTAATTTTACCTTAGAAACCTATGGAATAATATTGTGAGAAAATAATGGATATGATTGGGAGAAAATATGTAAATATTTTTAAAAAAAATTCCGAACATTTTGTAAGGAGAGTCAAAAGTGGTCAATATAGAAAAAGATAAGAAATATCATATGAAACCCTTATAAAATAATTTCATATATCATTTAAAATAAAAATATTATAAAATTTATTTTTTTGAAATAACATTCTGGATTTTATTAGAAAACATGCATATGGTAGGGAAATATTTCTGATAAAAAAGGTAGTACAATATCATAATTAATAAAACAATTATTGATGATTCTCTCTTCAGTAAAGTATGAAATAGAAATTAACTAGAAAATAAGATTTACAACCATATTATAATAAAAGTTATTTTTCAAGAAAATAATATTATATAATCTATTCTAATTTAACCATGAACATAAACAAACATTAAAAGAAATGTGATTGTAATATAAAGCCTTTATCACTTTAGAAACATTACAATCAAAAGACAATAAAATTAAAAATATTATATGGATTTGTAAATAAAATCAATTTCATGTAGTAATATGTCAAAATTCATTCATGATGATTTCCATACACCAAACAAGGAAATGATGGTTTAAAACATGAATAATGTCTCGAGAAAATAATATTGGGACAAAGAAACCCCTTTCCTAAATCATAACATTAAATTTATTATAAATTAATCAGGTGACTAGGTATGAAAATTTGAAAAACAAATAAAACAATTGAAAGAAATAGATAACACTATTCATATGCTAATTGGAACATAATAATGGTATAAAAAATTCAAGAATGAAAATTTATGTCCAAATGAAAGCAAATTCAATTAAAAAAGATTTTACGAAAAGATAACCTTTATGTATAACCCACTTAGATGAATTAATTTAAATTAAACCTCAAAATTATATAAATTATCAATTATTCAGGATATATCATGTATTAAGGGAATTTTATACATTGTATGAATGAAATTGGGTTCATAGAAAAAAAAATATTCCTCAATTTTTTAAATTTAAAACAATATTCCATACAGAGGGGTTATATATTTATTTAGGTTACCTTTCATCATTTAAAAAATCTTATTCACAAAACATGGGCTACCTGATTCTAAATATATAATCATTATTTCAGGATTCAAAAATAAATAATCTTTTAATTAAAAATCTAGCCAAAAAAATGAGTCCAAATAATTGTTATTTCAATTTGTTTAATTAAAATATAATTTTATAAAAATATAAATTATAAAAATCATTTAAAAAAGATCATTTGATTTATTTAATAAAAAAATAAATAATTATATTATATTAGAAATATTATATAAAATAATAATTTTTAAATACTTGAAAATAAAATACACTTTTCTATAGAAATCATTATTTTTCCCAATCATTCAAAAAAAACCATCCATAAAATTCACAAATGGTATAATTATAAAAATTTTGACATAACGAATTTATAACCAAAATTATTTTTATCAAATACAGGTTCTAAAATTTATAGATATTAATTCTAATATCTTCTCACACAATTCTATAAAATCATTAATGATGAAAACTTATTTTTGATAAATAAAAATTCATTAATAATAACTATGTTATTATTTCCTAATAATTTTTAAATATATTTATGTTGTGTGTCACATTTATATGTATTTTATAATTTTTTTATACTATTAATACCATCCAATGAAATGTCTTTGTTATAAGAGTCATTTTTAAAAAATAATATTTCTTAATTTGTTAAATCTAAATGTTTCACATGGTATATGCTATGAAACATAGTATTATATTTAAAATCATTGGATATTTTAATTTTTTCATCTTAATTAATACTGAAATTTATATAAATTGGTTATGGAACATGAAATGATTGTATCCATCAAAGGGATCAATTTTCGGCCTTATCATGGACTCACAACCAACCATATGATTTTTTTTTGCATCTATACAAGGATTTATTGTTAATAACATTGATGTGTTATAATGTTTGTTCACTAAACAATTTTATAATCATTGATTAATTATACAATGAAATTATTAGTGTACTTTCTTATGAATAGGTTTAATGTCTTGGGAATGTAAATTATATTAAGTTAAAAATTGGAAACTGAGGATTCGTTAAAAATTAAAAATTTATAGTTTTACAATGATATGGATTAAATTATCGAATAATTTAGTTAATTCAATTTAAAAATGTAATTAATTTTGGGAGTATACTACATTAGATATTAAGGAAATTTTTTTTGTGGGATCAATAATCAATCCACCGGATATTAGTGTTTATAATATCTAAATATATTCTAGTTATATAATAGAGTTGAGGATTAAAGTAATTAGTTGCATTGATTATCTGATCAATAAAATATATTTAATATTGATGGTGAAAGAGGTTCTTTTGAATCATTGGACGAGTATCCAAATTTACACATTTAAAATGAATGTCAAAATATATATCTCCTTTTTCTACATATCTATAATGGAAATGGAAATGATGAATCATATTACCACTATAACTATTTGGTTATTATAATAATAAATATTTATTTTAGATTTGGGATAATGAAAAATGTATGGTCATTAGAAATATTAATATCTTCTTCATTGAATAAATCTTATTTAAGGATGGACACTTGATGGAAAACATTATTGATAAAAGAGAATCTGAGTAGAATGAAAAGGTTTAATTGAATAAATATACTGAAATACTATTTGTATTAGGAAATTTATATTGTTAAAATGTGTTAAATTTCTAAAAAAATGGATGGTCATGGCTTATAGATAATTTGAAATATAAATGTATGAAAATAAAAAAAATTATATAGTATAGTTTTTAAAAGGGGGAATATGTGATTTAGGTTAGATTTGGAGGTCCACTAGTTATTAATGAATTTCAACAGTTAATCATTTTCTATAATTTCATTTCCACTCCTAGTATCACCTTATTTTCCCTAAGGGTTTTTGGGTCCATCCTCCTAAAGATAGGTATCCCCCTCTTTGTATTTATCACCGGATTTTCACCTTTCAGCGACTATAGATTTTCCTTTACAATGGTGCTCAATTTAATGGTCATATTTCATTACTATTTCATTCTATACCACTATGCATGACCCCATTATTCTTCTGAAAAAAATGTCGTACCAAACCTCTAGGGATGTATTTGTGGTAATTTACAATGATTATCTGTCAAACCCCTTGGATTCCACTTCTTTCCTTCTGGTTTATTTATTCTGGATATGTTGAGTGGTCTTAGTTCCACCTATTTAATCATTTCTTTATTCTCTTGGTCTGATACATTTGACCCCATATTGGATGGGTGTGTTTATTTTTCATGTTGGTTTGGGATTGGTGTGGTCAGAGTAGTGGAAATTCATGATTCTTCATGATGTGGTTTCTCCCCCACGGAATACATTTGATCATATGACTTGAGTCAATTTTTTTCATGTTGTACTCATTTTTTATCAATGGGGATGTTTTTCATCGTATCCAAATATAATTAATGAGTTTTGAATTGATTTTTTTCTATGGTTTTTTGGTTCATTAGGTTAGTGTTTCAACTTGAATAGTTGTATTCCTTCATTAGGTGTTACTTCAATGTTGATTATAGTGATTTCCAAGAATAATTCCCTTGGTTGTGGCACTAAAGTCACAGTTTTATGGTGATTGTGATGTTCATTGGTAGCTGTTGAGGGATCAATCCAATCAACAATATTTTATTTTTCATACATTTTGACACACTTATCCTAGTTTGAATTTATTTGTGGTTTTCAAGGTGTTTTTGTATGTGAATTCAAATCATTTAATGGTGTTCTATGATGGATCTCTAATGGTTGATTCATCTATGTTTTTTTGTTTCCCATATAGATTGTTTATTTTGGTGGATAAGGAGAAGATTTTACTTTATGGTTGTGATGGTTTGTGCTGTTCTATTTTTTTGTTTCTACAAATTCTATAATGGACTCAGGAATATGGTTATCTCTAGAAAACTAGCGTGGTTTGGACGATGCATACCCATTGTGTCAGGGTGAATGATATGAGGAAGTTCTTTGCCCAAGGTAATGATGATTAATAACTTTTAATTTCATCATTTTATATTTTTATTTTGATATTTGTATTCGTGGGTGTATTCATGACTCAATATACTGAATTTAATATTTATGTAAGGTTCCCAATACACTAAATGTGGATTTTAAAAAATATAAAAAATAGACTGAGGAGGAGTTCTGCTTGGTTAAAAATACAATAGTATAAGGTTAAATGAAATATACACTGCATTCAATTATTTTACATGTAGAATAAAAAAGCAACAAGAGATAGAATGTCTGAGCTATTAAGATTTATTTATAAAGTAGGATATGGATTAAATTCCCATGAATAGAACATGAGTGTAAAATATTCTTCATCTAATAGAGTTTTGATTATAAAAAAATATGAACCTCTTTTCTAACTGAGAATCAATTATGAGAAAATATAATAGTTTCATGTATTTTCTGATTTTTTTCATAAGAAAATGAATTATTTGATATTATTAGAAAATTTTACCCAATAGTGAAGTTTATAACTATCTGATGTGTGGTCATAATAGATGGATCTGATGGTTTATTCCTTGAGTAGTTATATATTGTGATAACATTTCATCATGGACAATTAGAGGAACAAATGTTCATAGTGTAATTAGTATATTTTCATGAAACATTAATTGATGGACTATTTTCAGCATTAAATGGAGTTTATATTATATGAAATATACAATGATGTAGTATAAATATATAATTGATGGTTTAAAAATGACAAAGTCATTATCCAAAAAAAATTGTATCATAAAAATTATATGTGTATATTAGATAATGGGTTTGTTATAAAACAACCCATGTATATTTGTTTTCTTCTCCTCAAAGTCATAATGGTGGAATTAATAATTAATTTTATGTATGAGTTTATTGAAAATTCTAACGTAAATGGATTTCAGTAGAAAAATGTGTTTTTTGAAGAGGTTGTGCAGTGATTATAAAATATGTGTTGTGTTTATTTTTTCTCAAACTATATCTGGATAACATTGTAATGGTTAGGAAATTAAATATATAATAATATTTATACTCCACATGAATATTATATTATATAGTTCAACAATAAGGGGTCCATAATGTATGAAACGTTTTTGAATATGGAAGGTATTCCACTAGAATTTCTCATTTCGATCTTGATACATTACTTTTCTTGTATATGGATTTTCAAAAAAAAAATTAGTGATAGATTTTATTATGTCCATGTTAATTAAATTGAAGGAATACTAGGAATTTATAAATGTGATACTCATTTATCAAAAATTGCGCATAATTATTTTAGTGAGCTTTACAATGGAAAACCATTTCTTGAGATACGATGATATGGTTTTTATATGGTATATATAGTCAAATCATTGGTATAGGTGACATGTTCAAAAAAGAGAAATTATAATCTATTTAAAATCGAGAATTCAATCGATATTTGAATTCTAAATAATAAGAAAAGACTATATGGAATCAATGTTTATGTGGAATAAGTTGATGTGGTTATGGGGGTTTTTAAGGTACTTGGAAGGAAGTAGGGGAACCAAATATAATTTATAAAAATATAGAGTTTAATCTAAATTTAGAAGAATTCAATTTTTATATTCAAAATTGAAAAAATAAAATATCATATAATAAGGATAATTATAAAAATATAGAATGATTGAACAATATAATATTAGTTTGATTGAAATTATCACTACGATATTAACAATTTTAATTGTTAAAGAATGTGTGGGGTTTTGTTGTGCCTTAGTGTGACATTGATTTTTGGATGGTGATCAGAATATTTTTTCTATAAAAAATTTGGAATGACAGATAATATTCAATGATAGATAAATTATATTTCTTATGAAATAGATCCAACTAAGATACACATTAATTTTGAATTACACTTCTCATTCAAGATATTACTGGTGGTACGTTAGAATATTACTTATAATGTTGTTGTAATAATCATGATGGTAAACTATCTACACCAAATAACCAATAGTGGTATATTTTTGTGATGTTAAAGGATATTCAATCAAGAACTATTTTTCATTTTGATACAATGTTATGATATTAATATTATAATGTTTTAATTAGTTTAAACCTAATTAAATAATAAAAACTAATGAATTAATATTAATAAAATATTATATCAAACCATTTATCTATTATTGGATAGAGATTTCAAGATATTCCAATAAATATTGGGTATCATGAATTAGTTTTTGTAAAAAAATTTAATAACATTAGTTGAAATGTTGTAAATGAGAACACATTTTTTTCTAATGTTTCTCTCTACCCCCTCATCTAGGTAATTGAAATTGTCACTCCTTATAAATAAGAAATTTCATAGACGATATTAAATTTGTTTTGTTTTAATTTACTGTTTTATTTTTACATTGAAATTTGCCTTTAATAATTTTCTTTCAATCATATTATCTTATTCTAGTGGATACTATGCATAGAATACAAAATAGATAAATCACTATTTATCCATATTATATATCAGATATGTTTTTGTATATTTGTATTGAGAAATTATCTTTGTTGTGGGAAAAAAATTTACTCAATGAATAGGGGTTTTCACCTTTCTGAATCATAATTATATTCTGATCAACAGCCCAATACATACTATCAAATATATGTCTTCAATAAATTATCTGACACACCATCAAAAAAATGGAAAGATAAGGGAGGGGTGAACTATTAAGAGAGATACGACAGATAAGTAATTTAGTTGAGTAGTTGTAATCCAATGTACCCCGTCTGTTCACATTCACCATCTTATTTTCCCCAATATTCATTAATTTCACTAGAAGTAATAATAATTTAAATAATTACGTCAAGTATTAATTATAGTGTGAACACTTACATCTGCATAAGGGACTAGGGGACTAGGACACCAACCACATTTTGGTCAAATGTAAATTGTATTAGTCAAAAATTTACAACTCCATAACTCATATAGAGGAAACCAAATTACAATAAATACCCCAATGTCTTAATGAACCATTTCATAGACACCATTACACACATAATTATCTTCTCCCCAATACACACATTAAAATTAAAAATAGATAAGAACAGCCCTAATACAATAATTGAAATAAATAAATTGAAAAAAGAAACAAAAATACCTGTGTGGGTAAAATATTAGTCCAAATCTACATGGGGGTACTGAAATATCTTAAATTTTAAATACAATATATAATTAAAATATTTGAGTCTAATAATATATGTCTTCATACTATAATATTTAATGTGGATTCTAGATGTTGAAACTCAAAATTATATGTTCTAATATTAATGTGTTCTGTGTCCACGCATCTCGTATCTTCATAGGCATCCATTCATTCCGTCAAACACATCATCCACCAAAACAACACATTCGATTTAATGTTGCACACTTCCACAAAATGTTGGTGTTGACCCTAACATATCATCTTGAGGATCCTTAGGTATTATTTTCTCCATAAAACACCCATGGAATGATGCTTATAAATCCGATAGAAATTACTCTAACACAATTCAAATGTGTCTCCACAAATCACCCTTTGAAGCCTCAGTTGTTAACATCTGATTTCTAAATTTTGACTACAATCGTATAAAATACTAGTTTCTGGACATCCAAACATTATATCTATCGCTCAATCATCTCCAACATGGCATAAAAATTTATAATTCATAAAAGACCTCATTTTATAATATTTAATTACTCTTCCAAAAAAATCATTTTTTCATGGTTGAAACTAAAACTATAGACCTCAGAAAACTTGTTCACACTTAACCATGAAGTCATTCGATGGTATATGTAATATACTTTCAAAATAAAATGTAATTTATAAGTATATAGTTATTAAAATATGATACAAGTCAACTCGGCCTAAATAAGGAAATTTTTCACCTCAGAACATCCCATAATACAGCCATGGATAATATATATGCTATATTACAATATTCATCACCATTCCATTGATCTAGAATATTTTCCTCAAAAAACATATGAATAAATTGACATGTCAAAAAGTTATGATTCTTATAGATATTAAATATCCTAATATTATCTATGTAAATTTCTATATGTGGATCAAAAAACAGAATCCCATTCTTCTACCTTCTTTTGAGATATAACACTATAATAACCTAAGAAAACATTCAAAAAAATTTATAATCACCATGATTTATTTTTAATATATAAAAAATAATCTCAAAACAGAATGATAGATAGGTTTAGTTACATGATTGTAAGAAATAGCAACATAATATCTTACAGTAGTTGAAAAAATTATCAAATTTTGATCCTCTAAAAACTTTTTAGGATATATCATAAGAAATAATCACATTTATATCCTTAGAATGGAAACATAATAATGTTGTGATAAAAAATTCATTATAAGGGGAATTATTTTTATAGATTTGTAGATCATAAACATAGAGAAAAACATGATGAATATATAAAATTCGTAATAAATTATCAAAATACCTTATATAATAAAAATATAACATTTTATAGTATTATAAGAACATAAAAACATAAATAAGGATTCATAAATTATATAAAATTTACGAAACACTAATTAATAATTATACAACATGTTGTAATTACATAAATGTTTGGAATAATTTTAAACTTAATATATAAGCATTAAAGCATAGAATTTCATGTAAAGGAAAATCATATTGAAAATTTTACATAATTTAATGAACTATATAAAAATGTGTGACAACCATAATGATACAATAATTGTAATAATTTAAAATTTTGTACCTTTAATGGATTAGGATGATCCACTTGCATAACCTTTGGATTTAGATAATCTCCCACCCTTACTACCATTGGGATTTGGTATATACACTCATGTACCAATCTTAATGTGATAAATCTATATGTCTACCACGTTGGCTTCAGATAAATCCTCTTATATACTCATTTACATGAGATAGATCATCAAGTTCATGTCACTTCCATGATATAAATCCCCCCATTTAACCTTTTAATTTTAATAAATCCTCCTGTGATTCCTTATTAGTCGGGAAAATTCCATCCATATTACCTTATTTATTTGAGGAGACATAAACCTAAACCAATTCATTTGAGGGTGATATAGGAAATAACACATGATAATTCATACATATGTATTTTGTAAATAATAATTCACCAAAATATCTAATTAAATCATGGTAATATAATTGGCATTATAAACATCAATGAGTAAATCATTCATCTCTTACAAAAATCCCATGGAAATAAAATGGGATTCATAAATAAGAATATTGTATAAGATAAAAACAAGAATAATATCCATTAACATTGAAAACGTGATCACACAAATGTATTTGTATAATATGAAAAAGAGAAATAATACGATTTTAAAACTACCATTTTTAAAATGTGAAAATATCATAATAAAATTTAGATGGTGATAAAATATTCACTTTATAAAAGATAATACATGGATGATAAATGTAAGAGAAAATACATATGTTTTCATATAAAAAAGAAAAATATTCATGTATAAATTTCTTTCAAAAACATTTTTTACATTTGAATGAGAAGACTTTTGAAAAATACTAAATAAAGAGTTCTATATAAATGATCGTTAAAAAAATAAGTTATTAAAAAAATTGAAAATTAAAAATTATTCAAAAACATTTCCATATAAAATAATATTTCTTAATGGATTCATGGAAGGAAAAAATGTTTGGAAGAAATGGGTTCAAACATATTTTGAAAATTTTCACAATTAATGAGAATATTTAATATTAAAATATTCACTTTTTATGAGAATATTTTCACATTTGAACCTAATGTATCATGAATAAAGTGTAGTTGATGTTATAATATGTGAAATATGAAGTATATAAACAATATTAATTGACAATGGTGTATAAAATAAAATATTCCCCAGTGAATGATATTATAAGATGAACCCCTTACAACCTGGGACAAAATTACATAAAAAACCCTACAAAATGGAGTTCATTGAATTAATATCCAAAACCAAGAATAACATATAAATCATGAAATTTTATATAATTTACTCTGTATATAATCTATAAAAATATGGACTGGTTTATGAATACAGAGAATGTCTCAATGAATCAGAACTAAGACAATATCTTTTTCCATGATCTAGATTCATTCTGTGAACCCACTTAACATCATTAATAACCATATTAAATTGATAAGATGAATTATTTTCAGAAATTATTTTATTTATTTAATTTAACACATACCATATATTATAATATTTTGTTTATTATTATAGTTCCTCCTTGTGTGTTTGTGTTAATTTAATTAGGGTTACCTTATTTTTATAATCTTAGTGAACATAAAAGTTAATCTGAAAATAAATTAAATATAAAATATAATATATTGTAAAATATGTGGTTAAGTTAACCCGAACATTAACATACAGAAACTAAATTGGTGAATATTGTTATGTACATGTATATTTTAACATAATATCATTATAAAATATGTATAAGAATTTTATGTTGAATTAATTTATACAATGGTACCATATTTGGTGGTTTTATATAATTTATGATTATCTATATAAGAAATGAAAATCATTTCATCGTCGAGGCAAGTGTCCTCACGTATACATGTTCATCGTTCATGTTTTCCAAATATAGAGACGGTTGGATATAGATACTAAATAGAAATTTCCAAATCCCAATTACCTAATTTATACGATATTTATTCATCATTACTACCATTAAGTCTATCCATGAGGTTCTGTGTTGAAATAAACAAATTTCATTGCTTCATGGAGATAGTACTCCATGAAACACACTAACTTTATTTCTTTTGATTTTCTATGTGGTGGATGATGAATATATATTTATGTAACATTAATGTACCAACAAAAAAATAATTTTAATGATCAAAATTCCTCATATTCTTATTGTTATATGATATTTGGATTAGTGATATTAATAAGAATGCCCGTATAAAAAATATCACATAAGATGGAGACCTGATCATTCATTGAACCTTACCTTGAAATAAAATAGATTGTGCTTAATATGTTCCCAATTGGGACTATTTTTGTGGGATATGTTTTAAGTAGGGGTAAAAGTGGTGAGTTTCAAGATTCCATTCAATGGTCAAGTGAATAATTGAGGGGTGTGTGTGGCACCCATATATAAGAGGAGAAAAGAGGAAATTTTAGAAATTCTCATTGTTTTTCAATATTTTCATGGTATTATTCATGGGATAATGAAACTGAAGTAGAAAAAGTTATTCCAGAAGATATAATGTTAAATTAAACTTATCCATTCATTTAGAGACATTGTAATGGTGATTTAGGGATTTCTTTTTGACATATAACATTTTACACTAATTTACTTTTACATATATTATTTACTTCAAACCATATTAATTTACATAGATATAAAAATTTAATATTTTAAATTTTAACTAATTTAAAAATTATGATTTAATAATTTAAATTCAGTTTCAAAAAACCATTTTATAAAGGTTTGAAATGTTAATTATAAAATAAAGCCACAGAAATAAAAAATATTTTTTTGGGCATTCAATTTATATATATAAAAAGAATATATTGAATATATATATATATGTGTATTTATTGTAAAAAATCATAATTTAACAGGTTTCAAGGAAATCCAAATCTAAATTTTACTATCTCAACACTTTTTTATGTATAGAGAGTTAATTTAAAATTTGGTATTATCAAAAATAATTAGTGTGAGATTGTGAAACTAAATTATTCCTTCTTAAAAGACGTATTAAAATATTGAAATTATTTATAACTACATGATATAAACTACCCACATGATTAGGTATCATAGAGGAAACAATATAATAATCATACCATGAGGTCTCACTATTATCTTTTGAATTTCATATGATCATAAGTTGATATAAAATTTTAATTTTGTCTACACTATTCATAAAAACAATGTTGAATCCATTTAAATAGTGTTATTTAATATCTAATTTAAAATTTAATCCCACAAAGGGTAGGATTAATAAAATTTTAATGAATAATATTCCTATAAATATCAAACCATGATAAAATAATAATAGAAGATAATATCAATTAATTACGGTGTTGATTTAACACTATTTTAAAAAATACTAGGAATATTATGGTGGATATAATATTATTCCATTGGGATATCCAAAAATATATATTGGTGGGTAGCTATAAATTTAATCATTATTTTTCAAGAACAACTATCTATAGAATTGATATCATATGAATTTTATTATTTCTATTTTTTATAAGGTTGGAGATGCTTATTTATCCTCACTAATCATTAGATTAAGGAATTGTTTTGAAAAATTCACAAAAATTATATATTGGAGGAAATTTACTTTATTCACCTCTATTTCATTGATCATTATCTATATCATATCTAAAAAATGATAAAATTTATGGAAAATCATTCAACGTAGGGAAAAGAATTAAGTATCTCTAAGCCATTATCATTAGTGACTTCAGATAGTTTTGACATATATGATGTCAATCATTTTTTATCCATCATAACTTCAAATTAATCTTGTATGAAACTCCATCATTCAATTATTTATGGACTTAATTAATTATGTAAGGTCAATGTAATTTTTTGTAACCCGAGATATTTAGTTGAGAAAAATTATCATTTTTTTGAAGCCATATTTTTTCTAACATGAAAACTCAATACAATATTTAACATCACAACCAGTATTAAAATGATCTATCCTATTTAAATTCATTTATATAACAAATTTAGTAAATGATGTGTGATAAAAATTTACATCACATGGGAATAATGGAAAACTCATCTTCAAAATGATATAGTCTCTAAAAGAATTATATTATAATTTAGTGATTCCTAAATAAAAATGGGTTTAGTATAGGATTATTTAAGTGGTTTTATCTCATAATTAATATCATAATTTATAATCATAATAATGAATTTGTAGTCAGCTGTATTGAAAATGTATATAACGAAAGAATATACCCATGGAGTGTCAAACGAGGTGTGAATTTTGGACTTTTTTTTGTAAACTCTGAGATATTTGAGAAAATACCCAACATTCCCTATTTTGGTTTATTAAATCATTGTACATATATTCCAAAGAATAAAATACATTTATACTATTAAAATATTTATTTATTTCAATGGAAACCAATATACTAAATACATTACAATTATTTTGAGACATTATCCTATACTGTGGCATGTCCCATAGACTATTTCCTAGGATTTTCAATAATGTTAACTAAACCAAAAACCAAAAATAAATAAAATGTATCTAAAAGTAACTAAAATTTAACATTTATACAAAAAAAAGTTTTCCATGTATTAAAAATAAAATAGTTAGTTTATGATCATATATTAATTAGTATAACTCAAAAATAGTTACAGCAATCGAGGAATGATAGATTTTTTATCTTGGTACATTCCTACATAAACATAATATTCTAATAACCTTGAAAATATTTCTTAATAATTGTGATCATATATACCCATTTCTATTTATCTTGCATGAAATAATTATCTTTATAACTTGGATATTTGATACATTTGAAATGTGCGAGCTCTAACAATCATTAATGGGAAAAAATATTATAGCCTAACAAATCATTTTTGTTGACGATAACATAAAGAAAAAAACAAAATAAAAATAAATGATCCAAATACCATATATGATAATCTTATAACATATTATAATAAAAATTAATAAAAAATACATGACTAATTTAGGAGAAAATATATTTTATGGATAAAAAACATCTCAATAATCATATAATATTTATGCATTATAAATAATAGTGGAATAAGAAAATAATAATTAATAATCATGAAATCATATAATTTTATTGAAATTAATTTAATTTTTAAAATTTTATATAATTTTATAAACAATAAAAAAATGTTTTACTTCAATAATAATATAAAAAATATAAAAAATAAAATATATATTCTTCTGTGGTTTTGACATATACCTCTCATATACACTTGGGTTTGGGAGAAAACCTACCACATACCCTATTGTCTAATCCTCCCATACACCACATTATATAAGATAACCATGTTGTGTACCTCACTGGATGGGTTAAAATCATCCCACAAACACTTTTTTCTTACAGTAAATCATCTCATGTACCTCATTGGATTGGGATAAATCATCTCTTTTAAATCATATATTGATGTTAGTACTCACTTATTTACATTTAACATGATATAAATCCTTCCTGATAATATTTCAAACTCATGATATAGAAACATAAACCAATGAAATATAGGGAGAGATGGGATCCCAATTATCATTATTCATACATAAATGTCTCATATAAAAAAAATCATAAAAATTTCTGAATGAGTCCATTTAAAAAATATGGGGTTTCTTAAACATCCAAATAGAAATCATTTACATTTCATATAGAACCCATGGAAATAATGATTTTTTATCGAAGTAAAATAGTTGAATAAAATAAAAACATGATATAAATCATTTGATCCAAAACTAGATCAACCAAAAAAATTACATAACATTAACTAATAAAATATATGAATCTAAATCCCTTAATTTTCTATAAAATGAAATTTTTAATAACATATATTGTAAGAAAAAATGGCACAAAAGCAATCGAAACAATGGAGGTTAATGAGAATTCAAAATAAACGTGTTCTAAAATCCCCCAGTAAATTATTGATGTATAAATAAATTTCAAAAAACATTTATATGAATGGAAATAAAAGATTTTTAAAATTCATAATATAAATATTTTTATAAAAATATTCTTTTAAATTTAAAAATAATTCAAATAAATAAGTTAAAATACATGAAAAAAATTAATTTAAAATATTTATTAATAATGTATTCTTGTAAAATATATTATATATTTTTGAAAATAATTTAAAAATACATTTAAACCTGTTTGTTTTAAAAATAATTATTAATATTGGAAAGCTGAAAAAAAAATTAAATTTTCGTCAACATAATTCATAATACATTGAAAGTATCAAGGTTCAGAAATATTATATGATAATAGAATATAGAAAAATACATAAAATGTTTCAATTCAAATTGTGGAATTGATGATAAATATTTTTATCATGAAATCATTTAAAAATCTTTTCAATTATTTGAAATAACCATGATGAAATCCCACTTAATTAAAATGATTATAGGGCCTCTTTTTTAAAAATAATAAAGTTATGAAAAATAATCATTTAAGAAACAAATTGAGTTCCAAGATGTAATGTATAACATTGGAGGGAAGTAAAAACAATGATATTATTGAAACATCCATTTAAAATAATGGAAATTATTCTTATCAAAAAAAACATTTTCCTGAAACCATAGAACACTCAAGGAACAATACATTGTTGTGAAACCATATATCCCAAAATGAGTAATTTTAAATATAAAATAACATCATCATAGGTTATAATAAATCAATTATTAATTATAATAATCAGTGAAGAGTGATTAAGACTCAAGGAAGATGTTTGAGTCATACAAACAATATACAATATGAGGGGAATTTAAAAAAATTATAATTATAAAGAGAATTAAAAAATTAGACAATATTTAACTTGAGTAAAATTTAATTCATGATATAATACATCAAATAGGAAACATATATCCATCCAAAATATAATATTGGGAATAAAATAAACAATATCTTAAATAATTAAATTTTACGACCAAACCCATATAACCTATTTAAAAATTAAATCACAACCAACATAAATGGGGGATCAAGGAATTGAACAAAAAATAGAATGAATAAAATATATTTAATGAAAAATTAATTAAATTAGTCTGTATACACAACAAACAAGTAATATTTGAAGAATTCATAAAAACTATGTCTCAATGAATGGAAAATTTACATTGAAATCCCATAACGTGTTTCATATTTATCATGCACAAACACTTAAATAACAGAGAAAAAAATTATTATTATAGATAAACTAATATTTTCTATATGATAATATAAATTTTTAATTTGTATACTTTATATCATATTATATTATTTATTATATATTTCCTTTAAGTGTTTGCATGAAAATTGAATCAGTGTCATGGTATTTTTTTAATTTTATAGAATAAGAATTTTAAATTAATAAAATGATAAAAAGATAATATAATATTTCTAAAAACATATAATAATCATAAATTCCTTAATATATTTCCATAAAATTTATTTTCACATTCATAAAATCATTGATAATATGATTTTAATGCATTTTTTACATAGGTGGATAAATCATCCCAAACATGAACACATGTTAACTCAGGTGGTGACTATGGTTAAAAAGGTTCTTATTTTTTAACACCCTAGGATTTTATAGTACGTCATCTCTTTAAAATAAATCAATAGATTTCGCTACATGCTACACCGAGTTCGAGCACATCACGACATACCAAACTAGCCTTTCAAAAAGAGGTTATGAATAGTATTAACCACATTTTTATTTTTATATATATCCTATATATTTTTAACATTCAATTTATTTGTTTCTTAGACATAATATAAGTACAAATTCAATTTTTCCAGATAAAATAAGTATTTTACAGAAAATGAAATATTACTACCTTTTAATGGAGAACCATTTTTAAATCCAAAATATGACACTTTTATATATTCAATTTGACAAAATATAATTTCTATTTAAAAGAGGGACATACACATTTATTTTGGATATATTATCGGTACGTTTTTGACATCTTTCATATTTTGATGAATAGTGAAAAATACTAAATTTTAATTGAAACTTTTTTTTTTAATCGAAATAATTAATAGTGTTAAAATTTTTATTTGAGTGTTTTAAATGTATACTTAGATTATATTTTAATCATATTATATAATTGAGGTCATTATATGTAATTTCACATATGAAAAGGGCATAAACACATGTCAATCTTTCGATAGTTGTTACTTTTTTAAAAATACGCTTTTGGTTTTGAAAACGGGAAAAATTTTATATTAATTAATGCAACTTCTATATTTTTAATTTGGTAAAATAGGCTTCATTTTTGAATTTGGATTATCAAAATTATCATAGGTTGTATTTTTTTTATTTCTCTAGAAACATTCAATTTTTGATGAATAGTAAAAAACCCTATGTTATTGATTAATACTGACTTTGATTTAAATAATAATTATTTTTTATTTATAATTATATTAAATTAAAAATAGATACATAATAACTATATTATTCCAATGTAATTCATTGGAATAATTTTATAATAAAATTAGATATAAAAATTTTATTGAACTTTTTAACGTTTTTTATACACTTTCTAAGCACATTTTTAAATTTGCATAAAATGTAATTTTACCACTTCTGTAAATTGAATTTAAAAAATACAAGAGACACTAGTGACATCATTATGTAAAATCTAGTTCAATAATAAATAAAATAATTTTTTCGAATAGTAATGTTGGAAATATATTTACCGCGGTTAAAAGTTAATAGGGTAATTAATGGTAAAAATGAGTTTATAATTACCCTAACACATTTCTTAATTCTGTTGTATAAATTTATTTCAATCTGAATAATCCTTAGGACAAAATTATGATTTTTTGTAACCCAGTTGGGTTAGATTAAGAAATTTATTATATTTTATTTAAAGAAGTGTTAAAAGTGTTCAATTCAAATTTTATTTACTAAACCATTTTTAATATAGAGTTATACATAAGATAAATTTGACTATAAATATTAATTAGAAATATAAATAGATTTACTATGTCCTGGTATTTTATTTTAATTTTTAGAAATTGAATAACTAAATTTATATATGACACAATGATGATGTAGTAATTACCTTATTAATAATTGATTAAACAAAATTGATATTATAAGTATTAAAATAAATATAAATTGGAACATTTGATTCCATACACAAATTTTTTAGAGTAATATGAAATGATAGGTTTGATTCAATAAATTTTTTTCGGGGTAATCATGTTGTTAGGACTTTCCCAACTACGAAAAACTAAATATTGTCAAAATTGACATAAATGGGATTTTAAAAAAAAATATTTTCTTATTAAATGATATAATATACCTAAAATCTATATTTTGTCCAAATGACTTAGATAAGGTTAGAGTTGTAGTTAATGGTCCACATTACGTTCTCCTGTCATTTTATAGTAAGTTTAATAAACATATAATATAAAAATACAATAAGACCTGGTAAAAGTTAACCTATTTATCTAAGGGTTAAATCTAAAAGTTAAGGATAATATAGTAACCTAAACATGTATAAAACCTATTGATTAAATGTATATTGACCCATCCCCACCTTAGACTCAAAAAAAGTCCATTTGGAGCTATTAGAAACTGAAACTAATTTTATAATAAAATAATATTTCAAACTTTTCCTAAAGTTCCCATCACCTCTATTATAAGATGGTACATCCCTTTATCTTAAATTTACACCTCCAATGCCTTTTGGCTCGACCCAAACCTTCCCAAATCTATTCCCAACATCCATAACTACAACATACATCACATCCCTTTAATAGAAAGGCAACCTAAAAAATCCTTTTTTCAAATAAAAAGAAAACACCCGAAGAAGATATATTTATTTTATCTCCTCCTTCAAGGTTCTATTATTCTTCCACATTTTATTTCTTTGTTTTTTCCATACCAATATAATATATCCATTACCATATACATACTGTGATGTTTTTATAAATATGTTACAACTATATTCATTATTATATGCATCCTCTGAATGATAATATCACCTGGCATGCGTACGAATAGCTTATCATCTCAATTTCATGGTGTAATTGGTTATTTCATAATATATTATTTGGATAGTTATAATGATGAGTAATATGTATATAAATAATGAAAATAACATTAAAATGTTTCTGTACAGTTAATATACCATCCAATTCCACATCATTTAATCCTTAAGGAAATGATATCATCGCTCGTGTGTACGTATGACTTATCATCTCCACAACATGATAAGATTCATTTCCACATTCACCATTCAATGATAAATATAAAAATTTATATTATTAATAATTATGTAAAATATTAAATAATAATTGTACTGAAAATATATATATATATATATCTTATTCAATTTCCGCCATTTAATATGATATGAAAACCAAAACAAGATTTATGCTTACGTACGACCTACCGTATGCCTAAATGGTGTTTTCCATTTCATATATCTATCTATTATACATATTTATATTGTAAATATATAAGACTTATAAATATTATTTAATATTCCAGATGTATTTAAATCTTGATCTAAGTGATACGATCAAGAATAACAAGTCTAAACATGTATAATAAAGAAAGTGATTATTTCCCGAAATGTTAATTTAAAATTGAAATTATTATTAAATGTGTAGTATAAAGTCATAATTGAATCATATGTGGTATCAAAAATATTAATATGTTTATGGTTTAATTTAATAACATACCATGGCAATTATACAAGAGGTTATATGTACCCTCGACTGTAACGCCCCGACCCCAGCTACGCAGAGTCGGTGCATTACTTCGTAACATTGGCATGATCACAAAAGATCAAGTCTCGAAAGACCGATTAGTTTAGTAGCCTTAGAAACACTAGATACATTCATAAGTCTTTCATTACATCAAAAATTAAACAAACTACAATAACATGGTCTTCATATTCCACACTCATATCCCTTTCTGACTACCCCTGCAGGTCATTCATAAAATACTTCTTCACATCCAGGAAAAATATTAAAACATTGAAAGGGGTGAGCTCAGATGCTCAGTAAGGATAACAATATAGCGGAAGCTTTCATCAATAAACATAAACATTTAAGGCAATGTATAACTAAAACAAAAGCCTTTTAAACATGAACTTAAACATAATATGGTAAAAGTAAAATGAGATAATGTCATTCACTTCCTCACATGGATATTCTGCTGGTAGAATAATCACATGCAATATCAATAACCACTTTCATAATGAGGGAATGTATAATGCCAGACATTCTGAAACATTTTTTCAAGGCCTCAGCCAAGACGTCTAAAATGATTAAGGCCTTGGCCAAAACCATAAATCAAATTGGGAAAGGGCATCGGCCAATTCCACGTCTAGTTGTCTCATGAGACCTACCGATGCATCGAGGAGCTATAGCGGGCTCCACCTGTCACTTATTAAGTCCAATACATTCCTCATATGAATAGTTTTAAACATATCATAAACCATAACATAATCGTATCACATAAAACATGCATAAAGGAAACATAACATTTCCACATTTCAATCACAAGATATCAATACAACACATTGATATAATAAAAATGCTTTCAAAACCATTTTTAAAACCAAAATAAAAGAAAGTTAAAACTTTATATTTATTTTTCATTAAAAAAAGATGGCTTGTAGAGGAAGCTGAAACTCAAATAATGGTCACGGCGGCAGAGAAGTCGTTGTTTCCGCATAAGTACGGAAATAAAAACATTCCCTTTTGTCGTTTATCAAAACACTTCGTATAAAAAGGTTCCTTTTGAATAAACGTAAAAGTCAAAGGGGTTTATACACCGTATAAAAGAAAGTTGTGTATAAAACCAAATATGCCTCAATAAAATGGGATTGAGACGAAGTCCTTAAAAAGATAATTTTTTATAAAGTAGGTATATTATGTGTATTCACTATAAGTACACATAAATAATGTAAAAATACAAGATAGGACATAATAATATCATGACATAATTTGAAAGTAGGAGGTTAACCCAAAGAATAGAAATTGGGTTAAGAAGTTCCCTTATCTCGTGTCTGACTTGACTCAACTATTCTTTAAACTCCTGAATAATATACTAGAGTTAATATATACCTTATTAAGATCCATTTTTAATTTCATTATCCTTTTTATATCACTTATTACAATGTTATTAACATTATGTAATTATTTAAGTTAATAACGGTCGTTTTGTCGATCTTTGGTACTTGAGTCAACAATAAACTTCTTATAATTACAAGTTGTTTATGTGGTAGAATATCCATTATCTCCAGAATTATATTCATGATTTAGATTTCATATATATCATATATATCCAGTATATACATTCATTTATAATATTACGTAACATTTAGAGGTAAGAAATGAAATGCATCGTTCATGGAGACGGTAAGCCGTACGTACGCATGAACACTACTTTCATTCTATTTCATATTTAATGGAATGAAATCATAATGATATAAATGTATAATATAATTACAGTATAATATAGTGTATAATACCATTTACTCCATCCTTTATACATCCCACATATGGCATTAACGATTCAAATCACTTTGAGGGGGCGGTAGTCCGCACTTCCTAAAATGAAATTATCGCGTTTTACCCATAATGGAAATCATAAAGTATGCCATAAATTAGAAATAAAGAAGCATAAGTAAAACATAAACATATTATATATCATATATAAATATATTGACATCTTAATGGCCACCTTTGAAGGTGTTATATGAGTGTTGAACAATCATCGTTTCGTGTGGCAGAAATTCGCCATCCACAGAAACCGTATGTTCTTTAACCATTAGATGTAGGTGTGTGTAAGTGTAGCTCTAATACTTCTTATAAAAACATCCTATTATATTGAGGATACTGTTGTTGTTACAAAATAAATGAATAAAAAGAGTTTCGGGGGTTGGAGAAGAAAAATAAAACAAAACAACATTAGAGAAGACATTACCTCAAAATCGGGTAACTCTTTTTGATTTGATCCAAATGCTTACTTGGGAAGAGTTCTGCCCAAAGTTAGGCTTCTAGGAGTAAGAGGGGGAAGTTGGGAGAGTATTTGAGTAGAGTTTGGCCGAGCCAAATGGCTTGAATGTGTGAATGTGGTGGTAGAGGTGGGGGCCTTTTATAAGAGGAGAGGAGGGGTACTCTTGGAAAGTAAGGAAATTTTACTTTATTATATAATGATTTTCGGATTATAAAGGTCCCACACTTATATAATTCGTGTATAAGGTGATAAGGGTTTGAAATATACCCATCCAATAGTCTTTTGACAAGTTTAAGCATTGGATTGTACATTATCTTTTCAGTTTATTAAAATCGTTAAATAATGAGGTCATCGCTGCATCATCATGATGTCATAGATAATTTAATTTATTTAATGTCTAAAAATTATAAAAAAAATACTATGATGTAGGAAATCCTTTTATATTTCAAATGAATATTTATAGTCAAAATTTGGACTTGTGTAACCCCACTTAAAAACTGTTTTAGTAAAACAACTCATGTTTGTGTCAATTTAATTTTAACATTAAATAAATATATATTAATGTCATTTTCCAACCAAAGTGGCTCCATGGGGTCCCCAAGTTGACCCATGGGTTTTCTTGGTCGGCCATGACTCATCCAATAGTAGTAGGATAAGTTTCAAGCTGATCTCATATTATTAAAACATTATTTTTACCTTAAACTACACTAATTACCTCTAATCGCGATTAAGAACTTAAAAGTTACTATTCACCAAAAATTATTTTAATCTCATTGAACCACATTTTACTTCTTAATGATAACCATGTATGTCGGATTTTTGAAAATAAAATCACAGAAGTGGTAATATTTCATTTAAATGAAAAATCAGTTATTTAACTACCACTTAGTGGTTTCACTATTCATCAAAAATTGAAGTTTTTTAGAATAATGCCAAAATTTCACCCTAATCTATAATAGATATTCCAAATTCAAAAATGATGTCTATTTTAAAAAATTCCAAACATATAAGTTTCATTAATTAATTTTATAATTAATTCCCGCTGTCACAACAAATAGCGTGTTTCTAAGAAACAATTTATATCAAAAGATTGGCAATTGTTTATGTCCAATTTCAATGTTAAAGTAATTCTAATGACCACCATTGGATAAAATGGTAAAAATATATTAAAATTATACATTAAAACCACTGAATAGTATAATTTATCACTATAAATTATTTTGATTAAAAAAGTTGTTTTTAAGTATTTTTCATTATTCATAAAAAATTAGAAGTTCTCAGAAAAATACCAAAAATTCAACATAGGCTAATTTCGATATTCCAAATCCAAAAATGAAGTCCATTTTGAAATATAAAATTTCTATAATTTTTAAAAGTGGTTGTTACTATTCATAACGGCTACTTTGATTAGTCTCTGTGTTTTAGAACTCGAAGTTGTGTACAATGCCATCCATTGCATTATTGAATGAGAAGTGTATCGTGGAATCTCGGGGTGTTACATTCTCCCCTCCTTCAATAAATTGCGTCCTCGCAATTTGAAATTTTTTCTTTGAAAATAAAAGGTTGAAAATAGAAAATACCTTTTTGGAAAACCCACATCGGAAATAAGATTAATAAAATTTAGCCTTAATAAGAGGGAAAGGGAAATGAAAAAGTCACCACCCAATTATGATCTCGATTAGGAGAACATTGGTGGAAATTAGAGACATATAATTGGAGGAAAAATGTAAATATTAGTAGGGAGTGATTGAGGTCATCAATCACAATCAACTGTCAAATTGAGGGCCTCAAAGCCTTCAATCTATGTTGATTTAAAATATCATCAGTTCAACAAGACATAAGGTATTAGGATAACACATTTTTTTGTTTTAATATCTCTTTACTAAAGTTTAAGAATTAATTTATTCATTGAATAAGAGATAGGTATATATATATTTACGCTTGACAATTAGAGTTTCAACCTTCAACTCATCTATCACTCAAAAAGATAATAGAACTCAAAAATATTATACTTCTCTTAATTGTATAAGGTTCCAAATGTTAACACATACCATTTAGATTAGTAAAATTATTTTTTAATAACCAGGGACTTCCTATAGGCTAGTGGTAGGAAATAAAGGCCTGTCGCACTATGATTGTGGGTTCGATTCCTGCAGCTTTGTCCGACGCGACGGGTTATGCCCCACCCTGCAGGTTGTCCTTTTCCTAAAACTATAGTATCATAATATTACAAAAATAATCTTCATAAATTTTTTAACCTTAAACAATACTATCCAAAGATCAACTTAATCCACTCCAACCTTTATAGTTATTCAAAATACCTCTGTCCAGACTTTCTCTAAAAGGTCTCTTAATTCCAAAATCAATTTATCAGATTCCCCAAACAAAGTAAAGTTTATCTTATTGTCACATACTAAAAATATAATTACCTTCATCATATTAAAACCTTACTGAAATCAACAAGTACTTCAGTACAATCCTTATATATATATCACATTATTCTAATAACCAGAATATAATCCATGAGTCCAAAAGCACCAATACATTAGTTATTCTGCTTCAACTGTAGTAACAGCATAAGATTTTCTTTGATCCCTTGGCCTTTTCTGAGGTAAGTTTCCCTGACTCTTAGGACATTCATTTGCACAATGCCACGTTTCCCTACAATTGTAGCATTCAACATTGATAGCCTCTTTCTTTCCCTTGCAATACCGTGCCTGGTGACCTTTTTCTCCACATTTATAACAAACTCCCATTCCTTTTAGGCAAGTACCAGGGTTATTCTTCCCACAATTATCACATAATGAAAAATCCTTCTTTCCCTTTTTCCCTTTATCTGTCTCTTGTTCCACCGTTCTCTTCTTCTCTTGCTTTACTTTGTTGTCATAAGACTTAGAGAATTCCTTTTCTGTCTTGATAGCACATGAGACAATATCTTCATATGACGAGAAGGATTGTGAGACTAATGCTCGACGGAGAAATGGTTTTAACCCATCAAAGAAACGATCAATCTTACTCCTTGGGTTACGTATATAATCTGCAGCATGCCTCGCTAACCTTGTAAAGTTGGCCTCATACTTTGCAACATTCTCATCCTCATTTTGTCTTAGACTCAAAAATTGTCTTTCCATATCTGCTCGATGGTCACAAGGATAGTATTTTTCAAAGAAAAGATCTTTTAACTCCCTCCATTCCATATTCGATATGTCATCATCTTCCTTTGTGTTTTGAATCAATGACCACTGCTGATCGGCATCTCCAGTGAGGCGGTAAACTGCCATGACAACCTTCTCCCTTTCTCTACTCCCCAAGGCATGGAATATTTTCTCTAAGGATTTTATCCATTGCTCAGCTACTAACGTATTTTTACCCCCATTAAATGTTGGTGGTTTTTGCCTCATGAAGCGGTCTAACATTGATCCTCCACGTTGTGGATCAGGGTGATCCATATGAGTAAGGTTATTATTTATAACTTGAGTGAGTTGTCCCAGTGTGGTAATAAGTTGATCAGCACCGGTTGTATCTCTAGATCCACAATAATTATCTTGAGCAGGAGGGAAATCCCTACACGGAGTGCGAGCATTGATATGGTTTCCATTCCTTCCACTAGGCGTCATTTCTAAACAATGGCATAAACTAGATTAGTTTATGAATCAAAATACATAATTTCATACATACAAAATACTTAACATAAATTTAACTATTTATGGATATAGTCCATAATCATAAAAAGTTTTTATTTGAGGAAGTATATACTCATAACCGTTCATAGTGGTTTGTAAAGAAAATCGGAATTATCCTAAGCATATCCCCCAGGAGTGTCGTAACCAAGAGTGCAGCAAGGCCCATTGTCGTGCACTAGTTCCAGTTCGAGTCTAGCTCAAAGCAGTGTTTTCAGGTTTTACCCCTAGGTACATCTGTGCCAGAGCCGCCTCTACCTACTCGTATCCAGACAGGGATGTATTTCTCAGAAAACTCATAAAATCTCTACAATAACAAAATTCTAGGAAGTTCTTCTATACTAATCCTCAAAGTCTATCTTTGGGTTATGTGCTCTAATCAGAGTTTATCTATATCTAGATTCCAAGGTTAGTACTAAACTGCCTCTGATACCAACTGTAACGCCCCGACCCCAGCTACCCAGAGTCGGTGCATTACTTCGTAACATTTGCATGATCACAAAAGATCAATCCTCTAAAGACCGATTAGTTTAGTAGCCTTGGAAACACTAGATACATTCATAAGTCTTTCATTACATCAAAAAGTAAACAAACTACAATAACATGGTCTTCATAGTCCACACTCGTATCCCTTTCTGACTACCCCTGCAGGTCATTCGTAAAATACTTCTTCACATCCTGGAAAAATATTAAAACATTGAAAGGGGTGAGCTCCGATGCTCAGTAAGGATAACAATATAGCGGAAGCTTTCATCAATAAACATAAACATTTAAGGCAATGTATAACTAAAACAAAATCCTTTTAAACTTGAACTTAAACATAATATGGAAAAATTAAAATAAGATAATGCCATTCACTTCCTCACATGGATATTCTACTGGTCGAATAATCACATGCAATATCAATAACCACTTTCATAATGAGGGAATGTATAATGCCAGACATTCTGAAATATTTTGTCAAGGCCTCAGCCAAGACGTCTAAAATGATTAAGGCCTCAGCCAAAACCATAAATCAAATTGGGAAAGGGCATCGGCCAATTCCACGTCTAGTTGTCTCATGAGACCTACCGATGTTTCGAGGAGCTATAGCGGGCTCCACCCGTCACTTATTAAGTCCAATACATTCCTCATATGAATAGGTTTAAACATATCATAAACCATAACATAATCGTATCACATAAAACATGCATAAAGGAAACATAATATTTCCACATTTCAATCACAAGATATCAATACAACACATTGATATAATAAAAACTCTTTCAAAACCATTTTCAATACCAAAATAAAAGAAAGTTAAAACTTTGTATTTATTTTTCATTAAAAAAAGATGGCTTGTAGAGGAAGCCAAAACTCAAATTATGGTCACGTCGGCGGAGAAGTCGTTGTCGCCGCATAAGTACAGAAACAAAAACATTCCCTTTTTTTGTTTAGCAAAATGCTTCGTATAAAAGGGTTCCTTTTGAATAAACGAAAAATTCAAAGGGGTTTATACACCGTATAAAAGAAAGTTGTGTATAAAACCAAATATGCCTCAATAAAAGGGGATTGAGACGAAGTCCTTAAAAAGATAATTTTTTTATAAAGTATGTCTATTATGTGTATTCACTATATGTACACATAAATAATGTAAAAATACAAGATAGGACATAATAATATCATGACATAATTTGAAAGTAGGAGATTAACCCAAAGAATAGAAATTGGGTTAAGAAGTTCCCTTACCTCGTGTGTTACTTGACTCAACCATTATTTAACCTCCTGAATAATAAACTAGAGTTAATATATACCTTATTAAGAACCATTTTTTATTTCATTATCCTTTTTATATCACTTATTACAATGTTATGAACATTATGTAATTATTTAAGTTAATAACGGTCGTTTTGTCGATCTTTGGTACTTGAGTCAACAATAAACTTCTTATAATTACAAGTTGTTTATGTGGTAGAATATCCATTATCTCCATAATTATATTCATGATTTAGATGTCATATATATCATATATATCCAGTATATACATTCATTTATAATATTACGTAACATTTAGAGGTAAGAAATGAAATGCACCGTTCATGGAGACGGTAAACAGTACGTACGCATGAACGCTACTTTCATTTCTATTTCATATTTAATGGAATGAAATCATAATTATATAAATTTATAATATAATTAAAGTATAATATAGTGTATAATACCATTTACTCCATCCTTTATACATCCCACATATGGCATTAATGATTCAAATCACTTTGAGGGGGCGGTAGTCCGCACTTCCTAAAATGAAATTATCGCGTTTTACCCATAATGGAAATCATAAAGTATGCCATAAATGAGAAATACAGAAGCATAAGTAAAACATTAACATATTATATATCATATATAAATATAGTTAAATCTTAATGGCCACCTTTGAAGGTGTTATATGAGTGTTGAACAATCATCATTTTGTGAGGCAGAAATTTTCCATCCACAGAAACCGTATGTTCTTTAATCATTAGATGTAGGTGTGTGTAAGTGTAGCTCTAATACTTCTTATAACAACATCCTAGTATATTTATGATACTGGTGTTGTTACAAAATAAATGAATAAAAAGAGTTTAGGGGGTTGGAGAAGAAAAATAAAACAAAACAACATTAGAGAAGACATTACCTCAAAATCGGGTAACTCTTTTTGATTTGAGTCAAAGGCTTACTTGGGAAGAGTTCTTCACAAAGTGAGGCTTCTAGGAGTAATAGGGGACGTTTGGAGAGTATTTGGTCAGAGGTTGGCTGAGCCAAATGGCTTGAATGTGTGAATGTGGTGGTAGAGGTGGGGGCCTTTTATAAGAGGAGAGGAGGGGCACTCTTGGAAAGTAAGGAAATTTTACATTATTATACAATGCTTTTCGGATTCTAAAGGTCCCACACTTATATAATTAGTGTATAAGGTGATAAGGGTTCTAAATCTACCCATACAATAGTCTTTGGACAAGTTTAAGCTTTGGATTGTACATTATCTTTTCATTTTATTAAAATCGTTAAATAATGAGGTCATCGCTGCATCATCATGATGTCATAAATAATTTAATTTATTTAATGTATAAAAATTATAAAAAAATACTATGATGTAGGAAATCGTTTTAGCTTTCTAATGAATATTTGTAGTCAAAATTTGGACTTGTGTAACCCCACTTAAAAACTGTTTTAGTAAAACAACTCATATTTGTGTCAATTTAATTTTAACATTAAATAAATATATATTAATGTCATTTTCCAACCAAAGTGGCTCCATGGGGTCCCCAAGTTGACTCATGGGTTTTCTCGGTCGGCCATGACTCATCCAATAGGAGTATGACAAGTGTCAAGCTCATCTCATATTATTAAAACATTATTTTTACCTTAAACTACACTAATTACCTCTAATCGCGATTAAGAACTTAAAAGTTACTATTCACCAAAAATTATTTTAATCTCATTGAACCAAATTTTACTTCTTAATTACAACCATGTATGTCGGATTTTTGAAAATCAAATCCCAGAAGTGGTAATATTTCATTTAAACGAAAAATCAGTTATTTAACTACGACTTAGTGGTTTCACTATTCATCAAAAATTAAAGTTTTTCAGAATAATGCCAAAATTTCACCCTAAGCTATAATTGATATTCCAAATTCAAAAATGATGTCTATTTTAAAAAATTCCAAACATATAAGTTGCATTAATTAATTTTATAATTAATTCCCGTTGTCACAACAAATAGCGTGTTTCTAAGAAACAATTTATATCAAAAGATTGGCAATTGTTTATGTCCAATTTCAATGTTAAATTAATTATAATGACCACCATTGGATAAAATGGAAAAAATATATTCTAATTATACATTAAAACCACTAAATAGTATAATTTATCAGTATAAATTATTTTGATTAAAAAAGCTGTTTTTAAGTATTTTTCACTATTCATAAAAAATTAGAAGTTCTCAGAAAAATACCAAAAATTCAACATAGGCTAATTTCGATATTCCAAATCCAAAAATGAAGTCCATTTTGAAATATAAAATTTCTATAATTTTTAAAAGTGGTTATTACTATTCATAACGGCTACTTTGATTAGTCTCTGTGTTTTAGAACTCGAAGTTGCGTACAATGCCAGCCGTTGCATTATTGAATGAGAAGTGTATCGTGGAAGCTCGAGGTGTTACATCGACCAAAGGTAAGTACAAGGTAAAGGTAAATTCCTCAATTTCATTTTTATCCGAGGTTGTTTATGTGAAATTATTTTCTAGCAATATTTATTATCAATGTCCATGTTTCATAAAAGACTTTTTAAAAATTATTCTTCTAAAGTACTCTTTAACAAAAACATGACTTTAAATGTTTTAATTATTTATTCGTCTAAATCATTCTCATTAATGTTCATGTTTTCAAAATAATTTTAAGGATTTATTTATATGGACATGATTTTTTTAAAATGTTAGTTCCTTTTAATTGTTTCAAAGTGGTATGAGACACGTTTATTCAATATTCTATTTTAAAATACTTCCTTTATAAATGTGTTACTTTAAATTAATTTCACAAAAAGTTATTTCTTTAAAATAGTTTTAATGATCATTTACCAGTATGTCAACATCATTTAGTGGATATTATTCTTGATTAAGGTTGATTTATTATAATACAATATTCTACATTGTATTGAATGAGTTATGATATTTTTTATTGTGGATGTTATATTTTTATACTTTTCATGATTTATGGATGAATTATTGATATCTTTTATGCTAGTTTTAATACAAATGATTATATTATGTTTGATAGTTTTCATATGAGGAATGCAGTGGACATAGTAAGTGACAGGTGGGGCCTGTTATATCCCCTTGATGCATCAGTAGGTCTCATGAGACAAATTATTGTCTTGGAAAAAGGCATTGACAAAATATTTATTTTTATTCTTGGCATGAGTCTTTGACTATGTGGTTATGATGTCCGGCATTAGGCTTTCCCTATATTTGAAGTTAGTTATTATATGTGATTATTTGACTAGTAGAATATCCATGTGCATGTTTATATGGTGATTCTTGATTTATTTTTTCTACAAAATGTTTATGTTTATGTTTAAAAGATTGATGTTTTTTATTACATGTCTTTCATCAAAAGTTTATAGCTTCAGCAATATTATTTACCCTTAATGAGCATATGAGCTCATCCAATTCATATATTTTATTTTCCCATGATTCCTAAAAGTGTATTATGATTGATATTCATGGTTAAACTATGGGAATAATGGATTTCTCAAAGGATTATTTATTCTATGTTCTATTTTATAAAGTGTAATGTATCATTCTTGTATGTAATGTATTTTCCATCACTGCTAAACTGATCATTCCTTCGGTACTTGATTCTTTGTAATCATGCCAATGTATTAAAATAATTTACTAACTCAGAGCTTTTAGGGTCAGATAATTAGAGTTAGTATCAAATACAGTTTATTACAAACCTTGTAAACTAGATTTAGATAATCTCTTATTAGAGAACATTACCCTAAGATAGACATTGAGGATTAGTATATAAGGACTTCCAAGAATTTTGGTAATATAGAGATTTTGTGAATTTTCCATTCAAGACATCCCCATCTGGATACGAGCAGGAAGAGGCAGCTCTGGCACAAATGTATCTAGGAGTGAAAACTCTAACATAGAGTTTCACGCTTGACTCAGGGTATCCTGGTACAAGACAATGGGCCTTGCTGCACTCTGGGTTACGAAAATCATGCGGGATATTCTTTGGATAATTCAAATTTTATTTATAAACCATCAATAAGTATTTATGAGTAAACCATTTTTTAAAGAAAAACATTTTATGATTTTAGATTATATGCATCAACCTTTCAATTTATGTTAGGTAAATTAAAAGTATGGAAGTATGCACTGTGATTCATAAACTTATAGAGTGTATGTCATTGTTTAGAAATAGAGCCCAATATAATGAATGTGAACTTCAGTAATACACATGATCCAAAGAGTAAGAAGGGTCATATATTCATTGTATTAACCCCAAATTTAGAAGGAATATAGTCTCCCATGTATCTGAATCATATGAAGAATAATATCATGTATTAATAATATAAGTGAAGAATTATCTGAGCCCCATGGCTTTGAATGGAAGAAAATCAAGAAGATGATGACAAAGTGAAATAAGGATAAAAGAGAAAAGGAAAATAAATATTTTCCAACATGTGATAAATGTTTAAAGAATCACCTTGGAAAATTATTAAAGGTAATGGGATTATCTTATAAGTGTGGAAAAAATGGACACCATATTTTGGATTGTTGGGGTAAGAAAAAGGTTTCAAATATACAATTCTTCATCCGCAAGGAGTTGCGACACTATGCGAATCAATGTCCAAATCATCTGAGTATGCCCCAAATGATGCTATAGGATAATAATAATGTTTTGATACTACTGAAGATGAAGATAAATGACTATTTTTTAGTTGTTATTAAGGAATTATTTAATTTTACTTTTGTATCAATGATGTACAGGTTATATGAATTATAGAAATGAATATGGATTGTACTACAGTACTACATCATTGAGGATTTGAGATTATAAGGTTCGATGAAATGTAAATCAATAAAAAGTCAATATTTTTGGATAATACATGGTTTAAGGAATGATAAACCTTAATATGGTTCTAAAATAGTGGTAGTTATTTAGGAATAATATTTGATGGATTGGGATAAATTATATTTGATATTCTTGACTACCTTGAAACTAATTAATTGTTTGTTTATTCCATCATTACTGGAGTTTAAAACATTTTTTATATATGTTGTATGTCCCGTATTCTATAAATATAAGAGAGAGTGAATGCAATCAATACAGTTTTATGGTAATTCAGGTTGTTACCAATTTTTGAAAGAATACATGATGATGGTATTCATATGTTATTATGTGCCAAAAAATATCTTTATTATGTTTACCTTCCTAAAACATTTTGGAATATGAGTTTGGAAAAAAGTATTTTGGATAAGTGTAAAGGTTGTAATTGATTAGGATTTACATTTGATACTATTATTATGGTTAAATAATTTTCTAAGATTATTTTTGGATTGTTAGAAAACAGATAACTCGGATTTTGGGTGACAACCCGTCACATTTGGCAAGTCCACAAGACTTGAACCCACAACCGAAGGGCGACAAGGGTGCATCACCTACCACTATCCTACATGATTTCTTCAATTGTATAATATATTATTTTTTTAAATGTATGATAGATTAATTATTGAATCATATTTTTTGAAACCCTATACTATTATGATAAATAAAATATTTTTGAGTTCTATTATCTTGTAGATTGAAATATGAGTTTGTGGTAGAAATTACTTAAAGGATGGAACTCTACATGTAATGTTTATTTTTTTTCTCTTAATCTCTGAAGAAATAAATTCATAAACTTTAGGGAATGGTTCTTAAAACCAAAAATGTGTTATCCTATTACATAATTGTTTTTTGAACTGATGACATTTTAAATCAACTTGGATTGTTGGCATTGATACCCTAACATTTACAATTGTTTTTGATTGATTAACTATATCAAAACAAATAAATATTTATGTTTTTTCACCAATTATTTGTCTCTAATTTCCACCAATGTTCTCATATTTGACATCATAATTTGGTGGTGACTTTTCATTTCCCTTTCCCACTTATTAAGATTAAATTTTATTAGCCCGATTTCCAATGTGGGTTTTCCACAAAGGTATTTTCTATTTATATTCTTTTATTTTCGAAGAACAATTTCAAATTGTTATGACACAATATATTGAAGGAGTGGAGAATGTAACACCCCACGATTTCATGTACCTCATCTCTTTAATGTTATTCAATAGTTAATGTTACACGTAACATCGAGTTCAAGCGCACAACGACTTACCAATCTAGCCATCCAAAAAGTAGTTATGAATAGTATTAACCACATTTTGAATTTTATATATATCCTATATAATTTTAACATTAAACTTTTTTGTTTATTAGACAAAATATAAATACAATTTCAATTTTTTAGATAAAAGAATTATTTTTCAGAAAATGTAATTTTACCGCCTATTAACGGCAAACCCTTTTTACATCCAATATATGAAACTTTTATATATTAAATTTGACAAAATAAAATTTTTGTTTAAAAGAGGGATATAAAAATTTAGTTTGTATATATTTTGGTACTTTTCTGATAACTTTTATATTTTGATGAATAGGGAAAAATACAAAATTATAATTGAAATCAACTATTTTAGTCATAAAAAATTATAGTGATAAATTTTGTGTTTTCATGTTTAAAAAGTATAATTAGATTATAATTTTATCATTTAATATAATTTAGGTGATTATATGTAATTTCACATTTAAATTAGGTATAAACAATGTCAATATTCTAATAGTTTTAACTTTTAAAAAAACCCACATTTTGGTTTTGACTACAGGAATTAATTTTAAATTAATTATTTAAGTTTATATGTTTTTAATTTGGTAAAATAGACTTATTTTTGAACTGATATTATCAAAATTATCATAGGGTGTATTATTGGTATTATTCTAAAAACATTCAATTTTTTATGAATATTAAAAAACACATTGTTGTTGTTTAAAACCAACTTTTATTTTCAAAATTATTATAATTATTTAAATTCATTTTAAAGTAAAAATAGATAAATAATACCTATATTAACACAATTCAATTCATTGGAGTAATTTTATAGTAATATTATATATATATATAATTTTATTGAACTTTTTAACATCTTTTACCCACCTCCTAATAACATTTAAAAAATTTCATAAAAAGTAATTTTACCACTTCTATAAATTGAATATCAAAAATATGTAGACATAGTTGGAATTATTAAGTAAAATTTGGATTAGTAAAATGAAATAAAGTTTGGTGAATAATAACTTTTGAATTTTATTTACCATGGTTAAAAATAAAATAAAGTAATTAATCGTAAAACTAATATCATAATTACCCTAACACATGTCCTAATTCTATTGGATAAGTGTATTTAGACCAATATAAACCTTATGAAAAAATTAATCTCCTTTTTTACATTTGGGGTTTGTTAAGACATTTGTTATATTTTAATTAAAGATGTGTTAGAAGTGTTAAATTCAAATTTTATTAACTAAACCATTGATAATATAGAGTTATAAATAATATAAATTCGACTATAAATATTCATTATAAATCTAATAATATTTAATACCACATGGTATTTTATATATAATTTTTAGTCATTTAATATTTAAATTTATATATGATACAATGATGATGTCGTAATTACCTTAATAATGAATAATTAAAATAATTGATATTATAAATATTAAAATAAATGTAAATTGAAACCTGGGATGCCATACCCGAATTTTCTATGTGAATATGACATGTTAAGGTTGTTTCAGTGTATTTATTTCTATGTAATGAAGATGTTATGACTTTCACCAAAACCAAATAATAAATTGTGTCAAAATTGACATAAATGTGTTTTCAAAACAAATACAACATCATTAAATGATATAAAATCCCTCGAAATCTATAATTTGGAAAAATTACTTAGATAATGTTAAATATATAATTAATGATCTAATTTAGGTTCCCTTGGAATTTTTTATTAAGTTAATTTACCATGTAATATAAAAATATAAGAACACATGGTAAACATTAAAATATTTAAATAAGTGTTAAATATAAAATAAAAGGATAATATAGTGAACTAAACCTGTCTAAAACCTATTGGATGAAAGTATTTATATGAATCGACACCTTATAGTCAACTTAAATTCATTTTGAGAAATCAGAAATAGAAAATAATTTTATAATAAAATTATATTTTAATCTTTTCTTTAAGGGACTATCACCTCTCTTATAAAATGGTAATTCCCCTTCTCTAAAATTCACACCTTAAAAGCCTTTTTGAGAATACATACCCTAAACAAATCTCCTCTAAACATTCCTCACATCATCCTAGAGTCCTTCCCTTGATCATAAAGGAAACCTATAAAGCGCTTTTATTCAAATCAAAAGGAAACACCCGAAGAAGAGGTAATTATTTTATCACCTCTTTCAATGTTCAATCCTTCTTCCAATTTTTCTTTTTTCATATTTCCATTCCGATATAATAAATATAGTATCTTAGACATATTTTTATGTTATTATAAATATGTTACTAATATATTCATTATTATATCCATCTAATTAATGATAATGTCACCATGCGTTTGTATATACGATTTACCGTCTCCACGTCGTGGGGAAATTTTTTATTCAACAATATGTTATCTGGATGGATATAATGATGAGTAATATGCATATAAATAATGAAAATAGCATGATAATGTTTCTGTACAATTAATATACCATCTAATTCTATACCTTATAATCATTAAGGAAAATTTATCATCGCTCGTTTGTACGTACGACTTTTCGTCTCCACGACGCGATGAGCTTCATTTCCGTGTTCACAATTCAATGATAAATATTAAAAAATATATTATTAATTAGTATGTAATATATCAAATAATAATTTTAATGTAATTATATATATATACATGTATATTATTCACTTAGTTCTATTCAATAATATAGGAAAACAAAAACTATGTTTATGAATACATACAACCTACCGTATCCCAAAACGGTGTTTTAAATTTCATATATATATCTATTATACATATGTATTTTATAAATAAATATGATATATAAATCATTTTTTATATTCTAGAAGTATTTAAATCATGATCTATGTGATATGATCAAGAATAACAATTTAAAACACATACAATAATGAAAGTGATTTTTACCTGAAGAGTTAATTTAAGAAGGAAATTATTATTAAATGGGGATTATAAAGTAATAAATAATTCATTTATGATATCATAAATATTAATATGATTCTGTTATAATTTAACAACATACTATGGTCATTATACAAGAGGTTAAACGTACCCTCGACCAAAGGGAAGTGTAAGGTATGGGTTAATTCCTTAATTTCATTAGTATCCCAGATTGTTAATGTGTAAGTATTTTGTGGGACAAATTTATTATCAATGTCCATGTTTCATAAAAGTAACTATCAAAATGATTCTTTTAAGGTACTCTTTAACTAAAACCTCATTTTACATGATTTAAATATTTATTCTTCTAAATCTTTCTCATTAATGTCCTTGTTTTCAAAACATTTTTTAGGATTTATTTATGTATGAATGATTATTTGAAAATATTAATTCCATTCAAATGTTTTATGGTTGTGTGGGACACATTGATTAAAAATATATTTTAAATTACTTCTTTTATAAATGTGTGACTTTAAAATGATTTCACAAAAATGGATATTTCTATCAAAAACATTTGATGATCATTTTCTAATATGTCAACATCCTTTACTGGATATTATTCCTGATTGAGGTTGATTTATTATAATACAATCATCTGTGATGTATTTAATGAGTTATGATGTTTTTTACTGGGGATGTTCTTTTTTTATACCCTTCATGGTTTATGGATGAAGTATTGAAATTTTGTATGCTAGTTTTAATAGGAATTTTTATGTTTTCTTTCAACATTTTCATATTAAGAATGAAGTGGACTTAGTAAGGGACAAGAGGGGCCCTTTATAGCCCCTTAATGCATCAGTAGAACTAATGAGAAAATTTAGTTTCTTGGCATAAGTGCTTGAAAAAAAATTCTTTTTAGTCTTGGCACGAGGCCTTGACTATGTGGTAATGATGTATGTCGTTAGGCATTCCCTCAATATGAAATTAGTTATTACATGTGATTATTTGACTAGTAGAGTATCCATGTGCATGTTTATATGGTGATGATTTATTTATTTTTTCCATATTATGTTCATGTTTATGTTTAAAAGGTTGATGTTTATTGTTACACATCATTCATTAAATGTTTTGAGCTTTTGCTAACTTATTTACCCTTACTGAGCATTTGAGCCCATCCCTTTATTATGTTTTATTTTCCCATAACTCCAAGAAAGGTATTATGATTGATATACAGGGTTAAGATATGGGAATAATGGAATTATGAAAGGATTATTTATGTTGTGTTGTTTATAATAATGTGTAATATAACATTCATATATGCTATCTATTTTCCAAGACTACTTAAATGATCTTCCATTCAGTACTTGATTCCTTTTAATCATGCAAATTTATAAAACAAATGCACTGAATCCAGGCTTCTGGGGTTAGGGCGTTATATATTGAGAATTATTTAATTATAAAAAAATTTAATGATATTATTTTTATGTATTCATAATGATGAAAAATATTTGGATATGTTTTGGGAATTTATAAAAATATATAATGAAAATGAATAACATTTCATCATATAGGAGATAGTACCCACATATACAGGTATCATATTACAGTATCACAATACATGAGTGTGGATAGAGGTAGATAATAAATTTATATTTGAGTATCATATTTACATGAAATATATCATTTTTATCAAACATTACCACAATTAAAAATATATATGGTGGTAGGAACTAAAAAAACCACTGATGTTGCTTTGTGGTGGAGGAAATATGTCTAACACAATAAAAATTGTCCTTCCATTTTCAAAGTGGATGTAAATTAATTATTATATTAATAAATTTGGGGATGAAGAAAATTTTTATTTAGAATGAAATTAAATCATTATATCTAGGCATAGGTGACCCATTACATAGCCCATAGTACCAAGCCCATGTGGCCTATGAAGATGTCTTGAAGGCCAAGTACAACATCAGGCTGTCATCATCCTTAATGTTTCACCAGTCTGCGTCATGCCTACATCATCACTTCTTTCACTTCCTACTCATTTCATGTATGTCTCCCCGCTAACATCATAAATCCCATAAGGGGATTTCTATGATTGGAACCCTATACTTATGTTTATATGATTGTGGGTATTACCACTCAAGCATCAGCACAAAAACATGAATAATAGTTTTTCATACAATTATAATGATAATAAATAAGTTGAATTATGTTACAAAGTTAATAATATATTTATAGTTATAATATATTTCAATGTGTAATATTTTGAAGAAAAATTTAGATGGTAATAATAATTATGTCAGCGACATGATATTTTATAGGATGTTCCCTTGAAATTTAAGGTATTGTGTTTTAAATGATACAACAAGGATTTATGATTATGGGATAGATTTTTGGGAGAGAAAAATTTCAGAGAATAAAGGTATAAATCAATGGTAATGTTCATCTTTATGTGTGTAACATTTACCCTTTTATGAAAGGAGGAAAAATGAACCTCTTGGAATTAAATTCATTTTTCAATAATTTGATGACAATATTCATGGTTAAAGGAAATAAAACTATAAAAAGAGTGGGTGCGGTAAATATAAAGTCAAAAAACTTTTGATAAATTTATTTTAGATAACGTAATAATGATAGAATTTTTTTAATTTTATCCTTTTAGAAAAATATACTATTACTTTAGTAATTATTTTTTAACATTAACATGTAACTTTATTGAAAAAACATAATATGTGAAACATTTACCTAATTTGATAATTCTTAGTTAAAATTTAAAAATTAGTTTAGCACAAAAAAATTATAATTGTCTAAAATGTTAATTTTATAAGTAACACACTTAGTAGCATTAACACAGCTTTTTGAATAATAATATTTGGAATCTTTAAATTCATATGTATTATATAATTATCTTGGATACTAATTTTAATGATATTAGTTGATTTATTAAAAAACATTAATGGATTTAAAGTCATTCCAAACATAAATATGACCATAAAAAATTGTATTAGAGGAAAACAATGAATATAGGTTTTCAATAAACTATCATATTAATTTACCTTCCAAAAATATTGGGAACAGAATTTTATGTTCAAATAATATATTAAAATTCATGTGGTCATTCAATAAAATTTTATTTTTGATCCTAGTTTTTTTTATTTTTGTTGATAGAATTTGATAATGAAAAGATCATAAAAAATATAATTTTCAAAGAAACTATATATTTTGATGTAAAAGAAGAATTAAAAAACATATAAATTATTATTATGTATTTTTTTATGTGCGGAATGAAAAAATAAATATTATATTATGAAAATAAATTTCACTTTTTTATTAATATAATTTAAAATAAAACAAAACACATAATGAGACTCAGTTTTCTTTAAAATATGTGTTTTAAATATTAACTAATATTAATTATTTATCTTTTTAATATTTATTAGTATGCGATATTAGTATTTATTAATGATTTATTATTATTTTCCCATTATTATTTTTTGGTTTATATATATTGGGTGTTTCCTATGTGAATTTTATAGAACATAATATGTATTTGGATGACTTCACAATCTCAACCAATTACACCAATTAATCTCGTTAACCATATCAACAATTTAACAGTTTCTATTAATAAAAAAACTTATGATTTATTTATTAAATGTGCAACTATATATTTATTCTCTAATGTATAATAAATTTTTAACAATGTTTTTGAATGAATACCTAGTGGTTCTCCTATTAGTTTATGCATATCCCACAAATAATGAACCCACAAACACTATTAATTCTTTATCAACACTAATTAAATGATACAAACTCTAAAAAACCTTGAGATGTTTTTGTATATACTTTACCACATTCTAGTTCTTTATTCACGAATTTAAAATGAATCAACTAAATAAGTCAACTATATTTGAAATATTTTTCCATTTAAAATCCATGATCTATATCAATATTCAAAAATTCGATGAAAATGGATTGCTTCAATGTATATAGACTTAGATTAAAGTTATAGTACCTTCTCATTAATCTATCTAACATAGTATCCCATGGGTATCATTATCAGCTTCACCTTTCTCTTTTGAATGTAATCTGCAACCAACCAGATCATTTCATGTTTCTTATAGGTGTCATAAAAACATGAAATATGTTACAAAACATATTCCAAGGATTTATATAACATGAATGAGATCCTTCATCATCAATCCGCCAAAACATACATATATTATCACATTGATCGTCCCCTTTTCGAATACTGTAAAATTAATATCCTCAAAATAAATATTTTTGATTTTAAAAATATAATTATCAAATAATTATAGTTAATAAAAGTGAACAAAATTTCTTTGAATGAAATTCCTTTCACCACAATAGAATCAAACATCTAGTTACACATGATTCTTTCAATAACCGATTATGTCTACTCTTAATTTTGGGCATATAATTTTTGTTTCATTTATCAATTAAACTCACTATATTAATTATGTAAATTTAATTATAACTATTTATATAAATCAATATCATCATCAAGTCTCACTCTTATAAATAAACCCCATTTATATAAACCATCCTGAGAACCATTTGAACCGTCATGTTTTTAACAACCAAATAAAAAGTCTCATAGATGTATATATAATCCATTTTTAAAAAAACATACAAGAAAATTTACTCCATGTACTACTATCTACTATATATTTCATCCATTAATTGTTAAACATATTTATGGTAATGATTTCTCTCCATATTATATTTTTTTCTCCATTATTTTCGAACATGTTAGTTACAAATTTAATTTCTTATCTTTATATAAAACTGACTTGAATATTTCAAATAGAAATCAACTTCCTTGACAATGGGAAATAATATTTAAATGAGAAGAAAATAATTTATATTACTTCTATATATATAAACATGGGCATGAATCCATGTCAAAATCCAAAAAAGTTATTAAAACATTGATTTATCCTGAACAACAAATTCTTTAGCATCATGTTATTGATCTCTTATGAGAGATTCCCCAATCCTAAAGATTTATATTTCTTCTATCCTTTAAAACCCTTTGGAACATGAATTTTATCCAAAAAATAGTTTTTTAGTCTACTATTTCCTAATCTAGAATACACCATGAATTTTTTAGAACCTACACAACATATAGTTTAATATTTAACCAAACTTTAACTTGAGATGATATGTTGTTCTCATAAAAAATTTCCACTTAGTTTTGATCATTTAATAATAACCCTATTTTGAAAATTCCATTTTTGATTTTGAAATTTTATTCTGATTTATTATTCTAAATCTAGAAACTAAATTCTTCATTACTATACCATTAAAATAAACATTTTTTTACTTAACCTCTAGATTGTCTCATGCATTGGAATCTTGGAGTCATAGGTGGGTGAACCGTAAAGCATGAGATTGGATATTTCAAATTTCCATTTATAAAAGAAAGATTTACATAGTACCATCCAAAAAATGATGATGGAATCAAAGAAACGTTGTTGGATGCATACTTAAAACCTTCCACATGACACTCATTTATAAATATACTATAAATTATGATTATTTTTAATAACTTGACTAGATTTAAATTCATCTTATGTACGAGACCACTTTTTTATATACATCATGTAATCGTCATCTCAATAAATATGATTTTTTAGTAATACCTCTAGAAATATATTCTTATTTACTACCCTTCTTTATCAAACATCAAGAATTTTAGTTATATTTATATTTAATTTTGAACCATGGATCTTCATTGGATGAGGATTTTTAGTACCTTAGAACTTTTATTATGAATGAATACCATCAAATTCCATGTTTCATCATTGATGACTCCAATATATTATCATTATCCTCTACCATAAATAACCAAATCTACCACATGTTATTACATATAAACCATCTATAATTTATAATGTTTTGGATTCCTAACTTATTATTTTAATGAGGAATTATATTTATTTCAATTTAGAAATTATTCATATATTATGTAAATCATAAGATTGAAAACCTAGAACAAATCTAGAGTATAATACTGACTGAAAATTATTTTTTATTAAGAAAACACTTTTGAGGGAAAAGTGAGAAACCTTAAGTTCCAACAGACACAAACAGCAACAAACAGAAGATCAGAAACACCCTCACCCAAGCACAGCAGCATCCGCCAACTCCAGAGAAGGACCACTCGGTGATCCCATTCAAGCATGGTCCCTCCCGATGGCAATCCATCCCTCCGTATCCACCACATCCCTAATGGCCTGCAGAGGAACAAGCAGCATGCTCCAGCCCGACCGAGCCGAACTGACCCTTCTGTATTCCTCCCACAGCCAGAACGAAAACTCAACACAGCATAAGTTAAGAAACAAGTAAACTAGAATCATTGAACACCAGATGTATTTTACCAGAGTCAGTGACTCTGAACAGTTTCCAGGATAAACTAGATACCTGGAGGAAAGTATCTCCCGTTATTAGGTCTTCAAAGGAGGAAGTTAGTGAATTCCAGACCTGCATATATTCCTCAAGGCTGATCAACCCCTTATTAAAACCTCCAACCAGGATCGAGTCCTGTTTATCCACCCAAGCATACTGGTCCTCCTTAAGCTCCACTTCAAGGTTCCTACCCATAATCTTGGATGCATATTCTTCCAAGGCGTTGAGATACAACACCTGTTCTGACACCATATCGCCAGAGCTTAGGACCAAATCCAGGGACGGATCATGTTGTCAATCTGCCTTTTGGTTATACCTGGCCTCCTTATCTATCTTCTCCACCAAAATTTTCTTTGCTGAACGGGGTCTTCATAGGAGGAGGTAAGGAAGAGTAATCCTTTCTACCCTCCTACCCCGCTTCTTCCTGACCCTCCTCAAACCCGATTCTGTTTCGGAGAGACTTCTACAGACCATGTCGCATTCATTTCCCCTTCCACCATCCTCATACTCTGAACAGGGTTTTCCCTTAATCCGACCTTCCAACAAAAACCCACCATCACTCCCCCTGTTGTCCTTACCATCCTCAATCCAGGTAGATGGTTCAATTCTATGTTCATCCTCAGCCAGCAATCCATACCTGTTTCTCAAAGCGACTGTACTCCGGACTGAAGAAAAAACCCCTAGCAGACAGGCAGCGCTCAACTCCCTTGCATCTTCACAGTTAGACTGAGCCTGCACCTCCACACCGGTCCCTACCAGATTTCTAGGAGCACCATCCAGGTCCGACCCTACCCCATTATTCCCTTCCATCCCCAATACACAATTTCTCTCAACATCTGATCCCTCCAGGGAGGCGGGTTGCTCAAAACCCCTGCCCATATATTGAGGTTGTGGGTTCAGAGACTCCCATCCTCGGGCTGGCACACAAATGGCCTCTGACCTGGAAGGCTCACCTGCAGGCAGAGAGGAGCTCCCTAACGCCCCCGCCGTAGGACCCCGGTCCTGTAAACTCATGCTACTCGATGCCTGAACACCACCCAGATCCTTTTTGGGGTCATCAACCACCACCTCCACCTGAGACACTGGCTCCTGGACACCCCGAAGTGGCAACTACGGTCACTAGTATCCACCTGACTCTCTTGTGTCCTCAGATAGAGCATAACAGGCCCAAAATCGATACCAGTACAAGCCCCATGACCTTCAACATGACCAGGGGCACCCTTGCTCCCCGAAGAAGCCTCAGCCGCCACCGTTGCAGCCCGTTTACGACAGTCCTCCACACGGTGACCCTGTCTATGGCAGAATGAACAGAACGAGGTCCACGATTCATAGAAAATACTTTGCACATACCTGTACTTCCCATCAATCACGATCCATACCTTGTCGGGTGGAGGGCGGGATAGTTCCATTTCCACACAGATGCGCGCTACGATTGGATGCACCAAGGCATCGGTCTTCCAATCTGCACAAAGGAAACGGCCTACGGAATTGCCAATTGAATGAAGGAGAACTGGGTTCTGAAATGGGAGTGGTAACCCTGGAAGTTGAATCCATATTGCTGACGAGGAGGCGTCACGATTTATATTCAGATCGAACGTCCAGTGATGTAAATGGAATGAAAACCTCCTAACAGATCTTCTAGCACGGGACCAAGCCAAAGCCAAGTCGTCTTCATCCGCGAGACAAACAAGAATTTGGCGCGGTCTAAGGAGACCGACAACCGCACAGTGGTTTAGACCCCATTCCTGATTCACGAACTTTTCGAACACCTCCACCGGAGGTATTTGTCGAGTGATCTTCACAACCAGAGCTGTGGATAGATGCGACAAAGCTTCAAGGAATTATTTAGAAGAAACCGGAACAACCAGATGACCGTTGCAGAGGCCAGGTACCTTTGGGGAAATGTCAATACTGGGTAAAAAGGAGCGCCTTCTGTGTACTGCATCCCGAGGAGGAGGAGGAGGAAGAGCCTGCCCCTCCCCCGGACGGGGAGGGGCCATCACCGCCGCCATGCTACTAGGGCATCGCCGCCGCCGAGAGCTAGGTCACCGCCATGTGTTCTCTCCAAATCTAGAGTATAATACATTCATCACTTAATAACATAAGTTATAGAGAAATTCATGAAAAAAAGTTATAGTTGTTTTTCTCTAGGAATACATTTTGAATTCTAAAATTACTATTTAGTAATATCTTTCATCCATCTCTCATTTATCAATTATTATAGAACCAAATGTTTGTTTTTATTCTTGAACTCTACAACAAATAGAGAAACTAACATTATATAGCTATCCTATAGAGATAATGTTATTACTTAACAATGGAATATATTTCACTCCTTGAAATTAAAAAACTCATTATTCCATTTTAAATATTGAAATACAACCCTTGACTCTAATATCAAGAGAGTCCCTATCCAAAATGTATTATATGTTGTATCCCCATGAAGTATGATTCCTCATATTTTCACCCTCAAATATTGAGTGGAAGGAAGATCTAGAGTATATAATGAGAAAATCATGTTGATTAGTGACACAAAAAAAATATCGCATTCTTCATTTAATATAGTGTTTGTGGTTTCTGTTGTTTATGATTACCATCAAATAGTGAATATTAACTCAAAATAATATTTATTCAGATGGAATTTCATACCATAAACCAAGCAGCACTTATGGGAACCATCTTCTCAGGTAATATTTATTTGAATCCAATTCCATTTTACTTTCTTCTAACATAATTATAGTCGATAACATCCCCTAAAATATATATTTTATATGTTTATAAAATATTATTGAATCAAATTTTGGTGAATGTACTCGATTAGAATAAGATACTTAACAATTCAGATCATTATGCCTATTATTCAACTTGACTTACTCCCCTTGGTACAATGACAACTAAATAATCTTATAGTGATGGTGGTATCCTTATTTTCCACATTGTGTTCCAAGATTCCACCTTCAATGGTCAAATACTATATATAGTGCACTGGAATCCATTTATGGAATCAGCTACTGACTTTCCATTCTATATCAATATACCAGAAAGCCTCCTCTATAAGAAACCCTCTTCCATTACAATTAGTTTACTATAAAAACCAATAAGAGTATTAATATTTATGATGTTGATTTTACATCATGGAAGATTAAATAATCATTCTGGGATAGTGAAAATTTGATCAATACATGTGATTTATTATCCATAATTTCCTATTAATTCTTCTTTATTACATCTTATATGGATCCCATGAACAGAATTCAGGGATCCGTCATCAATTGAAAAAACATTGTTTTTATCTTTTATAATATGAAATCATACAAATAAAAACTCATCCGCCTACACTATACCACTATTAAACGATATAAATTATAAATATATTCAGCATATAATAAATTTTGATTTCCATAATAGGGGTAAAGATATACTTTCTAGAATTATTTGACATAGATGAGGGGAAAACATTACTTCTATAAAAATCTATAAAACACCATGTCTAGGGCATGTTCATATAATACTCTGTAACATACTCACTAATACCAACAACATGGCTCATTGAAACATCTAAAAAACGAAAAATTTGATTCACTTGAAAATAAATAGTAGAAATAAAAGTACTCAAATGACCATACAAAATCAAAACACTCTAAATTATACGTAAAAATACACTTATATACCTATTCTAAAATTGACATCATAAAAATATAACCAAAATATAATTTCCCTAATATATTGTTTGAAGTAAATAATGTATAAATAACAATATAAATATTTTCTTGGTTTTGATGTTAATCATTATACATAAGGGGGTGGCTAGAACTTAATTAATTCTTAAAATTTAAGATTATTACAATACAATAATCCTATAATATATTTTTTCACTCCCAACAATTAAATTTGGAGTTTAACGAGTTTAAAGAATATCACTATCTACCAATATTCAAGAATAGCATTCTTATATATCTTTTATACCAGTGGGCATCATTTTCATCAATTTGACACATCTTCCTTATTAACCAATAATTTTCATGAATTGTGAAAACACATAGAATATCTATTACCCAACAATTAAATTTCATCCTGAAGGTTATTTTTTATCCTTTTTTGTCATAATACATGAGAAATACGCCTAGTTATCCTTGAGAAATAACCCTTACTCATTTCATCTTCATCCAACCACTTCGCCCACATAATTTACAAGGGTATATAGCTAAACACATAATTTGTATTTCATAATTCATTCCCAATGTTCTAGAAATTGGTAAGATTTATTTGTCACTCCAATATCTCCATAAAGGAATCAAAAATGATTCATTCCAAATATCCCATTTTGTTAGTTATAACAACTCAATAATAAAATGTTTTTTGACACCAAAAAACCAAATTCTACTCAAATGGTTGGACCCCCTAAAATTACCCCAATTTATTACACTAATCATGATGCCTTACACACCAAGGCCTGAAGGCCTTATAAACATTACCCCAAAAAAGAACTAATGGGCATTTTAATTTGTTTTTCCCCACTAATACAGTGTTTTTAAAATATCCATCATAGTGTATACTAATGTTTTATTACATGACACCATTAAAATTTTATTCGATTGAGGTTGAAAAATGATTTATTGAATATAAGAACCCACAACTCACCACCCACCTGATAGGGTGGGTGTACAATAAGTAAATATTAATACTAATAATAATATTAATATTTTTTATTATTTAAATAAATGATATTTTCAATAAAAATAATCACAAATAGTACATTAAACATAAAAGTTAATAACTATATTAATCATGCGAAAATTATTACTAAAAAACATTAAATATTATTATTAAAATATAAACTTTTTAATATTAGTCAGCATTATAAATCCTCTTGGTGCATGATGGAAACAAAACAACCCACTTACCATGATCATTGGGTACCAAATGCTATCCCACTGATGAAAAGTGAATCTTTTATTAAAAATAAAATAATGGGAACTATTCTAAACCACCTAATTCTTGATTATAATCACTTACCATGCTGATTATATATATATATAAAGAACATGATAAAAATATTTTGAAAAGAAATTCAAATTTTCAATAAAATCCAATATATTAAAAACTGCCAACCATATATCTTGTCATCTATGAGAATATATTTCGAGAATCACTAAAAAGGGGCTAATAATTAATACCTCAAAATTCTTATCCTATAATAACTAAGAAGATGTTTTAACTTTGAGAAATGACATTTAATATCGCAAATAATTATTTTTTTGACCATAAAATCAATTTCATTCACTAGATGGTGTGATTATAAATTTTTCCTTGAAATGGAATAATTAATAAAATATTATCCCAACACTAAATTCCATCATTTGAATCATTCCACTAGTCTAGTAAAGAGTTCCTCGATTAAGTTTTTGGCTTGCAACCTATGTAAATTTTATATTTGAAACACCCTAATCTTTTATATGAGGCACCTATATCTATCCCCAATTCCTAATGGGTTTCATATTGAAATCACACCTATCAATATATATATATTTGAATATCCTACTCCCCATTGGGGGTAAGTTCATTGAAATAATATATATATTGATCAACACTATTGGAGGTTCAATATATTAACCAATTACATCATTGTTTATAAGAAATACTTGAATTCAGAAGGTATATCAGAATATATTTTATTTACTACCCTAGGATACCTGTATATGGTACCATATTTATCATCTATATGGAAGTACCAAAATGTTTAACATAATAATTTTGCTGTATGAAGACATTTTCCCTGACCATACTCTTAAATAATAGCCCATATTCCGTTGAAAACATTTAAAATTAAGAATTTCATCATGAAACATTAACCAATTCATTATGTAAATTTTTAGTAACTTAATAATTTCAGCACAAAATAATAATTTTCAATTTTTTCATAATCAACCACAACACTTTATAAAAATTATTACACAAAAAATCTTTTTACACAACCCTTTCACAATAACTAATATGATACGAAATGAAATACAATGATTCAAAAAAAATTATTCTTGTCAAAATAATTTAGAATTTATTAAAAAAATATTAAAAATCCATATGATTTTAATACACAAATGAATCATTATAAGTATGTGTAAATTTTATATATTTTGGGTTGAGTTTGGAATCCCATTGAAAATTAGTCGATTTAAACCAAAAATGGATTTGGAAATCCAAAAATTTGTCCCACTATCATCCTGATAAAAAATTTAAGAAATATTTATATATTACACAAGGATGCACCTCATTTCACATTTCCTATAATTTATATACATGTAATACTCCCAGTCAATTAGATTCATCATAAATGAAATAAGAGATAATTAAAAAAATATTCATACATATCCCTAATTTGTGTAACATATATAGAAATGTTCTTTTTGATAACACCAACACTATAAAACCCAATAATGGTCAAAAAATAGGTCCAATCCTTATATCATTACCTCAATAAATTCATTGGAATAATAGAATAAGAACACACTCTGAAGAGGGTTTGGTATAAACAAAATAAATAAAGTTGACAGTCTCAGATCATTCAGGTAAATAATGATGTATTAATCCACTCTAAATGATACCACCTAAATAATAATTAATTAAATATATTTATCCAAGATTATATATTTTATATTGAATGTTTAGGGTTGGTGTTACGACTGATTAAGATTGACCCACTTAAAAATATATTTCAATATACATGATAAATTATATAGTTGACATGAGTTAATAGTATAAATATCAATATAATAGTAATAGTCAAAATTTAGTTTAAAATATTTCCTCATATTAGTATTAATTTGAATCATCATACTTTTAAAATATAATTCATTAAATTTGAAACCTAATATTCAATGAAAACAAATTTTGTTTTTATAAAAACACATTCTAATTAAATTGAATGACCATGATAAAAAATAACTATAATCAAATATTTTAAAAAATGATTCATTAAAATATCCTATTATTAATGAAATTATTTTTGAGTGATCATTTTATTTTCCAAATAAATAGTACCCATTTTAATTATAATCAAAATTTAATATATTCCCCATTCAAAAATAACACATATAACTTGTAAATACATCAACCCAAAATTTTAAATTGAAAAATTATAGATACCAGGACATAAAAATTTGGTTTTTCTTATATAAATATATACTTTTAAAACATTTTTGATAAAAATATAGATGCGCATGGATTTTACATCATTTTAAATGCGTTAACAAAATAGTTAATGTTTAAAATTACTTCTAGAATATAAATGTTTATTTTTTCTGATTTTATATACATATATATTATTACAAAATATAATATTCATTTTAACCAGAAAAATTATTTAGGAATAAATTACTCTAAATAGATCTATTGATTTAAAATCACCAAAATAATATGGAAGAAATATCAATTGGTCATATTAGATACATAATAAAATATAACGCATCAATGACTTTTGATCATGCCATTAATAAAAAATAATGACATAGTAATCATTATAAATCAACATCAAATAATATACAGTAAGAATGTAATGAATAAATAATCATAGATAATGAATTAATATATAATGAAATTTTAACGTACAATATAATAAAACATAGCATACATTGAGACAATGTACCAATACATCATACATAAATGAATCTATTATCTCATTACCCAATCTTTTATTTGTAACGCCTTCTAGTGTATTGAGGGGGTGATATCTTATCCCCCATTCATAATAAAACATATCTCATTCATTGTTTTAGGAATAAATTAAGTAATACAAAATATTATTATTTAACCCATACCATTATACGAGAATGTATTTGACAAATAGATATCATAATTACAAGTATCTAAAAACATATCAATCCATATTTCAATGATAATTTATTTGGTTTATAATGATGATATATAAAAGAATGGAATAGTTTTTTTAAGTCGAAATTTATAATAGTAAATATATTAATATAGATATATGGGTCAATAAACATTAGTAATATTTTTAAGAAGTATGGTATTCACAATACCAAGTATAAAGAAAGAAATTATATGAAAAATTATCCAAATAGATATGTGATTATAAATAATGAAATATGATGTGTTGTATTTAACCTTTTATAGACATTTCTTAACAAGAAAAACACAAATATATATGTATTTGAATTATGAATTTAATGATTAATTCAGTATAATATCTACTAATGAAAATTATATGATAATAGGGAATAAAATATATAAATTGTTTATTGGGTTGAATATAAATTTGTAGAGGCATAGATGAAAATATTTTAATACGATTAGGGGAAATTACATATGATTTTAAACATTTATTCTATTTTATTCAGGTGAGGTTCAAATAAAAAATTAGAATACAACATTTCAATGAAATTTTAATTATATATGAATATTTCTATAAGAGATTTTTTTATCGAATTTAATGATAATAACATGATATAGTAATAGATTACCGATAAAAAATAAATCATTTTATTAATTTTTATAAGATATAACAATAAATTTTTAATTATATATAAATTATTCTTGAAATAAAAGTATATAGTAATAATAAAATCAATAAATGAAATTAATTTTTTTTTCTGATTGAGAAATATTAAAATTTCAAAAAATATATACATAAATTTGAGTGGAATGACATAGATATGGGATTAATATTTCATTTAAATTTGTTGACCATGAAATTTTATCTTAAGAAACGTCATATCAGTTGATATTTTAATTAATTAGAGATAAAAATAAGAAAGACCTTTTAGTTCCCAAAATTTTAACAATAAAACAGATTAGGTGTATTTAAATACACACTAGATAAAAATTATTTAAATTTAAATTTTATTCAATGGGAATCATATTAGAAGGGATATAGTGAAAACCTATTATGTACATGATAATTTATATGAAATTATGTATTAAAAATTAGAATATTGGGAATAACTATAATTCTGTAACATTGTAGGGTAAATACTATATGTAACACTCATATAATACAATAAAAAACAAAATAAAAAGACAATTAAGATGTAAATTAATCCAAATAGATTATGTTGTGATAAGAATGATTATAAAAATTATTGGAAATGAGTAAATTAATTCAAGATAAAATATAAAAATTACTATAAGAAAATTACAAAAAAGAAAGAAAATAATTATTCAAATGTAATGTGAATATAGTTTCATCAAAGTATGGTTAAAAGTAGATAATTTCTTTAATAACTATATTTTCATATATATTATTATAAGTTATTTCCTATAAATTGATATGATAAAACACACTTGGATTTAAAGGTAATATTTCGTTTGAAAAAGATATACATTATAAAAAATTTAAAAATATTAAAAAATTCATTTATTTTATTCCTCATTAAATTAACCTATATCTCATTATAATCTTATCACAGAATGGGATAGCATTGGAACATTCACAAAATATAGTGTGATCCAAATATTATTATTTGGAAAAATTAAATAAATCTAATAACGAGATAAATCATATCAGTCAATTTAAAAAAATGAATTAATAAAGTGGAATTGACTTGAATAATCATCCATAAACATGGAATATTGTAGAAATTACCATATAAAAATAATGAAAAAAAATGTAATCTTTAGAATTTGTGACAAGAATAAAACATTTTATTATAAATTAGAATAATAAAATTTTAAAAAAAAGTCATAAAAAGTGTTTTATAATAATTTTTAATGAACTCAAGCATTGAATCTCAGGATATAAAAGAATTACATGTTAGAGTTAGATATATATAAATCTGATACCACTAGTCATATATTAATATTTTATTAATATTCATACCAAATTGAAAATAAATCATACAATGAAAACATATATGAAACCCTTATATGAGGGAAATGATTTAAAAAAATGTCAAAGAGTTAATATAGAAGAAAAAAATTTATGTTAAAAAAATAAGAGTAGTAAATTATATTAGATTTCCATATTTATGGTATAAAATTAAAAATAGATTATAATATTATGAATTGGAACAGTAGTTAAGGGAAAATATAATTACAAAATTGGGCAAGTGTTGGGAATAAAATATTCCTTAAAATCAAGAATAAGTGATTTTGATTCATACAATTGTAGTAATGACATGAAAACACATAAAAATTAATAGGTTAACCAAATAATAAGATATATATAGAATTATACAAATTTAACATTGGGGAATTTATATATATATATAAATAAATTTGAAATTTATTATATACATATATTTCGAATATTTTGAAAAAAAGAAAACTATTCGAAGGTTAATAATTAATTAGTCTTAAACATAGATAGAGAAGTAAAATTAAAATAAAATTAATAAAAATATTATATATTTATATATATATATATATATATATTAGATTTTTTCCGTGAAAGATAAAAAGGGAATTAGAGCACAAACTAAAATAGATTCAAATGATAAGTAGTGTCCCCTTCCCTTAAGTTACATTTTTCATCTAATAATCCTCTAATATTAGTAATAAATAAACATCATATGATAATATATTACATTTGTTAATTTTTAATTTTCATTTAAATATTAATAATTTATTTATTGTCTTATATCATTCATATTTTGAATTATTTTGTTATTCTAGTAGTATTGGTTTGTTTGTGTCATAAATTAAAGCTGATATAGTATAATATTATTTCTAAAAAATATATTTATAATTATTTCAATAGATTAATAAGTTTACTTTTATTTATTCTTTTCATTAAAGTACTATAAATTTTTTATAGCTCAATAATTACTGAAAAATAATTATAAATAATGAAACACATATTAGGAATTTTGGTTTTATGTGATTCAAAGGATCATAATTTAAAATGTTGAATGTAATTAGTTTTATCTATATGTCATAATTACCTAATTTTAAAATTGGATTAAATATTAAAATTATCTATGAATATAAATTTTAGTGACTTGGTTAAAAATATGTAATAGATGATGAATAACCCTATCCATATATACCAATTAGAAAAACTATTATCGAAGGAATATTTTCATCAAATTTAAGATTGATTTAACTTGTTATAAGAAAAATACACTATTAATTTATAATTTTATCATTATATTATTATTAAATACTTTTCTGTATCAATAATAATAAAAATCTATAAGAAAATGATAAAATATATGAAATATTCATGAATAGAAATATTACCTTCATCTTTGAGGTGGTGTTGTAGGTATGTTACTTATTTAAGATGGTAATGGTTATTTGAATATAACATTGACCCAAAAAATAGTTTGATGTTTTTGATGGGTGATCTTGGAAGATAATAAATAATGAATGATGATTTTCCTTTTATGAGAGTGGGTGATAGAGGGATGTATTTATTAGTGAAATATAGGGGTTCTTCTAATAAATATCAATGATTTATTAATTATTTTGAGGATTATCAATTACATAATAGTGTATTATAAAAAAATAATTTTATATTTGGAAGTAGATTTGATGGTTTTAAATGATAATAAATTATTTTTTAATAAATTATTTCTCTCATTAAATATGTTTCATTTCATGGAAACTTATTATTGATTATTAAGTCATTTTTTATCATAATAAATTTAAAATAATTAAAATATTTTAAAATCATATATGGTTTTTGAGAAGTACGAGGTGAACTAGATTACTTTATTATTATAAATGTCATGTTATCTTGATAACAATAAAATTAAATTCTATTAATCTAGACAAATAAAATGTTCATATTTTCATTTTACATCCAACTTTTAACTATTAATTAAGTTATCACTCAATTTATTAGTTTCCAATTATGGTTCTTAGAATTTATTTCTTATAAAAAATTAACCATTATTATAGTTTCATTATTTTGAACATAATTTTTAATTATTTTGATACATTTATATAAGAATTTTATTACAATAAAACATTACATATAATGTAAATTCCTCAATCCTTTTAATACTCTAATGTATAGGTTACTATTCTAGAAATCAAATATCTAACTATTACATTATTGATATATTATAGTCACATTCATATTTTTAGTCTTATAAATATTAAATAATCAATTAAATATTCTTTTAATTAGTGCCTTCTCATGTATTTCACAATTCATATCTTATTAAAAAATTAGAAATGTTCTACTTAGTTATATGATTTGATCAATAATTTTTTTATCATAATAATTATTTTGAAGATATAATGTATTCATAAAATAAATAAATGTATTTCATATGGTGTTCATACTTTATTTGTAATATTATGATCCTAAATATATAGAATTTTGGTTTCTTATATAGTTCCTAAGAACCAAAATCATAGTTCTGGTGTTAAAAACATTCATTAAACCATAGTTTTGGTACAAGATAACCCTCCCTATAATTAATAAATTCACATAAGTTAGTCTTTACCACTAAATTAAATTCACAATTCCAAGAAAAACCAAATTATGTCTTTTATGACCATTTAAATAAGCATCTTAAATTAGAGAACATGTGAACATTTATCTACAGTTGAACCCCACTAGTATTTCTTATGGGTGTCTTGTAAGTAATATTCATCCTCACAACTAGTGAAAAGAAACATAAAAAGGGATGATTGGATATTTTTATTGGTGGGGTGTTTAATACATTTCTGAAAAGGATAAATCATAATCATATGATAAAATATGAGAGGGGAAAATATTTAATTAAAAATAACAATGAACAGTAATAGTTTTCTATAATAATGGATTGAAACACATGTCATATTAAAATATAAAACATATACCACAGAAAAAAGATCATGGAAATATGATAAAACAATCATTTTAATTTTTTAAATCAAAATCATAAATATATTGCATGTAAATCATTGAAAGTATCATATTAAACTACAACACTAATATATTAATTGAAATCATAAAATAGTAAAGAGAAAACGAATAATCATTTTACATAACATGGAGGAGTATTAAAAACTAATTGATCCCAGTAGGGGAGAAGGGATCACATCCCAATTAACAAAAACATTATGTAGAAGGAATCCAAACATGATCCCAAGAACATAGACTAGTTGACATTACTTCATGGTTCTTATAACATAATGGGAGCATGCATCACATCATGATTCCCGTTGTGTATTGGATTAATCGTCACTTCCTAGATCACATAGTTGAGTCTGCAAAAATAATATATTCCCAAGATTATCTCATCATATATAAAACCTTAACCAATGCATTCAAGATAAATATTGTAATCCCCAATATTTTACGATATTATTTTTTGTATTTATAACCTAATTTGTTCAATTTCATGATACACATGCAACACATAACCCTAAAACATAAAATATTATAAAAACATTAAAATGAATTCAATTATTAAATATAGATATATTAGTAAAATAGTTTACATTATTAATACAAATTTAGGGATAAAATTTAATTTCTATAGATAATTTACAAAAAAAAATTATTTTATGTTTAAAAAAATTAATTAAATAAATATTATTTTATAAAATAATTTTTTTTAAATTAGGTTTTAAATGGAATTTATTTATACTATAAAAAATAAAATATGTTATCTTTCATTCTATAGTCATTATTGAGTAATTAATAATTATATTTTATTCATAGAAGATATATGGCTTCTAAAATTGTTTTTATGAGTCTCGTACGATTATATTAAAAGTATTTTTTAACTTATTATTAAAATTAAATATAATAAAGTGAATTTTATATTTGTTATAAAAAATTTCCAACTATAAAATTGGAATAGTTTCATTTTTTTGTAAAAAAATTAAGTTATGAAGAGAAATATTAGTTATTATGGTAAATCAGTAAGTTTTTCATGGAATGATTTTTTTTCCAATATCATTATTTAAAATTAAATTGAAATATTTTTAAATTAATCAAGTCAAATTAAGTTTAAAATATTTTTTCAAAAAATATTATTTGTTTAATTATTATTAATTGCTAAATAAGTTTTATAAAACATAATTGTTAAGAACTAAATTATTTACAAAACAATTTATCATCACAACATATGTTTTAATTTAAAAGTTAAATATGGGAAATTATGACATTATATTGTATTAAATAGAGTTAAAATTATTATTTATCATGTAAACATTATTTTTGAAGTGTCACCATAGTTTACTTTTGAAAAAATTATTGCTATACTTAATTTGTAATCATGATTAATACATGATAAAATTGGTAATCTAATGTGGCGTGAATTTTACTAAATCAATTCAACTATTAGACAATATTTAATACCGTTTATTGGTTATAAACACATATATACACATCTCATAAATTGTTTTCAACAAACTATCATGTAATTTCATTTTTAAAACTTTACAAACATTTTTTTCAATGATTTTTCCCTCCATTTCACTAATAAAAGGAGATCACTTACCCCATTTTCAGGACACACCCATAGTTTGAAATTATATTAAAACTATACCCAATTTACTTCTTATAGATACTCTATACTTTTTCCCCTAGCATAAAAAATGTTTCTAAATTCCTTCATTTCCAAACAATACATTAAGGGAAGATCAAAATTCTAAATTTAAGTATTACAAATCATTTTAATTACATTCTTGGTCCCTCCCATCCAACTGCCTCGAAACCATTATATCAACAAAAATATAATTATATATATATATATATATATAATATTCTGAAATTTTAATTATGTCTATTGTAAATCCATTGTCAATTATCAACCATTTCAATCAGAAAAATGAAAACATTATTGTTGTGAGGGGCATACTACCACCCATATGAATCATATGTTACTTTTATCCTCACAAGAACTCAAGGTTGTTTCTCAAAATAGATTTTTTTAATACATGTATTCTTTAGGTATTGTTTTATATAATATAAAAAAAATATTAATTATATTTTTAAATTGAGAAATCAATAATCATTATAAAACTTGCTGACTTAAACAATATCTTAATGTAGAAAATCGATTTATTTATAAGTGACAACTTACATTTCAATTATAATATTATTAAAACACATCAAAAAATTAGATTCATAAACATAATAAAATATAAATAACATCATTTTAATTTTTTGATATGAATATTATAATAAAATGATCTCCTCTATGACCATACTGACACATAATTTATAACATAATCTTGTTGGGTAAATTTTATCACCAGGATAAAAATGTTATAAATTTATAAATGTATTGAAATAAAAAAATAATATTGGATATTATTATATAAATAATTAATTTTTTAGATTGGTTTTGTATGTGTTAAACTCATTAATATAGTTATAAGTATTGATTAATAAAATGAAACATTTTCAACAACAATTTCATCAGAAAGAAGCAGAATCAAAACACCTCTAGAATAAAATTGATTTTTTGCACTATTATAAAATATAAATTAACAAAACTTTTATGATATTTGAATAATTATTTTTGGGATAAGATTGATGAAAATTACTGCTATTATGGGACTTCTTCAAAATGATCGTGATTACTCACAACCGATATTAAAAAATACTATAAAAATAACTAATATATATTTATAGAACCATAATAATGGAATATTTTAAAATTTTATAAACATGTATAATGTTTTAAAATAAGTGATTAGGAATTTTCTTTTTTATAATGGTTGTTTTAATTAGTTCAACTAATTTGGAATTATAGGAAAGGTTTTTGAGTCTCAAGTATAATTTCCCGAGTCATATTTATTTCTATAAACCATTTTTTCTAATAATTTTATATTAAATCCCATTTAATATATTTTTTATCATTATACTATAATGTTTCATGATAATTATTTATTATTTAAAACAATTATCCTTCAAGGGATTTATTGTAATTTTTTTAAAATTTCTAAAGGGTTTCATTATCTCATTTTGAAATCTATGAGGCGTCTATTGTATTATGCACCATCAATTACTATAGATGATTTTATTAATTCCTAATGAATTAATTTTTATATATTTCTTAAATTATGGAGGTTTTGAATTTACATGTAATTTTGATTATTAAAATTTACATTAATTCCAAATATAAAAAATTTTTAAGGGTTTTTGTTAACTCAACTCCCTACATTTTGTTATATTGCATCTTCCTAAACATCATTCATAGATAATTTTTTTCACCCAAAATTGTATCTATTTGTATACTATCTTCTTATAAATGAAAAATCACACATTTGATTATAATGATTATATTTATTAATTTCATTATAAAACGAATGTCATTTTTGAGAATAAGGATCATCCTCTTAAATTATATTATTCCCAGATTTTTATTTATTTTACATCACTGTAATAAAAATATTTATAATAGGAAACATAATTATATTTTATCTCATGTTACCTTTATATTTAACATATCAATTCTTTTCAAAGGATTCATTAATAAATATTTTTACCATGAAGGTTTTTAAAAAGGTTATTTCAAGTATATAAATATAATTTTAATCCATTCAAAATAAAATTCTTTTTATTCCACTTATTCATATTTTAAAACAACCCTTATGTTATTTAAAAGATATATTATAGAAGTTTTATTTTTAAATGTAATTTTTTTTTGAAAGGATTCTCCTTACCTTTTTGAAACCATTATATATTTTTTAAGTATCAATTATTGATAAGTCATTTTAAAATTTAAATGTATTAAAAATTATTTGATAAATTTATATTTTATCATTAATTATATAAATATCTCTCAAAATATTTATTTTTTATTTTTTTCATTTTTAGAAAATAAATAATCATGAAAATGATTTCTTTCTAATGTGTAATGTATCTTCATCATATAACCAATTTAAAAAATTGTAATATAATGACCCTATTACATTTTTTAAACATGTTTACCAATTTATCTCAAAAGGGTTAATTTTAATGGATTCTATTTTTCATTTATCACTCATTAACAGTACTTATAAAATAACTTTTATAGGTGAATCTGATTTTTTTGTATCAATAATTTCCATGAGTGTGGTTAATTTTTTGTGATACCCTCTTTAATTATAATGTAATCTATTTTTCATTCAATGGGATATTTATGATGCGATAAATAGAAACTATATTTTCTCCCATTTATTTTAAAGATATATTTAATTATTGATGTATATATAGCACATATGTATGGTTGATGATGGAGGAGGTTCAATATCAACCTCTAATGTATTGGTTATGTTATTATACCTCATGTATTACATTTGTTTTGTGTAAAATCGTTGAAAATTAGATAGATATATACAAGAATATATTGTAACATGATTCAAATTATCCTTGTTTATAGGATTAATCGTGAACACATTTAAAATTAGATATGTTAAAAGTATTGAGGGTATTCATGATGAAATTTTTTATGCCTTTCCGAAAAACTAATGAGAACTCGATGAGGTTAGAAATATTCAAAATTTTATGAATACATTTTCTTTCCAGTATATAATAATACAATTTCATATGCTTATGTTATTATCTATCAAACATATTTATTATGTCACGTTTCTATATACCATTTTTATGTTTTTCCATTGAAATTATATTCCCTTACATCATGATTTATGGACAAATTTTACTGTTCCATGTTCTTTTCAATAAGATATACCTCCCATGTCATTCTTTACCAACATGATTATGGTCGTACTCATACTAAAATGATTATGTGTTTTTATTTATTAAGTTTTCGATATAAAACTATATTATTATTCCACCCCTAGGTTTGGAAGATATGTCTAACCTCTATGAAGTCTATTAGGGGTCCTCAAATGTTATGAATATGAATAAAGATTCAATAGTAAAATAAATGATGTAACCAAGGTAGTCTATCGTCAAAGACGTGAAACTACCCCTTCTAGGGATTATGAAATTATATTGATAGATTTAATATTTAACATAATGAAATTATTTTAAATAATTATATGATTATCTTGGGTTACATTATTTGGTATTAGAATAGGCTTTATTTTATTTTTCTAGAAATATATTTTTAAATTTTTGGGATAGGATAACATAAATGTTCTAAAAAAATATGGGATATGTTTAAGTGATGAATCTAAGTATATTTTAAAATTTTGTTTTTTGGGAAGTTGAAATTATGTTATTTTTTAAAATATTACATCCTTTTCCAAATAATACAATAGGATACTAGCTATGGTATAGATGTACTTTGGGTTAATAACCCTAATATGGGGTGTTTATAATAAATAAATCATAACATGGTGTGTGATAATTATTCCCAATGTTAAACCTATATTGATTCTAACATGGGATATAATTTGGTTAATTCATATTATATTTATGAATAATAATGAATGATTTTAAAAATAACATGTTTATTTATAAAAATAACAAACAAGAATTTAGATTAAATCCTAGGGGTTAATAAGTCTGGATATTTAACGATTTATAATTACTTATTATATATTAATTGTCACATCCCAGGTAAATAAAGAATAAGACATATTTCATATTTATTAATATTTGTTAATTAAATATAAATTTTACTTTAAAGGGTTTTCTATGTTTGATAGCGTACCCGATAAGCAACAACGGGTTTCTTTGAAATCTTACGATGCAAACTAATAATATATTATTATTATTTTAAATGGTAGTCAACTCCTAGTCATTATATTGCCGGGAATGAACAAAACAAACTACAATATGATTATACATGTTTGTCAAATGTATTTACATTTATTCAATAAAAAGATAGAGGCTAACAATATGAATTACATTAAAAGATCAATTTACAGATTTTTAATAGAGTACCCTTTTTAAATATAGTATTGGTCACATTAATACATTTTACTTGACCAAATAAAATCCATATTTATAATGGGGACATACAAATTTAATTTGTGTAAATTTCTGGAAGTTTTCTCAACAAATTTCATTTTTTAATGAATATTGAAAATATTGTATTTTAATTCAAAACTGCATTTTAATATAGTTTATTTTTATAGTTATATTTTCTTTATAATTAGTTTTAATGTTTAATTAAAATATATTTTTACCATTTAATCCAATGTTGGTCATTGGAATTAATTACACTTTGAAATTAGACATAAACAAGTATCGATCTTTTGATAGTTATTGTTTTATAAAAACACGTTATTCGTTTTAACAATGAGAATTACATTTAAATTCATTAATTTTACTTCTATGTTTATAATTTGGTAAATAAGTCATAATTTTTTAAATCGGAATATCAAATATATCATCGGCTGAATTTTTGGTATTTTTCTGAAAAATATGATTTTTTTATGAATAATGAAATCACATTGTATTAGTTAAAAAACTGACTTTTTCAATTAAATAAAATTTTAATGCTGCTTTTGAATTGAATTTCGAATATTTGACATTAATGGTTGTTATTATGAAGTAAAATGTGGTTCAATAAGATGAAAATAATATGTGATGAATAGTATCTTTTGACTTTTATTTACTGCGGTTAACGATAAATATGGTAATTCAAGTAAAAATGAATATTATAATAATTCAAAATTACCTTAACACTTGTTCTAACCATATTGGATTAGTAATGGCCGAACATGGGCATCTTTGGGTCTATTTTGGGTCCCGAGGGAGCCACATATGAATGATAACGACACTTTAGATTAATCAATTTAATGTAAAGGAAAAAATTACATTGACAACAATCTTTTAGTAAATCAATTTGTATATGGTGTTATATAAATTATATTTTGGACTATAAATATTCATTAGAAAGCTAAAAATATTTACTACATCATTTTATCATTTAATAATTTTTATACATCACATAAAATAAATTATTTATTACACAATAATGAGGTAGTATTTACCTCATTAATAAAATATTTAAATAAATAAGATTATAAATATTAAAATAACATAAAAAACATGTCTAATTCCTATTGGATGATATTATTTCGACTTTGATTCTTCATATCATAGACTTTAAAGATTTTTGGACCTTTAAAAACAGAATATCATTATATAATAAAATAATAGTTTCACACTTTCCTAAAGGGCCCCACCACCCCTTATAAAAATAGACCACTTCTAACCAATTCCTCACACCTATCAATACTTTTGGATCATCCAAAATCTTCCAAATTAAGGTCCCTACATCCCTTTCCTCCTCCAAGAAGCATTACTTTATCCAGAAGGCACTTCAAGAATGCCTTTGGTTCAAACCAAGGGAGTTACCCAAATTAAAGGTAACGGTTTCTCTTAAATTTTTTTGTTTTATTTAACTTATAAAACCCCTAAAATATTTTTATTACTTTTTTTGTAACAAAACCAGTATCCTAAATATACTAGAATGTTATTATTAGAAGGATTCGAACTACACTTACACGCACCTCCATCTAATGGATTAAGAACATAATGTTTTTGTGGATGGAAAATTAGCGCCTCACGAAACAATGATTGTTTGAATGTCTCATACTGCCTATCATGGTCGCCATTATAATGGAACTATATTTATATATGATATATATTATGTTTATGTTTTCTTTATGCTTCTGTATTTTTTTATATTTCATATCTTTATGGTTTCTATTCTGTGTAATCACGATAATTCAATTTAAGGAAGTGCGGACTACTACCCCCTCAATGTGATATGACTCGTTAATGCCATATGCGAGACATATAAAGGTTGGATTTAATGATATTATAAATGATATTATATATGAAATTATATTGTAATTATAATATACAATGGTATCTTTATGTTTTAATTCCATTAAAATAATAAATAGAAATGAAAGTAGCGTTCGTGCGTACGTACGGCTTACCGTCTCCATGAACGGTGAATTTCAATTATTATCTCCAAATGATATTTACTATTATATATACATGTATATACTGGATATATATGATATATATGATATCTAAATAATTTATATCAGTCAAGATATAATGGACTATTGACAACATGGACAACTTGTAAATATAAGGTGTTCATTTTTTACTCAAGTACTAAATATCGACAAAACATCCATTATTAACATAAATGATAACATAATTTTATAAAATGGTAATAAGTTATATAAAATGAATTATAATCTTGAAAAAGGTTCTTGAGCAAGTAGAAATTAAGTTTAGTTTATTATTCAGGAGATTAAAGAACGCTCGATTCAAGTCGGACATGAGGTAAGTGACTTCGTCTCAATATCCTTTCATTGAGGCATGTTTAGTTTTATACCCAAAATTATTTTATACAATGTGTAAACCCCTTTGACTTTTCATTTCATTCAATGGGAATCATATTATATGAAGCATTTTACTAAATGAAAAAAAAGTAATGTTTTTTTTACGTAAGTGGTGACAATGACCTTTCCGCCACAACGAGTGTTATTTTTTCTTTGGCTTCCTTAACAAGTCATAATGTTTTTAAAAGAAAAATAAATACCATATACTTTTTCTACGTATTTTGGCATTGAAAATGATTTTTGATAATGGATTTATCATCTAAATATCTTGAAATGATATTTTGTTTTTTGAATGTTGAAATGTTATCGTTCCTTTATGCTTAAGGTTTTTGTTATGATCATGTTATGGTTCTTAGGAATTATTTATGTATATGGGTGGTTACTTGATAAACCTAGTGCGGGTGAGCCCGAGATATCTCCCCAATGCATTGGGTAACATGACGAAGGTAAACGTGAATGTTTCTCCTAAGAGATTTATGGAATATACTGTGATGGGTATTCTAAAGTAACTCCCTATATAGCTATGATAGCTACATATTAAGTATGATATGAATGCCATATGTTACCTTTATGATTTATGATTTCTATGTTTTATTCATAAATATCATGTTTTCATGATGTAAGTAAAAGAGATTGTGTTTATTATGTATTTATGAACAAATGTTTTCTTTATTTTTTCTATAACCCTTAACGAGATTTTTATGCTCATCCCATGTTTTGAAATGATTTCACAGGACTTAAAGAGTAATAGGGTTAAGGATGGGATCATGAAAAAGTCATGTTTTCTATAAAATGGAACTAGACATGACTCTCTATTTCAAGAGTTTTTATTTGATGTAAAAAATGGAATCTGTGTAGAAGTGCCTTCTTTTTAATCGTTTGAGATGTAATAGTTATGTCTTAATTCTCTAAATCTCTAAACCTGAAAAGATCTGCAATGTGAATTATCCATTTAATTCAATATTATGTAATGCTTATGGTTGGGTCTTTATAGTTGGTATCAGAGGTCAGTTTGGATAATTTTAATAGTTAGGGTATTGTTAAATAAATTTCCATATATTAATTTATGGTAATATTGAAATGATATAGCCTTTACAGATTACCATGTTTCTTCGCCTAAGATATTTCTGTGTTCATAATGGTTTTCTACTGAGGAAACAGGGTAGCTATGTTGGGACGACATTAGGAGGAAGACAACCTTCCAAATCAGCAACCTGAGATAGTCGGAATCAGGACTGAATAGTTTGTTGTAGTGATGACACAGTTGACTCAGGATATAAATGGAGGTGGTATCCATGAAAGAGATAAGCCAGATGAACCATAGAGGAACATGATAGTAGTGGAGCAGTTCATTAGGCAATGTCTCCCATCATTCAGAGGATCATCTAACCATGTGCTAGCTGAAGTGTGGATTAAATAACTGGAAAAAATTTTGATGTCATGGGTTGTTCAGAACATCAAAAGGTTAGTCTTATTGTTTAACCTTTTGAAGATGAAGCTGATCAGTGGTGGTCGATGGTGAAAAATATCAGGGATAGTGAGGAGATTGATGGTCTCGATTGGGATTAATTTAAAGGTGTGTTTCTTGAGAAATATTTTACTAAAGTGGTTCATCTTAGGATGGAAAAATTATTCCCTGTATTAAGGCAGGAGGATGACTCAGTGGATTCTTATTAAAAAAATTCACTCAACTTGAAAGGTATGCTTCAAATTTAATACGAGATCTTGATAGTAAAATCAACCATTTTTACTTAGGATTAAATCCAATTTATCAAAGGGATTTATCTTCTCATGAGGTCAAAAGTTATAAAAATATTTTTCATTGTGTGAAGAAGGTGGAAATGGAGTTTTCTGATGATCAAGTGTTCTTTAAAAAACAACAGAATAAGAGGTCGAGGTGGAAGGCTAAAGGAAAGAACTCTTCAAAAAATTCTGATGGTAAGAAACTTAAGTTTACAGTTTGTAAAAATTGTGGTAAAAAGGATGCTGGGGAATGTCTTTTGAATTCTGGTAAGTTCTACCGATGTGGTAAAATGGTTCATAAGGCTCATAATTGCACTGAAAGAGATAAGGGTAATGGTAAGACAAAATCTGATTTACAGTTAGTAAAATGTTTTATGTGAAATGAAATGGGTCATTATGCAAATGAGTGTCCAAAAAAAACTCAATCAATGGAAAGATGCCAGACTACAAGAAAAAAGGTGTGGTGAAATCCTTTGAAACTACTTCAGTAGATTTTGGGCCGTCAAATGAAGTTGTATCTGGTACATTGTATGTTTGTTCAGATTATGCCAATGTTTTGTTTGATTCAGGGTCTCCACACTCTTTCATTTCAGAGATGTTTTCTAGTAAATTGGGAATTCCATCTCATGATATGAATACATAACTTACGGTAAAAACCTCTGGAGGAATTTTTGAGACAAAAAGAAAACATAAGAACATTCATGTCCTTGGGTGCATAAAGAATCTACCTACAACCCTTATTGTTTTGACTCTAGTAGAGTTTGATGTTATTTTGGGCATGGATTGGATTTCAGTTTGTCAAGTTAAGATTCAATGCAGAGATAAAGAGGTTTCTTTTCATAAATATTTTACGTTTGTATACAAAAATTAACCCTTTCTTTTGATAACATATCAGGAAGCTGAGAAATTAGTAAAAGATGGAAATGAATGTTACCTTGCACATATTGCTGAAAAAAACAAAGGAACTTTTCAGATTAATGATGTGCCAGTGGTAAATGAGTGCCTTGATTCTTTTCCTGATGAGTTTCCTAGTATTATACCTTATCAGGAAGTTGAATTTACTATTGACTTAGTTCTTGATGTTAAGCCAATTCCCAAAACCCCTTATTCAATAGCTCAAATTGATCTTTTAGAGTTAAAGAAGCAATTTTAGGAGTTATTATATAAGGGTTTCATTAGACCTAGCACATAACCATGTGGTGATCTTGTCTTTTTTGTTAAAAATAATGATGGTTAAATGCGACTTTGCATTGATTATAAAGCATTTAATAACATCACTGTTAAGAATACGTATCATTTTCCACATATCGATGATTTCTTTGATCAGCTCTAGGTAGCTCAGTATTTTTTTAATATTAATTTGAGGTCAGGGTACCATCCGTTGAAAGTAAAGTAATCATACAATCCGAAAACAACATTTTGAACTAGATATGGCCATTATGAATTTGTAGTTATTCCTTTTGTTTTACCCAATTCACCTGCTAAATTCAGGGATCTTATGAATAGAATTTTCCGTGAGTTCGTGCATAAGTTTGTGGTTGTGTTCATTGATCATATTTAGTTTTATTACAAAAGTAAGTAGGAACATCAAATTCATTTAAGGGTTGTCTTTAAAACCATAATAGAAAAGAAACTTTATGGGAAATTCAGAAAGTGTGAGTTTTGGTTACAACAAATTTCTTTCCTTGGTCACATTGTTTAAAAAAATGGCATAACAGTTGATCCTGCTAAAAAAAAGTAGTTGAAGAATGGCCAAGACCCACAAATATAACTGAGATTCGTAGTTTCGTTGGTTCGATAGGTTATTATCGAATATTTTTTGAAAATTTTGCAAGGTTATCTAGTAAATGACTAAATTAACTAAAAAAGGTGTTAAGTTCATCTGGACAAAACAAATGTGATGATTATTTTCATGAATTGAAAAGGAGATTGGTGAATGCTCCAGTTTTTCCACTTCCATATAGAAATGGTGAGTTTGTTATCTACAATGATTCTTCGTTGAAAGGACTAGGTTGCGTCCTAATGCAGAATGATCGGTTAATTGCTTATGTTTCACGTCAGTTAAAACAACATGAGATAAATTAACCTACACATAATTTGGAATTATAGGTTATTTTTTTTGATTAAAAATTTTGATGCATCATTTGTATGGAGTAAAATTGGACATATATACTAATCATAATAGTTTAAAGTATATATTCACTGAGAATGAATTGAACATGAAACAGAGGAGATGGATGGAATTAATCAAGGATTATGATTGCATGATTCATTACCATCCCGAAAAAGAAAATAATGTGGCGGATGTTTGGAGTCGAAAAAGTAATGCTTCATTAACTATGTTATGTTTGCAACAAGATCCTTTGGTTTTTGATTTGATAAACTTTGGCATATAAATTGTAGGTGCTGAAAATTATTCTGTTTTGTTTTGATAAGTCAGTGAAATCATCTCTACCAGACAGAATGATGTAAGCGCTGAAAGAAGACAGTGAGTTGCAGAAAAAGGAAGAGTTGGTTCAGATGGGTCAGTTGCCTGATTTTAACATTTATAATGATTGTGTTTTTAGTTTTGGGAATAGATTATGTATTCCTTGTGATTCATAGTTGATGAATGAGTTGTTATGTGAAGCTCATAGTTCCCCGTTTTCTGTTTATCCTGGTAGTACTAATATGTAGAGCGATCATAAAAATTATTATTAGTGGGATGGAATGAAAATAGATATTACTGATTTTACAGTGAAGTGTTTGACTTGTGAGCAGGTTAAAGAAGAGTAGCAGTTACTGAAAGGGATGATTCAGCCTTAACCGGTGCCTGAGTGGAAATTGGAAAATGTATCAATGGACTTCATTATGGGATTACCAAAGAAATATCGAAGTAATAATGCAATTTAGGATATTGTTTATCGACAGACTAAATCTAATCATTTCATTCCTATTCGAGATATATTGTCTCTAGATAAAATTTCTCAATTGTATATTAATGATATAGTTAGGTTTCATGGAGTTCCCCTATCCATTGAATCTGATCGGGATCCCAGGTTTACTTCTATCTTTTGGAAAGGCCTTCAGAAGTCTCTGGGTACTGAATTAAATTTTAATACAGATTTTTATCCTCAATCAAAAGGGAAATAAGAAAGAACAATTCATACATTAGAGGATATGTTACATGCTTGCTCGATTGATTCTTAGTGAAGTTGGGACCAACATCTTTCTTTGGTTGAATTTTCATATAATAACAGTTTTTATTCCAGAATACAGATGGCTTTATTTGAGGCATTATATGGAAATCATTGTCGAACTCCATCTTTTTGGGATGATGTAGGTGAATGGAATCTGATGGGACCAGAATTGGTAGAAGAGATGGTAATGAAAATATAGTTGATTCAGAAGCACAAGAGAACAGGTCAGAGTAGATATAACCGTTATGAAGATAACCAGAGAAAAGATCTTTCTTTTGAGGTAGGTGATCATGTCTTTCTCAAATATTATCCCTTGAAAAGTGTGATGCATTTAGGTATAAAGGGAAAGTTAAGTCTGAGGTTCATTGGACCTTATGAAATTCTAGAGAATGTTTGATCAGTTTCCCACAATGTGGCATTACCTCCAAGTTTTTCCCAGGTACACAATGTTTTTCATGTTTCGATGTTGAGAAATTATAAGCCAGACCCATATCATGTTTTGAGCCCAGAGGTAGTTCAGGTGGAAGAGACTCTCTCTTATGAAGAATAAACATGTTCAAATTCTTGACCATAGGGAGCAACTGTTGTAGAATAAGTTTATTCACCAGGTAAAGGATTTGTGGAAAAATCAAATGGTTGAAGAGGAAACATAGGAATCTGAAAATATTATGATGGATAAATACCCCAACTTATTTTGATAAGTGAAAAAAATTTAGAGGATGGAATTCTCAAAAGGGGGGAAGGATGTAACATTGTAGGTAAATAAATAATATGGCATATTTCATATTTATTAATATTTGTGAGTTAAATATTAATTTTACTTTAAAGAGGTTACAATGTTCGATAGCGTGATTGATACGCAACAACGAGTTTCGTTGAAATATTACATTGCACACTAATAATATAATATTATTATTTTAAATGGTAGTAAACTCCTAGCCGTTGTATTGGTAGGAATGAAAAAAACTAACTACAATATTATTATACATGTTTTTAAAATGTATTTATATTTATCCAATAAAAAGGTAGAGGCATACAATATGAATTACATTAAAAGGTCGATTTACCACCTTTTAATGTTGAACCCTTGTTAAATATAGTTTTCATCACATTAATAAATTTAAATTGAACAAATAAAATCCTTTTTTATAATAGGGACATCAAAATTTAAATTGTGTAAATTTTTTGGAAATTTTTCTGTAAAGTTCATTTTTTAAGGAATAGTGAAAATATTTTATTTTAATTCAAACCTGCATTTTAATCTAATTTAATTATATAGTTAGATTTACTTTTTAATTTTTTTTAAAGTTTAATTAAAATATATTTTTACCATTTAATCCAATTTTGGTCATTAGAATTAATTTCACTTTGAAATTGGACATAAACATGTATCAATCTTTTTATAGTTATTGTTTCTTAAAAACATGCTATTTGTTTTATCAACAAGAATTAATTTTAAATGTTTTAATGCCACTTCTATGTTTATAAATTGGTAAAATAGACATCATTTTTGAATTTGGAATATCAAATATAGCTTAGGAAGATTTTGTTGTATTTTTCTAAAAAACATCAATTTTTGATGAGTAGTGAAATCACATAGTAGTAGTTAAAAAATATGAATTTTTCATTTAAATGAAATTTTACTGCTTCTTTGAATTGAATTTCAAAATTCCAACATACGTGGTTGTTATCAAGAAATAAAATGTGGTTCAATAAGATGAAAATATTTTTTGGTTAATAGTAACTTTTGACTTTATTTTACCACGGTTAAAGGAAAATAAGGTAATTCAAGGTAAAAAGAATATTTTAATAATTTAAAATTAACTTAACACTTGTCCTATCCTTATTTGATGAGTAATGGAAGACCATGGGCATCTTTGGGTATATTTTGGGACCCCATGAAGCCACTGATGATAGATAATGTCACTTTAGATTAATTAATTTAATGTAATTGCTAAAATTACAAAAACAAAAATCTTTTAGTAAACTAATTTTTATATGGTGTTATATATATTATATTTTCAACTATAAGTATTCGTTGGAAAGTTAAACATACTTCCTACATAATGTTATTTTTTTATAATTTTTAGAAATCACATAAATTCAATTATTTATAATACAATAATGATGTAATATTTACCTCATTAATATAAGATTTAAATAAATAAGATTATAATTATAAAAATAACTTCCAAAACCTATCTGATTTCTATTGGATGATATTATTTCGACTTTGAGTCATCTTATCTTCGACTTTAATGATTTTTGGACCTTTATAAACCGAATATAATTATATAATAAAATATTAGTTTCACACTTTCCAAAAGAGCCACTCCTCCCCCTTATGAAAGGAGGCCACTTTTAATGAATTACTCACACCTCTTAAGCCTTTTGGATTTCCTAAACTCTGTCCAATTGAGCTCCCTAAATCCCTATCCTCCTTCAATAAGCCTTAACTTAGTCATAAGACACTTCAGGATGTCCTTTGGTTCAATCCAAAGGGAGTTTCCAAAATTAAAGGTAACAAATTCTCTTAATTAGTTTTGTATTATTTTAATTCTCCAACCCCTAAAAACCTTTTATTACATTCTTTTGTAACAACACAAGTATCCTCAATATACTAGAATGTTGTTATGATAAGGATATGAACAACACTTACACACACCTCTATCTAATGGATGAAAAATAAAAAGTTACCGTGGATGGAAAACTAATGCCTCACGAAACGATGATTGTTCAATTATCTCCTACCACCTATCATGGTGGACATTATGATGGTACTGTATTTATATATGATATGTATTATGCTTATTTTTATTTTATTATTATTTATTTTTTTATATAGCATAACTTTATGGTTTCCATTTTATGTAGGCACAATAATTTCATTTGAGGAAGTGCGGACTACCGCCCCCTCAATGTGATATGACTCCTTAATTCCATATGGGGGACTAATAAAAGATGGTGTTAATGATATTATAAATGATATTATAAATAAAATTATACTTTAATTATAATATACTTATGTATCATTGTCACGACCCGCCCTCGGGGTCCGTGCCGTGACTACCCCAAGCCCGCCTTCCATAGGCCAGGGGCTGGCGACTAGCACCAAGGCGTAAATCCCGGTAAAAAGGGAAGGCATTGCCTTTGAAAAGTAAACACACACCACAGAGTAAACAAGCGGAAAGTAAACACTAAACAAGGCAGAGTACGACTGAAAGTGCGGAAAGGTAAATGGGCCAGAATACAAACCCAAACTGAAAGTAAAGTACAACTCGAAAAGGGAAAAACAGCAACTGAAAAGTAAAAGCCGCCACTCCGAGCTGTCCACTGGAAATCCCACCTGAAGGGTGGGTACAGATAGCTCCTCTGCTCCACGGTTCCCGCTGTCCGCTCCGTGCACGTCCCGCCCAGTGGTCCTCCTCCGGGTACCGTCCCGCTCTGTAGGCCTCAGCTAAGGTCAACGTTGTCCGTCGTCTGCAACCAACACAACGTAGTGCGGGCAAAGCCCGTGCAGGGGTGAGTATAAGCCACTCAGTAGGGACCCCGAGACCCCTGAAGGTCTCTCAAAATCCACAAAGGATAAACCACGAAGAAATGTAACAATCACGAAGTAACAACTGACACTGCTTAGGTATATCCCCATACATATACCTAAGTCATCAATTCAAATACGCTCCAACCTCCGAGCCCATGTACAACTCAGTCCACGCAGGAAAGTATACGTATTCCACATAGGAAAGCAAAACATAATCCACACAGGATTGCACAACACAATCCACACAGGAAAGCAACAGGATTCAGCTCACACAGGTATACTTCTTCAAGGACGATAAAGATGATCACTGATCCATCTAAGTCGTCGGACCCACGAAGGATCGATAGGTAACTAACCCCCGCAAAGACCCACACAGGATCGGGCCCACACAGGACCTGTAGGCGCTGGCTCACACAGAACCGCTGAGCGCGGACCCACACAGGATCGGGCCCACACAGGACCTGTAGCACTGATCCACGTAGGATCGCTGAGTGCTGTAGTCGTCGTCGTCGAATCCACACAGGATCTCTGTACTGTCGTCGTCGAATCCACACAGGATCTCCGTACTGTCGTCGTCGCAGTTACAGTAGCTGTCGTAGCAGTAGTAGCAGTTGTAGCAGTCGCAGCCAGCACTAGGGTTCCCGCACACAGCAAGCTCGTTCGGAGGGTCCGCTCCACGAGCCGAGAGGCTGATACATCAACTGTCACGAAGACCATAGTTGATGTATCCAAAAGTTCCGTAACGTCAACAGGAACTCAACGCAACAGACGGCGCGTCGATCGGACGCCCGGTCTGAGAGTTATTGGCATTTTCGTCTCCGGGGCCCGGTTGGTTTTTAAGGAAAAACCAACCCGATCGTACTCCACCTGCATCCAAACCTCGGGCGGAGTATTCCAAAAGATCCGTCTCACTAATAGGAACACAACGCGACTGACGGCGCGTCAATCGGACGTTCGTAGCTCAAGATATGAGCGTTTCCGCTCCGAAGGCCCGGTTTGTTTCGTGAACGAACCAACCCGGCCGAACTCAAAGTAAACCGAATCCTTGAGTGCGATATACCGAAACGACCGTCTCGATCCAAGGATCGCGTTGCCACAGACGGTTCGTCGTTCGGAGGTCCGAGGCTCAAGATATGGCCAATAGACCGAAACTAGTTCGAAACGGGGGGGTCCGGGTCCGGGCCGACCCGGCCCGACCCCCCCCCCCCCCCCCTGGGGCGGCACGGCGGCGCGGCGGCGCAGCAGGCCGCGGCGGCCTGGCGCCGCGAGATGGCTGCACGCGGGGGAAACAAACCCCCGCGGTTTTTGAGGGGCGGCGCGGCCTTTGTGCCGCGCCCGATTTTTTTTAAAACCGCCCCCCCCCCCCCACGTGGGGGGCCTGATTTGAGCGGAACCGGAGGGGGAGGCCGGCTGCCTCCTTCCCCTTAAAAAAAACTGCCCCCCCTCATAAAGAGGGGGGTTTTGGGTGTTGGTCGGGGGATTAATTCCCCCGGTTTAATGCCTTCCGGCCGGCCAGCTGGCCGGCCGGTTTTCTCCAACGGGACCGGAAATTCCGGTCCCCCCTTCGGCTTCCGACACCGGCGGCCCGGCCGCCGGTCTTCTCTTCCGCCGCGGCCCGGAACCGGCCGCGGTCTCCTCGTCCCGCCACGGCCCAGAACCGGCTGCGGTGTTCGTCGTCCGGCGCAGTGCGACGGCACCGCGCCCCTTTCGTCGTGCCATGATTCCTTTCAACGCGGCGCGACGGCGTCGCGTTCTTGAAGATTCAACCTCGGCGCGGCGCGACGGCACCGCGTAAAAATATTTGCACGATCATCTGCGTGGTGCGACGGCACCACGCCACTTGCTTCCACCCGCAAGAATAAACAAGAGCGATGGAGGGGGGTTCGGCCGTGTTCGTGCGGTCCGACCCCCTCACGTTAAGCAATAACGCAACTTTAAATATTTCAAAGCCACACGTTAAAGTTGCTAAATTCATGATCAAGAAAAGAATAATTAAACAACAAACAACAACCCCTACCTCGGGTATAAGGTTCGAAGATTGTGAACGTTCCGCGGAAGACGACGTCGCGGAGGTCAGGCGTCGCGGTCGTCGTTCGTCAAATCTGTTGACGAAGGGATGCGTTCGAAGAGACACGTCGTTGGCGAAACTTGTACGCCGACGAAGGTTGTCCGAGGAAGAAGTGGCGTCCCCTTCGTTGACACGGTAAACGAAGAATGGAGGTGCGGCGTTCTTCATCGGAGCTTGAGCGTTCTTCGTCAAGATGAACGTTCTTCGAGTTCTTCGTCAGAGTTGAAGAAGAAGAAGAGCTCTCCACCTCTCAAGAAGACAAAAAAACAACCCCAAATAAAATAAGACAACATCTTATTTTATTATCACATAACACATAAGAATTTCAAAAGTTTGAAATTCAAAAGGTTTAACTCCCATAATTAAAAGTAACTCAAGTCATTTAATTAGGGGTTAAGCAAGTTGAGAGAATTTGAAAGGATTAGGGGTTTGTGTGGGCCCCACCACACTTAATCCTCCCAAGGGAGGTTAAGTGGGTGTGGGTCCCACTTCCAACCTCCTTTGATAGGTTTTAACAAGTTATAATAAAATTGTTCTACACAATTTTATTTAACTCAAACTAAAAAAAACCCCCAAAACTAACTTTCAACCCGCAACAAACGCAACTCCCGAAAAGGTCTCTTTAAGCGAATATCGGCGCTGCGAGTTCATCGGTGCCCTCAGATTTCAATTCCGAGCACCGGATCAAAAGTTAGGAATTCCCGCTCGTTCGTTCACTGAACGTACCCGAGCCAAACTTGGGAAAAAAAATTCCGGGCACTCCGGGCCTCGGAATCAGGTGCCGTCTGAAACCGCGCTCTTGTAAAATTCTAAAGAAAATTAAGAAAAAATTTCCCTTGAATTTTACGGGTCTTTACATTACACCCACCTCAGGGCTTTACGTCCCCGTAAAGATACATCAAAAACTAGGGAAACAAAAGAGGGTACTGAGCACGCATCTCAGCCTCCCGCTCCCAAGTGCTCTCCTGGAGATTCTCGTGCTGCCATCTGATGTGCACAAGAGGAATCGATCGCCCACGTAGGACCCACTCCTGTCGATCCTCTATCTCCACCGGGACCTCCGTAAAAGTCGCCCCATCGTCAACGTCAAGCTCCCCATGGTCAATGATGTGCGTCGGGTCGTGCACGTATCTCCTCAGCTGGGATACGTGGAAGACGTCGTGCACCCGGTGCAACTGAGGTGGTAGAGCCAGGCGATAAGCCACCTCACCAATCCTGCTGAGAATCTGGAAAGGTCCGATGAAGCGCGGAGATAACTTGCCGCCTCGGCCAAATCTCCGAATACCACGTCGAGGTGAGACCCGCAAGAAGACGTGGTCGCCATCCTCGAACTCCAGTGGCCTCCGCCTCCTGTCAGCATATGACTTCTGCCGGCTCTGAGCTATCCTCATCCGCTCCTGGATGACCTGGACCTTCTCTGTCGTGGCCTGGACCATCTCCGATCCCACCAGTGCTGACTCCCCAGGGTCTGTCCAGCACAAAGGAGATCTACATGGTCGGTCGTACAACGCCTCGTACGGTGCCATCCCGATGGTGGAGTGGTAGCTGTTGTTGTACGCGAACTCCACCAAGGGTAGGTGGTCCTCCCAGCTACGACCAAAGTCGAGGACACAGGCACGGAGCATGTCATCGAGTGTCTGAATGGTCCTCTCTGTCTGACCATCCGTCTGAGGGTGAAAGGCTATGCTAAGACGTAGCTGCGTCCCGAACGCCTCCTGTAACCCCTTCCAAAGCCGGGAAGTAAAGCGGGCATCTCAATCGGAAACGATAGATGATGGCACGCCGTGGAGCCGCACAATCTCCTAAACGTAGAGACGTCCCAAGCTCTCCACTGAGCCCTGCTCTCTGATGGGTAATAAGTGTGCCGACTTGGTGAGTCGGTCAACAATCACCCAGATGGAGTCGTGACCTCTGGAAGTGCGTGGAAGTCCAGTCACGAAGTCCATAGATATGCCGTCCCACTTCCACTCCGGAACCTCCAAGGGCTGTACCAAGCCTGCTGGTACCTGATGCTCTGCCTTCACCTGCTGACTGGTAAGGCATCGAGAAACGAACTCTGCTACAGCCTTCTTCATACCCGGCCACCAATGCTGTCTTCTGAGGTCCTGGTACATCTTCGCCACTCCAGGATGTACCGCTAAAGGAGAAGTGTGAAACTCCCTCAGCACTTCCTCTCGCAACGCGACTGGTACCATGGTACGTCCTCTGAAAAGGATGTCGTGCTCTACTCCAAGGGAGAAACCATCAGGTGCCTGTCCTGAGGATATCTGTGCACGCCGTGTCTCACAGTCAACGTCCCCGTGCTGTGCCTCCCTGACTCACTGCAGTAGTGGAGGAGTGACTGTGAGAGACTGAAGAAAGGCTGCTCCATCTCTATCCACGAAGGATATCTGCAAAGAGGCTAGCTGCTCTGTCGCCTCCTCGAGTAGCTGAATGCCCGTCCTCCTGCTGAGGGAATCGGCTACTACGTTCCCCTTCCCAGGAGTATAGACTATCTCAAAGTCATAGTCCTGGAGGAACTCGAGCCATCGCCGCTGTCTCAGGTTCAGGTCCTTCTGCGAGAAGATATACCTGAGACTCTGATGATCGGAAAAGACTGTAAAGCGCTCGCCCATCAGATAGTGTCGCCATGTCTTCAGAGCGAAGACCACTGCTGCTAACTCCAGATCATGGGTAGCGTAGTTCTGCTCATACGGCCTCAAATGATGTGATCCATAGGCGATCACGGCCCGCTCCTGCATCAGAACACATCCGAGTCCGGTCCCTGATGCATCGCAGTAGACTACGTACCCTACTCCCTCCTCAGGCAACCTCAAGATAGGTGCGCTAGTCAATCTCTGTCTCAGCTCCTGGAAGCTCTGCTGACATCTGTCTGACCACACGAAGGGTTTCCCCTTCTTCGTCAAAGCTGTGAGTGATGCTGCAACTCTAGAGAAGTCTGGAACGAATCTCCGATAGTATCCAGCTAGTCCCAAGAAACTCCGAACCTCAGTCACGCTCCTGGGTGGCTCCCATGCTAACACAGCCTCAATCTTCGCGGGATCCACTGCAACTCCCGCCTCAGAGATAACGTGTCCCAAAAAGTGGACCTCACGTATCCAGAACTGGCACTTCGAGAGCTTACCGTAAAGCCGGTGCTCTCGGAGTGTGTCAAGGACAACTCGCAAGTGATAGGCGTGCTCCTCCTCTGTCGTAGAGTAAATCAGAATGTCGTCGATGAAAACCACAACAAACCGATCGAGGTATGGCTGAAAGATCCTGTTCATGAGAGCCATGAACACTGCTGGAGCATTGGTTACACCGAAAGGCATAACCAAGAACTCATAGTGGCCATACCGACATCTGAAGTCCGTCTTCTGCACATCCTCGTCTCTGACTCTGATCTGATGATAGCCTGACCTGAGGTCTATCTTCGAGAACCACCGTGCTCCCTTGAGCTGATCAAAGAGGTCATCAATCCTCGGTAGCGGATACTTGTTCCTTACTGTCACCTGGTTCAGGCGACGATAGTCAACACAAAGTCGCAAGCTCCCGTCCGCCTTCTTGGCAAACAATATCGGGGAAGCCCAGGGTGAAACACTGGGTCGGATGAATCCCTTGCCCTGCAAGTCCTCCAACTGTACCCGTAGCTCCCGAAGCTCGGCGGGGGCCATCCGATATGCTAGAGTGGATATCGGGGCTGTCCCGGGGTACAAGTCAATATAAAAGTCTACCTATCTGCGAGGAGGTAGCCCTGGAACATCGTCGGGAAAAACGTCCGCAAACTGATCCACCACTGCAGGAAAACCAGGACTCCGCACGTCAACTGCTCCAAGGATAAGGCTAGCCAACTGATGAGTGATGGGTTGTCCTCTCCTCCGCGGAAGTCCATCCTGTGCTGCTAAGGCTCCCTTCTCGCCGGTGAAGGTGAACCTGCTCCCGTCGGTGCGTACACATCGCACCTTGCGCCTAAAACAGTCAATCTGTGCATGGACCGTAGATAGCCAATCCATGCCCAAGATGACGTCATAAGGCCTCGACACTGCTACAAGAAGATCCAAGCCGAAGCTCTCGCCTCCTAGAGTAAGCTCACACTGCCGGCACCAGTGTGTAATCGTCGAGTCTGCTCCCGTAGGAGTCTCTAGCTGTAAGGATCAAGCCAACGGCTCTGTCGGAATCTCCGAGCTCCGAACAAGGGCAGCGGCTATGAAAGAGTGACTCGCTCCTGTGTCTATAAGAACTGCAGCAAAGGTGGAATAGACACAGATAGTACCTCGAATCATCTCAGGTGCTCCGTGGTCGTAGGCCTCTGCTGCCTGGAGCTGTGCCTGTCGCTACCCGCCAGCTCCCTGTGGTCGGGGTGGACCTCCTGGTGGTGGTGGTGGTAGAGCCTCAAAGCGTCGGCCACCACCAGCTGCTCGTCCAGCTCCTCTGCCTCGTCCACCTCCTCCCTGCGGACCGCCACGGTCGATCCTCTGCCTCTGCCTCGGTGTTCCATCAACTGTCTGCTGCTCCTCGGCACGACGGGTCGGGCAGTCACGAGCCATGTGGCCCTGCCCGCCGCACGAGTAGCACTGTCTGCCTCTCGGAAGACTGGCTTCGCGCTGTGTGCCCCGCACTGCTGAGCCAGTGCCCTGAGATCGTCTGCCTGAAGGTCTGGTCTGTCTGGACCCCTGAGTCATCCGTCGACTACCTGCTGCAGATGACTCTGCCACGTGCCGCCCTGCGGTGGGTCGCTGTGCTGGTGTAGACTCAGCAAGGAAGCTCTCGATCAGAAGAGCCCGCTCCAGTACTCCTGTCTGAGTAGGTATGCTGAGGGAGATCAGCGATGCCCTGATCTCGTGTCTCAAACCCTGCTCGAAGGTCCGGGCCCGGAAGAATGGGTCCCGTACCATGTCGGTCGAGTAGCGCGAGAGATCGGTAAATCTCGCCGAGTACTGAGCGACCGTCATGCTGCCCTGCCGCAGCTGTAGAAGCTCCTGGATACGCACCGCACGAAGGGTGGCTGGGACGAACTCCGAGCGGAAAAGGCTCTCAAAGTCCGTCCAAAGTAGAGATGCCTCATCGTGCACCTGGAGCATCAAGCTCCACCATCGTCCTGCTGCTGCGTGTAGTAGGCTCGCAGCGAGGATCACCATGAGGTCTGCTGGTGTCCTCACTAGCCTAAACACTCGAACCACTGCCTCCAGCCAGTCCTCTGCTACCTGGGGATCCGTCTCCCCGCGAAACCTGGGCGGTCGCTGGCGCTGAAACTCATGCAGTGCGCTGAGGCGACGTGCATCGTCAGCGGCTGCTGCTGGAAGCATCGGGGGCTCGGCGGGTAGAGCTACCGCCGGTGCTACTACTGGAAAAGGGCCCTGCACCGAGGCCTCGTCGCTCGGTGGGCTGTCGTCTCGCTCGACTCTCGGAACCCTAGCTGGCTGCCGTCGTGGGGCCATCCTGAAAAGGAAACAGGTGCGCCACGGTTAGAACAGTATACCTGGTGAGCTGATATAAGTAATCACAAAGAAAACTTTGAAACACACACGCAATCAATGTTTTCGTGCATTAAGTCGGAAATCAGAAGTCAGGGTCCTGGTGTACGGATACGTCGGCCGCCGCACCAACACTGGACTCCCTGGACTGATAACCACACTCAATACGCTAAACATTATTGCTTCACATAGAAAAGATCGGAGTTCGCGGTAGAACCGAACTCCTTTGATACCAATTTGTCACGACCCGCCCACGGGGTCCGTGCCGTGACTAACCCAAACCCGCCTTCCATAGGCCAGGGGCTGGCGACTAGCACCAAGGCGTAAATCCCGGTAAAAAGGGAAGGCACTGCCTTTGAAAAGTAAACACACACCACAGAGTAAACAAGCGGAAAGTAAACACTAAACAAGGAAGAGTACGACTGAAAGTGCGGAAAGGTAAATGGGCCAGAATACAAACCCAAACTGAAAGTAAAGTACAACTCGAAAAGGGAAAAACAGCAACTGAAAAGTAAAAGCCGCTACTCCGAGCTGTCCACTGGAAATCCCACCTGAAGGGTGGGTACAGATAGCTCCTCTGCTCCACGGGTCCCGCCGTCCGCTCCGTGCACGTCCCGCCCAGTGGTCCTCCTCCGGGTACCGTCCCGCTCTGTAATCCTCAGCTAAGGTCAACGATGTCCGTCGTCTGCAACCAACACAACTTAGTGCGGGCAAAGCCCGTGCAGGGGTGAGTATAAGCCACTCAGTAGGGACCCCGAGACCCCTGAAGGTCTCTCAAAATCCACAAAGGATAAACCACGAAGAAATGTAACAATCACGAAGTAACAACTGACACTGCTTAGGTATATGCCCATACATATACCTAAGTCATCAATTCAAATACGCTCCAACCTCCGAGCCCAAGTACAACTCAGTCCACGCAGGAAAGTATACGTATTCCACATAGGAAAGCAAAACATAATCCACACAGGATTGCACAACACAATCCACACAGGAAAGCAACAGGATTCAGCTCACACAGGTATACTTCTTCAAGGACGATAAAGATGATCACTGATCCATCTAATTCGTTGGACCCACGAAGGATCGATAGGTAACTAACCCCCGCAAAGACCCACACAGGATCGGGCCCACACAGGACCTGTAGGTGCTGGCTCACACAGAACCGCTGAGCGCGGACCCACACAGGATCGGGCCCACACAGGACCTGTAGCACTGATCCACGTAGGATCGCTGAGTGGTGTAGTCGTCGTCGTCGAATCCACACAGGATCTCTGTACTGTCGTCGTCGAATCCACACAGGATCTCCGTACTGTCGTCGTCGCAGTTACAGTAGCTGTCGTAGCAGTAGTAGCAGTTGTAGCAGTCACAGCCAGCACTAGGGTTCCCGCACACAGCAAGCTCGTTCGGAGGGTCCGCTCCACGAGCCGAGAGGCTGATACATCAACTGTCACGAAGACCAGAGTTGATGTATCCAAAAGTTCCGTAACGTCAACAGGAACTCAACGCAACAGACGGCGCGTCGATCGGACGCCCGGTCTGAGAGTTATTGGCATTTTCGTCTCCGGGGCCCGGTTGGTTTTTAAGGCAAAACCAACCCGACCGTACTCCACCTGCGTCCAAACCTCGGGCGGAGTATGCCAAAATATCCGTCTCACTAAGAGGAACACAACGCGACTGACGGCGCGTCAATCGGACGTTCGTAGCTCAAGATATGAGCGTTTCCGCTCCGAAGGCCCGGTTGGATTCGTGAACGAACCAACCCGGCCGAACTCAAAGTAAACCGAAACCTTGAGTGAGATATACCGAAACGACCATCTCGATCCAAGGATCGCGTTGCCGCAGACGGTTCGTCGTTCGGAGGTCCGAGGCTCAAGATATGGCCAATAGACCGAAACTAGTTCGAAACGGGGGGGTCCGGGTCCGGGCCGACCCGGCCCGACCCCCCCCCCACCCTGGGGCGGCGCGGCGGCGCAGCGGGCCGCGGCGGCCTGGCGCCGCGAGATGGCTGCACGCGGGGGAAACAAACCCCCGCGGTTTTTGAGGGGCGGCGCGGCCTTTGTGCCGCGCCCGATTTTTTTTAAACCCCCCCCCCCCCCCCACGTGGGGGGCCTGATTTGAGCGGAACCGGGGGGGGAGGCCGGCTGCCTCCTTCCCCTTAAAAAAAACCTCCCCCCTCATAAAGAGGGGTGTTTTGGGTGTTGGCCGGGGGATTAATTCCCCCGGTTTAATGCCTTCCGGCCGGCCAGCTGGCCGGCCGGTTTTCTCCAACGGGACCGGAAATTCCGGTCCCCCCTTCGGCTTCCGACGCCGGCGGCCCGGCCGCCGGTCTTCTCTTCCGCCGTGGCCCGAAACCGGCCGCGGTCTCCTCGTCCCGCCGCGGCCCGGAACCGGCCGCGGTGTTCGTCGTCCGGCGCGGTGTGACGGCACCGCGCCCCTTTCGCCGTGCCATGATTCCTTTCAACGCGGCGCGACGGCGTCGCGTTCTTGAAGATTCAACCTCGGCGCGGCGCGACGGCGCCGCTTAAAAATATTTGCACGATCATCCGCGTGGTGCGACGGCACCACGCCACTTGCTTCCACCCACAAGAATAAAAAAGAGCGATGGGGGGGGGGTTCGGCCGTGTTCGTGCGGTCCGGCCCCCTCACGTTAAGCAATAACGCAACTTTAAATATTTCAAATCCACACGTTAAACTTGCTAAATTCATGATCAAGAAAAGAATAATTAAACAACAAACAACAACCCCTACCTCGGGTATAAGGTTCGAAGATTGTGAACGTTCCGCAGAAGACGACGTCGCGGAGGTCAGGCGTCGCGGTCGTCGTTCGTCAAATCCGTTGACGAAGGGATGCGTTCGAAGAGACATGTTGTTGGCGAAACTTGTACGCCGACGAAGGTTGTCCGAGGAAGAAGTGGCGTCCCCTTCGTTGACACGGTAAACGATGAATGGAGGTGCGGCGTTCTTCGTCGGAGCTTGAGCGTTCTTCGTCAAGATGAACGTTCTTCGAGTTCTTCGTCAGAGTTGAAGAAGAAGAAGAGCTCTCCACCTCTCAAGAAGACAAACAAACAACCCCAAATAAAATAAGACAACATCTTATTTTATTATCACATAACACATAAGAATTTCAAAAGTTTGAAATTCAAAAGGTTTAACTCCCATAATTAAAAGTAACTCAAGTCATTTAATTAGGGGTTAAGCAAGTTGAGAGAATTTGAAAGGATTAGGGGTTCGTGTGGGCCCCACCACACTTAATCCTCCCAAGGGAGATTAAGTGGGTGTGGGTCCCACTTCCAACCTCCTTTGATAGGTTTTAACAAGTTATAATAAAATTGTTCTACACAATTTTATTTAACTCAAACTAAAAAAAACCCCCAAAACTAACTTTCAACCCGCAACAAACGCAACTCCCAAAAAGGTCTCTTTAAGCGAATATCGGCGCTGCGAGTTCATCGATGCCCTCGGATTTCAATTCCGAGCACCGGATCAAAAGTTAGGAATTCCCGCTCGTTCGTTCACTGAACGTACCCGAGCCAAACTTCGGAAAAAAAATTCCGGGCACTCCGGGCCTCGGAATCAGGTGCCGTCTGAAACCGCGCTCTTGTAAAATTCTAAAGAAAATTAAGAAAAAATTTCCCTTGAATTTTACGGGTCTTTACAATCATTATATTTTTGTTCAATTAAAATAAGAAATAGAATTGAATGTAGCGTCCATGCGTACGTATGACTTATCGTCTCCCTGAACGGTGCATTACATTTCATACCTCCAAATGTTATGTACTATTATAAATACATGTATATACTGGATATATATGTTATATATGATATCTAAATAATTAATGTCATTTTGGATGTAATGGACTATTGATTACTTGGACAACATGTAGATATAAGGTGTTCATTTTTGACTCAAGTACCAAATATCAACAAAACGACAATTATTAACTTAAATGATTACATATTGTTTATAACATGGTAATAAGTTATATAAAAGGTATTATAAACTTGAAAAATGTTCTTAAAAAAGTATAAATTAACTTTAGTTTATTATTCAAGAGGTTAAAGAATGATTGAGTCAAGTCGGACACGAGGTAAGGGACTTCGTCTCAATCTCCTTTCATTGAGGCATATTTTGTTTTTTACCCGACAATATTTTATATAGTGTACAAACCCCTTTGAATTTAAATTTCATTCAAAGGGAATCTTTATATATGATTCATTTTACTAAATTAAAAAAAGAAATGTTTTTTACGTAAGTGATGACAATGACATTTTTGCCACTGCGAGTATTACTTCTTCTTTGGCTTCCTTAACAAGTCATAATGTTTTTTAAAGGAAAAATAAATTCCATATAATCTTTCTATGTATTTTGGTATTGAAAATGATTTTTGAGAATGCATTTATTATTTCAATATCTTGAAATGATATTTTATTATTTCAATGTGGAAATGTTATCTTTCCTTTTTTTCTTATGTTATCTGTAATGATCATGTTATGGTTCTTAGGCATTATTTATGTATACGGGTTGTTCCGTGATAATCCTAGGGTGGGTGAGCCTGAGATAGCACACCAATGAATTGGGTAACATGATAAAGGTAAACATGAATATTTCTCCTAAAAGATTTAGGGAATATACTGTGATGGGTATTCCAAAGTAACTCCATATGTAGCTATGATAGCTTCATTGTATGTAGGATATGGATGCCACAACATACCTTTATGATTTATGATTTCTCTGTGTTATTCATAAATGTTATGTTTTCATGAGGTAAGTAAGACAGATTATTTTTTGTATGTATTTATGAACAAATGTTTTAATTCTTTGTTATATAACACATAATTGGCTTTTTATTGTCTTCCCATGTTTTAAAATGTTTTTAGAGGACTTAAAGATGAATAGGGTCAAAGATGGGATCAAGAAAAGTCATGCTGTCTAAAAAATGGAACTAGACATGACTCTTTTTTTCAAGAGTTTTTATATTATGAAAAAAAATGGAAACTTTGTAGAAGTGTCTAATTTGAAATATTTTGAGACTTAATAGTTATTCCCTAATTCTCTAAAACTCTAAACCTGAAAATATCCTCAATGTTAATTATTCTTTAATTCAATATTATTTAATGTTTAAGGCTGGGTCCTTATATTTATAGTTTTATTTTATGAATTTAAATTTTTTCCCATAATTTAGCATTATTATACATATATAATGACTGGGTCATGTAGAAACCAATTTAAAAACTATTTTAAAGGAAAATCCAATTATTTTACCAATGGTGAACAAATGAGATGGAAAATTTTGTAAAAAAAATTAGAACAATTCTATCCCAATTTAAATGTGAAAACAAAAACCATGATGATCTATAAAATTCAACATGTGAGTAAAAACTTGTTGTTAATTATTTATAGAGATAATGTCCAACCATATATAGTAGGCATCCTAAACCAATTATTATAGAAAAATGTATATATGTGATAAATAAGATATTTTCTATCATAAAATTCATCATCCATGTAAAATTAATTTTAGTATTATTTTATCAATAAGGTGTGGAGAACTAATGGTGGGCTCTAATTATGTATATAAAACTTATCAAATAATATGACTCTATTTAGTGGGATGAGGTAAAATAAAATTTACAAAATATTTTAATTTAACTCTTAGAACCAAAATGGAGAGATAATTCATATAATTGAAAGTAAATGAGTATTAATTAGTTAGTACTTATAATAAAAACCCCATTAGATTCACAATGTATGCCTCCAATTTTATTTGAGAAACTAAGTGTAAGATCTCACAATTATGTAGTCTTAGAAAATAATATTGTCACAAGGAATTGAATATGGAGACTTCGGTAGCTATGAATATATTGTTTACTATGAAAAAAATTATAAAACAAAGATAATGACTCTCAATATTTAAAATAATGGAAAAAGAAGATGAAAATATGAGAATGATAAGTAGAATATTTCATTAAAAAATGAATTCAATTCACCTATAAACCAAAAACATTGGAGCAGTCACCTTAGAAATTAAATAAATGCAATTGAGATATTTCTCAAATGTGGAAAGCGTGTCCTTCATGCTCATGATTATCAAGTATGAGAAAAGTGGTCATATAATGAAATGTAGGAAAAAAATATCCAACATTCCGAATTAAAATAGATACGAAAGTATGTAAATAAATTCATTTACCCAAATTCTTATAAGAATAAAAGAAAAAAGGGATGTACATTACCAAATAAATAAAGATAAATATGTATAATAATTACCGATAATGTCGATTATCATAATTCGATAAAAAATATATTTTAATAATAATTTTTTGTGTTGTTTTTTATTATTAATAACCCATTATATCTAGGAGGATTTCTATGTAAATTTAATCTCCACAACAAAATTTATATTATTAAAGAAAATATACTTTCATACATCATTCCATGTTGAATCATATTTTAATTTTATAACAGAAGAACATATTATCCTCACTTTAGATGAATTTAATAAATGATTTATTTTCACGATACATAGAAAAAATAATTATTTTCTACAAGGAAATAACATCATCTGATTATAGTATATAGATTTGATGATGATTATGAAAACTCTTTATTTGTAAATTATATAATGTGGATCTCAGTTATAAAAAATAACACATTATTTTCTCAAATCATTGGAGAAAAAACATTAATTTTGGTAAAATCATATTCTGAGGAAAATGATATGTTCCCTATATTTTTAGGGTTGATACCTGTCATATAATTGAAACTTGATTCACATCTATATTTTATCTACATATAGATATTAACATTATTATATAATAATTTAAATTTTATTGATTCAATTTATTTAATGGTTGAGAATGTAAGGCCTCATGATTTTCTTATATAATTATTATCCTTTAAAACCAAATGAGTTTAATAGATTGTGTCACATGAAACATCATACTAAAAGAGACACTATATAACTATTTAATCAATAGAATGTGTTGAATTATATAATATATATATATAATATTGGACAATATTTATACTGATTTTTGTTAAAATTAGAGTATTGTGCGTATGTAATAAATAAAATCATTTTTTTGGAAAAATATATTTTCATTTTAATTTAATTTATTATGAGTTATGATTTATATTATTTGATAATAAATATTGGATTAAATAGAATTAATATATAACATATAAAATGATAAAATTTGGAATCCATCATGTACTTTTTAAATTTTATGTAACAAATTTATTTTAATCTCAAAAGAAAGATGACTTTTTTTTATAATACTAGATTATATTAAAATTTATTTTAATCAAATTTATAATTTAAATAAAATAAAATTATTTTAGAATATTTGTTAATAATTTTAAAATTATCCAATGGGATAAAGTTCATTCATATGAATAATTAGATTTATTAAGATAATATGATTTACAATTGTAAAATATTGTTTTATTATGAAATAATACTTTTCAAAATATTATATATTTAGATTAAACTGATATTTTCCACACCTAAATACCAAAATATAATTTCTAAAATTATACATATGTAAATTAATTATCATTTATTGGTTAATTAATGTTATATAATATTATGAAAACATATTTGTTGAAATGTAATTATCCTACGAAGAAAATTGCTCAAGACATTATACGTTTTACTTAAAAATTAATGTTTTTATTATTATAAATTAAATTATATTAAATGTATTAAATTTTATTATGTGTCGCGTCATTATTTTTTATAAATATTCACCTCGTATTTTGTTTCATGAAATGTTTTCCATGGTTAAATTGTAATAAATATTAATAATTGTTAAAATGGGTAATATAATGTAGCCTCAATTATACTAAATAAAATTTAAAAATAGACCCTCTCGGCAAATATTTCAATATAGTAAATTCATACCTACATGTATCATCCACATTTACCCACCTAACGCACCAAAATATCATTCAATTCCATTATAGTTGCATACATAACATTCAATTCTGATTATTTTCCCTTATTTTTTAATAATATATGTACCCAACATCCACCCTATTCTAGAAACACAATTATTTATAAATACTAATTAAAATATTCACAATTAACTTCTCGATGATAACCTATACATGTATGGCTTCCCCTACCCACTTTACATTCCCTCAAGTCCTGGATTTCTAAATGATACATCAAGAGAATATCTGAATTATAAATGTAAGAATTACATATCTTTTAATTTTATTCATTATATTTCCCATATAACCTCCTCCAAACCATTTTAACAAAATTTAGATAATTAAATCAGTATAAATAATATACTAAAATTTTATTATATTGATGTTAAAACCAATATCTATTCCCCTCTCATTCAATTGAAAAAAATAAAAATGTAGTTGAGGGACTTGCGTGGAATATCACCTCCATTAATGACACCTTATTTTTTCTCTACCACTATCCAAGGATTATTCTATTGATTTAATTAATGAATAAATATTTTATTAGTTTTTTGATATATTTTATATTTATATAATAATTTAATAATTTGAATAATATGACAAATAACTAGTCATTATAAAAATAACCACATAAAACAAACATACCGATATGAAAAATGATTTATTTTTAAATGACTACTTCATTTTCATTTAAATTAATTTTAGTAATCATCCCAAATATAACTCACCTTATTAATAAATATTATATCATTTCATTATTGTATCACCCTTAGTTTTTTGAATTATGTTTTTTATATGTTTTTAATCTTTATAATATTTTTTATTTCACAGAACATTTAAAATATTTTATTTTATACTAAATCACTATTTATTGCTTGAATTATATGGGAAAAAGTTAATAATGAACTAACTAAAATATAATATTATATTTCTTTACATGGAACAATGATGTTATCTTATATTACATACAGAACTGACTTTCATTGATCGCATGCATAACATGCAAGACCGCAGGTTACAGAACAATAATTCATTATTAAAATATTATTATTTAATAGGATATAAAAAGACCATTAAATTTAATACTTTATGATTAAATAAATTATGAATATATATATAGTTTATTTAACTAGTTACCTATTAATTTGATAAGAATATTGAAACCAAATGAAAATACAGGAAATGAGTTTATGAAAGTTTATCTTTATCTTAAAAAGTTGATTTAGTTTAATAAGTTAAATTAATAAATAATAGTGAAAGAAATTAGTTAAATTTATCTGTTATGTATTGAAATAAAAAAATAGATAATCATCCAACAGTATTGTTAGATATAAGATATGTAAAACCCAATTATATTCTTAAAAACTGATTTTTTATAAATGTTCTTTTAACTCTATTTAATAGGGAACCCAATATATATATATCTTTTGGAACTTTTATAGATTTAATATGTTATATAAAATTCATATTTTAATGAAAAACAATAAAAATTAGTAACGATGTATTTTTGGAATTTTTCTCTATGGTTTTGGTTTTAACGATTGTCAAAAAATTTAAATACTAAATCAAAACAATGTTTTCATATAATATATTTATATGGATAAATTTCATTTTAATTTGATGTTAAATAAAAATAAGATCCTTTTTCACTCAACCCAATATGAGTCATTTGAATCAATTTCACATTGAAATTTATATAAAAACATTGCAAAATGCTAAATGTTTTTACATAAAAAACCGGCAATGTCGTCCCACCAGTGAGATTATTATTCAATGTTGTTCTGCCATTTTTGTGAATAGAATTTGTAAAAATGGAATCCATATTAGGAATAAGAATAATTTATAATTTATAATAATATCAACTTAGTTTTTGACCTAATATATTAGTGAATGATATTAAAATTATTTGTATAGATAAAGAGAAAAGTTTGGTTAATAAAGTTCTAAACCATAAATTTAAAACCAAAGATGACCTAAACACTTTTACAAAACCCATTTTGGGTCCATTATTTAGCTATTCAACATCAATGAATTAGTTTTTTGGTTTATTATGATTTTTTGGGTACAAAATTGTTTTCACTAAACTTGTTTTCAAAAATTTCAAGTGTGTCATTCCATATCCCTATAAAAGGCCACCACATATCCCTCCCCATTAAACCTCAAAAACAAAAAATAAAGATACATAATCTGACCAATAAACATATCAACATCCCTAAAATATTTTTATATGAATAACCTAAAGTAATAATAAATCCAATTATTTCTTTTTGTGAAAACCAAATGGAGAAACCTCAATAAGAGGTAATGACTTCTCTCAAGCTCATTTCATTTATTTGTGTTCTCCAATCACTACACAATCATTATTACAATCATGTATAACATAAATATTTTGTTCATAACATTGTGATTATTTTATTCTATGAGTTATACGTAAACTTACACACTCCACCATCAAATGGGTAACAAGTAGAATGATTATGTGAACGATGAACTACCTACTCAAGATACAATGACAGTTCATTTCTCCTTTAATTCCTCTCATGGTGAATATTATGATTTAAACACTATTTATATATAAAATATATAATATTTATAATTTATTCTTTTTTATATTTATTATGAACATACACTTATACATTCTATATTTTGTAAATACAATTATTTTCCTTAAAGAAGTGTGGACTACTGTCCTCTCAAAGAAATGTGATTCATTCACACACTACATGGAATGAATTAATTATATTTTTAGTGGTCTTATATGATATAGAATAAATAATAATTCAACTAGAATAATTATATATATAAATATATATACACATATTTCCTTTACCTCTTATAATTCAATATGAAAAAAAACTGAAACATCATTCATTCATACAGATATCTTACAGTCATCATAAATGGTGTATTCCCTCTCATACATCTATATTCTATAAAATATTATAATACTCCTATGAAAAATATATAGGACCTTTATATAATGGTGTAAATTATGAATATATTTATATAATTATATATACCAATGATTTAACAAATTTAGACACTTACGAAGGACAAATAAAATATTACCCGAAGTGAAACCTTTACATAAGATTGTTAACAAGAGGGTAATATAAGGTCTTAATCATATAATATATAAAATTATAATTAAGATTATGTATCTTTAAAATATTTATAATAAATTTATATTTATTATATTGTTGATTTGAATGATTATGATGAGGGTCAAGTCCCAAGGTACTTGGATTTCATAACACTTTTTATTTTTATGCGATACAAGATTTATTAAACACACATTCCTTTTGTGTGGTGTTTATAATGGATATGGATGTAATATTTGATTCTTATACTCAAAATTATGGGTATTTAAACATTAATTCTATTATATTAATTTCTTGGGTTTTATGTTTCAATAGTTAACAAATTAGTAAATTAAATTTGTTTCAACATTCCATCATTGATACAAATGTCATGTTATGAACCAATATATTTCTATTAATAGTATATACTACCTTTTAAATGAATAATTTTATTTTTATGATATTTTATGATTCATTAAATTTATGTTTTCTTACATGGGGTTATATTTCAATGTTACCATGTGGTTAGTGTTTCTTGGATGGATCTCTTCTATTTTCAAGATTGATTATGTTTATGATTCCTTTGATGATATATTATGATCTATATCCCAAGAAAATTCGTGAAATTTATTATACTCTAGTTATCCATAATATAATCATTTATTGGCACCGTTGTTACTCTTATTTTACATAATATAGTTGATAATGTGTTTTTATGGAACCCCAACGTTACTATCTCTTTAATAGGAAAATTATGTTCCTTCAAAACCATGTTTTCTAAAAGGGTTTCAATGAATATTAAAATATTCTACTATAATATTTAAAATAATTTTTCCTCTTTTTGTCTTTTACCAATATTCTCAAATAAATCATATTCTTTCTTTCTAAGTAAGGCATGTTTATAAAACTTTACAATTTAAAAAAAAAATTTCTTACCTCATAAGGCATGTATGAATTTACCCACCTTCATTTCTGTGAATCTTTATTTTCATTATTATATGTATAATTTTTAATAATATTTTTAAAAATTTATTTCCAATGGAATGGTTTTCAAATTTTTTTAATGATTTCACTATATGTATTAATTTTTCCAAAGGAAATTGTGGGTCAAATTTTTTTTAAGTTTCTTTTATAATTTAAGGAATCTGGTATAGAAAATATTTTAAAGTGTATATTATTAGTTTTCAGGGAATATTATATTCAAACTTCTTTCAAGATTCTTTTATAAGTATTTTGGGAATTTTTTAAAATTTTTTCAAGATTCTATAATAATATTTTCACATAAAAACATTATCAAAATGATTTCAATCCTTATTTATATATTTTTAAATTATTTTCAATGAAATGGTTCTCAAAATATTTTCTATCTCCTTTTTTATGTTTTCAATGAAAATGGTCTTCAAAATATTTTTAGGCTCTATTTATATATTATCTAAGAAAAATATTTATTAAACGTGTTCATAGATTTATTTATAATATTTCAAATTTATTTTGAAGAAAATTCATTTCAAAACGTTATTGAGTTATAAATATAAATTTTTAAAGAAGAAATGATATTTTACTCAATGATGTTTTCAATAGATCATTACAATCTATTTTCAATTTGATGACATCTGTGGATGTTACTCATTTTCTTATTGGAAATTATCCAAAGGTTCCATTTATATTTATTATTCAATGGTATATGTTTTGATAAAATTATGTTTTAAAAACTCATTTCTCCCTCAAGGGTTATATGCTTTTAAACCCCAGTTCTTTTCACAGGTAATGTTTCTGAGGAAATAATTGTGAAACCTATCATTTTCCACGGGTTATGATATGAATACATGTTTATGATACAAATTTAATTTCATGAGTTTTGATATTATTTTTAATGATCTTAAGGAATATGTAAGTATGATTTCTTTATGAGACTGTGAGACCTATATCTCCCTCAAATACATTGGCTAACGATTTATATCTCATGAGATAGAGTAAGATTATTTTGGGAATGAACCATAACAACTAAGATCGAGAATGGGGGTGATCCATGAAAAATAAGATGGTATTAAGAGTGTAATTATGCTACTATGATGTCGATGGGAGTGAACCATCACTGAAAATATAGTATAGGTAGTTAAACCAAACAACCAAGATGTTATTTGAAGTGATGTATTGGATTCTATGTAAATTATTTTATATACTAATGTGTGAGAAAAAATAAAATATTTTATGACAATGTTATTATTTCATGGATTATTTTTTCAATATCATTATGATCTATACCTTATTGATGACCAATCATTACTCCATGATTCATGCTTATGAAATTTGATATGCAAGGTACTATCCTCTATTTTCATAATCATGTTATCCTAAACAAATTGTCAGGATTAATCTTACATATCTCCTTTGTTTTCCCTTACCAAGTATCTGAATTCTACCATTCATATGATTCCATCCCGCATGTTATGGAGATATGTATAATTTTTTATGTGTCTCATAAGGGTTCTAGTCAACAAGAACCATTTAGGTGATGATGTAGATCATTTATGTACCATTGTTAATGTTTCCTTATTTCCAAAGGAACTAGACTAGTGCAGTCATTGGGATTTTATCTGTATTATATGTTATTAATTATAAAAATTTTATGTATTTTTTAATGTATGAAAAGTAAGGGTCACTATAGATAATATTAGAGAGAAGTTTTAGTGATCTGTTGGAAGCTAGGATCAGAAAAATCTAGTGATAACCCTATGGGAATGTCTATAGATAAATATAAGGATAAAGAAAATAATATGAATATCCAAGAATTTTTTGTAAATTGTAGAGTGAGTGGTTTTCCTGTAATACACCACAATCAAGAAACTAAAAATGCATGTGACTATGTAGAATATGTACATAAGAGTAATAACTTTGATAAGATGTTATTGGAATGAGTTAGAGTTTTTTGTTACATAAAAATGGGCCTTGTTGCACAATTGGTTTCATACTCTTGGGGGATATTATTTGATAATTAAAAAAACATTCACCATCCATCATATAATATTTAAATATTAGTTGGCTATAAATAACATAGGATTAATCTAGGGTATCATATACTATGGAATGTTTTATAATTTATACATCTAATAAATAACTATTTCCCGAAATATATAGATTTTCTATGATTTGTAATTCCAAAAATCTACATCTAGTTTTAGTCAATGGTGGGAAAAAAATAAATAGATTAACATTTAATGTGATGGAATATTTTCTAATGGGTAGTGAAGAGGAAAGATAAATGGAATGAAATATGTTGTGATCATTCCTAATAATTTTTCATAGACCATAATTAACAATGTGTACCTTATCCAAATATTGGACTCATAGAGGAAGAGAATGAAGGAGTTCACTGAGAGTTTGGGTAATAGAAACCATAGAAGAAAGATTATTTGGTTTAATTTGTGATAGTTTTTTGTAATGAATTAACTATGTGAATTTATTATAAGAACACGAAGATATTTTCACCATATAAAAGATTTAAACAACAAAAGTAACTGCACATTAAAATTGAAGAGTTCAGTTAATGAAATAAATGTAAATTTTGTCCTCCCTAAGACATCATCGATGGTTATGTGTATTAATTCAGTAATAAATGGTCATTATGCAACTTTATGTCCTATGAGTAAATATCTGGAAGAGAATAAGAATGGTTGTTTGAGTTATTGTTTTATTTATAATGATGTTGAGACTACATATGAAATTTGATAAGAAATAGGTAATATGTAATCAGTTGAAGTAACCTTTTGATGGAGTATATTTGAAGTTGAATAATTGAAATTTATATGTATTGGGATTCCTAATGTATGTTATATGAATGGTGAAACAAACAAGGATTCTCTAATTTACTTTTTTCAATAAGGATTTTAAATATTATGCTGGATGTTTCTGATAGATTAAAAAACTGATTTAATAACAAGGTGATATTTTGATTGAGGGAAAGTGACCCTTAATATTCCCTTATGACTTGTTAATGTAGTTTGAATAATGATATGTTGGATATGAACAGGTAAATTTGGAAGTATTTATTACCTCTTAATTTATAATGGATATGTTGAAAATGATTACTATGTTATCATATATAATGATTAAAACTTCATAGATTTATGTAATATATCATGTAACCATTGGAATAATGATTTACTCATGTTTTCTAAAAGTATTTATGGTAATTCATTTATTTACATGTTTTAAAAGAATATATGAATAGGGTATTTACATGTTTTGAATGTGACAACCAAGATAAACGTTGTGATATACAGGGGATCAATGTTACGTTGATTTCATGACATTGTTTCTAATGTTTTCTATTTTCATCATTCAAAAGGGTTTTTTTATTTACTATTAATGAAAAATCTAATATAAAAATTGAAGTAATTATATATTAATTGAGATTATATTTAAAACCTTTTTTAGAAGGTTATTTTGTTATTATCCTTATTTAAAGGATGTCCATTATGTTTATTTTTTAAATTACCTTTGTTTGGTTTTAGAAAATAGAAATATGTATATTTGGTGGCTACCCATCAAGTATTACAAGGTTTTGGGTCTCAAACACATGACTTAAGGATGATAAGGGTTTCAGATACACCACTGGCCTATGTGATGACTTGTTTAATTTATAATTATTTTTTATGCATAATTTTTTATGATGAAATAACATTGATAATTTTTTTATTCATATATTATGGAATCAAAATTGATTATTTTTAAGTACTATTAGAGAGAAATAGTTATAATTTTCATTATTTAATGGGATGTAATATTTACTAAAAGTGTGTCATAGTTCTTAAAGAATCAATTTTTATTTATAGAAATACAATTCATGAAGCAATGGATGAATTATAAATAGATAAAATAAAACCAAATAAAGAAATATTATTTATAGAATCAAAGTGAGTATTTATATTTCACTATATTATTGGTCAATAAAATAATTTCCCAAATATAGGATAATGATCAAAAAAATGTGTTATCCTAATACAGTAATTATCGGTTAAATAGATTGCCATTTAAATAATCAAAAATTTAATACTTTAATTCGATAATGTTATCATTGATCATTCACTAGATTGGGATTCAGGAACATAGTCACCCATAGGAATATTAATGTTGTTCTTCCAACTCTAGGTGTTCACTTTCCACCTATGTTCTCATATTTAGAACCCTAGTTATATGTTACTTTGGGAGACTGTTATGTTTCCAACATTTGATTTTTATAAAAATATTTACAATTTAGTTTTATAATGTGGGCTTCTATAAAAGGTACATTCATGTATTAATCCTTTGAAAAAAAGAAGAATTGTGAGGGTGAAATTCACTTTTAGGGGGTAGAATGTAACACCCTGAGAATTTGGGAATTATTATTATTTAAATTAATTTCATCTTTTTGATATTTTTCCTTTCACGCAAAACTAAAAAAAACATTATTATATATTAAATATATATTTCTAACTTGTGTTATTTGAAAACCACAAGTTAATCATTCAATACATGAAACATAAATTTTAGTTGTTTCTACACAAAACACCAAAAATATCCTATGTTACATGAACAAATATCTTCCCTTGATGGATTTCATAACACACAAGACCATGTGTTGTTGAAAAATAATTCATTATTAAGATATTATTTTTTAATAATATATAACATGGCCATTAAAGTGAATATTATTGGACTGACAAATTTAAATATATATATAGATGAATTAATTGGTTATATATTTATTTGAAAAGAAAATAAAGACCAATTGAATATTAAGGGACAGATTTTATTGAAGTATATTTTTATGTTAAAAAGATGATTTATATTATTATGTTAAATTAATTACCAATAGTGAGTGATATTAAATAAATTTATATGTTATATATATTCATTTTTTTAGTAATCATCCAATATATTTGATAGATATAAGATCAGAAAAAACCAAATTTTATACTTAAAGACATATATTTTTATAAAGGTAGTTTTACCGGCTTTTAATGAATTACCCATTTCAAATCCAAATTTTGGAACATTTATACATTTAATATTCCAAAATATTCTTCATATTTGAATGAGAAATAGAAAAATAAGGATTGGATAAATACTTCGTATTTTTCGGCAAGGTTTTGTTTTTTAATGATTAATTAATATTTCTGAATTTTTAATAAAAATTTCCTTTTCATATAAAATTTTTATAATGGTAAATTAAATTTCAAATTGGATTAAAAGTTTAATTAGGTCATATTTTTTATCATTAAACCGAATTTAATTCATTAGATTCAATTTCACATTTAAATTGAATATAAAAACATTTGAAACTATTGGACATTTTTGCATTAAAAACCTATATTGTTTTCCACTTAGTTGGGTTACATTTAAATTAATTTATATCTCTTCAATGACTAGAAATTGTTAAAATGGATTCCATATTTGAAATAAAAATAATTTAAAATTTCTAATATGATCAACATAGTTTTTGGCCAAAAATATTATTGAATCTAATAAAATTAATTACAATGATTAAAAGAAAAATTTAGTTAACAAAGTACTAATAATTATATTTATAACTCAATATGACCTAGAAACATATTCATCCAAAATTGTATTTCCATTATTCTACCACTAACCTTCCATTATTGTGTTTTTTTGTTTTTGTATGGATTATATATCATAAAAAAGGGGGTACACTTAACATGTTTTTAAAAATGCCATGTGTGTCCATTCCTCCATAATCATTATTTATATTTCAAAGTAACTTTTAGGGAAAAGTGGAAATCCATAAAAATTCATAAGACATAAGCAACAATCCTCTATATAAATTTTCATTTCATTCAAAAATCATTTAATATATTTAGAGTTTTTATCTTTAGTAACCTACATTCAATGGAGGTAACCTCCATATTGTGATAGTCTGTAATAAGATCCTAAACACAATAAGCGATCATCTCCCAAGATTTCACATGTTCCTACAGACTGTTCTTCCTCTCACTGAACACTCAGATCAAAATCGTATTCTATTAATCAATCTAGGGGGTTTTTTATCATTTAAATCAATTTGAAAAGTTGTTTCAAACATTTTGTGGGAATCCTCCTCTGTGATACTAATCATTAAATAATATTCTAGAACTTATTCATTAGAATTTATTAGTAGTTCATGGATTTTCATTGATTCAACATCCTCCTTTTCTGTATTCTCTATGTCAATAGAATTCAGTTCCCCTTCATTGGTGGCAATATGCTCCTCACGAGGGGAGGCAGTCATATCCACAAGCATTGAATATCCCTTGAATTTTCTCTATGGGGTGTGAACTTTGGTAACTAGACCATTTGGAGTGGGGATACATTTTCTATCATGCCTTGTAACTGGAGGAAAAGCTAAATTGGTGTAATCCTTTAATTTATGCAGATTCTACACATACTGTATAATGCATCTACAACCCTGATTGTGTTCTAAACATTACATAAAGAGGATCAAAGATAATATTCTGGAAGTTTAATATCTATAGAAACATAGAACAAATATTTATAAGAAGAGACATCATTTATTATGTTGAACCACTTCCCCTATTCAATGCTGGGAATGATTCTTAAAGAACCTGATATGTCTGTAGGATTCTACTGTACTTCCAGCCCTTGAGTACATGACATTGGGCCACCCTCAGAAGGCATATGGGTTATAGAAACGTCACAAAATGAATGAAAGTCATATTTAAATTATTGGATTATGATTCCATCAGTATACATCTTTACTAATGATCTATCCATCAAATTGTGTCTCAAATGAGAAAACACATTAGCAATTATAGTCAACGACTAAATGACTTTTGAAATCTTTAGGGATGGGAGAGAGAAGACGGACCTCACTCGTTCCCAAGGTTATCTCTTATGAACTATAACAAGGGGTATCAGCAACCATGGAATAAATTTTGAGCAAATTGGATTTCAGGTTGTCCTTCTCAGTTTAATTACTTGATGGATCATCAACAGAATTAAACATTGCACAATCCCCTCATGGCATGTAGATAAAAACCCTCATTTAATGAAGAAGATGAATGGGTCATATGAGATTCACACATAGATTAGTTAATAAATCTATATGCACCATGGTCGATAAAATTTCAAGATGAAGTGAATTTGACATATGATTAATAGAGAGCCTTTAAATACAACTGATGATCACTATCAATCTCTAGGTCGATGTTGTCCATGTTTTCCCTTTTCATTCCCTATAAAAGTACAACTCCTCTACCTCGACATCACATCTCTCAAACCACATATTTTTTGTATAATACTTCTCAATAAACATTCAAACATCCATCCCTTCCTTCTAGAAGCATCCCTATGGGAAAAAATCAATCCAAGGACGACTTTTTTCACAAACCAAAAGAAGTTACCCAATTAAGAGGTAACATCTCTTTTCAAGGTCCTTTTATTTTCCTTCTCCACCCATACAATATATTTATTCCAAGATTGTATAAAAACACATGTATCTAAAATATAATAAAATTTTTTAATGCTAAAGGTTTTACATACACATACATACACCCCCATATAATGGGTAACAAACATACTGTTTACGTGTATGGCGAACAACTACCTCACAAAATGATGATTTTTCTTTTTTATTATACCACAACTCATGGTGGGAATTTGTATAGACACAATAAATATATGTTATATATATTAGATTTTTAATGGATTTATTTTTATTTAATTTTTATTTTTAAAATACCATTTTTCTCTTAATATTGTGTAATTATGATAATTTCATTTGAGGAATTGTGGACAACCACTCTCAAAGCGACTTGATTCATTCACATAATACATGATATGTATTAAGGTTATATTAATTGAAATTATATGATATATATGATATAATAATATTAATGGAATTATTATATATACTCATATGTATAAAAATATGTAATTTACCTTCTTTTTTTCAATATGAAAAAAATAGAATCATCATTCATGCGTACATACAACTTACTATCTCCAAGAATGGTGTGTTACATCTAATACATCTAAATTATATATATTATAATAATAAAAAAATACTAAATATAAATCATATTTATATCATCGTTTAAATTATTGAAATCATTATATAATTATAAGGTCCAAAGATATATCAAATAAAGACATATGTGAAGAACAACGCAAATATTACCTAGAGTGAAACCTTAAAGACAGGTTGTTAACAAGTGCGTATCACAATGTCATAATAAAACCATATATGGTAATAGATATAATAATATATCATTTTAAATGATTTATATTAAATTTATATTTATTATACTAGTGGGTTTATAGAACATGATAAGAGTCAAGACTCTGGTTATAGGGATTTCATCTCACATTTTATTTCTATGAGATAAAAGCTTTATTCACCATCCATTCCTTTTGTATAGTGTCCATACTTCTAATGGATTTATTGTATGATTCATATAACTAATATTAGGGATATTCACATATCCATTCTAAGATATTTATTTCACAGGTTTATGCTACAAAATATAGTAAATTAGTAGCATAATTGTTTTCTCAATTTTCCATATTTGAGAAATATCCCATGTTATGAACCTATATCTTCCAATGATGTTTATATAGTATCTTTAAAATATTATATTGTGAATCTACAAATTTTCATTATATTTTATGATTCATTATATTAAGTTTTTCTTCCATTGTGATTATGGTTCAATGTTACCCAGTGGTTACATATTATTGAAACAATCTAATTTATTTTCAAGATTGATTCTATTTATTCATCATTTGATTAAATATTATAATCCATATATCAAGAAAATTAATGAATTTTATTATCGTTTAGTTATTCATAAGTTAATATTTTATTTGTACCATTATTCTAATATTTGGTATATAATATAGTTAAGAACATGTTTTTAAGGAATCTTGACTTTATCCTCTCTTTAGTCATAAAACTGTGTTCCTTCATAATCATGATTTCTAAGTGGGGTTTCAAAAAATATTATATTATCTCCTATAATCATTAAAATACATTTTTCCATTTTTTATTTTACTAATATTTTCAAATTAATCTTCACGTCTCTTTATGAACACGAATTCTCTCTGACCTTTTATTATGAAAAAGGAATGTTCTTCTTACCATACCTGACATGTACAGATTTGAAATTCATTATTTCTATGAAAAATAATTTCAATGACTAAGAGGATAATTTTTAATAATTTGTTTAAAAAATCCATGAAATGGGTTTCAAAACAATCCATGACTTCATTATATGTTTTAAAATAATTTGTTATAGAATGGTTTTTTCAAAAAGGTTTTAATAGTATTTTATATCCTTTATAAGAAAATGGATTTGAAAATATTTTCAAGATTCCTTTATAAGTGTTCAAAAAACATTTTTCAAAAATTATTAGAGAATATTTTTTATGTTTTGAAGGAAAATGGTTTTAAAAAAAATCTCATGTTTTATTTATATTTTTTTTATGTAAAATGTTATTCAAAATGATTTCAATCATTATTTATAAGATTGAATGTTATTTTGAAATAAATGGTTTTCAAAATGTTTTCAAAATCATCATATAATTATTTTAGGAAAATGGTTTTCCTAATTTTTTCAATCCCCATTTATATATTTTTGAAAGAAACAGGTTTCCAAAAGGTATCCAAATCATTCTTTATAATATTTAAATTTTATCTACAAAAAATTTGTTTTCAAAACGTTTTTTTGTTTTAAATATACTTTTTAAATGAAGAAGTAATATTTTCCGTAAGAAATGTCATCGAAAGATATTTTGAATTTACTTTCCATCTAAGATGATTTCTATTGATGTTATTGATGTACTACTAAGAAATAATCAAATGGTTCCATTAATACTATATCATAAATGGTAATTGTTTTGATGGAATGATTTTTATGAAAAAAATTTCACACTCATGTGTTATATGCTTTTGAAATCCTCTTCTTTTCATGTGTTATGTTTATAATAAAATGGTTATCAAACCTATATTTTCTATAGGATATGATATTTATACTTGTTTATGATACACGTTTAATTTAATCGGTTATGATATAATTTTTAAGCATCTTGTGGCACATGTGTGTATTATTTAATATTGAGATGAGTGGAATCTATGTCACCCTCCAATGCATTAGGTAAATATTTATATTTTATTAAAAAGACTAAAATGGTATTGAGAATAAAACATGACTTCTGAGATTTCAATGGGAGTGAATTATTACTACCAAGGTAGTATGAGGAATAAACTTATGCTACTAATTTGGCCATGGGAGTGAAAAATGACATCCAAGATGATAGAGGGAGTGAAACCATACTACAATGATGGTATTGGGAACTATGCATTGGATACAATAGAAATCATAATATATACTTATTTGCAATCAACACACCCATGTGTTATCCCTATGTTACTATTTTATATATTATGTTATTTATTTATTTATGATCTATGTATTATTTACCTACACACTATATTCTATGATTGATTTTTATGATCATTGATATTTAGGGTATGATATTATATTTCCTTGATCATGTTATCATACCCATATGCTTGTGATTATGCTCTCATATCTCCCTTTTTTACCCTTACTAAGAAACCGATCTCACCCATTTTTATGTCTCCTTCCCCCTTTTATGAATATATGTAATATTTTGATTGTGTTTATGAGGGTTTATTTTAAATAATAAACTATTGAGAGATGATGTAGCTCATTTATGTACTTGTGTTTATACTTCAATGATTCCCAAATCACTAGACTAGTATAGTCATTAAGAAACAATTTGTATAAGGATTTATGTATTCTGTAAAAGCCTTGTGATGTTAATGAATAAAAAGTGAGGTTCTCTGAAATTATACTTTTATTATAATGATATTATATCCAAATGATCTTCTCCATATCTATAATCACACATAAATTATAACATACACTTGGTGGATTTGTTTTACCTCATGCAAGAAAAATCATTAAATATCTATCCTATTTTTAATTGGAAATAGAATATTGAAATTTATTCAGTAAATAATTATATTTTCCATAATATAAACAATAATCTCATTAATTATATTACCAATGCTATTTGTTATGAATCACTATGACATGTTTAAAGGAATTTTTTAGAATAATCATAAATAAAACTCAAATATAATGAGATTAATTATTTATAAGATATCATAATAATTAAATACAAATACCATGAATTTTATTTGAATTATAAAATAATGGATAAAATTTATGAACAACACTACTACTAAAAACCAGTATATAAAAATCAAGATTACCCAGCCCTAAAATTGAATAATAGTAGAATAATATCAAAAATACATATCTAGAATAAAAATAAATATAATATATAAAATCATTTAGACATATATATTGTTATGAAATATGTATATTAAAAATGTCATTCTTCTAATATATGATTTTAGAACGTGATCACTGAATCGTGAATTCAATTTGTGAATTTTGTATCTCATATTCAATTTATTGTGACATATTTTTTATAATACAAACATTTTATTAAGATTGGTTTTTCTACTACCCATTAAATTTTGGTATCCTGATCCTTTCAATTCTCATGATATTTAATATTTGACTGAAAATTAACTTTTTTATTCTCATATCACATTTGTGGAAGAATGTGAGAAACCATAGGACCTGGCTTACAACCAAATGACCATAACAGAGAAAAGCCCATAACAATTTTACAGGATCTATCCCTCCACAACAACTACACCGTAAAGACCAACCTATACCATTGCATGACCGCTCAGTAGACTATCATGTGTAGGAGTGCACAGGCACAGAACTGATGGAATATTCATACCATCTCAAACTACCAATTCTAAATAGCATGTGCTGGTGAGGGATTAATCCTCCGAACCTCATCTGGAGAAGACCCATGTAGAATGTAGGATGCGTATCAAAAAATAGCCACATCCAAACCAATGAAAAACAAAACCGACCACAGACAAACTCACACTGAACTAGCAAACCTCCCCAATTAATCAACATGATCCACCATTTTAACATCATTGAAAAATAATTTTAGATTCCCAAAAATAGTTTACCTAAACAATTTTCTAGAGATTGACAATACTTGAATTTTTTGTACACTTAATACTAGACGTTCAAAATTGGAAGCCAGCTGATCCCAGGATTGAATGTACTCCTCAAGTCTGATCCTCCCTTTATTGAATCCCCATACTAGGATTAAGTCATTATTATCAATATATGAGTATTGTTCCTCATTGAGGTATACCATTAATGACTTACCCATTATCGTAGATGTCTCCTCCTAGGTAAGATTAAGATGTAAAACCCAATCGACCACTTCTTCATCAGATCGTAAATATAGTTCCAAGGGAGGGTCCTCTACTACCTCTAAATTTTTTTTACTAGAATTTAGATTCATTGTAGGGCTGGTCTCTAAGGGATAAGGTAAAGAGCATTAGTATTTCTTGTTTCTCCTTCCTCTATCACTCTTATTACACTGTGCCCTAGGGTCTTCACCTACAGAATGACCAGCCTCAATTATATTAAGTCCATCCACATTTTCTTTGTCTGCATCCAGCAACCTAGTTATAACAGAACTCAAAACAACTTCATTAAGCACTCAAATCCCGTTTCTCACCTCTAAAGGGGTCCGAGACATCAAACCAGAACCTCCTGGTCTATCCTCTATAGCAGGAATGGCCACCTCCACAAGGTCGTGTCTCCCCTTAAAAGAGTCACCATTACCCGTATTCAATGCCTCAACATAAGAAGTAGTGGTTTCCTCTGCCTCACCTCATGCACACTACTCCATACCATTTCTAGCCCCATCCATATTGGACAAATCAACACTCAATATCAAACTCTCCACGTGAATCTGCTCATTTCTAGTGCGAGAGCCGCCAAGGTCCGGCTTCATCCTCGAGAAATCCTCATAAACCTTCGGATTTCCAAAATATTCTGAGTCCTTCTTTACTAACCGCCAAAACCAACCATCGATGAAACAACCACTGGAGTAATGGGCAAAAAAATCTCTTCTATAGGACTAAATGTCTATCGAACTTCCAATCCAGTCCATGAACTGCTTGACTTTCAACCCCAACAATAACATTCCATCCCCTAGCCTCCTAATTCAACTGATCTCCTCCACGCAGATCTCCTCAATCTTGCCACTATCCTTACCCGCATTCCATCGAGAAACATGAAAACCCCAATGACAGCTAACCAAAGAGTGCCCCAACCTTCTGTAGGAAGAGAAGAATTCCAACCAGTTCTTTTACACTGCCCATTTCTTGCACATGTACTCCTCACTGATAGTTACATAGACATACTCGAATGGAATCCTTGACCCAACCATCTCTACAAAGACCATGGATTGACTGGGTAATAGAAAAACATAATTTAGCTATCAAAATGAAGGAACCATCCATCAAGACATCCATGAATCCTATTAACAGATGGATTTTGAAATGGTAATGGTAAATTAGGGAAGCTTACCCAGACCATCGCGGGAGGAGAATCGCGACCCATTTGGAATTTTAAAAACCATCAAAACAAAAAGAAATAAAAAATTTTGAAGAAGTGAAGGTGCTTGACCGGGTAATGATGAAGTCATCTTCTGAATCAAATAAAACCATAATGGGATGGATATCATTAAAACCAAATATCTCCCTCTCCTGAAAATTCTTGGAATTGAAGGAGACCTTGTCGAACGAGTCAACAGATGGTCACCTCTGCTTAAAATGAGCAACAATAGTGAGGTTTAGAAGTGTTGATGTCTCTAAAAACTCTACGGTCAGTAACTGATGGTTGGGAAATCCATCATCCAAATTTAGCACATTAAGGCCAAGGAAAATTATTCGATAAGGGAGGAAAAAATATGGATTCAAGAAGGGGTGAAAAGATTACCTTGATCTGTTGAGGTATATCGAAGATCCCTCCCCCGCCAAGGGGGGGGTTGGATTGATGGCTACTGTCGTCAATGAGGGCACCAACGTCTACGGCCCCCACCACCATCTACGATTCAATCTGGAGCCCCCAATGTTTCTTATAAATAAAATTTTATTTGAATTATTCAAGGGGATTTTACTTAAATGTTTTTAATGTTGTAAGGGTTTTTTTTCAATTATCAAATATATGTGGATTTTTTGAAATTCACACCATCATTTATTTCATGTAATGTGATTACTATATAAGGATTTTTTTTAAAAAAATTACTAAAATTCATGTGGTTTTAATAACAAAATAATTCAATTTATTTAAATGGTATTCAACAAAAATGATACCAATATTTGAATGGTTTTTATTAATTATACTCTTTTATTGAGATATAATGCGTAATTTTGAACATCATTCTACAAGTACTTGTATTTTTTACCTATAAAATATTATTTTATTGAAAATTATCTTCATATCTGGGTAAAATAATAATTCTTGTTCAAATAATTTCCTTTAATATTTTCATGAAAAAAATAAGACATTGTTTGTAATAATTATCATACTCTTTAATTATGTTTTTCCTTCCTATCCAAAATTTTCCATCATGACAATGTGATAATTTATAAAGGGAAATATAATTATTTTTATCTCACAATACCTTAATATTTCCTTTATCCTCTTTTTAAAAACAATTTCAGTTAAAAATTTTATGATGGGTTTTTCTCAATAATGTTATTTCATAAGTTTAGAAACATTATTTATTTTTTTAGGGTCAATTATTAATGATTATGTTTAAATTGTAAATGATTTATAAATTTTTTTAAAACAATATTTTTGAAAAAATAATTTCTTTTCAAGGATTTATATTTTATATGTCTCTTGAAATAATTACTTCCAATTTTTTAAATTTCAATAAAATTTAACTTACATAAAATGAGTTTTCATTCAATGTGAAACATAACTTCATCAATTATAGCAAAAATTATATTCTTTTGAAACGTTTATATTCTGGTTTTAAAAAATCTTTTCCTATTTATCTAAAAAGTAATAATTTTTCTGGAATTAATTTTTCATTATTAAACCTGTAAATGGTCTTCTGAAATAACTTTTAGAGGTTAATGTGTTTTTTATGTCAACTACTAACATGGTTGAGGTCAATTTTGGTGATACCATCTTGATATATTGTAAAACCCATGTTTCTTTCCTTATATTCTTTATTCTATGATCATAAAACCCATATTATTTCTACTTTTCTTGGTATGATAAATTATTTATTTAATATAAAACACATATGTGTCGTTGATGAAGGGTGAGGTACAATATAACCACCCCAAATGAATTGTTTAATGTTTTATAACTCATTAGTTAAAATTTTGTATTGTAAAAATTATGAGTACAAGCTAAATTTACATGGATTATAATGAAAAGGTTTCATATTTGATATTATCAAATGATTAGGCATGAAAATGAGGAGCATTGAAAAAATCACAATAATGAGTGTGAATATGATTCGAATTAGATACATTCATAAAAATGAGTGTGAACTCGATATACTTAGCTAAGTTCACAAGGCTAGGAATATATGTGTTTGTGTATATAAAAATAATATTATATATATTCTTATATTATACTACATAGAATATGATTATTGTATCATGTTAAATTATTCTTTCATATATATTACATGTTTATCTTTTTAGATTACACACCTTTATATAATTAATTTTTTAAAAATATTATTATTCTATATTCTTTATAATAATTTATTTATCCCTTTTTAGGTTTTCACAAATGTTTATAATCTAACCTATAGAGACATATTCAAGAGTTTTCCTCTTATTAAGTGATATAACTCACTCCTCTAGTTTCTTTCCATTACCCCATATATAAATATTGTTATGACCTCTATGATGTCTATAAGGGAGTCTAGAATGGTCCATTTATTGATAAATCCTCACAAGATTAAAATTTAATTTTATTATGTACTTGATCATAAAAGAATTTAATCCATGCATTTTTTATAATCACAATATCATTTTGTTCAATGAATTTTTGTCATATGGAAATCATGAGAAAAGAGGCTAGTTTATCATTAGGAATATAAAATATATATTGAAGCATTCATAGAAAAAAAATTAGATGTAAATATTTTTGAATTTAGAACATGAATGAATTACTTCATTATAAAAATAAAAATAAATATTTAATAGAGAAGGTAAACATGAAAAATCTATATAATATTACATAATATATCCATGGGATGAAGTCGGATGGTTTCCTCAAAATATACCTAGAGTTATATAAGGATAATTAAATACATTATCATAGATGAAAATTTTAATTTTAGGATAATAAGAAAACTAAATTTAAAAATAAGGGAAAATACTACATTAAAATGGAAGAAAAATCACATAAAAATGTTTCTATAAAATGAAATACATTAGTCTTCAAATAAATTTGTGGTTTTCTAAAAAAAATTATAAAAAGATATTATTTCAAAATCAATCTTTTGGAATCCATAAAAAATCAATAGGTTATTATTAATACAAAATCCTTTAAATAATCTCTCAAAGCATGAATTCCTTTTAAAATTATTCTCAAATTTGAAAAAAAATTATAATATTTTTACTTATTATCCAAATCATGATTATTAAAAATTATTTAGAAAACCATTTTACATAATTGAAAGGGAGTTAAAGAGCATTCATTGTAGAAATATTAATTGTTCTAAAACAATTCATAGTTTAATTGGGTTAAAATTCATTGAGGAGGAAGTTTTGGATAAATGGATTCATTTTAACTATACAGAAAGGGATATCTATATATAAAAGCCCAGAGTGGATGAAATCATTAATAATGAAATATTCTCATGAGGTCATATTAAAACTCAAAGAAATAAGATTTGTGTTATCAAAATACATTATGGATTTAGTAAGAGTGTAATTGAAAAACAATATTGAATGATCCGAAGATGGTTTCATAAATCCATAAAATTTGTTTTCAAATAGGTACACAATAAATAAATGGCCAATATATATATATATATATATATATATATATATCATAAAATGGAATCAAGTGGAGAATATGAATCATAACTCAATGATGCAAAATTTTGATGGTAAAACCCTAAGAAACAACATATTATTTGATGAAAAAACTATATATAGAAAGAAAATTATATAGATATTAAAAAACCATTATTAAAATTAACATGTAAATATAAATCCATAAATAATTTATCTCAATATATCAAATAGAGTACAATGAATATTGTTAAATATGTCTTATGAAATGGAATTCCACATAAATAACACCTTACAATAAATCCAAATTTGAAAAAACCTCCAATATAAGGAAAATGAAAATCATTTTAACTGATTTTATATCCTTATAGATATACATATAAAATCTTAATCAAATCATTTATAACCATCTATCAAAAAAATTTCTATGATATAATTTTATTTTGTCATCATATGTTTGGATTTTTAAATTGTATATTGCATATAATTTTTTCAATGATGGGGATGATTATCACATCTAAATTATAATTTATCTGTTCCCATGTTCATCAGGATATAATAAAAATTAGTTTTCAATGATTCATTAAGATCCATTTCATCATGTGATAGTGATGAATATGGGTCATGAAAAAAGAAATTCAGAAGAACGTTTTCGGGCATGATTCATAATCAAATGTAAATATATTAATAACTGTATAAAATATAAATAATAACATTCAATAATAAAAACCCAAAATTATTTACATTATTATATCCTAATATTACTCTAATATAACATTCATTAATTATTCATTATATTAGTATTATAACCTTGATCACTTAGTTGGTAAATCTGAACCAAATGCTATCATGTTATAATGATTTAATGTGTATAGAAATATTTTAATAAAATGTTGACATGAAATATAAATAAGCCTTAAATATCATTAATGTAACAACCCAAGATTTTATAAATAAATATTCTTTTTAATTTTATTAATGTCTTGTGTTGTACGCTACACCAAAAGGAGCTTGCACAACACGCATCCTTGTCTTACCTTGCATTACACGCAATCACGACCTTCCTCGATAGCGTGTGTAATACGCAATACCGAGTTTCACTAAACAACAATATGCTATTAAAATATTATTAAAACTAGCCGTTATGAATAGTAATAACCACTTTTTAAATTCTGTAAATCTTATTTTTCAAAATGAACTTCATTTTTGGATTCGGAGTATCGAATTTAGCCTAAGGTGAAATTTTGGTACTTTTCGGATAACTTTCATATTCTGATGAATAGTGAAAAATTACTAAATTATAATTAAAAACAACTTTTTTAATCGAAATAATTAATAGTGATAAATTATTAATTTGAGTGGTTTTAAAGTATATTTAGAATATATTTTTACAATTTAATACAATGTTGGTCATTGGTTGTAATTTCACATTTAAACAAGACATAATCAAGTGTCAATCTTTTGATATATATTGTTTCCTAAAAACACGCTATTTATTTTAACAGCGGGATTTAATTATAAAATTAATTAATGCAACTTCTATGTTATGAATTCGGTAAAATAGATTTCATTTTTGAATTCGGAATATGAAATATAGCTTAGGATGAAATCTTGGCATTGTTCTGAAAAACATCAATTTTTGATGAATAGTGAAACTACTAAGTGGTAGTTAAAAAAACTGAATTTTTCATAAAACTTAATTTTGCCGCTTCTGTGAATGGAATTTCGAAAATCCGAGAGACACGGTTAATATCAAGGACTAAAATGTGGTTCAATGAGATGAAAATAATTTTCTGGTGAATAGTAACTTTTTACTTTTTTACCACGGTTAATAGTAAATAGGGTAACTAAGGGTAAATATGATATTACTATTACCCTAACACATGTCCTAATTCTATTGGACAAGTATAATTCGACCAAAAACAAACTTAGGAATAAAATATGACCATTTAGGCCCACTTGGATTAGATTAGGACATTTATTATTATTTAATTCAAAGAAGAGTTAAAAGAGTTAAAATCAAAGTTTATTCACTAAAACATTTTTAATATGGGGTTATACATAAGATAAATTCGACTATAAATATTCATTAGAAAGCTAAAAAGATTTCCTATATAATGATATTTTATTTATAATTTTTAGACTTCAAATAAATTAATTTATTTATGACACAACGATGATGCAGTAATTACCCTTTTAAGGAAATATTGACATAATTGATGTTATAAACACCAAACTAAATATAATTTGAGAATTTTAATGAATTCCACTAATTTTCTAGGTTACTATGATATATTAATGTTGATTTAATCAACTTGGTTCGAACATTTAATTCTGTTATGACTTTCACAAAAATCATATATCAAATAGTGTCAAAATTGACACAAAATAGTTTTTAAATCAAATATTATATTATTAATTGTTATTTTATTACTAAAAATCTAAGGTTCGGCCAAATGACTTAGATAAGGATATATATATTAATAATAAACAATTTGGGGTTCTTTTGGAATGTTATAGTACGTTTATTAACCATATAGTGAAAGAAAACAAAAAGACATGGTAAAAGTTAAATTATTTAACATAGAGTTAAATCTAATTGATAAGGTTACAATAATATCCTAAACTTGTCTAAATTCTATTGGTTGATAGGATTTAGACCCCTCCCCACCTTATCTTAGAAATAAGACCCTTTGTAACCATTATAAACCGATTTTGACTTTAATATAAAATAATATTTTGAGATATTCCTAAGGTGCCCCTCTCCTCCCTTATAAAAGGACACCTCCTCCCCCTCCTCCTCACACCAATTGGAGCACTCAAGCTCGTCCAACCCCTGCCAAAATACCTTCTCCACTTCCCTAGCAACATCCTAGAGGTTCTGGTCTTCCTCAAAGACCAATTCTAGTGCCCTAAGAGGAGGTCTCAAAGAGGCACTTTAAAGAAGAGGTAATTACCGTTACCAATTCTTTCATCTTTATTTCTTCTTCCACTTCTTCTTCTTAGGTTGTTTCATTATGAAGTAATAACATCAGTATCACTCATATAATGATATGTTATTATAAGTATGAAATAACCCTATTTCACCATCTATCCATCCTACGGAAAAAGAAATCACCGCGCGTGCGTACGTACGGAATACCGTCTCCACGCCGTGGTGTAATCTATTTTCCACCACCACCTTACATGGATGGGTATAATGGTGTAAAGAATAACTATACATAGTTATTACAACATCATATTGATTCTGATATATTGTATAATCCACTCCAATTCAATTCAATATTTATAGAAATGATATCATCGCTCGTGCGTACGTACGGACTACCGTCTCCACGACGCGATGAGATTCATTCTCCATGTTAACCATTTAAGAATGATTATAAAGTATATATAAGAAATAATAATGGAATATATGAAATTATAAAGCTACTGGATTTATGTATATATATATATGTATGTCATCTACTTACTTCCATTCAAGACAATAAGGAAAGGAAAACAGCGTTCATGCGTACGTACGGACTACAGTCTCCATGAACGGTGTTTTTCATTTCATTTATCTATCTATTATATGTATATATATACTGAATATATATGATATATAAATCATATTTTATATTCTGGAAGTAAGTAAATCATGATATAAGTATTAATAATGTCAAGAACAACAAGTAAAATCACCTATGATAAATGAAACGATTTTACCCAAAACGCTCCTTTAACATGGAATTTACAAAAGAACGGGTAATATAAAGTCATAAGTCAACCATATATGATATCATAACAATGAATATGATTCTGTAATAAGTCAATGACATTATTTAAATCATTATACAGGAGGTTCGGACACATACGAAGCAAATCGGACCTAAGGTAAGGGAAATATCACAATCTCATTTTTATCCGAGATTGTTTATTCGTAAGTATTTACTGGGGTGTATTTTATCATCCACATCCATGTTCCCTTAATATGTAATATTATTTCCATCCACCTACAATTGTTTAAATCCAATTTTACCCTTCTATGATTTTTTAGTAAAGGATATGAAAGGAATCTTTTTTCGTTTTTCATACGAGGTACTTTTTGACTTTTCCAACAAAAGTACGAAGAATGTTTTTTTTAACTTATACGGCATGAACGGATTTATACTGTTTTATAAAGCTTTATTTTCATGAAGATTCCTCTAAAATATTTCATGACTATTTTCAATAAAATCTCTTTCTTTTAAAATTGCATGATGTTTTGTGAAAAGAAATTCATTTTGAAGAAGAAAGGATATTTTCCTCAAGAATTCAATTCAAGTGTTTTATCAAAATTATTTTCCATATAAGATAATAAAGGGTTCTGTTTCTATCCATATTTTTACATTGATTTGACTATGTTGTGATGGAATTATGTTTATGAATTCCTTTATCTTATATGAATGGTTTTATGATGTCATGTTGTTTAAGAATCCCATTTTTATTACATGGGTTATGCAATGATGTATGATTTATGATTTTGTGGCACACATAAGAAAGGATTCATTAAGAGATGGGTGGGACCTATATCTCCCTCCAATGCATTGGGTAATGATTTTATATCTCATGAGATAGACATGGCTGAAATGGTAGGTTATACCGGTTCAGTGAAACAGGACTGAAACGAGGGTTACTCGATTCAGAAAGGGACTTTGTCCACTAAGATAGTCTTGGCAATGAGTCTTGACTAACAAGAAATGACTCTCTATGATTATGTGTGTATGACACAAAGTTTCATGTTTTATGTTATGATTATTTGGATTTCATTTCACTACTATGATTTATCCCATGTTATGAAATTATGCTCTCTTTTGCAGGTTAAGATTTCCAAAAGTTATGTTCTTATGAATATGATGTGATTGATTTTTCTTTTGTATACCCTTACTGAGCATTTGAGCTCACCCTTTTATGTTTTCTTTTACCCAGGATATAAAGAAAGGTTTTAGGTAAAAAAAAAAGGGAAGATCTTTATGGGAGATATTGAAGATCTTTCACCACGATTAGAAGACTACGTTCCGAGTTTCCAAAGACACTAAACTATTACGATCCTTGTGTGTGTGTTTTTGTTATGTACTAAGTATTCCGCAAAAGTAATGTAATTTCCATGTACGATAAGCTTCGGGTCTCTACAGTTGGTATCAGAGGAAAGGTTTAGTCAACCTTTGGAAACTAGGATGCGAGAACTTTAGTGAGATCCCTAGAGATATTTCTAAGGTATGTCTAGGGATGTCTCTAAGGTTAAGTATGCGTATAGGTTATAGTACTAGAATTACGCTAACGATCATAGAATTAAACCTAAGATGTTAGATATTGAAGTTACTCCCCCTTTATTATGATTTTTTCCTCTCACACTATTCTTTTGGGTTTTAGAAAATGGCTGGAAACAAGATGATTCACGATAATGGAGGATATGATGGACAATGGAATGATATTCTTCATAATGAAATGGGATTTGGAAGTCCAAACATCATTATTATGCCGAATCAGCAATCTCATAATATGATCAATAAAGTAAAATTTGGTAAGTTTCCTGACTCGGCTAATAAGAGAAAGATGGAGTTTCATGATGATCATAGAGGAAAGAAAGTTCAATTTCCCCAATGTAAATCATGTGGGAAGAGGCATCAAGGAGAATGTTTCAAAGGAACTGGAAGATGCTTTGGGTGTGGAAAAGAAGGACACAAAGCAAGTAAATGCAAAGGAAAAGGTTCAGTTAACAACATGGATGAGGATAATGGTATTGCTACGACATCAACAATGGTTAAATGTTTTAAATGTGGAATGTACGGGCATTATGCAAACCAATTCCCTAAGGGAAAGTCTCATGAAGATAATCAGTATGGTCGTATGGGAAGTATTTATGTGGATGATGATGAAGAGACTACAAAAGATATGTGAGATGAAAGAATTGTTGAAGCTCGATCAATGGTTTAAGAATGTAGTGGAATGATTACATGTTTATCATGTGTAATGTTGTATAAGTAATCTCATGGCACTATGGAATAAAGAGACATGTAAGGATTGTTACATTGTTGTCTGATTAATGTTACCAGTATCCATGAAAGGTTATTCAGATATTTTTGGAATGTAGATGATATGCGCATAATGAAGGGATAAGGAGAAAATAAAATGTTTGATAGTATTCATGAGCTCATGACTGATATAAGGAGAAGGTTATATCATGGTTTGAGTATATTGAATTTTTGGATTTTGGTATGTGGAAAGAGTTAACTTTTGACAGCATTCATGTTTTCACTAAGGTTTAATGGGTATTCATATTTTTTCAAGAGAATAAATCATTAAAGTATTCACATGATTGGAATGTGACCAACAAGATATATGGGGGATAAATGATGGTATTCACATGCTTGGTTGGCGAAATTTCAAGTAATCATTTTCTTTATACTATGAGCTTGGACCGAAGTATTTTAGATAAGCCTAAAGATTGTAATGGATTATGTTAACCATAAGTTAGTATTGTTTAAGTATAGAACTTTTTTTTGATATTATTTATGTGATGTTATAGTAATGTAGTTTTAGAAAAAGGACAACCTACAGGACGGGCGACAGCCCATCGCTTCGGACAAGGCTGTGGGAATCGAACCCACAACCGAAGTGTGACTGGCCTTTATCGCCTACCACTGACCTACAGGAAGTCCCTGTTTAGTAGAAACTAGTTTTATTATATTAAGCAGTATGATATATGAAGTATAAGTCCATTTTAGGAACCATATATGATTAATCTCACTATAGATCGACTTATGTATATAAGTTTTGCTAACCTTTTGTTTGAGACAGATGGAATGACCTGTCATTCTATCACATGATCTGCTAACACTTCACGAATAACAAATTCAACTTCATTTATTTAAGAGATGAAGTGGAAATTGTTCAAAGCACGAACAACAGTGAGATTGTACCAAAATAAAGTAAGTATTTATTCTAATTCAAATTTTCAACTTTAGGGGAAATGATCTTGAAAACCAAAAATGTTGTCCTAGTGATCTTATACCTGATGAATCAGATGGTACCTTATATCATCACAAATATATGGATTTGTGATTACTGTCTTTTCCATAGCCATGTTCTCTACCACTCTCCATCAGAACATGATGGTTAGATTTCTCTTCCATATCCATATTTTCACCTATGTGGAAACCCAATGATTAGTTTATTTGGGTAACCGTTACATTTCATACTTTTGTTTTTAATGATTGGTTTTGATATTCCTTTTTACGATGTGGGTTTCTATTAAAGAAACTTTCGAATAGTAAACCAATTATAACCCCGACGAATTTCGAGGGCGAAATTCATTTTAAGGGGGGTAGAATGTAACAGCCCAAGATTTTATAAATAAATATTCTTTTTAATTTTATTAATGTCTTGTGTTGTACGCTACACCAAAAGGAGCTTGCACAACATGCATCCTTGTCTTACCTTGCATTACACGCAATCACGACCTTCCTCGATAGCGTGTGTAATACGCAATACCGAGTTTCACTAAACAACAATATGCTATTAAAATATTATTAAAACTAGCCGTTATGAATAGTAATAACCACTTTTTAAATTCTGTAAATCTTATTTTTCAAAATGAACTTCATTTTTGGATTCGGAGTATCGAATTTAGCCTAAGGTGAAATTTTGGTACTTTTCGGATAACTTTCATATTCTGATGAATAGTGAAAAATTACTAAATTATAATTAAAAACAACTTTTTTAATCGAAATAATTAATAGTGATAAATTATTAATTTGATTGGTTTTAAAGTATATTTAGAATATATATTTACAATTTAATACAGTGTTGGTCATTGGTTGTAATTTCACATTTAAACAAGACATAATCAAGTGTCAATCTTTTGATATATATTGTTTCCTAAAAACACGCTATTTATTTTAACAGCGGGATTTAATTATAAAATTAATTAATGCAACTTCTATGTTATGAATTCGGTAAAATAGATTTCATTTTTGAATTCGGAATATGAAATATAGCTTAGGATGAAATCTTGGCATTGTTCTGAAAAACATCAATTTTTGATGAATAGTGGAACTACTAAGTGGTAGTTAAAAAAACTGAATTTTTCATAAAACTTAATTTTGCCGCTTCTGTGAATGGAATTTCGAAAATCCGAGAGACACGGTTAATATCAAGGACTAAAATGTGGTTCAATGAGATGAAAATAATTTTTTGGTGAATAGTAACTTTTTACTTTTTTACCACGGTTAATAGTAAATAGGGTAACTAAGGGTAAATATGATATTATTGTTACCCTAACACATGTCCTAATTCTATTGGACAAGTATAATTCGACCAAAAACAAACTTAGGAATAAAATATGACCATTTAGGCCCACTTGGATTAGATTAGGACATTTATTATTATTTAATTCAAAGAAGAGTTAAAAGAGTTAAAATCAAAGTTTATTCACTAAAACATTTTTAATATGGGGTTATACATAAGATAAATTCGACTATAAATATTCATTAGAAAGCTAAAAAGATTTCATATATAATTATATTTTATTTATAATTTTTAGACTTCAAATAAATTAATTTATTTATGACACAACGATGATGCAGTAATTACCCTTTTAAGGAAATATTGACATAATTGATGTTATAAACACCAAACTAAATATAATTTGAGAATTTTAATGAATTCCACTAATTTTCTAGGTTACTATGATATATTAATGTTGATTTAATCAACTTGGTTCGAACATTTAATTCTGTTATGACTTTCACAAAAATCATATATCAAATAGTGTCAAAATTGACACAAAATAGTTTTTAAATCAAATATTATATTATTAATTGTTATTTTATTCCTAAAAATCTAAGGTTCGGCCAAATGACTTAGATAAGGATATATATATTAATAATAAACAATTTGGGGTTCGTTTGTCATGTTATAGTAAGTTTATTAACCATATAGTGAAAGAAAACAAAAAGACATGGTAAAAGTTAAATTATTTAACATAGAGTTAAATCTAATTGATAAAGTTACAATAATATCCTAAACTTGTCTAAATTCTATTGGTTGATAGGATTTCGACCCCTACCCACCTTATATTCGAAATAAGACCCTTTGGAACCATTATAAACCGATTTTGACTTTAATATAAAATAATATTTTGAGATATTCCTAAGGTGCCCCTCTCCTCCCTTATAAAAGGACACCTCCTCCCCCTCCTCCTCACACCAATTGGAGCACTCAAGCTCGTCCAGCCCCTGCCAAAATACCTTCTCCACTTCCCTAGAAACATCCTAGAGGTTCTGGTCTTCCTCAAAGACCAATTCTAGTGCCCTAAGAGGAGGTCTCAAAGAGGCACTTTAAAGAAGAGGTAATTACCGTTACCAATTCTTTCATCTTTATTTCTTATTCCACTTCTTCTTCTTAGGTTGTTTCATTATGAAGTAATAACATCAGTATCACTCATATACTGATATGTTATTATAAGTATGAAATAACCCTATTTCACCATCTATCCATCCTACGGAAAAAGAAATCACCGCGCGTGCGTACGTACGGAATACCGTCTCCACGCCGTGGTGTAATCTATTTTCCACCACCACCTTACATGGATGGGTATAATGGTGTAAAGAATAACTATACATAGTTATTACAACATCATATTTATTCTGATATATTGTATAATCCACTCCAATTCAATTCAATATTTATAGAAATGATATCATCGCTCGTGCGTACGTACGGACTACCGTCTCCACGACGCGATGAGATTCATTCTCCATGTTAACCATTTAAGAATGATTATAAAGTATATATAAGAAATAATAATGGAATATATGAAATTATAAAGCTACTGGATTTATGTATATATATATATATGTATGTCATCTACTTACTTCCATTCAAGACAATAAGGAAAGGAAAACAGCGTTCATGCGTACGTACGGACTACAGTCTCCATGAACGGTGTTTTTCATTTCATTTATCTATCTATTATATGTATATATATACTGAATATATATGATATATAAATCATATTTTATATTCTGGAAGTAACTAAATCATGATATAAGTATTAATAATGTCAAGAACAACAAGTAAAATCACCTATGATAAATGAAACGATTTTACCCAAAACGCTCCTTTAACATGGAATTTACAAAAGAACGGGTAATATAAAGTCATAAGTGAACCATATATGATATCATAACAATGAATATGATTCTGTAATAAGTCAATGACATTATTTAAATCATTATACAGGAGGTTCGGACACATACGAAGCAAATCGGACCTAATGTAAGGGAAATATCACAATCTCATTTTTATCCGAGATTGTTTATTCGTAAGTATTTACTGGGGTGTATTTTATCATCCACATCCATGTTCCCTTAATATGTAATATTATTTCCATCCCCCTACAATTTTTTAAATCCAATTTTACCCTTCTATGAGTTTTTAGTAAAGGATATGAAAGGAATCTTTTTTCGTTTTTCGTACGAGGTACTTTTTGACTTTTCCAACAAAAGTACGAAGAATGTTTTTTTTAACTTATACGGCATGAACGGATTTATACTGTTTTATAAAGCTTTATTTTCATGAAGATTCCTCTAAAATATTTCATGACTATTTTCAATAAAATCTCTTTCTTTTAAAATTGCATGATGTTTTGTGAAAAGAAATTCATTTTGAAGAAGAAAGGATATTTTCCTCAAGAATTCAATTCAAGTGTTTTATCAAAATTATTTTCCATATAAGATAATAAAGGGTTATGTTTCTATCCATATTTTTACATTGATTTGACTATGTTGTGATGGAATTATGTTTATGAATTCCTTTATCTTATATGAATGGTTTTATGATGTCATGTTGTTTAAGAATCCCATTTTTATTACATGGGTTATGCAATGATGTATGATTTATGATTTTGTGGCACACATAAGAAAGGATTCATTAAGAGATGGGTGGAAACTATCTCTCCCTCCAATGCATTGGGTAATGATTTTATATCTCATGAGATAGACATGGCTGAAATGGTAGGTTATACCGGTTCAGTGAAACAGGACTGAAACGAGGGTTACTCGATTCAGAAAGGGACTTTGTCCACTAAGATAGTCTTGGTAATGAGTCTTGACTAACAAGAAATGACTCTCTATGATTATGTGTGTATGCCACAAAGTTTCATGTTTTATGTTATGATTATTTGGATTTCATTTCACTACTATGATTTATCCCATGTTATGAAATTATGCTCTCTTTTGCAGGTTAAGATTTCCAAAAGTTATGTTCTTATGAATATGATGTGATTGATTTTTCTTTTGTATACCCTTACTGAGCATTTGAGCTCACCCTTTTATGTTTTCTTTTACCCAGGATATAAAGAAAGGTTTTAGGTAAAAAAAATAGGAAGATCTTTATGGGAGATATTGAAGATCTTTCACCACGATTAGAAGACTACGTTCCGAGTTTCCAAAGACACTAAACTATTACGATCCTTGTGTGTGTGTTTTTGTTATGTACTAAGTATTCCGCAAAAGTAATGTAATGTCCATGTACGATAAGCTTCGGGTCTCTACAATTAAAATAATTTAGCTTTATGAAATTCAGGAAATATAAATTTATTTCTATCCATTAAATGATGTTATGAAAAACAAAACTCATTACTATGAGGAGGTGGTAGACTGCAAAAAGAAAAAGTTCATAAATTTTTTATAGAAGATGACATTTATTGAATAGTGGCAAATAAAATAATATGTTATCAAAAACTTATAATAATATTACATATTTAACTATTTTTATTTGGATTTGAATTTATTTTTAAGATTAAGATTTAATTGAAAATACTATGATCTATGAAATATTCTCATCGAAAAAATAGATTTTATCTTTTTTTTCATGAAATACAACCATTAGAATTACTTACTAAGGGAGGAGACTAATTAAAAATAATACAAAATTATTAGGGAAGAACAATTGAATTATATAAAGATAAATGTATAAGGTATCTATGTAGAATCATTTCATGGAAGATATCTACGCCATATGTGAAGAAAAGCTTAATTATTGAAGTAGACATTACATTTCAAAATTGTTTTGGAACTATTCAACTGTCAATGACTCAAAAGTCATATAGTATTTGATAATAGGATTTTTTATAAATAATCTAAAAAACATACAAACTAATTTTGTGATGTTTCTTATATTATTTAGGTCTTCTTCATTTCGTAAAACACTTTTTTCACATTTTTTGTTAAGTTTAAAAACTATTATATTTAACCTCAACAAATAATTATAATAAAAAAAATTAAAAATTTACTCAGTTCGTAATTTGAAAATTATGATTTATATCTTGAAAAAAATTTATTCAAATAACATATATATGGGATGAAAAATATCATTTTATATTGAATGTGCATGATATGTATGAAATGACTTAGGAATTGGTAGGGTATTAAGTAAAGAATATATATGTATGTTTGAAATTATCGATTCTGTCAATTTAAATTACATTAATTTATTAACAATAAAATATATAAATAATTTTTATATAATTTAATTCATAATCATAAGATATTGAGTAATTTATTAAATTTATATAAAGAATTATTTTATATATTATATGAAAATTTTATACCTAAGTTAAAAAAATAAAACAAGTATTTAAAAAAATAAAAATAAAATTAAATAGTATAGCTTTTAACTCTTGAGTACATATTGTATTAATTTATTTTTTTAATATATTCTTTATTCCTTATTTTTAAATTATAAATTAAAAAAAACTGGAAAAAACTATATTTTTCACTATTCATTTATTAATATGTTATTTTTAAAATTTTAAAAACATTTAACCAAATATAATATTGAAATGGTAAATAAAAAAATCCCATCAATTTTTCTAATTCCAATACTAAAATATTAAATATTACACATAAAAAAAATAAAATATATAATGTTAAACTTATTTATTTTAAATATGCCCTTTTAAAAAATTAATTGTTCACAATCCTATTTTTGAGTATTTATATGTGATTAAAATATATTAATTTACCATTGTATTTATTATTCTCAAAATTTTTGTAATAATATTTATCTAATATATCTCATATTTTTTTGATTGTGGGTGTGTGGGGAGAAAGATCTCAAGCATAGTATTAATTTTTAGAAAAATATATCGCAAAATTTTATTGTTTTTCTATATCACCCATTAAAAAATAAAGTATGGCCTCACAATTAAAATTATAGTTCACTATAAAAAGAATCTTAGTTATCAACAAGAAAATATCTATATACCTTATATATTGATACACACCACTCTATCCTCGGTAAGACTATGAGTGTATTTATCCTTAAATCCGTTTCTTCATGATATCATAGGGACATACAATTCATGACTTTCTTTCATGTTCCTATTTATAAAAAAATATAATATCAAATAATTTTATGGTTATAGAAAATTAAATTTTAGTAAATTACCATATTAATAATGTAAATAATTTATATCATGAAAACTCCAATGAAATATTCATTCCAAACAATTCAAGTTTTTGGTCAATAATTACATACTTGGACCAATAAATCACTCCTTTAATTTATCCTTGGTTTCCATTATTAATTTTTCAAATTGGTTCAATATAATAACTCATCACTAAATTATAATATATTTAAATACTTAATATTAATTTTAAATAGTATTTTATTAACCAAATAATATCCTCTATGAGTGTTTAGCGATGTATGTGGTCTTTGGGCCACTCGTCATGGACTTGTATAAAGATTGAGGGGATACTCAACCATCCTTTTTTTTGGGTGATTAACCCTATGTTAACATATGGAAGAACCACATCTACTTTCCAGTATCCATTAAGTGATATAATTTTTAATAGAACAATAAAATCCCTAATTTTATAAAACATCATGATATTATTCTATAGGTTGACATATCAGTTAGATTTATCCATTGGGGTTTCACCGAATTTATCTGATCGAAATCAAATGATAACATAAATAATCACCAAAAACCCTAAGTAAACAATGCTCTGAAATAATTTATATATCCCTATCCTATAGTCATAGGACTGGTGTTAAAATATATTTCATAAAAAATGTGTTTATTTAAAAAAATAGTATAAAACATTCTTCATTATACATAATTTCCATAACTTAAACATTACAACTCAAAATTATATAAAAATACTAGGAAATAAAGCTTTATTGTGTTTAAGGAAAAATTACCTAGATAAATATTTTTCAAAACATGTGAAAATTTATTCATAATCATATTACACTAGACACCCTTATATAATTCTCATATGTTAAGCATATTTTCAAAACATAGGGAAGAGAATAATAAGAAAAGGTTGAGTTAAAACTCAAAATATTGTAATGATATTAAAAAAATCGTCAATGATTTTTCATAGCACTATTTTTTTGGGTTTTTATTCGATTTACTCTATAATATTATTCTTTATATTATTTTATTTATTATGGTTATGGTTATGTATATTTGTGAGGCTCTTAAAGTTCTTTTAAAGTATTTGTCCTGAAATTTTGAAATTTTGGGAGTTAAATTTGAGAAAGATGACTAGAACAATTATAATGTAAATCATCTGGCTGACCATGATGTGGGTTAAATTTAAGTTATTTTTTTCAAACTTTATGACTTTTTCCAGTGGTTTACTACCTACAGAATGGTTACTCTTGATTGACCAAATTGATTATTTATTAACATCATAATGAGTATAGTGAGAGTATGGGGTAAATATATGAGGAGGCATGTAGTGATTATTGTTTCAATTTATTAGTTTATTAAATTAATATTTAATCAATTCATAACAATGGATTTGTTATTATTTGGATCATTCTATCCATAGTTAATTCATATCAAAATATCATTCAAAAAATTCATCATTCGACAAAAACTAATTTTTTTAAAACTCAATAACTGATATGCATCTCATTTGAAGATATTCAACGGGATAACTCTAGATATAAATTTGTTATGGGTTGTGTTATTTATAATAAATCTCATATCCAAGGCTCAAATGGGTAAAAAATACCTTAGTTTGGTCAATTTTTTTAATTTCACAAAAATCAACTTCTTGTTCTGATAATCAATTCATAGAAACATTTATTAATGAACAAACACGATAGAAATTGATTGTGCCCAATGGTTTTGGAATTATTAGTTTGGATTTCCTTTAATACCCTTGAATATAATGTTCTTAATCTAATATGGTTTGAATATTGTAAATAAGAGAGGGAATATAAGGTATTTAAGAGAATTTAATGAGAATAGTATAAACACAATAGAAATTAATGAATTAATCAAACGGTTCTTCCTCATCATCCCAAATCACAACACATGGGATGGATTATCCACTCATGGAATAAATGATGAAAAATAGTATCTACATATCTTTTTTGTTCAATACATTATACATAATTAGAAAATTAAAATTATATATGATAGATATCGAATAATGTATTGTAATGAGTTTCAATCGCCTATTTTTTGATGATTGTTGCCTAAAGGATGATTTGTCCCCTTTAAAAATCTCAAAAATCATTAATTATATGAACTCATATGTATAGGAGTGGTTTGGGATTATAATCCGATGACAAAGAGTGACTATAAATGTACATTATAGGTACGTGAGTGACTTCTTATTTTGTATAGTTAGCTTCACCATTCCCAAAATTTTCTATATATTCTGTTTTCTTGAATTGAGAGGCATATTCTACTGGAAATGCCACATGTTTCAGTTATCCTTCCACGGACTATAAACAAGAGTTTGTCTCCACTGGTTTTCTACCTGACAATGATTCTTTGGTAAATCACACATTTTGAATAATTGGGTAGAGGGAATTTTTCTTCCATTGTCCTCCTCAAAATGTTCCCCATGTGGTCTTGGGGTAAAGACCCATGGTCTTTATAATTGTGTGGAGGGATTGAAACTGATACTATGTCTGCTCACCCAAACTAGTTTTGTGTCAAAGGCTGGGATACATTGTTTTTTAGACTTATTATAAACCATCCAACAAAAAAATGGTCCAAATCCCTTGGATTCCCCTCTTATATACTGGATTTGTTGCAAATATTTTTGATTCCTCATTAGATAACCAAATAATATATATAAATACATGATATAACTATAAATACATGAAAATTGGTAAAACCCCATTTTTAAAGGAAATTTGGACATAAAAATAACTCATTACACAAGTGAATCAAACTCTCCCAGACCTAATAAATCATTTGTGCTCAAATAATTACACTTAAAATCATCTAAATGGGGCCTCTAATATAATAGGTAGAAATTTCACTAATCATTTAAACAAATAAATGTAGATTTTGAATTAATTGTTTTTGAAAATAAAATATATATTCTTCAAGACTCTAGAATCCTCAAATAAAACTAACAAATTAATATCAATTAAGTTAATTTCATAGATTTATTTTTTTTCAATATGTGAATTTTTATTTATTTATTTAAACAAAAATTACATATTTCACATCTATCTCACCACAAACATAGGTAAGTTAGTAAATGATTTTCTCATAACCAAAATGTGGGAAATTAATTTTACATGTCACAAAATCTCATTAACTTGCAACATTGAGGCATTATGAATGGTCATCACCATATTGGGAAGGATTTTAATATTATATATATATATTAATGGAGGGAGATAAAAACAATGAAATTTTGGTGCCCACATTTTTGACTAATCTCATTGATGAATTTCAATCCAAGTCAAAACCTCATGAAATTAATAACACATAATAACCACATATGTGGTATCCATTATTTCAATGATTCACATAACCTTATAAATAATTCTACATCGATTTTAAAAGGGTCCTAATTTATATATTTGAACACAAAATTTATCTTGGAATTCAATGTTTTATGAATGAAAATGTGAAGGATTATCATTCTAGGTTCCAATGTTGAATCTTATCTAAAATAGGCTGGTAAATTCACTTATATGACAAATAGAAAAAATATTTCTCTGAAAATAATTGTCTGTTATGAATTTTTAATTAATGAAATTTAAAAACTTCTTTAAATGGTATTGAGAAAATAATTTCATCCTTCGAGGTAAAAATGAAATGAATAAATGGGTTTTTATCATTATGTTCCCAACCCCACACTTAAAACTAATGAAGGTCCCCTATGATCTAGTTGAGGAGAATAGGGCTGTTAGTGTTAAATTTTTCAAGAATTTGGAAGAATAATATGTATAATGGATTAAATAATTGTAACGACATGAAACTACTCTTGAGTAATGTATGTAAGATGGAATGGATTTTTTGTGTAAGAGAACACAGAGAAAAATAGGCTTCTTGTGAGAAAATATTTGTATACCTGATGACTCGTAATGTGAAACCAATGATATTGAAGTAGTAAAATCATATTAAAATTAAGGGAATATGGGATAACACAGTAATAACTTAGAAGAAAATTTAATCTTACATTTTTCAAAATATTTACATTAATGAGAAGCATAAATATATAAATATAGAAACTGTTTGGGGAAAAATTTCCTCTGAAAAAAGATATCGTTATTATATAGTGGTATAGATTATGAAAAATGAGTTCTATAATTATTAAAAATAATATTCATGTATTGTTGGATCCATTACGGAATTCTCATTGTCCATGCCTTTAGGGGATAAATGAGCTGGATGACTGCCCTATGCAATAGCTATTATTGGGTTCTCAACATTGGGATAAGAGTCCCAAAAGGTTCCCATGTGAGAGTAATAATTCCATCATATATAGTTTAATAGGGGTTCATAATGAATGGGTCATTATATATGTGGGGAAGAAGGTACGACATGGTGATTCCTTCAATTTAAAATCAATGAAACTCAAACTTCAAGTCCATAATTGCATATAAATTCGGTTCTCAATTCCATTGCAATGTTTATGGAACTATTGGGGGAAAATTGAAGGTTGGGATGGGTGGAGTAGGCCTAGTAATGGGATGGACTTATGGATATGGATGGAATGGAGGGACGTCTTGTAGTATGGTACGATATTTTTTTGTTTTCCTCACTCTTTGGTGGGTATAATGGGAAGCTGTAATTGATAATGAGACTTATCGAGAAACCTCTAAAGCCACTTTTTGGGATCCAATATATTGGTATCATTTTTTATCATAATCAATTATTCACATAAATCTCTCCATAGTGATGTCAAAATGGATAGGTGCAGAATTCTCAGTTTTAGCACAATTTTAAAAATTGATTCTATGATGCTCGTCCAAGAGAGTGATATATGGACCTCCAAAAATATTTCCTTTATGATTTCAGAATATACGAATAAGGTAATGGGTAAAAATGTCTTCCAAGATGATGGAATACCCAAAAATCATGAAATAAAGAAGAAATAAGTATCAGAGACTAATATTTCCTTCACTATCATATTGAGTAGTAAAACACGTGGTATGTATCTATTGAAGGACATAGTGTTCTAGTTTGATCAACTTTGAGGAATTGGATATCTTGGAATCGTTAAGTTGTGTTAATTATTTGATAGTGTCCCAATAGTATCATGTGAGGTTTGGTTACCATGGGATGTATGCCTCAATATATTCTATGTTGTTAACAAATATTTCAGTTTATATTCTGACCAAAGGTGTAATGCTCCCCAGTTTTCAATTGATTCGTCTCTATAGAAAGATAAATTTGACGTCACATTTTTTTAGAATCACCTTTATATCATTATATGAATTTTAGTTTTCATAGTAATAGAATATGTATTAAAACTTCAATAATATTTCCTTATAAGTTTTATTTTTCATGGTGATAGCCTCGGTAAGGAGATGAGTGGAAATGGGTTTTCTTAACTCATATGTAATTCGAAGAAGTTTGAGGTTCTGGGATTCTAGATAAAAATGTTCTCTAAAATATATAGTGTTAAGAAATAAGTACCATTTATTCTACTATAAATTATATAATTTGAAATGAGGTTTGGGAAGGTCATAAAAAAAGTTCCCCTAGGAATACATGGAGGAGGATCCCATTGAGGGTTGGGATAAGATCTTATGGGAAATAAAAAAATATGAAAATTTAAAATGAAAAATTGAAATACATATAATTGAATATAATTAATTAAATTAATAAATATAACCTTTGGAACCCTATAAATCATATATGTATAAGAAGAAACCTTTTCGATTTGGGAATATATGATTGTGTGAATATTGTATCATGTTTTATGAAAGAATTCTTAAAATAATTAACAAAAATTGAAAAAAACTAAAATGGGGATTGGGGAAAACTAAGGGATATAATAATGCTGTGGAAGAATGAATAATAAATAACTGGGAGAGAAGATAAGAGGGGTAGGGGGATAAAAAACAAATAAGTATTAGAAGAAGACAATATTGTAGGGAATTTAAGTAGAGTAAGAGGAGGAAACAAGTGAGTACATGAATATAGAAGAGGGAAGAGGGGTAGGTTCATCAGGGATGGGATCTGGATTTGGGAAAATTTTGGAATAAATATAATGTTTGTTTTTATGTTCTGAAAATTTCAGTTTTATTTAAAAACTATCATAATTACAGCACATGATTTCATTAACTACACAGTAACTGATCTCATACAATTAGAATCAGATCTCCAACAAATTTTAGAAATGAATGGGTTGGTTAAATATGGGAGACCCTGCAATTTTATTCTAAAAATAGTTCCTTCCTTCGAAAATTAGTTAACATTATTCGTTTTACCCTGCCCAAACCATGTGTGCGGGTATATCTTTGGAAAATGTTGCTGACTCCCATTTCAAGGTAAATTTTATGCCATTAAATGAAACTGGATGTTCCAAAAAAAATTAAAAATGTTTTTATATATTAATAGAATATCATAATATTTATGAAATGATATTCATTTATAAATCCATCACATTATATTTAATCTATAACGGTAACAAAAAACTAAAAACACTTGATGAATGATCTCTTAGGAAGAGCACAATCAAATAAATATTTTTATGAGACTTTATAAAACATGCAATTACCTCCCAGTCTTTTTTATATTTAATATCTCAATGCCAAAAAACATAGTCCTATTTCTCCCCCAAAATTCAAGGCATATACAATTCCCATCATTTCCTTAATTTGATAATATGGTTCAAGTCATTTTTCATTAACCTTGTTTTCTAACTTCTCCTGGAAATTCAACATCACCATGGTGGTACACGTTGAAAATTTTAAAAATCTCACAAAATTAATACATAATATTTACTAGAATTAGTTGAGAATATGAGTTGAAATGTATTATATGATGACCATGATGAAATTATTTTTTTAAATTTTTTAGTTATGAAATGCATTTTTTGTTCTCCATATAGGGAAATGCATTATTAGATGATTTCTTTCTAATCTCATCATGTTATGATAACTTAATCTATCACTTCACATTAAGAAATTTAAAATTTATTTTCATATCCATGACTAACTATTATTATTTGTGTTCTAAATTTATTATAAAATAGTAATTATTTTTAAACTAACCGAAATAGAGACACTTCCTGTAGAGTCTTAAAAAATATCTGGTATACCAAAAAATAATCAACATGCATTATATATCACTATTTTCCCTAAACCATAACTATTTCAAAGAATTATATTGATATAAGGGTTTAAAACTTCTATATTATCACTCTATTAGGGATGGTATACATTTTCTGTATTGTATTTCACCCACACATTTTTAAGATGTTCTTTAATAATGCATTATCAAAATGTGTGACCATATTACTAATCATCATCTAAGGAAACCCAACCCTTCATAATTTATTCTTCTTAATAAAGGATATAATAATTGTTTTGGTGTGTTGAAGAATTTTACCCCTCACATTTTGAGATATTGTCAACATATAACATAATATTGGTGTTATAATTGGATTTTGGAACCAGACTGTAAAATTGATACCCAATACATCGAAGAAATACACTTTTTATTTATAGAATGTGGAATTTCTAATTTACTCCCAATATTTAATTGTATTGAGATTCCAATTACACCAATCTATGATTTATTGATGATAGTTTATCAAGGTTTCCAAGAAAACAGAATATTACATTACTCTGGAAACCATGGGGTTCTGACCAAGGTGTCCTCTAGTGGAAAAAGATTGAAAAAATTATAAAATTCCCAATATTTCTATTTCAGGAAAACAATTTCATAATATTCAATATCCAATACATTTTAATAGAAATGTGTCTTTCAAAAAATAAATTTATTCCCCCGATTTTAATATTTAATTGTGTTGGTAAACATTATCGGGGAGGAGAACCACATACCTATATAGTTTACAATGTCTACAAACCATGGTTTAGGTGTGTCTATAACTAAACAAATGTTTTCATCAAATAAGTCTTATTGGATCTCTCTATCCTTATTTTATTATATTTTGTAGAACTCCATTGATTATAAAAAGTTAAAAATGAACTCATAACAACCATTTTTATAATGAATTTCAATATTAAATTACATGATTAAGAATTTCCACTGAATTAATAATGGATTATAATCCTTTTTGTTTTAAAACTATATGATTGTTTCACGATCTGTATATACAATGAATTTTTAAAACCCTATGTAAAAATAAAATTGCACAATGTTAAAATCTACCAGAAAATATCCTTATCATTTGAACTGTAATTGATATCAGATTTATTTAAGTCATGAAACCCATAATATATTGGATGAAAGAAATTTTTGACCTACTATCCATGGAAATTTACACAACACAATCATTTTCATCACAAACAAACTCAAATATCCGGTTTTAGTTTGAGGAAATCACAATTTGTGGTTCGATAATTCTCTGTTTCAAATGGGGAATTTCCATTATAAAAAATCCACCTATCCCAATATGTGAATACATTGACAGGATATATTCAAAGGATGAGAAATGTTTTATAAATATCAAATAAAAAACAAATAAAAACATGAATTGGAAATGAATCTTTGTATTTATGATACAATTGAAGGGATGTGAGGGTTTAAAATTAGTTCAATCATTGTAGGGGAAGCTTCAATCTCCTTTATAGATTTTTTTTGGCCTACAATGATAGAATTTTTCATAAAAAAGGAAATAATACAAATTGAAAACCAAATTAATCTGTTCCAATACTAGATCCACATTTCTCAAGCATGTGTTTAATAACACTAAATAGATATATTAATCATCCATGAACACCCAAAGAATATAATCAACCATTTAATGGGAAATGGAATGTATACATTGCTAGAAAATTGGATGGATCATTAAAAACTCCAAAAGAAATGTGTTTATATAAAAATGTGCAATATGGGAACATGAAAGTGGTTTTCTCATAATATCTAGTGAAAATAGGTATTTGGATATATCTACATATTCCATCCATAAAAAATATAAATCATTCACTTCCAAACATTTTATCATCTAATCCATAAAAAATATATGATATGTTTTGTGTTCACAAAAAAACCATCAATTCATGTAATTCTATAATAAATCTCCACATCAAAACATTACTTGTTTTGAAAACTCAATAGTCTAATTGGAGACCACTTTGAACCAACCATTAATATAGACTACATGTAAAGGGATTAAAAATGAGCTATATATAAGTTGATAAATGATTTCATTATCTAAAAGTTAAATAAAATATTTTTGGAAAACATTTTACATATGAGGTTTTAAACATCATTATTATTTGTGAGTTCTCTTTTCCCATTTTTCCAAAATAACATTATGATTTCACATTATTGGACTGATATTTTTATGATCATCCACTATCCAACCAATGTCCTAATTCCTTCACTTGAGAACCTGTAAAAGATCATAATTTTGATTCTCTATGATATAATAATTAAGAATGATATGAAGTGTGTCCATCACTCCCATATTAAAATATTTAATAGATGATTGGAGATATATCATTTATAATTTATTCATATTTAAAACTACAGGAACCATGGGATCCATAATTTCACTGTCAAGAGTATCCAAATTTTTATATCAATGTCGATATCCTCAACCCTTGTGAAAATAATGTTGTGGTTATTCTTATCCATGTTAATTCTAGAGTTATATAGTATATATCACATCAATTAACAGAAAATACCTCCTTTCATGTTTTTTGTTGGCCACAACATTTTTAATTATTGATAAGGTGAAATAGTCTTCATATTTTACAAGTTATTCTTTCTATATAGCCTTGAGGATGATATATGATAAATTTTCATTGCCTTCTCAAAAAACCCATTACCATTGATAAAAATTGATCAAAAAATATTTATATCTAGAAGTATCTTCTTAAAATCCATGGAACCTCATCATCCTCCTCCACGTTATATATACTGATGTCAAATGGAAGAATAAATTTTCCAACCATTATAATACATCACATACTCCATGATCACGTGAGGATATATGAATAAATTATCAACTAGTTATAGTTTCATAAGGTAGGGTATCAATTCATGATGTCCCACATTATTGAATACATTAAAAGGATTCAAGATGAAACTGGATAACATTCAAAATTTGATATTCCAAACTAGAATGAACTGAATGTGCATGGGGGAGCAATACATTAAGGGTCTTGAGGCTTGGGTGAGATCAATAGTTGAACCACTATATATAACTCCTTGTTAAGGGGAACAATAACTAAATCCACTTTAAATTTTTTCTGAGATAAATTAATTCATTAATAATATGTTTGTAGGAATTTGATTTAATGGATTGATTAAGGGTGAATTTATGTGGATTTTTTTAAACATCTTCCTAATTTTACCAACATAATGATCTAAAATACCCTACTTTATTTTCTCTAGTAATGGAATAATTGGTATATAAGGATTTATCACATTAATTTCCTTTTCCTGCATAATCTATTTTCTATTAAACGATATCTTTCATAATGGTAACACTACTTTTTTCAGATTAATTATTCGTATACTTGTATATTTATTCATGTTTATCATCTTGAACTATATATTTTTGATGTTTTTAGTTGAGGGATCTCTTTTCCACTTCTGAATGTCACTATGTTTTCTTTATATCAATAAATCATTTCAATATTACATGGTAGTATACTGGGAAACCACATAGATTTTTTATTGGCCAGTTACCCAGTATATTGTTTAAGGCATCGAATAGGAACATCTTAATTTTAAAATATTGTTTCTATATTATTGATGAATATTGGCATTATTAATTAATTTATAATGGTAATTCTTGTCCTTGGACTTTTATGAATCACTTTATGTTTCTTTGGTTTAATATGGGGTTGTATTGAAATAGGGTTTTGATACCCTTTTTGATAATATGAACCTTGTTAGAACTGATTTAATTTTTTATACCTCAAGTAATGATTATGAAAACATGGCTTACTATACCTAATGGATTCCATGGTATTGGTTTTGTGTCTTATTTCAACTGTCCCCAACATTATTTTTATAGATCTTCTATATAGTGTTCTCATATTGTTGAAATATATTAAGTCATTTATTTTAGAAAATGTTGATTCGTTTTGTTTTATAGGAAACATGACATATCCTTTTATACTCAATTATTCAATATTATTCATAATATTTGATAAAAATTGAATGATGAATAGAATGAACATGAGAACATCCATAGAAATTATGAACATTAAAATTCAAGACATTATATCTAATTGAGAAGAGATAATTACAATAGATTGAAATTTTTTCCTCTTTATATTTTGATTTTCCCACTCAAAATGCCATTGGTAGGAATTCTTCATCATATACTTTAGTATATCAAATAATTAATTTGGAGATGTCCTCATGAATGATATTATTGTTGTTGCATCCACTACCGACATTGTGTTCGATACGAGACCTCTATAAAATTTCTAAGCTTTCCATCCACAACTGATATCCATTGTGAGGGTATTTTATCATCATATCTGTAAATTGATCCCATGATTCATATAATTAATTAGCATCTTATTTAATGATGTTTTGGAATTAATTCATATGAGTCACCTCTTTGAATGGGGGAAACTATTTCTCTATGAAATCATGATCCAAATCGTCCCACAAGAGGATTGAATGTTGTGTAATCCACATAATCCAATCCTTAGATTTATCACTTAATTAAAATGGAATGATATCGAGTCTAACGTAATCTTTATAAACACCATGGCAATTTACCATGTCAACTAACAAAATAAATTTTAAAACAAATTATTTGGTATCATTACTTTAAAATCCCCTAAAATTAACCATATTTTGAATAAGATTAATGATGGTTGGTTTAATCTCGACCTGTTGTTCTTGCACTAGTAGACTAAAAATTCCTGTAACATCTCTATAAATTGATGGTAGTCTATTATCTATAAGAGGATGACATAGTGGTATCTATTCTTGAGAGGGTTGGGGATAATATATTTTTTTCTTTTAGTAAATTTGGTAATTTATTTGGAGGAATGATATATGATAATTTGCAAGCTATTTTTATAGTTTTTGACTCACATAGTGCTAAAAAAATCGATTTGATGGTTATTAATGGTTACCTGGAACAAACTCTGTCAAATTAGACCCTGTATACTGATTTTTATAACCATTATCTATAAGATACTTTTATTTGATTGATTCAAGAAAATAATATTATCTTACTCATAGTAAAATAAATAGGTCTTCCACTTCTATGTTTTTGGTTGGAGTGTTCCAGATGTCCTCCCCCATATGTTCTATGTGTCCCCTAGATATAGATCATTTGATTTTGGGGAGAAAAAATGTGTTTCCACTAACCCAACACTTAGGGAAAAATTTATAAAGCAATTATTGAACATATGGTTCCACACATCCCCAACAACCCACGAATCATAATAGAATAAACTGAAAAAAATTGATAATAAATTTGGGTTATGAGAAGAATTTTTTTTAAATTTATTATTTTATATTAAAATTAATCAACATAAACTCATGTTTATGTAACACCATTCAAAAAATCCCCATTAGAATTACCATAATTTAGTGTCATATCGAATAAATAGTTATTCATGATGGCCAAAATTTATTATTCCACAAATACACAATGAGTATAGTGACTGTACGGGGTCGATCAATCTGGATACATAGGGGTTTTTATGGACTTCAGTTATTGGTTAACCAATTACAGATTAAATGTATTGAAAATAATTGATTTATGGATGTATGGATCATTCAAAAATATAGTAAACTTACTTCTAATGATCATTTAATATTTTTGTCTCTTAAAATAGAATACAAAAAATAGCTTCTCAAAACTCCATAATTAAAACACGTTGTGAATATTGATTTTGATTAAGACCATTGGGAATGAATTTACATTATTTGTTTTATTTTCCATATAAAATACCATATATGGGATTAAACTTTGTCAAAAACTCTTTGGCCTGGTTGGGTTTGTTTAAATTAAAAAAAAATCTACTTCTTGGTTTGAAAATTAATTCATAGAAACTCTTATGAATGAAAACACAAAAGGGATGCTGAATGCAGAAAATAGTCTATAAATTATTTAGTGAAATTCCCTTAAATTTCCATAGATACACCGTTCTTAACGTGATATGGTGTGAAAAGTGAATAGACGTAAGTAAAACTAAGGGAATTATGAGATGTTTAAAAGAAAAATGAAAACATAATAAAAGAAAATAATTACTGACAAGGTTCTTCCTCAACATCAATATTGCTGAAACCATGAAATGATTAGACACTCAAGTAATAAATGATGGAAAATAATATCTTGTTACCTATAGTTTTCATTTTAGTTAGTGTATGAATAAATTTTATATCCATAAGAGATATATAAAAAATAACTTAAAATATGTTTTAGGCCATCCTCTGACCATGATCGATTCCCTCCCAAATGATTCATCCCCTATAAATGGGGTATCTATCATTAATATTAAAAACCCAGATGTATGTGAGTGGTTAGGGTTTATAATATTGGTCAAAGGGTTGTTAATAAGATAAATTGAAGGAAGATGGAATTATGTTGATTGGGGAATAGTTAAAATGAATAGTTAGTTTATATATGCTCTAACAATGCTGTTGATTATATTATTATAGATCTTATTGTTGCTGTTAGCTAGAAAGGTCATAGATTTTAGTTAACTATATACAGAACAAGAAGATATTTTGTCTCCTCTGGTACTCTGACTCAAATAGATTTATGGATGTTCTATATCATTTGAATAACTGTGAAGAGATCAAGTATCCACCATTATCCTCTGAATGAGGCGCCTGACACAGACTCCTAGTGAACCATAATGGTTTTTATAACAATCCAGAGTGCATGTGACTATGTTTGTTTCGGTTATGCAAGAATATCATGATTTTTAGGGATAAGGTTGACAGTTTGGTTGACTTAGTATAAATTTTTTACCATTTAAAATGTGTACAAACACCATTAATTCTTCACTAAAAGTCTTGGATTATGAATAATAGTTTTGAGACGTCATTGGACGTTACCCCTCCCCCATTATACATGTTAAGGATTTAAATGCATTATAATTTGAATCAAAACCCATTTTAATTGACATTTCATAAATAAAATTCATTCAAGTGGATTATTTAATTATATATGTAAGGATGAAAAAACTGCTAAAAAATTATGGATATATTTCAAAAAATTAAAAAACAGTTTATTAAACAATGTTCAATAGACATGAATTTCAATGAGTTTCAGATCGAGGGGTACATATACCCAGTTCATGGTTTTAGAAACCATTCAATGAAACCATCCAATGTTGTTTAATAGCATTTTAAAAAATAACATTTTTAACCATAATTTAAAATGAACACCCCCATTATTCATCCCCTCTATTAAGATATTCAATGTCATCTCTTGTTTAGGATATTGTTTTGATTTACCCCTTTCTAAAATATGATCATACTAAATCTGATAGTGTGTGACAATATGGATCCATTTGTATAAATTCCATTATCATTTTTGATAATTTTTTCTAGTTTTTTAATGATAGGATACAAAGTCCAAGTATTTCAAACATGTATATATAGTTTGACCTTTATTTTGAATATCAATATGTCATTTTACTTTATGGAGAAAGAAAATTCTGGTAAATATGACGTTTTGGATCATTGTGATTAGTTTGGTACGTGCACCATTTATTTTGATAACCATTATGTTTGAGGTTGGTGGCCTCAACATATAACATTGATTATTGATGTTTTTAAATATATATATGATGTATTTCTATACAAATATAATTCATTATTGTTTGTTTAATTAATATTTGATTTCTAACCCCAAATGAAATGTATCTGACCTTTCCATAGGCTGAGAGAGATCATTTTGAATTCAAATAATGGGACATAGCTAATAGTTTAAGGTTTATTAACCTCTAAGAATTAATGGTAATTAATATGTTGAATCTATGATTTTCTTTCCCAGGAATATTTTTTAATGGGATTATAATTTCCTTATGTATGTACCATAATAGGTTATTTATACTAAATTTTATAACCTCTAATTGAATTCATAAATTCACTAATTCATGGTTAATGGAATTTAATTGAAAATTTTATAATGAAATGAATAACTCATGATTTAGCAATTAATAATATGTTAGTAATAATAATTATTATTATAATAGTGTTGTGGGATATTGGAAGTACTCAACAGATATATGGTGCCTATAATAATGATACTATTGGGGGATCTAATATGTATACCATGTATATGGTGTGCCCATTATTATTATTATTTGTTTGGGAGAAATTTGACATATTCCAAGGATCTAGTTTTCTGATTATTATTTTATAGTTGGGGATTACAAATGAGTTTCTTTGATCTAGTGTGCTCGTTCTTATTATATAGCTGGGTAACCATGGACACATTACATTGACATGAAGTTTCAATGATTATTTTATATTTGGGGTACCGTGGATGTATTCATTTCATCTCGTGTTCCCATTTTTAATATATAGTTGAGATATCATAGAAGTATTACTTAGAAATAGTGTTCTAATTATTATTTTGACATTTGTGGAACATAGACTTATTCATTATATTATTCATACCATTATTATATACAATTGTTGGACATTTGGCATGGTTAATTATATATTTTATTCAAATTATTTAATATCATTGGTGGACCTTTTTAATATTTCCATGGATCTACTATACCCAAATAATTTTATGTACAATAAAATAGTAATGTGGATAGAGTCATCGAGCATATTTTTAAGAATGTGTGGTTTTCCCTTGGTGACATCCTGGCCTTTAAGAATAATGATTATTTTTAAATATTATCATTGTATACTTTATTTTATTATTTAAATTGGTAAACACTTTTAATCAGAATATATATTCTTTAGACATCATTGGTCTTGGACTAATGATTTTTAATCACAACTTAGTCATGTTTAAAATACAAGAAAATAATTTCATAACTATAATTTCAGATATGGGCAGGTCCCCTTTTAAAAATTGGGATATGTTTTTCAAGGAGTATAGTATGGATGGTGGGTTCACCAACTACCTTTAAAACATTTTTTTTTTATTTATATCTTTTTTATTATTTTAGGTTATGCAATGTATACTATAATAAAATATATTATTTTTGTATAGGGATACATTTTTTGTTACTTAACACATTCAATTATTTCTTTTTGGATTGGTATGTGATGGATCTTCTTGTTGTCAGTTTTACTATGTAGGTTCCTCAAATAGAGTGTATAGTCACTCCAAAATGACCTTATTGACCCATAACGTTATTCAATAGAATTTGGAATATGGTGAGGGACACATGTGTTCATTCAAAGATTAATTTTAGTTACATTTTAGTAAACCTATTTAATGACTTTATAAGGTGGAGTTAGAGCACTAACATTTCATACAATTTGTGGATTCATATAAAGGAAATGTGATATTATCCAAAAAATAATTGATCTGACGACTTTGATTATATAACCCACATACATAATAATTCCATGTTACTAGGGTGGGATCGTTGAATATTTTTTTTCATTCAAAATTGATGTACATTGTCCTCAAGGGATTCTCCTGAATTTTATGATTAATTGTTTGGTTTCTCCCACATGTCATTATGGACTGAGTGGGAGTGTTCATTCATCATGATATGAATATTAGGACTCCATCATGTTGTATGTTTAGTTAAGATAAATAATTTCTCTAAACATTATAAGATATTATATAGAAAATAATAAGGCAAAAAAAATTAAATATTGTATATTATGAGATATATTATAGTAAAATAGGACTTTTATGGATAATATTCCATGATTTTTAACATAATAAAATTAAATACTACTAATAGATTGAAAGGCCTTGTGTATTAAGAAGAGAGGGAAAATAAAACATCTACTAGAAAATAAAAATTCATTATTTTATTCTCTATAATGATATTTTTAAACTAAATGGGACAACCTAGGGAATACATAGACAAAAGAGAGTAGCTAAAATATAAATAAGGGAAGAAACATATAAATGGAAACATTACATGTGATTCAATGCTATAACATGATATCATAAAAGGGAAGGCTCGTGTCTAATTATACGAGAGAATTATATAAATATTATGGAATCATATTATCATGGAATCATATAAAATGATAAGGAAACCGAAAAAATTACATAATAATAATTCAAGGTAACTTCCAATACAATATAGTAGGGTGATAAGAGTACCAGAGATGATTAGGTTTACTCCCTAATTCCATATATAATGTATCGTGAGACAAAAACATTAAAATATCCATTAGAGCACCATTAGGTTAAATCCATCATAATGATTTTAGGATTATGTTTTCCAAAAAATGATAGTCTATAATATGGAATAAATATAATAATTACACAAGTAAATAATTTTTTTATAATCATTCCTCATATCACAATCAAAAAGATTTCATGAAGAAGATTTATAAAAATGATCCTAGGGAATGTATTACAGAATTAATGGAAGGAAAAATTAGATAGTTATATATGTGTGAGGTAGATATATATAATTTAAAGGCATCACATAAAATTAAATAGTGATATAAATTGAGTAAGGGATAGAATGGTCACAATCCAAAGAAAGGGATGGTTTAGAGGAATATATTACCTGAAGGAAGAATCATTATGTATGTTTTTTATCATCCGGAATAAAAAACATATATAGGTTATTTATATAAACAATATCTGTTTTCAAGTTCATTATTCTTATTATATTATTTATAACCATATCATCTTCAGTTACATAATCAATTAATTTCACATCTGATTTCTTCACAATATTCAGCTTATATGTCCAAAAGGGACTTCAGTGGGTTGGATATGGTAAAATACTACATTACCACATTATCTAAATAATAAAAAATATGATGAAATTATTATAAATTTTATATATCAATTATAATTTTAAAACCAATAAGAAGATATGGTTATGAGAAATTAACTATGTTTCGGTCATGGAGATGGTTGGTCGTCCATACACAGAATTAACATTTTCATTTTAGATAATCATGATGGAACGAAGGTTTATATTATTTCATCATTTAGAAAATATAATTATGTAATAAATATAAAATTATATATATAAATACTCATAATTATATCAACCATTATTTTTTTTAGTGAAAAGTGAAACACAACACTTTTTAGATATTGTAATACACATGTATAAATGAATTAAATTATCATTTTAACATGAATTTAATTGTAATAAAATTTATGATGAATTAATTTTAAATATTGATAAAGTTTTCAGTAATTATATTAATATAATATAATTCCATCATCAAAAATAGTTTTTAGAGGTGATGATGGAAAATGAATTTCATCATTTAGTGAGGTTATAATCTGTCATACGAACAAAAAAAGTTTCATTTCACTTTTTATGGAAGAGGAGATGGATGATTGATATATAATTAACATAATTCCATATACATATATATTATAAAATGATAATATATTATGATAATGATTTTAAATTATTTTAATGTGGTTAAAGATAAAATGAAAATGAAAATAAATTTTTATGAATTACTCCTCTTCTTTGGATAACCACTTTAGGATTCGAGCTAAATAATTCCTAGTATGATTCTATGATTACAATAGGTACTCCAGATCATGTGGAAGAATTTATAGAGGTGATTTGAGTAGGTGTTGTTTCAATTAATAGGATATTGAGCTTTTTATAGGAGTAAAGACATTGTGTCATTTCCATATTTGGGAAGAGGAATCGCCTTGAGTTTTAAAAAAATAATAAAATATATAAATTTCTTACTCCCACAAGATGGATTGAGAATAAAAAATTATAGATAAATATATTATTCAATTTCAACATATGGCACTTATATAGATATGGAAAAACTTATTTCATTTTAAACCTTATCTCTTTAGTTTAACCCTCAATAAACCCATATTAATGTTTAACTGCCATATTTTCTTATTTTTACAATTCATTATGTCAAAAGATAATGTGTCTTTATTTCCAAATTTTTATAATTATTATCACTATTATGTAATCCATTTTATCCCTTTTATAACAGTAATTTTGTAGAATTTAATATAAAATTAATCCTATAGAAGGCAATACAAATTTGGTTTTTTGGAAAATTTGTTTTTATACTAAAAAATGAATTTATTACCAAATAAGATGTAATATTTTTTAAAATGTTACTAATTTTACTGTATCTAACTTTATTATACTTATGAAAATGTAAAATTAAATTAATGAATAAAATGTTTTTTAATTACATTATTTAATTAAATGATTTAAAAAATTGATAAAAATAGATATATTCCAATATTTAATTCAAAGTAAATAGTTTTATAAAAATTCCTAAATTTCATCTGAAGAATATATTAATTTGATTATTTTAAAAAATTATATGATTTTTCTAAAAAATATATTTCTCTAATTTTGAAGAATTTATTATATTATGTGGTTTGTTTATGCTCGGTGTTGCATTACATATATGCAATAAATCATAGTTTTCTTTTTAATATCATGAGGTGACACAATATTCCCCCCATAATATATTTCTCTCTTAAAATTTCATATTACATTATAACATGATAACATTTGAGGGTACATCTACTTTATGGTTTACTACTATTTCAAGGTTTCCTCTTTATACTAAGGTTTCCACCAGAGTACTTTGACAAGGTTATTTTTCTTGCTGCATAAAACATTATCTATATGGTATGAGATTTTCACCAATTTACCCATATATGAGTTATCCTTTTATAGTTATACCACCTCTGAATTCAGTACATGTAATAGATCTATTATGTACTTCTATAATATGTATACATAGAATATTTAATTTAAATTTGAAAGGCTGGGTGGATGTGTTAGATAATATCCCACAACCGTAATGCTATCAAAAAACTTAACAGGGTCGATCAAACTAAGCCATAGATTTCCCTTATTCCCAAATCTCATTAATCTCTACGATGTCGATAAATGGGGAAACATGTTGTTATTGACCTCAAAATCTAGGTCTCACTGATGATTATCAATGTAGATCTTATATTGAATCTATGAATATGTAATGTCTTGTTGATTTTTTTTGACATTTTCTACAATTTGAACAATAATTTCACTTCGCAAAATATTGAGTGAACCGACTTCATCTCATGATTTTTGTGTTCTACATCTCTTCTCTTAATGTGATTAAAGAGGAGCCAATCAAATTCTTGATTTAACTATATTATTCAATGAAAACTCTACCAAAGGAATATGTTGATCCCATCCACACATGAATTCTATAGAGAATGCAATCAATATGTGTTATGTTTTCTTAATAGTGCGTTTAGATAGGCCATTGTCTTAGGGGTGGTTATCTTTATGAATGTTAATCACTATATTTATATAATGGTAGGGACTCTTCCAAAACATTGAGGAAAATCTAATATCTCAATCTGATACAATCAATATTTCTGTTTCATTTAGCCTCACCCCTTCTCATGTGTATATCAATTCATATTAATCGATTGAAAATTCCTCTTTAATTATAATGAAGTGATAAGTCATTTAATGAAGATTCACCATAACCAATGTGGAATTCTTCCTCATGATGTATTTATAAGACTAGTAACATATTTTATAGGGATTATTTTCTTTTTCCATGTCAGTATAGTTAAGGGACTCATCAACCCATTAGAAATTTTACCTTTAAACATACCTTTTTGAAAAACTAGACACATTAATGTCTATTAATTTATATCATTCTTATATTTTCCCTCCCACAGTGCTATTATATATCATTATTTATCTTCATACTCCCTTGGTAGATAGAGATGGCCAACCTACGTGTTTCATTCAATATATCATACTTTATATTTGGATTTTATGGTATATATATTCATTAAAATAATTTGAATCCTTATTCATCAATTTTGAATTCTTTGGATCTCCATTTTTACATAGCATCCACCTTCTCCAGAATTTATCCATCATCTCTTTGATAATCTATTATCTTCTCTAGATGGGATAGTTTTTTCAATCATTTGAGAATGAAATGTTGATTTTACTTTCTTTAAATTTACAACTTATATCCTTTGAAATTATAAGAATAATGGACCATTATTAATTCTCATCATTGATAAATTTGATGTATTTTTTCACTAATATAATATTCTATTTTTTTTCATTCCCATGATGGTAATGGATTAACTAGTCTTATTCATTAATTAGCTCTAACAATCTTTATTGTTACATATTACCCTCTTTATGTGTGAATATATATTTTATTATCTAATGATATATATATATATATATCACACTTCACCCATAGAAATGACCTCTCTATATTTTCAACACAATGATTACTATATCAATCTTCAAATAATGTGTTGGATAGTCCTTCTAATGAACATTCGACTTCATTGAGTCATATGCTCTAAAATTTTCCTTTTTCATTAGAATATATCACAAACCCTTCTTTAAAGCATCTCTAATGAACATGAAATTTTTTGATTGGACAGAAGCATGAGAAATGGTACAGTGATATGTCACTTTTTCAACTACATTAAAATATCACTATAATCAATGGTGTTAACAAAACTAAACCCATTATGAGTTATCTTATTTATCCTGTATTATATTTGAAATAAGATATTTCACAAATAATCAGTAATAAAAATATATTTCAAGGAATATTCATATCATTTTTATGATCAATAGTCTTGGCCACTCCCCAATCACCATTTTAATAGAAGGGTCCGCGAATATCCCATTGTTGTTGATAACATGTCCAAGGAATGATTCTTTTTCATCTAGATGTCACATTTACTATAGTTATCATATATATTATTATTTTTCAATTTCTTAAATAATGTATTAAAATAATCCTCAATTACATCCTTTCTAGATTAATATATCAGTATATAATCGATAATGAATAATATAAATTTGGCGAGTTAAAATATAAGACTCTATTAGTTTTGTCTAAAATTTTTTCTAGAGAAATAGTTACACTGAAATGAATCCTTATAGACTCAGTCTATCTGTATATTAGTCTAAATGTAGTTTTTGAAATATCATCCTTATTCACATTTATTAGTGTTATTAATATATAAGTTAAACCTAATAGAGAATGGGTCCCCACATAGTTTATAGAACAAGTTATCTATTGGTGGGAGGGGATACATATTCTTTATCAATGGTTTTTTGAGCTCAAGAAAACAAATATTGAGGTCCATTTCCGCATACTTAGACTTAATGATGTGGACTTATGAACTTCATGGTTAAGTACATAGTAATATTAAAACCTTCACAATATACACATTTAAGTATTTTTTTAGATATTACAACTGAACTATGGCTATTATGTAAGGTGTACTATGTATAACCTAAGATCCAGGTCTATGTTTTATTTAGAAACCCGCCTGTCAGTATTTTGGCTGACTAGGAATGTCCTCAAGGAATGGATAATTATAATACCTATCAATGGGATTGTATTTAGGCATGATTACATCCACTGTCTAAATTGATTTTCAAAGTTATCATTTCTCATAAGGAAATAATTTCCCCCCAGGAGGAGATTATTCTAGGGGATATTCATCATCCACCACACACTTTTCCGGATTCAAAGAATGACTTGAGATGTTAAGAGTTATAAATATATACTGAGAGTGTACATTATATTAACATTGAGGCATTCAATTCATGCCTACTATAGACTAAATCTCCATTGCAAGAAGCAAGAAGAGTTTTTCAGGAATATTTCTTCCAAATAAGTTAACATAGGAGAATTTATTTACATGTATCATATATATTTCTCCATTTTCTGTTCTCACAGATAAATCAACTCCAATTTTTTGAGCTATTTTTTAAATTATTCTACTAAACATAAAAGATATAAATAAATTCATAATAAATGATTAAAATATAAATTATATATTCTGGAATGAATGATCGTCGTATATGTCACACCATCATTATCTGGATCCAAATCTAGAGTTAAGATAGCATATTCCATTATATTCTCTCTAATACATGGAGTTTATTGCATTTTATTTTTATATAAAACCATTTCCATATGGAATTTAAATTAATTTTTCCATTATAACTTATATTTAAAAGGTTATATCAGTATTAGAGTGTTTATATTAACAATGAATTTTCTTAATTTCATTCTTGGGTTTCTTCATCGATCCTTGAAAATTATTTTTCTGATACCTCTCTATTCCACACATGATTAATCTATCAGTTCCCTATATCCTCATTTTAGGATACTTATTCTCACCCTTTTCGCATGCGGGATATTTTTTTTCTTTTCTTTCATGACATTTATGTTTTAATCAACCTAATAAAAATTATATTTTATGCTTTTTTTCCTCCAATAACTTAAGACCATTGATAGTCACTAATCAGTACAAAAACATTGATAAAATAATGGAAAATCTCATAATATCTATCAATGACCTGAGTCACTGAAGATTTGTAAGGACTTGTCTTTAACCCACTAATTACATGGTCCACTATGCATTTGTTGTTGGGGATAAATCTGTAGGTGTACCCTATAAATTTTTGATGTTTTCCTCGTAAAATCTAATTCAATCATCTTCCTTTTTATTCAATATAAGGAATACCTATCAATTATAATATAGATATTTTTAGGTAAATATTTTTTTAAACTTATTTGTCGCGTTTTTCTATTTCCATGGAATTTATATCCCCAATGTACATCATCACCTAGATCATAATGTCATGTTGATTGACTACCCACTCCAAATGATAAATTAATTACCCTATATTTTCATGTTATGAGAATTAAACGATATATAATATCTCTTAAATAGTGTTATTATATTTTTAAATGATGAGGGAATAAAAATTTACACTAATTGTAGGATGCCTTTAACACCTAAATGTCATGACAACTACATTCTATTTCATAGAAGGAGGGTGTTCCACAAGATTCAAGTTATTATTCATAGAGTGATAATGTTGATCCAGTAATTCTATGATGTTCTCCTATCATCATTCAAAACTCTAGGAATATTATTTGGGAAATCACCTTTCATCCTGACATGACGGTTATTTTAATCAATTTTCAATATCTGACTACTTAATAAAAAAATAAAATAAAGATGATATTGCATTTCTAATCATCATAAAAACATAATATTATAACAATATGTGGGTTAACTTTTAATATATAAGTATATCATATCCTATGAGTTTATCAATTTTAATCTAGGTTGTCCATATAAATTTACTTATTAGTTTTTCTACCAAAAAATATTTATTGAAATCCTTCCCAATTTTTTGTAAATAGTTTGTAAATTTCCAAATAACAACACACAAGATTGCCAAAACAATATGATTTAATGATGTTTTTGTTCATCATGTTACAATTAAATCTAAGAAAACTATATCATTTTAATGGTTCTTACCCCAAGGTACAATAGTTCAAAATCCACATCCACTTGATGTATTCATATATGTATTTAATTTATTGGAAGCCACTCCCTCAATAGTTCACAAAAATAAAAGTGTAGTTTTTATAAAAATACATATATCTAGTTTTATAAAGATAATATTCTAGTACAAAAAATTATCATCATATGAAACCAGAAATAGTTAACCATGCCTTTTAGACATATTATAAATTTTTATAAATATTGATAAAATACAACAAAAGGATTGAAACGACTATTTTATTTGATTGAATTGGTAAATAAAAATGAAACTTGTAAATATGCATTCATTATTTTAATATCTATAATAATTAACTAAAAACCCATTAAATTTCTTAGGGAATACATAGAAAAAATGTTTGTAAATAACTACATTAAGGGAATGAACCTAATAAAGAAACATAATGTGTTAGTTAAAGGTATAACAAGATATCATAAAAGACAAGGCTCATGGGAAATCACATGTGAGAATATGAAAATAAAAATAGTTTTGTAATAACATTGAAATAGATGAAATGTGTTATCACCCAAAACATTACATAAGTACATGATAAATATAACATGCAAGACAATGTCTCATGGTAGACAAAGTTCCACAGTGGATAAGGTTTACTCCATAATCTATTACATAAAATCTCATGAGAAAAAAGTGTTACCCAAAGAAATTTTGGTCTATCTAGGAACCCCTATTAGAACACGTTCCTGGTCATATGTGTCCCAAAAAGGAAATAAATTTCAATCCATAAACATAACAATTACACAGAGATAGAATGTGGGCTTCATAGTCCCGCCTCATGTCAAAATCAAAAGAGATTTCCCAAATAAGTAATTTATGAAATAATGATAAGGAATATATTAACTCCTAAATGGAATATATAATAAGATATTTATATATATGAGAAAAATATATATATATAACATATAACTATTCGATAATACTAATGAGATATATATGGTGATTTATATTGAGAATTTTCACAACCTGATAAAAATGGTGGATTAGTGATGTCAATTTCCTCAAGCCATACTCATTAATTTTTTTCATTATTTGTTTGAATAATAAACATATTTTTATTATAAAATCACATTAAAACTTATTATTTTTTTATTTTTTATTTTATTTTATTCGTTTTCCATTTATATTCATGTATTTTATAAATTAACTTCATGTTGAACATTTGATTATATTAAGCTCATATGTACAAAATAACTTTGGTAGGTCAACTATAATCAAATAGGTGATTATTACATCCCATCCATATTAATAATCATGAAAAAGTTATTTGTTTTATATAAAAAATATTCTTTTAAAACATATCATGATATAGGTTTATGTTAAATGTACTACATTATGATCGTAGAAATGGTAGGTCCTAAATACGCATGAGTCCTGTTTCCATTTCTCAAAGATCACTTTTGAAATATGGTAATAATTACTTTAATATTAAAAATTTATAATTATTTATTAAATATATTATTATTTCTTTCAATTAACATATAAATACAACTCATTTTATATGGTACTGAAAAATTAATCACATCACTTTGTGGTTGTCATAATTCTCTCATACAAATGTATGACATTATCATTAATATTTGAATAGAAAGGTAAAAATATATGTGATATATTGAATTTAAAAAATTACAATAATTACAATAATATCATATATATTAATTAAATACATCATCAAAAATATCCATTAGAGGCAACAATAGAAAATAAATTACATTGGTTCATGAGGGTGTCATCGGAAGTATAATAGAATGATGGTCTTATTTCCCATTTGGTGGAAGGGATATGTTATAGATTATTACATTGAAATAATCATATCCCAATAATATGATATAATTACTTTATTATGTAGTAATGTTTCACTAATATTTTAAGGAGGTGGAATATTAAATGAAATGAAAACAAATGATTAAGAATTTAACCTTTTCTTCATACATCGTCTGTTGATTGATACCTAAAGACTTTTTATGAGTCATTTATGATAAAAAGTGAATTTACATAAATTTTAGGATTTTATGGAATGTATTTGGATATGTATTTTCCAAATAAAATGGCTCCTAACATGGGGAATTCATAATGTAGGGTGTCATTTAATATGTGGGGGAGAGGACCCACATGAAATTTTTAAAATGAATAAAATATAAAAAAGTCATAATAACACAAAATATATCCAATAAGGACTATTAAAAAAGTATATATAATATAGGATCAAAATATTCCAATAAAATATAATTTTAAGAATCATTTTGGCCATTTTATCTTTTTCATCTTTGGTTGAACCTGTTTTAATCCAATTTTAATGTTAAAATAGGTAATACATTTTTCTTATATTTAATGTATACTATGACCAAATATTATGTTGAACATATTAACCACTATTAATTATTTTTATTAAAGAAATATAATCCATTTTATCAAATACAATTCATTAAGTTTTTATATTTTAATTTAAAATTAAACCAAAAAATATAATGAAAAAGCTGTTTTTAAAAAATGTGTTTCATACCAAAAACGTATTTCTTCAAAAATAATATATTAATTGATTAATATTTAATTAATTATCACATATATAAATACATAATAGAATTTTAATATATAATTAAAATAAAAATGGGTATTTAATATTATTTTATTTGATGAAAAGAAATAATTTTTTTTACAAAATTATATATTTTCCACAATTCAAAAAATGATCGATAATTTCATAAAATATACCGAAAAATCAATAATAAATAAATTAAGTTATGAAAATTTTAAAAAAGAATCCTTTTTATGAATTTATATTTATAAATATTTTTTTAATAATTTTTTAAATTTTTCTCTAAAAAATTAATAAAGACATTTTTTAAGAAAACATATTTGTGATGCATAAGACCTATTTAGTGAAAAGTAAAGTGACTATTTTCTAAAATTTTGTCCAAATATTTATTTCATATTAAATTCATATATATTTCATATTGTGATTAAAAATTATTATACCCTCCAATTTTATGGATACATTTTATTTATAATATTTAAATAAAAACTATTCATGGTTCATTTAGGCTATGTTTTTGCATGTTTTATGCAACACAAAACATAGTTTTATTTTTAAAAACATGGGGAATTACATATATATATAGAATAATGTTATACAGTTAATGAAAAAAATTACTATTTAATTTTAAAATGTATTATAATGTGGTTAAAGGTGTGTGTTTCATATTTCATATTAATGACTCCTTGATGAAATTTTGAACGGTAAAAAGAATGTTCCTATGAGAAAACCACTTTGTATAATATGAAAAAAAATTCATTGGATATTGGGAATTAAATCCTTGGCCTGTATCATAAAAAATATTTATGAGTTATCTATTTAGGGGATATATATCATCCTAATGTTGTTCACATGATGAATGATTATAAAAAAGTGTCCCACCAACAACAACCATCAATCATTATATAGAAGGTGGACCTAGTGAAATTATATACTCAAAAAATATATGGGAACCATCAAAGTGATCCTCAGACTCACAATAATAAGGGAGTAATGATTTTTGTTTATATAATTCAATGATTGGTAATGTGATGGTGGTTTAACTGGGTTTTGGAAGACTAGTATGTGTGTATGACCAAGAGTGATTTCTTGAAAACATTCATCGTCTATTTATTTCAAGTTACATTGATAGTATAAAAGGTTATGAATCTCATAAACCTTGATGAAGGAGGTATGTTTGTGATGTATTATTCTGACTATTTCATTAATATATAATAATTTCTGCAACATTGGTCAAGGGATATGTGAATTGATTGAAACGCTTTGAGAAAGACCATGGACATGATATCATGACATTGGTGAATGTATTCCATTTGGTGAAATTTTATGTTTTTGTGATTTTGGACCTCATCATCGAGGGAATGATGTATTTTTCTCTAATGATCAAACATATAGTTCTATATATGATAAAATTTAGGGAATATTATGGAAAAATAAATATCCCTATTAATATTTTTAATCAATTTTGCAGTGGTAAGAGTATATAAGGAAGTAGAAATTCATTTTAGGTTACATCCTAGTGTAATAATTTTAGTATGTAAATAATATTTCCATATTGGTTTAGGATATTGATTGATATTATATTTTCATGAATTTGGAAATATAAGTAACATATATGTTGTACCTCTCGTACCCCTCGTGGTTTAATTTTCATGATCACAATCACTCTCTTATTTATCTAATCTTGTTTTCAAGTGTTTTTGTTTATAGGCATGATTTCAGGAGCAAGAAGTGGCAAAGAAGGAAAAGTGGACTGTTTTCATGTCCACCGGCCAACCGGTGGCTTCACCACCGGCCAGCCGCTGGAACCCAGACAGAAGGCTGAGCCACTACCTCAGCACCGGCCAACCGGTGGCCTCAGCACCGGCCATCCGGTGGTGCCTGGGCAGAAGGGACAGCTACTGCCTCCTCACCGGCCAACCGGTGGCCTCAACACCGGCCAGCCAGTGGAGCCTGGACAGAAGGATCTTCCCTCTGTTAAGGCACCGGCCAACCGGTGTCTCTGTACCGGTCAGCCGGTGAGGCCAGTCAAACTAGCCGTTGGGCTTTGACCAGGCTGGTCCACTTGACTCCCAACGGCTCCGAAGGCCTCTCCAACTGCTCCGAAGACCTCCAAAGGCCATTTGAGGGTTCCCCCTCTATAAATAAAGGACTATGAAGCCCCGGAACAATACCGGAACCATAACCAAGCAAACGGAAGCCCACGGACATATTTTTGGTCATTTGGCGAACCTCCGGCGCATTCCTCCAAGGAACCCTCAAATTGCTCCAACTCAATTCCACATCCAAGGAGCACCACAAAAGAAGCTTGGGAGTGCTCTTCATCAACTCCTTCAATCCATTGGTGCCCAAGACTTCCCCATTACGGTTTTTCGCTGTTTTATTATTTTGAGCATCAATTTGGGTTTGTGCCTACAAACCCCATCTCTTTCTTTCATTCTTCCATTTGGGTTTTCACACCACCTTCAAGGTGTGAAGAGGTTAGTAAAGCCTTACCTTTCAAAAGGCTTGAATCAAAGGTGAGCTAGCCTTCACCTGTAAGAAGGCTAGTGGGTTCTTGCTCAACCATTGAAAGCAAATGGGTTCTTGCATAACCATTAAAAGCAAGCTGTAATAGGTTCTAGACTAACCTTAAAGTCTAGTGGGTTTCTTATAAAACCATTAAAAAGCAAGAGGTAGTAAATCTCTCAATGGTTGAGTTGGGAGCGGAGACGTAGGCTTGGGTTTAAGCCGAACTCCGTTATCAAGCTTTGTGTTTTGCCTCCTTTATTTCCGCTGCATTTTGATATTTGTTTTTAAATTATTAATTAATTTTTAAAAGGCAATTCACCCCCCCTCTTGCAATCACTCTCTCCGCCTAACAGTTGGTATTAGAGGCAAAATTTGAGTAATACCCTAACTGGTTTCAAATTCAAGATCCATTGTGATGGCTTCAACCTCTTTCGCCCCCGAAGGATATTCTTTGGGTCGTGCTCCATTTTTTGATGGAACCGACTATAATTATTGGAAAACCAGCATGACCACTTTTCTTAGAAGTATTGGTTATCCTATTTATAAAATTTTCATGCATGGTTATTCTCTCTCTTCTCCCAATGAATCCAAATGGACTCAAGCCGATATTAAAAATTTTGAGCTTGATGGCAATGCCATGAACGCTCTTCATTGCGGCCTTGATCGTAATGAGTTCAATCGAGTTTCCACATGCACCTCATCTCATGAAATCTGGAAACTATTGGAGGTTACCCATGACGGGACCAACAAAGTCAAGGATACTCGATTGGATATGTTCCATCAAGATTTTGAGTCTTTCACCATGCATCCATCTGAATCTATTTCTGAAATGTTTACACGTTTTACTGATGTTTGCAATGGGAGAAAGTCCCTTGGTGATGATGTGTCTGCAGAGACGATGGTCAAGAAGATCCTTTGGATCCTACCAAGCTCATGGGATCCGAAAGTCACGGCAATTCAAGAAGCGAAAGACATCAAGAACATGCCGGTCGAAGAGCTCATCGGATCCCTCATGACCTATGATATTACCATGAGGAGGCAAGCTGAAAAAGAAGGAAAACCGATCAAAGTTCCAAAGAACATCGCCTTCAAAGTTCAACAAGAAGAAAGCTCCTCCTCCTCATCTTCTTCCTCCTCAAGCGGCGATTCCGAAATGGAGAATCTTGCCCGCAAGATGCACAAATTCATAAAGAAGCACAAAAAGAAGAAATACCGCAAGGCTCAACCCAACGAAAAATCCGAGCCCAAGGTAACATGCTATGGGTGTGGCAAGAAAGGCCATTACAAGCCCGATTGTCCACTCAACAAAAAAAAGGCCAAGCAAAAGGAAAAGAAGAAGGCATTCAAGGCCACATGGAGTGATAGCTCCACATCCTCCTCCTCCTCCTCCTCAAGTGACAATGGTAAAAAATGCCTAATGGCATTTCATGAGGTAACCTCTTCCGACTCCTCTTCCTCTTGTTCTTCAAATTATTTTAATCATCTATCTTACAAGGATCTCCAACATGCTAGAGATCAATTGGAGGAAGGTTTTCACAAAATTTCTTCCAAATTTGTAGCTTTAAAAAAGAATTTCAAAAAACTATCTTCCGAAAAGGAACAACTTCTCAAAGAAAAGGAAGAGTTGTCCCTCAAGATCCAAAACCTTCCCGATGTTGATTCTATGGAATCAACAATCAAGGACTTAAGGGAATCCCTTTCCAAGTTCACCCAAGGTGAACAAAATTTGACCAAATTGCTTGGTTCCCAACGCATATCTAGAACCACCGAAGGACTTGGCTATTCCAAGCAAACTTCCTCTTCTCATGCTCCAACTATTTTTTTAAGGGGGAGCTCTCAATTTAAATTTTGTAATTATTGCAAAAAACCCGGGCACTTAATTTATGAGTGCAATTTCAAAAATGCCCGGTATGGAAGGCCTAAAACCATTTCCCTTAGTGATGAATTTTTTTGGAGAAGACCCGCCACAAGACAAGTGTGGATTGAAAAATCCCTCTTAGCGAGTCTCTCCGGGCCAAAATTTGTCTCGGTTTCAAAAACCTCTCCCCGGTGATTTGTTGTTTTTATTTAGGGGGTGTTAGGATCGTTTAAGACTTTTTTATTTCAATTTCAAAACTTTCAAAATTTTCAATTCAAAACTTTCAATTCAAATTTCAAAAATTTCAATTGGTTTAAAAACTCTATCTTGTTTTTCAAACTTCCCTCAATCAAGTTTTATGCCCCGTGCTATTTTGATAATCACAAAGGGGGAGAAATTCTTGGTTCATTGGGGGAAAAATCTTTTAAAGCATGCCTTTCATTTCATTTTTACATTGTTTGTTTTGGTGATTGTGATCATCAAAATAGTGGGAGATTTTTGTACCTCTCGTACCCCTCGTGGTTTAATTTTAATGATCACAATCACTCTCTTATTTATCTAATCTTGTTTTCAAGTGTTTTTGTTTATAGGCATGATTTCAGGAGAAAGAAGTGGAAAAGGAGGAAAAGTGGACTGTTTTCATGTCCACCGGCCAACCGGTGGCTTCACCACCGGCCAACCGATGGAACCCAGACAGAAGGCTGAGCCACTGCCTCAGCACCGGCCAACCGGTGGCCTCAGCACCGGCCAGCCGGTGGTGCCTGGGCAGAAGGGACAACTACTGCCTCCTCACCGGCCAACCGGTGGCCTCAGCACTGGCCAGCCGGTGGAGCCTGGACAGAAGGATCTTCCCTCTGTCAAGGCACCGGCCAACCGGTGTCTCTGTACCGGTCAGCCGGTGAGGCCAGTCAAACTAGCCATTGGGCTTTGACCAGGCTGGTCCACTTGACTCCCAACGGCTCCGAAGGCCTCTCTAACGGCTCTGAAGACCTCCAAAGGCCATTTGAGGGTTCCCCCTCTATAAATAAAGGACTAGGAAGCCCCGGAACAATACCGGAACCATAACCAAGCAAACGGAAGCCCACGGACACATTTTTGATCATTTGGCGAACCTCCGGCGCATTCCTCCAAGGAACCCTCAAATTGCTCCAATTCAATTCCACATCCAAGGAGCACCACAAAAGAAGCTTGGGAGCTCTCTTCATCAACTCCTTCAATCCATTGGCGCCCAAGACTTCCCCATTACGGTTTTTCATTGTTTTATTATTTTGAGCATCAATTTGGGTTTGTGCCTACAAACCCCATCTCTTTCTTTCATTCTTCCATTTGGGTTTTCACACCACCTTCATGGTGTGAAGAGGTTAGTCAAGCCTTACCTTTCAAAAGGATTGAATCAAAGGTTAGCTAGCCTTCACCTGTAAGAAGGCTAGTGGGTTCTTGCTCAACCATTGAAAGCAAGTGGGTTCTTGCATAACCATTAAAAGCAAGCTGTAATAGGTTCTAGACTAACCTTAAAGTCTAGTGGATTTCTTGCTAAAACCATTAAAAAGCAAGCGGTAGTAAATCTCTCAATGGTTGAGTTGGGAGCGGAGACGTAGGCTTGGGTTTAAGCCGAACTCCGTTATCAAGCTTTGTGTTTTGCCTCCTTTATTTCCGCTGCACTTTGATATTTGTTTTTAAATTATTAATTAATTTTTAAAAGGCAATTCACCCCCCCTCTTTCCATCACTCTCTTCGCCTAACAATATAGTGGCTATTTTTAAGGATGTTTCATAATGTAGGTTTCAGGTAGATGAAAAATTATGGAATTGAATAATCTGCACCACATCACACAAGAAATTGGAGTTCTGTCACCCATATAGTATTTGGAGAGGATGAACAACTACAGTGACTAGGAAGAATATCCAATAGATTAATTATATATTTTGGTCAATTGTTGAGAAGAGGGAAATGTGAAATGTCAACTTTAGGTTACACAACATACTCTAGATAACTTAAATGTAGGACCTTCCATAGTATAAGGTATAATTATGGTTGATTTTTAATTTGTGTGTATTATATTTTATACTTTATTTCCTTATTTTTTATTACTATTCAATTTATTTGAATTATTTTCCATTTATTATAGTACCAATATGGGGTGATGAATATAGATATACTATTTGGGATGTTGTCCAATGAATTATTTATTATAATGAAATCACTCTCAATGATGGTAGTTATAAGTTTATTTTGGATTTTATTTTTATTTAAATTGATTACCTAGATCTAATTTAGGATATGGATTGTTTAGTACTATACCAAGAACATTTCAACTATTAAAACCACAAAATTCTGATTAAATCTTTCTATAATAGTTGTCACATTCATACCAGATGGTGACTTCTATGGGAATCTTTGTTTAGGAAATGATAATCCATGGTGAGGAACAATTATGAATAATGTGGATAAGATTATATTAGATTATGATATTGCGTTATAATATTTATATATTGTTCTTATCAATAATTTCTCAATAGGTTTTTTAGAAGAAGACTTGGGATTTCCACTGACGAGGTGGGTGGAGTTCACTATAAAACTCATTGAAGTGTTTGAGAAATTTTTTAACTACTATTATTTCTTGTATACTCTAAAGATTCAAGAACTAAATTTTTATATGGATAACATATAAGCCGAGGGATTTATCAGGACAAGTACAAAACTATTGCATTATCTGAAATTAATAACTAGGATGAATAATTATTCATTGAGGTTATGAATGGTATACTTGAGATTGAACCAATGGATAAAATAGAAATGATATCCACTTATATATAGAAATGATATCATAAACAAATCATGGAATCCCACATGTTCTCTTGGATTTAACTGAGAAAATGATACCACTTGTTGAGGGTTATTCAGTAAGACATACCGTATACTAGCTTAGGAGTTGGTATGTCTTGTGTGAGTACACTATGATTCTATTAGGCATGAAAATGTTTACCATAATATTTATAACATTGATAAACTAGGTTGTACATTCATTCTAGGAGAATATTGTAGTGTTGATTCCCCCCCCCCCATATCCTAGTGTACTCAAATTATGGGGAGGAACAAGAATGCCATCTAGATATTGTTTTGAAAATATTATAGGGTAAATAATTATTCATCAAGCTATAAAATTGTCTCTTTTATATTGACAATATATAATTATTGGGGAATATATTAGGATTGAGATTCCAATTTGACATTTTGGATTCTAGAATTGACTAAAATAAGGTTCTATCTACCCAAACAGACTTGATTACATCCTATAATATATTGGCCGATAGATCGTCTAAGAATTATATTCAAACTCATGAGGGTAAACTAAGGGAATAACACATGGATTTTTTTTGATTCGTGGAGGTGGATATTCATTTGCAGTGGTGCCAGAATCTTCATGGGCTCATCTTTCTTAGTTATTTTCACCATTGATGGTCTCTTCTCGTCCAAATCCTTATTTGTTGGATTGGGTTTCTCTTGGAGGAATGGTGATGGTCTGCGGCTGAGATCCATCTTCAGTGGATTTAGAGTAGTTGCCTGGTCTCTGGTGTGTGTGTGTTGGGTGGGTTTTCATTGTCTTTATGAGCGAACTAGATGCCTGTGACAGGATATGGTTTAGATTTGGTCTAACCTCTATTATTCTGGTGATGTTTTATTGATTTTTATTTTGGATGTCATTTTTTGTTTGGTATTTGTTTTTATTCATGTTGATGAGTTCATGAGATAGTGTTGGTCTTTGAATCTGTTATATTTATTGAATTAATTATCTGGAGGAGGATTTGATGTCATTTGGGTGACTAGTTATTCTGAAATTTTCTTCACATCTTATTTTCAAAGGAATTGTTGTTGAAGCATTCTCTGAAAGAGTCATAAGGAAAACGGAGGAGTATAAGAATCCCATTGTAGTCATTTATGGACTACAGTTGTTCATATGATGAAAAATAAAATGATACTCATGTTGAGGATGATGGTGTCACCAATTATGAACATGTTCCCAAAGACTTTATAAAATAATAATACTACTATTCTTTTCAAGATGATTCTCATGTATAGGTCTAAGGATAGTTCTCTACATAGTCCATTTGACCATATTGACTTGGTTTATGTTGCTGATTCATAAATGACTCCTGGAAAATTTTAGCAATGAATTGTTGTCTTATTATTTGATGGAAGGGATGACAAATATAGTTTTCTTGATTGTTTTTGAGAAATTGGTTTGTTATAGTTCCATATATTTCATTTTAATTTGGTTTTCGCCGTGGTGGTCCGCAGCTTAAGAGATTCTACATCTGATAGTCTACAAGAAGATTCTTCAAATGAGGTATAGGGTAAGTAGTTTTCCTTTTATCATGGATATTTGGGATCATATGTTTGAGAGGGTATGACTTCTTTTATCAGTATCAGGCCCATGTTCTTTTGTATGCAATAGCTAGCCATGCACCGATGAGAAAATGGATGTTAGGTTTAATTATTTTCATTAATGGGAGGAGTTTCTCTCTTTTAGTATGGGTTATTTTTGATCTTGTGTTTTTGGTCCATTGATTACTAGTTTTTGGTTATGTCTTGATATCACAATGGGTCCACCCTTAGGCCTTAATAGGCGGTCTATCACAATAAAATATAAAATTTCTTTCAGTTTTCATGGAACCATTTAAGAACTTCTATGGTTTTCCATGATTATCATTATTCTATTTTTTCAATGTGGGTTTTGTCATTTATTATTATGTGGGGACTCATAATGTATAAGAATATGTTTTTTTGTTGAATATGATGTATTTTCTGACCACAAAATGTGTGTAGAAGAAATATGTTGATCATCAACAACAACCTCTAGAGTTGGATGTTGTAGACCATATATATTTATAACTATCAAGAAGGGAAGAAACTAAACCTATTTAGACATAGGGAATGTTAGCGTGAATGTTTATAGATCCATACATGATTGTTTATATTTGTATTCTAGTGTTTAACTGATTTTTTCTTCAATATAAATTAGGATTTATTTTGGATGTTTTCCACAAGTCATGGATGAGGAGGTACCAGATAAATCAATCCAATTTGATTGGAAAGAATGATATTGAGCATGAAAAAAATAGCATTCATATAGATTCAAATTTATATAATGTATTATAGTGAAAGAAATGATGATATCAAAAAAAATTGTAATGTTAGAGCAGTGATAAACTAGCTTCAACCAGGAAGAGACTTCGGAGAAAGGATCCGATATGGGCTCATAGTGGCTACAGTTTTTCTCCAACAAGTCTTCGTGAAATACCTATGTTAAATTCAGTGATAAAATACTCTATGGTGGGGATGTTTTAGAGACAAGGTATTCATTATATTTTATATCTTGAGTAACATAATACTTATGATTTTGAGTTTTTATACCCCTATTTTTTCATTATAGTGTGTTCATGTATAATTTTATCCATAAGATTTTTCTCTTTTATATTTTAATTATAATGGATTTTTTAATGAAGTTTGAGATGGATATATGAAAATTTAGAGAATCAGAATCTACGAAATATGACATTTCATGATTTACTATAGGGGTGTAGGGTTAATTCATGGTTAATAATGACATTTCCTAGGGTTAAAGGATGGAACATAGGTTTTAAAATATTTTGGATTCTCTATATAAATAAGAAAAACATAATAAAATGTTGTACATATTTTTTTAATGGTTTTCAATTTATTTGTTAAATTATGTGTCTTAACAATGAAAAGTTTTTTGCATCGTAGAATGGGATTCTCGTAGTTTTCACATGATTTACTAAACCATGTGGACAAACTATTTTACCACTAACAGTTATATCAAAAAATTTGATATTAAACCTAAAGTAATCCCAAGAACCATAATTAATACTCCCTTATATTAGGTTGTTGTTTTTTATATCAATATTATCCTATTTTAGTGATTGTTAATCTTTTAGAGGCTGGTATCATCAAATTAGAGATATTAGGACCATAGGGGTCAATGGTATGAATCATGTTTCAATTGTTTCTTTTTATTTTATCCCATTTTCTCCTAATAAGATCCATTGATTAAGAAATTATTGTATGCATTTTTTGTTTTAATATATTTTTTATAAATCTTATGTGTTGTTATTCTAAATAATTTAATATATATATATATGTAATATACAATATTGTAGATCATTAAGTTTACATACTTGGTGTACTATGAATTATGAGCTCTATTACAATTAAGGTATGAGCCCTTGATTTATACCAAGAAGAATTGATGTGTTTTCATGTGTAAATGATTTGAATCGACCCTCATATAATTTAGTAACAGACTTTTTAAAATAATAACACATTTTAAACCTTAAATTTAATGTTTTAGAGCTTACCAATGGGAACATGATGTATGTTTCCATATAGTTATTTGGACATAATCCTCTCATTAAGGTGTTCCTACCTTTGACAATTAATGTCAATTGACGTGTCAACATTTCATAAATCATGGTCTCGACTAATTACTGTTAGTATTTAAATGATACTATGGATGTATACTTGATAATAAAATTAAAATAAATCTTCATGAATTAAAATTAAAAGATTATAGAGATTAACTTTTTAATGAATGGATTTAATAGTTAATAAATTGTTGAAATAAAAAAACATATTTCTGAGAATGATTATTCGATTATTATTATTATTTCTATATGATTGGGTGATCATTGAAGTATTCCTTGGATCTGATGTGACAATAATTTTCTTATAGTTTGGTGACCTATGAATTATAACACGGATATGGTGTTCACTTTATTGTTATATGGTTAAGGAATATATTACATTCTACATGAATCTAGTGTGACCATTATTATTATAAAATTTTTGGGACCTTTGGTTGTATAATATTTTTTTGGTGGTCCATTTATTATTATAATATTGGAGAACCATGGACATAATAATTGTATTTGGTGTGTTCATTGTTATTATTTTCTTGGGGACCATGGATTTATTCTTAAGACTTGTTGTAATGAAAATATTATATTTTTAGGGGATATGGATGTATTACGTAGATCTGTAGGTGCCATTATTATTATGAAATTGGTTAATATAAGATTTATTCCATAGAACATATGTTATAATTATTATTATGTGGTTAGTGGACCATATAAGTATTTTATGGATCTCATGTTCTCATTATTACATATAGTTTGCATATATTTGCCTAGTTTCCTGCGATTTGGTATGCCCATTATTACATAAATATGGAGGACCATTGAATTAGTTCTAAAGATATTGTATTACGATATACTCATATTGACATGATTATAGAAATATATACAACTAAATCTAATACTAGTTGAAGTTGATATGGTTAACCTCGGGTGCCACCTTAACCAGAGGGTTAGAATTTATTTTAATAAAATATTTTTTCCATGATTTATTTATAATTTTATGTTTGTATACAATTTCAATTAGACTAGATATATGTTAAACAATCTTTTTGGACACTTATTGATTTTAAATCTCCCCATACTAAAGATACCCTAGGTACTTGATAATACATTCATTCCTGGAGGTCAGTATTATTGTATGTCCCCAACGATAAACAGGTGATTTGGTATTTGTAGAGTGGTACATGGACGGTGGGGCTTGTATGACCTTATAACAAGTTTGAGTTTATTTTCCTATCAGGAATTATTTTGGGGTTCTTAATATATAAATAATTTCATTATTTTATTTATCTACAGTTTTGAATTGGGGAATATTTACTACTTTCATGATATCAGTTTTTGTTGGTTTGTGATAGATGATATTATTGTGATTTTTACACATAATATTACTTTCACCCATGTGTATAATATATCTAGAATGACCTATTTGACCCTTTATAGTATTAAAATTACTATGGAATAGGTGGAGGGTAACTGAGGTCTTGTGTATAATTTTTTGTTTACTTATGAGGGAACTAGAATATGTGGGTTATAGTTAGATCAATAAAATTTGATAAAATATGAGAGAGCAGAAATATCTTATTGAAAATAAATTTGAACAACAATAGTTGTCCAAAATATATTACTATAAGTAAAGTAATCTCATACAATAAAAAATATAGCATGAAATTAGGTTAATGAAGTATGAGATTATGAAAATTATCCATTATGAATAATCATGGGTATAATGTTATATAATGAGATGTAAATAATTGTTAACAATAAAATTGTGAATTAATTTACTTGTATAAATCATAAAAATGAGTGTCATTAATAAATACCTATTTCATAGAACATTATAGAAATGGTTTTACAACTTAATTCCTACTGTGGAGAAGGCATCACTATATGATTCCCATAAAAATAAGAGAGTATGAATCAATACCTTCTTCTCTTCACATATTTTATAAACAAAAACTTCCTTAATCTCATAACATCGTCAATCATGCACTATATCCTAATTCCCATTACACTATGGAGAAATCATCACGTCTAGATCAAAACTGTGTTTCATTAATGAATGGTTGATTCACATAATAATATCATGAGATATAAATCTCTAACCAATGAAAAAATGGAAATATAGGCTCCCAAAAAAAAAATGAATTCCCCTATATATATTTGTTTCACTAGAACATAAAATAATTCGTACGTTAAAAACAGATTATAATAGCTATATTTTATACTAAAAATATTTATAACATTATTTGACTGTGTCTATAAATTAATTCTATGATAATTATTAAGATGAAAAAACTGAGTAATAAATCCTTCGATTTAGAACATACTATTTTTATTTGAAAATATCCATGGATATAATGGTCGTTGGATAAATAATTAATATCTGAAGATTATAACTAATGGATGAATCTAGTTAGTTAAAAATAATATAGTGTTTGAATTATATTTTATTTCATAGGTGTTCCATTTTTTGGTGAATGTAATCTTATTTCATAAGTGAAGGGAAGTGTAATTTTAGATGTAACCATTACATTTCAATATTGATGTCTAACTATTAATTGTTTAAGGGATAAAAAAGTTTAAAATAACAGATAGGATGAATATTAGACATTCCATCTATCATATACAAATATGGAGGAATGTTTTAAAATGTTTTCGTATTTTACACTTATGAATACTACTATTACACTTTTAACTTTTATTGCAGTAACCAATATTTATATCTTCGTAAAATAATATTAATGAACATAATGTAACATGGTATGGTTATATAATTCATAATTTATTATATAAAATAATTTAATAATTTTATCATATAATATATATATATAAGTTTTTGAAAAATCTATTTCAAAATTTAAAAACAAGACACGTGAAAATAATGTTTAGAAAATATTGATTTGAAATTAAAAAATACTTTTAGGTTGATGTTTAAAATGTTATTAATTTAAATAAAATAATTTTTTTAAAAAAATGATTAATATTGTTTACTTTCATATCATTCCATAAAACATTAAAATATATCATTAAATGAAAAAATATATAACTCATTTCAAAATATAATTATACATAAATTATGAACTAAAAATTCTGTATATTTTTTACCTACTTAAAAAAAATATTTATGATACCTAATTTGAAAACTAAAATACATATTTTAAAAATTAAAGGTTTAGTAAATTTTTTTATTATTTAATGATAATGATATAAAATATAAATTTATTGTAAAATATATATTTCTAGATATTCAATTAAAAGTAATTTATTTTAAAATACACTGAAAAATGCATCCAATATTCATATATATAAATATATAATATAAAAATGAAGTTAATTTTTTTTAATTTAACTACTAAAAGTTATTAATTTATCTTTTATATGAAATTGAAATATATAATGGGAAAAAACTCTTATTGAAAGTTCCCTTTTAAAAGGTAATGTACCCATAACCAAATTTTGTAAAATAATAAACTGATTGTAGTATTTTTTTACTATAGGATTTGTAATTCTTAACTTTTTATATTAATACTCATATAATACGTTGCAACTAATTTAATTTTCATGTTGCATGTTGGGGAAGAAATAAAACATTTTATTAAATTTGGTAAAGGGATACTCAAAAATATTATTATATTTTATGATACATGGTGTATAAGTTAATATAATATTTAATTTTTATGAAAAAATGATAATCATATTAGTTAAAAGAATAAATTTTCATATAAGAATATGGGTTGTCAAATTATTACACCCACAAAAAGTTTCATCCCCTAAATTTTAATTCCAACAATTAGATAAAAATATTATATTGTACTATTGATTTATTACATCCTTATGTTCCCTATTAAATGTTTATATTCATAATTATGGCTTAACAATTTTAGATGTTTCATTATCTAGCTACAAATTACTTTTTTCATATGATCTATCTTCTCCACACAAATAATCATAAAAAACTATTTGATGATACAAATGTAACCCTCAAAATGTATTATATGATATGAAACTTGTAATATGTTCATATATTGTGATATGTGTAATAAATTATAATTAATATGTATTTATTTTATGATAATTATCATAGGGCACAACTATATCATGATCAATAATCTCAAGGGGGTGAATTCCCAAAGGTATTTTCTTTCCTTTTTTCAAAGAAGTAAAAACTATTATATTTGTAGATATTATTAGGAATAATTTATCCCCATAATCAAACTTCAATACAATTAATTAATTTGAAATTAAATCCTCTGTCAAATATGGTATAATATGATATATTTTTGAAAGCATTGGTCATTATATTCAATTTCAAACAACGTTATTTTCTAATAGCTTATATAAATTCCATCTAATAATAAAATTGTTCAATAAATTTTATTATCAATGGTTTTATATAAGATAATTTGCGTTATTTACTGAAATATGTTTCAATATAATGAATTTATTAGTGGAGGTAACTTATATCAACCTCTTTTAAAATAAATATTGAATTAAATAAGAATATATTCTACTGTTTGAATAAGTTTTTTTGGAAAACCATTTTTTCAATTGAGATATGTTTTTTGATGTTCTACTCAATCTACAAGTCCTTCTAGAAAAAACTCCATAAATTTTAGGTGAAAAATGTTTCTTAATTTGATATAATATATTGCCACATTCCATGAATCCTCCACACATAAATGATATATATGAAAAAATTATGATCTAGTAATAAAATATAATTTTTAGATATGAAGATAATAGAATTTATAAACTATAAATATTGACATGTCTCATATACATAAAATTATAAAAAATTCAAAACATAACTTTTCTAAAATCAAACTTCAATAATCTAAAGGTGTTGTGTTTTGGGGAGATCATAAATATAATCTATAATTTTATAAAAATGTGTTGTTTATTATGATTTATCAATATTTGAATATAAATATCATTTCACATAAATCACTATATGTGATGCCCTATGGACATTCATAACCAATAATGGTGACAAAAAAATCCAAACAATGATGATGAAAAAAGGGTAACATGGGAATCATAATATTTATAATAAAAATTATACAACAAGTAAATAATAATTTAATGTGAGAATAAAAGAAACAATAATAATAAAATCCATTTTTATAATAGTAACAACCATAAAAATGTGATAGAAATAGAAAACATTATAGTATAAGTAATTGATTCCCCATTTGAAAACATAAACTAGACTTCCTACATAATTTTCCATCATTAATGTATGGTATGTCATGAGATAAAATCCTTAAAAATTTTATTAGTGTTTTGGATAAATGTTTTACCAATCATGACAAATATATATATATATTTATTTATTTATAAATATATATATATTCCATAAATATTGAAATAATAATTATTTCATAAGCATGATAAAAACCATGATAATTCAATGGGAGAGAAAATCATTTCTCAATGAATAAATTTATGATATATATGAATGAGTATAATAAGAAAGAATGGATTACTGATTTTTTGAAATTCACAAGTGAATAAATAATAATAATTCATAAAGATGGAGATATTTTTTTAAACATTATTATAATGTAGTGTTGATGTATGTTTGGTAATGAACACATGAAGAAATGATTTATTAATTAGGTGATTAGTATTTAAATAATATAATAACATTGGATATTTATCCAGACATTACATTTATTATAATATTTTCACTAAAATTAATAAATATTTTTATAACCCATTAATTTTGAAATATTTTATTATCGTGATAAATTAAATAAAATAATAAATATAAAACATCCCTCTAAAAACATATGTTTTAATAATGCTCTAAAATAGAAAATTATTAAATTTATTTATATTATTAACAAGGTTGATATTTCAAACTAAGCTAATTATAGATATGTTGTATACAGTTCCATTCATTATTTATTTCATATTCAGTTTTGTTCTATTTATATTTATGAATTTTTATTGCTCCATTATTCATATTTTTTAAATATATGTTATATATATATGGTATTCATATATATATATACATATAATTTATGTTCCTTTATTTTTTGGGTATATAAAATTTCCCTTTAATTTTATATTCTTTAAATATAAAATTTTGAACGTAATATGAAAAATGTTCATATACACCAAAAATAAAAGAAACATAAACTAAATATATATAGAGTATTAATTTATATGTATATATAACAAGGAATTAATATATATATATATAATGGAGCCACCAAATTTGATAAATAGAAATAGAACAAAACATAAAAGAAAGGGGGGAATAAAAGGAACTTCAAACCTCATGTCCTGACTTAGATTATAATAAATGAATAACCTTATAAATAACATAAATACAATAATTAATTTAATATTTTAGAACATTATTTAAATTTATTTGTTTATTATTAATATGTTATGTTCATTATAATCACATTATTTAAATATTATGTTCTAGTCAATCTTCCTAGTGGTGTTTGTTTTACCCTTTAATTAACAGATCAATATATTGGTAATGGTAAATGTTCCTAAACAAAGTGTCTGCAAAAGAATATGCTAAATTATAAGACATTATTGTATTCATAGATGTTCAAATGGTTCTAAATATAATATTCCAATCCATTGTTGTATTGATGAAATAATTATAATTGCGACTCTATAATGGTGTCTTCACATAGGTGGTTCCATTATCCATACTGAACCCATTGTTTATTATTTTATGCATTATATACCCATTAATGATTATGAATAATAATATAATATCAATATAGAATTCATATTTAACTATAGATATATTTATTATCCCTATATATGAGGGATTTAATAGTTTCTTAAAAAACATAATTTAGGTTGTAATACCAATAACAAATATTTTTTTATTAGACAAAAAAAATTCATGTTCAATATATAGGATATTATTAATATTAAATAATATTAATAAAAAATTAATTTATTCTTGAGTACCATAACTACAAAAGAGTATCATATTAAAACTATCCAGAAAAGCGGTGATGTAAAATGAAATACATTATCCATGGAGAAAATGAACTAACCCCAATATAGGTGATTTTTAAATTTTAGAATAATTGATATGGATTATAACAATGTATATTACAGTAATATAATAATATTTCATTATATTTATTATATTAATGTATTTTTTTAATGATTTATGGAATATATTTTGTGGGGGTATAAGAATAAGAAAACTCAAAATAGTTAAGTTGATATTATTTACATAATATATTAGAGGTCTTCGTTTTATATGCTTCTTCAACTAAAGTAATGGTCATTTTTGAATACATGATTCCATTACATGGAATTTTTTTGTAATGGGGGTTTTCTAGGAATTTACAATGTAATATGTCATATGTGTTGATAAATGGGTTTGTGAGGGGTTATATTTGTGAAAATATGAGAGGGATATGCTGGAATAAAATATTTCAATAAAATACTATTTCAAAAACTATATAAAAAACATGTGATTCAACGGAAATGACATATGATATAATAATATATGGGCAATTAAAATATTCCTATAACATATAGAAACCTAAAAAATCTTTACATATATACTATTAGAAAATATAGTATGTATATCTTACATATAAAATATTTTAATTTTATTATTGATATTTTATTATTCCTCGGTAATTAAAAAATCAACCTAATCAAATTTCTGTATGATAATTTCAAAAATTAAATCTATTTTTAATTAAAAAATCTAATTGAGATATGTTTAGTATTTAATTGAATATTAAAAATAATTATTTTATTAAATAATTTATAACATTCCTTACTTCAAATGTAATCTCTTACTTACATCCTGAAACATGGACTTATTAATTATTAAAATATTATTTTAAACTTATAATTAAATATTAATATTATTTAAAATATTATTTTTTTAGTTAATTCACCATTTACCCAAATATTATGGAGAAATTAATGAAAAGTAACATAACAGTAGGGGTGGGGGTGAATTATATATTTTTGAATTTCATCAACGATTTTGGATTTCCAATCACTTTGGAAATTATTCATATTTTAGTGTTTCATTCAGTATGAAATACGTGTAAAACATAGAAAAATAGAAAGAACACGGTAAATTTATAGTGGGTTGGGAGAAAAGGGTCCCTTAGTTCACTCCACCTACACTCTCTCTTGTAGCATGGTGATTTTTAGTTGAATGGGATTCCTATCACAAGAATAAAAATCCACAACTGAGTGTTTGTATTTGAGAAATTTATAAACAAGGATAAACACAAGTCCTTCATGTTCATTTACACGGAATAAATTATCCACAGCTCATATCAAGAAACCGAAACTCCCCTACAAATGATTATGAGAAGTTCATACTCCACTAAATAAAATGATTTTCATTTTATGGATTTTCTTGAAATTCGTAGTTACAATTATAGGAACTAACAACATATGGATCTTCTTCTTCATTAATGAAAAACATCAAGAATAAATAGTTCTCATGTGATCCTATTTGCAAATGATCTTCAAATAAAATGAAGAAACGAACAATAACAACAATCTTATTTCATTAAGTGGTTGAATTGTATGTCTCCATTGTGTAGCCTCTTCTAGAAATAGTATATTTTATTGTTTATTGCAGTAGATGTGTAAAATATATTTTTGATAATATTTTAAAAAATCAAAAAATATTAATTCAAAATAAAATATTTCTATCGACACTTATTTCAAATGTACTCCCCTATAAAGTATACAGAAAGTCATATCTTCCTTTAATTTTACCTAATCAAAGAACAATGTCTTATAGTTCACAAATATATAAATTCAAAAAAAATCAGCGGAGTGGTAAATTACCTTGAAAATATGAGTTAAATTTTTCATTGAATACTATCCTTTGAAACAATCATATCAAGCATTAAATTGGTTGTAAATAAGCTAAAAAATTTTCAATGTGATTGTAAAAATCGAAGTTAAAATCACATACTTAAATCTCTGAAAATGATAAGTAAAACATAGGGTTTCTTCAAAATATGATAAAATTTCAAACATAGTGTTCAAATTTGTAGCATTCATTTTCTAACATAAGGTTGACAAATTAAGGTTGATCAAAAATGTAAGTTTGATGATTTATAAATTTGTCTCTTAAACATAGGGTTCCTTACTTACATAGTGTTATTTAACCATACACTATTATCGTAAAAAACATATGGTTCCCTCAAAATATAACGTAATTTTACCATAATTTTTTTTATAACATAGATATGATGATCTATATGTACTATTTTGAATATAGGGTTTATTCCTTAAGCATTGTTCCAAGCATAGGGTTTATTCCATACATTATGTTTATCAACTTAGGGTATCAACAATGTATTTAGAATAAATTAAAATAGTTTCATAACACATTAATTAATATTTTGTACCATCTAAATTATTAACTATAATTTTAGAATAAATATTGTATAGAATATTAATATCCTTAAATACATGAAAAGTTATATCAATATAAAACAAAAAATAGGTATTTGTTTTCATAAAAATCAATTAATATTTATGGAGTTTTATCAAGACAATATATTCCCAACAATTACCTCCTTTTTAATGATAAAAAACCCAAAAAATAATCTATAAAAAATATATGTATTTTATAAATATTTAAATAAAAAAATTAAATATTATCATTCTAAAAAAATATATTTATTTCACAGAACTATTTTGAATAAAAATATATTTAAATAAAATTTTGGGTTTACCGAATTTTTTTCCCCTGTAATGATATCAAAAATAATGTATAAAAAAGGATTATAAAAATTTCAATATAAAAATATATTAATGTTTATAATTTAACATTTAGATAAATTAGAAATTTATTTTAGAAATCGAGATAAAAAATATATAAACAAATGAAAAGTAAAGCACAAAAAATAATAAGTACAATGGGTGTCTTATTGAAAAAACTATAAAACTATAGTAGTGGTTTACGATCAAGAAAAAGGTGAAATAGTTCTTCTGATTGATGGTAAATGGGTTTAGATAAGAGCATGTTGTATTGTATCTTGAGCTTCTTGAAAAGCTTCTTTCAATTCTGTCATCTGAGCTTGTATCTTTTCTAAAATATTTTCTGCCAAATTTCTCAATAAATTCCTTGAATCATGTCTGACATAGAGTTTCTCAATCAAATTGAATTTTAAAAATTAATTAATATTTTCCTCTCTTTTAATTATCTATGATAAATTATCATTGAACTAGATTAGAAGAATATTGAAACATGGTTCACATGAAGTAAGTTTCTCAAAATAATATCTTTAATTTTTTAACAACACTATCATGGGTGAACTGTTTAAATGATGACTATGCATCATGTCATTCATATCTTCCATTGTAGATGTTATAGTTTGAGACAATATAATTAGATCTAGTGAGGTTTAAGGTGCATAGATTGAAGCATTTTATTTACTGATTCTTTCCTTTACTAATTCAAATTATCATCCCTAGTGCCATTTTATATCAGAAATATATATCTAAGAAACGAATTATGATTTAATCGTTCCAATATGATACAAAATTTTTCTTTTAAATGATTCAATATCATTTTTTTAAATAGTATTATATTTAATTTCTTGAATATGAGTCATGATAGAGAATAATTATATTATCGAAGAATATTATTAACTTAAATCATTAAAATATTTCCTTGATTCTTAATGTTCTATTCAAAGACATGAAATATCTTCTTAGTATTTATTAAATTTTATAACTATATCTTCAATAAAATTTGATAGAGATTCTAATTTAACTTCATCTAAATTTGTTAACTGATCAATAACCTCTACAATATCTAAGGGGTATCATAAGACACGTCCACAGACCTCTCACGTGAATAGGATTTTCCATCAATAACCTATTTCTTTTCCCTATAAATATGTATAGTCTTTTAATGAAAGGGATAATAAGATTTTTTTTCAATGATCTCAATGGTCATATTGATTGATTTTTGAAATCATTTTATCTCCTTGGGAAACTTATTCTTAGGGATCTAGTTGAAGAACATCTTGAAACCCTTGATCATGAATTTCTACTTTTTGACCTTTAGTACGATCTGGTTCTTCTAAATGAATTGAATGACTTGCATCACCAAATCTGTGTTCTATTTCTTCATCCTATAATTATTTTAGCTCTTCATTTTTAAATCATGTTCCTTATGAACATATCATTCTTTATCCATTAAAAACATATTTATCATTGTATCAAATCATTATTTTGGTAGGCTGGAAAACACTTCATTCTACGACTTCATTATTTCAAAAATTTCATTGGTCCCCCTGATAAAATGAATCATACATCAATTGATCATCTTAACCAATAGGACTCTATTTTTTAATTGTATTATAAAAGATACCAAACTTCATAATAGTACCAATATTAAAAAAATTCTTTTGATGACATTTGAATCTATATTCAAAAAGTTAAATCATGTTATAACCAAACAAAATAATAGAAAAGATCCTTCCATAAGGATAAAATGACATTATTTCTTCTGAAAAACAACAATGACTTAAATATCTCAACATTTATAAAGGAAAGTTAAATTTTATTTCACTGATAAAGAAACATAGTATACTTGGAAGGGTTTAAAATCTTCTCCATCTTAGTTACTCTCAAAGAAAGTGCAGTTTGAATAAACATTATTAATAATTTTGTATCTATAACAAAACATCTTACGATCATTTTTCAAATATTCATTAAACCAAATAAAAAATACATTATTTATTTATATTTATGATCCTAATTTCCAAAATATAGAATATCAATGTGGAAAACTCCTTCATTAGAGAATTTTAGAATTTGATAAATTTCAACTGATGAAATTGAAAATTTATGAACTTCTGTTCTAGATGATATTGTACCTTCTGATTAACCAAAACTAAGGTAAGAATACCAAAAATGTGCTACATTACTTCCTTAAAAAGAAAATATATATTCTCATAACTGAACAAAAGAACAAAACATTGAAATGATTTAGATTTTTGGAGTAGATGGTTTATCAAATACAACAACTCAAAATAAAAAAATATTCATTAAAGAAATATTCTGGAGGGAATATATTGATGCTTCAGATTTCTTGGTTCAGCATCATCGGGTTTCATGGTCTTATTAATTTATGAGAATCTATAGGATGAATGTTTTTATATTCTACAGGTTTGGAGAATGATGGGGGTTCTAGCTATTTCAAAACGATATGGTAAAGAAGGTACAAGGGTTTTCAAATGGATAGTGACAAGATCTGGATTATCATGTCGATTAAATGGGGTAATCAATAGTGTTTATTTTTTTATAATACACAATTTAATAAGTAAAGATGAGAAAACTTTATTTGTGAATAATATTGAGAAAATAAATCATTAAAATAAATGAATATTGATAATAGTCATATTTGACTAAAATAAATTGAATCAAATTAAATAAAAAATCATTAAATGAAATAAACAGATAAATATTTATTTAAAATTAAAAAACCTAACTCCCATTGATAGAATAAAATCATACAGTGGTAAGTGGTTCAGTTAAAATATATTCCAATTGATATTTGGTATTAAAATATTCTAAAGTTATATCTTTTTGTAGAACATGATCCCTCAAAAAGTGATGCCTTATAAGAATATTCTGAGTCCTAGATTGAGTTAAAGGATTTATTTGAAATATTTATAGCACTTGTATTATCAAATAAAATAAATATATTATTAAAAATTATTCAAAAGTCAAGTATAGTTTTTTTCATCCATAATACTTTTTCACATATACTTCAAGTAGAATCATATTCCACCTCAACTATTTAAAGAGAAAAATATTGTTGTTTCTTACGAACACATGATATAAAAGATTTTCCTAAAGAGTGACAGGTTCCTAAGGTTATTTTTATATCTAATCTACTACACCAAAAATAAACATATGAATATGAGATTTAATTAAAATTATACGTTATTTGATAAATAATTGATTTAAAAATAGCTCCTTTTAAATATCTAAAAATCATTTAAGGGAGGAAATATGGGATTATTTTAAATTTGACTGAAATCTAACACATAGACAAATAATAAACACAATTCATGGTCTACAACTAATAATATATAACAAAGTTCCAATCATATTTTTATAAAACATGTTGTAAAATTGATTCCAAGCTTCATCAAAATCATGTTATATATTTTCACACCTAGGAGTGGTGTTTGTCTTACTGTTGTCAAGTCCAAAAATTTTCAATAAATCAATAATATAATTACATTGATTTAAAACATTTACAAAGTCTTTTTGATAAATCTGATATCCTAAAATGCAATTTTACTCTCCCATCATACATATTTAAATTTTATTTTGAATTATTTTTGATAAATCATTACAATTATTTTTATTTGTTTAACCAAAAATATCATCATCAATATAAAATTGTAAAAATAAAATAATAAAACAAAAAGTTTAATTAAAAATAGATGGATCTTCCAATCCAATAGAAAATTATTTTTCAAATGAAATATAATCATTCATACCATGATATAGGTTGTTTTTTATGTCCATAGAGAGATTTAATATGTATAGAAGTAGAATTTGGTTTGTTAGGGTTTTCAAAAGCAGGAGGTTATTAAACATAAACATACTTCATTCGATTGATTTAACATACATATGATATAATTTAAAATTTTATGTGATGCATAAGCGAAAAATATTCTAATGGATTCCAATCTAGCTATAGTGGAAAAGGATTCATCTTAATCTATACCTTCATCATAGAAATATCCTTTATTTTCTAATCTATATTTGTTTTTGGTTATTATCCTGTGATCATCCTATTTATTTCTAAAGTCCCATTCGGTTCCTATTACTGGAATGTTTGATGGTATTTCTACTAAATCCAAAACATTATTTCATCAAAATTAGTTATGTTCTTCCTTTATTTCAAAAATCCCACAATAATCTTTGTTGACTTTCCAATGGTATTCGGTTCTAACTAGGATATAAAGGTAGGAAATAGTTCTAGGTTCCCGACATTCCTTATGGTTTTAATTCTTGTATATTAATCTCATACAACAGTTTCTATAGGATGTTTCATTGGTGTTATGTACTATATTAAAAAAAGGCATTTAGGTTCTATAGTTTTATAGTATTTTTACTTGGACATGGTTTAATTTATATCATTTTCAAAAAATATCTTTTGAGGATTCAAGTCTCATTTTTTCAAATGAGGTAGTAATTTAATTATCTTGAACATTCTCTATAATAAAAGGGTTAGTTTAATCAAACGTCACATAAACTCATTCTTCAACAGTACATTATTTTTTATTAAATACAATATAGGTTTTAGAAGTAACTTAATATCCTAAAAATACTCTATTATTGGATTTTGGATTGAACCTCCCAATGTTGTGCATAGAATTCATTATATTAACCTTACATTCAAATACTTTAATTTGAGTTATATTTTATTTTCTATTATTAACATTTTCATATGGACACTTTTTAAAAATAGGTGTTATCAAAACTATATTCAGGATATTGCAGATTTTTCTAACAGATTCTTCAAAAAAAAGTAGGATGTATTTGTTCAGCAAAGTCATTTCCATTTCATGAATAGTGCTCTTCCTTTTAAAAAAAATCATTTTATTGAGAAGTTCTTGGTGCATATGAGTTTTGTTTAATACCTTTTTTGAAAAAAAATAAATGAATTCTTTATTCTCAAATTCTACACCATGAACAACTTATAATGAAATTATTTTAAAACCTATTTCATTTTGAATAATTTCATAAATATAGTAAAAAACAATGAATACATTACATTTGATTTTTAGATAATATTTTAATGTAAATTGAGAATAATAATCTACTAAAATATTGACATATAATTTATCAGGAAAACATGATACAACAGTTGGTCTAGAAAACTCCATGTTGATATGTTCTAATGGTTTATATGTAGTAATTTTGTGAATAGATTTTAATAAATCCCTGTGCTATTTTCCAATATAGAATGCATCATAGAATCTATCATTATAATATTTAAGACTAGGAAAATCAGAAACTAATTTTTTCAGAGAAAATCATTTAAATCATATATTTTAAAATTACCAAGTCTTATATTCCAGATCCATGACTAACTTTTCATAGCAGATAAACATAGAGAATGAATTGTTATAATAACTAACATAAAATTCATCATCACAATGTTGAGAAATACATATCATGTTTTGATTTATACCTTCCACATATTTTAATTTATTGATTGATATTGTCTTGGGATCTCCAACAGTTCCAACACAAACTATCATTCCATTTTCAATGTCAGAAAAACTGACTAGACCTCCATCTATTTGAGTTAGTGTATGAAAATTTGATGAGTCTCCGCTCATGTACGTTGAATAGTCACTGTCCATATACCATTTTATCATCAATTACTATGGCATGTTTCCATACAAATAAATTAAATATGTGTTTGTTTTGGTACCAATATTTTTTTGAGTCGTGTAATGTTAGAAAGAAGTTTTTTGGGAACCCATATTTCCCTAATTTTACTATTATTTACATCACTTTATACAAACATACTTTTATAAATGGAATCCTTTTTAATATCAGTAATTTGAGAATTTCTAAAAGAATATTTTTTTGTGTCATGAACTTTTATTCCTCGATAATAACAGAATTCATTTTTCAAATTAGTCCCAAATTATTTCTTATATAGTTTGTATTTTTTTCACCCTTTCATCATTTTCCAAATCATTCGCTTTTAATTAAATTCATTCTACAAATATAATTTTATGATTTTTCTCCTTTAAGAAAAATAATATCATCAGATTGATAAGATTATATTTTATCCTACGATTGTTATATTCTTTTTTCATGATTACTACAATTGGTAGTTAAGGATTTAATTTTTAAACAAATTCATGATGTTGTTTTAGCATAGTATCTCTTTATTTAAAATCAGTATTATGGGTTTTTCAATGATTTATGTATATTAAACAAGAAATCACATTTTTTTCTAACATAGAATAGTAATTAGATAATGTATTTTTTGAGAAACTATTATTTCCAAAATTAGAAGAGTAATAAGTTTGTACCCTTTCTTTCACAACTAAAAAAAACATGATAGTTTTATATTTGAAGGATCATTTTCCAAATTGTATTTGGAAGAGTTTTTGGAGTTGTGAGATAAATTCCACAAAGATTTCATAGATGTTTTTCCTTTATATTCATAATTATAATTTGTGTGATATATCTTTTCTAGGCTATTTAATTCATATTTTAGTTTATGGAAATCATATCTGTTATGGAGAAATGTCTTTTATTTTCATAGGAGATATGTTCTCTATGGTATTTTTCTTGTTCCCTAAAGGGTTTTTCTGAATCCTATTTTATTTTTGTAGATGTTTATGAAATATTTAGCTGGTTGATCGTGTTATATTTTAGGGAAGTATTTTACCCTTTCACTAAAATCATATAACAAGAAAATTCATCAATCATTTCTTCTTTGTACATCATTAATGTTCCAATTAGTTACCTCAAAGTCAAATTATTTATAGGTGATGATTGTCGAATTGTAGCTGATATTCCATTAAAATAATATAGAATTACTCTCAGAAATTTTAGTGATTGATCATATTTCCTTATGTGATTTCCTAAGTATTAATATTGTTAACAATCTAAACTATCCTTCAATTCATTTTTTGTAATTCTTTCACCATAATAAATTCTTAAAGGGTAAAATGTTAGCATAGTATTATCAGGTCTCATATATCTTATAATGTATCTTCCTAAATAAGAAACTATAATAGTTTTCCACATCTCATATACAGTAAGACATTGTGATATACGTTTAAAATCGTCTGGTGAAAGTCACAGATAATATGATTGGATGGTTTTGAATTGATGTCATATTAAAATTTTGTTTCAGAAATTCATGTCTCTAGTTTTTCCGGATTCACATTAGGATTAAAAATCTATGAATAATATTTGAATCCAATTTTCTTCTTGTATATGTTCATAAGATAATTCCAACATCCATATTATTCACCATTAATGTATGGATCATGAAAAATAGACATTCGTTTTCTAGGATCGGAAATTTAAATATAATTTGAATAGGCCTTATTCCATTCATATTATTAGATCTATAATTTGAATTTTTTCCTATTATATTAATTAATAGGTTGAAAAATTAAAATTTAACACAAGAGGGGGTCAATTTTTTCGTTTTGAATCGCTTCACCAATATTGGCTTTTAACTCCCATTTTGATTAATGTGGATTGTAGATTTTTCTTCTATATAAAATATGAGCAGCAGATAGAAATAATGAATGAACACGAAAAGGTTATAGTGGTTCCAGGAACAAAGGTCCAATAGTCCACTCCATTATATATCTCCCTATTAACATGTAGAAATTCACTAGAATGGTCCTCTTATCAGAAGACCACAAATACACAATTGGGTGTAGCAAGCTAAAACCTTCACAATCAAGACCAAACATAGAGCCTTCTCACTCATTTATAAAGAACCTGTTATCCACATCATAGATCGAGAATCTGATACTCCCCCAAAACTATGTATGATAATTTGATACTCCACAAAATCAAATGAGTTAGATTTGAGGGTCCAGGTTGAAATTCATAATTACAATAGCATTAACTGATAGCTGATGGATCTTCTTCTTCAGAAATGAATAACATCAAGAATGAATTGAACTGAAGTAATCCCGGTTGCAAATGATCTTCAAATAAAAGGCATAAATGAACCAAAACATTAATCTAATAACAATAATAGATAGAAATTGTACTTCTCCAAAGTCTACCATCTTCTATGAATAATAGTGTTGATCATTTTCTGCAGTAAACCAGTAACAAATATTTCCAAGAATGTTGTCAAATATATGAAAATATGATTTCAAAAGAAACTATTTTCATTGATAATTATTTTAGAAGAACTCCTGATAAATTGTAAATAAGGAAATAACTTTCTTTGATAATCCATATCAAATATAAAATCATAAATTTTTATGATTATTATAATTCGAAAATGTCTAGGGGAGTCATAAACTCCATTAAGAATATTTTTCAAATTCTATGATAAAAATAATACTTTGAATCACTAATACAATGTATTGAATCATCCATAAATGAGTGGTTATATTTTCAATACCATTTCACCAACATCAGATAAAATTGAGAAATTAAATCTACAACATTTAAAAGTCAAACATAGGGTTTCCTTACGAAAAGAAAAAATACCAATCATGTTGTCAACTACGTATCATTAATTTTCCAAATGAAAGATTGGAAACGTATGGTTAATAACAAAAGTTAGGTTGATGATCCATATTTTTTCCTGCTAAATATAGGGTTACATACTTCTGTTCGGTTATTTAACCATATGTTTTTATATTGAAAGTCATAAGAGTCCATACAAACATAAGTTTCATTAACCATACTTTTCGGATAATGATGAATTTTTTATACATACATATTGTTCAAAAGATAGGGTTCATTATTTATAATTTTTTTCTAATCACAGGGTGTATACATTTTGTTACATTTATCAATGTAGGTTATAAACAATGTTTTAATAATTTATTAAAATGAATTTCGAACACATTAATGAAAATTTATTGTGAATTAAATTCTCAAATATAATTCCATAATAAATATTTTAAAAAATTATAATTTCCTAAAATAAACTTAAATTAATATCATTAATAAAAAAAGGGTATTTGTGAGCATCCAAATCAATTAATCTTTATAGAGTATTATTGAGACAATGAATTCCCAACAATAATGTCCATTTTAGTATTCCAATAGTTCTTTTGTTATTTGGATGTCTTCTGTTTCTATTCTATGTTCATACTTCTAGTTCTCATATAATTTTATTTCTCTTATAAATAAAACTAATTTATATCATTCACCATGAATCCATTTGCAATAAATGTTATTTATATTTAATATGTTAAATGAAAATAATTTTTCTAAAAGTGAATTTATTTTATACATTATTGTTTGAGATTCTGATTGTTTTATGTGAACACAACACAATATAATTTCATCTTATTATTTTATAATTAATTTTTATTGGTAATTCAATTTTAGTAAATTCAATTTTTATAATTATTTTTATATAATATATTTAATTTATTATTTTGACTAAATAAATAAATGTTCATTTTTTTTATTGTTTGTGATGATTATATAATACAACATATTCCTATATTTGAACACTCTTTTATACTAATGAGGTAAAATCCATATAGAGTAGTATGGGTCATTAATTTAATGAGTAATTTATAAATGTCATCAAAACATTTTCAATATATACTCAAAGATGAAAATAAAAGAGTGTAATTTTATTTAATTCCATCCTTGGGTATCTATGATCTATTATCATACTAATGGTTTCAATAAATTATAATGACCATATGAGTCATATTATTACTAAAAAATATACATTCAATCTATGATGTTCACTAGTTTTACTATATAAGTTAAATCATAATCAAACTATAACAATTATCGATTTAGAATATTAGATGAAACTAGTATGTACTTCTTCACAATTAAATAACTGAAATAATAATGTACTAGATATAGGTTGGGTGGGAGTTATAGTAAATAGACCACATCACCAATTTGTTTTATAATATCAAATGGGTAAATGTATTGGGGATATATCTTTTACATATTCCAAAACCATGTGATCCTTTTCTATGATGTTATATAAAATATAGTTTACATCAAACTACAATCTCTTGGTATCTTCCAATATTATTGGTGTAAAACCCTATTTATTTTCTGGTTATGATATTCCAATGGAATTTAAATTTCCTGATTTAAGGGTAAGATTTATTTTTGATAATAAAGGATTATATTGGAATTAAAAGATGTATATCAACTATTAAAATGTTTTATAGAATTTTATTTAGTCTTGGTATGTGTTCAAGTGATTGGGTGAGAATTAGGAAATATATTGGTTTTCATGAACCTGGTTTTGATGTAGGTTCCCCACCAAGTGGGGAAGAATGATGTAGAGATCATAGTTGTAGAGGTTGAAATGCTTGGAACAAATATTTGTAGGTTGGGGTAATTCTCAATTGTATCTTATGAATATAGGGTTCTTTAATATGGGAAACCACTATGGAATCCAAACTATATTGGCGGTCGTGATGTACTAGTAAATAGATTTTTTTAGACATTGGGAATATTGGATTGACCATGTTGATGAAAAGGATGTTATGTATTAAATGAACGAAAACAGGGTCCCCTAAATTTTTCGATGTACTGTTTAGACTCTTGAAAATTCCACACAGACAACTATGAAGTAGCTCTGGGAATTTTTATATATATTTTGAAATTGTACATCAGTGGTGTCACTGTCCAAAATGGTGAATCAGTGAGGGCCTATGAATGCTCATCAAATTTTCAAGCTTGGTTGTGGATACTGAGGTTTGAATCAAACTTTAGTTCACTTAACTAAGATGGTAAAATTGATAATTGATAAATTTAATTATTTATTTATGTTTTTTATTTTTTTGGAGTTAGATTAACTGTCAGAGTATAATGCAATATTTCACTAAAAATGAAATAGATTCATTCATACTAAATTTCATTACATGTATTATATGGTTTCAATTAGAATTCAAAAATATCATATTATGAAATTTAATTTGAAATTTTTAATATCATTTTTAATATCATCTAGTAAAAACTAGTTTATAGTGTGATTTTTTTGTAAAAGTTGATTTTTTTGAACATCTGAATTTATAGATAATTTAACAAAATGGAAATTTTTATTCATGTATTTAAAATGTAATATTATACATTGGACTTTTTTCAATTTTTATTATATTATTCTTTTGAAAAAATTAATTAATTTTCATTATAATCAAAATTACAATAGATTTTGGTATAAAAACATATTTGGACATAAATGGACATTTTCAAGAAATATAATTTATGAGGAGATATCCAGTCTAATTAAAAAAGTAACTTACATTAATTAATAAAATTGAATCCATATTTGGAATCAAAATTTAAATTTTATTTCTATTCAAACATAATTGTTTTCCATTATTAATTTTAAATTTGGTCAAAAAATGTAGTAAACATTGTAAGAGTTAAAGAAGGATAAAAGGTATAAAACTAATCTAATATTAGTAACAAAGTAATAAAAACATGTTGAAATATTATAACATGGTCACATTTATAGCATATTTTTTCTATTAATGGGAAATGGTGAATTTGTGATCCATTTGGAATGAGGAAGGAATTAATATATACCAATCATTTAAAAAACTATAAGTGTTTTATATCATACACTTATTAAATGACCCACATATACTCTCTTATTCACAAATCTAGAGCCTCTTATATCAGTCAAGACTTATTGTAATACGTTTCTGACATCCCTCAACACTTCCTTGAGGTCTATGCTAGATCCAAATACCATTCTATGAAATTTTACGTATAAACCTATGGAGGTCATTAGAAAAAGATGTATAGTTTTTAACTAGGGAATATCTATTTTGTCTTATCTTTTTCATTAATCAAACATCTGCGAAAAATTGTTATATAACACCATACTTATCTCCGAGATACATTTTTTTTATGTTTTTAAACATATTCATTAACATAACCATCTAATGATAAATAAAAAGAATTTGTGTAGGTATTTAATGCCACGCCCCATGATGATGTATTTCATTTTTCATCACTGAATCGTATGGAATTTAAAAATAAAGGATATAAGAGAGAAAATATTATTTATATATATATATATATATTATTTCATTGTTTATTTGAAAATTAATATTATACATCATTCATTTCCATATAATAGAAAATAATACATCAGTTGTATGTACATACAAACTATAACATTGCGAAACACTCTATTTTATTTCTCATCCTCACATCACTAAAATTGTATACATTGGTATACATAGAGAAATAAGAAAAAATTATGATCTAATTAACAATATTTATCTTTTAAATAATACATACCTTCATTTTATCATTCACATTAGAAAAAATATATCATTACTCATATGTATGTATACACTACCATCTCCAAGCTGTAACATAATTCATTTTTCATAATCATTATATATATCGTGTTAAAAAATTATAAATAATATATAAATATGATAATATTAACATTATTATAATTTTTAAAACATATATTCGTGATCCATTTGACTATATTCATCATACAAAATCTATTTTTGACTTATAAACCATATATTCTCAAATCATCTAACATGTCCTTATGCATGTAAGTAATTAAATATTACAAGATATAAGTGAAATAAAATTAACAATAATTTCTAAAAATTTAATTGATCTCGTAAATAAATAACATTAGTTTATTATTAATGATGATTAATAATGTGTTCTCCAGACATACTTGAGGTAAGAGACACTTGAACATAAAACCTCATTATAAATGTTTTAAACATTTGTTTTCATTATAAGATTCCTTCAAGTCCAAATTTGTGAAATTATTTTATAGATTTATTTTAAAGTAAATAAATTAACAATAAATGATTTTTTTATATCACTTTTTTATTTTTTTTAATTGTTTTGAAATGAAATTTTTTACAAGTTTAAAACAGAACATTTTGACTGTCATTATAAAAATGAAAAAAGAATTGTTCTATCTTAACGTATGAAAAATCATTGCATATTATAGTGATCATATTTGTTATTTTTAAATTGGAATACTTTATAATAATCAATTCTTTCATCAAAAATAAATCTATCATTCTCTATATTTTTAATATTTTATTTTTGAAAATTGGGTTTTTGAGTAAATTGATAAATCTATATTTGAACGTTTTAATTGTGGGTTCAAAACATTATTTTTATTATCATGATAATGGAAGTGAAAAGAATTAGGTGTTTTATGTATGTTTTGGTGCTTGAAATTTTTTTACGATGAATTCGGATACTGATATAGCATTCTAATTCATTGGAAAATGATTATGTTATTAGAATAATTATGTTCGAATTTACCAGGTGCGATATTACATTTTTAAGGGTTATATGAAGATAATGTCCCATGGGACCTATAATACATTAATATTTAATCCAATTAGTATTCAAGGCAATACTTTTAGTTCATAACATATAATAATGATTTTTATTATTGAATGATTAGGTACCATATGAGTAAAAATGCATACTTTTAGTAAAAAAATCTTTAGTTATCTTGTTCTCTATGAATCCCTCATGATTATGCATTTTCCATAATATTTTCTTCTAAATTGTGTTATTAAAAAATTTAGTTTATATTTATGATTTAAGGATTACGTAAACAAATATTATAACATGATGATTAGTTTGTTAATATAAAACTCTATTATATGATATATTTGATCAAAAATTGACTGAGTGGTTTATTTCATCATTTGTTTTCATTACTCAACAAACCTCTTATTATTATCCCACACTTTCAAATATTGTTCATGGGATTTTAAGGATGATTAAAAATGATGATTATGTAAAATTGAAAATCCTTACAATTTTCATGACAATAAAATGTTATCCATATAAAAATAATGGATTTTTTTAAATAAATACATTAAGTGGAAGTGTCCAAATTATAATTTATTGGTTTACTATTTATATATTTGACATCATTCATGAAATCATTAAACCTCAAAAGTTCTCAAGAATGATAAAAAATAATTCATCTTTTAAAACCTATGATTATAGAATGTTTATTGTCAAGTCGTTATAGTTGGTATCAAATAAGGGTTTATATAATATTAGAGTTTAATAAAAAAACAAATTGTTTACCTAATGATATTATAAATTTTGGATGTCATGATAAAGACTTTTAAGATTACCATTTTTCATTATCTAAACCATGCCAATCGAGAATGTTTTTAAATAGAGGAAACAAGGAAGCAGAATTAAGAAGGAATAAAGAGGTAAATATACTTCCAAATTAGTAACCATTAATTGTTTATATTCTAATAGAGTTTTTTTGTTTAGTTTTATCAGATGAAGACTATAAACTATAGTGGTATTCATGAGAGGGAGAAACTATATTTATTTTAGTGGGATATGCCCATTATAGGACTTCTCATGAAATATCCCCCGACATGATTTGGTGAATATTCTACACATTGGATAGATTAAGGATGTGTTAATGCCTTATATATGATATTTTATTAAATTTTATACTCAAAAAAAATTTAAACTATTTTTAATTAAAATTTTGAAGGTCTAATTGATCAGTGGTGGCCAATGTATAAGAATATTGGATAAAGGGAAGATGTTGATGCTCAGTAATGGGATTATGTTATGTTTATTTTCCTTTATATTTATTCTCTTAATGTGTTATTATGTAGGATGAAAAATATATTCTAGGAATGTAGGGAGAAGGAGGAATATTAAAAATATTCTTATGAAGGGAACATCGCCCATTTAGAAGGTTATGGACCAAATTATTTCTAAGATCATAATTGTAATATTATTGAATTTTCAATTGTTTGAATCCTAAATATTAAATATAATTTTCTTCCCATCCATTTACTAGTTATGTGAATCAGGTCACATTTCAAAAGAATGTACAAATAATTGTTTTTGATAAACATATATTCTATAAAAAAATAGGAAAATTGTTCTAGATGGAATGTAATGGGAAATATTCCATCGAAGAAATATGTATGTATGAAAATGAAGTTTAAATTATAAGATAATTTGGGTAAAAAAACATCTAGTAGAATATCCATTGAATTATAGAAAGTGTTTTTGATGAGAAAATATATTACATGTGGCCCATGACTACAACTAAGTAAGATTACTATAATGATAAGTAAACTAAATAGAATACAGTAGTAAGATTCATTAATTGAAATGATATTTTATTATGATATTACATGTATGTTTAAAACTATACTGTGTTTGGACAATGTCATTTTTATTAATATTATACAAATTTCTATTTTTAAATTATATATACACATTATATCATTTCTGAGATATTTCCTAAAATAATCAAAAATTCAATTCCTAAAATGAATCTGAAAATTTTGGTAACAACATGGGGTTATAATTAAGAAATTATTTTTTTATAATATCAATGTTATCATTTTTGGATGTGTTTTCACAAAAATAATTGTTATCTTTTCTCATATAGAGTTCAAAAAATATTCTGATTGTGGATTGAAATTTTGTTTATCATTTGATAATATATTGAATATATAAATAATTTGATATTTTTTTGGGGTTGTGTATTTATAGAATACATAATATAAATATTTAATAACATATTGGGAATCATAGAAATATATTATATATGGAAGTTAATGTTATCATGAACAAATTTTTTGGAAGAAGAAAACTACTACTATTTTTTATTCCATTTTAAAAGAATATCTTAATGTATTTCTTGATTAATTTTTTTTATTATACTAGATCTTTGGATGATATTAAAACAGAATTACTTCATGATTTCTAATCATTATCAAATCATCCATATCGAATGGGTCATGTAGAACATTAGTAATTGAAAATAAATATAACCAATTTTTTATTAATGATTTATTCATCCCAACACATTACCATGGGGGTCTTTCTTTTCATTTTGCAAATACTAATGGTTATATTAGGATTTTCATTAATTATATGGATTTTATTAACTCATCATCATGAATAAAAATATATTTCCACCATCCATGGAAACAGTATGTTCTTTAACCATTATATGTAGGTGTGTGTAAGTGTAGCTCAAATCATTATTATAAAAAAATCCTATTATATGGAATATACTTGTTTTGTTACAAAATAAATGAATAAAAATAGTTTAGGGTGTTGGATAAGCAAAATAAAACATAAGAATACAAGAGAAAAAACTACCTTTAAAACTGGTAACTCTTTTTGATTTGAGCTCAAAGGCTTCCTTGGGAATACTTCTGCCCAAAGTGAGGCTTCAAGGAGTAATAGAGTGATGTGGAGAGACAAAATGGGCAGATCTTGGATGAACAAAATGCTTTGGAATTGTGGGTAAGGTGGTAGAGGTGGGGGCCTTTTATAAGAGGAGAGGAGGGGCACTCTTGGAAAGGTATAAAAGGATACTTTATTATAAAATGATTTTTAGATTTTAAAGTTACCAAAATTATATATTTCGAGGATAAGGTGATAATAGTTCGAAATCCACCCATCCAATATGTTTTTGACATATGTAGGTCTTAGATTTTACATTATCTTTTCATTTTATTTAAATCGTTAAATAATGAGGTCATCACTACATCATCATGGTGTCATAAATAATTTAATTAATTTAATATCTAAAAATTATAAAAAAATACTATGATTTAGGAAATATTTTTAGCTTTCCAATTACTATTTATAGTCAAAAATTTGACTTGTGTAACCCCATGTAAAAAAGTGTTTTAGTAAAACAATACATGTTTCTGACATTTTTACTTTTACATTAAATAAAAAGCATTAATGTCATTATCTTACCCAAGTGGCTCCATGAGGTCCTAAAAATCGACCCATGGGTTTTCTTGGTCGGCCATGACACATCCAATAAGGGTAGAACATGTTTCTAGGTCATTTAATGTTATTAAAACATTATTTTGACCTTAAATTACACTAATTACCTCTAATCGCGATTAAAAACATAAAAGTTACTATTCACCAAAAAATTATTTTAATCCCATTGAACCACATTTTACTTCTTAATTACAACCATGTATGTCGGATTTTTAAAATTCAAAATGCAGAGGTGGTAAAATTTCATTTAAACAGAAAATCAGTTTTTATAAGTACAACTTAGTGGTTTCACTATTCATAAAAAATTGATGTTTTTTAGAAAAATACCAAAACTTCACCCTAAGATATATTTGATATTCTGAATTCAAAAATGATGTCTATTTTACAAAATTAAAAACTTATATGTTACATTAATTAATTTAATAATTAATTCCCGCTGTCAGAGCAAATAGCGTGTTTTTATGAAATAATAAGTATCAAAAGAATGACACTAGTTTAAGTCCAATTTCAAAGTGAAATTAATTACAATGATCACTATTGGATTAAATGGTAAAAATATATTCTAATTGAAATTTAAAACCAATTAAAAATATAATATAACCATATAATTAAATTAGATGAAAAAGCTATTTTTTTGTAAAATGCAGTATCATTCACTATTCATTAAAAATGAACATTGTCAGAAAAATAACAAAAACTTATACAATGTAAATTCCAATGTCCCAGTCATAAATAATAAGTTTATATTGACAAATTGATATTATAAAATTGTCAAAAGATTGATTTAAAAATGGTTTTCCATCATAATGTAGTAAAACAATCTTTTAAAAATATTAGTGTATTCCATGCTTAATATTGCATTTATTCTCATTTTAAGCCTCTAAAACACTATCTAATTCATTAATAGACATAGATAAAAATATCTATTATTCATTACTTACTTGGGATGTTACATCCTTTCCCCCATTATAAAATTGCATCCCTGCAATTTATTTACTTATCAAATAAGTGGGGGTATTTAGTCCTCATTGCATTTTCAGATTCACATGTTGCCTCTTCAACCATGTGGTTTTTCCAAAAAAACATTACCTGATGAATCACCTTATTCCATAACACTTTCTCCCTGTGGGAAAGAGTCTGGACCAGTTTTTCCTCATAAGATAGGCTCTTTTCCAGCTGAACTACATCTGGACTCAAAACATGAGATGGATCTGGCATATACTTTCTCAACATCGAAACATGAAAAACATTGTGTACCTGAGATAAACTCGGAGGTAAAGCCACTCGGTAGGCAACTGATCCAACTCTCTCCAGAATTTCATATGGTCCAATGAACCTTGGACTGATCTTTCCTTTCTTACCAAATCGCATCACACTTTTCCATGGTGATACTTTGAGAAAAACATGATCACCTACCTCAAAAGAGAGATCCTTCCTCCAATTGTCCGCATAACTCTTTTGCCTGATCTGAGCTGTTCTCATGTGTTTATGTATCAGCTGAAATTTTTCTACCAACTCTTTTACCAATTCTGGTCTCATCAGCTTCATTTCACCCACTTCATCCAAGAAAGCTGGAGTTCGACACCTCTTCCCATATAACTCCTCAAATGGTGCCATCTGTATACTGGAATGAAAAATGTTATTATATGAAAATTTAACCACATAAAGATGTTGGTCCCAACTTCCCTGATAATCCATTGAACAAGCATGTAGCATATCCTCTAATGTGTGAATTTTTTGTTCTGACTGCCCATTTGACTGAGGATTAAAAGCTATGCTAAAATTTAATTCAGTACCCAATAACTTTTGAAGGCCTTTCCAAAAGTTAGAAGTGAACCTGGGATCATGGTCAGATACAATGGAGAGAAGAACTCCATGTAACCAGACTATCTCTTTAAGATACAAATGGGAAAGTTGATCAATGGAAAAAGTATCTTGTATAGAAACGAAATGAGTAGATTTAGTCAACTGATCAATAATAACCCAGATTACATTATTACCTCGAGATATCTTCGGTAATCCCACAACAATGTCCATGGATATATTCTCCCATTTCCACTCTGGCACTGGTAAAGGTTGAAGCATCCCTTTTGGTAACTACCGCTCTGCTTTAACGTTTTTACATGTCAAACACTTCACAGTAAAATCAGCAATATTTCTTTTCATTCCATCCCACCAGTAATACTCTCGCAGATCTCTGTACATCTTAGTACTACCAGGATGAACTAAAAACGGAGAACTATGAGCTTCACATAACAACTCTCTCTTCAACTGTGAATCACAAGGCATGCACAATCTCTTCCCAAATCTCAAAACACAATCATTATCAATGTTGAATTCAGGTAACTTACCCTTCTGAACCAGCTCTACCTTTTTCTGCAACTCACCATCTTGCTTCTGTTCTTGCATGATTCTGTCTGATAGAGATGATTTCACTGATACCTAAAACAAAAAAGAAGAATATCCTGCACCAAAAACTTCTATGCCAAAGTTCATCAAATCCTTAACCAAAGGATCATGTTCCAAATGCAACATTTTTAATGAAGCATTACTTTTCCGACTCAAAGAATCAGCCACTTTATTTTCTTTTCCCGGATGGTAATGAATTTTACAATCATAATTCTTGATTAATTATTGTCATCTAATCTGTCTCATGTTCAATTCTTTCTGAGTGAATATATACTTTAAACATTTGTGATCAGTATATATTTCACACTTTACTCCATACAAATTATGCCACTAAATTGTTAGATCAAAAACAACAGCAGCTAATTCCAAATCATGTGTAGGGTAATTTACCTCATGAGTTTTCAACTGTTGTGAGGAATAAGCAATTACCTAATCATTCTGCATTAGGACGCAACCAAGTCCTTTCAATGAAGCATCACTATAGATAACAAACTCACCATTCCTAGAAGGAATTTCCAAAACTGGAGCATTCACCAATCTTATTTTCAATTCCTGAAAACAATCATCACATTTTTTTTCCAGATAAACTTAAGACCCTTTCGAGTTAGCTTAGTCATTGGACTAGATAACCATGAAAAATTTCTAACAAACCTTTGGTAATAGCCTGCCAAACCAAGGAAGCTACGAATCTCAATTACATTTGTGGGTCTCGGCCATTCTTCAACAACTTTTGTTTTTGCAGGATCAACAGTTATCCCATCTTTAGAAACAATATGACCAAGGAAAGAAATTTTTTCCAACCAAAACTCACACTTGCTGAATTTCCCATACAATTTATTTTCATTTAAGGTTTGCAAGATAACCCTTAAATGAATTTCATACTCCTCTTTACTTTTAGAAAACACCAAAATATCATCAGTAAACACAACCACAATTTATCACCTGATTCAACTGATCCATCAGTGCAGTAAACTGCTCAATTTTGATTCCAACCATCTCTGGTTGCTGATTCGAAAGATCCTTATACTCTGTATGCCTTCCTAGAAAAGCTGTTATGTTTCCTCTATAGAAACCCATTATTATAACAGAAATATCATTGGTGAAGCAACATGGTAATCTTTAAATGCTATATCATTTCAATTTGACCATAAAAATGTTTTTGGATAATCATTTAATAGAATTATAGATCCTAAAGTTATCTAAACCGACCTTTGATACCAACTATAAGGCCCCAACCTTAAAAATTACTTAATCTTGAGTTATTAGAAGATTACACATTGAGGATATTTTCATGTATAGAGTTTTAGAGAATTAGATCATAAAACTTGCATTACATTCCACATTTAAACAAAGTGCTTACATAAAAGATAATATTCATTTTTTCCCATCAACAGAAACATATTTAAAATAAAACATGGATTATTTCTTGAAACTTCCTGTACACTATCATCATATCAGGTACTCTTCCCTTGACCTATGAAAAAAATTTCCAAAACATGGGATGAGCATAAAAAGATCAGTAAGGGATATAAAAATATGGAAAAGAAACATGAGTACATGTATACATAAGAATTAATTAAATCATACTCTACTCATAAAATATAAGCACTTTAACATAACTCATCAAATCAAGAATAAATCATAGAAACCATAAGACATAAATGTAACTTGGGGAATTCATAACATTCTTATGTTGGGAGTAACCCTCTTGGTTACATTTGGAATACCCATCACAGTATATTCCCTAATTCTCTTCAGAGAAACCTTAACGTTTAACTCCATCATGTTACCCAATGCATTGGAGATCTATATCGGCCTTACCCGCCCTTAGTTTATCACAGAACCACCCATTCTCATAACAATTCCCAAGAACCATAACATAATCGTATCACATAAAACATGCATAAAGGAAACATAAAATTTCCAAATTTCAATCACAAGATATCAATACCACATATTCATATAATAAAAACATTATGAAAACAATTTTCAATAGCAAAATAAAAGAAAAGTAAAACATGGTATTTATTTTTCATTTAAAAAGAAGGTATGGCTTGTAGAGGAAGTCGAAACTCAAATAATGGTCACGGCGGCGGAGAAGTCGTTGTCGCCGCATACGTACGAAAAAAACATTCCCTTTTGTCATTTAGTTAACGCTTCGTATAAAAAAAGGATTCTTTTTGGATAAACATAAAAGTCAAAGGGGTTTATACACCGTATAAAATAAGGTTGTGTATAAAACAAAATATGCCTCAATGAATGGAGATTGAGACGAAGTCCCTTACCTCGGGTCCGACTTGACTCGATCGTTCTTTTAACCTCCTGAATAATAAACATGTGTTAATTTATACTTTCTTAAGAACCATTTTCAAGTTCATTATTCCTTTTATTTCACTTATTACCATGTCATGAACACTATGTAATTATTTAAGTTAATAACGGTCGTTTTAACGATCATTGGTACATGAATAAAAAACTCTTTATAATTACAAGTTGTTCATGTATCCATTATATACAGAGTTATACTAATGATGTAGATATCATATATATCATATATATCCAGTATATACATGAATTTATAATATTACATAACGTTTAGAGGTAAGAAATGAAATGCACCGTTCATGGAGACGGTAAGTCGTACGTACGTATGAATTCTACTTTCATTTCTATTTCATATTTTATGGAATGGAATAATAATGATATAAAGTTATATTATAATTCCATTATAATATCATATATAATATCATTAATTATATCCTTTATACGTCCCACATATGACATTGACGAATCAAATCACTTTGAGGGGGCGGTAGTCCGCGCTTCCTAAAATGAAGATATCGCGTTTACCCATAATGGAAACCATAAAGGTATGCCATAAATTAAAAATAAATAAGCTTAAGTAAAACATAAACATATTATATATCATATATAAATATAGTTTCATCTTAATGTCCACCTTTTAAGGTGTTAAAAGAATATTGAACAATCATCGTTTCGTGAGGCAGAAATTTGCCATCCACGGAAACAGTAAGTTCTTTAACCATTAGATGTAGGTTTGTGTAAGTTTACCTCGAATCCTTTTTATAAAAACATCCTAGTATATGTAATATACTGGTGTTGTTACAAAATAAATGAATAAAAATAGTTTAGGGGGTTGTAGAAGCAAAATAAAACATAAGAACACAAGAGAAAACACTACCTTTAAAACGGGTTACTCTTTTTTATTTGAGCTCAAAGTCTTCCTTGGGAAGACTTATGAACTATGTGTGGCTTCAAAGAGTAAGAGAGGGATGTGAAGAGACAAAATGGTTAGATATTTTCCGAATAAAAGGCTTTGGAAGTGTGGGTAATGTGGTAGAGGTGGGGGCCTTTTATAAGAGGAGAGGAGGGTCACTCTTGGAATGGTATAGAAGGATACATTATTATAAAATGATTTTCGGATTTTAAAGGTCCCAAAATTATATATTTCGAGGATAAGGTGATAATAGTTCGAAATCCACCCATCCAATAGGTTTTTAAAATGATTAGGTCTTATATTTTACATTATCATTTCGTTTTATTTAAATCGTTAAATAATGAGGTCATCGCTGCATCATCATGGTGTCATAAATAATTTAATTAATTTAATGTATAAAATTTATAAAAAAAATACAATGATGTAAGAAATATATTTAGATTTCAAATGACTATTTATAGTCAAATATCTGACTTGTTCAACCCCATGTAAGAATTGTTTTAGTAAAAAAATATATGTTTGTGACATTTTTACTTTTACATTAAATAAAAAGCATTAATGTAATTATCATACCCAAGTGGCTCCATGGGGTCCCACAAATCGACCCATGGGTTTTCATGGTCGTCCATGACACATCCAATATGGGTAGGACATGTGCCTAGGTCATTTAATATTATTAAAACATTATTTTTACCTTAAATTACACTAATTAACACTAATCGCGATTAAAAACATAAAAGTTACTATTCACCAAAAAATTATTTTAATTCAATTGAACCACATTTTAATTCTTAATGACAACCATGTATGTCATATTTTTGAAATTCAAAACCTAGTGGTGGTAAATTTTCATTTAAACGAAAAATCAGTTTTTAGAAGTACCACTTAGTGGTTTCACTATTCATCAAAAATTGAAGTTTTTCAGAAAAATACCAAAACTTCACCCTAAGATATATTTGATATTATGAATTCAAAAATGATGTCTATTTTAAAAATATAAAAATTTATAAGTTACATTAATTATGTTAATAATTAATTCCCGCTATCAGAGCAAATAGCGTGTTTTTATAAAACAATAAGAATCAAAAGATTGACACTAGTTGAGTCCAATTTCAAAGTGAAATTAATTCCAATGACCACTATTGGATTGAATGGTAAAAATATATTATAATTTAACTTTAAAACCAATTCAAAAGATAATCTAACCATATAATTAAATTAGATGAAAAATCATTTTTGATGTAAAATGCAGTATTTTTCACTATTCATTAAAAAATGAATATTGTCAGAAAAATACCAAAAAATTATCCAATATAAATTTCAATGTCCCAATCATAAATAATAATTTTATTATGACAAATAGATCTTATAAAATTGTCAAAATTTTGATTTAAAAATGGTTTTCCATCAAAAGGCAGTAAAAGAATCTTTTAAAAATATTAGTGTTTTCCATGCTCAAGATTGCATTTATTCTCATTTTAAGCCTCTAAAACACTATCTAATTAATTAATAGACATAGATAAAAATACATATTATTCATTACATACTTTGGATGTTACACTCTATCCCATCAAATTATATGTGAATGTATTTCTCGTGCGTACATATGAAATATTATCTCCATGTAGAGATATAATTGATTTTCTACCACCATTTCTAATGGATGGTTGTTATCATTGGATGAAAGTTTATCTATGATACTTATGAAATAATTACACTGATGAAATTATTTATCAAATCACCCTTATTACGTACCAAACAATTGGAAAATGATATTTTTTTGTATATGTATGGACTACGACCTCCATGATGTGATGTGATTCATTTTCCATTTTTCCCCTAGATTATAATCAGGATACATTTAATGAATATAAAACTTATATATGATATAATAATAATTTTTGAAAATGGTTATTCATTTATATTTATTCTGTTTCATCCTTAGATTGGTGAAGATAATGTTCAAATGTATATACGACCTACCGTCTCCATGAACATTGTATTGAATTTTTCAATCCCTACATTTTTGGAAACTATATATATATATATACAATGAATATATATTTTATTTATATTAACAAAAAAATTATTCTTATTATTTATCCACAATGAATGTATAAGGACCAATACTACTGAATTGATGTATACATGGAAAATGAAGCTGATATCACTCAAAACAGTGATTTTATTGAAGGATTGTTAATAAACGAGTGATAAAAATATATAATTAAATAATATATTAGATGATATATATTATTATAGTCATATAATAGATTTATAATATATTTTTATTTATTATATAAGTGGTTCTAATATATAAAATGGAGGTTAAACCTGAGGTAATAAATCTTCATCTCAGTTTTATATCTCCTGGACTCATTTCATATTCACCACTTGTTTATTTTTTTCAATGTATATAGTTCCCATGAATTTTTTTGGTTGATTATTTAAATTTTATGTGGATTCTTTATAGTCCATTATTTCATGGGGTTCATCATTCAAAATTTCCCAATTTAGGAAGGTTTTTGTGTTTTATGATTATGTTTTCGATGGAAAATCATATAATTACAACTCAAAAATTAATTATTTATAATATAATATGATTATTTAATTAAATTATTTTTTTCAATTATTTTAATCTATTTAAAAAGTCCATATACAACTATTATATTTTTAAGGAAATTCATGTTTATTTACCTTAGCTACAAAAAAACATTTCTTTAATATCATTGTTTTATAAAAATCATTTAAATACGTTTTTTATATTATAATATGATTTTTAATTTCATTTTCCAAAATATTAATTTTTAAAACATGGTTTAAAGTTAATGTTATTTTTATTTTTCAAAATGTGGTAATTTTTAAATTTTCAATAAATATATAAATTCCCTAATTTATTTTAACGTATATAGTAGGAATAAAATATCCCCCCATGTCATGAAATATCATAGTTATGATGATTAATTTAAATTTATAGATGTAAATTTTCAATGAAAATGAATTATTTAATATTTACGATATTACTAGAATTTAAATATTTTATTTCAATGGAAAATGATAATTTCCACAGAAAATGATTCTTGTAATATTTTAATAGAAATTTTTTGTTTTTTATTCTATCCATTGATGTAAATTATTATTTATTTGGGATACTATCTAATGATATAATCATTTTCTAACTCTATATGATAATCTATTCTGAGGAAAAACTAATTATTAAAACTCGATCATTTTCCACATTTTTTTATGATAAAATATTTATGAAAACTATTTCTTTTTATGGGTTCTAATAAGATGAATATTTTATGATAATGTGGAACATGTTGTTATGTTTTTAATTATGTAATAGGTGGTCCCAAAATTATATAACCCTTGTAACACCATTACATTTTTTAAATAAAACACAATGCTTGATAACATATACAATAAGAAACACTGATCTTCCAAACCCACGAGATATTTGACCATTATTACATTACTGTAAAATATATGGGTATGGATAATATTAAATACAATTTAATTTTAATATATAAAATTAATACTCAATATAATTTTATTAATAAATTCTTATTAAATTATCACTCAATTTTTTGTGATGTCATTTTATTCATCAAAAATATTTTTCCATCCAAAGTAATTCTTGCTACTTTTTAAAAAAATTATTATAAATATTTTGTATAACATTTTGATAATTTACTTGAGAAAATGAAATTTACTTCTAAAATATGTATATAAATTTAATTTATTGTGAAATTTTTCTGATTTTTATAAAACTGTGATTTCATTAAAATAAATTTAAAAATTTAAAATTATCAGTAAAATTTAAAATTTATTTAACTTTAAAGAAGTAGAAATTAATTTTATTTACTCCAATTAATTAAATTTTAATCATATTTATACAATATTTTAGTATATGTTTTTTATGTTTAAAAACACATTTTTCTAAAAGCTTTCTTAAAAGGTATAATATTTATCCAATTCAATTCTTTAAAAGGACTCCAAATGATGACTAGGTTAAATTAAATTTATAGAATATATCTATAAATAAATACTAATTTAGAAAAATATAATTATTATTACAATCTATTCAGTTAATATAATATCATCTTCGACTTGAACATTGCATTTCTTAAATCCACACATTTTCACCACATATGTGGGTTTATTTTAAATTAAATTATACCACTAATCAGTATCGAATTTGATAAAATAGGTTCCATACTATTATTCAGAATAATTTTTATTATAAAATTAGGTCAAAATAATTTTTCTTTCAATGAATAGGTGAAATAGTAAAAATTCCTTTTCAATGGTGAAGGGGAAAATAAGATTTATGGGTGTAAAACTAAAAATATAAGGGTTAAAATTAACTATATAACAATATAAAATCTACTATCTATAAATATTACAACTATATCACATATAATTTATATTAATGGCCCATTTTTTAAACGTTTGGAATTTTTGAAACATAGGTATACATTTTTAATTTAAAAAAATTCATTGTGTGTCATCTCCCCATAATATAAAAGGATACACACTTTCATATCCTATTTAGACAATTTAAGCATTTTTTATACAATTACAACTCAAATAAATTCATTAAATACATACACAAATACCATATGTATATTTTTATTATAAAACACTTTTATTAATGATTTTAGGGAAAAAACTAAATAGGTCATCCAAAGAAGATGTATCATACTTAACTAAGAATTGTATTTTATTTATTCTTCCACGTCTATAAAATCTTTTTCAAACATGATGATATATTAAAATAAATTTATAATATATATTTATATTCTATATTGTTAATTTCATTACCTAAATCAATTTGTTATATCATCAAATGGTAAATAAAATAGTCATTCATTTGTACAAAAAACTACCACCTCTCAAGCTGGTTTCATTCATTATCTATAATTTTCTTTAAAAGATATATAAAATTATTGAATTAATTTTTATATATTATATTAATTACATATTAATTATTATGTAAATAAAATATATTATTTATTTTTTTCCATTCCATTAACATAAAAATATTAAAGTCATACATGCATAGGTGTTATCTACCACATCCACTATGTAATAAGATGATGTTTTCATCACCACATCCCATAAATGATAAATATAATATTATTTAAATAAATAAAACTAATATTATGATGTTATTATTATTTTTGAAATATAAAATTATACTTACAATTTATCAATAATGATAATAGAAAAGTTTAAATGTTGCTCAAGTATATGTACATCCTACCACTTCTAAGATAATAAGGTGTTTGATATTTCATAAGAATTTTTCTTTTCTGTTTTTAATAGTATAATTGATATATAAATATTTTTATTATATTATTATTAATATTATGTAGAAATTGTAATAAAAACCCATAGAAAATGATTATCAAACCGATTTCGTTTTAAAATAAGCAAAAAACATCCTGAGAAAACTACATGAACTAAATTAGTTAAATATATATGTCTGGAATTAAAATAAAAAATACTTATTATTTAAATATAATATATTAATATAGGAATTTTTTTTATGAAATAATATTATTTTTGTAATATTATTATATATGACTTAAAGTATATACATGGGATGTCCTGACTCATAATAAGGGATCATTGACTCACTTTAATTTCTATGGGACACGTGCCATATTCATCACTTATTTTTAATATGTTGTGTATATAACATCCATAAATGGCCTTTATGATTTTTTTTAATTAAAATTAGTTGTATTTATGAATTGATATTTTGTTATCTCTTTCATGAGTTTTATATCCATATATTACTAATATTGTATGGGATTTCGTCTCAATTTTCACTAATTGAGAAATATATTATTATTATTATAAACCTAATTTAATTTAATGGTGTATATAATAACCATTTTACATTTTTTACCGTTAATCCATCATAATTCATGGTATTGGAATTTTAAATTTCAATTATTCCATCCATGTGGATTTTACAGGAAGGTATCCAAGTTGAAACGAGTTTCCTAACTCAATTTTTTTGGGTTATATTACTACTTCATTGTCATAGATATTTTATGATTATTTTTAAATTTATTTATAATTAATTTATATATAGTTTCACTTTATTTTAATGAAATTATTTTTTTATAGAAAAATATATCTATTTATTAATTCTCAATTCAATGATATGATCGTTGTCACGTTTATCCTTCTCATGTCCTCTTTCTTTGGTTAAAATGATGATGTTATTAAAATAACATCTCTTATGAGGTTCCAATACTACGCCTTTGATATTTTATATCCGGAATATCCTTATTTTAATGATATTTATCTTTTCATTCATTTGGATTACTTCATGTGTATTGCGATTGAAAAGTTACCAATATAGAAAAGTCTTTCTGTTATAATCTCTTTTATTTTCTGGATTTTTATGTTCAATGTTCCTTGAGATGAAATAATATGAACATATTTTAATATTCCACATATATTTTAACATTCATTATTTATGAATTCGGTTTAAATTATATAATATCTATCTCCTCTAGTTTTTATAAAATAAAGATCAATAATGTTTTCTCTAAGTGATACCAATCTTGTATCTTTCAATAAATGGGGACTGTTTTTCATCTATTTCCATGTATTCAAAAAAGATTAAAAACATAATTTTATAAACATAAAATATTTCATAAACCAATTCTAAAAGATCAATGACCTTATTTGAAAAGGATTTGTGATGGAAACTTAATAACATTATCCAAATGGGTTACTTTTGACTCTACATAAAAATGGTTTTTTTTTGGATATCTTTAAAATGAACAAAACTTTCCTCTATCATGACCATTATTTTTTTTAAGGATACATTATAATTTTAATTTTTAATTTTAAATGAAAATTATTTCGAAAATATATTTTGATTTTTTTATTTATAACATATTTGCAAAGTGAAAAGGTTTCATTCTTCAAAAATGATTTTAATGATATTTCCATTCCTTAACGACAACAAAAAATGATGTTACTTATGATCCAATTGGGATATTTGTAATTGGTACTAACCTAATTTTTACTCAAGATGGTTTACCTTTTATTTAAAGACATTTTCAGGGAACCTGTATTTTTTTACATGGGTTAATTATTTCCGAAAATAATTATTCGATATTTTGATGAGTTAAATGAGGAAATAAAAGCTCTATATCTGTATTTTTTCTATTGTACTTCTATATTTTTTATGATGATGGGATGTTCAATTATAAACCAAGGATGGTTGGTTACGTTATGACCAAAAATGAGTGGTCCCATTTTATCCCTCCAATAAAACATTTTTTATGAAGTCGAAAATATTGTTTGTACCAATCACTTACATTTATGAGACGATGGTCCTTTTCACACCTCTTAAATTTACTTATTTTTGATTGCTACATTTATCCTGATCATTTCACTTCATACGATTAATGATCTATGGCACTTTAATTAATTATTTTGGAGTTACACTTTTCTTCTATGTCTATATCTTCACATACCACTAATGTTTCCCTACATTAAAAAAAAGTTTTGTGTTATTGCATAAGACCTTCAAAGTTTTCTCTCTTTTCAAGTGCATGTGTTATTAACCATTTATAAAATTTGATATTTAAACAAGTGTATTTTTAAATCTGAAAGGATATTTAATAAATTCATGTTAAAATTTATAGGATAATTTTTTTGGGGGGAGTGATTGAAATTCCCTAATATTTATAAAGTATAACACAATTTTCAGTAAAGTATCAGACATGCAACATAGATCATAGAAGACTAATACAATATATTATCATTATAACATATCCTTTAAATTAGTATGTATGAATATGATAAACTAATTTACAACTTATATATATGTATATAGATATATATTCTCTTCAAAATATATTTATTCATAAAATGGAAGTAAATAAGTAATTAATTTTTAATTATATGATTTTAATCATCAAATATACATATTCCAAACAAATGTTATATATTTATTTTTTTAATAAATATTATTATAAATTTCTAGAAATTTTTTAGAATTTAATTAAAAAAATGAAATTTATTTTTCAAATCAGAATATTGAAATTTATTTTCCATAATTTTTTGTGATTTTTTGAAAGATAATGATTTTTTACTGAATAGTGAAGACTGCTAATAAAACCAGAGTATATAGAAGCATGATAATAATGTGAAATATCTGATCCTATAGGGAGGACTTAAAAATGAATCCCAAGGGAAAATTATAGTGGTTAATGGGTTAAAATGACCTAAACACATGTCTAAAATATATTTTATAGACATATTATGAACTTAACTAGTTTATTTATCTATAATTGTCTATTTATTATATCTAAGGAATGTGTAAAATGTGGGTCTAAATGTTTATTTTCAAAAATTCCAACTAGGTTCTCTCCACCACTTATAAAGGTTAATCCCCTATCCTCCCATATTCTCAAATTAGAATCCTTCTTTGTTGGGATGTACCTATCCATGTACATGCATCCCCAATCTCTCATGATCTAATAACCCTTAGTTTGATTATAAAACCATCTGATGAATGATTTTGGTGTAAATTTAGTGGTTTCCCATAGAATATGTGTCATTCATAATAGAGTGTATATATTCTATTTCATTTTCTTCCTCTATAAATTATTATTTAACCATGTTGATATTAAAAAAATCACCTCATATATAAACTTAGATGTTGTCATGATAACTAAATTTTTTAAGTCCATATCTTATCCTATAAAATGTGAAATTTTTTATAAGGGTTCCATGACTAAAAGGCCAAGGTATTTATTCACCTAAATAAATTACAGAAATATGAAATTTTAGATCTTACTACATAATTTTTATATAAAGGAAAAATGTCAGTTAGAAGCATGTCTGATCAGGTCAGACTCTTATCGATGCCCATTTTTGAAAGACTATCAGCAACCGTGTTTTCTTATCAAAATATTTGTGTGATAATGATGTTGAGACTCATAATAGTATCTATGTAAGACCTCCATTTAGCCATGAACCTATTTGAAATATTATATCCCCCATTTTTAATGTCATGCACAAGATAATAAGTGTTTCATTCCATCCCAATGTTATTCCAACGCTTCATTTTAGTAATAGAGATGACATATATAATTCTGAGAATCTCTACATCAAGATAATTAATAAGTGTACAAGACACATAGAAACATCAAATGACGTTATCTTCATGGCCAAAAAAATAGAAAAAACCCTAAGGGATTAGGGTTACCATTAGATTCACCATTAGTGTTAGCCTTAATCTAAAGAATGAATGGAGTAAACTGGAAGACCTTTATTGTTACCATAAGAGGGATGATGTTTCTTTGGACACCTAGTTTTTTACCACAATATAGTATTCGATATTGTAATCACAAAATAACATTCAGGTTTTTCATGTACAATTTATTAAATCCAAAATCAAGCAAGGAACCAACTTCATAATGAATGGATCCCCATCATAGATGAAAGAGTTCGACAAAACCATATGTAGTATAGACTCTCATCAACAATAACATTTACAATTTAACTCACCAGGGTTGAGTGCTTCAAGTATGTCTAGAAGAACCCCATATCCTATAAACATAAGATCATTAGACCATGTAAATTGAAAAAATCAAAATTATCATTCCATATAGTTGAGGCTATTGTACAGATGTGGAATAGATACAATGCATCCTCTCTGTGTTGATGAAAAGGATCACATTGGCAGAAATGAAAATGAAAACACTTCTATTAGATGTCATTAGTATGTAACCTACTATTGTTAATCCTATATAGTAGATTTACTCCAAATAGTATAATTAATTTTTTATTGAAATAATAAAGACATTTCAAATCATTATTTGATATATGGTTGACATGCTGGTAATAATGATTACTTTTGAGAACCCCATTTCAAGCTGGCTCTGAAACTAGAAAAATATGGATGGGTAAAAAATTCATAGTTATCAACAACTCCAGGATGCTAATCTCAAAAAAGTGGCTGGGGATTGTTGAAAAAATACTTAATATAGATATGAGTACCAGTACTCAAAGAAAGAGTCTGAATGTGATTTTTAGGGAGAGAACCGGTCCAATTTTAAAACCAAAACATCCAGCTAGATATCATATTCACAACCCATCGCGAGGATATCATGATACTCTGGAAAGAGGCCCAAATTTCTATCCATATGGAATAATTAATGTAATTGTTAATTCCCAAGTGGAGTTTATAGAAAAATGTTTATTTTAAAAACCAATTAAATCTGAGCGACAATAAATAAGGCTCGAGATGAGATTAGGCTAAAGGGAGTCATTGAAAAGCTATATTTTCATAATACTCATGCCTCAATATGATAAAGTATTAAAATAATATTTCCAAGGAATGGTGACCATCAATATGTCATGTATATATACACACACCAAATGAAGTTATTAATAGACACATTCAATATCTTGATAATCCCTTGAGGCCACTTATAGAAAATGAAAGGGTAAAACAACTTGGAAAAAATAACGGACTTCACCAAAAAAAATTATTCTAACCATTGATAAATGATTTCAATTTCAATTTGACTGTTTCCCTTTTACCATTTACAAAATATTAGAAAAATGTGAATTTATTGTTCTCCTAAAAAATGTAGAACCCCAAGATAAGTTAATCAAAAATCCCCCTCCCTAATTCCAATCAACAAAGAAGGAAATTTTCACTAGAACATGGAAACCACATCCCAAAAAAGGTGAATTATTTACCCCAATTTACAAATTGCCTAAAACACCATCATAGTGTTATAAAATATAATTAATAACATGAATATTTCTTTTACCACCCTACATGTAAAGAATTGTATCATCAGTATTGAAGGGGTGGGATAGAGAAGAGAGGGTTCTTGATAACCGAATTGGCTAGGGATTTCCTTTTGTAACCATGAGAGATATGATCCAACTTAGATAATCCTCATAAATAGAAAAGAGATGAGATTTTAGGGGTTCAACTTGACAAACAGCTATAGAACATGGAAAATAGAATTTTCGGGAACTATTATTAAGAACAAAGAGATGAGAAGAATCAAAGAGGGATGAAACTCAATTAATGAATGTAATACTGAAACCAAATCATCCTTGCACAATATAAAAAATAACAGCCCGGAGTATCAAAAGCCTTTTAATATCGAATTTAAAAATTTTCCCTCCTTTTATAGATTTCATGAGAAAATTAATACATTTTTAGGAATAGAAAATGAATTATGGGATTGATCATCTTTAATAAATACAAATTGATTCTAGGATATTATCTTTGATGAAATGCCTAAAATCCTATTGGCGATGATCTTGCAAATAAGGTTATATTTTTTTCCCATTGCAATGCACCTTAAAAGTTGAATCTCACAAGAATTCTTAATCTTGGAAATCAAATTGATAAATTGAGAGTTGAGGACATGGAGGAGAACACCTAAGTTGAGGAAACTATAGAACTATTTAAAAACATCCTCTTTAACCTCCTCCTAAAATGTCTAAAAAAGAAGTTTCCAAAACCTTCAAGACCAGGGGCATTACCTCTATCAAGATTGAAAATGGAATCCATAATAAAAAAATCAAAGGGGATTATAGTGATAAAAAGATTATCCTTAGTATTGACCATTGAAGGGATAATCCCATCCATTAGAGTCCCCTCTATTCAAGGTCCATTTAAAATATTAGTGAAATAATCAACAATATGATCTGCAATCCATTTCTTGTTATGTAAAATGATATCTATAGGTTTAATGAAAGATAAAAGGATATTTGGCCTTATGATTTTTTTTAAGAAAGTTGAGTAATTTTTTCTTCTTATCCCCATCCTGAAGCCGTTTTATTTTGATGATCCCATTTAGAACACTTTCCATTATTTATAAACGAGTGTTCAGCATGGAAACAACACTCACTTCCTTAATAATGTCCAAATTAATATTAGTTTTTTTATCCTCATCATGAACATGTTCAAGGGTATATTCTAGAGTTTTTATATCTTTATAATGAGGTTGTTGTTGTTTTTATATGATATTTATTAAATATTTTACATTCCTATATGATAATATATAATTTAATTTTTCTTCTTTATTAACTGAAAAATGATAACGTCATTCGGTCATACATGTTTATTACTTCCTCCATGATGATTTGTTATTATTTATTAATCACCAAATAACATTGATGTAATTTATCATTTTATTTAAAAAATACAAAAAAAATTATATTCTAAAAATTGTGAATTATAAAATAATAATTAAAATCTCTCCAAAATGATAGTTTAAAAATATAAATGTTTCTCATGCATATATATGAACTAATATCTATATGATTTTAGTTTAGATAATATTTCATAATCATTATTCATGGTTGGTTTCAAAATTCAAAAGGATTTATAAAAATTATAATTATATTATTATTATTATAATAATTATTTTGGATATAATGGAACCACAATCCATTTTTCCATGGTTAGCATACTGATGTAGTTTCAGAAATATTGACCGAACATCCTAAAAACACCCCAAGTACAATTTAAAAAATAATTTTTTAATTATATGATTAAAAAATAAACAATTTATTTATAAGTTATTAAATACGGGATTTTGTTTGAATTAATTAATTATTTTATAAAATCTAATAACAAAGGAGTTAAATTCAAAACATGGAAAGTCTAGACTCGGGGTTATGGTTTCTCATCTCCATTTATTTCTATTAGACATATTTTATATTCACCAACTATCTTTATTGTGTGGTGAATATAATTACAATTAATTTATTTTATTAATTTCTCATGAAAATTATTGGTATTTAAGAAGACATTTTGTGTTCTCCCTTTCATGTGGTTTTGGTCTATAAATTACCAATGCAGTAAGGTATTTCTTATTAATTTTACTTCACTAAGGAATATTTTATAATTATACACATATATCTTATAAGTAAAATATAATACCCATTTTACATGTTATTTCACGAATCCATCAAAAGTTAAGTTATATTAAGTATCAATTTTATTTTTTTCTTTCAATGGTATTTGTTAGGAATGTTATAGAGTGGTAAGGAATTTTGTAACTCAATCTATTTCCATTAGGATATATTACTTCCTTGATGTATTGGATACAATGCCATAATGTGTGAATTGATATATAAATTAATTCATTATTTAAATCAGATTTTTTTTCATTTACATTTTTACACATAATCACCACAATTATTAATTCTCAATTCAATGTTATGATCATTGTAAGAGTTATTTATTTGAAATTCTCAATCTTTAGAACTTATATTGATTTCATAAACCTCAACTCTATTATAGGGACTTTATATAACACCATTGAAATCTTATATAATTAATATTCTCATGATAAGGATATTTAATTTCCCCTTTTATTGTTTTCATTGATTTTGGATTATGATTTAAAAGATACCAAAGTGCGAAGGCTTTATGTTAGAATCTATATTATTTTCGGTATTTTTTGTTGTCATAGTTACATAAGAGTAAATATTATTGCCTTGTTTTCATAGGCAAACTCTCTTTTATTATCCTCTTTTAATGATTGTGCTTTAAAATTTTCATTTATATTTCTCATATTATTTCTTAAAGGAACATTAAAAAATATGTTTTTACGTGATACTGATATTATATAATTCTTTAGATCTAGAATTTATCTCTTCCACATACACGATTTTTGGATTTTTTTTAAAAACAATGTTTTCTCAACATAATGGATTTCAAAAATATTTTTCAAATAATCTTAAAAGTTATTTTGTAATTATTTTAAAAGTAAATTTATTAACTTTTTCCAAATCGGTAACTTTTTAATCAATTGAATAATGTAGGAAATTTTTTTATTATAAATGTTTGAAATATGAATGTATTTCTGCAACATCATGAAAATTATTTTGATTTAATCATAATTTATAAATTTTTAATGTTATTTTACATGAAAATTATTTTCAATATATTTTCTGGTTTTTTTGATTATCATCAAAATATTTAATTTTCTTTTATTAGTATTTTCATTCATCAAAATCAATAAAACATGATGTCACTCATTACCCATTAAGGATACTTTATATTAATAAAATCCTCATCCTTTCAATATATAGATACTGATTTTATTAAACAGATTTTCATGGAACTCGTTTGTTTTCAATGGGTAAATTAGTTTTTGAAAGGAATAATTGATGTTTATCTAAGTTCAATGATGAAATAAAAGATCTATGTACTTCATTTATGTTATTTTTATAGGGAATTAATTTTAATGATTGGCAGTTACATTATAAATAAATTTTTGGTGGTTTTATTAAGACCAAAGGTTGAGTGGTTTATTTATAAAAAAATCTAGGTGATATTGTGATTTTTATCTAATGAATTGCGTGTGGAAGTCACTCATATGGTTATTACACTTGTAAGGGTTTTTATATAAGTGGTATGAAATTTCATTCAAAAATTATATACATGTATTATCTATGATTTATATGGGATTTTAGATATGTCTTTTTATTTTACAATTTAACCTTATTATTTTATGTGTATTGAGTTTTTGTTTAAATAAATCATTTTTCTACTACTTATGGGTTAAAAACTCTGGGCATTTAACGATTCCATTGGTCAATATTAACATCAAATGGTTCATAATTATTAAATCCAAAGAATATTTCCTTTGTCAATGTGATTTAATTTGTTTCGAAATCTAATATACATGAACTGATGCTCATAATGTCTCTTATGTTACTCACATAAACTTTGATTATGTCAGCATACTATTATTCTCATAATTTTCTCAATGATGACATTTAATTGCAAATTTTTATATTTACACTTAATGTGCATTTTATCTCACCCTTTTTGTGTTTAAATCTCCATAGGTTATAAAAAAAGATGTTATATTTATTTTTTTAGAAAGTATCTAAAAAGATGTTGATGTTAAATTATATCAAATTTCCAATGATGGGTATTGTTTGAAAAATAACTTATTGAAATCATGGGTATTTTTTATGAAATATCATTTACTAATTACATAGAACAAAAAACAAAGAATAACCTTGGGTATGTATGGGATCAAATATTTTTTTATGTTTTTATAATATTTTGATGGAATACATTAGGTCATGTTTATTCATATGAATCAATAAATGCATATATATTTTTTAGAAATGGATCTAGGAGTGTGGGTTTAATGCTATTATATCCCTAAAATGTATTTAGTAATTAATGACATCTCGTTAGATAAATGCAACTATAATAGGGATTGAACACAATTATGTATGGAGAATTTATCCAATATGATAGTGTCTTTAGTGAACCTTTAATAATATTATTGTTTGGGGAGTGATATTAATTAACAATAACAATATTGAGAGTGAACATTTATCAATATAAAAATTTGGGGAGTGAACTAATTCCACTATGATTGTCATGCAACTAATCCTTTTCTACTATTATTTTTTGGGGTGTGAAACCAACCAACAATGATAGTCTTGGATGTTTTCTTTATCTACTAAGTAAATTATTTTCTATGCTTATATGTATTCTACAAATGTATCTCTAATTGAAATGTTTTTATCTTAGGTATTGTGTTTTTTGATTCCATTTTAATTCATGTCATGTGAACTACCACGATTTATTCCAAGACTAATGGTTATGATATATTTTATTGAGGGTATTGTTTCTAAATTTTATGTTCATGTTCCCATCTCTATATTCTCATTTTATGATTAAGTGATCATTTTTATTTCCCTTCTCTACCCTTACTAATCATCTAATCTCACCCTTTGTTATGTTTCCATTAAACCGGGTTGTAAAGAATTATTTTTATAGTATGTATAAGATTAATTGTAGTTGTTATGGACTAAGTAAGAGGCATTCTATACCTTTTCTGAACTACATTTTTTATGTTTCCCTGATTCCAAATATATAAAAAATTTATAGTCCCAAGACTTGTATTTATGTAATTTGTTTCATATTCATAGAAAAATTTGTAATATTTATTTATGAAGATATCAGAGGATATATTATTCTTGATTTTTATATGTATTAATAAGAAGTGTTGGATTAAAAAAATTCAATAGTTAAAGTTTATTATAATATTATTATTAATTCTAGTATAGAAATTGCACTATTTGATGAAATATATGAAAATCAGTTTCTGAATACATCAAATTTGGATAAATTATATGAGAGGATGTTTATGGAACACTATTTTATTAAGAAATTTTTTTGAAGATAATGATGATTTAGAATCATATGTTGATGGATAGGTGTATGCATAAAAGTTATAAACATTACCAAAATAAATATATTTTATTTCATGTATAGGATGCTTTTTTTCATAAATCATCCCTAGGAAATTTTTTTGAACATTTTTAAAAAAAGGAAAATATATGCCTTTGAATAATTAGACCATAAGAAAGGCCAAACAAGATTGGATCAGTTTAATTCCATGTGTTCTTTCGTATGTTTTTATCACATTTAGATGAATTGTTTTATATTTCATTATTGAGGAAGTATGTTTCAAATGAATATCATGTTTTGAGTCTTGAATTTTTCGAGTTGGAAGAGAAACATTCTTATAAGAAATATCCCATTCATATTATTAAATATATCATGTTGGTTATTTGAGATTATTTTATTCAATGGGTAATTATTTTGGGGAAAATGTTTATAATTAAAGAAAAAACATGTTAATTTAGAAATGATTTAAAGGAAAAAAGAATATAAAAAAAGTTTCAGTAATAAATAATTCTATAAGCATTAAATTCCTAAATGGGGGATTAATGAAAAAACCATGTTAATGATGATAATAGGTCAATTTCATTAGATATAATTATTGAGTGACTATAATTTATAGAGTTTCATTAATATTATAAATATTATGTAATATTGCTATAAAAAGGAATATAACCCGATAGAAAAATTACATAATATTCATATTATTATTGATACACTATTTAAAACCCATAAACAAATTTCTTCTAAAAATCCTTAATTTCATCTTATATATTATGGTTTAATAGCAATATCAACCTATTAAATCTATAGGTATAGACCCAAATGGTTATCCGTAAAATAGGTTTAGTTCTTAACCCATAGTTTTCATTTTTTTCATTCATTTTTTCTCCATAATACATATCCACAATATTGGGATATAATACAACAATTAGATCCCAAATAATTTTTTATTTTTTAAATTGTATAACACATTTTCATATTCCTTTCTATAAAATAGATATTAAATAATCACTCAAGTGTACGTGCAAACCACCACCTCATGAGATAATGTATTTGTTTTTTATTAACTAAATCTTCTGGTCTGACATAATATATATATTTATATATTTGATATATATAATAAAAATGTAATTATTCAATGGTAAATAAATATTATTATTATTTTTTACCATCTAATGGGAATTAAATACATCAGTCGTGTATAGGTGTACACTATCACCTCATAAACTGATGTACTTAATTTTACATCACTTCATCTGATATAATGTATATATAGATTCATTTAGTGAAATAGTATGATAATTATGATAAAATTATTATTATTATAAAAATAGAAAATAATAAATATCTTCTTCTCGAAATTATCACTAAAAATTGATATTTTAATCATGTGTACATATACTCTATCATTTCCATGTTGCAATGTAACTTATTATTCATAAAAAACATATATATTTAGTAGAAAAATTATAAATATCCTATAAAATGTATAATTCAAACATTATTAATATTCTATAAATGAATTAATCAGGACCATTTGACCATATTCAACATTCTAAATCCATTTTCAACATCTAAGTTGAATGCTCTTAGAATATCCGATGTGAACTTAATTGAATAAGTAGTTAATATTAACATGGATATAAGTTAAATAAAAAGAAAAAAAGTAATATGGTTATTATTAAAGTAACCAATTACCATAAATTTTTTATATATGAATATAATGAATTCTTTTGAAATGTTTGACTAGATGTAAGGGAAATTTTTAATTAAATACTATTTTGAATGATTTTAATATATATTTTATAAATCATTTTCTTCCACGTACATATTCAAAAAAATATTTTTTGATTTTTTATATATAGATATAAAATAATTATAATGGTCATTTTATGTACAATTTAACTTTTTGATTTTTTTAAATGAATGTTTTTATGTATTTTTCATGGACTGTTTTGTGTTTCATTTCAAAAAATAAAAAGGAATATACTATTTTAATTTATATGAAATCATTGGAAATTTTCTTAACCATGACCATTTATTGATATTTGGTTTCCTTTGAAATATTCAACTTATTATTCAAAGAAAATAATTCGTTCCTCTTATTTGGATATTTTTTATTAAAAATGTTTTTCAAAAGGAAAGGTATATATCAATTTCCAAAAAAGTATTATTTATCAAAAAAAAATTATGTTGTTAATGGTTTAAATAGATTATTATAGTGTATTATGGATGTGATAGTAATTTGACACTATTTGTGAAGATTTATGAGTCTTATATATCTCTCTAATCCATTAGGGGTTGATTGTGATCGTTAGAGAATAATATTATCATTAATAGATTATTTTACTCGATTTGTAAGGGTTCGTGGAAGAGTTATTTGAAGATGATGTCCCAGAAAACCTACATGACATTACAACTCCTTTAAATATGTTTTATTTGTAAACCTTTTCCTTTCACATAGTAAAATAATGAAAATCTTATTTCTATTTAAAAGTGTATGTTATTTTAAAATGATTTTCATGGGTTCTCATTTAATCTTAAAAACTATTTATAATGATTTTTTCATTATGTATTCATAAAATGTGTTTCATGGAATAATTTTGGACATTGGGATGATTTAATGTGTATTTAAACAATTATATGACCCCAAACATTATTATGTTTATGAAAAATTGTCTAATTTAATTTCATGGTTTTGAAATTTACAAATGAGTTTTTTCCTTCGTTTATATCCCTTATTGAGGTTCATATTGTCATCAATCATTTTTAAATTTATTTTATAGTTTTTTATGGTTATGTAGGAATAATGACATGGTCATGTTGAAATTCATGAAGATATTTCATGAAAGGGAAACATGGTTTGTTTTAAAAGAATTATATTGTTAAAAAATGGATTTGTGTAGTTGTTCTCACAATATAAATTAAGAATTTATTATGTTTGTTTTATAAAAAGAAAATTTCTAAAAATATACAACTTTAAAAGACAATAGGAATGTAATGAAATAACTTCTTTATTTAAAACACAAGATCATGTGTTGAATAATTATTTATTCTTATTAGTGTATTTCATGGTGCATTCTATTTTGGAATTATTTGGTGTTAGTTTTTGGGTAGTTTTTACTTGTAATCATTCTATTTAGGAACATTTCAATATTATTTCTCTTATCCACATTAATGTTTTATCTCATAGGAGATCCTACCTCATATCCATCATTTTTAAAACTTTTGTGGGGAGTTTTGGTGAGATTAATTTGGAGATTCAATGTGAGATCTCATCTATTCTCTTTCTCTTGTCATTCTTCATTCTAATTATCTAATCTTGGTCAACCTAGTTTTGATTTGGACTGATGATTCTAATTTATAATAAGGATATCATCTGATTATGGTTTTTACTTGTTGTTTCTTTTCTCAAGGTTTTTCAAAATGTTTAACACATGTTGTTGCGTATTATTTCAATGAATGTATGTTTTTATTTTGTAGTTTTCTTGGACATTCATCTATATTTAAATAAATAGGTTATTTTATAGGTATATATCATTAGGTATTGTTCACAGTATATTATTGGGAGTACATCACATACATTCCAAGAGAGGATTAATTCATTTGGAGAGTGCCAAAGTTGATTAAAGGGTTTTATTTAATTATTCTTAATTATTTTAAATAGAAATAATGTATAAATACTTGTAAATAAATTGGATGATTCTAAATTGTTTTATATAATTAATTTTTTGGTTTTTTTACTTGAGATGGATCCTTATTGTGACATTATATTGTTATTCGGTCTTATATGGGAATGTGTGAATGTCATTGAGCTAATTTTAAACTAAACAACTATGTTTTGGCATTCTGGACTTTATTTTGGTAAGACCCTTGGTCAATGTATGATTATATGCTTATGTTTAATTATAATTAAGTGATATTGAATATTTTATTACTTTTTGAATACTTCCATAAATTGAGAAGAACATTCCTCTACCCATGATGAAACATATTATTCATATATTACTAATCATTTTAAATGTTTTTACTTGGTGAAACTGTTGTCAAATTCCTTCTTAATGGAAATTTTTTAGATTCAATAATTGGATTGTGAAATAAAAATTGATTTTAATTTTAGAATGTGAGTTAAATAAGAGGTTTTTTTGTTGTGTTTCAAATAAAAAATAACCTATTGTGGATGGTTCTAATGTATTCCTGGACTGAAAATTTAATTATTTTTAATTTGATTTTTTTGGAGAAGTGGGAAACCTCAAAAGTTCTAACTTAAAATCATTAGACGCTAAATAAAATAAAAAAATCATAGAAATCAAGAATGAAAATATTAATGGAAATATCCCCTTATTATTTCTTGTAAATATCAGTTCTCTTTATATCTTGATCATCATTCATAAGGCCTTCCAATGAGATTCCATGTTGTCCCATTTTTGGATGAACTTATCCATGTTTTAATTCCATTCATTAAATTCCCTTGTCAGAATCAAAGAATTTTTTTATCCACTCACACAAATTCTTATTAGTGTATACTAAATTTATTATCTCTCCTATCATTTATATTTCCTCTAGAGAATCATAAATTCCTAGAGCCTACTAAAACATTTCTACCTTAGAGTGAAAGAGAATATTCCAATATCCTCACAAGCTACAATTATGTGGTAGCTCATTCATATTTTGATTCCTCCTTACTAGTGAATCCACCTAACAGAATCTTATTTTCATTATATCCATGGGTAACATCCTCTAAATCTTGAGAGGTTTTGACCTCCGATTAACAATACTATAAGTTTTTTAATTGTCTTTTGGGGTAGATATTTCTTATATATAAAATATTTTATGTTATTCCCATCAAAAAATGGATTTTATTCCTCTGTCAAATTCATATTTGATTATAACTATATCATTAATCAAAATGAAATTGGTGGACAAAGTAATGTGGGAAATTAAATTATACCCCTACATGGTATCCATGATGGTCATTAACTGAAGTCTCTAGAACTTCGATTACTTATCCTAATAAAATTAAATTTCTAGACTCTTCATGATTAGACTGAAAACCAGTATTTTATTCAACAAAACTATATTACCTTACCTTGATTCATATAAACCTACAGCCACTAAATGATTAATAGATGGAACACCTGTCCAATCATATTTTATCCCAGAAAATGTTTATTCCTTGGATTCCTCATTCATTATCAAATGTTGAACTCTACCTGACTCCAAAACTAGTTTTAGGATCTATGAAAAATGTGGTTGTCTCCAATTAAAGGCCTGGTGACCATAATAATGAAAACTAGAATAATAGGTTGGGATGTACTCATAATAATTCTACTTAAAAAAATCATTCTATCCCATTAAAAATCATAATAAAATCATGGATCTCCCAATAAATATCAAAATCTATTAAAATGTTGGAAACATAGAGTCGAGAGTATGATGGAGTAGTAGAGTCGAATCTGATTGGTTTTCCAAAAAGTCACACAATAGCTAAAAGTGAATCATGAAGAAACCAATGTAAGGGTAATCCAACGAAACCAACATACACTAAGAGGACCGAGGATTCACATCCCTAAAAAACAAGCTAATATCACTTGGAGATAGGTATTCTTGATTCTTTAATTATCCTCAATTAAGGATAATAGCTATGATAATGTTCATCGATGTCATGAAATTGTATATTAACTAAAAGATCATAAAGGAAAATAATTTTAATCATAGAAAATTCAATAAAAAACATCATATTATGAATCTTATCCATATTAGACCAATAAACATGAAATGGTCCCACTAGAATGTATTAAAACTTTTAGGATAAAATATAAACTTCTTCATTTGAAAATTATATTTTCCGAGCTCCATTGAAAGGGAATGGGGGATATACATGTAGTGTGAATGAAACAAAAGTAGTGAGTCTACTTTATTGATTTTCTCATAGAACCCTTTGTTGATTTGATACAGATCCTATAATGATATTTCCATGGAGGGTATCGTGGTATAGAGGCTTTCCATTGAGAGGAAATCGGTTTTGAAATAGTTTTTAAAATTTTAAAATTGGGGTTTCTGATGAATGCTTTTTGATTTTTGTCTATTGTTTAATAGAGAGTGTGAAGGAATATGATTCCTTTGGAAATGGTTTTAAAGGATAAAATCACCTGGTTTCTAATATAAAATTAGAAGGTCTTCATTTAATTTTTTTGTCTGTTTGACTTAAAAGGGTGATACCATTTTTTATAACACATTAATTCTTTTTATATGTCATTTGGAAATGATTTTTTTATATTTCAGGGTTTATTATTTTTGTTATGTGTTTTAGACAGTGATTCCTACTTTAGGTATCAAAGTGGAAAGTTTGTCGATGTAAATTTGGTATACCCCTTAGAGTGTACAGTTGGGTATTAAGGAAAATAATGGATGTTGAGTGATGTTTGGATTAGATTTATGGGCTATGTTAAAAATTTGGAAATTAAATATAATAATCCATGTTTGGTTTCATTACTATGAATTCACCTAGGTAAATCATTGGTGGGTGACTTGGTAGTATTTTAAATTTGTTATAGGTGTGATCTAAATATTGGTGTTGATAGTTATATGTGATTTCATTAGTTTTAATCACTGTTATATTCCTTATATGACTATGTGTATGATTGTTCATGAACCTTAGAGGGAAAAAATTATTATGATAGATATATTCTATTAGATAATTTAAACTATTGAAATAAATTATATGAGATGATTTTGGTGGGATTCACTTCCACATAGATGTGTTAGATACATGTGATTCCTTAATTTCTATCATTGAATCTATCCTTAATTCCTCTTACCATGTTAATACTTTCATAGTTATGATTAAAAATTATCTATTTTTTAGATTATTTACATTTATGGTAGTACGTGGATATTCCCCTCAGATTCTAGATGTTTATATCTCCTAAAAGGGTGTAGATATTCCCATGATTCTGTAGTTTACATGTTTACCTTGAATTATGGGGATATACCCCTACATATTTTGATAAATTTCTTCACAAAAATTCTTTGAATAATTACTTTAGTTTATGGATGGCTTTATTCCCTTATAAGGTTTTGATATGCCTTTTTTTAGAATACTTTCTACCATGCATGGTGTGGATACAATCCTAATAAACCAGATGTGTTACTTCCCTGGTATGGTGTGAACACACCCCTGAGTATTTAGATTATATATTTTCTTAGGAAATTAATGTCATCCCCTGGATTCAATTTTAGGGTATATATTTAGTGACACTATGTAATTGTCTAATCTAGGTACGTTCAGGGTTTAAGGTGTTCTGGCATACAATTTATTATATAGCATGAATATTTTATGTGTGTTTTATGTTATGTTTATAGGTGGGTGTGCTAAATGACAATAACCTCACTACATATATATTAATTTTATGTACATCATTTTCATCATAATAAAAAAACTGTTTTAATGGAATTGGGGATTTTTAATAGGCATTTGGACTAACTGATACTCACATACAAGACACTACATTCAATGTACAAAGGTAAAAAATCATTTTTTTCTCTCTTGGATCTGGGAAAACATGGGTATGGGATTTTGGAATACTCGCAACAGGATATGGAGGTTTAGCTATTAGTAAGATGATTATGTGAGTTCAGATAGAGGGTATTATAATTTTAGTAGTTATTTATCATGTATTGGTTAGTTTTATACTATTAATTCAAATTATTATTTAATTTGTGTTTATCATTACAATATTAAGTTCTATTTATTCATATAAATATATGTATAGATTTATATTTTTTCATGTGGGAGTCCAGAAGGCTCCCTATTTTATGTCCCAGTATTCTAGCGATTAACTTTATATAGATGATTCATGATGAAAACTTGAAATATTTATAAATGACCCTAAAAACATATATAAAAATTATTTGTGTCTCCATGTAAAAGTTAAGAAATAACTTCTTGTTTACATTCAATTACATACATGAATGATTTAATAAGTTCATATAATGATCCCATTCTAATAATATTTTGGGCGGTCTAGGCTGTGTTGTTCTAGTTAGGATAATGTTTTTGTTCACTCTATGATAATATCCTTAATTAAATAATGTATTTGACATTATCGTTTTTTTTTCTTGACCAATTAATGTACTAAGAACATACACACTTCGAATTCATCCCAAACTAATTTGGTTTTAAACTTTTTTCACAAGGATGGATTTATAAGGATCCATGTGAATGTTCGAGTGGAATATATTGTTATATGTGCAATTAGCTACTATAAATTATTGATTTCATCCTCCTCTAAACTCTAAAGTGTGAGATTTGAGAGTATCTTATAGATATTTAATTTTCATTTCATATTTACTCTCATTCTATTGGGGATATTCCCTGTTAATTTTTATCTCTGTGTCCAGGGAATATTAAAGAACCTTCTAAGATATTAAGATAAACATTATAGCATGACTATATATGATTAAAATCTATTATCTATATAGCCTCATCATTAATCTATTGTATCTTATAGAAATTTGATTATTTGAGAAGACTTTTTAAATGGTAATTAATTGGGAATTTTATCTCCAAGCATCCACAAAAAACCCTTAATGAAATATTTCCTTTATATTTTTTTTGTATGGACTATGATGATGTATAAGGTGATGTTTTACTACTCTAATATTGGAATGGGTAACAGTGAAATAATCGCTATGTAGTTTTCTTATTATATCATATTTTAATGGTAAACTAAGAATGATGATTTATATTCAGAAATATACATAATTATATTTTCTAAAAAAATATCTTAGAGATATATGTACATATTTTTGCTTCCAAGGCATGTAGGAAATTTTTGAAGAATGAGAATCATCTAGTATAACTATATTAATACCTAGAACTGATGGTACCCATAATATTGTCAAAAATCTTATAGCCCTATCATTATCACTGAAATAAACTAATACATCACCATCCTTATAGAATCAACATTCTTTTGAATATCTATATTATGCCTTTGAGAATAATTAATACTCTCAAGAATAAGGACTTAAGTAATCATTTGATCTATATAAGATGTTTTCCCTCTCTTTAGTATATACTCATTTTTATATATAAAAATGTTTCATCTCTTTGATTAAATATTTTGGGTAAGGTTATATTATGTTTTTCTACTTAACGCATCTATCATGACATTCATCATTAGATGATTACAATTATTTCAGAAATATTAATAATCATATAGTATTACAAATGTTTTTCTAGAATATTCCATCCAATTTGTGACAAACCTACTTAAATACCCTCCCATGACTACTACATGGCCCTATCATACATTTATCTAATGGGAGTTTCAGATCCCCATTAGTTGGTTATTAGAACATGGGAATGAAACAACATATATAGAAAATTATTTCCCCCCAAATGGAAGAAACAACATGTAATAAATACACTTAGTAGAGAAAAATATAAAAACCTCTAAACATTTGACAAAACAAACATAGAACAATGGAATTGATACACTCAAAATAGTAAAAAAACAATATCGTAGAGACCATTCCAACTACAAAGGGAAAAAAACTAAAATAGATACTCTAATATATCCATGTGATATCATATAAACTCCAATAACATCACCTTGAGCTACTCAAAACCCAACTAGAAAAAAAACCTCACTACTTCACTACATCACCTTTCATTTTCCAACATCGAATTACATTACTGGGTTTATGAATTACCAAAAGGGAGAATAAGGTGTATGATGACATGGAAAACAGTATTTCACCTATGTGTTCCATAATATTTCTATTTAATATAATCAATGCGTACTCTAGATTAATAAAAACAAGGAATGAAAAAATATTCACAGTTTTAAAATCCAAAGCAAGGAGAAAAAAAATTAATTTCCCCTTTTTCTACATTTCCAAAAAAATTATAAAACCATTTTCAAAAAATTCATATACATATATCAAAATATTTATATCTAATCAATGAAAATCAAGTATCATAAATCATGTCAAAACCAATTTAGTACCATCAAAATAGTAAAAACCTAATATCCCAAATTGGTTAAAATTACATGTATCCTAACACTAATGATCACACTCATTCATGATTTCTATGACAACAGTACCTAACCTAGACAATAATTAATTCCGTAGGACTCTAATCATTTCCATAAAGTCTAGAGATTATAGTACACACCTGAAAGTGAAAGCCTATACAAGTCTAACAAGTCCATTGAATAACAGTGGAAGGGAGTGGAGGAATGCCCCATGAGAAAACAACTAGATAGTGGACGAGGTCAATTACATCAACTTCAACCTAAGTACACATGCTTCCAATGTTCTATATTTTCCAATCCTTTTCAATCAATATAGTGTCATCAAACCCTTATTTCAGATTCTATTCATAAAACTATATTATAATGCATTGAATGTCCTTTTTCTTTTTCCCAAAACATTGGAAAAAATTCCCTTCATAAATAATCATTTCCACAGACACAAATAAAGTAATTAATTTATTTATTTTTATTTATAAAACAATTTATTAAATAACTAACTAAATATAGTTCACAAACACATGATATAGACGTAACCACCTATAAAAAACCTTGGTCACACTCACTTGTATTGTGATCGACCAACAAAAAGAACCACACAATGATAATAAATGATTATGAGCCTATATAGATAACTTATAATTGATTAAATTAAATAGAATATTGGTTAGATAATATGAAAAACACATACCTAAATAATACACATATTCTTCACCACTATCAAAATTGAGAATGACCCCTACAACAAGATCACACCATGGATCTATAAGGAACCCATATGAAACGTCACTATGAATCAAACAATAAGGGGGGAAATGAAACGATGCCAAAAAAAATGTAATTGTAGGAATTATTTCATTTCTAATGAGATAAAACACATCTTCCTTGATGATCCAACACTGAATTGATCAATACAAAATGAATAGAGGCTCCCAAAATCACTAGAGAAGATCCCTAGGTCACAAACAATGCAGGCTGTAGATGATGAAAATAACTATCAATTGATCAGGTGACCTAAAATCCATTTCCATGACATTTACACAAACTGTAATTAATATTCTGTCATGTAATCCTTGGAACTCAAATATGACAAGAAACCCTGCATTTTTTACTAAAAAATTAACATTATATAGTGTCAAACACATAAAATGTGTATAATAGTTCATGTTCACAACTTAGGTAATGACATGATCATAGAAGCCCTTATATATCATTTACTCCTATTAGAAAACATTTAAAATTTATACAGACTTCTAAAATGATATGTTCATTTCAAAAACCAAAAACCAACTCATGAATTCTTTAAACACGGGGAGAACCCCAAAAACATATTACATGTTTATACCTGGACCCCATTAATTTAGTCAAACATATATACCTAACAATTAGGTCATTTTTCTAAGAAAAAAATATCCATCCTTTGAGTCCCATAATGCACCCAATTAGGGAGGAAAAAATTCAAATGAGAGGGAAAATACTTGGAAGAATGTAACAGGATGTTACAAACACCACACCAAAATACATCTTGTCATCGGTATGTCACGTGGAAGAATGAATTCTTGTAAGAAGTTCATTACACTATTCACCTATCAATGGATCATGTTCCCATGTCTTTTGAGAATTTGACATTTTTCTTTAAAAAATAATGACCAATGGAGTGAACATCGCATTAAATACATTCAATTGAGATTCAATGGTCTATACTATATATCCAACAAAAGAAAAATATTTTTCCAACTCTATATCCTCCCAACAGATAACATGAGAGGGATTGGGATTATATTTCATGATCTGTGTTATGTGGAATAACTCATGCATTCTTATCAATTGAACTGAAAATTCTATCTAATAAGAAAACTGTTGTAGCTACTCGGTGACCTCAAATAGTCTATCACATCTTAGATTCATATTTTTCTATTTTCCAAGAAGATAGTGACCCATCTATAGAAAAACACTCATGAAAACATGACATATAATGTAATAACCAAAATGATGACAATATTGATCCTTATAAGATTTATGTTGACTCTTATCCATAACTATACACCAACATATATCCAGTATCCATACAGACATATCTTGAACCATGTATGGTCTCACCATTGAATATATGCCCACCTCTTTCTCAAAAATAGGTGATCTTAATGGGAATCCATACAAATACATGAAAGAACCACTCTATTTGAAGAATAATTACTATTATTATAAGATGAATTAACTAGTATATGATGAATATCCAATTATACACCAAAATCCAATACACAAGCACATGGAAAGTCCTAAATAACATTATTTTATGTTATATTTGACTTTATGTCTATGGATGATATGTTGTACTCATCTTGACTAGAGTCCCCATCACCTTCTAGATATGACCTTATAATCTATATGTATACATGGGATACCAATCTGAAACAAAATCAAAAGGAAGCCCATCTATGCTCAAAATATCCTCAACAAATAGCTTACTCAGATGTTCAACTTTTACAACGTATTTTATTGGAATTAAATTAGTTAACTTTTTCAATCTATCGATAAACACCTATATATAATTACTCCCTCATAGAGTATGTGATAATAAAAACATACATCCATGTATACCTCGTCAGATAGACAAACTAGACCCATAAGTTGCTGGAGTGGACCATAATCTTTCAGAAGTACTACCTTTATATTTTTAGATGATGTAATAGTGTGACACATAATCAGAAATTTCAAGCATCATACCTAGACACCAAAGTAATATTCACATTTCATGGAATATTTTTTTATTGAATAGATGAGTGATCGAGGAAGAGTTATGATAAAAAAAAGAAACAAACTCCACACTGATTCGGGGATGATATATTAATCCAAAAAAATATTACAATACTACATGAAGTGTGGGAGAGCAACAAAAAATGTTCTTCCCACCATACAAGGTTTATTTAATTCCACTAAACTCATCATCCTACTACTAAATCTATAGAATATACTGAGGGATAGATGAAGATACAATACAACTAGTCCAAATGATAAGTAAAAAAATCCTCCAGAGTATCCGAATGAAATTGAGAAATATTATTATATGGTTCCACTCACCCTTAAAATTGAAAAATAGTTTGGGATCAAAAGTTCATACTAACAGAATATGTAATGAAATTCCCCATCCCCATCATGTAGTATATTTTAATGTGAAAATTCTATAGGTAATTAATCAACATTGTATTTCTAAGAATCATGTATTTTTGAGATATAATATAAATCAAACTATTATGGTAAAGAAATACTATGAAGAACTCCCAAAAATGATAATATTTCAAACAATTAAGTGCATGCATAACTGTTGAATACTCTAAATGAGGAGTGAGGTAATTCTTCTCCTATGTTATAAGATGATTAGAGTAGTAATCAAGCACATAATCATTCTATATGAGAACAGAACCCAAACCAGCACCATATAAATCTTATAAAACCATATACAACTTATTTGTCTTGGGTAATATCAAAATAGATTCCATTTTCAGAAACCCCCTCAATTCATTGAATGAGGAATGAAAATTTTCAACCCTTGTAAATTTCACCTTATTTCTGGTAAGAGAAGTCAAAGGATATGAAAACATTTAGAATTTCATAAAGAAATATTAGTAGTATTAATAAAGACAATGGAATCTATGAATATTAAATACATTTCATGGTTCTTATAAATACAATACAAACATTTTGTTATTAAGGTCTCCTGATAAGCCCTATTCAGAAATACAGTTCACATGAACATCACTTCTTAAATAAAGATACTATATATCAAATAATTTTCTTACAAATGGAGACTAGTCATTATTTTATGAACCAAACATAGATGGTTCTCGTGATCACCCTCATATCATAAATAAATAAAAATAACATCCATGAACAAAACCAAAAAAATACCTAGATATTGATGGAGTATCTTATTCATCAAATCCATAAAAACTATAAGAGCATCAGTTGGACCAAACTACAAAAAAAGATATTTATAATATCCATACCTTCCCCTGAAATCAATTTTCTGTATACCACTCTCCCTAATGATGATATTATGAAAAAAATATAAATCATTCTATAATAACCACATTTCTCTATTTATCTTACCAAAAAAACATTCACATGATGAAAAATGTACTTTTTATTAACCATTACTCAGTTCCTCATTTGATAGTGCACACACATTTAGAGTGAACCATTTTCCTTATTATCCTAGATCATTGGGGATTCCAAATTAGAAACACTAGGGAAACCAAAACACATCACCACCAGGTCTCCCAACTAAATATTGAGCTCATTCAGCTCAAATGGATCTATATGATTAAAGGGTATCAAATTAGGTTGTGTATCTGCGACCATTTCAATCATATAATTTATATCCCTCTATATAGGAATCCTAGATAAATCATATAGGAAAACATTGAGAAACTCTAAAACCACAGGAAGAAATTCAACCAAATATGGAACTCCATTCAGAATATCTCGTAAAACAGGAAAACCCCCTAATCTCTAGGAGGGAAGAACTTTAATGACCAGGCCTCAAACCCCAATCTCCCTAAAATAGTTTGGATGTCCCATAGACCAAAAAACAAGACACATTTATGATAAAAATAAACATCATCATGATAAAAAATAACAAATTATTCCCAGTTATAACATAAACTAATTCCTGATAATGAACAAAAAGAATCCTAAACTAACATTGGACTATCTATTGACAGTTTTCATGAATTACACTAAAACACCTATTAAATCCTCTTCTTAAGTGGTGTCTCCAAATATATAACAATGGATGTGATATCCATTGGATTTTTAAGAATATCAAAATAAGTGTCTAGATATAATATGTGGGATGAACCAGTGTTAAATAAAAACAACACTACTAGGATTGTAATATAGATGGCACCTCTCACTAGTGTTCGACCTACATCTTCCCCCACTAGAAAGACATGTGATGAGTGGAGGTGGTTAACTTGTGATGCATGTCAATGGGTCTATATAGTCTTTCAAAAATATGACTCCCCCATAGTCGTATGGGGATTCGATGATTCTTATCCACACATAGGTGTAGACATATCCTGAAATAATTACATCAGATGATTATAACATTCACAAAAGTTTCATATCATAATAGGTCAAACACAATAACATCAGGTTTATCCAACCATTCCAAACTAATAACAAGTCAAAGGAACACTGCTAGATGTAACTAGTGGTGCTAAAGAGAAATATTTCCAAGAACCACCTCCACCACTTTTGTGATGATCATTCTGCATCCACTTATTCCCTATAATGCCACGAAATCTTACAATATATGGAAGGTAAAAGATGAAAAAATAATATTCCATTCCGTATTCAATTATTATATCATTTCCCTATCTTCCATGTTCACATATAATGGTAGGTTCAATATAAATACATGTAATCTAATATCCCATATCAAACCCTTTAGGTAATTATTATATTTTATTTTGTTATTCTATACAACCTCAAGTGAAAAATAAATCTTCTCAACAAACCAATAGGTGTACACCAATACCAAACACTCTCACTGCTAAAAGGGAGGGAACTATAAAGACATCACCATCATCCGAGAATCTGGAGAACACGTCTAGAAGATGATAGTCTTAAAACCCTTCCAGTCCAATCCCATGTGAATGTCTACATGTACTATATAATCCCACAACCTATTAATATGAACCTCAAGTCTAAACATCGAACACTTCACCTTATTACTCTCCTGTGTATAAAAAATTTCAATTATATGGAAAATTATGCCAATACATTCTTCCATCACTTAAGGTTCATTAATACCATTATACAATCATGTATTCCCACGAAATAAATCTCATAGTGAATATATTTCTCTATTAACTCCATTTTGTACCTCCACATCTACGTTATGAATTTGTGTCACATTATACTCTATTGTGTGAAATGTTCCCATGATGGACTTGATAAAATTATATTTGTGTGGAATTTTTCTTTAAGGAGCTTCATATTCACCCTCCAAATGAACTCACACATCATCTCTCTAATTAACAGTGATTCACATTGAAACAAATGAAATGAACATATGTAAAAAAATTCAAACTAGAAGAGCCACATGAAAAAATAGGGATTAACATCAAAACTCAAAACATGATACAGATGTACCAACATCCCATGTTAACCTATGTCTCATCATGGAAATAGTCTTCCAGACACTCACCACAACCTACCCCTCATTTTATGTCTATGTTGTCTCCATCCTATAAAAAATCCCATGAAAAATGAATCTTGAGGAAAAACTGCATTTTATACCACCATGTAACACACTGACCTAAATATCATCTCACTATGTATACCAGATGAAATCATCCACATACCCGAAGGGAGTTCAAAATCCCCATGAGATGAATACTTTCACATGGGAATCAACGAATAATAATAATATTTTTCCCAAAATAATGTAAAAAAATGGAATATAGACAAATAGAAGAGGGAAAACTGGAAGATATAAATATATTCCAAAAAATATATAGAACAAAAGAATTGATACACATGAATTGGTAAGAAAACATTATCCAAGAGACATGGCCAAATACAATGAACCACTGAACTAAATCAACAACTCCAAAATATATATGTTATAGTGTGGGAATTCTCCCCCATCTCATCACAAACTACCAAAACAGAACTAATAGAAGACCTCGCTACCACATTTTGGAACCTAGTTTTTTCTGATATTGAATGGCATAACCAGGTCTATGCTCTACCCAAAGGGTGAACATGGTGTCTTTTAAAATTATGAAAATAATAACACATTTTATTTATATAATGTTTCTCTCTACTATAATCCATGTATTTTATAGTTTATATAAAATAAGGAATGATAACATTTTAATTGTTTTTAAAGCAAAATCATAGATAATATAATTTAATTTCCTCTTTTTCGAATTTACAAATAAATTAGGTAAATGGGTTTTATAGATTATCATATATATACTAAAAAAACATATATCTATTCAAATTAAATCACATATCACATATAATGTTAAATCACAGGAAGTACAACCAATACAGACAAACCAAATAGTCCAAATCATTCCAAAAAACATGTAACATCATTCCAATGATAACTCTATGTTAGGAAAACTAGGACACATATACCAAAAATATATAATCTCACATGTATTAATCTTATAGACATATTTATCAAGTACAGAGACCAGATAAGACTACAAAAATTGACCCCTCCCCACAATAGGTATTATATCACATAGACAAATAGGCCCATGGAGTAGAGGAATTCCCCATGAGAAAAAACCCAAATCGTTGGATGAGGCTTATTAATACACTTTCTTCTAATGTACAAAAAGATTCTCATTTGCACTATATTCTATATCATTTCTATTATTTCATTTTCATCAATCCCTACTTTTACAACCATTTAACGATGCTTAGGAAAACCATTTTTATATACCCAAAACTACGGGAAACCTCTATTTTATATAAACACTTTTACACACACAAATACAATTGGACAATCAATTAATTTCTTTAATAAAACAATTTATTAAACAAGAAGATAAATGTAGTTCACCAACATGGGATAGTGATGGAACCACATAACTTAAAACGTGGTTCACACAATCCCATAAAGGTTCCCACCTATAAGGATAACCACACAACAAAAATTTAGGCCCCAAAACCAATCTACACAAGTTATAATCGATTCAATTAAATTTAAAGGTCAGTAGAGAAGAGGAAATAACATAAAACAACCACACCATAACAAACAAATAAAATGGTCCCTGAAACAAGATCACACCATTGATCTATATGGAAACACATATAAATATCACAATGAATCACAAAAACCAATGGTACAATAAATTATAGAAATTATAATTAAACGAATCAAAGATTTAGATAGGGTATCTTACTCATATAGATGCAACACAACTTCCATGATGATCAAAAAATGAATGAATCAATCCCGAACGAATGGAGTCTCTCAAAATCACTGAAAAATATACCTACATTAAAAGAAAATAATGATATGGAATAATGAAATAAGAAAAAATTGATGCAGTACACTAAAAAATCTATTTTTGAAATTTACAAGATGTGAAATTCCTTTAAATGTTTTAAAATCATTTGGAATTAGAAAATAATAAACACCTACTCGAATTTTATGAAAATTATATCATTTATAATTGCATCTTGTGTATCAACTACAGGGAAAGTAATAATTCACATAGTGTACTCATCATATGACATAAAACATGAAATTATTACACATTATGTACTACAAATACACAATGTTCCAATTTACTGTAGAAAATAAAAAATATAGATTCGTTACAAATACCACAAACCAACTAGAGCATTCTCCGAAAACGGGGAGAACCCCAAAAAGCCATTACATGATTATACCCAAACACCATTAAATCAAACAAACATACATCTTATAATTTTAGGTCGGGTTTCTCAATAAATATTCTCTACCCTCAGGAGTACCATGATGAACCCATTAATCGAGGAATACTATCAAATACAACAGAAAATATCTAGAAGTGGGTAATGGTATGTTACAATTTGGGTTTTGATGATATTAAATATAGTTCATTATTTAATGATGTTTTTATTTTTAAGTAATCCATTATTTTTATTCTATTTCTTTGTGTTGTTTAAGTTAATTTCATAAATATTAAAATTCTAAAAATTTTGGATAAATTTTTTTATATTTAGAAAAATCATCTACACAATGATTGTTTCTATGTACATAAATGGTTATATAGGGATTTTTCTATATATATCACCTTTGAAATGGATTATCCATTGTAAATTGGGTACACTGCAGAATTTCCAATGGGGAAAATTTCCAACGTCAATATGATCTCCTACATGATAAATCATCTACGTAGATAAATCAACTATATAAAATGGAAATGTGAATTAATCAGCTATTTAAATAGGGTAAATAGTGAAATTGAATATGTCATTCCTTTTTGTTTGTGTAATTCACAAATGATATATATATATATATATTAAAAAGTAATAATCACATACATGTTAATATACAATCATCTTTGTCATGCTACAATATGTATTTATTACCCATTGAATTACATGAGTGAGCTTTTAATGATGTTGTGTGAAATTTAATCTATATATAATATATTTATAATTAAATTTATTATATTATGATCAAGGAAACAAGAAAATAGACAATTAAAATGATACCTTATTTTTCTCTAATATTTCTTATGCATTTTAATCAAAAGGATGTCTATCAGATCTTAGATTATTCGGATAATATTTTATAAAAACTGAAGATGATTTCTTCATAAATTTTGATATATGATGTCATTTCTAGGATATAGAAAATCTATTATGTAAAATATAAATACATAGGGAATAATATAAGAACCTATACATAGAACAATTTTTAAGAAAAATAAGTACAATATACATTCTCCTCAGATGTTCCAAAATATCGATCATTTTTTCCTTTAGAAGAAACTCCTCTTAATGATTTAATTAACTATAATATCTTTTGGATATATATTTTTTCCTATCAATTTTATCTTAAAACTATGTTATGAACCTATTAAAACTCTATTTTCCTACATTTTTAATGGTTCCAAATTAAAATAACTTATTGAGTTTTTTTATAATAACTTTTTGGAGCCTAGTAAAAATTTAATATTCATTTATAACCTGATTCGATAGCTTTCACTCATTCATACAGTCCCTGTAAAAAAGATTTGAATTCTCCCATGAAAAGGAATGGCCTAGTAAAATCACCAAACTCACATAAAATATGTTTTTTGGATTATACTAGGTGACTTATATTCTCTAAACTAGTATTAATATATAAGCCTATTTATTTTAATTCTCATTTTATTTCCCATTATTACGTGTGATACTAAATGAAAATTATGTTATTCATTGATAAAGATGATATTTTTATAATAAATAATATTTTTGAAGCCAATTAAAAACTTCTTGAGACTTTTATAGGACATACTAACATATAATTCGTATTAGAGGTAGTTAATTGTGAGTTATAATTTGTAAAATGTTAATGTATAAATATTTTTTCATAATAGATGTTATAAATGAAAATAGATATGGTTCATTTACAATACATGTATATTATTTCAATACAGAAAATTATGTCTATCGGAATGTAGTTATTATCATATATCTAAAGATCCTTTGAATGAATATTTATAACAAATCTGTAAAGATCAGTGAAATTAAAAAAATGTAACTTGAAACATAAGGTCTAGATAATGAATACATTTATGTTATAATTTTTAAGAAATGATTTATACAATTTGTGGAATAGGTCCAGATTATTTTAATAGTTTATCTCAATTCAAGACATCTGATGAAATGTGGATTACTATTTTAGTCTCTTATAATGGTATATATAATGAAAGATACCACATATATGATACATCCAGACTTAATTTTTATATATAAAGAATTATAGTTGGTGGGACCATCACCAAATTAAATGAAAATAATATAGATATGGTAAAAAATATCACTTATCTAGGAAATTTAATTACTAATCTTGAAAATCTTTTTAATGTGATATGAATTTTTCTATCTAAGTGGTGTGGAATCTATAAAACTATTCAAAAATTTATAGAAGTCAATAATTTTAATATAAATGATCTATTTTGAAACCTTATGGTATATTATGTAGATATGGAAGTTAAATATTGAGAGAATATGTTAGTTAATACGGATAATGATGCTATAAAAGTCTCAAATTCCAAAAATGACATTAAATGAAATTAAAATAAAATATTTGAGTCATATGATGCTGAAAGTTTAAAATATTCTTTATTCGGACCTATGGTTTTATCAATTTCATAGAAAATTTTGAATGATTTACAATAATAGAAGTTGATTTATGAAAACTTTAAAAAAATAGTATAACGTAAATTAAAAATAATTGAGATGTTTTCCTTGAAGGATGGTTTAAAATATTAAACCTCATTTTCCATAGCTACAAGTTAATAAAAACATAATTAAAAGTTATTTCGAAAAGGTTGGTTACAAAAATAAATCCCCAAAATCCATCAAAGAAACATGGAGAGATTATGAAGATTCATGATATTTTTTTCTCCATAATCAAAAAATAAACACTCCAATAAAAAGGTAAAATTTTCATTATGGCAGTCTATAATGAGGTACATTCATATTATTATTTTAATCATGATGTTTAATCATAAAAAAAAAATTCTCTTATGAGGAATTAAATGAGTATCTTACTATTCTATAAACTAAATACGAGTCTTATGAAAAGAAAATCAAATATAAAATAAAATTATAATAGTGACATGGATAATGAAATATAGGTTATGAATAAATAAATCATATTCCTATGTGAGAATCTCAAATTTAAAAAAAAATATTTTCCCAATTTTAAAGACACAATCATTTCTAAATTTAATTTTATAAATTATAGAGTGTTTGGGAATTCTTATTAAAATTTTCATTTGAAAACCCCACAATTCACTACAATTAAAAATTATTTTCTTTTGAAGAACATCTAAAATAACGGTGTTTGAATTTTTCTAAAGACAAAATAGTATTATGTCCCAAAATTATTAGTTATTATCATTGATACACCCAAGAAAGTATGGGTACCAAAATAATTTCTTAATTTTTTTTGTTCTTCTAAATGTTTTTTGTAAGAACATAAATTACAAATGGTTTGTGGAATGTAAATTTTCAAGACATATCGGTGGAGATTTCAAAAATATCCACTCTTTATTAAAATATTATAGACCTTATGTGACTTATGGTGACAATTATAAAGGAAAAATTATGGGAGTCATATCGGTTGGTAATCCATGATTAGTCCTCACCAAAATTGTACTTTTTGTGTAACAAATAAATATTATCCTAATAAGTATATCAAATCATTTTTATGATGGTTATTTAATTAATTATAAAAATAATGTATGTTATATTTTTAATTATAAGAATCATAAATTTAATGCACCAATAGCATATAATGTTTGCACTATAGACTTCAATTCTTTGACTGGACAAAATTACAACTGTTTAAATATTAAAACAAATAAATATTTAAATGTAATATAATAATGGAACATATATATGTGTATTCATTAAGAAAATAATCAAAAAATACTTAGTTTAATATTTTCAACTAATTTAATATATTAAATGGATTTTATGTGATGTGTGACACATGGGAAAACAACATAAGTGAACTTTTGAACAAATTAATGTTGATATTACTTATAGACCCATATAAAAAATTCATATATATAATTTATTCATATAAAGTAATAATTATAAGAGGGAAAACTTTTTTATGTTTTATTTTATGTTTTTCTTATATGTACCTGGGTTTTATTAAGAGTACAAACTGAATCTTGTACTTTTTTATTATATTTTTCATAAAACAACTTCAAAAAGGGAAAGATTACAATGTTAGTTCATTAAAAAGTTACCAAAGGTGACAGTTAAAAACCCATGAATTTACATTACTTTGATAAAAAATATTATCATGTACTTTTTATACCCACTTGACCCCATAGAGAAATTGTGTTTTTAGAGAAGAAAAATGACTTACAATAAATTTATAGATCAATTTTGGGTTAATGTAACAGGCTTACTCATTTTTGGGCTGATGTTGTGAAGAATGAATGTTATTTCATATGCATGGTTCTAATTAGACATATTTTAAAGAAACCACCAAATGAGATATTGAATAATATAATGCCAGTAAATTATAATATAAAATTTGGGGATGAATATTTATATTTTGAACACAAATTATAATCATAATTATTTGATTCGAAGGATTTTGAAGAAACTTTTAAGGGAAATTATAAATGTTTCAAGAGATAAATAGTTTTTAATAATAATTAATATATTTTTGAAAGGTAAAATCAAGAATATATAATAAAATTGATCCATTTGATAAAAAATTACAAAATATTATGGGCTAACTGATTCTTTTAAAAAAACAATACCTGAACCTCTCATTGATTATAAAAAGGTTTGATGAATTTTATCTTTTTATGTCTAGAACCAAATACTGAATGGATCGATACCTATAAAACATTATATGTTCTTCTTATATATCATAAAACCATTAAGAACCATTCTTTATAAATTGTTATTGTAATATTAGATTAATTTATTAGGACTATAAGGGGTATAAGAAGCCAAGGGGAGTTTTAATCCATATTTTCTCTATTGGAACCTATGTCAATATAAGAATACTTTTTAGTTGAGAGTTGTGTTTTAGAAATGATAGATGAATTAATCTAGTTCTGTAAGAACAATGTTTCATTATTAGTTTATAGTCCCACTATAAATCCTTTTATTGGAACAAGATTACTTTTTTGGAATAAAAAAGTTGATAATGGGTGGACCACTAGAAATAAGGTTATTCTAGTAGATAAAATTACTTTAAAAAAGAATGTATAGATTATGAGGATACTATTCCAAAATTAGATAAATTAGAATCTTTTATGAAACTCTTTTCTTATGCATCATATATGAAATTTATTTTATATTAGATGATTCCAATTTCTACTTTTTAAAATGGTTTTTTATAGAGTATGTATATGTTGAATAACCTCTTCTTTTTGAAAATACTAATATTCCAAATTCAGTTTTTATAATTAAAAAAACTCTTTATGGATATTAACTAGATTATAGAACTTGGTGGGAATTTTATTATTCATTTCATTAATCATATGATTTTTTGTAGAAAAATAATATCATACTTTATTTTATAAAACATAATCTTCATATATTTTATTAGTCAGTTATATGTCGATAATGTGATATCTGGTTCTATAAATAATTAATTTTCTAATAAAATTTCAAAAATAATGAAAAAATGTTGTTAAATTAGCATTATGGGTGAGTTAAATTATTTTCTGATTTTTATTATTTACTAAAAAGAAAATTGGAATGTTAAAAATCAACGAAAATACAAACTTTTTCTGTATAAAAGATTTATACTTCAAAGTACTGATATACATAAAACTCATATGAGTTATAATGAAAATATTTACTTGTATTAAGATAGAAAACAAGTTGATATAAATATTTATAGATGAATAATTTTTGGTTTATTATATTTTTCTTATATTAGTGAAAATATTATTCTTTTTGTAATTATTTGTACTAGATTTCTTGAAAACCATGAAAAATATAATTTAAAATAATCCTTAAAAATTTTATGGTATTTTAAATGAGCATTTTTTTCTAATTACTTTTTAAAAAAATATTATGATTCTATTTTTACTTCATATTCAGATGTTAAAATTGTTTATTGTAGACTATAAAATAATAGTACATTAGAAAATGACTATTTTCTAGTAAATCTCTTATAACATGGTCTAATAAGAAATTTCACTCTATTTTATTGTGTACTACTGAAGAAAGATATATTTCAATAAGAATTTTTTTAGAATGGTATTGGGTATAAAACACAGGTCGAAGGATTTTTTATTCAATTATAATCATGTTTCATTTAAATGTTATAACACTATTACTATAAACATTTCAAAAAATATGATATATCATTTGAGAACCATGAATATATATTTAAGTCTTCATTTATTGAGATATTTTTATCAAAATGGTGCTATTACAATTGATTTTATCTCTCCTAAAATTCAAAGAATATATATATATTTATTAAACCCCATTCTTGTAAAGGTTTTGATTTCATTAAAAGGGAATCAGGTATTCTGAATTTAAATCTGTTTAATTTATTTTGTTCCATTAAGTTTAATTTTTATATTATATATTTACCAACATAAGTATATTACATTTAGAAAATAAAATTCATATATTAAAAATTTTAAATTAATTTAATAATTTATTTGTGGTAATCAACCAAAACCTCTATTTAGGTTTTTATTTTTTTATGGATTCTAGTTCATGAACGAAAACACAAATGACATTTCACCCATTCTTTATCTACCTACAAATCTGTATACAAAAACTAAGTTATCTACCTTAATATCAACCCTTTCATATACATTCTAAACCATCAACTTTCTTCCATAGCTATTATAATATTGAAATTTGTAGATGAAGGTACTTTTGTATCTTTTATAAATTCCCAATATGGAGCATTGTCAAGAATTCATGGTCGGAAATATATTGACATAATTTTTATGGGGTCAGCTTATAAGTTACTAAAGAATGTTCATCAGATAAATTATTGGTATTTTTTGTTGGGTGATGAGAATCACAATTTTTGTTTAGAGGATGATGTTTATTAGTTTTTGTGTAACGTAATGTTTATGAACAAACAATCAGAGGATTTTGTTTCATAAAATGATAATTGAAATCTCATGATGATTTTTTTATTCCAATGGTTGATATTTTTATGTTCCCTCATAAATAGGTATATAGTTTCAAAAATACTATATTTTAAATAGGCTCAATGTAACCATAAATAATTAGTACACTTTTTAAGAACATATTCTTTTGAAAAGAATCCATTGAATGATTTCCCAAAAGAATAAAAGTTGTTCTGAAATTTCATTCTAAATAGAATAGCCTATAGGGATGGTGAAATAGAGAATTTTATTTTTCATGATAAGATCTTATTTTCAATTCTTATAAATATCCAAAAATTTATTTTTCCATGGTATATAAGTCATATTATAGATCATTATTTCAATTGAATTGTTAACATTAATTACCACACTTATGGGGGTTAATTTAAAAAATGTTGAAGAGAATAGAAGTATATCCCAATGAATTAGATTTTATAATGTGTCAAAATTCTAACACTTTTTCTAATAACATGTTAAAAAATTTTGTTTTTATTGGATTATTCATTAATTTCATTGAAGGAAGTAGTTCAAGAATGTATGGATTATGGTAGCCATCTCAGACCTCACTATAAAAAATGGTATCAAATAGAGAGATGGTTATTTTATGGGTTATGGACGATTAAATACAATCCAAAACATAACCTACAGTACATATTATATGTCCTTCAGTTATTCAGAATACTTGAAACACTAGAACTGGTTGTTCATGGATTTGAGGATGGAGTTGCTGATTCTATTAAAGGAGGTAACCGTGGTGAATAACCAGTTATTGAGACAACTAGTTTAGTTTTAGAGGAATATCTAATAATGTTTTTTCCTAGTGGTCTCACTACTAAATAATGTTTTTCGGATGGAATAGAGGGTCAAACAATTAATCAAATTCTTCTTTGATGATTTTTTTTTGATAAAGGGATGATGATGTGATTATGGTATCCACTAAGTATTATTATATTCATCTAATGAAATCACCTCATGCCAGGGATCGGGAAGACTTTTTAAAAAATAGAAATAGATCATATTTCATTGTAATTACATACATTTCTTATATTATAATAGATGATTTGGATAATATAATATCATATACCTATTAACTAATGGTTGTGCTTGTCTCGTGAAATAATGAGCTAACAATATTCAAATAGTACTCTAATTATAATTATAATTCTATTAACCTATCGGGTTAATATATTTTTGGACAGAAATTATTCAAATTATTCAGGATAAACTCTATATTCAACTGAAAACTATGTTTGATATTAGTTTTAAGGAACTAGAAGCGGTGAAATATCTATTGAATAGAGTGATGGATTCTTTTCCAACTAAAGAATGTTTTAATGATCTTTTTAATATAAATATATCTCAAAGAGTTGAATATATTAATCTTACGTCACAACAACTAGGTCTATCAAAAGTATTTAATGATTAATTTATGTATTTCATGACTAAAATAAAGAAAACTGAATACACTTTACAATGTTTTGTGTTAGAATATTTTGAATTTATAAAGTAGTTTTAACATGTTTTTCCTATTATTACTCCCTCAAAACCACCAATAGATCCATTTTATCAATATGGAATTGATCATATATTGTTAAAATTGAATTCAATTTATATATATATTACATTTTACTAGGAAGACGTACTTTCTCTTGTTATTTTACAAAAATTTTAAATAGATTATATGTGTCAATTTCATGATATTCAGGAATCATTAAAAAAGATTCCTATTTGGAATGTAATAATCATGAATGGACATGTTTTCCCACATGAAAAGTATCTTGGGGATATGTTAAATGATAATTTGGGTGTGTCAATACCATAAAGTTATTTATTTTTATATTTTTATGACCTTTCAATAAAAACACTAAATTTATTTCCATTTGGATAAAGCAAATATTTTCAGTGTTTATTGATCATTATTTTCTAAAAAAAATATATTTATAATCTTTAGAAACTATTGAACTACCCCCTCAAGGTATATGATTGGAGTTATATCTTTAAAAACCCTTGGATGGTTCTTTATGTGGAATTAGTTATTCCAATTTCATAGGAATATGTTGGAGTTGAACCTGATCCTCCTTCAATTAGTGACCATGTTTCTGATTGTATTTCCAATGATGTAAAATAATTTTTTGTAGTTTAATAGATAATGTTATGATAATGGATATAAATATGAAAACAATGAATAGATGAGTTATTTACATTAAAATTACAACAAAATGGGTTTGGAACAAACATTTTATCTTCATTCGATTAACTCTCAATACTGAAGGAATTTCTTTTTTCTCAGACCTAGATAATTCAGTACTCCTACTAATTTTGAATTAGGTATAGTTTCATGTTGTATGGGGATTCTAATGAGTATTTTTTTCATATTATCATTTCCCAAGAAATCCTGTGTCATTATTCTAGAATTCAATCTATAATATATAATTCTTAGAAATGATATGTGTGTCAAATCATTCATTCAATTGAGAAGGAAAAATACATTTTATCTAGATCTTCCAGAATCACATCGTGGTTCTAGAAAAGGTATGGATTACATTTAAATTAAATATTATAAATATTATAATAGAAAATCAATGTAATACTCTACTTCTTTTCTGAAGTTTTCTCAAGGATAACCCACTTCATCTGATCATTTCAAGAAAGTCCCGCTGTAGATTTTTGGAGCCTATGAATTCAGTCTAGGTCAATGTCATCTAAAAGAATTCATATGAATCATGTTCATCATTCATGTGTTAATGATTTTATAGGATCATTATGTGGGGATAAATTTTTAGTGGATTAATAAACAACATCATAATAAATTCATTTATTTTCCTTTCTTATTTATTGTTGTCATTAGATGTTTAGAATCATTATTTTTTTTACTTAATTATATTAAATTTGTATTGCACTCTTTAGTTTTGGCCTAATAATAAAATAGTTAATTAATCTTTTCTCCAAAATTACTTGTTTTTTCCTCTCCCAACCATTCCTCTTTCTTGAAAAAAATAAATAGAGAATTTATATATACTTTATTCCAACCATGTTTATGTGTTTTTCTAATATGGTGTAGGTGAAAAATTAAGATGGAGAAGTGGAGAATAAGATCAAAATTTAAAAATAAAATATATTATATATATCATTTTTATTTAAAATTAATATTAGACATTTCTAAATTTCAGTTTTAATTTTAAATATGTTTTTTTATTATAAAAAAGGATGAATATTTTTGGAATTTTAATGATGTTCCCTCAAATGTTATGTAATTTATGTTTTGAGAATCTATAAAATACATCAATATTTACTAATATTTGTTTTCTATTTTCATATGATTTGTTCTTAATATAACTATTTATACGATTAATTGCCTTATGTATACAATTCCGGATTTTTTTCAGATATTTTCCTTATGTGTGGAAAATTATTCTATCTATGGATATCAGCTACATTAAAAAATAGATAGATAACAATTAATCTACGTATACATCATACTTGTAAATTTTCTATTTTGAGAAAATAACCAACTTGAAAAATTTTATATGCATGTTAATCACATATATATATATATATAATATACATGAAGTAATAAACTACATAAATCAGACAGATTTTAAAAGAAGCTATTTTGTTCTTTTTTTCTATGTAATTGAAATTGTCCATATGGATTCAAAACTAAGAAGTGGATTTGTGTCAATTTTAAATCATCTATATCATGTTGCAATATTTATATTCAATAGATGAAGATCTTGGTGAATTTTTTTTGTTTCATATGTTATTTTAATGATAGATTATGTATTTATAATTAAAATTATTATAATAATTTCCAATTATAGGGAACAGAGGTGAGTATAATGATTTGTAGTATTTATTTAATATTTCTGATGTATTTAAAATAAAATAAAATTTCTCAAATCATGAATTCTGTGGATTGTGTGTGGTTAAAATAAAATATATAGTTTCATCTATTTTTTTATGTAGTATGATTTATAGAACACAAAAGTAACATCATGTGTAAAATAATTAATATATGGATAAAAATAGAATATAATGTGACTCATATATTTCCATGAAGAAGAAGTAGAAGATAATTTTTAAACAATTTTCTCAAAATGTCTATTTGTGCTGGCATTAAAAAAAACACCTTAATACTATTTATATTTTTATCATCTATCCTGGAAATTTCTTCTAGTTATCATTTGTATCGTATAATTATGAACTACACATGTAAACCTGAGGCATTATTATAAATTTTTATAAAGGATCCCAATAAAATAACATGATGAAAATTATTTGTAGTGCCATGTTGCAACATGGTTGAAATCTCATGATCATATATAACAATTTTATATTTCATGAACTCAATGACGTAGTCCTTGGAAAAAGGATGCATTCCCCCTTAAAATGATTGGAGTATTGAAAATTACAAAACAAGTGGAGATGATATGTGGTGGAGTAGACTGGGGGGCTTCTATTCCCCAATCAGCTATAAATCTGTGTGTTTGTTTTATTTCTTCATTTTTTTATTTTCCATGTCTTATATAGATAAGTAAATAATAGAATTTTTTTATTTCTAATGAGCCTGGTTTTATGAGTAAATATTTACAAAAACACAATTCACCCCTATGTGAGTCATTTACATGCCTTACTAAAAAATTAATTGATAATGTTTGACTATTATTGATTGTTCATGTTATTGTCCTTCTATTTGAATATAAAATATATAATTTCATGATCAATATATATTTTTCATCTCTCTCCAAAGAGTTAAAGGCACTGAATCAATATTTTATAGAATACCATGTCCCACTCAAAATCACGATTCAGATTATTTTTTCATTTACCTTCAACTCTCTTAATTCGTATTCAAACAATTTATCATTTTTTGAGCACAAAACCAAATCTATTCATCATTTTAATACTTTATATCATAAATTATTCCATATCAAAGGGTTGTGTGAATAAATATATTTGGATTATCCTTTTCTTAACAAATTTTGTGGTCAATTAACATCCATATTTCTTAAAAATATTTTTCATCCTTGAATTATAACATGGTTAATGGGTAGGATAATAAATAAAGGTTTCTAGAAAACACATCTATAATTGTAGTTTAATATGAAAAATTATCTAATATTTTTTTATAGATTGGGGATTAGGTTTTTCCGTATCACATATTCAATGAATTAATAGTGTATATCTCATTCCTTTTGATAAAAATACCATATAATGTATCTTTATCCACCCATAAGTTACATTTTATATACATTTCTAATAACATATCCTAACATAACTTTATTAAAATCATGATGAAAGTATACTATTATTCTTTATTTATTTTCATGTATAAGAAAACATAACATATAACTACTTCCAAATATATTAAAAAGTAATATATATTGACCCAATTAATCAATTCCAAGAATATTTATAGATAATTTTGGAATCTTATAAGAATCAACATAAACACATATTTATAAATAATTTTTAAGAAAATTCATTAAAATATTCATATTTTTTCCCTTTAATTGATAATATCCCAATCAAATTTTAATTTATCATGAAAATAATACAACATATTCTATTCATAATAATTTCATTTTATTAACATAAATATCTATGCGATAATAATTGTTATGTTATTTATATAAAGAAACTCATTTCATTTAATTTGATGAATATATCAGTAATCAGTAAAATTATGAATAGTTTTTATCGATAAGGATTTCAGGTAAAAATAAATTGGTAGATATGTATAATAATTATATTTATTGATTTCAAAGAATATATACAATAAATATAATAAATTTAATAGGAATAAATCTATAACACTAATGAGAATATTATAACTACTTGGATCAATGTAAGATATATCCCATGAAAATGTTGTCCATGTTTGGGATCGTCATAACATCAAGGGGGTATGTAAACATACACATCCATCATTGAGAGAATTTATTATGAAAATGTATCCAAAAAAATTAATATATGGATCTATAATGTAATGAACATAATATTTCGACTATACCTCAGAAAACATCGAAATGTCATTGTTATGTCATGATTTGACTTAAAGAAACTCTATGTATATTAGGGAACCACATCCAGTCCCGATAATATGTTTCCTCCCAATATCAATCAAACAATTATCATTATAAAACTATATCATCTCTATAATGGATGATGTGATTAATTTATTAGACTATTCCAGCTTCTACATAATGTCAGGGAAAGAACCAAGAATTCGTCCATGTCAACTCCATCTATTTAAATTCTATCTGACCTCTATTACACACTAAATTTATGACCATGAATGAAGATGCACTATACAATTAATGTAAATCTCTTTTTATTTATAAATATTTTTTGGTGAAATCCAGATATTTAAAAAATGAGGCTACGTTCGTTGTCCAACGTGATCTATGCCAACATGATCAGCCCTTCCCTTCAATAATGTGTTAATACTCCAACTCAAAATCCTGAAAAAAATATTCTATCCATTATAAACACAACATAACTTTAAGGAAATTAATATAAATATAAATTTCCTATATAATAACTAGTTAACATCCATAAAAAATATACATCTATGTCATGTGAACCGTATGGTTAAAATTCAAAAATTATTATAGTTCATAAGTGAGAAATTAAATTTGTTATATAATTGTTTGTGTGACCCCAAAAACTCTATAAAATTCAAAAAAGATAAAATGTATAAGATTAAAAATATCCGGGTCTTAGTGATCATGATGATAACCACCTAGACCACACCCATGATGCGTGGTAATTGAAGAAATATTCTATTTTTTCTATCAACTTTAATCAAAAAATGAGGATAGTTTGTATTTCATCCATAGATGTGGAATATATATATATATATATCATGGAATTGGGGCCTTCACTTTTTCTGTCATGTAATGAATGAACAAGATATATAGAGATAATTAAAAGCATCAAAATTACCTGTAGAATGATCTAATAGGGAGGATAAACATACAATTATGGATCAATCATCATAAATTAGAGGGTTTAATTCATTATGGGGTTTTTTCGAATATAAATTTTCCCTTATATTCATATTTTTATATTATTTTATTGACTTATGTTGATTTTATTATACTCATGGAGTGGAAAATTGTTATCCTTGGTTGATCTAGTAAGGGGCCTTGTAATTCATAAGTTTTAGTTCATCAATAAAATTTTCCATCTTATATTGAATATTGATTATTTAATTTCAATGTGATTATTAATAGTGTCATCTTATTCATTATACTTTTTAATAACCTATTTATTTCTTTGATTTAGATTCAATATATAAATCGACTCAATTACACCTTCTAAAAAGGATTAAAAGCAAGCATGCCTACTCCTCTAAATATATTACAAACAGAAAAAAATAGAGAATTATAAGGAATGATTATAATGGTGGTTGTGTATTTCACCCATCATATTTGAGTCCACTAAGGGTATAAAAACATGGGGTATAATGGATGAAATTGGGCGTGTTTACACAATTTCCTTTTATAAAATCAAACTACCCCCATTATTCACCTCAATATATGTATCTATTACATTAAATAAGTGATCTTTAAAGGATATTAATTATTCCATCAATAAAGGTGAAATTTTTCATAGAAAATTTGTAGATTTACTCTTTTGATCCTCCATATCTAGAATCATGTCAGATTATATCCATAACTACTTGCATTCATATTAAATTGAAAATTTTATTTCCTTGATCACTTAAAAAACTTTCTCATCATAAGAACATCCATTTCCAATCAAATGGTATAATAACCTCTTAAAAAATACATGGTGGGAATTAATTACATGTCTACGTACAATGGGTCTGGGTGTATATAATGTTGTTTCATCTATATTTTCATTTAATAATGATATGATTAAGAAATCAACAAATAAATTTTTAGAAAAACAATTATCCTTCAACGCAGACCAAAATTTATATTGTATGAAAATTAGTTATGTCATCCTTCATAAAAACTGTTTGAATAATTGAATCCACATAGAAAATAATCTGAATAGAAACAATACATATATAAAATTATTTTTGTTTGTTCTTTAAATGTTAATGAATTTCTGGATTTCTAGGTGAATGTAATCACTAGGGAAAAAAGTGTATGAAGAAAAATATAAACCCGCTTAATGAGTTTCAACTTAGTGATTTTCATCTATAATGCCACAGTATGGAAATCAAGGTGTAGGTCAATGATGAAAATATTCTGGATAAATTCTAGTATTTCTTATGATATCTCACCACTGACGTACATGTTTTTTATACGTTTATTAGCATAAAAAATATCGAAATTGAAATGTAGATTTAGCTCAATTGTTTTATGAGAATTATATAGTAGGGATACTTTATATATTTTCCACATATTATGTAATTTTGTGGTGAGATAAAAGGCCTTTTTGAATCTATATTACCATCTGGGAACACTAATATCTAGAGAACATTTATTCGAGTTGTAGTATCGTTTAATGAGATATCAAACTAGATCCACATTTAAAATGAGGGAAATATTTTCAATAAAAGGAATACCTATAAATATATTGGATGTTGAGATTTATGAGGATTTTAGAAATCTCTAAAATATTATAACTTTGATTAACTATTGAGATTTAATGGATACTATGTGAAGCCACCGTAATCTTTTTTAGTGAACCATCTAACCATGTCATGGTGCATCATTTTATTAAGAATTCAAGGACATAACCAATTTCAATTAGGACATGATTGAATTAAATGATAATTAAATGGATGGGAAACAGAAGATGGAAATACCGTAGATATCTGCTAATAGTCATTGTGATGAGTCTAACATTAATGAATGCAGGGGGATTCATCTGATGATTTAAGATGATTTCATGAAAATGTGTTAAGGAGGTAGTAAATGGTTTTCTTCACTCCATTGATATCAAATCTAACTATTTCAATAGGTTCAATAAATTACATCCATGACATTGAAAACTATTTCCTTTTCTATATGAAACCAGTAAAAAATTATAATCTAGTTATGGTTATTTATAATATGTATGTTTTGAAATCTGTATATATCGAAATCATGTAAAAACATAGACATGATAGTTGAATTGACCATGCATATCCTGCCCAGAGGGGATATGATTTTTTCCATTCTATTTATCCATTTGATAAGTAATCATGGAGGATAATCATTCTATGTGATATCTTAATACCTTCCCCAAAATAGTTGGATATCTTAGTACAAAAAGTTTATGGACCCCCACTTCACACAAAGTGTTGTTGAAATCATAATTTCATAGGATATTAAAATTAAATTACCATAGAAAATGGATGAATTATTACATAAAATTTATTGACTATATAAACATTTATGGTGGATGGATATCATTTTGATTGTGATTCAGGTCCTTTATGAACATTCCCAAATAAAAGGATTTCCTCACTATTAAGAAGGATTTAATGAACATGCATGATTCTTCCTATTATTACATAAATGTAAAATCATAATTTGATGACACTATAGATGCAATTGCTCTGATAATCATTATTAATATAATATAGTATGTCTAAAATAGAATCTCTATGTCTAACACATTATGGACACTCAGAAAACCCCCTTATCTTATTAGGGAAACTGAGGAAAAAATCCCAATTTATTATATCAATGGAATTCATGATATTAACATTAACATTAAATTTCAGATCATGTGATTTCTTCCTCATAATGATAATGCCTTATGAGGTGGTGTAGAGGCATTCCTGGATACAAATTATAGTTAAATTCCAAAATTGATTGGAGTTAACAATAATTCCCACCATCATGGTCAGAAAACTAAATAATACTTATATATTAAATGAATGTTTTATTTTTTTTAATTAATTATCACTTATCACAGGCATGTCAGTAGGGGGAAATAAAACATTCTCAGTAGTTTGATGCCACTATCATCTAATTTAAAATTGCTATTGTAACTAAGTTTGGTCATATATATAATGAAATGAATGATTTCTCATAAATATTCCATTTATGATAGGAGGAGCTTAAAATTATAGTTATATATGTAATTTTTGATCCCATATTTCATATATCAAAATATAACAACTGATGATTAAAAATTTTATATTTTTTCCATTAAACCCAAATATTTTTGATGGATTTTATGTTATTAAATCCAAACCAAAGCGAAATGAAGAAGATTATATAAAATTTATAATGTATTTGAAGAATTATAAGGTAGTAATATAATTAATTTAATATATATATATATATATAATTATTTATCAATATTCATTATATGGAATTAAAAAAAATCATTTAGTGTAGTTAATTAACTAAATAGATTGATTTATCCTCAAAAATATCACCCTTACAAAATCAGATTTATGGTTTTTCAAATTAAGTTACTAAATTTATTATGGATGCAATATACTATTTCATTAAATTATATACTATTACCCATTTTATTTATAATTTATTGAAAATAATAAATAAATTCATAATTTTTTAAAATATTATTTTCCAATAAAAACTGTCTTCATTAAATTTTTTATTTTTTAGTAAAAAATTAAATATATTCTTTATTTTTAATTAGATAAAAAGAAATAAAAATTGAATATAGATATTCAAAATTAACGTTATACGAATTTTTTCAAATATAAAAATTAATTTATTTTTAGTGAATACATAAAAATATAGTTACTTCTAAAACACGCCCGCAGGGCACGGGTGAGGTGGTTAAAGGCAGTGGCATCCTGACACCGAGGATTCGGGTTCGAGTCCTCGTAAGGAAACATGCACTATATGCTAACAAATGTCTCATGGGCCCATCTACACCATTGGGAACTGGCCTAAGCCCAAGGGATGGACACCTTGGGCCTCCCTGGGGAAGTGCGGCCTGCAGGTGGGGAGGCTACCCCAATACCTTATTACCCAACAACACGTTTTCCCGCGGGGCGTGGGTGAGTTGGTTAAAGGCAGTGGCGTCTTGATCTCAAGGTTCCAGGTTCGAGTCCTCACATGGAAACCTACACTATATGCTAAAAATGTTTTTGTGGAACCCTCTACCCCATTGGTAACTGGCTTAAGCCAAAGGGTTGTTCACCTTGGGCCTTGTTGGGGACGTACAACCCGCAGGTGGGGATACCGCTCCAATACCTCATTACCCAACAAAACATTTGTGTAGTTGGGGTTTGGGTTAGTAGTAAGCACCCCGTAATCCTACATGAAAAATGGGGGTTCAAAACTCATTAGGCGCAGACTATAGCAGGACTGTAGCAGCGGTAGTACTGTAGTAACGGTGGGTACTGTTGTGGTGGTGGGACGGTAGCACTGTAGTATTACTATTCATAGAATGGTCTGTGGGCCAAAAAATTGGACATATGGGTCATGAATGGGATAAATTCCCACTAGGCCTTTGGGCTATGTAATGGGTCTCCCTTTACCGAGTTAAAGAGGTATTTCCTTTGATTTCATAATAAATGAGGCTTCGGCCCCAACCTTTAAAAAAATAGTTTCTCCTAAAAACACATTGTCTGTGACTCTGTCTAGAAGTTGGTATAACTAAATGAATATAAAATCTTTAGTGAATAAATATTTATTTAAGGATAATATTATTTATTTATAAATTTCTTTCTAATTTTATAAAACCAAAGATTAACATTTTTTGAACTTTATAAATATTTCAAAATAAAACGAAACTATTTTTTCCTTTTCTTTTAATTAAATATTACTTTTGTATAATATGGAATCTTTCCATTGTTAATTCACATAATATTTATTAATTTTATACTATAAAAATTAATAACATAAAAAAATACATTGATAATTATTTCACACAATTAAATTTTATTCTTAACAATACAGTTATTCTAAAAATGTGTTTTTAAATATTACATGCATTGATGTTAAAATTAATTTTTACAAAACATTTAAATTTATTCAGATAAAATGGATTGAAATTTTTGAATTATTGTGTCCATATTGTTTAATATATTACTGTTTGTTTTTTTAATTAAAATATTAATTACTTAGGTAAAATATAGTTTCCACTCTAATAGAAAGAAGGGTAAAAATGTTTAACCAATGGGAAAATGAGAAACATGTTATAAACATGAATCTTCTTGATTTTTTGAGGATTTACTCAACCAACCCATATAATAAGTCAATTATTATCACTTTTTCATTATTGGATTTAAATCTTTTTCACTCTATATATTTAGTTGAAATTTTTTCAAAAATATCTTTCTCAGCAATTATAAAAGGGATCCCTCACCTCCCCTTCAAAAAAAGTCCTAAATTTTGTTTTATTCTAGAACATATAACATATTTCCTTCCCATAGAGTCCCCTTTATCATATATAATCCATTGTTCATAATAGAATTCTCTATTTCCTCCATTTCCAATGAGTCGTCTTGGTGAAATCTAATGTTCTTAGTGTCAGTACTAAACATTAAATATATTTTTTATTTCCATGCCTACATTTCTAAATAAAATACTAATATTATGTAGTAATTAATATTTTTATACTCAATATTATTATTCTATGTTAGTTATAACTAACTACATATCCCCATTTACAATATGAAAAATGATAATTTCATTCATGTGTATGTGCAGACTTTCACCTCCCAGAAGAGACATCATCCATTTTTCAATACCTTATTCATCATATAGATATAAAGATGGAATTTATGATTAAATTTGAAATATATAATATATTTATGATTATAATAGTGTAAATTACAATGCACATCTATAATACCTCATCCTTTAAGAAAAAAACATAAATAATAATTGTTTGTTTTTATAGACTATTGTCTCCATTAATTACCATATCACAATTTTCATATAGTTACATTATTATTTAATAAAATTAATTAATATTTGATTAACTATAAAAAATATCTGAAATAAATAATTTTTATTTAATAATAATATTATCACACCCAAATAAGAAATTTTCAAAACCATAACAATCCAATAAATATTATATTGCCATTTTTCAGTCGGTCTAACAATGTACTTGAAAATGCTCTAAAATAATATCATAGATGACTATAAAAAAATAATTATAGATAATATATGATATAATTAAGTAATTTTTTGGCTTTTTGATTAAATTAATTATATTAATGTATTTAGTTAAAATACTAATGTTCGTTCTTTAAAAATCACTGAAATATGACCATCTCTAATTTTCTCATGAAGGATAATAACAAAAATACTATGAAATGTAATTTTAAAATTATGAATAATTATAGAGAGTAAATTCAAGATATGAAATCAAATAAGAAATGATAAATATCACATAAAAAAATATTTAAAATTAATAATTAATAATAAATATACCTTTAGAGAATAATTATAAATGAAGATTATAAATGATTACATATATGAAACATATTCAAAAAAATTGATTAAGAAAATTGTTTTTTATACACAAGGTTCATGTTCCTAAGTGGATGATAAGTATTAAGGTATGGTTTATTGGTCTCCATTTTATATTTTTTTGATATGTGCTTTATATTATAAACTATAAATTTTATATTTTATAATAACATTTATTTTCCTCCATTTATATTTAATATCATTTATTCAAGGTTATTTTAATTTCCACATAATGGTAACCCTCTTATGTTCTTTTAATTATTAAATTACTATTACTGTGAGAGTTTCTTCATTAATCAAATTTTAAAATAAGGATTATTTTTTAATGATAACCCTTATTGTAAATTGAAATACTGTTTTTTTTAACCCCCCCAGTCAATTTATACTATTTTTGAGAGGATTTAAATTTTACCTCACAATTTTATTTTCCCATTTCTTTCATTGTTTGCCTATTATAAGAAAAATTACCAAAGATATATTATTTTTTTAAAACCCTCAACTTTAATAAACATTTTATTAGGAATATTTCTTTAATTTATTTATTTTTTAACCAATTGTTTATTATGGTTGTATTAAAATACTTTTATTCTCATTAAAAATAATTAATGAATCTTCTAATGTTTTCTATTTTCGTTCGGTTCATCAAATATTGAAAAGAATAAATTTTTAAATAATTCCATGTGAACACGTCATTCTCCATTTTTTTCATAAACATCCTTTATAAACATTTGTGGACTATAAAATGAATTCTAATACTCTTTGTTTTATAATAAATTTATAATTTTATAAATTAATAATTTTAAAAGTCTTAATGATACCCTATGTTTTAAAAAATCTTTATTTAATACTAATAAAAATTGTTTTTATCATTGTTAACATCTTTATATATATTTTATGCCTGATTGAGGATATTATCCAAATGATACCATCCCACTTCTTCCTCATTATGGATTATAGAATATAATTATCTATTAGATGATTGATCCAACACTACATTAGTCTTATATAATAAACCTCTATGAATTGGCCAAAAAAATCATCCAATTCTGTTTATAACACCCCTTAAAAGAAAAAATTCTACCACCCTTGTTAAAAGGGTGGTCTTTTATTTAAGGCAGACTACCATATTATACCTCCATAGATATGAATATTTGGTATGTATTATTTTTGGAAATAGAGACCTCCTAGAAAGGATCCCTAAGTATATGTTAGTGAGGAAAACTCACACTAATAGAAAATGTGTTAGCTTGTGGCGATAATCATTAATATGATTAGTGATCCAGGAGTATAATATCATATGGTATTCGATGAAGGAATACATGGTATTTAAGGAGACCAATGGAGTATTGTGTTTCAGTTCATGGCCTGGGGTTACCAGGTTATGACCAATTATATCAAATATAATACCTAGTATAAAGTGTAGTTGAACTGGTTAGGATTGATACATGGGGACCATAATGAGTTTTTTATTATTTAAAGTGTTTTATATTGTAACACCCTTTTCAAAAATATTATTTCAATGATAAATGATACTACACATGTAAATAAGGTGATGCATTATTTTTTTAGAGGATACCAGATTAGAACTCAATAGTTATGCCTATATTCCCTCCAGCAGTTTCAGTATTTGTAACCTCCTAGGTTTTGTGTGAGTGAGTAAAGCAGTACACTAAAGAAACATGGGTTAGCCTAAGGATAAATTTATTAGTTATAAATATTTCCATATTGGGTAATATCCAATGTTGTGTTGGTACAATAACCAAGGCATTACAAGTTACTCAAAGAGTCTAATGATTTGATTCATGGCCCGAGGATTTTAGTTTGTGACACTATTCATTTTTGTATTATTGTGTTTTCCATTTCAGTAATTTAATGGTTTTCAACTAGAGGAAATATATTGATTTATTTGAAATATTATTCACCCAATTGTATACCCTTTATATATATGTTGTAAATATGATATACTTATTGAAATGTAGTTAACATCAATGTTAACTAATATTAGTAGATACAAATTAATTTTAAATGGGTTTATCATGTCATGATTGTTGATAGAATCATGAAAGATTATTTTTAGTGATATCTATATAATTAATGTACGTGTACTTAATGGAAGGTTTCTCATTGATAACGCTCAAATATAATGGGTCCCAAATTAATCTCTAGATATAAATATTTTATAATACCTTTGCATCATTTCTTGATAATTATTTTGTTTTACATTGTTAAAAAAATTAGTTATATGGATTTATGAAACCATAGTGATGAACTTTAGAGGATTTATTATGAGTTAATGTATTATTTTGTGGTCATAATCAATAGATTCCAAGTTAATATGGTAAATTTTTCCTTATTCATAATGAATCGTGGATTATAATCCATGTTTTATTAGATAATATTTCACTATTATAAGTTTATATTACTTGATGATAATTTCGAAACCATATACTTGACTTATTATCACTTATGATATTTCATTTATATCACATATGATTACCCATACTAATCATTTCATTAAATCCCCTTCTTGTGTTTTCATTTCAAAAATTTATGAAAAAAGTAAGATGTTTTCTGTTTTTAGATGTTTTTCTTCATTGGAAAATTTTTGTGTGATGTTAAAGGCCCATTATGGATAAATTATTTATTTTATATAGTGTAGGAAAACTAAATTAGATAAATATGAATGGGTTTATTTAGTTTATGAATTTCCATAATTCTATAAAACACAAAACCTAAAAGTTATAGAGAATTCACTACAATGAAACATTTTCATTATGTAATGTAATTATGAGTTGATCACATTTTTGGGGAATCATAGTTTGAATCATATCATGGTTTAAATAATATTTTATATTATATTATTATATATTAAGGATATACATGTCCTAAATAGGTGATTACTAAAAATCCTATAAAAGGGATCTAAAATATTTTTAAAATATAATTAAACATTTTCCGTCTTTCTTTTGTTATGTGAATAATTAACATTGGGAGAATAATGATTAATAACACCTCTATTAAAATACTTGTTAAAATTTTCAAGATTATATACACTCACACCCTCAAAAATAGAATTTTATTCCAAAACAAAAAAAAACTTACTTCTCAAGGTGGATTAAATGATGAATTCCATGTGAATCACCCCTTCCAAATAAATTATAATCATTTTTAAAGAGTATATATAATTATATAAATGGGGTTTTCACTAGAAATCACTTTACTAGTCAAGACATCGGTATAAATGTTTTTATCCCTATAGGTTTTAATGACATTAATTCAATGATCAATTATCACCCCACACTCCCTAATCAAGTAGTTCATATCTCATCGGGTTCTTTTTTACCATGTAGAAATACAAATGGAATATTTTTGTCACTCTTTGCGGTATAAATATTTATTTTTTCTAGTCAACATGACATAAAGCCAGTGAACATATCCTGAGTCACTATTCTCAATTCGATGATGATTTTTTTATATATCACACAATAATTTCATTTATATGGTTAATTCACAATTATATTTCATTTGTTTTTAAATAATATACTTCATTTCATTATATTTTAATGTCTATATCATGTTAAACCTATTAAATAATTTTTACCATTACGTTACCATTACATTACAAACATACTCCAAAATCTAAATTTCAAATTAGAATTTTCTTTAAATATAATACATATATGGAATTTTTATGCTATTTATTTATACCACACCCCATAGTTTTCACTTACTCTGATTATATCTGGGTATTTATATGTCCTCTCAATATTTATATTCACCCTAGGATCATTATTTATAGGTTATAAGAAAACCAACCCAACCTATTGCCTTCTATCAGGAACCCTAGTCCTCCATGATTGAAATCATTGGGCGATTTTAGGAATTTCATTTGTTATACCTCAATAATTTATTAATATCACTTTAAACTATATTTATTTAATTAGAAACCATTATTTAATTTGTAATATTTTTCATATGATTCATAATTATCTTAGTTCCAAACAAATTTGTGGTTTTCAATGTGATCATAACATTTAATAATTTTTTTATTTTTCCCAAAAACATCAACATTACAATTTACTGGTTCCGAAATAAAATTCTAATTCATCACTTTTTATAAAATATTTTTTTCCCTCAAAAATAAATATTTTCATAATAGTTGTACTTATTTCTTGTTTCTAGAGTGATATTTTTCATGAACTTAAAAATAATTTTTCATATTCGTGAACATATTTTGAAATATTTTATACTTGATATAAGATATTATTAAAATTATAACATCTTATTTATTCTTATAGATGGATAATGAAATATTATATTCTATTAGATGAGATATCCATCACATAATTTATCATTACTAACCATCCAATATTAATAAGAACAAATATTCTTATAATTAATATCCTTTGTAATTAAATTTATTTCAATTTACTTAAAGTAAGGGTGTTCACATATATTCTATACAAAGATTGATTAGGTAAATTATAAACTAAGCTGTATATTATGTGTCTAAATAGTCTAGATATCATATACTTAATGTAATATTATCTATCTAAAAATTTATTTAATATCATTTTATTTCATATTTTTAATTGGTGTATCATGTTATTATTATTGATGGAATTAGATATTTCATATTTATTTGTCCCAAATATACATTGTACATGAATTTTATAGAAAGGTGTTCCCTGATAGTTCTCTAATGAATTGGATAAATAATAACAATATTAATTACAATTTTATGATACCTTTATAGCATGAATTATTAATTTTTTATAATACCATATGGAACTATAGTATTAATATGTTTTTTTATTCCTTACTAGTTAAATTTGATGATTTTCTTACGACATAATTTTTAATATTTTTGTGAAAATATTTTGAATCCATCATCTAATAATATCTATTCCCTAACACATAAATAATTTTTTGGTGGTTATTTTTATTTGATCCATGTTTTAAAGGGTATTATAAGTCTTTTACATTATTTGAACATTGATTATATTATTATACCAACATTATCAACTAATTGTCACATATTATCATTAATTTTTTTCTCACTTAATTTTAAAATTAAATAAAGTTTTATATAGCCTACATATTATGTTACTATATCTATAGGTTATCTATAAATATATTATTTATGATATGTTTATATGATTTCATTCTGTGGAGAGTTTTGCGGTGATTTCTATAACCTAATACAGATTAAGAAAATGAAACCACACATATGTGACTGTCTCAATGGAATATCTTATAGAGATAATTTCAAATTATATATTCAAAAAAATCTAACATGTTTTCAGTTTCATGAACGTAGGAGAAAAAATTTACTAAAAAAACTAATACCTTTTCAAATAATTAACACTTTTCTATAATAAATAAAACTACATAATATCTATGATGTGTTCAGCATCCCCAGCTAATTTTCTCACGATATACTCTTCTATAAATATCATTTTTTATATAACATTGCGTAATATAATCTTTAATGTGAGGTGAGATAAGAAATCAAAAAAATTTAATCATGGGAAATAATGTTCAGTATCATAAGTGATCATAACATGAACATATATTTATAATATTGATATATAAGAAAATAATACCCAATATATATTAGATTGTAAAACATTAGTCATGGTATATTACATTTCATAACATAAAAATTTTATAAAGATTGTGCGAAGAATGAGTTAATTACCATAATCCATGATACAACTAAATAGTCATAATAATAATTACAAGCCCGTAGAATAAATATATGAATATGGACACAATGTGAAATATTTAATGTACGACCACAATTTATGTTTTGATAAAATCCATTTATGTAAAAAAAAATAGAATTATATACACACATAATTATCCAAAGATAAATTAATTATTAACCAATTCATTGGTTGGTCATATAGGACCCCACTTATCATGATCCATACATATGAGTGATACATGAAATTAATAATTCATTATATCATAAATAAAATATGGAAATAAAATATTTATAACATATCTTTCAAATGAAATTACATAAATATATCATTTATAACCTCATAAATAATTATAACATGATAAACTAATGGAAAATAAATCTTTTTCAAATGATATCTTGTAACTTTCTAGGTAAATACCTGTAAAATTAAAATTATGAGTTATATGGTATTTATACCATATAGATAATAGTTTTATTCTTAATATAAAAATTTCTAAAATAAATCATTATATGAAATCTAGGAGAACCAACATCAATCAATGGGATGAAATATAGAGTATTCATAATTCAAACGCATTTTCAGAAACATCTTAAACATTTATTCCTTATGAAAAAAAATTCCATTAAGGGATTGACACTAGAATAATCCAAAAAAATAGTACAGTGTAATTTATTATCAAATTGAAGTGATTATGTTTACTTGTAACTACATATTTTTTAGATAAATAGTAATATAAAATGGAAATAATATAAGAGTTTTTTTTTGAAAAAAAAAACATTTCTAAATAAGAGGAGGTTTTGAGACACACTCACAATTTTATCACAATAGTGTAATGAGGAAAATATGGAAATAATTTAATTTTAAAAAATAAACAACAATAATATATAATTTAAAATATTTAAATGGACACAAATATTAATGTGGAGTAGAATATATGAAAAATAATTTTTGAAGGATGGAAACCCCTTTTCAATATTTTGCAATAACATTGTTTGAAACTGAAAACATAAAAAGTGTTACAAAAAAGGATTTAAAAAAATAGTATGTGATATATGATGTTCATAGGATATAACAAATATTTAGTATTCTAATTATATTAGAAAACATTGATAGGAATATAAAATATATACATGGTTCCACTTAATTTTCATCAATGTTATTTATTTAAATTAAATAGTCACTTTCCACTAAAGAGAAATATAATATACCATGAAATAAAATATTACTTTGTAAGAAACAAATATTGGGGGAATGAGATCATGTTAAATTATTTTAACACACTAAATGGAGTTGAGTTAAGAAAAAACTATACAATATTGGTATTGTTTCATTCAAAATAAATTTGAAAAAATTAACAGAATATTACTCTTAAAATCTAATTAATTTTGATACTATGGTAGAATGTACTCATTAGGTATAAATAATTACATTTTAAATATATCATCATTAAAATAATTAATTATGTCTTTCGAAATTAAATTTTACTCCCAAAACCCCATACCATAATTCTAGACATCAACTACAAACAGGAATATATATTATAAAAAAATATATATTAATATCATTTTCATAATATAGTTGATATCAATAACCATTTATAAGTAAAATATTTACTTATTAAATGAGTTTATATCTGTTAAATGTTTTCTATTTTTAAGATCGGGAGTTAGTATTATATATTGTTTGGAACTATATTCATAATAGAGGTGTTTTTAGTAAATTTTCCAATATGTTTCATCACTAATTAATTAGAAAAAAACTAAAATTATTTTTTATAAATATTTATGATGTTATAATTTCATTATATGGATTTTTTTTATGATACTAAAAATTGAATTAACTATGATCATGTTTTAGTGATTTCTAAATAAAATACATTGATGTCTTGATTACAACGTTTGATATTAAAGTTAACGATCCATACAAATATGAAAAACATTATTTACATTCATTTTCCTTATATAATTCATAATTATTATCTCATATTCATCCAGAATCTTATTTTAATGAACTATTCATGTAGGTGTTCTCCCAAACCCATACATCAACAAAAAATAATTGATAGTTGATTATGGGTTTGAAATTGGTTTCGTTTTTAATAATATATTTATTACAAAAGCATAATGAATTGGATTATACATTATTATAGAATTGAATCTAATTTGATGAGTTTTTAATTAAAAAAATAAACAAGATGAAAAAATGATATGATACATTGTTGAGGCTATTGTCCACATTTTCTATGGTAAATATTTTCATTTTCCAAGGAATTAGTGGGAATAAGAGTGGAATCTGATATAACTCTTAATAATAATAATAATAATAATATATCACAATTATTCTTCAATTTCATCCTAATAATTAGTGAAGAGATGTAGTGGTGAAAATGGAAGATGTCAGTTTGTTGTGGATATATTCCAAAAAAACTTACCATATATGTTAGTTTGTTTTTATAATAGGGTGGTAAGGAATAAATTACAATACCATAATATTTTATGTGTATTTCCACTGAAATGAATGTAAGGTATTCAATAGTTATCCTTCCAAGTAGCCTCTAGTCCAAAGGAATCATATTAAAGTAATCCATTATAGCATATCCATTAAATTGGTAAATATAACTAGATACAAGAAAATTATGGAAAAGGTATAATATAATTAATAGTAAATAATATATTAATTTTCAAAAAAACCATTTCTGATTCAAAATTTTTATTTATTTCATTTTTCACATGAATATTATAATTATTTTCTAAATTATTTAGAAAAATTTAATAAATAAACTAATTTAATTGTTTATATAATAATATTAAAATTATATATATCCAAATTTTTATAATATTTCTCAAAATATTTATTTTTCAATGAATATTGAAATATACCAATTTCTAAAACAAATTCATTTATTTTCAATAAAAGTCACTTTTTTAAATTTTATCATAATGTAAAATATGTATCCACTATTTATAAATAATATATTTAATTTAAAAAGAATCATCATTAGATTTCATTTTCATATAATTGCAATTTTTTTCTGAATACATATTTATTTTAATAAAGTTTTTATGCATGAAATTTTTTTATATGATTAAATTATATTAATATATATTAATTAATGGTTTAATTAAATATTTAGTTCAAATATTAAAAAATATATATAAATTTATTTTATTTTTTAAAATGGAAAGAAATGTAAGTGAGTTTTCTTTTATTCATGAAATTTCATATTTCTAAAGCATGTAATCGTTATGTTTTGTGCACTTATTTAAAAGTAAATGCTCATATTTATATAAATTTAATATGGAAAAACAAATTTTAATATTTTTAATCATAATAATTATAATACTTTAATTTTTTATCTTGATTTCTCTTTATTATAAATAGTAAACACAAAAAGAATTGATTAACATAGTTAATGTTCACAATGGGATTACTATAGTGGGTAAAACTAAGAGATATAGACTGGACATCCACCCAGAATTTTATACTATTTATTTAATGAATATATATCAACCTTATATTATTATATCATTCAAAACCTATCCATTTTTATCAAATTTCCTATGAATAGTACCATATATTAATGAAATATTTTATTGAATTTCATATATGTCCTTCCACTCACATATAATAGGTTACTGCTTCTCCTACCTTACTCAATAAATTTTTCCATTGTGAATAGAAAATCACAAAATAATAATCTTCCATGAATAATTTCCATCCTCCTATATCTAATGGAATTTACCTAGTACAAATCCTTCAAGGATAAATGTGTAATCCAATTAGGTCTCTCAATGAAGATGTTTATATCATAACCAAGATAATTCAATTTTGTTTTTCCATATACTTATTTGAAAAATTAATTATACACCAAAAATATGAATTTAGTATCATAGATATAATTAAATTTCATTTTCTTTATGGAGAACCAATTTACTACCAATTCTTAACCAAATGCAAGATAAAATTATTACTTTAGTGTACATGTGGACTACTCCCTCCACATAGAAAAATGATTCATTGTTCACCATTATCATTCATTTTTTATTTTTCTAATAGATTTAAAATTTATGTCTGAAATTAATATTACAATAGTGATTCTATACTGGTGAATTAATATTAACATTTTATTATTTTTATGAATCTAAAAATCGAAACATAACTCATGGTTATGTATAGTCTACTGACTCTAAATAGTGATGTAATTAATTTTTCATAACCGCGGTAAGTGAATGGTTATAAATATATATGATTTTAATATCATGATTAAAATTATATTCATATAAAAAACATGATAAATTTTATATGACCGTAATTGTTGAACCCAAACATACATTAAAAACAATGTAGTCAACAACATAAATAATGAATATAATTAAATATTGTTAATGAATTGTTAGTAAAATATTATATGTAAAACCTATATGTTATTATAAGTATTAATATGGTTCTTCTTATAATTATATTAAATTTATATTCATTATACTGGATATTAAAATTCATGGAATAAAGAAAAACTTGATGTAAGGGTTTCTCATCTCACTTTATTTCTTAGAGATATACAATATATTCACCACTTTTTTCCTTCATGTTGTGCATATAAATACCCATTTGACATGTTATATAAATAATATATATATATATGTCATTTAATGTCTTGTTTAATGTTATTCCTTTCGAGGAAGACACAATTCTAAATATACAAAAGTGGTAAATGTTTTAAGTCACAGACTCATTTTTTTCAAGGATTGGTTATACTTAAATTTATAATAATGAAATTGTATAATATATTTATTAAAATTAATATTTATTTTCTTCAACATTTTTTATTTATATATAATTAATATTTCAAATTTCATTTTCTTATCTTAATTTTTGAGGTGACAAAAAATATTATTTTAGAGGAAACCCTATTATGTTTTTTAACACTAGTCAGAAATTATTCAATCCACGTCTATATTTTCATTGAAATGTTTTTAAGAATTATTTTACAATTCAATAATGATTTTTTAATTTCAATATTTCATATTTCATATTTCTTTTAATAATCCATTAATAGAATACTCTTTTCATTTTCAAAAAAAGAACTTTTGAAATGTTGTCGAATATTTAAAGGGAATTTTATTTTAATGTAAAGTGTATTTACAATATTATATACCATCATGAATAAACTATTCCATGAAGATTCATTTATATATTTATATTCCTATTTTTAATGAGAAAAATATCCATAATATTTAGAAAATTTTTTGATTTTAATATTTTTATTTGAAATCAAAAATTCAATCTCTTAATGAAATGTTCTAGTGATATTATACAAGTGTTTTTTATCTATGACAACATACCTTGATGTTTCAAGTGATTTAGTTAGGATATGATACAATGTTACTATATTTACTATATTTATAGATGGTTGATATTTATGATGAATTAATATTTAGGAACCCCATTTTCATTCTATGGGTTATGCTTCGATGTAAATATTATTTTTTCACGATCATTTGTACCAAATATGAATGGATAATTATTTTATGATTGGTGGTTTTTTCATATACTAAGGGAGGATTTTTTGGGTTTTAAATCTATAATATTTTTACACAAATTATCCCTCTAATTCTTTGGTTGATGATTATGGAGTTGAGAATATCTTAAGAGAAGATGTTGACAATAAACTTGTAGGAGGCGATGGAGTTAACGAGATGGAAGATTAACCTATGAGAATGTTAGAAATGTCATGGTAAGAAATTCAATTATGTGAAATTTTACACAATGATAATATTCGGAGTTAACCTTTACTATGTAATTGAATATCAATACTTATTTGGATACCACAAACACAAGACATACTCTTATTTTATGTTATCATAGCTCGTGATTGATTTTTAATTAATCCACCCTCTTAAGTCTAATGTATATCAAATAATAAAGCATCATTCCATTATTCATGAGTAAATATATTTGACTTGTCTGGTATTATTATTGTGTGTTTTGATCACGATATTATACCGATAAACTTATCTTTCGATCACATTAGATCACAAATTTTTATCTATTATATTTACCCTTATTGAGCTACTCACCTCACCTTTTCTTAGATTTCCTCTCACTAGGTTATGTAGAATAGTTGTAATTATTACATGTGTAAGATAGTTGAATGTGGTGAATAAAATAATGGTACACGGTCTAGGTTTTTATATAAAATTAGTTTATTTATCAATGTTTTCAAAATACTTAGATCCTTTATAGTTCTTTGATGGATCATATTGATATGATAAAAGTATTATTTTAATATGATGGTATATTTATGTATAAAAAATTAGGGTTTCCATTGTAACATACAAGGTAAATAAAAAACATGAGATTTTTTAAATTTATTAATATTTTATAATTAAATATTAATTCTATATTATAGGCAATGCTATGTTAAATGGCGTACCTGATATGCAACAATGGGTTTCTTCGAAATCTTATGTTGCACACTAATAATATAATATTATTATTTTAAATGGTAGTTAACACCAAGACCTTGTATTAGAGGGAATGAACATAAATTACAAAAATATGATTATACATTTTTTTTAAATGTTTTTGCCTTTATCAAATAAAATTTAGAGGCATAAAATATGAAAAAAAAAATATTTTAAGCATGAATACTCTAATATTCACTAAAAGGTCAACTTACTTCCTTTTTAAGGGGAACCCTCATTAAATCTATTTATGGTCACTTTTATATGTTAAATTAGGAAAAATAAAATTCTAATTTATAATCGGGACATCAAAATTTACTCTGGGTAAAATTTTGGTATTTTTCTGATAAAATTCATTTTTTGATGAATAGTGAAAAATACTATATTTTAATTCAAAACTGCCTTTTAATCTAATTTATTTATACGGTTATATTATCTTTTTAATTGTTTTTAAATTGTAATTAGATTTTATTTTTACCATTTAATTCAATGGTGGTCATTGGAATTAATTTCACTTTGAAAATTTGACATAAACAAGTGTCAATCTTTTGACAAATATTGTTTGTTAAAGACATGCTATTTGTTTGGAAAATGGGAATTAATTTTAAATTATTTAATGAAACATTAATGATTTCAATTTTTTAATATACACATCAGTTTTTAATTTGTAATATCAAATATATCTTAGGCTGAATTTTTGGTATTTTTCGGAAAAAATTAAATTTTTGATGAATAGTGAAACCACTAAGTAGATGTAAAATAAACTGTTGTTTTCATTAAAATGAAATTTTAATGCTTTTTTGTTTTGAATATTGAAAATAGAACTTACATGGTTGTTATTAGTAAGTAAAATTTGGTTCAATAATATGAAAATAATACAAAATTACCTTAAAAGTTTTCATAAAATTATTGTATGAGTCATGTACAACCATGGGAATCCTTGGGGTGATTTTGGGACTCCATGGATCCACATGGGAGTGATAATGACACTTTAAAAAAATTAATTTAATGTAAAGACAAAAATACCACAAACAAATATCTTTTAGTAAATTATTTTTCTCATGGTGTCATATAAGTTATATTTTCGACTATAAATATTATTTCAAAAGATAATAAGATTTACTAAATCATTTTATGTGTTTTATTATCTTTACACATCAAATAAATAAAATTATTTTATGACAGAAAAATGATGTAGTATTTACCTCATTAATAAATGAATTAAAAAATAAGATTATAAATATTAAAATAACAACCAAAACCTTTCCAATTATTATTGGATAAATTTATTTCGACCATTATTGATCTTAAATTCTATCTTAATGTGTTTTTTTACCTTTAGAAAACAAAAATAATTTTATAATAAAATAATATTTTCACACTTTTCTAAAGAAACCATCCTCTCTCCCTTATAAAAACCCCCCACTTGTAACTCATTCCACACACCTCTCAAGCCCCTTGGCTCATCCAGCCCCTACCCAAATATTTTATAAATAGCCCTATATTCCTCCTAGAATCATTACCTTATACAGAAGTCACTTCAAGAAGTACTTTTGTTTCAAACTAAAGGGAGTTACCCAACTTAAAGGTAACAGTTTCTCTTAAATTCTTTTTTTTATTTTACTTCTCCTTCCCCTATACTCGTTTCATTCCATTATTTTATATCAAAAAATGTAACCTCAATATACTTGGAATTTGTTATGGTATGTATTAAAACTACAATTACACACACCTCCATCTAATGGGTAAATAACACACTGTTTCTGTGGTTGGCAAACTAACACCCCACGAAATGATGATTTTTCAATTATCACTTACCACCTCATATGGTAGAAATTATAATGAAATTGTATTTATATATGATATATATTATGTTTTTGATTTCTTTATTCCTTTGAATTTTTAATTTATAGCATACCTATATGGTTTTCAATATGAGTAAATGAGATAATTTTATTTAAGGAAGTGCGGACTACCACACCCTAAAAGTGATATTAACTTGTTCATACCATACGTGGGACATATTAAGGAAACTTTTATTGAATTTATATATGAAATTATATTGTTATTATAATATAACTATGTATAATTATGTTTTCATTCTATTAAAATACGAAATATAAATGAAATTAGTGTTCTTGTGTACGTACGGCTTACAATCTCCATGAACAGTGCATTTCATTTCATATCTCCAAATGTTATATACTATTATAAATACATATATATACACTGGATATATATTATATATATGATATCTAAATAATTAATATAAATCAGGAGATAATGGGATATTGATCGCATGGACAACTTGTAATTATAAGGTGTTCATTTTTTACTCAGGTACCAAATATTGACAAAACCACCATTATTAACTTAAATGATTACATATTTTTTATAATATAAAAATAAGTGATATAAAAGTAATAATGAACTTGATAAAGGGTTATTAATCAAATATAAATTAACTTAGGTTTATTATTCAAGAATAATAAGGAATGAAAATGTCATTTCTGACACGAGGTAATGGATTTCTTATTTCACTTTTAATTTTGTGAGATTTCCATTGATTGCCACATATTTATTGCATGTGGTGTATTATGTAAAAAATTTATATATATATTATCACAATTATATTTATATTCATTTTATTTTTTGATTCATTTGGAGGTTATTAACTTTTTTTCATACAACTCGATTGATTACAACGTGGTAAGGTGTTTTCATCTCACTTTTTATTTTCGTGAGATTCAGGCTATATTTACCACTATTTCTTTTTTTGTGGTGGATGTACGTGCCTTGATTTTATTATTTATGTAATATAATTTAATTTATGGGTATTTACAACTTCATTGTATCATTCTTCTTTCATGGGGTGTATGTTACATAAGTTACCAAATTTATAAGGGAACCTTTTCACCCTCCTCTTTGTAAAAGACTTCTTTTTGTTATGTCTTTTAATTTAAATCTTATTATGTTGGTATATGCTCTTATATATCCTTATTGATGTAAATTTTATGTCCAAGTAATGATATACCCATTTTATCTCATAAACTCATTTTCTAAATTTTAATGTGACGTCGTTAGGCTGTCGAATTTCTGTAAGGGAAGTTCTTAACCCAATTTCAATTCTTTGAGTTAAACTTCTACGTGTTGATAATGTTGTGATATGAATATGTGTGAATGACCTATTTTTGTTTAACACTGAATATCCAATCATATTGAGTGTATTTATATTTTTCACACATAACTATATAATTAATTTATCCTTAATCTAAGGATACCGTGTTTATAAGGGATTTTGTCTCAATTTACTTTCCAATAAGACTTCATTATTGTTATGATCAAATTCACTTTTATATGGTCTATACACAGTCATTTGGAATATTATATCATGAATAACTTTATTATCATGATATTATAACGTTTTTATTAAATGTTATTCCTCAATTATTTTTATTGAAGCATCTCTTGTTGGGTTAAGAACTCTTTAACTAAAATATTATTTTAAAGATTTATTCTTATAAATATTTCTCATTAATGTCCATGTTTTTTAAAATGTTTTTTTGGATTTATTTATTTATATGGACATTAATGTTTTCAAATGATAATTCATTTAAATTTTTCAAGGTGGTATGGGACACTTTGATTCCAAAATCTCTTTATTAAATGTTTTAAATAGTTTTAAAAATGGTATGATAAAGCATTGATTATGTCTATATATTGAAATGATATGTTGTGATTGCAATGTAGAAATGATATATTTCCTTTATACACGTTTTAAGTGTTGTGAATATGTTATGGTTATTGGGAATTGTTTACATATATGGGTGGTTTCATGATAAACTAAGTGCGGTTGATCCCAAGATAGCTCTCCAATCCATTGGGTAACGTGACGGGGGTAAAAGTTAATTTTTCTCCTATATGATTTAGGGAATATACTGTGAAGGGTATTCCAAATGTGACTCCCTATGAAGATGTGATAGTTATAATGTAAGTATGATATGAATGCCATAGGTTACCTTTATGTTTTATGATTTTTTTGTGTTATTCATAAATATTATGATTTCATAAGGTATGTTATGATTGAAAAGTTTGGTTTCATTGATTTGTATTTATTGATGGGATAATGTTTTAATTGCTTATTTTATAACCTTAACTGATCTTTTTCTTCTCATCCCATGTTTCTTTAATGTTTTTCACAGGACTTAATGATGAATATGGTCAAGGATGGGATCATGGAAAAGTCATGCTATCTAAAACATGGAACTAGACATGTTTTTTTAAAAGTTTTTATTATATGAAAAAAATGGATATTGAGTATTAGTGTCTAAATGAAATATTCAAGTTGTTATGTAATACTTATGAACTAATTCTCGAAAACTCTAAACCTGAAAAGATCATCAATGTGAATTCTTGACATAATTCAAGATTATGTAATGTTTAAGGATGGGTACTTATACCTATAATTGGTATCCAACTAAGGTAAGGAAAGTATTGTTGTTTTAACATAAATATTTCCCGGACTAGATACTACAAGTGGATGTGATTTTGGTTAGGAAGAATATATGTTTAATAACCATAATAATATTTGGTTGAGTATATCTCTATCCTCATTGGATAGAATATTGAAAGGGTCCTTATTCAACACTTGGTTTGACACTCATAGGGTATTTTCATAGGTAAATTACCACATTAATTAGGATCCATTATGAAGGATTAGGATATATGTTAACCAATTATTTTGTATTTCAAATGTAATATTTATAGATTCAAAATAAGGTTCTGTGATTAAGTTATCCTATTAATTATTTTCATTATTAATCACTCTGAATGATGATTCATTATTCTCTTGATGACCATTTTTCATTGAAAAAGGGATTGGATATATATTGATAGGGATGAGGTGTTTATCATTATGATCATATATCGAATTAACCTAATTTATCGGAGATTCATGGATTTATAAATATATATATATAAGGAAAAGTTTTATTTAATGTTAATTCATATCCTTAAGGTTTACAAGTCTAATTAGCAGTAAAATCACCTAATGTTTCAATGATCCCATATCAAGTCTATAATTAATGTTTGATTTCTATGTATAGAATTATTTTCTATGTTAATATTCATAATTAACCCATAGTAAAATATGATATGATTTCCATCATAGATTGGATTTCATTATATTAACCACATAAAAAAAATTTAGAAGGGGAATAGATATTTGATATTCCAAACAAACATATGATTGTTTGTTGTTGTGATGTTAAATGTAAAAATTTAATGGAAATTATATCCATTTTTTGGGACTTGATTCATATTCAGTGGAGTTGTTTATCGTATATGGTTATGGAGGAAACATTTTGTATTGTATGGGATATTTTTATGACTTTATAGAATAATTTTCTAGTCTTCCTCTATGTTATGATATTAAGTTTCCAATATAACTCATACATAGTTGTGCACTAGTTTCATTGCATATATATAAAATGAACCTGATTGAATTTTATAATCTGAAGAAGTCACACATATAAAATCGTTATATGGCATTCATAAGGCCAACTGAATCCCCTTGGGATACAACTGTAATATATTATGATAATAAATATATATCTATAGTAATCTATATTAATTATAAGGATATAATAAAGATTAATACCCATAATATGTTTCATATTCCTAATAATGTTTTTAACTATTTTGGGGAGCTCAATATTTTTAGAAGAACAATCAGTAATATCAAAATTATAAATTGAGGGTCAAAACTAATGGCATGCCTAATACAACCTTCCAATAGAGGTATGTTAACTATGAATTTTTATTAATTACATTTTTATAAGAATTACCACACTATATTAATAGATATAATGATAGTTTCTCTAGATATTAACAATATCAATCTATGTTATTCTATATATATAATATTCTTATATATTCCATTAGAAACAAATATCACGAATAACACTTTAGGATTTCACTAATTTTAAAATGGAAGGGTAGGTTTTATGAAAAAAATACCAATAAATGATTTTTTCTAGAGTATGTTTCATTTTTTGTTGAAAAATTAACATGTGACTATATATTAAGGTATCTATTAAATATTGATGTTATTCAAAATTGGCCTTGTACAACCACTGTTTATTTGATCACTAGATATATTATATTAGATGGATATTATTAATTATTTTTGAATTGTTTTTCATGGATATATAATACACACATCAAGTTAACTCAAAAGGGATTTATTATCCATTTTATAGTGAAATGTAATAAAAATTAAATGGAATAGAAATGAATTTTGGATAGTGAACTTGTACTCAAACTATCTTATGGTAGAGATGAGTTTTTTAATTATAATTATATATTGAATGAAGAGTTGATAAATTTTCTCATGAAAAAAATGATATGGTGATAGTTTATTCTCCACAATAATTAAGGACTTGTGAGAAATATAATATAAAACATGATTGGTAGTTAGCATCTATAACCTTTGATTTTATAATATGGTTTCATTATATATATAGAGAAAGGGGTGTCACATATACTAATAGTAAAATTTTATTTCATATTTTAACCCATAAAGAGATGAATAATCACCCTAGATAGTGGTTATAATTTATTAATGATTATGAATACTCAATAAATTAATATCATATGAGAGAAAATGTGTTGGATCATTCCATGAGTCAAAAGGGCCATACTAGTTTATCTAAAATGAAGATAAAAAATTATCTAATCTTTTTTATTTCCAAAATATGGACCATGAAATCATGAATGAACATTAGAAATATTATATTTCCCAAACTAACATTCTACCATCTATCTATGTAAAGATTAAAGTGTTGTAAATAAAGGATATAAAGCTGCTACGGAAAGTGAAAAATGTTCCAGATATCAAATTTAATTATGATGTATTATAAGGTTTAAGAACCATTTATATGTCATAAAAATTATACAACTAAATAGGTATCTTTTTAAAGAAGATTATAGCTTTTAATTAATTATTTACCTTAGATATATAATGATGTATAGAGATCTGAAAGATTATTTATTGTCAGAAAAATTGAATATATATATTACAATGTATATATCTTACTTCTTGGTTGGTTATAAAGTTATAGATGATACATAGAATTATATGGGGATTCTAAAACCACTAACCATAAATTAATAGAAATAGGAATACAAAATTCTAGATGTAGTCATCAAACACCCCAAAATAAATAATGTTCATATTGTGATTTGGGTTATAGTCAATTACAATACAAAGTCAGCACACATCATTAATATCATAAATTTATTTCTCTCTTGATCAAAATTCTGTGATATGTTTTCCGTCAGTGTCAATATTTCCAGAAGTACCACATTTTGTTATATTTTATCATGATCATAGGTTTATGTTTATGTTCTGGAATTTTCATCAACAATATCTAGATATAGATTTCTATTTCAGTAACACCTATCATCCTCTAAAAAGTACTTAGTTTGGGAGAAATATTAAAACAATATAGGATATGCTTATATGTTATCATGTTTATTTTTTTTGGTACTTCGGGAAACACCATTCCCCAATCAAAATATCTTATAATAACAACATTCACATGAACATTCATATGACTCATTGTGAAGAAAATTATGGAATGAACTGTAGAACTATGAAATTTTTCGATAATGTTTGAAAAACATTGATTTTGGGACCGGAGATAGAGGAAGAAATGATAGAAAAATAAGGAGTTATTTAGAATCACATCAAGGGATCTCTGAGTTGAAAAAAGTTTTTTTCTAATAGATTTAAAAGATATATTGAATCTAATTTTGGTGAGAAGGTTTTCCTAATTTTTTTAATGGAATATGGTTATATTTGGAATGATGGGAAACCAATGACTCATATATATTAGTCCCATTTATATTATTAATAATTTTTAGAAGGAATCGAATCTCTTAGAACTCCCACCAATCCTTTCTCGTGTTTTTTAGGATGTGTTTGATGTGTCTTTCTTGAGTAAGTACATACATGAACCATCACTTGTTCTGAACTCAAAGGTTATGCATATGTTTATACCAAACACCTCATATGTATTTAAATCAAAGGTTATACAACTATATCATGATCACTACAATGGATTATAATTTTTATAAGTCATGGATTATGTTGATATAGAACTATGGAAAAATACTACTCACCAACTTTGATTTCATTGGAGAAATCATAAATTTGAAAATTTTATATGGGAACCTATATATCTGATTAAAAATAGATATCATCGTGTATTTTTATTATTGTGATGGAATACCAAGGAATATTCATTTTATGGTAGGGTGTAATGTGAAACCATGATATTTTATATGTTTTTCCAGTGATGTAAACATGGTGTATTAAATATCTAACCTTGCATGAATCTTTATGTATAAATGAATTGAAATAATAATATCCCTTATAATCAAGTCATTAGATTTTAAAGAATTTATATAAATAACCACATTATGAAAAATAATTAAATATTTTTAAAATAAATAAACTATTTTTATTAATTTATAATTAATAATACCCAATTTTTAGTAAATGCAGTTTAAACTTCAAAATTATGTTTTCTTAAAAAAATTCATATTGTGTGTGAACATAATAATTAATTTATAATTTTTTTAAATTTTACTTGAATTTATTCCTATCATTTTTGAAATCACCATGTCAAGATTTCCTTCGGGTGATTTTTAAAATTATTTTGAAATGATTTATTTTTTAGTGACTAATGAAATATAACTATTTTGTAAAAAACATTAATTTTATTAAAATTAAAATACCATTTATGTTTTTAAATTTATCATAAATTAATTTAATTATAATTTTATTTTATTTAATATAATAAATTATGTTATAATCATTATTATAGGTTGTTTTTATATATGTTTATTTTTTGGAAGAAAAAAATTTCTAAATAAAACTATTTTTTTCTTGTAATGACTTTTTATCTAATTAAATTATGTAAATAAAAATTTATTAATGGTTTTACAAAATAAAACATTATATGTTCAATAACATATTTTAACAATAATTTTTTCATTTTCACATGGAAAGGAATGTAAATAAGTTATGTGTTATTCTTAAAAACTCAATTTCATAAAGCAAACTTTAATTGTAGTATGTGTGGTTATTCGAAATTAAAATATAGAAAAAAATGTATTAAATATTTTAAATTTTATTCTATAGTCAAAATTATCATAATATGTAACATTTAATAGGGTCAAAAGTATTTTTCAATATAGTTGATAGTAAAAATAGTTAAAAAAAATTACCATAGATAAGGTTAAAACGGCTTAATCATTGGTCAAACCAGTGACCAAGAGTATAATTTACACCCAAAATGTTTAATTTTTATTAGATTAATATATTTTTATCATATCTTATCTAAACATACATTCCATATCCATTAAAACTTTCATTCTCATATATCTGACCACATATCATTAATATCTTTTAAGATTTCCCAAATTTTTCCCTCCCATCACTTATAAAAGGGAACCACTTATCCACCCTCATTTATACAATTTTAGTATTAAATATAAGAAAACAGTTTCTATAAATCATTACTTGAAATATTATATTCATCCTATATCTTTTTTTATCCTTCTATGACCAATCCTTCAAGGAATAATGTGTAACCCAAATCCTCTATCTCAAAGAAGAGGTATATATCTTAACCAAGATCATTCAATTTTTATTATTCTTATACATCATATAATGATTTTGTGCCCAAAATTTTTTAAAAATAGTATCATATATATAATTAGTCATTATTTTTATCTTGAAAAACCCATTTACCAACTCTTCAAACTAAAATGGGAGATGATAGTGTCGCTCATGTATTTATGTAAACTTATACTCCCATGATGAGATAAGTTTCATTTTCTAACAGCATCATTAATGATTAGTTATTTTGATAATTTTAATTTTCATTATATGATATTTACAGTATAATAGTAATTACATAATGGTTAATTTATATTTTCCTTTCTTTTATTCAATACATCGAAAAATGGAAATGAAACCCATGTACACGTACGGACTTCCATCTCCACAATAAGATATGATTAATGATTCATAAAAAAATTAGATTATTTTTCATAAATATTTATATAAATAACATATATTATATTAATATCAAAAATTATATTATTTGGATGAATAAAATAGAATGAATGTTCACATACTATAACTAATAAACAAAAACATACACGAAAAATGATGTAGTTAACAGCAAAAAACGATGATGATAATGAAAGATTGTGAATAAAGGGGAGATAAGATATTATAATTAAACATATTATAATATTTTATTTATGATTATACTTATCAAATAATATTATAGTAAATTTAATTTTTTTATATAGGACGTTGGATTTATTACAATGAATGAGAGACTTGAGGTGAGGGTTTCTCACATCACTTTTATTTACATGAGACAAACACCTTATTAACCACTTGTTTCATTTATGTGTTTTATATATTACTAATTTTATGTGATATAACATGATTATATTTAAATATTTTTTTATTTAATTAATAAATTTAGTTTATTCCATTCATGGTTGTAATTATTCTAATGCTACCAAAATCAGTCAAGGTTTTATGTTACAATAAAGATTATTAGATGGATTATTTTTATTAAATTTATGACAATAAAATTGTATCATCAATCTTATATAAATCTTCTTCATTTTATTATCCTCATGTTAGTTTCAAATATTTCACTTTTTCCCTTCCATTTTTATTTCATTATGTGCTCAATAGGCAAAATGATTTTTTTAAAAGGAAAACTGACCTTGTTTTTCTCTTCAGTAGAGAAGCATTAATCACATGCCATTATAATATAAAAACCCCTTAATGATTTTAATTATCTATAATGATTTATTAACACAATTGTTAAAAAAATTCTAAATTTTTATAATAAATATTTAATGTAGTATTTTTTTTCTTTTTATTAAGGAATTCATTTATCATTTAATAAAAAACAGGAAATGAGATTTATTTTAACATACACCATTTAAATGGATTCACTTGAAATCATGAATAAACTATTCATTGAATCATAATTATTAATTTTCGTAAGATATATTAAAAGAAAATTATTCCATTAATATTTTTTAAATTTTTTAATAAGTTATTTTAAAATTATAATGTTATTTTCCTCAACAAATGTTATAATGTGTTTTATGGTATTATCTATCTATAAAAATATCTCTCCATATTTAATTTTACTTTTTTGGATATGGTATAGTGTTACCATAACTATTATGTTTGTGGAAGGTTTATGTTTATAATAATTAAATGTTTAAGAAATCTTTTTTCTTTCATTATTTGAATCATTGATGTTATTATAATTATTTTCATTATCATGTGGAAAACATATTTTTGGAGTGTAATAATGCGATGGATGGTTCAATTATTAGCCAAGGACTTATGTTTATCTAAAAAACTTGGAATCGATGCGTATTTTATATCTTTCTAATTCATTAATTAATGAAGAAATATTCAAGAGACTCTTAAGAGATGTTGTATTTGATAAACTCCATTTAGATGATAAAATTAACTAGATTGTCATTACTCTTAGTAAAATGATATAAATAATCTGGTAGGAATTTCAATTTTAGTTCTTTCTTCATAACTATAATATTGGGATTGAACCAATATTAGGGAAGTTATTTTCAATGAATACACGAATTCATAAGATTTATGACTTATTCCTATGTTATGTTATCATGGCTCGTTATTGATTATTGATGTGTCCACAATTTTATGCCTTATTTATTTTGATTAAAAAACCTTATTCGATAATTTGTGTGTAATGATCCATGAATGATTGAGTAAGATTATTTTAAATTTTGATATTGATCCCATAACTTTATTATTATCTTATTCTCATATATGATCATTGATTGAAATTTCTTGTATTTATTTTTCTAGATTATCTTATATATCCCTTTCTAATACCTCCTTTCTCCAGGTTGTGATGAATGGTTTTATTAATGATATGACTAAAATGGTTTATTTTTTTTGGAAAATAATGTAAAATTATGTAGATTATTTATGTACCATTTTTTATATATCTATTTCGCAAAGATAATAAAACATTATGATTATGTAATGGATAGTTTTGATGTGTACTCTTCCAATAAGATTTATTATATATAGATGAATGTTTATATAATCTATATAAATAAAAGTTTTTATATTTATATAATAATATTATAGTATTATAATGATACCTAGTTTATTATATTAATTCGGATATAAATGGATTTTTAAAGATTAAAAGGTTAAGGATTAAGTAATACTCACATTGGGACCTTAAAATATCACTTCAAAGTATCCTTGTAAATGAAGGGATTAGGATTAAATTTATTATCTAGTGGAATTATGAATTATAATATAATTCTTGGAAATGTAAATTTTTCATGGTTTCAAGGAAATTTATATGGGAATGTAGAGAATTGACATAGTGGAATTTATCCCCTTTTATAAGTGAATAATAGGAAAATTTTGTGAATACATATTACATTTCAATAATGGAATGACACTATTTAATTGTCAATGTTTCCAAAGGTGAGATGTAATGGTGCTTGATTTGATTTTGGGCCGAAACATAGAATTTAAAAACATGGTTTCCAGATGAGTGAATTAATTTTTTCATTGATTTTATAATTTATATTTTTCTTATTACATTATAGTTATTTCTCACTAATGTAATGAATGATTTGATAAAATTACAAAATATCTCATCCTACCAAATATTTATTCATTGAATATAAATTTAATAACATTATTATTTAATTTGAAATGTAAATAATATAAAATTAGTATATAAAATATAGCATTTAATATATCAAAGAAATATTTTCCTGAAATATAGATTCTTTTTCCATTAAGTGTTGATAATTTTATAATATATTAATTATAAATTAAATAAGATATAAAATAATTGTATATATGACTAAAAATATTATAATATCCATTACTAAAATATGTCAATATAACTTATTTGGTATAAATTTTTCAACATTAGTGAAACAATGACTTCAATATAACAGTTTCACTATTGCATTATAATTTAAGTTGATATTAGTTAACATATTTTTATGACTAAAAATGAAATAGAAATTTTAATATAACCGGAAAATTTTAAGTAAAATATGAAATATATTTCATTAGATTTAATTTATACATGATATAAAAATAATTTTTATTAAAAGTGAATAAAAATAGTTTTTAGAGTGAAATATTGCTTATGTTTATGAAATTTTAATAATGAGTTGTATAAAATTAACATATTAGTTTTTAATGATTTAATTTAAATTATATATTTATATTTTATAAAAAATTTAATTCATAGTTTTAATATAATTACTTCATAAAATTTTATTTATTATAAAAATTAGTATTTTTCACCATTATCCTGAAAATAAACTATATTTGAAAAATATAAATTATTCAACCAATGATAATTTTGTAGTTATTAATTCAAAAATAAATATCAATTTTAAAAAATATTGTTCTAAAATTAATTAATTTATATTTTAAATTAAAATATAATATATAATGAAATATATATATTATTGAAAAAATTCCATTAAAAATATAAATATACTAATTATTAAGTTATATTACCTTGTAATAGATTAATTACCATTTGATTACTTAAGTTTTTTTACAATTAATTTTAATTGATAATATTCATCTAATATTCCACAAATTTTTTTTATATTTGTTTATTCATGAATAATAAAATTGATTCAAAGATTATTTAAATAAAAATATATTCCAATATCGTGGTCAGTTTTAAAGTAGATAATTATATAGTGTTAAAATTGTGAATTAAGTTAAAATTTAATGTTAACACTTTGATTATGACTTTAATTAATAAGAAAAATATAATACTAAATGATCTTAGGAATATGTTGTAAAAAATTATTTATAACCTTCAATTAGAAGATGAAAAAATATTTTGGGAATTGAACCAAAGGTTATAATGTCATAACCATGGACTTTAATTATACTATAATAGTAGGTATGTTCATTATTCTAGATTAAAATACTATTTCCTTAAAAATATTAAGATTATATCTATAAATGATCCATCTATTGATATTTTCTTGTAATATTATATTAATAATAAATTTCACATAACACAAAACTTTTCACCTCCCTTGTAAATTCAAAACACTATAACCTAAAAATTTCACTATTATATGGAGAAAATAAAATTTCCCACCAGTATATATGTATTATGATTTATATTGGGATTGGGATAATATATATAATGTTAATAGTAAACTATTATCCAATAAATAAAACCTTAAGATGAGTTCGTCCCCATATTATTGACTAAAGAAGTCATCTATTAATTGTACTTGTTTTTTTCTAAGATAATCACAATCAAGAAATATATTACTTGACCCATATTTATTATTGATAAATAGGTCTAGGGTAACATATAAAAAAGAACTAGGGTGTTTGAAACCAATTTCCATATTTTTATATAGTAGTTTCTTCACTCCTAAGGGTTAATATGATCCATTCTATGTGAAGTATTTCATATGGGAAGTTCTCAAAGTATATGTTTTATATATAACTCACCATATCTATCAAAATAATGTCAATATAACTCTTAACTTAATATATTATTATATTCCCTTGAAATTTCTATTTCCTCAATAATAATCATTTCAATGAACTCAATTATTTTATTTATATGTGTTTGATCATAATGAAATAAAATTTTATTGAGGAAGTTGATAAATATGATATTCTTCATTCTCTATGCACTAATATAAAATATGATATATTGAGATATATAAGGTGATTTACCTCTCCTTGATGTTTATATTGAATTAATATAAATACTATTAATTTATACCTAGTAATGAATCAAATAATATGAATGGGAGTATAAAAAATTGTTTAGAGATTCTTCAAACAAATATTAATGAGGGAGTTATATAGATGAGACCAATGAATTTCCCCACTATTTTTTTATCACTAAAAATTAAATCTAAATTTCTTGTGACCATGTCATTTCAAATACACTTGCAAAATATGAAATTATTTATACAACTATAATAAAAAAAATTAGAAATTTATTCATGGATAATAATCATAACTGCATTAATTGTATTTTACTTTAAATTTTTTACTAAAACCAATTGTTTTTTATATATAATAAAAAAAATATTAATAAGATAAAATTAATATTTCTTTTAAATATGGAGTGTTAACCCTATGATTACTTATCCTTTGGTATCTTATATCCACACATGATTCATTCAATACAACATTAATTTAATTTACTTAGGCCTTGGTTAAATTTCCATTTATATTATACATTATCGTCTAATCCAAAAAAATATCTAGGAAATAAACTATAAGAAGTAATCATCTCATTAAAATAATATTATATAATTTTAAACAAAAACTTAAATAAATAAAGTTTTATAAATCAAGAATTATATTTTCTTTTTGATACATGAAATAGATTAATGCATTTTTAATAAACTCTATGGTTTTAAGTTTAATATTTATAATTAGAAATATATTTAATCACACATCTATAACTACATGTAATAACCTATAGGACTAAATAAACAGTAGTTAAGCTTTAAAGGATAGTGAGGGGTGAAAAAAATTTTACAAGTAGATCATAATAATCCAAATATATATAGAACTATAGGTGAATAATTTCAAATAGAAAGCATAAGGAAAACATAAATCATTGAAACATGGAATTATATAACATTAATCATGTATATGTGACTAAGAAATTAATTAATACAATATATATTCAATTAAACTATTTCAATAACCTAACGTAGTCTTCTAGGCACGCTATAGATGCAATATAAAAGGTATCTCATGAGATAAAAAAATACCAGTTTATTAGGGGGTTGTATAATATCTTCCCCAAAAATAGAATCATAAAATATAAATGCATATCTTTACAATTTAAATTTAAATCATACATATATCATATAAATGAGAAAAAATGAAAAAGAAATGCATTAAAAATTTATGACTCAAAGAATATCCAAATGAAATATCATGGGGATTCCTAATAATAGTATGTATTTTATAATTTTAAACACTTGTAATTGAATAATGTCACATAATATATGATGACATAGCTCGTGTGTTTTGAAAAACATAAGAATATAGTGTATAAGTAGATGAGGTGATAAATCCCTTAGATGTTATTTTTATAGTTTTTCAAAGAAACATTAAGGAGATACCAAGAAAAATATTCCTTAAATTAATGTGATTTTTAAGATATAATTCTTCATAAAATTCATTCAAAGTGTGATATTTGAAATAAAATAATAAATATAGTAGCTCTATTGAATTGGGATTTTTATTGAAGAATCAATTGGGAATGGAAAATAAAAAAATGAATGTAAATTTAAATGAAATAAAAAAACATAGATTATATGAAAGGATTATATATATATAACATATAAGAAGAATCTAACAACAATAGATATTTAATGATATATTAATCAAGGGAGAATATAACCTAAATAAATGAAAGTGTGTGAATGGAACTAGTTGTGTTTATTCTAGAATTAGCTTACTATGTACACCTAACAACTAGAATAGTGGTATTAAAAACATTAAATAATTGTTTTAAAACATTTATTTTTTTAATTTTTTGTTATTTATTAAATTCAATAAGATTATTTGATTAAAACATTATGTCCATGTACATTTTCTTGGGGATTATTTTTTTGTCACTCTAGGGTTGCGTCGATATATCTGTAATTATCATAGTTTACATTCAAATTATTAATAACTGAAGTGTAATTATATGACTATCACATCTCTATATATATTCAAAATGGTTCAAAATATCAAAAGGTGTTCCAATAAATACATGATTCAATTAGTATAAGAGTTACTATATAGTAGTGTCTTTATTTAGGTTGATTTACCATATATAAAGAAATGATGTTGGTGTATTTAGTTTTTCAATTAATTGAACATTCATCCATATAAATTTCAATAGAATATCAATTTTCATTTAATATTTAACAATAAAATTATTTATCTTAACCATATGTAAGGAAATTAATTGTTTTTAAAAAAATTAAACTATTAAGTGGTAATGCTGACAGTCAATGGATGTTTGTTTGAAAATAGATTTTATATTGAATTTATAGTTTCTAAATTTTTAATATAGATTATTAATCAGGATTTATTTTAAATTATTTTTCTATTATTATACATTCTTCACTTATTAAAACAAGTAATGGATATAGTGATGAAAAATGAAATATATCATCCATGATTGTGGAGAACCAACAATATTATGGATGATGTCTTCATTTTAGAATACCTTTGAATGAGTGAGATAATGGATGCTTCATTAAAATAATATAAATTTATTATACTTATGGTTTAGATGTTATTATACAATGATGGATAGAAGAATTACCATCAAGGTTAAAGAATATGTAACATAATGTGTTTTATTGGGATTTTTATCCTCTTCCTATATACATCATCCATGTTAAACTACATGGGGTAAGCATGGGCATCGATTATCACAATGGTCGATGATTGGTACTATTGTATCTATTCTTTGTCATTGTTTCCAATGGATTGTTGGGTAAGGAAAAGTCTCTTTTTGGCACCAGAATCAGTGTGGAATGGTGCTCGGGTTCCCGGGGTGTTCGGTCCCCAATATCAATTTCAGGGAAGCTAGTATTTGTCCTTATTTTAGCGAAACAGTGTTGGTTAAGTTGACCCATGATTGTTTTAGTCTCATAAACATTAATATAGAGGCTGATAAATACGTTTTCACTACTTCTTCCTCAGGACTCTTCACGTCCAGTGATTTTCACCACATAGTCCAAGGAAATGTATTGAATGGCGAGTGGGACAAGATACTTTGGGTGAAAAATATTCCTACAAAATTAAATTTCTTTACCAAGTGGATGGGGAAAATAGAACACCCAACTAAGGATAATATTATTATGTGTCGTATTCAGATGGAATATTTGTGTGTGTGTTGTACTATGCACTGTGAGGAGTTCATTTCTCATCTATTCTTTAGCATTGAATGGCCCTATGAGGTGTGGAAGGTTCATGGTGAATTCACCATATTCCTATCAAAGGATGGGGATATCCATCCCTTCGTTCATAGATGGTTTCAATGCATAGGGTGATGAATACAAGAAATAGCGACCCATTTGGTGGGGAAGCATGTGGGGTTATGCTACTTATGGTAGGCACATAACAGTTCGAGGCATGAGGGAGTGGTGGTGACAACCAAAACTATAATCTTCTAGGCTAATAACTTATTGATTTATTTGAATAAAGTTGTGAGGCCCTCAAAGAATTCTCTTTCTATGAACATATTTCATGAAAGTGGTGGTGAGGTCTCTAGGTCCAGTAGTAGGAGGGGAGAATGGGTTTCCTGGCAGATGCTTGTTGTGGGTTTTGAGATGAACGTGGATGGTTCTTGTGTGTTGGGGTTTTCACATATATGTGTAGCAATGCGAGATAGTAATGGATTGGTCTACTTGGCATAGTCATCCAGATTTAGTATGGGGACATCCCTTCAAGAAGATGTTATGGAAATGCATATTGGTCTGAAGTTATGAAGGAAAAAGGGGTTAGAACATTTTCAAGAGATACAGACTCTGTGATTATCCACAGTTCCTTGATAAGGTATGGATAATAACCTTAGTCAATATATTACATTATCAAAAAATGAAAAAGGTTCCTCAATTGCAATGCTCATGTGCTTTATACCTGGAGGGAGGGGGACAAGGTTGTAGAATACCCAGCTTCAGTGGATTTTTTGAGCACAGTGTAGGTGTTTCATCACACCATAGGCAGCATCAAGGAAGAGGGGATCAAATATATTAAAGGTGGTGTGCTCGGGTGCATAATTTCGTGCCACCTTAGTCAGGGCCAGTGACCATGGGGGTGAGGGATTGGGGTTTTCTTGCTTCTTATATGTTTGTTTTCCTTTTGGTTTTTTCTCGCTATTAATAAAATAAAATGATGATACACATGGGATTAAAAAAATTGTATTTTGATGATATGAAATTAAAAAATGGATATATTATAAATAAATAATTCTTTTTAGGTTATTTTTAGCTGTAGATGCTAGACATGAGTAGAAATAAGGTAGTGTAAGAGTATTTATCTTGTTTTGAAATGGGTGTTTTTAATTAAATATTTGAATAAATTATTATTGATCCAAAGAGTGAAAAAAATTTAATCTCTAGTAACTTTCAAATATATTAAAAATAAATTATATACTAAAATAATAAATCTCATTTTATAAACCTCAAAAATAATTCATACATTGTTATGAAGTATGGTACTTATAATTTATTTTGTGTGCAACCTATGTACTCAAAAGGTTTATGGGCTAGGAAATCTCGATACAAATATTTATTAAAAAGTGTAGCAACCATAGATTCAAGAATTACAAGTGCTTTATCAAATTTTGGAATAAATCACACTATTCATTTAAATAAAAAAAAGCAAATTGTTATTCTGGAATCCGAAATGACACCCTTGAGCTCATCTCAATTTTTTGCCTTATTTGATTTTGCATGCTAACTTTATTAAATTCCATTTAAGTATGTGGAAATATTAGTTTTTGATTTCTAATTTCACGAATACATTTTATCTACAACAGGAGTACTCCACATGGAAACCATTGGATCTTATCTTCATGGATTCTACAACATGGGTTTTTTCCGACTCAATCCAAAGATGATCCATGTCATTGTTAACATCATGTTTAACAACAAGTATCATGAACCATAGTTAAGCCTCAAAATAAAATCTATTTCTAACACAATGAAAATAATATCCTTTATCAAAACTATAACAACTAAATATTCCACAATACACTTCATTATAAATAATTTAATAGCTTGTGAGGCACGCAACATCGAGTTCGTGTGCACCATGACCTATCAAACTAGTCATTTAAAAAGTGGTTATGAATATTATTAACCATATTATGAAATTGATATATATTTGTTTCCAAAACAGAATTCATTTTTGAATTGATAATATCAAAAGTAGAAATTGTTGAAATTTTTTCATTTTTCTGTAAAGTTTCAATTTTTGTTGAATAATGAGAAATATTTAATTCTTATAAAAACCAAAACTTCAATTTAAATAATTATTTTACAAAAAATTTATATAAAATTAACAATATATAAATAATACATATATTGAAAATTTTGATCAAATATGATCAAAATAATATTTGGTGAATTTTAAATTTTTGATTTTATAGACCATAATAAATTGTAAAAATTGTAATTAAAGGTATAATTTAAATTATAATAATATAATATTACCTTAAAACTTATATTAATTTCAATGTATAATTTTGTTTTCAATAAAAAGAAACCTTATTTTGAAAATGTGATATTTTTTATACCACTTGGTTTAGATTAGGATATTTATTACATTTTATTTAAAGAAGAGTTAAAATTTTCATATTTAAATTTTAATAACGATATCATTTTTAATATGAAGTTATAAAAGTGATATGGTCAACTAAAAAGTATTTTGAAATAAAAAATGTTTTTATATATAATTTTAATTTATATATAATTTTAATTTATTTGTAATTTTCATAAATAAATAATTAAATTAAATGGTAACAAAATAATGATGCGGAAATTGAATAGTTAAAAGAAGAATCAATTATATGATACTAAAAGTAATAAAATAAATATAATTCTACATAATTAATGACATAAAAGAATTTTATAGAGAAATTATACATTATAGTGATATATTTGAACATTTTTTTTGAATTTATCAAGGTGTTTGGATATTTTTAAAAATTAATATATTGAATAGTATCAAAATTGACATAAATGATACATTAAATTAAAAAGTATATTATTAAATGTAATAAAAATCAAGAATATATAATTTTTCACCAAATAACTAGGAAAATATTTAATATTTAACAAATTTTCAATGTTTATTTTGTTTGAAATTTTATTTTATTTTTATTAACACAACATTATAAAAAGATAAATAAACAAGGTAAGCGTTAAAATGGTTAATTGGGTGTTAAATCCCAAATATAAGGTTAATTTTGGGACCTAAACATCTCTAAATATAATATAATAAGATTATATCAACTCATCCTCATCTTAGAATCTAAATAACTCTCTTTGATGCTATTTTAAATAGAAAATCATTTTATTGTAATTTAATATTTATCAAGTTTCAAAAAGTGCACCCCCTCACTTAGAAAAGATCACATCTCTGTCTCTTTTATTCACACCTATAAATAATATTTCCTCATCCAACCCCTACATAGATAACCACCCATATTCCCTAAATTCATCCTATAGGCTATACATGTGGCAGAAATCCATTGTATGGAGTCCTTTTCTACAAATCAAAATCAGACGCTCAAATAAGAGGTTATTGTATTACCAATTCCATTAAATTTCGTTTATTCATATACTTCCTCATCCTAGGTTGTTTATATACTAATGTAATACATCTAGACACATATACATTTTGATATGGTATTGTGATAATCATACAACCATGTTCCTCCTAATATTCATCCTACAAATAACAATATTACCATGCATGTGTACGTACGTGATACAGCTTCCATGTAATTGTGTAATTTATTATTCAAAACAACTTAATTTATATAGGTATAATTATGAATATAATCTATATAAATAATTAATATAACATGATACCAATTTTTTATCATGAATATATCATCAAATTCTAAACCATTTTACGATAAAGGGAATGATATTGTTGCTCATACATATGTATAGTCTACCGTCTCCCTGACACGATGAGATTCATTTTCAAAATTAGCCATTCATGTATGATAATAATTTGTATATGGTGAGTAAAAATAATAACTATGAACTTTATATAATTATGGATATGAATAATCTACATCATATTCATAACAATCAAGATTTACACAATAAAACATTCATAGTAAAACAAAGCAGTTAACACTGAAAACAACGGTAATGTAGAAATAGATTTATCATAATGACATAATATGATCATATATGATATAATAAATATGGATATGGTTCATGCATAATTTAATAACATACTTAAACCATTATAAAAGAAGTTAAATCACCATTGACTAAGGAAAGTAAAAGGTAAGGGTTAATTTTTCAATCATAATATTATCTGAAATTTTTATACCTAAGTATCTACTGGGCCATATATATCATCCATGTCCATGTTTCCTAAAAATGTATTTCAAAATATAAATGAAAATTTTTTACGTAACCTTTTCCCATGTGTTGCTATTTATATAATGTTTGGAAAATAATCTTTCTATCATTACCAGAATGAGGTACTCTTTGTCCTATTAATAAAATTTAAGGAATGAATGTTTATAAAACTTATAGGGAAAAGTGAATACTTTTTTTCATTACAATTACATAACATTTTGATAATTACCTTAAAATCATACAAGGTAATTTTCAATATAAAATTTTCTTTAATAATTTATGAAGATTTAAATGATTTCAGAAAAATGTGTTATTTATATCAGAGTTTTTATGATTTTATTAGTCTATTTTAATCTATTTCAACATGCTTTGAGAAATTTTAGGCATAATTCGGGTTTATTTATTATGATACAATCTTCCATATAGTATTGGTGTCCTTATTATATGTTTGAAAATGGATATTATATTTTAATACCATTCATGGTTTATGGTTAAAGTATGGACATTTGGTAAGCTAGTTTTAATATGTGTGTTTATGTTATGTTTCACCCTTTTCATATAAGTAATGCATTAGGCATAGTATGTGATGTGTGAAGCCAGATATATCCTCTTTATGCATCTGTAGGTATCATTAGACAAACTAGTTTTTTTTTACTCATTTATGTATTATCTTGTCATGAGGCCATGACATTTTGGATTTGATGTCTGATATTATGCATTCCCGGATTATGAGATTATTTATTGATATTACATTTGATTATTTGACTAGTATAATATCCATGAAAATGTTTAAAATGAATTATTTGATTTACTCTTGCCATAATATGTTGATGATTAATTTTAAAAGTATTTTATTCTAGTTTAATACCCTTCCATAAAAGTTTATATATATTTATGATAACATCTACTCTATTGTTTATCCTAATTTAGTAAATGAGGCACCACTTTGTTATGATTCATTTTAACCTGGGATATAAAGAAGTACATTTTGACTAACCAGTTAAGATAATCACATGGATATTATTGTTTTCAAAGGATGCACTATGTTGTTTTAAATTTAAATATGTAATGTAAAACTTATGATTTTATCTAGTTATTCCAAGCCTACAAAAATTATTGGTCCTTCAGGAATTTTATTTCATATGATTGTTCCAATGTAATAAAATAAGTCACCAAATCTAGGTAACTAGGGCCAATGAGTTACAGTTTTTATCAAAGTATGTTTATTAACATTGGAAACTATATTTAGAAAAACATTAATTATGGGACATTAATCTAAGATTTCATTTGAGAGTAGGTATAGAAGAACATCATATAATTTTGAAAAATAAACATTATATATGTTTTAAAAGCTATAAATTCCTTATCTTTGTACTACAAGTGTAGTGGAACAGATGTTTATAAGAGAAAAATCTCCCACAAGTTGTTTCGGGCCTGTAATGGGGTAACATGGTACACAACAACAAACCATACTACGCACCTAGTTTGACACTGTAGGGGATATGTTTATGATAATTCACATATTATTTAAAAACCATAATAAAGAATTTATGAGATAATATATTCCCATGAAAACCATTTTTATGATTGAGGATTATATATGAATAAATGTACCAAAATATGTTTGGTATTTTACTATTTTTTGAATTATGAATTTTTATTCATAACCAAATCAAATGTAATCAATTGTTCAAAAATGGTTACTAGTGGAAGTAATGAAAATAAAACCAATGCATATAATATATGTATTAATTTCCCTCCTATGAAAGATAATGATAGTGGAGCTGGTGATAAAACTGGTACTGAACAACTTATTACTATACTGGGAAAACTGACTTGGGTTATGAATAATAACCATAGCTGTATAGAGCTACTTGATCCAAAACATATAGGATCTATGTTAGTTCCATTCATGAGACAACAACATCCTATATTAAATGGGACAAAAAATCCATTGGTAGTTATTAAATGGATGTGTTATTTAGAGAAAATATTTCATAATTTGGGGAGTATTGGAAGGGAAAAAGTTTTCAAGGTAGTCTATCATGTTTCAGGAGATACAGATTAATGGTGGTCATTAATTCAAAACACGAACAATTATAAAGAGGTAAAAAATATATAATAGAGCTAATTTAAGGATTTTTTACTAGAAAAATAATTTCCTCATGATCTATGAACGGATATGTAGAGGCAATTTCTATGTCTGAGGCTGAAGGAGGATGATAATGCTTCAAAGTCTGAATCTAACCTCACATGGTCAGCAAGGAAAGCATTAAACTACATATGCGAAATGTGATATAATATTGATCTATTATTTCATGGGTTAAAACAATTAATCTACTAGGAGTTGGTCTCACAATATTTATCATTGTATGAATATATAGTCTTATGTGTCATAAAGACAGAAAATTAATTATCTGAGTATTATTACTTTATAGTTATGAAATAGAGTAATAATTCCATTGAACACCCTATAAAATTAAATAAGGGTAATAAGGGAAATGTTAACATTCCATGCTATAGTAACTGTATGAAGAAACAACTAGGTGCATTCCTATTGTGGTTGAGTGTTTGTTGGAAGTGTAGAGAAAAAGGCCACTAAACTCACAATTGCAATTGTAGAAAACAAGATACTAATGTACAATGATACAATTGTATTGATATGTGATATTATTAAAATTATTTTCTTATCATGAAAGAATCATTCCCCAAAAAAGTCTATGTGATAAAGGCCATGTTTTTTGATTCAAAACTATTTAGGTTGAACTTTATAATGATGTTGTGGTAGGTACATTAATTATTTCCTCAAATTTAACCAAATATTTATCTGATTCTAGTTCGTCACATTCTGGTATATCTTCCCAGTTTTCAGAAAAAAATAGATATTTCTAATTCCCAGTAATAAGGGAGTCTTCAATAATAACCCCTAAGGGATGTCTCATTTCAATAATGATGTGTTAGGAAATTCACATTATGGAAAATAAATGTTCTTTATCTGCTGAATATATCATCATATATATGGTTGACTTTGATATAATCCTTGGAATGTAATTACTATTAAAAAATGATGTGAATGTTTTTTAAAATATGTATGAAGTTATGATTTTTAAAGAAGATGTAGAATCTATTATTTTTAGAATAAAAACGTTTTAATATGATTCTGTACTAGATACAACCCATATAGCTCTTCGAAATGAAATTAATGAGGAGGAAGAGAAAACAACATCCATGGATGATGAGAAAATTTCATATAGAGGATTTACTTATTGTATCAGAGTACATTAATGTATTTTTAGGGTATTTTCCAACACATTCTCTAGAGTGGGAGGTTTAGTTTTCTATTGATTAAATCTCTTATGAAAGTACAATATCAAGAAAATTTATATATAATGGCCACTGTGGAATTAGTAGAGTTGAAGAAACAACTAGAGGAGTTGAGTAAGAAGAGATAAATTAACCCGATTATTTCTCAATGGGGATCCCCATTTCCTTTTGTTAAGAATAAATATGTATCAATAAGACTATTCATTTACTATAGAGAAATCAATGCAATTGAATTTAAGAACATGTATCCTCTACCTCACTGTAATGATTTGTTCGATCAACTTCACCGAGCTCAATATTTTTAGATGGTTGACCTTCATTTTGGATATCATCAATTGCATGTAATTATGGAATATAATATAATTATATATTCCAAAACGGTTATGGGAATTTTTATTTTATCTTAATGTCATTCAGGCTGATTAATAAACCATTTGTTTTCATAGATCTAATGAACATAGTTTTCTAGGAATGACTTCATAGTTTTTTCACAGAATTTATTAATGATATCTTGTTATACTCTAAAATCTATAAAGACCATGAGAATAACATGTGGTTTGTTCTAAAGACTCTTAGATGAAATGAACAATATGGAAAGTTTAGAAAGTGAATTCTTGCTTCAAAATATTTCCTTTCATGGTTATATTTTTTCAGTGGATGGAATCTCAATTGATCTAACAATGACAATGGAAATATAGGAATAGATAGAACCAATGAGTATAACCTAGGTACTCCAATTTTTTGGTTTAGTAGGTTGATATCACTTTTTCATCCATTATTTTTTCTGATTTGCTTAACCATTAACCAAGATCACACATAAATGTGTTAAATTCATTTGGAGAAAATACTATGTAGAATTTTTTTAATAATTGAATAGAATAATATTTAATTCTCCTATATTTACTTTACTATATGGAAATGATGGGTTAGTGATTTATAGTGATGCATTAAACTAAAAGAACATCATTTTGTTCTTATAGAGAATGGTAGATTTATTAATTACATCAAGGCAATTAAAAATTAATGAACAGAACTACCCAACTCAGGATCTTGTGTTAGTAGTAGAAAGATATACTTGAAATATATGGAGACAATATATATATGGTGAATGATTTATAATTTATACATATCAAAAGAGTTTAGAATATATTATCTCACAGAAAGAACTTAACATGAGACAAAAGAGATTACTTGAGCTACTCATGGATTATAATTGAACAATACACTACCACTTAGGGAAGGAAAATAAGTTGGAATATGATTTATGTGGGAAATACCATGATGTTATAAACATAATGAGATTTCAAAGGGATTCTATGTTAATGGATATAATAATTATGGGCATGGTAATTTTCTTGGAAGGTGAAACATAACTACTTATTAAAATAGCTTCCAAATCATCTTTATTGGAAAGGATTAAAATTTCTCAGTCTAATGATGATGATTTTCAAATTAAATAATATGTTGGGAATGATCAAAGATTGATAGACTTCATATTTGAAGATGGAGTTTTGAAAATTGGAAATAAGTTGTATGTTCCCTCTATAATGGAGCTAAAAATGGAATTGTTGGATGATGCTCATTGCTCCAATTTCTCTATACACCCTTATGGAATTAAAATGTAATGATATTTGAAGGAACATTTTTTCTGAAAAACATGAATAGGGGGATTTATGATTATGTGTCAATTTGTTTTGTTATTCAACAGGTAAAGGCTGGAAGACAACATCCTAGAGAAGTCAGTCAACCTATTCTTATACCAGTGTGAAAATGTAATGATATTATGATGGACTTTATCATGGAGATAAAAAATACTCAAAAAATAAATGATGTGATTTATGTTATTGTTGATAATATTACCAAATCAGCATATTTTCATGCTATATGAGATGATATACCACTTAATCGTTTAGAATTAAATTACATTAATTTTGTTTTAAGTCTTCATGGCGTACCCTAATAAATTATTATGACTGTGATCCTTGTTTTAAATGAAAATTTTGGAAAAGTATTCATAATTTTTGAGATACTAAGATTAGTTTGAGTACTTCCTACCAACCAAAAAATGATAGAAAATAAGATTGAACTATTGAAAATATAGAAAACATTTTGAGATATTTCTCACTGGACATTCCAGGTATGTGGTAAAAAATTTTACCTATACTATAATTTTCATATAACAATATCATCTATTCAATTATTAATATGGATCATTTGAAGCGTTATATAGAAAGATATGTCGTACACTAACTTATACGGATTATTTTTGTGAATGAAAACTTCTAGTCCCATATCTAGTGGAGGAAAAATGGAAAATGTAAAGATTATTCAAAATAATATCAAAACTGCTCAAATTTGGAAAAAGAGTTATGAAGATAAATGAATGAAGGATTTGGAATTTCAATTAATAGATCACATTTTATTAAAGTTATCTCTATGTAATGGTGTTATAAGATTTGGAAAAAGGGTAAAATATATAACAGGTACATCAGACCTTTAGAAATATTAGAACAAATTTGAGCAATAACTTACCATTTGGAAATTCCACCAAGTCTATCCATAGATTGTGATGTATTCCATGTATCATTGTTATGGAAATTCATGATTGGCCGAAAACATGTTTTAACATACAATGAAGTATAAATGGAACACAATATGTCATAATTTGAACATCATATCATGATTCTTGATACCAAAGAACAAGGGTTGAGAAATCAGATGACTCTTCTAGTAAAAGATATTTCAAAAATGATAAATTCTGAGAGATGACATGGGAAACTAAAAAATACATGATGAAGAACCACCCACATATTTTCATGTGGTGATATTATATAAATGTAGAAGAAGAACTTATTTGATGGAGGGAAAAATGTAGCACACCAGATTCCATGTAACACTTGTTTTTAAAAAAATCAATATATTGGGTTTCGCGTAACACCGAGTTCGAGCACACTATGAATTATCAAACTAGTTGTTTAAAAAGAGGTTAGGAATAGTATTGACCATATTTCAAAAATATTTAATTTTATTTTTAAAACAATACATCATTTTTGAATTTTGAATATCAAAATTAACTTTTGGTGAAATTTTGTTATTTTTTTCTAAAAAGTTTCAATTTTTGAGGAATAGTGGAAGATACTGCATAGTTGTTAAAAACTAAAATTTTAATTTAAATAATTATTATAAGGAAAATATATTTTAATTTCAATATAGATAAATAATATATACATTGATCCAATTTAGTTAATTGGAATCATTTTATAGTTGAATTAGTTTTAAAAGTTATTGAACAATTGGATGTCTCTTTTACCCGCCTTCTAGCCACATCTAAGAGATTGGATTAAATTTAATTTTACCAATTCAGTGAATTGAATTTAAAAAAATGGATATACATGGTCTAATCCGTATAAAAAATTTGGTCTAATATGATCAAAATAATTTTTGGTGAATAAAAAATTTTGGATTTTATTTACCACAGTTAAAGTTTAATAATTTAATTAATGGTACAAATAATATAATAATAATATAATATTACCTAAAAACAATTACTAATTTCATTTAATAAGTGTTTTTTGACTAAAATAATCCTTAGTTCGAAGATATTATACTTTTTAATCCAATTTGGTTAGATTATCATATTTATTAAATTTTTTATAAAAAATAATTAAAATGTCATATTCAAATTTTTATAAATCTATGATTTTCAATATGAGGCTTCATAAGGGTTATTTTAAATTATAACTAATATTTAAAAAGAATTTTTTTTACATAATGTTAATTTATTCATAATTTTAGAAATTAAATAATTGAATTAAATGGTGACACAATAATGATGTAGTAATTGAATCAATAAAGGAAGAATCAATTAAATGATATTAAAATAAATACAATTTGAATTAATTAATACCATAACATGACATAATAGATAAAATAGACATGTGATTGTAAAATTGGATGTATTTTTATAAAATTGATCATGTTTTTTTGATATTTTTAAAATTATAATATTGTATAGAATCAAAATTGACATAATAGAATCTTTAAAATAAAAAATATTTTATTAAATGTTATAAAATTTAAAAAAAACCATATGTTTGGAAAAATAAATATGATAACTATAAATATGTCTTAAATTATTTAATTGGGGTATGGTTCAAATTTTAATGAAACTATATTAATAATATATTATAAAAATCTAAGTAAACAAGATAATAGTTAAACTCTTTAACTAAGGGTTAAAAACAAAACATGTGGTTATGTTTTTGATGTAAACATTTATAAAAATAATTGGATGATATGATTTCAACCCATACTAATTTTATACAATAAATAACTCACTTTTCATATATTTGAAACTGAAAATTCATTTATAATATTTATATAGTTTTTGAATTTCCAAAAGTACCCCTCCTATCTCTTATAAAAGACTGCATCTCTTTCTCTTTTATTCACACCTCCAAAGGCCTTTGGATAAAAACACCCTAACCAATTCTCCCATAAACATCTCCCAATTAAATGTGGAGTCCATTCATTGGGAATAAATTTGTCCTAAGAATTTCATTTGCGCAAATCAAAAGGAGATGATCAAAGAAGTGGTAATAGTTTTACCAATTCCATTCAATTTAATTTCATCTTCTTCTTCCTCCACATTTTTTGTTTCAATACAAAATTATTAAGTCTTCAATCATATATATTATTGTATTTTATTATGAATATGTTATAACCATTTTCTTCCATTTATCCATCATACGAATAACAATATTACTATGTGTGTGTACGACTTACCATCTCCACACCATGGTGTAATTTGTTTTTCAACACTTCTTTATTTGGATTGGTATAATGATTAGTATAATGGATATAAAAATCAATAAAAAAACCTAATTATTTTTTATAATTAATATATTTTTCAATTAAATACAATTTAACTATCAAGGGAATGATATCATCACTCGTGCGTACATACGACCAACCATTTCCACAACGCAGTGTCACTCATTCTCCACGTTAACCATTAAAGAATGATAATAAAATTTATATGATGTGTAAAAATAATAAGTATAAAATTTATATATTTCAAGATATCATTAAAATACATCCTATGTATGAAAACAAGACCTACACAACAGAGCATGCATAGGAAAACAAAGAAGTTAACATCCGAATCAATGGTAACACTGAAATATTATTATCAAAATTATATAAAAAGTTATATATTATATAATTAATATGGACATGGTTGTCGTAAAATTTAACAACATAAATTAACCGTTATACAAGTGGTTAACATTCCCTTGACTAATGGAAAGTACAAGGTAATGTTAAATTTTTCAGTCTTATAATTATCTGATGTTGTTTCTACATTAGTATCTAATAGGACACATTTATCATACTTTTATATGTTTCATAAAAATATATTTCAAAATATAATAGAGAATGTTTAAAGTGATTTTTACTAAGATTGAATTTTCATAAAACGTTTTGAATGAAAAATCATGCCATCATATTCAAAATGAGGTACTTTATGAATTATTGACAAATTAAGGAAATAAATATTTTTTAACTTATTAGGTGTGAGTGGATATTTTATGTCGTTATGATGCCTTAACATTTTGAATCATCCTATATAGTCTTAAAAGGTTATATTTAAAAGATATTTCTTAATTTCTAATTGGATAACATTAAATAATTTAAAAGTAAAAAATTGATATTTCTTCTAAAGAGTTTTATGATTATGTTAGATTATTTTCATTTTTTTCAACATCCTTTGATGGATTTTATGATTAATTGAGGTTGATTTATTATGATAAAATCTTAAATATTGTATTGATTGTTTTATTAAATGTTCTTATGTAGATGTTACATTTTGATTCAATTCATCATTTATGGTTAAAGTATTGACATTTCATATGCTAGTTTTAATACAAATGTTTATGTTATGTTTCACCCTTTTTATATGAGTAATCAATTGGATGTAGTAAGCGATGGGTGAGTCATGTTATAAACCCTCTTAGAATCAGTAATTATCATGATACAAACAAGTTTGGGTTTTTACACTATTATGTTCGGTCTTTGAACAAGGACTTGATTTTGTGGTTATGATGCTCGACCTTATGCATTCTGTCATTATGAGACTAGTTATTATTATTACATTTGATTATTCTACTTGTATAATTTCTTTGGATATGTTTAAATGGAATTATTTGATTTTCTTTCCCATATAATTCCCATCATGATGATTAAAATAATTAGGTTTTAATTTTATAACTTTTATTTAATGTTTATTCTTATTTATAATATATTCCTCTATATTGTTTTTCATTATTGATCAACTTAGCTCACCCATTTCTTATGTTTTATTTTTCCTCGGGATGTGATGAAGTTTGTTATGACTGGCCTATTGGGATAATATATGGTATATGATCATTTTGAAAGGAAATAATATGTTGTTTTTAATTTCATGATGTAATATAAATCATATGTTTGATTCATGTTTTTATAAGGATTCTAAACCGAATAGTCATTTGGGATTTTATTTCTTGTGGTCATGCTAATGTAATAAAATAATGCATCGACTATGGGTTATATGGATTAGGGCATTAAAAAATCCATGATGACTGTAAACCCCACCTTTACACTATTAGGGGAATTGTTTATTAGAAGACACAGAAACAAAATTAACTTTTATCCAAGGGATTTTGGGAATCCAATGGATGTATTTCCACACCCAAAATCATATTTCTGAACATTCCCACCAAGAAATATATGTGTGTCATTACCAAAAAAATGACTTATACATTTATCATGTTTGGATTATATATTAATGAAAAAACTAATTTTACATGGAAATGATTCATTCATGAATGGAGGGAGGCTGGTTGTGAAATATCATATCATTATGGTCCCTCCATGTGTGTGAAATTACATCTAATGATGTTGTGGTTAGTTGGCTTCATATATGTTCTATGTAGGCATCTGAACCATTTGACATGGAAAGGTATTCAATTTTATTATTCCTATAAATTGTGATTCCAAATATATTCTGTATTTAATAACATATTTTTTAGATGAAACCACATTTTAAATAAATGTGATGTGTAAGGAAATAGAAATTTTATTATATATAATAAATACCTAAACCCCACCTCTACCAAATATCAAAAAAAATGAGTTACAACTACATCCATTTTTTAAAAAAAATTATAATTTATAAAATTTTAATATTTAATTATGGTATAAACATTATTTTTTGAATAATCAAAAACATGATTTACTAAAAATGTACACCTAGTATTAAATGAAAATACACTGATTAAGAAATTGTTTTCTTGTATTTTGACTCTGGTTTTTCACATAGTTTATTGATGGTAAGAATTATTATGTAGATTAATTAATTATTTAAGATAAATAAAATTTTAATATTATAATTGTCATGTTATGATTCTAATGATCATGTTGGTATTCTAATGGTTATATTTCTGATGGTCTTATATCTTTTTGTAGCCTATAAACCGAAGACAGTACATTCATTATTTATTCACCCAATATCCAATAATAGTTATTTACAAGTCCTCTAAAAAATTGAAATTTGGTTTTTAATATTGTATTATATTTTAATAGATTTATTCAAATATATGATAATTTAAGGATTTCAAAATGAACTATAATTTCAATTTTTATGGGAAAAACGTCCTATGAAATACCAAAAAAATAATTAAAAAATTAGAATACAACAGAATTGTTAACCAATGATGTCTCTCATAATGAAGGGCCTAGATAATCACTATCCATGAATTTATGATCATGTTTATATATTTTATTATTCAATAAATGAAAAATAGTGAGTTGGGTTGATGCATAATAAAATAATTAATATGAATCTAGAGACTAAAATGGATGTTTGATAGGTAGATATTACAAGTGTAACTTTCAAATGATTCTATAATCATTCATAATTGTTCTAAAAAACCCAATCATATAAAAATGATAACTATGATTCATCTACTAATACATCACTATGATAATTTTTGAAATCCCATTTTGACACATGAAATCATTAGAATAACACGTAATTCTATTTTTCTTATTGGAGAATAAGAAAGAACACTCCAAAAGTGGGTGAATGAACCTAAACACACCTGTAGAGACAACTATATACAATTCATAATTTCAAAAAAGACAACTCTGTTACTATTAAGTGTGATTAAATTTTATGTATAATATGATGTACTGAAAGTGGAAGAGTATAATAGTGTTATTTTAATATATTGTTACAACTTATTACTCTACACAACAACTTCAATGTCACCCCAAATTATAAAATACATATCATTTAAATTAAATTTATTAACTTAAAGGGACTCCATTAATTCCTGTTAGAAAACATTTGAAACATTATCTATGCATTTTCAATGAGTTTGAGATCACATGTACTTCATAGGTGTCAGGAAACTCCAAATAAAAAGGTGGAATATTAGAGAAAAACTCAAAAAGTGAACAAATTGAATGACTTAAAAAAACTATCGATTACTAAAAATATTGGCTATAACAAGTATATTCCCACATATAATGTCTAAAAAATACTAATAGATTTGGGATAATATATTACGAAGAATTAAAAATCCTTATTCAACATCCTTCTCACATTTAGTGTCAAAAATCGAGTTCTTATACATAGTTAGATGACTTTCACATTCCTACACTAAGGGTGTAAAATTTTTTAGGTGGAAGTCACATCAATGTTCTATATTTATAACATTATTCACATGGTATCTATGTTCTTCCACTTTTAAAAAATCCAAACATGAATCATTGGTTATATTTCTCCTCAAATGTTTTTGAAATACAAAAAAAAATTGATTATTATTTGATTATTATAGGTATTTCTATAATAAAATATCATTCTTGGTTTCCCTTAATTAGTGCCTATGATCATAGGGTAACATGATATATCATGGTATCATGGTTGAATTCTTTTATTTCTAACTTGGAGTACATTAACATAGTTCATATATATGAGTTCTCCCTTGATTCAATTCATATTAATCTATACACAATGATTCTATCTAAAACATAGTAGCCCGGAGGATATTTATGACACAGAGGTATAACAGACTACTTTTATGCAAAGATATCATTACCCTAAAGCAACCTATTGAAGTCACCTATTACCATTAAAAACCCTACATTACATACAGGAATATAAATTTTTCACTTGAAAAGATACAATTATGCTGTGGAAACTGTGTTCACGTAACTTGTATAATAGGACCATTACCATAATGTTGCCAACATTACACATGTATAAGGGTGAAACAAATTCTAAAAATACATGACAAACAAATTTTCAATGGAATATTATACTATATTAATAAGATGATAAATTCAACAATGAAAATCATAATTAAAATCCATTAAATAGTATAATTTTAAAATTTAGAATTTAGGTTTGGTGTTTCAATAAATTCAAAATGGAATAAATCCAGTAAAATAAAAAAATAATATTTCAAATTATTAAACTAATTAATGATTACATATTAATTGAAATATAAATTAAATAACCCAATTCTAAATCAATTATTATTTTAATTATTAAATGAAAATTATGAATGTTTTTTATATTATATGATCTTATCACTACCCCACAGAATCACTATTTCATATCAAGACATTATAAATAATTCATCCAATAAAAAAGATTATAATACCATGGTTAAAATAGATAATATAGTAAATAAAATCAATAATTAAACCATTTTTTAAACTTCATACCTTCCAGATAATTCAAACTCTCAATATTACATAAATTCAAATCAATTTTCTACTTCTATTAGTGAAACAAATGTTATTTTAATGATATTTTAATGTTATTATAGAGAATTTCATTTACGAATCAAATATATTTTAATTGTGCAACTTTTAAATTATCCACATCCTTGATAATCTCAAATGAAATTCTAATAAATCAATTTTCAAAAAAAAATTTAATTTTTTCAATATTCAACCAATCTAATTCTATTATTTTTTAGATAAATTTTATAATAACTGATTTTACCTACCATGATTTGTGAAAATAACTTATTGTAGGTATAATGAAATTCATTAATCAGACGCATTCTGGTTAAATATCTCAAAAAATCATCATGGGTCCCCAGTTTTCCATTTTACTCATGCTTGAAAGGACTACATGAATACCATTTAAGTTATATCCCAATAGTGATTTTTTATTAATAGATTAGTTTTCTAGATACAGGAAAGAAGGTATACTATCATCATGTTATAATTACAACTCTACATCAATGTTTTCAAACACACTCATTTTACTAGGTCCAAATAAAAATTTATATGAAAAAATATTCAATTTAATTCATAAATAATATAACATAAAAAATTTACAAATTCATAAAAACATAAAAAAAATAATGTATTATTTCACTATAAGGGGATCATTTTAATATTCATGTTTCCTGGGCTAAAAAATCTAAAATCACAAACCAAAATGAAAAAAAATGGAAGAATAATTATTTTAAAAAATATTTTATAAAATAAATCCTAAAATAGTTTTATTAAGAAACTAAATAGGTTAAAATTACCTCCCCCCAAAATATTCATCTCTATCTTTTTAAATTTAAGAAAAATAAATAAAAAATTTCATTCAATGAAAAATGAATATGGATATTTACAACATTGTGTTTATTTCTCCATCCACATTTAGTCATCCTTTATTCTAAAACCATTGTTAATAACCTTTATATGGATTATTATTTTCTTTTCTACATTAGGAAACCAATAAAAATATATTAAACATTGAAATATTAGTGAAATCAACAAAAACTTTTGACACTTATATGATAAAAAAGTAAGTATTTTTTTTTGAATACCTCTAGAGGGAAGTTTCAAATATTGTCCTTAATCAAATCATGGTATTTTATTTCTTGATAGAAAACACCAAATATAATTTTTTCTAATTTCCATGAGTGAAAAACGAGTCTTCCAAAACCCCATGAAATATTTTAAATATTTTATTACATTGATTTAAATTATAATGGGTAGAATGTGGTTTGAGAGGGATGATAATGTAATGATAATCCTTTATTGATGTATTTCACTCAATTATTAGTGGTTCATGGGGATTTTGAGGAGGTGACCTGTAATTACCCACAAATTCTCATTGGATTGAGAGTACAACGAGTCTTTACTAGGACTTAAGTGACATCCCAAAGATGCCAAAGGGTAGCAATAAATGCCCAAGGGTTTCAAATGAAAGTGGGGGATAAAGTACCCTTTAAGAAATAAACCAAATAACAGACAAACCATAACCAAACATTCACTACATGATTTATGAACATATGAAAGACAACTCAACAACTTCTTGTATCTCAAAACCACATAAAAATAAGCAACAACGGAAGAATAACCAAGTAATAAAGTACAAGGTGGATAAACTACAGAAGACTCTTCAATGACATCAAGACTCCATGCTCCACAAGAGCCATGCTCCAAAATCTCTGAACATTTCAAACATCAAAATCTAGTGATAAACACATGTGAAGCATTAACTTTTCCCTTTTCACGGACGATAGCATCGGCAAAATCACCAAAGTGCCAAAGTAAGGGTGAGTATGAAACACAGTAGGCTTTCCCCCAATGACTTCCCTACTAATGCCACTAGGATAGAAGATTCAGCAATAATTATATAAAATGGTTTAGATAAAACAATTTCTAAAAAGTAATTTATAATTAAATATAACGATGTTTCTAAAACCATTCATTACCAAAATAAAACTAGTGCAATTGAAACCATTTTTACTAGTAAGATATTTTCCTCAAAAAATAACTAAATAATCTTTACTACCAGTCCCAAATATCCCTATATTGGCATAACCAACCATTCCGCAAACCCATGCAACCAACCATGCGTGCTACGTTATGACAGTTCCAAACTCATGAGCGTTTTCTCATCGATCTACCATGTTTTCATAAGGTAATTGTTTCCCATGTGCCATTAATCCTTTAGCGCTGAGGAAAAGTTCATATTTCATCCAAGCCCCGTATATGAAATTCCCATGTTCCATTAAACCTTTTTCACCGAGCATTAGCTCATATTTCAACCAAGCCTTGTATATGCAATATGAACACACAACACATATGAACAATGATCAAACCAAAATGAACCTTTCAATAAAAACACCTTTTTATTGAAAACTATTTCTATCAAAAACATTTCAATTCCAAACCATTTAAACTCCAAAAAAATTCAATTAAACTCTATTTTAATTGAAAATCATTTCTATTGAAAACCCAATTTTCATCAAACATTTTTCAAATCTTGAAAATCCATAATTTAAAATCATCATTTTAAATAAAACCCCTGTTGTATAATTGTTCACCAAGATCACGCAATTTCACAAAAACCATAAATCATTGAAAATGAATACTTTTCAATGAATATCACAATCAATAAACCAATTTGAATATATGAAAATGAATTCTAGAAAGAGGAGATGATATTGAATCCACCTACCTCGATGGTTTTGATGAAACATTGACAACAGACGAAGAATGCACAAGAAAGCAGGTCAATTCTCCAAGAACTGCCTTAGATCTCCTTTTGTATCAAGATCATGACTCAACATTGATTTATTTGGCATAAAAAAATTTAGATTTACCATCTATAGGTTCATATCTATGAATGAATAGAGATCACATAAATAGATCTTAGAAGATCTATGAAAATGTGAGAAACTAGAAAGGAATGGTGACATACCTCAAGAATCGGATTCGAAATCACCAAGGGATGGCCTAAGTTAACTCCCACTTGTGTGGGGAGGGTTATACAGCCTTCTAGGGAGATTAATCTCGAATTAGGGGTGTTTTGAATCCAAAACAAAAATATAAAGAGAAAGAACGAGTAAGCTCCTTGAAAATAGGATCTAGATTTGACTTCTACGCAAGATTTGACCACACGGTTTGGGACAACTGTGTATGGATCGTACGACCTTCCTTTTGGTCCCAATACTTCTTATTAAACCCTAAAACCTCCTATCCTTCACTTTTACCATTTTTATGGAAACTCATTTTTTTATGGAAACATCCCACCTTATGGAAACACCCTACATTATTGAAACAACCAACTTTATGGAAACACCCCACTTTATGGATACAACCCACTTTTTGGAAACAACCCACTTTAGGGAAACATCCAAATTTATGGAAACTCTTTGTATTATGAAAAATCTCTATTTTATGGAATATATATATTTTATGGAAAATCTCTATTTAATAGAAACTCTCAATTTTATGGAAACCCAATTAAAAATACACCAATTAAAAAAACATATTGAAAGGGGTTATGTACTTGAAAATGGGGATACTACAAGACCACATCACCATGGGTGTTGGATATTCAAATTCATTACCATCCATTTATTTTTTGCAATTACATTCCATGTATGGGGCCACATGTATAAGTTAATCTTTAAATTAAAGTGGTTATAGTTTTTTTTCCAAATTATCAATCCATTGGGGGGCTTGTCTTTGAATAATTCTTTATAATAATAGAGTTTTATTTTTACATATTCATCATCCATATCATCTTCTTGAAACATAGAAATTATTTATTCTATTTCAATATCTATTTTTTAGTTAATAATATCTATATCATGTTCTATGTCCCTGACCAATTTTGAATACATATTTTCCTAGCCAAATGTTTCAATATAATCGGAGTTCAATTTTATTTCCTCTAGTAAAAAATCATAACAAATTAGAAAAAAATGTAGTTTTACAAACTTTGGTGGGTCAATCGTGACTATTTTCTTTCATTATAGTGGAATCTCCATTGGTTTCTCTATGAGACATTACTGGATCTATCTAATTTTCTTCCAATCTTAAAATCTCAACTTTTTTATCCCTTTCTAATGTATATTCTAATGGAACTGAATATGAATCAAAAAGGTAAGGGAGGCTAGTCATCAAATAAATTTTGAATAAGTAAGAATAAATAAATTCAAGGTTTTATCATCCCCTAGAATTTTTCTATATGAAATTAACAGATACTTATTGAGTGAATTGGGAAATATTTAAAAATTCAATTAGAGGAATGATTGTTTATATTTTTTTTACCACTAAATTGTATTGTTTAAAAAATGTTTGGGGTTTAATTTTTTATTTCTTATTTCAGTAATCCTTTAGTTCTTTTATTGTGGTTTAAATATGGGAGATCTTTTCCAATAACTCCATTGTCTCACCTTCTTAGTCTATTTAAATTTTGACCTAATGTCATGGGGTTATTAATTTATGCATGAATGTTTTCCAGTGCTGGATATTCTCTAGTCTCATTGTATGGATGAATATATTTTAGTTGTCGGTTATTATAATGGTAGTAGTATTATTCATTCCCAAATACTTTAGGGTATACCAAAAGTCTCTCAAGTTGGTTCCTGGAAATGTAATGATATTCTGAATCCCCTGTGAAAAGTGATTCAATAGTAATAAATAATATGTCTATTTGGGGTTATATGAAAACAATATAGTGTTTTTCAATATCTATGATGTGGGAACATTATTGGTGTCCCATTTTTTGGAAGGGTAACCCATGGATAATTATCCTAGATTATGGAATATAAGTCATTAAAAATGAATATAAAGACAAATAATAATGAAAAAATAATGGAAAATTGTAGCTCCCTAGGATTTCATAGTATGTTATCACTTTAATGATGTTCAATAGTTTTTGCTATACGCAACCCTGAGTTTGAGTGCGCCACGAATTACCAAACTAGACATTCAAAAGTGGTTGTGAATAGTATTAAATGAATTTTGAATTATATATATCTCATATAGTTTTATTATTTATATAAGGTGTTTCATAGATATAATATAAAAAAGAAATCATTTTTTTTCAAAAAAAGAAGTATTTTTTAGAAAATGCAATTTCACCGCCTTTTAAGGGCTATCCTTTTTTAAATCCAATATCTAACACTTTTATATATTTGATTTGAAAAAATAAAATTTTATTTATAAGAAAGATATAAAAATTTATTTTGGATAACATTTTGGTACTTTTCTGATAACTTTCATATTTTTATGGCTAGTGAAAAATACTAAATTTTAATTAAAAACATATTATTTAATTGGAATAATTTATAGTGTTAAATTATAAATATGAGTGGTTTTAAAGTATATTTACATTATATTTTTATAATTTAATATAATTTAGGTCATTGGATATAATATCACATTTAAATTGTTCATAAACATATGTCAATATTTTGATCATTTTTACTTTTTAAAAACCTGCTTTCTGGTTTTGACTATGGGAATTAATTTTAAATTAAGTAATGAATCTCATATGTTTTTAATTTGGTAAAATAGACTTAATTTTAGATTCAGAATATCAAAATTATCGTAGGGTTAATTTTTATTATTTTTCTGAAAACATTCAATTTTTTAGAAATACTGAGAACACTACTCTATTTTTTAAAACCAACTTTTATTTAAATAATTATTATCTTTATTCAAATCTATTTTAATGTCAAAATAGATTAAAAATGCCTATATTAGTTCAATTTAATTCATTTTAGTCATTTTATAATAATATTAGATGTATAAAATATTATGGAATTTGTTAACATCTTTTACCCACCTTCTAGGTTAATATGCAAATTAGTATAAAACATAATTTTACCGCTTTTGTGAATTTAATTTCAAAAATCCTAGAGACACAGTTGATATCAGTAATGTAATTGGTGTTTAAATAGAAGGAAAATAATTTTTTTTGAATAGTAACTTTTGAATTTTATTTTCCACGATAATATGTAAATAGGGTAATTAAAGATAAAAATGAGATTATAATTACCCCAACACATGTCATAATTCTATTTTATAAGTGTTTATCGACCAAAATCATCCTTATAATAAAATGTGATCCTCTTTGATCTACATGGATTATATTTTTATATCTATGATTATTTTATTTAAAGAATAGTTAAAAGTGTTAAAATCAAATTTTAATAACTAAAAAAATTTAATATAAAGTTATATATGAGATAATTTTTACTATAAATATTCATTTTAAATATAAGAAGATTTCTTATATCATGGAAGTTTATTTATAATTTTAATTCATTAAATAATTAAATTTATTTATGACACAATGATGATGAGTAATTACCATATTAAGGAAGAATTAAAATAATTGATATTATAAATATTAAAATAAGTGTAAATTGAGACTTATGATGCATTAACCTAATTTTATAGGTTAATATGACATGTAAGGGTTTATTCAATGATTTTTTGGAGAGATCATATTTTTGTGACTTTCATAAAATCCAAATACTAAATATTATCCACATTGACATAAATGAATTTTTAAAACCAATACTATATTATTAAATGATATAATATTCCTAAAATTCTATGAATCAGATAAAAGACTTATAAAATGATAGATATGTCAATAATGGACAACTTGGGGTTCTCTTTGATTTTTATAGTATGTTTATTAACTATTTATTATAATAATACAAGAAGATATGTTATATTTTAAACTATATAACTAAGAGTTAAATTTAAAAGATAAGATTAATATTGTGAACTAAACAAGTATAAAAACTACTGGTTGAGATTATTTAGACCCATCCCTACCTTATCCATGAAATAAATTCATTTGGAAAAATTAGAAACCGAAAATGATTTTATAATGAAACAATATTTGACTTTCCTAATATGCCCCCACCTCTCTTATAAAAGGGTACATCCCCTACTCTAAAGTTCACATCTCCACAGAAATTTAGCTCAGAAAACCCCTAATTAAATATCCTAAAAACTACCCTCACTTAATCATATATGCCTTAATTTGATTAGAAATCAAACCTAAGGATCCCTTTTGATCAAATCAAATGGAAGAACCCAAATAAGAGGTAATTATTTCATCACCTCTTTCAAAATTCTTGTCTTCCTACACTTCCTATTTATTTGTTTATTCCATAAAAAATAATAACTCTAGTAACTTCTACATACTAAGATGTTATTATAAATATGGTAAAACCATATTCATTATTGTATCCATCCTATGAAAAACAAAGTCACCATACGTGTGTACGTAAAACTTACCGTCTCCACGTTGTGGTATATTTGGTTATTCAACACATCATTGTTTGGATGAGTATAATAACGAGTACAATTTATGTAAATAATAAATATACCATGTTAATGATTCTGTATATATAATATTCTATCAAATTATATAATATTTCTCCATCAATAGAATTATATCTTCGGTTGTGCATATGTATGGCTTAATGTATCTATGATGCGATGAGATTCATTTCCATATTCACCAATGAATGATGATTATAAAAATATATATTATTAAAAATAATATAATATATGAAATAATATTGTGACATGAAATATATATATATATATATATATCATTCACTTAATTTTGTTCAATACGATATGAAAACAGAAACAATGTTTATGCGTACGTACGACCTATCGTCTCTATAAACGGTGTTTTTCATTTCTTATATCTATCTATCATAAATATTTATATACTGAATATATATGACAAATAAATAATGTTTTATAATATGTATGTAATTAAATCATGATATAATTTATAAGATCTAGAATAGCAGGTTAAAATCAGTATGATAGAGAAAGCGATTATTATAAAAAATATTATTTTAACGTAGAAATTATTATTAAATGGGTAGTATAAATCCATAAATGAATAAATTATTATATCATGAATAATAATATGGTTCTAGTATATATTAATAACATAATATCATCATTATATAATAGTTTAAATGTACCCTCATCCAAAGGACGGTACAAAGTATGTTTATTTCATCAATCTCATTATTATCTGAGATAGTTTATCTGTAAGTGCCTACTAAGACATTATTATTATTATCAATGCCCATGTTTCATTAAAATGTTTTAAAAATAAATGTTTTACATTTTTTAATGTAAGGTACTCTTTAACTCGATCACGATTTTAAATGTTTTAAAGTTTCATTTTTCTAAATCTATTTAATTAATGTCCATGTTTTCCAAAAGATTTTATGGATTTATTTATATAGTCATGATTGTTTTAAAATGTTAATTAATTTAAAATGATTCAATGTGGTATTGGATACTTTTATTCAAAAATCTCTTGTAAATGACATATTTTATTAAAGTGTTACTTTAAAATGATTTCACAAAAAATATAGTTCTCTCAAAAAAATTTACGGATCATTTTCAACTTTGTCAATATCCTTTTATGGGTATTATTTTGATTGAGGTGGATTTATTATAATACAACTGTAAATATTTTTTTGAATGAGTTATGATATTTTTTATAATTTATGTACTATTTTTACAATATTAATGTTTTATGGTTATAGTGTTAACATTTTGTATGCCTATTTTAATACTAATGTTTATGTTATATTTCAAAATTTTCATATGTGGATTGAATTAGACTAAAGAAGTGATGAGCGGAGCCCGTTATAGCTCATCGATGAATCGGTTGGTCTCATGAGACACATTAGTGTTTGGTATAAGGCCTTGAAAAAAAATTATTTGTAGTCTTGGTATGGGGACTTAACAATGTGGTTGTTATATCCGGCATTATGCAGTCCCTGATTATGAAATTAGTTTCCACATGTGATTATTCGACATGTAGAATATCTGTGAGCATGTTTATACTGTAATGTTGGATTTATTTGTTCCATATTATGTTCAATATTGTGATTAAAAATGTCATTGTTTTTATTACACATCCTTTATTAAAATTTTATAGCTTCAGCTAAATAATTTACATTTACTGAGCATCTGAGCATACCCATTTCTTATGTTTTAATTTCTTGGAATGCCAAGAAGTGTATTATGATTTATATGAAGGTTTAACCTAAAATAATAATGGAATTATCAAAGGATTATCTATGTTGTAATATATATTAGAAATTGTAATGTAAATCTCATGTTTGTAATCTATTTTCCAAGACTACTAAACCGATCGGTCCTTCAGGACTTGATTCATTGTAATCATGCCAATGTATTTAAATAAAGCAACGGCTTAGGGATTTTTGGGTCAAGTCATTACAGTTTGTATCAAATGAACTTTATAAAAGTCCAATGAAATAGATTTAGATAAACTCTTATTTTGAAACATTACCCTAAGATAGACATTGAGGATTAGTATAGAAGGACTTTCTATTATTTTTGTAATGTAGTGATTTTGTGAATTTTCCATGCAATACATCACTGTCTAGATATGATCAGGTAGAGGTGGCTCTAGCACAAATGTACCTAGGAGTGAAAAGTCCAACATTGAGTTTTCGGCTTAACCCGGGGTATCCTAGTACAAAACAATGGATGTTTCTGCACTCTTGGTTATGACACTCCCCAGGGATATTCATAGGATAATTCACATTTTCATTACAAACCATTATGAAAGATTTAGCTGTCAATACTTAATCAATGAAAAAAAAATATATGATTTTGTATTATATTATTAATCTATTTGATTTACGTAAGGTATTTTATATGTTTGGAATTATGCATTCAAATTCATAATCTAACCTAGTTTATTCAATTGTTTAGAAATGGTGCCCAGTTGAAGGAATGAGAACTCCAGCAACAAGCATGATACAAGTATAAAAAAAGATCATAACATTTATAGTCTTAAGCCAAAATTTAGAAGGGAAATAATCTCCCATGTATTCTCATCATATGGGGAAATTTTATCATATCTTAATAAGATAAGTAATTAATTTTCTTGAGTCCTATGGATTTGAAGGGAAGCTGAAGAAGAAAAGGATGGTAGAGAGAAAGATGGATAAAGGGAAGAAGGGAAAGAAGGATTTTCCCATATGTGATAACTGTGGAAATAATCACCTTGGTAAATTCATGACGGGAATGGGAGTTTGTTATAAGTGTGGAGGAAAATGACACCAATATGTGATTGCATGGTTAAGAAAAATGTTGCAAATGTACAATTCTTTATCTGCAAGGAGTTGGAACACTATACGAATCAATGTCCCAATCCTCAGAGTATACCCCAAATGATTCTATTGGATAATAATCTAGTTATTATACTACCACAGATGGAAAGGAATAATTATTTTTCACATATTATATCTATTGATTATTGTATCAAACATGTACTGGTTATATTAATTATTGTAACAAATAAGGATTGTACTATAGTACTGTTTCATTTAGGATTTGAGATTATATGGTACTAAAAAAAGTGACTCAACAGCAAATTAAACATTTGGGAAAATACATGGTTGAAGGAAATGTAAACCTTAATATGGTCTAGATTCTATGGTCATGATTTTGGAGTAAGAGATGATTTATTTGGATAAATTATATTAGATATTCTGGACTAACTTGGAAATGATTAATGGATTGTCCCATCATTGTTCGAGTATTGAAAATTTTTGTATATAAGGAATATCTATAGTATTCTATAAGGAATATGGGAGAATGAATATAATAAATAATGTTTTTTGTAATTTAGGTTGTTACCTTGTTTTAATTGAATATATGAAGAAGGTACTCACATGTAATTATATGGCAAAAAAATATCTTAATTATTTTATGATGACCTTCCTTATAAATATTTGGACTATGTATTTGGACACAAGTATTTTTGTTAAGTATAAATGTTGGAATTGATTAAGATGGAAATTGGATACTATGGTTTAATATTAAAACATTTTTTAAGATTATTTTTGGATTTTTTATAAAAAAGACATCCTGAAGGTCAGGCAACAACCTATCGCATCTGGTAAGGCTGTGAGACTTAAACAACCATCCAAAGGATGACAAGGGTACATCACCTACCACTGGCCTATGTGATGTCATCATTTTTATAATGTAGATTATTTAAAATGGTATGACAAATGTATTTTGAATTCATTTTTTTTTTGAAACCCTATACGATTAGTATAAATAGAATATTTTTGAGTTCTATTATCTTTTAAAGTGAAAGATTAGTTTGTGGTAGAAATTAGTCAAAGGATGCAACTCTACTTTTCATGTATTTTTTGAATTCTATGAAGAAATTAGTTCTTAATATTTAATGAAATGATCTTAAAAATAAAAAATGTGTTATCTTCATACCTTATATTTTGATAATACATTGATATTTTAAGTCATCATAGATTTATGCCTTTGAGGCCCTCAATTTTCTCTTTATTGTTAAATTGGTTGTGATTGATGACCTCAATTACTCCCTATATATATTTACATTTTTTATATAATTATGGGTCTCAAATTTCCCCCAATGCTATCCTACTAGATATCCAAATTTGTTGGTGACTTTTTCATTTCCCTTTCCCTCTTATTAAGAATTAACATTATTAACCCTATTTCCGATGTGGGTTTTCCACAATGGTATTTCTATATTTAAATTTTTATTTTTAAAGATCAATTTCAAATTGTGAGGACACAATTTATTAAAGGCGGGGAGAATGTAACAACCCAGGATTTCATAGTACGTTATCTGTTTAAAGTAATTCAATTGTTTGCACTACATGCAACACCGAGTTCAAGCACACCATGACTTACAAACTAGACGTTCAAAAGATTTTATGAATATTATTAACTAAATTTTGAATTTTATAAAATCTATATTATTTTATAATTCATATAATGTGTTTCTTAGACCTAATATTAGAACAAATTCATTTTTTTCAGAAAAAAGATGTATTTTTTGGGAAATGAAATTTTACCGCCTTTTAATGGTGAACCCTTTTTAAATCCAATATTTGACACTTTTATATATCAATTTTGACAAAATAAAATTCTTCTTTAGAAGCAGGATATAAAAATTTAGTTTCAAAAATTTTTTGGTACTTTTTTGATAACATTCATATTTTGATGAATAGTGAAAAATATATAAATTGTAATTGAAAACGACTTTTTTAATTGAAATAATTTATAGTGTTAAATTATAAAATTTTAGTGGTTTTAATTTATAATTGATTATTTTTTAATCATTTAATATAATTTATTCCATTGGATGTAAATTCAAATTTTTGTTTGCATAAACACATGTCAATCTTTTGATAGTTTTTACTTCTAAAAAACTGCTTTCTGGTTTTCACAATGGGAATTAATTTCTAATTAATTAATGCAACTCAAATGTTTTAAATCTGGTAAAATAGAAAATATATTTTGATAAAAAATATCAAAATTATCCGAGGATGAATTTATTGTATTTTTTTGAAAACATTCTATTTTTGAATAATAATGAAAACACTGCGTTATTGTTTAAAACCGACATTTATTTAAATAAATATTATTTTTATTTAAATTTATTTTAATGTAAAAATATATACATAAGACCTATATTTGTAAAATTTAATTTATTGGAGTCATTATATAATATGAATAGATGTTTAAAATTTTATAGAATTTTTTAACGTCTTTTACCCACCTCCTGGGCTCATTTTCAAATTTTCATAAAACGTAATTTTATCGCTTTTGTGAATAGAATTTCAAAAATCAAATAGACCAAGTTTTCATCAGTAAGTAAAATGTGGTTCAATGATATGAAAATAATTTTTGGGGAATAGTAACATTTGAATTTTATTTACCAGGGTTAAAAATAAATAGGGTAATTAAAGGTAAAAATGATTTTATAATTACCCTAATGCATGTAATAATTCTATTGGATAAGTGTTTTCTGACCAAAATCAAACTTATGAATAAAATATGATTCTCCTTGATCAACATGGATAAGATTATGACATTTATTATTATTTTAAATAAAGAATAGTTAAAAGAGTTATATTCAAATTTTAATAACTAAAAAGTTTTTAATATAGGGATATACATAAGATAATTTAAACTATAAATATTCATTATAAATCTAAAAAAATTTCCTATATAATGGTACTTTATTTAAAAAATTTAAACATTAAATAAATAAATTTATTTATGAAACAATGATGATGGAGTAATTACCATATTAATGAAAGATTAAAATAATTTATATTTTAAAGATTAAAATAAATGTAAATTGAGACTTATGTTGCATTGGACTAATTTTATATGTTTATATGAAAAGATAGGGTTGATTTATTGAAATTATATTCAAAGATATCGTATTTTTATAAATTTCACAAAAACAAAATACTAAATACTGTCAAAATGGACATAAATGAATTTTTAAAACAAATATTATATTATTAAATGTTATAATATTCTAAAAAATCTACTGTTTGGCCAGAAGACTTTTGTAACAATAGATATGTCAATAATGAACCACTTTATGTTAACTTGGATATTTATTGTTGGTTTATTAATAGTTAATTATAATAATACAAGAAGATATATTAAAAGTGAAACTATTTAAATAAGAGTTAAATCTATAAGATAAGGATAATGTGGTGACCTAAACATGTCTAACACCTATTGGTAGATTGGGCTTCGAACCTTCCCCACTTTAGCCTCAAAATAAATCCATTTGGATCCATTAGAAACTAAAAATTATTTTATAATAAAATAATATTTCAAACTTTTCCTAATGTGCCACTCTCCTCTCTTATAATGGGTATTTCACCTTCTCTAAAATTAACATCACCAAAACCAATTGAATCAGCCAACCCCTGATCAAATATCATCCCAACTACCCTCACATCAACCTATTGTCCTTAATTTAATCATAAATCCAACTTAAGAAGCCCTTTTGATCAAATCAAAAGAAGAGGTAATTATTTAATAACCTCTTTCAAAGTTCTTTTCTTTATCCACATCCTATTTCGTTGTTGTTTCCATAAAAAATAACAACTTAAGTACATTCAACATACTCATATGTTATTATAAATATCGTATAACCATATACATTATTCTATCCATCCTATGAATAACCAGGTAACCATACATGTGTACACATGGCTTACCGTCTCCACGTTGTGGTGTAGTTTGTTATTCCACACTTCATTATTTGGATGAGTATAATAATGAGTATAAATTATGAAAATAATAAATAAAACATTTTAATGATTTTTTATATACAATATACCATCCAATTATTTATTATTTCACTACTAGAAATACAGGTATTTGCGACGGGTCATTTGCGATGGGATACCGTCGCAAATTTCCTTTTGCGACGGGGTCCCGTCTCAAATGACCCGTTGTGGAAAACGGCGTCGCAATTAATTTTTTTTTCAACGGGCCTTCCGCAAATAGATTTCTGGTTTTTTTTTAAAACAATTTTGCGACAGGCCCGTCGCAACAAAGTATTTGCGACGGGCCCTTTTCCCGTCGCAAATAGTTTCTTCGAATAGACTATTTACGACAGGAATATATTCCCGTCGCAAATAATAATAAAAAAATTAAAAAAATTAAAAAAAACTATTAATATTTAAATATATTAATCTATTTATATTGATATAAATATAATATTTTTTTATAAATGTGTTTTTGAAAGGATCTATGGAAATATAATATTAATTTATAAGATATTTAATAAAAAGGATTATAAAATAAATTAAAAAATATTTTTAATTAGAAATTATGTAATTTTTATCAATTAATAGTCATTTAATAACTCTTTGAATATAAAAAAAATAAGAAAAATTAATGAAAGATCAAAAATATGTTGAAAATGAAACCCAAACTTCAAACATCCATAACTTTTGATCCGAGACTCCGTTTGAGCTCTACAGCATATCAAATCGAATCCTGAGACGAGATCTACAGCCTTATGGACCAGGGAAACCCTTTTATTGTTTTTTCGAGGGCAAAAAAGGCCCAGAAGGCCTCCAAAACTGAGTTTTTAGTCAGGGTACCCTGGTTGTTTACCATTCAAACAGCTATAACATCTGATCCCGATGTCTGATAAACCTGTACCATATATCATATCGAATATCATTTCATGTTCTTCGATTTGACTAATTGTAAATCTGAAACTGACTCCTGGATTAGAAGTTATGGTCGTTTTAACATTCAAATAGTTATAACATCCGATCCGGGTGTCTGTTTGGTATGTACCGCATATCATATCGAAGATCATTTCATGTTCATCGATTTGACTGGTTGTGGAGTTGAAATGGACTTACGGATTAGAAGGTATAGCCATTTTAACATTCTCGATGGATTTTCACCCCCTCATTTCTATGTATGCATTCATAACTATACATATATATGTGTGTGAGTGTGTGAGTGTGTGTGTGTGTGTATTGTAATATGTATGTATGTATTTATTTATTTATTTATAAATACACATAAAAAAACATATTTTATAAATTTATTTAAAACTAAGTTTATAAATATATATTAATATACAAATAAATATACGAATAAAAATTTATAACTACATATATATATATATTAATATATGAATAAATATATATTTTAATATATGAATAAATATATATATATATATATTTATTTATTCATATAACTAAATATATTTATATTAATATAAATCTATATTAATATACGAATAAATATAACTATGTATATATATAGATAGATCATTAAATGTATAAAAAAATGAAATGGCTTAGTTGTAAAGGTTAATGCGTTCATGGGGGAGGTTTATTAATAATTACTAGTAATTATTAGTAATTATTAGTAATTATTATTAATTATTAGTAATTGTTAGTAATTATTCGTATTTTTTCTCATTTTTCGTAATTGTTCATAATTATTTCCTAATTATTCTAAATTATCCTAAATTATTACTAATTATTACTAATTATTACTAATTATTACTATTTATTCCTAATTATTGGTAATTATTACTAATTATTAGTATTTATTCTTAATTATGACTAATTATTAATAATTATTCCTAATTATGACAAATTATTATTAATTGTTCCAATTTATTATTAATTATTTATAATTATTATTAATTAATCCTAATTACCATTAACTATGAACAATGAATACTAAAAATTTAAATTTATTAAATAACAAAACAATCTAAACATAATTAAATTAAAAATAATTAAGAATAATTAAAACTAATAAAAAAATTAAAATAAATATTAAATTAAAATGAACATAAATACCTTTAAAATTGATCTGATGTTGATCTCTGATAGTTGTTGAAGACTTCAATATCAAATCCGGAAATAAAAAATAAACTTAAGAAACTATGAACTCTAAAAATAGAGTTTTGAGAGAAGTAGAAGATAGAGTTTGAGAATGAATGAAAAAAAAATGATGGAGGTATTTATAGGTTAGCTTATTTGCGACGGGACTATTTTCAATGGGTATCCCGTCGCAAATACTTTATCCCACATTAATCACGGTCAATGGTTAAATAGTTATTTGTGACGGGTCCCGTCGAAAATAATAACCTGTCGACATATTATTTGCGACGTGTGAGCTTTCCCTGTCGTAAATAAGTAGTTATTTGCGACGGGAAAATTCCCCTGTTGAAAAAAAGTTTCTAACGTGACTATTTGTGACGGGATTTATCCTCGTTGCAAATAACCCATCGCAAAAACCCCTTTTTCCCGTAGTGTTTCACCATCAAATGTATGATATTGTCACTTGTGCGTATGTAGGGTTTACCATCTCCATGATGTGATGAGATTGATTTCCATGCTCACCACTCTATGATGATTATAAAAATATACAAGTACTCACCCATGATATTGCACGGTGCATTTGATTACTAGTTTTTCAGTTAATAAGAGATTATTATTTATAAAAGTTGAGAAGAAACAATAATGTTGAATAAATTTTAATTAGAAATTAATGTTGTATTATAATGGAATATGAGTGCATAGAATATGGAGACACAATTTAAATAGTTGAAAAAGAAAATAGATATATTAATAGTATATGGAAATATAATTTAGAAATTAAAGGTGTATCATAATGTAATTGGACTGCATATAATATTGAGACACCATTTAAATTGTTGGAATGAAAATAGATAGATTAAAAGTATATGAAAATCTAAATTTTGAGGATTGAAATTTGAATGCATTTTCAACTTCAACAATCACAATAACAAAAATTCATGAAATGAAATAAAAATTGAAAGATAAATCAATGATAAGACATTGGTTGTAATAATAAAAATGAGACATGTGAAACTAATTGAATTTATATAAATTTGTTTAAATGGTTTGTTTATGAAAAAAAACATAGTAAAATTATTCATATTGGATATGGAACGATATGGAATGAGGTAGGTTGAAATTTATTCACAAATTCACATATCTTAATCCTAACAATAAACCTACGACCTCTATATCAAGCCAACAAATTATGGAAAGAAGGCAATGTAATGGAAGAATAATTATTATTTTTCCCCCACAGATGCTACACAATAATGTTCCATACCACCCAACACCTTTAACATCTCAAGATCAAAAATATGCAAATTAAAACCTTTGATAATTCAACCAAAACCAAAAGGACTGACTCAACCCAAGCTACTGATAAAAAAATCATCGTATCCATGATGAGGGAAAGCTTCTACCCATTCTTCTATGTATCAGTTTCTTTTGTTGTTGCATGCATCAGTAAATATTGATGTTGCGTTCACCTGTTCCTTTAATTTATAAGATGAATAATGTCAAAGGAGGAATATCAAGACAGAAACAATTTCATGATGGATCACTCCAACAAATGGTAAAACACACCAACTGAAAAAGAAGTAATTTTCATGTCTCCCCGACATATTTCTTATGTATGTTGCATGTTTTATTTGTAGCTTTATAATTCCTCCTCCCTGACCATATGCAATATACATTGTATTGAATGTGAAAAACAAAAAAATGGAAACCGTATGATACAATAGTTCACTCTATCAGGTGATCTCTGCATAGAAGAAATAAGATGTTTCAGTATATGTTATATGGATATTATAAAAAAAACCACAGGATTGAATTATTTTGTATTATCATATAATTCAAGTCTTTGGTGAAAGAAGTCACCCCGAACTAAAAGGAATAAAGGTAGAAACATAAATGGTGTCATAAAATAAAAGAACGTTAATTAATATTTCTAGAATAAAATATTTTAACCTCCATACCTGATTGTACATATTCTTCTCGTACCCAGGGGTACGATTAAGGAAAATAGAAATGTGTGACTATAAGACATGATAAGATCAATCCCTCTTGGTGAGTTCTTCTCAAGCTTAAAGCCATGAAAGTAAATTTATTTTAGATAAACCTGCGGATGAAATGGGCAATGTCTCATATACAGTTTAAAAAGGATGGCGGAAAAAATCAAAAACATTGAAAACAATGTAGATCCATGAACCTAGATGTTTGTTTGTTCTTCCAATAGTAGTATGATTTTATATTCAATAGGTGCGTGATGAGCTGTCCGGAATTTTTCCTATCCATAAAACATAAAAAAATATTATAAAATAGTAAAATAACTAAATTAATTAATACAAATACATTGATAGTATCCTTTTCATAGAGTATTGTTTTCATATAGTTTAATATATTTTTAGGGATGCAGTTGTGCAGAAAATGTAATTCTTGGAATTATAGACAGACCTGAAATCATAACTTGATAACATCAAGGGGTGAAGTTATATTCCGAGAAACACCATCAGAAAAGTCCCCTGACGTCGCAACAATATATTCATGTTTAAGCTGGTTTGTATTCTCTATATACTCCGCAGATGCTGAAACCTATGGATCATCCTTCACCATTTCTAAATTTAATGATACCATCATCCAAAACAATTTCAAAATACCAAGAAAGAGGAACAAATATTAGGAATGAGATTTGACAATAATGAAGTCAATAAATTGAATGAAATAAATCATACCATATGAAAAAAGGAATAAATGTAGAAACTTGAAGGGATTCATAAAATCAGAGAACATTAATTAAGATTTCCATAGTACAATATTTTAAGCTCAATACCATATTGTTATTATTTTTCTCGTACATAGGAAATGAGGGAAAATAAGACATGATAAGATCAATACTACTTGGTGATTTATTCTAAATTTTGAATCCAACATGTTAAATTTATTTTAGATAAACCTACACATTAAATGGGAAATGTATCACATAAAGTTTAATTTGGAAGGTGGAAATCATAAAAAACATTGAAAAAAATTAGATCCATGATCCTAGATGTTTGTTTATGCATCCAACAATAGTATGAATCCACCTTCAATAGCTGTGTGAGGTGTTGTCCATGTTTTTTCCTACCCAAAAAACACAAAAAAATGGTACAAAATAGTGAAATAACATAATGAATTAATAAAAATACATTGACAGTAGGCTTTTCATAGAGTATTGTTTTCATATAGTATAATCTATTATTATGAATGCAGTTGTGCAAAAAATGAAAATCATTGAAGTATAGTCAGATCTGGAATCTTATCTTGATAACATCAAGGGGTGAAGTTATAGTATGAGAAACACCATCAGAAAAGGCCCATGTCCTCACAACAATAAATGAATGTTTATGTTGGTTGGACTTCTAAATATACTCTAAAGATGCCAAAAATCTATAGATCAGTATTCACAATTTCTAAATTTAATGTTAACTTCATCTAAAACAATTTCAAAATACCAAGAAAGTGGCATGAAGATCAAGAAAGAGATATGACAATAATGAATTCATTATGTTGAATGAAATAAATCATACCATATGAAAATTGGAGGATGATTTGAGGGTCTATTGGAGCATCCTGTAGTGTTGATGGAGGTAGGGTTACCTAATACCTTCGATGGAAGCATTAGTGGCAACATAGTGTATGTGAGATATTTACCGGAATAGTCTCACAAATGTCCATTATAGAGTGTACTAAATCACACAATGGATAAAAATGTCTTGAAGCCTACACAATAAATGTATTTTAGATAAACCATCCAATTAAATGGGGAATATATCACATACACTTTAATCTGAAAGGTGGAAAATATTAAAAACCTTGAAAAGCAAGTAGAAACACGAACCTGGATGTTTTTTTATTCTTCCAACAACAGTACAATTCAATATTCAATAGGTGAATAAGGTACTACCCAGCTTTTTCCATGCCTAGAAAACAAAAAAAAATGTTATAAAATCGTAAAATAACTAAATGAAATAATACAAATAGTTTGACAGAATCCTTTCCATAGAGTATTGTTTTCTTATATTATAATATATTCTTAGGAATGTAGTTGTGAAGAAAATAAAAATCATTGATGTATAGTCAGACTTATAATCTTATCATGATAACATCATGGGGTGAAGTTATAGTCCAAGAAATTCCATCAAAAAATGCCCTTGACATCGCAATAATAGATTCATGTTTAAATTTGTTGGTTTTATCCATATACTCCACAGAAGTTGAATCCTACGGATCAACATTCACCATTTCTAAATTTAATGTTATCGTCATCCAAAACAATTTCAAAATACCATTAAATAGGAACAAAGATCAGGAAGGACATATGACAATAAAAAATCAGTAAATTGAATGAAATAAATCAAACCGTATGAAAAAAGGAATAAAGGTAGAAAATATAAGGGATTCATAAAATCAATGAACATTAATTATGATTTCCAGAGTAAAAGATGTTAAGCTCCTTACCTAATTGTAATTATTCTACACATACCCAGGTTGTAAGATTAAGGAAAATGGAAATGAGTGACAATAAGACATGATAAGATCATTCCTTCTTGGTAATTTATTCTGAAGCTTGAATCATGCATTTTAAATTTATTTTAGATAATCCTGCACATTAAATGGGAAATGTCTCACATATAGTTTACTATGGAAGGTGGAAAACATCAAAAACATTGAAAACAATATAGTTCCATGAACCTGGATGTTTGTTTATGCATCCAACAATTGTATGATTCAATCTTCAATAGCTGTGTGAGGTACTATATAGGTTTTTTCCTACCCATAAAACACAAAAAAATGTTACAAAATTGTAAAATAAATAATTGAATTAATAAAAATACATTGATAGTATGCTTTTAATAGAGTGTTACTTTAATATTGAATAATCTATTTTTAGGAATGTAGTTGTGCATAAAATGAAAAACATAGAAGTATAGTCACAATTGGAATATTATCTTGATAAAATCACGGGGTGAAGTTATAGTCCGAGAAACACCTTAAGAAAAGGCCCTTGAACTCACAATAATAAATACATGTTTATGATTTTTGTTCTTTTAAATATACTCTACAGACGTTGAAATTTACGAATCAGCATTTAAAATTTCTAAATTTAAAGTTATCGTCATCTAAATAAACTTCCAAATACAAAGAAAGAGGCATGACTATTAGGAATGAGATATGAAAATAATGAAGTCCTTAAATTGAATGAAATAAATCATGCCATGTAAAAATTGGAGGATGAGTTGAGGGTCTCTTGGAGTGTCTTGTAGTGTTTATGGAGGTAGGGTTACCAAATATCTTTTATGGAAACATCAGTGGCAACACATTTTATATGACATATTTACCTAAGTATTCTCACAAATGTCTGTTACAGAGTGCACTAAATCACACATTGGATAAAACTAAACTGAAGCCTACACCATAAATGTATTTTTGAGAAACCATTCAATTAAATGGGCAATTTATCAAATTCACTTTAAAGTGGAAGGTGGAAAACATAAAAAACATTGAAATGAAACATCTCTGCATTAAAGTAGTAGTGTGGTAATAAGAAATAAATTAACAAGACAAAATGTTACGTTCGAGTAGTAGGATGCCTCAGCAATCCATTGGCTGCATATTTATTGTTCTTTATCGGCCTATATTTTTCCTACAAGCAGTTAAGAAAAAAAGATCAAAAGAAATCAGAAGTAAAATGGCATAGAAGAAACAATTGATAATAAAGATATATGTGTTTATGTTCCTGCAAATGCACATATATCCAGAACAAATTCTACATGCAAGAACAAAAAACCAAAGCTTTCTTGGGTCAATAATGTTTTGTTTTCAACAGTTGAACTATTATCAATCAGTGCATTTATAATTTCATCACCTGTTCCGTCACCATATGTGTTGTCTGTGGAATCTGGGAAACTTGAATGAGAGAGATCACATGGTGCTGAAGTTCATAGAGGCCAATGGAGAGATCACATGGTGCTAATTTTCATAAAGGCCAATGGAAATTAGTTCATGAGCTCAGATATGAATGATTCAGGTAATCAAGAAGCTATAGGGGCACAAAGATAACCTAGGTGGCCAAAAGCATGGAGGAGATAACCATTGGGCATATATTCTATGTGAAAAATGTGTGGATGAAGGTTGGTTTCTTCATGGGAAATGATGCATGGCCTGGATGACCAGTAGGTCCTGGGAAGCACAGTGGGTTATAGATGAGCACCATAACACCACTTGATGATGATATTGATGCTAGGTCAATATCATATGGGCACGAGAGGGGAAAATTGAGCGATAGAGCTAACCTGGAGGTGGATTAGTCGTAGCTGCGTTGCGGCGCGTCATGTATTTGGACAACCAGAAGAATGATTTATGTCCAATGATTCTGTATTGATAATATGATTTAATAAATATAGAAAATAAATGTAAATGAGACAATAAAATAGAAATGAAAAAAATTCATATTTTTCAATCGTAATTTTTCATTAAAAAATATTCAATCAATAGTTTACATATATACCTGAGTGGATCAATTCAACACGGTTGATTTTACCAACCTAACATTAGTTCTGCAACATAGTTATAAAGATCCAATGTACTAATTCTCATAGGAAATAATGATAATATAATTATTTCAATGCAATGGTTGTACTATTTTTAAAAATGAAATTACAGAATTTGAGAAAAATACTTCATGCTAGAGTCATAATGCAATGGAAAACTGAAAATGTATTTTAGTTCAAGGAAAACATGGAATATCTAAAATAGCCTCCAATTAGTTTAATTTTATAAAATAAGATTAACATAACTATTTAAAATAGTAAATGATGCCAAATTGGCATGGGGGTGTTGAGGAGCTTACCCTTTGGGGAAGGGCCATAAAAACCACATGTAAAGGGGGCTGTAGAAGTATGAGGAGGATTTTCCTCCCCTCTTAGGAGAATGATGTTTCCCTCAAATATCCACATTGAAGCCTCTCACCTGATGTGTTGTGGCTAAAGGGGACATTCTATTCTGGCATTCCCATTTGACTGGGTCACAGATTGGTTTTCATGGGTTCCTGGTTCAATGTATCATGTATTGGGTGGCAAGAACTTACCCAACATCCATCAAGGTAGTCATGGATAATAACTTGTGGGAATGTTTTCATTATATTGAGTTAATACAGAACCAGATAGGTGTATATTAACCACCACTATCGTAGGGATTTTTTCGAGGAGGGACTTTCTAAGGGAGATGTAAACCCTGAATTAGGATTATAGCTGTAATTAGATTCTATAGTGCACATTAATTAATAAAAAATACGATTTCATTCTGGAGAATAAGGAAACAAGAAATTACCACTGAAGATAATATGAAAATATTGGGTATTCAACTAACATCCTAGTGTCCATGAAGCAAAACCCACCAGGATGAGAGACATATACTGAAGTAGAAGATATATGCCATCCATGATATGTATACAACCTGAATAATTCATTTTATTTTTAGTCACAATGTTGTCATGAAAATATAATTCAGTCAACATAATAGAAATCTGACCGAGTAGAAGAATTATTGGTCATTGTATCTATTCCACTTTTTTTAGAAGGGATGAAATGAATTGATATACCTGAATTAATAACAATTGAATTCATTATATCTTTAAGACCATGGGTATAAAAAGTATATTGTTTAATTAGAGTCAAAAACCTACATTATAAAACTTACAATAGTTATTAATAGATGCACTTCAAGTAATGAGATTCAAAAACACATATATATTGATAAAAGGAAAATTTATTCCTCTGCCTATCATAATATTAGATAAAAACATGAAAATATAATATACCAGGGTTGTTTATATCACCCTTGAAAGCTTACATCCAACATTTCATGTCCACTATGAATCTCTTAAAAGTGGTTTAGAAAATTAGAAATCAGCTTCCTGGGAAAATACGGTTGAACATTAAATAGAACACAAATTATATTTTAGTAGAATAAAAATAAAAAACATATTTTTAGCGCAACAAACGGATAAACCAAATGGAAGACAATGATCCAAATAAATGAATATTTTTCAAAAGGTTATCATTAGTGAAAATATCAGAAGAATCAGATGAGTCATCCACATAAAAACCCAAGGAGAAGATCAACTATAAAGAATATCGCTCAAATATTTGATGTAGAGGAAATACCTGCAGAATAAGATGGAGTAGATGAGGGGTTTCGAGAGGATGAACCATAGTATAAGAAGACGATATTAGTGTGGAATACACCAACGGTGTATTTTGTGTATTGCATGATGATGGGATGGGAAATGTGAGTAGGAACCGTAGGAGGAGCGGAGGAGGGGTGATGGGAGACGGAACTATAGGAGTATCCTTGAAGAGGACAAATGAGTGGGAACCATAGGAGTCACGATAGTGGTGAAATTGGATTTAGAGAGAAAATCTATTGAGGGAATCAGTATTAATAGAGGAGGAGGAGTGGGAACCCTAGGCGCAACGATGGATGTGAAACCTGAGAGGGAACCATAATAGTAGTAGGAATAGTATGAGCAAGATAAATTGATTGGGAAACATACAAGCCCGAGAAATCTAGAGCGGAGGTGAAACAGGAGTGGGATTTGGAGGAGGTGGAGGTGGTGGATGGTGAAGATTGAATACTGGAAGAGGGAAATCTTGAGTGGGGGAAGAAGTTGAAGGATGTGTAAATCGAGGAAATAAGATGGGGTAAACATTGAAAAATAGAAATACGGGGGAGGAAAACCATGATGCGGAGGGAGATCATGGTGTAGTAATGGATCATTGGACAGTCGTGGAGGTGTACAGGGTGGACACGTATGGAAAAGTGGACATGGAAGAACTATAGATTGAACGTGTGAGTGGGAAATTACAGGATTAGTATATGTAGTAGATATCATTAATAAGTATGTAATATATGACATAATAATGCTACTAGAAATATATATATATATATAGACATAGATATATATATATCATTCACATACTCCCGTTCAATATGATATGAAAATGGAAACAACATTTATGTGTACGTACGACCTAACAACTCCATTAACGATGTTTTCCATTTCATATATATACCTATTATAAATATTTATATTCTAAATATATATGATACATAAATAATTTTTAATATTCTATAAGCAATTAAATCATGATATATGTGATAAGATCAAGAATATCAAGTTAAAACATGTATGATAGAGAAAGCGATTAATGCACAAAATATGATTTTTACATTGAAATTATTATTAAATGTGTAATATAAAGCCATAAATGAATAAATTAGGATATAATAAATATGAATATGGTTCTAATATGATTTAATAACATACTATGGTCATTATATAAGAGGATAAATGTATATGTGACCAAAGAAATTACAAGATAAGGGTTATTTCCTCAATCTCATTATTATCCGAGATTGTTTATCTGTAAGTGTCTACTGGGACATATTTATCATCTATGTCCATATTTCATTAAAAAAATTTAAAAAGGAATATTATGTGGTTTTATGTATGTTAATATTTAACTAGATAATCATTTTAAATGTTTTAAATATTTATTTTTGAAAATCTATTTAATTAATGACAAAGTTTTCAAAATGATTTTAAGGATTTATTTATATGGACATGATTGTTTTAAAATGTTAGTTTCTTTACAATGTTTCAAAGTGGTATGTGACAATTTTATTGAAATATCAATTTTAAATGACTTCGTTTATAAATGAATTACTTTTAAATGAATTCACAGAAAAAGGATATTTCTCTTAATGATTTTTACGGATCATTTTCAACTATGTCAACATCCTTCACTATATATTATTCTTGATTGAGGTTGATTTATTATAATACAATCTTCCATATTGTATAGAATGAGTTATGATATTGTTTACTATGGATGTGCTATTTTTTACCATTCCTGGTTTATGGTTGACGTTTTAAAATTATTTATGCTTGTTTTAATGTGAATGTTTATGTTATGTTTCTACATTTTCATATGTGGAATGCATTGGACTTAGTAAGTGAAGGGTGGAGCCCGCTATAGTTCCTCGATGCATCAGTAGGTTTCATGAGACAAATTAGTGTCCGAGCAGAAGGCTTTGACAAAATTTTTATTTGTAGTCTTGGTACGAGGTCTTGACTATGTGGTTATGATGTTCGGCATTATGCATTCCCTCATTTTGAAATTAGTTACTACATGTTATTATAAGACTAGTAGAATATCCATGGTCTTTTTTATATGGTAATAGTTGATTGTTTTTTTCATATAATGTTCATAATTATGTTTAAAAGGGATGTGGTTTTTATTACACATCTTTCCTTAAATGTTTATAGCCCCTGCTTAAATATTTACCCTTATTGAGCATCTGAGCTCACCCATTTCATATGTTTTATTTTCCCAAGATGCCAAAAAGTTTACTATGATTTATATGAATGTATAAGCTTGAAGAATAATGTAATTATCAAAGGACTGCCTATGTTTTATTTTATGATAGAAATTTTATTGTAAATTTCATTTATGTAATATATTTTCCAAGATAGTTAAATTGATCGGTCATTCGAGACTTGATTCATTGTAATCATGACAATGTATTAAAATAATTCACCTACTCTGGCCTTACGGGGTCAGGGAATACAAAATTTATAGGAAAAACACTAAATAAAAATTCTCTACAATATTGAATTACTCATCCAATGTCCAAAAAAATGGAATTATGTTGATCTGATGACTATCATGGTCCATGTAATCAATTAGAATGTGAGATCGTATAATTAAATACAATGGATAACCATGTCAATTCTCAAAGATATTGTCTTATAGAGTATATATTCAATAACATATAGTTGTTATATTTCATTGTGTTCTATTATTAAGAAAAATATTTTAGGGTGTTTTCATTCATGAAAGGAAAGTATAAATGAATATATAGAAAAAAATGAATAAAGTAAAGTAATATATTTCTATTATAACTTTCAATGGTTTTTGTCATCATTAAAAAATGTCCTAATTCCCCCAATCAAATAATAGTAATTGATACCATTAATATAATTATTCTCATCAATTATGATGTATAAAATAAAAAATCAAATCAAGAAATTATCAAATAGGCCAATTATCTCATTTTTCTCCTTTGATAATGGCTCAGAACATTGCTTTATCGAGTGGATGATGTTACTAACACCCTTGGAAAAACTTGTATACCATTAATCCTTTTAAACTACACAACTAATCTGCATAAAAGTGGAATACTATTGGAGATATAAAATCATACATAACTATTTGAAGAATGAAGTACAGTTAATTAAATACTGAGTGACTTCTTCCTCTTATACATTCAACCTTCACAAACACCCATGAATTAGAGGTGAAATCGAGTATGAATTAAATGATTAACTTCTACAATACCCACTGAAAATCAACTTCAACATCCCAAAAAAGTTATCTCTTCATAATCATAGAGTTCAACATCATAGAAATATCACAAAGGATGAGAATCACAAAAAATAGGAAACATTAGAACCCAACATAAATACATAAACAAAAATTGATTATATTAAATTATAGAAATACAATAAACCTAAACTAGGTCAAGATTAGTCTAATGTATACTGTTAGAATAATTTTAAATTCAAGAGGTAAAATATATTAATAATAATCTGGGATCCATCTTCATCAACCTCCATGCTTTTAGTTTTTAGAGGTTATTTATTCTTTGACATCAAATAACATAATTAATTTCAGTATATGGTTAAATGGTTCTTATAACATCCCATGTTTTAAGAAACAAACACTATGTTCAATAGAAAACATTATACTCTATATCGAGCTAAAATGAAAAACTACTTATTATTACTTAAATGTTTCTATTATAACCTATCCATTGGAATGATGTGAATTAATATTATCAATGGAATTATGAAAATATTTTTTATACATATTTAAATAATAATTCATTATTTACAAATATTTATTATAAAGGGAAATACAAACCAATTTAATATTAAGGATGTGTTTTTATGAAAACCAATTTAAGAAGAGAATACAGTGTTTATAAAATCATATCACTCATTATGGATTTTTATTTGGTTAAAAGTATATGTTATATATTCTATGTATTGTTTTAAATTCATCTTATATATATTTTATATATAATATAAGAACCAATTCAATTTTTCGAATGAAATAATTATTTCTCTAAAAATGTGGTTTTTCTGTCATTTGATTGATTTTTTAAAAAAACATTTGGCACAATTATATGATATATTTGAAAAATTAAAAATAGAATTTTAAATCAGGACACCAAAATATAATAAAAGGAATAGGGCCATGGGTTCAGGAACCCATACCCATGACCCCAAAAAATTATTAAAAATGTGTAGAAGTACAACATACATGAGGAAATGATTTAATGTGAAACACCACACCCGAATAGATAACTAAACATAAATATCATATACGAAATTATTACCTTTTTCTTGACCTAGCCTCAGCCCTGAGATCCTCCATGATTAGCTTAGTGGATCCCTCTTTTACATTACAACACTGGTTCAACATTCATCACCAAAATCTCTATAGTGTACATGTCAGTTTCATCATGATATTCTTACCTATGAAACCTTGAATGCATAGAGTCAATAGAGGAAATATCATCCTGGTGAGGATTACCATGAGAAGACTCCTCATGCAGGTCTTGAGGAGCCTCTTGTACATCCTTGGAGTCATGCACAACCACACATGATTGTGAAGCATTATGAATAGGCTGGACCATCTCCTATGGAGTCTCCAAACCATCACCAATAGTAGGTGTTGAAGTGGAGCACATTCTATTATTGCATGCTAAATTCTTGAGTCCTTCAAGATTAAGAAAATCCAACTATAGAGTATTAATATACTCTAACATTGAATGGAAATTGACAGGTGGATTTTCATGTCCTTGAAACGCCAAATTACTAGATGCCACCACTAAAAAAACATCCAGATTAGTCCCCACTGATCTGTAACCATTGGAGGAGATCATACGAGGTCATGTACATAACCTGGTGTAGTAAATTCCTCCAAATTTGTAGGGGAGATCATGCCAGAATAGCACCCTGGTTAGATGCAAATGATCAGAGCAGACCCTCCCCCCTATAACACCTTGCAGACCTACAGACTTCCCAAAAGAAGCAATTCAATCCACTAGCACACCATCCCAAATCCCTTTTTTGTACATCCACATATCCAAAAATAGCATTTTCCTCTATCAGATCCACTATATTCATCTGAGCATCCACCATAACCACCTGTGCTTCATCTTAAATATTTCGACATTCCCTCAGATTATTAGGCACCACCTGTAGGAATCAATTAGCATCCAAAATCATCATCTAACCCTTCCTACAAGTATAACCTAGTTCAGCGTGGTATAACTCTTGATTTACATTGTTCTGCATAGTATCCTTATGCAAAGATTGATTCCCTTACTCCTCCTTAGCCACATCATCCTAGGACCTATTATCTAGACCCCTAATGAACCCAAAGGTAGCATGCTCCGTTGATCCACCATTCATTGGCATAGCAGTAGCATTAGCAGTTTTCTGAAATGAATCATGCTTTGACAGAAATTGATGGACAGCCTCAACAAATGAGGATATACAATCATTAGGAGGATCCTTCCTCCTGAAAACTTGCTTACAAGCATTACGGTCAACTTGTTTCTTCTTGCATTAACCTCGGGAATGGCCCAAGGATTTAAATAGTGAAAATTTCATATTCTTGCATCATTTTTCAAGGGATTCGCCAAAGAAAAGACCAGACGTACAGAAAGTAGGTGTCCACTCATATTGTGTAGATAGTTATAACTTAATATCACCTGTAACTAGAACAAAGTTTCAATTAGAACTTGATCAAAATAAATCTCTACCAATAAATTAGAAAAGTGATAATACCTACGATGCTATATTTCCTTGTCAACCTTAACCGGACAACCCACAGAAGAGGTGACCTCCAACAAAACCGACAGATTTCAAAAAAAACATTTCAAATCCCAAATTCGAATCCATGTTTGGGTGGAGGAGTTCTTATTTGCAAGGGGAATTGCTTACAGATCCCACTGTTGAACTATGATGTAACTAGGATTTAGTGAAATATATCTAAAACTCCATGCAACATTTTGAAGTTCCTTCAATGGAAAAACAATATGGAAATTTCCTCTCCCAATTGAGATTAAGCGCCAGTCAGTGATGTCCCAGCTCTAAGATAAACAAGCCTGCACTTAATCAAACCTCAAAGGAGTTTCACTCCGAGTTCCCAATTTTCTGGAGAGGAGGGAGAACTGAAATTCCTTAAGACAGGCTTCCAAAATTTTCGTACTTGCTTCCACAAATTCAATAGAGCCATTCTTGGTAATTTGTTTATGTAAAGAAGTAGATTCATGCTGAGGTTCAGAAAAAACCAATTCTGGGAAGTAGAACCATGGGACATCCTCTTAAGTTTCATCACATCTTCCTTCACTGCATCTATAGGATTTGAAGAAATCCCACCACCTGTAACCAGTGCCTTTGAGGGGGGAATGAAGATGTTCTTAGGATCAAAATAATATTCCAGTGGTTTTTCCATTGATCATCAGCCTGAAGAATGTCAGAGAGTCATCGAGTGAGATGTCTCCCACATCTCCTCTAACTTCTTCACACCAAAAAATTCTTTGGATGGAATTTTGATAGTTTTTTTTATAATTATCATGTTTTAATGAATAGTAAAAATACATTAATTTTTATTGGAAACTTCTTTTTTCATCGAGATAATTTATATGGTTAAATCATATTATTTAATGGTTTTAAAGTATAAATGGAATTTATTTTAATCATTTAATCCAATTTTGGTATTTACAAGTTATTTCGCATTGAAATTCTATATAAACACATGTTAGAATTTTGTCAATTTTTACCTATTAGAAACACACTTTCTGTTTTGACAACGATAATTTTTTTAAATTAATTACTACAATTTCAATATTTTGAATTTAGAAAAAATGGAATCAATACTTGGAATCAAAATGTCCAAATTTATTAAATAGGTACCTTTTATTTTTTTAAAATTATTAATTGTAACATCAGTAATTATTTTTATTTACCATGATTAAATGGTAAATTAGATAAATAAGGGTACAAATAATATTATAATAATATAAAACTACCCTAATACATGTACTAATCATATTGAATGAGATATGTCCATCTGTTACCATACATAGGATGAAATTTGGTGTTTGGGAGCCACATGGGATTGTAAATCACATTTTATAATTTTTAATTAGAAGAAAATGTAAATACAACAAAAAAACATGTTTATTTTAACAAAAACATTTCATATTGGTTTATGTGACATATCACTAAGACTATAAATATTTATTATAATGATAAAAATATTTCCTTCATCAAGGTATTTAATTTAATATTTTTAGACGTTTTATAAATAATATTATTTGTGACACAATGGTGATGAAATGGTTACCATATTAATGAAAGATTCAAATAAATGATAATATAAATTTTAAAATATATTTAATTTGATTATTTTTTAATCCATAAAAAAATTTATATGAAATTAACATATTATATTTTAGTTACTTCATTTGGTTTGAAAGAATAAATTATTTAGGACATAAAAAATCAATTACTAAATAGTGTCAAAATTGACATAAAAGTGTTTTTAAAACAAATACTGATTTAGTAAATGATATAATAGTTTTAAAAGTCCATTATTCCTTCCAATTGTCTTATATAATGTTAAAAATGCCATTGCTGATCCACTTATGTTTCGATTAGCATTTTAGAGTTACTATAGTAACATATATTGAGAATATACAAAGGACATAGTAAGAGTTAATGTTCATAACTAGGGGTAAAGCTAAAAGATAAGGTTAATTTTTTGACATAAATATTTTCTAAAACCTATTATTTTAGCTTATTTAAACCCATACTCATCTTATCCCGAAAATTCATAACATCGGAATAATTAAAATACGAAAACAATTTTTAAAAAAATGAATTTTTAAAACTATCTTAAAGAGCCACTCCTCTGTCTTATGAAAGGAAACCACCTTTTCCCACATACTCTCACCACTCAAGCCCCTTGGGTTATCCAACATATAATCAAATAATCTCCCAAAATCCCTAATTTCCACTTAGAATCCTTACCTTGTGCAGAAGGAAATTCAAGAATTCCTTTTGGCTCAAACCAAATGGAGCTACCCGTTTTAGTGGTAGAATATTCTAAGAAGTTCCTTTACATTATTTTTATTATTCACTTAAAATTATATTATTATTATATTATTACATAGAAACCTAATTATCTTCAATATACTATGATTTTGTTATGATAATTATTCAAACAACACAAACACACACTTCCATCTAATGGATACGAACATATTGTTTCTATGTATGGAAAACTACTGCCTCCAGAAACGATGATTGTTCAATTTTCTCCTCCCACCTCTCATGGTAGCAATTATGATGGAAGTATATTTATATATTAAATATATTGTATATATATATATATATTGTATATATGCAATTGTAATATTTATTTACCACATAACTTTATGTTTTCCACGATGTGTAAGTATGCTGATTTCATTTGAGGAAATTTGGACTGCCACCCCCTCAAAGTGATATGACTCATTAATTCCATACATGGAACGTATATAGGATATAGTTAGTGAAATTATTGACAAAAATAAAATAAATATTATTTTTTAATAATAATATACCTATGTATCATTTATTTTTCTTTCCATTTAAATGACAATGAAATGAAAGTAGCATTCATGCATACGTACGGCCTACCGTCTCCCCAAACGGTGTATTTTATTTCTTACCTCCAAATGTTATGGACTATTATAAAAACATATATACTGGTAATATATGATATTTAAATCATTAAAATTATTATGCAGATGATGTAATTTTGACCACATGGACAATTTACATCAAACATGTTCATTTTACTAATATATTAAATATCAACAAAATGACCTATATGACCTTTAATAATCATGTAATATTTATAATATGGTAATAATTTATATTAAATGAAAAATAAAATTGAAAAAGGTTATGAAGAAATTATAAATTAACCACTAATTATAATTCAAAACAATAAAGAACGAGCGAGACTAGTCGAACTCAAATTAAGAAAACATCTTAGCCCAATTTCTATTCATTGGGTTAATCTTCTATCTCTTGATTATGTAGTGATTTGATTATAAGAGAAATTACATTAAATTTCATATCTTGAATTTATAATTATTTTTTTTTTATTTTTTTTATGAAAATAATTGATTTATTTTATAAACAAAATGATGATTGTAATCGAATTTTTAAACTCAATTTCCACTCTTTGGGTTTTACGCGTACTATGTTGACTATAATTTTCCATGATTATATGTGGAATAACTATTTGTTTATGTATGTTGTAATTTCTACTTTTTGTTGTGTGGATATACCATTTCTACACATAATCATCCCCCATTGATAAATTCTTATATCATTTATATTAACTTTTTAAGGGAAATCGTAACTCAATCTAATTTCATTGAGTAAAATATCCATGTCATTGGTTTTGTTTTTCCAAAAATATGTGACAGTGACCTATGATGGTTTTAAACTTAATACCTACTTATATTGAGTGTCTTTATATTAATCAAACATAACTATGTAATTTATTTTTCCTAAATCTAATGATACAGTTGTTTTAAGGGATTTTGTCTCAATTTTAATTCCATTGAGACTTATTTTTTTTAATGCTCCAATCCACAATTATGTGGTTTATATAAATCCCACTGAAATTTTATATCATGAATATTTTTATTCTCATTTTATTATATGTTTTTTTTATTTTTATTCTTCAGTTATTTGTATTCATGTATTTTCTCTTGTCGTAAGGGTATCGTTAACTAAAACATCATTTTAAATGTTTTCCTTATTTTTTCTTCTAAATATTTCCCATTAATGTAAATGTTTTCAAAATGGGTTTGAGGGGTTTATTTATATGGATATTAGTGTTTTAATATTAAGATTATTTTCAATGTTTTCGAAATTGTATGGGAAAATCTGATTAAAAAATATTCATTTCTATTTTATGAATGGTTTGGGAAAAGAAATGAATATTTCATTATATTAAATTTTTTATTTTGATTGGTATGTGAAATGTTGATAATTTCAATATTTTATGTGTTATGTTATGTAATGGTAATTAGACATTTGAAGTGTGGTTATGTGATAAACCAAATACGGAGGTTCCATGATAAACCTATAGCGGGTGAGCCTGTGAATGCTCTCAAATGCATTGGGTACTGTAACAGAGGTAAATGTTATGGTTTCTCCTAAGAGATTTATTGAATATATTTTGATGGGTATTCCAAAAGAAATCATGAAGTTTACCCCCTATATGGTCATGAAATCTGAAATATAATTATGTTATGAATTCCATATGTAACCATTATGATTTATGATTTTATGAGTTATGTTATAGAGCTTATGTTTTATGAGTAAAAAGATTGATTTCATTAATTCATATCTATTCATGGAATAATTTTTTATTTTCTTGGTTTATTTCCCCAACTAAGATTTTTATGCTAATACCATGTTTTTAAATGTATTTCTTAGGGTATAGAGAAGGAAAAGAGAAATTAAGGGATCAAGGAAAAGTTTTTCATTTGAAACATGAAACGATTCCATATTTCTTTTAAATGATAATTTTTAACAAAAAAAAATTGATAGCGACTGGAATAGTCAAATTTTGAATTTTGAGTTGTTATGTAATATTTATGACCTAATTCTCTAAAACTCTAAACCTAAAGATATCATCAATACTAATTAAAAATAAATAATTTACTTATATCAATATTATGTAATGTTTTAAGGTTGGGGCCTTATAGTTGGTATCAGAGGAAATTTTTTGTAACATCCCAAGTAAGTAATGAATAATAGTTATTTTTATCTATGTCTATTAATGATTAAGATAGTGTTTTAGAGGCTTAAAATGAAAATAAATACAATCTTATGCATGGAATACACTAATATTCTTAAAAGATTGTTTTACTGCCTTTTGATGGAAAACCCTTTTTAAATCTATCTCTTGACAATTTTATAAGCTATGTTTTTCAAAATAAACTTATTATTTATGATTGGGACATCAAAATTTACTTTGTGTGAATTTTTGGTATTTTTCCGATAAAGTTCATTTTTAATGAATAGTGAAAAATGTTGTATTTTAATTCAAAACATCTTTTTAATATAATTTATTTATATGATTATATTATCTTTTGAATTGGTTTTGAAGTGAAATTAGAATATATTTTTACCACTTTATCCAATGGTGGTCATTGGAATCAATTTCACTTTGAAATTGGACTAAAACTAGTGTCAATCTTTTGATACGTATTGTTTCATAAAAACACGCTATTTGTCATGACAGCGGGAATTAGTTATTAAATTAATTAATTCAACTTACATGTTTTGAATTTAGTAAAATAGACATCATTTTTGAATTTGTAATATCAAATATAGCTTAGGGTGATGTTTTGGTATCTTTCTAAAAAACTTCAATTTTTGATGAATAGTGAAACCACTAAGTGGTAGTTAAAGAAACTGATTTTTCATTTAAATGAAACTTTTCCACTTCTGTGATTTGATTTTCAAAAATCCTACATACATGGTTGTCATTAAGAAGTAAAATGTGGTTCAATGAGATTAAAATAATTTTTTTGTGAATAGTAAATTTTAAGTTCTTAATCGTGATTAGTGGTAATTAGTGTAGTTTAAGGTAAAAATAATGTTTTAATAATATGAGATGAGCTTGACACATGTCCTACCCTCATTGGATGTGTCATAGACGACCAAGAAAATCTATGGGTCAACTTGGGGACCCCATGGAGCCACTTTGGTTGGGAAATGACATAAATAACTTTTTATTTAATGTTAAAGTAAAAATGACACAAACAAGAAATGTTTTACTAAACCAATTTTTACATGGGGTTATACAAGTCATAATTTTGATTATAAATAGTCATTGGAAAGATAAAAATATTTCCTACATCATAGTAGTTTTTTTATAATTTTTAGACTTTAAATAAATTAAATTATTTATGACATCATGATGATGCAGCGATTACCTCATTAATAGAGGATTTAAATAAAATGAAATGATAATGTAAAATCTAGGACCTACACATGTCCAAAACCTATTTTATGGGTGGATTTAGAACCCTTATCACCTTACCCTCTAATTATATCAATGTGGGAACTTTTAAATCCGAAACTCATTTTAAAATAAAGTAACATTTCTTTACTTTCCAAGAGTGCCCCTCCTCTCCTCTTATAAAAGGCCCCCACCTCTACCTCCTTACCCACACTCCCAAAGACTTTGGCTTGGCCAACCCCTGCACATTTTGTCTCTTCACATCCCTCTCTTACTTCTTGAAGCCTCACTTTGGGAATAAGTCTTCCCAAGGAAGCCTTTGAGCTCAAACCAAAGGGAGTTACCCGATTTTAAGGTAATGTCTTCACTTGAGTCCTTTTGTTTTATTTTGCTTCTCCAACCCCCTAAACTCTTTTTATTAATTTATTTTGTAACAACTCCAGTATCATCAATATACTAGGATGCTGTTATAATAAGTATTCTAGCAACACTTACACACACCTACATCTAATGGTTAAAGAACATACTGTTTCCGTGGATGGAGAATTTCGGCCTCCCGAAACGATGATTGTTCAACATCCTTTTAACACCTTCAAATGTGGCCATTAAGATGACACTATATTTATATATGATATATAATATTTTTATGTTTTCATTAATCTTCTGTATTTTTCATTTTGGGCATACCTTTATGGTTTCCATTATGGGTAAACACGATATCTTCATTTAAGGAAGTGCGGACTACCGCCCCCTCAAAGTGATTTGATTTGTTAAATACCATATGTGGGACGTATAAAGGATGGAACTATGATATTATATATGATATTATACTAGAATTATAATATAACTTTATATAATTATGATTCCATTCTATAAAATATGAAATATAAATGAAAGTAGCGTCCATGCGTACGTACGGCTTACCGTCTCCATGAACGGTGAATTTCATTTCTGGCCTCTAAATGATTATGTAATATTATAAATGCATGAATTTACTGGATATATATGACATATATGATATCTACATCATTAATACCATTCTGTATATAATGGATACATGAACAACTTGTAATTATAAAGGGATTATTTTTTACTCAAGTACCAATGATCATTAAAACGACCGTTATTAACTTAAATAATTACATAGTGTTCATGACATGGAAATAAGTGATATAAAAGGAATAATGAACCTGAAAAAGGTTCTTATACAAGTAGAAATTAACTCAAGTTTATTATTCAGGAGATTAAAGAATGACCGAGTCAAGTTGGACCCGAGGTATGGGACTTCGTCTCAGTCTCCTTTCATTGAGGCATATTTTATTTTATACACAACCTTATTTTATACGGTGTATAAACCCCTTTGACTTTTACATTTATTCAAAAGGAATATTTTTATACGAATTGTTTACTAAACAACAAAAGGGAATGTTTTTGTCGTACGTATGCGGCGACAACGACTTCTCCGCTGCTGTGACCATTATTTGAGTTTCGGCTTCCTATACAAGCCATACCTTTTTTTAAAAAAAAGAAAAATAAATACCATGTTTTACTTTTATTTTATTTTGGTATTGAAAATGGTTTTCATAATTTTTTTATATCAATGTGTTGTGTTGATATCTTGTGATTTAAAGGTGGAAATGTTATGTTTCCTTTATGCATGTTTTATGTGATACGATTATGTTGAGGTTATTGGGATTTATTATGAAGATGGGTGGTTCCGTGATAGACTAAGGGAGGGTGATCCCGATATAGCTCTCCAATGCATTGGGTAACGCGAAGGAGTGAAACGTTAAGGTTTCTCCAAATATATTTAGGTAATATACTGTGAGGGGTATTCCAAACGTAACCAAGAGGGTTACTCCCTACGTAAGAATGTTATGAATTCCTCAAGTTACCTTTATGTCTTATGATTTCTATGATTTATTCATGATTTGATGAGGTATGCTAAAGTGCTTATGTTTTATGGGTAAAGTATGATTTCATTCTTATGTATATATGTACCCATGTCTCCTTTCCGTATTTTTATATCCCTTACTGAGCTTTTTATGCTCATCCCAAGTTTTTTTGAAATGCTTTTCACAGGTCAAGGGAAAGGTACATGATATGATGATAGTGTCAAGGAAGTGTCAAGAAAGAATCCATGTTTTATTTTAAATATGTTTCCATTGATGGGAAAGATGAATACTATCGTTATGTAACCACTTTGTTTATATGTGGAATGTAATTCAGGTTTTATGATCTAATTCTCTAAAACTCTAAACCCGAAAAGATCCTCATTGTGTAATCTTGTAATAACTCAAGATTAAGTAAGGTTTAAGGCTGGTGCCTTATAGTTGGTATCATAGGTCGGTTTAGATAAATTTAGGAGTTAGAATTATATTAATTGATTATCCAAAAATATTTATTTTATGGTCAAATTGAAATGATATAGCATTTGAAGATTACCATGTTGCATCATCTAAGACATGTTTTTTCAGAATGGTTTTCCGCAGAGGAAACAGGGAAGCAGTGTTAGGAAGGCATACAGAAGGAAATAACCTTCCGAATCAGCATCCTGAGATGGTCAGAATTGGAACTGAACAGTTTGTTGCAGTAATGGCGCGGTTGACTCAAGCAATAAATGGTGGTGGTATCCATGCACGAGATCAGCCAGATCAACCGCAGAGGAACATGTCAGTGGTGGAACATTTCATGAGGTAACATCCCCCATCATTCAGAGGATCATCTGACCCTGTGTTAGCTGAAGGGTGGATTGAAGCACTAGAGAAGATTTTCGATGTCATGGGGTGTTCAGACAATCAAAAGGTTAGTCTTGCTATTTACCGTTTGGAGGGTGAAGCAGATCAGTGGTGGTCTATGGTTAAAAATATCAGGGACGCTGATGAGATTGATGCTCTCGACTGGGATGAATTCAAAGGTATGTTTCTTGAGAAGTATTTTCCTAAGGCTGTTTGACTTAGGATGGAAAAGCAATTCTTGGAATTGAGGCAAGAGAAAGACTCAGTGGCCGCCTATGAAGAAAGGTTCACTCGATTGGCAAGGTATGCTCCAAATTTTATCTGAGACCTTAATAGTAAAATCAATCATTTTTACTCAGTATTAAAGCAAAAATATCGAAGGGCATTAGCTTCTCGTGAGTTTTAAATTTATGAAAAGCTTTTTCGATGTGCTGAGAAGGTGGAAATGGAGTTTTCCGATGATCACGTGTTCTATAACAACCAGCAGAAGAAGAGACCGAGGTGGCAGGAGAAAGGTAAGAATTCTTCAAAAAAAGTCTGATGGTAAGAAAACTAAGTTTCCAGTTTGTGATAAATGTGGCAAAAGGCATACTGGGGAATGTCCTCTGAATTCTGGAAAGTGCTACCGATGTGGTAAGATGGGACATAAGGCTCGTGATTGCACTGAAAAGGATCAAGGTGAAGGTAAGACCAAATTTGATTTATAGTTAGTGAAATTTTATAAGTGTAATGAGATGGGTCAATATGCAAACGAGTGTCCGACAAAGAGCTTGAGTGATGGGAAGCAGTTATACTACAAGCAGAAAGGGGTGGTGAAATTCTTTGAAACTACTTCAGCAGATGTCGGGCCAACAAATGAAGTTGTATCGGGTACTTTGTTTGTTTTTTCAGATTATGCCAGTGTGTTGTTTGATTCGGGGTCTACACATTCTTTCATCTCTGAAAACATTTCTAGTAAAATGGGAATACCATCTCAAGAAATGACTCCTGAACTTTTGGTAAAAACACCTGGGGGAAATGTTGAGGCAAAAAGAATTTATAAGAATCTTCCTATCCTTATCTATGGAAAGAACCTACTTTCAAACCTTATTGTTCTACCTCTAGTAGAGTTTTATGTTATCCTGGGTATGGATTGGCTCTCTATTTACCATGCTAAGATTGACTGTAGAGCTAAAGAAGTTTCTTTTCAGAAATAATTTCAGTTTGTGTACAAGAATGAACCCTTACTATTGATAACTTATCAAGAGGACGAGAAACTTGTAAAAGATGGAAATGAATGTTACCTTGCACACATCATTGAAAATAAAGGAACTATTCAGATTAATGACGTGCCAGTGGTAAATGAGTATCCTGATGTTTTTCCTGATGGGTTGCCTGGAATAATACCATATCGGGAAGTTGAGTTTACTGTTGACTTAGTTTCAGATGCTAATCCAATTTCAAAACCCCCTTATCGAATGGATCAAATTTAACTTTTAGAGTTGAAGGAGAAATTGCAAGATTTAATAGAGAAAGGTTTCATTCGACCTAGCACATCACCATGGGGTGCTCCTGTTTTATTTGTTAAAAATAAAGATGGTTCAATGAGACTTTGCATTGATTATAGAGCCTTGAATAACATCACTGTTAAGAACAAATATCCTTTGCCTCATATCGATGATTTGTTTGATCAGCTCTAGGGAGCTCAGTATTTTTCAGAGATTGACTTGAGATCGGGGTACCATCAGCTGAAGGTAAAGGAAGAAGACATTCTGAAGACTGTGTTTCGTACAAGATATGGCCATTATGAATTTGTAGTAATGCCTTTTGGGCTAACCAATGCACCTGCTGTATTCATGGACTTAATGAATATAATTTTCCATGAGTTCTTGGATAATTTTGTGGTGGTTTTTATTGATGATATTTTGGTGTTTTCTAAAAGTAAAGAGGATCATGAAAGACATTTAAGGGTTATCTTGCAAACCTTAAAAGAAAATAAATTGTATGGGAAATTCAGCAAGTGTGAGTTTTGGTTGCAACAAATTTCTTTCCTTGGTCACATTGTTTCTAAAGATGGGATAACTGTTGATCCTGCAAAAACAAAAGTTGTGGAAGACTGGCCAAGACCCACAAATGTATCTGGGATTCATAGCTTCCTTGGTTTGGAAGTCTATTACCGAAGGTTTGTTAGAAATTTTTCACGGTTATCTAGTCCAATGACTAAACTAACTCGGAAGGGTGTTAAGTTTATCTGGACAAAAGAATGTGATGATTGTTTTCAGGAATTGAAAAGAAGATTGGTGAAAGCTCCAGTTTTGGCACTACCTTCCAGGAATGGTGAGTTTGTTATCTACAGTGATTCTTTATTGAAAGGTCTTGGTTGCGTCCTAATACAGAATGATCAGGTAATTTCTTATGCTTCACGACAGTTGAAAACTCATGAGGTAAATTACCCTACACATGATTTGGAATTAGCTATTGTTGTTTTCGCTTTAAACTTTTGGAGGCATCATTTGTATGGAGTAAAGTGTGAAATATATACTGATCACAAAAGTTTAAAGTATATATTCACTCAGAAAGAGTTAAACATGAGACAGAGGAGATGGCTGGAATTAATCAAGGATTATGATTGTACAATTCATTACCATCCGGGAAAATCAAATAAAGTGGCTGATGCTTTGAGTCGAAAAAGTAATGCTTCATTAGCAATGTTGCATTTGGAACGTGATCCTTTGGTTAAAGATTTGATGAACTTTGGCATAGAATTTGTTGGTGCAGGATGTTCTTCTGTTTTGTTTCAGGTATCAGTGAGATCATCTCTATCAGATAGAATCAAGCAAGCACAGAAGCAAGACAGTGAGTTGCAGGAAAAGGTAGAGCTGGTTCAGAAGGGTAAGTTGCCTGAATTCAACATTGATAATGATTTTGTTTTGAGATTTGGGGAGATATTTTGGGTGCCTTGTGATTCACAGTTGAAGAGAGAGTTGTTATGTGAAGCTCATAGTTCTCCGTTTTCAGTTCATCCTGGCAGTACTAAGATGTACAGAGATCTGTGGGAGTATTACTGGTGTGATGGAATGAAAAGAGATATTACTGATTTTACTGTGAAGTGTTTGACATGTCAATAGGTTAAAGAAGAGTGACAGTTACCGAAAGGGATGCTTCAGCCTTTACCAGTTCCAGAGTGGAAATGGGAGAATATATCCATGTATTTTGTTGTGGGATTACCGAAGACATCTCGAGATAATAATGCAATCTGGGTTATTGTTGATCGCTTGACTAAATCTGCTCATTTACTTGCTATATGAGATACTTTTTACCTAGATCAACTTTCCCGTTTGTATCTTAAAGAGATAGTAAGGTTACATGGAGTTCCTCTCTCCATTGTATCTGACCGTGATCCCAGGTTCACTTCTAACTTTTGGAAAGGCCTTCAGAAATCGTTGGGTAATGAATTAAATTTTACTACATCTTTTCATCCTCAATCAGATGGGCAGTCAGAACGAACAATTCAGACCTTGGAGGATATGCTACGAGCTTGTTCGATGGATTATCAGGGAAGTTGGGACCAACATCTTTCTTTGGTTGAATTTTCATATAATAACAGTTTTCATTCTAGTATAAGATGGCACCATTTGAGACGTTATATGGGAAGCGGTTTCGAACTCCAGCTTTCTGGGATGAATTGGGTGAAAGGAAGTTGATGGGACCAGAATTGGTAGAAGCGATGGCAGAAAAAGTTCAGTTGATTCAGAAACACATGGGAACAGCTCAGAGAAGGCAGAAGAGTTATGTAGACAACAGGAGAAAGGATCTCTCTTTTGAGGTAGGTGATCTTGTTTTTCTCAAAGTATCACCATGGAAAAGTGTGATGCAATTTGGTAAGAAAGGAAAGCTGAGTCCAAGGTTCATTGGACCATATGAAATTCTGGAGAGAGTTGGATCAGTTGCTTACCGAGTGGCTTTACCTCCGAGGTTATCTCAGGTACACAATGTTTTTCATGTTTCGGTGCTGAGGAAGTACATGCCAGATCCATCTCATGTTTTGAGTCCAGAGCTAGTTCAGTTGGAAGAGAACCTATCTTATGAGGAACAACCGGTCCAGATTCTTGACCACAGGGAGAAAGTGTTACGAAATAAGGTGATTAATCAGGTAAAGTTTTTGTGTAAAACCCACATGATGGAAGAGGCAACATGGGAATCTGAAAATGAAATGAGGGATAAGTACCCCCATTTATTTGATAAGTAAATAAATTGCGAGGATGCAATTTTCTAAAGGGGGGAAGGATGTAACATCCCAAGTAAGTAATGAATAATATAAATTTTTATCTATGTCTATTAATGATTAATATAGTGTTTTAGAGGCTTAAAATGAAAATAAATTCAATCTTATGCATGGAATACACTAATATTCTTAAAAGATTGTTTTACTGCCTTTTGATGGAAAACCATTTTTAAATATATCTCTTGGAAATTTTATAAGATATGTTTGTCAAAATAAACTTATTATTTATGATTGGCACATCAAAATTTACTTTGTGTGAATTTTTGGTATTTTTCCGATAAAGTTCATTTTTTAATGAATAGTGAAAAATGTTGTATTTTAATTCAAAACCTCTTTTTAATCTAATTTATTTATATGATTATATTATCTTTTGAATTGGTTTTGAAGTGAAATTAGAATATATTTTTACCATTTTATCCAATGGTGGTCATTGGAATCAATTTCACTTTGAAATTGGACTTAAACTAGTGTCAATCTTTTGATACGTATTGTTTCATAAAAACACGCTATTTGTCATGACAGCGGGAATTAGTTATTAAATTAATTAATGAAACTTACATGTTTTGAATTTTTTAAAATAGACATCATTTTTTAATTCGGAATATCAAATATAGCTTAGGGTGAAGTTTTGGTATCTTTTTGAAAAACTTCAATTTTTGATGAATAGTGAAACCACTAAGTGGTAGTTAAAGAAACTGATTTTTCGTTTAAATGAAACTTTTCCACTTCTATGATTTGATTTTCAAAAATTCGACATACATGGTTGTCATTAAGAAGTAAAATGTGGTTCAATGAGATTAAAATAATTTTTTGGTAATAGTAACTTTTAAGTTCCTAATCGCGATTAGTGGTATTTATTGTAGTTTAAGGTAAAAATAATATTTTAATAATATGAGATGAGCTTGACACATTTCCTAACCTCATTGGATGTGTCATGGCAGACCAAGACAATCCATGGGTCAACTTGGGGACCCCATGGAGCCACTTTGGTTGGGAAATGACATAAATAACTTTTTATTTAATGTTAAAGTAAAAATGACACAAACAAGAAATGTTTTACTAAAACAATTTTTACATGGGGTTATACAAGTCATAATTTTGATTATAAATAATAATTGGAAATCTAAAAAGATTTACAACATCATAGTATTTTTTTTTAAATTTTTAGACTTTAAATAAATTAAATTATTTATGACATCATGATGATGAAACGATTACCTCATTAATAAAGGATTTAAATAAAATGAAATGATAATGTAAAATCTACGAACTAAACATGTCCAAAACCTATTTGATGGGTGGATTTATAACCCTTATTACCTTTCCCTAGAATTATATCAATGTGGGACCTTTTTAATTCGAAACTCATTTTAAAATAAAGTAACATTTCTTTACTTTCCAAGAGTGCCCCTCCTCTCCTCTTATAAAAGGCCCCCACCTCTACCTCCTTACCCACACTCCCAAAGCCTTTGGATCGGCCAAACCCTGCCCATTTTGGCTCTCCATATCCCTCTATTACTCCTTGAAGCCTCAATTTGGGCAGAAGTCTTACCAAGGAAGCCTTTGAGCTCAAACCAAAGGGAGTTACCCGATTTTAAGGTCATGTCTTCACTTGAGTCCTTTTGTTTTATTTTGCTTCTCCAACCCCCTAAACTCTTTTTATTCATTTATTTTGTAAAAACTCCAGTATCATCAATATACTAGGATGTTGTTATAATAAGGATTCGATCTACACTTACACACACCTACATCTAATGGTTAAAGAACATACTGTTTCCGTGGATGGCGAATTTCAGCCTCCCGAAACGATGATTGTTCAACATCCTTTTAACACCTTCAAAGGTGGTCATTAAGATGACACTATATTTATATATGATATATAATATGTTTATGTTTTCCTTAAGCTTCTGTATTTTTCATTTTGGGCATACCTTTATGGTTTCCATTATGGGTAAACGCGATATCTTCATTTAAGGAAGTGCGGACTACCGCCCCCTCAAAGTGATTTGATTCGTTAAATACCATATGTGGGACGTTTAAAGGATGGAACTATGATATTATATATGATATTATACTGTAATTATAATATACCTTTATATAATTCTGATTCCATTCTATAAAATATGAAATAGAAATGAAAGTAGCGTTCATGCGTACGTACGGCTTACCGTCTCCATGAACGGTGCATTTCATTTCTTACCTCTAAATGATTATGTAATATTATAAATGCATGCATGTACTGGATATATATGACATATATGATATCTACATCATGAATACCATTCTGAATATAATGGATTCATGAACAACTTGTAATTATAAAGGGCTTATTTTTTACTCAAGTACCAATGATCGTTAAAACGACCGTTATTAACTTAAATAATTACATAGTGTTCATGACATGGAAATAAGTGATATAAAAGGAATAATGAACTTGAAAAAGGTTCTTAAACAAGTAGAAATTAACTCAAGTTTATTATTCATGAGATTAAAGAATGACCGAGTCAAGTTGGACTTGAGGTATGGGACTTCGTCTCAATCTCCTTTCATTGAGGCATATTTTATTTTATACACAACCTTCTTTTATAGGATGTATAACCCCCTTTGACTTTTAGGTTTATTCAAAAGGAATATTTTTTATATGAAGCGTTTACTAAACGACAAAAGGGAATGTTTTTGTCGTACGTATGCGGCGACAACGACTTCTCCACCGCCGTGACCATTATTTGAGTTTCGGCTTCCTCTACAAGCCATACTTTTTTTTAAAAGAAAAATAAATACCATGTTTTACTTTTATTTTATTTTGGTATTGAAAATGGTTTTCATAATTTTTTTATATCAATGTGTTGTATTGATATCTTGTTATTGAAATGTGGAGATGATATGTTTCCTTTATGCATGTTTTATGTGATACGATTATGTTGAGGTTCTTGGGCATTATTATGAAGACGGGTGGTTCCGTGATAGACTAAGGGAGGGTGAGCCCGATATAGCTCTCCAATGCATTGGGTAACGCGAAGGAGTGAAACGTTAAGGTTTCTCCAAAGAGATTTAGGGAATATACTGTGATGGTTATTCCAAACGTAACCAAGAGGGTTACTCCCTATGTAAGAATGTTATGAATGCCTCAAGTTACCTTTATGTCTTATGATTTCTATGATTTATTCATGATTTGATGAGGTATGTTAAAGTGCTTATGTTTTATGGGTAAATTATGATTTCATTCTTATGTATATATGTACCCATGTCTCCTTTCTGTATTTTTATATCCCTTACTGAGCTTTTTATGCTCATCCCAAGTTTTTTTGGAAATGTTTTTCACAGGTCAAGGTAAAGGTACATGATATGATGATAGTGTCAAGGAAGTGTCAAGAAAGAATACATGTTTTATTTTAAATATGTTTCCATTGATGGGAAAGAAGAATACTATCGTTATGTAACCACTTTGTTTATATGTGGAATGTAATTCAGGTTTTATGATCTAATTCTCTAAAACTCTAAACCCGAAAAGATCCTCAATGTGTAATCTTGTAATAACTCAAGATTAGGTAAGGTTTAAGGCTGGGGCCTTCTATGTTTAGTCACCATTCGGGATTAGGTGTTTTGGATAAACCCATGGTAAGTCTCTATGTATATTCATTCAGTTAAATATTTATTTTATAACATTTTAATATCACGTAATTTCAATAAAAATGGAATGAGGAGGATCTCAAAAATAGTCTTATCTCTCCATGGTGACATGCTTGAAATAATTATTTCAAATTCATGTTCAAATGATTTTGAATCTTTTTGTAGCAAAAAATCACTTGCAATAAGTTATTTGAGATATGAAACAACTCCACTATACCTCAATACAATTTTGGGTCATGGTTTGTATTTAATAAAATCATATTTTATCAATATTTTCATATTTTCAAGAAAGGTAAATATTATCACAAAATTTAAAAATATTTTACTATATCCCAAGATTTTAAATAAAATTATGATTTTGAAAAAATTTCTATATAATGAGACCCTTACGCAACCTATTTATATTTAAATTTAAATTGTAGTCTTTTGTCACATAATTTTAGTCTTTTAAAAGGACCATTAATTTATTTCTTAAACTCAAATTCATAATGAATGTTTTATAAAAATAATGTTTTATTATATGTTTTTAAATTACATGTCAGACCTGATTATATTCCCAAACTATATTTTTGTGAACACCCATATGACTGAAGGTTTAGAAGGTGTATTTGGAAAATGGAAGAAGATTATTTTGAAGAATATCTATATCATTTCTTCAATGCATATACTTTCTATCTACATGAACATGATGAAAATGAAATTGGGTGGACACCATGTTCATGGTATGATGTTCTATCTATTGGTAATAATTGTGTTTTATCATTTGGAGGTGAAATTAAAAAATGAGAATATATATAGGACTCCATGAATTATGATGTTGAAGTCATTATAAGTTTGGATGAAAATGAGTGGTATAAGAGGACCATTGAGGTTGAAATGTGTTAGGGTTATTTTTTAGTTTTATAAAAGGGAAAACCCGCAAGATGGGTGACAACCCATTGCATCTAGCAAGGCCATAAGAATCAAACCCACAACTAAAGGGAAACAAGGTCCCATCACCTTCTAATTTCCTATGTGATCTCCCCGGTTATTATGTATTATTATATTTAGTAAAATGATTTTATGGATTAATAATAATTTTATTTTGTTAAAAATATGTTTTATTAAATGAATATCCTTAGTATAATAAAATGAATTTTTGATTAAGTGATAAAAATTATTTTGGAATATGATCGCTCTTTTGGGAACACTATATACCTAAGGAAAATAAAAAACTATTGTACATCATTCGTAGAGTACTGGTTAAATTTTATTTTGGAAGATTTTATGTTTTTATTGTGGATATATGGATATTTCGATTATTTATAGAAATGATTAACCAATCATGGAGAACATGTGATTAGGTTTATTACTTTTAATTATGAGACTTTAAGATTACTCAATATTATTTGGAGATAAATGTTACAATTCATCGTGGAAGTTTATGTGATCAAATCCTTCTGAATTATGGGTTTCAATCTCATTTTGTAATATTTTAAAGAATTATAAAGACCATTGTTTATTGAATGGTCTTTGTGGATGTTTGGGCATTGTTCATTGAATTTTAGAGAGTAAGAGTGGTATTTTTTTATAAAGGATTATCTTTTTTGTGGATTATCAGATTGTTTACAATCTATTTGAGTGTTAGGTTAATGTATAAATACATGGGAAATATATAGTCTATATTTTGTGGATTATTATATTCTTCAAAAGTTGATTCTAGAGCTTCAGGTGAAACAAATTCATCTTGAATGGTCATCATTTAGAGAAAAGATGAGTTTTTATAGATATTTATTAAGGAATGAAACTATAATTGACAAGTAAGTGTGTTTCCATATGTTCTTGTTCTATGTATAAAAAGAGTTACTCAGCATTTTGAAAATGACCGTAATACAAAAACATTTTCTGTTTAATTTTCCTACAGGGAAATCATTGAATGTTTGACCCATCACATATTTATGGTTTTCTAGTTGTTAACTTTATCCTAATAATGATTTCCATCACTCTTAATCTGAACAAAATGGTTAGTTTTTCTTCCATATCCATGCTTTTCTACATGTAATCCTTGTATTTGTTATCTCTCGTGACCTTTGTACTACCCTTTCTATCTTTTAATGTGATAGTTTTATTGACTCTCATTCTAATGTGGGATTTTCAATAAACATTTAAAGACAAATATAAAAATCTTGAGGACACAATTTCAAAAAGGGGAATGTTTTAACGTCCAATGTTTTAAAAAACACTGTTTTCAATACCATACATGATACACTACATCGATATTAGAAAAAACTAAATATTATTATTTAAATTTTACTATTATAACCTAGTCGTTGTAATGGGCGGAATGAACAGTATCAACTAAATTATTAAAGTATGGTTTAAAAATTTCTAATTAATGGTTGATTGGTTACCAACATTAATAAAAATGGAAATAAAACCCAATTGAATATAAAGGATGTGTTTTTATGAAAATCTATTTAAAAATTGAATAATTGTGTTTATAAAATCATATCAGACTTTGGATTTTTATTTAATGTAAAATAATTCTCATATATTCAATTTAATGTTTTAAAATCGTCTATAATGTTTACTTGATATGATATAAGAAAAAATTCAAATTTTCAGATAAAAGAAGAATTTTTCTAAAAATGATGCTTTGTTTCTTTTTTTATGGAGAACCGTTTTAAAAATTAGTTTTTAACACCATTTAATGTTATAGTTGAAAAAGTAAACATATTCAATTTATGTGGGATGTAAAAAAAATATTTGGATGAATTTTTGATATTTTCCTAACAACTATCAGGTTTTAATGAATAGTAAAATATAGTAAATTTTAATTGAAATCAACTTGTTTCCAAGGAGATAATTTATAAAGGTAATAATATTATTTAATGGTTTTAAATTATAAATGGACTATATTTATATTATTTAATCCAATTTTTTTAATTATATGTAATTTTACATTGAAATTGGACATAAACACTTGTCAAACTTTTGGTAGTTTTTACTTCGTAAAACACGTTGTCTATTTTGAAAATGGAAATTAATTTAAATTAATTACTATAATTTATGTATTTTGGATTTGGAAAAATGGATTAAATATTTTGAATTATAATTTCCAAATAGTTTAAATAGTTTCCTTTTTTGTACATTATGTTTAATAACATCAATAATTATTTTTATTTACCCAGGTTAAAGGATAAATCAGATAAATAAGGGTAAAAAATAATATTATAATAATATAAAACTACCCTAAAACGTTTTATAATACTATTGGATGAGATATCGCTGAAAATGAGAATAATTAGGCTAAACTATTGGCATTTGGGACTTACATGGGTGTGAAAATGACATTTAATAAAAGAAACGAGAAATAGAACATTAACATGTATCGTTTAATAAAACAATTTTCATATAGATTTATATAACTAATGTCTATGACATTCAATTTTAATTATAAATTTAAAACTATTTTCAACATCATGTTATTTTATTTATAAATTTTAGAGCATATAAATAAAATTATTTATGACATAATGATGATGTAGTGATTAACTATTTAATCAAAGATTCAAATAAATTGTATTTTAAATATTAAAATAAATGTGATTTTATTATTTTCATTCCATACAAGATTTTTCTGGATGATATTGACATATTATATTTTAGTTAATTTATTTGGTTATGAATAATATTGTTTTTATGACTTTAAAAAAATCAATTACTAAATATTGTCAAGATTTACATAAATGAGTTTTTAAAAAATTTACTTTTTTATAAAATGATATAACAGTCATAAAAATATAGTATTCAGAAAAATGGCTTATATATTGTAAACAATTTCATTAATGATCCTCTTATGGTTCGATTGGAATTTTTTAGTAACTATATTAACCATATTTTGTGAAAATACAAGTAGACATGGTAAGAGATATTGTTTTAAACTAAGGTTTAACATAAAAGATAAGGTAAATATTGTGACAAAAAACATGTCTAAAACCTATTTTATATGATGATTTTAACCCATACTCATATTATCTTCTAAATTAATGACTTTCTAACTATTAAAATTCTAAAATAAAATTTTTATAAAATAATATTTCAAGACATTCCTAAAGTGTCCAGCCTCCCTCTTATAAAAGGCAACCACCTCTACAAAGTTACATAGACATCTCAAGCACATTGGCTCGTCCAAAATCTAATAAAATAATCTCACAACAACCCTCGTTTCTTCCAATAACACTAACCATGGGCATAAATAAATTCATTAAAGCCTTTTGGCTTAATTCAAATAGAGTTACCTATTTTAGATGTAGCGTCTTCTTTAATGTTCCTTTCCTTTATTTTTCCTTCTTCACTCCCTATTATCTAATTATTATATGATTATATAACAACACCAGTATCCCCAATATACTAGTATTTTGTTATGAGAGTTATTCTAAATAAAACTACACAAACCACAATATAATGGATAAGAACTTACTATTTTTGTGTATGGAAAACTACTGCCTCCACTACTTGAAATATAATCTATACCAACGGTTTTGGGAAAAATATTGGTATAGTTCACTAATTTGGACCTATACAAATGGTTTGGCCAAAACCATTGGTATATGTCACTAATATGGATCTATACCAACGGTTTTGGGAAAATCATTGGTATAGTTCACGAATCTGGACCTATACCAACTGTTTTGGGAAAACTGTTGGTATAGGCCCCCCTATACCAATGGTTTGTCCAACACCATTGGAATAGGTCCCAAAATAACAGAACCTGTTCCAACGGTTCTCAAAAATATTGTTATAGGTCTATACTAATGGTTTTGAGAACCGTTGGTATAGGTATATGTATTTTTTATGGAATCTTCTTAAATAGGACATTAATTAAATCCTAATTTAATATAATTATGATAATACATATATATATTTATGAAATAATGTTAAAAAAAGAGAGTTAGGTTAGTGGTTAGGTCATTCAATCATGAGTGAAAGGTACTAGGATCAAAACCAACTAAATGATTGTTTTTTGAATTACATATACCAACGGTTTTAGGGAACCGTTGGTATTTATTTTCATAGTAATTATACCAACGGTTTTGAAAAAAGTTGGTATAGGTATATACAAAAGGTTTTCCCAAAATCATTGGTATAGTATTATCCCCACGTCATACTTGGAAACAGTTCTCCAAAATATTGGTATAGGCTATACCAATCATTTGGAGGCCTATACCAACAGTTCAAAACCATTGGTATAGGGTATTTTTCCAGTAGTGGTCACAAAATGATGATTGTTCAATTTTCTACTTCCACATCTCATTGTGGTCATTATTATGGAACTGTATTTATAAATGACATATATTATATTTATATTTTCCCTATGATTATGTACTTTTTATTTACAATATACCTTTATGCATTCAATGATTTATAAATACAATAATATTATTTGAGGAAGTGTGAACTACGACACCCTCAAAGTGATGTGACTCATTCATGTCATAAATGGAACATATAAATGATTGAGTAAATAAAAATATTCATCATATATAAAATATATATTATAATGGAATTTTAATATCCATATTTATAATATATTTTTCATTCCTTTAATATGAAAAGGTAATAAAATTAGTGTTCATGTGTACGTACGACCTAACATCTCCATGAACGGTGCATTTTATTTCATATCTCCAAATGTTATGGAATATTACAAATACATATATTCTAGAAATATATGTTATATAAATAATGAATAAAATTATAGTGATTAGTTACTTCTGACCGCATGGACAATTTTAATTAAACAATATCATTTTTTACTCAAGTACCGAATATCGAAAGAACGAATAATATGAACTTGAATAACCATGTAATATTTATAACATGGTAAAAATTGATATAAAGGAATAATAAAAATTTAAACGGTACTAAATCTTGTGGATATTACCATATTTGTTTTATTCTGGTATATAAATAATGAACAAGACTAGTCGGGCTCAAGGTGAGGTAAATTCTTAACCCAATTTCCATTCATTGGGTTAATCTTCTACCTCTTGATTATGTCTTTCTATAATTATATAAGAAATAAATTTTTATATCCAATCATGTAATTATAATTTATTTTTTGTATAGAGAATACATATAATTGAACTTTTTTTAACAAAATTATCTTTTTAATGGAATTTCTAAACTCAATTTCCACTATTTCGGTTATATGCATACTATGTAGATTATATTATGCCAATATTATGTGTGGAATAACAATTTATTTTTATATTTAGTAATTTACACTTACCTTTGTGTCGATATACAATTTCTACACATAATAACCCCACCAATAAATTCTTTTTTCATTTATATAAACTCTATAAGGTTAAATTTAACTCAATCTCATTACATTAAGTTAAAAATCCATGTCATTTGTTTTGTTTTTCCAATAATATGTGGGAATGTCCTATGATTTTTTTACATAGAATATCCACTTTTATTGGTTTTATTTATATTTTTTACATATAATTATCTCATTTAATTGTCCTTAATCTAAGGATATGATCATTGTAAGTTATATTGCCTCAATTTACATTACATTGGGACTTATTTGTTATTATGCACCAATTCACTTTTATGGGGTGTATATGCATCCCTTGGACATATTATATCATGAATATCCTTATTCTAATGATATTATAAGTTTGGATTAATGTTATTATTGAATTGTTTTTATTCAATTATTTTACCAAGTGATAAAGGATTCTTTAACTAAAACCTTGTTTTATATATTTTCATCATTTCTTCATATAAATGTTTTTCATTAATGTCAATGTTTTCAAAATGGTTTTAAGTATTTATTTATATGGACATTAGTGTTTTAATGTGTAAATTCCTATCATATATTTCAATGGGGGTATGAGGAGAATTGATTAAAAAAATATTAAGTGTATTATTTGTTGGAAATGTAAGGTATATTTTAATATATTGAATAGATTTATTGTGATTGACATGTGAAATGTTGATAATTTCAATCTTTTATGTGATATGATAATGTAATTGTACATGGAAATTTGATGGGTGGTTACATGATAAACAAAACATGGGAGGTTCTTTGATAAACCTTGGTTGGGTGAGCCTACGGTAGCTCTCCAATGCATTGGGTAACATGACAGAGGTAAATGTTATGGTTTCTAATAGAATATTTAGGGAATATATTGTGATGGGTACTCTAAATGTTACCACGAAGGTTACTCCCTATGTGGATGTGAAAGCAATGATGTAATTATGTTATTTATTCCACAATTTACCTTTATTATTTATAATTTCTCTGATTTATTCATAAATATTATGTTATCATGAGGTACATTAAAGATATTATGATTTATAAGTAAATTTTTTGATTTCATTGATTTTTATGTATTTGTGGAATAATGTTTTCTTTCTTTATTTTATATCCCTTAATGATATTTTTATGCTCATTCCATGTTTTTGAAATGTTTTTTTCAGGGTTTAAGAAATGTTAAGAGAATTAATGGGATCCAAGAAAATTTAGACTATTAAAACATGAAGAGATACCAAGTTTCTTTTAAAAGAGTATTTTTTTTGAAAAAAATTGATATAGAGTGGCATAGCCAACATTGAAAATTTTGAGTTTTTAAGTAATAGTTATGGCCTAATTAACTAAAACAGTAAACCTGAAAAGTTAGTTGATGAGAATTAAAGTCAAATTATTGACTTATGTCATGATTAAGTAATGGTTTAAGGCTGGGGCATTATAGTTAGTATCATAACAAAGGGTTAGACAACTTTATTAATTATGAGTTTTGGATAAACACTTGGTATGTCTATATGTATATTATTTCTATTAAATCATAAATAGATTATTGTGAAACATTTTCTAGCATACAACTCACTTGCAAGATATTTTTTGAGATATCAAACACCTCCACTATACCTTGATACAATCGTAGATCATGGGTTGTATTTAATAAAATCCTATTTTCTCAATATTCTCATATTTTTAAGAAAGGAAATTATTATCAATGAATTTTCAAATATTTTACCTTATCACAATATATTGATGCATAATATAATTTTGAAAAATGTGTTGAAGGACACCCCCGCGCAATATTTTTATATTTTATTTTAAAATATAGTTATTTAATACATAATTGTAGTATTTTGAAAGGGTCATTGATTTAATTTTTTAACTCAAACTCAGTTTGACTATTTTATTAAAATCATTTTTTATCATATGTTTTAAAATTATATGTCTCACATTATTATTTTTCAAAACTATTTACCTATGAACACCCATATGACCCAATTGATACAAGGTGTATTTGGATAAAGGAATACAATTATTTTGAAAAATCGTCAAATCATTGTTGTAATACATGGACCATCTATCTATGTGACTTATATGAAAATGAAACCAGGTGGACACCTTGATCAAGGTATGATGATCATTTTATTAAGAAAAGTTTTATTTTATCATATGTAGGTGAAATTAAAAAATATGAATACATATATGACTTCATGAATTAATATGATGAGGTCATTATGAGTTGGGATGAAAATTAGGGCTATAAGACAACCATTGATGTTAAAACATTTTAGGGTTATTTTTTATATTTATAAAAAGGGGAAACTGGAATGATGGGTGACAACCCATCATGTCCGGCATGGCCACATGAATCGAACCCAGAACAAAAGGGAGATAAGGACTCTTCACCTAACACTGGCTATTGTGATTTCCCTTATTATTATGACTTCTAATTTTTAGTTAAATGATTTTATGGATTAAGAATAAATTGATTTTGTGAACATATGTTTTATCAAATTCAAATCCTTATTAAAGGAAAATAAATTGGTGACTAAGTGATAAATGTTTTTTTGAATATATTAGATATTTTGAGAACAATAAATGAATATGGAAAATTTAATTCTATAGGATATCATTAGATAAGTAATGGATGAAATTTGTTTTTGAAGAATCTACGTTTTTATTTTGCACATATGGCGATTTTGGTTATTTCGTGAAATGATTAATGTAACATTGAGATCCTGTGACTATGTTAATTACATTTATGTATGAGACTTTAAGAGAAGTAAATTTAATTAAGAGATAAATATTATGATTTATTGTGGATGAATATGTGATAAAATCCTTCTAAATTTTGTGTTTTAATCATGGTTTTTATTATTTTGAATAATTTTAAGGGCAACTATTAATTGAATATTCTTTGTTGAAAGTTTTGTATTGTTCTGTGAATTTTGGAGATTAAGAGTGTTATTTTTTATAGAGTACTATTTTTTTGGGGTATTATCAAATCAATTTATAACATTTTTTGTTGGGTTAATTTCAAAATATAGGGCAAATAAATAGTTCATATGTTTTGGATTATGAGATTCTCTCAATGTTGATTCAGGATCATCGGGTGTGGCCAAGTTATCTTGAATACTCATCATTTAGAGAAAAGATGTGTTTATGGGAGATAATTATTTAAAGATGAAACTCTACTTGAAAAGTAAGTATATTTACTAATGAAATTATTCTAATTAGTAAAATAATTCCTCATCATTATAAAAAGGACCTTAAAACAATAATGTTTCATGTTTTCTATTCTTAATGGGAAATCAAAGACCGTTTAACCCACCCCATGTTAATGGTTTTATGGTTGTTAACATTATACTAATAATTTCTTCTATCTATCTCTCTCAGAACAAAATTTTTAGTTTCTCTTTCATTTCCATGTTTTCCTGCATGGAATCCTAGTATGTGTCATCTTGGGTGACCTTTTTGCTTCTCATTTTTTATTTTAAAGTAATTGTATTGTAGACTCTTTTTCCACTGTGGGACTTTCAATAATCATACCAATACATGTTTTTAAATTTAGAGGTCACAATTTCCAAAAGGTGGAATTATGTAACATCCTGTGTTTTAAGAAAGAAACTTTGTCTTCAACAACACACGTGATAATTTTCATAGAGCTGAAATGAACAACTGGATATTATTATTTAAATGTTACTATTATAACCACATTGTTAGAATGTAGATAATGAAAAACATCAACTGAATTATAAAAATATGGTTTACACATTTTTAAATAATTATTCATTTGTTACCATATTTTTTATAAATGTAAATAAAAACCAATTGAATATAAAGTATGTGTTTTTAGGAAAACCTATATAAAAAGAGAATACTTATGTTTAAAAATTCATATCACTATTAATCATTTTTATTTAATGAAAAATATATTTTATTTATTAAATTTAATTTTTTAAATACATATTATATTTTTTCTATATATGATATAATAACAAATTCATTTTTTCGAATAAAAGAAGTACTTTTCTAAAAATGAAGTTTTATTACCTTTTGATGGTGTAACTTGTTCAAATTTAGTTTTTAAAACCATTATATGATCTATTTGAACAAATGAAATTTTCTTTATAATAGGGACATTAAAATTTTCATTGGATGAATTTTTTATTTTTTTCCAAAAACTATCATATTTTGATTAATAGTAAAAATACAATAAATTTAAATTAAAAGCAACTTTTTCCATCAAGATTACTTTTGTGGTTAAATCATATTATTTAAATGTTTTAATGAATAAATGGAATATATTTTTATCAATAAATCCATGTTTTGTCATTATAAATAATTTCAAATTTAAATTTAACATAAACACTTGTAAATCATTTGGTTGTTTTTACTTCTTAAAAACACACTTATTATTTTGACCACATGAATTAATATAGAATTAATTATTACAATTTTTGTATTTTGAATTTAGAAAAATGGATTCCATATTTTTAATAAGAAGGACTATATTGTGTAAATAGGTACCTTTTATTTTTAGATAATATGAATAGTAACTTCAGTAATTATTTTTATTTGCAATGTGTGAAGAGTTAATTAGATAAATAATGGTGAAAAATATTATTATAATTATATAAAAATACCCTAACACAGGTCCTAATCCCATTGTATAAGATATATCCGACCATGAGTATCCTTAGGCTGAAATTAAGGCATTTCGATGCAACTTTGGTGTGGAAATGACATTTAATAATATTTAATTTAATGAAAAGGGAAATATATCATAAAAATGTATCTTTTAATAAACCAATTTTAATATAGGGTTATATAACTGAAATCTTGGATTATAAATAGTAATTAAAACTCTGAAATTTTTTCCCTATATCATGGTATTTTAGTTAAAATTTTAGAAATTATATGAATAAATTTATGTATTATGAAATGATGATGCAATGATTACCTTATTAATGGATGGTTCAAATAAATGAATTTATAAATATTAAAATAAATTAAATTTGATCATTTTTATGTCATAAAAAACTTTTATGGATGATATTGAAAATTTAAATTTTACTTAATGCCTTTTTCCGAAGGAATTATGTTGTTATGACATTAACAAAAATCAATTACTTAATCGTGTCAAAAATTGACATAAATCAGCTTTTAAAACAAATAATATTTTATTAGAAGATATAATATTCCTAAAAATATAATATTCTTCCAAATAACATATATAATATTAAAAATGTAATTACAGATCCTCTTATTGTTCTAATGGCATTTTATTGTAACTATAGTAACCATATATTGTGAAAATACAAGAAGACGTTGTAAGAGTTACTGTTTTTAAATAAGGGATAAAGATAAATGATTAGGTTAATATTGTGACTTAAACATGTATAAAATATATAGGATGAGATGATTTCAACCCATCCTCATATTATACTCTAAATTCATCACATTGGAACTATTATAATTCGAAAATCAATTTTAAATAAAATAGTATTTCATGCCTTTCCAAAAGTGCCTCTCCTCCATCTTTTAAAAGGACACCACCTATACCCACTTACTCACACCTATAAAGTCCCTTGAATTATACAATTCTCCACAAATAAAATCTCTACATACCACCTTTACTTATATTATCTTTACCTTGGTCATAATGAAATTGAAGAAACCCTTTCCGCTCAAATCAAAACGATTTAAACATTTTATAGGTAGTGACTTCTCTAAAGTACATTTCCTTTTTTCCATTTTACACTCCATATCATCTTACTATTATATGACTAAATAAAGAAACCTATATCTTAAATATACTAGAATTTTTGTGTGATAATTATTCGAACTACACTTACACACACATCTATCTAATGGATATGAACATACTATTTTTGTGTACGATGAACTATTGCCTCACGAAACGATGATTGTCCAATTTTCTATCACCAACTCTAATGATGGAAATTATGAATTAAATGTATTTATAAATGATATATATTATATTTATATTGCCTCTATGCTTCTGTAATTTTTATTTAAAACATACCTTTATGATTTCCATGATGTGTATATACCATAATTTTATTTGTGGAAGTGTGGACTATCGCCCCCTCAATGTGATATGACTCATTCATCCCATACACGGAACATATAAAGGATAGAGTTATTGAAAATATATAACATATGTAACATATATTTGATAATGTAATTATAATATAGAAATATATCATTTAGTTTTCATTCCTTTAATATGAAAAAGAAATGAAAGTAGCGTTCATGTGTACGTAGAGCCTTCCGTATCCATGAACAATGCATTTTATTTATTATCTAAAAATGTTATGGTTTATTCTAAATAGATATACAATAGATATATATGGTATTTAAATCATTAATAATATTATGGAGATGATGGAATTTTTACAACAAGGACAATTTACATCATATAATTCATTTTCAACTCAAGTACAAAATATCGACAAAACAACCAATATGAACATAATTAATCATATAAAATTTATAACATGGTAATAATTGATATAAAATGAATAATGAACATGAAAAAGGTTTTAAAGAATGTATAAAATAAATAAGATTATTTCTAAGGAATATAAATAACGAACGATATAAGTCAGACTTATGGTAAGGGAACTTCTTAACCCAATTTCTATTAATTAGGTTAATCTTCCACTTAATGATTATGTTGTGATATTATTATATGAGAAATTGAATTTATTATTATATATTTTATTTATAATTTATGAATTTGTATTTATATTTTATATAAATAGTCATTCTATTTTTAAAAAAAATGATCTTTTTAATGGAACTTCTAAACTAATTTTCCACTCTTTATGTTTTGTTCATATTTTTTTGAATATATTATGCCAAGAATATGTGTGGAATAATTGTTTATTTAAATATGTTGTAATTTACACTTAAATTTGTGTTGATATACATTTCCAACACATAATTACCCCATTGATAAATTCTTACGTCATTAATATGAACTTTGTAAGGGAAATCATAACTCAATCTAGTTTCTTTGAGTTAAATATCCATGTCATTGAGTTTGTTTTTTCAGGAATATGTGTGAATTAACTATGATTGTTTCACACATAATATCCTCTTATATTGGGTGTATTTATATTTTTTACACATAATTATTTCAATGATTTATCATAAATCTATGATATTAACTTTTATGGGATTTCATCTAAATTTAAATTCCATTAAGACTTATTGGTTGTTATACACCAATTCACTTTTTTTGGTTTATATACTGGTCTTTGAAAAATTGTATCATAAATATCCTAATTTTCATTAAATTATAATGTTTTGTTAATATTACATTTTAATTATTTTTATGTAGTTATTTTTTCTTTTGGTATGGCACTATTTTACTAAAACATCATTTTAAATGTTTTTAAGACTTCTTCTTAAAAAAATATCTCCTTCGCAACCATGTTTTTAAACTGGTTTTAAAGATTTTTTTTAAAGGTTGGGGTCGAAGCCTCAATTTATTATTAAAGCAAAGACCTCTTTAGACTGGGTAGAGGGTGACCCATTACATAGCCCAAAGGCCCAAGGCCAAGTGGCCATCATATAGGGCTAGTAAGAAAATTTTTTGGCCCAAAGGACCCCTCGGTGAACAGTACTTCTACAGTAGGCACACATCTATAGTACCTGCTATAGTACCACCACCACTATAGTACACTGCTACAGTCCTTCCACCGCTACAGTGCTACTGCTGCTACAGTCCACCACTGCTACAGTCCACCGCTACTACAGTGCGGCTACAGTACCTTGCTATAGTACCTCGGGAATTCTCCCCTGCCTGGATTTGTTCCTGGGTCTTTTGGATGCCAAGCAGGAGCCTGAACCACTAGGGTACAAATGGTTTTGGAAATGTAATGTGTAAATTCCTTTCAAATGTTTCAAAGTTATATTTGAATCTTTGAATATAAATATTAATTTTATATTTTCAAATGGTTTTGGAAATATAATGTATACATCAATATATTGAATTTATTTCTTGTGATTGAAAAGTGAACTATTGATAATTTTAATATTTTATGTGTTATGATTATGTAATGATACGTAGACATTTGGCGGTTGGTTTTGATTTAAACCAAATATAGGTGGTTCTGTGATAACCCTTGTGAGGGAGATCCAGTGATAGCTCTCCAATGTATTGGGTAATGTGATGGATGTAAATGTTACAATTTTTCCTCTGACATTTAGGGATTATACTATGTTTTGTATTCTAAACATAACCATGAAGGTTACTTCATATGTTACTGTGAAACTACAATGTAATTATGTTATGGATTCCACAAGTGACTTTTAGATTTATGATTTCTATGAGTTATTCATAAATCTTATGATTTCATGGTATATGTTAAATAGCTTATGTTTTATGAGTTAAAAGTATGATTTCATTGATTTTTATGTATTCTTGGACTAATGTTTTCAATCCTTATTTTATATCCCTTATTAATCTTTTTATACTCATCCTATGTTATGGAAACGTATTTCTCAGTGTATAAGGAAGGGTATGAGACTGATGGGATCTATGAATAGTTATGCTACTAAATCATGAAAAGATACCATGATTCTTTTTAAAAAGAATTTATATTATAAAAAATTTTGATAATGAGTGGAAAAGTTAGCTTTAAGAAATTTGAGTTGTTAGGTTACAATTCGGGACTAATTCTCTAAAACACTAAACCTAAAAAGTTCCTCAATGTGTATTAATGTAAAAGTATTGACCTATCTCAAGATAAAGTGATTTTTTATGGATGTGGACTTATAGTAGTTATCAGAGAAAAGGTTTAGAAAAATTTCAGGATGAGATGTTTTGGATAAACACATGTTAAGTCACTATATCAACTATTTTAGTTAGATCCTTATTTTATAACTTTTTAAAATAATGTAATGCTGGTTACAAATGAATTGAGTAGGATCTCAAACAATATTCCAATATCTTCTAGATGACATTCTTCCAATAATTATAGCAAATTCATGATCAGATGACTATGAAACTTTTTCTGGCATACATCTTGCTTGAATGATGTTGTTTAAGATATAAAACACCTCTATTATACCTTAGTAACATTGTGGATCATGCAATGTATATGATCAAATACTATTTTCTAAATATTCTCATATTTTAAATTAATGAAAATATTATCAAGTAACTTTCAAATATTTTACCATATCACAAGATTTTGAAGCATATTGTGATTTTGAAAAAAGAGCTGAATAAGATGAACGACGCACAACCTTTTTATATTTTCTTTTAAAATATATTCATTTATATCATACTTATGGTATTTTAAAATTACCATTGATTGAAATTTTTCACTCAAAAACGTTCAGGTTGTATTATAAAAATCACATTTTATCAAATTTTTTGAAATTATATTTCATACATGATTAATTTCCGAGAAAATATTTCGGTGAACATCCATATGATCCATGTTGTACAAGGTGCATTCAGATAAAGGATGAAATTTATTTTTAAGAATCTCTAAATAATTTTTGCAATGCATGGACCTTCTATATCCATGAACAAGATGATGATGAAACTAGGTGGACACCATGATCAATGTATGATGTTATTTCTATTGGAAATTGTTTTATTTTATAATATGGAGTTGAAATAAAATAATGTGAATATATACAAGACATATGTAACTAAGATGTTTAGGTCATTATGTGTTGGGATGAAAATGAGAGGTATAATACAACAATTTAGATTAAAATATGTTAGGGTTATTTTTGTTCCTTAAAAATAGGGGCATCCCACAAGTTGGGTAACAACCCGTCGCGTCCAGCAAGGCCGTAGGAATCGAACTCTCAACTGAAGGGAAATAAGGGAAAATCTCTTGCCACTGGCCGATATGATTTCTATTATTATTACGATATATTCTATTTTGTTAAATGATTTTATGGATTATGAATAATTTTATTTTCAAAAAATATGTTTTACCAAATGGGATATCCTTTTTATAAGAATGTGATTTGGTAATTAAGTGATAAATGTTATTTTGGATGATGTTGGCTCTTTTGGGAACACCAAATTCCTAAATAATATAGATTAATATTGTATTTCATTTGAGGTGTAATGGTTGAATATTATTTTTGAAGAATCTAGGTTTATATTTTGGACATATGGCGATTTATGTTCTTTGTGGAAATGATTAACAAATCATATAGAATATATTATTAGGTTAATTACATTTAAGTATGATACATCAAGTGTATTCTAGTTTTTTTAATAAATATTAAGATATATCATAGAATATTTTGTGATAAAATCCTTCTGAATTATGGGTTTCTGTTTTGTTTGGATTATTTTGAATAATTTTGTGGATTTTTTTTTTGTTAAATGGTCTTTGTTGAACTTTTGCTATTGTTAGCTAAATTTTGGAGATTAAGAGCGGTATTTTTTTTATAATGGATTATTCATTTTGGGGGATTATCAGATATTTTACTAAATGTTTTTGTTTTTTGTTAATTTATAAATATAGGGGAAATATATAGTTCATCAATTGTGGATTATGATATTCTTTATAAGTTGATTATAGAGCTTCAGGTGTTACCAAGTCATCTTGAATACTCATTGTTTGGAGAAAATATATAATTTTGGTAGATATTTATTAAAGGATTAAACTCTACTTGACAAGTTAGTATGTTTCTTTATGATCGTATTCTACGTACTAAAATAATTCCAAATCTATATGAAAAATACTTTAAAACAATAATGTATTCCATTTTATTTTCATACTAAGAAATCAATGACCATTTAACCCATCAAATTTATATGGTTTTCTGGTTGTTAACTTTCTCCAAATAATTTTTTTTATAACACTCCTTACCAAAAAATATGGTTAGTTTCTCTTCAATATCCATGTTTTCTTACATGGAATCCTAATATGTGTTATCTCATGTGACATTTTTTACTTCTTTTAGTTCCTTTTAAAGTGATAGTTGTATTGACTCTTTTTCTGATGTGGGATTTTCAATTAACCCAACAAGACAAATTTGGTAATTCTGAGGACAAAATTTCAAGAAGGGGGTAATGATGTAGCATCTTGATTTTCAATAAAGAAAAATTATGTTCAATATATTACATGATACACTATATCAAGCTTTAAATAAAAAATAAATATTATTATTTAAATGTTAATGTAATAAACTAGCCATTGGAATCACATGAATTAATATTATTAGTTGATTTATAAAAATATGGTTTAAAAATGTTTAAATAATGACTCATTTGTTACCAAATTTATTGAAAATGGAAATAAAAACTGATAGAATATAATTGATGGGTTTTTATGAAAACCATTTTAGAAATTGAATAATTGTCTTTATGAAATCATATTACTCTTTATGGATTTTCATTTTAAAAAAATATAATTTATATATTCAATGTAATGTTTTAAATTCATATTATATGTTTTCTATATATGATATAATAACAAATTCAACTTTTCAGATAAATGAATTATTTTTCTAAAAATGAAGTTTTACCACCTTTGGATGGAGAACCCATTTAAAATTTAGTTTTTGAAACCATTATGTTTTATATTAGAAAAAATAAAATTCTTCTTTATAAGTGTGACATCAATATTGTATTCGGATAATTTTTTGATAATTTGATGATAACTATTATGTTTTGAGGAATAGTGAAAAAGATCTAAATTTTAATTGAAAATAACTTTTTCAATCAAGATAATTTATATGGTTAAAAAATATTATTTAAATGTTTTAAAGATTTAATGTAATATGTTTATAACATTTATTCTAATTTTTCTCATTATAATTAATGTCACATTGAAATTAGACATAAACAAATTTCAATCATTTGGTAGTTTTTACTTCTTAAAAACACTCTTTCTATTTTGACAAGGGGAATTAATTTAAATTAATTACCACAATCTACGAGTTTTGAAATTGTAAAAATTGATTCCATATTAGGAATCCAAAGGTACAAATTTCTTAAATAGGTACCTTTTATTTTTTGTCATTATGAATAGTAACTTCACAAATTATTTGTATTTACCATTGTTAAAGGGTAAATCAGATAAATAAGAGTAAAAAATAAAATTATAATAATATTAAACTACCTTAAAATGTGTCATAATATTATAGGATGAGATATATAAGACCATGAGCATACATAGGCTAAGATTTTGAATTTAGGATCCACTTGGGTGTGAAAATGACATTTTATACTTTTTAATTCAATGAAAAGGGAAATATAATATAAACAAGTGTCTTATAATAAAAAAATATTATTATATTGATATATAACTAATATCTATGAATATAAATAGTTATTACAAAGATAAATATATTTCTTAAATCATGAAAATTTTCTTATAATTTTTAGACATCATGTAAATAAATTTATTTATGACACAATGATGATGCAATGATTACCTTATTAATGAAATATTAAAATAAATGATATTATAAATATTGAAATAATGGTAATTTTTTATTTTTATGCCATCCAAAACTTTTATGGAAGATATTTACATATTATATTTGAGTTATTTCATTTTTTGAATTAATCAAGTTATTATGACTTTAACAAAAATAAATTACTTAATAGTGTCCAAATGTACATAAATGAGTTGTTTTAAAAAATTACTATTTTATTAAATGATATAATAATCCTAAAAAATAGAATATTTGGAAAAATTAATTTTATAATGTTAATAATGTCATTATTGATCCTCTTATGGTTTATTTGTAATTTTATAATAACTATAGTAACTATATGTTGTGAAAATACAAGATGATATGGTAGGAGATTCTATTTTTTACTACGGGATAAAGCTAAAAGATAACATTAATTTTGTGACCAGAAAATTTCTGAAACCTATTGGTTGAAATCTTTTCAACCCATCCTCATATTATCATATAAATTCATCTCTTTTAAACTATGATAATTTGAACATTAATTTTTATTAAAATAAAATTTCATGACATTCATAAAGTGCCCCTCCAACCTCTTATAAAAGGCCACCACCTCTACCCACTTACTCACACCTCTCAAGCCCATTTGATCATCCAAATTATACTAAACATATCTTTCAATATTCATCCTTTCCTCCTATATTACATTCCATGGGAAGAAAGAAATTCAATAAATCATTTTGGCACACATCAAAAGAAGTTACCTGTTTTAGAGGTCACATCATTTCTAAAGTTCCTTTCCATTAATTTCCTTCTTCACTCTATATTATCTTCTTATTATATAACTAAATAACAACACCAGTATCATAAATTTACAATTATTTTTTTATTATAATTATTCTAACTACAATTACACACACCTCCATCTATTGTATACGAACATATTGTTTCTATGTACGGTGAACTACTGCCATAAGAAACGATGATTGTTCAATTATCCCCTACCACCTCTCATGGTGGCCATTATGATGGAACTGTTTTTATATAAAACTTATATTAAATTTATATTGTTTCTATTTTTATTTAATTTTTATTTACAACATTACTTTATTCTTTCCAAGATGTGTAAATATGAAAATTTCTTTAGAAGTAGTGTGGTCTACCGCCCCCTCAAAGTGATATAACTCATTCAATCCATACATGGAACATATAGAGGATGTATTTGATGAATATATGTTACATAAGTAACATATATATTATAGGTAATTATAATATAACAATTTATCATTTAGTTTTCATTCCTTTAATATGACAGTGAAATGAAAGTAGTGTTCATGCGTAAGTATGGACTACCGTCTCCAAGAACAGTGCATTTTATTTCTTATCTCCAAATGTTTTGGAATATTATAAATACATATATACTGGATATATATGATATTTTTATCCTTAATAATATTATGTAGATGATTTCATTTTTAGCACATGGAAAATTTACATCAAACAAGTTCATTTTTTCTAAAGTACGGAATATCAACACAACGATCAATATAAACTTAAACAGTCATGTAATATTTTTAACATGTTAGTAATTGATATAAAGGAATAATAAAATAGAAAAAGGTTCAAATGGTCATATAAATTAACCTATTTTTATTATTCCTGAATATAATGAACGAATGATACATGTAAGAGTCAATGTTAGGGAACCTCTTAACCCAATTTCCATTCCATGGGTTCATCTTCTACTGCTTGATTAAGTCAGTCTATGGTTATATGAGAAATAAATTTTCATATCCTATCTTGTAGTTATACTATATTTTTATATAGTTATAGTTAATGCACATAATATATGTATTTTATTAGAAAAATGAACTTTTTAAATAAATTTTGAAACTCAATTTCCACTCATTGGGTTTTATGCATAATGCGCTTATTATATTATTCCAAGATTATGTGTGGGATAACTGTTTTTTTTTTTTTGTAATTTACAATTCCCATTGGGTTTATATAATGTTACTACACATTATCACCCATTGAAAAATTCTTAAATCATTAAAAGAACATTTGTATTGGAAATCATATCTCAATATCAATTCATTGAGTTAAATATCTATATCATTGGTTTTGTTTATCCGAGAATATGTTTGAATGACCAATGATTGTTTTACAATGAATATCCTTTTTTATTGGGGGTGTTTATATATTTTACAAATAATTATGTCATTTCTTTATGGTTAATTTATGTATATTATCTTTGTTAGGTATTTTGTACTAATTTACATTCCATTGAGACTTATTTATTGTTGTACACCAATTCACTTTTATGTGGTGTATATACTTGTCTTTGACATATTATATCATGAATCTCCTTATTCAAATTATACAATAAGTTTTTTTAAATTTTTATTTTTTAATTATTATTATTCATGCACTTTCTCATGTGTTTGGGGACACTTTAACTATAACATCATTTTAAATGTTTTCTTGATTTTTTCATCTAAATATTTCTGAATAATGTCCATGTTTTCAAAATGATTTTAATGATTTATTTTTACACACAAGAGTGTTTCAATTTATAAATTCCATTCAAAATTTTCAAGGTTCTTATGCGACACATTAATTAAAAATCTTCATTTTAAATGTCTAATTGGTTTTGTAAATTTGATGAATATTTCAATATCTTGAATTGATTTATAGTGATTTATTTGTGAAATGATGATAATTTAAATCTTTTATGTGTTATGATTATGAAATGGTACTTAGATATATTATGTGCGGTTAAATGATAATCCAGATACAGGTGGTTTCATAATAAACCTAGGGTGGGTGATCCCGTGATATCTCTCTAATTAATTGGGATATGTGACAGAGGTAAATGTTATAGTTTAAACTCAGATAGATAGGGAATATAATTTGATGGTTATTCCAAACATAATCAATAATGTTACTCCTTATATTTTTTTGAATGATATAATTTAATTATGTTATAGATGCCACAAGTTACCCTTATGATTTAAGATTTCTATGAGTTATTCATAAATCTTTTGATTTCTTGAGGTATGTTAAAGATCTAATGTTTTATGAGAAAAAGGTATGATTTCTATAATGTTATGGTTTGAACTAAGATAGATAGGGAATATACTTTGATGGTTATTCCAAACATAATTAATAATGTTACTCCTTATGTTGTTGTGAATGCTATAATTTAATTATGTTATGGATGCCACAAGTTACCCTTATGATTTAAGATTTCTATGAGTTTTTCATAAATCTTTTGATTTCTTGAGGTATGTTAAATATCTAATGTTTTATGAGAAAAAAGTATGATTTCTATGATTTTTATGTATTCATGGACTAAAGATTTATTTCCTTATTTTATATCTCTTGGTATTTTATTTTCATCCCATGTTTTGGAAATGTTTTGCATAGGGTATAATGAATGATAAGTGAAATGATGGGATCAAATAAATTTTATTTTATTAAAACATGAAACAATACAATATTTCTTTTTTAGGAGTATTTGTTTTATAAAAATATATATATTTAGTGGAAGTGTCGTCTTTGTAAATTTTTGTCATGTAATAGTTGTGGCCTAATTCCATAAAACATTAAACCTAAAAAGATCCTCAATGTGAATTATAGTCAAATTATTGACTTTTCTCAAGATTAAGTTGTTGTGTAAGGATGAGTCTTTATATTTTATATTGAACATATCTCTCTAATAATCAAGATAATCCCCAATAATCCCATAGTAACAATCATTTTCTTTCATTTATATATTCCACATGATGATATTGTTTTATAGCATTCCTCATTTTTATATAATAATGTATATGTTTTTTTGGATTTTCTTTTTTCAATTTCTGGTATTTCTAGTGATAAATATCACCATGAGTACCCATATGTAGAGCCTTATATCTTGTGGGTACCTATAATTAAGTTTTTTTAGATGGTTTAGTACCTTTCCACAGTTCTGGGATTACTTTGACATAATTCCAATGGAGGAGTTCAAACCTAATGTAGTATTATGTAACCGTTACATAGTTCATGTTACCATAACATAGTGATTGGGAGGACATAAATTTAATATAGGAACCACTAGGGACATTGAAGAAATGGTTTCATTACCCTATCATATCTTATGAAATAAAAAATATACCTTTATATATCCCCCATTACCCTTATGCTGGAGCACAGTGCTGAAATATAAATACATTTGTGTTATGGAAACTACCTTATGTTGTATGTATAATGGACCCTTACCCTCACATAGCCTACAGTATCAAAATTTAAGGGTGAATCATAACCTATAAAAAGATAAAATCTATAATTTAAAAATTAATTTATTTCTATATTTGTTATAGAATGAATAAAACAATGTACCTCAAAATTAAATTATAATAAACAAAATAATTCCAAAATTATGAATCAATGTATGGATTTACAAAAAATTAAAAAAAAAATAATGAATAAAAAACCTTGATTAATTCTATTAGTCATGTTATAAAAAGATTCTTAAATATATAAAAAATTATTATATATATGGGTCATAGATAAATAAGAGGTTAATTATTGACTTAAATTAGTCCATAGATGATCAATTTTAGGCTCCTATCACACTTGGACATTTGTGATTTAATTTACTTTATTTCCCATTATACTATTATATATTTAATTTACTATATTTAGACTTCTTATAAAAAGTTTTAAATTGAGGAAATAAAATATTGTTCATTTTTTCATTGATATAATGGGTTTAATACTATATATTTTATTCATGTATTAAACATGTGTATATTAAAGATGAAAATATTACAGAGAATTATATGGTTTTCTATACTGATCCCATATTTATTTTTAATATATAGTGGAAATACCCCTTTTATACAGGAAATAATTCGCCCTTTTAAATAGAGTTTATAGGTATCCCTTACTTAAAGTGAAGGATCAATGGCTAAAAGGCCCATAAAAAATTGAATGACCTAAGGCCCAGTGGCTTTAAAGAAGAAGGAGATGACCCAAAGGCCCAGGCTACGTTTCTCTACATTGGTTAATGATCATAATTTATTGTTAAAATTTCTTTATACCAGCAATCATTACCTTATGCCAACACACCATGATTTAATGGAAGATGGACAATATTTTAACAAACAACTCAATAGAGTCCAGATGATAGGTGCCAGTAAAGACATTGCACATTCACGATGCCCACCTATCAATTCTAATAGGTATCCATGGAACGCTACCTTCAATGATGTGTCACGTCTCCAATTTGTTCATCCCCATTATCACGATACATTACCCTTATTCTAAGAACAATAACATCATGCAACCAATTCCAATTTTTTGGAAAATCTCCCTTCTATCCCAAATGGTTAGAGTGTCAAGGGATATATGTCAATCCACCTATTGCTATTTTGAGCATCCCACCTGAAGATTTTTCATGCACCCCTATTTAACTTCATACCTGATGCAATGAACTAATATAATGATCACTCTACATATTTCACTACTTTGTGATTCCCTCGAGGCCCTATGTCCAAAATTAATTTAGTGTCCCCAAGGCCCTTATAGCCGGTAGGATGAAACAAGTGTCTAGAAGGCCCAAATTAGATGAATTTTTTAACTACAAAAGGAACCACTGCAGTACTACTACAACACATCTACAGTAACCTAGATATACTCCAGCACTAGGATTTGATCTTAGGTTTCATGATAGATTATTGTTTTTTTAAAACACTCATCTACAAACCCATCTACATTGATCCAATATATACCTAAAATGGTGTTATCTCATTGTAATTTCAATATAGATAATTACCACATAATCTCTCTATTATTATAAAATAATTCCTTAAATTATTGGCACATAAATAACTATTTTATAGATTCAAAAATATTTTTCATTATATTACACCACTAAAAGTTCTCTCTAAAATCATTATACATTTGTTTATCCTTGGTAAATAGAGAACAAGAAGTTATACAATATATCTAATGTTTATTTATTTTTTACTATAACTTATGATAATAAAAATTAGTTTATAAATCATAAAACTCCATACCTATCAATGTCGAAATCTAGGATTATTTCATTTATTATGCCACTCGCATATCGTTTAGTGTATATATTGTTATTTTTTATAACCTTAATGTTCTATAAAAGGAAATCATTGTAAATATGTTAATAAATGTAGGAAATTTAATTTCATTTATGATTCCCATATCCATCATTTATGAATACATTAATATTATACCCTTTTAAACACATTATATCGATAACATATTAGAACATTTCACACATAGAGTTTATGCTAATTTATTCATCATCCTAGGTTTATAATGAATTGAGTATTCATAGATATTGATTAACACTTGCCATCATTGTTGGAACATGCTGAAATAATTCATTTTGAATATATAATTTCACCATTTGTAATTAGTATACACATCTAATTTGTAACCATGTATAAAATTCAATCTAATATTTAATTAAAATATTTACACACCCACTACTAATTCTCATTAAAGAAAATATTAAACATTTATTATTAATTATCTTGAGGAATTATCTATCAATCAATCATTTTATATGATCGCACAACCAAATTATATTTTCGACTACCATTTTACAAAACAAAACATCTCCATTTAAAGTGTACTGTGGTTTAAATGTAGTTACTATCATCTTCTTTAAACTCATTATCTTTTCATTAAAAATAATATATTCTAGTTGAGATATCAGAGTTATGTTTATTGATTATCAATATATATTCCTCATAAAACACAAAAAATACACATATAATATGATTAAACTATTGATTTTGATCAAAGATATTATTCTGATTAATTCAACAATCACCCATATCATTAAAGGTCCAAATATATCTACTTTATTTTTTTATGAAACATTCCATTAACATCATTATCATAGAATTTATCTTTCCATCATATGTTAACAATTCTCAAGTTTTCTTCATGTTCGTCCATCCTTTTAGAATATATGAGAGAATGATCTAAAATTTCCACTATAAATTTATTGAGGTAATATCTACATATTTTATATATTTACCACAAAAAAATTATTATACAATTTTTTATTCTGGGAGGCATAACTAAAGACACATAATGTTCACATCTTGTATCAGAGGTTTTTTTGGTATATTATTTTTAGAAACCATGATTTACTGATATCTCAATAAAATATCTATGTTTGATAACTACTAAACCAAAAAGAATATTGATCATGTCATGAATCAGTATGAGAGGATATTTGATGTATATTGGGATCTAATTGGGCGGTTGATAATCAATAAACATAATAATGCTATTTATTTTACATAAAAATTTTGAATTCAGAAAGTCATGAATAAACACTGGATGCTCAAAAACATTATATATATTCACTTTTAAATATACATCAACTCTTATAGTCCTAAAATGGGTATCATAAAGACACAATAGAAATTAAATGAATCGGGATCTCCCAATTAAGTTATTACCATGTTATGAAGGCTCATGATAAACTATTAAAGAGGTCCTGGGATGTGATTTGAGATGTGGAATGGCCTAGACATGGTTCTTAGGGATAGTAAGAAAGCATAAGGTTCATTGGGATTGCTATTAGTGGATGATACAACCAAACATCTCATTAGTGTCTAGAAACACCGAATTTTTTTTTTGATGTGCGCATATGTGTGTTATTAGGGTTCGAAGATTCCTTTTTGGACTTAGTTTAGGAATGATAAAGAGTATTTGGATTGTAATTGGATCACACATGTTGAGGAAAATTTTTTGAATGATTGTATTTGTTATGACTGTTCAAGGGTTGTGGGACCAAGAGTGACAATGGAATTCGAAACATTACACTGAACCCATGGGTCCTAGGTATCTGGGTTACTTTGATTAGTGATGACACAAGTGGGTGATGATATTTAGATGGATTCAATAACTAGAGACTCTGACTAGTCTGGATGACCCAGTGGGAACCCTGTCAGGTGAGTTGATGCTTGTTATCTGTGGTGCTAGGTCTTGATGGGCTATTACCATATAGTCAAATTTTGAGTTGTGTGCTAGCCTATGGGTCCTCAATATTTTTTATGTATCTATTAGTCATCTCTAAATTATACTAGTATGGGTAAGAAGGAATATAACTCCTTATATTGTCAGGGTTGGGATAGTGTGATTTTACCACCATAGAGAGTGTATTGATGAGTTTATGGGATGTGACCTCCCTAGAGTCTATGGGATGCATTTTTATGATTGATGTGCCATGTTACATTCGACATTGATTCAATTACCTTTCTAGACATGGATTATAACACCCCAAAACCTAAAAACCATAATTATAATAATTTTAACAAGGGTTTAATTTTACCAAATTAAAATTTTATATTCAATTTAGAGTTTTAGAAAATTAGTAAAACCTCCTATATAATAAAAACATATAATACATCTTGGACACTTCCACACAACAACCATTTTATTGAAAAAATGATTCATAAATTTAAATTCATGTTTCACTTAAAAACATGATATCTTATTTTACGACCAAATCCATAATAGAGATATAGTACTTTTTATATTATCTGATCCTTCTAAACACCTATTAAAAACAGTTGAAAAATTGGTTATAAAAAAATCTCAATAAGGGTGACAAGAAAAATTAAAGATGATAGTTCACTGAAATAAAAAACATTAAAATGTTTACATTTTCACATATTTAACATTGTGAAAAAATAAGACAAATACAACCTCTTAAAATATATAATATAAAAAACAACCAAAAATATTGAGAAACCCTATAATAATAAAATCCTAAATATTATTGATCCTTCTGAATAACATGAACACTTTTCCTTAAAAATAATATTTTTACAACTAGAATATAATTAACAATTCCATTAATCACAAACTCATTTTATTACCTTATGAAATATATTTATTTAACTAATAATCCCAACAATAAAATAAGTATAAAATGTATTATTGAATTTTTTTAATAATCGATGGTTAAAAAGCTGAATTTAAAATGATAGAATGAAAATGTCATAAATTATTGTTTTATCATCAAGGAAACATGTGATGAAATCGTACACAAATGGGTAATCCAAAATGAAAATACCCAAAATATTTTGGATCATTAGACCTACCAATGAATCGAGAGGAAAATAATGTGTCCCTCTGGTAAAAATTTATGTTTAATTATTTCATCATATCATAGAAATGAATAATAACACAATACATATAAAACATAAACAAAAAAATTATCAACAATTTACCTAGTAAATATATAGAACCACATTATGATAACCCATAAAAACTAATATAGTGGATGGATTCTTTATATTTTTTCCCAAAAAATCATAATAATCATCAAATTATGTTCAAATAAATGAATATACTTTTAAAAAAACATTCCAAACATTCCATTAAACACATGAGACAAATAGCCTTTTATAGTAGTTTCGGTAAAGTGTTCTTGAGTATTGAGAAAATAAAATAATTTAGAAATAACCATTGATTACTTTAAATATAAATAAATTAAAATAAAAATCATGAAAGTGGAAAAATATTTTGATGCTATATATTTTAGAAGAGAACATTATTTTTGTAGTTTTCTAACAATTTAAAAGAGAGCCATATATAAAATATTTTCTAATATTCTATTAAAAAATTTGTAATGAAATACATATGTAATTCCAAATCAATTTTTAGATTAATTGAAAAAAATAATAACATACATAAAACATTTGATAAATATGAGAGCGTTTCTCCTAGGGTTTCCTAGGTTTGAGTCCTCCTGTCCGTCTGGTTCACGGCGGCTCTTCCCCCTCGGTTCCCTGCTTCAGTTCTGTGGGTCGCCGTTCCTGCTTCAGATCAGTGTTTGCGGTTCGTTTTTCCCCTTCTTCTATGCCGATCTTCAAAACCTTCATGTGGTAGATACTGTTTCTGTTTTCCTCTTAGAACTCTCCGCCTATTTCTGGATCCACCTCTTGTGTCTCGGAGGGAATCAGCCTTCATTCCTTCTTCCTTTTCGCCTTCCGGCATAGCTCCGGCCAACCATGGGGCCTTGCAATCCTTCCTGTCTCCGGCATCCTTCTTCGGTGTCAGATCTGTGAGTGGGAGGACGGTTCCAGTTCACATACTTCCCAAACATCACCATCTTCACTGATCTGAGAGTACTCTGTCTTGAGACCTTCACCGGCATTCGAGGATTCAGATCCCTAATTCGCTTCCCTTTCATCTTTTGACCCGTGCGGTCTATGCTCGAGGATTTCCTTTCCCCTTTTGTCTTTCTTCTTCGGCTTCGTGAAGACAGGCGACGGATTGGGGGTGGGTTTTGTTTCCCCGTTAGTGCAAAGCTTCCGCCGTGTTGCGGCTTGCTTCTTGCAGCACCTACTACGATGGTTCACCGCAATTGAGCGCTCGCGAAGTGGCCGCCGCAAGGTGTCTGATAAGCATGATTCCGGCACGAAGCATCAGCCACATTGCGGTGTTGCGTTGTTACTGCAGAGGGGTGTTGCCCCGTGATGACTTAGCGGGCACGGTGAGATTGCGAAGTGGTTGTTTCTCGAAGCTCCTTCCGTTAAGGTCTGCGGCTTTTGTGTGTTCGCGCTGTGTTTTGTTCATGAGGCACCTAACGCGTTGGACTATGGCACTATGTGAGAACGTTGTTTCTAGTTCTGGATATCAGTTCGCGAAGTGGATGATTCAGGAAACACCTGCAGTGAAGGTCTGAGGAGTTTTGAGATCACACAGTGGTTGATTCGCGTAGTTCATATCACGAAGACCCCAGGTGTTGTATGATTTTGAAGGTCTTAGGCGGTGTGAAGCCGCGAAGGCCTTCCGTGGGGTGTTGCTCTGAGAAGACTGAGGGGCACACGATGCGGGTTCTTGGGCATGACTGATTTTGAGGCTGAGTTGATCGCAAAAGCTGTGGAGCCTATCTCAGGTGGGTGAACCCCGTAAGGGGCTGAGAAGAGGTATCTGGTCCAGAGACCTTCTCGTTGGACCAGGTCTTATTTGAAGTGAGGGTGGTTTGGGATCTTCAAGGGAGCCAACCCTTAAGGAGGATTGTTCACTCATCCTTGTAATTGCACGATGGATGTTGACGTAGTTAATCAATAGAAGAGGCTTTCCCTAACAGACAAAGAAAAAGCGACGATCGAGTCACAGAGAAATGAAGACCCACTCTTAGAAAGTTAGTTGAAAACATTTTGGTAAACCAGGGGCTCTCAAAAACACTCTTCATAACATCTAGAAACATGGTGCAAAAGTGGCTATTCAGGAATCGGGGATTAATTGCATCATCTTCGAGTTCTTTAACGATAGAGATAGCGAAAAAATATTACACGGCAGACAGTGGTCCTTCGATAATCAACTCCTCCTCATGGAAGAATTCAATGGGGGAGACGATATCCATCGAGTGAATTTAACCTGATCCCCCTTCTGGATACGAATCAAAGGAATCACCTTCCATGCAATAACGGAACTCATAATGAGGGAAATTGGGGACAACCTAGGCCACTTTCAGGAATGTGACTGGTCAGACCCATTAATATGGGGCCACGAGGTTCAGATCAAGGCGGAAATTGTTGTGTCAGAGCCCCTAATGAGTGGAATGTTTTTGAAAATCGAAGACGCCAACACCTGGATATCATTCGAGTTTGAGAAACTCCCAATCTTATGCTTTTTTTGTGGTCGCCTTGGCCACCTGGAAAGAATGTGCACCACAAAGCATAAGAGTGGATCTAGTGACATCACCCTCCAATATGGGCCATGGCTCCGTGCCCAAATGAACAAATATTCTTTCATCACTGAGACAGAAAAACAAAAGGACAGTGACCGTCTCACGTAGGCACATACCAGTCATGTGGAACACACCCATAGAAAAATCCATTATTCTTGGACCTCTGTATTTCCCCAATGCCGACAATCCCACTCAGAGAGAAGCTGGAGTTCATCCAAACCCCTTGTAGGAAAAAACTCAATAATCTAAAAGGTCGGTGACGAAGAAAAAAAAGAACAACCAAGGAAATGCTCAATGACAATGCCGATGCACTTCGAACCACCAGATCTGGATCCGGATCCACAATCGCCCGTAAGAGACATATCACCAATAGAGGACCATGGAATGACCAGAACTCCAATGATGGGCCCAACCACCCGTCGCACTTGGAAAACGGTGCAACGAGGATGAAGTGATGGTCACGCGAAAGACCCTATCCCCGGGGTTAGGGATAGACAAAATGAAACATGCCAATCGGGGAGGAATCCCACCAAAATATGAAATACGACAAGTGGTGAAACAATTCTAGAGGAACCAAAGGCGGCGGTGATCGAGACCTAGCCCCACCAAGAGAAATTATTGTGTTATGATGGAATTATCATGGGCATGGCATCCCACGAACAGTTCTCATGCTTCAGCGCAATTGCACTCAATGTCACCCCGATATGGTTTTCCTGTCCAAAACCATACTGGAAAACAAGGACACCAATGGTATTGCTCTGAAGTGTGGCTTCCAAGGCTGATTTCTCGTGCCCAGACAAGGCCATTATGGGGGCCTCTGTCTCCTTTGGAAGGAAAATATTGACATTAAAATTTTGTCTTTCTCCATGCACCATGTGGCTGTGACTATTCAATCAGACTTGCACCCACCCTGGACCTTTGTGGGATTCTATGGATGGTCATCCCATTCTGATAAGGTGAAGTCCTGAGAACTTCTCTGCAATCTGCAACTGGATTAACCTAGCCCTATTCTTTTCAGCGGTGATTTCAATGAGATCATGTTCCATAAGTAAAAGAGAGGTGGAATCATTCGACACTTAGACTCGATGTCAAACATCAAGTACACGGTCAATAGGGGGAACCTGGTCGATCTGGGGTACACAGGTAATCCTTTTACATGGTTCCACTACAATACTAAAGGCACCTGCATCCTTGAGCGTCATGATAGATTTCTGGGTTCTATTGATTGGATTAATCTGTTCAACATGTTTCATATAGGCCACATGGACCTTAACTGTTAGGATCACTGCCCAATTCTCATTGATTTTTTGCAAGGAGAACGAAATAGACAACTCCACAGACCATTCAGATTTTAGAGATTTTGGTCAAAAGACCTGGAATGTGAATAGGTGGTCCGATCAAGTTGGAAGAGTTCTCCCAATGATGTTGGCCTCAATCTCCAACAGGTTTCATCTAGTCTGAGATCCTAGAGCAACAAGAAATTCCATCAACCTGATAGGCATTGTGATGTCCTTGAAAATGAGTTTCACCACTTACTCAGGCTACCCCCATCCAATGGCAACATCTCTAGGATTGGTGTCACTCAAAGAGAGCTAGATGGGACCCTTCATGTTAAGGAAAGATTCAGGGACATGCAGGCGCGAGACAACCACATTAAAGAGCGCGACATTAATACAAGGTATTTCCATCTGAAAGCGACTGCTAGGCATCAAAAAAATTCTATCATGACCTTATCTCGACCTGATGGTACCAAAGTTTCTGACACCAGCGGCATTCACGAAGCTTTGTTGGGCTATTTCCAGAACCTCTTCTCCACAGGAACTCCTTTCATGTCTTCTGAAGTGGAAGAATGCATCAGACCTGTGATCACTGATGAGATCAATCAGGAGCTTACAAAGGATGTGAAAAATGATGAGATACACCTGGCTTTGAAACATATCCACCCCACTAAGGCCCCGGGACAGGATGGTGTCCATGCCCTATTTTTTAAAAAATATTGGCATATCATCGGTCCCGACATTTGCAAAATGATCAAAAATTTATGTGCAGGGAATACAAGCATTTCCTCCATCAACGAAACTATCATTTTCCTCATTCCCAAAATCATGAAACCCCAAGAGATCCTTGATTTTAGACCTATCATACTCTGCAATGTCTCTTATAATATCTTCTCAGAAATCCTTTTCAATTGGATACGTCCTTGGCTTCCTGTTATTATATCCTAAAACCAGATCTCCTTCATGGCCAAGTGGATGATTACTGATAAGGCAATTGTGGCCCATGAAGTGTTCCACTTGATGAAAACGTGATCCACTGCGAAAAGAGGAACCACGGCCTGGAAACTAGATATGCCAAAGCCTATAAAAAAGTGGAATGGTAGTTCCTAAGAGTTGTGATGCTGAGAATGGGATTTTTCACTAAATGGATAGATATTGCCAGGCACTACATTTCGACCGTCTCTATTAGAATCAAGGTCAATGGGGAGCTCACCAGAGGATTCTCCCCAACCTGAGGCATGTGCCAGGGAGATCCCCTCTCCCCTTTTCACTTCATATTGCTGGATGATGTTTTCTCTAACCCTATTTCCATGGATTCATATACTACATCTATTCATGGATCAAAGGTTTGCTGTGAGATCCCACAAGTGTCGCATCTCTTCTTCGCTGACAACTGCCTCCTTTTCTCCAAAGGAACTATTAATTAATGTCAGGTGATAAGCCATGTGATCTAGCAATATGAGTGGCTATCTGAACAGCCTATCAATCACAGTAAATCGGAAATCCCCTTCAGCGCAGGGGTGCCTCCTACCAAGACAGATGAGATTTTTGCATTTGCAGGCATCTATATGGTTAATATACACTAGAAGTATCTCGGGCTCCCTACGGTGATTGGCCAGTCCAAAAAAGAAATCTTTACATCTTTGGTGGACAGGATTGAGAAACAAATTCAAGGATGGACCCCAAAAATCATATCCAAAGCTGGCAAAGGAACCCTCATTAAATATGTCATTCAGTATATCCCCATCTACTTTATGTCTATGTTTATTCTCTCGACATCCATTCTCAATCTGATCCATTCACATACTTCCATATTCTGGTGGGAAAAATATGAAGGAAGGAATAGACCCCACTGGTTGTCCTGGGAGAAACTCTGCAAACCCAAGTCGGAGGGAGGGATGATATTCTGGAATCTTCTTCTGTCGGATGATGCACTGTTGACCAAGCAAGGATGGTTCCTTATTAACAATCCATCATCTCTCTGTGCGCGGGTAATCCGTGCCAAGAACTTTCCCACACAAACTTCCTTGGTTCCTATCTTGGCCCATGACCTAGCTTCCTCTGGAGAAGTATTTGGGGGGCCCGTAATATCCTAGAAAAAGGGATGGGCATGAGGATTGGAAATGGATCATCTGTCAACATCTTGACTGATCCCTGTCTTGTCGATAAGGATGGTATACAGGCCACATCCCCTGCCCAACCATGTCTTATAGACGCCACTGTCAACAGCCTCTTTTCATACCAAGGTTCGGGGTGTTGTGTAGAAAAGATCCAGGAATGGTTTATTGAAAGAGACCAAAGAATTATCCTGAGCATCCCCTAGGTCCATAATGCAGGCCTCGACCATCTTTTATGGACGAATGATATTTCATGTGATTACACGGTGAGATCCGGGTACAGACTGGCTCTTGGCATCGACTCTCTCGACCGCGTTGAGGGACCATGGAAAGCTCTATGGAAGATCAACATCCCCCAAAAAAATCACCAATTCTGGTGGATGGTCTGCAAGGTCTCCCACCATACCATGAGCCTTCTCGTTTATCGACATATGGCTAGTGCCGACTCCTTCCCTTTCTACCCGAATATCTCAGAAACTTTTGGGAACACCATCATTCACTACCCAGGAGCTAAGGAAATGTGGAATAAATGGGGCCCGGCTTCGGATTCTTCACTAGACATTTCCTATATCCTCCCTGATCTTATGATGCATTGGTGTTCCTCTCTTTCGTTGTCTAATGCTGGTTCTCTTTGCACCCTGTCTTGGATCATTTGGGTTTTGTGTAACGATTCGGTTTTCCACCACTTTAATAATCCTCCTGATTTCTAGATTGAACGATCCATTTCATTGATAGAGGGATGGAGGGACTACAAAGGACACTTTAAGCCAGGTATTACCCCTCATATCGCCCTCATTGGACCCCCCCCCCCACGGAAGGGAGTATTAAGCTTAATGTAGATTCTTATCTCCCCAAGGATGGGCATGTTACTCTCGTCCTCCTGGATCAAAATCATCTGGGAAAGATCATTGTAGCAAAATATGAATCCCATCATGCTCTCTGGGAACCTGCAGTTGCTGAGGCCTCTGTCATCCTTGAAGGTATGACGCTGTCTGTGGAACGTGGATGGGATGATATCACCATTGAGTCTGACTTCCTTACTGTTATCAATGCTATTAACCACAATGACACTGAACTCCAGCCTTTTGGCTTCATCATCAGGATAATCCGCTCGCTTTTCCAAGCCTTCTCTTGCTGCACTTTCTCCTTTACCAAAAGGGAAGGAAACAATGCAGCCCATCTGCTGACATCCTTAGGCCCCTTCGATGTCAACCGGCTATGGATGGACAATTTCCCTTCATGGATCTTTTTATGTACGGCTGCTGATCTTCATCATTAACATTATCTTTTCTTATTTTCAAAAAAAATATGGACATGGAAGAGAATGATTTTCTATAGTGATTCATTAAAGCATGTTTTTTTAATGAAAATCCATTTCCTCACAACGTGAATCAGTTTTTACATTATATAAATCCTAAAGAAAAAATTTATATTTTTTTAATGTTTCGTAATGAAAAAATTAATTTATATTAGATTATAGTTATTAATTTTAAATTATTAATAACATTGAATTATTTTTTTAATAAATTACAAAATTTTAGACTTGATGTTTTGAGAATGTTCGATTAATAATTCCAAAACAACTATATTAGGTTGATAATGGTAAAAGGGTTATTATTCCATAGTCTTATAAATTGTATTCAGAAAATAATTACATTTTTGTGCATTATATTATATGTCCCTACCATTCTGAAAAGAGTATTAAGAAATGAATAACATCTCTTTGTGGATATGGTAGTCAACACTTACACATATAGGACGTTACCATTTTCATATGGATAGAAGGATAAGAATGTATTTGTAACGACCCAAAGTTTCATTAATGGAAATCCCAATTGATCTAATTAAATGTCTCTTTATGTAAAATGTTTATATAAAATGTCAACATATTTGGTTTTATGTTAATAATTTTGACCGTTTCAAATAGTCTTTGAACATTGATCACCTGATTAGTATAAATATAACGCTTTAACAAATTCAATTTACTCAGACAAAAGAAGCGATGTCCTCATCCAGTAGAGTTGCTCCATACGAAGCCCATTTTTCAGAGCTCGGAAAAGAGGTGGCATCCTTGGGTTTCTCCCTTGACCAAGCCCAAGCTGAGCTTCATTATTTCAAGCTCGAACGAGACCATCTATGAGAAAAGTGGAAGTTTATAGAGATTACCACTTGATCGATGTTATCCGAGACACCCCAAGAGTCTGTCACTATCGCACACCTAACCCTTCGGTCATTTGCGGTTGTTTTATGAGGTTATGTAACAAATCGCTAGTACTATGTTCATGTATATTATTTTTTTGTATATAATAATGAATATACCTTCTAGTCATTATTGACACTTTGTAAATAGTTTTTGTAAAGCAAAAATAGTATTTTTTTAGTTAATATTCCGATAAGAAATATATTTTGATAAATTAATGGATTTTTGAATTTAATAAAATTTTAATAAAATATTATTATTATTATCAAATTAATTTTTATTAAAAATAAATGATTTTATAATTTTATGAATGCAATTGTAAATTTTATTATGGTTTGAAATCCATTTTTGTCAAAACCCGTGAATTTTCGATAAATGTCAGTTTTTATTTTAAAAGTGAAAATTAACATATTTAAAAAATTATTTAGATAAAATAAATGTTATTTCTGGAATCAGGACATTGAAATTATCCAACGGTGGGTTTTTCATAATTTTTTTAAAGATTCAAATTTTTGGGTAGAAATTAAATACCATTTAAATATATAATGTGTTTTATGACATCATAATGACCCAATAGTGATATAATAAAATACTATAAGATTTATGTTCGTACAATATATGTTTTACTATTACAATAATGTGATTTTTGGTTTGTTTGACTTATTTTAAAAAGCATTAATGGACCCCTCAAGACATATTAAACATCTTGTCTTTTTAAATTATTTTCCATGGGAGTGTGACTCACCTCCACATAAGAAACCCCATTATTTTAAGAAGTTTGGACTTTGGGATTATAAAATATTTTTTTCCACTTCCCTTTTCCAAAAACCGTGGGAAAAAACAATGAGATGATTTGTGGTTTCGATTAGTTTAATGTAAGGGGTCCCAAACCTAAATAATAGAGAATTCACTCACCTTTCTTATATACACCCACAAAAGCTCCCACTTACACCCCACTCAACGCCTTTGGAGTTCGTCCAACATCTGCCCTACTCTCTCTATAATTCTCCCAAGGTTCCCCAAGCTCCAAAGAAGCCTCTCTCAAGCCTCTCTCAAGCATTTGGAAGCACGCTTCCAAGTAAGGGTTTTTCTTCCTTTCACTTTTTTTGTCTTTTTTTCATAATATTGTTATGCTCTTTTAATTTCAATTATAAATGCAGGGGTATGGTTTTTCACATCCCATATACTTCCCTCTTATTATTTGAATAATGGGATACCCATTTCTCTCTCATTAAATGCCTCCGATGAACACCTGTTACTATGCCGAAATTCCGAAAGGAACTTCTCTCTCCTCATTTTACATTCAAGAAATAATTTTTTATCTTGAATATAAATTCCATTAAAATTTTTGGGACATGTATCTATATGACCCCTTAAATTCCATTTCATGTAGATATGATGAGGCACCCCTTTCTCTCTCATCAACGATTTTTATGAATTCTTATACCACGCTGTTACGTTGCCGAAATTGCACCAATTTTCTAAGACAATGCAATTGTGTAGTAAATACCATGCCCATTTCTCCAACAAGGGTATTTATCTTCATGCACATTTACTTATTAATTATAAAGTTTCATTCCATATTATTTTTTCTTGAAATAAATTATTATGTTTTATGAATCCATGTTTTATGATCCATGTGGAACACTTATGCATGAAATGAAATGTTTAAGATGGGTGCACCCTTATAGCACTCCAATGCATTGGGTAAATTATAGTATCATGATACTTCATGTGCAATGAGTGTTGACTCATGCTAATTCATGTGCAACGAGGGTTTACTCATGATTCAAGTGAAATTAGGATTTACTCATGCTACATGTGCAATGGGCCTTGGCTCATGCTAATTCTGTGTTAAGTGTTGTTGCCACATTTCCATGTTATGATTATCATGATTTATCATGCCTTTATGTTCATGTTTCTCTTGTCCTCTATTGATATTTCTATTTTCTAACATGTATTACACTCCTCATGTATTCCTTGTTTATTCCCTTACTGGGCTTTATAGCTCACCAATTTTTATGCATGTCCTCATGTTATCCCATGCAATGCTAAGTACGAGGGAATGTAGTGGTCATGTAAAGGGCGTTTTCAATAAAGATGTTATATTTCATGTCTTAAGTTGTTATGTAATGATCCTAAGCCCAAAATACACTAGACCTCTCAATATTCCATGTTGTATCAAGTGAAATGTTTATGTTATAAATCATGTTTAACTTTGTAATAAAAGAAAGTTGTCATAGTTGGTATCAAAGGATAGGTTCAGTTATTTTTGGGATTAGGATTAGAAAAACCTAGTATAGACTTAGAAACAAGAATAAGTACACTAAAAACATCCACAAGTTTTGGTGAGTATTGATTAAGTGGGTTATCAAGAAAATACATCCTTGTCTGGATACGAGCAGGTAGAGGCGGCTCTCGCACAGATGTATCTTAGGGGTAAAACCCGAAAACACAACTTTGAGCTAGACTCGAACGGGAACTAGTGCACAACAACATGCCTTGCTGCACTATTTGTTACGACACTCCCATGAGATATGCTTTGGTAAATTCACAAGCTTAGTATGAACCCTTATTAATGGTATTAAAAAAACCCTAGGAATATATGTTAGAAAGTAGATCACGAAAAGAATAGATTGAAGCCTATAGATTCATAAGTTAAGGAAATAAAATTTAATTTATAAGTCATCAACTTTTTTAATTGGATTACGCTTTATGTGTTACCCCTAACATTCCTCTTATTCCTGCCAATGGCCGGTAATAGGAGGACTCAGGCTAAAAACCGATGTGAAGATCAGTGTGATGACTGTGCTAATGAGATGCCCAATCCAATGGGAGCGGTAATCGCAAACATTGTCACGCTTCTCTCTCAGCTAACTCAAGAATTGAATAGAAACATGGGTCAAGAGGAACATTCAACCCCCCCCCCCCAAGAAAGAACAAGTCGCTATCGATAGCTTCATGAGACAAAGGCCTCCTACTTTTAGTGGATCATCTGATCCGACGATCGCTGAACAATGGATCTACTCCATTGAAAATATCTTCTCCATCCTTCAATGTTCTGAACAAGAGAATTTTCTCTTGGTGGATTATCGTATGGAGGGTTAATCTGATCAATGGTGAACGTTGATAAAAAATACGAAGCCTGAGGATGAGATTGAGGCGTTGGAATGGAAGGATTTCCGGAAGATGTTTTTCGATAAATATTTTCCGCGCACCCTCCGTTTTAATATGGAAAGAGACTTCCTTTCCCTCACACAAAAAGATGAATAATTTATTGGATCGTACGAGGAAAACTTCACAAGGATTGCATGATACGCTTCCAGCTTTGTCGTTACCCCCAAAAGCAAAGTTGACCGTTTCTTTGGTGGGGTGAAGCCTATTCTATGGAAAGCATTAGTGACTCATGACTTCGACAGCTATGAGGAAATTGTCTGATGTTCCCTCAAGGTCGAAATGGAGATCGAGGAATCACAGGGTTATCATGGGGACACGAAGCCTAAGGTGGACTTCAATGCTGGAAGTCCGATGGATAAATCCAACGGTGTTAAGAAGATCCAGCACCCCACTAGCCAAATGTGCGTAAAAAAGCAACCTAGAAATTGCCTTAAGGGGACGAGGAAATGATTTTGGTGTGGAAGGGAAGGTCACCAAGCTGTTAAATGTTGGCAAGAATAACCCGCGGCTGTGACATAGGAGAGGAACACTCCGTTCGAATCCAAAGACATTGTAAATTGCTACAACTGCAATGAACCGGGGAATTTTTTAAATCAGTGCCCTATTCCAAGGATTTTCAGAGGCAACCAACAACCTCCAAGGCAGCAAGGAAGAGCTTTTTCCATCACTTCTGCCGAAGTGAACCTTGAAAACGAAGTGGTGACAGTAATGCTAGTTATTCATTCAAGAATAGAGAATGCACTTTTTGATTATGTTTTTACGCATTCTTTTATATCTCGAATGTTAAGTAGATCAATCTCAGCACCACCACAAATCATGGAAGTGAAGATGTTGGTGAGTATGGAAAATGGGGAATCATTGCATCCCATGAATATAAGTCCTCCCCTATTATAATATGTGGATTTATTTTCCTGGAAAACCTCTTCATACTCTCTCTGGTTGAATTTGATGAAATTCTTGGCATGGATTGGATTTCCTTATATAGATTCAACATAAATTTTCGGGAAAGGGAAATCACACTCCATATGGAGAATCGACCCCCGATTCTTTACAAGTGTAAGGAGGAAGATGAATCTCCTTTAGCTCCATCATCTCATGCATGGATATTACTGCCCTATGAGCATGCATATCTGGCTCAGATGATTGAGTCCAAGGAAGAAACCATCCTTGAAGAAATGCCTATTGTGAGGAAATTTGCTGAAGTGTTTCCCGATGAACTTTCTAGTCTTTGTCCTAGAAGAGATGATGAATTCTCAATTAAAATTATACCAGGGGCTCTACAAATATCCAATTCTCCATATAGAATGGTTGTCGTGGATCTTGAAGAGCTGAAAAAATAACAACAGGTGAATCTGGATAAAGGGTTTATATGCCCAAGTGCTACACCATGGGGTGCACAAGTCCTTTTCATCAAGAATAAGGATGGGTCAATGCGCCTTTTCATCGATTATCGTGGGCTCATCAAAATCATGATAAAGAACAATGTTCCTCTCCCATGATTTGATGACTTCTTCAATCAGCTATGTGGAGCACAATACTTCTCCAAGGTGGACTTACGGCCGAGATATTATCAAGTAAGGGTGAAGAAGGATGTTATCCCCAAGACTACTTTTCGCACAAAATACGGGAACTACGAATTCATAGTAATTCCTTTCAGACTCACTAATGCTCTAGTAATCTTCATGGACTTGATGAATAGAGTCTTTAGAGATTACCTTTACAAATTTTTGGTAGTCTTTATAGATGATATTCTAATATACTCCAAAACCAAGTTGGATCATGAGGAGTATTTAAGAACTGTACTAGAGACTTTGCACAAGGATAAGATCAATGAAAAGTACAACAAGTGTGAGTTTTGGTTGAAGGAGGTCTCATTCTTGGGCCATATCATCACAAGCAATGGGATATCTATGGAGCCCTCTAAAACAGATGGAATTGAGGGATGGATAAGGACTACATCGGTAACGGATATCCGTAGCTTCTTGGGGTTAACTGGATATTATCGACGATTTGTGAGAAATTTCTCACGATTGTCCAACCATCTTATCAAGCTAACTTGAAAGGGAGTAAAATTTTCTTGGAGTGATGAATGCGAAGAAATCATCAAGGATTTGAAAAGGAGGTTTATCACTGCGCCCGTGCTCACTTCACCCACAAGTGGGGAACCTTTTGTGGTATTGAGTGATGCTTCGAAGAATGGATTAGGTTGTGTGCTGTTGTACAATGATAAAGTGATATCCTATGCCTCAAGGAAGTTAAAAATCCATGAGAAAAACTATCCAACACATGATCTGGAGTTGGTGGTGGTGATCTTTGCCTTGAAAATTTGGCAGCATTATCTCTATGGGGAGAAATGTGAGATATATACGGATCACAAGAGTCTTAAATATGTTTTCATACAGAAAGAGCATAATATGCATCAGAGAAGATGGATATAGCTCATCAAGGATTACAACTGTTCAATGCAATACCTCCCTGGGAAAGCGAACAAGGTGGCAGCTACCCTAAGTAAAAAGGACCCAGTGATTCTATCAATGATGAGAATTGAGAAGGATCCAATCTTCTTAGACATGATGAAGATAGACATGGGAATCATAAATAAGGGAACATCATCAATACTTTCACAAATGATTTCTCAACCGTCTCTTTAGGAAAGGTTAAAGGATGCTCAAAAGGATGATGTGGGAATTCAAGAAAAAGTAGAAGCTATCAAAAAAGTAAAATCCTCGGTGTTTAATGTTAATGAAGAAGGAATTGTGAGATTTGGGAAAAGACTATGCGTTCCATCATGTCCGGAGCTGAAGAATGCAATTTTGGATGATATGCATAGTTCAAATTTCATTATTCACACAGGGAGCACAAATATGTATTGAGATCATCGAGAAAACATTTGGTGGGATAATATGAAGAAGGAGATCGATGTTTATACATCAATGTGCCTGGTGTGCCAGCAAGTGAAGGCAGAGAGGCGGAAGTCTAAGGGGGTGATGCAACCATTTCCCATAGTAGAATGGAAATGGGATAACATCACCATGGACTTTGTCACTAGACATTTGAAGACATCCAAAGGCAACAATGAAATCAGGGATGTGGTGGATCATCTTGCAAAGACTGGACACTTCATTGCTATTCAGGAGGATTTCTCATTGGATTAACTGGTACAGATATATATCAGTGAAGTGGTAAGGATGCATGGAGTACCACTATCTATTGAGTCTGACCGAGATCCAAGATTCACCTCTATGTTTTGGAAGAATCTTCAACATGCTCTGGATACTGAACTGAACTTCAGTACGACCTATCATCCTCAAACTGATGGAAAATCAGAGAGGACTATCCAAACACTTGAGGACATGTTGAGAGCGTGCTCAATGGAATTTTAAGGAGGATGAGATCAAAATATTCCTCTAGTTGAGTTCTCTTATAATAATAGTTTCCACTCGAGCATCCAAATGGAACCATATGAATCCCTTTATGGGAAAAGGTGAAAAACACAGACGTGTTTGTATGAGGTCGGTGAACGTAAGCTGCTTGGACCGGAAATGGTTGAGGAAATATTAGAGAAGGTCAAAACCATTCAGCAGCATATCAAGGCATCCCAGAGTCAACAGAAGAGTTATGCAGATAATCGTCGATGAGACCTTGAGTTTAAAGTTGGAGACATGGTGTTTTTACGCATATCTCCATGGAAGAAGGTCATGAGGTTTGGAAATAAAGGGAAGTTAAGTCCAAGGTACATCGGCCCCTTTGAGATTCTTGATCGTGTCGGGGCTGTGGCCTATCGACTAGCACTTCCAACTACTATGGCAAAAGTACATGATGTGTTTCATGTATCGCTCTTAAGGAAGTACATACCAGAACCTTCACATATACTCTCTTCTAAAGTGGTACTGTTGGAGGATGATATTTTTATGAGGAGCAACCAGTGAAGATCTTAGGTCGCAGAGAAAAAGTTCTACGAAATAAGACAATGTCCATCGTTATGGTGTTGTGGAGAAACCACAAGTTTGAAGAAGTGACTTGGGAATCAGAGGAAATGATGAAGTTGAGTTACCCACTTCTGTTTTAGTGTTGGAAAAGGAAATTTTGAGGGCGATATTTCTTAAGGGGGGAATATTGGAACGACACAAAGTTTCATTTATGGAAATTCCAATTGATCTAATTAAATGTCTCTTTCTGTAAAATGTTTATATAAAATGTCAACTTCTTTGGTTTTATGTTATGAATTTTGACCATTCCTAATATAGTCATTGAACAGTGATCACATGATTAGTATAAATATAGGGCTTTATCAAATCTAATTTACTCAGGCAAAAGAAGCGATGGCCTCATCCAGTATAATTGCTTCATACGAAGCCCATTTTTTCAGAGCTCGTAAAAGATGTGGCGTCCTTGGGTTTCACTCTTGACCAAGCCCACGTTGGGCTTCATCATGTCATGCTCGAATGAGACTGTCTACTGGAAAAGTGGAAGTTGATAGAGATTACCACTCGAGCAATGTTATCCGAGCCACCCCAAGAGTCTGTCACCATCGAACACCTTTCCCTTAGGTCTTATGCAGCTATTTTAAGGGGCTATGTAAAAAATCTCTTATACTATGTTCATGTATATTATTTTTTTGAATATAATAATGAATATACCTTATTGTCATTATTGACACTTTTTAAATAGTTTTTTAAGCACCAATAGTATTTTTGTAGTTAATATTCAGAAAAGAAATCTATTTTGGATAATTAATGGATTTTTGATTTAAATAATATTTTAATAAATTATTATTTTTATTATTAAATTATGTTTTATTAAATATAAATGATCTTATAATTTTATGAATACAATTGTAATTTTTATTAAGGTTTGAAAGCCATTTATGTCAAAACCCTTGAATTTTCGGTAAATGTTGGTTTTTATTTTAAAAGATAAAATTAACATATTTAGAAAATTATTTAGATAAAATAAATGTTACTTCTGGAATCAGGCCATTGAAATTATCTAACAGTGAGTTTTTCATAATATTCTGAGACAGTCAAATTTTTGGGTAAAAATTAAATACAGTTTAAATATATAATGTGTTTTATGACATCATAATGACCCAATAGTGATGTAATAAAATACTAGATAAATTTTTTTCGTCCAATATATGTTTTACCATTAAAATAATTTGATTTTGGGTTTTTTGACTTATTTAAAAAAGAATTAATGGACCCCTTAAGACTTATTAAGAATCTTCTCTTTTTAAATTATTTTCCATGGGAGTGTGACTCACCTCCACATAAGAAACCCGATTATTTTTAGAATTTCGGACTTTGGACTTATAAAATATTTTTTTCCTCTTCCCTTTTCCAAAAACCATGGGCAAAAACCATGATCTGATTTGTGGTTTGGATTAGTTTAATGTAAGGTGTCCCAAACCTAAATAATAAAGAATTCACTCATCTTTCCTATATAAACCCACCCAATATCCCTCTTACTACTCACTCAATGCCTTTTTAGATCATCCAAACTTGGCCCTACTCTCTATAGAATCCTCCTAAGGTGCCCCAAGCTCTCATGAAGCCTTTCTCAAGCCTCTCTCAAGCCTATGGAAGCACACTTCCATGTAAGGGTTTTTCTTCCTTTCGATTTTTTTTTAATTTTCATAATATTGTTATTGCCTATTAATTTCAATTTTAAATGATGGGGTAAGGTTTTTCACCTCCCCCATACTTCCCTCTTATTGTTTTAATGATGGTATACCCCTTTCTCTCTCATTAAATGTCTCTCATGTAGACCCGTTACAATGTCGAAATTTCGAAAGAAAGTTCTTTCTTCTCATTTTACATTCAAGCAATACTTTTGTATCATGAATCTAAATTCCATTACAATTTTTGGAACATGTATCTATATGACCCCCTTACTATCAATTTCATTTAGATATTATGAGACACCCCTTTCTCTCTCATTAACAATTTTTATGAATTCTTATATCACGCCGTTACGCTGCTCAAATTGCACCAATTTTCTAAGCCAATGCCATTGTGTAGTGAATACAATGCCCATTTCTCCATCAAGGGTATTCACCTTCATGAAAATTTACCTATTAATTATAAATTATCATTCCACATTCCATTTTCATGGAATAAATGATTATGTTTTATGAATCCATGTTTTATTATCCATGTGGAAAACTTATGCATGAAATGAAATGTTTAAGAAGGGTGCACCCTTATAGCGCTCCAATGCATTGGGTAATGTATAGTATCATGATACATCTTGTGCAATGAGTGTTGAATCATGAAAATTCAAGTGCAATGAGGGTTTACTCGTGCTTCATGTGCAATGAGGATTTACTCATGCTTCATGTGCAATGGGCCTTGGCTCATGCTAATTCAATGGTAAGTGTTGTTGCCACATTTCCATGTTATGATTGTCATGATTTATCATGCATTTATGTCCATGTTTCTCTTGTCCTCTATTTATATGCCTATTTTCTTACATGTATTGTACTCCTCATGTATTACATGTTTATTTCATTACTGGGAATTATAGCTCACCCTTTTTATGCATGTCCTTAGATTATCCCATGCAATGCTAAGTACGAGGGGATGTAGTGGTCATGTAAAGGAAGTTTTCAATAAATATGTTTTATTTCATGTTTTAAGTTGTTATGTAATGATCCAAAGTGCCAAAGACACTAGACCTCTCAATCATCCATGTTGTATTAGGTGAATAGTTTATGTAATAAATCATGGTTATGTCTGTAATAAAAGCAGGGTTGTCATTGTATTTTATATCATATATTTTTAGAATAAAAATCACGTTATTAAAATAAAAAATATCCATTCAATACAACACAATAACCAAAATTTTGAGAATGTGAAATAAATTATAAGACATCACTTTATAAATGATGCAGTCCTCCCTTATCCACATGCATTGTTTTCATTTCCAATATTTTGGAAAAGGAGATAAAATGGATTTTTATGAATATAATATAATTTTATACTACATAAGATATATGTTATTATTCTATCCTCGATATTGAAAATTATAATGTTGTGGTAGAAAATATATTAGATCAATTGGTTACCAATTTTACCTCTTCTTTGGATAATCACATTTTCTTTGTACCTCATGCCTTATAGGATAATATTTTGGTTAGATAAAATACTCTATGGAATGGAAGAGAATACAAGGAAGGGAAAATATAAAATATTAGTTGAGAGAACTAGATCATGTGGACTGTGAAATATAGGTAATAAGGTTTCCATTTATAAGTGATGTGGGATGAATTATTTTAAATTCATGAAATATTAACATAATATATGTGTCCAACCCATGTAGTATGGATAAAAAATTTAATAGATTAAAATATAAGGAAGCTAATGTGTAAATAAAATAAACCCATCGAATTTAGACATTTTATGTATAGTTTGAAATGTTTCCTATTAGTTTAAACTTCTCTATAGAACAATTAACAATAATCGAAGAAATAAATTATTCAATCTCTAAGGGTCATGAAATTAATATTAATAATTACATTGGATGCATATATGGACCATTTTGATATCCTAGATAAATGTCCTTGAAATTTACTTATTATGGGATTTCAATAATTTAATAATGATCTATTAATAATTTTTAGACATTAAATTTTATTTAAGACTATTTTTTGGAGTATTCATAAAATTTGACTATAATCATATCAAGAATGAAATGTTAAAAAAATATAAATAATTTACAATTATTATATAATTTAAATTTAGAATAATTTATTTGAATATAAAATATCATAAAATATATCACTTATAATATCTTTTATTTAATTTACTTCCTATTTTTAATTCTTCTATAAAGGATATGTAGGAATTCTGTTAGTGTTAAAGGTAATTATACCTTATCTACAAAATTAATATAAATTACTATCATAATTATATTTAATAAATAATAAATTTTATCATCTAAATTCATTCATAGGTCATTGTAATATATAACCAAATCCCCAAAACAAAACAAGTCGGAGTGAATTAAATTTCTTAAATATTCATTACTATAAATATTATAAAGGTAATAATCATAAAATTAGAAATAAATTTACATATTTTTTAAATTATGAAGATGATACACTATATAAAAACATGAAACTAATTAATGGAATCTTTTGGATTGATATTTATACCGTATCCAATAATTTTAATCTTTTTTAACCAAATTTAATAATGAAAATTAGGATAAAAATTGAACATGATCACTATTCATCCTAGTAAAAATGAAATAGACCATTTGACATAATGTGGAAATTTTCAAAAGAAATTTGAAAACTATTTAATTTTATATAATTTACATAAAGTGTTAAAATTATTTATTATATATGTTCAATAAACATAAATAAATGTATTTTTTTATAATAATTCTTTTATGAATAGAAATTATTCATGAGAAAAATTATCTATAGTGTTGATTAAAAGAGAATTAATTAAATAATTTTTAAAAAATTGGATCATATTATAGTTAAATAATCCAAAAATAAATAGAATATTTTAATTACATTGATTAAAATTAATGAAAAAAATTTCCTTGTAAAACTCTAATTTTTTATTGATCACCCAAAAATTAAAGTTTTCATATAAATAAATTAATATGTCTTAATATAATTTTTTTTATTTTTTATTTTAAATAAATATTTCAATTTTATAAAATATAATCTCCAAATGTATTAGAAATTAATTATAATATTCAGAGAAAAAATGCTTTCAAATACAGTTTTTATGAAAATGCATTTTTGAAGTATAAAATTAAATTTTTAATATTACATATATTGTAAGAACAATTATATTATAAAATAAATGGCTTGTAAATTTTCATTAAAACATAAATATAAAATTATTTACTAGATTTATTTCCATATGTATTGTTTTTTCATATAATGATTTTTCCGAAACACATCTCTTTTAATTATATATGATAGTATTTAAAATTGATCTCCTCTTTTATAATAATTAGTTATAATATTTTTAACAAGAAATTAGTTTGTACGTATATTTAATAATTTCATTAAATGTCTTCAAACCCAACTATCCAATGGATACCCTTTAACTTCATATAAGAATATTACTATATTATGTCATGGTTCTTTTTTTCTCAGTGTTGCTTGTGGAAAACGCTATTGAACCTCATATTATTTATGAGATAAGTATATATTGACATATTTTGGGGTCACATTCTACACCACATTCAAAAATTACAACATTCTAATTTTAATTTATTTTAAATAATTTAATGATTCTTGAAATATTTATACTCTCGTATATATATTTTATTATGATAAGGAAATCTCATGCGACTAGTAGGAATAATGGTATCTCTTCAATATTTCTAATACATGTATGTATCCTTATAAGTCTCATTAATTTTAATATATTTTTAAATAGTAAATTGATAGTTGAGAATTATATTCCACAAAAGGCTCGATAGAATAATATTCTTATTCATAGAGTTAGAAAATTCATTTTTCATTAAAATATATAATAAGAGAGAATTAATTAAATGGTATTATTGTTTAGGAACAACATTATTTCATAAATTGGTCTTATTTAAAATATTTTTCCATCTCTGTTACATCTCATATTTAAAATATTCCATATAATTTTTTCATTATAGAATCCTTAAAATTGACTATTATAAAATCATAAGATTCATAAGATGATAATCATATTTTGTTTCTCTCGTTGAAAATTTATCAAAACAAAAAAATACCAAAGATAAGATTAATAAAATCATAACAAACCATCATAATTCAATAGTTACAACCAAATAAAAAATTAAATCATTATATGTATAACAAACAGAATAAGTATTGGAAAAATATTAAACAAAACTCAAAATCAAAAAATAAAAAAATATTTGATCAATTCTTATTCCAAAAGAATCCTAAATGATTTTAAAAACATAATAAACCCTCAGAAAGTCACATATACAAAAATATGTACTCCCTGAGAATATATTCTCTAAAATATATCAATGTTATACATAAAAAATTGAATCACCATAAATTCAAAATAAAATAATACATGTTTGAAAAAGATAATTCAAAAATAATTCCTTAAAGATAATCACAAATTAGAAGAAAAAAAGTTATTTCCATTTACCTTTATCATATAATGTTACTTATGTATTGAATATATTTGAAAATAACATTAATCACTTAGTCTCTAAATCAATTCCCAATCCCATAAATATCTATATGATATAAAATATGTTCCAAATAATAATAATCACTTATCCGAATTTATAATAATTTCATAAATATCAAAGATCACATTAACCTTAAAATAAATCAATAAAATTTAACATATATCAAAAAAATATAAAAACATTATTTCCTAAATACCCTTTTTTGTCAAAAGCATGTAAATATTAAGGGCAATATATACTTATATTTTAAAACTATTAAAAATCAATAAATTTCTCCCGAATTTCTCTCATCACAAAAAACATCAAAATGATAGAAATTTCCTTAAATAAATGATCATACATAATGTTAACAACATTTAAATAAAATACCAATACATCATAACTCTTGAAAATAGGTTCTAATCATGTTATTATTTCATAGGGATATTTCAATGGATTCTTTATCTCACATTACTCGCATGTATGAATATGAATATTTTTACTTATATAATATTTAACACAAAAAATTCTTGTATTATCATTTTTATTTTATATAGTGTATCAAGAATCTCAACTAGGATTATTTTTTAAATTATATCTTGAGAAATATTGTTATAAATAAAAATAAGAGTTTTCACGCCCAATATAATCCAGTTTTACTTCTTTTTTATAAAACCACTATATTGTCATGGAAAATCATTTTTAACTTGGATTCTACTAATTCCACCAATTTACTAATACTAAAAATAAATCTCATGAGTATGTAAAATAAAATCATAATAAATTTTATATTTAAGGGGATAAATATTTAGGTATCCTTAACCATTTAATCTTCTATTTGCCTATTTTTTTCATTAAAAGTAAATCCATCCCCATAATATACTAGTCAATTATTGCAAAATTTAATATTTGACATGTGATCCCAAACCATCATAATAACCAATGAAGTATAGAAAACATTATAAATGATGCTTATCTAATAACATCATATCTTCTTCATTTATCTAAATTGTTCTTTTCATACCAACTAAAATTCCTCGTAACATAAGAAATCCATAACTAAAAGATTTGTAATAATGGTTTAAATTTCAATCATTTTGAGGACCTCTTTAGTTTAATGGTTTAGAGAATTTTTGGAAAAAATAACATATCAAACTCCAATTATAAAAAGTGGAAACATACACATAATATCTATTTTTTTAACTAAAAAATCTATTCATAATTTTAAAGTAATGTTTCATTCAAAAAATGTTCGCTTAATTTAATAAAAACTCTATAATGAAAATATTGTCCTAGATTTAGTTGTTACATATCATTATGTCCTATCAAAAAACAATTAAAAATTTATGATGATAAAAATAATGAAATATGAATCTATAGTGAAAAACCAAATTTTTTTTTTATCTTTTTACCTTTTAACATACTTGATGTTAAAATAAAGTAAATACTCAATCTTGAAATAATCAATTTTCCAAATTCTTTTTACTAAAAATTTCATAAGGAATTATGACGGTATAAAATCATAATTTGTGATCATCATTTGGGAAAATAAGGAAACATTTCCTTGAAAAAATCACTTCACTAATAGAATATCACAAACATTCAATTAAATAATATTCTCATTTACAAAAAATTTATAATATAATTTATTATATAAAACCAAATTAATAATATATACCTAAAATATCTCTATGTAAAATGTAAATAAACATGTGGATATCAACAACTAATTTCATAACGACTCGGTTCATAATATAGGACACCATAATTTTAACATAAGTTCTTATTTGCAAGAAATAAAACATAAATGTATATGGAATCTTGAAATTGTAAAAAAATGAACCAACTATTATTGTGATGAACCTACCCAAAGACCACCTCCATAGGCCATGGGCTAGCGACAGGTTCCAAATGGCACAACTAAATAGTGATGCCTTTCCTAATGTAGTTGTTAGCCCAAACCTGGCCATCTCAACTAACTAGTGTAGAAAAATAATAATAAATATATGAAATATCTAGATAATAACCATTATTGTTAAAAACCTCAAGGTAGTATGTATATTGCAGGACATCATTGAGGTAGTTCTTGTAAATTTTATGGATTATATATCCTTAATTTGGTTAAATGAATCTTTATTTGCAGTATGATTTGTCTAGGGGAAATTTCAGCAGTTTGGGACACGAATGATGGTAAAAGTGGTTGTCTTGTTCATGTTGTATATTTTCCCAAGGTTAATAGTAATTGGGCGTCCTAAACATACTTGATTGGATTTAGGGCTTATAGTTTAATGAAACCATGCAAGGAGGAAAAGAAACCCATTCATGAATGTAAAGATCCCCCCAGCATGGTCATTGTGTGATTTTTCAAACTGTGTGAGATTCCCATGAAACTCTGTGGCCTGCTCCCCTTGTAGAAAAAGGGTGGCACATGGTTGGTGCACAGTTTGTACATCTGGGTGGGAAAACCCTACACCACATTAAAAATGTATTTTTATCATTTTATCAACTCATGTATTAATTTTTATAACATGGTATTTCCCCCCCCTTCTTCTCCCAATAGTCCCAAATATTATCCAAATCATCTTAAAACATTAAATTGGTCGATATTATGAGTTTCAAAGCTATTGGTAGCATCATTGGGTGTGGATTGAAGATCTCCGTGATTCTAACACTCATATTCCTTCCTTTTCCAGGTGATTTTTTGTGTGGTTTTTTATCATATTCTGGTGTCCAAAAACTCATGTTTTCCTATGGATCTAAGGTTGTGGCTTTGAAAGGTGATGGAAATGGAATAAAGGGGAATGGTTAAGATAGTGTTAATGTTTGGAATGAATTTAGGTGGTCTAAATATTATATATCATTGCCATGGTTATTATTTACATGTATGTGGTTGTATATTTGTTTCATTGTGTTTCGCATTTGGTTTTCCTTGATATAAATGATTAGTTTATAGGGAAAATTTTTAACTGAACCCATCATTTTCCATGATGTTTTTGTTGAGGTTAATTTGACAGAGTTATGGGAAAACCATGGAGGATCCTCTCTATGAACATGGAGATTGAATTTCAAATTTTGATCCCTTTAATTTTTTATACTTTTTAGCTAGGTTTGTGAAATAAAATTAGTGAATATTGTTTTTGGTTGTTAACATATTATAATGGGCTATTTGGTATGATGATAAATGGGTTAGATGAGTTATAGATTGTAAATGATACAATTTTATGAATTTCTACAGTAAGTAAATCATAAATGGGTTAAATGGGTTTAATGGTTTAAGGTATTTTAATGATAAGGATTGACTAGGATAATTAATAATTATATATTATGTGTTTACTAATAATTTCTTGTAAGTGATGAATGTGTTAAAATATTGTTGTGTATGGTTGGTATATACCATATGGTAAAAGAAAAATGTGCACACAACATGGTGGTATGTGGGGTATTGAATTAAGGTTCTATGCCCTTGGGTTGAGTTGGACTGAGGATGTAACTCCCCCATTAAGGATAATGGGATAGAGTGTCAGACTGAGGCTCCATTCCCTTTATGATTTCATTTGATGGGACTACCTAGACAGTGGCTCCTAGGTATGAGTGATAAAATCCATTATGAATATTTTCCCCTAGTGAGATATGGATGCTGACTTATACTTTATGGTTATCAGTTGGATGGAATGGGGGTGTAGTGTAGTTGATTAAATGTCCATCCCATGGAATAATCAAAGAAAATGGTTTAATTTAACACTGTTAAGTAATGGAACATCATATTTTTCTTATTATTGATTTGTTAAATGTATAAATTATCTTTCTTGACTAGATATTTTTTATACACAATTAGTTATGGCCAAAAAAATATTTACTCGAACCCCAATAAATATTTCATTGGGTTCCAGAGAATATTTCAATGGTACAGGTCAGGAGAACAAAAAAATCCATATGTTAGATAGATGATCTTGTTATGGTATGTGCATGAATGTGGAATCCAAACATGGAGTCAGAACCTGTTTGGGGATTCTTTTGTTTTTTTGTGTAATTGTATTCCTTACACATAGAACCGTATAAAATGACGTATAATATTTAGTATTTGGTTGTGGTAGTGTACCCAAATTTGGGAAGTGTTTAGTAATTCATGTTTATTCTTAATTTTTTATGTGTTCCCTTATTTTTTACTTTATATACTATAAATTAATCCAATAATGCTGTTATAGTATCCCCGATGATCTCCTAGACCCTCAATGATAGTTGGAATCCTCTGGCATAAGGGGAGTTGTGCCTATGGTCTAGTGGTGACCGAGCTTGAGGAACTGATTTAGTGGCTTCTGGTCTATGGAAGTTACGATTTGTTATGATAGTTGATTCTCTTGTCTATTATCCTACTACATGGGAGAGTTATATGGCAGGATATGATGTGTTGGGGCCTTGGATATGATTTCATTCAATGGAATACCTAACCCATGTATTGGGGAAGATCTAAGTACCAAAGGTGGGATTTTTGTTCTTTATGTGTGTCATTAAACATGAATGATGTTTCACCATTGGATGATGCAATAGTTGTGTGATGTGACTATTTTATGATATTTTCTACATGAGTGAAATGATATATGTTTCTGTACACATGTAATGACATAGTTACCTAGTGATATTGGTGTCATGCATTATGGTGGGTGCACATGGGGAAGATGTGCGGTACACGAGGGATAAAATGCAATTTAAATTATTTGAAATTGAAAATAAGTGGTGTCTTATAAAGATAATTTAAATGGTCAAATGGATAAAAAATAGTGCCTAATATGTTCTAATAGTGGAATGATGTGTAAATGATAAATATTTATTTTATAGATGTGAAAACGATTAAAAATGAAGTCTTATGAAAAGACATGTGGTTTTTTGGGTTGGATAACACATGTTGACCATGTCCCATGATAGGGTTGTATAAGTGTAGTTTTACATGTATGTGTTTGTTCATTGGGTTAGTGTATGAAAAATGAGTTTTTTATGGCCAGTAGATAGCCTTATTTTGTGAAAAATGTAAATGTGTTATTTTATTTGTTCGAGATGTGTTGTTTTCATTGTAGATAAATACCACCATGAAGGAATCTACCAGTTGGGGGACAATAGGATATTATAGAGAATTATCTTCTAAATGTGGCGCAAAAACACCCTAGTTGTTCAGGGTAACAAAGGTTAGGAGTACTTCCATATGAACTTTTAAAATTTTATGGAGATGAAGGAATGATACACGTGGTGGGTTGTGTTATATATGTTCAATATTTCTAGAGAGTTTTACCTAAAAACTATATAACTTTTGTGGATAGGGAAGACCGGAGGATATCAATGTATTGATAGATTCTATATAGATGGTTATGAGTCACATAGTGATTACTCTTAAGAATAGATCTATGTTTGAAATGTACATTATATAAGGATTGAAAATGTACATGTTGGATATCATGGTTTAGACTAAAAGGGAATAAGGTATTTTTTGGAAGAGTTAAGAAGAAAATTTTATAGATCATTTATACTCAAAGACCTGGAGGCATCTGAATTGTGTGGAGCTTATCAGTGTGACTCAAAGGACTGTGATAGTGATATATTATGCTTTCCACTTAATTAAAAAGAAAATAATTCTTCCTTATTTAGTATGGTATGAGGATGTTATGATGAGACATTTCCATGATGGAATTTCGACTGACATTATATACAAGTTGAACATATATCATTTAAATAGTTTTTTTCAATGTGGTGGATGCTACCTTTATTTCAGTATGAAATTTCATGGAGGATCCTAGTGGAGGACATTCAGTTACAGTTGGGTGATACAGTGGTGCAAAATCTAATGGTTGGAAGTGCCACTTCTAGAATTGTTTCAATGGATGTGGTGGAATGACTTGTAAAAAAATAGAACCATCCTCTCAATTTAGCAAGGTAGTAATATTCTATTACTTCTATGAGTCGGGGGCCATGCGAGGTCAGTTTCCCTAACAACCGATTGAGTTAAGAGTGTATAGTATGATAGGGCATGTATAAAAGTTCTATAGGATCCCTCAATAGATGTGTAGTGATGGAGGGTCTAGGATGGTCTATAGTTCATATAGAAGGTCAGATTCCACATATTTTGATGGATTTTGTGCTCTTACGGCTGTACTAGTCGTGGTAGCTGATGAGGTACTCTATAATAAGGACGTCCTTAGAAGCATAACAGTCTGAGTCTCGACAATGTGATGAAAAATTATTGTATCTTACTTTTCATTTGATATAGGATACTCACATTCTTTTATATATACTCAATTTTTGATTATGTTGGGACTTTTGGTGGTACATATTTGAAGGTTTATATTGATTGATACACCATTAGGGTTGTGACAAGAAAACATCCTACAATGAATGAAGAGTACCATGGTGTCTAGATGGAATCATTTTGTGTGGTATGTGATTATGATTGAGATTTCAGGTTCTGACATGATCCAAGTAATGGACACTCTAGTGTTGTACTGGACCCAAATCAATTTTTACCACTATGGGGAAATGTTTACATCCTTGGAGGGGAATACTTATATCCATCGTGGATAATAGGATATCCATGTAAACCATGTAGGGATAGTCTACCATCAGTTGGGTGAAGTCACTTTCCAAATAAATTGTGTTATTCTTAATGATGGGGGAGTAGATTAGCATGTCTTTTGTCCTATGGTAGATCAGTTTTAGGAACTGTTTCATAAGGAATTCTCAAGGCTCCACCCTATGAGAGATGTTACTTTGATGATAGAATTTCTACTCGGAGTAGAAAAAGTTTCTATTATGAAATATCGAATGGAACTATCATAGCTCTAAGAGAAGACAATTTAGTGGCACAGATAAGAGAATAAATGTTTTATTCATCTGAGTATGTCACCTAGGGGATCTCCAATTACATTTTCACAAAGAAAGATAGATTATTTAAATTTTTCATTGATTATTGGAGGTCGAATCAAATGATAGTTAAAAACGGATACCCCTTCCTTGAATTGATGATATTTTTGAGATTCTAAGGGGAGATTTAGTGTTCTCCAAAATTTATTTGATATCATGGTATCATTATCTGAGTGTGAGACCTTATTATATAAAATTGATTGTATTAAAGAAAATGCATCAGTTGTACGAGTTTTTCATCATGTTGTTCGGCTTATGTAATGTGACAACAATGTTTATTGGCTTGATGAAATAAATATTTCACCACTATTTAGATTAGTTTGTAGTTATCATTTTAGATGAAATCTTGGTGTATTAAAATATTTATAATGATTATTCCAAACACTTTTTCGTCATCATGAGTACAAAAAGAGGAAATTTTATATATGGAAATATATAAGAGATTCATTTTTTGATTGAAATTTTATATTTCATGGGTAAAATAATTTAGAGGGATAGATTTTATGTGGTCATAGGGAAAGTTAAAGAATATCAATGTTGGGAGCATCGAAACAATATTTTTTATTTGAATTAATATGGGCTAGAGGGATATTATCGGAGGTTCATTAAATAATTTTCTATTTTTACAACACCACTCATGAGCTTGAACAAGAAGGTAATCAAAGTTGAATTGTCTAGAGAATTTGATAATATTTTCCAAAAGTTAAAGTAGTTAACAACAACATTATTTTTAACTCTACCAATGCATAGTAAGTTTTATACCCTATTTGTTTAGTACAATACTTGTCTTGGGGTAGTATTTATATAGAATTATCAGGTTGTGGAATATGGTTCATGAAAGTGGATGCCTCATCAATGAAATTTTCTTAAACATGATTTCGATTTGGCTATAGTGGTTTATAATTTAATTTTATAGAGACATTTATTTTTGGGAGAAATTTTTAATATGTCTATTAATCTGAAAATATGTATGTAATTATTCTCCAATTGTGATTTGAATCATCTGAAGAGAAGATAAGTTGATGAATTAGAACCCTGAAGTTTATTTTTCCATTTCTAAGTGGAGGTTGATTGTATTATTTGTTGATATGCTTATGAAAGTACAAGATGGGAAAGGACAGTTGATCCTTTCATCATTGGAAGTTACGTCCATGCTTGTGGAACAAATGAAGGAATGGAAGTATGAGGATCTAAAGTGTTTTTCTTTGAGGGAATTTATTGATAATGGGGAGTCACCTTATGGTTGAACAATTGTTGATGATGTGATCATTTCTTTTCATGGTCATGTTGTCGTGGCCACATGTATGTGGTAAGAGTTGATGCACAAGTTCCATGCCTCAAATTGGTTGGTACACCCAATCTTATCAAAAATATATTATGATCCTCAGAGACATTATTGGTTGCAATATATCAAGAAGAGTTTTTAGGTTTTTTGAAATGATGCTAACTTGTAAATAGATGAAGGTAGATCAACAATGGTCATGTGGGTTGTTATAGATTTTTTTTAATCTAGACTAAAATTTGTATGATGTGAAGAAGGATATTTTGGTGGGTCCTCAATGGATTCCTTGAAATAATGATGTGATATAGGTAGTTGTGAATCAGTTGACCATGGTGTCACATTTCATACTGATTTGAGACACCTTCACTGTTAACTAGTTGAGATAGTTTTACATTTTGGAGATAGTAAAATTGCATGGGTATCCATGGAATATAATTTTAAATACCAATTCGTGTTTTACATAATGATTCTATATGGGGTTATATAAGGATTTTGGTCCCCATGAATTTTTTGTATCAATTTCTACCCATATATGGAAGATTTTAGAGTTTTTGGGGCTGAGTCTCATATAAGATATGTTCCAATTGGTATAGTTGATTATGAAATGTATGTGTAGGGATCTTATGATCGATGTCTTCAAACTATTGAGTTTATGGTGTGTGATCATGGATGTTTTTGGCAGTCTACTTGTTTGGGTCACTGCCAGATTTGGAAAGAGGGTATAACGGAATATAGATATGTGGGTTCATTTGAGATTATAAATAGGATTGGATTGGTGGCATACCAACTATCTCTTCCTTGGTGGAATAGTGGAATTAATGATGTATTTTATGTATCGTGGCTTCAATAGTATCACAATGACCCATCTCATGTGATTGATGTCGACGATGTTGAGCATGAGGATGATGCATCATTCAAGGAGAATTTGGTTTGTATTTTGGATCATAGAAAGAAAATACTTTATGGAAATACTATGACTTTGTTTCTAGCTTTATGGAATAAGGACAACATTAATGAAGATATTTGGGAAAGGGATATAGATATATGGGACCAGTGTCTTGAAATATTTTAATCAAAAGCCAAGTGATGCTATGTAGACCCACTCAAGGATGATCCATTACAAGTTGGGGATGTTGTAAGATCCCACAAACCCTGGAGGTATTTTCTTTTATAATTGTTTACTTAAGCCTCCTTAATTTTGGTAATTGAATTTTTATCATGTGTTTGAGGATTCTTAGGGTGTTTCTGGATGATTGGGACTAAAAAGTGGGGAAAAGTAGTCATCCAATTCATATTTCACGATTGGTACATAGTTATTAGTACATGGGATCCCTAACTGCACTTTCATGGAGGTTGGGTGAACTGTTTAAATAAACTATGAAAGGGGCAAATACAGTATGTGATTTCACATATCCATCATGTATAATCATCAAATAGTTTTTCAAACCATGTTGGATTCCCAAGAAACTGTGCAACCTAGACCCTTCAGGGAAAGAGGGAGGTGAATGATTGGAAAACTGTTTGGAAAACAATATAAGAAAACCATAATCCCCTTTAATTTGGGTTTTTACATCATTACCTATCAGGCCTTAAGTGTTCAATGTCAATAATTTATTCTATTAATCCCCCTCCAACACTAGTGAGGATCCAAATCTCCCCAAACAATCCAAGGGTCAATCACCCTCATTTTTAATCCATTGGGAGCACTTTTGGGTGTAGATTGAAGATAAGGGTGACTGTAACCCTCATATTCAATCCTTTTTTCATATAAAATATTGTGTAGATGTTCTTATTATTCCAAATCAGGATCCATCATTTTATAGAGGATTATAGGTTTTGGATTTGAAGGTTGTTCAAATCAGAATTAAAAGAAAGGGTTAATTGACTGTTCTTATTTATAAATGAGGTAGTCAGCCTACATGTTATATCCCATATTATTGATTATTTTTTTATGTATATGTTCTTGTGAATTGGAAATGATTTTTTTTTCTTTTGGTTTTCATTTGTATAAATGATGAATTGATTGGATAAATTTTTAATTGAACCCCTTATTATCCCATTATCCTATATTAAAGTTAATTTGACTATGTTGCAGACCATCCATGGGTGTGTTATTCCTTGAACATGGATATTTAACTGTTAAGTGTGAAATCAAATTTAATTACCATATATCCCTAGATAAATGTGTTTAAAATATACATATGGTTTTGAAATTAAATTAATGATATGTATTTCTAGTTTCTAACATGGTACAAGGGGTTCTTTGGTATGATGATAATTGGGTTAAATGATTTGTGGATTGTAAATGATAAAAACTTTTGATTGGATATGGCATGTAAAAGATAAATTAGTTAATTGGGTTGTGACAGGTAAATCATGAAGATTAAATGATATATTGAATAATGTTAGATTTTATGTTGAATGAACTTTTTTGAATGAGATGACTTTGTTAAATGGTTAGGGATTATGTTTGGTGAATGCCTTATGCTTAGTGAAGCATGTGAACATGGATTTATGGTCTGTGGGATATTGACTTGAGGTTCTACTTCAACAGTTTGGGTTGGAAGGAGGCTATAAAACCACACCTAAAATATATGGGATAGGGATTTTTTCTAAGTCTTTATGACCCTAATGGTTTCATTGGATGAGAATACACAGACTGAGATTCCAATATATGTGTGATAAAATTGTTTGGGAAATTATTCTCTTAGAGAGTTAGGGAACCTACTATATCACCTTGTTCATATTGGTTAGTCATAATGGGTATTAGTGTTTTTGATTAAATTCTTATCCCCTGAAAAAATCAATGAAAATGGTTTATGATAACATTAATAAGAAATATGACCTCGTTTTTATTTTTTTTAACTTATTCTTTTTTAGTACATTTATTCACTACTTGTATAGACTAGTTACAGGGTAGTTACATGTGGTGGTGGCATGCCTAGTTTACTCACACCCAACAAGGGCCTCCATTGGGCACCCAATTAGATTTTAGGGTTCTACATCATGATAATGAAAATTACATATACTAGATGGATGATCAGAGATTGGGATGTGAATGGAATAGTGGTAAAGGTTTTGAGTACACACCCATTTTTAGGGATTTTTTTTGTATTTATTTTGGGATTCCTATAAAATTGGAACTGCATGACATGACATATCATATTTACTATTTGGAAGTGGAATTGTACCTATTTTTGGAAGTGATTGATTAATTTTTTATCATTAATTTTTTATTTTAGTCCATATTTCATACTTAATATGTTGTGGAATACTATAATAAATATGGTAATGTAACCCCCATGTAATCTACTAGACCCTCACTACCAGTCGATATCCTTGGGAAAATAAGGAGGTGTGATTGAGGCCTTGTGGTGACCCATCTTGGGGCAGTAGTTTAGTGGCTTCGGTGTTAGGTACGTTATACAATACAAGAGTGAAATATTGTAAACTTAAAAGTGAAGGTGAAAATATGTTCCCTATGATAAGAATATACTAACCTAAACAAATTTGATATTAAAATGTTGAGATAGCCCATCTCGGAATCTCATTGCTCGGACAACAATACGTGGTCCAATGAATTTGGTATCCCTAAGCTTCTATTTTTTAATATTTGACCTATCCCCCAAATATATTAGACCTAATACGTGCATTAAAATCCCTTTAAGGGGTCTGTATTTACATTCCTAATATAATTACTTGAATGCTAATAGGGATAGGTAATATACATGATAGAAATACACAGACTGCTCAAGCCAAAGTAAGATGGTGAAAAATTAAACAACATGTTTGTATATATATATTCTCATACCAAAGAATCCAAAATAATAGATAAATGGAATCATTATATCCCAAAAAATCCTAATAATAGATCCAATAGTTCCTAGAAGTCCATCATCGATGCCAAACATCGCGCTCATTTTTTTTTTGAAGAAACATCTATGTAAAGACACCCCTCACCATTGTGCCAGACATTCTAGGGCCACATAAAATACATAGAGGAACCATTACATTGTACAATATAAGGGTTCTAATCAATGGATACCCTTATGACCCATGAATTGTCTCGATAAGAGTGTGTCACTCATGAAATAGGTAGATGTCCCATGCTCAACCCATTTAGAGGGTGAAACTCTAATAGTTGGAAGACGACCCAAGCTTAGCCCATCTAGAGGGTGAAAATGTAATAGTAAAGGACCCATCCCAGATACCGTTGGTTGTTTCCACCCATATTGAAGATAGAGGACCCACACCATGCCCAGTAAAAGGGTTCCACTCTTGTATTTGAGGGACCATACCATGGCTTTGTAAGAGGGTTCTACCTAGTGGATTAGCAGAGGACCCATTCCCTATATATTTAAGAGGTTTCCACTCTATAAATAATAGGGGACCATGCCCTATCCTTGTAGGAGGTTAAAACTAAAGTATCAATCGTTAACCTTCTCAATCATTGTTATCATTGAGCATCACCAAAAGAATAACCACACTTCAAACATCAATCATATTATCAAGAAATCCACATTGGTATAAAATATCACATTCAACATAGAAAAATAGTTAGGATATTATACTCATGGGTAATGATTTGTGTATAAAAAAGCTGATATGAGAGATTAAAGTTTCCAAAAATGTAAATATGGTGGAACATGGCATATAAGGGGACCCACAAGTTGTGCGACCCCACTTTGATTCCTATTTGTGTCCCTCTTAGTAAATAGATCACTACTCATATAGTAATACATGTCCTGTAAGTGGACTACACTATGTGCCTCAACCACCCAAGTTTTTTGTCGTTCTCTCTGTCCATGATTGTGTACTTTAGTATGTGGTGAGTCCTTACATATGGGATTATTTCCATGTACTTAGTTGTGTCCATGTACATCAGTACATGAAATCTGTCCTGTCGTGTCAACCTATATAGGGTATTTCTCATGTGCTCTACCAAATGACTTATTAACCCTATTTGGGATACGCGTGGTGTTTCCCTACCACATGGCATGTCATTATTAACATACTCAAACACTTAGTTCTATAAATAAAGTGGAACTAAAATACATGTGCCTTTTAGAATACATAGTGTGTACATGGAGTTATTAATGAATTTTTTGAACTACTATATAATGATAGATCCAACTCTACTATGATGATACACACATATTTATCACCTGAAAGCTAAGGGGAATCAATTGAGCACCATTTTTTGTCTATCCATTAGTTAGAAAAAAGCTTTTCCAATTCATCCACAGGTTCATCTCATGCCCCACATGTGTCTCCCAATTTTACCATCTCCAATTTGGCTCAAGTATCAGTAAATAATTCACCTGAAACCCACATATAATTCATAATAATTAATTAGTCACCTATCTATTTTTTTCATGTGAACCCCTCCGGAATATTTCGGTCAGATTGGACTTGATCTCACCAGGTAATATCGAATCGCTACTCTCTGGTTCAAAGATGACTAACATAATGAATTATAGGGAGAAATTCATTAAAAAGGAATAATCTTTTTATAAGTAGTATTTTCCATCCAATATAAGTTGGGATTACTAGGTTCAGTAAAAATGAATAAAAAATTAACTTTCAGTACATGGGTGCATACAATGGTTCAACTCAAATACATATCAAAGAAGAAGTATGATCATACTCACACTTTTATTCAATAAGATTTAAAAAATTGATGTCTTTTAACTAGTCTTGCATCATTAATCATCAAATAACACAATAACCAATAAGGATAGGATTCATTACATTCATTTCATTCATTGTGCCTCTATCTTCCTAGACCTGTAGTTCTATCACTATCAAATTCTAATTTTACAAAAAAAGGTTAGAAGAAAGCCTCTCATCGAACCCAATAATATGCATCTAACCATGGTTATATTACCATTACTGATTATTTAAAGTGTAAATTAGCTTTAGGTTATTTATTTAAATAAATAAATATATTAATTTATTTATTTAAATGCACCCATACACAACCACATTAAATCAAACACACCATGAAAAAACATTTTTTTGTTGGACCTATGTTATACCTCATGATCTAGATTCAACTGTGGTAAATGATTTTTGATCTGATATTCGATTCAAGATTTATCCCATTTTTTTGGAAATCATGCATAGATAATAAAAATTATATTTATTATTTTTATTAAATTAATTCAGATCACACCGGGCCTCATAATCATAAATCATCTCAACACATGGCTCAATAAATAATTTTACATACATTTCAAAGTCATACAAGGAAAAAACAAGGTTTCTACATCATTCCACCCTTCAAGATTTTCTTCCTCGATAATCGATCCAAAATAGAAATCATAGGATACTGAACTCTCATCTGACTATCCCACTCTCATGTTCACTCATTCGGTCTCACATTCTCTCACAATACATGAAACAAGGGTATGTTCCATCCATATAGGGTCCTATCTAACTGATCCTTGATCGACATAGGATTTTCTACAAATGGGGATCCATCATTAATTTCATGGAATCCCTATTAAATAACATGAATGGGGTCATGAATGTATCTCCTCATCTCTAAAATAAAAAAGATTTAATGTATCATGTCTATCTATGGGGTAATCTAATGGAGAAAGTAACATAATTAACCCTATGAAATATTTTGAAAGGCCTGATGAACTTCACATATAGCTTTCTTTCCTACCCAAATATATGTAATCCACATCATGGGGATTGTCTTCAAAAAATGTTGTCTCCCATGTCAAAATCCAGCTGCCCATGATGTCTATCTGCATTAGAATTTTTCCTAGACTAAGTTGTCCCTACTAGCTCGTGGATGACATGGACTTTCTCGATCATCACCTGCACCATATTTTTTCCAACAAGGGATACCTTGCTGGTATCTGTCCATCATAAGTGTGACCATCATTGTATTCCATACATATCCTCAAAAAGAGTCAAGTTGATATTAGCGAGATAGATATTCTTGTATACATACATTACCAAGGTCATGTGATCCTCCAAACTCCATAAAATTTTTGAAACTCATGACATCAATATATCCCTCAATTCCTAGAAATGGAACATGGTCTATCCATATGTTTGCTAATGGAAGGATTTACTCATTGTCATCTAGATCTTGAATGGCCCTTAAGGCCTCAAAACATCATAAAGTAAAACAGAAAATCAAAACTATAGACCATAGTAATAGTCACCCAAAAAAATCAAATGATCTCTCATATATAAAACTACCCCAATCACTCCACTGATATCTGGTCCTTAGTAGCATTTAAGTGTGTTGACATCATGATTCAATCACTTATCACCTAGATGGAATTATGGAATCTCACTACTTGTGGAATCTCTATCACAAATTCCATGGATATGTCATCCCATTTTAACTCTAGGATATCTTGGAGATGAAAGAAACATACCAAAACATTTTGCTCAACCTTCACCTTTTGATATATGAGGAACATAGACAAAAAATTATCAATACTTGGTATCATGCTGTCCCACCTGAACTATCTATGAATTTCTAGATACATCATCCCAAAACAAGGATATGTAACCATTTGGTATGTATAATTCTCTCTCATCACCTCATCCCATGATGTTACAAGATCCACCATATATACCATAAAAAATATGATGTGATTCCATCCTTTAGAATATTATTCTGATGAATCACATGTGGAAATATATTCACAAATAACCTCACAGTCTTGTCTCCCAACTACCACTCTATCACACCATAAATGATGAGATGAGTAAACATGATCTAATAAATAAAATAGGAACCCTATTAGTAAACTAGGGTTAGCTTCATGAAAGATAAATTATCAGACACCTGCTTTACAAAATTAACCTTGGATATCAAGCTAAGGGAATCTTCCACCATCTTTACCATCCCATGAGTATGTACTATCTCAAAGACATAGTCAGAAATGAACACCAAATAGTTTTTCTATCTCATGTTCATGTTCTCCTATATAAATAAATACCTAATACCCTAATGATATATGTAATCAAACAATAACAGACTTAAAATATATTTCCCCCATATCCATATGGTTAATACATCCCATTCTAGCACAAGGTCCTTAGTTGTGTAGTTCATCTTGTGGGGACTCAACTACCTCGACCCATAAGTGATAACGAATAGTCTCTACATCAACACCTAGTTGAGGATAGATCATGAGGCCTGGAAATACACTACATACATAATATCCTACTATGGAATTCTCAAAATAATTGTGATCCCCAGCCTGATCCTCATCTCATCAAAGGAGCTTGAGAAATTATTTGTTAAGGTAAACAACAATTCCTTCCATTGTAGGGAGGTAAAAGGGGATGTAATCCTATATAATCTCCCCCAAACAACCTGTAAAATCCCACCAAGACACAGAAACTCTAAAAATCTAAGAGGATCTTGAGTGGATCTCAATAAATCACTACAAGTATCTCTTCTAGGACAATAGCTAAAAAATAATCTGAAATGGCATTCCACAAAAAGTGAACCTCATGAATCTAGAACTGACACGTCGAGATCTTACCATAAACCATGTACGCCTGAAAAAATATAGTACCATCCTTAACTGCTCTTCAAAAACCTTCTCTTATGCAAAGTATATGAGTATGTCAATAAGGAAGACACCCACAAACTAGTCTATGTATGGTAGGAAATTTATTTTCCTCAAATCCATAAAAACTCTTGGGAAATTCATCACACCGAAGTGTATCACCAAACACTCTTTGTGGCAATAGCGACATTGAAGTTCCATCTTCAAAATATCATCCTCACAAACTATCAAATAGTAGTATAAAGACCATTGATCGAGCTTGGAGAACAATATCACACCATTAAATGGATCGAAGAGGTTATCAATCCTTAAAAAGGGGAGATTTTTATTTATTGTCTCTTGGTTTAAGTAATTATTACCACAAAAATCCACAATATTATATGTTCTGTTTTTTTTAAAACACCATATCTACCCAATGGAACAGGATAGGTCTTATAAAACCTTTCTATCGAGGGTCCTGTAACTACATCCACCTATCTTGGATCTTAGTAGGGCCCATTTGATATGTCATAGTATATATCAAAGGCATCCCGTGATGCAATTAAATACAAAAATCCATCTCCCACCTCAAAGGATGTCCTAGAATGTCCTTGGGAGCGACATCCAAAAAATCATCAATTAATTAAGGAGTCCAAATGAATAAATATAATACATAAAAATGAACTACACTCCTCAATTAATGGGTGATGAGTTGTAGTCTCCTATTCACAAAAACCATGCATCCTGCCATGTGATCTGTCTCACCTGTATAGTGGTATCTTTTCCCATGAATGAAAAGGAGTATAACTCATATACCATGATTATAAATCTAGGTTTGAAACAAGGACATCCAATATATTATTAGTAATATTTCATATGGTTCTATCATGATGACCAATAGGTACCACACAAACCACTCCCCATTAAGAGATAGCTCACAAAGCGGGTATATAAAATATATAGTAGGGGTCCATGTTGAAACGTCAATCCTAATATTCTAGGATAATTCCTAACCATCTAGTAGTATATATCTCTCCATGGTCAAATAGATTAATGAATGACTCAAACCTATGTATACTAATATTGTGTCAATTGTATAATAAAAAATGAACATACGTCTAATCATCTAGTATGTTTATGGATCATATGCCTCCATAGCCTAAACTATCTGTGACACTGACCATGAGTTTCCCGAGCCTAGTGGGGGATGAATGGTGGTAGTGGTGGTGGAATTATCTCATAGAATCATCCACCACCCACATCTTCAAATCCTTGATCTCTACCAGCTCCTCTACTTGATCTGACTCTCTTGGGCCACACAACTATCTCCTAGGAGATATCTGATCACATTGTTGCCTCTATCGCGTGGGTCCACCTGCTATCTACCTATAAACTACAATGATTAAGGCCTAGAAGTCACTCTCCATGTGACATTTTCTATCACATTCATAGAACCGGTCCCATCATGGCTAACCTTGTCCTATGTGCTTCCACTGACCATATACCTGGGTTTGAAATAGGAAACATCTCTACGTAGAGATCCTACTGACTGGTTACTCCTAGACACTGTAGAAGACTCATATCCATTACTCTCAATGCCATCATTAGAAATATTGTGTCCCTCTAAAAGGAATCAATCTATCATGAGTTCATGATCTCACACCCCCAACATATGTGGGAATGCACAAGGCTACCACACTAATAGAAATATTTCTACGAATTCCCTACTTAATCCTTCATGCTTGGAGGTAGACATCCCAGATAATATCAGTTGATTGTCACATAAGGGCTATGATAATCATGACATACTCTAAAATTGTTATTTCTTCCTACTACACCTTTTGAATCTCTTGAATCCAAATAAAGAAAAAATAATTGGGATATTATTCTTCCTATTACAAATGATGGAAGTCAATCCACGAGAGTGTCGGATCATCTTAAATATGTTTAAAAAAACTTCACCAGCACCTTGATACTCCATAGAATAGGATAGCTTCTATCACATCCAGCTGATCATTCAATTTCCAAAAAAGCATAAACACAATGATCACTGATTAAATCCAATATTTCTTTGCTAATGGATCTGGATCACTGTAGATCCTCAGTGACCGCTGGCCCTATAACTCATAGAGTTTTCTTATAGTATGTCCATCATCATACTACACTACTATAATGGTGTACTTCTTGATAGGCGGTGGTTTTTATACCTATCCATATAGAAGATCAGTCTCACCAGATAGACATTGAATTGAGGTATCATAACTCATAGGATCTTCATCATGATCTGAAACTGGTAACCTAGCTGGGTTTCATCATTGTCGCATCCTAAAAATTCAATTAAGAATAAACGTGGTCATATGAGCACACACACACATATATATATGTGTGTGTGATGGGGAGAAAAATATTTAAGGGAAATAAAAACTACACAATCTTGTATGATGAAATTACCATTGATTCCCATAAAAATTGTCTTAATACACTAAGGGATATGAAGGTGGTCAAAGTACTAATGAATGGATATGATGGGTGTCGCACCAATACTAGGTTCCCGGTTCTGGAAATCCTCACTTAATACTCTTTAAAATTCATTCCACAAATCAAAACCAAATCCTTTTGTGGGGACTACTCCAAATTGAATCCCATGAAATGAAATATTGTGATATTTATTTATCATGACCTGACCCAATGGGACTTGAGCCACAACTACGTCAACAAAATATCCATATTCCATGGTCTAACTAGAATATCCAAAATGCAAAACTATAATGGGAAGCCTTTACGTAATGTACATGTATGCACATAATCTAAAATCCAAATGTAAAAGAGAAGCTGAATATTACTAAAATAGAGTGATTTCTAGAGAATAAATATGCATGTAAAAAACCTCTAGGGAGTACAATAGTTAAAAATTTTAAATTTAAAATTAAATTGGAAAATACACACCCAAAGAGAAAGATGTTCCATCATGAAAAAATTTAAATGGTAAATTTTGTGGGATCCCAACTCTAAATATCTGAGCTCTAACCACCAAAAATGGTCCAACGCAGTAGGGAACCCTAAGCTCCAATATTTTTTTTTTCAACATACCTATATTCTACATAAAACAAGGAACATGTTGGAAAAGGCCTTATAGATATGAGTATATACATACATATTTGGATTCCCTAGTAGTGGATGGAGTATTAGTAAGACACGTGATAGGAATAGATTGATAGGTTAATAACAAGAAAGAGAGTAAAAAATCAAATGAAATGGATATATATATATATATATATATATATTCTTGAACCAAAGAATAATAAATGATTTGGAAAAGGGGTCTCTATTTCACAACACATCCCATGAATGAATTCATGTAGTTCTTAATAGTATTCATTAATTCCCATCATCTCACCCCTCTACTAGAAGAGAAATCAATGTAAAACCCCACCTCACCAATGGGACACATAGTGGAGGGGACACAAACTCTATGTAGAGGACCAATGCCTAGGTATAACATGAAGTTTCCACTGAGTAGATAACTTATGACGCATGACATATCCAGGATGGAGTGTTCCTATCAAGTAATCAATAGAGGAATCATATCAAACCCCACTAGAAGGTTCCAATCAAATAGTTCATAGATGACAGATGCCCATCCCATCTGGAGGGTGAATCGATAATTTTTTGGGTCCCAATAACAGATACTATTGAATATTTCCACTCACATACAAGATAGAGGACCCTTTCCCAACCCAGCAGAAGTGTGCCACTCTTGATGTTAATGATCCATAATATGACTTTGCAGGAAGGTTCCACTCAGTGGATAGGCATAGGGCCCATGACATGGCCCACCATGAGGTATCCACTCTGAGAGAATATAGAGGACCCATGTCATTTCTCATAAGAGGGATCCAGTCTATAAATATGTAGTTAACTAATTATGTATCCCAGTATGAGGGATCCACTCCAGTATCTCAAGTGATCCTACTTGGTCAAAAATGTCATCGAGAATTTCCAACAGAAGACTCGAAACATATTTCACCGTATCTCAAATGACACAGTGGAATAAACATTAATGTTCCACGTATAAAATCAATAATGATTGACTACTCAAAACTCTATATTTGAGACCAAAACAGACGATATATGAGAGGTTTTATATTCCACAAAAGGAAAAAGGGGGGTACATGACATGTAAGGGGACACTTACGATGTGTGGTCCCACTTCTCTTATTGGATGTGTCCATGTCTTTACATTGATCACTACTCATGTTATGCTACACAACATGTTTTGGACTATAGTGCATTCCCCAACCACATAGTTTACTAACTATTCTATTGTTTAGTGCCCATGTATGTCTACCTTAGATAGTGTACTTCAGAACATGATGTGTCATTTTGTAGGGGGTTCTACTAGAGTTCTTATCCATGTTCAGGTACATCAGTACATAGTATGTGGCTATTCATTTCCCGCAACATGTGGTTTTACCCATTTCCTCTACCATATTGATTGTCATGTTGGTGATTGATACATGGAATGTGGCCTAGACACACGACACATCATCCTTAACTTCCTCAAAACCATAGTGTCAAATCCAATGGGGGACTAAACGACATCTATTATTCATAATACACAATGTGTAGTTATATTTTCATGGAATTTGATGATATTCACTGGAATTCCATATCTATCTCCACTACATCAATCCACACCTATTTCTCAACCAAATTTGATGTTGAAACCTTTGACCACTATTTCTGGTTTTTTGTTTTTAAAAAAAATTGATTTCAAATTCATTTGTTGGTTCACCATACACCCCACACTCATCTCCAACTTATTAAATATCATATTTAGATCTCAAATAAATAAATTAGTCACGAGAAACCACAAAAAATCCAAATAAAATTGTGATGGTCAATCCAATCATTACATGAAAACCATTGTACATCTGGGGGTAAAATCTGGCTCATTCCCACACAGAAATATTGACTCACAACTATGTCATCTTGTGATGAATTAATAGAATAATTATTGGGACAATGTAATAAAAAATGTATTAACAGTAATTTTCCAAGCATTGCTAGATAAAAAACAAATGTAGATTATCAGGGTGAGGATAACTAAATAAACAATTTAATATCAGTCCACAGTCACATGTAATGTCATAATTCGAATGTAGATAAAAAAACCAATATATTCATGATAAAATATTTAATAAATTAGGGATGAATAAAAAAAATAAAATCTCTGATATATTTTTTGATTTTTTATCATCAAGGAATTCTCAAGATATTGGATGACATAAGTCTTTCGGTTCCCTCCTCCTTGATCTTCCACGATACATATTTTTTCCGTCATCAGTTTCTGATTCTCCAATGAGAGGATGAAATAATTCCACTCAACAATCCCTTGGGCATATGGATAGCCATGGAGATAATTCCATAATGTATAATTTAATGGGTAAATTAATTTTAGTTTATTTAAATAGATATAAAAAATCAATTATTTATTTAACAAAATGAAACGTCTCATAGTATCTTTTATCTGAACGCCCTACGTGGACCCATTTAAGGATGCACCTAGCGTAAAATTCATATTCTGGATTCAACTATGGACTTAGATTTTCTATCTGAGATTCTATTTATGATTTGTCCCCATTTATTTTTAAAAATAAATATGAAATATAAAATATATTTACACATTTTATATATGTATTTCTAGGATGTCCGGACCTCAGAATCATATGTATTCTCAGTGCCTATCTCCAAAATATTTCTAGATATATTCCAAAGTATTATACAGAAAAAACAATGCTCTGATAAAAAATTCCTTGAGTGTTTATCCCTATAAACATATCTATATATCAAGGGACTATAAAGGCCCATAAATAAAATAAAATTTGATTCATTCATCATATGAAATAATTGAATAACTGATCAGTACATAATCAATATAAAAATTCATGTTTTAACAAAATCAAAAGATATTTGTATATTCTCTCAAATAAAAAATAGAACATAATAATCATAGTCCATCTTGGGAGATAATATATAATGTATCATTATCATATATACCCAATAGATATTATGAATTTTCAATCGAAGTTGAAATAGAAAAAAATAAAACTACAGAAAAAATAAAACCATTCATTGAAGACATGAGAAAAACGTAATTTAATTTTGACAACCTTTTAGAAAAATCAAGAATATTGATACAATTTATCTCATTGATAATAACCATGGAATCATTTAATCATCGATTCAAATAAATAATATTGAAGACATTGGGAAAATGTTTTCAATATTTATATGGTAAAAGAGAACATTGTTTTCAATCAATTTTAAGAGGTCAACAGTGATTTATATGAAATAATTTAATAAGAATACATATAAGAATTTATAAAGAATGTAAAATTATGTTTAAATGATATTTAAAATCATTTAAATATAAATAAGAATATTATTTAATGACTTGATAAAAATTTATAGAGTGGATAATTATTTTTAATGGAAAACATTAAATCAAGGTTTTAAAGGAATGTCAATTGCCCTATGTCCCAAATAATTTTCCTCATTTTCTGAATCCTTAATAATAAAATTATATCCATTAAATAAATTTCTGTTAAACCTTTTATTATTATTCCATGATAGTTATTATTTCAATTTCAATTACCGAAATGACTTGTTTTTTTATTGAATCAGTTATGTATATATTTTATGTTTTGGGACTGTTCAGTTGACAGTTGCATAATAGCTTTGGTAGGTTGAACACAGTCATAAGGGTTATGGTATCACCTCAAAAATAAAATAAATCATGAAATATTTATCATTTTTATACATTCACTAAAAATTTATAACCATTCATTAATGGTTGGAAAGAGAAACATATCAAAAAATCATAGGTGTGGTAGTTCAAATGTATATTTGAGTGACATTATCTTTTTCCAACAAATTAAATGTAAGTCTATAAAAAATAAGTTATATTTACATATTCATAATTATTTAATGATTATAATATATATTAATTTAATACGGCATGATGGCTCACATTATGAGGTGGTGAATTTGAAAAGTCTCATTACTTCATGAATATGGTAGTCCACACATATGCACAAGCCAAATTTTTATTTCCCATATGGTAGAAAATGATATAAAAATTGTTTTTAAAATTTATATAAGAAAATTTCAGTATATTAAATTTAGTTATTTTATCATAAAAAACATTCTTATACAATATTTTCAAGACGTGCAGAATAAATAAATATGAAAACACATAGTTAAGAGTTCTACCACAAGTTTTTTAAAACTCTTCTAGATTACACTAGAAGTATTCTTTGATTTTATTATGAGATATAAGAACATTTAAATCATGTGTAGTATGGTTTGATATGGATTTTGGACGATATTGGTCATTATAAATTCCTAAAAAGGCATGAGTGAGAGAGGAGGGGCTGTTCCATTTTATAACTGAGGTGGGTAAAAATATTTTTGATACATGAATTACTATATAGAATATTATTCTAAATCATGTGGAAGGTCCAAAAAGTTTCATCAAATTACATTTAATGAGTGTAAGATAAAAATAAATTGAAATAAAAATTTAATTTTTTAGTGAAATGAAATGATATAAATTGTGTTAAAATAAAAAATGATTTTTTATTTGTTATGAAAATATTTCTATAGGGTTCTATTTAAGACTAACAGAAAACAATTTATTTTTTAGTGAATTGTAAAAATATAAATTTTTCACATAGTGTCGCATTTATAACATTTTCATAATATAATAATTTTGTAAAAATTAAATAAAAAGTTACAAGAAAATATATTTATAAATTTAAATAATTATTTTGAAAATACTCTATTTAATTTATAAAACTCATTCATAATATTTTCATACCATAAGAAATATTTACTCAAGAAACTATATTCATTATGTTATATTAAATATTAGTTTTCACCAATTAGTGATGTTACAAAAAATAAATTGGATTTCATAAATTATATTAGGATCATCATATTATGTAATATTGATTAATTATTTTCAGTTATAAAATTTTGATTGTTAAGAATACTTTTTCTGACTATGGTAATGGTTTAACAATTTATTATCAAATAATATTTTTTTTAATTTTGAGTAATTTTTACCCAATAAACTAAATTGATATATTCTAAAAAAATAATTGATTATAAAATTAAAACCTATATTGAAATATATTAACACTCATTCAAATATTAATAAATATTTAACAATATAGAGAATAATAACTAGTGAAAACATCAGTTTTTTTGTACAAATTTTTTTCTTATATATTCAATGTTATAAATGAAAGGTAAATTTTATCTTATTTATAATATTAATAAAATTATATAGAGATTAAATATAGTTTTAAAACATTAAATTTTTCCTTGAAGCAATTACTTATTTTTTTAATAAATTATCAATTAATACTATAAAAATATCTTCGAAAAGTAAAAACAAAAATGGTTAAATGTACAAAACAAGTGGTAAAAGACATGAAACATACCTATAAATTTTTTCATTGTTATTGGTGGAGGAGTTACAGACCTTCTATCACAAAATAATTCATAATGAGGAATCAAACCCCATATACTATAATTTTATCATTGAAAAAGTAATGGGAGATAGCAATATTAATATATTCATCTCTTATGAAAGGTTAGCATTTCAACGAAAATTATACACCCTTTCTTATAAATAGGATTAACCAAAACTCTACCATATTATATATTAGATTCCATGAATATTTCATATAATCATTTTTAATTCTAATAAGATGAGCTATAGTTTCTTAAGAATTCACCCAAGGGAGAACATACAATGGTAGAGGTAATGTTCTCAATCGACTGCTTTTATTTATTTTCCTCTCTTACTACAAAAAATATTTTCTATAAAAGAAAGTATTTTTACATTTGTATTAATATTAAAATGAAATATTATAATACTAATTATTTATCCTTTTCTACGTCCCTCTAAAAAATTCATTAAATAATGGCATCGTCATGTGTATGTGAAGAATACCACCTTCGTTAACGATTTGTTCTATTTTTAATTCCCACCAGACAAAGAAGAATTTAAAATTTATTTTTCATATGAAATAATTTATTTTATTAGACTATTATAACTCCATAATTATAATATATGCGTTATATAAGATATATTTATAATAAATTTGAAATACAAACTTATCCTATTTAAATGAACTTATCAAATTACATTTCTTATTTTGAGTCGATTTCCAAATAAAGTATAAAAATTTAAAATAATATTTTAATTTAATAATAATATTAATTAATCTATAATTTTAATTATATTATATCGATATTTTACAAAAAAAAATTCCATTGTAATTATAAATAGTAGGTTTCATAGAAGTCGACTGAACATCCTCTTCTAACAACAACAAGTAAAAATAATTTAATAAAAACAAAATATATAGAAATAATTAGAATAAAAAAATAAAATATATACATAAAAAATTATAAAAAATTTATTTAACAAATTTCATTTTATTATTCAGGATGTTAGGAACACAAACATATTGAATCAGGACTCCAGGTAAGGGTAATTTGTTTCTATGTCTAATTCCATAAGGCATGATTCATATTATGCACCATTATTTATAATTTTTTTATTCACTACCTATTTATATTATATTATATTCAATATCATTATTTTCATGGTCTTTTAATATTCATTTAATGGTAATAATTTTATGTCCACTTAATTCATATATTATAATTTTGATAATGGGGTATTCGTCATGTTTTTTCATTACTGATATTTGATTTGTACTCACCACTTTTTTCATATTATAGTGTATACACTATAAATTGAATTTTTTAAAATTTAATTAAATTAATGTTTTTTAAAAATCCATCACACATTATATATTTCATAGATTTATGATTGAAAATATACTATGTTTTCATGGGAATTTATTAACTGTACTACCATTATTGAGTTATAATGTTTCCTCTAGAACAACTTTTTTCAAAGATGGATTTATTCGACCCTATGATTTCATATCATGGAACATTCAATTTATCTCCTACAAGAATGTATTTTTAATTCAAACATTTTAAATTGAATAATTTTATCCTCAAAAAGTAAATTATTATTTAGAATAATTCACATCCTCTTAAATAATGGTCCCCCCTTTGTCATATTTCCCATTACTACAAATGTTCTCATTTATATTTTCATACCATATTTTTTTATTTCATATGAATATTAAATTTCACTTTCTCTATTTTATAAAGGATATCTAATTATCCTTTACTAAAATTTGAGGTTTCAATAATTTTATATTAAACTATTTAAATTTTCTCCCATTTATGATAATATATTTAATCTTACACTATAAAGTTTTTCTAGAAACCATTATATTTTTTCCATGGATCCATTATTTAATATCATTTTTAAATGTAAATTTTTTCAAATGGTTTAACTTCACCCTATTAAAAATAACAATTGATTGTGACCCGTAAATTATTCATATATTTTCATCATAAATAATTTTATAAATAATATTTCACTGTTTATCTCACAATATAACCAGTCTTATTTGTTGATATTTCATTCCATATTTCCGAAGTAGTTTCCAAAATGATGTTACCTCTTGATAATTTTTTAATTAAAAAAATATTATAATATTTTCCAAATATAATTGTTTTTAATGGAATTAATTTTTTTAAAATGTACTTATATTGATTTTGTTTTTAAGATAAAAGAATTTATGTGTTATTATATATTCTCAAATAATGTTTTTGATGGAATCTTTTGCTTATAAAGATATTTTAGGAAAAAAATTTAATTTTAAGGGATAATTTTTAAAATTTATTATTTGGATAAAATTATTTTATTTTAAAGAATACCTTTTTAGAGACTTCTATGGTCCTTCCAACATGGTTATTTGAAATTATTTTACAGTTTACTTTACTATTGATATCAGACAAGTAATTTTCCATCTATTTTACACACTTTAATGATTCAATTCAAACAATGGGGATATTTTTTTATACATCATCCAATTTTTCTCTATTGATGTCTTATGAAATGTTCTAGGAGTGATGTTCATGAATCCATTCCCTTATATATTTATTAATTATGTGATTTTTAAAGAATAAATGGTTTCATCTTCTAAAGGAACATATAAGTATAGATAATTATTGAAATGATGGTATGGGTCCTATATTATCTAACAATGAATTAGTACAAGTTTTCTATCCCATCAAATATCAATGTGTGAACATATATTAATTTCATCTCTATATCAAGTGTAATAAATCATAGTTTATAGTCCAAAATTTTTTTGTTAGCCTTAATAGATTACACTCCAAAAATCATTGATGAGAATTCCAGGATTATGATCATAAAATAAATTTTTAGCCTTCTTGGATTAAAATCACAACATAATGGGTGATCATTTATGGATTATTCTCAAATTAAATTGCACCCCTTAATATATTGTGATTAGAACATAATGAGAGATCCCTCCTTGATTATTCTCACAATATAAAGGATGATCTATACTATATTTTGCATACAATATATAGGGATATACTAATTTTATTACTCTCACAATATAATGGGGGTACTTATCTTATATTATAATAATATGATTTAACCTTGTTCATTTCTTCTGATATATAGTTCCTTAATTTAAAACATTTATATGATATGTAATTTTTTTATATAAATATTATTTTTACTCATAGATCTTTTTTATTATTCCACAATCTGAATCTATCATATAAGTTTGTTAATTTGAAATTAAATTCTGTTATATAATGATTTTTATCCCAATATTATTGTTCCATGTTTTTTTAATATGATAGTACCCCAACATATGTTTTCTCATATGATTATGATATATTAAGTTGATGACATATTGATAGGTATTCCGTATCTGAGAAATTGGTCAAACCCATTAATTAAATTCCATATCTATGGTTATGAATAAGATTATATCCTATATCAATCAAAAAGTGACACTAATGTGGCTTAATTTTAGAGATGTGATCAAAAGTAATGTGAAAAGTGTTTCTACTGTATTGAGTACTCAAATAAGATGTTCCTTCCATACAATGGATAAAGTAACTATTTGTGAAATATAATGTTTGAAAAATATAAATTATGATAAATTTATATATGTTAAGATTAGTTCATCTCACTTATTTAAAATATAGTGTCTAATAAATGTGTTTTTCAAACCAGATCCAAAAGTATGGGTCTAGGGCACTATAGGCGGTAACAGAGATAGTTGTAGTTATTTCTAAGGATCAAGGTATTTATTTTGTGTAATATGATAAGTGCAATTTTTTAAGGAGGAAAAGGTTGGGATGATTATAAGGGAAATTTTTTAGTAAATTATTACATCATTAAATTTATTGAAATTTTTTTGTATGTGGTTTTACAAGAAAATTCAACCATATCTAGATATTGGAATTATGATGAAGTCATAAAATTGATCAAACTAGGGGGATTCATCGGAAAAATTATTAGTTTATAATTTTCTCTTTCTTCACTCAGTACAAGATCAAAGAGCATAATAATACACCCCTTTCTAGACACTCCTTTTTGAAATGCATGGGTAATTTAAAATTTTTTTATAAATAATTATAAATTATTTCATTATGATTTTATTGTAGGATGTAAACATAATATACAGACATCTATAGGTAACCAATATTAAACTAAAAGTGTTATAGGGGGATTTAATAATATCAAAGTTGAATAGAAATTAATATAGGTTGAAATGAATGTTTCATTACTAAAGATATAACATGATTTGGGTTTGATATTCATATGATCATTTAATTTGATTTCATTGGACATTATCTTAACCATTTTGGTTATAGTATTTGTTTTAGAAATATGAACATGAAAATAATGAACTGAAATTTATATTACTTGGAACTCTTAACGAATCCTTCTTATGATCTATCATTTTAGAGTCATTCCAAGGATAGTGTAGTGAATAACCCATTTGAAATTATATATTGGGTCATTTGGAACTTATGAATCATATAAATTTCTCAGTTTTGAATAATAATTACCATTTCTAGGATTAAATATTTTATGGGGGTTAATTTAAAAAATCGTGATTTTGGAATATATATTTCCCTATATAAATACTATATTTGATGGCTTATTAAACATGAAAAAAAGACCACAAATTTACAAAAAATATTTGATGAATATTTTTATTAATATCTAAGAATAATATATGCACAGGTATATAAAAAATAATTAAATTATAAATGTAAAAAAAATAGGATAAATAGAACATAAAATTTTAAATGAAAAATTTTAAATACAAGTATTTTTTCTTAATATATAAAGTTTTAATTTAAAAAATATATGTATTTTAATATTACCTTTGTAAAATGAATATTATTTTTCAGTTCATCTTTTTAAATGTATATTAGAGTGATTTTTTTGGATTTTTATAAACTAGTGGGGTTTTAGGTGAATGATAAAAAAATAATGGATTTTATAATTCCATGACTTTTTTAAAATTATCATCATAAATGAATGAAAAAAATTTATTTTTATTTTTTTTATAAAAATACATTAATATAATATAATAAAAACATTTAAATTATTTTGTTGATTTTATGAAACCTAGTTTTAAAACATTGGAAAGAAATTTAAGGTTTTACCAAAAAACTATTTTTATTTAGTTATGTTAAAAATTATATTTCGTAACTTATAAAAGATAAATTTGAAAACTATATTTAATATTTTGAATTGAAATATTTATTATATGTATTATTATAAATTCCATTATTATTCTTATAATTATGAATAAATTTATTTGATTTATTACTCATGATAAGGTTAAAACATTTACTTTAAACTAATTGTATTATAAAAATTTTATAATTATATGGGTTGTTATAAATCTTTAATTAAATATAAATCATTTTTGTAAAAACAATATTCTATAGAAAAAAGTATTGTAAAATATAAAAAACTAGTGTTAAATGAGTTTAAATATTATTAAGAACCTGTAAAAATGATTTTGAGGGGATTTATCTTCATTTTCTAACCAAAAAATGATTATTTATAACTTTTTTTTCATTGGATCTTGAAAATTACCATGACATCATTGAAATTCCTATAGGTATTTAGAAAAAACCATTTTACTCACTTATAAAAGGGGATCACCTCAACCATATTTATCCTACGTTAACAGTGTATTAAATTCACCAAATTACTACATTAGTCTCTCTTAAACTCTATATACACTTCATATAATTATAAAAATTTATAGAATAAAATGCTCAATAGTTTTAATGTTTAACCACATAAAGAACATCAAAAGGGACATGTAATGTTTTCAACTAAACTCTCTTAGAACATTTCTTCTCCTACAACCTAAAATATGTATTACATGAAATAATTACTTCAATTGATTTTAATATATTTCTAAAAGATAATATAATATCTAAATATTGAATTTCTACCTTCCTAAAAAACAATTCCAAAAATGGTGATGCCTTCACGTGTATGTGCGGACTGTTGACACTAATAACAAATATTCAAACATTAAAATCCTCTAAAAATTAAGGTATTTTAATTTTTTTCATTATATAATAATAATATATACCAATCTATTAATATTATATAGATATAAAATTGGATTATCTATTAGTGGTGTCAAAAATTAACTGTCATGGTAAAATAAATTGACTTAAATGAATGTGTCGAGGAACCTCTCCTAATTTGAGTACATTTTTTGAAAACATGTGAATCTAGAGAGATTTTGTATAAATTAAATAATGACGTATATAAAAAAATTATGAATATTACAAATAAATTTTATAGTTAATTTTTCTCTAGGAAATATACCAAGGTAGTTACAAAAAATCGACCAAACCACCTTGTGTATTCTCTATAAATCGAATCTATTTAATAAATATATTAAATATGGATTTAAATTGAAGTCAAAAAAATAAATTATAGAATGAAATTTTTCATCCTAAATATTTTAATAAAAATTATTTGGTAATTGATGATGTTAGGTTCATGCATATAGTGAATCGGGATATAAGGTAAGTGATATTTGTCTATATTGGGAATTCTAGAAGACTTGATTGATATTTTTCACTATTATTTCTTTTATATGGTGTATGAAATGTTATTTTAAATTAAATTATACCTAAAATAATTATTTTAAATATATTTAATTTTATATTTTATTGTATCTCTCATATATCCTTTTATTTCTTATTTTGGGAATATCATAATTATTTTCCTTCTCAATTTGTAATCATTGAGATATTATTTTAATTTACTAATAATTTATTTCTTATATTCTATGATGTAAAATAATATATGTCTTCAAAAATTTAGTTCTATTTTTGGTATTTAAAAATATATCAATAATTATATATTTAATGATATCTTAATTCCAAATTTAATAAGGTTATAAGAGTTTTTTTTATTCAACCCCTTTGGTTGAGTTATACTGCATCTTCTTGAATATGTTTCTTCTGATATAGTATGCTTCCACCCTAATATGTTATTTCATTGTACTTTGGATTCCACTATCCATATAGTTTATTTTAAAATCAATTAATTGTCTATAATTAAGTTCTTTTTGAAAAACTATATCTTTCTTGATAATATATCTCATCCACTTTAACAGTGTTTTTCCATCCCTGTCTATATTTTCATTTACCATTAATTTTCACCATTATATCTTGAAACCAATTTAGTTTTTTTATTATATTATAATTGATGTATACTTTTACTCTGTTCCAAAAAATGATTTATTATCCATTTTATATGATGTGCGTCTTCCAGAAAGTACATAAATGTATTTAAAAATATTTCCTTCCATGACTGTATGTTTTATCATCAACTATATATTTATTTTATGATACATTATATATATTTAAATGATCCATTATTGATTATAATTTTTAATAAAATAATATTTTAAAAAATATCACTCTACAATCTAGTGAATTGATTTTAAATATGGCCAATATAATCATGATTTATGAGTACAATAAAACAATTCTAAAACCCCTTTTATTGTATCACTCACTGTATGATAATTATTCATTACATGGATTCCTATAAATGTCTCCAAATGGTTTGCCAAATGATTTAAAATGAAGAATAAGTTAACAATTATATGAAATATTCACAAAATTTTCGAAAGTAGAAATTTTATTTTAAAACGGAAATCGTCATTTTAAAATCTATTTTAATGGATTGTATTTTAAAAAAGAAGTATTCAAGTGTTTATATATATTCTAAATGCATGTTTTATCTCAAATAATTTTTATGTAATTTTTTATAGAAAATTAATAAATTTGGTTTAAAGGATAATTTTTAAATTATTTTGTCAGGCATAATTTATTTCAATTTAAAGAAATATTTTTTAATTAGTTTTCAATTTAAAAGATAAAAATTTCCACTTATTTTTTAGGTTACTTTTACAATGATCTGGAAACATAATTTTCCTTCTATGTACATATCATCAATCCAACTTATGATACCATAGGTATAAATTTAAACCCCCATAAAATATATTTCACTAAATCTTTTCTCGAATGATGTAGTGTTGTCTATTTTGAAGCCCATCCCTTTTCGTGGGTTAATTTTGTGATTTTTTATATATAAATGTTTAGATGTTAAAATGTACATGTATGAATGGATGATTATTGTTATGATGGTTGAGTTCCTATATTACCCTTTAATTTATTAGATATGGTTTTATATATCATGATGTAAAGAATCATGGTTATACTTAAGTTATTTCAAAACATAAAGGGTTATCTAACTTGGGTTATTCTCACATCTTAAACATTTAACCTCAAAAGATTACACTCAAAAAATAAGGGGTGTGACTTATAGAATTATACTCATAAAATAAATAGTGAAACTTATTAAATTATGTTCATAATATAGAGTTTGATCCTTTCTAGATTATGGTCAAAAGAAAAAAAAATTATCTTTATTTGGTTATACTACCAAAATAATGTGATAGATTTATTGTATTACACTCAAAAAATAATTGGTGATCACCATTGGATTATTCTTATATAATAAAGGGTGATCCTTCTTGAATTAATAACACAATAAAAATTGTTTGACTACTTTGATAAGCTCACAATATGATGAAACCATTCTCTTTTTATTTATTACATTTTTCTTTGTTATAAAACATTTACATTTCATGTCATACTATTATATAAAAATTATTATGCTAAAAAGATCATTATTATTATTTCATACACTTATGACTTGGTAAATTATTATTATTATAATATTTTGGGCCTTATAACATGACTTATTACCGTCCCTTGTTTTTTAATTTTCTTTTAATATTTTATTTATATAGTGGTCATATTTTATCATATACTAATCACATATCTCTTTGATGACACATTAATATGTTTTCCTTACTGAGTATCTATGCCTTCTCACTCCTTATTTTTTCATTAAAAATTATCAATTTTCTAAGAACACCTATGGATATTAAAAGAAAGTATAATATTGATAAGTTATAGAGAAATGTTTTAAAACTCCCACCTGACCAATTTTATTGGGAGGGAACAACATTATATTAAATTTAGATAATATCCTTGATCCTACTAAAAAATAACACTACAACATCATGGTTTTATTCTAGTAATGTTGGAATCCTTTTCCTTACATGTTTTCTGGTAAAGAATGTTTTTATATGATCCAACGTTTATATATTTATGGAGAATATATGTATTCAGTAAGGAAATCCAGAGAATTTTAGAGCATTCCACTTGAATAATAACCTATTAGATAACATTTAATATTAAATTTTTTAAACATATATTTTATTTTTCAAGGTAAAAAATATATTATTGATAAAACTAACATGAGGAAGGTATATTATATCCTAAATTCATTCACATGAATCTCATAGACCAAATACACATCTTATGAATGTATTCACTAGAACAATGTATACACATGAGTTTTACCCATTACTCCAGGACCAAGACATCACCTTATGGTAAAATACATTATCTCCAAATTTTTGTTATGGATATTTATGACCTGAAAAGGCCCATTCCTTCTTGATTATTAACTCATACAAACATTTCCTCACCATTTTCTATCAGACAACTATTTTTAAAAATCATTTTTTTATTTTAGAAATTTATTATACTTGTTATGTTCCACACCCATAACACATAGTATCAAAAGAAAATGAAAAATGATATCATTATTGGGACCTTATTCAATAAACCCAATAAATTTTTTCATTGAATACCAATAGAATATGTTCTAGGAAATGTATAACTGAAGAGAATACACCTACTTAGTGTTTGATCACACAACATGTTCCATGAATAATAACATCAGCTTCCATTTTAAAAAGCCCAGAATTATGTAAAATAATTCATGAAATGATATTTAATATCATGTAGAGGGAGAATTATTATTAATTAATGGTGAAATATGATAAAAAGTTCATTTAATATCCATAAAAATCACTCAAAGGATTTCTTGATTAAACATGATTTACCTCCTCTAAGAATTTTGGTCATTTTGGCAATATCAAATTCCACAAGGTCCAAAATGACATCATTTTATACTACATTATTTTATATCCCTATCCGTTTTGTGCTCTCCAAGAGTGAATGTTACACACCCAACAGTATAGTGTCTTGCTCCCACCAAATCCATTTATCCTAAACCCATGATTATATACAATGTCCACTCTTAGAAAGTCTAGGACTTGTAGTTTCCCATAGGTGATCCTCTCAGGCACCACTCCCCCTAAAACATTGGTTTGTAAGGTGTTTTTACTCTTATATACCCTAATTTTCTCCCACGAATAGTGCAAAAAATGTTATTAGTACTACAACCTTTCCCACAGTGTGGGGAAGCCCATGGTGAATCTCAAAAATTCAAAACCCTATTTTCTTCCCTCTATAACACTCAATAACAATATAAACCAAATATGAACCAAAGTAATTAATAAAAAATATATATTTATAAGTCTTTACATATAATAGGGGTGTCACATTATCCCCACTATTTGGATTTCCTTTATCAATACATTTGTGTTATCGATGGTTTGCAATAATTTTTGTAATATCCCAAACATATAGTTCTCACATTTTAATGTGTCATACATTATCCAAATAGGTTTTCACAAAACCCAACCTAAAGTTATTTTTCATCTTTATAAAACCTTTTATTTCCTATCCATAAAACATTATTGGTCTGTATAATGGTTTCATCAGGCTCGAAAATCAATAGACCCCTACTAATTACATAGTTAATATGTGGTTACTAGTTTATTAATAATGAGATGTATAAAATATAAATTCAAAAAAATTAAAATTGTAGATCTACCCATTATGAAGAATCACAAATCCAAATTGGGAGTTCGAAAGAGATAATATTTCTGGAGAAATATTTCCATTTTTACCCAAGGGGAAATGCCTTGTCCTTGGAAAATTGTAACGATCCAGGTATTTATAGAATAATACCTTTTCGTATCTATTAATATTTATGAATAAAATGTCAATTTGATGTTAAAGGGGATTCTTTTTTTGATATCATACCCGACCCAAAACAATAGGTTCCTCTGAAATCTAACATAGCACAAAATAGTGAGTTAAACAAAAAAATAATAAAATATTGTTATTATTATTTTTAAATGTAGTTAAAACCAAGTAGATGGAATGTAGGGAATGAATAGTATCAACCGAATTATGAAAATATAGTTTAAAAATGTTTATATAATTATTCTTTGGATAAAAAATTTATTAGAAACAGAAATAAAAACAAAGTGAATATAAAGGATTTATTTTTATGAAAACTGATATGAAAAAGAAAAATTCTGTTTATAAAATCATATCACTCATTATGTATTTTTATTTAATAAAAATTATATTTAATATATTCAATGTTACTTTTTGAATTCATCTTATATGTTTTCCTGATATGATATAAGAACAAATTCAATTTTTCTGATAACTACAAGTTATTGGAGAACCCTTTTTAAATCCAGTGTTGGTGACTTTTATATGTTCTATAGGAAACTATAAACTTCTTATTAAAATAGGCATATAAAAAATTTCCCTTTGTTGAAAATTTGTATTTTTCTGATGAAATTCATATTCTATTGAATAGTAAAATATACTATATTTTAATTCAAAACTTTTTGTCCTCTAATTCCTATATATAGTTAAATAATCATTTAAATTAGTTTTAAAGTTTAATTTTATTATGTTTTTATCCTTTAATCCAACGTTTTTCATTGAAAGTAATTTCAAATTTAAATTGGGCATAAACACTTGTGAATATTTTTAATATTTTTACTTCGTAAAAAATCATTTTCTAGTTTTCACAATAGGAATTAATTTTAAATTATTGTCTACCAATTAAACATTTTTAATATGGAAATTTTATTCCATATATAGAATCAAGAAGATCCAAATTTTTTAAATATGAATATTTTATTTTTATATAGTATAAATAGTAACGTTGGTAATTATTATTTACCATTGTTAAAGATAAATCTGGTAAATTAGGGTAACAAAAAATATGATAAGGACAATAAAATTACCCTAAAACATTAAAATATTCTATTGGATAAATGAAGGTTGACCCATGTAACCTAACAGTTGGAATTGATTCATTTAATTCACTTTTTTTCTATGAAAGGGATGTAATTATTATTAAAACAATTGAAAGAGAAAACATGTCACTCTATTATGTCTTATAAGTATAATAATTTTAATGATGAGATAAAATTGATGAATCATCAAACATAAATAGTATATAGAAATCTAATAAAGTTATCTACATAAAGTATTTTTTTAACTTTTAGATATTAAATAATTACCTTAAATATTGACACAACAGTGATATAGTAATTATTTTATAATAGAAATATCAAATAAATGGTATTAGAAATATTAAAATAAATATTATATGATATAATTTCTTCCATCTATGAAATATTTTTATGACTATGAAATTTTAGGATTGATTTAATGTATTTTTTTCTAAGTAATCAAGTTTATATGAATTTTTGAATAAGTCAACTATGAATAATGTAAAAATTAACATAATTCATAACATAACATATAAATTAGTTTATTAAATGTTTTCAACTTCCTAAAAAAAATTCATCCAAATGGTTATGATAAGTCCAAATATGTCATAAATGAAAATTTTGTGGGACGTTGAACATGTTACAGTAATTAAGTTAACCCAAAAGTGTAAATAATTAAATATCATTGTAAGATTAGAAAAGGTAAAATAAAGGTTAAAAAATTATAAGGGTTAAAAAATATTCCAAACTTTTCTGATTTTAATTGGATAATGAGGATATGACCAAAAATCATCATATATTTGAAATAATGAGTTTGGGACAATTATAAACTGAAAGCAATTTATAATAAAATTGTATTTCAATAATTTCTTAATGTTCCCCTCATCCCTATTATAAAATTCCACCACTACTACAATTTATAATAAAATTGTATTTCAATAATCTTCTTATGTCATTTCAAAACTAATGTAATAAACATAGTATATTCTACATTCTTAGATGTTATTATAATTATTTGACAACCTTAAACGACCTTTTATACATCCTATAAATAGCAATATCACCGTGCATGTATACGTACGGTTTACCATCTATGTGATGTGATTCGATGAGATTCGCTCTAAATGATCATCAATAAATCATGGTCATATACATGAATATTTTGAATAAATATGATATATATTATATTTATATTTACTCTTCCCCTCTATAATTTTTATTTATAACATACCGTTATGATTTCCATATTATTTAAATACGCTAATTTCATTTGAGGAAGTGTGGAATACCACCCCCTCAATGTGATACGCTGTGTTCATTCAAAAGATGGAACATAAAAAGGATGGTGTAAATGAACATATATAACATATATATTATAATGGAATTATTGGATACTAATGTATCATTTAGTTTTCATTCCATTAATATTACAATGAAATGAATGTAGCGTTAATGCGTACGTATGGCCTACCATCTCCATAAATGGTGCATTTAATTTCTCATCTCCAAATGTTAAGGACTATTAATAATATATATATACTATATATATGTGTGATATATAAATCATCTATAATATAATATAGATAATTTACATATGACTACATGGAAAATTTTCATCAAAACAAGTTTATTTTTTACTCAAGTACTGAATATCGACCAAATGTCCTATATGAACTGAAATAATTGACTAATTAATATAACATGGAAATAAGTGACATAAAATGAATAATAAACATTAAAAAGGTTCTAAAAGGTAGAAATTAAAATAATTTTATTATTCAATAAATTTATGAATAAATGAGAGATGTTAGAATCTAGGTAATGTAATTTATAAACATAATTTCCACTCATTGTGTTTTACGCATACTGCGTTGATTATATTTTGTCAAGATTATGCATGGAATCAATTTTTATTTATGTATTTTGTAATTTTAACATTTCATTGAGTTCATTTACTATTTTTACATATAGCCAACCCATTGATAATTTCTTATGTCATTTATATGAACTTTGTATGAAAAATCATAACTCAATTTCCATTCATTGAGTTAAATATCAATGTAATTGGTTTTGTTTTTCCAAGAATATGTGTGAATAAAACCTGATTGTTTGGTAATTAATATCCACTTATATTGGGTGTATTTATATTTTTTCACAAATAATTATGTAATTTATCTGTCCTCAATCTAATGATACGTTTTTTGTGAGGGATTTCGTCTCAATCTCGTTTCATTTGGTATATCTTGATATTTTCACATTGTATGACCTTTAAGGGGTGAATAAGACCCCTTTAGAAATGTTATATCCTGAATTAATATATTCTCATGGTTTAATGTTTTGTAATGTTATTTTTTTATTTATTTTTATTCTAGTGTGTCTTAAATGGTAAGTGACTATTTAACTAAAAAATCCTTTTAAATATTCTAAAGATTATTTCTTCCAAATATTATTCATTAATATTCTTATTTTAAAGTATTTCTTAAGAATTTATTTATATGGACAAATATATTTTAAAATTTTAATTATCAAATTTATTTTAAATGTTTCAAGGTGGTTTGAAACATGTTGATTCAAAAATCTCTTCAATAAATTTCTTAATTGGTCTTGGAGATGGATTGTTATTTCAATATATTTATTTCATTTCATGAGACTGATTATTGAATTGTTGATAATTTAAATGTTTTATGTGTAATTATTATGTAATGGAACATGGAAATTTCTAGGGTGGTTACATGATAAAATAAATACGGTTGGTTTTGTGATAAAAATTGGGTGGGTGACCCTGTGATAGCTCTCCAATTCATTGGTTAATGTGACATAGGTAAATGTTAAGGTTTCTCCTAAGAGATATTGGACATATAAAATAATGGGTATTCCAAACGTAACCATGAAGGTTACTCCTTATGTAGCTGTGAAAGATGGAATGTATGTATGATATAGATTCCATAAGTATTCTTTATTTTTTATAACTTCTGTTATTCTTTGTAAGAATAATATGATGAAATGATGTAATATAATCAGTTAATGTTTTATTGGTGAAATTTATGACTTTTTAAAAATGTTTTCAGTGGTATTAAATATTCATAGACTAATGGTTTTATTCATTATTTCATATTACTTAATGAACTATTTATGCTCATCCAATTTCCGTGAAATTTTTTCATTGGGAATGAGGAATGATAATAGTAAGGAAGATTTTAATAATATTATTTATCAAGAACACAATTTCATATTTTATTTAATGAGTTTTTTTATTATGAAATTTTTGGATAATAAAGAATTGTCTAATTTGTAATTTTTGAGATGTAATGTAACACATATGGCCTAATTTTATCAAAAATATAAACCTAAAAAACATCCCCAATGTGAAAGGAAATAAATTCGTGATGAAGCTCAAGATTATGTAAGATTTAAGGTTTAGGCCTTACTATTGGTGTCAGAGGAATGATTTAGGAAACTTTTGGGATTATGAGTTTTTGATAAATACATAGAAAGTAATTATGGACATTCTTTTAGTTAAATACATGTTTTGTTACTTTTTTAGATCAACAAAAGTCAATTACAAATATAATGGTGAGAAATCTCAAACAAAATTAATATCTATTCCTAATTAAATTTTTTAAATTATTATTGCAGAGTCATATTCGGATGAATGTGAAACTTTTAATAGCATACTACTTACTTTCAAATAGTTTTTTGAGATATAAAACACCTCCACTCTACCTAGAGACAATCATGGATCATGGGTTGTATTTAATTAAATCATATTTTCTAACTATCATCATATATTCAAAAAAGGTAAATATTATCATTGAATTTTCAAATATTTTACTTTATCACTAATTTTGAAGCATACTATGATTTTGAAAAAAGTGTTGAAGAAGGAGACCCCAAATAAAACAATTAATATTTTTGATTTAAATATAGTATCTCAGAAAATACTTATGGTATTTTAAAGGGTCCGTGGATTGAAAGTTTGAACACTAACTCAGTCTGAATATTTTACAAAAAATCATGTTTTATCAGATGTTTTGAAATCATTTCTCTAACATGATTATTTACCGAAACTATTTTTATATGAAGACCCATATTAGCTAAGTTGTAAAAGGTGTATCTAGATAAAGGAATAAAATTATTTTGAAGCATCTCAAAATCATTATTGCAATTCATTGACCTTCTATTTATGTGAACTAGCTGAACATGAAACCAGGTGGACACCATGATCAAGGTATGTTGTTCTTTCAATTTGTAATAGTTTATTTATCATATGGAGGTGAAAACATTTGTCAATATATATCATAATTCATGACATAAGATGTTGAGTTGATTATGAGTTTGAAGGAAAATTAATGGTATAAGACAACCATTGAGGTTAAACATGTTGGGGTTACTTTTGAGTTTTATAGAAACAATCAACCCACAAGATGGTTGAAAACCTATCGCATCCGGCAAGGCCATGTGAATCAAAACCACAACTGAAGGGTGATAAGGGTCCATCTCCTACCACTAGCCTACATGAAGTACTTGGTATGTTTTACTTATCCTTTTTTGTTAAATGATTTAATTGATCAAGAATAATATGATTTTGGGAAGTTATGTTTTATAAAGTGGATATCTGTAATGTATGAACAGTATTTGGTGATTAATCTTTAATGTTATCTTGGAATACATTCACTGTTTTTGGAACCCAATATTCCAAAAGATGATATGAAAATATGGGATTTCATTTGAGGAGTAATGGTTGAATTTTATATTGGAATAATCTATTTTTTTAGTGGACATAATATGATTTGGATTATTTATTGAAATGATCAAACTATCATGAAGAACATGTGATTAGGTTAATTACTTTTAAGTATGAGAAATTAAATGTAGTCAATGTTATTGAGCAATAAATGTTATGATTTATCATTGAAGACTATGGGAACAAATCCTTCTAAATTTTGGATGTCAAATTTAATTTCGATTATTTAGAGGATAATTGTTTATTTAATGGTATTTTTTTTGAACATTGGGTATTGTTTATTAGATTAACATTAGTATATATTTTTATAAAGCATTATTCTTTTTGAGGCATTATGTGATTTGAACGAACCATTTTTATTTTGGTTAATTTTTAAAGACTAGGGAAATATATGGTTCAACTTTTTGGATTATGTCATTCTCTAGAAGTTGATTATAGTGGTTTAGGATTGAATAATTCATCTTGAATAGTCATCATTTGGTGAAAATTTGAGTTCATGTTAGAAATTTATAAAATGATGAAACTCTACTTGACATGTATGTATGTTTCATTATGTTCATAGTCTTGAAAATAAATAAATTCCTTATAATTATGAAAAGGACATTTAAAAAATGTTTTCAATTTACTTTTCATATTGGGGAATCAAAGAATATTTAATACATCCCAAGTTTGTGGTTTTCTCGTTGTTAACTTTCTCATGGTCATATTTTATGTCACTCTCCATCCAAACATGCTGGTTAGTTATTCTTATATATCAATTTTTTCACACATGGAATCTGAGTATGTGTTGTCACAAGTGACCTTTTTACTTATCTTTCATTCTTTTAATGTGTTTGTATTATTTAATCTTTTTCTGATGTTGGATTTTCAATGATGTTTTTTAGCCTTATTTTAAAATTATGAGGAAAAAATTTCAAAAAGGGGGAATGATGTAATGACCCAGGTATTTATAGAATAATAATTTTTCATGTGTATTAATTTTTATGAATAAGATATTAATTACAAGATAAAGGAGACGCTTTGTCAAATAACGTACCTGACTCACAATAATAGGTTTATTCAAAATCATTCATTGAATAAGACACTGAGTTATACCAAAAAATAAAACAATAATGTAATGATTATTTTAAATTATTGTTAACACCTAGCCATTCGAATGGATGGAAAAAATAACATCAAATAAATTTTCAAAAATATGGTTTTACATGTTTATATAATTATTATTTGTTTACTAAATTTATTAGAAATGGAAATATAAACGAAATTAATATAAATGATGTGTTTTTATGAAAACATATATAAAAGAGAATAATTGTGTTTATAAAATCATATCACTCTTTATGGAATTTTATTTAATGAAAAACATATGATATATATTTACTTTAATGTTTTATATTCATCTTTAATGATTTCTATATGTGATATAATAACAAATTCAATTTTTGGATAAAAGAAGTATTTTTTGAAAAATGTCATTTTACCACCTTTTGATAGAGAAACCATTTTAAAGCTAGTTTTTTATCACATTTATATGTTCTATATCACAAAATAAACATCCTCTTTAGAATCGGGACATCAAAATTTATCACGGTTGATATTTTGATATTTTTTAAGGAAATTGATATTTTAATGAATAGTGAAATGTACTAAATTTTATTTCAAACCCACAAATTCATCTAATTTATTTATATAGTTAGATCATATTTTTAATTGGATTTAAAGTGTAATTGGATATTTTTTTTAAATTTAATCCAATTTTTGTTGAAGGTATTTACACAATTAAATTGGACATAAACACATGTCTATCTTTTGATAGTTTTTACTTCATAAAACCTTATTTTCTTATTTTGACAAAAGGAATTAATTTGAAAAATATATATTCAAATTTATTTTTTGAATTTGAAAAAATAAATTCCATATTTAGAATCATAAAATTAAAAAAATTATATAGGTACCTTTATTTGGAAAAAATGTATAGTAACTTTGATAATTTTTATTTTCCATAGTTAAAGGTAAATCAGGTAAATTAGGGTAAACAATAATATGACAAGAGTAATAAATTTACCCAAAAGCTGTCCAAAATCATATTTGATTAATAAAATTAGAACCATATCACTTAAGGGTATGAATTAATTTATTTAATGGAATTTTTTCAATGAAGGTAACATAAATAGTATTAAATCAAATGAAAGTGAGAACATGTCACTCTCTTATCACTTATAAGTATAATAATTTTAATGTAGATATAAAATTGATGAAACAAAGTATATAAATATTTAATAGAAATATAAAGGAATTATCTACATAATGGAAATTTATTTGGAATTCTTAAAGATTAAATAATTACCATAAATATTGACCCAATAGTGATATATTAAGAAATTTATTTAGATAAATATCATATAAATGATATTATAAATATTAAAGTAAATATTATACAACTTAATTTATGTCATTCATGATTTTTTTGGATAATTATAAGATTTTAGGAATTATTTAATGTATTTTTGTGAATTAATCATGTTGTTATGAATTTTTGAAGATGTCAAGTATGAATAATGTTAAAATTGAAAAAATTCATATACTAAAATATATATTAGTTTCAAAAATTAATTTAAAATTCATAAAAATATATGATTCAGTGAAATGGATATAAAACATATAAATACGTCTTAAATGGAACTTTTTTGTGTAGTTTGATATGTTATGTCAATTAAATTAACCGACAAGTTATAAATAATAAAATGTCATTGTAACATTAAAAAGGGTAAAATAATGGATAAACAAAAAATATATGTGTTTAAAATATATTTAAAACTTGTCTAATTTTAGTTGAATAATGTGTATAAGACCCAATATCTTCTTATCATTGAAATAAATGATTTTGGGACTATTAGAAACTGAGAATCAACTTATAATAAAATAACATTTCAAGACTTTTCTAAAGTGCCCCTCCTCCTTCTTATAAAAGGTCACCACCTCTACCCACTTACTAACATCTCTCAACCCCCTTGGCTCATCCTAATTATGTTCAAATAAGCTCCCAATACGTGATAGCCCAAACATTCTAAGCATTGTTTTATTATGAAAATATTTTATTAAATGGATTTATTTTTAATTTAAATATTGTTAATATGTTTTTCATTGAAATAATAATTGAAATTTATTGTTTCATCTATTAGTACATTTTGTATCATTATAGTAAAATTAGATATTATCTTTCATTGTTTAATGAATAATTTAAAATAATTTTTTTATTAAATATTATTTTTTTAGCAAAACTGTTATAGAATATTTAAAATAATAATATTAATATATGAATATTTCTATTTTTTTATTTTCAAAGAAATGATATATATATATATATGATGTAATAAATATTAGTTTTAAATTATAAATTGTGATTTTGATTAATTTTTTATAAAAATATTAATAATATGAATTTGAATAATATATTGTCAAAATCATACATATATGAATGATATTTTTATATTTGTTTTATAAAACATTGTAGATTTATAAAATATGATAATATGGATTCTTTTAAATATAATTAATTTCTATTAATTTTAATTTCCCAATATATTATATATATTTGTTTTGAATTATAAATATTGATTAAATTATTCCTTTAATAACTTTTACATTTTAAAGTTTTGTTTATAATAATAATAATAAAATTTATTTATTTATAATAACTTTATGGATTATTAATAATGAGTTTTTATCATAATAAAATTATGATGTAATAATAATCATACAGAACTTATAATTAAAAAATTAAAAAAAGAGGGAGATTGAATAGGGGGTTCGTAGTGGGGTGTCACGGTGAGAGGCGGAGGTAAGTAATGCCAAGTTGGGGTTTCATGGGAGTCTGAGTTGAGTCGGGCACTTGAGCATGGGTGGAAGTTGAGGCCGATTTAAGTCGAGTCGACACAGGTTGAGTGTTTCATCCGAGATTATTTGTTGTTGTGGAGTTGTGGACCTATTCAATGTCTATCCCTATGGAGAAAAGTCGTGTCGAATATGTAATGAGTGAATTCAAGATCAAGGTTAGGGTTCCGATTATTCTTCAATCTACTGAGTATGCGTGTGACGTCATTAATTTAGAGGCCAATTTGGTTCAACTCGGTTTTTTCTTTCTGTTGGATTATGAATAACAGATGTTTTGTTTTGGTCTACAACTGTAGAGACCCGTATCTTGACGTACATGGACATTACATTACTTTTGCGGAATACTTAGTACATAACAAAAACACACACACAAGGACCGTAATAGTTTAGTGTCTTTGGAAACTCGGAATATAATCTTCTAATCGCGGTGAAAGATCTTCAAAATCTCCCATAAAGATCTTCCTTTTTTTACCTAAAACCTTTCTTTATATCCCGGGGAAAAGAAAACATAAAAGGGTGAGCTCAAATGCTCAGTAAGGGTATACAAAAGAAATAAAAATCATATCATATCTTTTTGAAAATCATAACATGCAAAAGAGATCATAATATCTTAACATGGAACAAATCATAGAAGTGAAAATGAGATCACCATAATCATAACATGAAACTTGAAACTTTGTGGCATGCACACATAATCATGGAAAATCATTTCTTGTTAGTCATGACTCATTGCCAAGACTATCTTAGTGGACAAAGTCCCTTTCTGAATCGAGTAACCCTCGTTTCAGTCCTGTTTCACTGAACCGGTATAACCTACCGTTCCAGCCCTGTCTATCTCATGAGATATAAAATCTTTACCCAATGCATTGGAGGGAGATATAGGTCCCACCCATCTTATAATGAATCCTTTCTTATGTGTGCCACATAATCATAAAACATAAATCATCGCATAACACATGTAACAAAAATGGGATTCTTGAAACATCATGACATCATAAATCAATTCATATAAGATAATGGAATTCATAAAAATAATTCCATCAAAACATGATCAAATCAATGTAATAATAGGGATAAAAACAGAACCCTTTATTATCTTAGATGGAAAATAATTTTTATAAAACACTTGAACTTCATTCTTGAGGAAAATATCCTTTCTTCTTCAAAAACATTTTTCCTTTCATAACATGTCATACAACTTTAAAATAAAAGAAGTTGATTAAAAATAAACTTGAAAACTTGTAAAGGAAGTTTTTTGGAAATAATTTTTTAAAAATCCATTCAAGCCGTATAAGTTAAAAAAAACATTCTTCGTACTTTTGTCGGAAAAGTCGAAAAGTACCTCGTATGAAAAACGACAAAAGATTCCTTTCATATCTTTTACAAAAAAACTTACCAAAGGGTAAAATTGGATATAAACTATTGTAGAAGGATGGAAATAATATTACATGTTGAGGGAACATGGATGTGGATGATAAAATACACCCCAGTAATTACCAAAGTAAATACAATCTCGGATAAAAGTGAGATTGTGATATTTCCCTTACCTTAGGTCTGATTTGCTTCGTATGTGTCCGAACCTCCTGTATAATGATTTAAATAATGTCATTGACTTATTACAGAATCATATTTATTATATCATATATGGTTCACTTATGCCATTATATTACCCGTTCTTTTGTAAATTCCATGTTAAAGAAGCGTTTTGGGTAAAATCGTTTCATTTATCGTAGGTGTTTTGACTTGTTGTTCTTGACATCATTATTACTTATATCATGATTTACTTACTTCCAGAATATAAAATATGATTTATATATCATATATATTCAGTATATATATACATATAATAGATAGATAAATGAAATGAAAAACACCGTTCATGGAGACGGTAGTCCGTACGTACGCATGAACGCTGTTTTTCTTTCCTTATTGTCTTGAATGGAAGTAAGTAGATGACATACATATGTATATATATACATAAATCCAGTAGCTTTATAATGTCATATATTTCATTATTATTTCTTATATATACATTATAATCATTCTTAAATGGTTAACATGGAGAATGAATCTCATCGCGTCGTGGAGACGGTATTCCGTACGTACGCATGAGCGATGATATCATTTCTATAAATATTGAATTGAATTGGAGTGGATTATACAATATATCAGAATCAATTTGATGTTGTAATAACTATGTATAGTTATTCTTTACACCATTATACCCATCCATGTAAGGTGGTGGTGGAAAATAGATTACACCACGGCGTGGAGACGGTATTCCGTACGTACGCACGCGCGGTGATTTCTTTTTCCGTAGGATGGATAGATGGTGAAATAGGGTTGTTTCATACTTATAATAACATATCAGTATATGAGTGATACTGATGTTATTACTTCATAATGAAACAACCTAAGAAGAAGAAGTGGAAGAAGAAATAAAGATGAAAGAATTGGTAACGGTAATTACCTCTTCTTTGAAGTGCCTCTTTGAGACCTCCTCTTAGGGCACTAAAATTGGTCTTTGAGGAAGACCAGAACCTCTAGGATGTTTCTAGGGAAGTGGAGAGGAGAAATTGTCAGGGGTTGGCCGAGCTTGAGTGCTCAAATTGGTGTGAGGAGGAGGGGAAGGAGGTGTCCTTTTATAGGGGAGGAGAGGGGCACCTTAGGAATATCTCAAAATATTATTTTATATTAAAGTAAAAATCGGTTTATAATGGTTCCAAAGGGTCTTATTTCGAAGCTAAAGTGGGGATGGATCGAAATCCTATCAACCAATAAGATTTAGACAAGTTTAGGTTATTATTTTAACCTTATCAATTAGATTTAACTCTAAGTTAATTAATTTAACTTTTACCGTGTCTTTTTGTTTTCTTACATTATATGGTTAATAAACTTACTATAACATTCCAAACGAACCCCAAATTATATATTATTAATATATATATCCTTATATAATTCATTTGGCCGAACCTTAGATTTTTAGGAATAAAATAAAAATTAGTAATATAATATTTGATTTAAAAACTATTTTGTGTCAATTTTGACACTATTTGATATATGATTTTTGTGAAAGTCATAACAGAATTATATGTTCAAACCAAGTTGATTAAATCAACACTAATATATCATAGTAACCTAGAAAATTAGTGGAATTCATAAAAAGTCTCAAATTACATTTATTTTGGTGTTTATAACATCAATTATGTCAATATTTCATTAATAAGATAATTACTGCATCATCTTTGTGTCATAAATAAATTAAATTATTTGATGTCTAAAAATTACAAATAAAATACCATCATGTAGGAACTCTTTTTAGCTTTCTAATGAATATTTACAATTGAATTTATCTTATGTATAACCCCATATTAAAAATGATTTACTTATTAAACTTTGATTTTAACTATTTTAACCCTTCTTTAAATAAATTAATAATAAATGTCCTAATCTAATCCAAGTGGGCCTAAATGGTCATTTTTTATTCCTAAGTTTGTTTTTGGTCAAATTACACTTATCCAATAGAATTAGGACATGTGTTAGGGTAATAGTAATATCATATTTACCCTTAGTTACCCTATTTACTATTAACCACGGTAAAAAAAGTAAAAAGTTACTATTCACCAAAAAATTATTTTCATCTCATTGAACCACATTTTAGTCCTTGATATTAACCGTGTCTCTCGGATTTTCGAAATTCCATTCACAGAAGCGGTAAAATTATGTTTTATGAAAAATTCAGTTTTTTTAACTACCACTTAGTAGTTTCACTATTCATCAAAAATTGATGTTTTTCAGAACAATGCCAAAATTTCATCCTAAGCTATATTTCATATTCCGAATTCAAAAATGAAGATTATTTTACCAAATTCATAACATAAAAGTTGCATTAATTAATTTTATAATTAAATCCCGCTGTTAAAACAAATAGCGTGTTTTTAAGAAACAATATCTATCAAAAGATTGACACTTGTTTATGTCTAGTTTAAATGTGAAATTACATCCAATGACCAACATTGTATTAAATTGTAAAAATATATTCTAAATATACTTTAAAACCACTCAAATTAATGATTTATCACTATTAATTATTTCGATTAAAAAAGTTGTTTTTAATTATAATTTAGTAATTTTCACTATTCATCAGAATATGAAAGTTATCCGAAAAGTACCAAAATTTCACCTTAGGCTAAATTCGATACTCCGAATCCAAGAATGAAGTTTATTTTGAAAAATAAGATTTACAGAATTTTAAAAAGTGGTTATTACTATTCATAACGGCTAGTTTTAATAATATTTTAATAGCACATCGTTGTTTAGTGAAACTCGGTATTGCGTATTACACACGCTATAGAGAAAGGTCGCGATTGCGTGTAATGCAAGGCAAGACAAGGATGCGTGTTGTGCAAGATCCTTTTGGTGTAGCGTACAACACAAGACATTAATAAAATTAAAAAGAATATTTTTTTTTATAAAATCTTGGGCTGTTACATTCTACCCCCCTTAAAATGAATTTCGCCCTCGAAATTCGTCGGGGTTATAAATGGTTTACTATTCGAAAGTTTCTTTAATAGAAACCCACATCGTAAAAGGGGATACCAAAACTTGGCTTTAAAAACTAAAGTATGAAATGTAACGATTACCCAAATAAACTAATCACTGGGTTTCCACATAGGTGAAAATATGGATATGGAAGAGAAATCTAACCATCATGTTCTGATGGAGAGTGGTAGAGAACATGGCTATGGAAAATCCAGTAATCACAAATCCATAGATTTGTGATGATATAAGGTACCATCTGATTCATCAGGTATAAGATCACTAGGACAACATTTTTGGTTTTCAAGATCATTTCCCTAAAGTTGAAAATTTGAAGTAGAATAAATACTTACTTTATTTTGGTACAATCTCACTGTTGTTTGTGCCTAGAACAATTTCCACTTCATCTCTTAAATAAATAAAGTTGAATTTGTTATTCGTGAAGTGTTAGCAGATCATGTGATAGAATGACGGGTCATTCTATCTGTCTCAAACAAAAGGTTAGCAAAAATTATATACATAAGTCGATCTATAGTGAGATTAATCATATATGGTTCCTAAAATGGGCTTATACTTCATATATCATACTGATTAATATAATAACACTAGTTTCTACTAAACAGGGACTTCCTGTATGTCAGTGGTAGGCGATAAAGGCCAGTCGCACTTCGGTTGTGGGTTCAATTCCTACAGCCTTGTCCGAAGCGATGGGCTGTCGCCCGTCCTGCAGGTTGTCCTTTTTCTAAAACTACATTACTATAACATCCCATCAATAATATCGAAAAAAAACTTCTATTGTTAAACAATAATCACTTATGTCCAACATAATCCATTTCAATCTTTAGGCTTATCCATAATACTGCAGTCCACTCTCATAACATAGTGAAAACGATTACCAGAGATTTAATACCATCGTTGATCCCCATATATCATAAGATATGTTTTGTTGGTCACATTCTAAACATTCAAAGTCCTTAATCATGTATTCTCTTGAATACCTTAGTGAAAACATGAATGCAATTAAAAGTTAACACTTTCCACATACCAAAATCCTCAAAATTCTATATACTCAAACCATGATATCACTTAGTCCTTATATCAATCATGAGCTCATGAATACTATTAAACATTTCATTTTCTCGTCTTCATTATGCGCATATCATCTTATTTCCAAAAAATATCTCAATCACTTTGAATACCACATCAATAAATATTGCAATACTCAATGATACAACATTATTTTGGAATCCCATTACATAAACACTTAATCATTCCACCACATCGTTGTCATATTCAACATTGCCAATAGTGATCGCATGTGATTTCCATTTGTCATTTGACTTCAGTGGTTGCTCATGTTGATCATCACTAACCCTTGGATTAGGGCAATTATTAGCATAATGCCCCATTTCCTTGCACTTGAAGCATTGAAGTGTTGGCGGTGCGTTCTCTGCAGTGTTTGCTTTATTCACATCATTAGAAACCCTTTTTCCATTACTTCGACACTCAGCTGCTCGATGACCTTCTTTTCCACACTTAAAACATTTTCTAGTCCCTTTAAGACAATCTCCACCATGCTTCTTTCCACACTTTGTGCATAAGGAAACATTCATCTTCTTTTCACCATTATTCTGAGATTTCTCCTTGAACTCCATCTTTCATTTCTTGTCAAAACCATGAGATGGATATGTAACACCAACTTCCATTTCTACCTTGATAGCACAACGCACAATTTCTTCATAGCTACTGAAGTCTCTTATAGCTAATGCCCTTCGAAGACTTGGTTTTAAGCCACTGAAAAATCGATCAACTTTACTTTCAGGTTGGATGATAATACCAGAAGCGTACCTTGCAAGTCTTGTAAAATTCGCTTCGTATATACCAACAGATTCATCATCCTTTTGCTTTAGTTCAAGAAACTCCTTCTCCATCTTCGTTCGAAGAATACGAGGGAAGTACTTACTGAAAAACAAGTTCTTGAACTCGTCCCATTCCATGGAATCAATTTCATCTCTTTGCCTCGTATTCTTGATAAGATTCCACCATTGATCAGCTTCACCTTCCAAACGATATACTGCTAAGATGACTTTATCATTTTCAGAACATTGAAGAACTGAAAATATCTTTTTAGTAGTACTAATCCATTGTTCAGCAACTAATGGATCGGTAGACCCACTGAAAGAAGGCAGACGCTGCCTCATGAAGGATTCAACAGAATGTTGCTCCTTCCTTTGCTCGTTTGGAAGTCCTGCATGATTCATAGCTTGAGAAAGTTGTGTGAGCATGGCTACAAGATTTTTCATTCCAGCTCCCATATCGTTTGGTTGCTCAGGGGGACAATCATTGCATTGTCCATTGCATTGATCAACACGGTTCCTTCGGGTTCCAGCCATCTTCTAAAACCCCAAAAGAATAGTGTGAGAGGCAAAAATCATGCTAGGGAAAACAACATAATAAAGGGGGAGTACCTTCAATATCTAACATCTTAGGTTTAATTCTAAGATCGTTACCATAGTTCTAGGACTATCCTATACGTATACGTATCCTTAGGGACATCCCTAGACATACCTTAGAAATATCTCTAGGGATCTCACTAACGTTTTCACATCCTAGTTTCCAAAGGTTGACTAAACCTTTCCTCTGATACCAATTGTAGAGACCCGTATCTTGACGTACATGGACATTACATTACTTTTGCGGAATACTTAGTACATAACAAAAACACACACACAAGGACCGTAATAGTTTAGTGTCTTTGGAAACTCGGAATATAATCTTCTAATCGCGGTGAAAGATCTTCAAAATCTCCCATAAAGATGTTCCTTTTTTTTTACCTAAAACCTTTCTTTATATCCTGGGGAAAAGAAAACATAAAAGGGTGAGCTCAAATGCTCAGTAAGGGTATACAAAAGAAATAAAAATCATATCATATCTTTTTGAAAATCATAACCTGCAAAAGAGATCATAATATCTTAACATGGAACAAATCATAGAAGTGAAAATGAGATCACCATAATCATAACATGAAACTTGAAACTTTGTGGCATGCACACATAATCATGGAAAATAATTTCTTGTTAGTCATGACTCATTGCCAAGACTATCTTAGTGGACAAAGTCCCTTTCTGAATCGAGTAACCCTCGTTTCAGTCCTGTTTCACTGAACCGGTATAACCTACCGTTCCAGCCCTGTCTATCTCATGAGATATAAAATCTTTACCCAATTCATTGGAGGGATATATAGGTCCCACCCATATTATAATGAATCCTTTCTTATGTGTGCCACATAATCATAAAACATACATCATCGCATAACACATGTAACAAAAATGGGATTCTTGAAACATCATGACATCATAAATCAATTCATATAAGATAATGGAATTAATAAAAATAATTCCATCAAAACATGATCAAATCAATGTAATAATAGGGATAAAAACAGAACCCTTTATTATCTTAGATGGAAAATAATTTTGATAAAACACTTGAACTTCATTCTTGAGGAAAATATCCTTTCTTCTTCAAAAACATTTTTCCTTTCATAACATGTCATACAACTTTAAAATAAAAGAAGTTGATTAAAAATAAACTTGAAAACTTGTAAAGGAAGTTTTTTGGAAATAATGTTTTAAAAATCCATTCAAGCCGTATAAGTTAAAAAAAACATTCTTCGTACTTTTGTCGGAAAAGTCAAAAAGTACCTCGTATGAAAAACGACAAAAGATTCCTTTCATATCTTTTACAAAAAAACTTACCGAAGGGTAAAATTGGATATAAACTATTGTAGAAGGATGGAAATAATATTACATGTTGAGGGAACATGGATGTGGATGATAAAATACACCCCAGTAATTACCAAAGTAAATACAATCTCGGATAAAAGTGAGATTGTGATATTTCCCTTACCTTAGGTCTGATTTGCTTCGTATGTGTCCGAACCTCCTGTATAATGATTTAAATAATGTCATTGACTTATTACAGAATCATATTTATTATATCATATATGGTTCACTTATGCCATTATATTACCCGTTCTTTTGTAAATTCCATGTTAAAGAAGCGTTTTGGGTCAAATCGTTTCATTTATCGTAGGTGTTTTGACTTGTTGTTCTTGACATCATTATTACTTATATCATGATTTACTTACTTCCAGAATATAAAATATGATTTATATATCATATATATTCAGTATATATATACATATAATAGATAGATAAATGAAATGAAAAACACCGTTCATGGAGACGGTAGTCCGTACGTACGCATGAACGCTGTTTTTCTTTCCTTATTGTCTTGAATGGAAGTAAGTAGATGACATACATATGTATATATATACATAAATCCAGTAGCTTTATAATGTCATATATTTCATTATTATTTCTTATATATACATTATAATCATTCTTAAATGGTTAACATGGAGAATGAATCTCATCGCATTGTGGAGACGGTATTCCGTACGTACGCACGAGCGATGATATCATTTCTATAAATATTGAATTGAATTGGAGTGGATTATACAATATATCAGAATCAATATGATGTTGTAATAACTATGTATAGTTATTCTTTACACCATTATACCCATCCATGTAAGGTGGTGGTGGAAAATAGATTACACCACGGCGTGGAGACGGTATTCCGTACGTACGCACGCGCGGTGATTTCTTTTTCCGTAGGATGGATAGATGGTGAAATAGGGTTGTTTCATACTTATAATAACATATCAGTATATGACTGATACTGATGTTATTACTTCATAATGAAACAACCTAAGAAGAAGAAGTGGAAGAAGAAATAAAGATGAAAGAATTGGTAACGGTAATTACCTCTTCTTTGAAGTGCCTCTTTGAGACCTCCTCTTAGGGCACTAAAATTGGTCTTTGAGGAAGACCAGAACCTCTAGGATGTTTCTAGGGAAGTGGAGAGGAGAAATTGTCAGGGGTTGGCCGATCTTGAGTGCTAAAATTGGTGTGAGGAGGAGGGGAAGGAGGTGTCCTTTTATAGGGGAGGAGAGGGGCACCTTAGGAATATCTCAAAATATTATTTTATATTAAAGTAAAAATCGGTTTATAATGGTTCCAAAGGGTCTTATTTCGAAGCTAAAGTGGGGATGGATCGAAATCCTATCAACCAATAATATTTAGACAAGTTTAGGTTATTATTTTAACCTTATCAATTAGATTTAACTCTAAGTTAATTAATTTAACTTTTACCGTGTCTTTTTGTTTTCTTACATTATATGGTTAATAAACTTACTATAACATGCCAAACGAACCCCAAATTATATATTATTAATATATATATCCTTATCTAATTCATTTGGCCGAACCTTAGATTTTTAGGAATAAAATAAAAATTAGTAATATAATATTTGATTTAAAAACTATTTTGTGTCAATTTTGACACTATTTGATATATGATTTTTGTGAAAGTCATAACAGAATTATATGTTCGAACCAAGTTGATTAAATCAACACTAATATATCATAGTAACCTAGAAAATTAGTGTAATTCATAAAAAGTCTCAAATTACATTTATTTTGGTGTTTATAACATCAATTATGTCAATATTTCATTAATAAGATAATTACTGCATCATCTTTGTGTCATAAATAAATTAAATTATTTGATGTCTAAAAATTACAAATAAAATACCATCATGTAGGAACTCTTTTTAGCTTTCTAATGAATATTTAAAATTGAATTTATCTTATGTATAACCCCATATTAAAAATGATTTACTTATTAAACTTTGATTTTAACTATTTTAACCCTTCTTTAAATAAATTAATAATAAATGTCCTAATCTAATCCAAGTGGGCCTAAATGGTCATTTTTTATTCCTAAGTTTGTTTTTGGTCGAATTACACTTATCCAATAGAATTAGGACATGTGTTAGGGTAATAGTAATATCATATTTACCCTTAGTTACCCTATTTACTATTAACCACGGTAAAAAAGTAAAAAGTTACTATTCACCAAAAAATTATTTTCATCTCATTGAACCACATTTTAGTCCTTGATATTAACCGTGTCTCTCGGATTTTCGAAATTCCATTCACAGAAGCGGTAAAATTAAGTTTTATGAAAAATTCAGTTTTTTTAACTACCACTTAGTAGTTTCACTATTCATCAAAAATTGATGTTTTTCAGAACAATGCCAAAATTTCATCCTAAGCTATATTTCATATTCCGAATTCAAAAATGAAGTCTATTTTACCAAATTCATAACATAAAAGTTGCATTAATTAATTTTATAATTAATTCCCGCTGTTAAAACAAATAGCGTGTTTTTAAGAAACAATATCTATCAAAAGATTGACACTTGTTTATGTCTAGTTTAAATGTGAAATTACATCCAATGACCAACATTGTATTAAATTGTAAAAATATATTCTAAATATACTTTAAAACCACTCAAATTAATGATTTATCACTATTAATTATTTCGATTAAAAAAGTTGTTTTTAATTATAATTTAGTAATTTTCACTATTCATCAGAATATGAAAGTTATCCGAAAAGTACCAAAATTTCACCTTAGGCTAAATTCGATACTCCGAATCCAAGAATGAAGTTTATTTTGAAAAATAAGATTTACAGAATTTTAAAAAGTGGTTATTACTATTCATAACGGCTAGTTTTAATAATATTTTAATAGCACATCGTTGTTTAGTGAAACTCGGTATTGCGTATTACACACGCTATAGAGAAAGGTCGCGATTGCGTGTAATGCAAGGCAAGACAAGGATGCGTGTTGTGCAAGATCCTTTTGGTGTAGCGTACAACACAAGACATTAATAAAATTAAAAAGAATATTTTTTTTTTATAAAATCTTGGGCTGTTACATTCTACCCCCCTTAAAATGAATTTCGCCCTCGAAATTCGTCGGGGTTATAAATGGTTTACTATTCGAAAGTTTCTTTAATAGAAACCCACATCGTAAAAGGGGATACCAAAACTTGGCTTTAAAAACTAAAGTATGAAATGTAACGATTACCCAAATAAACTAATCACTGGGTTTCCACATAGGTGAAAATATGGATATGGAAGAGAAATCTAACCATCATGTTCTGTTGGAGAGTGGTAGAGAACATGGCTATGGAAAATCCAGTAATCACAAATCCATAGATTTGTGATGATATAAGGTACCATCTGATTCATCAGGTATAAGATCACTAGGACAACATTTTTGGTTTTCAAGATCATTTCCCTAAAGTTGAAAATTTGAATTAGAATAAATACTTACTTTATTTTGGTACAATCTCACTGTTGTTTGTGCCTAGAACAATTTCCACTTCATCTCTTAAATAAATAAAGTTGAATTTGTTATTCGTGAAGTGTTAGCAGATCATGTGATAGAATGACGGGTCATTCTATCTGTCTCAAACAAAAGGTTAGCAAAAATTATATACATAAGTCGATCTATAGTGAGATTAATCATATATGGTTCCTAAAATGGGCTTATACTTCATATATCATACTGCTTAATATAATAACACTAGTTTCTACTAAACAGGGACTTCCTGTATGTCAGTGGTAGGCGATAAAGGCCAGTCGCACTTCGGTTGTGGGTTCAATTCCTACAGCCTTGTCCGAAGCGATGGGCTGTCGCCCGTCCTGCAGGTTGTCCTTTTTCTAAAACTACATTACTATAACATCCCATCAATAATATCGAAAAAAAAACTTCTATCCTTAAACAATAATCACTTATGTCCAACATAATCCATTTCAATCTTTAGGCTTATCCATAATACTGCAGTCCACTCTCATAACATAGTGAAAACGATTACCAGAGATTTAATACCATCGTTGATCCCCATATATCATAAGATATGTTTTGTTGGTCACATTCTAAACATTCAAAGTCCTTAATCATGTATTCTCTTGAATACCTTAGTGAAAACATGAATGCAGTTAAAAGTTAACACTTTCCACATACCAAAATCCTCAAAATTCTATATACTCAAACCATGATATCACTTAGTCCTTATATCAATCATGAGCTCATGAATACTATTAAACATTTCATTTTCTCGTCTTCATTATGCGCATATCATCTTATTTCCAAAAAATATCTCAATCACTTTGAATACCACATCAATAAATATTGCAATACTCAATGATACAACATTATTTTGGAATCCCATTACATAAACACTTAATCATTCCACCACATCGTTGTCATATTCAACATTGCCAATAGTGATCGCATGTGATTTCCATTTGTCATTTTCCTTCAGTGGTTGCTCATGTTGATCATCACTAACCCTTGGATTAGGGCAATTATTAGCATAATGCCCCATTTCCTTGCACTTGAAGCATTGAAGTGTTGGCGGTGCGTTCTTTGCAGTGTTTGCTTTATTCACATCATTAGAAACCCTTTTTCCATTACTTCGACACTCAGCTGCTCGATGACCTTCTTTTCCACACTTAAAACATTTTCTAGTCCCTTTAAGACAATCTCCACCATGCTTCTTTCCACACTTTGTGCATAAGGAAACATTCATCTTCTTTTCACCATTATTCTGAGATTTCTCCTTGAACTCCATCTTTCGTTTCTTGTCAAAACCATGAGATGGATATGTAACACCAACTTCCATTTCTACCTTGATAGCACAACGCACAATTTCTTCATAGCTACTGAAGTCTCTTATAGCTAATGCCCTTCGAAGACTTGGTTTTAAGCCACTGAAAAATCGATCAACTTTACTTTCAGGTTGGATGATAATACCAGAAGCGTACCTTGCAAGTCTTGTAAAATTCGCTTCGTATATACCAACAGATTCATCATCCTTTTGCTTTAGTTCAAGAAACTCCTTCTCCATCTTCGTTCGAAGAATACGAGGGAAGTACTTACTGAAAAACAAGTTCTTGAACTCGTCCCATTCCATGGAATCAATTTCATCTCTTTGCCTCGTATTCTTGATAAGATTCCACCATTGATCAGCTTCACCTTCCAAACGATATACTGCTAAGATGACTTTATCATGTTCAGAACATTGAAGAACTGAAAATATCTTTTCAGTAGTACTAATCCATTGTTCAGAAACTAATGGATCAGTAGACCCACTGAAAGAAGGCGGACGCTGCCTCATGAAGGATTCAACAGAATGTTGCTCCTTCCTTTGCTCGTTTGGAAGTCCTGCATGATTCATAGCTTGAGAAAGTTGTGTGAGCATGGCTACAAGATTTTTCATTCCAGCTCCCATATCGTTTGGTTGCTCAGGGGGACAATCATTGCATTGTCCATTTCATTGATCAACACGGTTCCTTCGGGTTCCAGCCATCTTCTAAAACCCCAAAAGAATAGTGTGAGAGGCAAAAATCATGCTAGGGAAAACAACATAATAAAGGGGGAGTACCTTCAATATCTAACATCTTAGGTTTAATTCTAAGATCGTTACCATAGTTCTAGGACTATCCTATACGTATACGTATCCTTAGGGACATCCCTAGACATACCTTAGAAATATCTCTAGGGATCTCACTAACGTTTTCACATCCTAGTTTCCAAAGGTTGACTAAACCTTTCCTCTGATACCAATTGTAGAGACCCGTATCTTGACGTACATGGACATTACATTACTTTTGCGGAATACTTAGTACATAACAAAAACACACACACAAGGACCGTAATAGTTTAGTGTCTTTGGAAACTCGGAATATAATCTTCTAATCGCGGTGAAAGATCTTCAAAATCTCCCATAAAGATCTTCCTTTTTTTTTACCTAAAACCTTTCTTTATATCCTGGGGAAAAGAAAACATAAAAGGGTGAGCTCAAATGCTCAGTAAGGGTATACAAAAGAAATAAAAATCATATCATATCTTTTTGAAAATCATAACCTGCAAAAGAGATCATAATATCTTAACATGGAACAAATCATAGAAGTGAAAATGAGATCACCATAATCATAACATGAAACTTGAAACTTTGTGGCATGCACACATAATCATGGAAAATCATTTCTTGTTAGTCATGACTCATTGCCAAGACTATCTTAGTGGACAAAGTCCCTTTCTAAATCGAGTAACCCTCGTTTCAGTCCTGTTTCACTGAACCGGTATAACCTACCGTTCCAGCCCTGTCTATCTCATGAGATATAAAATCTTTACCCAATGCATTGGAGGGAGATATAGGTCCCACCCATCTTATAATGAATCCTTTCTTATGTGTGCCACATAATCATAAAACATACATCATCGCATAACACATGTAACAAAAATGGGATTCTTGAAACATCATGACATCATAAATCAATTCATATAAGATAATGGAATTCATAAAAATAATTCCATCAAAACATGATCAAATCAATGTAATAATAGGGATAAAAACAGAACCCTTTATTATCTTAGATGGAAAATAATTTTGATAAAACACTTGAACTTCATTCTTGAGGAAAATATCCTTTCTTCTTCAAAAACATTTTTCCTTTCATAACATGTCATACAACTTTAAAATAAAAGAAGTTGATTAAAAATAAACTTGAAAACTTGTAAAGGAAGTTTTTTGGAAATAATGTTTTAAAAATCCATTCAAGCCGTATAAGTTAAAAAAAACATTCTTCGTACTTTTGTCGGAAAAGTCAAAAAGTACCTCGTATGAAAAACGACAAAAGATTCCTTTCATATATTTTACAAAAAAACTTACCGAAGGGTAAAATTGGATATAAACTATTGTAGAAGGATGGAAATAATATTACATGTTGAGGGAACATGGATGTGGATGATAAAATACACCCCAGTAATTACCAAAGTAAATACAATCTCGGATAAAAGTGAGATTGTGATATTTCCCTTACCTTAGGTCTGATTTGCTTCGTATGTGTCCGAACCTCCTGTATAATGATTTAAATAATGTCATTGACTTATTACAGAATCATATTTATTATATCATATATGGTTCACTTATGCCATTATATTACCCGTTCTTTTGTAAATTCCATGTTAAAGAAGCGTTTTGGGTAAAATCGTTTCATTTATCGTAGGTGTTTTGACTTGTTGTTCTTGACATCATTATTACTTATATCATGATTTACTTACTTCCAGAATATAAAATATGATTTATATATCATATATATTCAGTATATATATACATATAATAGATAGATAAATGAAATGAAAAACACCGTTCATGGAGACGGTAGTCCGTACGTACGCATGAACGCTGTTTTTCTTTCCTTATTGTCTTGAATGGAAGTAAGTAGATGACATACATATGTATATATATACATAAATCCAGTAGCTTTATAATGTCATATATTTCATTATTATTTCTTATATATACATTATAATCATTCTTAAATGGTTAACATGGAGAATGAATCTCATCGCGTCGTGGAGACGGTATTCCGTACGTACGCACGAGCGATGATATCATTTCTATAAATATTGAATTGAATTGGAGTGGATTATACAATATATCAGAATCAATATGATGTTGTAATAACTATGTATAGTTATTCTTTACACCATTATACCCATCCATGTAAGGTGGTGGTGGAAAATAGATTACACCACGGCGTGGAGACGGTATTCCGTACGTACGCACGCGCGGTGATTTCTTTTTCCGTAGGATGGATAGATGGTGAAATAGGGTTGTTTCATAATTATAATAACATATCAGTATATGAGTGATACTGATGTTATTACTTCATAATGAAACAACCTAAGAAGAAGAAGTGGAAGAAGAAATAAAGATGAAAGAATTGGTAACGGTAATTACCTCTTCTTTGAAGTGCCTCTTTGAGACCTCCTCTTAGGGCACTAAAATTGGTCTTTGAGGAAGACCAGAACCTCTAGGATGTTTCTAGGGAAGTGGAGAGGAGAAATTGTCAGGGGTTGGCCGAGCTTGAGTGCTCAAATTGGTGTGAGGAGGAGGGGAAGGAGGTGTCCTTTTATAGGGGAGGAGAGGGGCACCTTAGGAATATCTCAAAATATTATTTTATATTAAAGTAAAAATCGGTTTATAATGGTTCCAAAGGGTCTTATTTCGAAGCTAAAGTGGGGATGGATCGAAATCCTATCAACCAATAAGATTTAGACAAGTTTAGGTTATTATTTTAACCTTATCAATTAGATTTAACTCTAAGTTAATTAATTTAACTTTTACCGTGTCTTTTTGTTTTCTTACATTATATGGTTAATAAACTTACTATAACATGCCAAACGAACCCCAAATTATATATTATTAATATATATATCCTTATCTAATTCATTTGGCCGAACCTTAGATTTTTAGGAATAAAATAAAAATTAGTAATATAATATTTTATTTAAAAACTATTTTGTGTCAATTTTGACACTATTTGATATATGATTTTTGTGAAAGTCATAACAGAATTATATGTTCGAACCAAGTTGATTAAATCAACACTAATATATCATAGTAACCTAGAAAATTAGTGGAATTCATAAAAAGTCTCAAATTACATTTATTTTGGTGTTTATAACATCAATTATGTCAATATTTCATTAATAAGATAATTACTGCATCATCTTTGTGTCATAAATAAATTAAATTATTTGATGTCTAAAAATTACAAATAAAATACCATCATGTAGGAACTCTTTTTAGATTTCTAATGAATATTTACAATTGAATTTATCTTATGTATAACCCCATATTAAAAATGATTTACTTATTAAACTTTGATTTTAACTATTTTAACCCTTCTTTAAATAAATTAATAATAAATGTCCTAATCTAATCCAAGTGGGCCTAAATGGTCATTTTTTATTCCTAAGTTTGTTTTTGGTCGAATTACACTTATCCAATAGAATTAGGACATGTGTTAGGGTAATAGTAATATCATATTTACCCTTAGTTACCCTATTTACTATTAACCACGGTAAAAAAAGTAAAAAGTTACTATTCACCAAAAAATTATTTTCATCTCATTGAACCACATTTTAGTCCTTGATATTAACCGTGTCTCTCGGATTTTCGAAATTCCATTCACAGAAGCGGTAAACTTAAGTTTTATGAAAAATTCAGTTTTTTTAACTACCACTTAGTAGTTTCACTATTTATCAAAAATTGATGTTTTTCAGAACAATGCCAAAATTTCATCCTAAGCTATATTTCATATTCCGAATTCAAAAATGAAGTCTATTTTACCAAATTCATAACATAAAAGTTGCATTAATTAATTTTATAATTAAATCCCGCTGTTAAAACAAATAGCGTGTTTTTAAGAAACAATATCTATCAAAAGATTGACACTTGTTTATGTCTAGTTTAAATGTGAAATTACATCCAATGACCAACATTGTATTAAATTGTAAAAATATATTCTAAATATACTTTAAAACCACTCAAATTAATGATTTATCACTATTAATTATTTCGATTAAAAAAGTTGTTTTTAATTATAATTTAGTAATTTTCACTATTCATCAGAATATGAAAGTTATCCGAAAAGTACCAAAATTTCACCTTAGGCTAAATTCGATACTCCGAATCCAATAATGAAGTTTATTTTGAAAAATAAGATTTACAGAATTTTAAAAAGTGGTTATTACTATTCATAACGGCTAGTTTTAATAATATTTTAATAGCACATCGTTGTTTAGTGAAACTCGGTATTGCGTATTACACACGCTATAGAGAAAGGTCGCGATTGCGTGTAATGCAAGGCAAGACAAGGATGCGTGTTGTGCAAGATCCTTTTGGTGTAGCGTACAACACAAGTCATTAATAAAATTAAAAAGAATATTTTTTTTTATAAAATCTTGGGCTGTTACAACAACTGTTGAATCACTTTTCCATGTTGCATCTATTTTATATTTATCAATATTTTTTTATGGATGATTGTTTTGTTCTACGAAATATTTGGTTATCACAATTGTAATATTTCTTCTTCTTCTTTTGCACTATTTTGTTGTATCCTTATTCCCAGGTTGCACAGTAAACTATTTCATTTGAGACTATTGGTGGTTACAAATAGACGTATCACTCTTCATATGTTTTGTTTTTATTTCCACACTCTCTTCTACACACCTTTGAACATATGATTGATCACTAATGCCTTCTGTAATTTGATGTCCGTCTTCCGGTGTGTCCTTTACTCCAGAAGTGTTGCTGGTTCACTTTTTCCTTGTAAGGGACCATTTACTTTTATGGAGATTGACATTATTGATTCGATTTAATTTCTCTTAAAGGAATTTTACTTCTACTATGTATATTTAGGGGTTTTCAAGAAAAAATCATTATGCCTTGCAGTTTTTGAACATTGATAAATTTTATAAAGGGAGATGTTATATATTAATTTATTTGTTCATTTCTTAATTTAATGAATTATGTTCAAGTTTTATTTAAGCATGGGTAAGGGATTCAACATTTATTTATTTTTTTGAGGTGAGTTTATGTTTATTAGTGTTTGGGATTTAATTTTTTATTTTCAAACATCCATTTTAATTTTATTTCAAAATCAAACATTTAATTGCTTGATACTTTCATAATCTATTGGAAGGGATTTATATATAACTATGATATGATTCTTAATTTTTTCCTCCAATTTATTTATTTAAGTATATATACTATATATTTTTTAAAAAATTATATTGTAGAATATATTTATTTTAATGTTTTTCTTCACTATCATAATTAATTTGATTCTTGTAGCATTGTACGTATCTTTATTATTTAATTATATGTTCATAATTAAATTTAAATGATTTATTTTTATCAAATCATGGAAGTAAATTACATTATTTGAAAATAGTATTTTTTTTAAACAAAACATTGTTTTGATTTTTGGTATGAACATATATTTTTATTTATCAGAGTCCTCAATAAAATTGTGTTATTTTTCAATAATGTGAAATTTGAATTCTTTATAATTTACACACACAAATATATAATTATATATTTATATATAGATGATTAAGTAAAACTTTTCAATAATAAGGAATTTAAATTTATGGCTTATAAATATATAAGTGATTTTGAAATTTATGATCAAAAATTATTCTTAATAGGCATTCATCATTATTATTCCATGATAGTTTCGAACGTTATTTTATGTGAAATTATTTACAGATAAATTCATGTTCATGGAGGGAATATTTAATTTATATTTGTTTTGTGAATGAATGATTTTACGAAAATATGACTATTGTAAAATCCATGTGAATATACAAATTTTCCGACTTAATATAATTAAATTATATATATATATAATACATGTTTTAATTTCACAAGACATGTTTTAATGTGGGAAAATAATATAAATTAAGGTATAAAATTATATATATATATATATTGCCATTTAAAACAATTGTAAAATGTTTTACATCGAATATCTATTTAATAATTTAAAATGAGATATACTATTATTTATTCTTAACATTTATTTGATGAAGGAAAAAATCGAATATGTTTTTATAGAAATAAAATGTGCCTTATTTCATTTTCCATTTTTTATGATTAAAAAATAATAATGTTAATTTTAAACATGGAATTATTCAGAAATCAGTTTCAAAAACCCTTTTGTAAATTTTGATGATGTGTGAAAGGATTTGTTATTTTATTTTAAAAAAATAATATTATTTAATGACTTTGAAAATGTTTTGGGATAATTATGAGAAAGGCATGTCTATGGGAAAATGGTTTTGAAAATTGGCACTTATGAATTATGTGACGTTACGAGAAGTGAACCCGTAAGTCTTAGTTATGACTACTATATTTAGGTTTGGTTTTTAGACAAGGTCTATCAAGTATTATTAATGACCCACATAAAATTAATATTTTCATTACTAAATCCCCAAATAATTTGAAAATATCATTATTTTGATGAAAATATGGTTTTCTAAAAGCTTTAGGTGTTTATATATATATATTTAAATTTCAAGAAGTTATTTAAAAAGAATTTATCAATTGTTTTTCTAACCCCTCACTAGGAAATTTATCACTCTTCCCTTGTTTATAAACTAACATCCACATGTCAATTTGAATTCCAAAGTTGGACGCCCTCGTTTTTAAGAGATCGAAAGAAAAGTTTAGCTTTTTTGTTTAGTTTTATCACGTCACTGATAAAATTGTAATGTTTGTATCTAAATCTCTGGAACCTAGACTAGTGAAAGGCCCTCTTCAATGTAATTTTTACAGCTAGGTCCTTTTAATTGGAATTCTAGGGACTATCTTCTTATCTTTAGAGATTATATGTTATTGTATAAGAGGTAGTGTTTAGAAGTCTATTAGTCCTCTATTCCATAATTCTGAAGATTTACATTCATAATTTTTTTATTTCGATGAAATGAATTGTGAGGAAACAATTCTTATGAAGGGGGAATAATGTGACCACCCAGAAATTGTAAACATCATTTTATTAATAAAGTATTTTATTAAATTTATTTATTTATAATTTATACATTTTAAGATGATTTCCTTTGAAATAATAATTGAAATGAATTGTTTTAATTATAATTACAATTTTTAAATTTATTCTAAAATTTAATATTATCATTATTTGTTTAAATTAAAAATTAAAATAACTATTTTTTATTAAATAGAATTTATTTTTATCAAAAAAATTATAGAATATTTAAAATAATAATATTAATATAAAAGTAAAACTATTTTTTTATTTTAAAAAATATGATATATATATATATATATATTTGAAGTTATAAATATTAGTTTTAAATTATAAATTTTGATTCATATTAAATTTTTATAAAATTGTTAATAATATGATTTTTTTTCTTATAGGATGTCAAAATTAAATATATATGAATGATATTTTTAAATTTGTTTTATAAAACATGTAATATTTATAAATTATTATAATATGGATTCTTTAAAATAATATAATTAATTATTATTAAATTTATTTTTGAAAATATATGATATATATTATTTTTGAATTATATATAATGATTAAATTATTATTTTAATAACTTTTACTTTTTAAATTTATTTTATAATAATAATGAAAACAATTATTTTATATATAATATGTTAAAAAATTATTAATAATTAATTTCTATCATAATTAAATAAATATATAATAAAAATAATACCAAAGTAATTATAATAAAATAAAAAAAGAGGGAGAATGAAAATGGGGGTCCGTAGTGTGGTGTCGCAGCACAAGACAGTCATAAGGGTGGCCTATTTAGGGTTTCATGGGAGTCTGGGCCAAGGTTCAGTCGCACCATCGATGTGGTCTAGTCATGTTCGATGTCACGAGTTTGGAGCTTGAGCATTGTTAGGAGTCAAGGAAGATTCCAGTCAATTCGATGCACTTCGGGGGGGTTTTCCGTGTGTGTTTGTTGTTGTGGAGTCACAGACCTGTTCAAAGTTCATCGTTGATGGGAAAAGAGATGTTAGAGATGTTTTTAGTTAAGTCTATAGCAAGGATAGAGTTTTGATTCTCCCTAGACCTACTCGGTATGTGGGTGATGTCATTGTTTTAGATGCCAATTTGGTTCAACTCGGGTGTTTATCTTTCTATTGTATTATGAACAACAAATGTTTTTTGGTCTGCAGATGTTGAATCACCATTTTTAGTTACATTTATTTTATATTGATCTTTCCTTGTTTTATGGATTAATGTTTTGGTCCGTGACATATTTCGTTGTCATAGTTATTATATTTTTTGTTCTGCTATTGCACTGTGTTGTTGTATCCTTAGTCACAACATGCACTGCAAGCTCTCTCAGTTGATACTATTGCAGGTTATAAATAATAGTATCATTCTACATTTGATCAATCTATATTTATACATGGTCTTCTTTACACCTTTGCAGTTATGTATGATCATGGATGCCTTCTTTTTTTTTTTCATGTCCATATTCTGGTGTGTCCTTTACCACAAAACATTTTCCATTTCACTTTGTTTTTAGGTAAGGGCTCATTTTTGTTTATGGATATTAATGTTTTCAGTCTCTTTAATTATACATAATGGTAATCTATTCTTCTGTGTTTATTTTTGGATTATTTCAAGAAAAAATCAACACACCTTGCGATTTTGAAATGATGATAAAATTTTGTTAGGGAGATGATATATATTAATTTCATTGTTCATATCTTAATTTTAAATAATTATTTTCATGTTTGACTTAAGCTTTCATTTGTTATTCCACATTTATTTATTTTTCTGAAATGAGTTTATATTTATCAGTGATTTTGTTTTAATTTTTTATTTTAAAAAATCCATTAGAGTGATATTTCACAATCAAACATTTAATTTCATGATATATCCATCATCTATTCGAAGATAGTTATACATAACTATGATATAATTCCTATTTTTTCCTCTAGTTTATTTAATTTAGTTAATAAGATATGTTTTATGAAAATTATAGGGTAACATGTATTTATTCTAATGTTGTGCTTCAGTTCCATTATTATTTTTTTTCTTTCAGTGTGGAAAATATATTTATTATTTAATAATATGTTCATTATTAACCTGAAATGAGTTATTTATATCAAATCAGGGTAGTTAATTACATTCTATGAAAATAGTATTTTATGTTAATTAGTACAATGTTTTGATTTTTTTTCAAGGAACTTATATTTTTATTTATCAAAGTCTTGAATAAACATGTGTTATTCCGAAATAATGTGAAATGAGAATTCCTTATCATTTACATATATATATATATATATATACATTATTCCAGAATATATTTCATTAAAATGTAATGTAAATTTATTATTTATAAATATATGAGTGTTTTTAAACTTATGATAGATAATTATGAGTAATGGCCATTCATCGTTAATTTTCCATGATAGTTTTGAATATCATTGTATGTGAAATTATTTATGTATAAATTCCTGTGCGTGGAGTGAATTTTTCATTTATAAATGATTTGTTCATGAATGATTTATGATATATGGGCATTGAAAAATCCATGTTCATATACTTATTTTCTCTACTTTATATTATTTGAGTGTATGTACATATATATTACAAGTTTCAATTGTGCAAGAAATGTATGAATATAGGAAAAAATTTGAATTATGGTATAAAATTATATATATATAAATATTGACAAAAAAATTTGTTAAAAGTTTTACATGGAGTTTTTCTTTAATAATTATAAATGAGACACATAATTATTTATTCTTTTCATTTATTTGATGAAGGGGAAATCATATATGGGTTTACAAAAACAAAATGTGCATTATTTTATTTTCTATTTTATTTATGATTCAAAAATAAATATGCTAAATTTAAACATGGGATTCTCCAAAAATAGATTACAGAAACACTTGAGAAAATATTAATGATTTGTGAAATGAAAGATTATTTTCATTTAATGACAATAATATTATTTAAAGACGTTGGAAATATTTTGGGTCAGAGATGAGAAAGAATGCTCCATGGGGAACTATTTTAAGAAATTGGCATTGGTTAATTATATGATGTTACGTGAAGTTAACCTGTAAGTATTAGTTATGAAAAGTCACCTAATGTTTAATTTTTAGACATAGTCTATCAGGATTCATTAATGAACAATATAAAAATAATTTTTTCAAATGATAATCCCCCATGAGTTTTCTAATATCAGTATTTTAATGAAAATCCTGTTTTCTAAAAGATTTTAGGTGTTGTTAGGTACAAATATAAAAATTTCACAAAATTATTTAAAAATAATTTATTATTTGTTCTTCAAACCCCATACATGGAAATTTATCGCCCATCCCATGTTTTCAAATTATCCTTCACATGTCACTTTGAAGTCTAAAGTTGTACATAGTCATTTTTTACATGTGCAGAAGTGAATTTTGGCTTCTGTTGATAAATTTTATCAAAACATTGATAAAACTATAAATTTTGTATCTAACTCTTCAGAACCTAGATAGTTGAAAGGTCCTATTCTATGTAATGTTTAAGGCTGGGTCCTTATAAAAAATACATCCATTCCTCATAGAAGCCTTACCTCATTCAAAATTCCATTCTTCTTCTACTTCCACTTATTATTTTGTTTCTATACTAATGTAATAAATCAAGTATCTTAGACATGATGAGATGTTATTTTAATTATGGTACAACATTATACCTCCTATTATCCATCCTATGAATAACAATATCACCAGGCGTGCATTTGTACTAGTTATCGTCTTCCTGATGTGATGTGATTCATTATACAAGATCTTCATTAATCCACGATTATATACATGAATGGAATGGATAAATGTGATATATACTATATTTAAATTGAAAATATTCTTCTATAATTTTTCTTTACATCATACCTGTATTCCTTCCAAAACATGTAAATATGATAATTTCATTTCAGGAAGTGTTCTATAACGCCCCACTAAAAGTGATATGACTCATTTATTCTACAAGTGGATCATATAAAGGATGTATTAAATGAACTTATACAACATATATAACATATATATTATAATATAATTTTAATATTCCTATGTATCATTCAGCTTTTATTCATCTAATATGACAATGAAATGAAATTAGCATTCACGCGTGTGTATGACCTACGGTCTCCATGAACGATACATTTCATTTCATATCCCCAAATTTTATTTGTAAAGACCTAGAAATACCATTGAATTTTTTATTCAATAAGTGGGAATTTTCTGAGTACATGAATTTTGACGGCACATGATTCCGAGGCCCGGTGTGCCCTGAATCAATTTCTGAAGTTTTGTACGGGTAAATTCAGTAAACGTACGAGCGGGTTTTTTATAACATTTGAATCGGTCCTCAGAATTGAAATCTGAGGGAACCATTGAATTCATAGCGCTGATATTCGCTTAAGGAGAATTTCACCTCGACGGAAGTTGCTCCAGAATAAAAGTTAGTTTTTTGGTTTTCATAATAATAATAAAATAAAGGGAGCTACACTTTATTTTATTTGAGCTACCATGTGAGTGTTGGTGGTTAAAACCTCCTCATGGGAGTTGGTGGTGGAACCACCACACCTAAACCTCCCATGAGAGGTTATGGTGGTGGGGCCCACCCGAGCGTAACCTCCTGCGAGAGGTAATGACATGGGGACTACACAGGGCTAAACCCCCCATTAACGGAGAGAGTAAAACATATCTATTCTCCCTCCATAATGGGGGAGAGCCTCTTCACCTCCCCAAATTAATTCTTTGTGCCAACTCTCGTGGATTAATTAATGTGAGCCATGTAATTAATTCTCCATTTTTAAATTTTGTGGCAACACCTAAAATAATAGATCTATTATTATTTTTGGGTTGGCATTGTTCATTACGGTGGAAACATTGGGTGTTTTGAGGAGATGATTATTGGGAGAAGGCCCCAACGAAGAACTCTTGCCAACGAAGAATGAAGAACGCCAATGGTCAACTTCTATCTTCTTCCCGGGACACCTACTGATGCGGAACCACTTCCACAACTGTCATGCGAATTCGCGAGTGGAAGAGAATGACGGACGCGACGAACGACAACTCTGTCTTCTTCCTGTGACTTCACCATGGAAAACTGATGATTAAACTTAAGGGGTTTGTTACATTTTGATGTCATTCCTTTTCTATCTTCTTCGCCACTTGGAAAGGAATTTTTTGGGGTGAGTTTGGTTGATATTCTTTTCTTGATGAGACAATGGATAGCACCCTAAACGCGGAGGGTGTGGGCCAAACCAACATGGCCTGACCCCTCTGTCATTCTTGTTTGAGCACATCCGCGGCATGGCGATAAAGAAACGAGATAATGAAGGCCGCGATGACAAAATTAGTGCTTCCGATGGCCTCTGCAACCCGCTCCGCCCTCGCGGTGCTGCGGCTGAACTGGCCTTGACCGAGATGGCCTCCGCGCATCCCGTGCACATGGTCGCACCGCCCCTCCGCGACGACCTGAGCCACACTGAACCGGCCTGCCCGACCGCCTCTAGGACATCGACCCGCCTGGTCGCACCCTTCTTGGTGCCCTCTCAGACACCTATCAGCAAACCTAGCACCCTCCCAGAGGCTTTCTACCTTCCCAACGCCCTTCTAGCCACATCCTGGCCTGCCTCGTGCCTTCCCGGCCGCCCTGCACGCCTGACCCGGCTGCCCCCCCCCCCCCCCCCGGCATGACTTGCTGCCCCACCGGCCCGCCCTGCCCGCCGCCTGGCTGGCCTCCCCAGGTCGCAGCCCGGCCTCCCCTGTCCCCCGCCCGGCCTCCCCGGGCCGCCGCCCGACCTGCCCCGGCGGCCGCCCTACCTGCTCTGGTCGCTGCCCAGCCCGCCGCCCGACCTCCCCCGGCCGCCGCCCCGTAGTGTTGCCCCCCACCCTTCTTCATGGTTACCCCGTTGGCCTTCCCAGGCCACACCATGGTTCTTGGCTGCACTGGCCAAGCCACACCGACCTCCCAAGCCATCCAGCGGCCTCCCTCGCGGCGCCGCTGGCCGAATCGGCTAGGCCTCCTGGACTGAGCCACCCGAATCGAACCCTCTAAGCCCATCTGTGCCCCTCGCGGTGACCTCCAGGCTGAACTTCCCACACGGCCGGCTGAGTTGGGCCGGGTGGGTCGGGCCAGCCCAACAGGTCCAACCGGGGTGACCCAGACCGGGTCAGCCCAAACTGAGATGGGCTGAGTCGATCTGACCGCGTCGGACCGGAACCAGGCCCACTATCGGCCTTTACTTTCATTGGACATATCTTTTGAACCAGACGACCGTTTGTTGAACTGTCTGTGGCACTAGTTTGTAAGTAGGACAATGGTCCCTTTGAGTATACCCCACTAGAGTTCGGGGTAATGTTGAGATACATTCTGGCTAGATCGTACACAAATCCAACCGGTCCCCTAGGACTAAAAATTTTATAACTCAAAGACCGAGCATCCGATTAGCACACCATCTTTTGCGTTGAGACCCCTATGACGAGGTGGACCTTTGATATACTTCTACGTGGGACTTCGTGATAGTTGGAGTATCGACTACTACCTTATGGAGTGGATATTCCAGAGAAGAGCAAGCATTTGTGCAGGAACCTAGTAGTTGGCTGAGACATGACGACTGATAATCGATCGACTCAGAGTGACTCGTATGGCCTAGTGGGGCGTGCCTGGTTGTGGTGGCAGACCCACGGCGGAGGAGCGCATGGTTGTGGCGACAGACCTATAGTGGGGAGAATCTCTGTGTGACGCAGCAGACCCTTGTTACTCGACAGGAGGAGTACCTCAGCAGTTCAAGGTTAGTAGGAAGCGCTAGGTTGTGGTGGAAGGCCCACTGTACTCGATAGAGGGGGTGTTCTCCAACATCTGAGGGTTCAAAATGTTACTACCACTATAATAAAAATATTGGTTGAGATGAGTCAGTAACTTTGTGTTTTCCTCATGATTGAGATGGATTACTTGATAACATATGTATATGTATAGGTATATTCCTAAGTGAGGTTATCTGTTGAATTCATACTTTATTGTTTATACTTGTTGGATTTTGGGAGACCCTAATGGTCTTGGGGTCCCTACTGAGATTCATTATACTCACCCCTAGATGGGATATGCCCAAATCTCATTTCATTGGTTGCATACGATCGACATCGCTAACCGAGGCTGAGTGGATCTGGACTAGACAGTACCCAGTGGTGGACCACACATCATGATAGTACACGGAGGTGACAGATGGATGTGGAGTGTTGTGGAGGATTTCTGTACCTACCCTTCAGGTAGGATTTCCCATTTGATGATCCATGAGCTGTTTTCCCTTTTTCCTGTACTTGTAATTTCCATTTCCTTGTACTTTACGGTTGGCCTTGTATTTCCAACCCCTTTACTTTCCGATACACCAATGAACACAGTTTTAATTAGTGTTTTTATTCCATATTGTACTCTGTTTCTGTGTTCTTACAGTTTATAAAGGCAATGCCTTCCCAGCTTAGAGATGTATGCCTTTGGTGATAGACTCCATTCTTTGGACTATGGAAGAAGGGCTTGGGGTAGTCACGACAGGGGTCCCGAGGATGGTTCATGATAAGTTGGAATCAAAGGAGTCTGTTCTACTACAGAACATAGGACTCTAGTCTTTCTTTTCTATGAAGAAATAGTGTTAAGGTTACTGAGTGTGGTTCTTAGTTATGGGAGTCCAGTGTTAGTGCGGCGGCTGACGTATCCATACACCCAGACCCTGATTTCTGATTTCCGACTCAGTGCAAAAAGACACTGGTTGCGTGTGTGTGTTCAAAAGTTATCTTTAAGTCAGCTCAACTTGGTCAGCTCACCAGAAATAAACTTTTGATTGCGTCGCATCTTTTTCATTCAGGATGCATCCCCGTGGATGACTAGTTAGTGCCCTGAGAGTTGTTCGCACAGATATCCCATAGAGCGATGAGGCCTCGGTGCAGTGCCCTTTTATAGAAGAGGCATCAGCGATACCACTCCCCGTTGTGCCACCAATGCCACTATCTCGAGCAGCATACGATGCACGCCGCTTGAGCTCGTTGCACGAGTTCCAGCGCCAGAGGCCACCCATACTCAGGGGAGAGACGGACCTACAGGCAGCTGACGATTGGATGGAGGTTGTGGTGTGAGTCTTTAGACTGGTAGGGACACCAGTTGACTTCATGGTGATTCTTGCTACCAGCATCCTACAGGAAGCATCTGGCATATGTTGGAGACTTATTCTCTTGATGCATGATGAGGAGACACTTATCTGGGAAGACTTTGAGATCCTGTTTCGGGTGGAGTTTGTCCCAACCACCCTACATCCGTTGTAGATACCGGAGCTACAACATCTGTAGTAGTGTAGCATGACAGTGGCACAGTACTCAGCGAGGATCAACGATCCATCATGCTACTCCATATATATGGTACGAGACCCATTCATCAGGGAATGAACCTTTGACTAGTGGCTCAAGCGGGAGATCAAATCTCCGATGATGTCACTCAGCATCCTGAAACAGGAGGGGGTGCTATGAAGATCCCTCCTATTGGTGAGATTCCTTGATGAGTAGACTACTCCTGCGAGACCCACCAATTGTCAACATGCAGCTTGTAGTAGAAAGATGATGCAGAGGTCCAAGAGGAACATACCTACAGGTAGACTACCGCACGACTCTGGATCGGTTGTGTGGGGCACCCGAAGTAGAGACTGACCTGCCAGTAACGGGTAGTGTTACCCATGCAGCCGATAGGGTTACAAGGCTCATGACTGTCCGACCCACTGTTTGGAGGATCAATAGATGGACGAAGCACTGCCCATGAAGAGGTAAAGATTCCATCGATGTGGTTCACAAGGAGAAGATGGATGTGGCAGAGGAGCTGGCCATGTAGCTGGAGGTGGACGACATTTCAAGGTGTTACTGCTACCACCAGCAGGAGGTCAACCCCAACCGTAGGGAGGAGGTGGGCAAGGGAGAGATCAGCTCCAGGAAGCTGAGGCCTATGATCACGACACTATAGAGATGATTCAAGGTATGATATTTTTCTACTCCACCATAGCTACAGTTCTTATAGACATAGGTGCCAGTCACTCGTTCATTGCCACTTCCCTCGTTTGGAGCTCGGAGATTCTGCCGGAGTCATTGGCTTGATCCGTGCGGCTAGAGACTCATATGGGAGAAGCCTCAATGATTACGCACTGGTGCTGGCAGTGTGATATTACTCTAGGAGGTGAGATCTTCGACTAGGATATTCTCGTAGCGGTGTCAAGGCCTTATGACATCCTCTAGGGAATGGCCTAGTTATCTATAGTCCATGCTCAGATCGACTGTATTAGGCTCAAAGGGAGGTGTGTTCTCTTGGATGGGACCAGGTTCACCTTCACCGGTGAGAAGGGAGCCTTTGTAGTGCTGGATGGACTTACTCAGAGGAGGGTGCAGCCGATTACTAATCAGTAGGCCTGCCTTACCCTGAGAGTAGTTGATGTGTAGTGTCCGAGTTATCCTATAGTGGTGACCAGAACGTAGATGTTTTCACTAACGATGTTCCAGGACTACCTCATCATTGAGTGGTGGAATTTTACATTGACATGTACCCTGGGACGACACTGATATCTACACCAGCATATCATATGGCTCATGCTGATCTTTGTGAGCTGTGGGTACAACAAGTGGACTTGTAGGGGAAGGGATTCATCCGGCCTAGTGTTTCTCCCGGGGCAGCCCCGATTCTATTCACTAAGAAGGAAGATGGGATCTTAATACTTTGTGACAACTACCATCACCTTAACCAGGTGACCATGAAGAACAAGTAACCACTTCTGAGGATTGACGGCCTATTTGATCAGATGAAGCGAGAACATTGGTTCTCCAAGATAGTCCTTAGATCAGGCTATCACAAACTCAGTGTTTGAGATGGGGATGTGAAGAAGACGGCCTTCAGGTGTCAGTATGACCACTAGGAGTTCTTGGTTATTCCCTTCAGTGTAACAAACACTCAAGTGGTGTTTATGGGAATCATAAGTAGGATCTTCTAGACATACCTTGATCTCTTTGTCGCAATCTTCATCGAAGACATTCTGATCTACTCAACTACTGAGGAGGAGCATGCCTACCATTTGCAGGCAGTACTGGACAAACTCTGAGAGAACTAGCTTTATGGTAAGCTCTCTAAGTTCTAGTTTTGGATCCGAGGGGTTAACTTTTTGGGTCATGTCATCTCGGAGGATGGAGTTGTAGTGGATCCAGCAAAGATTGAGGCTGTACTTTCTTGGAAGCCACCGCGGAGTGTGACGGTGGTACAGAGTTTCCTCGGTTTGGATGGCTACTACCAGATATTCTTTTCGGACATCTCTAGAGTTGTAACACCACTATCAGCCTTGATGATGAAGGGGAAACCCTTTGTGTGCTCAGAGAGATATCAGCAGATCATTCAAGAGATGAAGAAGAGGCTAACTAGTGCCCCCCATCTTCAGGATTCCATAGGAAGGCGTAGGGTACATAGTCTACTGCGAAACATCATGGACCAGACTCTGGTGTGTCCTGATGAAAGAGAGAGCAGTGATCGCGTATGGTTCACAAAATCTGAGACAGAATGAGATGAACTACTCTACCCATGACCTGGAGTTAGCACGAGTGGTATTCTCCTTGAAGATGTGGTGACACTATCTGATGGACGAACGTTTTACTCTGTAATCTGATCACAAGAGTCTCATATATATCTTCTCTCATAAGGACCTAAACATGAGACAAAGGTGTTGGTTTGATATCCTCCAGGACTATGACATCGTGATTGTCTATACTCCAGGGAAGGGGAACATTGTTGTAGATTCACTCAGCAGGAGAACTGGTATACAACTTCTAGGCGCGGCGACAGAGAAGCTGACTGCCTTATAGATATCCTTTGTAGATATAGATAGAGAAACCTTTCTATAGTCTCATACAGTCACTCCCACACTTCATCAACGACTTAGAGAGGCACAACATGGGGACACTGACTGCGAGACAGGACATGCTCTGATATACACAGGTCATGCACCTGATGCATTTTTTGAAGATGGGGAGGACATCATCCTCTTCAGAGGACGTACTATGGTACATGTGTCACTTCATGAGGAAGTTTTGAGGGAGTTACACACATCCCCTATAATGGTACAACCAGGAGTGTAGAAGATGTACCAGGACCTTCGAAGATAGCATTGGTGGCCAGGTATGAAGAAAGAAGTAGTAGAGTTTGTCTCTCGATGCCTCGCTTGTCAGCAAGGGAAGGCGGAGTACCAGGTACCAGACGGCTTGGTTCAGCCTTTAGAGGTCCCAGAGTGGAAGTGAAATGGGATATCCATGGACTTCGTGATGGTTCTTCCACGTACGTCCAGGGTACATGACACTATTTGGGTGATCATCGACCGACTTACCAAGTCGGCCCACTTCGTTCCGATTAGAGAGTAGGATTCAGTTGAGAGATTGGGATGCCTCTACGTGTAGGAGAGTATGTGGCTACATGGAGTTCCTTATTCTATTGTCTCCTACCATGATGCAAATTTTACTTCCAAGCTATGAAAGGGGTTACAGGAGGCTTTCGGGTCACAGCTTCATCTAAGAACCACCTTCTACCCTCAAACGGATGGTCAGACTGAGCGGACCATTCAGACCCTTGAGGACATGTTTCATGCTTGTTTCCTCGACTTTTGACGTAGATGGTAGGGTCACTTACCTTTGGTGAGTTTTTCCTACAACAAAATCTATCACTCCACCACCAGGATGTCACCTTTTGAGGCCTTGTATGGTCGACCTTACAGATCGCCACTGTGCTGGACAGACCTTGGGGAGTTAGCACTAGTGGGACCAGAGATGGTACGGGCTACCACCAAGAAGGTTCATATTATCCAGGAGCAGATGAAGACTCCACAGAGCATGCAGAAGTCATATGTTGAGAGGAGACGGTGACCTCTGCAGTTCGAGGGTGGCGACCACGTCTGTCTACGGGTCTCACCCTGACGAGGTTTATGGAGATTTGGCCAAGGCGGAAAGTTATCTCTGCGATTCATCGGAGCATTCCAAGTCCTCAATAGAGTAGGAAAGGTGGTTATATCCTGCCTCTTCTACCTCAGTTTCATAGGGTACACGACGTATTCCACGTATCTCAGTTGACGAGATACGTGCACGACCCTTCTCACATCATTGACCATGGCGAACTGGATGTCGAAGATGGGGCGAACTCCACAGAGGTTTCAGTGGAGAATGAGGATCGAAAAGAGTGGGTCCTAAGTGGACGGTCGATACCACTACTGCACATACGCTGGCAGTATAGGAACTCCAGGAGAGAACATGGGAGCAGGAGGCTCAGATGCATGCTCAGTACCCTATCTTATTTTCATAGATCGAGTTGTAGATTATGTGGATGTGATGCAGAGAGGTGTGGAGAATGTAAAGACCCATAAATCCCACAGAATGTTTTTTAATACATGTAAAGTTTCATAGTCCGTGAATTTTGACGGCTCACGATTCCGAGGTCCGGTGTGCCCTGAATCAATTTCTGAAGTTTTGTATGGGTATGTTCAGTAAATGTATGAGCTGGTTTTTTATACCATTTGAACCGGTGTTCGGAATTGAAATCTCAGGGGCCCATTGAACTCGCAGCTCTGGTATTCACTTAATGATACTTTCACCTCGACCGAAGTTGGTCGAGAATAGAAGTTAGTTTTTCAGTTTTCATAATAATAATAAAATAATATGGGCTACACCTTATTTTATTTGAGCCTCCATGTGAGTGTTGGTGGTTAAAACCTCCCCGTGGGAGTTGGAGGTGGGTCGTCCACACCTTAACCTCCCATGAGAGGTTATGGTGGTGGGGCCCACCCGAGCGTAACCTCCCGCGAGAGGTTACAACGTGGGGACAACATGGGGCTAAACCCCCTATTGACAGAGGAGTGTAAAACCTCTCAACTCTCCCTCATTAATGGGAGAGAACATCTTCACCTCCCCTAATTAATTCTTTGTGCCATTTCTCGTCGATTAATTAAGGGGAGCCATGTAATTATTTCTCCATTTTTTAATTTTGTGCCAACACTGAAAATAATAGATCTATTATTATTTTTCGGTTGGCATTGTTCATTACGGTGGAATCCTTGGGTGTTTTGAGGAGAGGATTATTGGGAGAAGGACCGAAAGAAGAACCCTCAGCAATGTTAAACGAAGAACGATAGTGGTCCCCTTAGATATTCTTCCCTGAACACCTACCGACGTGGAACCACTTCCACAACTATCGTGCGAATTCAGGAGTGGAAGAGTAAGGCAGACGCGACGACCGGCGATTAAAGGTAGGTGGGTTGTTAGATGTTGATGTTATTCATTTTCTATATTCTTCAACGGTTGGAAAGGAATTGTTTGGGTGTGAGTGGTTATTCATATTTTTTCTTGATGAGCCAATTGATACCACCCTAAACACGGAGGATGCGGGCCAAACCAACATGGACCAACCCCTCCGATGTTCTTGTTTGAGATGATCCTTAGCATGGTGACGAAGCAACTGGAGGGAGAAGGCGGCAACGAAAAAGGATGTGCTTCTCGCGGCCTCTACAACTCGCGCTTCCCTCGTGCCGCTCTGGCCTAACCGGCCACAATCGAGCCGGCCTCCGTGTGTCCCCCGCACCTTGCTGCACTACCGACCCACACTAGCCAGCGGTGCGCCGAACAGGCCTGCCCGGCCGCCTCCTGGCCATTGGCGCGCCTGACCGCGCCCTTCCCGGTGCCCTCTCGGCCACCTAACAGCCAACCAGGCACCCTCCCTTTAGAGTTCTGACCTTCTCGGAACCCTCTGGGCCACCTACTGGCCTGCCCGATGCCCTCCCGGCCGCCCATCTGGCTGGACCACGTCGCATCCCAGCCTAGCCGACCGCCCCGCCGCCTGGCCTGCCTCGGCCACCACCCCCGGCCTGCCCAGCCACCCCGGTGGCCTACCCAGGCTGCATCCCGGTTCCTGGACGAACCATCTGAGCTGCACCGGCTTCCCAAGTCGTCCCACGGCCTCCCTCATGGTACCGCTATCCGAACCGGCTTGATTGCTCAGACCGCGCTGCTCGAATCACACCCTCTGGGCCGAGCTGTGCCTCTCACAATGACCTCCAGGCCTAACTTCCCATGCGGCCTACTGGGCTGAGCCCAACAAGTCTAACTGGGTCGACCCAGACCAGGTCGCCTCAGACTAAGACGATCCTAGTCAGTCTGACTGGGTCGGACCGGTCCTTGGGCCACTATCGGCCTTTAATTTCATTGGGGATATCTTTTGCACCAGATGAACATTTTACGAACCGTTAACGGCACTGGTTTTCCAGGAGCACAATGATCCCTTTGAGTATACCCCACTGGAGTTTGGAGTAATGTTGAGATATGGTCAGGATGGATCGTATTCTAATCCAACCATGCCCTTGGGACTAAAAAGTCTATAACTCATAGATCAGGCCTCGGATTGGCGCGCCATCTGTTGCATTGAGACCCCTATGACGAGGCGAACCTTTGAGATACTTCTACATGGGACTTTGAGACAATTTGAGTATTGACCAGTAGCTTGTGGAGAGGATCTTCCAGAGACGAGCATGCATTTGTGTGGGAACCTAGTAGCGGGCTGAGACTTGAGGACTACTGATTGAGAGACTCGGAGTGACTCGTATGGCCAAGTGGGGAGTGCTTGGTTGTGGAAGAAGACCCACGATGGATGAGCGCCTGATTTTGGTGGCAGACCCGTGGTACTTGACAGGAAAAGTACATATGCCGGTTTTGAGGGGAAGCACCTGGTTTTGGCAGTATACCTATGGTGGGGAGTGCCTCTGTGTGACACAGTAGACCCAGAGTACTCGACAAGAGGAGTTCCTAAGCAATACAAGGTTAGTGGGAAGTGCCTGGTTGTGGTGGCTGGCCCACTGTACTTGATAGAGGAGCAGTTCTCCAACAGCCGAGGGTCAGAAATGTTACTACCCCTATAATAAAATTCATGGTTGAGCTGAGTCTGTAACATTGTGTTTTCCTCATTATTGAGATGGATTACATGATAACATAGGTATATGTTTGGGAATATTCCTAAGTGAGGTTATATTTTGAATTCATACATTTTGGTTTATACTTGTTGGATTTTATGACACCTTGAGGGTATCGGGGTCCCTACAGAGTATCATTATACTCACCTCTTCACGGACAATGCCCGCACCTTGTTCTGTTGGTTATAGATGACATACATCGCTGACTATGGCTAAGTGGATCATAACTGGATAGTACCCGGAGGTGGACCCCACGATGTGATAGTACACAGAGGTGACAGACGAATGTGGAGTGATGTGGAGGCTTTCTATACATACCCTTCTAGTAGGATTTCCCTGTGGATGATCTATGAGCTATTTTCCCTATTTCTAGTACTTTTACTTTCTGTTTCCTTGTACTTTATAGTTGGGCTTGTATTTCTAGCCCCTTTACATTACAGCACACCTTTGTACACAGTTTTACTTAGTTTTTTGCTTCTATCATGTACTCTATTTGTGTGTGATTATAGTTTATAAAGTCAATTCCTTCCCATCTTAGAGATTTACGCCTTTGGTTCTAGTCGCCAGCCCCTGGCCTATGGAAGGCTGGCTAGGGGTAGTCACGACACAGGTCCCTAGGATAGGTCGTGACATTATTGACAATTATTAATACATATATATAGGATATATATGATATTTAAATCATGAATAATATTCCTGAGATAATATATGTATTACTATATGGATGATTTGTATCAAAACACTTTCATTTTTTACTCGAATATCGAACATCAAAAAAATGTCTGACATTAACTCAAACAATTAACTAATTGAAAAAATATGGTAATAAATGATATAAAATGAATAATAAAATTAAAAAGGTTCAAAAAATCTATAATTTCACCTAATTTTATTATTTTTGAAATTAAATAATGAATGAGACAAGTTAGATTCAAGGTAAGGGATATTATAAACTCAATTTCCACTCATTGGGTTTTAGGAATTCTTCGTTTATTATATTAAAACAAGATTATCTCTAGAATAAATGTTTATTAATTTATTTTGTAATTTACACTTTCCGTTGTTTGGATATACTATTTCTATAAGGCCCCAACCCTAAAACTTACTTAATCTTGAGTTATTACAAGATTACACATTGAGGATCTTTTCAGGTTTAGAGTATTAGAGAATTAGATCATAAAACATGCATTACATTCCACATTTAAACAAAGTGGTTACATAAAAGATAGTATTCATTTTTCACATCAATGGAAACATATTTAAAATAAAACATGGATTCTTTCTTGACACTTCCTTGACACTATCATCATATCAGGTACCCTTCCCTTGACCTGTGAAAAACATTTCAAAAACTTGGGATGAGCATAAAAATCTCAGTAAGGGATATAAAAATATGGAAAGGAATCATGAGTACATGTATACATAAGAATGAAATCACACTTTACCCATAAAACATAAGTAATTTAACATACCTCATAAAATCATGAATAAATCATAGAAATCATAAGACATAAAAGGTAACTTGAGGCATTAATAACATTATTACGTAGGGAGTAACCCTCTTGGTTACATTTGGAATACCCACCACAGTATATTCCCTAAATCTCTTAGGAGATACCTTAACGTTTCACTCCTTCGCGTTACCCAATGCATTGGAGAGCTATATCGGGCTCACCCGCCCTTAGTTTATCACGGAACCACCCGTGTTCATAATAATGCCCAAGAACCATAACATAATCATATCACATAAAACATACATAAAAGAAACATAATATTTTAAAATTTCAATCACAAGATATCAATAAAACACATTGATATAATAAAAACATTATGAAAACCATTTTCAATACCAAAATAAAAGAAAAGTAAAACAGGGTATTTAATTTTCTTTTAAAAAATGGTATGGCTTGTAGAGGAAGCCGAAACTCAAATAATGGTCACGGCGGTGGAGAAGTCGTTGTTACCGCATACGTACGACAAAAACATTCCCTTTTGTCGTTTAGTAAATGCTTCATATAAAAAAGATTCCTTTTTAATAAACGTAAAAGTCAAAGGGGTTTATAAACCGTATAAAATAAGATTGTGTATAAAACAAAATATGCCTCAATGAAAGGAGATTGAGACGTAGTCCCATACTAAGACGATATCCTTGGGTTAAAGATAAATCAATTACATAATTATGTGTGACAAAATAATACACCAAATATAAGTGGATATTAAGTGTAAAACAATCATAGGTTATTCACACATATTCATAGAACAACATATTCAAGGAGTACAAGCTTATCCCAAATAATCAAAATTGGGTTAATAAGTTCCCTTGCAAAAATTTGACAGCCTAACGGCGTCACTACAAAATTCATAAAATGAGTTGATGAGAGATAAAAAGGGTATCTCATCATTTGGACATAAAATTTAAACCACTAAGGATATTTAATAACATATCCCAACATAATTTAATGTGAATTAAAAGACATAACAAAATAAGTCTTTTAAAAAGAGGAGAGTGAAAGGTTCCCTTACAGACATGGGTATCTTTCGAAACATACACCCCGTGAAAGAAGGACAACACAACATTGATGTATGAAAGTATATTACACAATGAGTAAAATAATGGGCAGTACATACACCACTCAATGTAAATTGTGGAAAATGTAGCATAAATCTCATAGGAATAAAAGTGAGATGAAAAATCCCTTACGAAAACTCGGCAGCCTAACAGCGCCACTTAAAACATCCAAAAATGGATTGATGAGATCAAATAGGGTCTCTCATCATATTACAATAAAATGTACAGCAAGAGGAACATAAAATAACATCCCCCATCATAACAAAGAGGAGATTAAAAAAGTGACATAAAGGAGAGTACTTAAAAAGAAAGAGAGAGGTTAGATCTCTTACGAAAATTTGGCAGCCTAACAGCGCCACTCAAAACTTCCAAAATGGATTGATGAGAGAGAATAGGGTCTATCATCATATGAACTGCAAAATTACAGTAAGAGTAATATAAAAGAACATCCCAATCATAAGAAAGATGATCTTAAAAGGAATGTCATAAAAGAGTGTACTTAAAAAGAAAGAGAGGGGTGGGATCCCTTACCTCGGGTCCGACTTGACTCGATCGTTCTTTAACATCCTAAATAATAAACATGAGTTAATTTATACTTTCTTAAGAACCTTTTTCAAGTTAATTATTCCATTTATATCACTTATTTCCATGTTATAAACATTATGTAATCATTTAAGTTATTAATGTTTGTTTTGTCGATATTTGGTTCTTAAGTCGAAAGTGGACTTCTTACAATTATATGTTGTTCGTGTGGTCAAAGGTTCATTATATCCAGAATGATATTAATAAGTTGGATGTCAAATATATCATATATATCCAGAATATACATGTATTTATAATATTACATAATCATTTAGAGGTAAGAAATTTAATGCACCGTTCATGGAGACGGTAAGCCGTACATACGCATGAACGCTACTTTCATTTCTATGTCATATTAATGGAATTAAAACTAAATGATGGGTATGTATATTTTAATTCTAGAATTATATTCATATTTTATATGTAACATTCATCATATATAATAACTTTAAATACATCCTTTATACATCCCACATATGGCATTAACGAATCAAATCACTTTGAGGGGGCGGTAGTCTGCACTTCCTAAAATGAAATTATCGTGTTTAAGCACAATGGAAACCATAAAGGTATGACACAAAAGAAAAATACAGAAGCTTAAGTAAAACATAAACATATTATATATCATATATAAATATAGTGACATCTTAATAGCCACCTTTGAAGGTGTTATATGAGTGTTGAACAATCATCATTTCGTGAGGCAGAAATTCGCCATCCACAGAAACAGTATGTTCTTTAACCATTATATGTAGGTGTGTGTAATTGTAGCTCGAGTGATTCTTATAAAATAATCCTAGTATATTGAAGATACTGGAGTTTTTACAAAAGAAATGAATAAAAAAGAGTTTAGGGGGTTGGAGAAGCAAAATAATACAAAAGGACTCAAGTGAAGACATTATCTTAAAATCGGGTAACTCTCTTTGGTTTGAGCTCAAAGGCTTCCTTGGGAAGACTTCTGCCCAAAGTGATGATTCTAAGAGTTATAGAGGGATGTGTAGAGATTCAATGTTCAGGGGTTGGCCGAGACAAAGGCTTTGGAAGTGTGGGTAAGGAGGTAGAGGTGGGGGCCTTTTATAAGAGGAGAGGAGGGGCACTCTTGGAAAGTAAAGAAATGTTACTTTATTTGAAAATGATTTTCAGATTTAAAAGGTCCCACATTGATATAATTCAAGGCCAACGTGAGAAGGTTTCTAAATCCACCAATCCAATAGGTTTTGGACATGTGTAGGTTTTATATTTTACATTATCTTTTCATTTTATTTAAATCCTTTATTAATGAGGTAATCGCTGCATCATTATGATGTCATAAATAATTTTATTTATTTAATTTCTAAAAATTATAAAACAAATATCATGATGTATTAAATCTTTTTATCTTTCCAATGAATATTTATAGTAAAAAATATGACTTTTATAACCCCATATAAAAATTGTTTTAGTGAAACACATCATGCTTGTGACATTTTTATTTTAACATTAAATAAAAAGTTATTTATGTCATTTTCCTACCAAAGTGGCTCCATGGGGTCACCAAGTTGATCCATGTATTGTATTGGTCTGAGATGACACATCCAATGAGGTTAGGACAAGTTTCTAGGTCATTTCATATTATTAAAACATTATTTTTACCTTAAACTACACTAATTACCTCTAATCGCGATTAAAAACTTCAAAATTACTATTCACCAAAAAATTATTTTAATTACATTTAACCACATTTTACTTCTTAATTTCAACCATGTATGTCGGATTTTTGAAATTCAAAACACAGAGGTTGAAAAATTTCATTTAAACGGAAAATCATTTTTTATAAGTACCACTTAGTGGTTTCACTATTCATCAAAAATTGAAGTTCATCAGAAAAATACCAAAACTTCACCCTATGCTATATTTGATATTCAAAATTCAAAAATGAAGTCTATTTTACAAAATTCAAAACATATAAGTTTCATTAATTAATTCCCACTGTCAAAACAAATAGCGTGTTTTTAAGAAACAATAAGTATCAAAAGATTGACTCTAGTTTAAGTCCAATTTCAAGATGAAATTAATTCCAACAACCACTATTAGATTAAATGGTAAAAATATATTCTAATTGAACTTTAAAACCAATTAAAAAGATAATATAATCATATAAATAAATTAGACTAGAAAGAGGTTTTGAATTAAAATACAACATTTTTCACTGTTCATTAAAAAATGAGCTTTATCGGAAAAATACCAAAAATTTACACAATGTAAATTTTGATGTCCTGATTCTAAAGAAGAATTTTATTTTGTCAATTATAACACATAAAATTGTCAAAAAGTGGATTTAAAAGAGGTTCGCCATCAAAAGGCGGTTAATCGACCTTCTAAAGAACATTAGAATGTTTACGTTTAAAAATTGAATTCATCCACATTTTTAATCCTCTAAAATTTATTGTAAAAAGATAAAATATTTGAAAAAAATATATAATCATTTTGTAGTTAGTTCTGTTCATTCTCGCCATTACAACGGCTAGGCGTTAACTACCATTTAAAATAATATTATCTTATTATTAGAGTGCAACGTAAGATTCCCAAGAAACTCGTTGTTGCGTATTGGGTACGCCATCGAGCAAAGTGTTTCCTTTAAAACATTATTTTTTCCACAAATAGGGATAAATATAAAAATTTCATATTCTTTATTTACCTGGGGTGTTACATCCTTCCCCCTTATGGGAATTGCGTCCTCGCAATTTTTAAAATTGGGCTTGGAAACTTCGTTGAGAATCCCACATCAGAACAAGAATCAGTAAAACTATCACTTTAAAATAAAGAAAGAGAATTACACAGGTCACCCGAGTTAACTCATACTAGGATTCCATGTAGGAAAACATGGACATGGAAGAAAAAAAGGGTCATGTTCTGATATAGAGTGATAGTAAACATATCTAGGAGAAAGTTAACCATAAGAATATCACAAACATGTGTTGGGTTAAACGGTATTTGATTCCCCAGTAGGAAATGTTAATAGACAACATTTTTGTTTTTTTTATTGAGGAATTTATTCATAAGGAAACATAATTACTTATCATATTGACTTTCAACGTTTATTAGATTTCTTACACAAACTCATATTTTCTCTAAAAGACGAGTATTTAAGAAGACTTGTTCCCTATAATCAACCTCTAGAGAATCACCTAATCCAAAAAAGAGAACTATATACTTCCCATGTCTTTAGACTTTAACCAAAACCAAAACCAAAATGGTTAGTACAAGATCAGATAATCCAGAAAAGGATAACCCTTTATAAAAAGAAAATCTATTCATAATCTATAAAATTTGTCCAACAAAACCCAAAGTTCAACGAGGACCATTTGATAAACAATTTTTCCATAAAATTATTCAAAGTAAACCAAACTAAGATTGAAACCCAAATATTTGAAGGATTTAGTCACATAGTCTTCCAAGGTGTAAATTAACTTTTATCTCCAAATAACATCAGTTGCTCTTAAATTCTCATATTGAAAAGTAATTAACCTAATAACATATCCTCGATGATAGGTTAATAATTTCCATAGATTACCCAAAATAAACATACTATTGGTTCCTAAAATCATCTAACTAAAAATAAATAGTAAAACTAACCCGGGACTTCATGTAGTCCAGTGGTAGGCAATAAATACCAGTCGCACTTTGGTTGCGGGTTCGATTCCCACAGTTTTGTCCGACGCGATGGGTTGTCACACGGTCTGCGTGTTTTCCTTTTTCCAAAACTATATAATTCTTAAAACATTCCACAAAATGAGATAAAATCTTCAAAAATAATCATAACATATTTTAACCTCAAGTTTATCTCATGCCTTTAATAACATATAATAACCCATAATTACCTCAAAAGTAAGGATCATATAAACTCTAATGGTTACCTTTATAATTATAACCTGAACTTCCACATAGATTGGTCATCTCGTACATGATGCATTACAGATCATACCAAGGTTCATGTGATTGATCATGACTCCTGGATAGTTGGTTTAGAACAACCACGAGTTTCCTCATTGAATCCCCCATTTTATCTAGTATCTTAATCATAGAACCACCATAGATTCCTTCAAACCTGTTATCTCTATGGTGCCTGCTAGATCCATCCATTCACTAAAAACAGAAATGTCAGTGTGAGTATATCAACAAAACCATCATGTTCTAATGAGGAAGGTAAACACTAAGATATACTTACTCATTCACTTTATCTAAAACTAGGACTCTTTCTGAAATCCTAACCATTATGGTAATATCACTTATGCTTAGAGAATACCCTAACCTCTAAAGATATCTAAACCGACCTCTGATACCAACTATAAGGACCCAAACCTAAACCTTACATAATCTTGAGTTATTATAAGATTACACATAGAGGATCTTTTCAGGTTTAGAGTTTTAGAGAATTAGATCAAAAAACATGCATTACATTCCACATTTAAACAAAGTGGTTACATAAAAGATAGTATTCACTTTTCACATCAACGGAAACATATTTAAAATAAAACATGGATTCTTTCCTGACACTTCCTTGACACTATCATCATATCATTTACCCTTCCCTTGACCATTGAAAAACATTTCAAAAACTTGGGATAAGCATAAAAAGCTCAGTAAGGGATATAAAAATATGGAAAGGAAACATGAGTACATGTATACATAAGAATGAAATCATACTTTACCCATAAAACATAAGCACTTTAACATACCTCATAAAATCATGAATAAATCATATAAAAAATAAGACATAAAAGGTAACTTGAGGCATTCATAACATTCTTACGTAGGGAGTAACCCTCTTGGTTACGTTTGGAATACCCACCACAGTATATTCCCTAAATCTCTTCGGAGAAACCTTAAATTTTCACTCCTTCACGTTACCCAATGCATTGGAGAGCTATATCAAGCTCACCCGCCCTTAGTTTATCACGGAACCACCCGTCTTCATAATAATTCCCAAGAACCATAACATAATCGTATCACAAAAAACATACATAAAGGAAACATAACATTTCCACATTTCAATAACAAGATATCAATAAAACACATTGATATAATAAAAACATTATGAAAACCATTTTCAATACCAAAATAAATGAAAAGTAAAACAGGGTATTTATTTTTCTTTTAAAAAAACGGTATGACTTGTAGAGGAAGCCGAAACTCAAATAATGGTCATGACGGCGGAGAAGTCATTGTCGCCGCATACGTACGACAAAAACATTCCCTTTAGTCGTTTAGTAAATGCTTCATATAAAAAAGATTCCTTTTGAATAAACATAAAAGTCAAAGGGGTTTATACACCATATAAAAGAAGGTTGTGTATAAAACAAAATATGCCTCAATGAAAGGATATTGAGACGAAGTCCCATACAAAGATGGTATCCTTGGATTAAAGATAAATCAATTACATAATTATGTGTGAAAAACTACTACACCAAATATAAGTGGATATTAAGTGTAAAACAATCAGAGGTTATTCACACATATTCATAGAACGACATATTCAAGGAGTACAAGATTATCCCAAATAATCAAAATTGGGTTAAGAAGTTCCCTTGCAAAAATTTGACAGCCTAACGGCGCCACTACAAAATTTATAAAATGAGTTGATGAGAGATAAAAAGGGAATCTCATCACTTGGACATAAAATTTAAACCACTAATTATATTGAATAAAATATCCCAACATAATGTTATGTGAATTAAAAGACATAACAAAATAATTCTTTTAAAAAGAGGAGGGTGAAAGGTTCCCTTACCGACATGGGTATCTTTCGAAACATACACCCCGTGAAAGAAGGAAAATACAACATTGATGTAAATACTCATAAATGAAAGTATATTAAACAATGAGTAAAATAATGGGCAGTACATACACTAATCAAAGGAAATTGTGGAAAATGTAGCATAAATTTCATGGGAATAAAAGTGAGCTGAAAAATCCCTTACGAAAACTAGACAGCCTAACGACGCCACTTAAAACTTCAAAAAATGGATTGATGAGATCAAATAGGTTATCTCATCATATTACAATAAAATTTATAGCAAGAGGAATATAAAATAACATCCCCTATCATAACAAATAGGAGCTTAAATGAAGTGACATAAAGGAGATTACTTAAAAAGAAAGAGAGAGGTTAGATCTCTTACGAAAATTTGGCAGCCTAACGGCACCACTCAAAACATCCAAAATGGATTGATGAGAGAGAATAGAGTCTCTAATCATATGAACATAAAAATTATAGTAAGAGTAATATAAAAGAACATCCCAATAATAATAAAGATGATCTTAAAAGGAATGACATAAAAGAGTGTACTTAAAAAGAAAGAGAGGGGTGGGATCCCTTACCCCGGGTCCGACTTGACTCGATCGTTCTTTAACGTCCTGAATAATAAACTTGAGTTAATTTCTACTTTCTTAAGAACCTTTTTCAAGTTAATTATTCCTTTTATATCACTTATTGCCATGTTATAAAGATTATGTAATTATTTGTGTTAATAATGTTTATTTTTTCGATATTTGGTTCTTAAGTCGAAAGTGGACTTCTTACAGTAACATGTTGTTCGTGTGGTCAAAGGTTCATTATATCCAGAATGATATTCATGATTTTGATATCATATATATCATATATATCCAGAATATACATGTATTTATAATATTACATAATCATTTAGAGGTATGAAATGAAATGCACCGTTCATGGAGACGGTAAGTCGTACGTACGCATGAACGCTACTTTCATTTCTATGTCATATTAATGGAATTAAAACTGAATGATAGGTATGTATATTTTAATTATAGAATTATATTAATCATTTATTTGTAACATACATCATATATAATAACTTTAAATACATCCTTTATACATCCCACATATTGCATTAACGAATCAAATCACTTTGATGGGGCGGTAGTCCGCACTTCCTAAAATGAAATTATCGTGTTTACCCACAATGGAAACCATAAAGGTATGAAACAGAAGAAAAAATACAGAAGCATAAGTAAAAAATAAACATATTATATATAATATATAAATATAGTGACATCTTAATGGCCACCTTTGATGGTGTTATATGAGTGTTGAACAATCATTGTTTCGTGAGGAAGAAATTCTCCATCCACAGAAACAGTATGTTATTCAACCATTAGATGTAGGTGTGTGTAAGTGTAGCTCTAATTCATATTATAAAAAATCCTAGTATATTGACTATACTAGAGTTGTTACAAAATAAATTAATAAAAAGTGTTTAGGGGGTTGGAGAAGTAAAATAATACAAAAGGACTCAAGTGAAGACATTACCTTAAAATCAGGTAACTCTCTTTGGTTTGAGCTCAAAGGCTTACTTGGGAAGAGTTCTGCCCAAATTGAGGATTTTAAGAGTTATATATGGATGTGGAGAGAGAAAATGGGCAGGTGTTGGCCAAGACAATGGCTTTGGAAGTGTGGTTTAGGAGGTAGAGGTGGGGGCCTTTTATAAGAGGAGAGGAGGGGCACTCTTGGAAAGTAAAGAAATGTTACATTATTTGAAAATGATTTTCGGATTTAAAAGGTCCCACATTGATATAATTCGAGGATAATGTGATAAGGTTTCGAAATACACCAATCCAATAGGTTTTGGACATGTGTAGGTCATATATTTTACATTATCGTTTCATTTTATTTAAATCCTTTATTAATGAGGTAATCGCTGCATCATTATGATGTCATAAATAATTTTATTTATTTAATGTCTAAAAATTATAAAAAAACTATCATGATGTAGGAAATCCTTTTATATTTCCAATGAATATTTATAGTAAAAAATATGACATGTATAACCCCATTTAAAAATTGTTTTAGTGAAACATCTCATGCTTGTGACATTTTTATTTTAACTTTAAATAAAAAGTTATTTATGTCATTTTCCTACCAAAGTGGCTCCATGGGGTCCCGAAGTTGACCCATGGATTGTCTTGGTCGGCCAGGACACATCCAACGAGGGTAGGACATGTGTCCTGGTCATTTCATATTATTAAAACATTATTTTTACCTTAAACTACACTAATTACCTCTAATCGCGATTAAAAACAAAAAAGTTACTATTCACCAAAAAATTATTTTAATACCATTGAACCATATTTTACTTCTTAATGAAAACCATGTATGTCAGATTTTTGAAATTCAAAACACAGAGGTGGAAAATTTTCATTTAAACGGAAAATCAGTTTTTTTAAGTACCACTTAGTGGTTTCACTATTCATCAAAAATTGATGTTCTTCAGAAAAATACCAAAACATCAACCTAATCTATATTTGATATTACAAATTCAAAAATGAAGTCTATTTAAAAAAATTAAAAACATATAAGTTGAATTAATTAATTTAATAATTAATTACTGCTGTTAAAACAAATAGCGTGTTTTTAAGAAACAATAAGTATCAAAAGATTGACTCTAGTTTAAGTCTAATTTCAAGATGAAATTAATTCCAACGACCACTATTGGATTAAATGGTAAAAATATATTCTAATTTAACTTTAAAATCAATTCAAAAGATAATCTAATCATATAAATAAATTATATTAAAAAGTGATTTTGAATTAAAATACAACATTTTTCACTGTTCATTAAAAAATGAACTTTATCGGAAAAATACCAAAAAATTTACATAATGTAAATTTTGATGTCCCGATTCTAAATAAGAATTTTATTTTGTCAAATATAACACATTACATTTTCAAAAAAAGGATTTAAAAGAGGTTTTCCATCAAAAGGCGGTTAATCGACCTTCTAAAGAACATTAGAATGTTTACGTTTAAAAATTGAATTCATTCACATTTTTAATCCTCTAACATTTATTGTAAAAAGTAAAAATATTTGACAAACATATATAATCATTTTTTAGTTAGTTCTTTTCATTCCTTCTATTACAACGGCTAGGCGTTAACTACCATTTAAAATTATATTATCTTATTATTAGAGTGCAACGTAAGATTCCCAAGTAACTCGTTGTTGCGTATTGGTTACGCCATCGAGCATATCGTTCCCTTTAAAACATTATTTTTTCCACAAATAGGGATAAATATAAAAATTTCATATTCTTTATTTACCTGGGGTGTTACAGTTTCTATACATAATCAACCCATTGATAAGTTTATATGTTATTTACATGATCATTTGAGGGAAATCATAACTCAATTCCCTTTCATTTGGTTAAATATCTATATCATTAATTTTCATTTTCCATGAATATTTATGAATTACCTTTGATTTTTTTACACTGAAAATCCACTTATATTATGTGTATTTATATTTTTCACACATAATTTTTTCATTGATTTTTACTTAATCTAATCATATGCTCTTTGTAAGGGATTTCAACTCAATCTCTTTTCATCGAGGCATATCTTGATGGTGTGAACCTTATTTATACATTATGGTGTATATACATCAACTTTTGACATGTTATAACATGAATTAAAATATTATCAAAATATATAACTTTTTGTATAATGTTATCCTTTAATTATTTTTATTCATTTTTTTCTCAATGGGTAAAGGAATTTTAAAAAAATATATCATTTCTAATTTTTTATAGATTTATTTTTCTAAATCATGCTCATTTATGTCCATGTTTTAAAATTGGTTTTAAGGATTTATTTATCCATGTTTTAAAATATTAATTCTAGAATTTCATTTAAAAGTTTAAAAGTGATATGAGACACTTTGATTAAAAAATATCATTATTAAATGATAAAAATGGTTTTGGAAACAGATTGAATATTTTAATATCATGAATTGATTTCTTGTAATTGATGAGTGAAATTTTGATATTTTCAACAGTTTGTGTTACTATTAGTTAATGGTACATGGATACATGGTAGGTGGTTACGTGATAAGCCAAATACGGGTGGTCCCATGATACAACTACAGTGGGTGAGACAATGATAGCATTCCAATGAATTGGGTATCATGAAAAATTTAAACGTTAAGATTTCTCCTCTGGGATTTAGGGAATATACTATGATGGGTATTCCAAATGTTACCATGAAGGTTACTCCCAATGTTGCTATGAAATCTAGAATGTAAATATGATATGTATTCCACAAGTTAACTTTATGTCTAATGATTTTATATGATGTTTTGTAGGAATATTATGATTACATGATGTAAGCTATGTAGTTTATTTTTTATTGGTGAAAAGAATTATTTGTTGAAAATTTATTCATGGATTTTAAATATTCGTGGACTAATAGTTTTATTCTTTATAGTATACACCTTACTATGATTTTTATGCTCATCCTTTTTTTGAAAATATTTTCACATTGTATAAGAAAGTATATGAGAAATGATGAATTAAGGAATATTTTTATCAATAAGATAATTCATATTTTATTTATGAAGATTTATTGCTGTGAAAAAATTGGATATATTTGAAGTGTCTAATTTATAATTTCTGAGATGTAATGTAATTGTTATGGCCAAATTCACTAAAACGTTATACTTGAAAAGAACCTCAAGTTGAATGAAAGAAGATTCTGGATCAAAAGATAATATTATCTAAGGAATAAGACTGAGGACTTACAAAATCGTACAAGAAGACATGATCAACAAAATAAAAAAGATAAAATCAAATAAAAATTATGTTCATATGATTTATTATGGATCTACAAAATTTTCAACCTTTTCCTAATCATTTTTTTTATTTTTAGTCGATGTGTACCCATGACATAGACTATGTATTGAATTTTCATAGTCACGAACCAAAAATAAGGATAATGAAAATAGAACCGATATGCAGACTCATATTATTTATTTTCTGTTATGTCATTATTAATATTTATTTATGAATACTCTACTAAATGAATATGGTTTTCCCGTGACCCATTAAAGTCCATCACACATGATTTGATCATATTATCCAATTTATGAATTCTATTCTTTGAATTTACACATATTTTTTGTTTATATGTCATTATCATAGTCAACATGGTTTCATGGTCCTTTTTATAGACTTTATAATTCAATAGTTGAATCCATGTTCTCGGTTTGAGATAAAAGATACTATTACCCCATGAAATCTGACCAATTCTTTAGGATTTATGGTTTTATAATCATCTACCATCTCTATATCCTAAATCAAAATTATATATTCGAACATCATAGGTCAGTCAACAATCAACAAAATGGAATCATTCTACCAAAGTTACTAAGTAAGACCTATGAATAATTACATTGAAATTTTCTTACATTTTTATACATGTTTGGGAAGTGACTGTAACTTTTTGACAGGTCACCAATTTTTTAATTTAATTAATATCATGTGGGAATCCTTTTATCCTAATTTACCACTTTAATTTTCATTACTCACAATAAAAAATAGTCTTTTTTTCATATTTTTTTTGGTACCTAGGTTGATTTACCACTATAAATGATGAAAAACACAACATAATTTTTGTTAAAAAGAAAGAGGAACTATTTTTTGATCACATAAGTGAAACCTAGAATTTTAATCTTATGTAAAAAAATCAGTGGTATTGAACCCACTAAATTTTGAACATAATTCATTTCAATTACAGTATATATTTTGATCCATCATAACTTAGTCAACCTTGTAATGAATAAGTTTTTGTTAAATTAAAACCATAGACTCAAACTACTCTGCACGTTATAAGTAAATATGATTAATTACATAACATAGTTTTCCTTATTCTTTGTTCCTCTTGAACCACTTCATAATATGAATTTCTACATAATGCCACATCTACTGAATTTATATTCCTCAATTTTTTTAATAAATAAATATGAATGTTTTGAATACATTCCATCCAACAATGCACCCTTAGTTTCGAAACCCACTATGAGTAGATATTTTTCATGATTTTTTAATATATTATCATAATAAAAAAAGAAATATTATTTTAATGTTTCAAATGGCATGTACTGTTGTATCTACATCAATATCATATGTTTTATAGTTCTTCTCATATATACCCAATTTTCATGAGTCATAACTTCTAATGTGATCTCCCAGCATGAGAATATAAAAAAAAGTAATCCCATAGTATCAAATAAAATACACATCACCTGATTATATAATGATAGGGATATGTGATAAATTTATCTAATACTTCGTTAACATTAAAAAAATATTTAATAATTTAAAATAATGTCAGACCCCAACTTTTCAAAATTTTCATGGGAGAAGAAAGATGTGATAATCCATCAGATAAATCTCAATAATATTCTAAAAACCATGGAAAATAGTTTTCCTTGATGAATTCATGTGTGTTATTCCATAGAAAATATCCTAAATATTATTGGAATCTACTGATATGTCATTTCTGAAAATGACATTCCTCTTGAAATTAACAACTTGTATATAGAAATTACAATTTGATTTTATGGTAGGAAGTTAGTGAGATCTTAAACTACGTAGTATGATCCCATTGACACTTTCAAGAACATATTCTATATAAGAATATAATAATATGTTGTTAATAGATTCCCAAATGATTAAATGTAGGTATCTATAAAGGATATGATTATTCAATTCTTGGGGTACTACATGTGAATTATTTTTCCTTAATATCATGACATAGTATTCATATATTTCATAAAAACATTATGAATTTTTTCTTGGGATATCGACATTCTTGACTAGAATTTGATGATACCCTGAGTTGAGGATAGTTTTGTAGAAGCACTCGACTCCCTTCCATTGATCAGAATTGTTTTTCATTTAAGGAATAGTGTATCAATTAATCATAAGGACTTTATAAAAATTATGAAAAATTAATAATAGATTGAGTGTATAATTCCCCTACAAAAAAACAAGATTAGGGGAAGACTAAGGTGGCCTAATTAGTCTTTAAAATAAATTTATTTTGAAATCTTCTTGATAGAACTTCAATTATTATAAATAATTTGACATTATTCTATATTATGTAAGTGAATTATGATTTTATCCAAGGAGTATATTGATAAGAAATTCCACATACCTTTCATAAGGTAATTCCGTTATATTATTTAACATAAATCAAGTTATAAGTATTTTTTATAAGAAAATATATTTGTTTTTATACCTTAATTGAAACCAAGAGAATAATTTCCAACTAATATGATATAGTAAAAAAACTATCACAAAACTCCTTACTCTAATTTTATTCATATTCCATTAACCCTTAAATAAGTAGGAAACTCATTATCAAGATATAAAATTAAATTGAAAATATTAAAAGATTACATCATCGATAGATTCAACCATATAATATATTCCCATGATATGATCAAATATTTATATATATTGAACACAATGGTGCCCCACAAGTGGACTAATTCAGTGGTGATGGAACAATTTATGATATTTAATCACTATGTACCCTCATTTAAAAATTGTTGTCTTAATTCCCATAATGTGAGGCATCATTTCCATTGGTAAGACATTTTTTAACCATGATATGAAACAAAATAATGGGAGGAACGAATGTCAACAAAAAAAATAAAATTGGAATTAATAAGAAAAATATATTACATTATATAAGAATATGAATGCTTTGTCTTCATGATCTACTAAGCTCAAATAATATAATTCTCTTCCCACCCCCACCCCCAACAAATTTCTATATCCATAATGAGGATTTATCTAATAATTTGTTGAGGAATTCCTATAATCACCCAAAGTAAATATATTATATGAATTATTACTTCCCTTTTGAAAGTTTCCCCAATGAACATTCGTATCATGGATAGTTTTGGAACCATCACCCCTATTTGAAATTGTATGTTCTATGAAATTGAAATTGGACTATCAATTTTTTCCAAATTTATTTTAGTTTCAAGTTGGTTCTTTTATTATATAATAATATATTCAAAAAAATACCAATGATACTAGTACTTTTGGTTATTGGGATAATAATGGAAAGAAACTATTTTGTTTTACTGCTTCTCTATTACTCTTATACTAAGATAGAATCTATCCATTCTATATTTTTTCATGATACTCGACATCATATATTCATATGGGAGGAAAACGGTGTTCCTCCAATAATGTTTCCATTGATTACATTATCAACTACTATATATTGGTTCTGTATTTCAGTGTAATCCCTAATAGTGAACATTATCAATCGAAAAGTCATTCATCCTCTTCAAAAGTTTGTATATTTCATGATTCACTAGATTCCACTTCTTTTGAAATCATTAGTATGGTATATAATTGGAGTTTCATAATTCATAACTTCTGGGTTGACTATCCTTTTATAGAAGATGTCTCTTGTCTAGGACACTCAAAAGAAAACCATGTATTACCATTTATTATACTATTCCTCAAATCTATCCCATATACGGCCTCAGAAAATTTTATATAGAATAGTTAGGTACCAATTTTTTTGAGAAATATCCCTGAGAATATACATAATAAGACTAACATTGACATCCACTGTGGTTCCCAATAAATATAATATTCAATTCACCCCCCAATACATACTTTTTCTTTCTTGGGTCCCAAGTAACCTCACTTGATTTGTCAGCTCTCTCATTGGAAATGTAGTGAGTGGTGCACATTAGGAGGTTCCTATGGTCATTTAACATTATCTGTATCTTGGAACACATCCTTATTGACTCTTAATAGTTTTTTATTGACATTTGGTTCCAAAGTGGTAATCATGGTCTTAGTAACATCAAGTCCGTGATTTTTACATCTCTAAACTAGAATTATTTTCTTATAGGAATAGATAATTCACCATTCTATCACAATAGAATAATTTTAATTGACATAACTGGTCATATATCGAAATAGAAAATAATGATCACAAAATATAATATGAAAATTTCTGTAATTGTGGAAATTTTGTCATTGAGGAATGATACTAGTCTCTCTTTGAAAAAAACTCGTGATGATGAAATGAAAACATTCCATAAAGTGTTTGAAAAAAGTAATGAACCAAAACATCCTATTATACATTAAGTTCAATGTATAATGTTAATTAACATATTCTTATAAAAATAGTTTACATGTTAACACAACCCATCTCTAGACCTAATTTTTTTTAAAGAAAGACCATCCAAATCAATACTAAATGTTGCATGTTAAAAAAACATCTTCATGGGATGTACCTATGTGCCACTAACCAGAGTTGAAATCTCTTATACAGTAAATTAAATAAATAAATTCTAAGGGCATGAATATTCTTCATGGGGGTTGATTTTCCCTTATATATATTACAACTTCTAATAGAAAAAGTAAATTGATTAAGAGAACTTGATTCAATATAAAATCATCTATAATTATTTAATGACATAATAACTCAAATAATGATCATAAATGATGTTATAAAACATATAAAAACAAATCTATAACTATGAAAGAACCAAATACACCTATAAAATCAAGGAAATGATGTGGTACTTTGATATTTTACCCTTCCATAGATCTCCAAGACCTAACTCAAACATGAAATCATTACAGCATCACAGTGCTCCACTAGTAAAATATGAAACCTATCCATTACACATATCATGGAATAAAAAATTAGAATACTAAAGAAAATGTATATTTATGGGCATATATTATTTTATTAGTTTTAAAATGATTGAACTTACCCCACATGTAACAAGTACAAAAAAGTTAGAAATCATTTAATATTAAATTATAGAAAGAAATTTTAAATACTATTTTGGAAAAAAGAATAAATAACATGTGATAAAACTCAATAAATTGAGTTATCTCATATTATGAATGCATTCTCATACAAATCACACACCCAATGAATATCATATCAATCAAGGCCTGCCAAAAAACATATAGTAGCTAGTGGTACCCATCCCTCTAGACCAAAATTTCACATGGTAGTTAAGTCCAGGAAGTAGAAATTGAATAAACAACCATGTATAACAAGATATTTAATTTCTATTTGAATTATGAAATCACAAACCCTTTTATACTCTATTTTATCACAACCAAAATTTCCTTCAAAATAAATTTATAACTTATATATTTATCAATTATGTATTTGGTGAAACCCAATACAAATATTTTCAAAAGGCAATAAATTTAAGAGAAAAATAATTTGTATTTTCTCACGAAACAGAGTAGATAAATTATTCAAAAAACAATTCTTTAAGCTCTTGGTAATTTGGATATGGATAAAAGCCACATACCTCAATTTTAATATCAGAACATACTCTCAGAATAAGAACATAAATTGTATATGTAAATTATTTATAATCAAAACAAGGAACTGCTAATATGAAATTTAATGTCAATGGAATTATACGTATTATTATTTCATATAGTGATAGGATATACATCCTATTTATTTTCACAAAAAATATATCCCATGATTTCACCCATGAACTAGACTTATCTCCCAAATTATTGGTTGTTATTTTGTTAATTTAAAAAAATATGAAGATAATTACCCAATCAATTTTCGAGGCATGCTAATCTCTCATAGTATATTTTTTGGGTAACTCAGGTAAAACACATTATCCATTGGACATTAATGTGGTGCTCCTGCAAAAACTGTTTTTCCATGACAAGGCCCTGTTTAACTAACACTCCAAATGTGTTTTATAGTATCTAATTCGAACAAGGGATACTTCTAGACATATAACCACCATAATGGTAGAGACTATGATATGGTAACATCTCTATGGCCAAACTATCTCCCACACTTAGAGTACAAAGACAATTAGAATGATAACCATCACAATGCTCTATCCCATAATGTGGTGAAGTGTGTGGTAAATCCCAGAAAGTCCAAAATAAATTTTATCATTTATTCACCCTCCTTTTCTTATGAAACCCAACAGGAATCGAATTATTACATATAAAATAAAAAATAATAAGCATTTTTCTCAAGTATCATGCTTATAATGTTTCGAAAGTACTAAATAAAATTTTTCTTGTGAGGTTTCCCTCAAGAACACTAATCCTTTCATACATAAATTATGTTACTATATTTATAAATTTTAACTTATTGATATTATATAAAATAAATACATTTTTAAATTTATTTATCTTATTTTTATCAAATATAATATTTCAATATAGATATTTATCCCCAATTATTTGAGTTCGAGTTTTAGAAGTTAGAATATGTCTTCTTTAAAAATATAAATTAATTACATTTTAGTTTCTATGAGGAACCACATTGATTTGTATATCACATTTTTTTGTATAATATTATTATTTTATTGATATTTTTATTCTACTTTTTTAAATAATTTTATTAAAAGGAGAGTCAATCCTACTTTCCTGGGGATGAGTGAGTAATTTCCATTGTACATGTAAAATTTATAGTGAGATTTTTTTACTTGTAAAATGTGGATGTACAGGTTCATATAGACATAATCATAAGAAAATTGATATTTTTTTATTACTATAAAAATATTTATCATTGGTGTTTTAATTTTTTCCTAGGAGAATTTTATAACATGTTATTAATAGAGGACATGAGGTTGAAGTGGCTAGTTTCTAAATCATTTCTAGATGGCCTCTATAAGTTATATTTAAATAGGTAAAAAATAATTAATGGAAATAAATGTGTTTAATAATAATTCATTAATCAATTTATTTAATTATAGTTATTTTGAGGTCTTTTGAATGGTTTGAGAATGTTGGATTTGATTTAGGAAAATCATGAATACACCTAAAGAATTTTATAAAAATTTTATCTTATTTTGATCGTGTGATATCAAGGGGATCATATAACTCCTCCCAACTATAATAAACCAACATATAAAATTGTAAATTTCATAATCCTTTGATATAACAAGAATACTAAAAGTATAGGTCTTTATACCAAATAACACTTAATGTTATGATTTTCTAGTGATAGTAATAATTTGATAAGGTGCATTCAATTTTCATGAATAACATTGAGGGTAGGGTGGTACTGTATGGATTTGCATAAGATGATATGATTATATTAATTAGAGCCCTAAAATTAGAAATTGAGGTAGAAATATATAAATTTTTCTGACTAAAATCATTGGATATTTAAATTTTTTAAAATTATCTTAAAATGAGCAGAGAGTGACATAGATAAAAATCATATGACACCATTGTTGAGAATAACACATTCATATTATTTACATTAATCATACCAGTTTCTGAAAAAAAAAATTTGTTTCATGTCATATAAAATGAATTATAGTGATGGTTTCTGACGTTAATATCTTATAATATTATTATAATTTATATAATCCAAGTTTTAATGAAAAATAAATTTTGTGGATTTCACAGAAATTATAAAGAAATGGAAAATTGAATAATATGTCGATTAGATGTGGATGATTTTTATGTTTAAAATGGTTAAAATAATATTTTTTCTGGGAAAAACTAATTAATGAGTTTATGATAAAATATAATAAAATTTATTCCAATTAAAATAATTAAGAAGTTCATGGATTCGAACCATTAATAAATAGATAGAATATGGGAAATATTTTTGATGTTATTTATCTACATATATAAGTTCATTCAAAGGATTTAATTTCTTTTATATTATTAATGTGATTTAAGAAAAACATATCTCTTAAATTTGAAAAAATGGGATCACATAATGTTGTGATTTACAGAGTTTCAAGAAAATTGTACGTCACAAAATTATTCATAATAATATTATTTGAACATAAAATATACATGTGCATTGAATAGTAATTAAATGAAGGAATTTGGAATGAATTATAAGAGACATTATGAAATATTTCATCATTGAATGAAGAAGCTAATTGAAGATTATTTATATTTCCGAGGAAGAAGACTTGTTATACAAAAATATTCACATAAGAATGGAAGAAACCTAACCATTTAAATATTTAAAAATGTTTAGAAATCTACATGTTTAGGGTTTAATGAAGATATCAACTAGTGGACTATAAATTATACTTGTGAAACAATACCTTGAACGTTCATATGGGAAGATCATTACCAAGTAGAATAAAATAATCCAGGGGAAAATGAGACTATTCTATATTTGGTTCATTATTTAAAGAAAAATATATGGTTTGAGTGTATAACCAATGAAATGAAAAAAATGTGAATGGAAAGTATAAACACTTAAGTGATGATGGAACATTGTGAGGATCTATATTTATTAGAATTTATTTTTATATGTTTTAGAGTATTGTATCTTTATTGGACACTCTATGATTTTGATATATAACTGAAAAAAATAAAGGATATATATTCACGGACAACCCTCATAAATCAACAACTGTAATTTCTAGGAATTCATATGTATATATGGGTGTATGGTTTACATAACTATGTGGGAATATATTGAGAGACAAACCAATAAATTTTGATGGGATATATCTAATTAAATTATAAAATAAGTAATCTTTACCAAATTCACCCCTACCACTCATAATTATTCAACTAGATCTGGGAATATCAATAGGTATTTCATCCAATGTTATCATTTGAGTGACATAAAAAGTTATTTAGGATAAAGAATATAAATTCTATGAATAGTGGGGGATTCAATATATTTTAGGGTAGTAACTACCACAACATGTGAATTATGATTCTAACATTACTCATATCACCTAGACCAAAAGGGAGAGATGATATAGTAGTGGGATTTCCATCCATCAACAAGGAAGCTTCTTTGAAACCATTATTTAATATAAATATATGTAATGATGGTAAGTCATAATATATAGTTTTTATGTTTCCTTTAAAAAACATTTATATAAAATTAACTGCACATTAAACCATTATTTAAATGTAGGATAAGTTATTATTTAGTAAAGAAAGAAATATTATGTTCATATGACCCTTTTTAAATTTCATAAGAAGTATATATGAAAGCATAATATTGAGTGATATTAAGATTATTAATGAATAATTTACATGATCTATTGAAATTTTCTACCATATCCAAATATTTCTTGAGAAGTTAGATTATTCCTCAAATATGAAGATTCATGTGAGATATTTCTTTTCTAGATTTAATCTTAATGTTTTATCATTAGATGATATATAATATATATCTCATGATTAACATTATAATACATTTTTATTATAAAAAATTATAAAGGACACGACATTAAAGGACAATAAAATATAATAGGTTGATTTGGTTACCAAGATAAATGGGAAATCATGGAATGAATGTGTATCATAATCAGGTTATTCTCATGATGTGGAGGATGATGAAAAATTGTGTATGTCCGTTTCACTAGTTTAAGATATTTTATTAAATGTTAATAGAAAATTGAAAGGTGAAAAAGAATTAGTGTACTAGAATTTTGATGGTTTTCTTTATTTTTCATATAACTAATCAAAATAGAAGTCTTGTTATTCTGAGTACCGTTAGAATGAAAAGAATTCTAAAAACATAATTGGCTGAATAAAAAGAATAATTTCACTAGAAATAAGATTAATATGAAAATAAAATTCTATAAAATAAACTCCTCATTATATAACCGTCAATATAATGATGAATTCAATTTTTTACCATTGTTTAGAATGGTATTGGGTTACCCAGAAATGATGATTATGGTTATAAAAGTAAAAGGGATGGGAAATTCTTGAAGAAAATATGGTACCTATACATAAAAACATTGAAATATTTAAGAAAAATAGGAAATAAAATAACATAAACAAATAATGTGTCTTAATAAGAGGACGTGTTGATCCAGAATATATCTAATTAAATTGTTGAGATAATGAATTACATGCTTAGAGAAACATAATAAGTGTATATTCTCAGTGATATAAAAGTGAATTTTGATTTGAAGAAGAGTAAATGGATGTGACATAATCAATATTTCTTAGGGATAAAAATGTGTGGAAGAATTTAAGAGAATATTTCCGCAAACACACTAGAAAAAATTGATATTCACTCATTAAATGAGAAAAAAAATGTGTTAAAATGAAAAAATAAATTGGATATAAATTTCTCAAAAATCTAATTGATTATTTATAATATTATAGGTATTAAAAATATATATGATCCAACTTAGAGAAAGATTTATTATGAGATACACGCCTCAGTAAAAAAGGAGTAATTTATGTGGGGAATATCCTTACCCTATTGGTAGTGTAATTATTGATATGATATTGAAAAATTGGGAAAAATTATGAATTTATTTTTAAAGAACGTAATTTATGAGATATTTCAAATTTTCATAATGGTATAGTCAAAAATCCATTAATTTTTACAATTCTATGTATTTTACATCAAATATGTATGAACCAGGGGGTATAGGTTTTGATAATTTAATGATAGTTTCATTAAAGAGGCATGTTGGTTTATGAATTCATCAATTATAACCACCCAAAATAGATTTGGGTGAATAGAATTGATATATAAAATAAATTAAAATGGAGGTCACAAATCCAAACAAAAGAATTAAAATTTTATTATGAGGATTTCCATGTTAATTAATAGAGAATAAAATTAAAATGTAAATGGATTTAATGTTTTTCTATGTTGGAAATACAATTAAATCATATAATAGATCTTATAAAATAGATATTTTCAATAATAAAATATTTAATTTTTAGCGGGGCCAATTGAAAATGGATTAAATAAATAGAGAATGGTCTATTGGATGCTAAAACCAAAGGGAAAAATGAGATTTTCATGGAATATAACAAACATCATAAGAATTAATTTATATATAACATGACTAATTTGGGGAAGTAGTTTGTGAAGGGTGGTATGGTTGAAATTGATTTAAAATTCATATGACTATAATTTAATTTGAGGAGTAGTTGATGAAAATTCTTATAAATCATTTGGAAATGTTGCTAATATGATGTATGAGGAATGTAATACTTCCTCAAATATGATTTCAGATCATTGAATGGAAATATGGAACCAAAATATTATGAATATAGATAAGACAATATGTGATATGGTCTGAAATATGGAGTTTGCGGCATTGAGATTAAACATTCAATCGTAATGTAACTTCTGAGAAAAAATGAGTTCCTCATTTTTCCATAAAGTATTTTATTTATTTTTGAAAACATGAATGCGAGTGATAGAAAATATCATGTTTTCTATAAACTAGAAAATTATATATTTGTTAAAGATGGTGATTTCTAACTACAATGGAGAGTTTGTATGGTGATATTCCCTTGAGTGGGAGAAAAAATGACAATATAACATTTTGTAGTTAATCTATATATTTCATATATATGTACAAAAGTTGAGAAAATCCATTTCCAACCACACGTCAGCCCTTATATTTTCATAAATACAATATATTTTTGAATTCAGGGTGTTGGTTGATGATAACATGAGAAAAGGTGTTATTTAATCCCATTGAAGACAAATATTATCATGGTTATGACGATGTGTGTGAAAAAATCTATTATTTTTAGGTAAATCTATTTTTAACTACCCCAAAATGGGATGATGATTTTATAACACATGATGACCATTTTATGGGCAAGCATGATGTCTTGTTTAATTATCCCTTGTTTCCTATGGTGGGTTATACGATTTACAATTAAAATAGATACACATAATGATCTTAAAAATGTATGTGCTTGGATGTATTTTTCTCTTAACAAGTCTATAAACGTTTTAATTCATATATAAAAAGTCCAATGAAGAGGTTAACCTATGGGTTCCAATTTCCTTCCTTTGAATTCATTTTTAATAAGGAGGGAATAAACAGTTATATATGAAAAACATGTATTTAGAATTTATTATCGCTTATTGAAAATAAATATAAAGGGGTGATTTTTATTCCAAACTAGATTGTGGATATATATTTTTGAAAATTTATTAATTTAGTCGAGTCAATTTTCATTACATGGGGATTAGTGAGATGTTTCTACTATAAAAGTAATTATGGAGATGAGATATTTATTTTCTTTTAAGTGAGTTGAAATACATATACAAGGTATCTTCATCAGGTGATTGTTAATATATATGGGTTGTATGAATATGAAAAGTAATGAATCATGGTATATTGATGCCAATGGTATAACTAACTACATCACCCAATGAATATTGGAGTTGGGGTTATGAATTTTAAACATACTCTCAATAGCTAGTATAAGTTTCATATAAATTGGTTCACATTTATTAAAAATTCTAAATCATTTGGGAAATATTTAAATAATTATTACAATTACTTTCAGTTATTATATGGTATTGGGATTTTTTTTAGACGTTAGAAGTTGATTTATAATTTCTCTAAATTTATTAGAATAAGTTTATAATTTTTAGTGGACAATCATATTTTATGATGTTAATGTTGTAATGGACTATAAGACATCATATTTTAACATATTATATATCATATGTGTTTTTTATAGATATTATTTCCTCTATTTTAGAGTTTTGTGGAATATAATACTTCAGCACAGGACATTTCTATATATCATAATACTTTGAGAAGGTTTGTGGCACATCGGTGTATAACATTGAGTGTAGGGTGAGAGTATAAAATTTGGGTTATATGACATGATCATATAAAATTCATCTCTAATGTTATACATTAATGGTTCCACATATATCTACTGCTCATTTCAAATAGTAGATACTTTTTATTCATTAAAATTTTTAGAAAATAAGAAACATATTATTTTTAGAACTATCAAATGGATTTATTGATGAATTTATATATTGCATTCTAATCACTATACTTCTTCCAACGTAGGATTTTTTTTAATACATGTGACTTCCATGGGTTGAAAAATGAAATCCTCTAAGAGAATGTGATTTTAATAGAATATGATATTCTGATAATTCTGAGGATCTAAATTTCAAACACAAAGAAATTTAGTGGATTTTACTAAAAATTAAAGGATGTAAGCACATGTATTTAATTATTTTAATAATGATAATGAAATAGTATTAAATAAATATAATAATTTATATATATTGGATAATTTAAATGTTATTTTAGGTGAAATGATCTGAAATGTTTTGGTTTATAATTAAAGGTGGTGAGAAGACCAAGTAGTCAAATCGATTATAAAATACAATGACTATGGAAGGTTTATTTTAATAGTTTTATTGCTATAATTGGGTTTATTTTGAGGTATATTTTATCTTAAAAGTATATTGAGGATTCATAAGATAAATATATTCCACTTTTGGTAATATTAAAACCCCTATAGCAGTTATTTATGGAGTTTCAATATATATAATATTAACAAATTTTGTTTAGTGTTATTATGTGAATATATTATATATGTGTGTGAATAGGAAAAATCTATTAAGGGGATTATAAAAGAATTTTTAGAAAATAGTTTTTCTAATCTTTAATGTAATTATAAAAGTGATTTATGATGGGAGAAAACTTGGAGGTTTAAGACATATAATACTAAAATATTCATAAATATATAAGAGAAAAAAATTGTGTGATGATTCCTAGAAAGTTTTGAATGTCAGATATTCATGTTTGGAAGAGGGTATATACATATAGTCATGAATATATACCAAATTAAACATGATATTATATATATATATAGAGGGTGTTTATTACCATGTGGTGTATAAAAATACATTAATAGAATGAGATATGTCTAAATTTGGAACGTTATTTATAAGAAAATATTTTGGTTTCGTTGTATAGCCAATTGGGTGAAGAAGAATCTGTGACTAGTGGTATAACCAAATATGTGAACAAGTAACATAGTGATAATAAATGTTGATTGGACTGGTGTTTTATATTTTTCAATCACTTGGTTCTATAATAGTAAATTGTTTATTGGGGTGTATAACCAATCATTTCATGGAGTGTGAATTTAAGGACAAACCCTATAAAACATCACATACCTTTTCTATTAATTTTATGTTTTTCTGTGAGTAATGGTGAGATAATTATTTTATCATGGATTAAGACGTTAACCATTCAATGGTGTTTTACTAAAATGATAAATCTCCTAAAAATAAAAAATGAACACTTACTCATCCCTCCAATGATTCAACTGGACAAGGGAACAAAAACTCATATTAAACTCATGGTCCCCTCTGAGTGATTCAATAATTAGTTAATGATATACAATTTATACTTTGTGAACATTTTTGTTATCTAAATATTCAATTATATTAACTCGCACTACTATAGTAATAGGGTGGTGCCTTTACTATTATCACATAGAAAAAATGAGATAGCTGCTACAATAGTGGGTTTTCCATCCGTCATTGTGGAAGATTATTCGAAAAAATAAGAAAAAATAGTTTTAGATAATTATTTTAAATCCCAAAATTTTATTTTCTTGTCAATTTTATAAATTTATAAAAAAATGTGTTTTCAAACCACCAACGTAAATTGGGTCAAGATAAGAGGCCTTTATTATGGACATATTAATGAAAAATAAACCACGTTACAAGGCTATAAGAGAGTATTTAAAAATATAATAATGTGTTATGATGATGACATTGAATAATAATTTATAGAATTCAATTAAAGTGTGATCCATATCTGAGGATATTTTGATAAACCAGAATATTCTTTTATTATAATAAATCTTGTGAAAAAATTCCCCATAATATTTTAGAATAACATTTTATCATTGGAATATATGGAAGAACTATCATTATATTAACTTCATAATATTCTCATAATATAATAGATTTTAAAGGAAAAAATGTTTAAAAAGAAGGAAAAAAATATGACATACATTTAAAAGACATGAGAAAATGAAAAGTCGAAAGTAATGAAGTTACATATTTAAGTTCCTCTAATATAGATGATGATAATGAAGACTTAAAAATGATTGTTTCAAATTTTTCATAGAGATATAGGAAATAAAATTGGAATGGAAAAGTAAAATAATATCTAACTTTTAGTAATTCTAATGGAATTAGAAAATTTTCCAAAGAATATCCAAAGGACATGTTCACTGATTATGAAACAAATTATGATCATAAAATTCCACAAAAATATAAGTAAGGGAATAATAATAATGATATAACTTGTAAGGAGGTGAATTTGAAGATAAAAATGATGAATTAAGAATCAATGTCATATATCAGTAAATTTGATAACCTAATAAATTTTTTTAGTTCTTCTCGATAAATCTTTTATTAATCAAGAAATAATAATGATAGATAAGAAAGAAAAGAACATGGATACTTCTGAAAAAAAAGAAATCTATTTTTTAGGGTATATTAGTACTAAGAAGAGAAAAATAATTCTTCAAAAATAAAATAAAAAACCAGCAGATGAAAAATATTATTTTTTCATGAAATAATCTAATTATGTCATCGAGACAATGAATTATTTTATTTTAGAAGTTAAAAAATATATCATTTTCATCAATAATAATGATAAAGTTAAAATAAAAGATGATAAGTTAAATGAAACACAACAAATATGAATTGGTGCTCCAAATTAGATGGGGGAGAAAAAAGAAGGCATTATTCAATCCACTGAAATGGAATGATAATCTTCTCAACAAGGATATTGAAAGGGGTCTAACAAAACAGGTAAATTTGTTCATAATATATCTTAGAAAAATATTTATTATTTATTATATTGTAGAGTGTAAAAATTATTATTAATTTTATTTAGACTAATAATAAATATGGGGGAGATCTTCCCTGTAAATGAAAGAATGGATTTGAAGAATATCGATGGAATATTATTGAACCAAGGGGGGGAAATATTGGGATTTTGAGTATAGATTCACATATATAGAAAATTTCTTTTAGGAATGAATCAAATATCTGCATTAAGAAAAGATTTTTTTAAAAAATAAATACGTGGAATATGTGAGAAAGAACCCAAAATAAAAGAGAACGACATTATAAGAATTTGAGGAGATTCCCCCTGTGTTATTAAAATGAAAAAAGTCAATATATAAATGAATATATGATATTTTATGATGATATTATAAAAAAATTATATGAGAAACCAATGAAAATGTAGCATTTCAAAAAATAAATTTTGATTATTCAATCAGAACAATTAATTTTTTCTTAAAATAATTGATAATGATCAGTTTGATATAGGAATCAAATGAAAATAATTGATGTTTTAAAAATATTTTTGAGATCATGATATGTCATATATATATATAATGGATATTAAAAAGAAACAATACCTGACATGTGTCTAAGTTATACATTATAGTAAAATTTGTATGACTATACTACTTAAAAAAGAAGTAATTATGAATGGGAGGATGAAATTATAATTCAAAAAAGTTTTGGTGGCATCTAAGTCACTGAATACTCAGTCACATATAATTTTTGATTATGGAATATATATCAGGGTGCAACAGGTTATGACTATTGTCAAGAAAGGAAGTGGGGTTGTTGGAAATAAATAGTATCCTAGTTTTAGAGAAAACTCTTAATCATAGTGTCACCTTCAATGAAAAAAATATGTCCCTCTTTATTCAAAATTTTTTATTATTATATTTAAAATAATTACAATAATTAAGGGAATGTATTTATTATTATACATATTTGAAAATAAAGGTGTGGTTTTTCATTGTGTTTTCTAATTAAGATAGAATGTCGATATCTCGTGCATATTTTTTGAGGAATAAAAAAGATAAGAAGACGTCATGTTTTGAACGTATAGATATGTTATAGAAATATAAGACAAGATAAAATGGCATCACATTTAATATTTTGTCACTTATTGTTTAACATCAAAAAATTTTAAAAAGAGGGAGTATATTTTAATGGTAATATGAGACAAATGGGTTTTATGATTTATAATAGAACTATTTAGACGATTTTCTTGATGTTCCTATATTCTTAATGGGTTTCTCCATAATTAAATTTTCATATAGCACCAAAATGAGAATACGAGTTGATAACATTTTTTAAACATTTTATAGAAAGATATAATTTCTTAGTGAAATCTCTGTTGCTTTTAATATCATATTGGTTGATATTTAAAAAAAATTATATAAACTAAGGGATATTGGAAATGTATTTATTCAGTATCATACTTATCTAAACCAGTATATAATTATTTTCATTCATAAATGAAAAATTAGAAGATTTATTTTAGATTATGAGTCCCCTATATTTCTTCTTTGTTCATTTCTCATAACATGATGAATAAATCTGGATATAATCATAACTCCTGTTGATAAAATTTGAAGGTGTATTGACAAAAAAAATTCAAGCAGTGATATTGTGTAGCATAGTTGGAAATTAAATATAGTTTTTTATTATATGATTGTAATGTTGTTTATTTATGTTCATCGCATGAGTTTGAAGGAGTTGGTTATTGAACACACCCTTGATATCTTATATAAGATATACTTATAAAAGTCAATGGTTCTTGAAAGAAACCAAAATTAATTTTGAATTATCTTATAATTTGTAAAATCATTTAGAGTTGTTATAAATTATTTGGAATGGTTTTATAAGGATGGAGTTTAATTATAATACCTATAATGTCATATGAATAAATCATTCAACTAAGAAGGTTAACAAGATAAAGTTAATTCAAGGGGATTTTATGCTCTGATGAACCATAATAAAGCACTATAAGATATAACAACATTACCTTTCCTATTTTTTGTATTCGAGATATATTTTATAAATTCAATGTTATATGTTTTTAGACAATAATACATTAATGTTGTACTTTTTTATAGATCAGAATAAATTGAGAAGGAAATTAAAAACTCCATATATAAATTTTACGATAATTGAGTTAGAGTATGAATTTAGATCATATAACATGATTTTAAGAAGTTGGTCTCTATAAATATACATTGGGGCTTCCATGTGCTTATTGGCCACATGTCAATATTGGGATATTATATATGTCTTCAATGTATTTTGAAATGAGCAGTATATGAAATTGAGACAAATATAATAATTTAATTACAATTCATATGATATTAATGTTGACCATATGAACTACTCTTGTGTCTGATGCATTACAACATAACACATTCAATACACACTGAAGGATTTTTTTTGAACATAAAAATTTAGATTCAAATGTATAAAAACATGAACCCCTGATTTTTTGTTCAGTTCTTGAAAATACTATGTAATTTTTTTTAAACGGAAACTGAAAAATAACACAAAACCTTAAACAATTGAGGACCATTTACCAATATAGGTTATGGAGGATTAAACAACACTTTACAATTATCATAGATGAACAAAAACAAAAGAAATTCCTACTACAATTCTATATAATCTAACTCCAAAAAAAGACCTCTGAAATAGAACTTCGAATATACCTTTGAAAAAACATTTTAAAACCAAAGGGAGAGCATCCAATTTCCATATAAGGGGTTTTACAATAACTGAAATGTGTTTAAATAATATCTCCATTGAAAATAAATTTGATATTTGAATCTGTAATAATTTTGATAACTGTATAAAAATAATTTTAGAACTACCTTTTGAAAACATAATTGAAGTTACTTACACCTTAAAATAATATACCACTTCTGAAATTACATACATTTGAAAACATCATTAAATATAATCCCATGATATTTATAAAACACAACACTAGCATTTGAAAAAAAACATTGTCAATTTGAAAAATTAAAGGCGATTTTGGGCCTACCCACATGTTTAAGGATTTTTTCACTCCCCAATTACCTACCATATTTTCAATGTTCATGTTATAGATATTATGAAAACATTCTAAGCATTCTTTACATGTATATATTTTCACAAGAGTTTTTGATTTTGAAAACATGTCACTGCTATAAAATACAAATTCACACATATAAATATATACATATGTATATACATAAATATATGAACATCATTTTCATATTTATTGCGATTATGGTTATAATCGAAACTCATTCCACTTAGCCTTTTCATAGACATCCATTTACTCAAATATTAATGAAATAAATTTTCACAAAATGATATAACTTCACCCATTTATAAACACAATATTGAATAAAAACCATAAATACTTATTTTTTTAATTGATTTTATGCATGAAATAATGACATGAATTTGTAGAATAACAATAATAGAAAACATATAAGTTTTGATTCATAAAAATAATCACAATAAATAGATAATTATGTGCCGTACATAAAATTTCCATTGTTTCCCTTAAATTATACATTCATCCCATTCATATATATATATATATTGAAAATCATAACACTATTTACACACATATATATATATATATATATACATAATTTTAAGTAGATCTTGAACGTCGAATAAATAGTTTTTCTTATGTTTGAGTAATATGTACACATGTATCACACACCCATGATTAAATAAAAGTGTGTGAATAATATCACTTATATATATATATATATATATATATATTACGAATAAGCATCAAAATTAAATATAAAACTAAACAAAAATTTACATACACATATTTAAACCATGAATGAAAAATTTAGACATGGAATTCATATATGTATGAAACATGCAATCAAATGATATAATTTCTAAAGAAAACATTCTGTAAGATGGGAAATAATACATATATATATTTGTGTTTATAATTGAAACACATATATTCCAAAGAAAATACACTTGAATAATTTTAATAAAAAATCATGAACCAAAAACTGAAAACAAATTTAATTACCCCATTATAGATATAAATTTTCATATAAATATACTTTTGAAAACAAATAATTTTCCCTTACTAACGTAAAATTAATATATGCACTTAAATAAAAAAAATATAATTAATAAAATTCCCTTAAAAATTATATTTTCAGAAAAATCATCCTCCATAAAAGATGAATCAGTCATACTCAAACATATTTTTCTCAAACATGGCCTGGAAGACATGAATCACATAGATTGTCTAGTCGTACAATAGTTCAAAAAAGAGATTCATAGTGCTTTTTAAAACAGTCAACTTATACACTTATTTAAAATCCAAATTGGTGTACAAAAAAATTATTCAGATTTTTCATATTAATTGGCTACCTCGAATTGAAATCCAAAGATGAAGAAGAACTAAAGAATCTTTATCATAAAGGCATGAAGATTGAGAAATTATAGGTTTGGTCAATTATATATGTATTTTTAATGTTGATATGCTTTTTTGGAACATATTAAATCAGAAACAAGGAACACAACCAACTCTGTCATTGACATAGAAAATAAATCAATAAATCAAAATTTAATGAAAGAGTTTATATTGAAGGAACCACCAAGGCTTATATTTGAATATTTATATTGCCTTTAAAATAGGGTGACATTGTTTTTTGTGGTTAAATTAATAGAAGAAAATAACGATGAATAGATTAAAATGATGAAACACCAAACCAAACTTCTATTGAAATAGTTTAAATATAATTTCAAAATTAAATAGTCATTCAAGAAGAATTAAAATCAATAACAATGACAAAGGAATGACATAGATCGGAAAATAGTGAATTAATGGTTCAAAACAAGAATTTTAGACAATCACTTGCCTCTGAGAAACACAAAATGAAGATATCTTGAATGAAAATATTCATTTCCCCCCATATCGAGTTTGAAACCTCCAAGAGAAACCAATTTAGACTTCTGAAAGCTTTAAACCACTCAGAAATCACTACAAAAACAACAGACACTAAGAATTTCTTAGAATATTGCATCTCCTTGTTCAACATCGAACTACCTTGACTACGCAGATGACCTCTCCTAATGAAGACCTCAACTCATAGCCTTGGCCGACACTATGCTACCCCATCGCACTACTCGATCCATCTACTTAGATCATCTCGATCTTCTGAGGGTGGGACCCTCGATTCGATGCACACCCCTCTCTAAACATTTTTTTTGTTTTCTTTTTTTACAAAATTTATTTCACCATTATATATAAAAAAATTAAATATATATAAACTTCAATAAAAACAAATTATTTTAAAAAAAATCATATTTTAAATACGTATATTATATTATACTTATATTGTAAAGACCCGGAAATTTCAGGTAATTATTTTCATCAATACTTTGGAATTTTAGGAGTCTGTGGCTTCTGAAGGAGCTTGATTCCGAGGAACAGTGTGCCCAGAATCAATTTCTGAATATTATATTGGGTACATTTAGTGAAAGAATGAGTGGGTTTTTCCTATCTTTTGAACCGGTGCCCGGAATTGAAGTCTGAGGGCACCGATGAACTCGCAGTGCCGGTAATTGATTAACGGGACATTTACCGTAGTTGAGTTTTATGTGGGATTGAAGTTATATTTTGGGGTTTAATTAAGAGGTAAAAATAAAATTGTTTTTACAATTTTATATTGTATCTAGGGAGCTTAAATCCTCCCATGGGTAGTTAAGGGTGGGACCCATAGCCACCAAACTACCCATGTGTGGATGTTAGAGAGGTGGGGCCCACACGAGCCTCAACCAGTCGATTTTCCTCTAACTCTTTAAGACCCTCTCGTTAAATTAACAACCCCATTTTTATTTCCAACTTGTTTAATTAATGGGGATCTTTCCTCTCTCTCCCTTTTTATTTAATTTCCAACACGTTTAATTAATGAGGAAATTTCCTCTCCCTTCCTTTAATCAATTTTCATCACGTTTATTAAATGTGGTGATTTTAATTGTTGGATGATTATTTGCATGTGTAATAAAATAAAAGAAGGAGCCTATTATTTTATTTTGGGGAGAGATTTCGTTGTTCTAAGGATGATCGAGAGAGCTCTTGAGAATTTGGAATAACGCCAGCCTCCGACGAAGAACGATGTCTCCTTCGAGGAAGAACGTCGGTTCCTCGAAGAACGACGACACGCCACCCATTCTCTTCTCCGCGACAAGAGAGGACACACTGCTTCCTCCTCAGCAAACTCCGACGTCGCTTACGATCCCTTTCCCCATGACGCCGATGTTCGACATCAATTGTTGAAGTAGGGGAACCTTGTATTTTTCATATACGTGTTTTATACTCTCTAACTTAGCATTTAAATTGTTGGTGATGTTTTAAACCTCTAAAGTGGTGGGTACGGACTAACAAACACATCCGGATACACCGCTGATTTTTTTGTTCTTGATGTGCGGGGTGTCTGGCGACGACGAAGCGGGATCGAAACAACAATTGGGGTCTACTACAGTGTAGTACGGATCGTGAGACGACTACAGGCGCAGTCAAAATAAAAAATGGATCGCCAGAATGACTCTGGTGGCCCGCGGAGGACCCCGATGGCGCGGGTTGCCGGCACGGCGGCTCCAGTGGCTGGTGGTGGGGGAAGGATCCCATGACCGCGCGACATCCAGGGGAGACAGTGGCGCCATCCTGGTGCCGCGTCCTCGGAACAGGGACCCCCGGCTCACTGGCCGAGCCAGCGCACCCCCCCCCCCCAGCCAGGCCGGGGCGGGTCACGCTGATCAGGCCACGCTGGCCGGGCCGGACCTGGAACCGGGTCGGGTCGCCCGGTTCGGGCCTCCATAGGGGTGGTTGGGCCGGGTCGGACCGGGCCTAGACCCCAACTTCGGACCGTTATTCGGTCTTTTTCCCATAACATGAGCTATGTACCTTCGATCGATGCACCTTCAGTTGATAAGGAATCCTTGGGTCGAGGCGGTCTTTTCGGTATATTACACTCTAGGGTTTGGCATAGTTTGGGTATGACCAGGTTGGTTCGAACCAGAAACCAATCGGGCCCTTGAAGCAGAAACGCTTATAACTTAAGGACTGGACGTCTGATTGACGTGCCGTCAAATTCGTTGAATTTCTTTTTTTGAGAAGGTTATTTTGGCCTACTCCACTTGACGTTTGGAATCATCTAGAGTAAGATCGGGTTGGTTTTATCTTAAAAACTAACAGGGACCCTGGAACGGAAAGGCTAATAACTCTCAAACCGAGCATCTGATTGACGCGCTATCTTTCACGTTGAGTTCCTTTTGACGAGACGAAACTTCATGATACATAAAATCTGGACTTCTTGACAGTTTATGTATCGAACCCCTTGGCTCGAGGAGAAGACCCTCCCGGAATCGAGCATGCTCTGCGTGGGAACCCTAGAGCTGGATGCGACTGCGACGATGATGACTGCACTTGGATCCTCCATGGGTTCGGCAGCGAGGACGATTGTACATTGATCCTCCATGGGTTCGGCAGCGACGAAGACTGTACTGGGATCCTCTGTGGGTTCGACGGTGATGACTACTATTCTTGTATCCTATGTGGGTCTGGCAGTATTGACCTCTGTACTTGTATACTGAGTGGGTCTGGTAGAGTAACTGGTCTTGTATACTATGTGGGTCCGACAACTTAGTTGGTCTTGTATCCTATGTGAGTCTGACAGCTTATATGAATCAGTGGATACATCTGATCATCTCGATCGATATTCGACGTTTTATAACTCTGTGAGCTGAGTCTTGACTTCAATCTTTATCATCAATGTGATTGACTTGCTCTTTGTGTGGACTTGATTGTTCTTTACTGTGTGGACTAGGTGGTGTTTTCCTATGTGGACTGGGTTGTTCTTGGGCTCAAGAGTTGAAGACGAATTGTAATTGATGACTTAGGTATATGTATTGTCATATACCTAAGTAGTGTCGGTTAATACTTCATGATTGTATCTTTCCTTTCTATTTTATCCGTCGTGGATTCTGAGAGACCTTCGGGGGTCTCGGGGTCCCTAATGAGTATCGTTTACTCGCCCCTACACGGGCTATTCCCACACGATATTGTGTTCTTTGGAGACGATGGACATCACTGATCGAGGTGGAGGCTTGTGGAGCTGGACGGTACCTGGAGGTGGACCACATGGCGGGATGTACACGTAGAGGACGGCCAGACCCAAGGATCTGAGGGAACTGTTTGTACCCACCCTTCAGGTGGGATTTCTTGAGGACGACTCAGTGTTGTTGTTTTACTTTATTGTAGATTTACTTTCATTTCAGTTGTATTGTACTTTCAGTTGGGTTTGTATACTGTCCCATTTACTTTTCATCACATACTTTTGTACTCAGTTTTACTTAGTGCTTACTTCACATGCATACTATGTTGTGTTTGTTTACATTATAAAAGCAATACCTTCCCCTTTTTTGGGATTTATACCTTTGGTGCTAGTCGCCAGCCCCTGGCCTATGGAAGTCCGGCTTGGGGTAGTCATGGCACGGGCCCTGAGGACGGGTCGTGACAAATATTTCATATAATTATTTTATTTTATTAAGTTTTTTCATCCCTTTAAATATATATAACTTGAATTCTTTTCAAATTTGGTATAAATATCATTTAACAATAATGAAACATTATATATCCATGTTATACAAAATATTATGTTATCTTTTATTTATTTTAAAAAATATTTATAGTACTAATAATATAATAACTAAAAGTATTATATTTTTCATTTTTATAATAAAAAAATTATATTTCAAAATAGAAGAAATAATAATACATAAATAATCATAATAACTTAATTAAATCTTCTTATCTATTATTTAGTTTATTACTTATTTCATAGTCAATATTATAATATATTTCATTAGTGTGAATGAATTAGAAAAAAGTAATTTTGTAATACTAATTTATTAATTTATAAAAATAATCTAATACTACTCATATGAAAATAGTTATTTCAAAACCTGCAGATTTTATGTAATTAAAAAATCATTATCATTGAATAATGTTTTATAAAAAAATATTATATTAAAACGCAATTCCGTGTATTTTTTCTATAAGAACCATTTTTTATATATTTTTTATTTTTTAATAACTATATTTCACAAATTCAAAGAAAGTAAATATATTAGATTCAAAATATTATTTTTGTAAAAACTCTTGATGTTAAATTCCCCCCCCCTAAATGAATTGTTCCCATGCAATTTTTTCATCCTAGTTTAGAAAATACAAAATTTTCATCATTATAATTAATAAATTTTTAAGGGTACTTATTTACCATAAGTAAATTATATCATATAGATTTTTTTCCTCAAAAGATAACATATAATCTCCAAGGTAATCTAGAAAATTTTGTATGATACTAATTATGACAACCCAAACCCATGATTCCAGGTTTAGTGTTTTAAAATGCTATGTAATTATATTTTTATACAAAAAGAAACTATAAAATTAAAAAAAATACTTACACAATTGATGACCTTTTAGCAGTATAGGTTCTAGAGGATTGTAAAAGACCTTACATTTGTTATATTTGAACAAAAATTAAACAAATATCTAATATGCTTCAACATGAACTTACTTAATAATCGAAGATGTTGGAAATATTTATTCAATGATACCTATGAGATATCATTTCAAAAATAATTTTTGGGTATTCAATTTCACAATAAGGGGTTTGAAAATTATTTAAATACCTTTTAAGAATATTTAATATAAAAATAAATTTTGGGAAATTCTTTTCATATTATTTTTATAGTATCATAAAAATACGTTTAGAAATACCTTTTGTATACATAATTGTAGTTACTTACACCTTAAAATAATATACCACTTTTGAAATAACTTAATTTAAAATATTTTTTAAAAAATAACACATTGAATTTTCGAAAACATTGTACATGCTTTTGGAATTAAAAAATCTTGGAAATATGGATGAATAATGTATATCTTGGTCATAACCAATTTTTGAGGGATGGGTCCACTACCCAATTCTCCACTATATTAACAATGTTCATGTGCCAGATTTTATGAAAACATTTTAAGCGTGCTTTACATGTATATACTTTCAGAAGAGTTTATGATTTTGAAAACATGTCACAACATTAAAATAAAAATATACACACAAAAATATGTATATACATAAATATATGAACTACCATTGCATATTACATTCTAGTTTGGTTACAATCAAAACTTATTCTACAGAGGATTGGAAAAAACATCAATATACTCAAACATTCAGGAACTGTATTTTCAAAAAAATGTTATAACTACACACATTTTAAAAACTCAATCTTGAATAAAAAATCAAACAAATATTTGTTTAATATATTTTATGCATGAAATAATGACATGAGTGTATAAACCAATAACAATATAAAATAAAGAATTTTTTCTTCATAAACATAATCATAATCAATAAATAATTTTGTTCCACGTATTAACTTATCAATGTAACACATAAATTGTACATTCACCACTTTCAAGGATATATATATATGTGTGTGTGTGTGTGTGTCTGTGGGTGTGAACATAAAATTTTAGGATCATTACATTAAGTATATATATACACACACATAATTGGAAGTGGATCATAAATGTTGAATAAATAATTTTTTATGTTTCAATAATATGTAAACATGTATAATACAACCATGATTTAATAGAAGTGTGTGAAAAATATGACTTACATATATGGATATATATATATATATATTGTTCATAAAAATAAAAATTAAATATAAATCTAAAGAAAAATTTACGTACAACATATTAAATTCATGAATTAAAAATATAGACTTAGAATTCATACAAGTATAAAACATGAAATTAAATTATTTAATTCTTGAAGAAAATATTTTTGATGATTGTAAATAATACCCATATATATGTGTTGGTTTGTGTGTGTATAATTTAAACAAATATATTTATAATAAAAACTACTTGAATAATATTAATAAAATTCTAATAATAAAAAACATAAAATTAATTTTATTACACCCTTATAGTAATAAATTTAGATAAAAATAAACATTTCAAAATAACTAATTTTCCATTACCAATGTAAAATTAAAATATGCATTAAATAAAAAAATATAAATAGTAAAAAAATTTAACAAATTTTTTTTTCTGAAAACTCATCATCCCTGACAAATGAATCACTCAGACTCACTCTTATTTTCAACACACTAGGTGTGCGAGACATATAACACGTATATAGGGTAGTTGAAAAACACATCAAAATAGTGGGATAATACGAATTAAAACACTCAAATTGTACAAATATTTATAATATTAATTGGGGGATAACAAAATATATTATTAATATGTTTGATAGTAATTGGATAGTTCTAATTGAAAGTCCGGGATGACGAACCACTAATGAAGATCCTTATTAAGGGATTGTAGATTGAGAAGATTACAGGATCAGGTGATTATATATATATTTTTAATATTGTCTGGATTTTATGAATACTATTGAAATATAAACAAGGCTCAAGGACAATTGTTTTTTTCCATGAAAAAAAATTAATTCAATCTGAATTTAGATGAAGAGTTAATATTAAAGGAACAACCATGAGCCTAATTATCAAATTTAGATTTTTTTATTAAAATATGATGAAAAAATTTGGTTGTGGTTGAGTTAACAAATGAAAAACCCATTGACGAAATTCAAATGATGAAATGATGAACCAAATTGTTTTCAAAAGAGTTTCCATTTAATAATTAGACCAAAAATTCATTCATTAATATGGAAAATCAATAATAATGATATATAAACAACATAGATTGAAAAAATAGGGAAGTAATGAAACAATACAAGAAGTTTCAGACAAACTCATACCTACTAAGACCTCAAAAATTAAGATATCTTGAAAGCCTAAGGTGTTTTCCCCCTAATAAATTTTGAAACCTACAAGAGACAAAAATATGGACATATTAAGTATTAGCAATGATTGGAAGTCTCTCTAGAAACAATACACACTCATAAAATCACATATTCAGATTGCAACTCCTTGTCTGACCTCAACCTCTCTTGACTTTGCAGATGACCTATCCTAGAGAATCCCTCGGCCCATGACCTCGGCTGATGTTGTGCTATACCATTACACAACTTGATCCATCTGGTCAGCTTTGTTGGAACTCATAAGGGTGAAACCTTTGATTCGACATAGACCCCCCACTAATTTTTTTTTTATCATTTTCATTATTTTTTGAAATTTTATATCACCATTATATATATATATATAAACTACAACACATATAACGATCAATATGAACAATTTTTTTTAAAACTAATATAATTTTAAATACACATTTAATATTATACATATATATATCATATACTAATTTTATTTTTTTCATTTTGTTTAATGTCTTTTTATATATATATATAACTTATTTTTGTGTAAAATTTAGAATAAATATAATTTAACAATAATTATTAAGTATATATTCTTGATATATAAAATATTTCAATTTAGTTTATTCATTTTAAAAAAATTAATATTCTTAATTTTATAGTAACTAAAAATATCATATTTAAGATTTATTTAATGAAAATAATTTTTAGGGTTCAAAATTGAAATAATAATAATACATGACATTTCATAATAATTTAATTATATATTCATAATTATAATTTCATTAATTAATAATTTAATAATCAATATTCTAATTTATTTGTTTATAATGAATGATTTTTAAAAGCAATAATTTGTTAATACTAATTTATAAATATATAAAAATAATCATATACTACTCATATCATATTTTATATTTCACAATTTTCTAATTTTTATTGTTAAATAATCATTGTATTTGGATATAATTTTAGAAAAAAAATAATATTAATATAGAATTGCATGTATTAATTCTATTATAACTATTTTTTGATTTTTTCTACTTTTTGGTTTATTTGATACATATATTTTACCAAATAAAATCGAGTAAATATTTTCACATTAAATTGTTTATTTTTTTAAAACATAAGATGTTAAAAAAATTTATTCCTAGAATTTCTAAAATCCACATTCTGAAGATGCATAAATGATTCTAGTTTCATATAATATAAAAGAATTTAAACACAAGAATCATACAATGATTTAAATAATAATGATGATAGTGTTTTAAATATTTAATATCATGTGGTGATTTAGGATATTTGATCCCTGATATTAGGTGAAATGATTGGACACTGTTTGGGGAATATATTAAATAATTTATAAAATCAAGAAGTTGTCTTGAATATAAATGTTTTGATTATAGATGGTTATATATGTATTTTACATCAATATTATGAATCCATAAAATCATTTTCATGTTATATTTTACAAAACGGATTCAAGATTGTAATATATAATCCTTTTTCAAAAATTATATCACATAATTTGTCATTTATTGAGTTCCCATAAAAAAATATTTAGAAAATTATTAACATTATTTTGATATAATAATATAATATATATTTTTTAAGAATAAATTTTTTTTGAGAGTATTTATTATAAAATCCATAGAGACCTAACACACTACTATATCAATGTATGGAGAATGAACTTTTTTTGGATATATAAACGACAAAGAAGATGTAATTAATAAAGGATGAAGAGAATCTAAATCGTTTAAATATAAAAGTATTCTTAGAAATTAGAGAATTCATCTTCTGAATATGATATAATATATAGAATTTAAGGTGTTCATTATATAACAATATCATGAATGATTATAGAGTAATATAATTGCTATGTGACATGGAAGAAAGCATGATTTGTAGGAGATATTTTTATATTTTGATCATTTTTGTATGAATAATTTGTGGTTGGCATACATAAACAATATTTTTAATGATAAACAATGACTGGGGTGCTTAACATGTTACATAAAGAAATAACTAGTTTGTCTTTGGTTTGATTGGACTAGAGTTTTACGTGCTATAACGACTTGTTTATATAGTTGTAACCAATAATGAAATATATTTTTTCTCTCATACCTAACCCTATATACCCTCATTTCTCCCTTACATGCATTAATATACCAACATTCTATTAAAAATTTGTAAATTATTTTATCTTGTATCGAGAAATTACTAATTCAAATTGGTTTGGTTAAATTGGTAAAACTCAACAAAAGAAAAAGAGATCACTAATTCACACATTCTTCTTTATATTCATCAAATAGATCATAGAATAAACATTAGTATTAGTTCCAAGTACTCTTCTTAGCGATATATGATTTTTAAGGATGTTTAATCTAAATTATATAAATTTTATGGGTGTCCATACATTCTATTATAATACCTACCATGATTTGATGAATTTGTGGCTACTATACCCAATTACATGACCTGGAAGTTAGATGTGTTGAAAGAGTGGGTTGTCCAACAAATTTTTAATTTATTCACTAAAGACTGATTATAATACAATTTTGGAGAAATATGGTATGGCTCAATATTAAATTTTTATTTATCCTTTTGAAATTCTCAATATTAAATTCATGGAATGCCAAACTTACTTGGAAATTTTGTAAATGTTGATAAGAAATTATAAAAAAATTATGGTTTGGGAATCCAACTTACAAGTATGGAGTATTTTATTTGAAGATTGAAATATGGGAGATGATGAAAAAACTAAATATTGTTTTATATAATTTAATGAATTTATTCTTTTTTATAGTATCTATTTAGATTAGAAGTTATTATAACATTATGAAGAAGCTTGTGAGAAATTTACTAGATAGATATTGTCTAATAGTATTATATTTGGATGATAGGTTTGATTTTTATGTAGTTGAGCTTCGTAAAATTATCAAAGAATTTGAAATTGTAAATGTTCTAACTTATATTAATCAGGAAAAATATGAGAATGATTTTGATAGAACTATAAATTGAAAAGCCATAAATGAATAATTTTGACAATATATTTATTATATTGAGTAGGATTATCGTGAATACATCAATAATAATGTTACTTATATTTTAATAATGTTTAGGAAAGGTATATAGAATTTAAAATGAAATAAATTAATAATTTTGTAGAGCAATGAAAACTTTGAAAACTCTTCTAGTGAATATCCAAAAAAATAAGTACAATTATTAAGAGTTAGATGATTATAAATATAATGTTTAGAGGAATTTATTGAATAAAGAAAAAAATAATTTAATTAATAAGAAAAAAATTATAAGAAAATGGTAGAAGGTTCACTCATCGTCATATAATAGTTAATTTGATGATGAATTAATTATTCCCTTTTAGAGAATTTTTTTGATTCATTATGAAATGATAATTATAGAGAGGAATTTATGAAACATGAGTTCTTCTTGAATTAAAATATAGAATCCTTCTATTATAGAATTATAAAACCCAAAAAAGGAAAGAAAAATTTTTAAAAATAAAATGATAAATTGGATGAATAAAATTATTTCATAAAAATATGGTATTTAATTATGTTATTTATATAACAAAACACAATTTTATTGAAAATTAACATGATAATATGTTTAATTACCTTAGAAATATATTAGCTATGAATAGAGAAATTCTAGTTGAGTCGTAATAATTATTTCTTGGGGTTTAAAACGATATGAATAATATATGAAAGGATTTATCAAATCTAAAGAGGTGAAAGAGTAATCTTGTTAAAAAGGAGAAACAAGAGGTTCAAACAAACAATGGAAATCATTTCCGAATCTTTCTAAAAAATATCTATTTTTTCTAAAACTATTTGTCTTAGAAATTAATTGGAACATTTTTGGGAAAAGATAAAATATGAGATACACTATTTTATATCCATGGAATAATGGAAGTCAGAAATATTACCAACCCTAGGAAAATTATGGCTTTATCTGGAGTTGGATTAAAAGAAAAAATATTTATATATTTAATGAATATCAAATTTGTGATATATTTTCTTGTTTTCTTGAAATAATCAACACAAATCCAACACTTTCAAGAATAGTAGGGATTTTATAGAGAAGGTTCATGAACCAACGAGAGGTCTATAGTACGTAGATTAAAAATGATTTAGAGAAGAGTAATACATGTTTCATTATAGCATCATATATATCCGCCAAAACATCATTGTGTTTCTATGATAAAAATATGAATTATATAAGAGAAAAGATCACAATGTCATGGAATGCACGAAAATATAAGCGCTTGATTTCCTAGATGATGTGATGGTATCTAAATTCAAAGGATATGGAATGAAAAAACACGCTATGATAAAATTATAAATAAATAATATGAGAATCTAAGGAAAATTAAGGATTTCTAAAAGGAAAGATCATTTTTTCCAAAAATTATTTTTAAATAAATAAATAACATATATAGATAAAATGGATACTGATTCCAAATGGAAATATTTATTTTATTAGAAGAGGTTTAATATTATGATACTTAAAATAAATATAATATGAGGATCCTAGATATGTTGTGTGGGTATGTTCTAAATGATATAAAATATTGTATGATTATACTACCATTAGAAGAAGAAAAAATAAAAATGATAATGAAACCATAGGTTAATGATGTTTCCCTAAAATTTTATGAGGATAATATTACCCAAAATATAAATTCAAATATTGGAATTGAAATCATGAAGAAACCAATTAATATTTACAAAATAAAATTTGTACAGAGTATTGTAAAATTAAGTTCTATATTGAGAGAAAATTTTATATCATAGTGTAAATCCTTTGGGAGAAATAACTCCCAAATTATTCCCTAACAAATTTTTATATTTTTATAAATATATTGGGAATTTATAAGTATGAATCAATTTCATACATAATTTAAAACAATGGATGAATTATTCAAGGTTTTTTCAAATATTCATGGAGTGGGTTTATTGATTTTATCCCATTTTTAAGAAAAAAACAATAATATGTCATTTTCTAATTCTATAAATTCTATAAATCAATAAAATATTGGATCAAATGGTATTTCATTAAAAATTTTAACCATTATTATTTTATGTATAAAATATGTTAATGGGGGTGAAGTATGGGTTGATGACTAGATGGTCAAATGCAGAGTTATGAATTTAAAGTTAACTATTTTTATGGTTTTATTTAGTTTAGTTAAGTACTCTAGGTTTTATTGATTAATATTTTTTAAATATCCAAAAAATAAGAATTTCTTTTGATAAAAATACAGAACAATTTACAGACACCCTTAATGACTTAGTGAAATCAATCTTATTTTCTACACTTTTTTCCCATGAATAAAAATAATTGTTTAACTAAAGTCTATTGCGAGAGTATATGTGGTATCACCCAACTCCCCTAATGTAGATAAATGTTATTGTTTATATTTAAAGATGGTGAAAATATTGGATTACTTGTGTAGTCTAGAACATTCTATTTGTATACATTCTCAATAGGGTGATAATAAAAAAGATGGGAAGCACAATATTTTTTATAATGTTTGATTTTTTATAAATAAAAAAAATTCAGATGGGGGATTATTGAGCCTATTTGGATAGTAGTTTCATTATTTTAAATAAGCATGTGGGGAAGTTAAGTTAATATTGATTTGGTTATGATAAGTTAAATTATACCAATGTACAAATAAAAAATAATGTGTGACAGGTTCTTTGTTGAAGAATTGCGGTGGATAAATTCAAATGAATCCTTATTATATTAATATTGATAGATATAAATTCTATGTGCATGAAAATTGAATATTTTATATTATTTAATCTTATGGAAGTGTAGTATAAATCTTTTTTAGAGTGTAAAAACTGGGGATGCAGGACTTGGTTGTTGAACTAACTGTGGAAAAAATTTATAATCAATGATTCAAATTGTTCTAGATCATTGAAATAATGATACCTGAGGTTTGAATTATATAAATAATTTATATAATTAATTAGGGTTATTATACAGTTTTGAATGGTTTAATATGGAATATGATGAACTGGAACAATCATTTAAACACATAGATAGGTTTATTGTTTTTATAGGAAAATATTATTTTTTATATCAATGTGATTTTATTACTCTATCCAACCATAATAAATTATTATTAAACAACACCATATTTCCTTAAAAAATTATATTTTTGATAAATATTGAAAGAATTTTGGGTAAGACAAGGGTAGATTGCAAAAAATCAGTGTAATACTTTATTAGAGATCGTAATTCTCTAAGAAGGCATGGAAGAAATATATATATATATATATATATATATATATATAAGAGGTAAGAATATTATTTTGGATCTTACTACTAGAATGAATGTATTCGAAATCTAGGGTTATACATTAAGGGGGTAAATATATCTTTGTGTCATGTCATACATAAGAGATTTTGTATATCTTTAATGTCTTCAAAAAATATATAGTTTATAACTTTGAGAAAAATCATATGAATTCAACACTGAGTTAATTTATTTCATAATAATCATATGACTTCTACTGAGGTCCAACAAGGGATATTGTATTGGTTGATATTCTAAAAAATTGAATATGATTAGCAAATATGAATTTAATGGAATGATTTATTTGGATAATTTCCAAATTCAAAATAACAAAGGATAATAAGTTCTATTAATTTAAATTAAAATAAAAGGAATGGAACAATAAATTATTCAGTTTATTTAAATAAAGAGCACAATTTTGTATTAAAATGGAAAATCACAAAGTTCTCAAGGATACATGATCTGATATTTGATGTGAAATGGTAGGGAAATTTTTTGTCTATAATTTAATTCATAAAAAATATTAAGTAATTTAAATTGATTATAAATGGAATGATTATGATAGATTAGTTTTTATTATTTTATCCCTATATATTTTCACCTTTTGAGGAGACGACTTCATTAATATTATGATATAGATTCAAGTTGAAATTATTTTCCAATTTCATGAAATTAAGATCACCTATTGATGATATTTTTGGACTTTTGTTAAATATTATTTACAGAAAAGCATTCACAATATTTTTATTTGAATATTTAATATATATGTGAGAATAAGAAAACTAGTTCAAATAATTCTAAGAGAAATGATAAACTATTATATCCAGGGAAGATGAATGTGATCGAATCCAAAGGAAAACTAAAAGGAAGTGTAAATATTTAAAGTATGTATTCATGGAGGTTATGGATAAACAAGATCATGAAAATATCAGTTATCATTTATTATTTCAAGAGTTCATTGAATAAGTGAGATACATACATAAATACTTGAATGAGTACATGTGAAAATATGATGATGATTTCTTGTAGAGGAAAATCACTACCATGTGCTGTAGAAGAATTGGGGAGAAATAAATGTGATATTAAATTTATATCATTTTGGTAAATATAATTTTTGGTCGATGTATGTAACCAATCACATAATGTTTAAATCATGACTAGGGTGTATGACCAGATATAATAATGAGGAACACAATGGTACTCAAGTTTTTTGGAATTTAGTTTTCTATGGTATAATAACAGGAGTCTAGAGTGGTTATTAAATTATTGGAATTTAAAAGCAATCATAGTATTGTGTAGAAATTTAAGGTTGAACCACGCAAATCCTCATGTTCTGGTACTATGTATTCAACTGCAATGTTCATGAGCACTGTTGAGATTGTTATTTACGTTTAGAATAAGGCTTTCACAAGTCACTATGGTTGGGATAAAAAGAACAACTCAAAAACAAAAACAAGATCACATATTCACCTCACCCCCTATAATTGATTCGACTATATTTGAGAACATAAAGTATATTTTATCTTTTATAAAATAATGATGAACCTTATGTAGATCATAATGAAATAAAAATAATAATATATGAGAAAAAACCATTGGTGGTCCTCTATTATGACACTGAACTATACCCAAATACTCTATATACTACCATATTTCATCCCCAAGGAACATGTTTAAATCAATAATATAAAATATATAAAATTCATGTAAACTGAGGTCCAACTATAGGGTCTGAGTATAAGATTTTGTATAAACCATAATCGAACTTCCAATATATAGTGTGATATCCTTAGTTATGAATGTTATCATGTATTAATTACTCATGTGATGAATAAAAATGTCACCCCACATTTAGAATTGTAGAACATTGGAAGTGATAAAAATATAAAATAATAAAAAATTTAAATAAAAAAAAGTAAATAAAAAAAATTTCCATATAACTAAAAATATTACCCCTTGGGACTATATGGAAACCACGATTATTGACAATGATTACGTCGCATTTTATAATATTAGTGGAATTTATATTATAAAGGAACAAGGAGTGAGTGTGATTGGGAATGAAAAAAATAAATTTATATGTGATACATCATACATGGTGTATTGTTTCATTATGAAATAATGAAAATATATCACTATTTGGTGGATTTTGAAGTATAATTATCTTTAATTCCTTCCATGAAAAGGCGATCCTAGATAGGATGTGATATATATGTGTGATTGTTTAGATAATTTTCTAAATACTGATTAGTTAATAAGTTATTTAGTGTAGCTAAATCATAGAATGAATGTATTTATATGGCCATGGAATAAGATCATGTATATAGAAAAGATGCTGTTTCTATAATACAATTGATATAGATCAGTTTAATAAACCATTAATCAAATATTTTATTTTCTTAAATAACTGATTGTTTTTACTGGAATATACTAATCAGTGCTTTTGGTATATAATGTCTTAGTCTATCATGTTTATTTGAAAACCCTATTGTTTTTGTGTTAATTAATCTAATTTTGACCCATTTTGTGTCATAGTTATTATATTGGTTATATATCCTACCTAATTGTTATATATTATTATTTATTTGAATTTTTAAATGTAATCATAATACTATGGATCATCTAGTTTAATGACACCTAGAGGATGGTGGTGCCATTCCCTCACACATTACATGATCAATAGGTATCCCAAGAAACTCCATGGGATACATAGTGTCACTATTCTCTAAAATAGTAGAAGTAATTCCATATAATCATTTCCACTCTATATCTATACTAAATCAACTTTTCATTTTACCATTAATTTTTTACAAAAATTCTTGAAAACATATCAATTTTTTTAAAAATATCTATCATATAGGATATATAAACATCCCACCATTATGTTTCATATACTCAACAATAATTAAGAAAACATATCTATTTACACACAATCCTCTAAAATATCCCATATTCCTTACCTAATTGAAAATTTAATAGAAAAAATAAAAAAACCAACATACACATTAGATAATCAATCTATTTCTAAATCATTTAACCACCCATATAACTATAAATTTTTCTTGAAAAAACATTCATCAACATAAACTAATAATCCCAAAACATATCTAATAACAAGTTCTAATATATAAAAAATTCAGTTGGTATAATACAGAAAGCCAAACTCAGTTTTAATTCCATACACTCCAACTAACCATTATATGGGAATCTCTTTCCTCTCTCACAGGACTAATCAACATCCTTACCTAATTACCACATACAATTGAAAATTTTATTTTTATTATTAATATAAATATATAAAATTCCGACAATATTTCTCCCAATATACATTTAAAATACATGATTTGGGCTAATGATTCTCCCCACTATTAGTGTTACTATATATTCTTTAAAATACATTTAGTGGATGTGAGATCCCAAAATTTAGAATTCATATCCAACAATATATAACTCAATATCCCAAAATAATTATCCACTCACACAATTTATCATCAACAAAACATAATAACCAATTATACGAGAATCACATTTCACACTCCTATTACAAATTCCTTATTTTCTAACCATTTTTATGTATGTATATTATTAAACACCTAGGTTGCAATGGATAATAGAATTATGATTTAACCAATCCAAAAACAATGATTAAAAAGAGACTCATTAAATTCATAACAAAAATTTTATTTTTCAATTATATAAAAATTTTCCTTAATACAATATGAAATGTAATCCATTAGAGTATTAATGATTATTACACACACACCAAAGATTGTATTATATGAATTTAAGTTACATGCTTCCAAAAAATAATGTTTTCTCTATTCTATTAATTATTTATGACGAAAACAATCCACGTTATGATAGATTATTTTAAATTATCAATGACTTATTTTTTCTCATGAGAGACATTGAAAATTTTGCTGTTTCAAAGTCTCATGTCCCTAAAATGATGTAAAATTCTAAATGCACAAAAATTAATGAACTTAGATTGATTTTTTTTTTGTTTTGGAAAATTTAATTTTCACCTGGGTTAATATTTGAATATTTTTGGTGTCAATTGATGTCTTATAAAATAATTGATGTTCAATAATTAGAAAATATTTATTCAGAGAGGTAAAAACTTTAATAAAAACTAAAAGGACGAAAAAATAGACATTTAAACATTATGTTTCTATCTGGAATGAGGTATTTTTTTAGATTAGGAATAAATAATGTGTTAGGGTATTCAACCATGGGATGAAAATTTTTAAATAATTTTTAAAAATACCATTTAATTAAACACTAATCATATAAAAATAAAATATGGTGATGTGGAATGGGTATTGAATGGTGTTGATGATTGTGTGATTTAGAATGTTTTTAAAATATATATCTTTGTTCAGGTTGAATATAATCATGTAGGTAAATATTAATAGAAATTAATTGTTGAATTATTTATAATGGTTTTGGAGGGTAAGAATATTGAAAAAAATCCAAAAGTACCATAAGGCTATTCTCCCCTAGAGGAAAATAATTTCACCCTCAACATTTTTCTTAGGTGGGAAGAAAGTTTTAGGTACAATTCATCAAGTATTGATACAATGAATGACCATAGATTATGTGATGGTGAGAGGGCACATATTGAAGAAATTAAAACAAATAATGAATATAATAACAGAATATTAAAGTCGTTTTTTTCATAGTATAATCTTGTAAATTATTCTATTCTATATACTTTTTTCATTTTGGGATCGAGCAATATCCCCTAATGTTTTAATTTTAGAACATCTATGGTAGATTATTAAAAAATTTCATCAAAATTGGAAATATAAAATTTTCAAATAACTATTTAGTGAATTAATTTTTCATGAAAGTGTCTGTGTTCAAAATAGAATAATATTTCTATTTATTAATTAAATTAGTGTAGTACAAAATTTTTAGTATGTAATAAAAATATACTTTATATAATTCCATTATAATAGTTTTATTGTTATTTATGTATTTTTTTATTAAAAATTATATAATCCTTACTTTATTTTTTCCAAAAATGAACAATCCATGCTTTTTAAGAGATAATACTGTTGTTTTTAAAAAACAAGGACTACAAATTTAATTCTTTTTTGTGATTTTTTCATTGTAAAAGGAACAATTAAGTTAATCTCTATCATTGGAAAATGGATTCTCTGATGAATTTTAATAATTTTAATAATTTTAATATTATAGATTAAATTTCTTCAATTTACTTTTAAAATTAGGTTATCATCATTTTCCATTAATATTTTATTATATAACACATTTAATTTTCCTAAATCATGAGAATGTGTGTATATACTAATTATTAAACTAAATCTAGGTATTAAATTGAAATTAGTGTCACTTTTTTATCTAAAGCATTTCTACTTCTTAACATTCCTTGGGTCATAATGTTTACTTTGAATATTACAATACTATTCACAAATTTCCACCTGTATATGAATTTTAGACATATTAATATTTCATTCAAAAAAAATTTGCATAAATAATCTAATGGAATATATATCATTATAATTTGAGTTTTATTTTTTATCATTTTGAGTTAATAGAATTTTATAGTTGAGTAGATATGGGGATGAATTTTGGAAAAAAATAAAGTCTCCACATCATCGATAACAATTCCAGAATAATACTTTATTTAGGGAATGTTTCCTCCAAATATAGGTAAGAATTTAATGAAGGTAGGGAGTTTGTATTATAATTCAAGAGTTGTTAGCAATCACATGTGATACACATGACACACATTGGGGTGGTTTTCCCTAATATGGTCTTGTGACACTTGCAACTGATATACTCCCATCAAAAAGGCATCGATCCCATATTACATCTACCACTGAGGGATGATATGGATGTTATATATGTTTTATAGTTTAATTTATTTTATTTCACTTCTGATTTACCAAACTAACCATTTCAAGTCATCTAATGTGATATTGAGATATGGATGACAGTCCTCCTAAACTCGTTTAACTCTATTTTATGACTTATATTAGGTTTGTTACCATTAATATGAATGAAAGTTTTCAATTATTTTTAGTATCATTAGATTTATTTTAGATACAATCATTTATGAAGTTGAGATATGATAGTTGAGAAACCACTTCCCCCACCACAATTAATGATTGTGTTGATCTTATAATAAACAAGACACTTTGGGTCCCACCTTGATACCCTATGGTTGGGTTTGATATTTTTTTGTTTCATCATTACAATGTGTTTTTGAGAAACTCAATTGGGTATGTTTACACTCACCCATAAATGAAATTTATGTCTTGATATATTTTTTATGAAATTTTTACAGAGAATAGAATTTTCAATGGCTGATATAGTGTTAGAGGATATACTATGTAGTATTATATAATGGTTCACATTGGTAGATAGTTACTGATATTGTTAATATCATGATACTATAATGTTACTATGTGTCTTAATATTCATAGATAATGTTTTATATGTTATTTATATTTATGGAATTAATAATTTTTTTTTCTATTTCCTGGTTGGGTGGTACATTTCAATATAACTCTAACACTTGAATTTTATATAGCTATGTAGTATATATATATTTATATTAGATATAATGGTGTTTGGTGATATATTATTCTTAATGTTTGTTATAGGTTATGGTCTACCAAGTATGTTAATTCTCCATTATGGCTATCCATTAGCTCTCATATTATTATTGTTTGGACTACAATGGAACAATTAGCTTACTACCAAAAAATGTGGGGTTATATAGGGTTAGGATATGTTTTAATTATACAATTGTTGTTAAAGTCATAGTTATATATGTCAGAGTTATTTTCCTATTGATTAAAAATTTGGTAATCTGGTGAATGATTCCAAGGGGGACTATAGTTAGATTCTCAATCCAATGAGTCCAACATAGGTGTTTTAGTAGGAACATATTTTAGAAAGGACTTTTATAACATGTTTTTCAACTGATAACTCTATTTAATTGTTTATGGGGTACAAGTTGGTACATGAATCACATTGTGTTCAGTCATAATTTTCTTTTCTCTTAAGGAGATATCATACCAAGACAAGATTTAGTATTCTTAAATTCATTATTCAACATAGAGGATTCAACCCATAGATTACTAGATCTTATTTAGGGGTAGGATCTTGACATTCTTATTCATATTCTTTAACCCCTCGTGATTGATTAGTTTAATGACGTGGGATCGATTTAGACACCAAATGTGAGGAATCCCTACCTTATAAGTAATGGGAAAATACAACACAAATATACTAACTGAAAATTACTTTATAGAGTGGATGGATGTTTTAGATGTGATTAATATGGGTAAATATAGATTGTTTATTCGATGAGTTCTCTGGTTATAGATTTATTATTATATTATATGGTAATCTAGATCATTATAGAGTGGAGTATTGGTTATAGAATTAAATGAAGAGTTAATTGCCTATTTGAACTCCCAAAAATTAGGTAGTTATCATAATTTGGTTTTATCACTATGATAGAAGTGATAAAATAGTTGATGATTACCTAAACATAGAGTGGAACTGTAAAACCAAAGGCCAAGTTTGATCTAGGTTTATGGATTTCTCTCTAATAACATTTCCATGATTTAGCCCCTTTAAGAATCAATAATGTGAACAAATACATTATATTTGTGGCACTAGTGGGACAAGATTTGGGATTTATCTCATATTAAGATGAGAGTTCCAGTGTGTCCATTTGGATGAGTGATACGTTTGGGGTATATAAGGACTTGTAATTTTGGATCTATAATATAATAAAAAACCCAATAGTTTCAATCACATGTAACATGAAACTAACAAAACTCCTGACTTAAATGAAACATGAAATATTAAAATTAAATGGATATTATATTTTTTAGTAAATAAGAATATTTTAACTGAAATATAACTTTACGAAAAATGTGATTAAAAACACTTAAATTATTAAAATTTATTTTCTTTCAAATATATTTAGTTTTTATTAATATATTTTATTTTATTTTAGAAGATATATTTATAATTTTTATAATTTAAATTATTTTAAAAATCATTTTTTTATTAATAATATTAATATTCAATTAGGATTAATTTCTTATATTTTCCAAAATAAGTGAATATTATATTAATGGTAAAAAAATTACAATGTTGTTAGTTATATCAATTTTTGGACCAAAATGTATTTGAGAACCATTTTATATAAAATATTATATTCATGTAGAAAATTAATTCATTAAAAATTTATATTTTAAATTTAAAATTCACATTTTGATGTTTTTGAAACATACAAAAAAATTTACTACAAAAACTATTTTGATTAGTTTGTAATAAAAATTAATTTTCATCCACAATAGAGATTTTACCTAAAAAATGGATTCAAATTTCAGGTTGGTATATATAAATTAAATAAAAAATTATTTCGTTATTATTCATAAATATATGATTATAATATTAACCTGAACTACCGTGAAAATGTTACAAAAAATTTATTTTATTATTGGATTTTTTTGTTATCATTGTGTGCTTTTTTAACATGATAAAATAAATTAATCAATCCAAAATATTGTATCTATTTTTATGTTTAAAATTATACATATACATATACATATCTATATATATCAACACTAATTCAATTGGTAATTGATATAATAAATATTTAATTATAATTATTATCATGTATTTTTTAAAATAATATTCTCTATTAATGTAAACGGTAGTTACCAAGGAAAATCCAAAAATGGTAAAATATGTAAAAAAATATATGGTAAAAGGATTCAACCATGTTTAAACCATGTTTTAAAATCTTAGGATGAGTATTTAAAGGCCTTATCACAACCAATTATCCATAATTTCTCACATTGGAAACCATAAAACATTTATTTGTTTAATTCCTTATTAAAAAATAATTGGTGTTCATACGAGTTCCTTTTTATGCACTTATAAAAATGGATCACATCATCCTTATCATGGATACACATAACCATAAAAATAACAATGAAATCTTGCACAATGTAACTTTTTTGAGATGTAAATTTCTTAACATAAGTCTTATGTTCACCAAAAGTTGTCCATAGACTATCATTTCCAAGGAGGCATTAATGAGAATATTAAATGTCCCAATGAGATTGTTTTATAATCATTATCAATTTATAAATAAAAATTAACTTCCAAAACAGCCCTTAAAAAATATAATTATGTTATAATAATTAAAAATATTATGTGTTATAAAATATTTAGAAAAAGCTTTATTTTTTAATTCGCATCCACTTCATAAGATAAATTATTCTTTTTCATGTGTTTATACAGGCTACACCCTTTATGAAGTGGTGTGATTTTCATTAAATCTGCATGAAAAATGGATGACATTAAAAAATGGTCCAAATTAAAATTAAGAAACTCCTGATATTATTGATTTATAATATAGAACATTCTGATAATGATATTAATAATAAATTGTCTTTTTATACTTATCCACGTGAAATGAACATATCCCAGTCCCTTACCAAATATAAGATCATTTTTAAAAAATAACTATATAAATTTTATGCTAATATTTTAAAATAGGATATGGACTACTATATTTCTTGAAATTATGAAATTATAATACAATTCCATTAACTATGAACAACATGCCAAAATAGTGATGTATAAATTGATCGAATCACATAAAATAAAGAACAAAAGAGAAAATGGTATAATAAATAAATATAATATGATTCTAATTGACCTTATTAATTGAAAAATAAATGAATAAGGATTCTTAAAATGGTATATAAGGAAAATAAATTTTTTATTCAAGAATTTATATCCTTAGAGAGATTTAATCAGGAATAAGATAAGGGGTTTGAGTTTCAATTTTCATCTCCTAAGACATATTTCTTATTATACACTTAGTTTAATTTGGAATGTTGTAGGAAATGCTCCATTAATATTCTTTATAATTATTATTTTATATTAAATGATATTCAATGTTATATTCCATGTTGTGAATCTTATGTTGTTTGGAATCAGTATATTACAAAAGTTATAAGGGGTTATCTTTACTAAATTTTCTTACATTTAGTTGAATACATTTTTGTGGAACTCTATTGTTTCCTATTTGATTTATTCTACATAATTAATAATTTTTATTGTATTTACTCATTATTTTATATTATTTCTAATATTATTCTTTACTCGAGTCATCACATATTTTCTGAATAAAATTATTTCTCCTTGAATAAAACATTCACTTTATCATTTCAATATTCTATGAAACATTTATCCTTCTATTTTCTTATAATGGTAATGTCATTATTCTTAAAGCAAATTACATGATTATATATATATATATTAATATATCATGAAATACCTTCTCAACTAAAATCTTGACATTGTTAATAATAACTATAATTCTATTTGATAGTTATTTTGACTTTATTGACCATACATTTCTTCCTCGTAATGTTTTCCTCTATTTTTTATAAAAAAATGAATTATTTCATGTTATACTCTTACACATCATCACTAATTTTCATATGGAAATTTTATTTCTTATTTATGAATTTGGTTTTTAATCAATGTGTTTCAAAATACTTAATTGTTTTACATATCGTGGATATAATTATTATCTTTAATTCCTCTTCTTAGTTACAAACCCATAAAGTATTTTTCCCTAAAAATACATTATTAGATATATCATAAAATTTAATATTTTAATATGTTTCCAATGATTTCATTCAATGATTTTTTCAAAATAATTTTCAAATCAAAAATTGCTATGTTATCACTTATAATTTAATTAACAAATTAATAATGGAAACATTTTTGATAAATAATTTTGAAAAAGAGATTTTCCATCATAATAAAAATTATTCACCATTTTTAATTTTCTTAAAAAGTATAATATTTTTATTCCAATATAAAATCAGTTCCATTTAAAATGGTAAATGGGGAAGTTCATTTTCACTATGCTATCGGTAATAAATGTATAATAATATTCTACATATTTTCTTCATTATCCCTTTTTTCATTATATATTTATCGAATTGAGTGATGTTAACTATCTCTAACTGAAATGATACCATACAACTTATTTCTATAGATTAATTATCTAATGTTAATTTATATTACTATTGAGATCCATCACTACCTTTTTCTTTTCTATCCATCCATTTTGAATTATAATGACATCTCACCCAATTCATTTCCTTTTTAAGTATCCTATTTTCTATCCCATTAATTAAATTGTGTTCACCTAGATTCCATATTTAATTTATTGATGAAATTATTAACTAAATCATATAGACATAATATTTTAAATATTATATTATCTATTATATTTTTTAAATGGTATTTACTTTGAATTTTTCCAAATATATTTTGGTAACTGTTTATTTTCTTGATGTATATCATGTTACAGTTACTGATAAAATTATAATTTTTTCAATATCTTATTCCATTTGAAAATGATATGATACTCATTTTCATTTCATGGGTTCTTTTTTATATGATGTCGATATACATAATGTGGGACACATATTTATTGATCATGGTTGGTGGGGTCATCTTTCTCCATTAAAAATATTTTCTGAGGTTATTCAAATAATGATATATATCTCTATTAGTATGTATTAGTTTCCCATAACAGTGGCCACTGAATTTTTGGATCGTGAAATTAATATTCTATATACTAACATTATTTACATGCTATAAAATAATGAGTTATTCTATATGTTTTATTCTGTATGTTTTAATTATATATCACCATTGTACCAATATTCTCATCTTATAATCACTTATGATCTTTTGTTTTTATTTTTTATATTTTCCCTTAGTTCAAATTTGAGATCATCTTTTTTCCTTAGTTTATGATGATAAGAAATGTATGAATTGTATTGAGAATTATCATATATGTGGAAATATAGGAACTTATTGAAGACTTGTTATAGATTAAGTAGTTTCTTATATAGTGGAAAACATATCCAATAACATAAATATATATGGGGTTTCTTTATTTGTAAATTTTCCAAATTCATTTAAGTTATATATCAAAATGGTCATGGGAATATATAAAATGAAATATTATATTAATGTGGTATAATAAATATGGGCACATCCATGGGGTATCATTAATGATACCGGTATAATTTTTTTTATATCTTTAGAGGTTATGATGTTAGTCAAGGTTAATATAAGGGTAGAGAAGATAAGGTTGATAATTATTTCAATTTTATAGATAACCCATAGCTTATTTTATAAAATATTGAAAATTTTATGGATTATTATAAGAGAAAATTAGTGATAACACTATGTATATGTCAATGGGATAAGTATTTGTATATGATAATGTCCCAAAATATTGGTAAAGTATATATTGTGTGGTTCTCCTAGAAATGACATCCCTATCTAGATACTAGAATGTTGATACGAAATTATAATCAATTAACCAAGAGGTAATAATGCAAAAAGGATTCTTAATTATCATATAAATCTTCACACTAGTTCATGACTATGGGTTATATGATTGCACGCCCATGTAGACAAACCTAGAAGATGTATTTTAGTTAACGTAAATGATTTTAAAAGAACAATTATGGAGGATATGGGAATATGGTTAAGTAATTAGGTTAGATAAACTATAGAAATGACCACACATAACCAATGATTATGAAAATAGATTAATTATTGAATTGAAATTATCATATTATCTAAACTAAATATATATATTTGAATACATATTCATAATAATGATTTCATTTTCTTGTTTGGTATAATATTATAATATGTTTCGTTTTAGTATTTCATGAAACATGTTAAAAAAATAAATCTGAGAAGTATATATTTCTACAAACAACTATGTCTCATATCTGAATATGTTAGCATAAATAAATGGTTAATAATCATACTATATGCATGTTATGATGGAAATGGTTCACGGTCTAGTATTTTATACAGTAGTGAGGTTTATATCTTGTTAGATATTAAATCTTGATACCCATAGCTATCTTAAGTAGTGCTTGACATTTATCAATAATATTTTAGTAAATTATAAAAATATTGGGTTATTATGATAAACATTTAATGATGGTTATTTAGTAGTTTTGATTTCACATTTTCGAATAATATTTTCAATAGTATCAATTAAACTGAATTTTGATTTAATGATTATTTTATATTTTTGGGAAAAATTGAATAATTAATTATTAAGGTGTTTATAACTCTTTGGATTAATACATGGTTGATGTTGATATAATAAAGGGTTGATTTATTTTGAGAATAATGGGTATATAGTATTGATATCTTTATAATTTTTCAATTATTTAGTGAAATGTGTTCAATGATTTCTCTTATTTTTATCATCTTTTTAAGATTGTGGTGTATATTGGATACTATAAAATTTTATGAGCTTGTAATTAATTTCATTTTAGGATAAATGATAATGTCAATTTCATGATGAATACATGGTCTTAGAATGTATAATGTCTTGAAAATTGACATGGTTTTTGAAAGTTTATTTTTTGTATCATGTATCGTTAGGGTATATACATAGTTCAGTATATGATTGAATAAATGATTATTATTTTTTTATGAATGATATTTAAGTCAATATATAAAAATAGACTAAGTTATATGACATAGTATAAGTTATGTCCAAATCATAAATATGTTAAGAATACTCTGACCAAATTTTTTCATTTACTACTAATTAAAATTATGATGAAGTAATTTATTTAATATGGTAGAATATAAAATCCCTATATATAGAATCCTTTAAATTAAAAATAACTAAAATATATATTGGTAAGTGTAACACCAAACTAATAGAATTGTAAGATTATTCCTTTTTCTAAGAATGTATCTCTCAATTTTTTTCATTTGAACCTTGGTAGATGAGTCTTTTATATAGATAGAGATACATTGTTATATAAAATGACCAAAATTGTGGGGATGTATTTGTGTTTTAATTAATGGAGTCTGATAATTAATGGGTTAACTGTATAACAGGTTCATGGAGTGTAGATAGGCTTTAAAAGAGAATTTGTTTTTAAAAAGATAAATGGGCATAAAACTCAATTAATGAAAATTTAAAAATCATGTAAATGGATTAAATTTATTATAATTAGTCATGTGTTTAAATAAAATAAAACATAGGTAGGTTTTTTTGGAAAATTCCATTTAAAACATCTACACGATTTGTAACTACATTACACGTGATGGTAAATTAACTACCTATTATTTTTAAAATATTTTTTTGAAAAAATATCATTATATCAACTAAAAAACCTCCCTTCATAACCCTTGGGATTTCTCTATGATATTTTGGGGTGTCAACGTCCCTTCTAGAAATCTCATTTTTGTGAGAAAACCCTGGTAAGAAGTTTTGGTATTATTCTTTCCTTCTCCAACTGTTTCCTTGATATCCCTTGAATGAATGTATTTTTTATTCTTATCCTGATCACCTTTGATCTATAATCCTCTTTTGAAACATCTTCACCCTCTTCATTGTGGGTTTTGGCCATTTGGAGCCTTGTTCGATCATCACTTTTACATAGGTGGACTAAATCATAATCCTTTGGTTTTATTATTTTCATGATTATGTCCTATTATAATAGCATCAATGTAGTGTTTTTAAAAATCGATTAAAAACATGAATGAAATTATCCCATGAATCCACGTTTTTGTAATTATCTTCCAACATTGATTATGGATACCCATTTTTTAAGAAAACTATTGAATATAGTTGAATTTTCTTATAGATTAAAGTATGTTTGGTGTGACATGGGATGGTGACTACTTTATTGGTGTAGAATCCCAAAATTGTGGCTTATTTTTATTTGATATAATTTTTAATAAATTACGAATTAAATTTCATGTGGTATAATAAAAGAAGAAGAATAATTTTTATAATTGACTATTGAGAATTCAGATATGATATTATGATATCCATGGTACATGACAAGGAATTATTTTCATGTGGTAATTATTATATATCAGTATCTGTCCTAGAACATTCACACTTATATAATATAATGCTGATATTGAGTATTCTTGGAGAAGTACCATGTCATAACTCTTATAAATATTGGTCTATGGTTAGTCCCATGCTTTGATGCTTATATAGAATTATCCTAGTTATTGTAATGGTTATTGTACATTGAACCGGATTATTGTGACTATAACATGGTCATATGGTTCTGGTTGGAATAGCCATAAGACATGCCTAAAGATATTCTATCATAACACTGATGTAGTTTATTTTACATTGGTTATATGGTTGTGGTTAGCATGGTCGTAATATATCCTCATAGATATTTCAGTAGGCAACAAAATTAGGTTGTTATTTAATTTTATTGAATTTTTAATTAATTAATACACATGTTTATCACATTATCGTATACACTTCATATTAGAATGGTTATTTTGACAAGGTGGTTTCAAACATCTATGTAATAATCACACCCTATTCAGGTAGTCGTTTTGCACAATAGGATATTTTATGGATATTGGTTTGCATAGGGGAAAAGGAAGTTGTTATTTCATTACCTGTTTACTGATGGGATGGAGTTTGGTGATAGAATATATCTTCCATTCAGGACCTTTGACATTGAGTTTTTATTTGAGACTCCTAATATTTTTATTTTTTTCATTATCATGACATTCAGTTACATTATAGGATTTCATCACATTATTCCTTATTTATTTATGGGATTATTTATTTGGCTTTAATTTTTGTATTCTTTTATGTATTTGCATACATTATTTTCATCATAATATGAATTGTTCTACTACTATGAAGCTTTATACCCATAGGTATAGAACCCCACTATACATTTCACACCCTACTACTAGTCAACCTCATTAGGAATATGGGAAGGTGCACTTTATGTTTTATAACAAACCATTTCCGACCATGTGAGAGAGTTACAGATTAGGGGACCTTACAAAGTGGTATCAATGGAAAAGGTTCTAATTAATGATTCCTTCCATTTTGGGAATGGTATAAAGGAGACTCGTATGTTTTGGAACTTGGTAAGGATATTTTTCATTAGAGCAGTTAATCCATGTATGGAGGACAAAAAATTTCTAGGTTTGTTATAGTTGTTTTTACTACTTTCTTTTTAAGAGCAGGTTTTAGTTCACCATGTTTGATTCAAATGTTGCATGAGGATATTATTTTATACTATTATAATTTCCTTGTATTTTTACTCATGGAATAATATTTCATGAGATAAGGATAAATGCATCATAATGAGAACATAGGGATATACTGACATGCACTATCCATGATAGGGACATAGCTTGTTTTTCATGTTATATATACATTCTGATTGAATTGTAATATAATATATCAGTTTCACATGATAAATTAATTGAGTGTATATGTAATTATAAAATACTTATAAGCCATGTTTAGAGATACCAAGAGATAGTTGTCATGTATTAAGGTCACGTTTTGGGAAGACATTATTGTAAGACAATTATCTAAGGTGTTTGTATGTCTTGTAGATAAATTTCCTCCTCAATATCTTTAACTCAAGTTCCAGAAGAGTGAAAATAAAAATAATACTAATGTAGATGAACTAGATAATCATGTTTTTTATGGATCATATGGATTTCAATTGCCATGATAGCTTCCCAAGGGTCACACAATTAATGGAAAGGGTTAATATTCATATTGTTCCTTTGATTTATGAGATAAAAAATGTGTTTTAGTTTTAGCATCCATCAATGTTTTTATGGGATGGATGACCCTATGAATATGTATTCTAGATTGCATTAGTCCATATGATATTTAAAAATCTCTACGGAACCACAGATAAGAGGGTAAAAATTGTTGTGCATATGTTCATGGACAAGCAAATCATTGGGGGGATATTTTGTAAGATGACGGGAAGAATGATAAGATATCTTGGAAGGACTTTGAGATTAATTTTCTAAGCCGTCTATTCCATGTGAACTTTAGGGATGAAATGACTTGTGAGTTTAGGCATCTGTGGCATGATGGTTTTTCAATGAAAGTCTATGCCAAATTTTTTACTGACCTACAACGCTTTGCACCATATTAGGAAGATTATGATATCTATCATCTGGGAAATTTCAATGAAAATATCCCTTATGCGATCAATTTGTTGGTAAAATTTTTCTAATTAAGAATCATTGAATACCTGATGAATTAGTCCATCATTACATAAGGAAATCTGAGAGAGTTCCCTTGACGTAGCAAAACTATTAATTCAGGGTAATATGGGAGTTATTATTCATGTGGTAAGAAGAACTATCATGAATGTTTATGCCAAAGAAATTGTGTAAACGTTATTTTAGGTAGTAGACAACCATATAAAGATCATGTTCCATTCCATTGATATATATGTGGGATGGTTTTTCAAAAGCTCCTACATTTTCCATACCTCAATTTCAAGTATTTTATATGTGGTTGACAGTTCCATATTTAGAGTAGTTGTGAAATGTTTCCATAGTAGAACAGTGGTAGTTGATCAGTATAGACACCCGAATTTGGAAGGGTATCAGCTACCCCTCAGTAGGATGGATGTTGTAACTCCACAGAATGTTCAAGCCTAGGTAGGGGATGTGGTACCCTAGTGCATGAGTAACAGTACTATGAAAATAAAATAGATTAGGTTATTCATATTAAGGCCTAGGGAAGAGGGACAAGTGAGTTTCACATTATGCAGACAATGTCAGATAACATGGATGAATGTTTATCAACCGTTAAAGGTATGATTCTTATATCATCTTCCATAGCCTATTTTTTAAACAATAACATCCCATTCCATTCTATATTCTCTTTTTTTTATTTAACTTCTGTTTAGATTTATAAATCATAGTTGGTTTTTTAACTATTGACAGACCATTGGGATTGCAGTCTCAGAATATCAGTTATTGCAAGGTGTTCTCTTGATATTGATGGTTAACACATTATTTGGTAACAATTGATGCTAGAAATTATAGGCTTCCAAATAATTATTAATATGATTTGGTTAGTTCTATAATACTATCATATCGACTATTATAGGAGGTGAGTAAATTTTAAATATCATGAAGGATGTATCTATTTCCTTTTGGGTGAGTGTGATATTTAGACCGGTCATGTATGGACATTATAGAATTGATTGGATTGACTCATGACTCAAATCAATTGTAACGACCCGGACCCGGCCAGCCACCCAAACAGTGCCAAACGGGTCGGGTGTTACTAACTTAGGCGCACCTCCCCGAATTCCAAAGGCTACCAACTAGCAGTGAGGGTCTGTCAGGTATAGTGGGGAGGATATACCCTCTTGGAGGATCATAAGAACGGTACTGGTCCAAGTATAATAGTAAAGATTCCGTGGAAAGAAATACTCAGAAAACTCAAACCAGACCCGCAGAGTGGAAGCATAATCAATGTAGATAAACTGCGGAAGCAACATCGTAACGACAGCAGTGGAAATAAACATAATAGAATTATGATTACATGTAACTACTACAGAAAAACTAAACATGCATCCAAAGAAGTCCGTATACAACTGAATATAAAAAGGGCGCCAATGGCTAACCAACAGTAGCTAAAACAAGTAAGCATGACGATACCGAAAAATAAACAAAACAATGTAAACCCCCGCTAGGCATGACCTCAAGGTCCATAAAATCTCCATGAAAAAACTAACGCAGCCGAGCTCCTGATGCTGGCCTCTTTCCTGCACGTAGATCCATAAAGTCCGCACGCGTCCCAAAGGGCCCGTGCAGGGTGTGAGAAAATCTCAGTAGGATACCACCCAAAGGTGTGTACCAAATATATGTGTTTAAGCAGTCATGAATTTACTAGGAAATCAGTAAACAGTACTGTGTAAAAGTAAATACAAACTCCACTGGTGCCCAACAGCCACCATAGAGTGTCACCTGCTTCGGCCAATGCTGAAATCTATGTCGTGAAACCCGGAACTATGTGCAAACTGACACCTCATGTCTCAGGTACCAACGTCTCGATGGCATGCCCAAAATAGTAACCGGGCACCATGTGCCTCCCGAAACCTTGTGCCTCATGTACTGACATCCCGAAGGCATGCCCAAAAATAGTAACCCGGCACCATGTACCTCCTGACACCTTTTGTCTCAAGTACCGACGTCCCGAAAGCACTCCCATTCCTTGAAGGCTCCTCACCTCTCACGTGGCTTTTTACGGCAAGAACCCCCATCCAAAATACCTAACCGAAACTACGGGGGCCTCTACACACACGAGTGGTCAAACCACCTCATCACAGAGTATCTCTGTGTGCAAACTACTCAATATTCCGGGTGAGCGGTAATCACCAAAAAAATTTCTATGACACCAACTCATCTGACACCACGTGTCTATGCGACCATGTCTCTCAAGTCTGATGGAATCACCATCCTAGTAACCCGGGCCATGCCCAACCTGATAGTCGTACATACTCAATTCGACTTCTATGACGCCCAATCCCATGGTCAAAACCACCCAATGTTACCTGGGAAAAGTCCCAACCTGTGATCAGCATCACTCAAGTGTAACTAGGCCAAGCCCAACACAACCCACAAGGGTCCAGAAGATGCAATTCATCAATTGAATATAAAATATATTTAAGCAGAAAACATAACCTGGAAAACCAAACTAAACAGTTGAATTTCACAATGCGAGGTGCTGTCACATACCAGAACTAAGGTCTTAAATGCCTCTAGCAATTTAATATAGGCTTAAATAAATTAAACTAACAGTTTAGCACGTTAATAATTCAATTAAAACCATTTTGGCATTCCCCGGCAAAAATTCCTCGATGAGCCACGACCCCTCACCCGGCCCCGCTCACACAAACTGGTAACAGGGCATAACCAAAGGCATCCCATAGGTCCAACAAGAAATTAAATATGAAACAGCAGATAAAATAGGTCTGCTCAAAATACCCGAACACCCGCCAAAGGTCGCGTCACCCAAACAACCACGAAAACAAAAATTGAGGTATGCACCACCTACCTGAGTCTCGTATGATGCTACTCCTTCAGTAACAGCCGTAATTTCGGTCTAAAATGTGGTATATCTAAAAAAGATTCAATACTTCTCAAACACCTATAACTCATTCTAGAACGAAAAGCAGAAAAAACGGCCAAAGTGGAATCGAGGCCTTACTGAGGGGGTTCCAAAGAATCACACCATGATCAAAACAGTGTTCGGAAAAATATCCGATGAAGGATTCAAATACAGGCTGGGCTAGGTGCCGAGGTTCTATCCAAAAACTCTAAACAAGGCTACTGCCCGTTTTAATGGAAAAAAAAGTACACGGTGTTTACTTCATGACTACATGCCGTGTATATTTAATTTAACTGTTGAAAAGTTGGATGAATTCAGCCGACATTCTTTCTGAACCTGCCGACATGAGTACACAGCGTGTTCCTCTGGGTAAATAGCATGTACATCATTTATCTTTTCTCCCTCGGCAACATACCAAAACGCCATGTATATCCCACATATATGGATAGAATACACGGCATGTCCAAGGGGAACACGACGTGTACCTAGTTCTACTAGGCCAGCAGGCTTACACGCCATGTATGGCCACCACACGGTCGCGGGTGTACACGACATGTTTAAAACTACACGTCGTGTAGAAAGAAAATTCTACATGGTCAGCACACGGCATGTACTTGGCGAGCACACGACCAACACTTTATTAACATATACACGGCATGTACTTAAAGTACATGGCGTTTAGTCTGGAAATTTTCAGAGACATCCCATTTTCTCCTGCTTCCTCAGAAACCAGTCAAAATTCAAATAGGGTTCGGATATTGACCCATTCTAAAAACCTGTGTTCTTACAATATCCCCACCTTAACATAGCTCATCCTAGATCTATCAAATGAAACCTAGAGATGGAACCAGACATACCATCTCGTTCAAGCAACCCAGACTCCCTAGTTTTAAAGGTCCCAGTGAAATTCTTCAAGGGGGCTCCCCGCCATAGGAATCACCTAACCCGGTCTCAACCCGACAAAACTCAAAGAAAAAAACGTTAACTAACATTTTTTTTGGACGCATGGTCCATCTGTGATCCATCATCACCCCTACACCCCATTGGCACTCTTGTGTCATTCCAGACACCCAACGTATCCCACACCACATCAGTGTACGCCTCTACGAGGTCCTAGTGCCTAGCACCTCAAGTAACCTGCATCCTCGATGCCCCGATGCTACGCACGTCATACATATATATAATATATCACACACCCGATATGATGCCAATCCCACTAACTAGAATCTAGTCAGTCCAGATAGATCATGTGAAACTCGTGCCCTCAAAATAGACATGCCTCTATAGTTCATGCCAAAAAGGAAACATGGAGATCATGGCCACACCACGGTGTACCTCTAACCGTCATCGGCTCTCCAGTCTGCTCATCCTCTGGCTGCTCCACGACGACCTCCTGTCCTGAAACATGGATGCCTCACGCCTGACCTCTCTATGATGCTGCTCCAGTCACCAGCCATTGGCCCCTCATGTGGGTCCCAACATCTCTATCACGATTTCCGCGCACAGCTAAACCTCGTCAACCCTCTCTGGGTACCGAACCTAAACCAACTCCAGATGCTACAGTCTATCAGGGTCCCTAACTGTAGGCTATCTCAGAAGGCTACCTGCAAAACCACTCCAGATGTCAGTCCGGTCCACATGCCCGAAACTCCTTCGGAGGCCTATCGCACTGTGCCCGAACATGTCCTGGCTGTCCACACTGGAATAAAATCACCGAAGAACTACCATGAGGTGGTCTAGCTAAATCCCTAGCCTGACTTCCCGGCTGGAACTCAACCCTTCCTTGCTTCTTGCTATCAAAACCATCACCTGAAGCTGTCGCCCTACCCATGTGAGATTTTTACCTCTCGTTTCCCTCGGCTATGAGTGCCTGATTCACCACCTCGGGGAAAGAACCCAGTCTGAATATGATCACCTAGACCCAAATGGCGTGTCGTAATCCATCCTCGAGGCACCTCACCCTAGCTGTGTCATCGCTCACCTTACCAGGTAAAAAAAAGATAAATCTATAAAGGTGGATGCATAGTCCATGAAAGACATCTCTCCCTACTGATGACTCATGAACTACTGAGCTCTCTCTGCCCTCAGTGTCTCTGGATAAAAGTGCTCGAAGAACCTGTCCTCGAAGTCATTCCATGCTAGTCCCTCATTCCTACGGGCCTGTACCTATACATCCCACCAATGCTTCGACGGTCCTCTCAGTATATACGTTGCCATCTTGACCCTCTGCCCTGGAGGCATCTCAAGATGCTCGAAGATCATCTACATGCTCTCTATCCAATTCTCAGCCGCCTGCAGACCACCCTCACCCTGAAAAACCGACAGGGACTGCGACTAGAACTCTCGTGTCAGATACGCAATAGAAGGATTTGTACCATGTGCGCCTCAGTCAATCCCCTGCAAGACATTTACCAGGCTAGCTTGGAGCTTCTCATCGCTCCACAGTCTGAATGATGCCAAACACGGTTGTTGTCTTGCCTGCATTGGATCCTGTCCATGAGCATGTACCTGCGACACTATACCATCTCCTGCCTGACACTCCATCGAGTCATGAAGGAGTAACCCGCTAAATACAATAAATGGTCAAACATACCGTATATATATAGCAATATATTCTATGAAGATAAGGAAAATAGTAAAAATTTGTGCATAACAATTGCCCTTACACCCCTCACCGCAACCCATTCCCCATCCCAGCCTCATGGCCTCCTTACCTGCCCTCAACAGAGCCAAGTATCAAAAAGTACCTCGGGCCATTCCCGTCCTGACAACCAACGTTGCCTCAAACCCAATGACCGAGTCTCCCAATCCTGACAGTTACACTACCTCAACCATAGTACCTACCTACTCTCATAAGAGTCAGACCCAAATATCCTGCAACATGAAATTTTAAAAAATATAAATCATGTCATACACATTTGCACAACTAGAAATTCTATCAGGAATTTCACCAATTCATATTTCAAAGCATATAAAGCATGGCAATTGTTTTTTTTCTTCACATGGCATTATCACTTCACAACGAATAGGTGCAATTATGAAATTTAAATTCCCTAAAAATGTGCCTATCAAAATCCAAGAAAACAAGCCTTGCCATATGTAACACCCCGAGATTTTATGAAAAATATTCTTTTTAATTTCATAAATGTCTTGTGTTGTACGCTACACCAAAAGAAGCTTGCACAACACGCATCCTTGACTTGCCTTGCATTACACGCAATCACGACCTTCCTCAATAGCATGTGTAGTACGCAATACCGAGTTTCACTAAACAACGATATGCTATTAAAATATTATTAAAACTAGCCGTTATGAATAGTAATAACCACCTTTTAAAATTTTAGAAATTTTATCTCTCAAAATGGACTTCATTTTTGGATTCGGAGTATCTAATTTAGCCTAAGGTGAAATTTTGGTACTTTTCGGATAACTTTCATATTCTGATGAATAGTGAAAATTACTAAATTTTAATTAAAAACAACTTTTTTAATCGAAATAATTAATAGTGATAAAATATTAATTTGAGTGGTTTAAAAGTGTATTTAGAATATATTTTTACAATTTAATACAATGTTGGTCATTGGATGTAATTTCACATTTAAACCAGACATAAACAAGTGTCAATCTTTTGATAGTTATTATCTCTTAAGAACATGCTATTTGTTTTGACGACGGGAATTAATTTTTTAAACTAATTAATGCAACTGATATGTTTTGAATTTGGTAAAATAGACATCATTTTTGAGTTCATAATATCAAATATAGCCTAGGCCTAATTTCTGGTATTTTTCCGGAAACTTTCATTTTTTGATGAATAGTGAAACCACTAAGTGGTAGTTAAAAAAACCGAATCCTTCATAAAACTTAATTTTACCGCTTCTGTGAGTGGAATTTCAAAAATCTGAGAGACACGGTTGATGTCAGTAAGTAAAATGTGGTTCAATGAGATTAAAATAATTTTTGGTGAATAGTAACTTTTTACTTTTTTTTTATCACGGTTAAAAGTAAATAGGGTAATTAAGGGTAAAAATGTTATTATTATTACCCTAACACATGTACTAATTCTATTGGATAAGTTTAATTCGACCAAAAACAACCTTAGGAATAAAATATGATCATTTAGGCCCACTTGGATTAGATTAGGACATTTACTATTAATTTATTTAAAGAAGGGTTAAAATAGTTAAAATCAAAGTTTAATAAGTAAATCATTTTTAATATAGGGTTATACATAAGATAAATTAGACTAAAAATACTCATTAGAAAGCTAAAAAGATTTGATACATAATGGTATTTTATTTGTAATTTTTAGACATTAAATAATTTAATTTATTTATGACATAATGATGATGCAGTAATTATCTTATTAATGAAATATTGACATAATTGATGTTATAAATACCCAAATAAATGTAATTTGAGACTTTTTATGAATTCCACTAATTTTATAGGTTAATATGACATGTTAATATTGATTTAATTAACTTTTTTCGAACTAATCATTCTGTTATGATTTTCACAAAAATCAATTACTAAATAGTGTCAAAATTGACATAAAATAGTTTTTTAAAACAAATGTTATATTATTAATTGTTATTTTATTCCTAAATATCTGAGGTTCGTCCAAATGACTTGGATAAGGTTATATATATTAATAATAAACACCTTGGGGTTCGTTTGGCTTGTTATAGTAAGTTTATTAACCTTATAGTGTAAGAACACAAGAAGACACGGTAAAAGTAAAATTATTTAACTTAATGTTAAATCTAAATGATACGGTTAAAATAGTAACCTAAACTTGTCTAAATTTTATTGGATGAGAGGATTTAGACCCATCCCCTCCTTAGCTTCTAAATAATTCAATTTTGAGCAATTTAAAACCGAATTTTACTTTATAATAAAATAATAGTTTTAGTTATTCCAAAGGTACCCCTCTCCTCACTTATAAAAGGGAACCTCCTCCCTCTCTTCCTCACACATCATTGAGCCTTCAAGCTCGGCCAACCCCTGCCAAATTCTCTTCCCCACATCCCTAGAATCATACTAGAGTTTATGGTCTTCCTCAAAGACCTATTTTATTTCCCTAAAAGGAGATCTCAAAGAAGCACTCCAAAGAAGAGGAGGTTCGGATACGTACAAAGCATATCGGACATAAGGTAAGGGAAATATCACAGTCTCATTTTTATCTGAGATTGTTTATACTTTGGCATTTACTGGGGTGTATTTTATCATCCACATCCATGTTTCCTCAATATGTAATATTATTTCCATTCACCTACAATTGTTTAAATCCTATTTTACCCTTCGGTGAGTTTTTAGTAAAAGATATGAAAGGAATATTTTGTCGTTTTTTCGTACGAGGTACTTTTTTTGACTTTTCTGACAAAAGTACGAGAAGAATGTTTTTTTAACTTATATGGTGTGAACGGATTTTTATGGTTTCATAACTCCTCATTTTCAAGAATATTCTTCTACAAGATTGCATGATTATTTTCAACAAAAACCCTTATCTTTTAAAATTGCATTGAATTTTGTGAAAAGAAAATGATTTGAAAGAAGAAAGAATATTTTCCTCAACAATTAATTTCAAGTGTTTTGTCAAAACTATTTTCCTTCTAAGATGAAATTATTTCATATGTGTATATTTCAAGTAAAATGTCTCTATGATTTAAATGGTTTCAATTTTCTTATGATGAAATGATATCAATTGTTTATGGATTATGTTATGATGGCATGATGTTTAAGAATCCCATTTTATTTCATGGGTTATGCTATGATGTATGGTTTATGATTTTGTGGAACACATAAGAATGGTATCATTATGAGATGGGTGGGACCTATATCTCCCTCCAATGTATTGGGTAAAGATTTTATATCTCATGAGATAGACCTGGCTGGAATGGTAGGTTATACCTGTTCAGTGAAACGGGACTGAAACGAGGGTGACTCAGTTCAGAAATGGACTTTGTCCACTAAGACAGTCTTGGCAATGAGTCTTGAATAATAAGATATGATTCTCTATGATTATGTGTGTATGCCAAAAAGTTTCATGTTTTAAGTTATGATTATTGGAATTTAATTTCACTACTATGATTTATCCCATGTTATGAAATTATTCTCCCTTTTGCAGGTTATGATTTCCAAAATGTTATGTTCTTATGAATATGATGTGATTGATGTTTATTTTGTTTACCCTTACTGAGCATTTGAGCTCACCCATTTATGTTTTCTTTTCCCCAGGATATAAAGAAAGGTTTTAGGTAAAAAAGGGAAGATCTTTATGGGAGATGTTGAAGATCTTTCACCACGGTTAGAAGATTATATTCCGAGTTTCCAAAGACACTATACTATTACGATCCTTGTGCGTGTGATTTTGTTATGTACTAAGTATTCCGCAAAAGTAATGTAATGTCCATGTACGTCAAGCTTTGGGTCTCTACACCATACCGGGCCGAGGTCCAATTCTCCCTTACCACACTGGGTAAGGGTCACATATCACAATCAAGAACATCACACATCAAGTGAGCCACTGAGGTGGAAATCATATAAACCGTAATCTGAGAAAAAGCAGACAATAATTCCCACCCATGGCAACTCGGTCCATCACTCGTACCTGGGGCTGCAGGAACCCAAGCAAAAGCGAGAAACCCAGTTCCAGTAACAACAACATATCTCCAGTATACCATATCCCAAATAGTAAAACCATGAGAAAGAAAAGATACGTCTCGATCTCATTAGTATCCAGAAAATATATACTACTAAATATTTGTCAAGAACGCCTCTAATACCACTTAGTAATGACCCGAACCCACCTAGCAACCCAAACAGGGCCAAACGGGTCGGGTGTTACTACCTTAGGCGCACCTCCCAAAATGCCAATGGTTGCCGACTAGCAGCGAGAGTCTGTCAGGTATAGTGGGGAGGATATACCCTCTGGGAGGATCATAAGAACGGTATTGGTCCAAGAATAACTGTACTGATGCAGTGGAAAGAAAGAATCAGTAGACTTGAACTAGACCCGTAGAGCCGAAGCATAATCAATATAGATAAACAACGGAACCAACAGCGTAATTATAATAGCGGAAATAAATACAACAGCATGCTGATAACATGTAACTACTATTGAATGATTAAACATGAATCCAAAGCAGGTCATACACAAATGAATATAAAAAGGGTGCCAATAGATAACCAACAACATCTACCAAAAGTAAGCATGCCGATATAGAAAAGTAAACAAAACAAAGTAAACCCCAGCTAGGCATGACCTTATGGTCCATACCATCTCCATGAAACAACTAACGCAGCCCAGCTCCTGAAGCTGGCCTCTTTCCTGCACGTAGATCCATAAAGTCAACACGCATCCCGAAGGGCCCGTGTAGGTTGTGAGACAAATCTCAGTAGAATACCAACCAATGGTGTGTACCAAATATATGTGTTTAAGCAGTCATGCATTTACAAGAAAAGCAATAAAAAGTATAGTTCACAAGTAAACACAAACTCCACTGGTGCTCAACAGCCACCATAGAGTGTCACCTGCTTAGTCCAATGCCGGAATCTATGTCATGTAACCAGGAACCATGTGCCACCTGACACCTCATGTCTTTAGTACCGACGTCCCGAAGGCACGCCCAAAATAGTAACCCAGCACCATGCGCCTCCTAACACCTTGGGTCTCAAGTACCGACGTTCCGAAGGCACGCCCAAAAATAGTAACCCGGCACCATGTGCCTCCTAACACTTTGTGTCTCAAGTATCGATGTCTCGAAGGCACACCCATTCCCTGATGGCTCCTCACCTCCCACATGGCTTTCTACGGCACGAAACCCTAACCAAAATACCTAACCGCAACTACGAGGGCCTCTACCCACAAGAGTGGTCAAACCACTTCATCACATAGTATCTATGTGTGCACATTAATCAACATTCCGGGTGAGCGGTAATCACCAAAACAATTCCTAATCCACCACCTCATCTGACACCTCGTGTCCCTACGACCATGTTGCTCAAGTCCGATGGCATCGCCATCCTAGTAACCTGGGCCATGCCCAACCTGACAGTCATACTACCTCAAGTTGAAGTCCAAGACACCTAGTCCTGTGGTAAAAACCACCCAACGTAATTCGAGAAAAGCCACAACCTATGATCAGTATCACTCAAGCATAACTGGGCCAAGACCAACACAACGCACAAGGGTCCAGCAGATGCAATTCAACAATTTCATATATAATATATTTAAGCAGAAAACACTACCCGGCAAAACAAACTAAAAGTTCAATTGAACTATGCAAGGTGTTTTCCCGTACTATAACTGAGGTCTTAAATGCCTCTAGAAATTTACTATAGGCTTAAATAAATTAAAATAATAGTTTAGTACATTAATAATTCAATTTAAACCATTCTGGCGTTCCCCTGCCAAAATGCCCCGATGAGCCACGACCCCTCACCCTGCCCCGCTCACACAAACTGGTAACAGGGAATACCCAAAGGCATCCCATTGGTCCAACAAGCAATTCAATATGAAATAGCAGATAAAACGGGTCCCGCTCAAAATACCCGAAAATGCGCCAAAGGTCGCGTCACCCAAACAACCACGAAAACTAAAAATGAAGTATGAACAACCTACCTGAGACTCGTACGATGCTACTCCTCCGGTAAAAGCTGCCAATACGGTCTAAAATGCGGTAAATCTACAAATGATTCAATACTGATCAAACTCCTATAAATCATTCTAGAACGAAAAGCAGAGAAAACGGCCAAAGTGGTATCGAGGCCTTACCGAGGGGGTTCCAACGCATCCCACCGTGATCGAAACGGAGTTCAGACGAAGATCCAGGGAAGTATTGAAATCCTGGCTGGCCTAGGTGTGGAGGTTCTGTCCAGAACCTCAAAACGAGGCTACTGCATGTTTTAACAGAAAAAAATTACATGGCGTGTACTTCATGACTATATGCCGTGTATATTTCATTTAACTATTCAAAAGACTGCTGAATTCAGTGGACTTAATTTTTGAACCTTCCTACACGAGTACATGGCGTGTACCTTTGGGTACACGACCTGTACATGGTTTCTCTTCTCCCCATCACCGACTTACCCCCCCACCATTTATATCCCTCACACACGGCTAGACTACATGGCGTGTCCATGGGGAACACGGTGTGTATCTGGTTCTACCCGGCCAACAGGCTTACACAACATGTATGGCACCCACACGGTCTCAGGTGTACATGGCGTGTTTAAAAGTATAGGCCCTGTAGAAAGAAAATTCTACACGGTCAACACAAGACATGTACTCGGCAAGCACATGGCCCACACTTGCATAACATATACATAGCGTGTACTTAAAGTACACAGCGTGTAGTCTGGAAATTACCGAAAACATCTCATTTTCAATTGTTTCCACAGAAACCAGTCAAAAATTCAAACAGGGTCAGGATTTTGACTCGTTCTAAAAACCAGGGTTCTTACATCAATGGATATACTCTAGATAATTATTTAATGTTGATGGATTATTTTCCACTAGTGGTAAACCATTTTTATGATGTCTTCCATAATGAGTTTTTATTTCTTAAAACTCAAGGGAGAGGACGAGTCTATGATCGAGTTTGTGCCTAGAGAAGATCCATTTTATATCTGGTCTTACCAACTAGAACCAGAAGAATTTTGGAGTTGAAAATTTAGTTGAATGATATCTAATCTAATGGATTCATACATCTAAGTAAAACATTGTTGAGTTCCACAGCTCACTTATCCAAAATGGCTATTGGATCTGTGCACTTATGTGTGGATTATTGGAGGATGAACCAGATGAAGTATAATAAATGGTATCCTCCTCCATGCATTGAATATCTTATTGATCAGTTGAGAGGATCTTGGATCATCTCCAAGATTGGATTGAGTGCAAGATATCATTATTTTAGTGTGAGACCATCATAAAAACACTAACTACTTTTATAAAAAGGTATGGATTGTATGAATTCATAGTGATTTTGTTTTTTTAACAAATTTTCATGAAGTATACATGTCTTTAATGAATTGGATCATTACTTCTTTTCTAGATCAATGTGTGGTGGTTTTCATTGAATAACTCTTTGTGTACTCCCTCTTACAAATGATCAGGAAAAACTTATTAACATCATCTTGGGTATATAGATAGAGCATTGACTTTATGAAAATATAATCTAATATTGTTTTTAGATTGATGAAGTGTACTAATTGTTCTATTTTATTAGTGAGGCATGAGTGTTAGTGAACTTAGGGAAAGTCAAAGTCGTGATATCTTGGGAACATCACAAGAACGTCTTCAAGATTCTATGTTTTCTATGATTAGCATATTATTACTATCATTTTCTCTATGATTTAACCTATTTGGAAACACCAATGACTAGGATGACAAGGAAAGGGGTGATTTTTTTTGTATTATGATTTCAAGAGATACTTAAAATGGATAAAAGGATCCCTGACCTCAACACCTTTCCTCGCATTAATTTTTTTGGTTAAATAATATATATTTTACTATGAAGAAACATTACTTGGAGCTAGAGTAGTTATAGTGCATGTGGATCATGTGGTTTCATATTGATCCTAGAAGCTAAGACCACATGATAGGAATTACCCTACTCAGATTCTAAAGTCAGTAGTAGTGGTAAATACCCTGAGATGTTGGAAACACAATCTCACAAGTGAGAGGTTTGCGGTATACATGGATACCAAGAGAATCAAGTAAATATTCTCTCAGAATGACCTAATCCTTCGGTAGGTGAGGTGAGTCGAGTATATGTTATATCACAAAGTTATATTGTTATATATAGTAGGGAATGGAAACATCATTGATGACGCATTGAAAAAAAAGAAACATATAGAGGTAGTACAAGATTCTTGTTTTGAATGAAGGATAATAACCCAATTTGAAGACATTTATCTTGTTGTTCAAGAATCATGGGGGTGAGTAACTATGACATCAATATCAATTATACCCATTCTCAGGGAGATTATAAAGATCAAGTTGTTTTCTGATCCAAAGGGATCAGCTCTGAGAGAAAATTAATTGGTTTGGGAGACTCTATCTGGATGGTCTCTTGGTAGTGGAAATTATAATCATTTTTGTCTCCATGTATTGGTTCCTACGAACATGTGTGAGGAGTTGATGAGGGATTTCCATTATATTATATGGGTGGTCCATCCTAATTTAAAAAATATGTATTTTATTCTCTATAGATGGTATTTGGTGTCTCTAATAGAGGAGTAGGTCTAATGATTCATGGATAGATACATCACTTTTCAGTAGATGAAAGTCAAGGATCAGAGGCTAGCTAGAAATTTGATGCATTTACACATTTTAAAACAGAAATGGGATAATGTCACAATGAATAATAAGATAGAAATACATAGGGAAATTCATAATAATGATTTTGGATGGGTTGATGTTGATATCATGAATAAAGTACCCCACTTATTACCTATTATGGAAACAATTATAGTAGATCAGCAGATAAATATCTATATTCATGGGGTGGTTTGGTTGTACAATGTTCCAACAAGTATTGTTTTAGATATATGTCCTTGTTTCACATCATAATTTTGTTAACGTATTCAAAAATACCTAAGACTATTATTTCTATTATGAATATCCTATCATCCATAGATAGATGGTCAAACATAGTAGACTATTCAGATTCTTGAGGATATTTTTGGAGACTGTGTTTTGGATTTTGGTGATTAGTGGTAGCATTATATGTAACTCATGGAGTTTTAATATAATAATATATTTCATTAATTGATCCAAATGGATCCTTATAATGACATGTTCAGATGTTCATGCAGTTATCCTCTTTGGTGGCTGGAGACTAGTGAGTTAACACTTTTTTGTCCTATTCACATGTTGGAGATGTCTAAATTAGTCCCTTGGATTAGACTGTGGTTGGTTACAATATAGAGAAGGTAGATATCATTTGCTAACCCTCAGAGAAAAGCTCTAGAATTTTTGGTTTGTCATCATGTTTTCCCTCGGGTGTCACCTATGTTTGGGAAGCACTGTATCATGAAATAGGGAAATCTAGCACCCAGATTTCTTGAGTAGTTTGTAATAGTGGAATATGTCAATATAGTTGAGTAATTTTTATCCCTTCCACAATGATAGAATTCTACACATGTTATGTTCCACTTGTTCTAACTACAAAGAAATCATCCAGAAGCATCCTATGTGATATATGAAGTAGAAATCAAGCTTTGGATTGATGCATCCTTTGAGGATCATCCAATACAGGTTGTGGATCATAATGGGAAATATATTTGGGGTTGGTCTAAACCATTAGGTTGGGTATTGTGGCAGAAAAGGCGAGTTCAAGAGGAGACCCCAGAGAGGGATTCTAATATTGGAACATAGTGTCATGACTTATTCGATTTGACCTCACATTGACACTGGGAGTAGCTTAGGTATAGAGGAAAAACGGTCGAGAGTTTGTAACACCCCACATTTTTTCTATGTAATTCTATCTCTATGTTTCTCATTGGGGACTTGGAGGAAATGTATTTTTGGAGATAGAGATCCTTTGTTGGATTAAATGACATAATGTTTAGGGATATATTCTTGTTTTGATTGATGGAGTCTGGGATTAAATGGGTTAAGTGTTTTTGGGGATCATTATGAGTTAAGAGTATTTAAAATTTGTTTGTTTTTTTTAAAAGAATAATCGTCTGAAAAATCATCTTCAAAACATTTACACATAATTTACATGTTCTGAGGAATAAAAAAAATGATGTGATGGGTTTTTCATTGAATTCAATAAGAAACCATTACATGATGTGTAACTACATTACATATTTTTTAAAAGGATAACATTTCTTTGAACATTATTTGTAGTTAAATTATCATTGTTCTGGCTATAACTCATATTCTATCGATCTTAGGGATCTTTTGAGGATATTTTGGAATGCCACTTTCCCTTACACACATCTCATTTGTGTGACCAATACCTAGTAAAAGGTTTTCATCTTGTTTCCCAATTCACTTCCTTCTTCTCCGACCTGTTGTGGTGATATCACTTGATTGAATGCACTTTTGGTTTTGATTATTGACTAGTTTTTGTCTAGGAACCTATTTTCAATCATCTATACCATCTTCTTCTTGGAATTTTTCCTTTGGTATTGTTGTCAGATCATTGGTTAAAGGTAGGTTTCTAGATCATAACCTTATAATTTGATTATTTCCTTGTTTATGAAATATTTTGAGAGATCAAAAGTAGTGTGGACCAAATCAATTTAGTAAATAGATAATATTATCAAATTAATTTTGTTATTGGTAATTGGTTTTGACTTGTCTTATCGCTACCCATTGGGTGAGGAAACCTTTTTATATAATTGAATTGGATTATGGGTTAAATTATGTTTACTATAACATCTATCCTAGAGAGATTAATTATTACTAAATCACTAAATTGTTGATTATTTCTATTTTATATAATTTTTAATCAATATTGAAATAAATTTCGAGTGCTATATGAATAAAGAACAACAATTCACATAAATAACCATAGAGAATTGTGATGTGATATTTTGATATAGATGTTGTATGATAGAGAATGTATTCTATCCTATAATTATTATATATCGAGCTTGGACCTTGGACATGCATAATTATATATTGTAATGATGACATTGAGAGGGCATGACCTAGCCCCATGTTATAGTACATATAGGTATTTTTACTGGATTTTGTATTGCTGATATGGATTTAACTAAGACTGTTGTGACCATACCATGGGTATATGGTTGTTGTTGGAATGGTCATAAAACATACTTAGAGATATTCATTCATGGAACCAATTAAGTTTATTTTACCTTAATTATATTGTTCTGGTTGAAATGGTCATAAGAAAAGCTTAGAGATATTCTGGATCAGAGCTGAAGTTGGTATTTGTTGTATTTCAATTATTATTGAATTAATTAATGATGTATTTTACCTAATTATTTCATATACTTCTTATCAGAAATTATGTTCTAGATGGTGGTGTTGACCAAAATAATTATACTCACACACTTTTCTATCCTCTGTTTGGTACTTGAGCAGATTTCATGGATTCAATTTTGGACAGTGGCCAAGGACCTTACTAGTGATTTCCTGTTTATTTTTGCGTTGGATTTTGGAGATGGGACCGACAAGGGATTCAGGACTCGGTACTTTATGCATTCTATTTGAGTCTACTAGTCATTCCAATATATTATTCGATCATGAAATTTAGTTACATTCAAGATAGTTATTTCATTATTCCTTATTTATTTATGGGAATACTTTTTTTAATATTTCTGTGCTCTTATACTATATAATTAATTTGATTATTTTTATTTTAATATTAATTATTCTTCTATTATTACACTTCATTCTATAGGGTATATTCTTCTACTATTCATTACATACCATCACTGCTTGTTAGAAAACTCTTGCATACAGTGAGCTGCACATGAGTTTATATAACCAACCATTTCCAACGACATGATAGAGTGACAAAATTGGGGATGTTAAAGAAAAAATATAATTAAATGAACAACCTTATGTTAAATTTATCTGACGAATGTAATAATTCCTAAATGAAAATTTTTAAATCATTTAGAATTTCATAGAAAATATGATTTAGAACACTCGATGTGGGAGAATTTATTTTTATTAATAAAATGAATTTTTATTAATATACTATACATCCATTTAAAATATTTATTTAAAAATATTGATTTCTAAAATTGAACAATTAGCATTATTTTTGGAGTAATAATTTCAATGTCATCTTATGAAGAATTGTTGATATTTTTAATAAATTTTTTTTGTTGAACGGTGAAAAAATTATTATTCCCCTAATAACACCACATTATTGAATTAAAAGTATTTTAAAATAAGTATAATAAAAATAAATATTTTAAAATTAAAATATATAGTTTAAAAAATACTATTTTTAATTTATAAAACCAATTTTTAACCTTTTAAAAATATATTTAATATTTTTTCTCAAAACATTATTTTTTTGTTCATACATTAAAAATTAATCTTCTTAAATTATATAATTTAAATTTATAAAAACAGATTTCCAATTTTATATCATAATTGGTATATATATTTATTAATGTCACATTCCTTTTTTGGTTATAAATTTTTTTAATACTATGATTACTATTATGAACTATATAATGATGTCAAAAGTTTTTTAATAAATATTTTATTAATAGTGTGTAATTTTTTATCCATGTAAATAAAAATAATATCTCATTTATAATGATTATATTATGATTTTTATACCTACATAAAAATATATTATCACCCATTCAATTGGTAATCAATAATAAATAATTAGATTATAAGTTAATGTTAAATTGACATTTACCTACAAAACGATTATCATTATATTAAATGATTTAATTTAAAAGTTAATCTACAATTATATATAAATATAATTGTCATATATTTAGGGAAAATTTATGTTTTTCTCATAATAATTCATTAATAATGGTTATCTTATTTATTTTAGTAAAATTTAATCTACTAGGGTAAAAACTAATTTCTTTGGTAAAAAAATGTAGAACTTAAAAAAGAAAGTGGTAAAAGTATACTAATATCATTCAAATATTATAAAATGATGTTTTAAGGCTTCATCAACCTTATATCATCATATAATCAATTATTGATCTATTTTGGAACCATTATCCCGATAATATTTCCATTCAATTATTGAATAATAATGGGTGTTTATAGAAGTGACATTTTCTTGAATTATAAAAGGGGATCACTTACACCCTCTCAAAGTTACACTTAACCTTATCAATATCCTTGACAACATGATAAATTTACCTATTATATACATTACTTATACAAGAATAATCCCCAAGTCCCCATATGTAATCCTAATACCTTTATATCAATAGTAATATTCAAGAGAATGTATCATGACCCAAATTTAGTATTACTTATCTAAATCAATTAATTATTATTGATTACCATCCAAGACTACACTAGTTGCAGTAATATAATGAAAACATTATCATAATTATAATGTGTTTCATTTTTATAATCCGAATAAACCTTATTTATTCATTCCCCACAATATAGAAGAATAAAATAATATTGATGTAGAATTTCTGTGGACTACTATCTTCATGAAGCGGTATGAGTTATTTTCCATGACCACATAAAATTTCTTCAACTAAAAAAATTGTAAAGAAAATATTTATTAAACTATTAATACATCTTAACTATAAGATTTAAAATTCTATTAGTGATATTAATAATAAATGGTCACTATAATGTCACCCACATAAAATATATATATCAAAGTATCATTTCTAATGCAAGTTCATTTTATAAAAACATACTTAAATTTATAAAAATTATAATAATATAATAATAATGGACTAATAATGATACAAATATTGTGATTATTAAGTTACAGAAAAAAATTAATTATCGTCGACATATCAATATGTTTATGAAGAAATTAGACAAGAACCCTCAAATGAAATACATTTGAAAAAAATAAATAAAATATCATTATAATAACATAAAAATTGTAACTAATAAAAGAAATATTAATTAAAAATTTTCATAATATGGTATCAAATATAATTATATTTATTATTAAATGTGTTTGGTATATGGGATGAGAATATCTATAACAATGTATTCTTTTCTTATCTAAATTTTCACCACATGAGACAAGTTTCTTGTTATAAACCATGTTTTCATTTAAATTACATAACTAACTACTTTTGATAATTTTTTCATGATTAAATTAATTTTTAATAAATGATATTTTCAATTATGATTTATTTATCTCATTGGGTTTTTAACTATGGAAATTTATAATTTTTAAGAGATTGTGATAATTAAATTTTCTTCCTTTGAGTTATTAAAATTCTTATTGAACTATATTATTTAAAGAATTAATTATTCTACAAACTAAATAATTTTTATTGAATTTAATAATTCTTTTATTTTTTCCATTAATTCATCCTTATTAATTCATTACAAATCATTCTTACTTCAAATATTATGTTTCCTAAAGGTTTTTCTTGATATTTATTCATATTTCTTATGGAACTATTCTTTTTAGCAATATTTTTATTTTATATTATGTATTTAATACTTATATATTATGTAATATCATTAATTATATTTCATTCATGGTATTTTAATTTAACATTCATGATAATTCTCATCCATGAGGTTTTTATTTAAATGTTACTTGAGATAAAATTGATTTCCTCGCTTATATTCATTTTCCTTTAGTCTATAATTCTCTTCTTTGTTATTGTCCCCTAACACAAATTTTAACCTTCCATTTCCTCTAAATGATAATTTCTATTTTCTCAAGGTAATTGACTAAATTTTATAAAAATAATCTACTTTGTTTATAAATATTATCAAATAAATATTTGACACCGGTATGAATAACTCCCATTCATTACAATTTATATTTCACAATTTAATTATATATTATCAATCCCAATATAGTTTTACTATATTTTTATAGAGTAATATATATATTAATTTATGAATTACATCTAGTTCTCTTCACCACATTTCAAATGAAAATTGTATCATCCAATTTAAGATTTGGGTTCTTAGTATTGGTGTTTCAAAATAATAAAAAAACGTATATAGTAGATATACTTCTTATCATCCACTACAAATTTTTCTATAAACCAATTATGAATTTTTAAGGATTTATTTTTAGACATTTCATTTATATTATTTTATTAATATATCTAAAAAAGTTCAATGGAATATTTTTGAGAATGAATTTTCAAAAGCAAATGTTGATAATATCATCTATAAATTATCTAAAAATTATGAAGAAAAAGTTATTATTAAACAATTTCAACATGAATGAATTTATTATAATTTGGAAACTCAATTCCTATATTTTTTATTTTTATAAAGTATACAATTTTTTATCATTATATAATAATTTCATATTAATAGTGTTTTAAGGGAATAGTTTAATTTTCAGTGAGATCTTAAAAGTTAAATTCAACTAATTTGTAAAAATATTTCCATCTATGAATTTTTTCTTCTCCTTTGTATCCACAAATAATAAATGTAAAATCTCTATAAAAAAATTTATAATCCTCCATATTTATTTTTAGGTTATATGTAATGTTTTTTCTATCATAGTGGTTATTCATCTCGGCCTACGTCAAACCTGAACATCTATTATGAATTGGAAACCCCTTTATTCAAATGATATTACATGTGGAATTCCCTTTTATCTATATATCTTGTATAAGGGTTTTCAAATTTATGTCATACATTAATTGATAGGGTTATTTATTAACTTACCCATATTCCATTTCATTATAAAATCTAAATACAATATGCTATATTTTATAGATTGAATGGTGTTTACCTAGATTAATAATAAATATCATTTGATACATGATTATTTTATATTGGTATATCATGTTTCTATTTTTGGTGGAATTATCAACGTTTTCCTAATGCAGATACATTATAAAAGTATATGAAACCCTCATTCTTTCCACGAGTTCATTATGATATGATGATTATTTATTTTATGTAGAATTTATAATTGTAAATGATAATCGTTGGGTCATATATATCTCTTCAATACACTAGTTATGATTATATATATCCTGAGATAAGTATTTTTGAGTAAATTTTAGTTTCTTGTACGTGTGGGAAAAGATGGTATGTCTCATAAAACAAATGATCCCTATAATAAAAAATTTTCCATACCATATAAATAATGATTTATGATATATTTTTTATTTTTATTGATTTTATTCCGTATCCTAATTATTACCCTATGTTCATCTAATCCCTACATATGATCAATTATTATTAACGCATTTGTGTATCCTTACTGAGTGATTGATCTCACCCCATTAATATATTTCCATTCCCCCGTGTTATTGTAATATGAAATTTAGTTAATTCATACATTATTGTATTATCAGGTTAATTGGTTACATATGTTATAGACTAGTTATCGATTAAAATTGTGATTATATTACTAAAAAAATTATAGTATTTCAAAATATACTGGTGTTGTAGGAATATGATTCGTCCTAACTATCTAAAACTCCAAAACTAAATGGTCTTGGAATGTATTGAAATACATAATTTATTTCAATTAATTGATATGGTCACATCGATAAGAAATAATCTGTGATGTAACTCTTTACAATCCCTACTAACAAAGGATATAAAAAGAAATAATTTTTGCTATATGTTTTCAATTTGTAGGAAACTATGTCTTGGAAAATGGGAAACATTACCCAATTAATATCCAAAGTGGTTCCATGTAAATACCACCTTGTAAAATATATATTTAACATTATATGATTCCTTATCATAAGAATCTAAATACTTATTGGTTGTAATTCTAATTCATATGTTTCTGGTGTACACTTTTTTAGTGTTGTGACATGATTACTATCATCTATGTTTCCAATGAATATTAATCCTTATTATATGTATCATGAAAATGTATAGGTTGTGGGGGCTAACACAAGAAGGATATAGCTTGTTATCCCATTCCATGTGAGACTAAAATAATTATTCATCTCTTATTTTAATTAATAAATTCACATTATCATCAATGAGATAATTATCTTTATATTTCATTTAACAATTGGATTGTAATTAACAGAGATTTTGTAATAAAAATAGGTTTTATAGCTTACATGAAATGCAACAACGATCTTTAATGACAACGAAATATTATTATTTTAACATGACCACAATAATCATGTCACTGAACAAGTGAATAAAAATAGACATAATTACATATATTTATATAATTCATACTAAAAACTAATTTGTAGATTAATTATTTGGTAATAACCACAATATTTTTGGAAACGTAATTTTATGCATCAAAATATATTATTTAAAAAAATTAATTTTTATTATTTTTAAGGAAAAACTATTATTAAAAATATTATCCAATTTTTAAAATTTTATTGGATATAAAGGATATCATATTTGGAAACACGACATCAATGTTATCAAAGGTGAAATTTTTAGATTTCTTTGAAAATAATTATTTTTTAAAGAATATTATATATTTTTTATAGAAAATTATCACTTCATTTCATTTATTTACATTGTCTTATTTTTAAAATTATTTTTAAAACTTCATTAGATTCTTTTGAATAGAACTATTCCTTTTAATGACATTTAAATTCATGTAATTCTAAATTTCAATATGAAAAACAATTATACCTAAAAATGTATTTTTATGGATAAATATTTTGCATAAAATTGCGAAGAATTATTTTAAATGCAACATATTACTCATATATTAACTTAATTATATAAAATAGATTACCTTTTTGGAATTAAAATTTCCAAATTTTTGTAAACATGTTAACTTTATTTTTTGAAATAATCAATAATAAACATGATAAATATTTATCACCACAATAATGGGTAATTTTGGTTATCTAGGGATAAATATATTTTTTAAAGGTTTTAAAATTTACCTAATAATTTTTATTTATATATTTTAGGATTTGAGATTAATCAGATCATCATATATTTTAAAATATGGTATCTTGGAGCAATTTTTTATTGATAATGACTGTTATATAATTTAATGTAAATAATAATTCAACAATGTAACCTTCTTGATATTAATATCTATAATATTATTTTTAAGGGACAAAAAAGTCTTGAATTATTATAAATGGTTTTTTAATATTAATAGATTTATGTAATTATGTTAATTTATTATCAATTTTTAGAGATAAAATATTTCGATTAAATTCGTAAGCATAACTATCATAGTGCTTATTCAGGTATTATAAAAACCTAGTAAAAAATTCTAAAACATAAAATGAAACATATTTCTGATTGTTTATAGTAAAATGTAAATATTTTTAAAAAATATAATGTATGGGGGACATGTTGAAATTTTATATTGGAACTATAATACGACCTTTACATTTTTCTAAAATTATATTATGATTATAGTGTTACGACCCTAATACTAGAATCCAAGATTCAGTGTCTTAAATTTCTACATTGGCATAAGATATAAAGGGCCATTTCTCAAATGAACAAATAGATTAGTAATCTTATTAAACTATATACATACATGATTCCCAAATTATATTTGTATACACAGATTACAACATTATTGTTTTTTAGGATACCATTATTCCAACTAGAATATCCTTCAATATAATCTGATGTACATTTCATTGATTCAAATGAAAGGAAAAAATCACAATATTGAGATCAAAAAATCAGTAAGGGTTAAAGGTTGTCCATGTTATCATGAATTAATAAGAATGATCAACATACAAAGGAAAATGATTGAACACACATTCAATTTAAATAATTTCACTAGTATAATAAATATATAATGTTAAATAAATCAATATAAAATACCTTTAATCAATTACATGAATACAATAACTTCATAATAAATAATTAATTTGGAATGGTAAATAACTGAAAAGGAATTCCATTAAATCGCTAAACTAATAATGAAATGAAACCATAGATAATATAATTTTAAAAATATCATGAATAATAATAAATAAATTCTAAATAAATAAAAAAAATTAATAAATGGATTTCAAAATCTCATGCATCATGAAAACATCTATTTTTTAATACCTTTATCAATATAGTCCAAACTGAGGGCTATGTAAAAAACCCATTTAACTATGGCTCTACAAATGATTCATATTAAGAAAATATCCATCCATTTAGGAGCTATCTAAACCAAGAAACACTTGTATCTACATTTCAAAACCCTTCCTCACACATCTAATAATCAATTTAGATGATGAAGAATATAAATTTACATTAAATATTAGTATTGAAGAAAGAATACAAATTAAACATATTTCTTCAGTCATTCAATGTAAAAAACCACATGTTTAATTGTGATATTATTTATGGAATAATAATATCCATGATAATTAATAATGACACATAGGGGAAATTTAATGTCCAATGATCCATGAATAGTGAATAATTCAAGTGAAAATTAAGTACTACAAAAAATGAATAATGAAAATTACAAAAAATACAACCCTTGGTCTAAATAATCCTAAATATTTATAATATCTATAATAATGGTAGAATTAAGACATTTATATTTTGTATTATATGTAAAATAAAGGGTTTTATTCATTGAAGAATTTAAATACTAGAAAAAAGATCAGTAAGATAAATCATGAGAAAATTATCCATTTGAATTGAAAAATAAATTTTTAATGATAACAGTCCCAAAAAAATATTTAAAATAAATTTCATTATATATATAATTTGACATGTATAATGGAATCTTTAAATAATTTTGTTTTCAGGATGGTATGAAATTCCACACATGTCATACTCCTTAAAAATATTCCTTTCACTTATTCAGTAAATGTAGAAGATGAATTATTTGTAAAATAGTAAAAATATTCGTTTAAAAAATAAGTATTGTCAAAAAATTTAAAAAATTTCTTTAATAAATCATTTCAAAAAAATTGAATAACATTTTTAAAAATCATTATTTTGGAAGAAAATGGATTTTTGACATAAGATAGAAAAAAGAAGTCGAATTTTACTAAAAACATTTTTTCAATCATTTAAATTGCCGAAGAGTTGAAAAATGGAAAAATAACTTAAAAAATTCATGAATATAAAGAGGATAAGAAAATGAATTTTTTTATTATGGAATGATCAAATAATTTATATCAATGTATACTCAAATATAAAAAATCACGATAAAATTAAGATTTTTAAATGAACCAATATAATGATAAGAACATTGAATTGAAAATTAATCAATCATTATATAATGCGTTTCAAATTTAATTATTCCTAAAATAAGATTTATTATAATAAAAATTAATTACACACATAGTATTAGAATATCATGTATAATGAAAAGAAAAATTACAGAATGGAAATAAATTGTGATATAAATTTCATTAAAACTTGGTAATTCTCAAGTAAAATAACCCTGGATGAAATAATTAAAATTGAAAATTGTAATTCCCTGAAATTTGAGGGATTATTGAGATCACATGTAAACTTTTATTTATTTATATCATATAAAATAAAATATGTTAAAAACAAAAATTTAGACCACAATATAGTGAAATCTAAACAAAGTACCTATCCTCATTATTTCCATTAGTTGAACATGATTTAAACGTTTATAATTTAGTTTTAAGCAAGTTTTAAATTCATTCCCAAACCGTGCTAATTATTATAATTTTATATATCATCCTATTATTACATTTTACCATACATTAATAATATTTCATAACTTTCATTATTTTTGGAGTTAGTTTCTTTGTTTTCTCACGCTTATTTAGTAATGAATGTTCTGGTTCTTATACGTAAGATATAATTTAATCAACCACCGAATTGTAATAGTTTAATTAATATCATATTTACTAATTATATACATTTTTATAACCACTACTAATAATTGATCATTGAAAATGAACCACATCTCTCCAAGCAGATGGTAGACCATTCGTACACAAGTGTGACAATATCATTCCCTTAACACATGAAAGGGTGACAAAGTGGGTTCTATATTAAATTTAAATAATAAATATCATATAATATATATCAAATTTATTCATAATTTTTATCCTTTTACCATTCCATTTTAATTCACATGGGAAGAACGATTGACATCCCTTCGTGAGGTGGTAATCCACTGTACACTTAAGCAATTATTTTATATTTAAAATGGAATGGAAAGTATGAGTATATATTTACTATAATAATTAAAAAGTTATCATAATATCATAAATATAATAAATATGTGTTATTTCTATCATTATATCAATCATTGAATTGTGGTGATGGGAAACAAGCTACATTAGTTCGTGAGGCGGTAGACCATCGTATCCACAATCGATGATTTTGTTTCACATTTGATGGATGAGGAGATGGATAAATATAATTCCATAAACATAATAAAATCTAATTATAAGTTACTTAAGGGAGTTTTTATTATTTATGTTTTATGGCATAATTTAAGGTCGATAAAGAGGAAATAAAACAAAACTCTTTTTATGATAATTACTTTATCTAAGAGAAGCCTCATTTGGATATCCTCTTATGAACCCTAGGGCTAATCATTTTGTAAGATTAACATCCATAAAATATGTATAATTATATTATAGAATTTTTTTTATTATATGGTTGAGATAAATGGGATTTGGAGGTGTGAATAAGTGATGGGAGTGTGTTCCATTTTATTAGTGGGAAAGGGGAACCATTTTAGAAATTACATGGAATTTGTTTAAAAAGAATCCAAAATGATATATTTTTTCCAAAGAAAACGTATTAAAATTAACTAATATTAAATTTTTTATGGATAAAGTCCAAAAATAGTAATTCAATAATATTTTTATAGTTTGGATGTCCAATTTATCTGCAATATTCTTAGTTTAACCACTTGGTAAACCAATATTTTACCTTAACCATAGTAATTGATATTAACATTTATCACTATTCTTTTTGGTAATAAAATTTCTTTTACATTATTATATATTATTATCTAATTTAAATCAAAATATGGAATCCATTTTTCTAAATTAAATTTACATAAGTGGATGAATCCTTTTTTTAAAATTACATATGAAAGAATGATGAAAAATCGGGTCTCTATAGTGAAACTTTTTATAACTATATAGGGTTTCAATATGTAAATTCAATAAAAATTTGATTCTACTGGCCTAATATTTAATTATCATAATATAATTTTACTAATTGTGTATTAAAACCTATTTAAAAATAATATTAAATTTTAAATAATTCAAATTAATATTCAATTTTCAATTAAAGTTTGTTTTTCTCAATTCATCAAGAAATGAATCGTCTCAAAAAATAAAAAATCACCAATTGATAATTTTGATACATTTTGTTAAAATAATAATTTCACATCACCAAATAAATTCTAAAAAAGTGAAAAAAAATTATCATATGTTTGCAAGAAGTGATGAAACAATTTTCCTTGAAAATATATATTTTTTCAGAAAAATAAGTCTTTTGATTTCAAAGAATTATTAGTTTATTTTCAATCAATATACATCGATTTAATTTATTTTATAAATTTCTAAACCATATAATTCTATAATTTTTAGTACTATTAATTCTTTCTTTTTTAATGTTTAGGTTATAATGGCCATGTTTAAATGATAATATTAAAATTGAGTATCATATCCCTTTTATTCAAAGTGTCACGTGTCTCGCGAGCTATTAAAGAGACTTAATTAATTTAAAAATAAATATATTATAATGTTCTAGGGTGTTATATTTTCTTCTATTTATGGTTTTTATGGCATACACTCTATCAAACACGATGTTTCTATTTTAAAAATCACATGTTGTAATGTTCTACTCACCATAAATAAAGAGTTTCCTCCCAATTTAATAAATATCATGATAATAAAGGATTAGAAATTATAAAATAGTTATTTTTGGGAACCCACTTCTTAAAAAGACTTAATAAAATTTCTTATTGATATGATAGAATGTTGAGTATTATGGTTATCTAGAAAAAAACATTACATGGTCTATATGTAGGAAACAATTTTTAGGAAATGAAAACATGGACAAGGTAGATCATAATAACACTCACAGATTAATAGATATTGATCAGTAACATTGATTATAATAATGTGGGTGATCCAGTGATGGTTAAAGACCAAAAAAAATATTTTTTATGGCTTAATCGACCATGGAGTTGAAAAAATTACTTTACCATTTAGACAGAAAAAATAAGAAAATATAGTTACATGATATATTTAAATTTGCATAATTTCATCCTTTTGATATGGTTTGATTAATTCTTATTTCATCTCTTACTATATGGAATGAATATCTAATATGATGGTTTATGACTATAGTCATATAAATCAAAAATACTATATCATTAAAATAATTAATGATTCACAAGTCATTCCTCTTGTATCAAGAAATTCTCTACGTCTAAAATGGAGAGCTCTATTTATCCAATAACACCCAATTTTCAACTCGATTCATTATATAAATAGTTAACCTATACACTCTACCGAAATATTTCAATCCAAATTCACATAACAAATCACCATTATAGTGTCCAAAAAATTGAAGTAAGGACACTAAAACAACATTATATTCCCCATAAAATATAATGTGACTCTCAATTTCCTAATCCCAATATGTACCTTGAACACTATAAAACCTTAAAGAGAACCAATATTCTTCCAAATATAAAATCTCAAGTTGTAGATATATTCCATAAATTAATACTCTTTGTAAACTACTTCCAAGATGACGTAAACCATCAAACCTCTACAAAATTTCTTTTTCACTAAGATAATTCCATAAATAAATCATTAGTATCCCACTATAGGAAACATTTTAAGAGTAATAATTCTTTACTCATGTCATTTACTTGAGGTTAAACTGGTCACTGTATCACATTTCTTAGTTATTGGTACGATTCAACATATTCTCTAAAATAATTTATGAAATTTTTCATCAATATAATCCTTGAACGTTTCATGATTCATATAACCATAAAACCATTGATAAAATTATCTAATAACATAATTACTGACTCCAAAAATTATAACATTAATCAGTAGACATTATCTATTATAATAGAATAACCTTGACCATGACCACCTCCCATCTATTGAGGTATATTCCCTGGACATTTGTGGAATTCATTTTCATAGTATCCAAAATACCTAAAGATGTATCATTGAATATTGGAAATTTATTTCATGCACATTATGTAATAATAATGGTGTCCTTCCACACTTCTAGAAAACTCTTATTCTATTCATAAAAATACGAGGTTGTTTTTTTCTTCCATTATCACATGTGGGAAAATGCTTCATTCCCTTCTTCCCCTTATGTTTTTATTTTCAATCTGGTAGTTCTAAATATTTTCTTTGAATTCATAATACTTATATAATTTTTTACCCATATAAATAAAACATTATATAATGTCTTCATATGATTAGAGTTTTTTTAATAAGTTTCCAAAAAAAGATTATCTTAATCTAATTAGGGGAATGATCATTTTTACTCTTTTGATTACGGGCGTTGATACAGTTATCAATCCTTCCACTATGAACCATTTATAAACATTTTCATACACTATATTAGATCATAACTTTATGAAAAAAAATATATAATAAAAATATTCAAACACTTAATAACAATTGAAAAAAGTATGCATATCATATCTCATAATCATAATACATGGTTTGTTTGGGGTTATCTTTATTCGAAAATCCTTTATAATGGGTTTTAATAAAAAATTGAATTATCTGAAACATATCCCCTAGGAGAGTCAAACTTGGGGTGTGGTAAAGCATTTTTTCATGCCCCAGGTTAGGATCGTGTCAATCCCTTTGTGATTATCTCTGATTTATTACCCTAAGGAACGTTTTTTTTAGAACCATATCAACCTGTATTATCCATATTCAGAATTTTTTCTATAAAAAATTCCCTACGAATACTTTAAGATGTTCCTCTTAGCATAAAATTATATCAATGTGGTATATTCCCAAATCTATGTTTTTATTCATTTAGCTCTCATGAAATGTACTATAATAAAACAGATATAAACTATAATGACCACAAATCTAGAAACTATAATTCAGTTCCTTACTTTGTTATATTCGTATAACATATAGGTAATCACATATCGAAGGAAAAATATATTAATATTCTTTGAAAACTAGATATATACATGATTCCCATAATATATTTGAAAAATAATTAGCACCTAATCTTTTTCAATAATATCATTATTCCCTGTAGAATATCCATTCATATCATTCTTAATACACATCCTGGATTCGTGGGAGAGGAATCAAAATAAGGCTCATGTCAAAGTCTTAATAAGGGATATGTAAAGTACAATGTATCATGAATCGATAATAATAAACAATATGGAATGTTAAATAACATCACAAACAAAACATTTAACTAATTATACTATAATTATCAATATGTCATGCTAAATAACTGAAAAAAATCTCATATTATCATTAACACAGACTATCATAATTTGATAATTCACAATCAACTTAGAAATGTGAATAATTGAAAACACGTACCATTAAATCATAAAAATTATAACGAGTTAAATCCAAAGATAATAGAATTATCAAAATATCATACATAATTATAAATAAATTATCAATGAAGGAAATTCATAGTTATTATATGTAGTGATCTTAGGAATAAAAAAACATTTATTTTCAAGACACTCATCAAGATTGTTTAAAGCAGATGAGTTAGTATGCACCATAAACCCATTTAATGAAGGTTATTGAACTAATTCATATCATGTGAATACCAATGCATTAAGGTGATATCTATAATAATTTCCACCTATATCTCCTTGTCTAATTCATTTCACATATATAAAATAATAAATTTAATTCATGGATAATATTTATTCACATTAAATATATATAATAACAATGTAATAAAGATTATCAATATTTCACTAGTCAATCAAATAAATTTGAAATTAAAACAATTTTTATATAAATGTGATATAGTTTGAGAAGCCATCATTTCCATGATAAATAATATGGATATTTATGGAAATATAATGTCCAATTATTATAAGATAATGAATAATTTAAGGGAAAGATAATGACTATAAAAATGAATCATTGAAGTAAATTTCAATACTATCCTTGTTCAATATAATCATAAAATTTCCAGAGGTTGAATAATTACTATATCAATACAACATATGGCTAGGGGTATATATGTAAAATAATGGTTCTTTTCATTGATTAATTAAAATAAAATAAAATTATCTTAACGAATATGCTTTAGGAAATTATCCATTTCATTTTGAAAATCACTTTCTAAAACTATAAGGTCACAAAGTATTTTTAAAATATCCATTTAATTTTCAAACATAATTCTTTTGGGAAAATGAAATGATAATTTCATTGAAAAGTTTATAAAAAAGAAAAATATGGGTCTAAATGTATTTGATAAATCATTATAAATAATTTAGAAAACATTTTAGATATCATTTTTATAAAACATTATTTTGGTAGAAAAATTAATTTAAAACAAATAGGGAAATTAAGATTGATTTTACAATTAAAATTTCTAAGTAATTTTATATACTAAATATTTTGAAAATGGTTCTATTACTTGAAAACAAAATTAATAATTAAATGAAAATAAAATTAAATGGGTTTATCATATAATGATCCAATAATATCTTTCAATGTATTCTCAAGTATAAAAATACCGAGTAAAATTATATTGTGAAATAACCCATTACAAATATGATAAAATTCAAGTGAGAATTAATAAATAAATTAGTTACATTAATAAAATATAAATACACTTAAAAAGTAAAATATAAGATAATATAAAAAATAAACTACTCATATAATCAAATAATATCAACGATAATTAAGAAGTAATATAATCCTTTGAAGGTAAATTGATATATTAAATTCATTACCACTTGGTAACTTTGAATTAATATACCCTTAGATTAAACAATTTAATATTAAACAAAAAATAACATTAATGTAAAATTATTCAGGATATTAAGGGTAAAATTGGCATTATATACACAATATATTATATATTGAGTGGACAATAATAAATTTTTCCTCAATGAAGGGAAATTGATATGAAGTTGCTTACCTCATGATTTCCATTAGATAGTTTTATTTAACCACATGTTTAATGTTTTCAATTAGTTTATTAATTAATAAAAGAAGCATAATAATATTTATTATATCATATATTTTCTTATTTTAACATTTTACTACCATTTTGTTAATAATATTTCATAATTTTCTTTATTTATGGTGTTAATTTCCTTGTTTTTTATGTGTGTTTTGCAATAAAAGTTATTCTTATTATACATATAATATAGTTAAATCATTTCCATAATGATAATAATTTAATAAATAACATACTTACATGGTAAATATATTTTTATAACCACTCTTATATTTTTGGTATGCAAAAGGAATCACATTTCTCTCTTGAGACAATATGTCTTCAGTACGCCTAAGTGACGATATCATTCCCTTGACAGCAAAAATGTTAAAGAAGTGGGTGTTGTATAAAAAAATATAATTAATTTAATTTAAAATTTATCAAATATATTCCTTAATTATAACCTTATTACATTCCATGTAATTAATAAGTGAAATATGATTCACATCACTTCATGAGGCGGGAGTCCATCCTACACACGAGCGACATTATCGTATTTTTGATGGATTTAAAATTAAGATGGTATATGTGAAATTATAATTATATATGTAAATTAATATCATAATTATCATAAATATGTGTTAAATTCATCATTATGTACATCCTTCAGATGTGGTTGTGGAAAATGAACTATATCAGTTCATGAGGCGGTAGTCCCCTATAAAAACGATCTATGGTTTTATTTCCCATTTTCATTGAGGCAGAGAAGAATAAATATTATTATATAAACATAATAACATAATAATGTATTTTAGATAATTATTTTATAATATTTTAAGTTTTAATACAAAATTGAAGGTGAATAAAATAAATAAAATGTAATATCTCTGTTATGATGATTACATTATCTAATAGAAACTTCCTTCTGATCTCCAATTAAGGATACAAGGGTCGGTCTTTTAAGAATACCATAAGCTCTAGAAAAGTTATAATGATATTTGGGATAGATTTTTGTAAGTAATATAATATCTAAATTATATTTGGGGTGTGGGCAAGTGTGGGTATGGAGTAACCTTTTAAATGCTTGGAAACAGAATCCACCTAGATATTACTTAAAATTTCCCAAAGGATTCCATAGTGATATTGTATTTACAAAAAAGGTGATTAAAAATGATCTAATATTTTAAATAGTTATTTTTTAGTGATAATTACATCCATAAAAAAATATTTTTACATATCTTTTAATAATTTTAAAACTAATTTCTTAGTATAACCCCCAGGTACACCCATTATTACCTTATCCAGAAAAATTAATTAATACTTTTTCAAAATTAATATTGGAAAAATTTATGTTATCATTATTAGATAATATATATTCATATTATTAAACATATTAAATTTATTTTTAAAAATTCAATCCATTGAATTTAAAAAAAAAATTAAAATTATTTTTGTACACACTGTAAAAAAGCATGTTTCAATGATAAAATTTTCAAATATATGGAAGGTTTTGATATCAAAATTCAAAATGAAAATAATTCACGTAACCTAATTTTTATTGATTATATAATAATTTACCTAATTTTATTTTTAAATCAATTTAAAATATTATTTAATTTTCTATATAATTTAAATAGAATGATAGTTTTAAGTAAATATTATTATTTTTCACTACTCATTGAAAAAATGAAACTTCTCCACAAAAATCCAAAATAATAAACCCAATAAAATTTTAAAATTTATATTTAAAATTAATTAATTTTTATCATGTAATGTTTCTAAAAGTGATATAAATTAATTTTTTCATATGTTCTCACAAATATATAAGCCAAATTTATTTCAAAAGATAAATTTTTTCAGAAAACATTTCGATTACGTTCAAATGATTCTTGTTTTATTTCATGTGAATATATACGATTATAGTTTATTTTATAAATTTATATATAATATCATTTCATAATATAGTTATTAATATTAATATCTTTTATTTTAATGTTTTGGTAATAATGGTTGGGTTTAAATAATTATATTATAATTGACTATCATGTTTCATTTAAACACAGTGTTTTGTCCATCAAAAACTACTAAAGATATTGAATTTAATTATAAAGAAATATTTAATATAAGTATCAGGGTGTTATATTTTATTCTAACCTTGGTTTTTTGGGTCAAACATTCCACCAAACATTACGTTACTATTATGAAATATCCAGGTTTTTCATTCAACACCATTAAAGGAATTATGTACACACTGTTTAATCATGATCATGGTAATAAAGGGTTTAAAATTTGAGAATACCATTATTGGGAAATTATATCATAAAAAGTTTAATAAATTATCACATTTAAAGGAGATAAATTGAAGTATGAAGGCCATCTAGAATTACACATTACTTGGCCTCTAGGTAGGTTAATATTTTTGGGAAATGAAAACATGTCCCTAGAACAAAATACTAATTTACATGGATTAATACAGATTTATTGAAATGATTGACAATAAAAAAGTGGGTAACTATGTGATGGTAGATGACAAAAAATCTATAAATCTATAAATTAGTAATGGACAATTTTATTTATCCACAATTAAGGTATTATTATATTATTTTTTTTTCGAGAATGTTTCTATGGAATTGAGAAATTTTTATACATTGTAGACTAAGATCATAGGAAAATATAGTGACTATATATCATTCAATTGTAAAATATTCATCCTTTATATGTTTTTTATCAATTCATACATTATATTATACTCTAATAAATGAATATACAGTTGTAATTTTTATTCCCATACTACTAAAACTAAAAATAAATAGATATCTACATATATAAAGGAATAAAATATAATTCTACCCACATATATATATTTTTGAAGATTAAAATGTTTTTCTTAAGGTAACTAATAACAATGATTGTTCCACTCAATCGATTCTATAAACTGTTAACTGGAATTTTCATCCAAAATATTACAATAAAATTTCATCTTCCAAAAACTATTTGAGGGAGGTGACTATATACAATTTATATTCCCCTGAAAATATAATGTATCTCATAATGTCATATTCCATATATTTTAATACTGTGGTCACTGTAATCCATAATAAAAACATGAATTATCTTAAATATAAAATCTCAAGATGTCAGATATATTAAATAATTCAACAATTTCAATAACTAATAGAATGGATGACATAAACAATCAGAACTATTACAAACTCTTGGAAAAAACTATCCAATAAACATTGAATTATTATGTCATCATTAGGAAATTTTTAAGGGGGTTCCTCTATAAAAAATGTGGTTTCAATTAATTTTTACATGTCATATAATAAAATTTCTTGATCATGTGTACCATTCAATATATACACTCAAAATCTCTATAAAATATTATTTTAGTACATTACATATACATTTCATGATTCCTATAACCAAAATATCAAGGTTATATTACTCCAAGGTCATATTTCTTGAAATAAAATAGAAGAAAATTTATCATTCATGATAAAACCCTGACCTCATTAGCTAGGAGTTTGTACCAACTTTATTACACTGACATAAGATACAAGGAATATCATCCCCATGGATCGAATAGTTTAATATTCATGGAAAACTAGATATAAACATGGGTCTTTCATTACTTTTATCTACAATAATTATAGAATAATTATTTTCTAGAATAACATTTCCCTTGTATAATATCCTAACATATGATTCCTAGTACTACACATGAATTATTGAAAAATAAAAATATATCTTTGTCCTCAAATGATTAGTAAGGGTTCTGTATAGTGTAATATATCATGAATAAATAAAATTAATAAAACTTTTAAGTTAATTAACTAATCACAAATTCCATTTAAATAGTAGGATAAGGCATAATGGATGTGGAAAGGTAAATAAATGAAAACACAAGCCATTAAATCAATAAAGGTAAACTGAAATGCATCGATATATAATATCATTGTGAAAATATTATGTAAAACAAAAATTTAACTCTTAATGACTAAAATTATTAATTGTAGGACATCATGATTCCGAGAAATGTAAAAACTTTAATGTCCAAATCTTTTATCTATATGATATAAAACTAATATTTAGTAACCCATTTAACTAATTGAAATAAACTTATTTGTCCCATGAGACTACTAATTCATCTAAGGGATATCATTAATTGGACACATCCATTTATTTTAGGTACAAATAATTCAACATATTTTTAATATATTATTTTATTCACAAATAAGATTCATTATCATCAAATATCCTTACAAAGTAACTAATACATTTTTATTAATATTTTCCAATATAAAAAATAACTCTAAATTTAAACCTCATATGTTAAAATGTAATATAGTATAAGAAACAATCATATAAATCATAAATATAATTTGAATTCAGACTAAATATAATGCATAATGATAACAATATTATGAATATTTAATAGGGATGTTAATGACTAAAAATGAAATAATCATGTTAAAATTTATTTTAACCTTGGTAAAACTAATCATAAAACATCAAGAGAATGAATAATAATGATATCGATATGTACACATTAGAGTATCAATAAAAGGTTGTTGTCATCTATGAATACAAATTCAATTAAAATATCCTTAAAAACATTATCGATACAAAAGCTATTTCATTTTTATTTTTTAATCCTTTTCATTAGAATTATATTTTTATAAAATTTAACATAAAATGTTTCTCTTAAACTTGAAATTTAATATTCAATGATATTATGTTCATGACTATGTTTAAATTATTAATTGTTTTAAAAGATTGAAATAATATTCCTTTTTACCTATAAAAAGTAAATGAAAGTTCCCAGTTCAGAAAACGATGAGATGATTCCATTTTAACATCTTGTAAAATCCAATCTGGTATTATATTGAAGAATAAAAAAATATTCCATTGATTTTTTTTTGAAAATATTAAATATTTCTAAAATTACCACGGATAAATGATTTTGAGATGGTTAAAATCATTTCTTAATAACATGGTCCCGGAAAAAAACATATACCCAATGGAAGATAGATATGAAATAAACTTTGTCTAAAATATTTTCACAGTTAAATTAAGTACCAATGGGTTGAAAATTGTAATAATAATTGATAATATATTTAATAAAAAGAGGAAAAATAAAAAAATATTTTATTAGGAAATGATCAATGAATTTACTCGAACGTAAATTCAAGAATAAACAATCCTGATTAGAATAGGATTGTGAAATAAACCCTTACAATAAACAAAATTATTATGTGAGAATTGAAAAAGGAATAAAATATTTTTTTCAACTATAAAACAAGATAAAAAAGTTTAAATAAACCACATTATAATTAAATATAATTTCACACATTATCTTATAATATATAATATGACGAATAATTGATGTAACCCAAGTAGAATAAATTGAGTACTAAAATTATTAACAACCCGGTATACGTTATTTCAAATCCCCATGGATTAAATAATACAAATTTGAACATAAAATAACATTAATAATTATGTATTATTAAAATTAATTGGTAAATAGGGAGTATATAGACCATATAATAGAAATAATGTGTATAATATAACAATTATCTTCAATGAAATGAAATTGAGATAAAATCCCCTAGCATATTCTTCCTTTTAATTGATCCTATATTATCCTCTTTTATAGTGTTTTAAAATTTTCATTATCTGATACCATAATAAAATTAATATGTATAATATAATTTATGTTAATTTTATAATATCTTGCAACATGTTTGTTAGTAATCGTTCATTATTTGTATTATTTTAGGTGTTAATCGCCTTGTTTTCCCATGTGTGTTTTGTCATGAATGGTTTTTTTCATGTACATATTATATCTTCATATCATCCATAGAAAAATAAAAATAGAATTATTATCATATTTTTATTGAAATTATACATTGAAATACAATAATTAATGATGGCTATGAAAAATTAAGTACATTACAATCTTGGAGATGGTAGGTCATACGTACGCATTAGTAACACTGACATTTTTCAGCAATTGCTATGGAAAGAGGGTAAGTAATATATTATAATTTCATAATAATCATATTATAATATTTAGAATATTACGCCCATATATATATATAATTCATGAGGTGTTATTATGAAAATAGAGTCACATAGCTTCGTGAAGGAGGTAGTCCATATATACGTGAACGATGTTATCATCCTTAAGTGAGTGAAAATTGTATGAAATAAAATGATATATTATCATTCCAAAATTATATATATTTAATGAATATCATAAATATTTACTCTATATGTTATTTAATCATAAAATTTATTTTTATCACCTTCAATGTGATGTGTTATGAAATAAAAATCATATTTCATCATGAGGTAGTAGTCCACCTTACGCACATGAAAAATTATCATATCTCTGATAAAATTAAAGGGAAGAATATATTTATAATATTATTACTATAAAGGTATAATTAACTAGTAACTTTTATATAAATAATTTATTCACATTGATATACACAACTATGAATGGTTGTAATGGATGAACCAATGACATCAGTCTAGTATGTGGTAGTCTTGTGTACACACAAACGATGATTTCGTGACCCAATTGTTGGAAGTGGATTTGGTTGAAGTTAATGAAATAATTAGAATAAAATTATATTATATGCAATAAAATTATGATATAATATTATCATGGAAATATAATAATTTATGGAGGTGGATAATGGAAAAAAGAAAGACACGTTTGAAGAACATTTTCTCTTCATTGTTTATCCTCCTTAGGTTTGCAAAAAATACACCCTAGGTGGAATTTATGCCCAAAATAAGTCTTCCTAGAAGATATTATTTATTTATTTAATTTATTTTGGATGATAATTTAAAAAAATTTAGTTTATAATGAGTGAAAAATAGAGGGGAGGTAGTGGCCTTTTATGAGGGGGAGTGGAGACACTTGGTATGTTTAAAAATATCTGAGAACTCAACCTTTTTTTATATGTAAAGAAGGTCCATAAATGAACCATTATTTAATAATAGAGCCTTAATGGCCTAAATAATTCCATAAATATTTTTAATAAAAGTTTATAGGATATTTTAACACTTATATTTTTAGTTTAACCCCCACATAAACCCACTTTTACCTTAAATTTGGTAGTTAAATTTTTTACTACATTCACAATTTATTTTGGTCAAAGTTTATTTTTATCTTATTAAATATAATGATTTTATTTGAATCCAAATATAAAATCAATTTCCTCATGTTCAAATAACATAACTTAATGTTTTAATTTTAAATTAACCTTACAGACGTGATGAGAAAACCGGTTTTTGAAGAGAAATTGTTCAAAAGTTTAAAAAGTTCTCATATATAAATTCAATATAAAAATGATTAAAAATACAAAATATATATTAATTGATATATTATATATATAATTTTACATTAATACCATGTATAAATTAAATTTATCCTTATAAATTATTTAAATGTAAACGATGTTTTTAATTAATATGTTGTATTTTTTACTATTCATCAAAAAATAAATCTTTTCAGAAAAATCCAAAAAGTACACCCTATTTTAATTTTGGTATAATTGTTTCAAAAACTAAGATTATATTTTTAAATAAATTTTAAATAATTGGAGAAATTTAATTTAAAATTATGTGGACAATGTGTGGTGGAACCTTCTTTTATAAAAATACTTTTTTCAGTAATTGTTTATTTATATTTTAAATGATTCTAATATTATTACTATGAAATAAAAACTAACACAAATTGAAAATCCTAAATTATAAAAATTCATTTAATCTGATTTATAAACATCATTCCAATGGTAATGTGATAACAATTATATTAAATAATTTTATTCTAATAATATTTATTGTTTTGTTTAAACTCTATATTTCATGTAAAAAAATCTAAAGACAATGTTTCATGTATTAAAATATAAATATCGTTATTAATATCAATAAATATAAATTTTTTGTTTTTTGCAATGCATGTAAAATAATATTTTTCATGAAATATATGGTGAACTCATTATTGTGTGTAACAAACACTAGAGAATAAAAGATTATTCATTTCAAATTTTAGGGTTTACATATTCTCCCCACATTAAATAAATTATGTCTTTAATATTTAAACATGATCGTGATAACTCATTATTTGAAATTTGGTTATACCATTCATTTAAATCAGACAATAGAGAAGTGTTAATAAATTAATATATTAAAAATATATAATAGGAAGTAAAAAATTTCATATTGAATAGCACATAACTATATTTTTAAGTAGAAAAACAGTAGGGGAATGCAAATATATATATGTGTATGAAAATAATAAATAACTATAGGGATTCATTGATTTCATTGATCACAAGAATTTGGATGATCCTTTTAAAGTTAAGAGACTCTAAAATATTCATCTATTTTGATTTAAAAATCCATATGATTCATCACATATGAATGTAATTGGAAAAACAATTTAGTGGTCCTTTTATTAGAGTTGAAAAATATTTTACACTCTAGGAATATATTGAAGTATACATACTTGAAACATTTTTATTTCATAATAATAATTTTATTCTTTGATTATGATTTGAACATTTTTTATTCATCAGTTATTCCCCGAAAAAATATCCAAAAATGAATTTTTTTCCATAAGTAATAAATTTCACATTTTTAAAGATCAGAGGATCTATAAAATATTGGAAATAATTCTATATGTATAAAATAATTTTCCAAATGAAATATAGTTTGAAAAATTGATGAAATACAATAAATTAATATCTAAACCCAAAATTTAGTACCACTAGTTCATCATTATTATTTATTCATCAAATGTTTTAACTAAAAACAATGATGTATTAACTAGGAGATCCAACAGGCTAGTGGTAGCGACTAAACACGTATCTTCATTTAGTCATGGGTTCAACTCATTATCCTTGTCGAACATTATGGGTTTTCGCCTATAATGAATGTTTTAATGTTTATTATACTATACTAATATAATTTAAATAATGTGACCAAATAATGATGGAAATACTGTATATAAAATTAATCATTAGACAATAATTTTTGTATGTTTTTTAATATAACTTATTATTTCCAAAAAGTATTATAATATTATTTTATATTTATTTCAATTTCATTAGTAATATAGTGAACCCTAAAGGTTATCAATACATATAAATGTATTATTATAAAATGTGAATATATTATTCCTCAAATAACATTTTTAATAACACGTATACAATACTAATTTGTTATATGGCCATATATTTCTCAAAAATATATCTGTAGTCATGACATACTCTCATCACAAGAAAAAAAGGGTGTTTAATACCTTGAACCTATGATAAATCATAAACTCAAAATGTCTTTATGTTATCCACAACTCTGTTGTTATCGAAGACACGTATGATTAAAAAATTTAACGCAATCCTTATATGTTTCATGATTCTTATTCCAAAATAATAATGGGAGAAAATACCTCTATAACATAACTATATAATCTAAATAATACATAAATAATGTTTTTTTCAACATTGTTCCTTCCGTAGGCTAGAATATAACCATTAGAAGATGAAATTGAATCTTATAATTCATATGTTCGCTATATTTAAGACAATGAACTATAAATAGATCCCAAGGATGTGATTTCTTTCCTTCCATCATAGTCATTGTATTTACTAATCAATTTTCTTCTTCATGCCCTTATTTTAAACAAATAAATAATTTAACCATTCCATTATGAAACCTTATCTTAATTCTAATAAAAATTATGATATACGTAAGTAATTTATTATTTATTAATATACTTCATAATTGTTCAAAAGTAAAATTTGAATTATCTAAAATATATCCCTCGGGAGTACCAAACTAGGTTTGTAGAATGGAAAATTTTTGTATTGTATTTGATGATCAGGTAAATCCAAGTTCACATTTTCAAAGTTATTACCCAAAGGCAAATCTTAGATAAAACTTCATCAACTTTTAGTATTGAGATAGAAATGCATTTCATAAAAAATACACATACTCTCTACATTACTAAAACATTGGGATGTTCTTCTATAATTATCATTCGGTTATATCGTTTGGTTATATTATCTAATATATGTTCTACTAAATCTATTTCCCAAGTATTCAGAAAATATTCCTCCGTTATGAATGGTAGCAACCCCAACCACGGATCCTTGAGCCATTTCTTGCTTTATTACATTGGTATATGATACAATGAATCACATCACGAATGACTGACTATTTTAGTCTTGTTGGTAACCAAGATACAGACATGATTCGTTCATTAAATATAAATAATCATATTACAACATAGTTTTCTATAAGAATAAAATTATTTCTTCTATCATATCCCTACAAATCATTTATAGTATAAATAATGGATTCTATATAAAGAAAAAATAATGGTGGGATAAAGTTATATTTAATTATTATGTACAAACAATGATATCATGAATCAATATGAATAGTAAACATGTAAAGAAAATTAGCTTGTCACACAAACTATTTAATAAAATATATAATGAGAAATAATTATAGAAAAGTAAATAATTGTAAAAACATTCCACATGATTTATAAATTGAAAATGATGTGAATATACAAATATTATTACAGTGAAAATATCATAGTTAATAATAAATAAAATATTAATAAAAAAAATTCATAATAGTTTGACGTTATGTTTCCCTGGAACATGATACCTTTATCATCAAAATATATTCTAAAGACAGTTTAAAACTAATGGGAAGAAGCTCATATAACTATGTCTAGCCAGCTCATTTGTCCCATGAATCTATCGATGCATAGAGAGGGTATCATTAACTGGGCCCCACCATTGTCTTCCAGATCTGAATCAGTAATTAGATATAAAATAATCAATTTGATTCACAAATAATGTTCCTTACCATCAAATTTCCATGTTGATAAAGAATACAAATTCATAAATATTTCCCTAGATGAAAAATAATATTTAGTGTAAACACAATATTTTTAAATTATATTGGGTTTATGAAATAAGATAATTAATGATAAATAATATATATAAATATTTTTGTAAAATTAATTCTTAATGATCATAATAAGAATAATATATAAATGGGAGGATAATGACTACCAAAAAAAGTAAGTGTATTTCAACACTATCCTTGGAAAAAATAATCATATAGCATATTGAAGAATAATAAGAATGATATAAACATATAATGAATGGAGTATGAATATTGGTTTGTTTTCAATTATTAATATAAATTCTTAAAAGTATCTTAAAAAACAATCTTGTAAAAAATATCCGTTTTAGTATCAATTTTTTTGAAAAAAAACAAAATTTTAAACCAATTTCAAAAAAAATTATAAAATAATCCTTGTAGAAATTAAAATGCTGCACAAAAAATGATATTCAGTAAGGTAGTTAATTCCCCACATGTTAGAAAATTTAATATGATTTTTAATTTCTCACTATGAAGAGGATAAAATATATCATTATTCATAAAATTATAAGAATATTATGTTCAAATTTTTGGTAAAAGATAAATGTGATTTCTCTTGAAAATAACATAATATTTCGTTGAAACCATTTTGTAAATAGTATCAATGAGATAAAATTACTTTGATAAATCATTTATAAAACGATTTATTATTTTATAAAAATTTTTTTAGAGAAAATTATTATGAGATAAATCTTATTAATTGATAAATAGATAAATAAATTCGGATTTTATTTTAATATTTTCAAAATTAATTTCAGTAAAAATAGAGGAAAATGGTACCATTAATAGATTATTACATTAATAATAATATGAGAAGAAAATCAAATGGGTGTAGAAGATAATGATAAAATAATTTCATTCAACTCAAATTCATGAATAAAAAATCTCAATTAAAATGAGTTTTTTAATATGGGAGTGGTATACATTATTTTAAAATGATAATGGCAGATGATATTAAAATATTTTCCTCTCTTATGTGTATTTGAGTCACACTTTCAAGGAAGTGATTTTTAAATCTTCAAATATTTTATATGTCTTGGAGGATTCACTAAGGCTTTATATAATAAATCAAATAAACTAGAAATTATATTGTCTTAAAGGAAAACAAATATTTATCCATATAAAAGTTTTATAGTATTTTATTACATAACTATTGGACATTATGAGGACATAAAACACATTATATATTTACACGGTCTTTAATTTTTACCCAAAAATTCATCTATCAGAGGAAATTATAAAAAATTCACCATATGATAATTATGACATTGTGATTCCAAAAAATACTAATTATTTTATCTAATTTGTTTTCTTAATAAGGGAATTTATACTTTTAAAATGAAAACTACCATTTATTGAAAATTTATGGGTTTTGAAAAAAAATGTTTTCAAATAATAAAAAATTATGATTTTCTTCATTAAAAATATATGAACATATATATTTAATAATATTAATGTAATAATAATATTTTTTAAAAAATAATATTTAGTTCAAAAAATTAATTAATTCATCAAAATAGATTTGATAAATCAATTGTAATATTAAACAAAATAGTAATATTTCAACGTTAAAAATTATTTACAATGTAACAATAATAGATTGAATTTTCATACATTATTCTCCAAATAAATAATGAATATAGTCATAATGTTATGGACTTATCACATATCTCTTTATTACAACAACATACACCCTAAGAGTAAGGTGCCCGATGGTAGGGCGTTCATGGAGTCATTCGGTGATCAAGGTTTGGGTCATGATCTAGATGAGATTGAACTTCTCCCACAAACTAATTTGTTCATACTTTTGTTATTCGATCAAGTCTTGGTCTTGGTCTTTCTCAAAGACTAGAAATGTTATATCTCTTATAGGCTCTGATAATTGGTCTTCATAGAGTACTGATTTACTATTTGAGGTTATCAATTACTTTTTCTGTGTCAAAAATATTTTTTAAAACTCTATATTTATACTAGTATTTTGATCACTATTTAACAAAAATATTATCAATGGTAAGGATACATAATAATCATTTAAATCCAATTAGATATAGTAAAATAAAATGAGTGCATGAATTTTCTATATTTATAAGATATTTAATTGAATAAAATAGAATTTTATTCATAATAGTTTGGGGGGCTACAACCTTCCCCCTTTATGAAATTTCACCCTATAAATTACATTTTCCAAACTAAAATAGATGAGGGTAACTTTGTCAAATCAAATCCTCTAGTTCTAACCTCGTTACTTCAAACATTTGGTTTCTCCACAACACTTTGAGGAAAGGAATTATTTTATTTTATAGAACTTCTCTCTATGATCTATGATCTCGACTGAATTCTATTTATAGGAAATGTCATTCTTAAATGGTTGCACCTATATATTCATTACATGTGAAGGGTCATGTATGTACTTCCACTAGAGTGATTCATGAAATATATCATGGACTTGATGAATGTTCAGTGGGAGTACTAGTATATTGGTCACTGCTACGATGTGATCAAGGATCTAAAAAGGGATGACGTACCTTGGAATACACATTCCCTTCTCCCCAAATCTCGTAACTCCCTTCCATGGGGATGTTTTTAGGAATAACATTTCTCCAACATATAACTCGAGGTCTCATCGATGAATTTCGTCATAGATCTTTTTTCAACTTTGAGTAGATTTAATGTACTACAGGATGGTCTTAACCATCTCTACAATTTCATATATCATTTCTGGACCAAGAAGTTTCAATTCCCTAAATTCATCCCAACAAGCCTTTGTTATGCACCACTTCCCATAAAGGGATTTATAAGGAGATATTTGGATGCTTGAGTGGAAACTCTTATTGTAAGAGAACTCAATGTGGGGTATATGTTAATCTCATCATCTTCTGAAATCTATTGATCATGCTCCCAACATGTACTCATGTGTTTGGATAGTTCACATTGATTTCCCATCAATTTGAGGATGAGAATCCATAAGTAATTTCAGCTCAGTATTCATATCATATTGGAGACTCGTACAGAACATTGAGGAGAATTTTGGATCTCGATCAGATATAATCAATAGTGGTACACTATGTAGCTTTACCACTTATCTAATGAATATCAGTTCTAGTTGATCCATTTAGAAATTTTCTCAAATAGTAACGAATTGTGATGGATTTTAATGAAATCCAAAACAACCCAGAGAGCATTATTTCCATTGGATGTCTTTGGAAGTCTGGTAACAATGTCTATAGATAATTTCTTCTATTTCCATGTGGGTATGGGAAATGGTTCCATCATCACCTTATACTTCTTCCTTTCATCCTCCACATGCTAGAATACTAGGTACATTGATATATATTTATAAACCTCCATCTTCATGTTATCCCTCCAATAGTGCTCTTAGAGATCAAGATACATCTTCGTGTTTCCTAAGTGAATGGAGAGATGTGAACAATTTGAATCAACAAAAAAATTCTCTAACTATGGATTTTATAGAACACAAATTCATGACACAAATATCAAAATTCCTTCTTCATTAACATTGTACTCTAAGTATTTCCATTTTATGATGGTTTAAACTTTCTTCTGAATTCCCACATCATATTTTTGAGCATCCTTTAACATTTTCAGAAGAATAATTTGACAAATCATATGTGAAAGGATTGATGATTTTCCATTATTTTTGATTCCTATGTCCATTATCATCAAATCTAAATGTATTGGATCCTTTTTTAATTCTCACCAATGATAAAATTTTAGGGTCCTTTCTACATAGATAAACTTTAAACGTGTTCACATTCCCATGATGGTAATGGATTGAGAATTTGCAATCCTTGATGAACACTAACCATCTTCATTGGTTCATGTTTATCTCTTTCTCTATGTATATATATTTGAGACTTTTGTTATTTGTATATATTTCACACTTCTCCCCAAATAGATAATACTACCAAATTTTCAATGCAAATATCACAGCCGCTAACTCCATATCATGTGTGTGAATGTTTTTCTTGTGAATTTCCCATTACCTTGAGGCATAGGTAATTAATTTATCATTGTAAATCAATACACATCCTAGGACCATATTCAAAGCATCACTGAAGATTACAAAATGCTCCCAACTTGTAGGTAGTGTATGCTTAAGGTAAGTCAAAATACTCTTCTTATACTACACGAATATTTATTCACATTAATAATTCCTAGAAACCATGAATCCCATAAATGTAATCATGGTTATAGGGGTTAACAATCATGAGAATTTTCTCTCAAATTGGCGATAATTTTCTACAAACCCCAGGAATCTACAGATATCTGTCACATATGTCGGCTTTATCAATCCCTCAATTTATTTTGTTTTTGAAGGATCCATAGATATCATATTTCTTGTGAGGATATTTTCCAAGAATGAGACTTTCTTCAATTAGAACACACACTTTATGTACTTCGCATTGGGATTCTCATTTTTCAAGGTCTCCAGTACCGTGCTCAGATGATCCTCATTCTCCTCCTAGGTTTTGGAGTGTATTAGAATATTTTCTATAATGTCTTTCAAAAAACATTCAAGGTAATCTATAATTACTCTATTCATCAAGTCCATAAATATTTCTGGACAATTTATGAGTCCAAATGGAATAACTAAGAACTCATAGTGCTGGTACCTCATACAAAAAGAAATATTAGGGATATCCACCTTCTTCTCCCATACATGGAAATATCTCAAACATCGATCCACCTTGGAGAAGTATTTTGTTCCACATAGATGGTCGAGAAAGTAATAAATTCATGGAAATGGATTCTTGTTCTTTGTCGTTATTTTTTTTGAGCTCATGATAATCAATAAAAAGGTTCATTGAACCATGATTTCTCTTGATGAAGAGGATTTGTGCACCCTATGGTGATGTATTTTGGCGGATAAACCCTTTATCCAGATTCTCCTATAGTTGTTTCTCTAGATCCTTAAGCTCCCAAACAACCATTCAATATTGTGTCTGGGATATTGCCAACACCGCTGAAATAAGATCAATCAAAAATTATATGTCGATTCTATGAGTAAGACAAGGAAATTCCTTAGGAAACATATCCAAAAATTCCATCAAAATAGGCATGTCATCGATGATTGTTCCTTCCTTAAACTTGATCATCTGAGAAATATATGTGTTCTCATAGGAATGTAATATAAATTCTTTAGATGATGGTGCTAAAGAATATTCAACCTCCTCTTTGAAATTGTATAGAATTGGTGGTCGATTTACAATGTGTGGAGTTATTTCCCTCTAACAGAAATTTATCTTGGATCTAAATATAGAAATCCAAAACATGACAAGATTTACATCAAATTCCACCAAGTTAAGAATGATGTGGTTTCTTTGGAAAGTAAAATAAACAAATTGTGACATGGGAGGATTCATATACGTGGGATTATATAACTGAACCATTTACTATTTTCACATAAAACTCCACTTCCATGCATTTTGGTGGTGTTTGGATTGTTCTACAAACATTCAGGATATAAATGAATGCGTAGAACTATAGACTATAACCCTGTATTTCAATTTTTCATTCTTATTCCACATTATCTAATATATACATGGTGATTAGTACTTATAATTTATTGAGAATATAAATGGGAATCCAATGATATTAAATGGATAACATATATATTACATTTATTTCCATAACATATGAATTTTATAGGTTTGAGTTTACATTATCCATGATCTCTTTCCTAATGTATGGAATTTTTTATTTCTCTCTTAATAATTGTTAATACTAATATTATGAGTTCACCAAATAATATCCACCAAGTGTGTCGAAAAATGAGTGATGTATAGACCATTTTCATGCACATGTTCTAAGTCTATTCTAGCTCAAAGCCTTGTTTTTTGGGTTTTACCCCTAGATATATATGTTCCACAACCACCTCTGCTTGTTTTTATCCAGATGATGATGTATTTTCTTGATATACCACTTAATATATACTCACCAATATATAGGTATGTTTTTTATATACATATTCTTATACCTAAGACTTTCACTAGGTTTTTCTAATCATAATACCAAAAATAACAAAATCTATCCTCTAATACAAAAAATAACAACCTTGGTCTTTATTACGCATTTAAACAAGACTTATAACATAAACATGAACTTAAAAAACCCCGAATATCAAAAGGTATTGAGCCTTTGGGGTATAGAAACATTACATTGCATCAATAAACATAAAATACACATCTTTATTCAAAACATCGTTTACATTACCAAAACATTACATTGTATTGAGAATTTCATGGGATAAATTGAGGACATACAAAAGAAATGGGTGAGCTATAAATCATAGTAAGGGAGTAAAAAAATAAAGAGTAAAATACATATTAGGAAATTAGGAAATAACATAAAGCATTACATCAATAACATAAAAGAATCTAGTAAACCCCTTTACCAAAATGCTGGAGAAAATTACTATAAAGTAATCAGGTAAAACCATATCTCATCATGACGTATTGTGATACTAAACATTATCCAATGCAATATAGCACTCTCAGGGTGCACCCTTCATAAACATTCCAATTTTATTCTTAAGATTTCCACATAGATCATATAACATGGATTCAGTAAATATCATCATTTATTACACAATTGAATAATGCGGATTATATACGTGTATGTATGAAATCAATAAGTATTTGTAAATAAAGTTAAATACACTTGATAAAAAAATGGTCATGGTATTCACTATATGATGATTTTTGGCAAATAAAATCGCACTGCAATTTCGGAAACATAAACACATCACATGGGGATTCATAAAATCGGTTGATAAGAGAGAAATTTTTATCTCATCATTTATACATGAAATTTTAAGTAAGATGATATTTTATTATAATATCCCAATATATGAAATGGAATTTAATATGCATAATATAAGAGAAATGCTTGAATTGAAATGAGGAGAGATAAATCCCTTACAGAATTCCGACATAGTAACGGGTGTACATGGGAGGGATTAATGAGAGTGAAAGGGGTATATCATCATTAAAACATTATAAGGATGGTATGGGTTAGGTGATAAAACATACCCCATCTTTTTTAATAGAAAAATAAAAGGGAATAATAATATAAGGAAACATGGAAAAAATGAGAAAGGAATGAAAGTGTAGATCCCTTACTTGGATGTGTGATCCCAAAGGCTTTGGAGATTCTTAATTTGAGTTTGGAGGAGCCTTTGGAGGACTCTTTGGTGGGTAGATACGGGTAGGGATTAGCCTAAAAGAGTTTTAGGGAAGTTGAATAGGTTATTGGGTGGGTTTATATATGAAAGGACATGGAATTCATTATTATTTAGGTTTTGGATGCTACACACTAAAATTTTCCAAACCACAAACCAGCCCATGGGTTTAACCTTGGTTTCTAGAAAAGGGGAGTGATATAAATAATTTTAAAATTATTACGGTCGAATATATTTAAAATTTTCCCTTACTTATGTGTAGGTGAGTCTCACGTTCAAGGAAATGTGTTTAAAATCCTAAAATAATTTATATGTTATAAAGGATTCACTAAAGATTTATAAAATAAATCAAATAAAAATTAATTTATATTCTTTTAAATGAAACAATATATATTAGTATGAAGATACCTTTTATAGTATTTTATTACGTTACTATTAGGTCGTTATAATGTTATAAAAGAAATTATATATTTATATGGTATTTAATTGTTACCCAAATATTTGCTTCTCTCAGAAAATTATGAACAATTCCCCATTAGATAATTTAAAAGTCATGACTCCAAAAATAATTTTAATTTTATCTAAATATGTTTTTTAAATATGTGACATTTAACTTTAAAAATAAAAACCAACATTTATTGAAGATTAACGGGTTTTGATAAAAACAGTTTTCAAACCTTAATAAAAATTACTATTTACATTATAAAAATTATACAATCATTTATATTTAATAAAATTAATTTAGAAATAATATTTTATTAAAATATTATTTAATTCAAAAATCCATTAATTAATCAAAATATATTTCTTATATAAATTTGAATATTATCCAAAAAATAATACTTGTGATTTAAAATTAATGTACAAAGTAACAATAACAGAATGAAAGTATATTAATTATTCTATACAAAAATAATGCACATAATCATAATGATATGGATTTGTAACATATCTGGTTATTAAAACATCATACTTCCAAAGATTAAGGTGTGTGATGGTGGGTCTTTCATTGGGTCATTCGGTGAACATGGATTGGGTCGTGATCTTGTTGAGCATGAACTTTTCCTGTAAATGGTTTCTCACCTACTAAAGTTTTTAGATATCAAATTGGGATTTTTCAAGGGAAAAGATGATAAATGATACCTCCCTCAGAATCTCTGATAAATGGGCTTCTTAGGGTGTGATCATACTAGTTGAGTCCATCACATCCTTTGTCTTTGTAAAAAGAATTTGTTAAACCCTGGTATTTATACTAGTCTTGTTAGCACCATTCAGCCGCTATATTATCAATGGTATGGATACTTAATGGTCATTTATATCCAATAGGATATAATAAAACTAAATTATTCCATTTTTTTCTATATTCATAAGACATTTAATTAAGAAATGGAATATTATTCAAAATATTTTGGGTCGTTACATAGATCTATTCTACTAGTGATAGATCTATGATATTTGTTTCTATTAATTATGATATCTATTTGTGTTGATGTAAGGGAATGATTTCTAAGGTCTGTTTTTGAATATTCATCACAGTTGTTTTGAAGAATTCATTTCATTCTTCATTTTCACCATATTCTCCACAATATGTGGCTTTAATACGGAATATTTTCATTAAAACATAAAGGATTGGTTTCAAATTGTTTTTATTGATAAATTTTTTTTGTGAAATTTGTGTTCAATGCTTAGAAAAAAATTTATAAGATTTTGTGGACATATGGAGATTTTTTTTGTATAAAGGTATTTTTTTTAAGATTTTTAAATGATCTTTTAAAATATGTATTGATGTTGGTTCAAGTAAATAGGTTTATTGTAATGTTTTCAATAAAAGTAATGTTTTCTTGAGATTGATTAAAGTTGATGGTTTGATATGTTTTGGAAAACAATGGTTAGTGTGAGTTCATTATTTCGGTGTGAACCTCAATAATGGTCATGTACCATTAGGGTAAAAGGGATGTGAACCTTTAAAATTGGCATGTTCCATTGGTGCACAAGTAGATTGGACATATAATAACGACTTGGGGGTGGATTAGAGACATCTCATGAGTATTGAAATATTTATAAAGATTTAATATTTAGGTATCAATGTGGGGATCATGGAATAGTTATTGAAAAAGGAATTCGAAATGGTTTAAAGATTTTTTTTCTTTGTTTTCATTAAAAAAATTAGTTGGAGAACTATTTGTGTTGAAATTTATTTTTCTTTGATATAAACTGATGAAATGTTTTTGAAATTATTTTATATTAATTGTTATATATAATGTTCCTAACAACTTATATCAATGTGGCGTGGGTAGATAATTTATTTTTGGTAGACCTATTGAGTATCATTACTCACACCTAGATTTGAATCTTCAGTGATTTTGCAGATGTTTGTTATCGACAAAATAGGTAATTGAAAAGTATCTAATTTATATATCATTTCATTATGTTTCTTTCAGCATGGATTTTGAAGTTATATCATTGAGTGTGTTGATATATTTGGAGTTAGTGTCTTACTGTATTTTATTTTATTTTATTTTATGTATTTTACTCTGATATTGTTCATGTTATAATTTGGTTGTGTTATATATTTCAATTTCATTACTGTCATTTGTAATATAGTATCATTTTTTATCTTATCCTGGTTCTGGTTTGTTTATTTGAAAAAAAATGATACCCCAATAGTAAATGAATCCCTTTGAAATTATATCCTTCATTTGGTAAATTTGGGAAGCCTTTTAGAAATTTCACCTCAACTCAAGACAATGAGGTGTGGTGGGATGTTACAATTTGAATAAGTTTTTTCAATATTTGGGTATTAGTTGTGTTGGTCATGGAGTTGAAAATGTTCATTCTGATTTAGTCATTATGATAAGAATTTATAAAAGAGTATGATCTTAAAGACTTGAAATGTAAGGAATAAAAAGTTTTACCAGACCTAATCATACTAAACATCATATTACAATTGATTTGATCACATTAGGGTTTCAAATACACTTATCTGAGTAGTAATTTAATTATCATGGGTTTAGCTAATGTGATTATCATGACACGCATTTTGAAAATGACTTTCCACCTAGATTGAATATTGCATTATTATTAGTAACATAATATTTTGTGAAAAGGTGTTTATTATTGTAAAATTTTTGAATTATTTTTCAAATGTTTGATTTTTACAAGGCATGATATGGCCATTTTAAAAATGTGTTTATTTTCAAATGAATTGTGAATTTCTAAAAAATGTTTAAACATGAGAAATATTGATAATTGTAATTAAATGGTAGGAAATATGATGGTGTAGACTTTGAAATTACTAATCCTTATATTTATAGAGAGTGTGACTTATGGTGTTTGTTGTGTTTATAGAAAATGGAACCATGAAGGTGTTGTAAAAACTCTCTTAAAAAAGATTGTGAGAATATAGTTTCACCTAATCCACATGTGAACCAACAACTAGTTCAAAGTCTCCTCCACCTTTTTTATTTTGTGGATAAAGGGAACCAAAAATATGAATCAAGTCAAGTGGTTCATTCTATTTAATTCTAAAATAAGAATCCTAATGTCTTTAATGGTTCTTCAGACCCGAAAATGGAATTGGTGTTGATAAATATGATGAATTGAATCCTCAAATTCAATGGCACACCAGAAGATATGAATGCCATGGTTGAAAAATATATGATATAATATCTTTCATACTAGGGGTGGGATTTAGTAGTCAAGGATAAATTATACCAATGAATTCCAAGGGAGGATTCTAACGAATTGTTAAACAAACAATTATATCCTCACTCATTCTTGATTTATTGAACAATATTATTTTTCTGAATTAAACAAGAGAATCTCTCGTTGACAGTGAATGTAGATAAATTGATTAATTTATTCTTCTTTACACCTGATACTACTGCTAGTGGCTCCTTTAAGGAATAGATTTTTGAACTGGGGATGAGGCAAGATATTCTCTTGAAGATTTCCAAACATTGTATAAAAAATTTTATAAAGATTATTAATAGAGTTAGGGTGGAATAAAGGAAAATATAAAGAACTATGGGAGGATGATTCATGTTGATACCTAACAGATATATTGATATCTCTAATGTTGGGAACAAGATGGAGAGGAACGCCTATTTACATGGTTGTCGGATGACACATAATTAGATGGAAGGATCGGTAAACCTTCATCTCAAACCAAGTATCAAGCATGGTTTTTTTCAATATGGTTCGTTTGAGCACATTAAGTTAGATTGTATTGATGCAATTAGATAATTACCTAATTTTAACTAGATGAGGAATCTTCATTGCTATTGGAACAGTTCTGCAAAGTCATGTATTCGAGACACTTATCATGAATTACAAACATCATATTATTTGACAAAGTATGGGAAGAATAATACCTTCCATCCAAAGAACTAACCCAGAAATAGTAATTATAGAAATACTATGACTCCTTAGGAAGTGAAATCTCATTGGAGAAATAAAGAAAAGAGTACATTTAATATGCATTTATATGAAGATGAGAATGTTTTGGATGATGATCCGTGTAGACCATCCATGGTGAGAGGTATGATTCTTTTGAATTTTACCCTTATGCTTGCTTCGTTTTATATATGTCGACACATTCATTTATTACTTAACTTGTTATTGAATTTTAGTTATTTCGTGTTGAGATAATGGACTTAATTTTTGAATCGATGAACTCATATTGGTCAAAGAGATTTTATTTCCTTTGTGTGTATTTTGTGTTCAATATATGTTGATGGAGATGAATTGATATGGAATTTTACTTTTCATGATATGAATATATATGAAATAATCATGTTTATTGATTGTTTGAAACTATTCCATCGTCGCATAGATTGTTATATGTGACATGAAAATTTTGTGACTGATGATGGCATCGAGCATATCATTAAATGTGGCTAGAATATAAAGGCATGTAAAATGGGATTGTTGGAACTAGTAGTTGAAACTATATCTAACCAGAAAGAAACATTAAATTTGGAATAATTGGAACAGATTGAGAATAATAGTCATTTAGTAGTTATTGATCTATTTTTGATGTTTTCCTTAAAATTTATCAGGCATTCCACCCAAAAGAGAATTCTATTTTAAGAATAACATCCCTTTGGATACTAGTCCCATTTCAATTCTATATTTTTAGATGGAATCAATAGAGTTAACTGAATTGAATGATTAGCTGATAGAGATTGAAATCTAAGGGTTTATTCATTCTAGAATTTCTAAGACTGAAGAGCTTTTCTTATTCGTCCAAAAAGAATGATTAAAATATTAAGTAGTGTGTGGATCATCAAAATATTAACGAAGTTATTATAATGAATTTATATCTTCTTCCATGAATTTATGATCTATTTTATTACTTGGGGGGAGCCTAGTGGTCCACTAAAATTGACTTCTCATCATAAAATCACTAATTGGTGGTTCAGAAGGCGGGTATTCTGAAGATAGATTTTATGAGTAGATATGTCCATTATGAGTAAGTGTTTATTAATTTTGGTCTTATGAACGCACCAATAAACTTTATTGAATTTCTGAATCATATATTTCAAGGTATCTAGATTCTTTTGTGGTGGTGTTTTTGGATGACATATTGTTGTAATAATAGAAAATGGTTGAGTATTAGCAATAATTGGTGACAGTTTTGGGAATCTTATGGGGTCATCATATACATGTAAAATTATCAATGTGTTTTTGGGACAATTTTTTATGTTTTCATTTCCTTTTAACCTCTAAATTAGGTGTTTTTATTGACCCGTAAAATATAGATATTGTTCTCTATTGGAAACCTCCAAAAAATTTCATTGTGATATGCAGTTTCTTTGTATGTAATTCTTATTAATGAAGCCTGGTTTTTGAATTTTCATGATGTGCATCAGCCATGACATCTTAAAAAAAGAAAAAGATCCATTCCAATGAAATTAGGAATTTTAGAATACATTTCAATAGTTGAATGTTCTACTTACGTTTGTACCGATCATGATTTTTCTTGAATCAGGATAAGGTTGTGTGGTCTAGTGTGAGGCTTTGAGATCTTGGATGTGATGTCTTCTCATTAAAGGTGGTCATATTTTTTCTTATAGATCATTATAATTATAGTTTAATGAGAATAAATACCCCACACATCATTTAGATTTAGCCATTGTAGTCTGTGTTTGAAGACTTGTTGTCATTACATCTTTGGTGAAAAATTTATGGTGTTTATGGATCATAAGAGTTTGAAACACATTTTATCTCAATTGTATTTATATATAAGATGAATAATATGGATTGAGTATCTCAAAATGATCATATTTTACTTAGTGGATATACTATGTAAAGGATATATGGTGGCTGCTACATTAAGAAGAATGTAAAATATTGAGTTAGAAAAAGAGGCTTAATTCCATTTGCAATTAATGTCAGTGATAGCTGATATTCACTTGGATTGTAAAGACTGAGGTAGTGAAGTGGTTTTAATTCAATTATTTTTAGTTCTTGAATTGTTTAATATGGCTAAATATGCACATACATATGATTCTTAATGTGATTCAACGAGTACAAAACACAATGGTCTGGAAACCATTGATGGATCGAAAGTGTATGGGAGTTATTTTTTTATTTTGAAGATGGATGGTTATTCCATTGGATTTTTATGATTAATTTCTTCATTTTTTCAACCATTAAAAATGTGGTTTTCATCCCATAATAGAGAATACGTCTACGGTATTCAAAGGTTCATTTTAGTGGGTTTGTATGTAAAGAAAAGTGGTTGATATTGTTTTGAGATGAATAAATTTTCAGTAGGATGTGGTAAGACACCAACACCTAGTAGGTATGATCCAATATTTACATATTCTTATTTGATAATGGCAGAAGATAGCTATGAAATTTTTGACGTGTCTCATGAAAATGATGCAAATAAATAATTTCATATGGGTGATAGTGAATTGTCTAATTTTTTTCTTCCATTTCCACCTTATTCTTGAATGTCATATGGTGGAGGACATGTCAATAATATATATTTGATAACTAATGAAGTGGGGTGGAATACCATGATAGATAATATAAAACAAATACCTAAGGTTTACATATCATTTCTAGAAATCTATACAATAATCCCATGGGACTCAGTTGTCCCAGAGTATGACATATTATCCTAATAAAATGGAAAATATGAAAGAACGATACCAACATTTGAGAAACTTTTGTGGATTTTTATTGGATGTTGGTGTCTTATGGGAGGAGGAAAAAAATTAGTGGAGTTTTCGTATAGGAAATTATTAGGCCTCAAATCATATGGACATTTTGGATGAATTCTATTTGTGTCCTCATCATTATCCACATTGTTGGTAGGAAATATCTGATACTTCACTGGTTGGTCCAAGACATATCCAACAGACAGTGGTGATGGTTCAGTTAATCATGAAGAGAATAGATGAGGCCTAAAGTCATCATAAATCATATGTGGATAATATTTGATCGCAATTTTTAATAGAGGTGGGTGGTCATTTGATTATGGTAATGTCTCCAAAGCTTCAGCATCATCATTTTGGGAAGTAGTGAAAGTTATCTCTTAGATAAATATGACATCTTCAGATACATGTAGGGGTTTGTGAGGTGGAATTTCATTTTCCATTTTCCTCATTTTTCAGTGTAGACCATAATGTGTTTCATGTTTCTCATATGAAAAACAGTCATCATGATCTTGACCATGTGATTCAATGGGATCACATTGACGTAGACCTTGATACTTCATTGGTTCCTCTACTAGTATGAATTATTGAAATTAAATATAAGTTATTTTGTTGAAAAATCATTTACCTAGTATAGGTATTGTGGAGACGTGGTAAGATTTAGGATGAAACATGGGAACCAGAGAAGGAAATTGTTGAGAAACAACCCAAACTATTTCAGGGAAATTCTGGTTTCTAGAATTTTGAGCAGGGAAAGGCTGATGGGGGGAATTTATCTTATCCTTTATCATATATTTAATCCTTTATTCATTTATTTTAATTATTTAAATTGTTTAGATGATGTGTGTGAGTTTTTGTAGTACTTTGGGAATGTTTTTTTGCGGATTTTATGGATATTCTCTGTTTGAGAATAGTTAGTATAAACTCTGGAACTCCTACAGGAAAACTCAAAAAACAAGACATAGGATATTGGATAAGAAAATATTTAGGTGAAATTTTTAGAAAAACTATGGGTCCATATATGAGAAAATATGCATTTTGGGTAGGGAGTATTTTCATGGTTTCTGCTCTATTTTTTGGTAAGCCTCTATTCATGGTGGATTTTCGTAGATATATTCTTCTACCCTATCATATATTAATAGATCTAGTCAATTAGGGGCAGTTATATGATGTTTTATGCCAGTCATGATGAGATTTGGTTGTGTTTATGTTAGGTAATTAGATCTAAGGATGTTTTTTTAATATTAAACTCAGTTTTGTTAATGAATTCATGTCGTGCATCAGTTTTGACGTAGTTTCTGAGGTGTGTAGATTCACTCATGACTCATCCATTTAGTAATTCAAGGAATAGTATCATTTTATATTAATTTCTAGAATTTTTTTGTGAAATTAATTTAAAAATAAGGGTATAAACACTATTTAATGATTGTTCGTGGACTTATGATAGTTTATTGTTGCGAAAAGTTCTATATTTTTTGTTTTAAAAATGAAGTCTAAAATATGGTCTGGTGTTGATGCATGGAAATGGTTTGATTGAATTATTTTCAATAAAATAGCGGTTTCATTAATAAGGATTGATGTGGTTGAATTTATATGGTTTTGGAATACTTGTATTGGTGTCAGTTCATTATTTTGACAAGACTCTCAATAAGGTTTATTTAACAATATGGAACTAGGGACATGACTATGTATAAGGGTCATCTTCCATTATGGAATAATAATATTAGACCCCTATGGATAACTTTGTTTATTTATGGGAAACCTCTCATCAGTATGGAATAGTCACAAAAACATTCATGTATGGGTGTTCTTGTGAATCAATTTAGGGGAATTCCGAAAGGTATTTTGAAAATTTTTAATTCATGGTTTGTTATTTTTCCTTAGAAAGTGTTTCATTTTAAATTCTTATTCATTTCAATTACTTTGGATATATTATAACGTGATGATGTTTTCAATTTTTTTTATAAATTGATTTATAGATACTTTAGGACTTCTTCAGTCCTAGTGGTGTGGTTATGGATATATTTTGGGGAAAACCTATTGAGTTTGATTACTCCCCCCATACATTAGAACTTTAGTAATTTTATAGATGTTTTTCATTGAGAAATAGGTAAAGAAAATGTATCTCATTAATATTGTTAAGAATCGTGATACTCTGAGCATGGGTTTGTGGATATGGAGAATGGAGCATGTAGAGGGAAACAAAGTTAGTGTGTTGGAGTCTTTGAGTTTTGTTAGTTTTTTTCATCATTGTAAATAAATAAGGGATGAGGTAAAATTTTGTAGTGTTTTATGTTTTTATTTAATTTTTTTAATTATATTTTTTTATCCTAGTATTAGTTGTTTTACTTTCAAATGGTATATCATCCGCCAATTTTAAGTGAAGCCCTTTCCATTTGTTTCCAACCATTAGCACCTTAGGGATGTCGCATAAGGTATAATATGAATTCTACATCAACTAAATCAAATGAGGATGGGAATGATTTTTTAAAATACATTTTAGGATAATGAAAAATAATTTCACAAATAATCTTACAATATCGAAGATGACAAAGAATTAATATAACCCAATGAAAATAAATTAAGTTTTTAAATTATTTAATAATTGGTGGATTTTAATTCAGACCCCCTTAGTTGAAATAAATTTGATTATAAATTATTATACCATAAATAATTAATAATTAATTATAATAAATGTCCAAGTGGAATTACATGCACTATATAAATTAAATTATGTGCATAACATTACAATGTGCCTCATTGAAATGAAATCGAGAGGAAATCCCTTTCCTTGTGATTCATTTTTATTTAACATACCTTAACCTCATGTTTATTAGTTATAAAAATTTTATTAACATGTAATAAAATCATATTAATATTTATAATGTCATATATGATGATTTTATAATACATTATAACTAGTTTGTTAATAATCATTCATTATTTTAATTGTTTTGGGTGTTAATATCGTTGTTTTCTTGTGCATGTTTCATCATGAAAGGTCTGGCTCATGTGCATACTATATAGCTATATCATAAACATAATAACAATAAATACATACTTTTCATATCATTCCATCAATTTTACTTTTAAAACAAATCATGAATGATGGTTTTGAACAATTATGTATCTTATGATCAAGGAGATAGTAGGTTGTACATACACATGAGCAGTGCTTTCATTTTAAAAAAAATCATCAGTTAAAGAGGGTAAGAAATATATTATCTCTCTAGAATTATCCTATTATAATACATAAAATATATATATATATATATATATCAACCATGTTTTTCAATGTTTAAAACCGATTCACATCGCTCTGTGAAGGCTGTAGTCCACACATACATGAATGATGTTATCATCTATATGTTAGTGAAAATATTATGAAATAAATTGATATATTATGTTTCCATAATGGTAATAATTTCATAAATATAATAATAATGTCATTTATATTACATATAATCATTTACATTGTATTTATCACCTTCTATTTGAAGCGTAATTAAAATATCAATCACATAACATTGAAAGGTGGTAGTCCACCATACATACAAGAAACATTGTCGTAGATCCTAAAAATGTAAATGTAAGAATATATATTTGATATTATTAATCTTTATGAATAACTATTTCAAAAATATTGAACATATATTTTTATTCTATATTCATTATAAGGAACAATCATTAAACATTACGTAATCTTCAGTTTTATTCAATAATTTACTTTCATTGACTATGAGGATCTTTTAAGGTGTAGAGTTTTAGAAAAATTGGCAATAACTCAATCATAATAAACAATAAAATAAAATGTGTAAAATTATTATTGGTATCAATTTTTTTCTTAATATAGAACTTTTAAAACCGATGATAATATGTTTTCATGGAATATCTCCACGCTTTTCAACTTGACTCCTGCATTTCCCTAACACACCCTTCAATCATGTGAAAATAAAATTTACAAACTTGGGATGGGAACAACGATCACATTAAGAGATACAAAAATAATTAAAATAGTTATACCTATGAAAACATTAAAACCAATTATAAAATTTTCATAAATTTATAATTTTTATCCTTAATAAGTATTAAATAAATCCCTTCAAAAAAATAAGCTCATTGCTTACCATTTTGTAATCACAATAATATCGTAAAACCCTTTACAAGCATAAATAACAATAAATGGTATAATGAGACATAATTATCCTCAAATGTAATAAAAATGTGACCAAATTCTATTCATATCACTCTTACAAATAATATAACCATACAATCGACTTCTATTCTAAATGAATTGGGGGCTATCACAAACCCATCCATCATTGGTTTATCACGGAACCACCCATCATTGGTTTATCATATAAACACTCATCAAATATCAAAGTACTATTATATAATCATAAAACATTAAAGTTACATTCTATATATTTTAAAAATATTTCATGTTATTGAAATAAAAAATCCAATTTGAAAACCCATTTATAACATTTGAGAATTTACTTTTATGTAAAAGTGTCCCATACCACTTTAATGCATTTTAATCATAAGCCTAATGAAGTAATCTCATTTAAAAAATGTATATAACTTTATAAAAAATAATTCTATGATATGATATGTCAAAGGGGACATATAAACACCTCATAAAATAAGATGGCGATATGAGGTCCAAAAATGTCGCAATGAATGGAGATTAGGAAAAAATCCCTTACGTTTAGTCTGACTCATCTTGCACAATCTTTATCTGCCATTATAATAAACATTGATTAATTATTTAAATTCATGAGATCCTTTTTCCTATTTGATATTCCTTTTATATCACTTATTACCATGTTATAACAATAACTTCATTATTGATGTTGAAATGATGTATCATTTTGTGATTTCCATGTTACTTCATCTAAACATTTTTTGTTCAGAATGTTTTCCATAAAAGAAACAAAAATAATAATAATGGGATGGAATCAATAGGAAATATGCTTCCAAATAAACGTCCCAAGATGGTTGGAATTGTAAGTCATTAGTTTGTTCAGTGATGGTAAAGTTCACATAATCTATAAATGGTGGGGGTATCTATGCTAGAGAGGAACCTGATCTACCACGATTAAACAAGAATATAGTGTAGAATTTCATGAGCCACCATCCACAATAATTCAATGGATCAAAAGACCTAGTGTTATAAAAATTATGGATCATTCCATAGAATAGATATTTTAGGTCATGGTATTTTCATAATGTCAAAAGGTAATATTTTCTATCTATTTTTTCAATGGTTAACATGATTGATTGTGGTGTTTGGTTAATAATACTAAAAATAATACCGATATTAAAGTACTTAAATGGGATGAATTTAATAATTATTTTCATGAGAAAATTTATCGAATGGTTTTTCCAAATATAATTGAAAAACAATTTATGGAATATAGGTAATAGGTGGATGATTCGGTAGTTGCATATGCCGAAAATTTCACTCATTTGGAAAGTTACATCCCAAATTTTAACAGATATAAAGATAGTTAGATAAATCGATTTTACTTAAGATTGAAGAAAATATACGTACATGAATTGGATTATTATGAGTAAAAAATATATGATAAAATGTTCAATTATATGAGATGGTAGAAATGGAATTTTCCAGTGATCCTATGTCCCATGAAAACAAGCAAGAGATGTTGTCAGATTGCCAGACAATGAGAAAAAATTCATCAAAAAAGTTTGGAGTTTAGAAAAAATTCATAACTTCTGATAAGTGTCATAAAAACCATCATAAATAACTTCATTCAATCTCTAGGATGTTCTTCTGATGTGGTTATACTGGTCATATGGCTCATAACAACAAGAGAGATGATGAGAAAATCCATGAAAATCCAATGTAATATGATTTAGTTGCAATGAGTTTTGGATTAATGAAAATGTGTGTCCAGTGTCGATTAAATATGGTGTAAAATATAAATATGGATAAAATGGGTGTGGGAATGTGTATTTATTATATTTTAGTTGATTTTGTAAATTCTTCTGATGTGATGGAATCACTAGGGAGTTCAATATTTTTTTTGAAGGATTGCCAAATGTTAAATGATTTGGACACTCCTTATAAGGATTTGAGTAATGTGAAAATAATGTTATTAAGGAATTTCTGGGACTTTTTGAGTAGGTTTTATGTATGTGTAACCATTTTGTTTAATGATATGTATTACATTACATTTGGAAAAATTTTATGATATTAATAATCATTAGGGTTTATATAATCATTTATAATTAATGTTATTTTAAGCCATGTTCATCATTTAGGAATGCAATTGTGCGTAAGAAATAGAAATATTTCAAGTAATTATATTTACTTATATTATATGATTGAAAAATAATTAATTATCATTATAACAGGGTTTTTTAAACAAAAATGTTTTATGTTTACATCTCTTACTGAGAAATCAACAGACATTCAACCAATCCCAGATTTATGTGTTTTTGTGGTTCAATTTTTCATGAACATTATCTATATCATTCTCCATGAGAACTTAATTTGTTAGTTTAACCTTCCATTTAATTGTTTCTAATAAGTAATCCTAGTTTTTTTTATCTATGGTGGCCTTCATACATCCCTATATTTCTTTTAAAGTGAATTTTTGAATAATCCTGTTCCTAATGTGGGATCTCATCAAGTATTTTTTGAAAATATAAAACCCTAGTTTTTTATACCAAATTCAAATTAAGGGGGATAGATTAATTAAATGGGATAAAATGAAACATCGCTTGATTTTAACAAGAAAACATTTTTTTGATATCATACGTGATACACTATAGAAATATCAAACAAACAACTAAATATTATTATTTAGATGTTACCATTATAACCTATTAATAAGAATGATAGTTAAGAGAATGATTAACATAAATATAAAAATACAGTCTAAACATGTTTATAAAATTACTTCATTGGTTTCAAATTATTCACTAATTAAAATAATGATGAATTGAATATAAATTATGTGTTTTTTTATGAAAAACTATTTTTAGGAACATAATAGAGCATTATCTTGAAAAATTAAACAAATAACTATTTGTTAATTTTATTAATGACATTTATATATTAAATAAAATGTTTTTAAATTCAACTAATATGTTTTGTAGGTATAAAATAAGAAACAATCCAATTTATGCCTAAAAATCATTATTTTTATGAAATGTAGTTTTTTCACCTTTTAATGCATGGTTTATTTTAATATTAAATTGATACTCATTTAGAAATTTTACTGAAAAAAATATATTATTTTTTGGATAAATAATATCCAGATTTTCAATGATTTAATTTTTTTTATTTCTTGATATGTTTGACTTTTTTAGGAACATTAAAATATAATGTAATTTAGTTGAAAACTATATTTTTTACCAAAGTAACTGTCAATATTAAAATATATTTAAATTTTTTATGTAAAATTAGGATAATAATATATCTAATAATTCATTTAAGGTAATTGTAATATTCGTTATATTAAATTTGGATATAAAAACATTTGTATGTTCTCACTTTAAAACCCCAATTTTCCACCGCATCTGTGGGAATTTTTTATATTTTTTCTAATTATATATTCTGTGTTCTAAAAAATGGCTTCATATATGTTTAATCATAATGTAGATTTGTTTTAAATAGATAATCTTTAATATTTTTCAATATTTATAGAAACCCAATGAATCTTTGTTTCCATTATTATAGTTAAATTGTGTAATTAAGTATAAAAATAATATTATAAATTTTAAAAAATCACACTAACACTTTCCCCAATTTTATTAGATGATTATTTTCACCAATAATCATTAAATAATCAGTTATGTTACTCTTTATGGACATTTGGATGAGAATAATAAATTTATAATATTGTATGGAGAGAAAAGTCAAAATATTCATACCTTTTTTAACGAGGTAAATATTTTTAATGTGGGGTTACTAAGTGGGTATATTTGAATATAAATAGTTTTTAAAATATAATATATTTATCTTCATCATGGAAGTTTATTTTTAGTTTTTATGAAAGAAAAAATTTCCTTAAACTCTTCCACAATAATGATGAAATAATTCATTAATTAATAAAAAATGGAATAAATGTTATTTAAAATAATAATATATATATTATTTTTGATAATTAAAGTCATTCATAAAATTTCTAGATTACTTCAACAAATTAGTCATGTTTTAAAATAGTTGGCTCCAATATATGTTATTATTATGATATTTTTAATAATTTAAATATTGAATTGTGTCTAAATTGACATTAATGATATATTAAAATAAATGATATTTTATTAAATGATATTAAATTCATAAAAATATAAAATTATCTAAAATTATTGGCATGTGGTATAAGAATTCATTCGTGATCCATTTATGGTTCGTTTTGAATTTTATAAATACTATATAACCCATCTAAATGTAAAAAACCTTATTGTCAAAATAATACATTGAGCGTATGATTAATTTTAATGTCATAAGAACATGATGTTATCCATAAATCTTTTTTTAATTAACATACATAAAAATCAAAAATTTAACATAATCATTAAATGTTTCATGATTCTTATACCCCAAATCAATTGGTAAAAATATCTATAATATAATTCTAGAATCCCAATAAATACTTGAACCCTTTAATTTCAATACAGGTCCCTCTTTGGCCTATGATTTTACATTATAGGGACTTCATTGAATCAAACAATGACTACATTATCTAATTTTAAGATAACAAAATGTTAATGGATCACTATGTTGTGATTCATTTCCTTCCATCATCCTATTTCTTTTTCTTCAATAATTATTTTATTTATGGACTTCTTTTACACACATAATGCATTTTTACATTTAATTGAGACTCCTTTTAGTAAATAAAATATATCAATGGTTTAACCTGGTACATTCATTATCTATTAAAATCCTTTGTAATTATTTGTAACGAAAAATGTGGATTATCATAAACATATTTCCCAAGAGTATCAAAAATAAGTGAATAGTAAGGAATGTTTCCATGTACTAGACGATGACTAGATCAATCCCAATACATCCTTTTAGATTTATTACCCATAGGTACATATATTGTAGAAAAATTTCCACTATTATTATCTATAAAGGTGTGTATTTAAAAAAAACCCCACCTAATATTTACCATACCAAACCATTAGGATGTTACACTATAATTATCTACAAATCCCATTATAGAGTTATGTTCCCTATTATATGTTCTGAAAAATATCATTCCCGAGGCCTCTAATAATCTTCCCATGATACCATATGTAGTGACCCTAACCCCAGTATCCCAATGATAGTTTCTTATTTATTACATTGGAATAAGAAAAAGGAATCAGATCCATAAAGACAAAATAGTTTAGTAGTCTTGATTAAAAAGATACAAACTTCTGCTTTGAAATGCATTTAAAACCATAAATTACAACAGTTGTTTTCATAGAATAACATTATTCATTCGAGAATATATTTTCATAACATTCATAGTACACCTCATGGATTATTAAGAAGGGAAAAAATATCAGTGAACTCAAATGATCAGTAATGGTTAAGTACGGTGGAAGCTATCATTAATCAATAAGAATAAACAACATAGAAATTCACTTAACTAAGTACAGATTTCATTTAAATAGCTGTATAATGTATAATAAATATGGAAATATGAATACCTAAATACAAATTCCATTCCATTAATAAAATGAAAATAAAATACATCCAATCATAATATTGTAGTGAAAATATAATGAATAATATAAACATAACTCTTAATTAAGGAAATTCATAATTATTGGACAACATTTTTCCTAGCTACATGATATTGTAACCATCATGGTTTACTATGAATAATGTTTCATATGATAGGTAGAAACCCATTTAACTATGTCTATCCAATTGATTCATCCTACGAGACTACCAATTAATTAAGGGAAAATCATTAACCATACCCCACACATGTCATGTAAATCCATATAATTCCACATATAACGAATAACAGAGTTCATTCATTAACAATGTGTATTTTCATAAAACATCCATGTTGAGTGAAGAATATGGATTTATCAATATTCCCCAGGATAAAAAATGTATCATTCGATATAGACAACATATGTTAAAATGGTAAAATATTTACGAAATAAGCATTTTCATAATAAATAATATGGATATTTTGGAGAAATATAATGTCTTATGATAAAAATAATGTTATTATTTCATGGGGAATTGAATTAATAAAAAATCAAACAAGTATGTGAACATCAATACTATCATGGTCAAAATTATCATAAATAATTTAAAGGATTAATAAGGATAGTAATAAATTATTACCATTTGAAGTTATAATAATGGGTTGTTGTACTTGGTGAATAGAAATAACATTAAAATATCATTAAAAACATTCATTATGAACATATACTTTTCATTAAAATGTTTTTTAAAAATCAATTTCATTGAATGTAACATTTTAAAAAAATATTCACTGAAAATATCCTCATAAACAAGAAAAGGACGCTTCAAATGAATCATGTTCATGAAGATGGTTAAATTTATACATTCCACAAACGTCAAGAAGAACATTTCTTTTTCACTATAAAAAATATTAGGATTGATCCTTGTTTAGAAAAAAATAAGAATATTCCTTTTACATTATTGGTAAAATCCAAATAGGGATTATTTTGAAATAAATTAAGATTTTATTTAAAAAAGTGAACAGATAATATTGTTTAAAATCCAATCGATAAATCAATTTTTAATGGTTGAAAATATTTTTGATAATATTTATTAAATACATGGTTTTAAAAGAAAATATATTTACAATCGAAGAGATAAATGAAGTCTGATTGTATTAAAAAGTATTTTAAACTAATATAAGTGCTAATGAGTAGAGAAATGGTGATATTACGTGTAAAAATCATGAATTCATTGAATATAATAACACTAAAATCGGTTATTTTAAAATATTCAAATAAATTCCTTCAAAATAAAGTTATGAATAAACAATCTCAATTATAATGATATTGTAAAATAGGCCTTTAAATTTATCATAACATTTATGTGAGAATTAACCAATGAATATATTCTATGTATCAAATATAAATCATCATCAAAATATTTAAAATAAATCAATTTATAATAAATTCCATTTCACATATAATCTTAAAATCTTGAATATGATGAAGTGGTAACATAACCTAATGAAAAAAATGAGTTCTGAAATTTGTTACCTCATGGTAAATTTTAATTAAAACCTACATAGATAGAATACTTAAAATAAAAACATAGAATATATTTAACAATTAATTATTCATGATATTACATTTAAATGGAATAGTATATACACTATATAAAAGAAATTACGTGCAAAACATTATAGTGTGACTTAATGAAATGAAATTGAGATAAATCACTTACCTTACGCATCCTTTTTATTGAACGTGACATAAAATCATATATATTTTTTTTTGAAAATGTTACTCACTTATAAAATATCAATGTAAATATATTTATAATATCAGATATTATTGTTTTATAATAACTTTTCACTTATTCATTATTAATCATTGACTGTTTGAACTGTTTCGAGTATTAATATCGACATTTTTCTCATGCGTGTTTCATCATGAAACGTCTAGTTCATGTGAATATTATATATATATATATATATCATCATAGGAATAATAATCATGACATAATAATCATACTTTACCATTAAAATATAATTTTTAAACCAACCATTAATGATGGTTTGGAAAAATGAAGTTTGTTATGACCATAGAGACGGTAGGTCGTACGTTTGCAAGAGTAACGCTTCCATTTTTCAATGATCATAAGGGAAAGAAGTTATGTAATATATTATAATTAGGTAATGGTAATAATATATTATATACTAAAATATATACTAATATAGTTAATAATTGGGGTGTGGTGATGAAATGAGAGTCACATCACTTTGTGAAGTCGGTAGCCCACATGTAAAGGATTGATGTATCTATCTATTAGTGAGTGAAAATGATAAGAATGAAAAAGAAATATTTACATTAAACAATGATAACAATTTCAAAAAAAATAATTATATCATTTATATCATGTATAATCATTAATGTATTCGATATCAACTTTCATGAGAAGTTTTTTTGAAAGATAAATTAAATCGATTCTCGAGGCGGTAGTCCACTATACACACGAGCGACATTATTATATTTGAAAATTAATAAACGGTAAAAAGGAATGTAGGATAAAATAATATTATAGATAAAATATTTTTATAAATATTTCATATGTATTTTTTATACATCACCATAACTATCCATTAATGGAGGTAAAAGAATATTAAATGACATATGTTTATGAGGAAGTAATCCCCCATATAGACGAACAATGATTCTCTAACCCATTTCACATATTTAACGATATTTTTGAAATAAAATTATACTAAAAATGAAAAATTTATGTAATATACTAATTTTATTATATCATATGAGTTTAATAAAATTTTAAAGTGGTGGAGAACTAAATAACGTTAAGAAACTCAATGAAGAACATTACCTCATCATCAGGTATCCTATTTATGATTACACTAAATCCATATTATTATGAATTTCATCATAGTATAATGATTTTAAGATTATTTGAGGGATTTTGATAATTTATTTTCAAAACCATTTATGTTTGAACGTGTGAACAAGAGATGAGAGTGGGTGGCCTTTTATAGGTCGGTGAGAGGATACACTTGGTGTTTTCTAAAAGAATTGAGTGTTCCCATGATTTTCTTTTGTCACAAGGATCCAAAATAGAATATTATATAAAATTACATGTATAATGTTTTATATATTTCCATAAAATAGTATTTATAAAATTTTATAGTTCATTTTCACCCTTATCTATTTAGACTAATCAGCGATTATTGTGTCAATTGAGGTAATTAATGTTTTACTACATTCACTATTATTTGGTTTGAAAAATGATGTTTAAATTACTCGAAATTGTTTAATATTATTATTAAAACAATTTATTCCTTTTTTATATTTTAAATTAAATAATTTGATAATTTTAATTTAAAATTAGTCTTGTACACATGATGAGAATGTGTGTTTTTAAAGAGAATGCAAAAAAATTACAAAAATATTTCTTATGAAAATTCATTATTAAAATGTATATAATGAAAATAATTGAATAATTTATATATAATTAATCTCTTTATACATTAAAACAAATTTTAAAAATAATTTAATATTATAAATTATTTAAAAAATCCAATTAAAATTTGGTACTTTTTACTATTCCAATAAAATTGATACTTTTCATGAAAAGCCCAAAACATTTGTTGAATACAATTTTTTGGTTCTTATTTAATTTTTTTTTCATTAATAAAAATAATTTTTAAAAAATTTGAAGAATTTAATTTTATATTATTTGTGCAAAGTGAGATTAATGTTTCTTTTATAAAAATATACTTTTCTCAAAAATATTAATTTTTCAAATAAATTATACTCATTTTATTTCTAATTAAAATATAACAAAAAGTTTAAAATAAATATTTTGATATGATAGTTAGTCATTTTTATTCAAACCATTCCAATGTGTAGGGGGTTACTATTAAATTATATTTTAATATTATCATAATATTTTGTGTTTTTTTAAACTGGATGTTACGTTTAATGTATGAAAAACTTAATGTTCTATATAATAAAAGATAAACATAGTTTTTTTGAATTAAAAGAAAAAATTAGTGTTCTATGTAACATAATTTAGACTCAATGTTTCATTTAATTTAATATAAAATCAGTGTTGCACATAAAAATTTCTAGGGAATAAAATGTAATTCGTTTCAAATATTTATCATGTTAAAATTACAAGTCATATGAGCTAATAAAAAAGAACATGTTCTTCTAGATTTTATTAAGGTATATTCCATAGATATTTGGTGAATTAATTTTCTTAGTCCCTCATCTTATTATAATTGATGAATTGAACATTTTAAATTTCATTCATTCCATTATAATTATGAGTATGGTGGGTTTCTCTCAATACTTATAGAAAACTCTTGTTCCCTCCAATAAAGTACCAGTTCTCTTCTATCCAAAATAACCACATATCAGAAAATAAATCAACCATAATTCCCCTAATCATGTTTTTTATTGGTCATTATCTTCTTATCTTTCTGCCCATCAAATCCATAATACACAGATACTTCATTCTCAATCATGATAGAACATGATATTATATCCTCTTATGGTGATAATGGTTGGGAGGCTATTTTCCTTCAAATTATTAGGTCAATATCATCATTAAATTGATAATTATTACTCTTTGTATTAGTTTCATTAATTGGTCCCCATACCTTATGCATGGTTCCATTTATAAATTTTAGAATACATAATATTAGAGCATAATATTATAAAACACAGTGTATAATAGCAAAACACTAGATACACTACAAATAAATTTAAATACATGTGAATAGCCACTCTCAAAATTATATACATGTTTTCTTTAGGGATATCATTATTTTTAAACCCATCGTAATGGGTTTTATGGAAAATTGGAATTATCCAAATAATATCACTGACGTGTGTCAATCTAGGTGTGCATTAATTCATATTTTCATGCACCTAGTGATAATCAGGTTAAGACCAATGCACCATTTTTGGATTTATTTCCAAAAACATCATTTGTTACTGAACCACATAAAATTTTAGTAGCAAAAAAGGGACGTATTAATGTCAAAAATGTAAATCTTAATTTAGAAAACATTAGGATGTAATACTTATCCTCAAACTCTCTCATGGGGTTATGTTCCCAAAAAATGTTTTCAAAAATATAATTATGAAGGATTCTTCTATCCCCACTTTTATACCAAATATAAAAACTCAAACTCTATAAAGATAGACTCACTGTCTTAATTTATTACATTAGCATAAGAAATGATTAATCGCATCCCTAAGGACATAATAGCATACTATTATTGGTAAACATTACGGATACATGATTCCCCTATTATGTTTGAATAAAGAAATTAAAGCATAATATTTTCTCAAGAATATCAATTTTCCACCTATTAAATCATTGAAAATAATTCATAATAAACTCCCTTTATTCCAAGTGAATGAAAAAATAAGGCTGAACTCAATTTCACTTTACGGTTTTAGTACAACATATGGTATCATGAATCAATTAGAATAGTTTACATGGAATGGTAAATAACTAAGAACACATTCCATTTAGAAAATTTAAAAATAATAATAAATATGTAATGTTAAATAACTGAAAACACATGACATATAATCAATAATGTAACTATAATAATAGGAAAGAGAAAAAAACAATTTTGTTAGGTAAATAACTGAAAACACTTATAATTTAACCAACAATTAAGAATTATATTAATCCTAAGATTTTATTGTTGTTGAAATTTAATGGATAACAAATAATTTATAATTAATGAATAAAATTATTAATAAATATATGTAATGATATTAAACATCATGAAAACCTCTACAATCATGACCTTCCTCAAGAAAGGTTAAAATTGATTGGCAGGTTGAAACTAGAAACCAATACAACTAAGGCTAGCCAACTGATTTATCACATGAGAATACCAAGGTATAAAGGGGATATATATATATATATATAACTTTGACCACTAATAATTTCATATCCAAATCATTACTCAAATATCGAATAATTTATTTCATTCATGAATAACTTTCCACAACATTTTATATTTGTATTGGATAAGGAAAAGGGATGATCAATATTTACCAAATCATTCAAATAACTTTTATAGTAAAACTCATTATGTAGAGATGATATATTATTCACAATATAATATTAGACATGATAAATAATATAGATATTTTTGAAAAATATAATATCTAATGTTCATAAGAATGTGAATAATTCAAGGGAAAGTTAATGAAAATATTAATAAAGGATGTTAATGTAAATACTATACTTAGTCAAAATAATCATAAACAATATATTGGAGGAATAAGGAAGGTATTAATAATACATTTCCCCAATGGAGTATATATATAATAAAGGGTTTCTGTCATTTAAAAATATAAATACTATGCGAACATATTTAAGAACATTGTTGAGGAAAATATAATTTTCATTTTGAAAATCACGATTTAAAACTAAAACTTCAAAAAACATTATTTATTGATATTTATATGAAAATAAAATTTTAAACTCATAATGTGATCTCTAAAAAATTTATTGGTCATGATGGAATGAAATTCTATACATGTAGTATATGTAAAAATAAATATTCAATTACATTTGTTTCGTAAAAGACAAATGAAACATTTCTTGAAAACTAATAGGATTATTATATTAAAAAAAATTGTTTAAAAAGTAAAACATGGTTAAAATGTTCTCTAATAATTTTTTTTATTAATTTATAAATAGTTTTGAAAACATTTTTAAAAAACATGGATTGGGAAGGAAAAAGATTTTTGACTAAAGAGGGAAATGAAGTAGAATTCTACTGAAAACATTTTCGCAATAATTTTTACTACCAATGAGTGTAAAAATGGTAATATTACATTAAATCATCATTATTAACCATATGTGAATAAAATTAAAATTTTTTATTATAAAATTATCAAATAATTTCATTCAATGGAAACCCATGTCTAAACATTCTTGATTTAAATGATATTTCAAAATAAACCCTTGTAAAAAACATAATGTTTAAATGAGAATTAATAAATGAATAAATTATTTGTTTCAAATGTAAAAAAAATTGGAAAAAAAATTGGGTTATCAAAATTAATTACCAACATATTCTTTGAATATCAAAGGCAATGAATATGTAATATAACCTAATGAAAAGACATTGAGTTATTAAATTGATGATAACTTGGTAATTTCCAATTCAAATACAATTGAATGAAATAATTAAAATATAATAATAAAATAAAATTAAGAATGAATTCCAATTTATATTTTATTTAAAATGGGTAGTATGTTAACTACATAAAATAAATTTGTGGTATAATAATAATATATCCATTGATGAAGGGAAATTGAGATGAAGTTCCTTACCTCAAATTTTTCATTAGTTAAACATGACTTCTCATCCTTTATAATAGTTTTAATCCTGTTATTAATTAATACCAAAACTATAATATTAATTAAAATATAATTTATGATCATGTTATGATATTTTAAAACCTGTCTGTTTATAATATTTCATTAATTTCTTTGTTTTTGGAGTTAATCTTCATCTTTTCTCGTGCATGTTTTGTAATGAATGCATCGATTCATGTTCATAAGATATAATTACATAATATTAATGATTATAATAATTATATATATATATATATATAATATTAAATGTATAGATAAACTATTTAAACCATACCTAAAATATTGTCATGAAAAAATAACTACTTCGCTCTATGGAGATTATAGAATCTAAGTACACATGAGTGACAATATCCTTCACCAATGGAGATAAATGAGAATGAAGTGGGTGATGTATTAAATTTATAGAATAGGTGCCATATTATATATGTCACATATACTCATTAGTTTTATACTTATTGTATTCTATTGAATGTGTATGTGAAAAAATATTTCCATCACTTCATGTGGTGGTAGTCTTCCATACACAGGAGAGAAGTTATCATATTTAAAATGACATCGAAAATAAGATGGTATTTGTGGAATTATAATTTAAAAGGTATAATAATATTAAAATAATTATAACCATGAGATAAATCCATAATTATACCCATCCTTGAATGGTGGTGGTGGAAAATGGACTTTATCCATTCCCATTATAGTAGTCTGCCGCACACATGATCAATTATTTGATTTCCCGTTTAATTGTGTAGGAGATAGATAAAATTTACTCCATAAATATAATAAAATCATTAAAAATATAATATAAAGGTTTTATTAAATTTTAATTGTTACTATTTTATAGATAGTGAAAAAAAGGATAATGAAAATGATAGATCTGTGTTAAGATATTTATGTTCTCTAACATATACCTCTGTTGGATCATCTATTGAGGAATGTAAGGGTATTTTTTCTGATGTCTAGAAGCTCTTAAATTTGAATAAGTATGATTGAATGATATTTTTTAATGGTTTTATTTGAATAAAAGTTCATAGTATGGGTGAATATGTGAGTGGAGGAAGTGCCTCTTTATATTTGGGGAAAGGGATCCCTCATTGATATTACATTGAAATTTCAAAACGAATCTAAAATGATGAAGTAATTACCAAGTTAAAAGCATAAAAATAAACTTAGGATCTTTTTTGGGATGTATATGGTCGAAATATTGCTATAAAATATTATTTTTATAAGTTTTTGGGTCATTTCAACCATATGTTACTAGTTTTACCAATAGTAAACAAATTTTTTCTGAATAAAAAGATGATTAATTTTTATATTTTTCACTATTCATTTTTGTAAAAAAATATATTAGACTTATAATATATATATATATATATATTATTCCATGTTTTAAATCCATTTTTCCAAATTCAATTCTCAAAAGTGGCTGAAGCCAAATTAAAATTATCCACGTTGAAGTGACAAAATACTATGGATTTAATGAGAAAATTCTCTATAAGAGGTTTTAATATCCAAATTCAATATTTAATTTATTCCAATTACATAATTTATTTTTATTATAATATATCTACAATAATATTACTTTAAACTCATTATAAAATACAATTTAACATTTAAAATAATATATAATAAAATACAGTTATCATTAAAAGTCAGTATTTTTCACTATTAATCTCAAAATGAAACATCTCATAAAAATAGTAATAATTCACCCTAAAATAATTTCAAAATGATAATTTAATAAATTAATTTCCAATTATAAAATAAATTCCACAAAATTTTTAAAAATTCATTTTATCATAAGTGTGCTAGAAGAGATGAAACCATTTTCTTTGAAAATATATAATATTTAGTTAATAGGTTATAGTGGGCATGTATATGTAATAATATTTTAATATTTTACCCTATTTCATTTGAACCTAATATTGTGTGAATATAAATCTATTAAATAGATTTGAATTATATAAAAATATAATTTTCCTAAAGTCTCATGGTATTATAATTTATCTTATTCATGGATTTTTTTGTCATACATGCTATAGAACATGATGTACGTGTTTCAAAATATCAGGATGTTACAAATAGTTCCAAAAATTTCATTAATGGAATTTTATGTTAAATAATATTTTATTAAATGATTTCAAATTTATAAAAATTTTATCATTTTAAAAGTGAAGGTTATATTTTGTATTATGTCACCCACTCTCAGCTTTTGGTACAATATTCTTTTATTGTAACATTATTGACATAGAAAGTGGAAAAACCAATGTTATCATAGAAATTATAATAAAGGATAATGGGAGGTTTAATATAGTAAATATGTTAAGAAGCACATAAAATTTTATATATTTAATATTTTCGATTATATAAACTTGTATTACCACAATATTATGTATTTATATATATCATTTTTTTAGTATGTGTACTTGAAAATTAATTTATATTAATTTTATATGTTATGTAATTATAATGGTTCCCCTGTAATCTTTTATATAAGGAATCTTCACTTCTTTTCTTACTCAAATTTCATGATCCGTATTATTTTAACAATAAATTTCTAAAACACATCCAATCATTCTTTCCTAATTCCTATGGGTCATTAAATCACTAAAATAATAACATATAAGTCTTAAGGTTTAAGGGAAATAAGGTTCTTCAACAAGGAGGTAATATTTTTAACCAAGACTTTTCATTTTACTTTATCATCTACCTTTATTAATATAATATTATCCATTGCAATATATTTACATCAATATCATCCATAAAAATAGACATTATTATTGAAATATCATAACCTTATTCTTCTCAATGTTCATCAAATGAGAAACAATATCATCGTTTGTTTGTATATGGAGACTACCCCCTCAAGAACTAATGTATTTCATTCCCCAAAACGCCACCATTCATGGATAGTTATTATCAATTATTGAATGTACATAAATATTCAATTTCTCAAATAATTATATTTATGGATATATAATATATCATTTATCTTCCATTACAATCATATCATTACAAATGCAATCATTTATTGTGTGAATGTACAGACTACCATCTCTATGGAGTGATGTAATTTGTTCATCATTAAATATCATGAATTGTAATGGATATTGATTAAATAATGGTATTTGATGTTTAAATATATGAAATTATTTTTAGAAGGAAATATTCCTATTTTTTCATTATTTTACATCCAATAAAATATTAAAAATATTGATATTGTCTACGAACAGACTACAGCCTCATGAGTTAATGAATTTTTTCATTTATAATATACTTTAAATGATATATATACAATTTTATGACGTAAAAAATGATAATTATATAATTTTTATTAACATGGAGATTATTTAACAATTTTCTCTCTAAAAATGGTTAACCTACCAAAATCTTATTTCAATTATGAACTTAGTGATCTCAAAACATCTGATGTGGACTTAACCATTTAACAAATTAAATATAAAAATGAAATAAATGATATAATTATTTAATTATAAGGGATTTAATCTATAAAATGTTATTAAATAAGTAAATAATTAAAATAATTTTATTTTACTAGAGTTAAAGGACACACATTGCACATTGGGGCTCAAGGTAAAGAGTTTCATTACGGAATTTCAATTTAATGGGATATAACACTTCTTCACATGGTTTTAATGGTTGGATTATATGTGAATTTTTATCCATATTAATTAATGAAGATTGATATTATTTTATGTTAATTTAAAATTATATATACAATCAGTTTTTGGATTTAATATCACATAAAAGGTATAATATTTTTATGTGTTTTCAATGCCAGAACTACTTTTCATCAGACATTTTTGGTGTATCACTCCATTATTTCCCTTTATGGTGTAATTTCTTCCACATAAATGAATATTGGAATATGGTATAATTTAATTAATAAAATTTATAGTTCTATATCAAATTACACTTTAAGTGAATTTTGAATCAAATTTTACCAAAAAGATAAAGACATTAGGTTATAATCACATTTGTTTTTTGGAATATTTTTTATGTTTCATTTGAGGGAAATTGAATTATCTTAATTATATGAATCACAAATAAATTTTTACCCTACTATTTTATAGATTTTATATTATTTTAATTAATTTAACTCTATTTGGTAATTAAGAGATCAAAATAATGTTTTCAATGAAAAATGAAACTTATTTGTCAATTTAGTTGTTAATTTTTTTTCATCCATATCCATGATCCTTAAAATATTTTCCATAATATTATTTTCAAGGATAGGTTTTTTATGTCATTTTTAATTATATTTTACTTTATTCAAAAAAATTAAAATGGATAATTTCTTATTTTTCAAAAAGGGTACTTTCAATTTTTACCAAATGTCTGGATGTAATATTAATTTCAACATTTGTAATATTAATAAATTGTCCACTATTATAAATATTATATTCATTGAATTATAATTTAAATGTTACAGTGGTTATTTTTACAGAAAACATTATTATTAGATGAATTTAATAAACATATTGAAAAAATGGGATATTTTCCTTATTTTCAAATAGATATTTAAATGTTGTCTTAAATGTAATTTTCATCTATGGTAATTTTATTTTTTATTTTCGTACAAAAAAATGGTTATATATTCTAATTGTTTTCATCCTTAATCATTATTTAGATGGATATTGATTTTTTTAAATTTATTTTCATAGAATCCATTTCTCTTTCATGTGTTAGTAAATCTATAATATTAATGATTCTTTTTTTTCAAAGGATTTATATTAAAAAGTTAATGCTATTAAATGCTTTATTCAATATATGTTACTTTTGAATATGTATGAATGATATGTGGGTGGTTATATTATAAACCAAAGATGTGATATTATGTTATAAACTAAGGAATAGTGGTTCTATTGTAAACCACTTATTGGTGGGTCTATTATAACTATCCAATATGTTGGGTAATGAGATGAAGTAAACTGGAGAGAAGTTATTATGAAAATAAATTATAGTTTACTAATTTAAGTAACTCCTAAAAGGTGATAAAGTAAACTTATGTAGGTTACTCTAAAGATATTTTTTTGGATTATCTAGTTTAGTTGATCCCATAATGAATTTTTAATTTTCCATGTTAACAACACATCTTCTTTATTATTGTAAAAATTTATAACACTTTCTTTGATTAATGATTAGTTTTACATCTATATTAATTATTCATACTTATGAATATTTCATTTGTTAAATATTTATTCTATGTGCAATATTTAATTATGAAGTTTTTTCTAATAACGATTTTTAGTAGGTAATTCTATTTTATTTTGAATTTATTCCCTTTCCCTAATGTCCATAGTCTTCTCACTAAATATGATCTAATTTTAATGACAATTCTAACCACGATAGATCATTTTAACTCATCATTATTATGTTTTTTTAATATGTTATAAGAAATTAGGATAATGAGGATATTTATAGACTCTTTTATTATCGATGATGATAAATACATAATGTCGGATATGGAAATATTTTTATATTGGGGAAAATTCAGAAATAAAGGCATGGTAATTAAAGTGTAATTGGTTTTTATAATTCAGTAAAATCTAAAACAAATTGGTCCATGGGTATATAAGTGATCCATTATTTCTAATTGATATCGTATGTTTTCAATGGATAAAATTGTGTGGTGCTTATTGGTATCAAATCCTGAAATATAAATATTGTTTTTGTGAGTTTATTCAATAGTGTAGATTTGGGTCTAAAATATTTGGAATCAAAACATGTTTTTGATGAAAATAGAGAAGATTATTTTTATAGTTTGAGTTTAACATAAGAGTTATGGATGTCATCCTGTGTTTTTAGTTTTAATTTTGATCGAAATTTTAATGGAATTACAACTATTTTTTTTTGTTTTATTTGGAGGCTTTATAAGGTGCATAGTGATATATTAGGAGATTTTTTATTTGTTTGATGTATGTATAACCATTAGTTTTTACATAAAGGATGATTTTTTTTATATTTATTAACTTTTTTTGGATGTTAGATGAAATTTATAAGACTTCCATTGATATTAAAACATTATTTTGTGTTTGGGTTATTGGGGTTAGTTGAGATATAATTTTATTTATTTTTGGATTCATCTAAGTTGAACCTTTCATGTTATTATAGAAATTCTACATATAGATGTATTATTTATTCATATAATTTTTTATTCATTTTAGGTATTATCTTACAATGTTCTATCCATTTTGGATTTATTAAATGTTGGGGGATTATATTACAATCTTTTTATGGAAATAATGTTATGGTAAATTTTTATGTTTTAGACATAGGATTATTCATTAGGGATAATATTATAATCATATATATTTTCCAAATTCCATATATTGGATAATAATATATTCCCTCATAAATAAATATGTTATCATTTTTACATCTATTTCAATTGAATTGATAGTATTTTCTCTACCTTATGAATTCATGTCTATGTGGTTACTAACCTTCCTATAATTATGTTTCCTATAATTCCTCCTCATTATTTGGAAATTAAATTTCTTCTTCATTCCCACATTTCACATCCCACAAATCTTCACCAATTTAGAAACCTTGTTATGTGTTATACCAAATTAACTTAATACGTCCATTTCCCTATTTTTTAAAGGATGTTTTATTCAAAACCATTACCATGTATAATTTCAAAAAAGGTATTTTCAAATATTAAACCCATGAATTACCATGAGTGAGATCAAATTTTGAAAAAAAAAATAATTAAAGGGTGGAATGTAGCACCTTATGATTTTAAAAGAATACATTTTTCAATAATGTACATGACACGTAACACTGAGATTCAACAACTATGAGTTATTATTTTAATATGGACATTGAAAACTAGATGTTGAATTAAATGATAGGAATATAAGTAAACTCCTTATAAAAAATATGAGTAAAGGACGTACTCAGTAAATGTTTATTTGATAAATTCCCTAGAAATAAGCACTCAATTTTGTTAATGTCATTTAATTCTTTAAAAATAAATTCTCTTAAAAATGCGCAATTTTATATATTATGAGATGATTTTTTATTTAGTTTATACAAAATTAAGATAAAATTGATAAAAAGGAAATAATTTATGAAATCATCATTTAAAATATAGTTGACTGTGAAATTTTGGGATTTTTATAAAGAGATTTTTTTGGAATGAATAGTGAAAAATAATGAAATTATATAAAACTATCATTTAATTTAAAAATTAACAAAGTAAAAAAATTTATTGAGTTTATTTTATAATTTAATTTGTTCCCCCAGATTAAATTTCATGTAATTAATCTCTTTTGATGGACATTAGACTTAATTTTTAAATTATGACATATTTATACTTAAAAAATATTTTTTTCATGAAAAAAATATTTTATATTGTGAAATGATTTAAAATAACCCAAACACATTTCATTAATATATTGGATGACTTTAGTTTTACTATGATATCTAATATTTAAAAATAAGAACTTATTGTTTAATTTTTCATTGATAATAACCATAATATTATTTTAAGTAAAGAATGATTCTTAATTTTCATATTAAGGATTTTAAACTCTCGAATAAATATTTTCAATGATTAAAATAGGCCATGATATGTTGTAAATTAATTTTTTAATATAAATATTTTTATGACGCTAACATATTTTTTAATTCGATGGTGAAATAATTAAATTAAATTCCTACACAATTCTAATATAGTTATTATGAAAGATGTGGAAAAATCCTGAAAATATTTTTATAGGTATACAATGTGATATATTTTTCAGTTACTTATAGAGTTCCAAGAATTTTATAGATAAATATTATTTATTAGTTATATGGTAAAATTTTACATTCTGAGTAAATTATTGTCTTTATATTTTTTAAAATTCAATTAAGTAAATAGTATGGAAATTGACATTAATGAATCTTTTTTATAAATAATATTTTATGAAATGGTTTAATGTTCATAAAAATATTTTTATTGACCAAGTGTATGGTATATGGCCAATAATATTAACCATTTTCCGTGTATGGGACATTTATGACGTCCATACATTTTTTTATTTTTTAATAATTTTATAATTAAAGAATCAATCAATCTCTATATGAATTTAAGATGTGGACTATCTTTGTATTGTGTTTTTGTTTCCCCATTCTTCTTAATATTTGATCATTGATGTTCTAAATAATTTTTTTGAATTTCATTTGGATTTATTTTATGAGGATCAAATTATCATGAAAAAATATAGAAGTATTTTATGTTTTTAGGAAGATCCCACAATAAAATTTTATTATCCACATGCCAATGTTTATGAATAAGTGGATTTGAAATTCTGAAAATTGTTAAACTATAAATTAATTAAAAATAAATGTGTCAATTATCCAATGAGGGAAACATTTTTTTCATCTAGTTAAAGAACTTTTCTGAATAAGACCACGAAATATTCCAATTTTCCATAAATAATAATAATGGTATCCTTGGGTGAATGTTAAATAGAGGTATTTAATTATACTCTAATGATAAATCATATCTTTTATTTCAAATTTATTTGAGAATGGAATTTTAATTCTTCATATATTTAGTATATTTATGTTGGGCCTTAAAATAAAAAGGGTCAATTGTAGCTTTCTAACCAAACCATATTAACCATGATATTATGGTAAAAATCTAAACCACCTTGAGGAACCAGAAAAGAATACCAACCATTGTTGATTGGGATAGGCTTAATTCATGGTCATGAGAGTTTTCACATGGGTGAGCGCACATGGAGGTCCCATAGTGATAAGAAAATAGAAGGGTTTGGGGGAATATCAATAGTGTATGTTGTGTGGTTATAGGATCAAACACTAGTCTACTTGCATCTAAAAAAAATGAAAAAGCTTTACAAATTATGCTTCATAAGATGAAGCACAAAAAAAATGTTGATATTCGGGAAGCATTGTATTAATCATATGTTAAAATGTTACAAATATTAACATAGTAATCTATTCTACTTTTTATATTCATCTGATCAAAGTCTTCTTCTTATTTAACCATAGAATCTTCATATGATATTCATGAATGATTGAAAAATATATGGTAAAACAATATCTAGTTCTCATGTAGAGAATAAAAATACATGGTGGAAAATTCACATTCTGGCAACAGTATGTTTAAAAAAAATAGTACTTTAGTCCCACGATAACAATCCCACAAACCAGGGGATGAATATTTTGATGAAGAGAAAAAATCACTATGGGGATGCATGAAAAATAATGAAAATTCTATAGTGTTAAGGTTATTTTAGGAACATACTACATTGCAATGAGTTAACAAATATATGTTGAACGTATCTCTACAACAGTTTCACATTATCAAATGAAGCTGACCACACAATTATGTGCCCACTTCTATGTAAAATTAATTTTAAAATATAGAGTAATTTAATATTAAATGTGATACGGAGCCCTTTAGAATTTTTAATAAATCCTTGACATGTAATAATATCTATAGAACAAGTAGAAGATCCTTTATAATATATAAATATGAAAAGATGAGGTTTTTCAGTATCCAAATTATATATTTGGGAAGGAAATTATTTTTATAAGAACCAGAGGATCTGTCTGGATTGATCACGGGAAGGATACGAGAATGTGTAACTCATTCAAGTGAAGTATATATCTCAACGAGATAAATATTTCATGAAGTAAGACAATTTTCTCCATGAAAAACCTTTTTATGTAAAGAATCACCAAAATACCATTCTATCGAAAAGTAAATAAATCAGATCATGATTATAATATATTGTTTTTATTAAAGCAAATAGGTTACCTATAATATTCCATTCATAAAGAATAGAAGAATATAATTTCAATGATTTTAAAAGTGTATGATAGTCTGACTAATGGTTACATAAAGAGAAGACTACGAATATGGTTATATAAAGGAGTACAGTTTCACATGATGGGAGAGAAATAAAATTAATATATACACTCATGTGAATATTCAATGAAAATTTTCATGAATGTGAATATTTCATACATGAAGAAATATATATATTGAGTATTTCATGAAAACAATAAATTTATTATCAAATATAATAAATTTACATGATTGAGATATTTTTATTTTAGAATATATTATTCACTTTGAAAAATATTTTATGAAGAATTATTTCCACTAATAGGAAATTGATATTACACCCACTTTTTTACACTGTGTGTTGAAGAAATTTAAAATGGAATATCAATACTACAAAATATTATAGTGTATACAATATGGAAATAATAATAATCCATTATCTAATATGTATTTAGTTTATTATTGTTTGGTTTAGGAAGCTTCTTTAGATTACCATTGTACAACATATTCATTTGGATGTTACTAAAGAATAAGAATATGTAACCAACATGATTATTGTATATATGAGTCAACACATTGATTTTTTCTCTCAATGAAACCTTCTTCATAACATTAGTTCAATAATGTTGATTTAAATTCATTGAATTATATAGAATGGGACTTGTGATACACTATATAAAAAATCTATAGGGACAAATCGATATCCTATAATATTATGCTACAAATATAAATCTGACAATTTACCTGGTTTGTTCTTGGAAGTCATGTTCAAGATCATCCACATGGTCATTATATTAATGATAATTAAGGACATGTTCTGTGCAAGTGGGATAATAACCACCATACATCGTGTATGTCGTCATCCAAACTGGAAAATAAACTCCACAAAAATATGGATTTTTTTGTTCATTATTGATTTATATTAATTAATATTAATTATATGTAAATAAAATGATATTCAATAACAATATAAGTGTAATAGGTATAAAAAAACATAAAATTTATGATTTGATAACAATTCATCATTCAATTATTCTTCCACCTCCCGAGGTATGGTCATCTGAAATAGATCAATAGAATTGGTATTATATGGAAAGGGCACACCATTGATTGGATTCAAAAAATTTATTAATATTAAATATCATTCCACTCCTCACAGATCAAAATGAAGTGATATTTTGTAAAGAGTTTTATATATTGTATATTTATATTTTATCTAAATTAGGATAATTAAAATAGAAATAAGAATTATTTTTGAATGATGATGTAGGCATGCCTCCTGTTCAAATATGACGATGAACCAATTTCAACATGATGTAATTTTTATAGATACTGGTCTAAATTAAAAGTAAATAATATATTTCTTTAATATTCTACAAAAGATAAGGATAATATTTATAACTCATGTAGAGCATCATCCCTATATGAGGAGTAGATAAAAAAATCACTTGCCAAATTGTCCTTATTGGGTTCCATAAAATTGTTGACGTGAAGATATATATGAGAAGTTTTGTGATGAATCTATTTTATCATTGAAATATATTATATATAACCATCCCAAGAAAGAGTCGATTTTATTTATATATCATTAAAATGATGTAGTAAGGGATTAATGAACCTGATTAAAATCTACATACCATGGAAAAAAGTTTTAATGAAAGATTGAAAACCAGTATCAATATCACAAAACAAAATAGAGATAAATATGCTGAGATTATTTAATGTGAAGAAATATTTTCAGGTTTTCATGATTATTTTAATGATGTAATTCATAAAAATGTTACTCTAACATTGAAATTTGAATAAATGTACCATTAAATATAAAACAAATAGGTGGTTATCATTAATGTCAAAAATTGTAAGCATTAAATCAAGGAAAATAATAGCAAAATGGCATGATATAAGAGAATAATAAAATTCAGGAACCTGAAATTGAAATATCATTAAAAATATAAATATTAACTCAGGTAATAGGATGATGAAAATTTATCATAAGTATGAATTATCTTAAACATGGATTTAAACCTGAATATATTGATAATATTAAATTTAGTTCTTCAAAAAAGATGAAATAAAGTTTATTACTAAAATATTTATATCCTCAAAACCATCAATGGATGAATATTATTTTATTAGTCAACTAATTTTTGGAGAGAACTTCCTGAAATCATTATATGTCTTACCTCAATCATTCTCAGAGAAGAAGTCCCATCTACCAATAATAATAATACATGCTCTTAGTCTGGACTCATAAAAACTAAATGATCAAAATAAAAACTAGAATAAAATAAGATTAATAAGGTAAATTAAGTGCACTAAACTAAAATTGTAGTGAAGATAGATAAGTGTAAATTTATTTTTCCCATAAATAATTTCATTTAAGAATAAAAATAAAAAATAATAGAAATCATTCAAATCTATCTATAATGTAATCCAAAATAAGATATCAATATTATTTATTACTATCTTTTATGACGTATTCGATCACATGGAATGATTATTAGAATAAAATCTCACTATCTAAAAATAAAATTAATCTTATATCATGGAAGTTAATAGTATAATTGATGAAAAATAAATAGTAATAAATGAAGATTCTGGTTGTTATAAACATTTTAAAAAATTTGATAATCATATTGGGTATATGAAAAGGAAGTCATCACAACTAATAGATACTCAGGTAAAATAATGACACAATAATGCCAATAAAACAATTCAAAATAAAATACTCTAGATTTGGAAAACTATAGATAAGTTGAACTTGGTTGAAAATCATAAAAAGGACTAATGATCAACAAAAACCCAAGAATAAAAAAAAATGGTATAATACCAAAAAATAATAATCTTATATTTTGTATAAATATTTGAAACAATTGATCACTATATCAAGGTTTTAGATATCATAAAAAATTAAATCTTCTTTATGAAAAAATGGATGACCAATCCAAGATGAAAGTAAAAGGAATATAGTGGAAAAGGGAACACCTAAAAATCCATGTAGAACCACTAGAATCGTTAATATAATCCAAATGATATACTACTTTTTTGGAATGTTTATTTGGAGGAAATGGAAACTGGAAGGATTGTATATGAAAGGATATGATAAAAGAATAAATATTCCACATAGATAAATCAAATTGCTTGAGAAATTTTCAATAAATGATTCGTATAAAATTTCATACATATAATCTATGTCAATAGGGTTTGGGAATTTATCTGATGATTTTATTTTCATAACACTAGACCATGTATAAATACTAATGATGAATTACAAATCACTATGCGATGAAATTCACCTAATGGCCACTGTGAAAATTGAAATTCCTCGCAAAGTTATCATAAAGGAAATGAAAGAGGTTATGCTTACCAAAACATCCATGAAGTCCTAAAAATTATACATTATCATTCCACCATAAAAAGGAGTACAAAAAATGACTCTCATGGTTGAGAAGAAATTCTCCGACCTGCTGCTCCCATTGCAAATTATAGTTGATCCACAACATTCACATCAACATAGTGTATTTTAATTACCTGTTGTGAATTTAATGATGATTAAAAAACTAGGAGGATAATGGAGTTGAAGAAATTATATTTCTACATCTACAATGTGGATAATTCATTTAAATATTTATGGAATTCACCATCCAGTTCTGATTTATTTTTGGATATATAGAATATTATTTATTTCAACAGATTAGATATCAATCATGATGAAAATGTACAAAAAATCATAAATGATACAGATATTTGAATCCCTATCATAGATTAAAACATGTTAAGTAGTATTCCGATAAACTAGAACACATAATAAAAAATAGTGTGATGATCCATTTAAATGATGTTAGATTTTAAATAATCCATGGAGGGGGTATCTAATGATATAACTTGTGAAAAATATTTTAAAAAATTATATCATTATAAGGTTCATGTTTGGATATCATTGATGTCGAATACATTCATGTTATCCTCTCAATTTTTCACAAAAATAAAATGAATTATGATCTTTTATGGAAGAATTTAAGTAAATTGTTGACATGAACTAATTAAACTTGAAAATGTTCATGGATGTATTTTATAAACTATACTCACCTATTATAATTGAATGAGTTTAATATATTATTTTAGAAGAGAAATAATTACATGTTGAAAGAATCTTTAAAATTTTCATTAAAATTGGTATATGATAATTTAAACTTTCATAGTATCTATTAGTATAGAGAAACAAATATCCTACAAGAAACTGTTGAATGGTTTCATAATAAAGAACATGTTGATGATATATCAGTTTTTTATAAAAATATAAAATGAGAATGCACATCATTGATGTCCAAATTATGCCCTATTACTTCTAAATCGATATTTTACAAGTATACATATAGTGGAATAATTTATATAACATTTATTAATAATGGAATGATACAATCCTCTCTAATATAGATTGAACCCTTCATCAATAACAAGGTTAGAATAAAATTAAATAATTAGAGAAGAAATAATGATAAATTATTGACATCCCATTTTATACATTGTTAATAAAAAATAAAATGGAGGGATAGATGATATTGCATCAGGTATATGATTTATTAGTTATCCATAAGTTAATATGTGATGAAAAAAATGATGTCAATCTGAATTCAAGAAAACTACTATCATGGATGCCAATTTTGGTGTTATTAATATTTGTAATGTGTGATGATCGAGGTTCATAATAAATTGTGCTCACATCATGGGAAATTAATTAATGAGGATCAATGATTCATGTATAATCCTAAAATTATTTCATGTTTAAAGAAGTTCTCTAAATTAATTTTCAAAAATAACATCCTAAAAATTTGGATTATGTGGATTTGAAATTATGACAATTGTTGAATCGATCCTTATTGAAAAATATATGTGTCAATTATCCTATGGATGACATATTTTTATCATAATTTATATGAAAATTTTTAAAAAATACACTGAAAATTTTCAATTTAGAAAGTGGAATAATGATGTTGATCGTGCATTCATTTTAAATATGTGGTCATTAATTATAAATGCTTGAGAAATCTTATTTTTTCATGTCAGATTAATTTAAATAGTGAATTTTATTATTTCATATAATAAGTGTATTTATGATGTGATGTAACCTAAAGAATAGAGTAAACTATAACAGGATAAGCAAATAAGAATTACCATGCTCTTATGGAATCACGGTCCAATATACATGGGAACCAGTAATGTCGTCCAACCATGGCGTCATTGGTGAGATCCCCTTTTTAGTAAAGAGAGTGTGTGAATGGGTGTGCATTAATATATATGCTAAATCAATTGTTCAAGGTAATGGTGTAAGAACATTTAGCTAGTGTGTGTCATATTGTTATAGGAGTATACCTTAGTTTACACCGAAAGAGTCACTAAATGAACAGTACTATATATTAAATAATTTGAAATAGTGTAAAAACCCATCGTGGGTATCCATGAAGTGATTTATTATTCATCCATTAAAATATTATGCATATAATCTAGGGACCCTAATATATTTAATCATGACCAATTGATCGTAGACCTCTTTTTCTTCAACCATCATCTCTTTATAAGATCTTCATTCAATCTCACAATTTCATTAATTTTTCTCTCTCAAAAGTTTATGAAAGTAGAATAAGGATCCCTCAACCATTCAAAAAGATGTGTGATTTTGTTCAAAGAAAAATCATTTTTTGTAATCAGATAAGAAAATTCCATAGCTCCATGGCATGAAGGCTATGATCAAGTGAAAAAATCCATATGTAATCACATTTAAAACAACATTACTTCAATCACATAGAGAATTTGTCTTGGACAATCTCTATCACATGTATTTGTCAAGTAGTTGTCGATCGTCTATCTATCTGGTTGTCATGTGATCAAAAAACGCCAATCATGTGATCAGGTATCCACTTCAACATTGAATTATATTTAAGATACTAATAGTTTCAATATTATATTGGAACTCTATATCTTTTGTAGTTAGAAATCAACCTCGAAATGGTGCAATATTAAAAGGAATGGTGGTGGATCATTTCCAACATATGAAAAGGTATCCACAAGGTTTTAATGAAGCAATTCGATAAATTAGATGATGTTATCATTTTCATAATAAGGAGAGAATATTTCACCATATAAAATGTGAATGAAATGATCATTCATCACTTGTTCATGTATATGAAATCTAACTAGGTAAAGAAGATTTCATGATGTAATAAATTAATTCATCTGATCCATATGGTTATAATAATAAGAACGACGAATACCACATCTATATAGAAGATACAAAAACACACATAAATCATCTACTTCATTAATTATATATTTTGGTTACCTAAATGCATCCACTCATGAGAAGAATAAGAAGAGAATTTTCATGACCCTATATATGAAGAGTGAGATATTGTAACTAACTCTTACGTAAATTGAATAGGAAGAAGTATCCTATAAAAATGTTTATAATATCATGTGAAGATAGAAAAATAGAACTAATATGTACAAAATTGTGAAAATTCAGAGAAATTATATTTTTTTGTGAATTCTTAATGCATGAATTAATATTAATATTGTGTTTATATATATGAAAAATATTAATGCCCAAATTAAAAAAATGTGAATAAAAAGATACTATGAACTGTAATAATGTTTTTTATTTCATTAATAATTTGTTCACCAATGATGAAATTGATATTACATAAATTTTTGGAATTGTGTATCGAATAATAAAAAACAATATTTCTACACTCTTTCATTTTCTTAGGTTTCGAAGAACATAAGAAGAAGATGTGTGTGGCCAATTGGTATTAATTATATTATCATTTGGGTTAAGAAGAATTATGAGATTTCCAGTTTATAAAACAATTTTATATAATTTTAGTGTAGAATAATAAGACGAAACCTACCAGGCCAATCTATATTTGAGTCATACCATTGATTATTAAGTTCATCATATCCATTTTTATTTATTTAATCATGGGAAGATGATCTAAATTCACTAGTGTTGAGAGAATAATACATCTATTATACTATTGATCACATCATTAGTGATAGACTAATGTCCTCAACTCTAGTGATTAGAAGATAGATCTCTCAATGTACCTAGTTGGTTCTTATAAAATGATTTCCTATAGATTACCTGGGTTTTTTATATTCATGATAATAAAATTGATATTTTGTGAAATTTGTATAAAAAAAGTCACACTAAGTATATATTTATCAACACTATAGTAGAACCTCAATAAAAATCATGTGGTTATTTTTATTTGTTTTTTTTCTACATTCCTACTACTTACACATTGATTAAAAATAAAATAAGACTCTAAATAATTGACTGAGGTATGAAAAGAATAAAAATTATAATTACATTAAAATTCATCCCACAATTTTTCACCCTCGTATGTGACATAATCCCAAAGTTATCATAAAAATTATTATTAGAGTGATATATCACACCGTATATAGGATTCTCTTATTTGAATCATGATGAGTATTTCATCTCTATTTACAAAATAAATGGAGTGAAAACTTAGATAATGTGTATCTATTGCAGTGAAAAATAATGTACAATATCTGGTCTAACGAGATGTGAAAGTCAAAAATAAAAACCTATTAAGAAGTGGACAAGAAAGGGAGATGAATTTGTCTCTAGTAAAACTATAGTGAGGAAATATATTTGGAAAATAATTTGTTCATCTAAAGAGTATATAAGAATAATGAAAAGAAAAAACAAAATAATAAGTACCATTATTATCATACTATAATCCAAAATAAGATATCGTTATTTTTTTCTATAGTTGTTTCTTATATTGATTCTATCACATGAAATATGTTTTCTGGTATAATATTTTTCTATATAAATAAAAAGGTAATCCAAAAAAAGGGGAAATAATATAGTGATGAGTGAAAAACCATTGAAGGAATGGAAGAATATAACTCATAGAAACAAATATAAAATTTAATAAGCAAGTGGTATTTGTAATGTACATAGTCAAAATAAATAGGTACATAATTATAAATCATTCATGTAGTCCACTGAAACATTTATGAATAAAAGATCATAGAATGTAAAGAAAATATATAAGCCATACATGGGTGAAAATCCTCAGAGAATTGAGGACCAACCCATTAACATGAAGAACGTAAATTATTATGCACTAAATAAAATAATATTATTCTATTTTGAAATAATTGGTCACACCAAGGAACATTTTAAGAAGGTTATATAGATCATAATGAATAGAATAATGCATAAGAAACAACATTGAGTTACAGTCTTGGAGAAAAATAAATAAATTGATGTTGTAATGGTAATGCCTTTAAATAACTTTATAACAACCAATCATATTGTGTATGTTCCAAATGATATACTTGTAATTTTTTCAACTCATATGGAATGAAAAATAAAATTACAATATTAAAATAAAATCTTATATGATTAAAGAAAAAAATTATATGTTATGAGATTGATTTTCATGATAGGTTTTCAACAAATGTAGAACATAAAATCTAATAAGAAATGTGAGTAAGGGGAAAATTGATGGACATATCTATAATGATTTGTTGTTCATAAAATAAGCTCAAAAACATATACAAAAGAATAATCACAAATCACCAAGTGATTAGTGTTCCTTGATGCGTAGATGAAAATGAAAATTCTTCCCAAATTTGTCAAAAAATAATCTAATGACACTATACATCCCAATACAACCATAAAATCCCTAAAATTAATCATAATGATTTCACCCCCACATACAGCATAAAATAAAAAATTCTAATTATTGGGAAGAAATTATCTTCTATGTTGGTCTAATTAAAAACAGAAGTAGATCCACATTATTCAAATATAATTATTTTTGTTCAAAACTTATAAGTAATTTAAGTATATGAACATACTCAAGGGGATAACACAATTGATGAAATTATATTAATAGATTTTTAAGATGGAATATTCATTCCATGATTTACAGAAATCATTATCTTAGTTTCATATATCTACAGATATCATCACGATTTTAAAAAAAATTAGAGGTGAACCATTAGGAAGATAATATTGCTTTCATATGTTATTAATAGATTTGAAGCCACAATCCCTGATTATATCAAAATAATTGTCATTTACAATAGTTGTAATCCAATATAGAAACGTATGAGAAAACCAATCTTGAGGATGTAAAAGTAGAGATCATCCCATGAGCGAAGTCTCCTAAGATATTTCTAGTGAACAATATTTTCAAATATAAAATGTCATGAAGGTACTTGTTCATGTTCACATTGATGTGGCCTGGGGAATACTCTCTTATAATTATTAACCAAAATAAAATGAATAATTTTCAAAATGTGTAGCTTAAGTGATTCATTCACCTAAATATTAGAATCTTTATAAACTCCCAAAAATAATTTCAAAAAAATCACACATCTATTGTAATTCAGTTCTATTAATCTATTTTTTGCGATGAGTGTAGGAATTTTTTGTTTAATGTGTCCTGGTAAATATCATTAAAAGTTGTTTTAGAAAATTCTTTCTTCAATTGAATCCATTGGTATTAACCAATTACTATGATCCTAGAAATAGAAAAACTATATTTAATGTAAGAATAATGTTATTAGATATTAGTTAGTACTATATTATAAATTGATAATGGATATTATTCATGTCTAAACTATTCCATTTTTTACACAATGATAGACAATGTAGACATAGATTATAATAAATGATTAATCATTTCTTATGAAATAAATGATACTACCCTCTCTCATCAGGTTTTTAATTTCAAATAATCAGGGGTGAGAAAACATAAAGGGATAGAACAGATAAAGATAGCATATTGACATAACATTGTCTATATTGATCTTTGAAATAAATACATATTTGTAGATTAGTGACAATACATTTTGTTTTTTGTTTTGTTTATTGGAAGAAATTGGGAAATCCAATAAGAACTTAATATCAACTTGAATTGAAGAATTTCACTATCTGGGATCTGTGTATTAGTGTTCCCAAAATATATATTGTGTGGTGATTGAGGTTTCTATGAAATTGAGTGAATTTCCAGGGGTAGTTTTATGAGCATCAATGTATCGTAAATATTCCTAAATGTAGTTTATGTTTTAATGAAGATCAATCAAATTTTTTTATCGATGAAAGATAAATAAATTGTTATGCTATTGCATATTATTGTGTTTTAAAGATTAGCAGAATTAGTCGGGAGTGACCAATATATATTTATTTGAATACCATTTGGTCCAAGATGAATTTTGAGATTACGGGTCTAAAACATGTTCATATCATTATGAATGAAGACGAATAAAAGAAAAATGCGACCTACTTAATCGCTTCATATTTGATTCATCAAATTGGGTGATTTGTTTAAGGAACCCCATTAGATTACTATAGTCATATAAAGATTATTAGAATTCATTATAATCTAGAAACTAAGTGTTGCTAGGTCACTATGAGAAAAATGTTCATATGAGATGTGTTAATTACGATAGGACATGGGGAGGTCACTTATAACCTGTCGGAAGGGGTTATTTGCGACCGGGGGGGGGGGGGGACATGGACATGTCGTAAAATGTTTGCCATGAAATGCACACAAAACCGTATAGAGTGGTATTTGTGATGGTCTCCTATTCCCATAAAAAAGTTCTGGTGGAAGTTTCATTGTATTGGTGACAGGATACCTCTCCTGTCACAAATAGTATGTCGGCTGGTACCCATTTGCGATGGATCTGATTCGCAAATAATTTTTTATCGACCAACCATTATTAATGTGGGAAATGGGATGTTGTGGTGGGATTACTGTCGTAAATAATATAACCTATACATACCCCCATCAAATTTTCCTCTCATTCTACACCTTTCTCCACTTCTCTCTCTCTCTTTCTCCCTCCCTCCCTCCCTCTCTCTTCTAGAAAATTTTCTTCTAAATTATATCATAGTTTAAACATTCAAGTACAAGCATAATCTGTGGGTTTTATACTCGAAAAACACCATCATCAAGGTATTAATTTGATTTTTTGTTGTTTAGTTAATTTATGTTATCTATAATTATTTATGATTTTTTTTTAATTTGCTATAATTAAATTAAATAAGAATTAGATGTTTCTTTTTTCAAAATTTATTTTTATGAACAATCATGTTTAAATGTTTATTATAAATAATTACTAATAATTTTGTAATAATTAATAATAATTAGTCATAATTAGTCATAATTAGTCATAATTAGTAATAATTAGTAATAAATTGTTAAAATTTGTAATAATTAGTAATAAATAGTATTAATTATTAATAATTAGAATTAATTAGTAATAATTAGGATAAATTAGTAATAATTATAAATAATTAGTAACAATTGGGAATAATTAGTAATAATTATGAATAATTAGTAATAATATGTATTAATTATTATTAATTAGTAATATTTAGTATTAATTAGGAATAATTAGAATTAATTAGAAATAAATAGTATTAGTTAGTAATATATAGTATTAATTACAAATAATAAATAATAATTAGTAATGAATTGTAATAATTGGTAATAAATTGTTATAATTAGTAATAAATTGTAATAATTCAGAATATTTTGTAATAATTAGTAATATTCTGTAATAAATTTTAATAATAAAAAATAATTTGATAAAATTTGTAAAAATTAGGATTAATTAATACTAATTAGGATTAATAAGAAATAATTAAAACTAATTACAAATAATTAGTATTAATTAGATCTAACGAGTTTTAATTAGTAATAATCAGTTTTAATAATAAATAATTAGTAATAATCAGTAATAAATTGTAATAATTAATTTTAAATTTAAATAATAAATAATAAATTGTAACAGTTATTAATAATTTCTAATAAATTGTAATAATGAAAAATAATTTGTAATAATTGGTAATAATTATGATTAAATAGTAATAATTAGGATTATTTAGTAATAAATTGCAATAATTAGTAATAAATTGAAATAATTAGTAATAAGATGTAATAATCTGTAATAATTATAAAGAAATTATTATAATTAAAAATAATTATTAATAAGCTAGATTAATTAATAATTATTTGGATTAATTAGAAATAGTTAGGATCAATAAGTAAAAGTAAGGACTAATTATTAAAAATTATGATTATTTAGTAATAATAAATATTAATTAGTAACAATTGTGATTAATTGGAAATAATTTGATTAATTAGTAATTATTAGGACTAATGTGGAATAATTATTATTAATTAGAGTTAGTTAGTAATAACTAAGATTAATTTTGATTCATTGGTTATAATTTGTAATAATGTGTAATAAATGGTAATAATTTGTACTGATTAGTAATTATTGGTATTAATTAGTAATAATTAGAATAAATAAGTATTAGTTAGTATTAATTATTATTAATTATTATTAATTGGTATTATTTAGTATTACTTGGTATTATTTAGTATTAATTACTTTTAATTAGTAATAAATTTAATAATTTTATATAAATTGTAAAAATTCATTTTAAATTGTAATAATTAGTAATAAATGGTGGTAATTAGAAATAATTATTAATATATTGTAATAATTAGAAATAAATTTTAATAATTAGAAATAATTAAAAACATTTAGAAATAATTAAAAATAATTTGTAATAACTTGTAATAATAAACAAAAATAATTAATAATTAGGATTAATTAGTAAATATTAGGATTAATAAGTAATAATTAGGGTCAGTGAGTAAAAATTATGATTAATCAGGATTAATTAGGATTAATTAGTAGTAATGAAGATTAATTAGTAAAAATTTGAAATAATTTCTAATAAATATCAATAAATTGTAATAATTATCAATAATTAGTAATAAATATTAAAATTTTGTGATGATTTGTAATAATTAGTAAGAAGTCGTAATAACTAGTAGTAATTACTAATTATTAGAATTAAGTTGTATTAAATATAAATAATTGTGATTAATTATGATTAATTAATATTAATTAGGATTAATTAGGATTAATTATTAATAATTAGGATTAATTAGTAATAATAAAGATTAATTAGAAATAATTAAAATTTATTAGTAATTATGAGGATTAATTTGTAATAATTAAGATTAATTAGTAACAATTATTAATAATTAGTAATAATTAGTAACAATTAGTAACAATTATTAATAATTATTAACATTTAGTAACTATTAGTAATAATTAGGAACACTTGGTAATAATTAGAAATAATTAGTAATAATTAGGAATAATTAGTAATAATTAAGAAAAATTAGTATTATTTAGGAATAGTAAGTAATAATTAGGAATATTTAGTAATAATTATGAATAATGATTAATAATAATGAAAAAATAGTAATAATACGGACTAATTAGTAGTAATAAGGATTAATTAATAATAATAAGGTTTAATTAGTAATAAATTTGAATAAATTGGAGTGCATTGTGATAAAATGGCATAATTTTCTACGAATTGGCGGCATTCCTATTGATTAATGCCTCGTATCCTTGCAACATTGTCCCACTAAAATATGTGTGAAAAATCTACATAGAAGTAAGTCAGAGAAGATTTTTCATTCCGATTTAAGTCTAAGAATGTTTTAAGGAGGTGTGCCGTCGATCAAAAGAGGATATTTTTCCTGATGACTCATCTCCTGGGAACTTCTCAGGCTGAAATCTCTATGAAAAGTACTCTTCAACAAGTGGATATAAATTTTCGTAAGCACACGCATTGAGAGCTGGAACGTGAGGCCTCCCTGGTCTCCAACCTCATGCATACGAAAATGGATATTTGTACGTTGTATCATACTTTTCATTGTGATTTTCATCACAAAATGTTACGAGGGGATGATTCATTTGAAAAAAGAGATGCAGCTAATCTGTTGGAAACTTTTCTATGTGAAATTAACAATAATTACTACAAAATACATGTAATTAGTAATAATTATTATAATTTTTTATAAATTTTATTAAATGACTTTAGATTAGCATAACAGCTTAAAAATAGTATAAATAACTATAAAATTATATAAATTAATATAGATTTATAGAATATAGAATTTAGTTGACTTCCCTCTTTTGGACCATTTATATCGTATATCTAATTATATAAAATAACTAATTATATAATATTTTTTAGAAAAATATGGAACAAAGAAGTCGACAATAGTCTTTATTAGATGATCTCAGTTGGATAATTCAATATAGGAATCCAAATGGATATGGTTTAAATAATGTATATATTATGGTTGTTCAAAAATTATTATTATTTGCATCATCAAAACCAAAATTTTCATTTAGAAGGGACAATTTTGTGTCCTTGTAAAAATGTGATCAGAGGATGTATGAAAAATTTCACAAAATTAGAGGTCATCCATTATGTTTTAGTTTTCAACCATATTATGTTTTTTGGTATCAACATGTTTAACACATTTCTGGAGAAGATACTAATAATTTTGTTCCGAATCCAGCACAGTTTAAAAATTTAATACATGGTGTGGAAGGTCCGTCATATCTAAAAAATGAATATCAGGATGATATTGATATAACTCTTATGTTATAACCATCTCATTTATATGAGTTTTTGAGGATGACTGAGGATGACTTATATCTTGGTTGCAAGACAAACTAGTTTGAAACAATTGCTAAATTATTAATATTAAATAATATAATGGAATGTCAAATAGTTGTTTTGATCAGTTATTAAGTTTTTTAAAAACTACTACCTAATTGAAATGTGTTGGCTACAAAATTTTATAAGAGCAAGAGGTTGGTTCCTAATCTGGTTCTCAGTTATCAAAAGTTTCATGCCTGTGAAAATGGATGCATCTTATATTATTGTGAAAATGAGTCATTAGATACTTTTCCTACATGTGTACAATAAATGTATAAAGAAGCTCAACTACGGAAGTATGGATATATTCCTCTAAACAATTTGAGATATTTCCTGCTCACACTTTGATTTCATCATTTATTTATTTCACATAACACAACTACATTTATGTCATGGAACAAAACCAATATTTCAATCGGTAAAATACTCAATCATCCATATGATTGTGATCCATGGACACATTTTAACCATGTGCGTCTTTATTTTTCTTTAGAATCCCAAAACGTGTGATTGGGTATTTTTACTGATGGTTTCTGTCTATTTGGTTCATATGGCTGTCAGTATTCAGGTTGGCATGTCTTTATTACTCTTCTATATTTACCTCCATGGATGTTGAGGAAAGAGATGTATAGCTTTTTATCCTTACTAATTATAGGTCATCCAAAAAAGAATATTGAAATTTATTTTAAACCATGGACTGATGCATCAAATTTACTATGGAGTAATGGTGTTAGTACATATTATGATGCTGTGAAACAAAACATAATACTGAAAGATGCATTGATGTGGACAATTAGTGACTTACCACCATATGGCATGTTATCCGGTGAGATTACACATGGTCCAAAATCATTTACATACTGTATGAGAGACATCAAAACGTTTGTTCTCATCATGGGAATACAACATTGTTTTCCACTATCATCAGAGATTCCTTCCAACCGATAATCCTTATCGAGGAAACAAATTTCATTTTAGGAAAGGAATAGTTGAAAAATATGGACATCCAATAATTCATTCACCTACATACTTAAAATAAATTGTCTATTCATTACCTCTCATCATATTTGAACCATAAATAAACCAACAAAAAAATTATGGGTTTAAAAAAGAAAAAATTAGTTAAATAATGCATTTTTGGGGATTCCCAAAAAAGGTCTGATTAGTTTGTCAATCACATGTTGGATGTGATTCATATTAAGAAGAATTATTTTGATAATTTATTTCATATAGTTTTGGATACACCAGGAAAAACCAAAGATAATGTAAAGGAATGATAAGATATTACTAAAATTTTCAAGAGACAGGAACTTGAAAAGTTTGAAACTGTTAGATCAAAGAAGTTAATGAATCCAAAAGAAGCATATGGACTCTCCAAAGAGAGTAGCTTATTATTTGTTCAGTGGATTGAGGATCTGAGACTTCAAGATGTTTATGCTTCCAATTTCAGAAGATGTATCAGAAATAGTCATATTATAGGATTGAAAAGTAATGAATTCCATGTTTTAATTGAAATAATTCTGCTGATTGGATTGAAATATTTGTTAAATCTTATTATTTGGGATGCGCTAACAGATAATTCATATTTTTTTCAAGACATTTTTTTGTTGACAATAGACTAAAATGTAGTAAGAAAACAATTAGAAAATTATATTTTAATTTTATATAAATAGGAAATAATCTTCCTTTCATCCTTGATTGAATCAATGGAACATTTGATATTACATTTTCTTCATGTAAAAAAATGTGGAGGTGTAGAACAGTTCCGATGGATGTACCCATTCCAGTGATGCATACTAAAATTGAAGGAAATTTTTTTTAATAAGGCATCAGTTGAAGGCACAATTTTAAAAGCTTATTTGTGAGATGAAATTTCCTTTTTCTTCCCTTATTACTTTTAATCTGAATATCTCTCAAATCACAACTGCATGGCCCAAAATGAGGGAAATTAAGTCGATGACATGAAAAATAAATTCTCAATTTTCAATCAACCTGAACATGGTTTAGGTGGAGTTAATGAATGATGGATTTCATATGATGAACATCAAAGAGCTCATACATATATTCTATTCAACAGTGATAGAATGATATTATTTGTACTGTAAGTGCTCTTATAGCTTATTCTATAATTTCTATATTAGTACATTAATAATATTTTATTTTTAGGTTATATGATAATCATATCAAGAAATAGTTTCCCAAAATTATAACAGCTCATCAAAAATAATTTCTACTGGTTTCGAAAACTAGTAAGATAAAATATTTTTGATTTAACATGAAAAATCGATTTAATACTTGTAATAGTAATAATTTTTTTAAAAACATTCTGCTGTCTCAACGTACTGATAAAATTGATAATCAAATGTTTGAAATGAGTAACCCACCATCCAAAATGGTTAAATGTTATAATGAATATGTGGTGAATTGTTCTTGATTTCATACACACGCATATAGAGAATAAAAAACTCATGAATAATGGTGTTTTCCTGAGAGGATAGAGAAACATAAGTTGAATTTTTTGGCATGCTGGAAGAAATCATTACACTGTGTTATATCAGACAATATTAAAAAATGTTGTTCAAATTTTAGTGGTTGGATACTAAGAGAGGCTTGCATGTTCATTTTATCCATGGAATTGTTGATATGAAATATAAAATTATTCTTGAATTAAATGGACCATTTTTTTTCTAACAGGCACGTTAAATTTATTAATCAAACTACTAGGATAATTCAAGGGATTTGGTTTATTGGTGGTGAATAGTAAAAATTAAATCTTGAGAGAATCAGTTTACTGAAAGTGAATGTGTGTCTGCTAAAGTAAAATGAATTAAAATTTATCAAGAGACTGCTCTGAATCCAACTTTTTCAAAAAAAGACTTGAATATCACTGATAACACCCCATAGTTATGGGTCTAGGGTGATGATGATGTTAATGATGTTACGACTGAATTTGTAATAAAAGAGATAATGAAACTAAAACATATATGAAAATTGATGATGTTGAGGAGGAAGATGAGGACATTGAAATCGATAGCTATGAATATGAGGATAAAGATTGATGTTGACATAGTTAAATGATGGTTATAATCAAATATAATATATGTCTAAATATAATATATTTCTTACTATAATAATTTCTTTCAATAATTTGATAACAATAACCATTTCATGTTTCAGATGGATAAGGATCAGTATCGTTTGTTGGAGGAGGTTGATCTACCTTTGTATGGGCATGATGTTGGAATATCTGACACTCAACCTTCAGGCGGTTCTGGGGGCACTCTGAGGGGGCATTGCCTTTCCAAATTGATGATTCCCGACCCTATCCCTGAGTGACGTCCACATCTTCGGATTGATCCATGCATGTAAAGGTTTGATTAGCTATTTTTTAGATAATTTTGATTATATTATTCATATACTAATTGATTGGTTAATTTTTTTCCATAGCTTTATCCATATAGATATTGGAATGGGGAGTGCTATATTGCGCATATATTTTTCCAATGTATGTATTTCATGGGATCTGATTCATATTGATGTTAAGAACTGCATGTTCAGGAATTGGTTGGTATGTAATGAAATAATATTTATTTTGAAATTAACTTAGTTAATAACCTGATATTATATATTATTTGTATAGTATATGGTATCAAATTATTGAGAGCATGCAAAAGTCTATCTAGAAGGAATTTAAAGGAGCATGAGTTTGCATTGCCCTCAGTTTTTTCATAATTTGAAAAAGAAAAGAAAAGGAGAAAGTAGGAGTGAAAGAGTTTGATTAGACATGTCTTGTCCACTGACCAGATTATATTTCATCTCAGGTTTGGGATAGATTATGTACACACTCATACTGTAGGCGGTTTCAGAGTAGATTATCACTAGGTCAGAAAAATTATTGGGGATAAGAGGTGATGCATCGAGCCGGTTTTCTTTCATTAATTATGTATATAGAGCTTATATTAATTATATAAATATTTTTAAATATTTTATATATATTTAAATGTAAACGGTTTATTTTATATTTTTATAGGTAGTCTCATAACCTTAAATTATGGAGTATGATGTTTATAGGAGGATTTATAGTGATTCAGACTCTAGAGAGATTATAGGTGCTTACCAGCTTCAGATTGTGGTCAATATAATTTATTTTTGAGTTTTGAATTTTACTAAAAATTTTATTTTAAATTTTCTAAATTTCAAATTACAATTGAACAAGCCATATGATGTCGTGACATCGCATAAAGTATGTGAGAGTCACGTAGAGACTGTTGATTAGACCAGTGCCCCCGATTTAATGATGTAGCACAGATATAGGCTCCCTAGTATGCCTTTGCGAAAGGCAGAGTTGTTGGTATTAGATCTCAATTGATGCTCGGGGGTTTAATGGAACATATCTGATATTGGAATCCATCTCGAGAGGAACTCATGAGTAGTCATCATCATCTCATGCATAGTATCAAGAGTAGTTGTGAGCTCGAAGTGAGCTTCTAGAGACTATAAATATGATACAGGAGGAGATGCATCAGTGGATGCATTAATAGCAACAAGAAGAGTTCCTATGACATCAGAAATAGCAGGATATATAGGATGAGATGTGTCTATGGTGGCATCATTAGAAGCAGGAGTAGATGGAGTACATGCGACATCTGACTTATAGTTTAGGTATGGAGTTCCCTCCATTATCTCCTCCAACTCCTCCATACAACCCTCCCCCTTAGCGATTTTTTTTATGTTCAAATAAATCATTTGAATATAATTTATTTTGTTATATTAGTTATATATTGTTTCAAATAATATGTTTTTATGTATTTTTGAATATTAAAATTTTTACTATTTATTTAATATTTTTATTATATTGATTTTTTATTAATTAATTTATTTTTATATTTTTGCGAATTATGGTGTTTTTAGTATGTTACTAATATTAATATTAATAATTAATAATGATAATATTATTATTATTATATTATTATTTATTTCTTATATAATTACATTTATTTTACTAATACTAATTTTATTATTTCATTTATATTAATATTATATAAATATTTTTATATATATAGTTTTATTGTACAAATATTAACATAATTATTTCATTTATATTAATATTATATTATTATTATTTCCCCCCACTATTTGGGAGAGTCCCATCATAAATAATAATTGAGAATGTCCACCATGAAAAGGTTTTTATTTAATTGGGAAAACAATTTGCGTTGGGTGCCCCCCCCCCCCATCTCAATAGGTTTTTAAAAAAACTCACTAAACTTAATTGTGAATGTATCACTACACATCAAAAAAATTGTTTTCAAAATGGATCATCACAAAAAGTAATATTTTCAATGCCCTTTTCCGCAACATGCCATTTGTGACAGGATGTCATTGCAAATGGCCCTTCTTAAATATCACTTTTTCAGTAGTGGTTCCTAGAAAATGAGATCAAGGAAATTGACCTAATCATGATTCTAATGATTATAAACTATATTCTATTTATGACTAAGATAATAACCACTGTACACTAAGGAATTAGTCATTGACATTGTAAGAGATCCTTGTTAAAAAAAACTGGTCCTTTTTTTCTTTGGTTTTAGGTTCTGGATTTTTAGTTATATTCATTGAAAAAGATAATCATTCAATGAATAAGCGATATATTTATAAATGTATATTAAGGATAAAATTATATAAAGAATAATCTTATACTAATTCACCCACCCCATAGTGTAGTCATACAAAATTGATCTAAATAATTTTGATTAGAGGGATATGTCACACCACCAATTGGATTTTCTAATTTTATTGTTATTTATGATTTGACTCCTCCTATAAATTTATAGTGGGATTAAATTCTATCTGAGTTCTATTAATTCATTATCCTAATTTCTTCATATCTAATACATTTAATATTCAAAAATATAATGAATTTTGAAATATTAATAAGACATCCCTATTGTGTAATGATGATAGTGAATAAGTTTTCCCAAAATGTAATTTCGATATAGAAAACTATTACATTGAAGTAGAAAATCTGGTAGTAAATTCTACTACAATAGAGAAGGAAAACCTTTTTACTACTTTTAGTGCTTTACCCCAACATAAATTAGAGATAAATAACTTTATTTCAAAAATTATTCTCATAAAAATCTCATAATTAGTGTAAATGAACATATATAAGAGGATTTTAATTATTAATTAGTTTTAACATTGAAATATATACTACATAATAGTCACATAGAGTTAGATAGTTTTATATTAGGCTAATTCAATAGAATTTAGTAAGATTCCACTGATCTTGATGAATAACTAAAGAATGTACAATTTTTTTTAATAAATATTCAATATAATATTATTATCTATAATTGAAATTGATCAAAAGAAATAGATAATGTTGAATCTAAAAATACTTTATCTACATTTGAAGAGAAGTGGGTAAACTAAATTCATGAAAAATATAATTCAAGAAATGAAATTGAAGAAAGGATTCCTGAATTAGATGGAAACTGAGGTCTATCATTGATGTGAAATTTTATCAATAAGTAATCAAGGAAATTATGTTCAAAGATATAAAAAATTTAAAGAAAGATAAGAATAAAATACTCAATAATGGTATTGAAAAGATCTAAAAATAATTTGATGAAATGTTGAATTCATTGAAGGATTTTAAATTCATCCTAAATATGAAATTTCTTGAATATGGATTCAAATGGGAAAATATTCAAAATTATTGAGCTAATTCTTCAAAACAAGTTGAAATAAGAGTTCTTAAAATAATATTTACATCCTAAAAAAATATATAGATAAATATTAACAAAAACTACTATATATTGGTGGAATAAAAAAGTTGAAATTATTCAAATATCAATCTCCATATTTATGAAAGAAGTATTTTTCATCCACCACTAATAAAAATATCAAGGCTAACACTCGCTTCATGGAAAATATATGTTCAAAACAAAAACCTATAATATAGTGGATGAATAAGGGAAATAAGGTGATCACCATTAGTACTATAGTCAATAACGATATTTGAAAAATAATTTTTTAACCTACATAATGACATTATATGAATGGTAAGAAACAGAAAAAAATCTATAAAAATCTGTCCATATTATTATCAAGAAGAAGAAACAAATATTTATAGTCTATTTCAGAATCTATGAATTATTTGGGCACATTAAAAAAAATTCCAAATAATATTCCCATATATAATAATAATAGTAATAATAAATCATTGGTGTGATGAAGTGTTGATGCAATATCAATAAGAGGAATGGAGAATAAAAATTTTATATGTTGATTTAAATAGATTAAGATCCTATGATTTTTTCTAATTATTGTGGGCATAATTAATTGGTATTCATGTATAAATCATTCAAGAATGAAACTGAAATGAAATCATAAGAAAACACAATTGATTTTGAGGATGGAATATAGGTCACACTTGGGTTATAATAAAAAGAGTATTGATGATCAACAAAATACTAAGAAGATGAAAAACCTTTACACACTGATGAAAATAAGCTCACAGTTTTTTGGAATAAGGGGTCACACCTTGGATCACTGTAAGTAGTAAAAGAATATAAAAATAAATTGAATCATTCATAAGAGAAAGAGTGGAATACTAGTCCAAGAGAAAAATAAAAGGACTGAAGTATAAAAGGGAACAAATTACAAAGACATGTAGATCCCCAAATATTCTTGTACATATTCCAAATGATATACTGGTAATTTTTTTCAGCTGATTTTGAAGGAAAAATAAATTTCTAATTAATAAATATGAAAGAATATGATAAGGTAAAAAAGACTCCATATAAATAAATAAAATTTCAATAGAAGATATTAACAAATTATGATTATAAATTCTTAGTAGTGATGTGCTGAAAGTGAAAAGGAATGGACATATCAGTAATTATTTTTATTCATAACATCAGATCAAAAAAATACTAATGTAGAGTTCACCCATACATGGATAAGAAAATAAAGGAATCTTGTGGTTGAGAAGAAATTCTCATACATCTTTCACCCATTGAAAATAAAAATATATCCACCTCATTATTATCTACTTTTTATTTTTCATTACATTTATTGAGTTAAAGGTGATTCACATACTTAGAGGAGTACAATGTTGAAAAAAAATATTTCCACATTTAAAAGATGTAATATTCATTCTAAGAATAATTGATTTCAATATTTTGGATTTATATGTTTCATAATATCTTGAATATTGGTTTTTTTAAAATATCATCATTCTATATTGATTAAGATGTTTATGTTATCATAGCTAAAATGTATATTTAATGTTACGATCATGGGTGAGATTTCAAAAATTAGTATTAAAATTAATTATTATTCAAAATAACAACTAATGATAAATTAAATCATTGTGAAGTAAAAGTGGACATCATCCCATGATAGAGAGTATCTAAATATGTTCAGAGTGCACTATATTTTCAAAATTAATATATTGGGAAGTAATTTTTCATTATCACATTAATGATGAATATTGGAATACTCTCTTATCCTTTATCAAAAAAAATGAAATGATTCATGATCATTGGGTGGTATTTAAATGAATAAATGAGTAGGAAAAAAATATTGAAAATTTTCAAGGACTAATTTAATAAACAATACCAAAATTTTATAATTTTTAATTTTTAATTTTTTTATTAATATGAGTGTGTATGAATTTGAAGTTAAAATTTATTGGATTTTTTTTCAAAATATTGTAATCAGACAAATTCTACATGAATTATACTAATTGGTATTAACTAGTAAATATTAACATTCAAACCAATGAATATACTTTGAAAAAAAATAATAAAGCTATGAAATATCAGTTGGTATCATATTCTGAATTGATAATGGGTGGGATTTACTTGTAAAATAGTCTTTATTTTCTATACCATGTTACAAAAAGTAGTATTAGTGTGGAATAAATTATATCACATTAATTATGATATAAATTATACCATCCTCTCTGATAGAATATTTATTTTCTATAAATATGTTAGAGGTTATAAAATTAAATAAAGATGATATAATTAAAAATAGCATATTGATATCCATTTTTCTAAATTGGTATTGTGAAAAAATTATAAAGGGGGATTTTTATGTAACTAATTTTGTATGTTATAATTATTTCCAACCAATAAGTATGTGATAAAGAAATTGAGGTCAATATTCATAGAATAAGTTGACTAACATAGAAGTGTGTTTCATTGTTCCTATTAATTCTAATATGTAATTATTGAGGTTCCCAATAAATTGAGATCATTGCATTGTGAATGATGTTATGATTATAAATGTTTAACGAGGAAACTATAAATAGTTTATTTTTTTAAATATTATCTATCCATAGGGGGTTTAAATGCCGCATGTTGCATTTTTTGGATGAAATGGATTTTAAATTATGACGACTATAGAAGCAGTCCATAATAAAAACGGGATGTGTTAACTACAGTAATCATGAAACATTTATTTCAATGTTTTGAAGAAATTTTTTGATGAAAAAATTTAATCGTCTTATTTTGAATAATTAATAATGATGGTTTCCAAGAATTCATTTAAAATAGGAGTTCACGCATAATAAATGAATTAGAAATCATATTTTTTATGTCAAATATATTTTTGATTGTAATTTTATTATTTCATATACTATTTAAATTTATGTTTGGCCTTAATGTAATAAAATGGGATAAACATAGCTAGGGAACCAAGATAGAATGTCCATTTACATGAGGTATAAATATAAACATTGCGTGGTAAATATATAGCCTACACAACCCTATCGAAATGGGTGACAGAAACCACATGGGTAGGCGAGTGTGCACTTGGGTGACCGTAAAATGTGGTTCTAGAGCCACCATGAAAGGGAATGGTGTAGAGTAATGTCATTAATGTGTGTGATATAGTTTTAGGAGTAAACTATAGGATAATCATGGTTATCCACTCCTGGAATCACATTACATTTTTAGAAATATGAGATAATGAAAAAAACTGATGTGTGTTTTGGGAAGCAATGCACTATCCATCCATTAAAATGTTATGCATATATTCTTATTCGTCTGATCCATTTTTCCTTGTAAATATAAAAAAATATCATCCGTATCATTTGGATCTACACATGATCTATATCAAATAATAATACAATTGACATCTATCCATATCCATTGTCCAATTAGATAGAATGATAGAAGCTCAACTGTATAAATCCACAAAAGAGTTTTTCAAAGAAAAAATTGTGTTGCATAAATTTGATAGAAATACTTAGAGTTGATGCATGTACATTGTGATAAATATATAAAATCACGATGAAAACTCATGAAAAATAAGATAACTTCCATCATGTGAATGTCATGTCATTGAAAACTATCATATAATGATGTGGCCAATTAGTTTTTAAACATTTGTCTATGATTTATCAAGTGATCAAGAAAATATGATCACATTATTATGTGTCTTCATTGATTCTCCATAATGCATAAAATATCATTATTTTCAGTATTAAATGGGATCCCAATATCTTATCTATTTTTTAAATCATCATTGACATAGTATAAAATCCTGATTAGATGTTCTGGATCCTTTCAAATATATATAGATGTAGAGACACTGTTTTAGAGTATCCAATCGATATATTTGACAATGATCTCATTTTCATAATAAATAGAACATATTCTTGAGTTGATCATGTGAAGGAGAATATCTCATATAGATTTCTCACATGAATTATATCATGTGATGCAATTAATATTTCATAAGGTAAAATATTTTTTTTCAAGATAAAATTTGTTATATGATGATCAATCAAGAATCTCATTACAGTCATGACCAAAAAAATATCCCATGAATTATCTATTTATCTCAAAACGTAATGATGATACATGCATGCTTCCAGCCATGTGAAAATGTATAATATACTTACCATGGTTTTATACATGAATATTTGGATTTTCATACTAAATATTACATTAAAACAAGGGGAAGAAAAGATTATACAAATTATTATAGTTTCACATAAAGAAAGATAAAAAACTAATATATAAGCACATGATAATAATTTGGTGAAATACTCCACGAATTTTAATATTACATTTTTGATGAAATATTAATATTGATTATTTAATTATCAAGATATATTGATGATCACATCTACAAATTGTGAATGTATATTATTTGGTGATATAAAAAGATTATGAACATGATAATTATGTTTTCATTTCATTGAGAAGTAGTTTCACTAAGAAGAAATCGATATTATGATAAATTGAGGAAATTATGTATCGAAGAAATATAAAATGAAATTTCTACACTACTACATAAAAGCTTTTATCAAATATCACCAGATGAAAAAGTGTGTTCTCAGTATGTATTCAACTAATAATTATTTGTTTCAAAAAAATAATTCATAGATTACCGGTTTAGATGTTGTTTATATTAATGCAACTAAATAATATTTTGAAGAAGCCTAATTGGTTTTTGCGTATCTAATACATCCCATTCATTGGTAGGTATATGGAAATCCTTTGGTTGATTTAGTAAGAAAAATTTTATCAAAATTCATTAGAGTGGTTAGAATAAGACATGTACTATATGTCTAATTACTTAATAAGTTTTATTTTTGTATACTATAACATTCTAATTTAATGATAAATAATTTATTATTTAACCCCAAGATTTTTTAATTGATTAAATCCATTCGATATTCATCATTTAATGCAACCATAAATATAGATTGTGTAATATGAAAACACTAACTTTTGTTTTTATTATATGAAACACCATGTTAATATTTCAAAATATGAATTATAGTATATAATTTGTTGTATAATTTATTTATTTTTTGATATGAAATATTAGTGATAGTTATTAAAGGTAATTATTATGATTAAGGTAAAAATGATATTACTTAGTGGTTAAACATTTATGTAAGGGACCAAATTCCCTAAAAACAAGTTCAAAATCCAATTGATAGACATATTTATACCATATCATCTATTTATCTAAAAATTAATATTATTAAAGATAAAATTTGTATGGTAGACCTCACAATTGTATTTTACTTTTTATATTTACAAGAACATGACTCCTCCTCCAATATAAAAGGTAACTCACCCAACCCCCTCAATTCATCAAACCACTAGTTACCTTTGCCTCATCCAAACCCTCCCAAAATTATATCCCAAATTCCCTCCTCTCATCCGAGAATACCCAATTTAGGTATAATGAAACACAAGTTAGTTTTTTCATACAAATAAAAATAAATTACCCAACAAAGAACTAACGTTCTTCAATGAGAAATTTTGTCTCCTTTATTTCTCTATTCCATTGACTATTCTTATTTCATTATTATATAATAATATTAGAATACTAAATATACTTAGATTTCATCATTTTTAGGTTATTACCTACACATTTAAAAACATATATCAAATGAAATACACTATCATCGTTTCTGTGTATAGTGGACTTCCGCCTCGCGAACTGATGTCCTATTTTTACCCATTACCTCTTCTCACAGATGAAAATAATGATTTGAATGATATTATATATTATATTATTAAATTTACGATGTCTTTATTCTTCTTGAATTAGGATATCATACATTATATCATCCAAGTCACTTTGTGGGAATAATATAAATTCATTTTGGGATTGGTGGACCACCGTCACTTCAATGTGATGTTATTCGATCACACATTAATGGGAACCTTTGGAGGATGGGTTTAGTAAAATTATATGACATTTAAAACATAATATATATAATATAATTTAAATATATATATATATATACATATATTTAATTTTATTTTTTTCTTTCTTCTAATATGATAATAAAACAGAAACATTGTTTTTGCATACATACAGGCTACCTTCCCGATGAATGATGTATTCCATTTCATAATTAAATATTTTGTAAATAACAATAATTATATATATAATGAATTTATATGCTTTTTAAATCATTTTTTAAATTCAATGAATAATTAAATCATTATCTATGTAATGTTATCTAAAATTATATATCAAAACGTATATAATAAACAAAGCATTTATAACTCGAAACATATCATTAAAAGTAAATTGTTAATAAAATTGTATTATAAAGCCATCATAAAATAATATATGGTGTGATAATAAATAATAAGGTTATTTTTTAGATTTATAATTAATATATACTTATTATACAAGAATATTGAATGCGTACAATGAATGTTATGACTTTAGGTATGGGTTTTCAAGTCTCGCTGTTATTTTTGTGGGAGATTTTCCATTTTGACCAATCGTTTCTTATGTGTGGTGTATATAATTCCAATTATTGTATTATATGATTCCAATACTAAAATAAAATTCTATTTTTAATTTCCTTTTATGTTCTATATTTCTAGGGGTTTATGGTTTACATGTTACCAAATTGGTAAGGTAATTTTGTTTCAGTTTTAATTCATCAAGACAAAAGTTATTTAACGAACCTATATTATTTTATAAGGTGTATAAAATTATATTTGACATGTTTATTCCTATTTATTCTTATTTTAATGATATTATATGCTTCATGTAATTTTATTCTCTCATGGGGATTATGATTCAATGTTACAAAAGTGGAAACTATTTGTTGCTACAATCTCATCGTCTATCAAGATTGTTTATATTAATTCTCCCATTGATAAAATATTATGATCCATATCCAAATATGAGTCAGGAATTTTCTTATTGTATACTTATTCATGATATATTCATGTAATGGTGTGATTTATCCGTTCTATTGTACTTAATATAATTATGAAAATGTTTTTAAGAAAACCACACATTATTTCTCACTTTGTTCTGAAACCTGTTTAATTCAAAAACCATATCCCCTAAAAAATAAATTATTTTAAATTATTTCTTATATAATTTTCTATTAAAATTATTTTAAATTTATAATGTTTTAAATAGGAATTAAAAACGTTTTCAATTTATAATTATATTTTTTGAAATAGTTATTTTCTATGAAATGAATTTATATTATTTCAAATTTTCTTTTATAAGTTTAAAAATAAATTTTCGATGAAAAAAGAAATAAAAATATTATTTATGTTCTTGAATTATTTTAATATTTTTTCAAAGTATCATATATATTTTTTTAGTACGTTAATTTCAAATAAAATGTTTTCAAGGATTTCAAGGAATATTTAATATGTTTCAAAATCTATTATCAAATAAGAAATTTTTATCAAAAATTAATTTCAAGATGTTTATTAACTGATATTAAAATATTAATTTTAAAATTTTAAAAATCATGTTTTTAAGGAGAATGATGTAACATTTTTTCTCAATGAAAATCTATTTTTATGAGGACATTTTTTATAAGAAGTTTCAATATTTATTTTTCATATAAGATTAAATCTGTCTGTGTTACTCATGCCTTACTGGTTATATGATTCAAGCGTACCGTTCCTTATCTCTCTCTATTTGGTTTATTTTTTTATGGTTGATGTTTCTAAAACCTGTTTCTATATCAAGGATTATATTTTTATAAAATTCCTTTCATATTCACAAATAATATTCTTATGGAACATTTTTCTGTATTACGAGTTATATGCATATAAAACCTATTTATGCTTCATTGGTTAAATGGTTATTAAACATGATTCTTTCAAGGGTCATGCTTTGATTGAATGAGTTTGAAATCTATCACCTCTTCAAAGGATATGATATGATTCAATTTTTATTATACCCATTTTATTTAATGGGTTATGATACGATGTTTAGGAATCAGATCTTGATTTATGGGTAATGGTATTATTAAAGTATTATTATAATGTGGAACACATGTGTATGAATTCATTATCAGATGAGTTTGACCTATATCTCTCACAAATGAATTGGGTAATGATTTATATATCATCTTACAGACTTGTATGGAATGGGTAGTGAACTAGGTTTGGTGAAAGACTATTTCTGCTATGATGGTCCAAGGAGTGAACCTTGACTACTAAGATGGTATTGGGAGAGAACCTTGACTAATAATATAGTCTTAGGAGTGAAAATTGACTACTAATATGGTTTGGGGAGTGAACCCATACTATTATGAGGAAATAGTTGCAATAGGGGATGGTCATGTGTCTCTCCCTCTATGTGTATCCCCATGAAGTGCCCTGATAGGTTTTGGAAATATGCAATGACTTTTCGGGAATAATTTAATCTGATTACATGTATGTCATAAATTATTTATCTTTTTCATATCTTATTATTTTTTGGTTTATTCTCTTTATTTTTCTATGATTCATTTCTTATAAAATTTTGATCATTATTCCAGGATTTAGGTTTATGTTCTTTAATATGCATTGTATGATTTTCTATTATCATGGTCAAGTTCTTATACACTTGTTCTAATTCAATGGTTCAATATATCCTTTATTTACCATTCCTATTCTTATAATACTATCCATTATTATTTTTTCTTTCTCATCTTATGAATAAGGGTTTTACATAGGTTTACTAAATGGGTAGATATTTGTTAGAAATGTTGAAATACATTTTCGAAGTTAGAATATTGTGTTTCATGTTTCCAAATACGCTAAACTACGATGGCCCTCTGGAATATAGTTTTGTATTGTTCTCAGAATTAATCTAAATAATTTAATTTCCATGTATGTTAATCGTAGGTCAATATATTTGGTATTAGAGGAGTGTTTTAGTCAACCATTGGAATGTAGGATGAGAAAACATTAGTGACACCACTATGGATATTTCTATGGAAATATCTAGGGATGTCTCTAAGGATAAGCCTATGTTGACATATAAATAAAATAAGGGGACATAATTTATACATAATATATGTAATTTTACATGATTATTTGGTTCCCCCTTTGATAAGTGCTTCTCACAATATGATTTATGGTTTTATTTAATGGTCGGAACAAGAGGGAACTATGTTCACATTTAATGTGAGTGAAAACTTGGGCATGATTAATCATATGGGATGACAACTAGTGTTAATAATGTTCTATAATTCCTAATAATTTTTCAGGGAAAATGTTTAACAATGTATACCATAACAAACTCTCAGACTCACCAATTAATAGAATGATAGATTTCATGGTGAGTTCAGGTAATGAAGACCATTTATGAATGATGATTCGGTTCCCTTTATGTTGAGATTGTGCAAAAAATCACCGAAATAAATGTGTTAAAGGATCTAGAAATTTTTTTATTAAAAAAAACTGGGAAACCATGAAATTAAATACAACGTGAAAAATAAAATTTTGGTCAACTTAATGAATGAGAAAAACGGCCTCTATAATACAACATAGAGTTTTGAACACTTTAAATGTGGAATTAATGGGAAATTTGAAAATCAATATCCTAAGTGGAAGGCTCCCAAAGTTAATAAATAATGTGGTATGAGTAATGGTTATATTTCTAATTATGATGACACCATAGGTGAAATTTGAAAGGAAACATGCATTAATTAAAATTATGTGGTATCCTTGTTAAATCATTAATGAAAAAGTGGAATTTTCAAACTGTTTATGCATTTTGATTTAAGAGTTAAACATTTCGAAATATATAGGGATTTTTTTAGTTTATGATTTAACTAATGATTTCCAAGAATATGTTTAATGGGTATGATGGACTAGAAATTTTATTTAATTGAGAGGTTATATTCATGGTAAACACTAGATTAAGGGAAATATAACCCTTAATATGTTTCTAATATTGAGTTAAAAATGTTTGGATAATTATATTTTGGATATGGATAAGTGTATTGGATGGTAATGATAACATTCAAACTAATGCAGTATTTGTTGACAAGTTCTTTATGCTATTTCATATGGAGTTTTTGAATTTTTTGGACATTTATATTATATTCATTAATTTTTGGAATAATAAATAATACGTGTTTTTAAAAAAGGATTAATTGTAATTACCATGATTCATGAGAATAAACGAAGAAGTTATTCAAATTTCATTATGTGACAACCAAGAGAAACTTTAAGATATACTAGAGATAAATGGTACTATTTTTTTGAGAAATTTAGTGACCTTATTTCTAATATTTTGGAATCCAATATTTTAGATGTGTTATAATACTGAACAATTATGGAATGGTTTATATTATACTTCTAATGTGGTTTTATAAACTAAATTATTATCCATAAGACACTGATGAGTTTATGGTTTTTTTGGGAATGGTTGGGTTTACACTTATGATGATACTTGTGTGTGGACACGATTCTCATCCACTAATACAAAATGATACATGATAGTATCCTTGGTGAATTACGGCCCCTGCGTTAAGATAATTTGAATATGGATGGAGTTATACCATTTTGGATTCCATGTCACATATCTTACCATTATGAATTAATGGATATAGAGTATGTGCCATGATATGTATGTTGAATATGTTTGTCCAATACAAGGTTCAAATTAAATCCATCATGTTTTATGGGTGTAATGCCCATAGCACCTAATATTCACATCACTCAAGTGTACATGTCTAGCTGTACCCACTAGACAATAATAACATGTTTGGTTATTTATATGAAAAACGAATGGTTTTTTCAAAGATATATATGCATGAACTAGCTAATACTTCCATGGGTTTCCCCATTATCTATTTGGTACAACCCTGTTGTGTTGTGTGATCCGGAAGACATGTCCATGGGCTTCATATAAACATGGATGACCTTTCTAATGAAATTTCTTGAATTTGACTGATATGTAAATATGCTTCATATGAACTTGTATAGACATGTACAAGCACTTAACAAGAACCTAGATGATAAGTCAAATGTATTTTAGTGAACCTGATGACATGTCCAAGGGATCTTCAAGAACATGTATGACATTTAAAATAGGTTCACATGTTCTAGAAAACGATCACATGATGTGCACAACACCTTTCCCTGGAAAACAACTTACCTTCTTTTGCATGAAGCATCTACTATTTTCATCCTTTTTTCATACATGCATCAATTTTTTAAGAACAATCCTATTGATAAATCATGTGATCAAGAGAGCCTGAAAATTATCATTATAATAATCATGTTTACATCCCCTTAATCATTATCATGATCAATTAACTAATCACACAAAGAAAATAACCTACTGTAAAATCCATTAAGTCAATCACTGAGCTTACTATAAAGAATAATATTGTAATTATGTGGTCCTCGAACCTATAAAGTCAACCTTTTACATCAGTTTTGTGTATATTTTTTTTGTAAAAGGGTATTTTATATGTGTCACCACATTGAATATCTACCTCATTGCAGAGAGAATAAATATCATATATTGGCTTCAGTTAGCAGAGGTATCATTCTCATAATGCATCATTATTTTTTAGGATCCAACCATCTGTCATCATTGAATTAATACTTATTTCATGTGATAAATAGAAACCATGATATCACTAAATAATTTCCATCTTTCATAACAACATGATTTGTCAATTGGATTTTTCATTATCAATCTTGGATGCTGAATTGCTTTCACATGATCAAATCAACATGTCTGAGAGCCTTCGTAATATCAAGATGGCATGTTGAAGTGCATTTTCATGATCAATCTAGAATATATATTGTATTGGATGAATCAAAAAATATTCAATATCATTCACAAGATTAAGATTCCATTTCAATGGGACTTCACATGATCGATGAATTGATCGTAAAAACTGCATAATACCTTCACATGAAAAAAACAATTGTGACTATATTTACAAACGTATTATGTAAATTTTAGTATTCTATCATATTATACACTTGGGATATTTTAAAAAAAATCAATAGACATCTAAAATATTCTAATAGACTCATATGAGGGGCTTTGAGTGACTGTCATGGTTTATTTGAAAGAATTTTCAAGACCATGGGGTCTTATTAGATACATTGAGATATCAAGAAGGCATATCAAAATGGATTTATTATATCAAAAGGTAAATTCAAATGGATTTCAGAGAATTGATGTGTAGATAAAATTTAACATGTAACCAATTCATGTGATTCTCTAATGATCATGTGGTCATGATTCAAATTATGGTTTCTGCTATTTTTGTAATATAGAGGATTAATCTCAATTAAACCATGATTATTCCTTCTTAACATTTTAATGAAAATAATAAAAATTATTTAGGTGTTTCTTCAACCCTAAATATATCGATTATCATTTGGTGGTTGTTAGAATCCCACCCTCCCCCAATGAAATTAATTTTGTAGAAAAATGTTCTCATTTCTGGAGAACTAAATAACCACCTGAGTCTCTTATGTTTCAAATGGTTGGTAATATGAGAATCCTTTTGTTATAGATGACATAATTGGTATACATATAGGTTCCTAAGAATAGGTCTAACAATTATATTGTGACTCAAACCTTCTAATCACTTGTGTTATCTTACTCATTGTTATTTCATTACAATAAATATTCACTTAATCTAATCATTTCTCATATCTAAAAAGTACAATCACATGATCTGATCATGTGACATTTTCAATTGATTTCATCACATGATATCCATGTCCTGAAAACTCATGCAAGAAATAAATCCACTAATCAGTAGTAATCTACTAGAACTATGATTCACATCTTGGGTGGAATGTTTACCTTACATGCTTTGATTGACTCTCGAGGTACATCATGGGATCACTTAAAAATTGTGTGATTCATGTGAACCTCAGTCGGTCAAATGAGAAAATTTATTAAAATGGGTTATTTGATCACTAGATGTTACATGGTTCATGAAATCAAAAGATTTTTTTATATTTCATGTGATTGTGATCCTCCATTTTGTTCATGTCATCACAAGCCTTAGAATGAATCATGTGAGTCGGGTGATGACTCTCAAGCCATACGATATTTTCTTATACATTTTTACATGTATTTTTACTCATATTCTTTATTCTTCTAATGTGTTGTTACATATAACTTCAAAATGTGGATCATTGTAGTAGTTGATCATCCAAAATCCATGGTTACAATTGTGTACATCAATCAATGATCCGTCATCTTGTCTTCTAAATAGTGGTTGTTGACCATGATAGTGAAAATTATTCTACAATAAATATTTCATGACACAATACCCCTATATGGGCTTATCTTGAAAAATGATGCACTAATATCTGAACTTCAGTAGGATATCAAGCATCCTTCGTGGGTATTGAGGACCCATAACACCTTTAGATAAAATATCGCACATGTCGGGTAATTAATATATGAGGAAATAATTCTGATCGATGTATATTAATGTTTATTCCAATATATATCGAAGAGTTTATTCGTGAATATAATCCTGAAATTTATACTTATTGATTGAAAATGCATGACCTTATTTCGAATCAGAAATGTAAATTACATCAGTCAACCTAAAGGCATACTTTGAATAGATTGAGACTGACATTTTTGAATCATCCTACTATCATTGAAATCACTGATGAGTTAAATAAAATTGGAATTTATTAGGCCACCTAGATTTCATAATAGTTTTCATTTTTAACAAGGTATTAATTATATAATTGGTCATCCAATAGATCATGCACATGAATACATTTATTTTGATTCATGGTTAAGTTGATATTAATCTCTCATATTTCGAGAAAATCTATGATGTACCAATTTTTGGAGACACATATACTGACTTCATATCTCCCTAAACTCCTTTAAATATGTAGATAATACCCATACCATTGTTCTGGAATTAATTAGGATGGCTGATAAGACCATTTGGATGGACCCACATATCCGGGAGGACATCCCATGTAAGAAATGGGTATTATATTCCTTTAATAGTAATTCTTTTGAACCTGAGGTTAAGAATCTAGAGGCATTACCATCAAAAGATTCCCATAGAGCTGATATTTCTTATTGGAATTCATTTGAATAAGGTCCAATCAATGATTACTGGTGTGTAGTCATACCCAAAATCAACCAACTCATTCAACAAGATATAGTTCCTATAATGTACCTGACTGGGTACCAACTCCTAACCCAATAAAGGTTAGGTTTAGGGTTTTTAATTTCATGATTGTGGAATTGATGAAAGGAGGAAGGAATGTTAGTTTGGTCATTATGATATTATCAAGACTATATTACCTTTAATTCCATTTTTATTGGGGAATAGACCAATACAAATTCTATGGACCCTTCCAAGTGTCGTGGTGTTGGATGGAGGTATCTTTGGTATATAAGAATATATAAATTCCCAAATTATTTTTGGTGTCATGTTTAATCCTCATTCATTGTATTATTTGAGTGACATCCATCACAGTAAGGAGATAGGGAAACAAGGACCACCTATGTTTCTATGATAATTTCCTTTTAATGACTTATGAGGCACCCACTAGTTGTATAATTACAATTAGATATTGATTCCTTGAGGCTCAATATTATTTGATTTCAATCCATAAGGGTGTCCACTCCACCTTGATAAATGGAAAAATTCACTTAAAGATGTACGAACCATGGATGTTTGGGCTTCAATGGTGATGTATTCAGATTAGTTTTTCTAATCCTCTGTATTTTTTATCTCAAGGTCTCTCGATGGTGGTATTAAAATTTTGGTTAATGTTTATAATGGAAGACAATCAATCATAAGTAAAATTACCATAGACCAGTAGTGATATCATATTTTTCAAGAAATGTTCCAATTTCTCGGTCCTATAAAATATGAATGAGATTTTATCCACATTAGTACCTAATTCCATAGATCCAACACTGATGATTGATCCCAATCCAAGACCTTTAATGAAGTCTTTTACCAGTAAACCCACAACATCATGGATTCTTCTCAGGTAAATGAGACATTGGAAATTAGTATTTTATATTAGTAATGTTTCCAGCCAATGAATTTACAATAATAAATTCACCAATAAGATAATCAACAATTGTGGTATCATTTATCATTGTTTTTAAACAACATGTAATTAGTAATAAAGAGAACTAAACTAATAAAATATGATGTTTTTTATGTGAAAATTGAATTTCCATGATTTGAACACGTAATTACTCCCATGGGAATATACTTTAATTATTTCCACACTAAGTTTGAGGCATTCTAGGAATACCTCGATGTGAAAATGCAATATCTGAAAGGCTAAATCCACAATTCTTCTTGGGTGCAAAAAATAGCATTACCAACATAATCGTATTTTCCATGAATGATGGATAATAGATTATCTATAGATAAAATGTTAGAATATATTTATTAAGATCCCCAAATGACTATATTACATTATAAATAATGCTGATATATTTTGTATCTCCTTGAGAATGGAAGGAATATGAAGGGGTTCATTCAACCCTAAGATTTCTAGTGTATTCCCATAGGGGTATAACCACTTGATTTTTCTCTGATAATGACCAGTAGAACATGGATAAGGGATATCATGTTCAAATGTATCTATTGAAGTAAATACATGTCATCCTATATGTGGAATGATCTACACCTCCATCAGTTACATATTTTACACCATTCGTTTTTACCTCTTCTATGGAACCTTCCTCGGGGAGGAAAAGAGAAAGGAATCATTATATGTCATTATAGATTTATCATCCAAAATCATAAATTAAATTTTACACTTTATTTGAATTTCTTTCCAATACATTTTATAATATTTTATCATTTTCTAACATATATAATTCCTCAAAAAATATATTTAGAGGAAATAGATATATGTTCCAAGGGAAAAATAATATCCTTTTCACCTTCAGATGAACCTTCATCACTATGATCAATATAACAAAATTGAGGACAATCATATAACAAAAACAGTTTGACTCAAATCCTAATACTAATGTATTCGGGTTATTTCCCTTTGACATGTCATGTGTGGATGTGCTTCTAAATAAAAATGATGTCAGTATCTATTGAACAATTAACATGGTTCTAATGGATGTGTCATTGGGTGAGGGTAATTACTTATTTTTAAACCATGATCATTTTATAGCATGTATTATTCCATATGAAAATTCTTTTCTCTTATATCCCTTAAAGAAAAGGTGTATACTTCATAGAAGGAGAAGACATCAGTGGTAGTGGAAAGTCTCTCGATGAAAGAGATTGTCACCTCCTCCCATGAAGTAATATTTGGGGTGAGAGATATTTCTTGTGATGAAAATGAAAATGGTATTTTCTTATCATTGATCTATCTTGATGAATATATGATATCATCACACTAATAAACAATTAATTGATAATCCATTGTATATATCATTACAATAACTTCTCCTCAATGTGTAGAGGATCATAAGACTTATTCTCTGGGATTCACACAAACCAAGTCAACTAATGTGGAAGACGACTATTTACCAATTTCATATAAAGTCATGATTATGAGTCCCTCACTAAATGAATTTTTCTTGGTATATATTAACATTACTAGGCTAGGATTGATTTAAATTTTATATCATAGGATACATTATCAATATATGCATCGACATGTGAATGCAGATATTTAGTGATCAATCTCATATGGCCCCTTAGAAGTGTATATAGACCGGAAGTGTCATCTCATATATATTTTTACCACCCTATTAATTGGGGATTAGAATATAAATTTCTTTATTACATGGTGAATAGAATCCATTTTCCGAGATAATAGTGGGGGCCCTTGAACTGAGGGAATTAATAATAGTAGACTCTTATTCAACCAAGAAAATTTGGGATCGATCACTAAAAACATATTTCGCCATACAACCAAAGTTTCAACCCACCAAACATTTTTTGTTAATGAAATTATGTGATTGGTGGGATATTGTCTTAGATTATAATGATTTAGAAAGAGCTATCACAGATACAACATAAATTTTATGATTTGTTGATAACTATGGTAGAGAAATATAGCCTCTTAGATGTGGTATAGAATGTGAGTTTAGATGTTGTTTCGTAGTAAGAGGAATTACAATGGATCACAGTGGTGGAGACTGAGTATGTCAACTAATTTCACTAATAAATAGACTTTTTGGAATTGAATTTGGTTTATCTCATGGAATACTCTAATAAAATATTGTAATGGCAATTTATGTTTGAGAGAATCATTTTTCTTGGATTTTTATTGGAGATACTCTAAGTTATATCGATTCCTCTCTTCCATTATACATTATAAATGATAAAATCATTCCAATTCCTCATATTTAATTTAGGAATTGCTTTATTCACAAAATGTATGTTTTTTTACATTGTTACTATATAAATTATCACTGAAATCAATATTTTTTATAATATCAGTTCACCGCAATCATGAACTCAAATGATAGAATCTTAATATCCTATTTATTAAAAATTATCATGATTAATTAATTGAATAAACATCCTTATTGATGTCTCTCCTCTAGTTATTTCAAGGTCACCGAGTTCAAGAAGATAATTTGGGATAACACTATTATTAGGAGAGTGGCCTATAATTTCCCCTTGCTGATCGAAATAGTGAGAATATCTCGATTTTTTTCGTGGGCCAGATAATGGTCCCCATAATATTTGAGTCTCTTCTTTTTTATCCCTATAGTTTTCCTAAGACATAGAAAGAATAGATTGGAGGGAATAAAATCAAAATTCACTTTGGATTACCTTAAATGGGTTTTCTACTTTACAAGGTCTGGTCATTTTCTATTTCATAATTACTCAATATTGTCTGAATAACATAAATTTTGTGTCGAGTGAGAAATGACTCATCTTTTTCCCAGGGTAACCTTTATAGGTTTTATACCATGGGTGAATTATATCTCTTTCAATGGTATTTTAAAAGTTTTAAATGAAAAATAGTTGACTTTCTATAGTTGGTGTCCTTATATCATATACCATATGTTACTATAGCTTGGGGTCTTCTTACTCAGATAGTCTATTATTATAGTTTCTATTCTTCTAGTCAGACATGTTGTATATTTATACATCTAAGACAAGGAAATGGAGATGAATTGAAATTCATGAAGGGTTTCAACACCCTATGTTTCATTATATTTTATTCATGTGAATCTCAAATCCTACATCATATGGGTTTACGTCACACAATGGGTGCAGTAAAATGGATTAAGAATGATGTACCACATTCCTACCGTGTAAATCAGTACAATACACAGTGATATAACATTGAGGATTTCAAATATGCTTGAACGATATGGTTATGGTAATTGAAAATCATGATCTAGTAATATCTTTGTTAATTGAAAACTGGTTCTACTAGTTATAGGTAGAACATTATTAATGTTTGATACCACTATTAGATTTAGCCAGGGAATTATTCCTTGGATTTAAGATGGGTATTTCCTTTAAGACCAAAACATACACTGATAACTAGCTCTAAGGCCTTGTGTTATTCACCAAATAATCATTATTATTTCCATGTGGAGTAGACATTCTCATCGTCTGATAACCTATGTCTTATATCGAAGAAAAATAAATCAATATTATGGTGTTCTAGGATATGTATAAAAACTTCTATAATTTAATGGTTTCAACTCACACTTCTAATATATGAAGTTGTTTTATGGAAGTCCTAAATTTCAAAATGGGTTAGTGCACCAAAAAGTTGTCTCCCCCCAAAAATAAAATGTTATCACATTGAAGTGATGTGAAAATCCATTAATCTAACTTTTTTTAGACCTATGGGGCCTAGTGAGCATGGATTTACTATTAATATGGTCATAATTTGGGACCCTTGAGATATTTCCTTTTATATTCATGATTTAGATTCAACAAAAATTATTGATATGAATTTTTTAGAAAGTGTTTACTTGAATTTTACTTTGACCACCCTTGGTGGGTATTCTGCCTAAGAAGTTTTTTGTTATTTTCACAAGAATTTTAAGAAATAGTGACATGGACCATTTGAGGTTGAAGTTTAAATTCCTAATGATTTGAAAAAAGTGCAGTCAATTTAATGTTATTATATAGGGGATCTTGTATTCGGTGAGTATTAAATTGTCTCTTAACTATGATATCCATTGTCAAGACCACTCTGAAACCCTCTTAAGTAGGATATAAAAATGACTAAAATAACGCCTCTAGGTTCTCATATAATAAATAATTGTTTTGAAATTTCATGTTGAGGATGGTTATAACTCTCATGGAGGTGACATGTTCTACTATAATGATGTTTGGGATCACAAGGATCAAAATGGAATTCATAGAATGCCAACAAAATAGTAGTATATGGGTCATAGGATCTTAGGAAGATCCAAATAGAATATGGTTAAATTGAGATATCTTTTATAATTTTAAGGGTCTTTAATGGTTTTAAAAAAATTCAATACACAATGTTGGGTTTATCGATTGATGTTCTTGGAAAGATGGTAGAAGCTCTCTGAACATTGGTTGACTAAGTTTGGGATCTATTATTCATTTGATAAGGAGTGATGAGGAAAGATAGAATATGTAGTTTAACATTTTACACGGGGATTCTCATTCCATGTAGTATAGAATCATGTGATAAGTACTTAATAATAAAATAGATTCCCATCGTGTGATTAGAATACCTTCATTATAGTTTAATGTTATATGATAAGTTGCAGAAATTGATTTTCAAATTTTCAATTCACCTCTAGTGACATCCTTCATTGGTTGGGGATGAAAAATGTTACACACGTTCTAATCGTCACATAGGATTTTAAGTAAGATATCATATTCTAAAACATCATTTATGTATACTTATCTCATGTGAAATTAAGTGATATATTGATATAATGTTTTCTCTGGTGAAGCGCATAAACATGAATCAACTATCCTTAAATAGCTTGAGGTCTTCATGGTGGAACTGAGAATTGGGTCATATGTAGTTGTGGTGGCTGGGGTTCCATATAATTCCCTATGAATATTGTAAGGTCATGAATTATTATATAGTTTACTTTCTCATATATCCCCATAAAAATATCAAACTGAGTTCGGGGGGTTATTAAGCTATTTTTTGTTAGGATTAATCTTCATGGATCCAAATCACATAAGGGAATAGAATTTATTCCAAAATTAATGATGATCGATCCAGGAAGTGAAACATCGATCCAAATGTTCTCATATATAGGTATGATAGGTCATTCACCTTCAATTTTTTTAATATTTAGGTTCGGTCTTTGTAAAAGGTAATTCAAGAATCCCTATACATCATATGGGGATATGAAAAAAATCCTACTTAATTCATAATATACTGACTAAAAATATCAATCTCATATACAGAGAGGGGAATTTTTAATTTTTTCTTTAATGTGCCTTGAATTCATAGTTTTCAAAATGGTCTTCTACATAGACTCAGCTCATTCATAACGAAGGGGTATTTCCATATATCATACCAATATATAGGTGAAGAAATCATCCCTAATATATATTTATATAATAAATGACATTTTATAAACAGTTTTGGGTATTTATGTATAGTCTATATATCATGTAGTTAACATTTTAGGATATTGATGTTTCCTCTATAAGAATGAACAACTCATGAAATTTAGGTTTTTAGAGGGGATATATAACTTGGTGTGGAGTGGTATAAGAATATGACAACATATTATTTCTTAAAAATTTGGTATGATAAAAATATATGTTATGCTGATGGTATCTAAATCCACATGAATTTCTTTTTTATGGGATGTTAAAATCATAACCCAAGAATACATGAGTCAATGGGAATTAGAGATGAGTTTTTATAACATACCCATTAAAAATGGAAAAATCATGTATCCCACATAGATATGACAACATCTCTTTGATTTGTGGGATGGAATCTCCTCTATGTACAAAAAATTCCAAAGTAACAAGCTCTTGGGAATTGTGTGATTACCTAGTGACTCTTAATAGGCCCCCTTTAGATTAGTTGATCCGTGTTTCCTATTTTGGGGAGGGGAAAACCCAAGGAATTGGTGATCAATGTCCATGGGGTTCCAATAAAAGGTTATTAACTCATAAAATTTGTGGGTATTAATGTATATATCAAAGATATAAAATGGGGTTAGGGAGAATGTATGATTTATGAAGGGTTAGAGAACACTAAATTTTACACCAGTGTGTATTGAACACATTTTCAGGGGAATGGATATAACATATAATAATTTTGTACATGATCATTATATGGGATGATACATTCAATCATGAATACCTCATGTCGTGTAGTATATTTCCATGTGACAAAGCCATTGTTCCTTTTCATTTGATAGAACTTTCCTATGTCATGTTGGTCAGAGCATCTTTCCAAGTTACTTAGTCTCACTTGAGTCTTGCTCATCATTAGAAATTTGACGCAATTCAGAAATATATTGGTTTGTGTAAAAGTTCATGAATACGAACATGAAGGGTTGTGAACATTTTAGTATGAGTGGGAATCCCCAAAATAATTTGGTTCTCATTCAAGGACATTGTTTAGAGTGATCATAACTCAAGGTCGGTCTTTAAAAGAAGGATCTAAGGATCACTACATATCCCATAGTATGGTAATCAAGATACACATAGTTATTATTACCAAATCCCCTCTACATGTCTATGACATATGAATGGGATGGGTAATTTGTGACTAATTCACATTGAGGCCGGGGTTAGGATTGGAGATCTGAGTTAAAATATGTATCATGTGAATGTAGGAATCAATCCACAAATAGTTCCATGAAATAATGTTTCCTGTCATGACCCCATCCCCACAAAGTTTGCCCCTCCTTGGGCCGCCAATGTGAGAAGGGAGATAATGACCCCTGAGTCCCGCCTCCTGTAGGCCTTGGGATGGAGACTAGCATCGAGGGTATAGTAACACACAAATGGGAGGCATTACCCTCTCAGAGAACACATGCAGAAGAGATAGATAAGATATACACCAACTAACTCCAACTGAGAACTAAATTATAAAAGAAAACACAAGTGTAAATATGTAATTTCATGCAACAGCACTACAACTAAAAAGGGAAAACTGCAAGTACCCAAAAGAATGTAAAAATTGCTACAACCACAAGCCTGAACATCTCCTACAACCCCAAGCTAGTAGAAACCAGCTTGATGTACAACCTACTCCAAGTGACCTAAAAAAAGTTTATATATATACGTAGTGTGAGTATAACAGTATACTCAGTAGGATCCTCCCCGAAGCATCTCTTGCAAAAGTAAATAAAGCATTCTAAAGCACAGTGGACAACAAGCGAAACTAACTCGTCATCTAATAGGTATACTATGTTCCCGACCTCACCATGGATACTCTCACCAAGTAACACTTACAAGAGTATAGCATATAGTAACGAATAGAAATGGTACCCCGCTACTAATTCCCCACTATTTTTCCACTTTTCCCTAATGACATACGTCCTCTGCATCTCTCTCTAAAGGATTACCCATATATACTTGGGCTAAGCTCCACAATCTGTATCACGTTCACCAAAAAGGCTTCCCCGCAGACACCTAGGTGAAGCACCACACCATCCTCACATCCAAAAGTTACCAGGTAGTTTTCGGGAGCCTCTACAGCTTGCATAACTTGTATCATACATCAGGTATTATACCTCAAGACATTACAGCCCATACACCGAGTAAGGATCCTGAAGCCATCACAGCCTATACACATTACACCTATAGTAGTCCATATGACACTATATCTAGAATATATGTGTGTGAAAAACCACAATCCTTTACAACCCTCTACACACATATATGGGGAAAACTAACTGCAGTGCCTAATGGCACTAGTACCTACCTAGGGAAGAAAGCAGGGTCAAAGGGGGTAGTCAACCATTCATCCTCACACCGGAAAGTGGGGGAAAACACCCCCCAGGGCTCAGAGTCCCTGGGGTGTTAGTTTCACTTACTGACAGGGTGGAGTAGCATATAGAAACACAAAAATTTAAGAATATACTATAACTCACAACCACACTATGGGCATAACCTAGTCTTAGACACAACTGAAGCTAACGTCTCTCAAACTCCAGGCTGCCACTTCTAAGACTATGTATCCTATAAGAACACAACCATTTAAGGGCCTTATTAGATTACTTTATTCCATTTTTATCAATTCCATTGTACGTTAATTAATTCTTTAAACATTAATTAACCATGAAATATTCCACCTTAAATTATATTATCACCACATCAAAAAATTCCACTGTCCTTTCAAAAGTTCTCAACCTCATCATTAAGATTCACCAAACTCCATCCCCATGGGTTAACATCAATTATACAAACATTCATTAGAAAATTACTTTCCCATATTCCCAGGCATTCTAGAAATGCATCATATGCTACTAAAAACAAGGGGGTTAACACGGTGAGTAGATGTACTACCCATTGAGTATTTGCCACCTATAGCACGAGCATATACCCATTCTCCCATGAGAGGCTAAAAACGGAAAGCATGTGGCATACCCCGTGTGTCTAAGCCTCTTTTGGAAGAAGGGTAAATAAGACCAGCTGCCTTGAGCAGTGGGGAAAAGAAAAGCAGATAAACAACCAAACAAAGCACCATGCCTCCAACAATCACATCCATCCCATTCAATCATCCCCGGTGTCCTCCCTGACACCCATATGCATAAACTGATGCATCTCACCACTCTAGGTGTCATATGTTTCCACAAAAACAAGGCCACCATGCCCCCACATATCAAAACACCCCTCTAGGGTCAAATCAAAACACATGCAGTTCTAAAGTAAACATCGCATCTAACTGGGCTCTTGGAACTTTTACAAGGCATATAGCCTTCAAACAACAAGCACCAACGGTTCTCAGGTTTACCAACCAACTGAATTAATCACGTACATCGACATCAATTTGATTGACATCAATTTGGATCAATGACCACAAAAACAACAACCAGATTATTTTACATGCCTCTTTATCTTTATCCAATTAATTATCAACTAATTCTAGCTTTATGTTCTTTATCAATTTCATCATGAACAACATGCTAACAATAAAGGAATAGATATCACACTATCTTTCAAATCAAGAGGCATACGGTTATCACGGTATAAAGAAACAACATGTGATCAAACCAATTTTTTTAATCGGGTTCAATTATTTAATTAGGTCAATTTTATTGTGATCCAAATGGGCTAAATCATGGAAACTCTACAATTGCACATAAACAATTAGAGAATCCATGAATCCCCTACTTCAAAGGTATTTGAGGAAACCCACAACAGTCGAAAAATGCCCAAGAAACTGGGTCTATTCTCCATGAATTCTCCATAGATATCCTCTCCTAACACAACCAAGACCAAATCTCATCATATTCGACATCCACACACTTATATCTACGCATAACGTGCGTAGATCTAAGAAACAGAGAGAAGAGGGGGAGTATATCTAAGTAGATCTAAGAAATCAAGAAAGAACGATCACATACCTTAAGAAAATTGCTTCGATTTGTGAAGACAAGCCTCCGGATCACCTCTAAAATGCTTGGGAGAATTTTCCTAACCTTCATGGGAGAGTAATCCCTAGTTATAGCCACTTAAGGGCTTAAGAGAGGTGATTGAAGGAAATACGAGTTAGATACACAATTTTAGGATCTAACTTTAAGTTCCCGCATGGTTATTCCGCACGGTTTAACAAACTGTGCACTAACCGTGCGTTAACTTCTGCCTTGTCAAACACTCCTCACACGGTTAGTCCACACTATTAGAAAAACTGTGCGCTAACCTTGCGTTAGCCACTCCCTCCAAGACCAGCCTTGCACGGTTTGGCCACACAGTTTAGGAAAACCGTGCTCCAATGGTGAAAAAGCTATTGCCCTTTAGAATTCCTTAAAAGTCCACCCAAGCACATCCAAATCCACCTTAACGTTCCAGAACACCTCTAACATCACATTTTCACAAAGGAATAGACAGGAGAGGTTCGGGCCATTACATTTGATACCTCTTAAAACATTCTCATCCTAAAGAATCTGTAACCCACCTAAAGTGAAAATGAAACATGGTCTGAAAACCACCCCTCTAGATACCTCTCAAAAGAGAGCAAGAAAACAATGAAAAAAAGGGAGCCATCTTAAAAACATTAAAGTTTTATAACCACAAAAGTTACAATGATACAAGAAGACATTCAAACATCAAACAACTCTGGGTACTGGACATGCATCTGTGACTCACGTTCCTAGCTACTCTCCTCAAAGCCCCCGTGTCTCCACAAGACATGAACTGAGGGCATAGAATGCCCACACAACACCTTATCCTTACGGTCTTGGATCTCCACAGGCCACTCCTCAAAGGTTGAATCATCATCAACATCGATATCACCCCAATCGATGATGTGAGAGTCGTCGTGAAGATAACGACGGAGGTGTAATATATGGAAAACATCATGTATCTGAATCATCTAAGGGGGAAGAGCTACTCGATACGCCACAACTCCAACATGAACTAACACCTCAAAAGGCCCAACTAATCGGGGAGAAAGCTTACTTCCACGACCAAACCATCGCTACCCACGATGGGGATTCACCTTCAGAAACACATGATCCCCAACATTAAACTCTAGGGGCCTCCTTCTTTGATCAGCATATGATTTTTGATGAACTTACACTGCCTTCATCCTCTCACGAATCACCTGAACCATCTCTGTTGTATTCTGCACTTGTTCCGGTCCGAGAATTGCTGACTCTCTGACCCCAGTCTAGTACAACAGAGAACGGAAAGGCCGGACATACAAGGCTTCAAATGGTGCCAGACCGATGGTGGAGTGAAAACTATTATAGTAAGAGAACTTTACCAAGGGTAAGTGACTCATCCATAAGCCTCCAAAATCAAGAACACAAGAGCATAACATGTCTTCAAGAGTTTGGATAGTTCGCTCTGTCTGTCCATCCTTTAGAAGATGAAAAGTAGTTCTAAGGCATAACTGAGAACCAAAACCATGTTGGAGACCCCTCCACACCCTGGAGGTAAAGCGAGGATCCTGATCCTAAATTATTAGCTTAGGGACTCCATGAAGTATCACCACCTCCTCTAGATACTGCCTCGACAAAACATCCATGGAGCTCGACTCCTTGATCGCTATGAAGTGGGCCGATTTTTTTAAACGATCCACTACCACCCAAATAACATCATATCCTCTCAGAGCTTGAGGTAATCCAGTATTTAAGTCCATTGAGATGTCCCCCCACTTCCGCTGAGGAATCTCTAATGGATGGAGGAGACCACCAGGAACACGGTGTTTGGCCTTCACCTTCTGGAAGACTAAACATCGCCACACAAACTCCACAACCGCACAATTCTGCCCTGACCACCAAAACTGGATCTTAATGGATCGGTACATCTTTTTCATGCCAGGATGTACTTCTAAAGGTAAACTATAGAAATCTATGAGAACCGCCTTGTGCATCCACAAAGGGAAAAAAGGCCTTCCATGATATAACACTCAGTGTTGTTTATATTCAGTCCAACCATCAGGGGCCTCACCACAAACAACTCAGTCTCCCCATACTTCCACATCTAGATCACCCAACTGGGACTCTTCCATCATCTGCATCAAGGATTACTGCACCGTCATCTAGAAAAGGCAACCTTTACCTCCAACTTATTCAATATCACGATGAAAAGCTGGCATTTCTTCCATTAATCTCCAAGAATCACCAGATTCACGCACAGCATCACTACGTGACTTTCGGCTCAGCGCATCAGCTAAAAAATTTTGTTTTCCAAATGTATATGATATTTCAAAGTTGTATTCCTGTAAGAGCTCCATCTACCGATGCTATCGCAAGTTCATGTCATGCTAGGAAAAAACATACCTCAAACTCTTATGATCGGTGAAAACCACAAAGCGCTCACCAATGAGGTAATGTCTCTACAACTTTAGAGAAAAACACCACAGCTGTCAACTCAATATCTTGGGTGGAATAGTTGCATTCATGGGGATGCAAATTTCAAGACCCATAAGAAACAACTAACCTCTACTGCATGAGAACATAGCCTAACCCCAGATATGAACCATCACAGAAAACATCAAAGTGAACTCCCTCACCTGGAAGACAAAGAACTGGAGCACTTACTAACATCTCCTTTAGATACTTGAAAGATTCCTAACACTTATCAGTCCATATGAATGCCTGATCCATCATAGTTGAAGATGTTAAAGGAGTCGAAACTCATGAGAAATTTTCTACGATCCTCCTGAAGTAGCCTGCGAGACCAAGGAAACTTCGCACCTCTAACAATGTCTTGGGGGCTTCCCAAGACACAACTGCACCAATCATCGATGTATCCACAGCTACTACCTATTGGGACACAACATGCCCCATGAAATGGACTTCTCGAACCCAAAACTCACACTTTAACAACTTCCCGAACAACTGATGTTGGTGAAGAACTCCCAACATAGAATGTAGATGCTCTACATGCTCCTCTTGAGACGTGGAGTACACAAAGATGTAGTCGATGAAAACCACCACAAACTTGTCCAGGAACATAGGGAACACAGTATTCATCAATCCCATGAACACAGATGGAGCATTCGTCATGCCAAACGATATTACAACGAACTCATAATTCCCATGACGACAACAGAAAGCAGTATTCAGGATATCCTCATCTTTCACACGCATCTGAGGATATCCTGACCACAAGAAGATCTTTGAGAACCAACCTTCACCCTTCAGTTGATCAAACAAATCATCAATCCACAGAAGAGGTTAGCGATTATTTATTGTCACCTTGTTTAAGCGATGATAATCGACACATAACTTCAATATGTCGTCGGCATTCTTCACAAAAAAAACTGGTGCACCCCATAGCGACACACTTGGCCAAAAAAAACCGCACTACAATAGACCATCAAGCTGTATACGCATCTCTCGCAACTCAGAAGGGTCCATCCTATATGGAGACATAGAGATAGAATATTCTCCTGGTTGTAGCTTGATCCCAAACTCGATCTCTCATCGAGGGGGTAATTCCTCAACCTCTTATGGAAAGACATCATGGTACTCCTCTACGACCCAAGGAAATGCCAACTACTGAACCTTTGAAGAACTCGGTATCATCTCAGCCACAATGGATGATAGGGATGAAACGCGCCTATAACGCATCTGAGGGTCTCGCTCACCAAAAAACACCACTTGCTCTCCATCTGCACTAAGGAAAACGACCTTTTTACTGAATAAATTTATTATAGCCTGCACCAAATACAACCAATCCATGTCGAGGATGACATCATATGGTTGTATCCGTAAAAATATGAAATCTCCCCAAGAGAAGTGTTGCCCTAACACTAGCTCGCAGTCTCTATATACTTCAAACAAGCTACCTCGACCTCCAACGGGCCTAGTCAATGCCTAGGGCACTGGAATCCTCTCCACCTCAAGTCCAAAAGCATGGAAAAGGGTAGGTGATATGAAGGAGTTTGTCGCTCTTGAATCTAACAAGGCATACACCAAGGTAGAAAACAAGAAAAGGGTTCCTCGAACAACATCTGGATGGTCTGGTGCTGGCAATGCTAGAGCATGAAGCTGACCACGACCTCCTCCACGACCTCTTTGACCCTGATGATGACCACCACCATGGCTGTGCTCTGCTCTCTGAGGACGGGGAGTATCATGGGGCTGTCCTCTGGCTACCCCATCTAACCTCTTCTGATCTAATGATGGTGCAACTGGCTGCTATTACCTTGGATGGAACTGGCTCAACGAAGGAACCTGGAGCCTAGTGCCCAGTGAACGATGAGCCCTGTGAATGGTCAGGCACTCCTGATGTTGATGTCCACAACCATGATAAAAAAAACAAGCACGTGATTCCTTGGCATTGGACTGAGAGTTTGCTGCCTCTAGAGAAATGAGATGTTGAGGACTGGGACCTACCCCCAGCTGGACGAAAAATCTTCTACCCTAAAAACTGGGAACCCCGAACCACAACCTTCCTTTGTGATGTATCATGATGATCCACCTCTCATAATGATAATTTTCTGTCCAAATTCCTCTTGATAACCTCTTCCCTCGCCAGAACCTCATGATATGTATTCAACATAAATGGGGTGACTTGTCGCTGGATCTCTGAACACAAAGCATCCTCAGAATTCCTCTCCCGAGCCTACTCATCTGGTAACAGGTCTGAAGCATATTGTAAAAGGTTCCTGAAATGGATTCCAAACTCTTGAATAGTAGAGCTCCCTGTCGAAGGGTAAGAAGCTCCTGGTGACTAGATGCCTTTGTAGTCGAGGAAAGGAACTCGACTCTAAACATTTCTAGAAACTCCTCACATGAGATCGTTGACACCTCACATTCCCCGAGGAACAAAAACCACCACTGCCTAGCTGCTCCATGCGTAATCATCACAGCTAAGGACACCCAGTTCTCATTTGGATCACAGATCGTACAGAATCCTATCTTGACCTCCTCCAACTAGTCTTCCATGACTGCATCTAAAATGGAGCCCTCGTACATCTACAGACCTTAGCGCTAAAACTCTCGGAGTGTCTTCCTCCAAGTGTCATCATCGTCAACCTCAATTCTGCGGCGATCTGCTAGAACAACTTGCTGGACATATTTTATGTGATCCTAACGAGGACGCCGTACTGGATCCATACCTGCAAAATAACAATCACTTAGAGATCATAAACCTGGAATATGGAAGACTCATCATTAATTAACTAATTGTTTTCTTTTATTCATTTTTGGTTAAATTATCCCAAGGTCTACCCATTCAAACACATGCACAAAGAAGAATGATGCATGATCCTTTCCTAGGTCTCTACCCTGCAACCAGAATCACTTTGTTTCGTATCCATTGTAAACATAATGGTCCATACATCAGATAATAGGGGGCCCTAAAAACCTATGTCTCAGCCGGACTCCAGTGTTTACCTCACTGGCCAAACATGAATGACATTGTTTCCCTACCAACCCATGCAACCTCACATGTGCCTAACTCGACACTCCATCCTATCCCTTAACCAGAGCCTCTGATACCACTCTGTCATGACCCCCTCCCCACAAAGTGTACCCCTCCTTGGGACAACAATGTGATAAGGGAGATAATGACCCCTGTTTCCCACCTTTAGTAGGCCCCGGGTTGGTGACTAGCACCAAGGGTATAGTAACACACAAATGGGAGGCATTACCCTCTAAGAGAACAAATGTGGAAGAGAGAGATAAGATAGACACCAACCAACTCCAACTCAGAACTAAATTATAAAAGAAAACCCAAGTGAACATATGTAATGTCATGAAAAAGTACTACAACTAAAAAGGGAAAACTGCAAGTATCCAAAAGAAAGTAAAAACAGCTACAACCACAAGCCCGAACAGCTCCTGCAACCCCAAGCTAGTAAAAAACTGCTTGTTATCCAACCCGGTCCAAGTGACCTAAAAACAATTTATATATATACGTAGGGTGAGTATAACAGTATACTCAGTAGGATCCACCCCAAAGCCTCTCGTGCAAAAGTAAAGAAAGCATGATAAAGCACAGTGGACAACAAGTGAAACTAACTCATCACCTAACATGTATACTATGTTCCATACCTCAGCATGGCTACTCTCACCAAGTAATGAATACAAGAGTATTTCATATAGTAATGAATAGAGAGGGTACCCCGATACTAATTCCCCACTGGTTTGCCGCTTTTCCCAAACAACTTACGTCCTATGCATCTCTCTCTGAAGGCTTGTCCGTATACACTTGGGTTAACCTCCACACTCTACACCACGCGCACCACAAAGGCATGCCCATAGACACCTGGGCGAAGCAGCACACCATCCTCACAAGAAAAAGTAACCAGGTGGTTTCCGGAAGCCACCACAGCTCGCATAACATGTATCATACGTCGGGTATTACACCTCAAGCCATTACATCCCATACACCGAGTAAGGATCCACAAGTCATCACATCATATAAATGTTACACCTATAGTAGTCTATAGGAAACTATATCCACAATATATGTGTGTGAATAACCACAAGCCATTAAAGCCCACTACACACATATATGGGAAAAACTAACAGTTGTGCCTAATGGAACTAGTATCTACCATAAGAAGAGAGCGGGGTCAAGGGGGGTAGTCAGCCATTCATCCTCCCACTAGAATGTTGGGGAAAACACCCCACAGGGCTCAGAATCCCCGAGGTGTCAGTTTCCCTTACTGACAGGGTGGATTAGCGTATAGAAACACAAAAATTATAGAATATACTTTAACTCAAAACCACACTATGGGTATAACCTAGTCTTAGACACAACTGCAGCTGACGTCTCTCGAAATCCGGGCTGCCACTTCTAAGACAAGGTATCTTATAAGCACACAAAAATTTAAGGGCATTATTAGATCACTTTATTCCCTTTTTATCAATTCCACTTTACGTTAATTAATTCTTCAAACATTAATTAACCACAAACAATTCCACTTTAAATTCTATTATCACAACATCCAAAAATTCCATTGTCCTTTCAAACGTTCTCAACCTCATCATTAATTTTCAACAAACTCCATACCAATGGGTTAACATCATTTATTCAAACATTCATTACATAATTACTTTCCTATATTCCCATGCATTCTAGAAAATCATCCTATGCTACTAAACACAAGGGGCTCAACACGGTGAGTAGATGCACTACCCGTCGAGCCTTTGCTGCATATAGCAAGAGTGTAGACCCATTCTCCCTTGAGAGCCTATACGTGGAAAGCACATGGTATACCCCGCATGTCTTTTCCTCTTTCAGAAGAAGGGTAAACAAGACCATCAGCCTTGATAAGTGGGGAAATGTAAAGGAGATAAACAACCAAACAAAGCACCAAGCATCCAAAAATCACATTCATCCCATTCCATCATCACTGGTGTCCTCCCTGACACCCATATGCATAATTAGATGAATCTCACCACTCTAGGCGTCATCTGCTGCCACAACCACAAGGACTCCATGCCCCCACATATCACAACACCCCTCTAGGGTCACATCACAACACAAGCAGCAGAAAAGTAAACATCACATCAAATTGGGCTCTTGGCCCTTTTACAACGCATCTAGCATTCAAACAAAAATCACCAACAGTTCCTAGGTTTAACAACCAACTGATTTAATCACATACATCAACATCAATTTGATTAACATCAATTTGGATCAACGACCACAACAACAACATCTGGATTCATTTACATGCCTCTTTATCTTTAGCCAATAAATTATCAATTAATTCCAGCTTTATATTCCTTATCAATTTCATCAAGAACAACATGCTAATAAGCAAGGAATAGATATCACACTATCTAGAAAATCAAGAAGCAAATTGTTATCATGGTACAATGAAACAACATGCGATCAAACCAATTCTTTTAATCCGGTTCAAGTATTTAATTAGGTCAATTTCATTGTGATCCAAAAAGGCTAAATCATGCTAACTCTACAGTTGCACATAAACAATTAGAGAAGCCACGAATCCCCTATATCAAAGGTTTTCGAGGAAAACCACAACTGTCAAAAAACGCCCAAGAAACTGAATTGATACTCTATGAAACCTCCTTAAATCTCCTCTCCAAACACAACCAAGACAAAAGCTCATCATATTCGATATCCACATGCTTAGAGATACCGATAACGAGTGTAGATCTAAGAAACCAAGAGAAGAGGAGGAGTAGATCAATGTAGATCTTAGAAATACAGAATGAACGATCACATACCTCAAGAAAACGACTTTGATTCATGAAGAGAAGCCTTAGGATCACCTAAAAAATTCTTGGGAGAGGTTTTTTAACCTTCAAGGGTCAGTAATCCAGATTTATGGCCTCTTAAGGGCTTAAATGAGGTGATTAAAGGAAAAACGATTTAGATCCACAATTTTAGGATCTAACTTTAAGTGCTTGCATGGTTAGTCTACACGGTTTAAGAAACCATCGTGAATTAGCTTCTACCTCATCAAACACTACTGGAACGGTTAGTCCACATGGTTAGAAAAACCTTGCGCTAACCATGTGTTAGCCACTGCCTCCAAGACCAACCTTGCACGGTTTGGACGCACGTTTTAGGCAAATCGTGCGCCATCCGTGCGAAAGTTATTACCCTTTAGCTTTCCCTAAAAGTCCACCCAAATTCACCCCAAGTCACCTTAACCTTCCAGAACACCTTAAACACCACATTTTCACAAAGGAATGGACTATAGAGGTCTATTACATTACATTTCCTATGAAAAGCATGATCATTTACATGGATGGGGAAACTATTAATACCATTAACATGTTTCTAATGTTCTTAAGGCTTCTAAATGGATACTGTTCTCATGTAAGAAATAATTTTTGTTTGCGGCTGAATGTGATATCTGTGAACAACTTCATTTCACAACTGAATGATAATCAATCCACACATAGTACCTATATATATTTTCTTTGAAAATCAAATTCTTTCATATGAATTGTAAATCATTATTTTATATCTATTTTTTAAATGTTTTTGTGAAAAAATTGGTTGTTTTTGACATTTCTATGTATCCTTTAACAAAAAAATCCTCACATAGTTTTTGTAGAGAAAACTATATTTTCATGTCTGATCTATATGATGGGGAAGGCATTTTTCTGCCATCTAGTCATGAACTATATTTCATTTTATTTAGGTTCCACATAGGGTATCCTACTCTAAGCATTTATGTTCATGTAAGATAGACCCTAGAACTATGTAGTTTAGAGTCCTAACTAAAGGACATGGAATATGAATGAAAACATAGATATATTGTTGTTCATTCATTGACATGATTAAAACTAACAAAGTAAATCATGTTTTTAATTAACGATATTTAGGATGATCATTTCATGATTTCTTGGATTAAGGTCACAAAATTAGAGATATATCTCTTAGAAATAATGTTTTCATTTCCTATGGGACTAAAATATAACATTGTCACAATCTCTCAGATGTCGTGTTATTCCCTAGTGAATCTTATTAGGATCCCATTAAAAACCAAAACATCCACTGGGAATAAGATATTATGTAATGTTTTATTCCCTAGAAACCCTGGGAGGGTCACTTTTTGATTATCCAACCCCTTTTTCCAATATCCATCATGGGAGAACAAGGAGATTGTGGGCTCCAGGATCATGAAATTTTAATAGAATATGTGATCAAGGAATATAGCGATTTAGACATGAAAAAGGGTTATTATTTTTTCCAGATTGAAAAGTATTTTCTCAAATATATTTAAAAATTCAAGGGTGATGTGTCTTTATTGAATATTCATAACCCATAATTAAAAGGATTCAATATTATGATGTTATAACCATTTGTTGAAAATGAGTAGGATGCGCATTTGAGTATCATCGAGGGTGTCTGAGTCAACTTGAATATGTTGGTTATGGGAAGTGTAAATTAGAAACCAAGAATATTTGATCCAACAGGAGGTGGATAATAGTGTTTAAAGGAATCCATTAATAATGGAGGAACACCAGATCAAACGAAATTAAGAAAATAGATCTCTGATTTAAATGGGGTCTTACTGTTGGGACCCAAAAATCCTATAAGAATAAGATCATAGAAATTATGATATTCACTAGGGAATCCTAGTAGGTTTAGATATATTATAAAATCATTAATACCTATATAATACCATAGAGAACTAATATGAATGACTCAATGTCCATGGGATCCAATTGAAGTATATCATCTCCATAAATTTGTGGGTATTAACTCAGATAACGATGATATGATGTTGGTTCATGGGAAACATAATATTCAAGAAGGAAGGTCAAGTTTTTTACTATATTATGCATGGACCCATGATTTATGATCCGTGCATCACTATGTATACATTTTTAACAGGAATCAATCCATACACATTTCTTATATATGATCCCTTTTAAAGATCTGGATCTCATGTAAGTATTGGGTTGCATCTTTTTTATCTATACACAGAAGTGATCATGTACAATAAAGGAATTTTTGTCCCAAAATGTGACCCCATGCCTAGATGTTTAAGGTCGTGAGACTCAGACATGTTTCATATATATTAAACAACTTATCTAATGATTCCTGACATTCATTTCAACATTATGTAGTATATACATATAATGTTATAAGGATTAATGTCCCTACACTAGAAATGTTTTTTATAATGGAAGCTACATGAATTACTTGTCAGAAAACATTATATTGGTGTGGGTGAAATGCATTACCCATCCATCATGGTCTATGAGTAATATTCCTTATAATTGACCTTATTTATGATGTAATCCCCATACCAATTGGGTTTTATATTTGGAGGTTTATTCCGAATTATCATTAGGGTTCTAAGGATTTGTACCATTTATCCTTAGATGAATGAGCAGAAGAAAACCCATTTTTTTAAGGTTTATTCCATTCAATTATAATAAACTTCATGATTTTGGAACATATGCAACCATTTCTCACCAAGTTATTCTAGCTCATCCAGCCACTCCTATGATTATGCATCATCTGAGATCTATACATAGATAGCTATTTGGAGTGATGTAAAATGGTATCTTAAGGGTTAAACTTCCTATATTTCATAAAATAGGGAATGTGGGGTCACTAGTGTGGCATTTCATGTGGTTTTACGATAGATACATAGATCATGCAATAAATTTTCTAGCCAAGACCTATTGACATTGTCCACTAGTCTTTAGATTATATTTGAAAAAGTATTATTGAAGGCCTCTATATGATCATTTATTGTATGATATTAGGAAAATTGGTTAGTCTTGATGTTTTACTCTTTAAATAATTTATTCAGTTTAGAGTAACATAAATTTGTGCCATTATATGTCAGTATGATTTGAGGGATACTGAATCTTGTGATAATATCAAACATCACATTGTTGATGATATTATTCGACCCGAATTATTTTAATGATATTGAATAAACCCATTTAGAAAAGAACTCAATTTATGTAATAATATACATAGTATTATTATCTATAGTTGATGGATAATTTCCCACAATTTCCATTTCCCATATATAATCCTACAATGAATACTTTGTTTTTTACTGAAAATCCAAGGGATTATGGATGACGATTTTATGAATTTCGCATGTATAGAACTTCCTAGTGAATTATATGTTATATGTAATCATTTAATTCTAGTAGTAATCAAGCCTCATAATTTAGTTGGAGATTCTAGTTCAAGATTCTTTAGTGTCGTAGCATCCAACATAGACTTCCTTCATGATAGTGTGAGTCTTCACTTTAGATAAATTATTTGAGGATTCTATAAAACCTCATATAGGATTCCCTTTATTTATTTCACTCATCTTGAATGGTGATCTATTCTTACCCATGTAGAATACAGTTTTTTTATATTGATAATATGGGAGGGTCCCTTTTTTGATAATCTGTATTTGGGTCCGTCTATTAATGGGTGAATATCTACTCATCTTTCTCTAGGATATTTTAACCTAATTGATTTCATCTTGGTCGCAGATGATGACTGGTGAATCTACACTTCAGTCTGTGATGTGAAAGACTAAATCATCTTGATAGGGATCATCTAGGATTATTGTTTCCTTATCCAATGCAACAACATTATAATTTTCTTGTCAAGGGACATGTTGTAATTTTGGATCAATATGGATTGATTCCATTATTCTTATATTGTAACTAATGGGAGTGGAAAATTATTCCATAATTATTGTATAACAATAATGATCTATTATATATAAATATAATATTGAAATTTGATATTTATGTAGGACATCTATAACTACTGGGCTTGATCTAGGCCTATAATAAGGGTTTTTATTCCACATCATTATTATTTTATTCTTGAAATAGTGAGGTGGAATTTGAAAAAATATATTGGTTTGGGGAAAACATATAACCACAAGACCTAACTGGTTGATATTTGTTGTTTCTATTATTTTTAAAATATGATGTGGAAAGGCCACATAAAAATACACATCCTATTATTGGAGCTATAATGGGAATAGAACGCATCTTCATCTGGAATTTTAGTTTCAACTGGTGTGTTTTATGGGTAGAGATATGTCGAAAGAAAATTATTAAGGCATTCTCTTTGAAAACATTCTATGATATGAATTGAATATCACAATACTATAGAATAACCTCCCATTTTTTCAAATTCTAATGTATCATATAGATTCTAAGAGTATACATGAATGGTTTGACTCGATAGAATAGGTAGACATCATCATGATGTAATTAATTCCTATGATATTTCACAATTAATATGAGCATTATTCTATTATTATCTATATCAAAATATCATGTCTTGGTTTATAGAATCATTATGTTTTAATATTTGAGACCATTTTCATTCCCCATTTTATCTTTCAACGTGAGGATATAATTGAATGATTATTCTACGGAATCCATATAATGGATATAAGGATTTCATTTTACCAGTGGAATTAGAGACGATTAATGAATCAAGAACAGCTCAAGATTCTATAAATATTCATGGAAGTCGTCATTACATTGGTAGGTGACTCCCATAATCATTAACATAGTGAATGTGAGACATTTTCCAGCTATTTTGTCTATAAAACACCAAATAAAAACGAATATCTCTTGGATCCCCCTTGGTTAGTAAATATTCCAAGGATATGTAATTTCCAGGATTATGCTAGTATTTGTTTTTGAAAAAACATCAATTCCACAGTGGAATAAAAAAATCCAAAATATTTCCCCAATGTTAATCTAAAATCACACATTAGATGGTTCATCCTTAAACTATGTTGTTTCAATTTTTTTCAATATTATTTGAATTCCAGTGAGGTGATGATAATACTACACAGATTTGATCACCAGGTCATCAGTGCATAACATTAGAATTCACACAAATAAGGGTTTGATTAAATAATGCATATAATTTTGATAAGTTGTTCCATCATTCGTTAATACAATGTACATACCTTTGTAACAAAGTATTCCCTTATAAGACTTGAAGGAATTATATGCATCATCTACAGGGGTAACCTTTAAATTTTTTTACCATGAATACATATCAATAAAAGGAGGGTCTTGATATCCAACAGTTTCATAAATCAAAAGTTGTTTAATTAGTTCCATGAAATCATTCACCATGAAGTGTTGTCTAATGTATCTAAAATTGATGTTTAACATGATAATCATTTTCTTATTCTTGATAGGGATGTCATTGGAAAAAAAATTTGGTTACATAACATCTCATACTATGTTTTCTTTCATCAATTTGTCAATTTCATATTCTACTATGGTAGCATGAGTGGGTTTCATTCTTTGGGATTCCTATATGAAACCTCATTGGTCATATGGAAATTCTAAATGATGAGTATCGACATCATGACTCATATAAAGAATATCTTTATAATTATAGTTTAACATGTATTGTTACTAATTTAGAAATGAAATATACATCTATTTACCTTTTAGATTCATAGTGGTACTAATTAATGTCTGTCATGGGTATTCTTCTATTCCAAGCTATATCTACTTGAGCTCATCGATGATGGTAGATGTTCCTTCCCCAAATTATTCTAGTGCATTTTTAAGGGAATTCTGTAAATATTTTATAAATATGTGTGTGGGATAGTATTTAGGAATGGTGGTTAATTTTTTGGCATATCTGGATCTATCAAGGTAAAAAGGGAAAAAAAAGTGAATGATTGAAATCCTGAATTTCCAAAAACATTATGGGGAGATTCTATATTATGTTGCAACCAAAGGAGGGAGAGGTATGAACATCCAGTGGTGTATGAGATGTCCTAAGGTAATTTTCAATTTTCAAAATTCACATGGGATTTTTTGAGTCCCAAGATGACATTTGTTTGGATACCTTTGGATTACCCCCACTCAATCTCACTCAATTTTTATCACATGGACATGGTAAAGTGAATATTTTGGTTCACAATAGCTTTATGGGATTGTGTCTGCAACCACGATTAGGAATATATGTATCACAAAATCAATGTTGAGCATTCACTAGGGATATATAGGGGTAGTTCTTAAGCCATTGGGAGAATAATCTAACATTTCATCCCCGATAATTGACTATTTCTTTCCCCCTTATAATAACCTAACATGGGAAATTGGTTTCCTATGATTAAAATGAGTTGTTTTCACCATGAATTATGTAAACCTATTCATTGATATCATATTACAAGTATTGATGAAATGTTGATAGTATAACTACAATGATATGAATTCATGGCCTTCCAAGTAAGAAATTATATAATACTTATTTCTAGATAACCATTAACACAAAATTATACAATAGTTCCACAAATAATTCATTAAACATGGTTTTCTTGAGGGGCCTCTCATATTTTTTGTCATACCCTTGAATGATCTACTTTATTGGATATAAATGTAAGAACCCAGATCTTCTTTTCGGGTATGTTTTTCCTTTTCTGGTAGTTTTTGGGAAAAAGAGGAAAATCTAGAATTTTCAAATTACACGTCATGTACTTTATGAGTACACGTTGTGTACATCAATGCCACTGGATATCATGTGTTTGTCATGTCTTGGCCACACCCAAGGCCATGTATGGGTGACTTGGAGGCCCCCTAATGTAGAGTACGGAAAATGCATGTATAGTATTTCTGATGCTTTCGCCGGGGCGCACGCATCCGTTTGTGGGGAGGACATGTTGCTTGTTACCCCGCATTCCCACTTTCCAATGGCAGGCGGCATCCATTCCTTGTTCAGGGACGTCTTCTCCTTGATTGAAACCGGGATGATGGGATGTCGGTTCTTCCTTCCGTGGATTCCTCCTCGGAGCTCATCACCTAGTCCAGGTCTCCCTCATAGATTTAAGATGGGTTCATGAAGCTCATTCCCGGTGCCATATCTACATGGATGCCAGTTAATTACGCTGCTTCCGTCAAGATGCTCCAAGGGGTCATGTCGGGGCAGCAACCTTCGGTGAGGAGAATGGTCACGTTGGGGCGTTGTTGGCATGTCTGTCTTTGGTCCCTCATCACAGGGCTTCTCGAGGGCGCGGAAGCCCGAGGCATCCCACATCAAACGCGTGGAATGTGCACCATCTGAGGTTTTCCTCAGCTTCCCATGTTTAACATGGGGTATGTCACGAGTTTGACATCTTGCGGAGATGGATCGGGTTGAAGGACCCCTAGGGGGAACACCGATGTTGGGGCCAGCACGTGGGCGGCTTCCCAGACGTCATGGAGTGGGATGGGGTGGCATGATCTCACCGGGATGTGGCGGCCCGGGTGAGGATCAGGATGGATGGTGGAGTGAGACATGGGGATTAAGTTCTGAGACTGCCCAAGAGGGTGAATACAGTTTAACGTCATGCAGGACGAGATACAGTTTAACGTCATGCGGGACAGGATACAGTTTAACGTCATGCGGGATGCGATACAGTTTAACGTCATGCGGGACGAGATACAGTTTAACGTCATGCGAGATGGGATACAGTTTAACCTCATGAGGGACAGGATACAGTTTAACGTCATGCGGGGCGTGATACAGTTTAACGTTATGTGGGACGAGGGGTTTGGGGCTTATGCTCTGAGGTGGCCCATGGTGGTCAGGGAACCGACGTGGAGAGGTCGGGACGACCGGGTGGTGGGATTAAACCTTGTGGAGGCTTCCTACGTACCGTGCGTTAGCATGGATCAAAGTCCATGTAGTTCACCGGGATGGGTCTTACGCTCTGGGGCCTCCCATAGGAGGATATCATGGTCGATGCGCACTCTAAGCCCACGTGAGTCATGCTTGTTGTGGGAAACAAGAGGCAGTAGGGACTAGACGATCACGTCGTGAAGGGTGCATCCGTGAGAAGCAGAATGGGGCTTACGCGTTGAGTAGCCCAAAGAGGAAACAGGGCTTACATGTGGTTATTGGCCCTTGGTGCCGGGGCTTACTCCAGGGTGGAGGCCCGTGGTGCGACAAAGCGCAGTGGGAAAAGGACTCCACTGGCCTTGGCAGGGGGGAAGTACGGAGATGCATGGGTGCAGTCATCCGTAAGAAAGGCTAGGGGCTTATGCTCTGAGGCGGCCCTTCCCCCGCGGACAAACGCCACTCCGACAAGGAGGATCTCATTCTATGTGAGGAAGAGTCCATTCCTGTGGAGACGAGAGGCGTAAAAAATGTCTGATCTGGGGGGGAACCTGCGTGCGAAGCACATGGTTGGACCATAGTTTAACGTCATGTGTTAAGGATGAGCTGCTTAGCAGTTTAACGTCCTGCAGCTTGGACGAGGTGGATTTTCTCCACACCCCTAGGGCTTACATGCCCAACGCCATCTACCCCTTGTGGGAGGGAAGGCATCGACAAGTCCATAGTGAAGAGGGGCCGTAGGGCAAACCACTGGGGGGTCCACGTTAGCAGGGCTATGCGAAGAAGCAATAGCCGTTAGCGTGCCAATGCGGAGAAGCATAAGGAAAATCAACGCAATGAGAAACATGGCCCAAGGGACCTTGAGGTTACTTCGCATGATCCTGGAAGGTCGTATGGGAAAACAATGCCTGGCATGCATGCCCGGCAGGGGAGACATCAGGTCTCGGTGCAGGGGGCAGCCAAGGGGCGTCAAGGTGAGGTGTCCTGGGCTTTGCGTGCAAAAGGGAAGGTTTGCGCGCAAAACACCGGGACGACGCGCAATTGGAGCACGGGAATTGCGCGCGGAGAGGGAACTATGTGCAGGGTTTTGCGCACATGGCAAGGTATTGCGTGCACGGGACACGGATTGGGCGCAAGAATGGAACTCGGGGGAGGGGGAAAATTCACTGAAGCCAGTGGAGTTGCGCGCAAAGGCGAACTCCAGGTCAAGGTTGCGCAAAATGAGGGATTACCTAGAAGTCATATTGCGCGCGGGGGGAGCCGAATTGCGCGCATGAGAGTCGCTTCAGATTCCTCAACCCCCAAACCATTCAGGGTCACCTTCTATTTATAGGTGACCTCCGGCGCCGAATCCAGCTGGCACTCGAAATTATTGCGCGACAGGGGCGGCAGCGCGAAATTATCAACCACGCGGGATGCGGGCGCGAAACTATTTCGCGCCGGCGCCGGGACTTTTCGCGCATCCCGGGTTGCCTTTCACGCGGGACATTTTCTCCACGCACTTCACCCAATTTTTTGTGCACCACTTCCCGGGCCTCCGGATCGGGCATCTGATTCCGAATATGGCTTTGCTTCATCATTTCAAAACTTCCTCTGAGAGTTATGGAATTTTTTTCGGCGTCAAAAAATTCCCCCATGGAATTGGATCGGCGAGAGGTCGCAATGATCAGATTCCAAGGGAAACGTTGAAACGCCGAAGGACTAAGTCTCCTGGTCAAGTTGCGCGCAAAATTCTGATGGGGCGCGCAAAACCTACGGACGCGCATGGAATACTCTTTCCATGCGGCGCGGAACCCTGGACTCACCTATAAAAGGGGGCGTTGGGTCCCAAATCCGTCCTTCCACTTTTTCCGCGTCATAAGATCATTGCTCTCGTGCACGAAAGCGCTTCCGCGGCTGCGCGTAAAAACGCTCTGGCAGCGCGGAATTCCATACGAAATTCGGCCGTGATTTCATGCATGTTCTTGATTTTCCACGCTTCACGTGCTGATTGTGTACTCATCTCCAGGATTTCACGCAACTCATTCAGATTTCACGCAGAACTCTCCTATTCCGCACACTGCATCTTGATTTCGCCGAACTCCCGAATGATTCGAGATGGCTTCAAACCGAGTTGATGAGGGGGAAGCCGCTGCCCGTAGGACAGAAAACGCGGCGAACGAGGAGGTTTATGGCGCCAAGGTGATTGTCTCCAAAAATCAGACCTTGTTCAATCTGGTGACTCCAGCCCAGAAGATGTATCCCTTTCCTGACAACCTCCCGCTCTGAAATTTTGGAATCCTAGAGGAGGTGCCCCTGCCGGGCTTCGAGGTGGATACGCCGAGGTCTTGGGTGACTCGGGAGGACGAACTTCCCCGCTACAACATCACCAACAATGGCCGTCCTACCAGGGAAACCAGACATATAGACGTATATGTCCTGAACCCGAGGACTAGGACCATTACCGGGGACAAGCCTATGGAAGAGGATTCTCTGGCCCTCTACGCGAGCATGTTCCGTCAGAGCATCACAGATGACACGAAGGGATGGCTGAAGGATTGGGACCTGCGGTCCGGGGGAAACTTCACCAGTGAATGGGCCTGGGCGTTCTGGGTCCGCCATACCTATGACCAGTTCGGGGACGAACTGCAGTATATCAGCATGTTCGAGGCGGTATGGACATCGCAGTTCCACTTCCACCTCCATCCTGAACTCGGACCGAAGCTATTCACCCAGTGGTCTCCGAACACCAACACATTCCACCTTCATCATGGGGATGTCGGCATTAGTCTCTGGGACGTTCACTGCATCGGAGGTATCCCATTGGAGGGTTACCAATAAGATGAGTTCGTTCCTCCAAAGAGCACCTGGGGAGACAGGTCGCAGACGCCTATGCTAAAGAGGCACCTGTTGGAGCTGGAAAAAGAGAGGATGGGGGTTAAGGACCTCTTGAAGGACGTTGCATTCAAGGGCTTGTTCAGACTATTCCTTGAGAAGGATCCCGCCATCAATATGCCGGGACGGGGTAAACGGTGCCCAATCGTGACTCAGAGGAGCAGGGACGGGTCATACTGGAGGACCCTGGAGGCAGGGAAATACCAATCATGGGGCTACCACGTCATTGAGGCCCGGGACCCGAACATCCGGTATGCTGGGTTCCTTGCCGCCTTCCTAAGAAGGTGGCTCTTGCCAGTGTGGGATGTGAGGATGGGCGTCCGCCCAGCAACATTGGTGATGGCGGGCTCCATGGCCGCCAACAAACAGTTCAACTTGGGCGTCCCCGTACTGGCCAAGCTGTATACCATCGTAGGGCACATCTCATGAGGGGGGGTCACCTCAGAGAGTATGTGGTCCCTTCCAGATCTTCCACGGCTGGGTGGCGGCTCATCTTGGTGGGTACACTTTCCCAAACGTCGTCCGTCCTCTGGGAAACGGTCTACGACCATCCTTGCTAAACATCGCATTGGTGGCGCCGATGACGCTCAATGAGGAGGGCGTGAGGATCCGCATCAGCAACCATGCCAACTTCAACATCAGACCATTCCCCACCCCAGTCGTCCAGTTGGTGGAAAATGGTCGAGGATCTTTGGAACAGCAGGAATACTTCCAGAGTATTCGGGGCGGGGTGCTCGTGGCTCGGATCGACGGGAAGGTGATCTGCGAGCCTTACGTACCATCCCGATTTTCCAGGCAGTTCGGGTGCCTCCAACGAATGCCGAAGAAGGTATTCACGGCTCTCTGGCAGGAGAATAATCCATACGTCCTGCGCCAGATGTGGTTGATGTTTACCACCTTCGGTTCTGGAGATGTCGTCACTCTTCCCCCCGCCGGGGTCGATGCCGGCCTAACAACCGAATATGCTGAACACTGGACCATTGCGTACCCTGAGGGACTATTACGCAAGCGCGTCTGGAAACTTGAGGTTACTTGCGAAGAAACCGGGCGACAGGAAAGAAGGTACGGTGCCATCGGAAGGGGAGGAACAAGGGCGCGTCAGGCAGCGAGGCATGCGTAGGTCGGGACTTCAGCAGTGGGGAAATCACATGGTGCTGCCACGTCCTCATTACCCACAGGGGGGTCACATGAGGAATCCAGGGAACTACCCGGGAAGCAGATAAGATATCTGGTCAAACCTTCCCAAGACGCAATTCTCCCGGCACTGTGGTCGGCCTGGATGACCCTGCGGCAATCCCTGAGCATCGAAGCCATCTGGCAGAAGATAATGCAAAACGGGATCCAACTGCCAGAGGTCGGGCTCATTCGAATTACCGACCGAGTAAACTTCCATCGGCGGCATTCTTATCTGACGGCCATGGATGCATACACACGCCAAAGGGGGCGGCATGCGGAGACACCTATCCTAGTGAAAGTGATGCTCGGCCAGGAGCATGATCCGGAAGCGATGCCGCCGGGAGAAGGTTACAGTGACGAGGAGTCGGAGGGGGAGGAGGAAACCGGAGAGGACGAAGGCGAGGGAGAAGACAAAGAAGAAGAGCCTGATGTTGAGGGTTCACAAGGGGCGACCTACCAAGGGAGTCACTGAGAGAGCGGCGAGATTTCTGACTCTGATCTCAACATAACCGAGATTCTTGAGGTTTGTCTCTGTCTTCATTAATTTCCCTCATTCATCCATTCTCCTTTCCAACTTCTAACTCACTTCCCCATCTTACTCAGGAGCAGTTGAGCGTTGGACGGACGTCCCCACCAGAGGAGGGAGGAGAGGAACTAGTGGCACATGATGGGGATCCGACACCCATCATTGAATTAACAAGTGCGGAGGGGTCTCCCCTTACGGCGGCTCCTGCAGCGGCCAAAACACTAGGGACCAATGATTTGGATTCCTGTAAGTCTCACGCTTCACTACTGGCACTTGGTGGAAAAATATCCTATCTGACCAGCTTATGCCTTGCGCAGTGATCTCAACACTGGAGGCACATCAGGATACGGAGCCCGGGCCATCCGCGAGTGGACCAGCAGCGGACATACCACCTCATTCAGAACATGCTCCCTGCACTGAGTTGGCCCCGAAAATTTCTAAACAGGGGATGGCGGACATCAGCGGCGCTGTTCCTAAGACAAGGTCAAAAGCTGGTGGAGGCATCATTGCTGTTGGGGTGAGAGAAGAAGGTCGCCTGGACGTCAAGGATTCTATTCATCATGAAGACATCCCAGGGGTGGATCTTGCTGCCGATCTGCTGGCTGCCATCCCCATATACCGACCCGCTGACCCTGAGGAGATAGATGACTCAGCCTCAGAGGCAGCCGAGGAGAGCTGGATGACACGACGCAAAGGGTGGAAGTGTATCCAGCGCTTCCTCAAGCAGCCCCAGTCGGATTGGCTGAGGCGGATGGGATCACTTCAGACCTGGCTGCGCTTCCTGTGCGCCGGAGGGGCTGACGCTCAGCGTCTTCATCTGACGGTTAGTGATTACATGGCTGAGAAGATACGCGAGAGCAGCCGGCGCACCGACATTGCCCAGTGCCGGGAAGGATCGGTGAGCGCTCAAGCGCTATTGAGGGCATAGCAGGAAGTACGGCACCTCAAAGTGCAGGCAAAAGATAAGGAGTCCTTCATCGAAACATGCTCTGAGATCGTGGAGCAACTAACGGTCCAGCTAGCTGACGCGCAGGAACACCTGGTGGAGGCGAGTCACTAGATGACCGTACTTCGAACCGAGCGGGCGTAGGCACAAGCTAGGGCTGGCGAGCTGCGCTCTGTGGTGGCCGATGAGGAGAGATTCTTCAAAGAGAGAGAAGTAGTCCTAGAGGCTACCAGCCAAAGTGTAGCGGTGCTGGAAAGATCTCTCCAGCACACTGATCCCTAAGGGCTTTGTTTTTTCCATCTCATGAACTTTTTTGCTTGTACTGATCATTGTCTTAATCCAATATATGTCCAAATCCACTCATTTTTACCCTTGGTATAATGCGCTCAACCATAGTTTTGAAACGAATAACAACTCATCCCTAGGCTCCTGTGGGTCATGCCCAACGTGAGAAGCATAAGATGCTTGTGCCATCATTTCATTCAACTGTGGGGCATTGACCAAGCTTCAGGCATCCAAAATCGGGCCTGGACTTCTGAGGATACCCCTGGCCGATTGATGTGTCAACTTCTCAATGTGCTCTAACACACGAGCGGGGCGATGCCGGGGGCATTGAAATCCATCCGAACATAGGGGATGGAGAGGAAGGGTGAATCAGGCTGCCCAAATTCAGAACACATTGGGGCACAACGATGGAGGATAACTGTCAACCGTGGCGGAAACACAACATCCATATCATGTTGGCCTAGAATGGGGACAATAAATGAGGGCTGACTGCTGACCATGTTCACAACACGGGGCCTGACTCAAATATCATCGGTCAGTTTTTCGGAACGTTGGACCAGGACAGTAGGCGGATCATAGGTTGAGCAACCGTTCTGTTAGGTGGTCCCGTCAAACATGACCAGTCCTCTGGAATGTTAGCCCAGGATAGTAGGCAGACCATAGGTCGAACATCCCTACTGTTAGGGGGTCCCGTCAAACATGAAAGGAAATGATGATCCGAATAAGGGGGACGCAAAGCGTGGAAGTTGGAGTGGTGGTTTGTTCGAACAGAGTCCAACACTCCTGAAATTGCCCCACCATGGTGAAGGCGCATTAGGTGGACATACCGATCGGATCACGGGTTGTCCCAATTTCCAGGCAGGACCTCTTTGGCGAGAGAACTGCCGCCTCCCATTATTACCATGGGGCATCCCGAACCTGCTCGGGGTAGATGTCTCGATTACACCACTTCCCATGAAGTCGGGCCGAGGGGCCAACAATAAGTAAGGACGGGGTTCGGTACTCCCTGGGGCTGGACCCAAGACGAAATGTCCCGATGGTCCTACGTATCTCATTAGGATGAGAATCAAGCCACACGTAGTTCTTGAAACAAAGTTTAACGTCATGTTGGACGAAATACAGTTTAACATCTTGCGGGACGGAATACAGTTTAACGTAATGCGGGACGGAATACAGTTTAACGTCATGTGGGAAGGAATACAGTTTAATGTCATGCGGGACGGAATATAGTTTAACGTCATGTGGGACGGAATACAGTTTAATGTCATGCGGGACGGGGTACACGTCTCATCTGGGGATAAGCATGGCGCAGCGAGTAACCTGACGTAAACGAGGACATAATCCCGCACCCCATCGTGAAATCCCACAAGAGAGAGAGTCGTAGAAATCCAATGAAATGATCTTAGTTTTAAGTCTTAGAACTCGGACCAAAGGTCAGAGAGAAACATAAGAGGAACACGGTGGAGTAACTCAAACACCTGGCATGAATGGGAATAGGGGGTGTGCACGGCGTGGTGAACAACCCGACATGAATGAGGGCATAATCCCATATCACACTGCACACCCCCCTTAGGAGAGGTTTTAGGTCAAGGGACCGAAAACGGAAGTAGGATGGGCCCACTGGGAAGTGGCACGGGCGCTCCTACGTATCTCATAAGGATGATAATCAAGACATACGTAGTTCTTGGAAGCATCTTAGTTTAAGGTCTTAGAGCTTGGACCATGAATGGGTAAGGAGAGAAATGGACACATGGCAAGGGGGTTACAAAACCCGACGTGAATAAGGACCTAATCCCTACTTACCATGTGCTGTCCGGGGAAATGCTCGAGTCGAGGGACCGAACACGAAGCCGGGATGATATCATCACAGTTTAATGTCATAAGGTTTGGACCAACAACACAGTTTAAGGTCATATGGTTTGGACCAACAACACATTTTACGATCGTATGGTTTGGACCACCAACATAGTTTAAGGTCGTATGGTTTGGACCGACAACACAGTTTAAGGTCATATGGTTTGGACCATCAACACAGTTTAAGGTCATATGGTTTGGACCAAAAACATAGTTTAAGGTCATATGGTTTGGACCAACAACACAGTTTAAGGTCATATGGTTTGGACCAACAACACAGTTTAAGGTCATATGGTTTGGACCAACAACACAGTTTAAGGTCGTATGGTTTGGACCGTCCGAGAGAGGAACCTTGGGCCAAAGGGCCTACGAGGGTTCAACAATCAAGGGGGGTAGGAGATGCTATCTCCCAGCTATGTTGGGCCCGAAATTCAATGTCTGGGCGACTCCTCGTTCCCCATGGGGTTGAGGTTCAAGCTGCACACAACCCGTAAAGAAGAGACCCAAGCACATACTCTAGCGCTCAGATCGCGGGAGCCCCGAGAGACACCGTTATACAGCTCAGTCTGTCTGATGTGCGGGGGTGTACTAAGTGTTAGTATAAGGAGTGTCGAGATTCCACCTTGACACAGTGGGGTGGAACATGACATTAACCATGCGACCAACATTTAGGGCCCCGGGAAGCCGGTGTGACGACTGAGGATTACTGCTGACCATGTTCGCAACGCAGCATCTTGTCATGTTAGCCATGGGGACAAAAAAATGAGCATCAACTGCTGACCATGTTCACAACGCGGTATTTTTATCAATTTTTTATCTGAAACCCTCGGGGGTGTTAGCCCATGACGTTAGGAGAGACCTTGGGCGTTGTATCCTGGCCGTTCTTGGGGGTCCCTCCGGGTGTGAAGGATGACAGGGGGCCGAATGAAGGGGAACACGAAGCATGGAAAGTGGATGGAACTTGCCTATGTCGAATCTGGAACTCCAAGTCCTAGACCAGAGTACCCTGAGCACATCAGCAGACCACTAGAAAGGCTTAGAGGGCTCAGTCCGAGAGCGGCCAAAAGATGGCGGATCCCCGAGCAAAAGAGGGGGCGTAATGCCAAACACCCTGGGAACCAGGAGATTGTGGGATCTCCTAAGAGATGGGGATGGACCTGACATCTAAATGTTCAGGCGGTACTACGTATCCCATAAGGATGGGAATCATGCCATACATAGTTCTAGAACGGTGCCTTTTAATGACATTGGACATAAGAGGGATAAATCCCGAGGACAGGGTGCACGTGGTGCAGCTATTGCAAACCCGATGTGAATGAGGACATAATCTCACACCACGCCACACGATCCTGTGGTCAAGGTCCTAAAGGCGAGAAAGACGCGACAACGGACCTCAAGCTGTACCCAAAGACAAAAGGTATGGGCGTTCCTACGCATCCCATTAGGATGGGAATCAAGCTAGACGTAGTTCTCGCAATACAGTTTAACGTCATGTTGGATGAAATATGGATCTTAGTTTTAGGTATTAGTGCTCGGACCAAGGTGATCTTAGTTTTAGGTCTTAGAGCTCGGACCAAGGTGATCTTAGTTTTAGGTCTTAGAGCTCAGACCATGGTGATCATAGTTTTAGGTCTTAGAGCTCAGACCAAGGTGATCTTAGTTTTAGGTCTTAGAGCTCAGACCAAGGTGATCTTAGTTTTAGGTCTTTGAGCTCGGACCAAGGTGATCTTAGTTTTAGGTCTTAGAGCTCGGACCAAGGTGCAGTTTAGGGTCATGCGGGACCATACAGTTTAAGGTCATGTAGGACCATACAGTTTAAGGTCATGCAAGACCATGTGGTTAAGAAAAGTACTTCTTGAGGAACCTGGCATTGGTGGGAGGAGTGATACGCTCACCATCCATAGTCACCAGGGAATACACGCCATTGGGATAGACCTTGTGGACAATAAAAGGCCCCTCCCACTTGGGCTCCAACTTGGGTGGTTTCCTGCCGGGAATCATTGGCGCTCTAAGAGCCAGCACCAAGTCACCTTGCAGGAAGGAGCAGAGGCGAACCTTCTTATCGAAAGCTCGATCCATCCTTCTCTGATTCCTTTCCATGTTATGTAAAGTGCGAATCCTACTTCCGTCCAGCGCTTCCAATTTGGCTAGACGGATCTCGGCAACTCTATCTGGCGCTTGCTGGTCGTAGACCGCCATGCGCAATGAGGGAAGCTGGACCTTGATGGGTAGGACGACCTCAACTCCATATACCAGGGAATACGGAGTCACCTGGGTGGAATTGCGAGTCGTCATCCTATAAGCCCATAGGGCGTTGGGGAGCTTGTCCGGACAACTATTCTTGTTCTGACCAACCATTTTTTTGTATAATGTTAGAGAGGGTTTTGTTAAACGCCTCAATATGTCCATTCGCCTGCGCATGATAGCAGGAGGTGTGGTTAGAGCAAATGTTGTACTTGGTGTACAATCTTTTCATCTCTGCCGCTCGGAAGTTGGTTCAGTTTTCCGTGAGGATAGCGTGAGGTATTCCAAACCGGTAGATGATATTGGAGCTCACGAAGTCGGTGATAGAACCAGACTTGACTTCCCTGAGTGGGGCTGCCTCTGCCCACTTTGAGAAGAAATCCGTAGCGGTTATGATGAACCGGCACTAGCAGGCCGTCTCCGCGCGGGTAAGGCCCTACGAAATCCAACCCCCAGACTGCAAAGGGCCAAGAATACTTAGTAGTATGGAGAGGATCTGGTGGCCGATGCACAAAGTTAACATGAACTTGGCACACATGACACCTCTTGGCGCGCTCGTTGTAGTCGTGGATCATGGAGGGACAGAAGTATCCCAGCCTCCGAATCGGGTGGGACAACTTCGACCCGGCCTGGTGGGTGCCATAGGAACCAGAGTGTACTTCTTACATGACCTGTGGGATCTCAACTCCTTGAAGACAACGGAGGAGAACACCGTCAAACCCGCACCTGTAAAGGAGCTGCTCACGGCTGGGACCGCTTTGAAGGGTGAACTGCGGCGCACGGCGCTGGATTCGTTCCCGCTCTGCTCGGTCCATCGGAAGATTGATGTGCCAAAGATATTCAACCAAGGGTGTTCTCCAGTCAGGAACTATCTCGATCACCACGCCTGAAGCCCCGGGGGGTCCTGACGTAGGGGAACCAGTGGTGAGATGGTTCACTCGCGGGCCATGATCGCCCTCTGGGATAACAGGAGCAATGACTCTCCGGTGCACCACGTGGATGATTAGGTCATCCTGTTCGGGCTCCGCGAGTGATGCGGCTAGGCTGGCCAAAGCATCTTCTCGACTGTTATGCAACCGGGGAACATGAACAACATCTGGTCAGGGGGGGGGGGAACTTAGCAATTGGATGGAGAATGCACTCCAGCAACGACAATAGTTCTGGCTTCCTGACAGCATAGTCACTGTTAACCTACTTGATGACTGGCTTAGAGTCCCCTTTTACATACAGGTGGGGTACGTTAACCTCCAGAGCCAACTCGAGGCCAGTGATGAGGGCATGATATTCTGCCACATTGTTGGTGCAGCCTTCTGAAAACAAGAACGAATATGGTAGAACGGCTTGCTCTGGGTGATGAAGATGATAACCAGGCCCACTCTGTTAAGCCTAGGATCGTTGAGCCTTCTACCGGTAGGGCTTCGGGAGGTGCCGTCAAAGTGCATCTGCCAGCATGGGGTGGCGTGATCGACTGAGAGGATTGCCTCATCAGGAAAGACCAAATCTAGTGGCTGGTCCGCAGAGGTTGGGTGGGTAGCTAACAAGTCTGCCAACGCCTGTCCTTTGACGGTCTTCTGAGGTACAAACCTAATGTCGGACTGCTGAAGGATCAGCGCCTAGCGTGCCAATCGGCCGGTCAACATAGGCCGGCTCAGGATGTATTTCAACGGGTCTACCCGAGAGACCAGCTGTACCTCGTGGTGCTGCAAGTAGTGCCGCAATTTCTGTACGGTGAATACGAGCGCCAAGAAGCTCTTCTCGATGGGAGAATATCTAATTTCCGGGTCAAGGAGCATGCCACTGAGGTAGTAGAGGCTATTCTCTGTTCCCTCGTTGTTCTTCTAGGCGAGAAGGGCGCCGAGGGATCGCTCCAGGGCGGTCACGTAAAGGACCAGTGGATTTACGGGAATGGGTGGCATCAGGACCGAAGGTTGAAGAAGATACTGCTTGATTTTCTCAAAAGAGTTCTGACACTCTTCATCCCAACCATATGTGGAGCCTTTCTTCATGAGCCGGGAGAAGGAATTACACTTGCCGGCCATGTTTTCAATGAATCGGCGTATATAGGATAAGTGGCCTTGGAGGCCTCGAAGCTCCCGAATATTATTTGGGGGAGGCATCTAACTGACGGCCTTGATCTTCTTGGGGTCGATCTCGATACCTCGATGCCTAACAATGAATCCAAGAAACTTTCTGGAGGTGACCCCGAAGGCAAACTTCAACGGGTTCATCTTAAAGTGGAGAGAACGGAGGAAACCGAACACTTTCTCAAGGTCTCTGAGATGGTCCCGGTGCTGACGAGATTTAACCACTAGGCCATCTACGTAGCACTCCACCAGTGTCCCGATGATCGGCTTGAATATGCGGTGCATAGCCTTTTGATAGGTGGCACCCGCATTCTTCAGGCCGAAGGGCATAACCCGATAGCAGAAAGTACCCTGGGGGGCTCTGAAGGCAGTGAACTCTTCATCCTCGGGGGCCATCCAGATCTAGTTGTACCCAGAGTACCCATCCATGAATGAGATGGCTTGGAACCCGGCCGTTGCATCGATCAACAACTCTATCACGGGAAGGGGAAATTCATCCTTCGGACAATGGCGATTAAGATCGCGAAAGTCGATGCAGACCCTGATCTGCCCGTTCTTCTTCCCGACGGGCACAATGTTGGCTAGCCACCTGGGGTATTGGACTTCCTTGAAGAAGTTGTCCTTAATGATCTTATCAACTTTGGCCTCAACCATGGCACCATGAGAGGGGTGAATCTTACTAGGAGGCTGCTTGAACCCGCGATGGTTTGCTGGGAGGCCAAGGCAGTGGACGGCTACCTGGGGATCTAGTCCCGGCATCTCGTCATAACTCCAGGAAAACACATCACGGTGCTGTCTGAGGAAGTATATGTACTGTTGCCATTCCTCAAGAGGCATAGCAGCGCTGACCAATGTGGGTCTCGGGTCCACCTCACTACCGAGGTTCACCTGTACTAACTCATCAACCGTGGTGGAGACGCCCTCCTCAAAGGCAGGAGGATCATCTTCCATGTCTTCTTCTCCACTTGTGGAAGGATCATCCACGGGGGGAGTCGTCTCGGGGTTGCTCGACCCTGATGGGGAGTTGGCACCGGCTTGGGCGGCAGAGGTCTTCATGACGGGAGACTCATACACCGCGGAGACCATGGCGACGAAGGCGGTTGATCCAATCCCATCTGGCCTTCGGCCCAAGGGTCCACACATTATGACATCAAAGCAATGGTGACGCGTTGGCTTGAGCCGGTCGATTCCGGCCTGGCGAAACAGACACGTGTGACGTACTGCTGTTGCCATGTTCCGAACGTCCCGATATCGTACAAGGTAGGAGGCTCGGGGATCACCTGATCCTGGTTGGTGTAAGAGTACGAGGTGATATCCCTCCGTCTCTTAGACCCGGAAATATGACTTCCTCTGGTACCCGAGACAACAAATCACTCTCCCATATCGGGAGTCGTGGCCTCCAACCGATGGATTGGGAAGACATATGCGTCATCCAAACCTGCCCAGGGATTACTTGCGACAATGGCGGGATCAACCTCACCAACCAGGATTTGCTTGTCCTTGCTCATGTAATAGTCAGCATCCAGGTAACGAGCTTCACAAGAGGCAAATGGAGACGAATCTCCTTGGAGCACACCCACTCGACCCTTAAGGGAGTATTTGAGGCACTGATGGTATGATGAGGGAACCGCTGCGTGAAGATGGAGCCATGGACTTCCCATCAATTTGTTGTAGGCCGTGTCCTGAGAGACAACCATGAATTCAGTATTTGCAATTAAGCCGTCGAACTGGGTCTTCAGAAGAATCGTGCCGAGTGGAGTTTGCTCGGTCCTGTCATACCCCTGGATTCTGAGGTCGGAGGGAGTTACATCATCCTTGGACAACCCCAGTTTTCGCAGTGTTCGAGTTCGGATCAAGTTAATCCCAAAACCCGTGTTGACAAGACAGCGACAGACTTCCACGACATTGAACTGGCCGGTGATGTACAGCGGGCGGATGTGTCCCTGTATGGGAGGGTCTTCATCTTCACCGGATAATGACATAAACCCCTAACATTCAGCGTCCTCAATCACCTTGGTGTAGAAGGATTCTTCGGCCGCTACCTCCGTTTCAAACTGGAGGGGGCTCCTTAGAGCCTCGGCGAGCGCCTCACGCATTTCAGACGACAGGCGAACAAACTCAAGGATGGAAAGGCTTTCCGGAATGCTGGCCAGATGCTTCAGAACATCATACTTTCGTGCCAAACGCGAGCTTCTTCTTACATGAGGTTGCTCTGAGATTGGGGGAATGAAGGGCCCTGCTGGCGGGACCGGTGACTGACTGGTACTAGGAACGTCCCGCTGTTCACTAGCTGAAGCCCAGAAGGTGACTGTCGTGCAAGGGCCTGATGTCCATAGTCGGCCAGTGGTTGGGCTGGGTTGGTTGCGACGTGGGCAAGCCGGTTCCACCCGATCCAACAACACAAAAGGTGGTGGAAGGGAACCAATTGTCACTAGGTGAGGGAGCCGCGAGTACTGATCTCTATACCGGGCTTGCTTCCTGGTCTCGGTAGCGTGCACGGCCTGACTGGAGGTGACGACTTCCGTGCCCTGGCGATTATCGTAGCCACAGCTCCGTCGACGTTGGCGACGGCTGGGGACATTGGGGAGGTCCACCTGGCGCTCCTCGTCGTCGAGAGCCAAAAGGGGATTTTCCAACTCTTCGGTGTTAACCGAATCGTACCCCAGGATTTCTGGGAGGTCCACCTGGCGCTCCTCGTCGTCGGGAACCAAAAAGGGATTTACCAACTCTACGGTGTTAACCGAAGCATACCCCGAGCTTTCAATCGAGGAGTCATCCACTACCGGACGGGGTCTCGGAGGGATCCCCATTTCCGGGGTCATGAAATATCCAAGTGTGCGAGAAGATGACGGAAATGGAAGGGCATGTTCTTTCTTCTTGTGCCGTCGCCTGCTCTTCTGGGAAGAAGTAGGCCGGGACGACGATGCCAAAGCAGCGCTCGCAGACTCCGAGGGCTCTGGCTGACTCAGGCGGGCACAGATGATGCCATGGGCACGGGTGACCATCCTGCGGGCCATCCAGTCATTATACTTACGGGACCCATGGTCGGAAACCTGTTCCCACCCATCCTCGTTGTCACTACTACCATCTGATCCCACGAAGACACCCACCACCTGTGTCGGGGCTGGGCCCAACCTGACTATGTTGTTGTCAATATGGTCTTGGAGCCAGTCCTTGAACAAATAGAATTGCTGGATGGTGTGTCTCATGATTCAGTGATAAGGGAAGTAGTTAGGGTGATCAGTGAGACACGCCTCTTATGGCTTCCGACACTCAGACAGTCGCACGATCCTCTGCTCCAAGGCGTAACGGAAATAACCGGGGACCTGGGCCTCGCCAAACGACTAAGTCTGGTTCCTTCTTTCTGGAAAGGGGGACCTTGGGGGCTGACCATGGCCAGGGGCCGGAGGATAAGTGTAACGCCCCGACCCCAGCTACCCAGAGTCGGTGCATTACTTCGTAACATTGGCATGATCACAAGAAATATCAAATCCCGAAAGACCGATTGGTTTAGTAGCCTTGGAAACACTAGATATAATCATAAAGTTTTACATTACATTTCAAAGTGAAAAACTACTACAACAACAAAGTCTTCATATCCACACTATTAACCCCTCATAATATCCCAGCAAGTCATTCATAATTTACTTCTCCACTACCTGGGAAAAATAAAACATAGAAAAGGGGTGAGCTCAAATGCCCAGTAAGGATAACAATATAGCGGAACATTCAAAATAATCATAAACATTTAAGGCAATGAATTGCTAAAACAAAAGCCTTTGAAAATTGAACTTCAACATAGTATGGCAAAAGTAAAATGAAATAATTCCATTTACTTATTCACATGGATATTCTACTAAACGAATATTCACATGCAATATCAATAACCACTTTCATAATGTTGGAATGCATAATGCCAGACTATCATAACCACATAGCCAAGGCCTCGTGCCAAGACTACAAATAAGATTTTTTCAAGGCCTTGTGCCAAGACACTAGTTTGTCTCATGAGACCTACCGATGCATCGAGGAGCTATAGCGGGCTCCACCCATCACTTATTAAGTCCAATGCATTCCCATATGAAAAGGTTTAAACATAACATAAACATTCGTATTAAAACTAGCATACGAAATGTCAATAATTTCACCATAAACTATGAATGGTATAAAATAGCACATCCACAGTCAAACATATCACAAAACCTTCAATACAATATAGAAGTTTTGTATCATAATAAATCAACTTCAAATAATCTTAAAATCCATCAAAGGATGTTGACATAGATGAAATCAAAATTCTTTTTAAAGAAGTATCTCCTTTTATTTTGAAATCATTTAAGGTCCATATAAAATAAAACATTTTCTTTGAAAATATTCTTATAAGCTTGTATGTAAAGCTTCGACAATTTTATAACGGCGGAAAATAACCGCACCCGCCGTATAAGTTAAAAAAAACATTCTTACCTCAATTCTGTCGAAAAGGTTAAAAAGGACCTTGTTTTGAAAACGACGGAAAGATTCCTTTATAAACCTCTTATAAAAAGTCAAACAAGGGTATAAATGACTTTAACCCATATTCTTGTAAATAGTAAAAATGTTTTGAAATACATTTCGAAGAAACATGGATGTGGATGATAAAGAGATCCCAGTAGATTATTACGTATAATACAACCTCGGATAATGAAGAGATTGTGAAATAACCCTTACCTTGTACTTTTCCTTGGTTGGGGTAGGTTAACCTCCTGTATAATAGTGAAATAATTGTTACTAAATTATACAAGAATCATATACATTAATATGATATCATATATGATCTTTTAATATTGATTTGATAATAATATCTTAGTATTATCGCCGTTTCGGGTGTTAACTTACTCATTTTCTTTATATGGTTTGTTACATAAGTCATGTTTGTTGTATCTTATTCATATCCAGAATGATATCAAGTCCTTAAACATCATTTTTAAATCATTAAATGATAATTATACTTGAATGGATACGATGGAGAATGAATCTCATCGCGTTCGTGGAGACGGTAGTCCGTACGTACGCACGAACGCTATTTCCATTTAATATTTATTTTAAAAGAATCGAATCCAAATGATACATAGGTATATTACTATTCCAGTATAATATAATATTTTATATATGTTACATAAGTTCATTAACACCATCCTTTATACGTTCCATGTGTGGTATGAACGAGTCATATCATTTTAAGGGGGCGGTAGTCCGCACTTCCTCAAATGAAATTATCGTATGTATATACAACATGAAACGAATAATGGTATGAAATAAAATGGAATTACAGATGCTTATATATAAAATATTTATCATTAATATCATATTTAATTACAGTGCTATCATAATGGCCACCATGAGAGGCGGTAAGATGTATTTGAACAATCATCGTTTCGTGAGGCGTTAGTTTGCCATCCACAGAAACATTATGTTCATCATCTATTAGATGGAGTTGTGTGTATGTGTAGTTTGAATCCTTCTTATAACAACATCCTAGTATATTGAGGATACTGGTGTTGTTACAAAATAAAGGAAATAAAAAGACTTTGGGGGTTGAAGAAGCAAAATAAATGAAAATAATTTAAGAGAAATCGTTACCTTTAATTTAGGTAACTCACTTTGGTTGGAACCAAAGGACTTGTTGAAATGCTTTCTGCCTAAGGGGAATATTCAAGGAGGAGGAGAGGGATTTGGGGAGCTTATTTGGGCAGAGTTTGGACGAGCCAAGTGGCTTGAGAGGTGTGAGGAAAAGAGAAGGAGGAGTGCCCTTTTATAAGAGGGGTGAGGGGCACTTTTGGAAAAGCTAGAAATATTAATTTATAATAAATTCATATTCGGTTTCCAAAGGCTCCAAAGTTGACTATTCAAAGGATGAGGTGGGGATAGGTCGAAAACAACTCATCCAATAGAATTTAGACAGGTTTGGGTACTTATATTAACCTTATCTTTAAGTATTAACTCTAAGTTAATTAGTTTCACTTTTACAATGTCTCTTTGTATTTTTATATAATATGGTTAATAAACTTACTATATACATCAAAGCGACCCCCAAGTGGTCCATTAATGATTAACCTATCATAATATAAGTCTCTTGGCCGAACCTTATATTTTTAGGAATTTAATATCAATTAATAATATAATATTTGTTTTAAGAACTCTTTTATGTCAATTTTGACACTATTCAATAGTTGATTTTTGTGAAACTCATAACAGATTGATTACTTCGAACAAAGTCAATTAAATCAATCCTAATATATCATATTATCCTAGAAAATTAGTGTAATTCATTAAAAGTTTCATATTATATTTATTTGGGTATTTATAATATCAATTATGTTAATTTTTTACTATTTTAGTAATTACTGCATCATCATTGTGTCATAAATAAAATATATTATTTAATGTCTAAAAATTATAAATAAAACATCATTATGTAGTAAATCTTTTTAGCTTTCTAATGAATATTTATAATCGAAAATCCAACATGTATAACCCTATGTAAAAATTGTTCTTCTAAAAGATGTAAGCTTATGCCATTTTTATTTTTATTTTAACTTTATTAATATAATGTGTCCCTACCACATACAAGTGGCTCCAAGGGGTCCCCAAATTGACCCAAGGATGCCCATGGTCGGGTATGGGTCCACCAATAAGGTTAGGACATGTTTTAGGGTAATTTTGTATTATTATAATATTATTTTTTAACCCTTATTTACCGGATTTACCCTTTAACCATGGTAAATAAAATATTTACCGCAGTAATTATTCAAAATGTCTAAAAATAAAAGTTACCTATTTACACAATTTGAACATCCTGATTCAAAATATGGAATCCATTTTCCTAAATTCAAAACACAGAAGTGGCAGAAATTAATTTAAAATTAATTCCCGCTGTCAAAACAAAAAGCGTGTTTTTAAGAGGTAATAACTATCAAAAGATTGACACTTGTTTATGTTCGGTTTAATTGTAAAATTATGTCCAATGACCAACATTATATTAAATGGTAAAAATATATTCTAAATATACTTTAAAACCACTCAAAATCACAATTTATCACTATTAATTATTTTGATTAAAAAAAGTTGTTTTTAATTAAAATTTAGAAATTTTCACTATTCATCAAAATATGAAAGTTATCCGAAATGTACCAAAATTTCACCCTAGGCTAATTTTGATATTCTGAATCCAAAAATGAAGTCCATTTTGAAATATAGAATATATATGATTTCAAAAAGTAGGTATTACTATTCACAACGGCTAGTTTAATTAGTTGTGGTGTGTGTTAGAACTCGAGGTTTCGTACAACACACGCTATCGCATTATTCGAAGGGAAACGTACCGTAGAAGCTTGGGGTGTTACATTATCCCCTCCTTCAAATAATTGCGTCCTCGCAATTTCTAGGGTATTACTGCATAAAAAGACTTGGGTGGTTCTTCATCATAAGTTCCTCGGGTTCCCACGTTGCCTCTTCCATCTTATGATTTCTCCACAAAACTTTTACCAGACGCGTCGTCCGGTTTCTCAGTACTTGTTCTCTTGTATCAAGAATCCTGACGGGCTCTTCGCAATAAGACAGATCGGGTTCCAGTTCTAATTCCTCATAGGTGAGTACATGCGTCGGATCAGGCATGTATTTCCTCAACAGAGATACATGGAACACATCGTGAACTTTGGAGAGACTTGGCGGCATTGCCAATCGGTAAGCTACAGCCCCAATTCGTTCTAGAATTTCGAAAGGTCCGATGTACCTGGGAATCAATTTACCTTTCTTACCAAAACGTATGACTCCCTTCCATGGAGATATCTTCAGGAAAACATGATCACCGACATGAAATTCCAAATCCTTCCTTCGATTATCGGCATAACTCTTCTGTCTACTTTGAGCTGCTTTGATGTGATTTTGGATTACTTTCACCTTTTCCACCGTTTCCTCCACCAGTTCTGGGCCTACAAGTTTTCTTTCACCAACGTCATCCCAACAGGTTGGTGTACGACATCTCTTTCCGTATAACGCTTCATATGGTGCCATCTGAATACTTGAATGGAAGCTATTGTTATAGGAAAATTCTATTAGTGGTAAATATTGATCCCACATACCCTGAAAATCAAGTGAGCAAGATCTCAACATGTCTTCTAAGGTCTGAATAGTCCGTTCTGATTGTCCGTCTGTCTGAGGGTGGTAAGCAGTGCTCAAATGAAGTTCAGTATCCAGGGATTTCTGAAGACTTTTCCAAAATCTTGAAGTAAAACGGGGATCACGATCAGAAACAATCGATAGGGGTACTCCATGAAGTCTCACAACTTCATTAATGTATAGTCTTGCTAGACGTTCCAGGGGTAGATCTTCTCTTATAGCAAGAAAATGTGCTGACTTGGTAAGACGATCAACAATCACCCATATTGCATCGTTCCTTCTAGGAGTATTTGGTAGCCCCATGACAAAGTCCATCGTAATATTGTCCCATTTCCACTCCGGTATAGGAAGAGGTTGCATGACTCCTCCAGGCTGTTGCCTTCCAGCTTTCACTTGTTGACAAACCATACATCTTGATACAAAATCAGCAATCTCCTTCTTCATGTTGTCCCACCAAAAATGTTCCTTCAAATCTCTATACATTTTGGTGCTCCCAGGGTGTATAGAGAAATTGGAACTATGAGCATCATCCAGCAATTCCCTTTTTAGATCAGGTATATTGGGAACACAAAGTCTCTTCCCGAATTTCAAAATTCCATCTTCATACACAAAGTCTCTCAATCTCCCATCATTCACAGCTTTAATCTTCTTTTGGAATTCGTCATCATCGGTCTGAGAACTCTTAATCCTTTCTAGTAAAGATGGTTTGGCAACCATTTGAAAAAGCATTGATGTTTCACCTTCCCTGGTTATTCCCATGTCTATCTTCACTAGATCCATAAAAATTAGATCCCTTTCAATTCTCATTTTGTTCAAAACTCCATGGTCTTTTCTACTCAAAGCATCTGCCACCTTGTTTGCCTTCCCTGGGTGGTAGTGTATCGTACAATCATAATCCTTGAGTAATTCAATCCATCTCCTTTGCCTCATGTTGAGTTCTTTTTGTGAGAAAATATACTTCAAACTCTTGTGATCAGTATAAATCTCACATTTTTCACCATAGAGGTAGTGCCTCCATATCTTCAAAGCAAAGATCACTGCTGCTAACTCGAGATCATGAGTAGGATAGTTTTGTTCATGAATTTTCAACTGTCGTGATTCATAGGCAATAACTCTATCATTCTGCATAAGGACACAGCCAAGTCCTTTCTTCGATGCATCACTATAAATAACGAACCCATCATTCCCCTATGGTAGAGTCAATATAGGAGCATTGACTAATCTTCTCTTCAGTTCTTCAAAACATTCTTCACACTCTTTTTTCCAAACAAATTTAACCCCTTTACGTGTGAGCTTCGTTAATGGGTTATCCAATCGGGCAAAATTCTGGACGAAACGTCGATAATAACCTGCCAAACCAATAAAACTACGTACCTCAGTTATACTCGTAGGTGCTGGCCATTCTTGGATTGCCTTGGTCTTAGAAGGATCAACAGAGATTCCATCTTTAGAGACAATATGTCCAAGAAAAGAAATCTCCTGAAGCCAGAATTCACACTTGCTAAACTTCCCATATAATTCATGCCTCCTCAGAGTCTTCAAGATAATGCGCAAGTGATTTTCATGATCTTCGTAGGTTTTTGAGTATACCAAGATATCATCAATAAATACCACCACAAATTCATCGAGATACTCCTTGAAAACTCTATTCATCAGATCCATGAATACAGAGGGTGCATTAGTCAATCCAAACGGCATTACAGTAAACTCGTAATGCCCGTACCTGGTTCGAAATGCTGTCTTCGGAATGTCTTCCTTCTTCACACACAACTGATGGTATCCAGATCGAAGGTCAATCATTGAAAAGTATTGAGCTCCATGCAGTTGGTCAACTAAATCATCAATACGAGGTAGGGGATACTTGTTCTTTATCGTTATAGCATTGATCTCCCTGTAGTCGATACATAACCTCATAGATCCATCTTTCTTTTTAACAAAGAGAACAGGGGCTCCCCATGGAGAAACACTAGGGCGAATAAATCCCTTATTACTCAATTCCTCTAGTTGTTTCTTTAGTTCGACTAACTCTACAGTGGCCATTCTATAAGGGGTCTTCGATATGGGCCTTGATCCAGGAATCAAATCAATAGAAAACTCAACTTCTCGTTCTGGAGGATGTCCAGGTAAATCTTCTGGAAATACATCTACAAATTATTTCACAACAGGTACATCCTCTATTTGAACATTCCTTTCCTCACCCGCAGTTATTTCATTCTCTTCCTCCCCAATAATTGAATTTAGTTGAGCTATTGAGGGTGGATCTAAATAAGAATTAGGTGGTGACGATTATGCTCTAAAAATAAGGTGTTCCTTATCATTATCATCAAGAATTGTAACCTCTTTCTTCTTACAATAAATCTTCGCATCATAGTCCGAAATCCAGTCCATACCGAGGATTATATCAAACTCAATCATAGGTATGACGATGAGATCAGCAGATAAAGAAAATTTATGTGCTCTAATGGGGACTGATTCACAAAACTTTGTTGCAACGATACTTCCCTTAGGAGTTTTAACTGACAACTCCCTTATTAAATCAAATTGGAAATATCTAATTTTCTTAGCAAACTGGGAAGATATGAAACAATGCGATGATCCAGAATCAAATAATGCATTTGCTAAACTTGAGGAAACCATTAAATTACCTGCCACCACGTCTTTCGGAGCTTCTACCTCAGCAGTAGTGATAGCATATGCCTGGCCTTGATCCCTTGGCCTTTTCTGAGGTAAGTTCTCCTGACGCTTAGGACATGCATTTGCATAATGCCCCATATCCCTGTAATTGTAGCACTGAACGTTGGTAGCTTCCTTCTTCCCCTTGCAATCATGAGCTTGGTGGCCTTTTTCACCACACTTGTAACAGACTCCCATTCCCTTCAAGCAAGTACCAGGATGTTTCTTCCCGCATTTACCACAAGATGGATATTCAACCTTTCCCTTCTTCCCCTTATTTCCATTCCCAGATTGATCAGCAGGTCTCTTCTTCTCTTGCTTTGCTTTAAAGTCATAAGACTTAGAGAATTCCTTTTCGGTCTTGATAGCACATGAGACAATGTCTTCGTACGATGAAAAGGATTGTGAGACTAACGCTCGACGGAGAAATGGTTTTAACCCATCAAAGAAACGATCAATCTTACTTCTTGGATTACGAATATAATCACCAGCGTACCTCGCTAACCTTGTAATGTTAGCCTCATACTTTGTGACATTCTCATCCTCCTTTTGTCTCAGACTTAGAAATTGCCTTTCCATATCTGCTCGATGGTCGCGAGGGAAGTATTTTTCTAAAAACAGATCTTTGAACTCCCTCCATTCCATATTTGATACTTCATCATCTTCCTTCATGTTCTGAATCAATGACCACCATTGATCAGCATCTCCAGTGAGGCGGTAAACTGCCATGATAACTTTTTCCCTTTCACTGCTCCCCAAAGCCTGAAATATTTTCTCTAGGGAATTTATCCATTGCTCAGCTACTAAGGGATTTGTACTCCCATTGAACGTTGGTGGTTGTTGCCTCATGAACCGATCTAACATTGATCCTCCACGCTGCGGATCAGGGTGCTCCATACGGGTAAGGTTATTATTCATAACCTGAGTAAGTTGTCCCAGTATGGTGATTAGATGATCGGCACCAGTTTCATCACCAGCCCCACTATAATTATCTTGAGCAGGAGGGCAATCCCTACATGGAGTGCGTGCATTGATACGGTTTCCATTTCTTCCACTAGGCGCCATTTCTAAACAATGGCATAAACTAGATCAGTTTATGAATCAAAATACATAATCCCATACTTATAAAACACTTAACATAAATTGAACTATTTATGGATATAATCCATAATCATAAAAATGTTTTCTTTGAGGAAGTATATACTCATAAACCCTTCATAATGATTTGTAAAGTTAGTGAGAGTTATCCTAAGCATATCCCCCGGGAGTGTCGTAACCAAGAGTGCAGCAAGGCCCGTTGTCGTGCACCAGTTCCCGTTCGAGTCTAGCTCAAAGCGGTCTTTTCGGGTTTTACCCCTAGGTACATCTGTGCCAGAGCCGCCTCTACCTGCTCGTATCCAGACAGGGATGTATTGCTCGGAAAACTCACAAAATCTCTACAATACCAAAATTCTAGGAAGTTCTTCTATACTAATCCTCAAAGTTCATCTTAGGTCTACGTGCTCTAATCAGAGTTTATCTAAATCTAGCTTCCAAGGTTTGTACTAAACTTCCTCTGATACCAACTGTAACGCCCCGACCCCAGCTACCCAGAGTCGGTGCATTACTTCGTAACATTGGCATGATCACAAGAAAGATCAAATCCCGAAAGACCGATTGGTTTAGTAGCCTTGGAAACACTAGATATAATCATAAAGTTTTACATTACATTTCAAAGTGAAAAACTACTACAACAACAAAGTCTTCATATCCACACTATTAACCCCTCATAATATCCCTGCAAGTCATTCATAATTTACTTCTTCACTACCTGGGAAAAATAAAACATAGAAAAGGGGTGAGCTCAAATGCCCAGTAAGGATAACAATATAGCGGAACATTCAAAATAATCATAAACATTTAAGGCAATGAATTGCTAAAACAAAAGCCTTTGAAAATTGAACTTCAACATAGTATGGCAAAAGTAAAATGAAATAATTCCATTTACTTATTCACATGGATATTCTACTAATCGAATAATCACATGCAATATCAATAACCACTTTCATAATGTTGGAATGCATAATGCCAGACTATCATAACCACATAGCCAAGGCCTCGTGCCAAGACTACAAATAAGATTTTGTCAAGGCCTTGTGCCAAGACACTAGTTTGTCTCATGAGACCTACCGATGCATCGAGGAGCTATAGCGGGCTCCACCCGTCACTTATTAAGTCCAATGCATTCCCATATGAAAAGGTTTAAACATAACATAATCATTCGTATTAAAACTAGCATACGAAATGTCAATAATTTCACCATAAACTATGAATGGTATAAAATAGCACATCCACAGTCAAACATAACACAAAACCTTCAATACAATATAGAAGTTTTGTATCATAATAAATCAACTTCAAATAATCTTAAAATCCCTCAAAGGATGTTGACATAGATGAAATCAAAATTCTTTTTAAAGAAGTATCTCCTTTTATTTTGAAATCATTTAAGGTCCATATAAAATAAAACATTTTCTTTGAAAATATTCTTATAAACTTGTATGGAAAGCTTTGACAATTTTATAACGGCGGAAAATAACCGCACCCGCCGTATAAGTTAAAAAAAACATTCTTACCTCAATTCTGTCGAAAAGGTTAAAAAGGACCTTGTTTTGAAAACGACGGAAAGATTCCTTTATAAACCTCTTATAAAAAGTCAAACAAGGGTATAAATTACTTTAACCCATATTTTTGTAAATAGTAAAAATGTTTTGAAATACATTTCGATGAAACATGGATGTGGATGATAAAGAGATCCCAGTAGATTATTACGTATAATACAACCTCAGATAATGAAGAGATTGTGAAATAACCCTTACCTTGTACTTTTCCTTGGTTGGGGTAGGTTAACCTCCTGTATAATAGTGAAATAATTGTTACTAAATTATACAAGAATCATATACATTAATATGATATCATATATGATCTTTTAATATTGATTTGATAATAATATCTTAGTATTATCGCCGTTTCGGGTGTTAACTTACTCATTTTCTTTATATGTTTTGTTACATAAGTCATGTTTGTTGTATCTTATTCATATCCAGAATGATATCAAGTCCTTAAACATCATTTTTAAATCATTAAATGATAATTATACTTGAATGGATACGATGGAGAATGAATCTCATCGCGTTCGTGGAGACGGTAGTCCGTACGTACGCACAAACGCTATTTCCATTTAATTTTTATTTTAAAAGAATCGAATCCAAATGATACATAGGTATATTACTATTCCAGTATAATATAATATTTTATATATGTTACTTAAGTTCATTAACACCATCCTTTATACGTTCCACGTGTGGTATGAACGAGTCATATCATTTTAAGGGGGCGGTAGTCCGCACTTCCTCAAATGAAATTATCGTATGTATATACAACATGAAACGAATAATGGTATGAAATAAAATGGAATTACAGAAGCTTATATATAAAATATATATCATTAATATCATATTTAATTACAGTTCTATCATAATGGCCACCATGAGAGGCGGTAAGATGTATTTGAACAATCCTCGTTTCGTGAGGCGTTAGTTTTCCATCCACAGAATCATTATGTTCATCATCCATTAGATGGAGTTGTGTGTATGTGTAGTTTGAATCATTCTTATAACAACATCCTAGTATATTGAGGATACTGGTGTTGTTACAAAAGAAAGGAAATAAAAAGAGTTTGGGGGTTGAAGAAGCAAAATAAATGAAAATAATTTAAGAGAAATCGTTACCTTTAATTTAGGTAACTCACTTTGGTTGGAACCAAAGGACTTGTTGAAATGCTTTCTGCCTAAGGGGAATCTTCAAGGAGGAGGAGAGGGATTTGGGGAGCTTAGTTGGTCAGAGTTTGGACGAGCCAAGTGGCTTGATAGGTGTGAGGAAAAGAGAAGGAGGAGTGCCCTTTTATAAGAGGGGTGAGGGGCACTTTTGGAAAAGCTAGAAATATTAATTTATAATAAATTCATATTCGGTTTCCAAAGGCTCCAAAGTTGACTATTCAAAGGATGAGGTGGGGATAGGTCAAAAACAACTCATCCAATAGAATTTAGACAGGTTTGGGTACTTATATTAACCTTATCTTTAAGTATTAACTCTAAGTTAATTAGTTTCACTTTTACAATGTCTCTTTGTATTTTTATATAATATGGTTAATAAACTTACTATATACATCCAAGCGACCCCCAAGTGGTCCATTAATTATTAACCTATCATAATATAAGTCTCTTGTCCGAACCTTAGATTTTTAGGAATTTAATATCAATTAATAATATAATATTTGTTTTAAGAACTCTTTTATGTCAATTTTGACACTATTCAATAGTTGATTTTTGTGAAACTCATAACAGATTGATTACTTCGAACAAAGTCAATTAAATCAATCCTAATATATCATATTATCCTAGAAAATTAGTGTAATTCATTAAAAGTTTCATATTATATTTATTTGGGTATTTATAATATCAATTATGTTAATTTTTTACTATTTTAGTAATTACTGCATCATCATTGTGTCATAAATAAAATAAATTATTTAATGTCTAAAAATTATAAATAAAACATCATTATGTATTAAATCTTTTTAGCTTTCTAATGAATATTTATAATCGAAAATCCAACATGTATAACCCTATGTAAAAATTGTTCTTCTAAAAGATGTAAGCTTATGCCATTTTTATTTTTATTTTAACTTTATTAATATAATGTGTCCCTACCACATACAAGTGGCTCCAAGGGGTCCCCAAATTGACCCAAGGATGCCCATGGTCGGGTATGTGTCCACCAATAAGGTTAGGACACGTTTTAGGGTAATTTTGTATTATTATAATATTATTTTTTAACCCTTATTTACCGGATTTACCCTTTAACCATGGTAAATAAAATATTTACCGAAGTAATTATTCAAAATGTCTAAAAATAAAAGTTACCTATTTACACAATTTGAACATCCTGATTCCAAATATGGAATCCATTTTCCTAAATTCAAAACACAGAAGTGGCAGAAATTAATTTAAAATTAATTCCCGCTGTCAAAACAAAAAGCGTGTTTTTAAGAGGTAATAACTATCAAAAGATTGACACTTGTTTATGTTCGGTTTAATTGTAAAATTATGTCCAATGACCAACATTATATTAAATGGTAAAAATATATTCTAAATATACTTTAAAACCACTCAAAATCACAATTTATCACTATTAATTATTTTGATTAAAAAAAGTTGTTTTTAATTAAAATTTAGAAATTTTCACTATTCATCAAAATATGAAAGTTATCCGAAATGTACCAAAATTTCACCCTAGGATAATTTTGATATTCTGAATCCAAAAATGAAGTCCATTTTGAAATATAGAATATATATGATTTCAAAAAGTAGGTATTACTATTCACAACGGCTAGTTTAATTAGTTGTGGTGTGTGTTAGAACTCGAGGTTTCGTACAACACACGCTATCGCATTATTCGAAGGGAAACGTACCGTAGAAGCTTGGGGTGTTACAATAAGGCCAAGGAAGCGGAGCCGGATTACCTCACCTAGGTGGTGGCGGTGCGTTACGCGGAGGTGCCTGCCGATTTTGAGGCGGTTGCTGCTGGGCCGGAGGCTGTGCCCATGGGGGTGGACCACTATGATCCTGGTGAGCTGGCCTCACCGGTAGCAACTCTAGCTGTCTGGGGGCCTCTATCTGAGCCACAACAGCGGGCTCGGATCTAGTGGCTCTCCTTGCAGAGATTACAGGAGGCAGCGGGCGTGCCTGACCGGCCTGTTGCAGGGCTTCTTCGAGGCGCTGAGCCTTGTCCGAGAAGTCCCAGAACCATCCAGGGTAGTTCTACATGATCAGAGAAGGAACCAACTCCGTCTTGACGTTCCCCACACACATCGTCAGTAATTTCTCCTGAGTCAGCGACAGGTCAAGGGAGTATATGAGCCCCTTCCACTGGGCGACGAAGTCTACGACTCGCTCGTCGGGCCTTTGCTTGCACCTGAAAAGGTCTGCAATGTTTGTCTTCCGGGTTGTGGAACTGAAATGGTAGACGAATTACCAGAGAAGGTCCTCCCATATAGTAACAGATACAACATGGAGCTGGCTGTACCAGATGAATGTTGGTCCTTCCAGTGTCTGAATGAAGCACCGGGGCTTGGCAGCCTCCTACTGCTCCGGAGTCCCTAACATAGGCCCGCACCTCGAGTTGAAGTGGGCCAAGTGTTTTGGCGGGTCTCTGGTCCCGTTAAAGGGGGAAAAAGTGGGGTTCCCAAATCCCGGTGGAGCCAGCATGTCATCTACCCATGCTGGGTACGGCTTACCATCTGGTAGGATTGCCACCTTCCGAGTTTCCAGGGCCTCCAATCGGGCGTTGAGTACTTCCATCAGATCATCCAGATGTGGATTCCTGTCCTGGCGGGGATCTCTAACCACAATCACGTTTCCAGGCTCTTCGATACGGTAGTCGCACTCAGCGACTCACGGGGCAGCTGGCGGAGCAACTCTCGGAGCGACGGGAGGAAACCGATCAGGGTCCCCCAGGTGGTCTCGCCGCTCAGGAGGGTTCAGCGAAACATATTGCGCCCTCTTGCCATGGGTTCCAGTGTCTCCCCTGTTGGTGAACACGACATGGTCACGGTTTCCTGGGGGGGATCTCAGCAAGGGGTAGATGCTCTTGGCCCTGTTGTCCTGGTCTAGGGTCGTCGTAGTCAAGCCGCCGCTCTGTAATGCATTCAGCCAAGAGATCATCAACCAGCCTCTTTTGCTCAGCTAGCTGTTGGCGCAGTGTGGCATTCTCGGGATCTTCCTCTACCTTCTGCACCGAGGCAGATGTGTCGGCGACTTTGACAGACCCGACAGGCTCTTTACCCTTGCTGATGTTTCGGGTCAGCGCAGTGCCTCCATGGGCACATGAAGACCTAGGAGACTTTTCTATTGGCGAGTATTCCTCCCATATGGGTCTAGTAGCGGCCTGTCCACGGGGGGTGAGTCCCCGTCGAGGGGCTCCACAACGTTTCCCTCATCCGAGAGGTCAGTCATGTTGATTGGCACAGCCCTTGGCGACTTCCCCTCAGGGCCGCCCAGTGGATCGGGCTGTCGACGGATCGCACAGAAGAGGAGAGTAGCGTACTGCCCCCATCCGCGGACGTGCGCGTGGGGGGTGGCCTCCTCAATAACCTTGAGGAGTACTTGAAAACTCTGGAAGCATTGTTGCTGGAGGGCCTCGTAGTGGTCTAGCGACTCGGGGTGCCGGACCGCGGGGAGTGCTGCTAGGTCAACCCGGCGGCACTACTCACCGATCTCCGTGAGATACACTTGGATCCCGGGATAAGACACTAGCTGATGGCGAAGGCGGGAGTGAGTCACCCGAAGAATCTGGCGGAAGCACTCAAACTCTCCCGGGGTGAGTGACTCAGGAAAATCAAAATCCGATTCTGCGACCGACCAAAACTTCTCGGGGAAGTGGCCCGCTGCAAGAATGGTCCATAAGCTCCACGGATCCGGTTCGGGGTCCAGAACATGCCGCCCCTGCTCGTCCACCGATGAAAGATGGGGAATTGGCAATGGCGCCGAGGTAGGTCGTCGGGGCGGTGGGCTTGCCGGCGGGGAATACGGCGAACAGGCCGATTGGCCGCCGATCCCTGGGTCATCCTCCAGGGGTTTTAGTGACCTGGCTGCCACGTCGCGATAGGATGGGCCGGCGACTGGGCCTCCTGTCACAGCGTCGGTGCTCGCCGAGGGTGTATCGCCTCGCGATTCTTCTGTCGGTCCCCAGAAAAGATCCTCACCCTCCCTAACAGGGGGCGGGAGGTGCTTCCGAGGAGGCCAGTGGCAACTGCGGGCTTGATCCTCAGTGGTACGCCAAGTCCTCATCCTCCTAGATATACCTTTGATGGCAGGAGAGAATCATACGGATATCGCATTTGGGGAGTACGAGACTGACGCGCCGTGTCCCCATCCCATCCCTCAACTCGAAGGGTTGGGGGGGACTTTCCATCATCGAGTTGTACTCCGCCTCGGAATCTGAGAAACGGACTGGTCTAATTTCCATCCGGACTCCCCTGAAATTCCTCCTACGACGATGACGCCCGGCCTTCCTACACCTGGGTAGCTCCCCATGGTAAGGATGATTTCCGTCAGGGGGTCCCCCGACCACAGTAGAGCTGGGGTGGAGGGGACTGAAGGCCGGGGTGCGAGAAGCACAGGGACAGATGTCGAAAGGGACATGGGGAGGACCTCCATGTGAGTGAGCGACTGGATACACAATGATTCCATAATCGCGGCCGGTATTAGGGGGAGTGACCTCATAACCCATGTAGTGGGCACCGAAAAGATTCATACCCAGAGCATAGCTGTTGCAAAGAAGCTTTCGACTTTCCAGATCGGTGGCACGGAATGAGCCTTCATGGTGAGCGACACTACCGCGGGTTGGTCCGTAGTGGCCATTGCCAGTGTCCGCGACCCGGAGATTCAACCCAACTTTCCTACAGGGCGGTCGGGGTTTCGATCCCAGTCGGGCACGTGGCTGCCCCTGCTCAACGTGTGCGGGGATCTGGTAACAAGAGTCAATAGTGGCTCGGGCCACAGTGGTTGCTGATGTTGATGCCCCAGGATGGGCATTCTCTCCCGTTCACTCCTGACGCTGGCATCGAGTCAGATGGGCCAGAACCGGCGGTGCGGGCATGGAGATTTCCTGATCCTCGGCTCGGGGATTCGGGTGGTGGCGTCGACGCAGCCTGGTGGGGGTTCTTGCCGTTAACCCCTGGGACGGATCGCCGATCGGGTGGACCCGGACATCCCCCACCTCATTGGCGTAGGGGAGGGATGTGTCAAGGCGCTCCAGGGATAGGCTCCCGAAGCAGTTGAACGTCGGTGTGGGGAGCAACGGTTCTCTGCGCGGCCCTCGAGGGCAGCGATGGTGGTGAGGTGCAGCCGCCTCTAGATCCAAACAGGCCGTGCCCCTGGCGGGGATGATACCTTCCTCGTCATACCTACGAACCAGGTCATTTATCACCCTCCTCTGGATGATTTCTGATGGGGAGAGGGGGTGAAAGCACCCGGATACTACGGAGGTCGAAGTCGGAGCGACCGTGGAATAGGTGGGACCGCGCGGGGTAGCCGCGTCGGTACTGCCCCTACCCCTGCGCCAGTGGGCAGGTGGCGATCGAGCTCCGAATGCAGTGATCAGATTCCTGGAAGCAGGGAGATGAACCCATTAGCATCAACAGGAAAGTAGATCAACAACCAAGGCACATCGGCATTCCGTCTTCCATGGTCGGCAAGTGGGATCCACGCTGACGACGTCACAGAACGGAGTGGTCAACGTCCGGATGGTCTCAACCCATGGCAGGTTCACGTCCCGGTGAGGGTTACCCGGACCTGGTGACATGCTAATCTTCTGCCGCCCCGACGACTACCATTCCCCGTATTGAGGATAAGAGCATCACGTCGGGTTCACCATTTTTGTTCGACGCCTCGACCGCTACAATTCCCCGTATTGAGGAGAAGAGCTTCAAGTCGGGTTCACCATTTTTTTCGACGCCCCGACGACTACCATTCCCCGTATTGAGGAGAAGATCTTCACGTTGGGTTCACCATTTTTGTTTCCGATGCTTTTTCCGGGGCGCGCACATCTGTCTTTGGGGAGGACGCGCTGCTTGTTGACCTGCATTCCCGCTTTCCAAAGGCGAGTGGCATCCATTCCTTGTTCAGGGACGTCTGCTCCTTGATCGAAACCGGGATGATGGGATGTCGGTTCTTCCTTCTATGGATTCCTCCTCGGAGCTCATCACCTAGTCCGGGTCTCCCTCATAGATTTAATATGGGTTCGTGAAGCTCATTCCGAGTTCCATATCAACATGGACGCCAGTTAATTACACTGCTTCCGTCAAGATGCTCCAAGGGGTCTTGTCAGGGCATCAACCTTTGGTGAGGAGAATGGTCACGTTGGGGCGTCGTTGGCATGTCTGTCTTTGGTCCCTCATCATAGGGCTTCTCGAGGGTGCGGAAGCCCGAGGCATCCCACATCAAATGGGGTGAATGTGCACCATCTGAGGTTTTCCTCAGCTTCCCATGTTTAACACGGGGTATGTCGCGAGTTTAACGTCTTGTGAAGACAGATCAGGTTGAAGGACCCCTAGGGGGAACACCGATGTTGGGGCCAGCACGTGGGCGGCTTCCCATATATCATGGAGTCGGATGGGGTGGCATGATCTCACCGGGATGTGGCGGCCCGGGTAAGGATCAGGATGGATGGTGGAGTGAGACATGGGGATTACGTTCTGATACGGCCCAAGAGGGGGAACACAGTTTAACGTCATGTGGGACGAGATACAGTTTAACGTCATGCGGGACGCGATGCAGTTTAACGTCATGCGGGACGCGATCCAGTTTAATGTCATGCAGGACGGGAAACAGTTTAACGTCATGCGGGACGGGATACAGTTTAACGTCATGCGGGACGAGATACAGTTTAATGTCACGTGGGACGCGATACAGTTTAATGTCATGCAGGACGAGGGGTTTGGGGCTTACGCTCTGAGGCGGCCCATGGTGGTCAGGGAACCAACGTGGAGAGGTTGGGACGACCAGGTGGTGGGCTTGAACCTCGTGGAGGCTTCCTACATACCGTGCATTAGCAGAGATCAAAGTCCACATAGTTCTTTAGGACGGGGCTTACGCTATGGGGCGTCCCATAGAAGGATGTCATGGTTGATGCACACTCTAAGCCCACGTGAGTCATGCTCTGTGTGGGAAATAAGAGGCAGCAGAGACTAGATGATCACGTCGCGAAGGGTGCATCCATGAGAAGCGGAATGGAGCTTATGCGTTGAGTGACCCAAAGAAGAAACAGGGGCTTACGCGTGGTTAGCAGCCCTTGGTGCCGGGGCTTACTCCAGGGTGGAGGCCCATGGTACGACAATGTGTAGTGGGAAAAGGACTCCACTGGCCTTGGCAGGGGGGGGAAGTACAGAGATGCACGGGTGCAGTCATCCGTAAGAAAAGGATAGGGGCTTACGCTATGAGGGGACCCTTCCCCCACGGACAAATGCCACTCCGACAAGGAGGATCTCATTCCATGTGAGGAAGATTCCATTACTATGGAGATGAGAGGCGTAAAAAATTTCTGAGCTGGGGGGACCCTGCGTGCGAAGCACGGGGTTGGACCACAGTTTAACGTCATGTGTTAAAGATGAGGTGATTAGGAGTTTAACATCCTTCAGCTTGGACGAGGTGGGTTTGCTCCACACCCCTAGGGATTACATTCCCAACGCCCTCTACCTCTTGTAGGAGGGAAGGCATCGGCAAGGCCATAGTGAAGGGGGGCCGCAGGGAAAACCACCGGGGGGTCCACGTTAGCGTGGCTATGCGAAGAAGAAATAGCTGTTAGTGTGCCTATGCGGAGAAGCATAAGGCAAAGCAACGCAACAGGAAAACGACCGAAGGGACTTTGAGGTTACTTTTCACGAGCCTGGAATGCCGTATGGGAAAACAACACATGGTGCGCATGCCCAGCATGGGAGACATCAGGTGCCGGTGCAGGGGGCAGCCAAGGGGCGTCAAGGTGAGGGGTCCTGGGCTTTGCGAGCAAAAGGGAAGGTTTGCGTGCAAAAAACTGGGATGACGCGCAATTGGAACATGGGAATTGCATGCGGAGAGGGAACTACGCGTAGGTTTTTGTGCGCACAACATGGTATTGCGCGCACGAGACACAGATTGCACGCAAATCTGGAACCCGGGTGAGGGGGAAAATTCACTAAAGCCAGTGGAGTTGCGCGCAAAGGCGAACTCCGGGGCAAGGTTGCGCGAAATGAGGGATTACCTAGAAGTCAGCTTGCACACGGGGGTAGCCGAATTGAGCGAATGATAGTTGCATCAGATTCCTCAACCCCCAAACCATTCGGGGTCACCTTCTATTTATAGGCGACCTCCAACGTGGAATCTAGGCAGGGCGTGAAATTATTGCGTGACAGGGGCAGCGGCGCTAAATTATCAACCACGTGGGACGCGGGTGCAAAATTATTTCGTGATGGCGCCGAGACTTTTCGCGCAACCCGGGTTGCCTTTCACGCGGGACATTTTTTCCGCGCACTTCACCCATTTTTTTGTGCACCACTTCTCGGGCCTCCGTATCGGGCCTCTGATTACGAATATGACTTCGCTTCGTCATTTCGAAACTTCCTCTGAGAGTTACAGACTTTTTTTCGGCATCAACATATAGGTCGTGTACTCCAGAAGTACACGTCGTGTACTTTCTTTTTTTCGTTAAACGGATCGGGTTCTCATATAATCCTTTTTTCCATCTTCGTCTTCACCTATTTCCGTCTAGAGCATCCGAGGAGGCCGAATCTTCTTCGAGTCATCGATCCTTCACCACTTATCCTAATCAAACACCTTCTATTGAAAAATAATTGCAGTGGTGAGTTCTTGGTTCTTCTTTGGCCACGTTTCTTGATTCTTTCTCTTATGAGTGTTATCGTAGGTTGAAAGTTTTAGACGTTTTTTAGATCAACTACGTTATAGGCCGATTCATATGCCAAGGTTCAAGTATATAGATATCCTAGGATTGAGGTAGGTGGCTTGTTTCCTTACGTTGAATGTCTTTGAGTTTTTGTGCAAAAGTGTCGGATTCCAATGTTTCAGGTGTCCCTAGTTAGAGATTTTTGTCCTATTGATTAATTTCCTTAGATTACTTGTTAGTTTAAGGTTAATTGAAAATAACATATGATTGTTTTCTTGTTTGAGTATCACCCCATGGGCGTTATCCATGTTTGTCTATTTATCTCCATTTGTAACAGTTTTACTGCAAGTCAAACCCTATTGCAATTGCTAGTTTGGTTGTTATAATTGATTTCACGAGTTGTCTTCGGGTTTTAATGTTTTTGATGCATTGTAGATTTTATCCAAGTAGTTACTAAACTTACTTAGGGATGATGACAGTCGATTACGCACGACTGGACTGCTCAGGGTTGTGAGAACCTGGTGCGGGAGACCAAAGCGGGAATAGACAGTTTAGTGCTTCCCTAGGGGTTCTGTTGGAATTAGTTTCGTATGAAGGACCGATAGGAATTGAACTTTGTGATTCCTAATAGTTTCCTTAGTTTAAGCATTTATCGAGACCACATGAGTAATTAGACCTAAGATATTCCTCATAGAGTCTATATCTATCGTTTCAAGACCATGGGGGAATCGACATGAGTGCTTCCAAGAGGGTCTATGCCTTTGAATGTTTACTAGAGTATAGGGGTCTGCTAGTCTGAGCCACCTAGAGAGTTAGTGTGAATGTGGATTGTTTGGTAGGTCTAGATGAGTCCACCAAGCCAAAGCACAAGCTTGGATATATTGGCCTGCTTTTGTGTTTTGGTAATCCTTTTGATGCCTGTTGTGTTACCTGTTTACCTTGGAATATAGAGCTTTCCTAGATTCCTTGCTTTTTAATTAAATGATTAAATAAATTCTTAAATGAATGTGAATGGTAATTGCTAGGATTTTTTACTTTTGTACTCCTAGTTCATTACTATATTTACTTTCATTACATCTGCTGTATTACTCACTGACAGTTGGGCATAGATCTTGTGGTGGTTGCCTACAGGGATTAGTCTCACACCCTGTTTGGGTCCTCATTTTCGGCGCAAAGAGGTTATATGGTTGCAGGTGTGGATAGAGACTATGTCCCTTCTACTTTAGGTACATTATTGCTGGTTGGAGATGGAGAGCATGTGACAGAGCTTAGGCTTGCGTTTCTGCGAGAGTTGCTGTTTATTTTTCATACTTTATTTCTTAGTTGTATTTCATCACATTGTTTTGTTTTCTATTTTCCTTAGATACTTGTACCTGTTTCATCATTATCATCATTACTATATATTCACTTTTCTACTATTTAGTTTCAGTTGTTGTATTCTATTTACTGCTTCTGTTGTTGGCTGTTATTTCCATTCCCTTGTATAATTCACCAAATGCAGGAATAGTTTCCCCAATGACTCACCAAGGCCCTTACTGCTAGTCAGAAGCCTCTGGAGTTTGGCGAAATGCGCTTGAGGTCATGTGATGAATCGGGTACGGGGCACCAGTTGAGTGGCTCCGAATTCGGGTCATTACAATGTAGTATCAAAGAAGTTTCTTTTCCTTCTATTGACTTACTGTTTAGCAACATTGGACCGGGGTAGGATGGAATAGGTACATGGTTAATAGCTGTGACCGGGAGTTCTAGAACCCGTGTACAGATAAAAATATAGGTTAACTCGATTATTTCAGTTTTCATGTTTTGAAAATGTTACAGTTTAATTGATTTCACCATTGGGTGGTGCACTTGTTGTGTGTTGTTACTCTTTATATGATTGTGGTTTTATTTTGTTGCAACCCGATGAGATGAGGGTATCCTATATCATGCATCATATAGGAACTTGTTAAAAAATCACATGTCATGAATTTTTCCATGCCATCTAAATTGCATTAGATGTTTCATGCTGTTGTGATATAATTTGTGATAGACTATGCATGATGTTGTGATAGCTGATGTGATAGAATACCCTCTATGTTGATAGGGTATCATTTGTTTATAGCTTCTTTATCATGGACGCCCAACATTGGTCATAGAGGTGTTATGGGACCTCGAGGATAGAAATTTGGTGGATTGTGAGTTTGTTATACTCTTTTATTGTTATATGCATTGTTATCATGACATGTTTTGATTCGCAGGTCATATGGGCCCTCAAGGATCGCAATTTAGCACCTTAACTCTTGTTTTCTGTGTTTTCTGGGCTTCAGAGCAGTTTCTGAGCTACTGCCCAAAAAAACCCATAATACACGGCGTGTGTTTTTTAAGACACGTCGTGTAGTTTTTAAACCGTGTCACTGGCTGTGTGAGCCGAAACATGGGGTTCTAAAAAAATCTTGTTGGAACACGACGTGTATGAATTTAGCACACTGTGTAGTATGAAATAGGTACCCCGACCGTGTCACGAACAACACGAGTCTTGTTATCTTTTCACATACACACCGTGTCTGAATTTTTCACACTGTGTAGTTTGATCTAGGTACCCGGCTGTGTCACAAACAACACGAGTCGGTGTTATCCTTTCTCTTACATGTCATGTTTTGCTGAAACACGTAGTGTAGTGTTTGCCATGTAGCCATCCGTGTAGCTCACCAAACGGTCTATTAGGACTTCTTAGTAAATGTCTTGTCTTTCTGGAACATGCTGTGTAGTGTGACATGGGCACACAGGTTGTGCCACTAACAACACGGGCCTGGTGAAGCTTGTTAAGTACACTCCGTGTATACTTGAAGACACCATTTATTTTTTTCTTAGGAGAGGCATGTGGCTTAACCGTTTATAAGGAATCGGGCAGGGAAAGAGGACTCGGGTACACGTCGGGTGTTGGGACAACACATCGTTTGTTTGGGGTGTGACACAACCAGTTCAGGTAAGAGTACATGCCCATGTAAATGACTTAAGGAAACACACTGTGTAGTCTTTATACACGCCGTAGAGTCATGTTTCATTAATTATTTCTTTCCCCTGTTCCCTTTACGCTCCTAGTTTTCAGATCTTGGTAATGTGATCTAAAGTGTGCTTGACCTTGCAGAGTCATGGCACCGCGACATCCTCCCATTGAATGTCAGGAATGAGGCAGTGACTGTATGCCGGATACATCAGATGAGGGACAACAAGTAGTTCCGTCGATCATTCCGTACATGGAACCTGCATTGATTCCAGACCCTGGTGTTGATGCTTAGATCAGAGAGGGTTTCATGAGATTCATTCAGACCTTCCAGGGAGCTTAGCATCCTACCCCGTCTATGGAAGATCTGACATGGGATTTTCTACAGTAGCATCCTCCCACGTTCACAGGGGATGGAGGAACACAGGCTACGGAGTCATGGCTAGAAGCCATGCTATACATCTTCAAGCTTATGAAGACACCTCTGGAGAGGAGGGTGAAGCTCATGACATATATAATGCGAGATTCTGCCAAGAGATGGTGGGATGTGGTTTCTCAGGCAGGGTGCCAACATGCTATGGATTGGGATGAGTTTTAGTGTATGTTCTATAACAACTTCTACCTGGTGATACTGAGGGATGATAGAGCTAGAGAGTTCATGACCCTGCAGGAGGGTACTCTCACAGTTATGGAGTATTCCTCTCGCTTCACATAGTTACAACGTTTCACTCCCGTTCTGTGGAATGACGAGATATTTTTAATAAGGAAGTTTGAGGATGGCCTCAGACCAGACATCAGGTCATAGGTTAATGTCTTTCAGTTGACTTTTATTAATATAATAGTCAACCAAGAAATTGTCACGGAAATAAATCCGAGGGATACTGGAGCTTTGAACTATGGAGGTTCAGCATCAAGGGATGATTCATTTAAGATAGACAGCATGAAGCGCCACCGAGAGTCTACTCGAGGTGACTCAAGGAAGAAAGGTATTCCATATGGTAGACGAGATCATCCTTACGACAACCAAGTGGTGTGCTATCAGTGTGTAATAAGTGTCCATAAGGTGCCTCAGTGCCCAAATGACCCAGTGGAGTGCCTATCTTGCTGCAAGATGGGTCTTCTACAACGTTTCTGCAAGTTTCTCTTTCTAGCAGTTAGTGAAGGAGTATCAGTTTAGACTCCACATACAGGAGCAGTATTACCAGTTTCGCAATAGACTGGGGGATGGAGTTATTTAGGTCATTCATGCTAGGGTAGAGTCCGTGGACATAGTGGTCAGGCTCAGAAGGGTCAAATCAGGGATCTCAGGCTGCTACACAGGGCTGCGAGGCAGGCCAAACTTTTGTGATCGAGCAGATTCTTCAGGAGAAGGATCCTGGACCTTCTACAGTTCGAGGTACGATTTTAGAAGCCTTAGTTTTATCCTCTGCACTTTTCTATACAGGATCTTCTCATAGAATTATTTATGTACATACTGTGTAAAGACTTATACTTACACTTTATACATAAGATGATATGATGATGCTAGAAACTCCCTTGGGAATTAGAACTACTAGCATGCGATAGTGCTTAGAATTACCCCTTGAGGTTGGTGGGTGTCGTTTTTCGTGGAATATAAATGTTTTGGAGATGATAGGCTATGAAACCATTCTCAGTATGCACTGTTTTGTTCCCATCCAGGCCTTTTTCGATTACTATCGTCATAAGGTGAGTTTCACATCACTGGAGGGCAGATCTTTTCTTCGCAAGGGCGAATGGAATGTCCAGGTGAGCAGATCTGGACCAGATCATCATGGGTTGGGCAGTGTTACGACCTCGATTTCTAGCTTATATCTAGATGACCAGGGGACTTCACAGTTATACCTTCCTCTAGTGGTGAATCATTTCAGGGATGTATTTCCAGAGGACTTTTTAGGTTTGCCTCCAGAGCAAGAGGTAAACTTATCTATTGAGCTTGTTCTAGGAGAAACACTGGTATCCATACCTCCTTATAGGATGGATACACCTGAGATACAAGATCTCAAGACATGGTAGGAGGAGTTGCAGGCAAATGGTTTTATGCGACCCAGTACTTCTCCTTGGGGTTCACCCGTTCTGTTTGCAAAGAAGGTGGATGGTAATTTGTAGCTTTGTGGGGATTGTTGGAAGCTAAACAAGTTGATGGTAAAGAATTGATACCCATTTCCACGGATAGATGATCTCTTTGATCAACTTCAAGGATCTAGAGTTTTCTCGAAGATCGAATTGAGATCTGACTATCATCAGTTGCGTGTCAGACCATCTGATATACCTCTTACAGCCTTCCGGAGCAGGTATGGTCTGTACAAGTATTTGGTTATGTCATTCGGTCTCACGAACGCACCTGCAGTTTTCATGGTGGTGATGAAAAAAGTTTTCCATCCATAATTGGACTCTTTCGTGGTGGTTTTCGTGGATGATATCTTGGTGTACTGTCACACTCGACACGACCATGCTACCCATCTTCAGATCATTTTGAGTAGACTGAGAGAGAATCAGTTATATGTTATGATCTCAAATTGACACTTTTGGATGGACGAGATTCACTTCCTGGGTCATGTCATCTCAGAGACAAGAATGTCAATAGACCCAGAGAAGGTGATAGTAGTAGTTTCTTGGTACCAACTGAATAATATATTTGAGGTATTTTGTTTCTTATGGCTGGATGGTTACAACATGCGGTTTATACAGGACTTCTCATGCTTAGTAGTGCCATTGACGGTCTTGACTAAGAAGGGGTGAAGTATTTTTTGTCAGAAGCATTCGATTCAGCCTTTAAGAAGGTGAAGGTGAGATTGAATTCAGCACCGTTCTAGTTTTCCCGTAGACGGGAAAGAGTTATACAGTTTTTTGTGATGCATCTGGAATCGGGCTTGGACTAGTGCTTATGCAGAAGTATAATGTTGTTGCATATGTATCTCTTCAGTTGAGGCCACATGAGAGGAACTATCCTATGCACGACCTGGAGTTGGATGCAGTTGTTCATGATTTACGTTGTTGGAGACCTTATCTTTTGGGAGAGCATTTTGTGGCATATACTGAGCAAAGAGCCTCAAGTATATCTTCACGCAGTGTGACTTGAATCTGAGGCAGTGGATCTTGTTTTATTACCCACAGTCTTTCGATTTCAAGCTTGCTTATATGCCTGGGAAAAGCAACGCTGTGGCAGACACACTGAGCAGGAGGACACAGATACAGGCAGTTCAGGAGGCTAGCAGCGAGTGGAAGCTTATGGATCTGCTCTACGAAATGCATTTGGAGGTGCACGATAGACAGGGTCAAACATTTCATTCTTCTGTAGTTGTTACCTCTACCCTTCTTGACCGAGTTCGAATGAGGAAGCTATCAGATTCTGAAGTCCCAGTCCTATGGGAAAGCGTGTCAGGAGAGGACCCTCTTCTCAGATGGACTGTAGGAAAGGGTGATATCTTGTGTTTCCAAGGATGCGTATGGGTGCCAGAAGATATAAGCTAAGATCTGATGAGAGACTTTCACTCCTCAGTTTGGGCAGTTCATCCTTGTGTCACCAAGATGTATCATGATCTACATCACCAGTATTGGTATCCAGGTATGAATATAGATGTTGCTGGTTTTGTTATGAGGTGTTCCACCAGTCAGTAGGTGAAGGCAGAGCACCAGCAACCAGTAGGGATTTTACAGCAGCTACCCATTCCCGAGTGGAAGTGGAATGATGCCACAATGGACTTCGTGATAGGTTTACTGAGATCTCCTCGAGGGAATGACATGGTATGGGTTGTCATTGACAGTCTCACGAAGGTTCCTCGGTTATTGTCGATTAAGGAGACCTTTGGGGTTGATGAGATTGGATGGATGAACATCCGTGAGATTGTACACTTTCATGGGTTTCCATGTTCTATCATTTCAGATAGGGACGCCCGCGTTACCTTGCATTTCTATGAAGGGCTATAGAAGACTTTGGATACATAGGTACTTCTTAGTACAACTTACCATCCCCAGATAGATGTCCATTAAGAGTGCATGATTCAGGTGCTAGAGGACATGCTACAAGAATGCGTCCTTCATTTTGGAGGTTCTCGGGATAGACATATACCTCTAGTGGAGTTTTACTATAATAATAGTTTTCAAGAAACAATTCAAATGGAACCTTACAAGGATTTGTACGGTACGTCGTGCCGATCACCCTTGTGTTGGATGGAGGCAGGAGAGGAAGTTATGCAGGTACCTCGTCTTGTTTAGGAGACCACAGAACATGTGGAGTTGATTCGGAAAAAAATGGATACTACACAGGCTCGCCAGAAATCTTATTCTGATCAGCGGAGAAGACCTTTGGAGTTCAAAGTCGGAGATCAGGTTTTCCTATGTGTTGCCCCGAGGATGGGATACAAGAGGATCAGGAAACATGGTAAGATTTCCCTTAGATACATCGAGCCGTTTGAGGTTCTGGAGAGAGTCGGGCTGGTTGCTTATAGGTCGCAGTTACCTTAGAGGTACCAAGCTATGCACGACGTCTTCCATGTTTCTCATCTTCGACGCTATTTCTCATACGTATCTCATGTTCTTCCACCAGAGGAGGTTGAGCTAGAGCAGGATGCATCTTTCGAGAAGTATCTTATCAGGATTGTTGATTGTAGTGAAAAGGTACTATGTGGCTAGTCTCTTCCTCTAGTGCGAGTGCTATGGCAGCACGACCGTGTACAAGACGAGACTTTGGAGAGGGAGGCCAATATGTGATCATAGTGGCCAGAGTTGTTCGAGGGTTCTTCTGCACCACCTTGTTAGGGAAATTCGGGGATGGATTTCTTTAAGAGGGAATGTTTTTAAGAACCCAGATCTTCTTTTCAGGTATGTTTTTCCTTTTATGGTAGTTTTTGGGAAAAAGTGGAAAATCTGGAAATTTTCAAAGTACATGCCGTGTACTTTATGAGTACATGCCGTCTAATTTATGAGTACATGTCGTGTACTTAGATTCCACTAGAATTCGTGTGGTGGCCATGTTATGGACACACACATGGCTATATAAGGGTGACTTGGAGGCCGCCTAATGCAGAGTATGGAAAAGGAAAGTACACGCTGTGTACTCTAAATGTACATGACATGTACTATCTTTTTTTCGTTAAACGGACCGGGGTCGCGTCTAATCCTTTTTTCTATCTTCCTCTTCACCTATATCTGTCCAGAGTGTACGGGGAGTCCGAATCTTCATAGAGAATAGATCTATCCCCAGATATCAGAATAGAACACCGTCTGTTTCAATAGAATCAAAGTGGTGAGTTCTTGGTTCTTCTTTGGCTATGTTTCCTGATTATTTCTCTTATGAGAGTTATTGTAGGTTAAACGTTTTTGACTATTTTTCTGATCTACTCCATTCTAGGATGATTCATGGGCCAAGGTTCAATTATATCGATCTCTGAGGATCTAGGAAGGTGGTTTTTTTCCTTACGTTGAATGTCTTTGTGTTTTTGGGGAAAAGTGCTGGATTCCCATGTTTTGGGTATCCCGGGTTTTGGAGTTTGGTCCTATTGTTTAGTTTCCATATATTTCTTTTTAACTTATGTTTAATTGATAATAATATATTCATGTTGGCATGTTTGAGGATCACCCCAGGGGTTTTATCCCTGTTTGGCTGTTTATCACCATTTGGCACAGTTTGCCTGCAAGGAAAACCCTATTCCAATTGCTAGTTTGGTTGTTATAATTGATTGCACGAGTTGCCTTCTATTTTTAATGCTTTTTATGAATTTTGGATTTTATCCAAGTAGTTTATAAACATACTTAGGTCTTATGATAGTCGATTATGCACGAATGGACTCCTCAGGGCTGTGAGAACCTGGTGCAGGAAACCAAAGAGTGAATAGATGGTTTAGTGCTTCCCTAGGGGGTCTTTTGGAATTAGTTTCGTACGCAAGACCTATAGGAATTAGACTTTGAGATTTCTAAGAGTGTCCTTAGTTTAAGCATGTATTGAGACCAGAAGGGGAATGTAATGACCCAAAACCACTAGGTCCATTACTTTTCCAAAACACGGCTCCACCGAGACGATGGCACCGTGACGGTGGCACCGTGGGGGTGGCACCGTGTCCTCACCGAGCATTCTTTTCCAGTTCCTGACTTTTCCACTCCCGCAAAAAAATCTTTTGACATAAATATGATTTAATGCCCTCTTTCAAATCCATTTAATGCCCATATATATTATCTAAAATCCCCCAAGAGTCGGTAAACCCTTAACTTACCAAAATGTGTGGATTTTCCTCGGTGTCACGCCCTTCCCCATACCTTCCAGTTCCACCCCTATTACGCGTTTTCTTATTAATAAAGAAAACGGTTTAACGCATAGCCATTATGACCACCCCTCCATGGATAATTGTTAAATTATAATTAATTCCATCATGTGTAACTACCCAACCGCATGGGGAACCACGATCAGACTTTAAAGATGTTCAAATTTCCATATCCTGTAACAATGAGATCTCATCATTATATTACCCCAGATGTTCTTTCTTCTTCCTCTTGGCTAGTCTCTTTTTCTTCCTTGTGCACTTGGAGTTCCCCTTCTCGAGGAAAGTGGTGCACCTGTTTCGGAGCCTTTCTGCTCATCCTTGGAGTCCCCGATGTTCCTCCCCTGCAAGTTGCGCATCCCAGTTCTTGGCACGTGGAGAAGAACATAGATCCTAGATCAACTAGGTTGGGATTTTCCTTAGTCTCTACTTATTGTGTATCATGAGGGGTGAGTACGCTACTATTTCTGTGAGAATGGATGAAACCAAACCTTAACAAATATAATAAATAGACTGTTAAAGAATAAAGGGGTGTGTTTGACAATTCTGTTGTACTATTTTATAATGTCTATATGTTGTGAAATGTATGGCATATGCTCACTGAAAATCATTATCGTTGGTGGTCTTTCCTTGAGCACTAATGAACCCTTTTATTCTATGATGATTAAATGACTCTAACATGGAAATTGGATAATCGCCTCAACTCGGTTGGTTAAATGGATTCCCAGTGAACATCAATCTTTCTACGGTCACCCTGGTTAACCAACAGAAAGAAGAGTATAATGAATGATGTTCTTGAACCTGGATGATTCTCTACTTTGTTTTGGTAGTAGGTGTGTTTTCCTCCTTGATTCATATGGGGTGAAGTGGATGGGGATGGGATCATCTATTGTGGCACAGTTGTTGGTTGTGAATCTGAATCTGTGTGGGGCTGTATCTCGAGGCATGGTTTGGTTCCAGTACTTTGAGGGATTTCACTAATCCCTTTGATATTGTGACTTCACTAGAGAACTGGGTGTGAATACATAAATTTCATTTTGGTTGTTTCTCTTTCCTTGGATTGTGGTTATGCCGCTTATTTTCCCAGTATTATAGAATTCACCTAAATGGGATCACTTAAACATGAAAGTAAGAATGGGTTAAATGGGGAATTGGTTTTGGGAATGAGTTTTGACTTGGTTGTGAGTGTTGTGTGTTTATTTTATGAACGAATAGTTTTGATGTTGTTTGTGCTTAGAATAGATTTGGAAACCCTAGGATGGGATGAGTTCTTGTTATCTATACATATAATTGTAGTTCTTATGTTTCTTATTTGCGCCCCACCCAAGTTGATCACATAGTGCCGAACACCTTCATTTCATGGGGGAGGGTGTTTTTCCCAACACTCCTATGAGTGGATAGTTGTTAGCTCCTTTTCTGCTCCCTTTCCTAATTAGCCCGTGACTCTTCAGGTAGGCTATGATGGCCTAAGGTCCATTATTGCCCAATATTCTTTGGGCAGGGCAGTTGTGTTGGTTGGCCCAGGTGTGAGCGGGCAGGTTGTTTCCCAAGAGTCTTCTAGATGAGGCCTAGTTGTCTTTGGGTAGGGCAGTAGTTGTTCTGTCCTAGATGTTTGTAGGTTTGGTTACACATGGTTGTTTTGGACTAGGTGTTTTGGGGTGGGATGGTTGTTGTGGCCCAGGTGTTTGTGGGTGGGATGCGTGGTTGTGGCCCAGGTGTGTGCAGGCGGGGTATGGCAGTGGGATTGTGGTGAGAATGGCAGGAGAGGTTTGATGTGTAGGATTTATTCAATTACCTGGGAGAAAGTGATGCGGGGTACCCAAATGTCTAGGTGTTATTACTATATATTACATGACTTTCATTATTTGGGGAGTGTGACTTAGTGAGGCTTGGGGGGATAGTTTTCCTTTCTAGGTTCTTTGGTTATCTCTTTTCTCACAAGGCATTAGAAAGCCTCCCCACTTTTGCATGAGAGTATTTGGTTTTACCTACTGAGTATACTTGTATGCTCACCCTACATATATATAACTACTTTTCAGTTTCCAGGTGGACTTCAGAGATCGTGCAGGGCCGTACTAGCTCGGACGTTGGGATAGTTGTTGTTGCTGTTTTTCTTTCTTTTGGTACTTTTTTGGGGTTTTCTATTACTTTTGTAACATTTACTTTTGGAACATGCATATGAGAATGGATTGATTTGGATTTACCTGTACTTCCACTTTTGGTGTTAATAGGATTTACTATCTTATCTCCCAATACAATTAAATAAAACGGGTATTGCCTTCCATCTCTAGTGTGATTCTATACCTTTGGTGCTAGTCTCTACTCCAGGTCCTATTGAAGGCAGGTCTTGGGGGTCATTATCTCTCCTTCAACTTGAAGAAGGATCGGTATGACAATCTTTTGTCCCTTCTCTCATCTTGGTGAAGGTGGCTTGTGACAGAATGGTATCAGAGCAAGAGGTTGAGAGATATGATGGAGTTCATAGTTAGGAATAGTGAGGATTGCATGGGATGGTAGGGAAGCAGTGTTGGAAAATATTGATGTGTGAAATAGGCTTGGGAGGACCATCTAAGACATGGTATTTTAGGGCCCCCCGTGACCTGATGCGAGGACTCTAGGCCTACCGAATGACCAAGTAAGGCTACACTGATTGCTGGGTAGAGACCCTAGGGAAGGTACACGCATCATAATGACTTTTTTTCTTGTGTTTCAAGGGTATGTAGGGATTAAAAATTAATAAGAAGTCTAAAAAATTTAAGATCAATATTCTACACTACTCGGGCTTAGGCATTCCTTGTTTACCTTGCAGCTATGGAACTTGGGAGATGACCACGAGTAGTGCAGGTGATCGATGCCTAAGTGGTTGACTTGGATGATCGACGGAGGGATGACTGAGAGGAGGAGGATGATCAGTGGCAGAAGACGCTTTATGCCTTTAGTGGCAGACACTCAAGAAGTACTAGGGCAGTATCTCTTACATGGAGATAGAGAGCTGGCTAGAGGAGCTGGTGATAGCTTTCAGCTTAATCCAGGCTCCGACGGAGTACTGTATTCCTCTGGATGTAAGCCATATGCATGGAGCCATGCATTAATGGTAGATTCTTTATCTTGGGGAGAAGTGGGAGGCTGAGGTTACGTGGGATGACTTTGAGAAGAGTTCTGGGTGGAATTCCTCTCTTCCGTGATGAAGGCTGAGAAGAGGAAGGTACTACTCTCCCTCTAGTAGGGGAGTATGTTAGTAAGAGAGTTGAGGATCAAGTTCAAGGATCTCCTTCTCTTTGCTCCTGACCACTTTCCGGATGAGGAGTCTCGGGCGAGACATTTGGAGGAGGCACCTTGACCTTCCCTTCCGTATGCTATTACTCCCTTAAACCTACCGACGTACATGGAAGTCCATAAGAATGATAAAGTGGTGGAGAGGATGCACACAGTGGGAGGTGTACCACGAGAGGGAATCTAGTTGGGATCATCAAAGGGGAAGGATGTCACTAGAAGCCATCCTGCATTAGGACCCTCTAGGTTTCGACCATTAGGAAGCAGGCCATAGCAGTTCCAGTTCAGATCTCCCGACCCTCGCCCTTTTCTTTCGGGCCCAGGGCCAAGATGCTTCATCTGTGGAAGCCAAGGGAACCTTCGGAATCAATTCCCATACAATGTGCAGTACGACGGGGGTGGGTAGGTTCAATTCCCCCCTCAGAAGCAGCAATTTCCAGCTAGGCCCTTTCAACAGCAGCAAGGGTAGTAAGCTCCTGCTCCTCCGAGGGCAGGAATTGCAGGAGGGGGCCGACATCATGGAGCTCATCATGAGACTCGACCAGGGCATTGTCAGGGAGGTGGCCGACAGCCGAGAGGTAGAGGAGATGGGTGTGGGTAGTTTCACGTCGTAGAGTCAGTAGTTTCAGCAGGGCTAGAAGTCGTTCGAGGTACGATCAGCTTGTTTAGTACCCTTGCCTATGCCTTTTTTGATACAGGAGCATCGCACTCCTTTCTTGTGCCTAGTCTGGCCTGTGCTCTAGGTCTAGATGCTGAGAGAATTTCAGTTCCCCTCAGGTTGAGTACACCATTTGGAGTTCAGTCCGACTTGGTTTATGTTTTCCGAGGGTGTATACTGATGGTAGGGCCACATCAGTCAGTCAGGGATATTCTACTATTACAGATACATCCATATGATGGAATCCTAGGCATTGACTGGTTGTTCTCTATATGTGTCGTCCTGGATGCTTCCGAGGAAGGATCGTGTTTTTAGATTTTGGCGGCCGCCATGTAACTTTCATCGGCGAGCAGGGTTTCCAGAAAAGCAGCAGGTGAGAGGAGCACCTCCTTTCATTGTTAGCTGAGATGTCAGTGGATTTGGTGGATGCAGAAATGGTGTATGTTCCAAGGATCGTCAGTGAGTTTATGGACGTATTCCCTGAAGAGGCGGCGACTCTACCGCCTCGATGTGATGTTGATTTTGGGATAGACTTGCAACCTGGTTCCATTCTGATTTCGATGGATCCCTTCCATATGGCACCTTTTGAGTTACGGGAGTTGTAGATTTAGATTGATGATCTGATGAAGAAGGGTTTTGTTCGACCAAGTCTGTTACCATGGTGTGCTCCAGTCTTGTTCGCAAATAAGGAAGATGGTGGTTTGAGGATATGTATAGACTACAGGATACTGAATCAGGTGACGTCCAAGAATTGCTACCCTCTTCCGAGGATAGAAGATCTCTTTGACCAGCTGAGGGAGTAGGTTGGTTCTCTAAGATTGATATGAGGTCTGGATATCACCAGTTGAGTGTGAAGGACAATGACATCTCGAAGACCTCCTTCAGGTGCAGATATGGGCACTTTGAGTTTGTTGTCATGCCGTTTGGCATTATGAATGCTCCAGTTGTGTTCATGGGGCTCATTAATTCCATCTTCCAGGATTACCTGGATCGGTTTGTAGTCGTGTTTATTGACGAAATCCTGATCTACTCATTGTAAGAGGAGGATCACACTGATCACCTGAGAATGGATTTGGAGGTCCTCCGACAGCACCAACTCTATGGGAAGTTGTCCATGTGCAAGTTCTTGACGCGAGAAGTGAACTTACTTGGGCATGTGGTGTAAGAGCAGGGAATAGTGGTGGACCAATCGAAGGTCGAGGCAGCTGTTTCTTTGGCATCACCCAAGAATGTGGAAGAGGTTTGTAGTTTCCTTGGACTGGCTGGTTACTATTAGAGGTTTGTACCCAACATCTCCCGAGTTGCAGCACCTTTGACAGCCTTGAATAAGAAGAACCAGGATTTTTTATGGGATGAGATGTGTGAGGCAGCCTTTAGCTATCTAAATGAGATGTTGTGATGTGCCTCAGTGCTGAGGTTTCCAGAAGAAGGGGTGGTGTATGAGGTGTTCTATGATGCTTCATGACAAGCCCTCGGGTGTGTGCTGATGCAACGACATGGGGTGATCTCTTATGGATCTAGATAGTTATATCCCCATGAGTGTAATTATTCCACCCACGATCAAGAGCTTGAGGCGGTTGTGTTCGCACTAAATTTGGGGTGGCATTACCTCATCAAGGAGTGCTTCGTGGTCTTCACGGATCACAAAATCTGGATTTATATCTTCTCCCAACGGTACCTGAACTTACAGAAACGAAGGTGGATGGAGTTCCATCAGGAATAAAACTTCAATATTTCCTAAACCTCAGTAAAAGGGAATGTGGTGGATGATTCCTTGAACATGAAGTTGCAGAAGTATGTGGTTCAAGAATCAGCATATTCTTGGAAGGCAATGGAGGAGTTGGCTGCCCTGCACCCGGATGCGAGGATGGATGGTGGTAGAGGATTCCTGTATCAGATGAAAGTGTAGTCTTCTCTGTTGCGGTAGGTAGAGGATTCTAAATGGGGAGACTCAGAAAGTGAAGTGATGCGTAACCGGGTTAACCAAGGCGATGCTCCAGAATGGTGGAAGGAGGACGGTCAGAATCAGATGCTTTTCCGAGGGAAGTTGTTTGTTCTGGAGGCAATGCCCGAGAGGGTTCATGGTGAGTTCTAAAAATCACCCCTATCAGTGAACCTGGGATATTACAAGATATATCAGGTTATAAAGAGTTAGTTTTGGTGGCCCGGGGTAAAGCGGGAAGTGGTAGAGTTCATGGATAGGTTCCTAGTGTGTCCGCGGGTAAAGGCAGAACACCATGTTCCAAGCGGTCTGTTGCAACCTTTAAATGACCTCGAGTGGAAGTGGTATGAAATATCAAAGGATTTCATCCCAGGGCTTCCCAAGGTTCAAGGAGGTTGTGATGCTATATGGGTAGTGGTGGATCGGTTGATGAAATCGGTTCACTTTTAGGTGATCAAGGAGTCCGGTGCAGTGGATGACAGAACACAGAGGTACGTGGATGAGGTGGTGCAATTGAATTGAGTTCCAAGGTACATAGTTTCGGATAGGGATGCACGGTTCACCTCACGAGTCTGAAGAGGATTGCAGCATGATTTTGGCACTCATCTACGTCTTTGCAAAACTTTCCACCCCCAGAAATATGGATAGACAGAGTGCACCATTCATACATTGGAGGATATGCTACGAGCATGTATTCTTGACTGTGGTGGATCATGGGAATGAAACTTTCCTCTGCTGGAGTTTTCCTACAATAATATCTATCACTCTATCATTGGAATGGACCTGTTTGAAGCTTTGTACGGAAGGCCATGTCGCTCACCCATGTGCTAGACCGAGGTTGGAGAAGCATGTGTTCTTGGCCCGGAAGTGGTGCAGAGCATGAAGGAGAAGGTTCAGCTTATACGGGAGAGGATGAAGGTGACCTGGGACCGACAAAAATCATATTCCAATAATTGGAGGAGAACCTTGTAGTTCGAGGTCAGGGAACATGTTTTCTTGAAGGTCTCCCCCCAGGGTGGGAAACAGAGGTTCATCAGGGGGATTAAAATTTCTCCCAGTTTCATAGGACCATTCAAAGTAATGTGGTGAGTCAGTGAAGTGGATTATCAGCTAGTGCTACCACCGCCACTACTGAGACTGCATGATGTCATCGATGTGTCTTAGCTCCGACGATATTTACACGATGATTCACACGTCATCGATTGGGGAAAGTTGGATATTGAGGATGATGTGACTTTTGTGGAAAGACCAGTGAGGATCAAGGATCCTGAGGAGAAGGTGCACTATGGTTGGACAATTCCTTTGGTTCGTGTGTTGTGGAGGCTTGGCAGGCTCTAGGAAAGTACCTGGGAATGGGAGACACAGTTTTGCGCCCAGTATCCAGATCTGTTTTGAGTTTTTTTCTGTTTTGTTTGTACTTGTTTTCGATGGAAAGCTTTACCTTATTAACTATGGAACGTGTAGTTTTCCTTATTCTGTAGATGTGGGTAAAGTGTACTGACTATGGGGAAGGGAGGACCTGATCCCTAATCAAGATGCATTAAGATGGATGCGATTAAACCCGTGCGAGTGAGTCAGTTCCACCAAAAGAGGATAGTTTCTTGACATGGAAGAAGAAACTCCCTAACCCATATGACTAGACAGTTTGACCTTCGAATGTTTCCTGGTTACTTGAGGGAAAGGTGTTCCTAGACATCAATGAGGTTTACTCCTGAGAGGTATCTTTCGAGGTGTTTGTTCGGAACCCCTCTTTCTTCGAGTCTAGTTTTGATTCTCAAGGGGAAGAATAGTTTGAGAGGTATCTGATGTAATGACCCAGACCCACTGGTTCCATTACTTTTCCAAAACATGGCTCCACCGAGACGGTGGCACCGGTCATGGGGGCGCCTTTCATGGTGGCACTGTGACGGTCGTACACCGATCACGGTGGTACCATGAAGGTGGCACCGTAAGGGTGAAACTGGGAGGGTGGCACCGTGAGGGTGACACTGTGACGGAGGCACTGTGAGGGTGGCACTGTTTCCTCACCAAGCGTTCTTTTCCAGTTCCTGACTTTTCCGCTCCTGCAACATATCTTTTGACATGAAGATGATTTAATGCACCTTTCAAAGCCATTTAAAGCCCATAAATAATATATAAAATCCCCCAAGATTCCGAAAACCCTTAACTTACCAAAACATGTGGTTTTTCCTCAGTGTCACGCCCTTCCCTGTACCTTCCTGTTCTGCCCCTATTACGCGTTTTTTTATTAATAAAGAAAATTGTTTAATGCATAGCCATTAAGACCACCCCTCTATAGAGAATTGTTAAATCACAATTAATTCCATCTTGCGTAACTGCCCAACCACGTGGGGAACCTCGATTCGAATTTAAAGCTGTTCAAATTTCTATATCATGTAACAACGAGATCTCATCTTTATATCATGCTAGAAATTCTTTCTTCTTCCTCTTGGCTAGTCTAATTTTTTTCCTTGTGCACTTGGAGTTCCCCTTCCTGAGGAAAGTGGTGCACCTGTTCCGGATCCTTTATGATCATCCTTAGAGTCCCTGATGTTCCTCCCCTGTAGGTCGCACATCCCCATCTCTTGGCTCGTGGAGAAGATCTTCGATCCTTGATCAACTAGGTAGAGATATTACCACGTCTCTCCTTATTTTGTATCATGCGGGGTGGGAACGCTACTGTTTCTGTGGGAATGGATGAAACCAAACCTTAACAAAGATAATAAAAAGATTGTTAAAGAATGATGGGGTGTATTTTAAAATTCTAATGTAATATTTTATAATTGCTATATGTTGTGAACTGTATGGGATTATGCTCACTGAAAATCATGGCTGTTGGTGGTCATTCCATGCGCACTAATGAACCCCTATCTTTTGTGATGATTAAATGTCTGTAACATGGAATTTGGTTAATCACTTAAACTCCATTGGTTAAATGGATTCCCAATGAACATAAATCCTTGTGTGTTCACCCCGGTAAACCAAAAGAAAGAAGAACCTAATGAATGATGTGCTTGAACCTGGAAGTTTCCCTACTCTGTTTTTGTATTAGGTGTGTTGTTGTCCTTGATGTGTATGGGGTAAAGTGGATGGGGATGGGATCCTCTATTGTGGAACAGTTGTTGGTTGTGAATATGAAGCTATGTGGGGACGTATATCAAGGCTTGATTTGGATCCGGTACTTTGAGGGATCTCACTAATCTCTTTTTTGTTGTGACTTCACCAGAGAACAGGGTTTGAATGCTTAAATATCTGTTTGGTTGTTTCTCTTTCTCTGGAATATGGTTATGCTAGTTAGTTGCCCAATAGTGAAGAATTCACCTAAATGGGATCACTTGAACATAAAAGTAAGAATGGGTTGAATGGGGCATTGGTTTCGGGAAAGAGTTGTGACTAGGACGTGAGTGCTGTGATTTTCTTTTATGGATGAATTGTAAAGAAGGTGTTTGTGCTTAGGTTGGATTTGGAAACCCTAGGTTCGGATGAGTGATTGTTTCATATAAATATAATTTTAGTTCTTATGTATCTTATTCTTCCCCCCAAGTTGGGGACTTAGTTCCGAACACCCCCATTTCATGGGGGAGGGTATTTTTTCCAACACTTATACGAGTGGCTTCTTATTAGCTCCTTTTCGGCTCCCTTTCCCGATTATACCAATACTCTTCAGGCAGGTTGTGATGGCCTGAGGTCCATTATAGCCCAAGATTCTTCTGGAAGGGTAGTTGTGGTGGTTGGCATAGGTGTGTGCAGGTAGGTTGTTTCCCAAGAGTCTTTGGGATGAGAACTAGGTGTCTTCGAGGATTACAGTAGTTGTTCTGGACCAGGTGTTTGCGGGCATGGTTATGCAAGGTGGTTGTGGCATAGGTGTTTGCGGGCTGGATGGTGGTTGTGGCCCAGGTGTTTGCAGGTGGGATGCGTGGATGTGGCCCATGTGTGTGTGGGTGGGGTGTGGCAGTGGGAATGTGGTGAGAATGGAGGGAGAGTTTCGATGCATAGGATGTATTCAATAACCAGTGATAAAGTGGCGCAGGGTACCCAAATGTCGATGTTCTATTACTATATATTACTTGACTTGTGTTATTTGGGGAGTGTGCATTGGTGTGGAATGTGTGGAAAGTTTTCATTGATATGTTCTTTGGTTATCTCTTTTCTCACAAGGAATTATAATGCCTCCCCACTTGTACACGATAGTCTTTGGTTTTCCCTACTTGGTATACTTGTATGCTCACCCTACGTATATAAAACTGCTTTTAGGTTTCAAGGAGGACATCAAGGATCATGTAGGGTTATACTAGCTCGAACGTTGGGATAGTTGTTGTTGCTGCTTTTCTTTCTTTTGGTACTTCTTTTTGGGGTTTTCTTTTACTTGTGTAACATTTACTTTTGGAAAATGCATATGAAAATGGATTGTTTTGGCTTTACCTGTACTTCCACTTTTGGTGTTGCTGGGATTTAGTATCATATCTCCCTTTCCTATTAAATAAAAGGGTAATTCCTTATATCTTGTGTGTGATTCTATACTATTGGTTCTAGTCGCCACTCTGAGACCTTTTGAAGGAGGGTTTTGGGGGTCATTATCTCTCCTTAAACATGAAGAAGGAAGGGTTTGGAAATCTAATGTCCATTCTCTCATCTTGGTGAAGGTGGGTCGTGATAAGGAATTGGACGTAAGAGCTTCCTTAGAGAGTCTGTAGATATCATTTCAAGACCATATGGCAATCAACGTGAGTGATTCCTAGAGTGTCTGTGACTTGGTTTGTTTACTTGACTATAGGGGTCTGCTAGTCTGATCCACCCAGAGAGTCAGTGTGAATGTGGATTTTGTGGTTGGTTTAGATGAGTCTACCAAGACAAAGCACAAGCTTTGATCTATTGGTCGGCATGTTTGTTTAGGTAGTCTTTTGATTCCTGCTGTGTTAGCTATTTACTTTGGAATAGAGGGATTTGAAAGATTTATTGGTTTTTTAATTAAATGACTAAATAAATTGTTAAATGAATGTGAATGGTAATTGGTAGGATTTTTTAATTGTGTACTCATAGTTGATTACTAAAATTACTTTCAATACTTCTGCTATATTACTCATTGACAGTAGGGCACAAATCTTGGGGTGGTTGCCTACTGGGATTAGTCTCACACCATGTTTGGGTCCTGCTTTTCGGCCCAAATAGGTTATATGGTTACAGGTGTGGATAGGGACTATGGCCCTTCTAGTTCATGTACTTGATTACTAGTTGGGGCTAGAGAGCATAGGACCGAGCTTAGGGTTGCGATGATACTGGAGTTGCTGTTTATTTTTCATACATTGTTTCCCAGTTGTATTTTAGCACGTTGTTGCGTTTGTTGTTTTCCTTAGATACTTGTACCTGCTGCATCATTATCATCATTACTATATATTCATTGTCCCGCTGTATAGTTTCAGTTATTTTATGTTGTTTACTGCTTCCACTGTTGACTGTTATTTCCTTTCCCTTGAATACTTTACCAAATGAGGGCATAGTTTCCCCAATGACTCACCATGGCCCTTGCTGCTAGTCAGCAGCCTCTGGTGTTTGGGGAAATGTTCCTGAGGTCATGTGATGAACCGGGTATGGGGCACCAGTTGAGTGGCTCTAGATTCAGGTTGTTATAAAAAAATCAAACTCAATTTATCCTAAATTTTTTAGGGCCCTTCTATGGTGAGGTGGTTTATAAAATAAATATCATCTATATCCCTTTGGATATTGACATTATCAAGTATTCTTGAAACACATATGGTACTGATATTCACCTGGATAACTTCTTCGTAGTCTATATTTTTGAAAAAAATGGTTTTATGATTTTTTTGGAGTAGTTTATACTTGGTAATCCATATCTTTGAAAACATCAGTCACAAACTCATGTGGGGTCCATAGGGCCACAATAAAAGCTTCTCTTATTTCTTTTGGAATATCAATTTATTCAGTAATTGAGAGTTTAGTTAGGTATGTCTCCACTATTTTAGAACATTTCATTTTTTGTGCTAGAGTATTTTGATTCCTAATGTGAGGTTACTTCATATCATGGGGATTTGGATCTGAGGTGTTTTATTTTCGAAAACATAGTACTTAAATAGATAAATATGGAAAATCTGTTATAAATGGAATAGGTCACACTATGCTAACCCTTAGTTTGTGCTGATCAGAAAATCACACCGACGCCAGCTGGATATTTAAAACTATTTAGATTGAAAGACTGTCGAAGGGAATGAAAAAATGTCCATGATTTTTATGGGATATCTAAGTAACTTAGCTACAGGTCTCTTCAATGTATAGATAATACATGGGGATGTGACCATATGATCAGATTTTTCCTTGCATATGTCATCCCTAGAACCCTTCTCTTTTGTGTTCGTATCCTATGGATACCTAGTCAGGTATGGGGAACTCACATTTTAGGGATTATTCCCCAGAAAAGAAGGTATCTGTCACGTTAATCACATTAATTAAACAAAAAATTAGTTGTTCATCAAATCAGGAGTCTATATAGTGGTTTTTTCCCATTCACTATATGAAAATGGAAAGAAATATACACGAGTTAGAGTATATGTGTGATTTTGATAAGAAACTATATGTCGTATCATTTCCTATATCTAATGATTAGGTCTGATTCTATGATGTGTGTCCAATGGAGTCTTCCAAGTAACTGGAATTGTCACTATTTTGAAAAACACATCTCTCAGTGTAAAATGATATTGGTAATAATTTTTTGTGTTATCCAGTTATTACAAATTTTTTCGTGGCTATTAGAAACTCTTTTATTCTAACTAGATGGTTTTCAGAAATGTTTCCTTTACCTAAGATTTTCCCGACATCACATTGTTAGAATTAACCATTTTTAGAGGATTTATTTGCGAAAAAACCAGTCTTGGATGGAGTAGCGCAATATCCTATAAAAAGAAAGTATATGGTGTTATCATTTATGTATACCTCATTTGTATTATTAGGTACTAGTAATAAGAGGATGTCATTTTAAATATATATGAGTAAATTACTAGGAATATATTCAATTTTTAAGAAATACGCATTTTCATCATTTCCTCAAATCATGGGAGACCGTGATCTCCCTTTACCTCTATTCGATGGTGTTTTATCTGAAAATAGTACTCATTGGGAGGAAGATTGATATTTTGACATATCTAGGTTCTCCAATTGTAACCATTACTAGTTTATGGGTAACAAAATAATTTATTACTCTACCATTAATTTTTCCTATTTCATAGGGATCACCAAATATTTATCCTGAGATTTCTCAATGGCCACTTCTAGGTATATATTCATTTATGCAAACTCATAGAATTTTCCTTCAAATTTCATCTAGGTAAAAGGTTTTACAGCCCATCAAAATAATTCTAATCATAAATTTCCTTATGTTTCTCTTACAATAGTGGGATATTGAGTGAGTTGGTTAGATCCTAACACCAGGTGATAACGTTATAGACACATTCATTTTAATGATTTTTGTGGGATTTTTGTATTAAAAAATCAAAAAAAATTAATGTGTAGATGAATTTGTAAAGGAATTGATAATTAATATATTCCCAACCTATTATGGATCCTAACAGATGGTTTATGTTCTAAATGAATGTTTTACTAACCCGAGTTTAAACAAAGCTTCTCAGTTTTTTCAACTCATTTTGGTCACGGGGGGGCCATCATCAGGCCGCATCGAGACTAAAAGTGAATGAAATGATAATCTGGTTCACCAATTCCATCTATAGTTGAGAGGATAGTGTTTCTGAAATTGGGTGTGGAAAACCGGTCAACTAGGAATTCAAGATACTACTTCCTATCATGTTTTATAGGGGTGAACCTCCCCTAAATAGTTTCTATTTGTGTATCTTGTGACTAAATGGGTTTGAAGAGTTCTAGAGGTATCATTGAATGGAAATAATCCTGCATATAGGGAGTGGGAGAAGCTTAAAATGGTGCACCAACATTCATATCATATTTATTGATGATTCATGCCAGGGTTATATGATCACCCTGATATAGAATAGTATGTTTCTATAATAGAGGAATGTCCTGATTATCCTCAACTTACTTATTTTTTCATACCAGTTTCCTAGATACAATGCTATCATGATTCTACAATTCCCCACTTAAAGGATAATTATATCTCTACTGATTTCTGGGATGATGGATATATATATTGTTTTTAAGGTGATACCTAGTGGGAATATTCCCCCCGATTAATTTCATTTTTATGTTTTCAGAGTTTCTATATATCATTATTTTATTGAGTTATTTGTTCCTCTATGGAGGAGATTTTGGACCTTCTAGGTGATGAGAGGGATAAAAAATACCTTTCCCTTTTTCCATGTATGATATCCACCAAGGAGGTGTAAATTCATCATTCAATGGTGTTAGGTTCTAGATCCTTCATTGATACCATGTAGTTGAAGCCTCAATTTATATATCTAGATCACCAACCTCTTGAGGTACTATGTTGGGATTTCATCCCTCTACATTTTCACATTAGCTTTCATCATTTTTATGGATTGATTGTGATGATGTTCGCAAAGGTGTATCCTATATTGATACGTACCCCATCATTGACCAAATAGTAGGGGCACATTTACCACTTTCTACCCCTTATATAGTTTCATTGGCGTCCTTATTTGGGATTTAGACCTTATTGGATCTTTATGATTTATGGCACCTATAGGGTTTGATTTCCACTACCTATAATTCCCATTATCTTGGTTAGGGAGTAGTACTCTTGAGGGATTTTTCTATCGTGCATTCCAAACTAGCCCTAAATAAATGGGGTGTGTCACATAGTGAGAGGAATGGATGGGATGCTGGAATTTGGTATTTATCACTATCATAAGGAAGTACAACTCCATTTATGTTGATGACAAGAATACCACAATCTCTACTAGCTTGGGTGGGAGTAGAGTCATCGTTGTAACTATCTAATCATGTTGTTGATGATCTGATGACTCATAGGTTGGTAATTGATATTAAAATTATATCATTCATACAAGATAGTTTTGTTTTACATCCAATGATTATTTTTTGGGCTCTATTTGGGTTATATGAGCCTTGGGGTAGATTTGATTGTAAAAACACCAATATCCCTATGAGTAGGGTTTGATCTTGGATGGATACCACCAAATCTACTATTCTGATTCCCATGATATTGTGAAATACTTTTCATTAATGGTCAAGTTGAAATGGTTTCTTCTGGTGGGAGGAACTTACTAGGTGAATTTTTTGGTTGTCTATGACTTTGGATTTGATGGTTTCTATTTTTTATCATTATTTTGAGAGTCCTAGTTTTTCTATTTGTTGACCTCACTCTATCCCCATTCATGGTTTCTTTATTTACTCAAATAGGTGGAACTTCTTTGAATTTCCCAAAAGTACAACACATTACATAGTCCCGTGATCTCTCTAGTGGATATGTCATTGTAGGATGCCTTATTTTGTAAAGATCTTTTGTCTTCAGGATAGTTTAAAATTCAATAAAACCTTCTTTCACATTCCTCATATACATATATCTACCAAATCGTTGGAAATCAGCCACATGATATTTTATATGTCTTGAATGAAAACATGATGTATACATCTATTATTATTTTTTACTCTTGGGATCCTGGCCATTGAGAATGTATCCATATAAATATGAAGAGATATCGTATTTATTATATGGAGATGACCCTCATATTCTTTATAAGGGAGATGTATAACCATCATTCATTCAAGGGTCACCAGAATATTTTAACATAAGGCATGAAATCCTGTAATAGATAATATCAGATCTCATAGTTAGAAATAGCTAAGGGATAGAACATGGTTGGGAAGTTATTTCCAGTCAACTCCCTCTTTATATCCTTGTTGGCCCCTTGTTAATTATGGTGTTATTCCACCTCCTGGATAGACAATAGAGGTTTATTCTCTGTGTTATCTAGAGAATGAGGTTTTTTACAACTTTTATATGATGAGAAAATATATACTATTAACCCTGGATTATTAGAACCTATCAAAATTATAGTTTCATGATAAAGTGATTATTTCCTTGTCTATGTGAGAATCATCCATGGGGATCTAATCAGAGGTAGATAACTATAGTAATGTCCCTATGGACCACATATATACTAACATGAGGATGAATATAAAGGTTGTTATCACATTCTTCTATGGATTAATATTCTACATACCCTATGTTTTTATAGATACACATTGTAATGACTCGAGGACATTGGAATTAATAACATCAGCGATATGAGATTCTTCTTACATCATGGTCATAATATGAAGGCCTTAATTTGTAGTTGAGTAGGATTTGGATTCAATTGAGTAATAGTCAAGGAAAGTTATTTTTTACCATCTATTTAAATGGTAATAGCATTTTACTGCTGACATGATATTGGAGTAATCCATAAAATTCTATATTGTTAGAAGTGGTGTAAGCCATTCTATAGATGGTTGCAGGAATATATAAATCATCTCTAGTTTAAGTGGTGTTATGAACCCAGTTCAAATATTAATTAACATTAAAAATATAACAATAGAAATTAAAAATGGTATAATGGATATGGGCCTCCTCCAATATACCCTCTAAATGATACTAGTGCGGACATTCATTGGTGGGAGTATAAATGTAAGACTAGATCAGGTAAGGCACTGAAATATTTCTACTGGATTCATTGGAAGGGATACAAGACTACCTTGAAGTGATTCCCAAAATGTGGTGATAGACTATAGTTAGAGTGGGGGTATAGGATTCATCATATTCCCTTGGAATATGTAATTATCATTATTCAACAGGAATGTACCCATATCCTGAGGTGATCATGAAATTGGGTGGATAAGCCCCAGTCCGCATAGGGATATGAGAAGAGTCCAATCCCTCTAATTTTAATAGAATTTTATGATATTCCTATTGTATGGGAGTAGGAATATATTCTTTATATGGAGTATCTAAATGTTTATGTTGATCATGGTGATAATGTTCTCTAGCTATTGGAATGTGAATATATGCCTGCCCTTTTATCTGTACTAGTTCAAGAAAATACATGGGGATCTCCTCTTTAATTTATATAATATAGTGGAACTTTCGTAGAGTATGTGAAGGAATATAGGGAAAAACATTCATGGTCTCTACGAAATATTGGATATTGTCTTTTATTGATGAATGGATATAAGACCACCCGTTTCCTCCTTGTTCCATCAAAATATATAGATGGGATTCCTATGTGAGGATAAAGATATGTGCCTCCCACATGAATTCTACTGAAATATGTGGAATACATTATATAGGTGTGTAAAAATACGACCTTACTCACTGGTTAGTGCCAATATGTTATTTAATGTTTCGTTAGTGGAAGCAGGGATATGAGACCAATACTTTTGATATGTATCATTTTGTGACCATCAAGATAAAATTAGTTCCTGAGCATGAATATCTAGGTTTGTGATTTATTAGTAATATCCGTTAGTATGAAAATGAGGTGAATTAGTTGGATAGAACAAGTGAAAATAGTTGTTGGGAGACCTCATATGAAGCTCTGGAACTAGGATGGAGTTGTGATTGAATCTTTGACCCACCTTCATATGGTAATGAATGATGTGTTTTTCTCATATCAGGGTCGAGCTACCGAAGGGGTTCGTATTTGGGATAGGTGTTCTCAGCAATATTATAGCTTTCTAAAAACATGGTGGGATTCTAGTTTTCAATATCTAGAAAATCTTATTTGAATCTTTTAGGTTCAGGATCATACCACAATGGTGATATTCCTAGACCATTTCTATTTCCACCTAAATATGATGGTGTCATGTGGGAGATGTTGTTTCACAATAAAACTTTATATATTTAATAACTGAGGTTCTAGAATATTTTCTTTATGATGACATGATATCGAGTATGGGTTATTTTTCTAAGAAATGTTTCAATATTAACGAATATATTAAGGAAAAATGTTATCGATCAATTCTGTATCACATGTAAGAAACATTACAAATTAGTAATGCATGGGCCACACAATTGTTTGTTTATTTTTTCTATCTTACAATTTTTCGTGGAAGGAATTTGCATAGTGAAATTGAATAATTCATTGGAATCATGATTTGATTTCATTATTTAAAGATTCGAGTTGGTTTTACCATTGTTTTAAAAAACAAATATTTTTGACCTGATTATTGATTTTGTGTGATTTAGTGTGGTTTCCCAATTGTTTTCATCTAGTTTACCATTTTTTCTATAAAAGAGACACTAAATATTTTTTGAATCTAAAATAATACAATAGACTATTTTTAAAATATATATGGTAATTAGGGTGTTCAAACACCATGATAATGTGGAACATGCATTGTCGATAAGATGGGAGGTTTTCCTCATCCCACCCATTTCGGGGGAACTATTTCCTACTCCTTGACTTTCTCAATGATTTATGATATGAATCTAAAAAATTCCCAAATCCTAATAATGGACCAATTACACTAATAAAACAATTGGGTGCTAAATCCATGTCCATTAGTGAGGGTATTATATTAATGATCTCTCTCTTATGAATCAACGGTTTATCATCTGGTTCCTTATTATCTTATAAATATTGAATTTCACTTACTTTCGAAAGATTACATAAATAAAATTGGATCATACCCCTATCAATGAAGGTGATTGATGTTTTGTAAATTGGATTAAACCTCTAAGATCAATCGTACATATCATCTGATAAAAAGAATCAAAGCTCATGTAGTTGGTTTTGGTCAAATATTAGACGTTTAACATCATGATAGATGGAAGAACATGATTTGATTTATGAATTGGGTATAGATATCGGGCCTTAGAAAAATATCCATTATATCCTTCTTAGAATATCTATTAGATTCAACATTGTTAATTTTAACCAATGCACTAATAGGTTGGGACATTTAATTAAGGCTTATGAGGGTAATTGTTATAGAGTTTAACTATATGGTCATAACATAGGGGAATAAAACAAGGTGGATTCCCATGAATAGATGCATTCATATAACATTATTGAGTGAGTCATATCCAATTAGGTTTACCTACTTGAGGGATTTTATATTTCTACTCACAAATTTGATTCAAATACTTAATCTCTCTTGAATCATTCTTGGTGTGTCAAACAAGAGATAGAAAAATAAAAAACACACAATGTCTATATGTGGAATCTATTCATTGGATAAGTTCTGATAGAATGTTCAATATGGAGCTCGAGAAATAGGAAGGTGTCTTATGTATCAGAAGAAAAACATGAATCAGAGTTCTCATAGTTCATTTTATCCATAACCTACTAATGGTTTTATGGTAGTTATGGGAATGTACATCACTTACACTTAATATGATTCTTATGTGTGAACCCATTTCCTATCCAATGATAGATGAGGAAGGATTATTGAATCAAGGGATAATTTCCCCCCATGAGTTATGATATGTGTCATATAGATGGACTAATAGAAAAGTGGATTCCCATGTCACGTATCCCACCGTTATCATCCAATGGATTTAGAGTGGGTACCATCAGAGGTATGTTGAATATGATTATAGGGCATTAGGTTCCCATGATATTAATATTTTTCATAGGTTCATTGTGTCATGACCCCCTCCCCATAACATATACCCATCTAGGGATAGAAATGTGAGATTAGTGATAATAACACCCATTTCCAGTCTCTAGTAGGCCCCGAGTTGGCCACTATAAACGAGGGTATAGTAAACACAAAAATGGGAGGAATTACCCTATAAGAGAACTCATGTGGAATAGAGAGATAAGATAGACACAAAACAACCAAAAATTAAACTACAATACCAAATAAACCAAAAAACATGTATGTAATGTCAGGAAATAACTACTACATATAAAATTGAAAACTACAAATACCAAAAGAATGTAAAACAACAGCGACAACAAAGCCCAAACTGCTCATACAAACCCCAAGCTAGTAGTAACCTGATAGATATGAAACCTACTTTAAGGGACCAAAAAATAGATTATATAAACAGGGTGTGTATAATAGTATACTCGGTATGATCCTCCTCAAATCCTATTGTGAAAAATCAATGAAAACAAGCTAAATCATAGTGAACAACAAGTGAAACTTACTCGTCGCCTAAATAGGTATACTATGTTACCAACATCACCATAGACACTCAAACCCAGTATCACATACCATAGTATATAATATAATAAATAATATCAATTGTAACATTCAACCACTCCCCACTGGTTTTCCACTTTTCCCCAACATCGCACGTCCTGATCATCTCTCCCCAAAAAATTCTTGCACACAGACACTTGGGTGAAGCACCACAACATGAACCTCATGCAACACAACCACCATTTATGCATATCCAAAGTAACTAGGTAGTATCTTGGAGCCACCATAACTCGTATAAAGTGCATCAAAAATTGAGTATTACACATCTAGCCATTACAACCTATATATAGAGTAAGAATCCACAAGGCGTCCCAACCTATTCATGTTTCACCTATTGTAGTCCACCAGAATCTGTATCTAGAATATATGTGTGTGAATAAAAATAAGAAATTTAAACTCTCTACACACGATTATGGGGACACCTAACCACTATTCTTACCATCACATGTAACTACCAAGATAAGAGTGTGGGGCTGAAGGGGGTAGGGATACATCAATCCTCCGATCAAGATATTGGGAAAAAATCCCCGAGGGCTCAGAATTCCCGGCGTGTTAGTTTCCCTAACTGATTGAGTGGAGTAGCCTATAGAAACACAAAAATTCTAAAATATACTATATCCCAAAACCAAGCTATGGGAACAACCTTGTCCTAAAATCATCAATAGTTAATATCTCTAGGACTCTTGCCTGCCACTGCTAAGACTGGTTATCATATAATCACACAACCAATTAAAGAGTGGCATTAGATTACCTTTTCCAATTTCATCATATTCAAATTATGTTAATTAATTATATAACCACTAATTAATCATTAATATTTACCACAATAAAACTCATTATCATTCCAACAATGATATATGACAACCAGGCTTGACCAAACTGAGTCCACAACTTCTCTGAAATGACACCTCAGGAATTCATGCCACCAAATTCCAACCCCATAGGTTAACATCATTTATTCACTAATTCATTAATATTATTATCACTTTTCCATAATTCTACATATTATAGAAAGTAATTATATGATTCCAAACACAAGGGTATTAACACGGTGAGTAGATTAACCACCTGTCGTGTCTCTTCCACCTATAGCTAGAGTGCAGTCTCATCCATCCTTAAGAATCAATACATAGAAAGCATGTGGCATACGCCATACATATTATCCTTTTTTTAAAGGAGGGTAAGAAAGAACATCTTCCCCAAGCAGTAGTTAAATTAAATCAGACAAACAAACATCATTTTCAACAATAACCACTTTTATATCAACATGTAAGCCCAAATTCAACATGTTATATCATCCCCGGTGTCCATCTTGATAACCACATGCAGATACTAATACATATCACCACTCTAGGAATCCACTTTTGCAACCACCACTAGGAATACCTTCCCCCACATACCATAAAATCCCTCTAGGCTCATCCATCCAAGGCCCAAACCACAACATAAGCAGCAAGAAAAACAAACAACATAGAAACTCAACTCTTGGCCCTAAAAAAGAAATTTATCTTTCACACAAAATGAGCACTCACATCACCAAAAAATAAGTTCTTTGGACTTCAAATGAAATGTGGTAACTCAAAAACCATTAAGTTATTATCATTATCACGAAACCATCCCTTTAATACATCCTTAATTAACCGATTCAATTAAACATACAGAACATCATCTATTTGATTATTATCAATGCACAAAAACAAAAACGGGATTCATTAACACGCCTATTTATCTTTGAGAAAATAAATTTACAATTAATCATAACACTAAATTTATTTCCAATTTCCATCCATAATGACATGGTAAACAAGAAAAGAATATATATCACAATATCTAGAAAAGAAAGTGGAAATAACATTGCTAAGCAATTGATACCAATTCATTAATCCAGTTCAAGTATTTATTATGTAAATTACATTGTGACCCAGGGTTCAAAATCATACCAACACCACTATTGCATGTAAAAATAATAGAGAAGCCATGAATCCACTACCTCAAAAAGTTCTCACCATTCATTTCATGAGAATAGTACTACACAAAGGATCACGTTCAACTCTCCCACAACAACCATATCCATACGAGGATGCCTTGAAACAACCACATCAACCAACACCCATGAAATGTCAACTAGAAATATGAATAGCACATACTAAAACATTGAACGAAGAATGAGAGGATAAAGATCAAGTAAACCAGAAGTATGGAGGTATATTATACCTTATATTGAAGACATATCGACACTTCCTGGTTGCACTAATATAATGGGTCTGCTTGCAGCAGGAAGAACTCCATGGAAAACATGATCCAATGTTCACACCACTATCTCACAACTCCTTGGGAAAGAATGGTCTGGGGAATCCCATATTAAAGAAAACAACATGAATGAACAAGGCGTAATGTGTCTCAACATTTTGAAAATTTAAATGGAGCAGTAGCTTAGATACAGTTTGGATTTTTCATTAAAGGTGGATCTCTTCAAGACTAAGAGGTTTGACAGAGTAAAGGCACCCGAAACCATAGGAAAATTAAGATTAGATTTAGGGGATTTGAATCAGACTTAAATACCCTAAAACAAGTCATTGAACACCTTTTACATAAAGTAAAATATGAAATAGGTCAAACTGTATGATGCTATAAACAATGCTCACCTACAAATCTAGAAACATTACAGAACCTACCTACCACTGTAGCACCTACCGACAGATGAACTACTGACCACTGTAACACCTAAAAATATATGACCTACTATCCACTTTAACAACTACCGAGTGTTGAACTACTAACCACTATATCACCTATCAACATATAATCTATATTCCACTCTAGCACCTAATGATAGATGACTAACCAACCAGTGTAGAACCTACCGATAGATGAACTACTAACCACAACAACACCTATCAACAGATGACCTACCAACCACTATATAACCCACTGATAGATGACCTAACTACCTCTGAAGCACCATCCAACATATGAACTAACGACCACTGTATCACCTACCAACTGATGAGCTACCAATGACACTATTCAAAAAATTGGAAACTTCGTTAACAGAAACGTGAAAATTTGGGAACGTGTTGGAATAACCCACCTTAACCTCCAAAAACTACCCAAACACTATATTACAAAAATTTAACAGACCAGAGAGGTATGAGACATTACATAAATTACCTATCAAAATATTATCATCCTTAAAGATCCAAAAACAACCCAGATAGGAAATTGAAAAGGAGGTATAAACAACTACCCCTTGAGATACTTCTCAAGGCTCCCACTACCCAAGGAGCTCAACAAATTCATCAAAGTAAAAAATTTAAACCACATAGAAAACAAAAATATATCTTAACTAATCTCTTAGGGGAGATACCTCTCTAATAATATCTATTCATAATAAGAAACAAGATACGCCATCTCATGAATAAAAAAGTTCTAAAACCATAAGACGAACATCATTGTAAGAAAGGAGATAAATCTAAAACAAATTAGGGTAACGAGAACATATATTCAACTCTTGTTCCCATATACTCTCCTCTCGGCCACAATTCCAGTAAAGACACCAACCAAGGGGGTAGAAATTATGTGAAACACCTTCTCCTAACGATCGTATATCTCAAATGGATGCTCCTTGAAGTTCGCATAATCATCAACATTGATCTCAACCCAATTGATGATGTGAGAGTCATCACGAAGAAAATGAAGGAGTTGTGACACGTGATGAACATCATGTATAATAATCAACTATGGGGGAATTTCTACTTAATACGCCACAACTCCAACTCAATCCAACACCTTGAAAGTCCCAACAAACAAGGGAGAAAGCTTACTCCCATGACCAAACCAAAACTTCCCATGCTAGGAGTTGGCTTAAAAAACACATAATTTCTTACATCAGACTACAATGGTCTCCTCCTATAATCGACAATGGATTTCAGATGATCTTGTTTTCCCTTCACCCTCTCACAAATCAACTGGACCATCTCTCTAATGTTATGTTCCAGTTCGGACCTAATAATTACTGACTCCCTGACCCCCATCCCACATAATGGAGAATGTAAAGTTTGGCCGTACAAGGCATATAATGGGGCCAAACTGATGGTTTAGTGTAAAATCTTGTTTTAGGAGAACTCTACCAAGGGAAGTGCCTCATCCACAATTCTCCAAAATCGAAGACACAATATCGCAAGATCCCATAAAGAGTCCACTTGGTCAGATATGTCTGTCCATCCAACTACATATGGAATGATGTTCTAAGGCATTGATGATAAATAAAATAATTTTGGATATCTCTCTACACCCTGGAAGTAAAATAATGAACTTGATTGAATATGATCATCCAAGGGACCCCATGTACTCTCACCACCTTCTCCTAATATGCATGAATGTGTTTTTGTCAAACAACACAACAATATTATAATTATTTAAATGATATACTTATTTATCAATTAAATATTAAAATATATATAGTAAAAAATAAATTTTAAATGTTACTTTTAATGTTTTCACATAAATTAATTTTATTTATAATGAAATGTATATGTTTTGTTAAAGTGTTTATATATATAAATAAGACATTTTCATTAAATAACTACTTTTTATATTCTTTTGTGAACAGTAATAAAAATTAATTTTGTACACTTTAAAAATTTTAATTTTGTAAAATGGACTTCATTTTTTGAAATCAGAATATAAAATTTATCTTAGGATGATTTTTTTGTATTTTTCTGTAAACATTCAATTTTTTATCAATAGTGAAAAATACTGCATAGTACATAAAAATTTAATTTTTCATTTAAATAAATATTTTTAATTAAAAATTTAACTTAAATTAAAAATGAATACATAATTGTTATATTAGTACAATGTAATTCATAAGAGTCATTTTATAATAAGATTAGATATATAAAATTTTATTGAAATGTTTTAATGTGTTTTTACCCACATTCTTGGCACATTTACCAACCTTTTCGGGATATTTGAAAATTTGCATAAGTCGTAATTTTTACCACTTCTGTGAATTTAATTTAAAAAATATGAGAGACACACTTTAAATTAGTAAGTGTAATGTGGATCAATTGGTTGAAAATAATTTTTTGTGATTAGTAACTTTTGAGTTTTATATACCACGATTAAAAGTAAATAAGGTAATTATAGGTAAAAATTATATTATAATTACCCTAACACATTTCCTAATTCTATTGGATAAATATATTTCAGCCAAAATAATTCTATGTTATGATCCTTTTTGATCCACTTGGATTCGACTAGGACATTTATTATTATTGTATTAAAAGAAGAGTTAAAAGTGTTAAATTTAATTTTACCATTTTTAATATAGGGTTATACATAAGATAAATTTGATTATAAATATTCATTATAAATATAATATTATTTCCTAAATCATGGAATTCTATTTATAATTTTTATACAATAAATAACTAAATTTATTTATGACACAATTATGATGCAGTTATTATTTTAGTAATGGAAGATTAAAATGATAAATATTATAAATATCCAAATATATGTAAATTGAGACTTTTGTGGAATTAGAATATTTTTCTAGTTTAATATAACATATTTGGACTTATTTAATGTATTCTGTTTGGTTTTATCAGGTATATTGACTTTATCAAAAACCAAATACTAAATAGCGTCAAAATTTACATAAATGAGTTTTTAGAATAGATTATATATTATTAAAAGATATAATATTTCTAAAAATATACAGTTCCACCAAAGAACTTAAATAATGATATATATTTCATTAATTAATCACTTTAGGATCTCATGTAATTTTATAATATGTTTATTAACCATGTAATATAAAAATATAAGAAGACATTTTAAAAGTAAGCCTATTTAACAAAGAGTTAAATCTAAAATATAAGGTTAATATGGTGATTTAAACTTGTCTAAAACATTTTGGTTGAAAGGGTTGCAAACCATACCCTCCTAATACTCGAAATAAATCCATTTTCAGCCATTATAAACCTGAAAATATTTTATAACAAATTAATATTTCATGATTTTCCAAAAGTGACCCACACCTCTCTTATAAAAGGGAACTTCAATTTCTCCCAAAATTACACCTCCAAAGCCATTTGGCTCAGCCAAACCCTACCGAAATACCTTCCCAACTACCCTAAATTCATTATATATGCCTTACATTGATCATAAATCCAACCTAAGGATCCATTTTGATCAAAACAAAATGGATGCACCCTAAGAAGAGGTAATAATTTTATCACCTCTTTCAAACTTCTTTTCTTCTTCCACTTCCTTTTTCTTTGTTGTTTCCATACCAAAATAAAAACTCCAATACCTTCTACATACATAAGTTTAATTAAAAATTTTTCACATATTTATTTATTATTCTTTCCATTCTATGAATTACAAAGTCACCAAACGTGCGTACGTACGGCTTACCGTCTCCACGTCGTTGTGTATTTTGTTATTCAACACATCATTATTTGATGGGGTATAATAATGAGTATAATTGATGTATATAAAATATATAACATGTTAATGATTATATATATATATATAACATCATCTAATTACATACGATTCCACCATCAATAGAATGATATTTTCGCTTGTTTGTACGTACGGCTTCCGTCTCCAAGACCCGATAGGATTTATTTCCACATTCACCATTGAACGATGATTATAAAAATATATATTATTAGTAACTATCTATTATATGACATAATAATGATACTGGAAATATATATATATATATATATCATTAACTTACTTTCGTTCAATACGATATCAAAATAGAAACAACATTTATGCGTACGTCCGGCCTACCACATCCATAAATGGTGATTTCCATTTCATTTATCAATCTATTATACATATTAATATTCTGAAAATATCTTATAAATAAATAATTTTCTATGTTATAGACGAAATTAAAACATTATATAAGTGATATGATCAATAATAACAAGTTAAAACACATAGGACAAATAAAGCGATTATTACCTAAAATGTAATTTTAACATTGAAATTATTATTAAATGGGTAGTATAAATCTATAAATGAATCACATATGAAATCATATATATTAAAATGACATTGATTTAATTTAATAGAATACTATGTTCATTATTCGGGAGGTTAAACAAACCCTCGACCGAAGTAATGTACAATGTAAGGGTTAATTCCTTAGTCTCAATATTATCCGAGATTTCTAATGTGTAAGTTTTTACTATGATATATTAATTATAAAATTCCATGTTTTGTAAAATATTTTTCCAAAGGATTAATTTTGAGGTACTCTTTAACTAAAACACCATTTTAAATGGTTTAACTATTTATTCTTCTAAGTCATTCTCATTAATGTCCATGTTTTCAAAATTGGTTTAAGGATTTATTTATATGGAATGAATGTTTTAAAATGCTAATGACTTTAAAAAGTATCAAATTGGTTTGGGAAAATTTGATTAAAATATGTCTTTAAAATATCTTCCTTTATAAATTGTGTAACTTTTAAATGATTTCATGAAAAAGGAATATTTCTCTCAAAGAGTTTTACATGTCATTTTCTACTATGTGAATATCATTTACTAGATATTATTCATGATTAATATTTATTTATGATAACACAATGTCCTAAATTGTATTGAATTATTTATGAAATGTTTCACTATGTATGTTCTATTTTTATACCATTCATGGTTTACGGTTAATGTATTGAAATTTTGTAGTCTAGTTTTAATAAGAATTTTTATGTTATGTTTCACCCTTTTCATATGTGGAATGCATTGGACTTAATAAGTGATGGGTGGGGGCCGCTATACCATCTTGATGTATCGGTAGGTCTCATGAGACAAATTAGTGACTTCACACAAGGCCTTGAAAAAAAATTATTTGTGTTCTTTGCATGAGGCCTTGACTATGTGGTTATGATGTCTGACATTATGCATTATCTAGTTATGAAATTAGTTATTACTTGTTATTAATCGCCTAGTAGAATATACGTGTGTGTGTTTATATGGTAATTTTTTATTTATTTTTTCCATATTATTTCCATGTTTATGTTTAAACAACTGTTTCTTTTATTACACATCCTTTCTTAAAAAATTATAGCTTTTGATAAATTATTTACCCTTACCGAGCATCTGAGCTCACCCCTTTATTATGCTTTATTTTCCCACGATTCCATGAAGTGTATTATGATTGATATGCATGATTAAGTAATGGGAATAATGGAGTTCTCAAATCATTATTTATGTTTTTTTGTATGTTTAAAAGTTTAATGTAACATTCATGTTTGGAATCTATTTTCCAAAACTCCTAAACTGATCTGTACTTCTAAACTTGATTTATTATAATCATACCAATGTATTAAAATAATGCACCATCCTTGGGCTTCTGGGGTCGGGTCGTTACAAAAATGGTCCATTAATGGACTATATTTGGTATGTATTAACAAATAAAATTCACTTGTAATAATATTGTATTTTTATTAATTTTAAATCATTTAATGTAATATCATCTACTGTGAAATAACATTAATTACAATTTAAACGTTATTTATTTATTTTTACTCTAAAAATATCAAACAATTTTTCAAATTAAAATATATTATATCTAAATCTATTTAACAGGATATATTAAACTAAGTGTGTAATTTAAAACAATGATTCATTAAATCCAATATACATATAATGTTTTAAGCATCATTTAACTTTTTAAAAATTTTAACTAAATAATCCTGACATTAATGTTTGTTAAGAGCTTAATGTAAAAAATGTACCTCTAAAAAATATAATAAAATAAATATTATTAAAGAAATAAGTTAGTGTTTAAAATATGGTTTACAACCGAAAACTATTTAGCTTCTTCTATCCTCAAAATTCTTGGAAATTTTTAACATAAGGAAGGTTCCTTTTTTATCATTTTCCATACGTAAATTATTATATGGGTTTCTTTCATGAAAATGTGTCCCGATAACTCCTAAAATTAAAAATAATAGGGGTTATTATCGATCAATTTTCATCCAGTTTTTTTTAGACAAGTTTAGGTACACTTTTATACTTTATTTTCTATGTTTAGTCATTAATTAATCCATCTTTAATGTTAATAATTGTAATTAAATTTAATTACCTTCACTTATATTTGTGATGAAATACTGAGTTTCCCTTATTATAAATTATAAATTATTTTGACTCCAAATTTGGAATCCATTTTTCAAAATTCTAATCATAAATTTGGTAGAAATTAAAGGAATATTTACCCCACATAGGTGTTGTGACAGCAGGTTTTTTAAGGTAGAAAGTTTAAATGTCTGAGATGATTTAATATCTAATTTCAATGTGATATGGGTACCAATGACCTACTATGGATTAATATATATATAATTTATATAATTAAACATTAAACCAAAATTTAAATATAATATGACAATATAAATAAATTACACAAAAATATGTTTTTATTAAAATAAATTATTTTTAACTATTCATCCAAAAAATAAATATTTCAGAAAACATACAAAAAACTAACACGAAGTATATTTTTATATTTTTCATTAAAAATTGATGTTTATATTATAAAATAACAATAATAAATGTTTTCAAAATTACATTAATAATATTTTTCCATTACATAGTGTTAAAATTACCTTTTAGTACAAAACATCTTTTTATTCACAACATTGGATTTATTTTTACCTTATCCATATCCAATCTATTGGAAGAGTATAAAAAATATTTATTGAATATGTATTATTTATACTTTATTGAAAACATTAATCAAAATTGTTTTGTTTTATTTTATATAGATAAAATGGTGCTTGTATGTAGAAAAATTGTTTTCTTAGAAAAAATATTTGATTATTATCAAATTGTTATTACATTAATTTCTAACTAATATATAAAAAAAGACTAATTTTTATATGTATGTGTATACCATACATTTATAATTTAGTAAAAATCATTCATATAATCCATTATAATGTAAATGTGATAATTATAATTATATTTTAGTAATATTATTAATAGTATATTTTAGTTTGATAAAACATTTTCTAGAACATAACACAAGCTATCGAAGGGACGCGGTATTCTATGCAACATAAGCCAAACATAGTGTTGATTATTCTAAAAAATAATCTATTTTTTCATGTATTATAATATTAATAATTTTTTACATATTATGAAATCCAAAATTTGTGTTTTTATATGAAAATTATGTATTTAGTGTTGAAAGAAATAAAGATTAAATTCATTCAAGTAAAATTCACAAAATCTCAGGGAGTAGAAATAATGGTATGGAATGTCCATTACTGAATTGGGTTCACTCAATATTCTAGTCCATTTTATCTCATGATATATCAATCATTAAATAATGCATTATATGTATATATTTGTCTCAAATATCCTTGGTAATAACCAAAACCCCATCCTTTGTTATGACAAAACCAAAATCCTTGGATATAAATTAATCAGCTTACTTGATTATAATCTAACAACCATCATGTAATGAAAACCATACACAAGTATCCCACAAGATCATAAAACATTCACCATATTAGAACCCCTAAAAACAAATTGGTATCATAAACATATATTTATCATAATCATTATTCATCGAGAGAAATAATGAGGAAGGTAAAATTGGATCTTATCCCCATCAAAATGTGTGAAACTGAAAAGGATCTTGTTGTTGATATAAATAAATTCCATAAAAATATCATTCAAAAATTCTTGAGAAGAATATTCCATCCATGTTAAAAACCATAATTTAAAAACATAAAATTCCTCATGTATTAAATAAAAAAATTCCTTAAATATAACATATGAATTATTTAATAGAATCTTTTGTTCCACGAGGGGTTATGATAGTTGAATATATAGTTCATGTTGAACACATTAAAATTATGATTCCTTCCATAATTTCTATAATAATTGAATATGTAATTGTTCATTAAATAAAAATAATTTTTCTTTTCAACCATTTTGTAATAATTATAAAATGGGATAAAATTTCTATAGACAATCGTCGGATAATATTGGAAATATTCTTTAAGCCATTTTAAGAAAACATGGGTATAAAAGAAAATGGATTATCAAAAAAAGAGATATATAAGGTATATTTTTTATCAGAAAAATATTTTTGTATCTCGAGCACATAAATGGAGGAAAATCAAAAGAAATTTATTATTTTCATGAAATAATCAAAGGATAAGAAAACCAATGTGTTTATTGATAGGTATATCTCAAGATTTAATTATCAGAAAGATAATGTTAAACAATCTCGATAAAAAATGTGATCATAACAAAAAGCCTTTACCAATTTTGTAATGTTTGAATCAAGAAAACCGTTAAATAAATAACCATATATTTAAATTTAAATTTCTAAAATATTTTTAATTATAATAATAAAATTAATTCATGGTATGTACATACATCACGCAAAATAACCATGTGGTGTATAATTCAATTTTTCCATAGAAATAAAATTTAAATGAAAACCCCTAATAAGTATCATATATGTTCATTATATACGTATTAATAGTAACCATTTAATGTTATAGATAAAAAATAAACAACATCGTTCTTGGTGATAGTAGGTCATACGTATGCATGAACATAGTTTCAAATTTTCCAATGAATAAAATGAAATATAGTTAGAAAACACATTACATTTAAATACTATTTTTATGTTATATATATCAAATATTTTTTTATTTAATCTATATTTATTAATGTCCATTTAATGCGTATGATAAAAAAGAATCACATCTGTTCATGAGGTGGTAGTCTGCCATACACTCCAGCGACATAATCGTATTCCCCTGGAATTGAAATTAAGAAGTTATATATGATATTATAACATCAAAATGTTAAATAGGCCATAAATAATATATATATATATATATTAAAATTCATCATTATATCCAATTGTGAGAAGAAGTGATGGAAAACTAATTACATAGGGTGGTGTTACGACAATATGTCATAAAAATGATCGATGGTTTCATTTACCACTTGATGGAAGAGAAGATAAATGTAAGTTATGAAATTAAGATAATAACACCCATTATAAATGAGAAATTGATATTATTATATCATCATTATTGAAGAAAATTTTATAGATGGAACAAAAATCAAAAATCATGGTTACGTACTTTATCTCATATTCAAAGAACTCTTATAGGTTTATACATTAAGAGTTCTCCACAGGGTTTCCAAATCAATGTAACACCTATATTAATTGGGGAGATAATTTATGAATACATTTGGGATGGTGTTCTAGGAATAAAATGGTTTAGGATGTCGTAAAAGGAGACAAGAGTGGGTAGCTTTTTAGTCACGTGGGAGAGGAAACACTTGGAATATTTTAAAAGAAAAAGATGTCACCATGTTTAGAACATTTTGAAAGGATCCGAAATGGATCATTATATAATATTAGATGATTTAATTCCAAAATATAGACATATAATAGCAATTGGAAGTGTTTCTAAGTCATTTAAACAATTATCATTTTAGTTTAACCCCCGGATAAACCTATTTTAACCATAACCATAGAAATTAATTTTTTATGTGTCTACTTTTCATTATTACCAAAAGCTAAGTTAAACTAAATATAAAACATAAATAATACTAATTAGAAATATTAAATAGATTTTTTAAAAATTCAATTGATTGTAGTGGTAGAATATAATTAAATACCAAATCCAATAACATGGTAGAAAACTGTTCTCGAAAGAGAATTTTCCTTATTACATAATCTATAAATATAAAAATAAATTATAAAATTATTTTAGTGAAATATATTTAATTAATAAATATATAATTGAAATAATTAGTATTTTAAAAATGTCATAAAATAATATGTAGCTTTTTAATTCTTTTAAAAAATCAATTCTATAAAAATATCTATTTTTTACAACTCACCAAAAACATAATATTTTAATAAAATTATCCAAAGTTAACTCAAAGATAATATTGAAATGTTTATTTATAAAGAAATAAATTTTCTAAATAAATATTCTAAATTTTGAAAAATCAACTTTAATTATTTTTCATAAAAAAACTAATAAAATTTTTTAAGAAAATAATACTATTGAAACATATAAATACATTACTAAAAATTTAGTACTTTTTTATCAATATTTTTTTATGAAACCATTATATTTAATTTTTAAAATTATTTTTTCTATGAATAACACTACTTTGAAGAGAAATTTTATAAAATTTATGTTTAAATACTAATATTAATAGTATATTTTGATTTACTGAAACATTGTATTGTGTGTAAAAAATGTTATCAAAGAAATTATGTTATTAAAAAAACATATTTCATTATAACAAAGGTTATTGTAGTAGGAAACTAGATGAAATATCTTGGAAATATTCTCATGATCAAGGAACTAGCTATGGGAAGTGTTGGAGTCCTAAACATGAAAAAATTGAATCTTTACTCACATGAATATTCCTTCATTTTTTAACATATTTAAATGATTGCCTTAATATTTTTCCTGGGGTTTTTCTATAGAGGAATAATTGAATCGATCTAGAATGCCAAATTTCATTTAAATAATCCTGTTTTCGTGGAAAAAGGATTTTAGATAATCGAAAATTGATCTTGCAAAGCATATAACCTACCATGAAATACCTTAAGTCAATCATTGGGTTTAATAGGTGAAATACATCTTCAATTGTGTGGTCCCCTACTTCAAAAATCAATCTCTCGCCAATGTATTAGTGTGCGTTTTCATTTTTCAAGAAGATATTTTATAGGCATCTCAACCCTGAATCTATGCATATTTTCACAATGAATAAATCTCAAGTATTTTCTTGAGTGTGTAGAATAATAATTAAAATAATGCAATATATTTTTCACATTATCCATATTCATGTTATCAATGAAATTGTCCTTTTATTTCTTGAGAAATAGTGAACATGTGATAACTCTGTCATTTCCACCTTTTATAACCCCATGTCTCATCAAAGGGATTTATCATGATCAATCTTGGATGCGAAACAAATTTTTTAGAACCAAATAAACATGTTTGACAGATTTTTCAAGATAAATCTAACATGTTAAAGGGATTTTGTGTCATCAAGATGAAATTTTTAGGTTCATTAATGATATAAAAATATATTTAAGTGGTCATTTATGTTATTAAGATAGAATATAGAAGGGACTTCATGTGATCAATGAACAGATCAAGTGAGATCATAATACCTTGGTCTATAAAACTGCTAATTTCCTTCCATAAGGATACCATTGTTGCAATTTTCCATTGAATTATCATCTTGGGTAATTTTAGTCAATTTCTAGTCGACATGACTCATGATAAAAAGGACTCATTTCATGGTAGTCACATAACCATCAAGTATATTCTAAAATCATTTCTGAGATAATAAGATATTTTTGGAAGGATTTGCAAGATCATGAATTCATGTCCAAAATCCTTTAAGACATTAGGATGGTTTGATGAATTTATATCACATGATCAGTGTTTAGATCTTATTATGTTAGTAAACACTTTCTAGGATTATATTAATTTCATATGATCTCAATTTATATTTATTTTTACATGATTTTCATGTGCCTAATTATTATTTTCAATGTGACCATGCTACATCCTTTACCCCTTTTCATAGAAAGTGATACCTATGTTTGAGGTTTTTATTCACTTATGAATATTCCGATTATAATTTTTCAGGAATCAATAGTATTATGAGACTGACTGCCTCATCATATACCCTTCAAATATGCTTGGTTTTTTATATTAACCCACACAACATGTTTCATATCAAACAAATTTTTTATTCTATATAGAGTTTCTTTACATATATTTATTAAAAATTATATGTACATGTGTTTTTGACATACCATTTACTTATCCAATTAATCATATGTGTTTTAAATAGGGGTTATTTTTTTATCGGATATCAATTAATCATGAACAAGTTCTAATATACTCTTTGTAAATTATTCAACATATCTTGTGTGTTTACTCTTCACCAATCTGGTTGGATTAATACTTGACAAGGCATGCTAAGAGACCCCACAAATAATATACCAAATAAGAACTTGTCATTTCTTATGATGATTTTAGTATTCAATGTATATTTCCAACCTAGTATAATTTTTTGACATATTATTAGTTAGGTTTGGATATTGTTTATTATAAAATATAAAAGTGGACAAATATAAGTAATAGAGGGTTTATATATTTATTTTTTGAGTATTATTATTTTCATATATTCTTGGAAAAAATGATTAGTGAGGGGGATGTTTAGAGTATTCATGATGTTTGTAAAACTCTAAACAGTATAAAACTGAAGGTTCCGGGTGCAGCGGAAGCGCAAGGGTGGATGTGCCTACTTGGATTTTTGTCATTAACAATGATCAATCTGGGATCAATACAAAGATAAACGCCAGTCTCCACAGATCGAATCACAGAAAAAGAAAAAGAAGAAAGTTTGTCCTGGAACCACAAACAAGGATTGTTACAGGTTGACTATAATTAATTTAATTAATTGTAAGAAAATACCTTTTGGGTGTTATTTCTTCGTTGATGTTCTTGATCACGTTGTCGATGTGATCCGTCGTTGCGTCGCAGAATCCAAGTGTAGACTCCCTCTAGCGGTGATCCACACGTGTACCTCGTATTTCTAGACGTCGCCAAATGATTCTCCAGGTGCTAGCATGGAGAAGCCTTGGCTTGCGTTGTCCGCCTTAGATCCCCTTGATCCGATGGAAGAGGATTTCTCTCGGTCTTGAGAGCGTTCTTGGAGGAATATGTTCTTTTGGCCTTGAAATAATTCTCCATAATTGTTGTGCACAACGATTCTCATGTGTGTTGGAAAAGAGTTGGGGTTGTAAGGATATTTATAATCGGGTTTGAGGGTGTAGAGTTATGATAATAAATAAAAGCGTTATGTGTTTTATTTATTTCATTGACTCTTATTTAAACCCCCCATGTCAAATAATTAATTCCTTGACATGCGCCCACACTGATTATAATAAATATCATTTAAAAAAATATTATATCCTAAAAATCCCAACTGGAAAAACTACATAACGTGTATTAATAAATACATGGCGTGTATATCTAGTTTTTCATTTCCTTATTCCTCCATCATGAAAGTGATTTTGGCTTCCTTGAATAATTATTAAATCACATACGGGAATATTCTTTATTCTACTTGAGATACTTGAATACACTTAGTATGTGACCCTCTAGGCCTCTTTCTCGTTGGCATTAGGCGTGCTTGCCTAATGTCCAAGATTACTTTCTAGCAATAGATCAAGGCACCCAAGAGAAAGATGTTGACACTGCATTTACATATCACCTCATACGAACTCTTACTGTGTAATTTAATCCCTTTGTCTCGATATCTCATCAAGAAGGTTTCATGGCAGTGTCATAAACCTATATTCTTGATCCGTCGTTCTTTGACTACCTGAAATAAACTCGTCGTTCACACTATGTCCATAGAATTTAATGCGACAGTTCTATTTAAATCAAAGGACCAAGATATCAACTTCCATAAATGGAAGGAAAAAATACTTCCTCGACTTATCCATTAACAACATGTCACTCGTGACGCACCCAACGTACCCAACTTCCCACCAACTATCTGCGTGACGGTTTTCGTCAGTAAATCTAAGTGTGTGAGTCATGATTTGAGTTAATGATAATCTTCCAGTCTAAGGACCATTACACATGCTCACAGATAGTAATATTCGATGACACCAAGACATGCAGAATTACTACTAGCGAGTCTGTTCTCATAATCTCCCATCTTGGAGATTACCAAGTGCGAAGTACATGAGAGAGAGTCTCGTATTCTTACAAGTACTCTCACATGACGGTCTGTATACTATGTGTCCTATCAGAGTATGTCATCCAACAACATAAATTTATTTAAGAATATTGTTATATAATTTCAAGGTTCTCATCATAGCGGGGATCATCCATGACCTTGTTAATACAACAAATATTCCAGGACATTATTATATTATAGTCAGGCAGAACAATGAAAAATATATAATAAGTGAACATTAATGTATCAAAGTAAAAAGCAGTTGGTTCTCAGGACACCAACCCTTACAAACTCCCACTTGGACTAGAGCCAACTGCCTATGACTTTTAGTCCGCTAGACCTCACACGATGATCATGTTTCTGCTGAGTCAAGGATTTAGTTAAGGGGTCCACTATATTGTCTTCTGTGGAAATACTACTCAATGCAACTTCACCTCTTTGAGAAAAATCCCTTAAGATATGATACTTCTGAAGTATGTTCTTTTTCCACTGATGTGACCTTGGCTCTTTTGCAAGTTCCACCGCTGCATTATTATCACAATAGAGTGTGATAGGATCTTTACTTCTTCGTACAAAATCCATCTCTTGGACGAAGCTTCGCATCCATACTGCTTCTTTAGCTTCCTCAGAAGCTGCGATATACTCGGACTCCACTATAGAATCTTCCACCACACTTTGTTTTGAGCTCTTCCAGCTCACTGCACCTCCATTCAAACTGAATATGTATACCGTCTGCGACTTCATGTCATCTTGATCAGTTTGGAAACTAGCATCTACATGTACACTAATGACTATATCATCATCTAATCCATATACTAGGAACATATCCTTAGTATGATTAAGATACTTAAGGATAGTCTTGACTTCCATCCAATAGAGGTCCCCAAGATTAGCTTGATATCTGTCTACCACACTTAATGCGTAAGCAACATCTAGCCTCGTACATAGCATAACAAACATGACTGACCCAATCGTGGATGCATAAGGGATCCTTGCCATTCTCTTTCTTTACTCATGTGTTTGAGGACACATTTTCTTGGAAAGATGAATGCGATGTGACACTGGAAACAATCCGCTCTTGGATTGTTCTATACTGAATCTTTTCAGTATCTTGTCAATGTATGTACTTTGACTCAGGGCCAGTATTCTATTAGATCTATCACGATGTATCTTGATCCCAAGAATATATGCCACCTCACCCAAGTCTTTCATGGAGAAGAATTTAGGAAACCATGCCTTAAATGACTGTAAGATAGATACTTCGTTTCCAATTAGTAATATGTCATCAACATATACTATTAAGAAAATGACTGCACTTCCACTAAACCTTTTGTAGACACAAGAATCACATTTGTTCTTAACAATGCCAAATTCCGTTACGGCTTCATCAAAATGAAGGTTCCATGACCTTGATGCTTACTTTAATATATAAATGGATTTCTACAACTTTCATACCTTGTTGGCATCCTTTGGAGTCACAAACACTTCAGGTTGTGTCATGTAGACATCTTCATGGAGGTTCCCGTTAAGGAAAGCTGTTTTGACATCCATTTTCCAAATTTCATATTCATGGTATGCAACAATGGCCAATAGGATTCTGATGTATTTCATCATCGCAACCGGTGAAAAGGATTCATTATAGACAATTCCTTGATGCCGTCTAAAACCTTTTGCAACCACTCGTGCCTTTTAAGTGCTGACTTTCCCCTCCATGTCCGGTTTCTTCTTGAATACCCATTTATTACCAATAGGCATTACATCAACTGGAGGATCTACCAAAATCCAGACTTGGTTTTGGTACATGGAATCCATTTCATAATTAATGGATTCTTGCCACTTGGAAAAATCTGTTCTTTCAACTGCTTCCTTGTAGGTAAGAGGATCATCATTGTCAACCAATAATGAGTCACCATCCTCGTTGATAAGAAAACCATATCGTTCTGATTCTCTCACCTCTCTCATGATCCTACGTAGTTCTTATGTCTCGGGAACTGATTGTTCTTCCATGGGGCTTTGTAGAATCTATTCTTCTACCAACTCTTGTGTATCTTGATCCTCGACTTCATCGAAGTCTATCTCACTCCCACTATCTCTTTTGGAGATTTTCTCCCTATCAAGAAATATGGATTGTCTTTCCACTGTATCCTTTTTGTCTGAGGGTTTGTATAGGTAATATCCCCTTATTTCCTTGGGATATCCTATAATGATACACTTTGTGCCTCAGGGTGTAAGTTTGTTATCTCGAGAGGCCTTAACAAATGATTTTCTACCCCACATATGTAAATTCGATAACATGTCTTTGCGTCCACTCCATAACTCATATGGAATACTATTTATCAATTTAGTTGGTACTTGGTTTAGTATGTGTGATGGTGTTTGTAATGAATTTCCCCAAAAGGATAATGGAAGACTCGCATGACTCGTCATTGATCTCACCATGTCCAACAGGGTGCGGTTCCTCCTTTCACTTACACCATTCCACTACGGTGTGTAAGGAGGAGTGATTAGAGATAGAATCCCAAACTACAGTAAGAAATCAATGAAGCCCTGATTTAGATATTCTCCTCCTATGTCTGAGCGTATTTTCTTAATCCTCTTACAGAGCTGGTTCTCAACTTCATATTTGTATTCTTTGAACCGATCAAAAGAATCTAACTTATATCTCATTAAGTAGATATATCCATATCAACTAAAATCATCATTAAAAGTTTTGATGTATGAGAACCCACCCCTTGCCTCAACTGGAAATGGACCACACACATCTGTGTGAAATAATTCTACAAGCTCTTTAGCTCTTTAACCTTTCCCACTAAATGGGGCTTTAGTCATTTTTCCATGTAGACACGCATGACATACACCAAGTGGTTTTATTTCGAAAGAATCTAAATACCCATCTTGATGTAATTTTGTCAAACGTTTCTCATTGACATGACCTAGCCGGTGATGCCAAAGTTGGGTGTGGTATGAGTCATGTGAATTTACTTTGTCATCTATTTCCATTACTTGGTTTGTGTAGTCTAACACAGAAAGGTCGTTATATAAATGTGCCCTACCAAAACAAATGCTATCTTTATAAAAATAGCATCATCCACTTCCAAACATGAAGATGAATCAATCAATATCTAATATGGATACTGAAATAATGTTTTTGGTTACAGAGGGTACATAATAACATCCTTCCAAAACCAAGACCATCCCAGTAGGCAATGTGAGGTGGTAGTCCCTCATAGCTACAACAACAGTTCTGGCTCCGTTGGCTGCTCGTAGATCTACATCCCCTTGATCAATCTTCTTGAATCTACTTGGTTCCTATATTTTGATACATATGTGAGCACCACAAGCAGTACCTAATACCCAATTAGTAGAAACTGATAGATTTTATTCGATAACAATTGCACCAGAAGCTTCCCCTTGCTTCCTTGGCTAGGTGCAGTTTTTCTTCGAGTGGCCCTTCTTGCCACATGCGAAACAATCAGCATCTTGTTCCTTTGCCTACCCTTTGATCATTCTTTTCTTAGACGGCCTTGAAGAAGATTTGGTCTTAATGCTCGTCAACTTCCCTTTCCTTCTATTCACCATGAGGACAGAAGGCTTTTAACGCTTCATGTCATTGTCCACTTGGGGAATACGGATAAGTAGATCAGACATATAGTTCTCAATGTTGTTCATGTTGAAGTTCACAAAAAAGTTTGAGAACCTCTAGGGGAGTGATGCGATAATGAGATCAGTACCCAGTTCTTCAGGGAGTTTAAACCCTATAACCTCCAAGCGCTCAATGTAGCCAATGAGCATGACTACATGTGGCCCAAGAGGGGCACCTTCTCCAAGCTTTATTTGAAATAGATCCTTGGAGATCTCAAACCATTCCTATATTTCTCTCTCCTGGTATAGACCATGGAGGTGCTCAAGAATGCTATAAGCATCCATGTCTTACTGAGACTTCATGAGCTCACTAGAAATTGATGATAGAATCAAACATTGAACGTCGAGAGAGTCGTTCAAATGTTGATCATAGACTAGGAAATCATCATCACTCGCCCCTGGGGTAGGAGAATTAGGAAGTGAGGAATCCAACACGTAAAACTTTTGTTCATGTTGTAAGATAACCCGAAGGTGCCTAAACCATTCCTGAAAGTTACTACCGGTGAGGATATTGTCTTTATCTAGAATTAATCGCAGAGAAAATGTGGTTGACGAGTTTGTCATTTTGATTCTACAAATTAAGAGAGCAGATTTATCAGTACTTTCTTGATTACATTTTATGAAAAATAATAAATGAATTTATTAATTATCCCAATATTTTATCAAGTACAAATGGCCCTCACCATTGAACTAGAAATGTCCAGTATCTTTGACCTTCTAGTGGCAAGGATCAATATTCCTCTTCGCATAACCCCAACAAGGGCTGGTCATGCTATTAGAAGGTATTTAGGTAGGCAGGTCTTTGCCAACTGTGAGCTTACAGTTCCTCCATCTGTTGAGTGGACTCCCCAATCCGGAAATCCCGACATGGATTTCCTCAACTCTTTCTTCCAATATTACATCAAGTCTAGCAAGGGCTACTCAACTTGATGTAATATGGTTAAGTAAACCCGAAATCTTTCATAAGGGATTCCTTTATAAAAGTAAGTGTCCCAAAAAGGGTTGGTCAAACACATAGTTTTATTGAGTGTTGCCCTTAATCAGGTAACGAAAGGCTTGGTCTGAATTAATATGGTATCGAGGGATTTTATTCCTTTATTCATAGTTTCACATTATCACATGCTTGTTAATATTAAGTTATGCTTGCTTAAGTTATTAACCATTTTCTGATAATGTTTACGCGTAGTCCGGTTTTTATTTTTTTCCATCTTTGCATGCTTGTTCATTTTATTAATTATGTGATCGCAACAACACATACATAATAAATAAACCATGCAATCAGACAGAAATAAAATAAGATGGCATGATCATGTGCTTCTGTTGGTTAGATTATCTACCGGTTTTGATAAGCTAACCCTGACCTCGGGAAAACACCTTGAACCTATTGGTTCGTGTTTTGCAGATCCCACCTGTCCATATTTGTATCTTCTTGCGTCAGTTTCGCCTCTGCTTCAGGATTTTATCCATCTCTTCTGGTTTGGGTGTTCCTCCATTACATGGGTTTACATTAAAGAAACCATGGGTACGCATTACCTACATTTTATTGGAAGAAGGCTCGCAGGCCAAGAAATTTAAATTAAATAAATTTAAATGAAACCATACACATACAAAGGGTATTTGGTCTACATCATGAGAATCCATAGCATGCAATGACATTTACGCATATTTACAATTCAAATTATTTTAATCGCTCTTTCATTTAAGATATGCACTCGAATTCAATTAATTATGATCTTATAATTAATCAATTCTTTATCTTAAATTTATTTCTGAATTTTCTTGATAATTTCCTCATCCATATTCCTTGTATGGGTCTTTGTACATGGGAGAAAACCTGGTGAAATTCCATTTCTGGAAAGTACACAATGTGTAGTTTATATTTACACGGCGTGTATTTCTTTTCACCTTGTTTCCAAAGTACACGCCGGGGGATTTGGCGTGTTTTCACTAATTTAGAAATTTTGGAGTACATGGTGTGTAGATGAATCATACATGGCGTGTACTTCCTTGTTATGCGGTAACCGTCTTGGAAATCCCATATACGTGGAACACGGCTTCTCCTCGTACACGGTTTCACCTGGACCAGATCAGAATACACGGCGTGTTATTCCAACATACACACCGTGTATTCTGGTTCCCACGCGTCGTTCAATTCTGGTCCACACGACATGATTAATACTTAGGCATAATCAATTCACACGATGTGGTTTGGCGGACCTGTTCAGGTTCATTGAACCTAAGTACACGGCGTGTAGTTCTAATTACACGCCGTGTAATCCCGTGTTGTATAGATAGAAAAAGTGACTCCTCCGGATGAATTCCTCGTTTTTATTTTAATAAAAATTAAAATTAAAAAATACATTTCTGTGATATGAATCCAGAAATGAAGGAGGAAGAATAAATCTCATTTATTCAGATTAATGGAATGATATATTTCGAATTGAATCAAATATAAATGCATAAATTATCGACAAAAATTAAATAACTATAATCAATGTTGTAACCTCGCTCTAATACCATTTGACGGTTCTAGGCACAGCGGAAGCGCGTGGGTGGATGTGCCCACTTAGCTTTTTTTCATTAGCAATGATCAATCCGGGATCAATATGAAGATAAACGCCAGCCTCCACGAATCGAATCACAGAAAAAGACAAAGAAGAAAGTTTGTCCCGAAACCACAAACAAGGATCGTTACAGGTTGATTATAATTAATTCAATTAATTATAAAGAAATACCTTTTGGTTGTTATTTCTTCATTGATGTTCTTGATCATGTTGTCGATATGATCTGTCGTTTCATCGTAGAAGCCAAGTGTAGACTCCCTCTAGTGGTGATCCACACATGTACCTTGTATCTCTGGACGTCGCCAAAGGATTTTCTGGGTGCTAGCGTGGGGAAGCCTTTGCTTGCGTTGTCCGCCTTAGATCGTCATGATCTGATGGAAGAGGATCTCTCTCGTTCTTGAGAGCGTTCTTAGAGGAAGAGGTTCTTTCGGACTTGAAATAATTCTCCAGAATTGTTGTGCACAACGATTCTATTTTGTGTTGGAAAAGAGTTGGGGTTGTGAGGATATTTATAATCGGGTTTGAGGTTGTAGAGTTATGACAATTAATAAACATGTTACGCATTTTATTTATTTCATTGACTCTTATTTAAAACCCCCATGTCAAATAATTAATTCCTTGACATGTGCCCACGCTGATTATAATAAATATCATTTAAAACAATATTATATCCTCAAAATCCCGACTGAAAAACTACATGACATATATTAATAAATAAACAGCGTGTATATCTTGTTTTTCATTTCCTTATTCCACCACCATCAAAACGATTTAGGATTCCTTGAATAATTATTAAACCACGTACGAGAATAATCTTTATTCTACTTGAGATACTTGAATACACTTTGTGTGTGACCCTCTAGGCCTCTTTCTTGTTGGCATTAGGCGAGCTTGCCTAAAGTCGTAGATTACTATCTAGAAACAGGTCAAGGAACCCAAGAGAATGAAGTTGACGCCGCATTGACGTATCACCTCATACGAACACTTACTGTGTAATTTAATCCCTTTGTCTCGATATCTCATCAAACAGGTTTCATGGAAGTGTCATAAACCTATATGCTTGATCCGTCGTTCTTTGACTACCTGAAATAAACTTGTCGTTCACACCATGGCTATGGAATTTAATGCGAGATTTCTATTTCAATCAAAGGGCCGAGATGTCAACTTCCATAAATGGAAGGGAAAAATCCTTCCTCGACTTATCCATTAACAACATGTCACTTGTGACGCACCCAACGTACCCTAATTCCCGCCAACTATCTGCGTGACGGTTTTTGTCAGTAAATCTGAGTGCGCGAGTCATGACATGAGTTAATGATAATCTTCCAGTATAAGGACCATTACACATGCTCGCAGATAGTAATATCCGATGACACCAAGACATGCGGAATTACTACTGGCGGGTCTGTTCTCATAATCTTCCATCTTGGAGATTACCAAGTGTGAACTCCATGAGAGAGAGTCTCATCTTCTTACGAGTACTCGCACATGACGGTATGTATACTACGTGTCCTATCATAGTATGTCATCCAACCACATAACTTTATTTAAGAATATTGTTATAGAATTTCAAGGTTCTCATCATAGCAGGGATCTTCCATGATCTTATTAATGCAACAAATATTTCAAGGCATTATTATATTATAGTCATGAAAAACAATGAACAATATATAATAAGTGAACATTCATATAACCAAAGTAAAAAACAGTTGTTTCTTAGGACACCAACCCTTACAAAAACCTCAAGGGGATAATCACTATATATATATATATATGGTTTAATAGGTAATGATGCAAAAGATATGATTCATGTATCTTCCTCTGATATTTTTAAAAACTCACATGGATGATGAGAATTACACACACCAGGGTGTGCATTTATCATAGAGGTCGATAAAACTCTCAGAAGAAAAAATGTAATCAAAGAGGAGCCATTCACCCGATAATTCTTTAACAGAAGAATATTTCAGATGTGAGAAATGTAATATAATCTGTGTTATATGATACAAATTAAGATTTATGATATTCCTTATTTTGATTATTCTCTAGTGAAGTTGAGATATGATTTGAAATCTATTTATCTTAGGTTCACATTTTTCCATGACCTACTTCTAGGATTTTATAATTGGTCTCAGTGGAATTGTTTGACTATTTGAGTATCTATTTTCTAGTGTGATATATGATTATTTTTATATTTATATGTGATATTTGACACATCCATTTCTTTTTAGATCTATTTAATCTTTGTGCATATCTTGTACTATTGGGGTTCATCCCATTTCCCTCTACATTATTTTATAATTTGTTATATTAATATTAATTTATGTAATGTATGAATCGTTTTGTACATGATTACACTCGAACTTGAACTTTACCCAATCATTTTATTCATATCATAAATTGCATGGATTGGAATTCTTGATGGTTGATGTAATGATTTTTTTGAGATTATATGTAATAGTATATGATAAATTTGGATTGTTTTTTGGAGTTCATAGCCAAAGAGCATGATGTGAGGTGGTTTCTTCCCTTTCTCGGAGTTAGTTACACATTGGGGTTCTGGTTGTTGTATTTTTATTTTTATTTCATATATTTCCTCTTTGTAATTATACTTTTAATTTGATGTCTCATGCATGCATTGTATATAGTTTAGTTTTTTATATGTATATATTATTAGTGTTGTTGTATATGATGGTTTTTGGTGGTGCATCATTGTTGCAATTTATCATATTCCAATGAATTCCATGTATTTCAATTCCTACTATGTGCTAATGAATAGACAATGGCATATTTGAGGTTGAATGTTGTTTTAGTATAAAATTTATTCCAACCCAAATGGGGTCCTAGGGGTTATATCATGTCACAATCACGAAGTCACATTCCACGTAACTCGTTTCCACACCCTATATACTTAAATATTCTTCCTTTTACCTATAACTCGAATTTAAAATTCACCTCAATAAAATAGAATTACATTATACACTCTAGTAGACCCAAGATTAAACTAGTTAGGATATCATCATATATAACTGTAGTGTTAAACATCCTTCTTGATTCCTGATATGACCTACCACTTTACCCATCCATGATTCAAGTTCCCAATTAAATTAATTCAATAGAAAAATAAAGTACATTAAAAGGAAACTATATAAATTTCCCCAATTAATATTTTTCTTAATGAAATGATGTTTGTGATAGAAACTATCCTACAAACCCCAATATAATTTATCCTATAAATATCAATAATAATTCATTATCATGATTCGTATACCCATAATAATAAATCTTTACAAGGGACAAATAGGCTTGGTCATAAATATAACTTATCAACTGCAATATAAAATATCATTCATAAGATTATCAAATCATATCACATTTAAATTTAATAATAATAAAAATAACAAAACATTATTATCCAAATATATATTACATTAAAATAAAACAATTTATTATATTTCTAAAGTATATTCTCAGAAAAATCCAAAATCCAAAATTTTATTCATCCAAGGATTATCAAAAGAAAATCATTAAAATATGATGTTCACATCGAAATATTGTTGGTAATATCTTCATCTTTTGAGACTCAAAAAGAAACATATCAATCATACTCATAAAAAATATATTTTTCTATTTTATACTACTAATAAATATAAAATTATATAAAAAATTAATAACAAAATTCACAAAAAAATGTACATCATGATTTATTTATAACTGATATACCTAAACTATACTTCCATTTTTATAAAATATTCTTTAATTAAATCATATAATTAGTCCATTCTATTTTATATTAATATTTTCAAAATATTGTTTTGAAAAATTCCAAATAAAATCACTTGGAAATATGTATAACAATAACATTTTCTTTTTTAAAAGCAAATTTTTTACTCCTAAATCCTTTTTTAAATTCATGATATCACTCATGGAAAAACATTACTTCACACATAGTTCTCACTACTTAAAATAATACATCCATGCATAAATACAAAATCATACATATTGAAGAAAACAGTAAAAATATTATAAGAACTCATATAGATTGTCAATCATGGAAATTAAATCTTAAAATAATTCTGAATAATGATATACGTGTGTTATTACCAGAACTAAACCCATATATATAACATTAATAGTTATAATTTTTCAATTTTCCCCCAATAAATATTCAATATATAATTACTTATATATTAATGAAATTTAGTTAACGAGGAACACTAATCATGTTCATTCTATTCAAAATTGAATCTGAAAGTAAAAATTATATATATATATATATATGTATATATATACACACATATTTCATGATCTCTACATTCCAATTAAAATATAAAACACTAATTAAACTCTCACCATGGGAAATTTAGAGAAAAAATAAATTATAATAACGTGGGAAAAATATCAATTGTTACTATCATCTCGAACTGTCCCAAAAAAATTATAATATTTTATTAGTAGGTTGATCAATTGAATTGATTATGTTCTTTTCAAATAAAAAACTATCCAAATATCTATTTTATAAAATCCATTAAAAACAAAACCCTCAAATAATTTTTTAGCAAACATGTCTCATTTACCCAGAACAAAACTCAATCCAGATCATGATAAAACAACATGTGAGCCTTTACATATACTAGAGCTTAATACTATATATGGGGGATAGGAACCATCGAAAAGAAGACAAGCCTCATTAAAGTAAATAATATTAAAATAAAAACTCATTATTTCCCTTTAGTAATCAATCTTACATCCCCATTGTCTACCAGATATTAAATAAAGTGGAAAATATATTGATTAAAAAATATTATATACCATGTTTCATACAATGAATATCACAATTATTAAGATCATTATGAAAATATATAATAATTAATAATAATAATTCTCTTGATGTGATATCCAAATGCATGAATATTCTCACGATCATGTTCTTCATATGATTAATAATCCAAGGTACCCTAGATGTACCATATTAGAATAATGGATGAAGCCAATGTATTTTCTTCAAAATAGTATAAGGATATCAAAAAATTAATACTCTAGTAATAGTAAATTAAAAATATTATATAATAATATATTACCAACAACAAAAATAAACATTTTAGGAATTTATCAGTCTACCAAGGAACACAATTTTTTCCCATACGTTCTTTATATATTTTTCTATTATACAACTTTAAATATTATTTTAATCATAGACTAGTCTACAAGTTAAAATAATGAATAATCCGTTATTATATTCTTAATGTTTATACCATGATGAAGAAAAACTTTAAATCCAACATATAATTTAAAAGTTAAATAAAAAAACAATTACTTGATTTCATGGTACATGTTTATGGATGTTATTACCTATTATATTGTTTAAATATCATTACCCTATATAATTATATATATACATATACTTAATTCCAAATCATGCCTAAAATGTCTCTTATAATAATTCAAGTAATAAAATCTCAGATACTCACACAAATCACTATAAATACCTAACATCATATAATGCATGGCACGAACAGAAATATTATCGTACAAATATATATTAAATAATATTAAATATTATATAATGCTCACTTTGAAAAATAAGAAACCTAAAAATGTAAAATTCTATCTCCAAAATGATATTATTTTTTGATGAATAGTTTACACACTAGCTTTGAAAAAAATAAGAATCTCACAAAACATAGCACAAACTCTATGATTTGATTAGCCTCTATAAATGTTTTTGTTATATTCAGATCACTATAGATATCGTTCATGTAACGAACAATACCAATTATACCTCACCAAATTTGATCTTCCAAAATGAGTGAAGAATATTCCAGATCACCATGATCAAGTTCTATGTAAAACCATAGATTCTATATGGAGCATGATCAATCTACAAGTAATATACCAACATTTATCTATATAAACAATTTCATGTTAAAAAAATTTAGAATTTTTTTGAAATAAAAGTAAAAATTTACTTTTTTATATTACATGAGTATGAAAAAAATAATAATAAAATTTATATTGTAAACCTTGAAAATTTTAAAATAAAAATAGTAGGTGGGAATTAATGTATGTATGATGTAAAAACTTGTAAGAGAAAAAACATAATACATATTAGAATAATGATAAAATTATTACATGAACATAATGAAAAATGGATTTTCATCCTTATAACAGACTGGATTGCCTAGGAATTCATTAACCAAACAAATCACCACTGATGGTGAACCTGATAGACATGGCCCTCAACATAACCTATTGGCCTCTACTGCTGTTAAACAACTAACTGTTATTTGAAATACATGTGTAGATAGTACCCATTGAAAATATATTCTTTTTTAGTACTCATCGAAATTACTTATATTACTACCCATGGTTACTATGGTAATCATTTTCATAGACATAACAAATAACACAAATCATGAACATGTAAACTCAAAAAATTAAAAAATCCTATCAAGGCATATAAAAAATAAATAAAAAAAAAATTAATTTAAAACATCTCAATATAATAAATTAATAATAACAAACAAACAAGCATTGTTTATATAAATGATACATTCTGTAAAACATTATTTAAAAATACATTTTATAAAATTCTTGAAATAATATTTATCAAACACATTTTTTTCAAGAAAACATAATTTTGAAATATATCATTTAAAATCTATAGAAATGTTCATTTTGTTAAAAAATTCAAATAAAAATGGCACAAAACTATAAATCATTAAATACCAAAACCATGGGAACTAAATTTTTTATTTTAATTATTTAAAAAATAAAGTAATAAGAGTATACCAATAGAAAGTAGGTTATATAGAGAGACACAATTTATTTCAAGAAAACATAGTCTCCTAATATAATATCATCATATTAGATAAAAATGGACCCTTAAAAACATATAATGGATAATTTAAATATTCTTGTAATCGTAATTAATGATATGTCTATATTGGAAAACAAGGGATGTAGAATAAGGAAAACATGTAAGGAAAAGAGAACGGGATAATAGAACAGAGGGAAAAAGAAATAAGAATAGAAATATTAACTAAAAAATACACTTGATATTGAATAAAGAGAACCAATGGAGGATAAGGATGGTGTGAGGAGTTTTCTAGGAATACAATCATTGAATAATCAACTAAGAATAATGTTGGTAAAATTAAAAAACCTTAATAAAAAATATTTGGAATATCAATGTTTTAGATTTTTGAAATTCACATGGGTTGGATGAACAGTTTAAGAAATGTTCATTGACCATGTAATATCTTTGACTATATAGTTAGTATGATACATAGTTATGATAATATTCTCTAAACCATTCATTACCTAATAGACTAAAACTCTTCCTTCTCATGATTAGGATTCATGATATTTAGTAACTATGTGATAGCCACCCATCCTACACTATCCTCCTCAAATTTTTCTAATCTTTCGAAATTAAAAAACCCAAATCAGATTAAATAATTGAATAAAACTTATTTACATGTAAACTGCTATAAAATTATTCTAAAATTACTGTTATACATCCATGGTTGGAAGAACCATGGTCGTAGGATTTCATATGGATAATGGGAAACATAACTTATATAAATTCGGTGCTTACCACTATATGGAATTTTTTCCATTACAACCGTTTTTAATCATTGGAATTATTTGATTAAACATTGCTTCTTACAATAAAAATACATCTCTAGATAGTTGGGTGTACCATTTTAGGTATTTAGATATACAACAGATATGTAAGAGCCATTGGTAGATGATCAAAATCAGTGGTTTAAACTCCATTAGTATATGCCTACACAAATATTTCATACTGGCCACTTTTATAGAGGTATAACAATGGTTTATAAATCATTGGCATATGATCCCACTAGACAAATATAGTTCATCCCTATCTTATACAACTCATGATGAAAAGATAATTAAAATAACCAATGTACTAGATAGTCAATGAATTAGATCTAGTCGTAGTATTCAAAAGATGGAACTTATTAATTATTTTACCATCAAACAATTAAAAACATGAAATTTAAATGATTATATATATAGTATATTTTAGTAAGAATATTATAGATATTTTAGTTATTTTTTCATAAACATAATTTCATAAGTTCATTAGTTTAATATACTTATAAAAATTATAACGTTAATGGTCAATAATATTATCTTGTTCATAACTAATAAAAGCATCAATATGAATATTATCACTATCACCATTATCCTTAATAAATTAATCACTATTAAAACCAATACCGTCACCCTTGTAAACATACCTAATGATTTGTCCACCCTTTCTAGGAGAACTATTTGAGGAGCTCTTCATTGTGATGCATATCTTAAAAACCACAATTATACATAGTGCATGGGATGGTTTGAAATCCTTCATTTATTTTATGAACAACTCATTGAACTATGAATTTTTTCTTAGTTTTATATTAATAATTTTATAAATCAAGTAAATTTTCATGATAATCTTACAACTCTATGACACTAAATGTGAATAAAATATATCATTTTATCCAACCCCGTGTTCGAAAAATTGTCTTCCTTGGTTGATAGAAAACTATTCTATAAGGTTTATAAACAAATACTTGTCATAAATGATTGTTTGGATGGGTTTTTACCCTATTTCTTATTATAGGACACTATATAAAATGATTTAAAACATAAACGTTTTTATTTGTTATGAAATAGATATAAAAAATTAAAATAATTTGAATAATAAATAAAATATTTACTTATATCTTTACATTAACATCACTATCGTATTTATTATTCGGGATTGAGATAACAAAATTCTAAAGGTAAATGACCTTAAATGTTCAAAACCGTAATCATATTTTATTACTGAAAGTGTTTTAAAAATAATTCACCTATAGTTGAAACATTATTTTTTTATTCATTTCCATTAAACTCATAATAAACCTTATTAAAATTAGTTATACCAAAAAATCTGTTTTACTTCACTTTCAATCATTGTTAGTCATCTCATAGTCTGTGCATTCTTTATTGCACCATTATTTTAATTTAATTTTGATAAATATTGGAATATATATTTAAATAACATATATGATATTATCAATACAATCCTCATCATTTTACATTAAAACACATTAAATTTTAATAATAACTTAAACCCATCATTATTTTAATTGTAAATCATATCCCACTACTATGTAATAGGATAATCATTTAGGGTTGGTATAAACTTTAACACTATCCCAAGACTACTGTAACAAAAAGCAAATAAGTCATGATCATATTCTCTGTACATTTCTTCAAATTCTATCAATATTGAAATCCTAATTACTTGAACATCTATAAAGTTAAAAAAATTATTTCATGAAAGATATTAATTTATATAAATAAAATAAAAATATATATATATTAATTTTAAAAAATTTATTATACATATCCCAACACATTCGTTAAAATTTATTTAATCACAAATATATCTAAAAGTGATAGGTTATATGGAATGATTTAATGCTTTTTCTAAAATAACATGATAACATTTACATTCTATACCATTTATAAAACTCAATGAGTCCAATTTAATATAGTATACCATTACTGGTGTATTGAGGTTCCATACATGATTCATGCAGGTACACTAACATTACCTTTTATTAGATACTATTCAAAAAGTATAGAAATTAAAAGAAACTACAACTTAAATAAAAATATTTGTTTTTCAAATTTAATGCACTTGTAATCATATAAATGATCCAGGAGGATCAATGGGCACTAATGGATCTATATAGTGTGATGCATCAATAAGGTGTTACAAATGGGTATGATCCAAGCCATGATCTATATTTTATGAAAGGTGTGAAGCATAATTCAAAGTATCATAAACATTAATCCTTGGAGAGATTTGTGAAGTGGGGAATAGATGTGATATGAAATTAGAACTTAAATGATAGAAGGTCTTTGGATTCATCATGGGATATGAAATTGGTGAATGAATATCAAATCCAATATTAAATGGTAGGGATATCATAAATGTTCTAAACATCCATGTGGTATTTAGGGGAATAGTGGGATGAGATATTGTGGAATATGGAATATTCCATTAGAGTATGTGTGATATCTAGTTTGGAAGAACCACTTAGTACAATTATTACCAACCCCACCTGATAAATCATGTTTCTCACTACTTTTAGTAGTCTAAATGTAGAATAGTTTTCTCCTAGATGGTTCTTCAAGAAAAAATACAAAACAAAATAATAAATTAAATTAATAATATAGTAATTTATATTATTTAGGAATACTATATGCATTCCAATCACTAGATGACGAATTCACATGTCTCGTATTCATTGATCATTCTCAGAATATCAATTTTAATGTGTTTATTGAATATTGTTCTTCTTTGAAAATTTAATAAAATTTATTTTTTAGAAATACAATGTTATATAGATGACCTTTTGGATGGTTTTTAGATATAGTTTCTATTTTAGAGAGAGAATGGACATGGGTAATATTGTAGTCGGAGTCTCGAATTAGTGTGTTATATCAATTGAATTTCATTTATTATTTTAACTATTTTCATTGATTTTATATTATTTAATTATTATTTTCACCACTTATATGATAAAATATTATGCTGATAAATATTATACATAAATGTTAAGGAGTAGAAGATTAAGACGTATTGAATTTTGGGTAAAAGGATGGTTATTTATTCTAAATGATTCGAATTTGATTATGGACGACTTATTTAATTTAATAATTCTTTTGTATTAATGATCACATAATTACCTATTGATTTTTTGAGAGAAATAGTTTATAGGGGGGATAAATTGCGTGGTTTAAAATTATTTGGGTTATTTGAATAACCTTGTAGCTTCATCTTCTCTTTCCTTTGGTACTTAATTAACCATATATTAACTACCTTCTTATAGACATAATGAATTTGAAAGATTTGAAAAAATATGAAAAAATATAAATATATTTGAAATTATTTTTATTAGGTTTATCACTTATAATAAACTATATTAGTACATTATTGATTTATTTTTATGTTTTATTGTTTTAATTATTTATTTTCTTTTTGGGTGTATTTGGATTTGAATCTTCATATGTATAAAAAATGGGATATTTGAGCTTTATGAATATTAAATTTTGAAAATCAAACCAGGATATGGGGTATGGGATATTACTAGTGTAATGTAGACATTTAGTGTAAGGTTACACAATCTCTGTTTTTATGTATTCTATAAATGTTAAATTTAACATATTTAATGAATGCGTATAAAAATGCATGTGGTTTACTCTTATATAGAGATACATCTTCCATCTATCTTCCAAAATGATGAAACATGGCCCATTATGATTGTACACTGAGTTCATGTGAAGTATATATTTCAATTAAAATATATGTAGTCAGTGAATTGTTACTGAATTGTTTTCCATGTATACTTTGTAATATATTTTCAACAAAATTAGAGCATTTTTAGTGAAATACATATAGTAACCATGCAGTTTACTCTTATGTGGGGTAATTATTTCCAATAAAATAATTCATGGCTTTTAAATAATTTTAAAAGAAAAACTTGAATACCATATGACCTCCCTATAAAAAAAGTTTTAGAATGATTGTTTATTGTAATTTAATTATGGCCCCATTTTCCCTTCATCTTACAACGTATTTTTCCACCCCACTTATTTCATTTAGATTTTAAAAACATTGTGCTTGTCATTTTGGAATGTTAACTAAAATATATAGAAATAACTGAAATATATAAACCTATTTTGATCTCATAGATTTTAATAATTTGACCAGATTCACCTGGAGAAACATATTTTAATGAAAATGGAGTATTGAGACTATATACCATTTCTTATATAATTCACAGACCACAACATAAGATTTATAATAAATTCTGAAAATTTAATTATTTTATTCGTCAAATGTACCATATTGATAAATACAAATGATTACAGTTATTGTTTTAATTTAATCCCCACCATCATAAAAAATATATCTTAGGATCACTTATGAATATATTGATTTTGAGTTTTCGAAAATCATTCATAAAAATAAAGATTTTCCCATTGATGATAAAATATATGTCTCTTTTGAATCTACAATATGGATCATGTAAATAAATATTAAGCTGTAATGATCAATAAATGTTCTATATCATGTCCTCATACTAAATAACTTTAATTTCTCTATAGTGACATGACCATTTGATTAATAATCAAATATTATTATTTTCTCTAAAAAAATATAATAATATAAATATTATATCATGTTTGTCTATCTACTATATTAAAAAAATCTATTTTTTAGTTTAAATAACATCATAATGATGTGATCTCAATTTCTTTTCTTGAAAAGTTATAGTACATTTCTATCCATTGATCTCAAGTGATTTTCTTTCATCAACCAAATTCTTCAGTACCAAATTAAACAATCTTATTTTATGAGAGACAAAATGAATTTGTAACTAAAATTCCTTGAATAAATATGTGTATAAAAAATATGAGTCGACATTTATTATTCCTTTTATAAAATTAATAGTTCTAAAATAGATTTGAATAAATAAAAAACCCATTACATTTCAAATCCTCTCTCTATTTCAAAGATAATGTGTGGTGAATTCTACTTATATTTTTTTGTATTCCCATGATTAAAATATATTAAAATATGAATTTATATATAAATTTATGTATGGTGAGTTACTTTACACATGTTCAAAGAACAAATTTGATGTAGTCAACAAATAAACCATAGTTAATTAAGGTCATGTAATCTGTTATTACTCACTCATCAATGATCAATGTACTCAACATATATTCCTTTAATTTAGGGATGTAATGGAAATTTAGGATCAATTTTACCATACTTAGTATCATTATTTCTTATTGTTAGTTTTCCCTTCATGCTAAAATTATTCAAATAAATTAATAAATACATATATTCTTGAGTATAGTATCTTTAAATAATAGAAAAATAAAGATGATTATACTTATAAACATAAGACATTATTTCATACTTAAATAATTTCGTTAGATATATATAAGAAAAATAAATGGGCCCATTAAATTATTTCCATGTGAATATTTATTTTAAGATGCAATAAGTAAGTTAAAAAATATTGGGAAGAAATTATTTAACTCCTGGTTAATTAATAGTGTCTCTACTGATATTTTTTATAAATTTAATTTTATAATTTTGTTTCAAAATTATAAGTAAAAAAATGATATAATATAGTTAACATCACCCTTATATTATTTTACTAAAAATGATTAAAAAATTGAATTAAATCATAGCAAAAAATTGGTATTCTTGGGTTTTTAGGGTTTTCAGTTTCACCACTCTTATGTTGACACATTTTGATATTTTTTCTTGAATAAAAAGAAAGAACAATGAAAATATCTAGTACTTATATAAATTATTTTGTCTCTGAAGTTTTTACCAAATAATATTCATGTCAAAAATTCAATTAACATTGACTAATGAAATCATGATTCAGTTCTAGTATGATTTCACAATCCCCCATGTCACTCATATATGAAAAATCAAAATTTTCCTTCCATATTAAATTTTGATGGATAGAGAGAAATAATTATCATTTTTTCCCAATCAGAGATTTGTATAAAATATTATTTAATAATGTTGATGAAAAACATGGTAAATCAAAAATGTTAATTTTCATCCTCCTATTGAAATTGGATTCAGTGGAAACATCCATCTCATTATATATTTATTTTTTTCTTTCCCAAATAAAAAAAATTCATCTGTAAATAATATATGCACAACAATTCCATTCATATACTATTGTAGATTCACATTCTAAATTATATTTTGAAAAATATTATATTTTTTATTATATGGATAATTCATTTTCAAGAATCATCGATGTCCCGTAAAAATAAAACAATAAAGATGTTTAGTTCATCGGGATGATGTATTATTTTAAAAAAGGGAAAGCAATGATAGAAATTTAGCTTATACCAATAGATTTTTACCAATAGTTCTAAAAAAACAATTGGTATATGTATCAAAGAGAGACCCTATACCAATTGTTTTTGAAAAACATTAGTCTAGGTCAAGATATACCAATAGTTTTTCCCAAACCATTGAAATAGATTCCATAAAAAGGAATTATACAAACATTTTGGGAAAAAAAATTGTTATATATCCTAGATATACTAATAGTTTGTCTAAAATCAATTTTATAAATTCCATAAAAAACCCTATACCCATAGTTTTTCCAAAATTATTGAAATAGATTCCATATTAAGTCCCTATACCAATATTTTTGGAAGAAATATTGTTATAGGTCCCAAAACACTAAATTATTATACCAATTGTTTGTAAAACCATTGGTATATGTCTATACCAATGGTTTCCAAAACCATTGGTATATGTATTTATTTGTTTACGTATTATTTTATCAAATAACGTTGAATAGATTAAAATTTAAAATAATTTTTAATGTAAAAATATTTATTTATCATATTATGTTAACAAAATTTTTTGTAGCATATTGGTTAGATCGTTGAGGTATAAGGAGGAGGTTCTAGGATCAAATCCAACCATGATATTTTTATTTTATAGCCAACTATTCTAATGGTTTTTAGAATCGCTGGTATAGACCTATAACAACAATTTTCAAAACCATTGGTATATCCATCTACTAACAGTTTATTAAAACTATAGGTATAGGTCTATACTGTTTAAATATTTGCCAATGGTCATTCACACTATTGGTATAGCCTATACCGGTAGTTTGGGGGTCTATACCAATAGTTACAAACTATTGTTAATGGATTTTTTCCATTAGTTTGGGATATTTTAGACTTAAATCTGCATCAAAACATCATTCCAAAAGTAGGAAAGTCACTTACTCACCACATGAGTATATTTTAAAATTAAATTGTGTATTTTGAAAAAATGTTTTATATTCACAGATCTAAATTCAAATTACATATCAAATACTTTAGTTCTGTATTCCAGGAAACAACTATATCATTACTATGATCAAATGGTCCAAATATGAGTATACTTAAGAATATAAATGGTTTCTCTATACATATCCAGAGAGGAAGCTTGAAAATGTGAATGAAAACTATCCATGGGATTTGTGAAGTATGAATCAGGATAAATAGATTATAACAATCACCAGATAGAGCCAAAATCATATTATTTACCACATCTTATAAATCAATTTATCTTATATCATATGTATTCTATGATAATCCAACCACTTTTTGAAGAAACTAGTCATTATCATTAATTCCATAAACATAATTTCAATAAATATATATACATTTCAATGATAATTAAAATATTTTATATCCTATGAATTAATGGAAAGTTTCATATTACATTTTATGGAATACAATGTATTGTTCCATCTAAATATGGATTCCTTTGAGATGTTCCCCCTTGTTTATAATCATTAAAGACTTCAATTTCCTCCCAAAAGAAGTGGAAATATTTTAGGCAACCATTTATTTTTTTTGAATATCCAAGACAATCCATTAGATTCCACAACATATAATGGTTTGTGGGAATATCTACATTATCACGAGGACCTTTAAAAAGTTGTATGGAGATTCTAGATTCTTTTATAATGAATTACAAAAATGGTTTTACCCTGATATATTAGTAGAAATAATTATTTATTTTTAATTTTATAACATGGATGATATAAAAAATACTTACATGATCTATTGATTTCTTAACTCTCTCAAAGTTATTATTTTCGGTAGTTTTCTCATTAAAATCATAACATTGTCTTCAGGAATTTTCATAAATTATTTTTTATTATGATGAATAAATTGAAATTGACCTAATATAAAATTATCTAGTATAATCCTTTTGTAATTACCCAAATAATAATTTATTAAATCATTTTCATTTTTATTAATATGAATTATATTTTCATATACAAGTTAAAAATATAAAAGTGCCTATTATGTAAAGACCCGTAAATTTCAAGGAAATTTTTTTCTTAATTTTCTTTGGAATTGTACAAGAACGCAGTTTCTGACGGCGCCTGATTCTGAGGCCCGGTGTGCCCGAAATCTTCTTCCGAAGTTTGGCTCGGGTACGTTCAGTGAACGGACGAGCGGGTTTTTCTAACTTTTGAACCGGTGCCCAGAATCGAATTCTGAGGGCACCGATGAAATCACAATGCCGGTATTTGCTTAGAAACGCCTCATCTGGAGTTGCGTTTGCTCGGTGGTGGTTTTTAATTTTCGGGGATAAAGTTAAGAAATAAAATAATTGTTCGAAAAACTTTATTTTATTTCACTTAAGCCACTTGAAAGCCACTTAAACTAAGTTGAAACGGATAGAGTGCTATCCAGAAATATCCTACCCTCTTGGTAGGATATTTGTGAGGTGGGGCCCACACGAGCCCCACCGTTTCTTTCCGCTAAGTAACACACCCATGAAAACCCTTCTTTATGAAAGTCAACTGAAGCATTTTCTTATTTTCTTAATGCACCATTTAATTGGGCAGTTTTGTTCGTAAATTAAATGGGTAGTTTCTTTCGTTAATTTAATTCTACGAATTAAATGGGTCGTTACTTACCTCTTTTCGTTTGTTGGCATAATAATAAAATAAGACCAATACCAACATTTGGAGGATTACACATTGAGAGGCTTTGACAGAATTATTGAGCCTTCATCCTCCTTCGCGAAGAACGCGAAGAACATGAAGAATGCGAAGAACGTGAAGAACTCCGTCACCCTCGGAGTTTGGCGACTCTTCATCCGAGACGTTTTTTCCCCACCCCGATCTCTGATCACCAACTGCTTGAGGTAAGAGATCTCAGGTTTCTTTTTAAACTTCTTTGAGGTTTATAGAAACACACAGATTTAATTATTTATAATTTAATCTGTTTTTCTTGAACCTCGGAGTTCGTCGACGCACACCGTTTTCCGCGACGACGCGACGCTCTTCCGCGACGACGTGACGCCTTCCGCGACGTGACGATCGCCTCCTTCCGTGGCGATCAATTCCGCGAAGAACCCGTGGGCGACGACTTGATGGGGTAGGGATTTTGTTTTGGAAATGCCCTTATTCCCGTGAATGTTTCTTTAAAATTAAAGAACCGGTTACAAATGAACAATTTTAATTTATTAAAATTGTTGTTTAATGTGTTGAATTATTTTCTCCCGTTGTTTTTATCTAACGCGGAGGGTGTGGGCCAAACGAACACGGCCCGACAACCCTCCGTCGTTCTTCGTGGTTGTGCGGATTTGGCGGGCGATGGAAAATCGTGACGCAAGGGAGTTTTGATGAACCCGCAGTGAAGAACGGAACCCGAGAGGATCACCGGCGCAGACGAGAAGGAAAACGGACCACCGAAGCAACTCCGGTGGCCCGCAGAAGATTCCGGCGGCGCGGGTCGCTGGCGCGGCGGCGCCCCGGCGCGCCGCCAGACAAGGCCGCCACGGCTTTAGCCGCGGCAGTGGTGGCTAGTGGACCCGCGGCCGCGCAGGTCCGGGTCGCCCGCACGGGACGCGGTGACAGCCGCGTCCGTTGCTCCAGCGTGGCCCCAACGCGGGGGCGCGACATCTCCAAACCATGGGGGCGGCGCCCCGCGGCACTCGGCCGCTCGGCCGCTCGGCCGAGCCGAGCCAGGCCGGTCCACGCCCTGGCCGGGCCAGACCGGGTCGGGTCGACCCGGTTCGGCCGACCTAGGGGGAGGGGTCGGCCCGGCCCCGGACCCCCCGTCTTCGGACTGTTTTCAGTCAAATGCCCGTAACATGAGCTACGGGCCTCCGAACGACGCGATGTCTGCGGAAACACGATCCTTGGATCGAGACGGTCATTTCGGGATATCGCACTCAAGGTTTTGGAATACTTTGGGTTCGGCCGGGTTGGTTCGTACATGAAACCAACCGGGCCCTCGGAGCAGAAACGCTCATATCATGAGCTACGGACGTCCGATTGACATGTCGTCGGCTTTGGTGGATTCCTCTAAGTGAGATGGATCTTTTGGCATACTCCACCCAAGGTTTGGACGCAGGTGGAGTACGGTTGGGTTGGTTTTTCCTTAAAAACCAACCGGTCCCCTGGGACGAAAAAGCCAATATCTCTCAGACCGGGCGTCTGATTGACGCGCCGTCTGTTGCGTTGACTTCCTGTTGACGACACAAAACTTTTGGATACATCAACTTCGGGCTATGTGACAGTTTATGTATCAGCCTCTCGGATCGTGGAGCGGACCCTCCCGAACGAGCTTACTGTGTGCGGGAACTCTAGAGCTGGCTGCGACTTCGATGACGACGACTGTGCAGAGATCCTCAGTGGACTGCGACGATGAAGACAACTAGTCTTGTATCCTATGTGGCTCCCAACCATGCTGGTCTTGTATCCTATGTGGGTCCCATCTTTGATGATTCAATACTGGTCTTGTATCCTATGTGGGTCTCAGTATAGATAAATCAATGAAGACAGCTGGTCTTGTATCCTATGTGGGTCCTAGCTGTGCTGGTCTTGTATCCTATGTGGGTCCCATCTTTGATGATTCAATACTGGTCTTGTATCCTATGTGGGTCTCAGTATAGATGAATCAATGAAGATGGCTGGTCTTGTATCCTATGTGGGTCCTAGTTTTGCCGGTCGTGTATCCTATGTGGGTCCCAGCTTTGATGATTCAATACTGGTCTTGTATCCTATGTGGGTCCCAGTATAGATGAATCAATGAAGACAACTGGTCTTGTATCCTATGTGGGTCCTAGCTGTGCTGGTCTTGTATCCTATGTGAGTCCCAACTTTGATGATTCAATACTGGTCTTGTATCCTATGTGGGTCCTAATATAGATGAATCAATGAAGGCGGATGGTCTTGTATCCTATGTGGGTCCTAGCTGTGCTGGTCTTGTATCCTATGTGGGTCCCAGCTTTGCTGATTCAATACTGGTCTTGTATCTTATGTGGGTCCCATTATAGATGAATCAATGAAGACAGCTGGTCTTATATCCTATGTGGGTCCTAGCTGTGCTGGTCTTGTTTCCTATGTGGGTCCCAGCTTTGATGATTCAATACTGGTCTTGTATCCTATGTGGGTCCCAGTATAGACGAATCAATGAAGACGGCTGGTCTTGTATCCTATGTGGGTCCTAGCTGTGATGGTCTTGTATCCTATGTGGGTCCCAGCTTTGATGATTCAATACTGGTCTTGTATCCTATGTGGGTCCTAGCTGTGCTGGTCTTGTATCCTATGTGGGTCCCAGCATTGATGATTCAGTGTTGGTCTTGTATCCTATGTGGGTCCCAGCATAAACGAAACAACGAAGATGACTGGTCTTGTATCCTATGTGGGTCCCAGCTTAGATGATTCAGTATCTATATCTGATCATCCCTTTCACCTTTTCGACGATGTATACCTGTGTGAGCTGAATTATTGTTTACTCTCCTTTGTGGATTGTGTTGTGCTATCCTGTGTGGATTCCGTTTTGCTTTCCTTTGTGGATTGTGTCATGCTATCCTGTGTGGATTTACATTTTTCTCTCCTTTGTGGATTGTGTTGTGCTATCCTGTGTGGATTTACGTCTTACTCTCCTTTTTGGATTGTGTAGTTCTATCCTGTGTGGATTTACGTTTGCTTTCATGTGTGGACTGGGTTGTGCTTGGGCTCGGATGTTGGAGCCGATCAGGGATTGATGAATTAGGTATATGTATGGGCATATACCTAAGCAGTGTCGGTTGTTACTTCATGATTGTATCTTTCCTTTGTGGATTATCCTTTGTGGATTTCGGGAGACCTTCGGGGGTCTCGGGGTCCTTACTGAGTAGCTTATACTCACCCCTACACGGGCTATTCCCGCACTTCGTGGTGTTGGTTGCAGACGACGGGCAGCGCTGATCGAGGTGGAGGCGTGCGGAGCAGGACGGTACCTGGAGGTGGACCACTGGGCGGGACGTACTCGGAGCGGACGGCTGGGCCGAGGAGCTGTGGAGGCTATCTGTACCCACCCTTCAGGTGGGAACTTCAGAGGGCGGCTAGACGTTGCGGCTTTTCCTTTCAGTTGATGTTTTCCCCTTTCAGTTGTACTTTACAGTTGGGCTTGTATTTCCGGCCCCTTTTTCTTTCAGCACAGCTTGTTACATTTTTTACTCAGTGTTTACTTTTCCTCTTGCTTACTCCGTGGTGCTTGTTTAATTCACAAAGGCAATGCCTTCCTTGTTTATCGGTATTTACACCTTGGTGCTAGTCGCCAGCCCCTGGCCTATGGAAGGCGGGCTTGGGGTAGTCACGACACGGGCCCCGAGGACGGGTCGTGACATATTAGATTAAAAAAGAATATATTTTTAACTAAACTCATTAATTTTAATGTTTTATTTAAAACATTAATTTATAATGTATGAAAATTTAGTTTGAAAAATGACTATCACTTTTTCAATTTCCATATCAAAATTAAATTATTTTTAATTATTGGGATTTTTGAAGTATATTTATTTTCTAATTAATACTAAAAAATAGCATTTTTGTAAAAAATCCATTTAATTTTAAAAAATTATATAATTTTACATTCCCATTAAGTTTAGAAAATTATTTCTGGTAGAAAAATTATGATTAAATTATATTTAACACAATTAATTTTTTTATTCGTATTTATTTTTTATTTTAGTATATATTTATTCTTTGGTTTATAACACAATTTTCCACAAAACTGTTTTACAATACATAATATTTATCCATTTTAATTAAACAAAACAACCCCATATAAGTTATTATTTTAATTAAATTTACATAAAAAATATAAATTTATATTAATTTAAATCCATAAATATATTATCAATGCCATAGAGTTATTATAAAAACATCTATTTCTAGAAAAGTACTCTTTTTGAAAACCTACATTTTCATCACTTCTATAGGATTATTTTTAAATGAAATTATGAAACATGTATTAATTGAATTGGTAGAGGGATTCCATATTTATAATCAGAATAATTTATATTTTTCAATATGTTCAACTTAATTTTTTTCCACAACAAATAGTGAAACAAATAAAAATATTGTAACATATTTGAGGTGAAAATGGTTTAACCGTGTGTTAAACTAAAACGATATGGGTTAAAGTGACATAAAATATTTTAAAATATATTTCGTTGAAATATTTTGTTCTTATCATATCTATGGATCTAGAATGGTCCATTTTGGATCCTTGATTCATGTGATAACATGGATTCTCCTTTACTTTTCCAAAATTACCTCTATACTACTAAACTAACTTATAAATATCTACCCCACCCCTCTCCACTTCACACATTCAAATCCTTTTATCTAAAAAATTAACTAAAACAATATATTTATTAATTCCCTACAAACTTAATATGGACTTTATTATTAATATAAATTCATCCTATGAGGACTTTTTTAACTAAAGAGGTTTTCAAAATAAGAGGTATCATGCTTAACCGAGTTCATTAATTTTCATTCTTTTTCCACCTCCATAAAATCACATTAAATTATGATGATGTAATATAACCAGTACCTACCATATAATTATATTTTATTTTGTTAATTGAATCACCAAAATGCATCCCCTCTTCTATAAAATAGGATAAAAATTATTATTTGTGTGTATAATGGACTACCACCACAAAAATAGTTTTTAGTAATTTTTCATCATCACCTATAAAGGAATGTTATAATGATTCATTTAAAGTATATATATGATATTAATTTCATAAATATACTTCTATAATTGTTCTATCACAAATATGTTTTTACTTTTCATTCCATGGGTGAATATGTTAATGACGCTCGTGTGTATGGTGGACTAATGCCTCACAAAGCGATGTGTTGTGTTTTTAAATAATGATTTCAAAGGAAGATGATAAAATTAAATTTAATGAATACAAGTGATATATATGAAATAATTAATATATTCAAGAAATGTTTATCAATTTATAAATATCATATGTTATTTATTTATCACCTTCCCACTGAATGAAAAATGATAGCTTCGTTTGTGCATGCGTGGACTACCGCCTACTCGAAGCATTGTGATTCTTTTTTGAAAAACACATCACATAGATGATATATATTAATAATGATATATTTTTTTTAATGATATTTTAATAATTATTTAAATATAAAATATGACTTACATAATATCCATAATGGTAATTGAAAAATGGAAACGTGACTCAAGCGTACATAAAGTTTACTGTATCTAGAACTGTAATGTAATTCATTTTTCAGAACCATATTTCATGATTGGTTTTAAAAGTTCACAGTAAGAATAAAAAGGATAATTATGTAATTAAAATTATTATGTATTTGTTTAAATAATAATCTCTTTGACCATAGTCAACCTATCAAATTCATTTTTGACATATAATCCAAATGCTATCAAAACTTATGAAGTGAACTCAAATGAATAATAAATTTTATATATGCTTGTAAAACGAAAAATAAGGGAATAATAGAGTTGTTAAATGGTATTAACTATGTAAATAATTAAAATAAGTTTATTAGTTAAGAAGATAAATAGAAAACACAATTATTTAGACTCGTTGTGAGGAGCTTCATCTCATTTTCTTTTCATTGTGGCATATATTTTTTCTTACGTAGATGTATTATTTTACAGGGTGTATATATAGACTCTTCAAGATGTTATATCCTGAATTTTCCTTTTATTTTGATATTTAATTATTTTAATTCTTATTCACTCATGGTTATTATGATTAAAATGTTTCCATGGTGGTAAGGTACTTTTATTTTGAAAACCCACTTTTAATGTTTTTTGTGGAACCCTTTTTTTCTTAAATTTCCAATTTTATAATTTGATTTTATAAAATCGATTATATTGAAATGAGGATTTTATTAAGTTAATTTTTTCATTAATTTAAATCATTCTAAAAAAATGGTTCTTTGTCTGTAATGTTTTACTTTATTTACAAATGATAAATAAATGTTCAATTTTATCACATACAACGATAATGAATTTTCCAACATGCATAACCATTATTTGATGTTTTTATTCCTTTAGAATAATTCTTATTTTATTAAAATAAAAAACCATTTTATATATTTAATGAAATTTGGTATTGAATATGGGTTTTTAAAAAAAAGATTATTCTCTATTGAACATGGGATTTTAAAATAAAAGGGCATTTTGATATGTGAATGTGATTTTCATACGAGTTTAAAAAATGTTTCATGATCAAAATTTTAAAGCCTAAAATGTTTTATTCATGATATTTTACATCATAAATATCTTATATGTGGGTGATCATGATATATCTTACATTACAAGTTCCATCATATAGTGTGGGTGAGCCCATTATAGCTTATATAATGGGTGCTCCCAGATAAAGTCAGGTGATCCTGATATAACTTATATGATGGTTTCACCTGAATATAACTTTGTAATCCTGATATATATTATATATTGGGTGTTAATATATGGTACTTCTAGAAGTTACTCACATGTATTGGGTATTTTTCCTTGTTTAAATAGGCATGATGTAGGGAGTTTCTAGATGGTTTCTCTAAGGGTATTAACTAGGATCCAACTATTTATAAAAGAGGATTAACTTGGGTTATTAATGTGATTATTTGAGTTTTATAAATGGATTTTTATTTTAATTATTCCATTTTTAATGATTATATTTGAGAAAAATAAAGTTTGTTTTTTCATGTAGAAATGATTTATTCCATTCACTGAAATAACAGTTAGATAAAGATAACATTTTAATGGGTTTTCTTATTTTTTACTAGACTAATGGTTTTATATCATTTTAAAACACCTTAATGGGAAATATCATGATCACGATACATTTTATAATTATTTTAAAAGGATTTTAGGATAGTTAAGGGAAAGGATAATGTCATGTTAAATTCCTTGAACTTTTTTCTTGAATGGAAATCTGGTTTTATCTTAAAATTTTCATATTGTAGAAAACATGGATATTAATTAGATGTTTTCACATTATATTATATGGTTCTTTATGTATGTGTTATGATATAATTATCTAAAGCACTAAAAATGAAAATATTTTTAAATATAGACAATGAATTTCAGATATAGAACTCGAAATTATGTAATAAGTAACGTCGGTTACATACATAGTTCAATTAAATCATGATTAATCTAGGATTTTATTTCCCCTACATTATGTTAGTAGAAATAATAGTTTATTTAAAAAAAATTACATGTAATATCACTCTTAATTTACAAAACCAGTGTATTAAAACATAACTATAACATTATATTACTATACATTCTTTATTTAAATCATTATTATATCTGAAATCTATGAAAATAAATATATTTTAAAAATCGTTTGAGATCCGATCTATATCATAAATCGAACATCAATCAATTCTAATAAAAATTAACAAAAATATTTATATTAAACAATAATAATAAATTTATTACAAAAAAAATTCATTTTAAATAATTACATTTTAAAATAATATTTCCATAATAAAATATATATGTGGATATAGTTTCTACCAATGTATAAAAAAATTTAAACCTGCTTCTTCGTTGGAGATGATCAAAATAGATGGTAGTAATTGACCAAATAGAAGATCAATATATGGTATCAAATTTTATAATTGAATAAAGTGAAATATAAAATCATTGAATGAGGAAAAAATATGATTGTAATGGTAAAGGTATGTGTATTGAAGTTTATTTTTGAGAAGAACACCCAACTCCAATGTTTTATATCATATACCGTGATATATATATATAATTAGGTATTCCTAATATATGTTTTTATCATAGAAAATAGTTATTAATAAATAATATTGTTTTCAAACATGTTAAAAAATCCAATTAACCATACGCTATAAAAAAATTAGTAAGAACCAAGAAGAATAATTAATGATATTAATCAAAATACCTCTTAACCTTAATTGAAAAAAATGATCAATAATATAACAAATTAATTTATTATTGATGACTAAAAACACCCTATTACATTGTTATTATTCCAAAAAAATCATAAAAACACCCCGTATCAATGAAATTAAGAAAAAACCATAATAACATGATATAAATTAAAAAAAATATTTTTACTAATAAAAAATTTTTATAATCGAAAAAAGGATATCAAAACCACATAACATGTCATTTCAAAACCTCATTAATAATTTTTAGCAATAATATAACTTATTTTAAATTATAGTATCTTTCCATTATGAGTCTTCTAGGCCCAATTATTTTGAAAATTAGCTTCATGTTTTATAAGGTAAACCGATAATTTATCACATAAAAACAAAAGTAAACTCAATATATTTCTATCAATATATAATTACTAAAAATAAAATCTCTTTAATTTTGAGGAATTTAATAATTAAATTATTTATCAGGGTAAAAAAATCCAAAATAATGAATCCAGTTACACCCAATATCATTCCACAAATAAATTTAATTGGTTTCCCTTTTTTATCTTTAGGAATTCTAAATATAAGAAAATTATAATGAAATTAATTCAACATGAAACCCTAAACCATTTTTGTAATCTAGATTATGAAAATGATAAAATAAGAGAAAAAATAAAAGATATTGTGAATATAACCAATATACCTTGAATATTTCACCAAAAAACTTTTTAGAAATGATGAAATATATAATAATATTAGGGGAAATAGAATTATAGGGGTTACATGATTTTGGGGGGAAGGAAAATCAGGATTTATATGTGGATATTTATTATTCAAATATAACCATATACGAATTTTTAAAAAAATTATATAGGGATAACATTTTATAAAGGTTTATATTGAAGATGTGGAGTCATGACCTATGGTGATCAGCCACTATAATAAATGTGAGCAATGGTCAATATAGTAATGTATTATATTTATTGGTAATTCTAGAAGATACTCTTAAGGTAAATTTGTTTCTCTATAAACACTTACTTTGTGCCCCTACAACCATGCACCCTATGTCCTAGTGAAATAATTCATTATATGTTGAGGACCTATGTGTCATGTTCTTATAGAAAGGACCAACCACCAATGTAAATATGGACCAAGTAAGTAGTACACTTGAGGGTAGAAAACTTCATTGTTATACATTCCCCTTCACTCTAGGTTCGCATGGGCGGGAACAACTACCACTTCCCATATGGACTATAGAAATACTTAAAAAGAACCATATCATTTTTATTTTATATGTATAATAATTATCTTAATAAATCTATTTTAACATATATATATATATATGTGTGTGTGTTTGTGTGTCTCTCTTTAAAAATATACAATGTGTAACATATGTTAGTGGTGGTGTATAGTAGAGAATATATATGAGTCTGTAGGAGAAAACCTCATTTTGTTGATAATTTTAAGATTTTCACAATTTATATTGATATGGTCAATTGTTATAAAATTAGACACCCTAAAACCATGGTTGGATACTCTGCCCATAGAAAACATCATTCTATAGACATTGAGAATTTCTTTTTCCACCCAAAGGCCATAGTTGGTATTGTGGTTGTAAACTATAAGCTATGCCAAAACCTATACCCATCATGTTCTATTAGACTATATATCTAGGATATAACTATTTTCTAAGGGAATGTTTCTCTAATTAATCCTTTAAAGAATAATTAAATTTTCTATTACTATTACCAATGAAATAGTATTTCCAGATTCACTAAATAATTTTACTTTATGACCGATAAATTCATCGATGTTATTGATTATAAAAAAATGAGGATGTTTCTCTTTCATCATCACCGTTGTCTCCCAAATCTCATGGATACTATTTTTATACATCCATATAACAAGGACTATAAAAATGGATTTTTCCTAAAACATCTTACTCTGATAATCAATGATTTTTTCTGGTTTCCTCAATAAAGTGTATTTTGGTTATAAATATTATCATTCACATTAAATCACATGGGGTGGATCAAAAGGATACATATTAAACTAAGAAATGTAGAATTATTCATGAATGGATATTAATTATAATTATAGAGATTATATATTATGACACATTCCTCATATTCCTTAATACCTCATATTTTCCCAAATTTCATAGAATAAGTTAACCCATATATTCAAATCTATGTTTTATAAACAGAGGAGTGATTTTGCGGAATAACAATTCACCTATTGAAAATTAAAAACCATTGAAGTTCATGTCATGTAAATGTTATTATATTAATTTTACTCGTTTATTATATTTTAAGCATCAACGAAATTCTTTCAAAATCTCCTATCAAATAATGTTAATAATATAGATAATTCAACTAGTTTAGATGCAACTATCAAGATTAAATTATACAAAGTAATATATTCTTTCCAAAGATACTATAATACACTATGTGTAGAAGTATTAATGAATGATATTAATGCATAAATTATAAATTGTTAAAATTATATCTTGGGGAAATATATTCCATTTTTTAATTTATCATCTCAATACGAATCATGGATGATGTTTTTTGTTATTTTTTAATAATAGTGGATTTTTTATTACATAATGAGAATATAAATTTTACAAAAATTATAACATCTATGTAATTATAATTATGAAATAATAACTTGAGTTCTTAGTAAAAAATTATATATCAAATATATATTAAATAATTAATATATTTCAAATAATAATATATTTTTCAATTTAGAAATATATCCTTATTAATTAGGAAATATATTTATGGTTTTGTTCAAATATAGAATATTTTTAGATAATTTATTTTTATTATATATATACATGATACATTTAGGATTTGGTTTAGTTTTTAATTTTAAATAATTAACATTTGTTATAAAATAATCTCATTCGAATAAATTTTATACATTTTTTCTATAAATTCATTTTCATACAAAAAAAACATTTTTTTTTCTGACAACGATTTCCATGGTATATTGAATAATTATATTAAATTATATCTATGAATCCTTTAGATATTGAATCATATAAAATTTGTTCGGTATTTGGAATAATAATATTTAATATTAGGTAACAATATCAACTTCTAATTTTTGTCATAATGAATATGACCAGTAGTTAAACTTTATCACCTCGGTAAAGGGTAAAATTTATTTAAAGGGATAAAAATAAATAGATGTCTCTTCACGATAATAAAATAACATTTATTAAACCACATTATTAGGTTAGATTTATATGATACCCTAATATTATACCATTATGTTTCATTTTTGAGACACTTTCACAAAAAAATGACATGATATTACAAAACATATTTATGTAATTCCATATGTGCCCCACCTCAACTTATAATAGGGAACATATTCTCCTAAATTATTCACAAACAATGTGCCCACTATAATGGCCATTAATAACAATAAAATATTTATATATTTCATACCATTGTTCTTGATACCAACTTCTAACCCAATGACCATCCTACGAGTGATTAAGATAAAATCAAATGGTGTTTTCTCAAATAATATGTGATCATCTTACTCAAATACCTTCCATGTTTATTTATTTTTATTCATCCAATAAATATCTAATATTTTTACTATCACAATGACTCCATTATTACTAATGCAATGAGATTTAATTAATATTTTTAAGAAACCATTTTCCACATCCTCTCTATCCAATAGAAACAAACATCACTCATGAATATAAATGACCTACCATCTTCATGATAGTGTATAATTAATTTTTTATTACATATTACATGGATGGTTATAAAGAAGGAGTTAATGAAATATATATATTTAATTTAATAATGAAGTATTAGTTTTTATATATAATATATTTTCTAATTTCTGAACCTTCCCACTAATGGAGAATTACAACATTGCTTATGCGTACGTGTGGGATACCACCTTCAAAAAGCATTGTGATTCCTAATTCCATTACCACCATGGATGATTTTTTTCAAAAAATTTATCTAATAAATAAGAAGTTTATTCATGAAATTATTTATATTTTTTATAGTTTGGAGGAAATCCATGATGCATTAATTAAATAATAATGCACTAAAGTGACTTTTGTGAAACTTAATGAACAACGTTAAAGTGGTCGACATAAGAAAGATTTCTTCTTGAATAGATTTAATATGATTTAAAAAGATATATTAAAAATTTCAAAGAGTATTAAAGTTGTTTTTAAAAATGTATATAATATATTTATGTTAATTATGAAGGATGATACAACAATTATTAATTATCAAATACCTAAGGTAATCTATTTTCTATTAAAAACACATTTCTTTTGGATTGTATATGTCAATATTTTTTACTGGAAAATTTTATGATCCTAATATTTTAATCCCCATATATTCTTATATAATGGTTTCATTAGGGTTTATCTTTTTTTAATTCTTTTTTTGGTTCAACAATCAATAAGTAAATTACATGTAAGAAAATTAATATAAAAATAATGTTTTGACCATTTCCATCCAAATATATTTCTTGCATGCCTTTCTTAAAATATTTCTAGGAATGTTTTGAATATTATACATTTTTTTATTAAATTCATTTCTTATAGATTTGAAATTATATAAAATGTTTCAAATGGAATATTCTTTTACTTTTCTGAATAGGGTTATTTTTACCAATGTAGTCAATTAAAACTTTTTTCAACATAAAACGCATAAACTTCTTTTCTAACCATCATAACTACCGTTTTATTTGAATTTTCCATTAAAATAATCCCAGATTTTTGTAAAAAAAACTATTTTCCATATAATATTGGACAAAATTTTGAAAAATGACATCAAAATAATGAATTTATAGATTTTTTAAATGGATGAAATTAATTTTGAATAGTGATTAAAACCACGGTTCCAACATAAATTTATAAGTAATTTAGTTTTAATATAATAATTCTATATTCTCTTTAAATAGATTTTTTCAATTTAAAACCATCATTTCTGATAAATCAATGGACCTTTTTTTTCTAATAATCAATTATGCTTTATTTTTAGATCATTCACTATATTTTTTTCTTATTATCAATCTCTCAACGTTATTAATTAGATATTATTTTGAAAATTCATGTACATATTTTTACGATCTAGGATAAATTTTAAATAATAATTTTCATGTTATTTATTTTTTAATTTTATATCATAGCTATATTTTTTTAGCTGATGTAATATTATTAATAAATTTATTTCATTTTCTTAAGAAATATTTATGTTTGGTATTATTCATTCAATACATAAAATTTTAATCTTATAATGAATTTTTATAATTAATTATATTGATCGTAAAAAATAAATTGAATGATAATGAATTGGTTGTGATAACTATGGTCTAGTTATAGATATCTCATCGATGCATCGAAAAAACTAATAAGAGAGAACATTACGCCTTCCTTATTACTTAGGTATCTTTTTTACACCTACACATTTATTAAGAAAGGTGAGTTGGTTGGGAGGCCCTGATGGTATGATTTCTAATATTTGGTTCATATTCCTTTATCATGAACATCCAAAATTATTCGTTTTCATTATTAGTAATTTATTTTAAATTAAATATTTAATTTATATGTTTATATTAGATATGGAAATTCAGTTAACAAAACTTTTTTATTAAATGGAATTTGTTTTTATTTTCCTATCTTCTATACTGACTGTTCTTTATTTACTCAATATAATACCCACTATAAAAAACCCTTACTAAGTATCAGAGAAAATAATTTATTTATTTTTAATTACTTGAATATGAAAAATGATATATAGAATGATTTAATGGAAGTTAAAAATGGTTCTTATTCAATTTTTTAATATTCCATATTTAATATTTCGAATGATGCATATATCATTATTTCTAATACTACTGAAGTGTTCAATAATGTGTTTTATGATCCTGTGTATCTTATATGAATTTAATAATGTAATCACTAAATATAGGTTGCTGGAGTTAGGGTGTAATAGTTATTAGCAAAGTAAAATTATTAAGAACTTTCAGATCTAGGTTCTGAGTGATCATATGGAAATAAATATTTTGAGAATCCCTTACGGTGTTTAAGAACATTTTCTGCCATATTGATTTTTATTTTATAGATCAATATTCAGTATGATTATGATCTAGTTAATTCTGTATTGTATTTTATAGATGGGTCCTATTGGATGAAATTGAATCAAGAACTATTGTAATGCTAGTGATTTTCCTGATAATAAATCCAATATAGAAGGTGTTGGAATTGAAAAGATCATGAAAAAATTATGGTAGTTTACTCATATTATGATGAATAACATTTCGTGTATAGAGAATCTTTTTGGTCAAGAAAACATAATTCATCTCCTTTGGATCAATTCATATGTCATAGTAAACCACATTTTAATAGAACAACTAATCCATTAGTAGTTAAAAATAGATTATATCATTTCAAAAGATTCTTCTATCCTTCATATGTAATGAAATGGAAAATGATATTTTGGATGTGTATTGCTTGAAGGTATATATGGATTGATAATATTAATTGATTAATAAAAATAAATATATTGGTGAAAATTAATTTTTTTAATGGGAAAATATTAATGTGATACTCTTTAACAAATACATTCTTCAAGAAAAGATAGTAGAAACTCATATGAACAACCCACTTTAAAGAAATAAGAGGAATAATGTTTTGAATAGTACGAATCTAACATTACAAGTTTATCTAGTAATTCTACAGACTAAATTTTTAATATAGAATGTAACATGGACCAATTATTTTAAAATATTAATCTAACTCTCTAAAGGGTGATGGTTTCTTAAATTTTTTCTTCTTACAATGATATAGTATCATGTTCCATAATGTTAGAGAATGAATCTTCTACTTCATTTATATTCATTGGAGTTCACAAAAATAAGAGGTCATCTGATTCCTATGAAAATTAAATCTATCTATAAAGTAGAAAGGGATTTTATGATTTCCAATATATGATAATTGTGGAAGGATAATCATGGGTACATTTTTAGTTCAAACAATTGTTTATTTCATGTTCTGATAAATTATTAATGAGCCTCTTCAATACAAGAAAAATAAATAAACTAATATTATCTAGTATTTTAATCATAAATAGTCTGACTGTTATTCAAGAAAATGTCTCAAGTGTCAATGGAAACTACCATTGGAGAAGCTTGGGTTATAAGGATAAGTATATTTTTCAACTACAAATACAGTTGAAGGTCACAAAGATTTGGTAGTGGGTAATATGACTGTAACATAAAATTGAACAATTATTTACTTATTTCTAGATCTTCAGACTCTATAATATCTTAAATTTTTTCCAATAACAATTGATATTTCCCTAAAACCTTAATAAGTGGGTTGTCAATAGATACTCTGATTGGAAATCAAATTACAAAAAGTATGTTCCAATCAGTTCCAATTATAACTCTTAGAAATATCATATTTAGAAGAAATATTGTTATTCATATTTTTTACTTTTTAAAAATTCATGGTATTGACTGCAGTTCAAATTATTGTGAAAAAATTTATTTCCAAGAGAAATTTATTGTGATTTACAAGGGATATGGGGAATACCTTTTCATAAAAGGGGACACCACATCATCTGAATCTTTATTTGACCCATCTCCAGTAGTTTATCTTAATGAAATATTGCTGATGAAGAGAAGACAGAACATGTGAATTAGAAAATTATCTATATAATAGATTATTTTAGAATTATATATGAATATATTTATTTGTTTTATGGAGAACTACATGCATTTCCAGCTGAGAATAGATTATAGTTTTTTACAGATCTCATCCAAGATTCAAATCCAATTACCATAAATATCATTAGAAAATCCATAATAGAAATTTTTGAATGGAAGAAACAATTGTAAAAGTAGCTTGATATAGGATTTATACATCATATTGTGCCACCATGTGGATATTTTATACTCTTATTTTTAGAAAATAAAATATGTGTATAAGAGGTTGTGAGTAAATTATAGAGAAATCAATGACATTTTATTAATGAAAATGTATACTCTCGCCCATATTAATTATTTGTATGATCAGTTAGAAGTAGATTAATATTTTTCAAATATTTTTTTTATTGAGGGTATCATTAATTATAAGTAAAGAAGGATTATAATAAAAATAAATCATATGTAATAGTATTTGAACATAATGAATTTATAATAATTCTATTTTTATTAACTAATTCACCTTTGAATGTTTTTTATATTATGAATAGAGTGATAATGTATTATCCCAATAATTTAATTTTGCTATTTATTAATGATAAATTTATATACTTGAAGTGTTATAAAGAGTAAAATAATCATTTTTGAATCATTATTAAGACTCATAGAGAAATGGATTTTTATTTAAAAATTATTAAATATGATTTCTGGATTTAGGATGTTCTTTCTCATGCCTGTATTTTTTCTATGGAACAAATTTTAATTGATCATTCATATAAAATGGTAGTGATGGGATTAAAGGGAAACAAATAAAACTAAAGTACATAGTTTCTATAGTTTAGAAAGTTAATATTGATGATTTCTTCAAAAGTATTCTCAATTTTCTAACATGTTAACCATGTTGACTGATAAATGTATTTAGATTATATGGTGATAAGATTTTAAATAATGTTTTAATGAATTTAACAGGATACTATTAAATGAACTTGTATTGACTTAACCATAAGAAAGGTTTAAATATTTGATATTTTTTCATGCATGAAATAAGGCACATGGATGTGTCCTTGTTTAAAATTATATGGTTGTTTCTTATACAAGGTAGTTAGAGATCCTTGAACAAAATAATCCAAACCATTATCTTGAGTTGGTATCCCAAACCTTTATGTTGAAGATGTGGAGTCATGACCTTTAGAGTGAAAATTGTGAAATATTTTGGTATAATGAAATATGAAATATAACATTTTAAAGAAAAAAATCAACATGAGGAAAAGGTAATGGCTTGAACTACTCATGGATTATTACTCCTTAATAAACAACCACCATGAGAATGAAAATAAAATGGTTGATATATTGAGTATGAAGGATCATGGTATTTCAACTAAAATGAGGGTTAAAAAGAACCTATATTCATGGATTTAGTATTTTTGTATAAATAAATAATTAAAAGGAAAAGATAAATTTATTCCTAACAATTTCAAACCATCCCTATTGGAGGAATTGAAGCACTCTTAGGTGATGAAAATAATATTCAACATAAAATAAAATCAATGATTGATGAAAAATCAGAAGATTTCATCAATTATGATGTTATATTGAAATATGTTATGAATCCATGTTTGTTAATTATTCAAAATATTGAAATATAATTATTATATGGATCTCATAGATCAAATATATCTACACTCTCTGGTAGAAAAAAATTATCACGATTTTATGGAATATTTTATGTTAGATAATATGGGATAATAAATTATATTCAATGTATCAATATGGATGGATTTTTAGAAGATAAATGCTAAAATAAAACATCTTAATGTAGTCATTTAACCTCCACCTACTCCTGAGTTGAAATGGGATGATATTACTATAGACATTGGCCATGGATCTCCAAGGTTTCTGAGAAAGAATGATTCCAGATTATTATTCATTACCACCTTACCAATTCTAAAAATTTCATCATTATGAGGGAATATTTTCTAACTAAAAATCACATTCATCTCTATATTCATAAATTTATGATAAATCATGGTTCACATATTTCAACAGAATTTGAACATTACCCATTGTTTAGATCATAACTATAGAGGGTTCTTAAAAAGGATCTTAACATCGTACTACATATTAGAATTTTTTATCATCCTTAGATAGATTAATAATCTAAAAGGACAATTTAAAAATTATAAGACATGATTAAATTAGGATCACCCAATATTCTAGGTATGTGTGATCAATATTTTTTTGGTTTAATATTCATGTAATTATGTCTTTTAATTGGGAATTCAAATGGAATTGTATTATGAAATTTTTAGTAAAATATTTTACACACCAACCTTTTGGGATGAAGTTAGGGAATGGAATGAATATCATCCCATAACATGTAGAGAATATATTTTTAAAATTTAGAAATATTCAGATTCATATTAAAAAAAACTCAAAGAAGTCAAAAATGATATGTGGATGACCAAAGTAATCTTATAGAGTTTCAAATTATGACTCATGTTTTCCTAAATGTATCAATGTTGGATGGTGTTATTTGTATTTTAAATACAGGTTATATATCTCTTAGTAATTTTAGGGATTTTTTATTTAATGAAATAATTGGACTTTTCTTTTTTCCATTTGTAAATTTCACCTACACTCTCTACAGTGCAAGATGTGTTACATATATTTTTTTTGAGAAAAATATATTTTATATTAATTTAATTTCATCATATTCTTGTAAATGTAATTAAAACATGGTTTATCTTATTTTGAAAATCCAATCTAGATTCCTAAAACATTGGACTTATTTTTTCATAATCAGGTGACTTGATTGGTTAAGGTACTTTTGATAAATCATAAAATTGAAGAGGCAATGGGGGAAACTGAAATTATTATGATTAATAACTACCCTTACCCTTTAAGCAATTTTCATTATAGATTTTTATGAAATAATCATTAACTAAACATATCATAATTATCATATATATATTCCTCTATATTTTTTAATAATTTATTTACTAAATCGTGAAAATATATATATTAGAAAAGCTGTCAATGTTATTTTATTATAATGATGAATGAATAACCTTAATGTTTGGGAAACCATTCTAAAATACAAAATATATATTGAATAAGTAATATATTATTAAATTATATAATTTTTAATAAAAATATATCATTAACAATCTAGATATCTAGAAAATGTTCTTGTTCAAATAAATCTGGTATTTAGTTCCTTTCCCTAAATAATGTATTCAGAAGTTAATTTTGGTTTTGGTTTATTTTGGTTTTAATGTCAAATATGTGTCTATTTGTGTGAAATAATTCATTTAATCCAATTGTAATGATTTTTATATGTTATTTTTCTATAATATCATTTTCATGCTAAAAATTAGCATTTTTTAGAAAACTGTTTTCATTGTGTATTATAAAAATATATTGAACGTAATTTGTACCAATTCATTGATATTAATCACATAAAATGTATTAATTATTTTTAATAAATATAATTAATACTATAATATAATTTTAAATTAATTTTTTTCATAATGAATAGTAAACATGTAAAATATTTATCACCTTAGATATGGGTTAAATGGGGAAAAAGGATTAAAAATAAAAAGACAAGGCTTAAATATAACAAAAAAAATGATAAAATATCATTTAATTTTATTTTTTATAACTTAAACATTTCATCATTGAATATATTAAATTTTGGAACTTTTTGTTATGAAAAATTACTTTTTGTGGTCAAAATATTTATGGTAATTCATTGTGTGTTCACCCCGTCACATATAAAGGGAACTTCTTATCATTCGTTATTTAAAAACATTCAACCCACTAAATTGATAAATATAAACCCAAAACCATCCTTAATTAATTAACTACATTCTTCAGTTATTTTTATTATCCTACAACAATCTTAAGAAGGCTTAGGGTGTAATCCAAAGGAGGTCCCAAAAAAATATGTTGTCATATTTCCTGAGACATTCCAAGATTATTTATTCTTACTCATCCTCTAAATATATTGTATACATTAGAACATAATTAATCCAGTACATAAAATATACCAATATTGTATTATTATTATTATGCAATAACCATTTTCTCTCATTTTTATCCTTTTAAAAAATTTAGATATTATGTGTGCATACAAATGGATTATTGTCTACAAATAATAGTATAATTTGTAATCCATTACTATTTTTTAAGGTTTTATATAAAAATGTAATTAGTAATGAATATATATATATGTGGTATTTATTAAATAATTATAACTGCATAATTATTATATGTCATCTAATTTCAAACAAACTTTTTCAATGTAAATGACAGATTTTTCATTCATACGTGTGGATTACCAACTCCATGAAGTGATATGAATCGATCTTCTAATGACCGTATCAATGGATTATTATAAAATTTAATTTATTTAATAATAAAAAATTCATGACATAATTAAATTTCAGGAGATGATGAAACCATTACGATAGTCCTTTAACCAAGAATAATATAATGAATAAATTTTAGGGAAAATGACTTAACAACCTTAAAGCTGATGATATAAGAAATTATTATTCAACGAATGGATTTAAAATGACCATAACAGTAACATAAAAAAGCATATAAATATAATAACATTATAAATAAATTATTTATCCAAATTAAATTTATTATAATGGAGTATCAAACACATACAATTAATCAGATATCATGTGTAGATAAATTATTTTACTAACTCATTTTATTTTGAGTTTTATTATGTTCTTATTTCATTTGATAATTTTGTACAAAAATATTATTTCAAAGTCCATATTTTGTTATCCTATTATTATATTATGGTAAAAAAGTTAATTTTCTATATATTCTCTTTTTGGATCAAGTATCGATAAGTATGTTACATGTAAGAGACATTCTTTTAAAAATCATATTTTGAAGTATTACTTCCAACTCTTTTTATTAAATCTCTTTATTTTATTAAAAACAATTCAATAATGTTCTTAACATAAACAAATAATTTGTTAAAATAAGTTTTTTCCATGTTTTAGATTTGATAAATATGTTTAAAATGAATCTTATTACCATTTTGCAAATGACGTAGTTTTTAATAAAGGTGTGAATGGAATTTTTCATAACATATAGTGTTTTAACATATATCCCTCCATCATGACCAATCCATTAATTAAGAGTTATTTTACATGTTTAAATGGTTAATTTCAATGAAAATATTTTTATCAATATTTTTATATTTTAAATTAAAATTATAGAAAATGATAGAGGATTATTTTTTTAATTTAATTAAAAAATCTATAAGTCATTTAAAACTCTATTCTTATACAAAGATAAAAGGAATATATTTGTTATGTATTAATTATACACTATTTTATAGTGTATTGGTTTTAAAAAATATTTATTTTTTATATATTTATGGTCGTCCTTTACTAATGATGGATTTTTCATTATTTTGAGATCATTAAATTTCTTTTGATCAAGTTATGAATCACCCTGCATTATTAATTGGATTTTATATTACACATTCATGTCCATATATTTAATATAATTAATTAATTTGGAATCATTTTTATTATTTTGATGTTTTCTCAATAGTATACCATTTTGATATATGGTATCCCTAGAATGAATGTTATTAAGTAATATATTTCATTTACTCAGAAAATATTAAAGATCCTTATTGTTGATTAAATATAGATAATTGTTTATTTATAATGTATTTTGAAAAAATTATATATTAATAATTAAAAAATTAATGCATAATAAGTGAATGTGTAGACTGGTCCCGGTCATAGATATACCCTCAATTCATCAACATGTATCCTAAAAAAAATGGCATGCTAGCCAAATAAATGTGTATCTGGTTTACACCAACATATTTATTAATGGTGATACCTTGGTTAAGAGGTATATATGTTATGATTCAAAAAATATTGGTTGAGAGGCCTTGATCATTAATGTCTAGAATTATGTATTTTATTTATTACGTATTCATTTTATGTTATCCCAATGAATTATTTTTTCATATTAGATATGTTTGTTAGTTGAACTAAATTTTTTGATTTTGTGATTTTTGTTTTGATTATACATTATTTTATATTCACAACTCATTATTTACTTAATAATAGATTACACTATAAATAACCCTTATATGGTATCTTGGATCACCCTTTATCACTATTCTATTATGTAAGTTATTTAGACGGATTATTAAACTAATATAAAGAATGACATAATGATTATTACCCTCTGTTTTATATTTCCAATATAATACAGGAATCTTGATTGTATCTCGAATTAAAAGAATATTAAACTAATGAATATTGCATAATGATATCATATTTATTTTATAACAACTTATTAATGTATTCAATAGCTAAGGGTTACTAGATTCAATATGATAAATAAGTCCAAAAATTTAGGAACTGGAAATACTATCCAAAACTTCATTCTAATTGACCAACCATTATCAATGATTGGTAAATATTGTTATCTGATATATACATCAATGATATGTGGTTATCCTATAATCATAAATTGTTATGAACACTGGAATATGTCGTATTTTCAAGAATCTGTATTTCCCACTAAGATTAATCATTCATTTGTATGTGATAATATTTTTTTTATCTTTATTTGAAATCCAATTAAATCTTGATTTCCTTTCAACAATTACGAGGTAAAGGAAGGATCTTGATCATAAATGATAGATAATGAAACAAACCTAAATTTTAAAATCTCAACGATATAAAAATTACTACAAAATTCATAATTTAATCTTTATTATACTGTTAACATGGACTACTTTTTCAATAGATTTATTATCACATAAATGATGTTCTCGCTACTATGAGAAAATGGAAATAAAATGATCATTTAAATTAAAATATAAACTCATTTTCACATAATAATAGGATATTAAAATTCTTGTGGGATTTTAGTTCTCTGCCTTATCTTTTTATAGGTAATGAAACATGATTAAAAATAGATTATCACTGTATGAATCCTCACCCAATGTTACCATCACATAGGTTAAAAGAATATACTAGTTGAACCAATGTTAGTATCTAATCAATAATGGAGGAAATAGAATATTTGATCATGTATCAAGGATATATATACCGTAAAAATATTTCTGAAACAAAACTCACTACTTAAAAAATGAGACCAATAAATCAAGCTATCCCCACAATTTAGAACTTTATAAATGTATTAAAAATTATGATCAAATAGATTGTTTTTTCAAATATATTTTTCAAGGGAAGATGTTTCTTATACACTAACCATGAATACTATATTTTAATCATAAATTAATTGTAAAATAATATTAAAAAAGTATCATCCAATTCCATTCCTACTCAAAATATTTCTATATATAGGTCTATAATTTCTTATATAGAAAATTAGTGACCACATTTTTTCCCAACCTAAAATCCTAGTCTAAATTAAATTTATAGAGATACAACACACAACATTTTGGTCTAAGGTTTAGGTATTTTATGGACAAGATATATATCACACTCTTTTATTTTTCTACATTATGAACTTCCAAATTAAGATATAATAGTTCCATTTTTTTCAATGAATGAATCTCTTCCCCAAATTATAATTCATGAGTGGGGTATTTCCTTTCATATTGAAATTTATAGTGATAGAAATGCACTATAATAGAGTTATGCTGTAGCCAAACGCACCATAGCCTCATACTAATGGCCTTAAAATAGACCATAGACCTATCACCAGGCTGTGCAGTAATAAGGAACTTTGAAGATGTTGTCCTTTATATTAAGTCATTAAATTACATATATAAACATTCACTCATTTCAAGTTTCACATAATTTTGGATCATTGGTGTTAAGGGAGATATAATTTAAGAATATTTTAGAACAAATCATAGATTATATCTTCCAGGAACTAAAAAAATTGATTTTAATCACATTCACGTCACTCGCAATAGAAATAAATTCATGATTATTCTTTATATCCATAAAACCCCTATTTCAAAAATGACATATTCAATAAATTTTACTTCATGGATATAGAGTTAGTAATTAAATAATTTATAACATATTTTTTTCTTATTGAAGGATTTTATAGAAATATCTGAATAATTTTAATAAACTATCATCATTTTTAAATAAGTTAATGTATCATCAATAAATATAAAAAAAATACTAATATATTGATGGATTTTGAAGTTCATCAATTCCATAAATATTTGGTTTCATTTGTATTCCCAAATTATATAACTAGTAATCATAATTCATATACATTATTGTGAAATAATTCCTGGTAATATCAGATCCCATTACCCCTAACTAATAGTAAATTAATCAATGGTTGATCATAGAGAAACACATCACTCCTTTACACTTAGCAAATAGAACTTAATCCAAGGCACAATGTATTTAAATTTTTTGTTCATCACGATAAGATTCCAATAATCAGGGAAATGTTAAATACTTTCATCCTAAATATTTAGAAAGAGACATGGGGAATCCCATTGTGACATAGTGGGATATATTAAATCATTTCTCATTATAGCATTAATATTTTAAAAAAAATTATTTTTCTCTAACAGAGCTATTCGGTATAATGGTAACAAGATTTCAATTGTCCATTGATGGATCTCAATGAAGTACTCCACCACTTTCTCTTGTGAAAAAATGGTTAAATAATATGTAAATGAGTCAAGATGCCTATCAACCATCAAATGATACCGATCACAATGATCACATTCAACAAATTCTAAGAATAATCTATTATTTGACATGACATCAACATAGTATCAAGAATAAAATTATATACTCTACCTAATGTGGGAAACATCAGACGTTAGAAAAACAAATGGTTTTAATCAGGAGAAAAAAATATTAAAATTAAAGGAAATCATTATTATATTTACAGTTTATTTTCTAGTCCATATTTAACAATTGACCAATGTTATATATTTTAAAAATAAGAAAATCCCATAAGATCCTTAAATCTCAAATCATAAAATGACATGACGGTGGTTTGTACCAATGATCCTTATTTCCCAAATTATTAAGAAGTTATATCTTATAAGGAATCAGTATAGATTTAAAAATCATAGAATCATTGAAATTATAACAGGGGAATAAATGATATTCATCTATATAAAAAAATTTGGAACCATTGAAAATAAAAAAAATGATCCACTCATAGTAAATTACCTAACATAAAACTATATTGGAACATTTATTATAGTATATAAACACATGGATTAGGACCCTATCTATGTTTTACATCGATTTTTATTCTATCCATTCATCTTTTTAAACTCCTTTGATTAGTTACACTAGTATAAAAGTAATTTTTCATGGTTATTTTTTTACATATATTATTTGAGAATTGATTTTGGTATAGAAAGAAGAATGCTTTTATGAGCAGTAATGTAATAACTGAAGTTAAAATTAGATTTTACCATCTATAATTATGTATTACACATTAAAATAGTTTTATTTCACTTTTAACATTGGTTATTATATATCAATGTTAAAATATTTCAAAAAATAAGGCACATGATTCCTCCTATATCATTTAACTCTCTTATTAGTGAAACCAAAATTAAAATTCTCATGATGGAATCCTCTCTTTCCCTAATCTCCAATATTAATCTATATATGAGTTATTTTACTGTTTTCTCTTATTAATTAGATCAATTGACCAAAATCCACCCCATTGGATATACGTGAACCCCTATAAGAGTATTTTTTTCTTCTTTCTTAGAGTTTCACAATCATTTCCATACAAATTTCATTTCATGAAATCTATATTATATCATTATCTAGTTTGAAATAATTTTTTCCAGTATTCCACTTCAATATCTATAATTTATAAATTAAATTTTCAATTTTTTAAATTTGAGGATTTATCTTTTATTTTTTAGGGGTAGAAAATTATTTTTTATATTTATTAATTTATTCATATTGATTTTATTAATTCAGTGATAGATTTATATGGTTATAATTAGTTATATATTATAATTTTTTAAATCAATATAATGTTCGGAAGAATTTATAGTATTATTATAATCGATTTTTTATTATAATTTTGTTTATTAAAAATTATTAGTATTCTTATATTTTTAAACATTTTTATGATTAATTTATTCTTAATTTATAAATATATTTTAATTATTAGTTGATATAAATTTTATTTGTCATTATAATTTCTTATGATTATAAATTTATCATAATTATTTAATATTTCTCAGTTGTAAATTATTTTTTATAAATTTATTGAAGCTGAGATATTTATATTTATTAGGTTTCAAATTTATTTGTATATGTATATATTTAAATGTTTCTTAGTTTTAATATATTAATATATTATATTTTTATATTAAGATATTAATGGATCATAACTAGTTAAATGAATGAAGAACAAGTGATGAATATGAAAAAGAGGTTATAAACATTACATTCACAATATTTTTGAAATAACAAATAAGTCACAACCTAGTGTTGCTAAATATTTTTTTCTTCTGTTACAGGTTCATCATGAAGAATTAATTCATGTTGTATTCATCGAAACCATTGAAAAAATAAGTGTTCAATGGTTCATAGAAGATGTGGAGAATCAAATATTCTTAGGCTATAATAAATATATAATGTTATCTGATGTTCTGAGATCAATCAAATTGAACATAATAAATGGTATGATTTAATATTTTTTTATTAATTTTATTGAAGTTATCAAATTGATGCTCGTAGAAGGCCACATCCTTTATGGTTCGAAAAATGAGGCCAAAAAAATGACATTTTGAACTATATTAAATTATAAATTTATATATTTCTACCTAAATTAGTATTTTATGTGGAGGAAGTAATAGTATAGTTTATTAGAATGTCTAAAATTTGTGACATAATGATATATAATAGATTAAAAATCCCATAATGATTAATGATCAATAATAGAAACTAATACTCCCCCTAAATCAACTTTTTATCATTCAAAAATCACTCATTTAGACCATATGTATTGCAATTAAATTGAAAATAAGTGTCTAAGATGTCATATAGATGATCTCATATTTGATATAATCTTATATGACACTTTACATTCACAATAATGGAAGATATTTTATCACAAATTTTATTGTTTTGAAAATGGAGTCATGAATCTCAGAATATGATTGTGCATATATAGAATGAATCCACATCGGAGGCTCTGTATTGAAAAAACATTGGGTCGTGTTACGTTGGATTTCTAAAAAATTCCTTAATATAAATGTCTAAATACAAAAAATGTTATGATGATGTTGATGATTTCTAGAAAAAAAATCTTTGAAATGGTATTGAAATTTATTTGTCACTATTGATTGATAAATTGAATATTATAAAGGATACAAGTGTTACAATATTTGATTTGTACTTGAAAGGGATTTTTATTTAAGTTATATGAAAAAATTCCAAAATAAATATCTTTCCTAAATATGGAAACTTGTTTGGATACCGTGATATATTACATAATTTTTTTCTAATTTATAGTGAGGGGAATTCATACCATCCATTACATAACTTCAAAATTAATGTTTACATGGGACTTTATATATTTTTTTAATGGATCTTCCATTTTAAAATTTAAAAAATAATATAACATCTTACCAGATTATCCTATTTCCTTATAACAATTTTTAGCTCAAGAATATTGTCAAATGGTGGAAAATATATCTTAGATATTGAAATAATAGAAATTATGGTCATCAAACATACACATGTAACAAATGTTCAATATTATTAGAGAAGCATTATTGAAAAGTGTTTGAGAAAAAACATAATATTGATGTTACGAATGTTATTCAAACATATGTGAAAATATTATTATAAAAATTTTATATTTTAAAAGAAGGTTTAATGTTAGATTACCAAAAATATTGGGCTTGATAACCCTCAAAATTATTTTAGAGTTTTATCCAACTATGAATGGAAAAAATAACATAATTCTAACCATCTTTTAACATAATGATACGGAGAGAGAAGATAATTTTTTTTCAATGTCTCTATATTATTAATGTAAAAAATTAGTTTTTATAAAATGTAAAAATTTTATATTAAAGAAATAATATAAATTTAATAGGTATAAAATATCAGGATTGTTGTGTATTGATGAAATGGATGCTATTAGTTTAATTATGTGTAATATTTATGATGCATGTCATAGAATATATCATTCGATTGTGTTAATTTTGTAATTAAATTAGTACAAAATTTATAGATAAAAAATTAATATAAGTGTTTCCAAATGAATATATCTTCAAAATTTTTCAAATATAAATGTATTATTCATCATTATTTTTATATATTTTTGTTTATCTAGTGATTCATTGGATTAAAGGGAAAACAATATGTGGGCATAGTTTTTTATGTTAGATGTATTATTTTGAAATATAAATGAAATGTTTAAAGGGATATGATTTGAATATATTTCATCCAATGGAATATATTATAAATTTTTTTAAAAAAAGAAATGTTGATTGAAGTTTCTACTGATTATATAAATTAATTCAGGCACATTTCCCTCCCGATATCTCAAAATTTTATAGTTGATAGAAAAGAATAATGGATTTTTATCTTAAAAATAACATTCATTCTTAATGAAGCAGTGATGAAAGACCATTAATACATTTTGAACAACATTGGTGTAGTTTTTCAATTTATATCATCACATATTGTTATATGTAAGGTATAAAATATGAAAATAAAATAAAAATGGTTGTTGTATGAACATTGAAATATAATTATTTCATGGTTGTTATAGAATGTCAACAATATGTTTTTGTTTTAAAAAAATTAATCAAAAATGGTGGGGACCATATGATATTATTATCACATATAATGGTTATTATATTAATGGTTTCACTATTTACCCTAAAATAAGTGTGATAAGAGTATCGTTACAAATATTTTAGTAATTCTCAACATGGAATCACAACATTTTTTTGTGAAAATGATAAAAACATAATTTCTTTGTAAACACAATATTTTTGAATAGTTAATGATAAATTAAGGATTTATTTTACTTAATTGTGAGTAGAAATTATTTAGTTTAGTATGTTTTATAGTAAAAGTGGTGTAACTCATGATTAATATGTATCTAAATTTTTTTATTTCATATAATTTTGTTGAAAATTTGAATCATTTATGATTAAAGTGAATGAGAAGAAAATATTTGATATTGTTGACCCTTAGAATGATCAGTTGTCTAGACCCAACAAAACAATCTTCTAATCTAGTGACTTTTGACTATAAATTACATTCATTATTTATCAAAGGTATTTTAGGTTTATTTTTTTATATAATTTTGACAAACACTTACATAGAAAACTCGTACATTACAAGTGGATACTTAGACTGTTTATCTATTTTTTCACTAATGGAAAAGCTATAAAAATAAAAAATTATTTATTTTAATGAATCATATTCAAAAAATTAATCATTGTATATTTATTTTCCTCACCAATATTTAAGACATAGGAAAATCATTTTAAATCATGGGATGATAAAAAATCACAATTAAGAACATAAATAATTAAAATCGTTCGTCCCTAAAAAATGAAAACCCATTAAAACCCTATTCTTAAAAACTCAATATTATGTAATGAAAAGTCATGTAGGTGCCTTTCCACATAATTACAATATCACTCTTAAAATAACCACTATAAATGGAATAATTATATTGTCAACTTCCATATCCAGAGTACCTAATTCCATGGAGATTAATAATTAGGCTCACCCACCATATCTAGAGATATAATTGGTCTCAACCCATCATATCATGAGATATAAAGGTGATAAACTCATCAAATATTGCGATATAATGGGATCAAACAATAATAAAAAATTTATTAATGACCATATCTATAATAAAACCATTTATAATCCTTTTATACACATCTGTCAAATATTTTTGGATATTAAAATACAGTTTTTCTATTATAAATTCTCTTTTAAAAATATAAAAATAGAGAATATAATAATAGAAGAATTTTATTATATAATAACTATAATAACATATAAAGTAACATTAAATTATTAAATCTCCATGAATTTCAAAAATTTCACTATGATGTATCTATTAAAAAAATCATTTGACCTCTGTAAAAAGAGCTGAAAGAGAAACTTTGAAAAATGATTTTTTAATGAAATTACATTAATAGTGGAAAATATTTATGGAACATTAATGAATTGAAATTTTAAAATAATGATATATATATATATTAAAAATAACATTAAAATATGGACATAAAAAAGAAATATTATGAAAATTAATCATTAAAATAATTTTCATGGGGTTTTTTAGTTAAAGAGTCATAAACCTTAAGTTTGAATTATCCCATACATTCTATATCTTCATTATTAATAAAAATAAGTTTGTTTATAATTTGTTTAGAAACCTTTTCATGGTTATTATATATTTTATATCACGCATTACCATGTTATATCAATTAATTAATAATTTATATTCACGTTATACATTTTGATGATATTCGGTACATGAGTCCAAAATGGAATTATTATGATTCTTATAGTAAAAGTGGTTATTATTACATTATCCTTATAATAATAATTACATAAATCTCATTTTTATACATCAATTATACTTTTAAATCCATATATTAAATATGGATATGAAAAATCAACTACATTACAATCAAATAGAGGGTAATTTATATGAACACATGTGTAACATTAGCATTTTTTAATAATCATTACAAAAAAAGGTAAGTATACTTTTACATTTTAAAAATGATATTAATATCATTAAATTAATATTAATAATTTAAATATCATATTATATATCATCCATGTGATGTGGTGATGATAAAAAATCACAACGCTTTGTGTAGGTGATAATCGACACGCACACACGAACGAAATTTTCATTTTACGATACATGGAAAGGTAATAATGTAAATGATATATCATATTTTAATAATTATACTAATTTCATGAATATAATATACAAATATTAATTGTGTGTTTATGTACATTTTTGATAGACAGCAATGGGAAACGTATTACATTAGTTTGTGAGGCGGTATCCCCCATACCCACATGGGATGAATTCATTTCTTATTTTATGGAAAAGGATATGGATATGAGTAATTAAAAAAGATAATAAAATATAATTATATAGAGGAAACATGGTTTATTATTTTATCATGATTGATGAAGATTTTATCTAAGTGTAATAAGGAGTAAAACTGAAACGTTGGATTAAAAATGATATCTATTATTTTGAAATCCTCGACTATTTAACATTTTAAGACTATAAAGGGTGTTATTCATCCAAAAGTAAGACCACTATAATGTGGGTAGGGATTCTAGGATGGTATTGGGGTAATTATTTGATGAAATAATGGTTTATTATGTGTTATTAAATGATAATAAGAGGTTCCCTTTATAGAAGATGGGAGGGGCACTCTTGGAATTTCTCAAAATATTAAACTAATATAATTTTTTTCAATTAATAACAGCTCCAATCTAATTTATTAGGAAACACTGGATGATGTTTGGTTGAAATAAATTCATCCAATAAAAAATATACATATTTTTAATATTTTTTAATCATTTTCCTTTGGTTTTAACACTTTTTTATTCTCATTAATTCTTACCATGAGAACATGGATTTTTTTTAGGGTTAGTTTATTTTTTATAAAATGAAAAAATACCCACAAATGAATAATTAAAGAAATTATAAACCTCAAACCAATAATTTGGCCAAATATAAGTCTTTTTGAAATTCATTATCATTTAATAATATATTGTTTATTTTAAAATATAATGAATGTCAATTTGGACCTTATTAATTACATTTAATTTTTCAAAAATCAATAAAATATGATAAATTCAAATAAAATAATCCAAAACATCACTAAATTTTAAAATTAATATATAAAATTTATGCATGAAATTAATTATCTCATATTGTATTTGTTGTGATATTTTTTATATCATTGTTTTTGATTTTATATTAATTACACAATTATTGCATCATCATTAAGCAAGCCTTTAAGGTAATTAAAGAATTCCAAAAAATTAAAAATAAATTACCATAGTGAAGAAAAATATTTTATCTTTAAAAATAATATTTATTGTTTATGATATCATTTGTATGACCACATATTAGAAATCTTTAACTTATTAAAAACATTATTGTGGCATGTTTTACTTTTCTTAAAATAAAATATTATAAGGGGATTTAAGTCATCAAAGTGGCTCAAATAGGTCATAAATTATACCCATGGATGGTTTTGGTCAAACAATACTCATCCAATAAAATTATGACAAAATTTAAGGTAATTTCTATTATTTATAATATTATTTTTACCCATAATTACATGATTTACACTTAACTATGCCAAGAAGAGTATTATGATTACTATTCATTTAATCCCAAAATAAAAGTGTGATATTTAATAATTTTCTACCTTATTATTACAAATATTGAATCGATTTTTCAAATTCAAGACACATTACATGATAAAATTAATTTAAAATTTACCTCTATGATGGGGTAAAGAAGTTGGGTTTTAAAGTGAAAATGTCGAAAAAATGTAAGTATTTTCATACCCTTTTTATATGAAAAAATATTACAATGAATTTAATTTTATTAAAATTTGTATTATTTATATTATTTCACTTTTAAAAAAATTAAACCATAATTTAAAACTATAAATTTTTTATATAAAAAGTTGGTTTTCAATTAAAATGATTTATTTCTAACCATTCATCAATAAACAAAACTTATCAAACAAATACAAAGAATTAAACCAAATTTATTTTTTTATTATAATTCTTAAAGTGAATCTTATTATTACAAATAAAATTTATAAAAGTGTTAGAATTTTGTTTTGGAACATGTCTTGAATTATAAGGTGGAAAAGGTACCTTTAAGAAAATATATTTTATGCTTAAAATAGGATTTATTCTTATATTGTGTTATTGAAATAAATTAATTGAATGTGAAAAAAAATAATAAAAATATACATAAAATATTTAGTCCTATCAATAAAATATAATATAATTTTTTGCCCATATTTTCTGTATTAAATGAAAATACTTATTTTTTGTTTAAGAATGATGTTCCATGTCTTGTATGTTATCTAACATAGTGATTCCTTCAAAAAATATTGGGATGTCACATTCCCCACCCCATCCCCCTTTAATAAATTGACTCCTCCCAATTTGAACATGGGATAAAAAACTAGGGGGTTTTACATACAAAATACCTTTGTTGAGATTCCACATTGGAAAGAGGCTCAATAAAACTATTCCTTAATAATATATAATAGAAAGTATGATGTTCACAAAAAATAACACATCATAGGTTTCATTGTTGTAAAATATATACATGGAAGAGAAAAAAATAATAAAGACTAATAGAGAGTGACATCAAACATGGTCATGGAAGTTTCAACGATCAGAAAACCATAAATATGTGATTTGTTAAAAGTACATTTATATAAGTAAATAGATAATATAGATGTTTCAAAGTCACTTTATAAGAGTTACAGAACTGATCTACTTCCTAAAATTAAAATATAATGATACATACATTCTAGAATAGTATATTTTCATAATTTAATCAATTTCCAAAAAAAATATCTTTTTTCTCTAAACAATGCATATTTAAATTTATTTTTTCCCACATAAAACACATGAATAAACTTATAAATAATCATATAATTCAAAAAATATTAACAATATAATTGTTGCGTCTTTATAAATTAAACAAATGAAAATATTTAGGATAATATAATATAATTTCCCAAGAATAATAAACCTTTATGTGATGAAATATTCCTTAAATCTCTAAAATGTAATAGATGTATCAAAATATCAACGTAAATCATTAAATAACAATCCTTAAAAAATCTCAGAAATATTTTTGTGTAAGATTAAAACCCAAAACCATAATTATTTGATCACATAGACTTCCTAGATTGATTTAACATTTATATCAAATAAAATATATGAATCTTAAATTATCACTCTACAATATACATTCCAAAATCATATAATATCCATTATATTCTAGTTAGTTCTATGAATAACCTATACGACCATTATTATAAAAATAAAATATTATATGATTCCAAAAAATAATTCACAAATTATTCCAAAAAAGAAATCCTATAGTATTTTATTTACCTTAATCATATTGGGTTCCAAAATATTGAGATCATGTTCTAAAATAACATCAATTATCTAATCCCTATTACGAAACACATCTCTTCGTGGAGATGTGGTAATGAAAATATGAATCACGTCGCTTTGTGAAGGTGATAATTCACACGTACACATGAATATCGTTATCATTTTTATGTGAATATAATTGTAAGAAAATAAATAAAATATTATCTTTTAATAATAAAAAATATGTCATTAATGTCATTTATAAACATTAATTCCATCATTAATCCCACTTTTTAAAAACATTGATGGAAAATGAACTACATTGTTTCGCGAGGCCGTAGTACGCCGTACACATGGACGATTAGGTTTTTCACATTGGATGAAAAATAAAGTGGATATCATTTATTAAAAGACATAATGATATATATAAGAATTTGTAGAATATTGAATTTATTATTTTCAGGGTTTCCCGATATTTTGAGTATTTGAAAGAAGAAATACAATTCCAATTCTTGATTAAAAAATTTGCCTTTTATTTAGAACTTCTCTATTTCTTAACACCTTAAGAAAACTAAGGTTGGTGTTGTTAGTAAACTAAGACCAATATAATTTGGGTATGTGTTGAAATAATGTATTTGGGAAGAAATTGGTAGAAAAATGGGGTTTTATTTGTGATAAAATGAGAAGAGTAAAATTTTTATAGGATTGGGGAAGGGAACTCTCAAAATTTCTCAAAATATTAAATTTCTATAAATTAATTTTCGTTTCAAAATAGATCGACAAAAAATTATTTACAGTCAATGATAATTATCAGTTGAAATCTATTCATCCAATGAAATGTATACTTATTTTGGATTTTTTTCAATCATTATCTTTTGGTTTAAATTCATATATATTCCCTTTAATTATTACTATGACAATATATATTCTTACTCATTAAGAGTTAATATAGTTGTTATAAAAATTCTAAAAGACCTAAAATGGAATATGTTTTGAAATTTTAAACCTAATTTAAATAATTTGGTTGAATCTAATATTTTTAATAATTTTTTATCATTTAATAATATATAATATGTATTAAAATATCATTAATATCAATTTTGACACTATTTAGTACATCATATTTCACAAAAATCAATAAAAGAATATAAATTTCAAAAAATATCATAAAGCATGAAAAAATATAAAATAAATTAATAAAATTAATGTATCAAAATTTATTACATAAAATTATCTTTATTTTATTACGTTTACTATATTTTATTTGATATTTCAATTAATTAACCAACAACTGCATCATTATTATGATAGCCTTTGTGGTTATTATTTGTTCCCCAAAAATTAATAATAAATTATCATGACGAATATTAATATTTTTTCTTTCAAACTACTATTTATGGTCTAATATATATTCTATATTACTATATATTATAAATGATATATTATTAAAAATATTAGTGTTCCATGTTTCACTTTTCTTATAATAAAATACTATATTGGGATTAAATTCAAACAAGTAGATCCAAGAAGTAAAAAATTTGACCCCTAATTTATCAATATCTCTAAATAATCATAAAATAAAATTTTGAAAAATGTTGAGGTAATTTTATACTATTTATAATATTTTTTTTACCCTTAGTTGCCCGATTTATCCTTAACTATGGTAATAAAATTATTGAACTTATTATCCATACTAACCAAAAATAAAATTGACCTATTTAATAAATTTATACAATATGATTAAAAATATATAATAAATTTTTCTAAATTCAAAAAATAGTGGCTACAATTAATTTAAAATTAAACACATAATTGGGGTGAGAAAATGGTGCTTTAAATTGAAAATGGTAAAAAGATAGAAATGTTTTTTGAGCAAAATTTAATATAAAAATGATTTCATTAAACTAATTTCTATTATTATATGTATAATTTATATATTTTAAATTAAAATCAACTCAAAATATAACTTTATAATAAAATTTATTCATATGAAAATATATTTTTCAATTAAAATATAGTATTTTTCAATATTCATAATAAAATGTAACATAATATTAAAATATGAAAAATTAAACCATTGTAAAATTTTAAATTATTATTTTAAAATTTAAGATTATTTTCTTCAGATATAATTTATTAAACTATAAACAAATTTAAAATAATCATTCCATTACAAGGTGATTGAACTGCCTTTAGAAAAATACATCTTTTATCTGAAAAATAGGATGTGTTCTTATTTTTTGAGTGAAAAATGCAATGAAAGAATATAAAAACATTTTATAAATGTGTGAAAACGTAAAATTGATTTTTTTATTTATAACCACTAATGAAATGACTATGTGATAGCTTCCATATTAAATAATAATATTTAGTAGTTCATTTTAGCTTGATGTAGCATATCCTGTATGATATCTAGCATAATGTTTCCTTTTAAAATATCAGGATTATACAGTGGTGGTACATCATTTTTTAGGAGATAAATTTCATTTGGGTTATCACGACCCATCCCCTAGATCCCCTACCATGACTACCCCAAGCCCGCCTTCCATAGTCTAGGTGTTGGCGATTAGCACTAAAGGCGTAAATCCCTAAAACGTGGAAGGCATTGCCTCTAAAATTTATAAATACACAAAATAGAGTAGTTGGAAGAAATACACTAAGTAAAACTGTATACAAAAGAATTTTTGAAAAGTAAAGGGGTCATAAATACAAGCCCAACTATAGAGTACAAGTTCAACTAAAAAGGGACAAATACACATGAATGGTGTAAACCAGCTCCTAGATTGTCCACCATGGATCCTACCTGAAGGGTACGTACAAGAAGCCTCCACAGTACTCCACATCCATCCGTCTCGTCCGTGTACCTTCATGCTGTGTGGTCCACCTCTTGGTACCGTCCAATCCTGCTACTCTCGGCCTCAGTCAGTGCTGTCTGTTGTCTGCAACAAACACAACGAGGTGTGGGAAAAGCCCGTGCTGGGGTGAGTATAACGATACTCAGTAGAGACCCCGAGACCCTCAAGGTCTCACAAAATCCAACAAGGATAATCCAAAATGTAATAAATCAATAGATCACCTCACTTAGGCACATTCTCATACAAATACCTACGTTACCAAGTAATACATCCAAATCATGAGAAAACAAAATGTTACTGACTCAGATCTACCAGGATATTTATTCACATTGTCGAAACCACGACTGCTGGAGAACTCCTCTAATGTCGAGTACTGTGGGCCTGCTCCCACATCCAAGTATTCCCACTAACCTTGGACTGCTGAGGTACTTCTCCTGTTGAGTAATGTGGGTCTGTTGCGCTCACATAGAGGTGATCCCCCTGTGGGTCTGCCGCAAACTACCAGGCACTCCCCCTAATAGCCTACAAAGGTACCCCTCATGTCGAGTACCACGAGTCTGCCGCCAACTACCAGGTGCTCCTCCACTGTGGGTCTACCGCCAACTAACAGGTGCTCCCCACTAGGCTAGTCGAATCACTCCATGTCGAATCGGTCAAGAAGTTTTCAGGTCTCAGCTAGCTACTAGGTCTCCGTACTGCGCTTTCTCATTTCCGGGAGGGTCCGCTCCATGAGCAACTGGTCGATACTCCAACTATCACGAAGTCCCACATAGAAGTATTTCAATGTTCAGCCACGTCATAGAGGTCTCAATGCAATGTATTGCGCATCAAACGGACGACTGGTCTGTGAGTTATTAGCTTTTTTGTCCCGGGGGGCGGTTGGATTCGTGTATGATCCAACCTAACCGTATCTCAACATTATCCCGAACTACTTTGTGGTATACTCACGGGGATCGTCGTGCTCCATGAAATCCAGTGTTGATGATGGTTTGTCAAATGGGCATCTGGTTCCCAATAGTACATGGGTCGGTAGTGGGACTGGGTTTGGTCCGACACGGTTGGACCGACTCAGCCTAAACCAGTCTGGGCCAACCCGGTCTGGGTCAACCCAGTCAGCCCACTAGGTTCGGCTCGGTCCGCTGGGCTAGTCCCAGTCGACTGCCGGGGCGGTTCGGTCCGGTGGTCTCTGCGTAGGCGGCTCAACACAGAGGCTGGGGGCTGGTTCGGCCAGCGCTGTGAGGGGCGTGGGTAATGAAAATCGGCTCGGAAGGCTATGCCAATTCATCCAGCGATGCCGCGAAGGACTCTACACACTAGCTCGAGAGGTCGGCACAGCTCTTTCGGTTCGGCTGGGAGCCGGGGTGCAGCCCAGGGAGGCTGGCGAGGCGCATTGGATGCTCCAGGCCGGCCGGTGGGGCACCCTAGAGGCTGCAGGCAAGCCAGGAAAGGCGTATGGGAGGCCGAGGGCAGGCCGGCGGGGCGCACTGGAGGCCGCAGGCAGGACAACGAGGTGCACTGGGGTCCGCAAGTAAGTTGAGCAGGGCGCTCAGTGGCCGCGGGCAGGCCGACAGGGTGTGCGGGCGGCCGCGGGTAGGCCGACAGGTTTTCGGCCAAGGTGCATGGAAGGCTGGTGGCTGACAGGAGCCGACACTGCTCAGGCTGGCAGGCAGCACGGTTCGGCCCGGTGTGGCTGAGCCGATCCAGTCAGAGCGCCGCATGGGGGCATAGTTTGCGAAGGTCGCGGATAGCGGTGCCTTTTCCTTCGTCGTTCATTCACTTCATTGCTTCATCACCATGCCATATATTATCATAAAAATTATCGATGGAGGGGGGTTTGTCCATGTTGGTTTGGCTCGCACCCTCCGTGTTTAAAGTGGTATCAAGAGGCTCGAAAGTATGAAGCACAACAACCCTCGTTCTTCATTTCAAGAGAAAGGAAGAATAATGAAGAAGATCATTCATTGATAAAATTAAATATCTACATTTGATTCATTGTTCGTCGTTCCTTGACGAAGTCGCGGAAGTTGGTTGTCGAAGACATCTCATGATGGTTGAAGCTTCAAGGAAGAAGTTGAATAAGGATCGGCTTTCTTCCTTCTTCATTCTTCATTGGAAATGGAGGTTCTTCATTGGAGAACTCCTTTTCTCCCAAGATCTCCTCCAAATATGAATAGATGTGCCAACCCAAAAATAATAAGAGATTGTGATATCTTATTATTTCATTGGCACAACATTCAAATGAAAGAATATTTAAAATAAATGTATCCATCTAATTAATGTGAATGATTAGGCATATTAAATTAGGTGTTGGCCCAATTAATTAAAGGGGAGGTGGTGGCACAATAAATGATATAGGAGGCCAAGTAACTCCCCCTCACTAATGAGGGGATTTGAGAGATTTTCCACTCCTCCATTTAATTGGGGGGTTTTAGTCTCATGTGATCCCCACGTTGTAACCTCTCACGGGAGGTTATGTTCAGGTGCTCCCCACTACCATAACCTCTCATGGTAGGTTAAGGTGTGGCAGTACCACCTCCAACTCCAATGAGGAGGTTTTAACGACCAACACTCACATGGTGACTTAATAAAATAAAGTGTAGCTCACTTTATTTTTATTTTTTTAAGAAAACACAAAAACTAACTTCTATCCTCAACTCACTGCCATCAAAGTGAAAGTATCCTTAAAAGTATACTGGTGTTGTGAGTTTAACGGTGCCCTAAAATTTCAATTCCATGCACTGGTTCAAAAGATATAAAATGCTGCTCATGCGTTTACAGAACATACCCAAAAATTATTCATAAAATTATTAGCAGTCGCCCTCGACCCGTACCGGTCGAGGTTAGACTCTACCTAAGTGAAAAACACCCCAACTAACCCAAAGGTACTATCGTATTTTAAATCCGAGTTACTGTTTAGATGTTATGAATTTTACAATAAAATAATTGTCACTTAATTATTTTATTTGCAGCCAAAAACTAACTTTCTCTGGTGGCCCGCGCTGGGAAAAGTAATTATCTTCTTAAAGAATGTATACCCTACAGAGTTCAGAGGCGGTCTCTAATTTTTAATTTGAGTTTCCATTTGTGAGTTATAAGCATTTGGAAAATAAAATAATTTATTTAATTATTTTATTTACGATTATGCTATTTTTGGGTTCTCTCACAGGAGGTTCGTACCGCCTAATCATAAGTCGCGCCTAGGGTAAGCCCTCCATCCTAAGCGCAGCGGTGCCCTCATATTTTTGATCCATGTAAACATTTAAGAATTATTCCACTTTTTCAGTAACACTACTTACACCCGTTAACTTAGGTTTAAAAAAACTTCGATAGATCATTCTGGGCACTCCGAGCCTCAGAATCACATGCTGCCAGATTTCACAGTCTCGGAAAATTTCCATATATTTAAATAAAAAAATTTCATTCAAATTATAGATCATTAAATTCTCCCCTCCTCCAGGCTTTACGTCCTAGTATGCACCAAATCATAACTAAGTGAACAAGTGGGGTATTGAGCATGCATCTGAGCCTCTCACTCCCATCTGATCTCCTGGAGGTTCCCATGCAGCTAGTATACACGCACCAGAGTTATCAAACATCCATGTAGGACCCTCTACCATCGATCCTCAGTCTCCACTGAAACCTCTGTGAATGTCTCCCCATCATCGATGTCCGGCTCACTATGGTCAATGATGGGAGAAGGGTCAATCACGTATCTCTTCAGCTGAGATACGTGAAAGACGTCTTGCACTCAGTGAAATTGAGGTGGAAGAGCCAGGCGGTAAGCCACCTCACCTACTCTTCTAAGGACCTGGAATTGTCTGATAATCCTCAAAGATAACTTTCTGCCTCGGCGAAATCTCTGCAGACCTCGTCGGGGTGAGACCCGTAGAAATATGTGGTCTCCATCCTCGAACTCCAGAGGTATTTTTCTTCTATCAGCAAGAGACTTATTCCGGATCTGTGCAGTCTTCATCTGTTCCTGTATGATCTGCACCTTCTCTGTGGTAGCTCGTACCATCTCTAGTCCCACCAGTTCTGACTCCCCAGGGTCTTTCCACCACAAGGGTGATCTGCAAGGTCATCCGTACAACACCTCAAAAGGTACCATCCCTTTGGTGGAGTGATAGCTGTTGTTGTAGTAAAACTACACCAAAGGAAAGTAATCCTACCAGTTGCGACCGAAGTCGAGGAAACATGCAAGAAGCATGGATTCGAGAGTCTAAATGGTCCACTAAGTCTAACCATATGTCTGAGGATAGAAGGTGATGGTCAGACAAAGTTGCGTCCCAAAAGCCTCCTACAACCCCTTCCATAGTCGGGAAGTATACAATGTTTCACGATTGGAGACAATAGAAGAAGCTAATCCATGTTGCCGCATAATCTTCTACATGTAGAGGTGTCCCAATCTCTTTGTTGAACCCTACTCTATGATTGATTCGAAGTGGGATGACTTGGAGAGTCGGTCAACGTTCACCCAAATCAAGTTGTTTCCCCTGAATTTACGTGGAAGATCCGTCACGAAGTCAATGGATATCCCATCCCACTTCCATTCTGGGACCTTTAAAGGCTATAACAAGCCTGCTGGTATGTGGTGATCTTCCTCCACTTTCTGATAAATGAGGAATCAAGAGACAAACTCCGCTACCGCCTTCTTCATATCTATCCACCAGTGTTGTCGCTTGAGGTCCTGATACATCCTCACCCATTTTGGATGTACCGCTTAAAGGGATGTGTGGTACTCCCTCAAAATTTAATTCTAAAGTGACACTGGTAACATAGTACATCCTTTGAAATGGATGACGTGCTCCCCATCATCCAAAAATCCATCAGGTGCCTGCCCTGTGAATATCTGGGCATGTTGTGTCTCACAGTCAGTGTCTCCATGCAATGCCTCCATGACTCGCTAAAGATGTGGAGGAGTAACTATAAGAGAATGTAGAGAAGTTTCTCTATTTCTATACACAATGGATATATATAAGGCAGCAAGCTTCTTTGTAGCCTCTCCTATTAGCTATTTACTAGACTTCTTGTTGAGTGCATCTGTAACAACGTTCCCCTTCCTAGGAGTATAGACAATCTCAATGTCATGGTCTTGGAGGAACTCAAGCCCTCATCATTGTCTCAAGTTTAGGCCCTTCTGAGAGAAGATATACCTGAGACTCTTGTGATCAGAGTACATGGTAAAACATTCGCCCATAAGATTGTGCCCCCACATCATCAAGGCTAAGACCACTACAAGTAGCTCTAGGTCATGGGTATCATAGTTCCACTCATGTTATATCAGTTGTTGAGAACCATATGCGATCACTGCTTTCCCCTTCATCTGGACTCACCCAAGTCCGGTCCCTGATGCGTTGTAGTAGATTACATACCCTACACCTTCCTGTGGAAGCCTCAATATGGAGGCACTAGTTAACCTATTCCTCAGCTTCTGAAATCTCTACTGACATCTCTCCGACCATACAAAGGATTTCCCCTTCTTTTTCAAGGATGATAGTGGTGTTGCAACTCTGGTGAAGTCTGGAACGAACCTCCGATAGTATCCAACCAAAGCAGATGTCCCTCCCCCCTTGGGGGGGGGGGGGTAATCCTGGAAACATATTTTGAAAATATGTCCCCATGTTTTGTCACTCTTGTTTGGAACTAAAAACTGAAAACTCCTACTGCCACGACGGTATGGCTGGATGTCTCAAGAGTTATCGGTTGTACTCTCTTATGCATGAGTTTAATATATTCTGCCACGGTTTCCTTTTTCGCCGACTATGGAAAATATCATCCCAACATTGTAGATAAACGACAACCCTTTTCCTGATAGAATCAATCTGTGTATGAATTGTGGTTTCCCAGTCCATACCCAAACTAACGTTGTAAGTTATCGACACTGCCACCAAGAAGTTCCAACCCAAACTCTCACCTCAAGGGTTAGATCACACCATAGGCATAAGTGTGATTATCGAGTCTCCTCCCAATGTTATCTCCAGATGTGGGGGTCAAGTCAACAGTTCAATCAGATACTCTAGGTCTGGGAAAAGATTCGTGGAAGGAAAGAATGATTGGTACCTATGTCTATTAAAACAGCAGCTACTAGTAGACACAATCTATACCTCGAATAGTTTCTTATAGCCCATGGGTCACACTTATAAACCATATGTAGATACACTCTTCTCGTTCCCTCCATCTCCCTAATCCTAGAGGGGACTAAAATGGCGTGTGGTTGTAACATGTTGAAATGTACACAACTTCATGATGCTCTCTTAGATCTGCTTCCATGTTTGCTACCTTGAAGATTCATCTGTCCTTAACACTTCATCTTCTCGAGACATTTTACACGCTCAAGTCTCTGAGACTGGCGTCAGTTTCATGCTTTCCCATTGCTAACATTCACTGGTTGTATCCACTTATCCAAATATCATTAAATACTCAAAAGTTATCTCTTTCATCTAGTGAAAAGAACCTGGCTCAAATGTCTTAAAACACACCTTTCTCGGTAGTCCGATCCCCAAAGCAGTGATCGTAATGTATTCATAAAGTATAGGGAACGATCAGTGCACCTCGATGAATTATCAGCTACTGACATGTCATCCTGATGAAGCTGTATAATCTCTAGAGAACTCTCAGCCACATCCTCAGGCTAGTCCTTTGCTGGTTGGAAATCTGTCTCATCTAGTAACCTCGGAGGCCTCTGTCGTTGGAACTCATGCAACCCGAACAGTCGGCGTGCACCGTCTTCCAATGTGGCTAGTAGTATTTTCTACCCAATGTGTAGTGGGGCTTCTGGTACACCACCTTAAGTTGCCATCATAGATAGAGGGTCATGCACTGGAGCCTCGTCGCTTAGTGGGCAGTAATTGAGTACTCTCTCGAAACTCTAACTAGATGTCTGTGCGGAGGCATCCTGAACAGATGCGACACAGTCAAAATTTATACCTGGCGAGCTGACCTGGTTGAGAAGACATAATGAAAACATTGGAAATAACACACGCAATTAGTGTTTTCATGCACTGAGTCGGAGATCTGTAGTCAGGGTCCTGGTGTATGGATACGTCATCCATCACACCAACACTAGACTCCCTGAACTGAGAACCACACATGATACAACTAACACTATTTCTACATAGAAAATAAATATTAGAGTCCTATGTTCTATGGTAAATCAGAATCCTCTGATACCAATTTGTCAAGACCCGTCCCCCGGGGCCCATTCCAAGACTACCCCAAGCCTGCCTTCCAGAGGTCAGGGGCTGGCGACTAGCACCAAAGGCGTAAATCTCAAAAACTAATAAGGCATTATCATTAAAAATTATAAACACACACAATAGGGTAGCTGGAAGAAATACACTAAGTAAAACTGCATACAAAAGAAGTGCTGAAAAGTAAATGCGTCGGAAATACAAGCCCAACTATAGAGTACATGTACAACTGAAAAGGGAAAATTATAGCTGAAAGGTGTAAAGAATCTCCTAGATCATCCTCCATGGATCCTACATGGAGGTAAGTTATAGAGAGGCTCCACAACAATCCATGTCCATCTGTCTCCTCCGTGTACCATCACGTCGTTTGGTCCACCTATGAGAACCGTCCAATCCTGCTACTCTCAGCCTCACTCAGCACTGTCTGTCATCTGCAACCAACAGAATGAGGTGCGGGCAAAGCCCATGCAGGGGTGAGTATAACAATACTCAGTAGGGACCCCGAGACCCTCAAGGTCTCGCAAAATCCAACAAGGATAAACCAAAATGTAGGAAATCCATAGATACCCTCACTTAGGTATATTCCCATACATATACATAAGATACCATGTAATCCATCTCAATAATGAGGAAAACAAAAAGTTACTGACTCATCGTAACCATGATTTTTATTCACATTGTCGAAACCATTATTGCTGGAGAACTCCTCCTCTGTCGAGTATAATGGTCCTACTACCACAACCAGGTGCTCCCCACTATACTTGTACTGCTGAGGTTCTCTTCCTGTCGAGTATTTTGGGTCTTCCATGCTCACACAGAGGTGCTCCCATCTCTGGGTCTGCTGCCAACTACCAGGCGCTCCCACTAATATCCTGCAGAGGTAGTCCTCCTTTCGAGTACCATGGGTCTGTCGCCAACTACTAGACGCTCCTTCGGTATGGTTTTGCCGCAAATTACCAGGAGCTCATCACTGGGCTAGTTGAATCACTCCGAGTCAAATCCGTCATGAAGTCATCAGGTCACATCCATCTACTAGGTCTCCGTACTCCACTCGCTCGTCTCTAGGAGGGTCCGCTCCATGAGCTACAGGTTGATACTCCAACTATCACGAAGTCCAACGCAGAAGTTTCTCAATGGTCTTCCATGTCAAAGTGGTCTCAACGTAATAGATGATGCTTAAAACGGACACCTGGTCAATGAGTAATTAGATTTTTAGTCCTAGGGGCCTAGTTGGATTCATGTATGATCCAACCTGACCATATCCCAACTTTACCCCGAACTCCAGCAGGGTATACTCAAAGGTACCATCGTTCTCTAAGAAAGAAAGCGTCGTAGAGGGTTCGTCAAACTGATAGCAGGTGAAAAATATGTGGACAAAAAAGTACAGGGGTTAGTAGTGGGACTGGTTCCGGTCCGACCCGGTCGAACTGACTCGGCCTAATCTAGCTTGGGTTGACCCGGTCATCCCGCTAGGTTCGGACCGATCTGCTGGGCCCAACCAAGCTGACAGCGGGGGTGGCTCGCTCCGGTGGTCACCACGTAGGAGGCTCGGCCCGGAGGTCGGGGGTCGGTTCGGCCAGCGCCGCGAGGGGCACAGCTCCAGCGACTTGTCCTGTAAGGCCGATCCAGTTGTCTAGCGATGTCGCAAATGATGCTACAGACTAGCTCGAAAGGCCGGCGTGGCTCGATCAGTTTTTCTGGGAGCTAGGGTGGGGTCGGGAATGCTGGCGGGGCCCACTGGAGGCCGCGGGCAGGCGGGCGGGGTGTGGTGGAGGCTGCGGGAAAGTCGGGTAGGGCACATGAGAGGCCCAGAGCAGGCCGGTAGGGCGTTCTGGAGGCCGCAGGCAGGCTGGTAGGGCACGTTGGGGGCCACGGACAGGCTAAGCAGGGCGCGCAGACGCTGCCTGCAGGCCAGCGGGGCGCGCGGGAGGCCGCGTGCAGGTCAGGTATGGTGCATGGATGCCCCCTGCAGGCCAGAGGGGACCATGGGAGGCCACGGGTAGGCATGTGGGGTTTCGGCTAGCGCGCATGGAAGGCTGGCGATGGCCGGGAGCTGGCACGGCTTGGGACGGCAGGAGGCGCGGTTCGACCCGGGGTGGCAGAGCTAATCCTGGTCAGAGATCTGCGTGGGTGTGGTGCGGTTCGTGGGGGCCGTGGGTAGCGCGAACTTTTCCTTCGTTGTTTTGCCGCCTCATTGCTTCGTCGCTATGATGTAGATTATCATAAACAAGATCGACAGAGGGGGGTTAGGACATGTGGTTAGGGTCGCACCCTCCACGTTTAGGAGGGTATCAAGAGGATCACAAGTATGAAGCACAAAAACCCTCATTATTTATTTTGAGAGAAAGGAAGAACATGGAAAAATATCATACATAGAAAAAATTAAACCCCTACCTTTGATTCGTCATTCGTCGTTCATTGACAGAGTCGCAGAAGTTGGTCATCAAAGACGTCTCACGACGTTTGAAGCTTCAAGGATGAAGTCGAAGAAGGATCAACTTCCTTCATTCCTTGTTCTTCATTGGAAGTGGAGGTTATTCATTGGTGAACTATTTTTCTCCCAAGCACTCTTTCAAATATGAAGAGATGTGCCAACCCAAAAATAATATGAGATTGTGATATTTTATTATTTCGTTGGCACAACATTCAAAAGAAGGAAAAATTAAAATAAAAGGCTCCACCTAATTAATGTGAAGGATTTGTCATAATAAATTTAGTGTTGGACCAAATAATTAATGGCGATGTGGCGGCACCATAAATGATATGGGAGGTCAAGGAACTCCCCCTCATTAATGAGGGGTGTTCAGAGATTTTTTACTCCTCAAATAAATTGGGGGGTTTTAGTCTCGTGTGGTCCCCACGTCATAACCTCTCATAGGAGGTTATGTTCAAGTGGGCACCATCACCATAACATCCCATGGGAGGTTAAGGTGTGGTGGTACCACCTCCAACTCCCATGCGGAGGTTTTAACCACAAACACTCACATAGAGGCTTAATGAAATAAATTGTAGTGCACTTTATTTTATTATTTTTTTAACAAAACCCAAAAACTACCTTCTGTCCTCGACTCACTATTGTCGAAGTGAAAGCTTCCTTAAGTGAATATCGGCCCTGCGAGTTCAACGGTTCCCTCATATTTCAATTCTGAGCACTTTTTCAGATGTTATAAAATGCGACTCGTGCATTTATTATTTTACCAGAAAAAAAATTCCGAAAATTTTTATCAGTCACCCTCGACCAACGCCAGTCGAGGTTAGGCACTGCCTAGATGAAACACACCACAATGAACCCAATAGTACTCGCAGATTTTTAATCTGATTTATCATTTAGATGTTATGAATTTTACAATAAAATAATTGTCACTTAATTATTTTATTTGTAGTCAAAAACTGACTTTCGCTATTGGCCTGCACCGCCCAATGTTCGTATTTACATAAAGAAGGCATATCATCATGAGTATAGCGGTGATCTCAGATTTTTAATCCAAGTAATATTTTTTGAGTTATATGCATTTGAAAAATAAATAATTTATTTAATTATTTTATTTATGATTATTCCATTTTTTTCTCTCTCGCAGGAGGTTTGCGCCGACTAATAATAAGTCGTGCCTAGGGTAAACCTGCCATCCTAAGTGCAACTGTGCCCTCCAATATTTGATCCAAGTAACCATTTACGATTTATTCCACATTTTCATGAAAAATTTTTATACGTGTTAACATAAGATTAAAAAAACTTCGACGGGTCATTCCAGGCACTCCAGGCCTCGGAATCCCACACCGTCAGATTTAGCGGAATAGTAAAATTCTGATATATTTAGAAACAATTACATGAAAATTCCAGGTATTTACATGGGTGGTGGTAGTTTTGATATTGTTTAAGGCTTATATGATAATTCATCATTTATCACATGATTAATTGAAGATAATAGAGTGTGTGATGTAGACATCATCCATGTTCTATGAAGTGACCACATATATGGAATATGAGAAAATCCTTCACTACTCTCCCCATTAATTATGTATATATATGTATATTATTTAACAATATAGAGTTAATTTTTTTAAATGATATATGAAAATATATATGTTGAGAATTCCTACAACTTATTATTAATTTTAATTTTCTTTAGAATATGGTATTCGTTTCTTCAATGAAAATGTTTTCCTTTATCATTTTTAGTGAGTATTTTATTTGTATTTTTTTGAATAATAATATTTTTCTTATTATTTAAATTTTATTCCATTTATAAGTAATCCTATTTTTATAGTAGAATTTATTCATTTATTTTTAAATAAAAGGGAAAAATTCAAATATTTATATGTTAATAATAATAATTATTTGTTAATATTTATATTCATTCATTTTATTACATATTTATTCGGTTGAAATTTCTAACATTCCATGATAATATTTCTATAATGAGTAATGGTAAATTTATTTATATTAATTATTCATTTTTATTCAATTACCATTACAAAAATAATCATTGATGTAGCATAAATATTCATCAATAACTGATGTAATTCTCTTGGTACCAAGGTTTGGAAATTAAATCATATAAATATATAAATAATTATTAAATTTTTTTATGAAATTAAACATATATTTCTTGAAATTAAGTATAACAGATATTCTTCTCTAGATAAGATGATAAAAACGTTACTAAGAATGGGATCACACATTTACTAAAACAGTCACTTATAAATGATGAGAAATGGTTAAAAATGTTGTTTGATAACAAAAATCCCCAATTTCTCTCACATACAAAAAATATTCCCAGTGACATGGCTATGTAAATATATTTTAGGACAATTATTTTAATAATTGATTATGGGAGTGTCTATTAGTTGGTGAAAGAAATGTTTTTTGGAGACCATAATCATAAAATTTTTACGCATTGTTATATAGATTTCAAGTCGTTCAAATGATAGAGATTTCAAAATACCAAAATTTAGTCTATTCAATCAGAAATGAAATATGAATTTCATGAGATGAAATTTGTTAAGGGAAGATGAATATATTTTATGGTAACTATATGGAGTTATTCTATAACAAATTTTAATTCATATTATATTTTTTGGTGTAAAAAATATATATTTGAATTAATTAAGGTTTTATAGATAGAAAATCAAGGGGGATGTTTGTATATAGTTTGCAGGTGGCCGTTATAGTATATAATTTTTAAATATATATATATTTATAATTTATTATAATTAATTAAATACATATTTATTTTCTATTATGAAATAGACCTCAAAGTGACCCAGCCAAGGGATATAGTCCCATAATTTATAACCTCACACGTTTTCACAAGGAATAAATCCTTAATTAGTTGAATAAATAATTTCTAAAAATTAATGAATTACGAAATATGTCAAGTAACAAATCATGAGTGGTTTAATATGGCCATCGATTTTATTCCCCTCATGATGAAAAATGACAAATGAGGAGGATTAAAAATGAAATTCTATAATTGATCCAAAAAAGACATAACTAATAATATTTTAAATAATTAATAATAATTTTCTAAAATACTACTATTTTTTAAATTCATACCACAAATTTAATATCTAAAATTATTATTTAAGGAATTATTTTAGGAGTAAACAACACATGGGACCTTTATCCCTATGGGTGGAATAGTTATTATTAAAAATTCGTTAAGACTATTGAACACCATGGGACATGTTAGTGGATATAAGGAGGGTATCGGTATTAGAAAAGTTTTTGGAAACCCTAAAATAACATTGATGTATGATAAATACCAGGGAGAAATACATTCCTTGATGACAAATTGAGAGAGTCAAATGAGTCAATAGACAATAGAATTAAATCATTTGTAATTGATATGTTTGTGGAAATTATTTGACATAAATAACATGAAAAACCTATATAAAATGCATAACAATATCCTCTACCTCCTCATTCAGACCAAATAATGTAATATGAGCTACATATTGTGGATTCGTATGTACATAATATAGATTATGGAATTGTGCCTCTTAAAATTAAAATGTACGTCATAATAGTATGTTTTATAGTTAGGTAAGAGTAGTGGTAAATGATATTTTTCTCCAACAACTGCAATTCCACTACCTATATAGAAGTAAACCATTATTGGAATGAGTATTGGTCATTTTTACATTGGGTAAGTAGTATTACTATTCATTTTACATATGAGGTATGGATAATTTTTCATTTTCTACCATTAAATAATAATTACATAAACTTTTTTTTACACACTAAACATGTATGAGAGTATTTTAAATTGAATAAATCTTTCCAATTGATAGGAAAATTTATGGAACTATCCTCTATAGATACTCATGGGTATTTTTATAAGATAACAAGTCTAAAACATATTTAAAATATATTATTGAATTATTATTATTTTATAATGACTTCTTGTTTTTGAGGTTTATATTATATGTCAAATATATATAGAAAATAAATTATTGAAGAGTTAAAGGGTGAGAAACTCAATGTATTTTTATGATGTTTCATCATATAAACCACATGATCGGAACCAAATTTAACATTTAATTATGAAATAACTTCTATTTTTGAAAAAAAATTAGGCTCAATTTCATTTATATGTATATTTTTTTAAATAATGTTGTAATAAATTTTATTGACATTTATACTTATTTTTTGGGTTTTTTTTTGTTATTTTTTATGGATTTATATTTATTATTTTTTCTTTATTGTTCAAGAATAATTTCTTTTAATTTAATTTTTTAATAAATATAATAAAAATTTATTATCGTTTTTATGAAAAACTGATGTTGGAATCCTCATAAGAAGTTCTTTTGAAATTAATTTTTCTTAAAAAAAATTGAAATTATTATATCATGTAATTAGAAATTCATAATATTAAGAAACAAAATTTAAATACTTTATAATTGTAGTATTTAGTAGAACACACTATGTTAGTTTTAGAGAAACTCATGAAAAACCTAACTTCATTCATCAACTACATTTACGTTGCTTTTTAATCAATGTTAAAATGTAAGAACTAATTTTAAAGATATATTTATCAAGTACTTGAATAGAACCCAATTCATTGAATGTATCACAAATCACTTGTGAGCCTCTTATGTAATAAAAACCATCATTATTTCATATAGATAGATGGGAAATATAAAAACATTTTAGGTTTCCCATGTGACCAAATTCATAAAAAGCATTAAAATATTCTTGATATTTCATCATATGTGATATGTTTATATAATTTATCTTATATGACATGCTCCCAACTGTAATGAACTATATTTTATACATATATTCCTTAAATTTCTGGGACCCTTTGTATTTATAGAGGGATGGTTGGTTTTTAATAGAGAATATATATACATGATCCACCAATCGAGATTGATCTCACTCACCTTCTTGACACATATATTTATTGATATTAATAATAGAAATAATAATTATTAGATCTATATAATAATTATCTTTGGGAAAATTATTAATGGATACATATATCTGACTTAATGGAGTCTTTTTGGGAGTCATTTCTAATAAAAAAATAAACAAAAAATAATTCAATACATAAAATGCCAAAAAAATATCCATATCTAAAATCACCCTTTAATTGCATATAACCAAGAAAAAATAATGACTAAATATTTTTTAATTAAAAAAAACATGGGAGAAATAAAATATAAATGTTTGATAACTATTCATGGTTTGGTCACATAGTTTGGAAGACCTTGTGTCATCCATTCAAATGTCTCTAGAGGGAATCTATAACGGGTTTCAAAGTTGATGTATGGTTTTTCGAAACCCTAATTTCTATTCATGTTGTAAAACCCTATGATCTTAGAAAATAAATTAACTAAAATAAGTTCTATTTTTTTTAACATATACCACATTAAACACTAATCATGAATGAACTATAATCTAATTATTTAAATATATATGTTAGAAAAATCTTTTGACTGGAATGAATGAGTTTGGTAAACTGAATTATAAAATTTGTGAGTAAAACTCTTCCTAATACAAAATTATACATTAAATCCTAGAAAAAAAGTACACATTTCTGAATGACTAGAAATAAATCATATTAGATTAAGAATAGTTAATGTTAGAATTTTTTTTCCAAAAAAACTTGGTTTTAATTATATTTTATATGTTTTATTTCTGAGATAAATTAAAATTTTTAGAGTATTCAATTTATATTAAATAAATTTTTACACTCATGAATTTGTGATTAAAATTTAATAAATAAATTATGAACTTTTTAGAAATATATATAAAATATTTTGTTGGTAAAAAGAGGAATTCTGTATAAAAATATTTTACATGCGCAATGTATTTATATTAAATTATTAAATAATTCACTCGTGATAAATTATTTTGATTAAATTTATTTATAAAATTATCAATTAGATAACATATAATCGAATGGCTTTAAGAATTAAAGAAATGTCAATAAAACAATTTAATTCCTAAAAATTTAATTTTTTTTCTAAAAATACTTTTTATGTTATTTTTGAAAACAAATATTAAAATTAATTTATACCAATTTTAAAAAAAATTTTTTTATAAAATGAACATAATTTATTATATTATCATATGGAAATTATCTAATATTATTTTTTTGAGATTTTTTAAAAATGATGGATTTCTTATTGAATAGTGAAAAATACAAATTTTTCTGAAAACTATTATTTATTTTCACCAATTTAAAAATTTCAATTATATTTTTTGTTAGTTTTAATATAACATTAAATCAATTTCTCTAAAAATATTATTATTATTTCAGTGGTAGAAAACATTTTTCCTTATTTTTTTATGCATTCACTTTTCATGTTATGACTCAATTTTAATAAAAATAGTTTTCATTGCATTTTTGGATTGATTTTTGAAAATAATTTCGTCATGTTATACAAACATCATATAAAAAAATTATTTAATATTATAAAACATGATTTGAGAATTTATTATTGAGATAAATATCATTTTCAATCATAATTAATATTAATCATGGAAAATTTTATTCCCCATGATAAATGGTAAACCAATTCAATTTAGCAAAAATCTAATTGATAAGCTCACAAAATAATATCTTAGGTTTTATTATAGAATTTTATTTTTACCGTTATCACCTTATCTTCTAAATTTTATTTATTTATTTCCGTGTGATTATGTGTAATAAATTTATAATATTTAAAAGTCAACAATAATTATAAGAGTGCCACTCCCCCAAATTATAGAAGGGTGCCTTATATCCACTGTTATTAAAAAAACATTGAACTCTCTATCATGGAAAATATCCACTGAAATAAATTCAAAACTATCAAATACTAGATTTTTTATCTCTAAAATACCATCCTATAAGCCATACAATGTATACTAGAGGATGTTTTTTAATGTAGATGAATAACTCTTAATCATGTTCTTTCTTGTATATTTAATCATATACCTACTTAAATAATATCATCACTATAATAATGTACAAACATCATTATATCCAATGAACTAGAAAATTTATTTTTATGGTATAACCCCCTGTAATCTTTTTTTTATCCTATGGTAAATGAAACATTGCTTGAACATATATGTGGACTACCACATCTAAAAATTGTTATATTGTTGGGTATATCACCAAATCAAATAGAGGGTTATAAATATAAAATTAATGAATATATAATACTTTTTTGAGGTTTTTTTTATTTTCTAATTATAACATATTACACAATTTTTTTCCTTTTCATTGGATGTAAAATGAAATGTCAGTTGTGCGTACATGTGGATTGCCATATCCACAAGGCCATGTGATTTTTTTCTTATTTCCACTATACTTGGTTGATCACAAAGATGGAACTACTTGATAAATATGAAAATTCTGAGTATGATTATAATTTGATAAAAATGAAATATTTTATGCATTGTTTCCTTCTAACCCTATAAAAAATGAAAAGGACACTCATGTATACACACGAACTATTGCCTCTGTGAAATGACGAACATCAATTTTCAAAACTGCAAATTAAGAATTATTATAAAATTATATTAAATATATATGTAATATCAATATATAATGTGAAAAAATAAAAATAAAATGGCAACATGACCTATTTGACTAAGGTCATTACCCTGATGTTATAATGAGATTATAAATTTAATTAACCCAAAACGTCTAACATAAACCTAATTGGTATATTAAATACAGAATACATGGTTATAAATTAAATAAAAAGGATTATGATATGGTAATAAACATAACAAATCATAATAATGGAAAAAAAATGAAACACTGTTATTATTCTTGAATGCGGAGGACATGTGAGTTGATTCTGGAGATGGGGTAAAATATCCTACATTAAACATATTTTTCTACTTTTTAGATTCTTTTTCCTCCATTTTTATAAAAAAAATATTTTATAGAATTTATATATATATTTATATATGTTATTTTATAATTTTCTACTAGCATTGAGATTCATTAAAAATATTTCAAAAAATATTTTTAAGAATTTTCTATATGGGAGTAATTTGAAATATTGATAATAGGTGAGCTCGATATATATCATTAATTCATTAGTTAATGGTGACATAGTTAACTAGATATATGTTTCTCTTAAGAGATATTTCGAAATTAAATTTGGTTGTTATTTATTTGTATGAGTTCATATTATGTTGATTATAAGGCTAATGTACCAAGATAATAACAAGTTTTTTTAGTTCATTTGATGGGTTTTAACGAAATGATTTGGATTATATAGTTTCAGGAAATGAACTCATGTCTAGAAAATTCCACTGTGTAATATAATGGTTTTTCTAATTGTCTAAAAAATCGAATCCTAAATGTTCTTAGAAAAATGTGAATGTAAGATCCATGTTATTAACTCATAATTACGAGTTATAAAATGCATGAGTCCTTATAGTTGGTATCTGAGAATGGTTTTAAATTACATTAGAGGTTATGATATTAATAGTTGCCTAAAAAATATTATTTATCCTATTTAGAATACGCTTTATTGTGATTTTTTATTCATAAACTAAGATTCCATATTCATCTATATGGAAGTAATAGGAATGAACCAAGTTAATGATGGGGGTAAAGGAAATTTTTATGGTTTCTAAATATGAATCCAATAATAATATAAACTATATTCAAAATTTTATTGTTATGATTAACTAATTTTTTAATGTATTGATTAACAAACTAAATCAATGTGTGTTTCCTAACACATTTAATAAGAGAAAACTTGAGTTCTAGGAAGTTCAGGTTGTAAAGATACTAAAGGTAAATAGATTTAACATTCTATGTATAAAAATGTGGTAATAAGATTATAGGAAAATCACTAAAAGGAATGGGATGATGTTACATATATTGAAATATATAGAATATAGAAATTAAAATATAAGTAAAAAATGAAGAGTAACATTAATACCATGAAGGGGGACAAATCTCTTCATAAGGTGTCAATTTAATGTTTTAAATTTTAAAATTATAGTCATTATAAAAATCACTTATCAAGTTGAAAAAAATTATAAAGGGATCATCAATATTATAAAATTAAAATTTTACAATGATGATATGTAAAATATGTATCAAACTAACATTAAAATACTAAAAGAAATGATTATTCTATCTATTTTTCTATGACTGTTGAATGAATACTGATTAGATAATGACTGATTATTATTAGAAAAATGTTCTAGTTAATGGTTATAGGATGTAATTATTTAGAATATTATGACTAAGAATTATTAGTGTTTTATAAATTTAATTTAAATATTAATGTATCTATATATAGGGATTTGTTGGTCATGATGTAGTGGTATATTATTTAATTTTTTGTAAATTAAGGGATGTTCATGTGATTAAAGACATTAATATACTTTTAAGGTATTATGTGATGGATATTAAAATGATTATGGATACTTTGGGAGTCATTTTTAAGTTATTAATATATGGATTACGTATATATAACCCTTATGTTTATCATGTGTCTTACTATATTGATTATTTGGGAAGAATTATACTATTTTTGGGATGTAATGATAACTATTAGGTTCATTGAGATCTTTTATCTTAGGTTAATTATGGTTATTTATGATAACATTTCAAATATTTTTTTAACATGTTTTTTATCAAATAGATAACCATGGTTTTGGATACTAATTTTTTGAAAAAGATAATGACAATATTTCTAACTTAGTTCCATATTATGTGAACATTATATGATTAAGACAAATAGATTTTGGACACTCATGATTTAATTAATTTTATAAAAAAATAAACTTTTCTGACTTTATAGTTCATTGTGTTATTAATGGAAAATATTATCATCTCCAGGAGATTATATTATTTGTGAATAAAAATTTATGGTATCTGACATGACGAGTGATTGATGATTATTGGGGAGAATTTTAGGTTGATATTTATAGAATATGGGATCAAATATTTCTATGAATTGGGCTTAAATTTTTGTTTGGAATATTTCGATACATTTAGATAATTGGGTTTAAATTTAATATATATTTAATAATTGATATGTTTCATAATTTCTCCTTTCAGATTAGTTTTATTTTAAGAATTATATAGTTTCAATGTTGTTTAAAATATATTTCATTCCAATTATGTATATTTATCATCCACTCTTTTGAATAGAGACTAAAAATACTTTAAAACCTCTTTATCGAGTACAAGATAAAATAATGAGGACCCAATTTATTTAAAGAGGTTGAATGTTTCAACCATAGATTCTTGTATGTATATAACATTAAATTAATTCTATTTTGATAGTTATTTCTAAATTCACCACTATGTTAAAATTAACTGCCACATTATTATTGAAATATGATCGTTATAACATAGTTTTATGGTTAGTGGGTATAAATACGAGAACTATATTCTGAAATATATTTAGAAACAATTTCATAATAGAAACTTATATCCTATTTATATGGAAATATACACTCATTTTTGGATTATAATAATTTCATCATATTAGGTTATTGGTTAATAATGTTAAAAGTGTAATTTTTTAGTAAAATGTGGATTTTCTTGTTTTTCATATGTTTCATTTAAAATAAACTTTACAATTATTAGATAATTAGATTTATTTAAAATATATTTTTGATAAATTTTAACTAATAATTAATCGTTCATGAATTTATTTTCAATTTTATAGAAATAAATATAAAATAATTTAAAGGTAAAAAAGAGGTATGTTTTCATGAAAATTATTTTTATGGGTGAAATATATTTATCAAAAAAAATTAATGTAATTAAATTAATTAATAATATTAAATTATCTGATAATATTTATTGATAATATAATCAGTTAAATAAAAACCATTTATTTTATATTACTATGCATAAATTTTTAGAAAATCACTTTATGCTTAGAAAATAATTTTTTTCTAAAAACGATATTTATGTGATTTGTGCACAGATATTAAATTAATTTTATAAAAAAATTCAAATTATAATTGATTAAATAAAACTAATTTTATAAATCCTGATATCATAATTATATTTGGTGATTTTTTTATTCTTTTCTAAAAATTTTGTTTTCTAGTTGAATAATGAAATATACAGATTTTTTTTGAATAATGTCATGTAATTTCTAGTACTTAAAAAGTAACATTGTATTTTTGATTGGTTTTAAATTAAAATAATTAAAAATTTAAAATAAATCATAATCTAATTATTTATTTTTGAATTATAACTATAATTGATTTTGGAATAAAATTATTTTTATGCTTGAAAATCATTTTCAATAAATCAAATTTTTTGTGTTTTATATTATTACTTTATAATTAATTTTTTAAATTTAAATACTTTATGTTGAAAAGTAGAATTCATATTTAAAATTATGATGTTCAAATTTATTAATTATTTTAATTTAATTTTTTTTGTAATGAATAGTATCCATGGTAAATTTGATTCACCGTGGTAAATGATAAGAAAGGTTAATTAAGTTAAATAAAACTGATAAGGTCATGAAATATAATCATAATTATTTTTATATGATATTATTTATACTATTTTAATATTATATTAATTATTTGATTGATTTTTTTCCTTTTTACAATGAGTAGTATGTTCTTAAAAAATTAATGTTAGGAATAATTAAATGAGAACCACTCCCCTCACTTATAAAAGGGAACCTCATTTAATATTTTATTTATTAACATTGATCACACTAGATTAGATAAAACACTTCCAAATACCTACTAAACTATCCACAACATATTCTAGAAGTCTCAGTCTCTCTAAAAACCTTCCAGGAATGCTAATGGTGTATGCCAAAAGGTATTTTCCATTAAAGATGTATAACCCTTAACTGAGTTCATTCATGTTTATATTTTCTAATATATTCTTCAAACCTATAATAACCTGGATTAAATAAACACATTTGTGTCTATAATATACTAAAATTTTATTATGTTTATTGTAAAACACGTTTAATTTACATTCCCATCCTTAGGGAAATGAAAACATTTCCCATGTATATGTATGGACTACCACATCTACAAAGTGATGTATTTTGTTTTCCATCAATGTCTCTCAAGTATGGTTTTAAATATGTAATTAATGAATATATAATATATTTAAAAAATTAATACAATCCTTTTAACATAATATATTACAATGTTTATACCCTTACCCGCAATTGTAAAATGAAACATTCACTCATACATACACATGGACTACAACTTCCTGGTTGTGATGTGATTCATTTTTCCTTACCTCCCAACAAGGTTGATTATAAGGATGGAATTTATGAATAAATATGACATGAACTATGTATTTATATTCTATAAGATTTTATATTATTTACATTATTTCTTTTCTATCTTTTAGAAAATGAAATTTATGTCCAAGATTGCATAAAGACGGTGGTATCTATTAAATGATGTGATTCATATTTCAGGGACACCCTACATGGTTGATTTGAAAATAATATTGAATGTATAATAATAATTAAAAACATTTTATGATTATGGGGTGAATTTAATGATTACCTTGTTTACTATAGTCAACGCACCAATTATATTTTGACGCCATAAACTAAACACCTCCAAAACACCCATCACGAGCTTAAGAAATTATTAACTATATAAAACTATGTAAAAAATAAAATAAAAGGTAATATTATAATTAAATAAACCTAAAAATGTTTTCATACATCATATAAGTAAAAAAATCTATTCACGAAATTATAGGACAAGCCTAGTGATTCACATGATAAGGTATGTGATTTTTCAATAAATTTTATTGTAAAATGTTTTAAACTCCTTTTAACCCACATGAATTTTATTAAAATATTTTTACAAAAGATTTAAATATAATTTGTTTACATAAATTTATATTATACTAACTTCAACTTTCATTATGAATTAATAAAATGAATATTTTTCATATGTTTTTCGGAACACATATTTTTTGACACTTTTTACTAAAATGAAAAATAATTTTTTTAACAATTACCACATGAATTCTATTTCCCACCATTATAGTCATTATTAATTATCATGATTTATACATAAATTTTAATGGTTTTTTTCTCATATCTTATTTACTATTATTTTTGTAAATTTCTATTACGAATTTTCATAAAAATTATCATTATTTTTATTTAAATACCAGTAATGTTTTATCATATGTATTATATAGAATATTTTTTGATATTTTTTTATAGAAATTCACGATTTTATGTTTTTTTCTAGTAATATAGTTCTTTTATATTTTATATGATATTTTTTGATCATTATATACCTCAGGTAATGGTGATCATAACATAGATCTCCAATGAATGGGTTAATGATGAAAAATTTAATATGAAATAAGTTACTCCTAATAAATATTTTGGGATTACCCGTCAATGGTGTTCTTCTATATGAGTTCTTGTAAAGGTGATTCTAATGGAAGTTTCCCAAGTTAACTAGATTGTTTTTCAATTTTTTCTATTGGTTTGAAATAAATATTTTTATTTCTTATGGTATGTGAGTAAACTTATGATAAAGGATAGTTTTTGATAATCTAATGTTTAAATGTTTTTTCATGAGTTCTCAGGGTTTTCCAAGAAACATTTATTATTTTGACTTTTTATTTTTTATTTCAAACAAAATGTTTCATGAAAAATATGATCTTGGAAGTTTAATTAAATATTAGGTAATAATTATTTTGAAATAAATATTTATCATATAAAATGAAAAAACATATATTATTTCATGATTTTTAAAAAGAACTAATGAGTTTACTTTATTTTGATATCCAGTAAAAATATGTATTTTAATTTTTCAATGTTTTTAAATTAGTTTTATCTATCTTAAGGGGTTTTATGGGTTATTTCAAGGTTAAGTATGACACATTATAAATGAAGATTATTTTTCATGAATAAAATTAGTGGGTAAACATATGAACTAGTTTTTCTGGAAAATAATTTTTTCTACATTGAAATGTCCATTAAATTATGAAATGATATTTAAAATTTTATAGAAAATTCAATTTAAATTATCAGATATATATATGATAATGTGAAATCCTTTTGAGTAAACTCTTATTTTTTGTTTATTAATGTCAGGGGTTCTTATACATTTATCCTTGGTTTTCCACAATTTGCTTTCCAAAACAAAGAATTTTTAAAATAATTACCTGAATCTTTATAAAAACAATAATAATATAAAAATATATCAAAATATCACTAGAATGATTAAAAAAATACCAAATCTAGGTTATGAATATTAACCACCCATGTTAATATGTGGATCGACATGATAAATGTTTTTCTAAACACTTTCTCATACCTAGATATTGAACTCTAAATGTCTTATCTCATATAAACCATGAATACCTAAATTACATGTTGGATATGACTCCATTTTATAAAAAATGGCATGTTTCAAGAAGTCATGCCACCTGATATGACCCACAAGAGGGAATTATATGTGCTTTAAATCACAATCGTCCTGTGAAAAAAATCCTCATGTATAAAACATAATGAATAGGAATGGATTCGACCACTAATCAAGTAAAAAGATTAAATAATCTAACCAATAATCATAAATGATGTATCCATACATCTGATTAAAATTCCAAACAATTTATTATGATTTAAAATAAGTTTATTAAAAAACCATTTAAAAATTAATTAATCTTAAATTAAATAAAAATATAACATCAAAAAAAAAGATAGATATATGAAATGTAACATGAAAAGAGAAAGAAAATAATGAAAAGGTTATGGTGAAAATCCATATACATCAAATAATGAACAAGATTTTTACCGGTTCCATAAAAAATATTATTTAAACACAAGTTCTACAATCAATAATAATGTAACAAAATATATGAATAATTCACCTAAGGTGCTCCACCAAAAGAGGAATCACTTTCCATTCACTAGTATCACATATAATAATATTTAAATAAAATTGATTTAAGTATATAAGATTAGAGAAATAATCCACTAGGATATGAATTTTTTTTATGAAACTCCATCTACAACAAACCCAAATTGATCTAATTTTACATACTATTATAAATTATAATTTTATTTTACCAAGGTATAAAAAAGTAGGATTTTGAATGATTTTTAATAACCAACTAATTTTAAAAAATAAGAGTAAGAGTGTGTCTTTGTGAGTAAAAATTATGGACATTTATGTCAAAAATTAATATAAATATAAAGGTAATGAGTATAAAATTACTTCAACATAATAAAACCTAGTATTATAACCTCTTGATTGATATAGAAATTTTGGATCCCACTAACATAACACTTTTTGGAATATGGTTATCATAAAATACTCAAACACTTACACAACCACTTTCCATAACCTATAAAAAATCCAATTCCTAGGGTATGAAATAAACATGGGTATACTATCTGTTATATAATATAATATAGTAGGGAACTAATCCAAATTTTGAAAATGATTACTAAAGGTCTCTCGGGTTATCTAGTCTAAAACAATTCCAATAAAAATCATCTATATATTAATACCAATAATTATATTATTTTATCCAGGTGGATATATAATGACGAATGTGATTATCAATTAAAATGAAATTTGACACCTAAAATATTATTAAAAAATAAATAAAATTTATAAAAAGTCATTTCATTTAAAATGATCATTGGGAAGTCGATTTAACTATGTAAAGTATAATAGTCCCTTTGGGAAACCCATTTTGTGAAATAATTTTTTTTCAAATAATACACATGAAATATATATCAATATCCATTATATCTAACAAAAAATTCAATGGTTTCACAAGAATAATTATAGAAAACTTTGAGTAAATTGAAATGAATTCCAAATTATCAGTGATAATGCTTTTGAAACTAAAATCACCATGATTATGCCAATAAAAATGATGGCATATAGAGAACTCAACCTTGTCCAAATAAAATAAATCCCCCTTCACCAAATTTCATATAATTCGATCATATGGACCCTTTTTAATACCTATGAACCATGAATTTTGGGATTATGTAATTCTTAAATCCATACTTTACCCCCATTGACAACCACAGTAACGAAACAAGAAGAACCTGGATGGATAAGAGAAGTGAAGTAGTGAGGACTGAAAAAATGGATGAGGAAAAAACTGATTTTCCTAGAAAATACACATGAAATGGAAGGATGATATTCAACAGTTGATATGGTTGGAAGAGGTATCATTAGAGAGAAAAGGATTAGAAATATCTAAGGATAATTACAGCATCTAATGATAAAATTCCACAGTAAAATAAAAAGTGGAATTTAAAATTTTATGTTCTAGGTAGTTCAATAATTTTGTCCACCTAATGTAGAAAACCATTCACCAATCACCTGATATATTATCAATTTTACTAGTTATCTTATACTTTTTATCTACATAGTATAAATAGACCTTCATTGTCAAATCCTGAGCCACTATACCCAAGATCCTCTATATATTTGGGATTATGGTTTTCTCTACCTATTCACAATCCATGAATACCAAACTATCCTCTAATTTCCCATGTTTTAAATATTCAAACACCAAATAATTTTATATAATAATAAATAAAAATAATATAAATGTACGAGTGATATTGTGGTGTCATACAGCTGGTATAATTTTACAGAGTTCCCTTTTGATCTGAAAATGGTCCATTATCAGTGGGCCAACCAAAAAAACTCATTGTATGTATTAAAAAAATAAATTTCAACACTCTCAACAATAATTATTAATTTCTTGATTATATGATTAACTATATCCATATTTTTGAAATATTTTTGTTTTTTTCTTTATTAGTTAAAAATATACTATAGTGTCAAACTATATGAAAAATATATTAACTAAACCAATATAACTATATTAGTCATAATATACCCCCACTAATATATAATTAATATTCTAGATAACCAAATTAACTATTTAATATATCTTTTACCAAATTATCCATTATCAAATTCTATCACCAGACTATTTAAATCACATTCTACTAATTAATGAATTTATATTCTCTATTACTTATTTAACATGAGTAATTTTTTATTTTTTAAAATACATATAGGTGGTGTGAAAAACAATTTTTTCTCATTTTACATCTATGATACCTAGGAATATTTATCTCAAAATCATTAGAAAATTATCAATTTATCCCAATCTGAATATATAAGCCCACATAGAACATAATAATTAATTATTTTTTTATGAAACCCAAGGTGAATTTTTATGGTCCCATCTGTCCATTACCAACAACAATTACCCAAAAAAATTCATCGTAATAAATTAATAATAAATGGAAAAGGATTAACAAAATGAATATTTTTGAGGTGTTTATTATTATGATTTTCACCAAACATCATTTATTTTGGTTTTTTGAGATATTATGAGGTCTTAGAGCTAGTAAAGTGTTGGTTTTTATAATTTAATATTAGTGTAATTTCGAAATTCTATAGTAGGTGAATTGTGATGCGACCCAAAAGACCACACCTCAATGTGACCCATGCATGGGATGTTTCATTGATATATTTCATATTTAGTTTTAATGTGTCCCATGTAAGGGATGTTTTATTTTGATGTAACCTAAAATATCACACATCAATGTGACCCAAAAGATCACACATCTACACAAAACCAATACTAATTTTCATTTCAAATTTATAAATTAAAAAAATTTAATATATAATTTTAATATATTAATGGAAAATATGCCATTTACCTTATAACAATCATTTAGGCCACCCCCTTTGTTAAAAATAAACTTAATCTTGCTTTATCACCATTAGTGAGTTGTATTTATTGTTTTATGTTCAAGGTATACATCACAGGTTTGTTCAACCCTCCTCATGTTCTTTTTCCTTGTTTTTGTTGTCATATATCAATTTTTTATTAGATATTCCAAATTTATAGGCTTATTATCAGTTTTTTTAATTTCTTCTATTTGAGACAAAATCATCTAGCAATATCTAATGATTAGGCCCCTTCTATGATATGGTTGTTGGTCCCTATATTTTTCAATAGTGTTAAAAAAAGGTTGTAAATGATTACCAAAATTTAGTAAAATTCATCCAACTATGTATAAGCTAAAAAATTATTTCCACCTTTAATGATTATGGTTTGAGTTAGATGAATTGGGTCTATGAGTGGTTCCCCTTAAATTTTAACTCAAAACCATAGTCACTAAGTATAAGGAACTTATATAGTGAGTCATGGATGTGTGGCATAAGACTATATATAGGTATTTATGGTCAGGAGATATTTCTTTATTATCATATTTAGGTATCCAAGACCAACCCCTCCATATGGAGGGGAAAAGAAATTAACTTCACCTATACTATGTGTGGAGTACTCTTGTATAGTAACATTTTGTTACTCGAGACATACCACTAACTATAAATCCATATCTTTTGATACATCGTTCTTTACATGAATTAAATTATAATATTCATTTTTTCACATTTAATTATTCATTAATGATTTGGATATCCTTAATTCAGGGTTTGTAATATCTATGATGTGGGTATCTCTTCTATTTTTATTCAATGTTTCAATTTGTTTTTAGATATGTTTTAGGGCTTGGAAGTATAAAAATTAGTAGCCAATGCACTAGGGGAATCAAACAGAATCTTTAGAGTTCCTGGTGTACAATCATCTATCCAATAAAAACTCATCATCTAGTTGGTGTAAATAGAAAATGACTTCCACTTTTTTATTTCCAATCATCCCACATGTAGTCTTGTTAATGGTGTTACACCTCTCTTGGGAACACCATCTAGCATGACACCCAAAACCATCCATTCGGTGTTGACTACACTATAGTTCTTTAAGGGAAACCCCATTTTTAACTTACAATGTCCCTTATAATGTCTCCCCCCTCAAGATCAAACCTCATTCTAATTAGATGACTATAGTGGCTCCTGGTCTTAAATTTGGTCATCTCGTTCTCCTCTCTTTGGTTCTGAAGTTCTAAATCAACCATCCAGATTACACGATGTATGATTTTTCTGTTCTAACAAAAATCGTATCATTATTATATAGATGATTATATGTCTAAGTGATGTGGGATATATATCTATACATTTCCATGGTTTGATGAATTATTCCTGGTCTATTGATAGATCACTATCAGATCTATAGATTTTTAAACCCTTCTTTACACCAAATATAGATATGTTTTTCACTATGGTTTTTGTTAGGTAAGATGGATTTATTATAAAACTATATTTTCATATAATTTGTGAGTATAGTTCTATATTATTTTTTATAATTAATTTTTCTATGATTTAGGGTTATTTTATCATGGTGATTATTTTTTACTCTTTCTTCGGGATGTGGCTGGTTGCATCTCTCAATGCGTTCTCGGTGTTGCATCTTGTTTCCCTAATTTCCCATTTTCCAAAGGAAGGAAAAATTAATCACATTAAATATTTATGTCTGAATGTTGATTGAAATGGAAGGATGAATAATTGGTTCCTCCTTCCATGGAATCCTCCTTGTAACTTATCTCTTAGTTCAGTTCTCTATCATATATTTGGGTCCTGTTTGTGGAACTGGTTCCTCGATCCATCTCATTGTGGATGTTTGTTATTTACACTACCAATTTTTGGACATTTCCAAGGGTCTTAAAAGGGAAGAACTATTCAGTCCAAAGAGTAGTAACATTTTCCATCACTGGCATATATAAATGCTGAGAATTTTGGTCACCTTTTTTCATACTCATATGAGGGCACCTCATAGAGGTATCTTTAGTTGTGGAACCTAAGTCATACCGTGTTGATCATTAGGTATCTAATGAAAAAGGAATATCATCCATGGATTTCACATCAGGAAAACCATGATTAGAAATATATAGATGAAATTTTAGGCATATATATTCTATGTATATCACCTCATGCATCCCATGTTTAGAATGAGATAGCAATGTGAGCCAGGTCGCTGGTTTTATATCTTGAATATATGGGAAGAGGATTGTTATATTTATCTATAAATTTGGATCATTGAAATTCATCCCTAGGAGGGATCAACATTATGGATTACCACTGGATATATTAGAATGGATATAGTGGTGGATCGAGGAGGAGAGTCCCATAAATGGAAGATGTCACACCATGAATGATGATCATCACACCCATTGATGTTGGTCATGGAGGTGAAACCCTGGGAATGTGGAACCAAGGATTACCATTGGGAGAGATTGAACCTCATAAAGGAATCCAGCATATCTTGTTTAGAAGATAGAGATCAAAACCAACATAGTTTGATAGATAGTATAGGGCTTACGCATTGAAGATTCCCTTCACAGTCGGATTTATCTTTCTTGGATGGTGAGGGTCTTACGCATTGATTAATCCTTGGTGATACTAGAAGAAGTGATTATGTGGATGGGTCTTATATGTAGGAGTGGCCTATATTGGTGGCATGGTCTCACTGGGATGTGGTGGACTATGTAAAATAAAGAAGGTTATGCGTATTGTAATTAAACCACTGAGACGATTCCTATGTATCCTAGTTGAATGTGAATGAAATTATGCCTAATTTTGTAAGGTTTATTGGGACATATTCCTGAAGAGGAGTCTTATGTAATTGGGGAAAATGGTAAGGGCTTAACCTTGGAAGATTCCCTGAGTGAATATTTTGAGATTGGGTCAAGCGCATGGGTGTTTCCTGGGGAACATGAATATGATTATGGATTACAGCTAAGGAGAAGGCCAACTAGATGGGACATGTTTGAGAGTTATATATAAGAGAGGCCCATGGTGGATATTAGATGTCATTATTACTGCTAACCTTTAAGCCAATGTGAGTCATTATTGATGTTAGAAACAATAGAAAGTAGTAGACTAGACATTCATGTCAAGAAATATGACCCAATGAGTGATGGTGTGGTGATTACACATAGAGGCCAGCCAGATAGAATCTCATTCCATCTGAGGAGGATCTCATTCCATTTTAGAAATATCTCATTCACAATCACTCATACATGGTTTATCCTCTGGAGGGTGTGTGGTTCATACACGTCAAAGCTTCCCATGGTAGAATGATCATCCCACTGCTATATCCCTAGAAAGTAACCCATGGGGTATCCCATCTTAATTTCATTGTTTGAGACTATATTTTAATGTTACTTACGATGAAATATTGTGTTGTGATGTTTTTTTTCATTCAGCGAAAACATTGGAAACTCACTCTTTACCCCTTGGGATTACATTGTTATAGATCATGCACCTATGGGAGGGGTGTGGAATTAAAAATAACATGGTATAAAAGGTGGAGGAGTGGTCAGTCCTGAGGTCCACATTATCTTCCCTATATAGATAATAAATTGGTATTTTCATACTTATGTTGAGAAGGAAAATATAAATGGGAGTCTCGGACCATAGATGGAATAGAGTAGGAAACTGGAATGGGAAGAACATGTCACATGGGGACTTGAAGTTCCATTGAACTAATCCTAAATTGGTAAAAATTATTTAAAAACCCGAAATTCATGAAGAGGTTCTAGAAGAAGGGAGGAAATATGGATAAGACCTTTAGAGTGTTTCATGAATAATAGGGCATAACTGAGGAGATCATTGCTGAGGTATAGGTCTTTACAAAGGAATAGGCTTAGTGAAACATGGTTACCCCTCTTATGAATGATGTCCTTACTCATGAAATGAGTGCATCATGAAGTATTAATTCGTCACAAAGCCTCAAGTACCCCTAATAGACTTCTTCCTCTATGAAGGGAATATTAATTCATGAAAAGAATATATACCTTTGGTGGAGAAATTTCAGAATCCATGGAAGGGGGTTTTGTGAAGCTAAGGAAGTTGTAATTCTTTATTTCAATTTTTTTCTAGATGATTAGGGTGCTCCATGAATTGGGAATAATTTAGAAGTTTAATTTTCATGTGAAACATTATTTAAGTCAAAATGAGCATGGTATTTATAAGGATAATGTGTTTTTTCAATTCACATATGTAATTTTCAAAGGAAAAAATGGCATTCACAAATGGTGTTAGTTGCATCAGACTTGAAGAGCATAGATTTAACCCTTTAGCGTAGCCATAGAGTGTCATCCGACTAACAAGGAATTCAATCAAGACATCTTGTTTTCATGGAAGAGAAGTGGTATTCATTAATGGGCTTCATGAAGTATACCCTTATGAGTGTTTTTGGGCTATTTGAGCTTCATTTCTCATCTTAATGGATGTTTCCTCCTCGACTATTCATGTGCCATTATTTTTTGTTCTAAAAGACCCCCCAGAGAAAGTGATCTGACAAGAAAAAGAGGATCATAATCTATGGGAGAATTTTTTAACATTTTGAAAATAATATACCCTTATTTAATACCGTACATGATGATTTCACCTGACGATAGCATGAATATATTTCTTGTGTAAATCCCTTCTCGTATGGTAGGCCGTTCTATGCTTTAAAATAGTGTTGGGGGTGCCTCCAAGGTACGTGATTACATGTAAAGAAAATATTGACCACTCACATTTCAAAAATCTTCTATACTATGTTATTATTTCTCTATAAATTATTCATTTTGACTAAAACATATATGCCTTTCCTTTGTAAATTATTGTAGAAAACCAGACAACACAAACATAGTTTTCTAAAAACGAGTATAGCAGCTCAATGATCCAGGAATTGGGATCCACAAAAAATCCCCAAGAGTGATCGTTGTGAACCAAGATTAAACAACACATATTTATTTTGATCTAAATGGATCCTCTGAGAGTCTCTCTATAAGTCTTTATGGATGATTCTCAAATAGAAGAAATAGATGATAACATGTTTATTAGTGATTTCATTCACTCCATCTTAGACCATAAATCACTTATCGGGATGGTTTCAATGGATTAAATAGATTATACTTTTTCAAAGTTATTTTCTATATGTGGTTTTTATTTGAGGGATAATGAATTCATCCTACCGACTAGTAGGGACGAACCAATCTACCAATTTGGAGGTATTCCAGGGAATTACCAGTGTCAAAGGGATCTTATGGGTCATATCTGGATGGATTATTCACCCATCATGATTGTATATATATTCATCCACATAATAATATTAGTAGGGATAATCAGGAGGATGTGGCATATCCTCCATAATACTAAATGCCCATCATGCCTGACTTTAGGAACCCATTGAAAGGATGGGATGATAACTAGTATATGTGCCTGTGTGGCAACTTCACTGATGAATGGGGTTGGCCTTTCAAGGAATGTGCTCAATTTTGGGTATATAACTGGGGAGTAGGCCTCTCTAAAGCATCATGGGATTCTCAGTTCCTTTTTTAGAAAACACAAGATATCATGTCGGATCTGAACAAGGTGGGTCTAATAGAGGGGGGATGAGGGACTCCAACTTCAATAAATAGTTCAATTGTTTTTTAACTATCTAGAAGAGGAGCATGAAGAAAGGGAGTATCCATAAGGGGAGGCTCCAACAGGTAAATTGAAACTTAGGCTATATATATTCCCCTGAGGGACCTAGAGGGTCCCAACATGGAAATGAGCAATACTACTAAGATATTATGGATTCCAGCCAATAGAAGATGTGGGGTTATGGCATCAAGAAGGAGCCTCAAAATATTGATAGTTTGGAAGGATTAATTGTGGCACTCATATGTGGATAGATTCTCCAAGTTATATATTCACACATGGGGTTGTATCCAAGAACCATTATAATGGTGGTGATGCTAAAAATAGGTAAATGTTTCAATCTAGGAGTCTTGGTGTTATTAAATAATTATAAAGTAATTCATCACATTAGTGATGGGAAGAAACTTTTACACATATTTGGTACATTCCATTTTATATAATGTTGAGTGACCACACATATGGAGGGCTAAAAATATCTAATCCATATTTCACCTACTAGATGAAACATTTAACCAGAGATTTTGAACATCATGGGATGTTTCCCTCTCAAGATGGGTCTAATAGAGGTGCTAAGCAAGGTCCGGAAAGAGGGTTCCTTTAACATTCCCATGATTCCCACACTAATGGGGCTGGTGAATTCTGAAGGCATGGGGACCAAGGACAAGTGATCATTTCTCCTATCCCATAAGGAAGGGCACTAGTGGAAACGGTTGATGGTGAGCTAGCCTCGGTACCATATAACCCACATTGGTTTGCGAGGTAGTTTAGATTCCAATAAAGGTTGACCATGAATGTGTAATCAGAGGTTCTTCATGAGTTCAATCATTCAAATATGAGGTTTCATTGTCTCATGTTCACACAAGTAGATGGAAAGATATGGAATGATATGACAACACACACAATTTCATATGGGATAACCCATCACTTTTTAAAGATCTCAGCAGTTGCCTATCAAGGCGTAATGTTGAGGCAACATACCGTCTCGACCAAAGAATGGGTGAGACCTCTAGTGAGGGGCCATGGTAGAGTGGTGGATAGAGTGATCCATGGTGGGAGAGTTTTATAGTGTGTAGGAAATTAGTAGCAGGACCAACAGTTCATGGGCTCGAAAATGCAAGATATGAAATAGGAGAAGAAATATTAGTCCCAAAACTCTTAATAAGGTAGACCCAAGAGGAAGTTGATCCATCTATGGGGTTCTGCAAGACGTATATCCAAGATCTGGGAAAGTGACTACATAGCATGTAAATTTATAGTTATGCAAACTATACTAGGACTTTGGGATAATTGGGATATTTACATCTGTTAATTGATTCACACAAGATTTTTCATATCCTCAATAATTATGAGATGTGCCTCACAATAATTTTGTATTCCTTGTTTGGTTTCTTCATGTCTTAACAATAGGGTGAATGGGATGGAGCTAGTAGACCTAGTATATTCTAGGAAAATTTCACATTCATTAATTGACTGGGTGGGGGAGATGCTAGAGATGACCTATCCACAATAACTATCATTTTCCAAAAAAGCTGTACATTCCCTATTTCCAAAGGAATTGAATAAATCATTGGGACACAATTATTATAAAGGGAGGCCCATGGGGATTTGTGAGATCCTATATGGGAGAACTATTTTTAATCCACAAGGGAATCCCTAACTCAAATATTCATGCAACTCCTTTCTTATCTTATTTTTTAGATCCTTAGACATGTTCTATGTAAGAGAATCTTGAAAAAGGGACCCCTACTATAAGGGATGAATGTGCACTGACAGGTGTGAAGGAGAACGTTCTAGGGACTGTATACAAGACAGAAGAGACTAGTGCAATGACTGAAATTGATGAGGTGAAGAAACCCACCTTCAAATAACTAAAACAACCTATCTTCTATGGGGATACATGCCTTGGAATCATGATGGTTGAATCATTGGTGATCGATCTATCACTTATCAAGTCCCATAAGTTACACTTATTCACATAGTCATACTCATCATTTGTTTATAGAACTAACCAAAATTATCCTTTCTTGAAAAATGTTGTAGTTATTGTGCTATTGACTATTAGAAGAGGCTAGGGAATCTAGGATACCTATTTTGATAGATGTGTCAGTTCATGCAGTGATGGTTATTAAAACTATTCAGGCCATGGTCCTATGTAAACAGTCGATTGAGGCAATGAGTAATGCCATGAGTAGATTGTTACTTAGGGATGGAATGGATACCATTCTCTATAAAAGATGAATATAGGATGACCAACCTCTTGATATGGATCTCATACCATGTGAGATAATTTCAGAAGAGGATCGTGTTGTCAGACTCCTCGTGGCCTTTCTTGAATATTATCCTACAAGTCCTTAAGAGATTGAGGATTCAAATCCTGACATGGATGAGTAGAATTGTATCATCTAAAGTAGGGCATCAAAGTGCATAAAATTATTCATTGACCATACCCTAGAACCAGAACTGGTGGTCCAGATGAGAAATTATCTATCATGGTTTAAAAAAATATCCACAAGGGGGGAAGATGCTCTCGGACTTCATATGTTTATTCGTGACAACCTTACAGAAAATGGATCAATGATAAGTTATAATGAATTTGGAAGCTCTATTAAGTCAATCAAAATAGGGATCATCTAGATGAACAATCATAAAAGTGTTCTTTCTTCATAACCACTCAATTGGAACTCATAAAACAATTGAGGACCAAGCTGGTGGAGTCCAGATAGAAGTCATGGTAGGTGGCACATAAATTGTATAATATTTGGGCTAAGAGATACCAAGAATGGATCAGATATGGTTAGTTTCTTTTGGTGACTGGTGAGGAGGAAAGATAGATCTGAAGGTGCTAGCTGACCCTGGAGGCCACATGCTAGAGTTGGTAGAGAAACAAATTTCGATGGGTGAAACATATTTATAGGGGTAATTATGATAATACTAATAAGAGGCTCCAATTTATGGTTTTTTCTTCTTAACTTTCTCATGTTTATCAGAACATTTCATTTCGTACATTAATTATTTGACATCAATTGTATTTTTGTGACAAATAATGATCAGTCCCTAAGCTCATATAGGTCATGATTGGTGTGAGAGACATGGGATGGACACATGATTTTTCACCATGTATGAGAGTGTGAGATAACCATCAAATGCTCATTGTATGCTATTGTTGATTGACCACAAAGAGTTTCTAGGATGAGAGAAGTCGTGGCGGGATAATATGGCTCTTAGAGAAATAAACTATCCTTCTGAACATCTATTGGTGCACAAACAATATAACATCAGGGGTGTTGGAATTATCCAAACAAAATTGAATGATATGTTTGAATAATGATTCCCTACATTTGGAATAAATGGAGAATGTAATGGAGATACAATATACCATCTATCCATGTCATAAGAACAACATCTGCATCATTGGAAAGGAATTAGGACAAACAAATGAGGTTCAACCACTGACTTTGTTTTAGTTAAAGAACATGTCTCAAAATTTCATCTAAAGTCTCCATGAAAATTGTCCAAGGATGGTAGGTGAGCCAAAAATGGCATGGGAACAATCCATCAGGGGGGGGGGGATTATTACATGGAATAGGATGAGGATATGAATAAGGGGTATGAAATGCGATGAATTAATGTGAAGGAATGATTGAATGAATTCAAACACTCTTGTAATTACGTCACCGTGGATTAGTGAACATTGGTATAGGTGATTTGGTCTCAAAAAAAGATCAAACAAATATAAAAAGGTAGCACTGTCTTAGATTCTAGTTTATATCTTGAAATGAATAAAATGTGGTAGATTGCCATCATTGGGAAAGAGGGCCTCTCAAGAGAAGGCCCGAGACATTTTTCAATTTTAAATCATGAAAATGAAGATGATAAATATGTTTTTTTATGTCATACAGTAAGTAAATTGGACACATAAACTAACACCATATGGTAAGGATACATCTAAAAAATTTAACATCATTTTACTGTGATCTTGCACAAAGTTTAAGGTCATACTACCTAGACCCTGAATATTAGTTTAAAGTCGTGTTGCATTGACTATATGCCCTTAGTTTAAGTCAATATAGTTTGGACCTAAGGAATACCTATTTATGGGGATTCCTAATATATATGTGGTCTTGTAGAGTGAAAACCCCGACATGACTGAGTTCAAATGAGGCCCAACACCATACCACATTTTGTTAATGAGGTTCTTAGTTTATGGTCATAGATTTCATATAGTAAGGGATATAGTGTCACTCAACCACATTGTGAAACACCCTATAATAAATCCAAATCCCACTTGCTCAATGATCGGTTTGAGAAACATGGAATGGTATAATGGGTATCCTGGCATGTGAGAGTGCATAGGGACGATGCCAAAGTTATTGTATTTCACTATGATGTAGTTGAGTAGAAAGGAGGTAAGTCAGGAAATTCATGATTTGGATAATGTGTTGTCTGGTGAGTAGGGATCAACTGTTAACGATGTTTGAAAAACATAAACCATCAACACACCAGTCTATAATGGAGCAGAAAAACATAGAAACAACCATTGACCGAATTTGAAACAACAAATTCTCTAATTACTACCTAATATCTATTAGGGCATTAGTCCATGATAGGATGTGAGACAAAATATCATGAGACCATCACCGTTACGAGGACTATCTAGATTTTAATGATTATGGAATGTTAAATAGGGAAAGGATCGATGTGTCAAATTGGGAGATACCATAAAATTATATTTCAATATGGGATTTGCAATAAGATTAAGATCGCATTGCATGTGAAATGGTGTAATTTTTAGAGTCATTTATCATGGACTATAGCTCTTTTATTAAGGTCATATAGGTCATAATGATGATGAGTATCTAAATAGGATTTGTGTAGGGTGGTTTCATGAAAATTAGACATGAATGAGGGCAATGAGACTGAAATCACTCAACATAATCCTTAGTCAAATCGCATATAGTTTAAAGTATCAAATCATGGACAACAACTAAGTAAAATGGGATAAACTATTCATGAAATTCCACTTGGGAATAGGGAAAATATTTTTGGAGATCACTATGTATCCCCTAAGTATGGGAAACAATCCACACATACAACTAAACACACAGCATGGTGAGAGACCAACACTGGTGGGGTAAATCTTCTCTATTGAAGAAATTGATGAAACTTATGATTAATGGGAGGCATCGATAGCTTGTTTATGGTATGATCATAGTTTAATGTTGTGCATTGAGGATTTTTTACTTCTATTTTATGGTCATAGAGTTGAGACAAAAATTAGGGAACGTTTGAAATGGGTATGTGTGGTGTAGTGTTTTAATAAACGTGATGTGAATGAGGACCAAGGAGGATCAAAACCTCATGAAACACCATAAAGAAAATCTCAAATAATGTATAATGTCATGATTATTAAACTTGGTGTGCAAATTTTATGTTCATGATTTTTGTACCACAATATGTTTTCTTAAGGTAATAGTGTTTCGTCCATAGGGCGAGAAATAATAAAAATGGTTTACATAATGTGGTGGCATAACAACCTTTATGTGAATTAGGATAAGGATCCTAACATCACATTTCTGTTCTTGAGGAGGCATGCATCTAGTTTGGAGTCATGAAACTCAAACAAATCTAAGGACAGGGGGCTGATGGTTTAATGGATTTACAGATGGGCTTGAAGACAAAATGTTAAGGGTTTGATACATATCCTAGAAGGATGGAAATCAAGACACATGTTGTTCTTGAAAGAAATATCCTTGTATTAGTCTGATCCATACACATAATGGGGTCCTTTTTTAGTTTTTATTTTCCTTGGGAGACTTGATCAGGATGTAAAAATAATGGCATCGCTATGTTTCCTGTAAGGATGAAAATCAATATGTACATTGATATTGAACATGCCATGGTGGATTACTAATTCCATGGGCCATGTCCTCTCATGAAAGAACATGATTGGGAAATGTAGTTTATAATCATATGTCCAAGACAATGTTCATCAGGTATTTTAACATCATATAACTAGGATATTCGTTTTATGAAGTTTAACATCTTATGTTTAGGATGATAGAATCATAGTTTGATGTTATATTGGAGGGAAGAGAAGAACGAATCATTCAAACTGTGGTTTCCATTTTGTGATGGTTATAACACTACTTGAGTGAGGAACTAAAAGATCTTATCCACACTAAAAACATCCATGTAGGACTTGCACACAATTTAATTTCATGATTCCTAAACATAAACTTCTAGTTTAAGGACATAGAGTTCAAACTAGGTTCCATGTCTAATGTCATCTACCAAGTACACTATCACTATATAGTTTAATTTATATATATCAAAATATAGGGACTGTAAATAGTCTAAGGTCATAATTTTTTAACATACGTCAATCAGTTTATGGTCATGTCACATGGAGCATGGTCTCTTAGTTTAAGGTCATAGAGTTATAACCATATGAATTTTTTAAGTTCATAGAGTTTGAAAAATAGAGGGATGGGGCTTCTAAATTAGATATATCTAGTTTATAATCATGAAAACCTGGATGTAAATGATTCTGAAGGAGGCCCAACGCCTTGAAAAACATTCTTGGGAAGAACTCACACTCAATTTAATGTCATGATTCTTAGACAAGGGCTGTGTAGTTTCAAGTGGTAAAAATTAGACTATTGAAACATAGTTTGAAATTATGTTGTGGGGACATTGACATATCCTAATGTGAAATATTTCTTGAATAACATTTCATTGGTCAGAGGAGTGATGTGTTCTCAATACATTGGGATAATAGAGTACGCACCATTGGGATATAATTATGAATGATGAATAGTACTTACCATTTGGGATCCATATTTGGTGGATTAGTAACTGGTGTCATCGGTGTCCATAGAGCCATCACTATATCACACTAGAGAAAGGTGCAGATATGAATTTTTTTGTTGAACGCTCTGGATATCTATTCTGGTGCCTCTCTGGATTATGCAAGGAATGAAGCTTTTTCTCTTCGAGGGGTTCCAACTCAGATAGATGGTCTTCTTGCATCCTTTCTATTGTCTTCTAGTCATGGAAAGCTATATGGAGATATGGAAACTGAATCTTGATAGGTAGAAATACATGTTTTCCATACACATGGGAATATGGAGTCACCTAGTTGGAATTTTGAGTCATCTCATGATAAACCTAGAGAGCATTGGGAAGCTTTTTTGTCCATGTTTTTTTTCTAGACCACAATCTTCTATAGAAATGTGGGGAGGGTTTTTTAAATGCCAAAATCTATTCCTTTTCCTATGAAATGTAGCGAGAAGTGTGGTTGGAATAGATTTCCTAATTGGTGTGAAACTTCCTTAGCTCAGCTATAAAAAAGTTGGTGTCATTATCAATGAGGATGTCGTAGGGAACTCCAAACTATTTTATGATATGAGAACTCATGAATTCTACAATTAATCAGCCCGTGAATTAATTAAGAGGAATCAGTTCATACCACTTGGAAAAGAAATCAGTTGTAGTCTAAATGTACCTGCATTGAATAGATATTGGTGTTGGGTATGGTCCCATTACATCAAGTCCCCAGATTGCAATTGTCCAACAATATTTGGTAGTATGTAGGGTATTTGGTAGTCGATGAAACAAATTAGAATGAATATGACATGCATGGAACCACATGGTGAACTCGATACAGTCATCGACCATGGGGGGCCATATGTTGACCAACCATCAAATCTTGTGGGTGAGCATCAACACTACTCGATGAGCACCACGAGACCCATAATAAAAATCCTGAATAACCTAGTGAGTATCATATCCATGTATGAAATAGAGGATAATTACATCAAACCAATGTAATGGATAGAAGGTCAATGTTTGGCCCACTCTGCGTGGTGAACTATGTTGTGTGTTGATGGATTCACTCATGTTTAACTCTATCAACTTATAGGATTATAGACTGGACAATGAATCCTCTCAACCATTCTAGAACCCGAGAACATGAGTTTCCTTTCGATGATAAGGGAACTAGTCTATCATTTGTAGATGGTTCTTGACCAAGGGAACAATTTATGTCTTCCTAATGATATAATCACCGTTGATTTGTTTTGATGACTAAATCAGAGTCTCCATTCACAAGAATGAAGGGAACTACAATATCAAGGGAAAGGTAGAGACCATTAATGAAAGCCTGATACTCCACCTCATTATTAGTGAAACCTTATGATTATAAAAAGCAGTATTATAGGAAAACACGAATAGTGGTGATAAAGATGATCCCTAATACATCTTTGTTGAGTATGGGATTGTTTCACCTTCTACTGATTGGTCTCTAAGAGGCACCATAGAAATTCATATTATTGATTGTAAGGGCTTTTTCGACTTATTGGATGGCCTCTTATAAGAAATAACATATATAGGAACTTATTTAGGGAGAATATGGGTGGTTAGAAATTCACCAATTGATTGATGTTTAACAGATTTCGGTGGAACGAACCTGATGATAAAACATTGAAGGATCACCACCCAACACACTATCCTCCCCATAAAAATGGGACTATTTAGGATATAGTTTATAGGAACCTCAATGGAATTTGTTTTATCTCATGATGTTATAGGTAATGTCAAAACATCATCATTGAAAAGACCATTGAGAAGCAGCACATATCAATGGGTGTGTATCTCGACTCTTGGTTGAGGATCATGTGACTAAGATAGTATAATTTGTTCTCTACCCTTTCTTTTTTCTTATTGGTGAGAAAGGTGTCAAGGGACCATTCTAGGGTTATCAAATAAACAGCCAAAAGCTTCCCATAGATGTATACAATCATATCAAAAGGTTATATTAGATACTTATTGAGTTCCTCAAATGTGGAAGGGAAATATTTATCCCACTAGTATATTATAAATTTATTCATGATCCGGTAGAATCGATTACACTAATTGTATAGATTTTTGATGAACCCCCATATGTATTCTAAGTAGCCTTGAAGGCTTCTAAGCTCCTAGATGCTGTTCGGAGGAGGAATCAATCTGATATCCTCACTCTTCTCTGAGTCAATCTCAATATCTTTTTATCTGATGATGAATCCATGAATCTTCTTCTAGGTAACCCAAAATTCAAAAATTCATGGTGTTCATATATAGGTGGTGAGAGTGGAGAAAGTCTAACACCTTCTAAATATCTTTGATATGGTCCGAACACTGGTGGGATTTTACCACTAATTCGTTCACGTAGCATTTGATGATCTTCTCGATGATTAATTTGATGATGTGGTGAAATGATCACTGAATAGTGGCCCATGCATTCCACAGATCGAAAGATATTAATTGAAAATATAATGTACCTTATGACACTGAAAAGGTGGTAAACTCCTCATATTTATGTTCCATCTAGATCTTGTTGTATCTAAAGTATCCACCCATAAATTATAGATAATAGAACCAATCTATGGCATCAATGAATGGTTCTATCAATGTGTGGGGAAAATATTCATTTAGATAGTGATGGATGAAATGTCATATGATTCTATAGACATAGTTATTCAAATTCTTCATCCACACTGTGTTCATTTTTGATAGCCACTTGGGGTACTGAAGATCCTTTATGAAGATTTCCTTGATAAGATTCTCAACTTTGGACTCAACCATGGAATCATGAGAAGGGTGCGTTTTCTAGGGAGGATTCATGAACTCATGCTGACTCACCCAAAGACCAAGACAATGGATAGAGACCTGGGGGTCTATCCCTAGAATCTCATCAATGCTATAATGTAACACATTAGAGTGTTTTTTCACGAAATCCACATACTACATCAATTCCTCTAGAGGAATTGATGCACTGATTGGCATTGTTATTGGATTTTCTCTTTACAAAGGTTCACCTAAACCATCTCATAGATAGTGGTGAATATGACCTATTAAAATGTTGGATAATTATATTCCAAAACTTATTCATAATTTGAGGTAGGGGAACTGGTGGGAGGAGAAGACTTATCCAACTGACTGATTCTTGGTGAACGATGGTGACAACTTAGACTATTTCTAGGAAATATTCACAAGGGGATTCATTCTCAACTAAAACCATAAAGGGAAAGGTTGATGTCCAAATTCCATGAGGATTTTTACATAGGGGACAATTCTTGATTTCAATGTAATGGTGAGGGGTTGGTTTTTGTAGGTTCAACCTAGCCCAACAAAATAAGTGGGTATGAAACTCATTTTTAGCCATCGTGCGAACACCATGATGTCTGGGAGGGGTATGGGGTTCTTAAACCATCCTATCTAAGATCATGTAGGAGTAAGAGGTAATCTTCTAATATTCTTTGAACTTAAGGACACAAATCCCTTTTATCCCACAAATAATTAAGAAATTTACCAAGTCTATCATCGTGGACTCCAACTGGTGAATTTGGAAGATGAATTCATCATCAAAATCCATCTACAAGATGGATGCAATGATGGTGTGCTAAAAATCATTATAATGTACCATCTGTTCAATACTCATAGAATAGAGAGAATATATCTTGAGGGATTTACTTGATTCAAACGGAGATGCATCAACATGGAGCATGTCTACTTGAAAGTTTAGGGAGTAATTGATGCATTAGTGATACGAGGAGGGAACATCTTCTTGTAGATAGAGCTAGGGCCTACTCATCAACACGTTGTAATTTGTGTCATGTGAGAAAAACATGAATTCATTTTTTTTAACCAAAATTCTTGAATTGGACTTCAAGCATATTCTTCCACATAGTCGCTTATTGGTCCTATCAAAAACTATAATTTTAAGTATGGTAGACTCAGATTTACTTCAGTTATTCCTAGCCTATAGAGTGTCTGGGTGGGGATGAAATTGATATGGGAGTCTAATTAAACTCGAAAGTGGTGAAATCTTATTCCATTTAAATTGTCGGTGATTTACATAGGGAATATGTACCCCTACACGAGGTATCCCTCATCTTCTATAGATAATGAGATGAGGGATTGGAATCTTTATTTCTTGACATCCTCAGAAAAAAATGTTTTTGTGGATTCTACATCTATTTAGAATATGAGGGGTCTCTTCAGAGTTTCATTGAGGGCCTCATGCATCTCTTCTAACAAGATAATTTCCTTGAAGATTTATAACATTTCAGAAATGATAGAGAAGTCCATTAACACATTGAATTTATATTCCAATTTCACATTTCATAGAGAAGGGTGTTTCCTTTCATATGAGGCATGATGTGAACTGTTAGTTGAACCAATAGTTTCTGGTTGGTGCTAGAAATGTTTTACTGCTAATCAAATAGCTCATGGAGTACCACTACAGACCAACTAATAGAATTATAAGGCCTGAATCTAGCTAGAAAATCTCAATAAAAATGTTATCATAGCTGTTCTGGCTAATCATGTAGGACAGTTATCTATGGTGGTGTGTCTAACAGAGCAGGCTAGAAAGATTGTTCCTGTTGAGCCATATTTATAACCTACTATCTGGTTTTAATATTTATCACATCTTGTCTTCTTGAACAATTTTCGTCTATATACCTTTGACCACTTCTTCAATGGTATTTACCAGAGTCACTTAGTGATCATTCTTGATATTCCTCATCATCAGGGACTCTAAATGGATCCACCAACTAAATGGTATTCATGAAGGCATACTCATGGTAATTATCTGAGGATTCTTCCAATATTGGGAAGACTATAGGTGTGATTCTCATCACTAGGGACATGAATTTGCTGAGTGTTCGGAAAGGATTTGGCACCAAAGGGGGAATATTATTTCCCTTATGTCATTAGTGCCTACTTTAATGAGATGAAAAAGGTTACTTTGTTGATACAGAAGTAGTCACTAGGGATGGCACAATGACTTCAGAATGTAAATCCAACTTATGTGGGAATGAATGAAACCATAGGAAGGAGTGACTACTATATAGGCTAAAAAATCACCGTACAAATGAGTACCATAGTTGGAAACTTTCTACCAATGATTATAAACCATGTTTTCATTGTCAGGCTCCTCCGATATGTGGGACAACAACATCAAGAGTTCACCAAATTGACCACACCATTGTACAATTTATCCTAAATATAGTCAATGAATACATAGAGTTTCTTGAAGTTATTTACATGGATTATTTATTAAAGATAGTGGATAGAGAGGTCATTGAAATTAGACCCAGGGGTATTCCATCACTTTGGGTGTTTTATAATTAGTTAGTCTAAGGAAGTGTGTAAATAAACAGAATCTATGGATTTCTAAAAGGAGTAGGTCTAGTTTATCTTGCCCGTGAAGGGGGATCATAGATCATGGACATCATGATGTGTTAGAGAATAATTCTATTGTGTATCTACATTATATTGTTTAGGGTGGTTCTTGAAGAGGATGTGCCTACTGATTCTACATTAGGTGAGGATGATCTTGATGAGGCTACTATATGCGGTGAGACTGTGCTAGGTAAGGTTCGGCCAGAAGTAACTCTAACATCTCTAGAGCCTCTGCATGTACTATGGATGAATTATCTTCCTTGTATTTTCATCTTATAGGATCTAGAATAGGAAGTATGTGTGCCTGTTTGTCTTGCAGTAAGGCTTCCTCTATGCATTATTCCTTGTTAGAGAAATCCAAGAATTCACAAAGGAATTTCTGAGTGATGAGGGTAGAGACTAATTTAGTCTTGACATACCCAATACACATTATCGTTATCTACTCTTAGGTCCTTGGAAAATCAAGTGAATGTATAAGGCCCATCTGTTGGGAAACGAATTCTGCTACATGTTCATATGGTATTTTCTTATACTTGAAAAGGTTTGTAATTCATTTTTTACACACAGTGGAGCTTCACTAGTAGAGAAATTGCATGTGGAGGTTTTACCATCTAGTAAAAGGCAACATGGGTAACTTGTTTTATGAGAATAAAAAATGGACTTCAAATTTATTATTAAATAATTGGATCTTAGCCACTTTCAAGAGATATGGGGTTCCCAACACGGGTCTACACCTTGAGATGAAGTGGAATATATGTTGTAGTGGTTCACCCATACCGTTGAAGGAGGAGAAGGTATGATTACTAAACAATATGGATGCTTTCATGTTTTCCACTCATCCTGAATATGGATTTATATCTGGTGGTATTTCTATATGTTGTGTCTCCAGGGCTTCAAGGTGAGAAATGATAGAAGTTATCTCATCATAGAGGGGGTTCTTATACTAATGGGGATTGCTGACCACTAATGTATTGACCATCTCATCAAACTTGTATGCAAGCTCAGAAGCTTGTGGAATAAACTATGGAGTAACTTGTAGAGAAGGTCAATCTGGATCCCATGGAGGGTTATCATGTTTCTCGGGTGAAATGAGTGATGTGTACCATGGTCACATTCCATAAACACTAGCCTCTACTCTATTAAAGAGTACGTGATTTCCTAGAATGACCAAGAGCATCTGGACAAGGACAAACTATGGCTCTCCATGTTTCTCTTGCTACCCTAGTTTCCCTAGGGTATTAAGAACATGATCATATTGAGGATCTCCATAGACCAGGTGCCACTCAACAGGGATCTCATCAATTATCCTCTTCTAATTTTCATTCTTTTATCACATGGTTCTCGTAGTAGGATCGAACACTATCTTCCTTACAGCATTAGATTAATAAAATTGACCAAAAATCCCGACCATCCCTTTACTCTTGTTGGTGTTTCTAGAAATGGTAAATTATGTTCTAGGTTCCCCAAGGCTGATAATATGTTGTTTCATGTGATTTCGGACACTATTATAAGGGTCCAGGAGGTACAACACTTCCTCAAGAAGAGTATTATATCCATCAATTCTTGGGTTATGGCCATGTGATTATTTTTTATGTCTAGGAAAACCATATTTATCATGATAGAAACCATAAGAATATACTCAATACCACTGGGTAGGTTTTTCTATCCCATTATGGGACTAAAATGGAGAGCTACGTATGGTCCCGAGTCCAAGATAATTACTTGGAAAGATGCTTCTTCAATGATTTTGTGAAGCACTGTGAAGTTATGAATTCAAATTTATGGAAGGCTCTTGTGGTACCCAGGTGATGAAGGGTGTTCAACCACTGGGAGTGCAACCAACCCAACTAGGTGGAACTGTTGATCAATGTCATCAATGTATTCCTAGCCAACTGCATAGACCTTATAATGGTCATTAAGGAAAACACATTCCACCATGATAGTCTAGTGAAATCACATGACCTAGTCTTCTTTGAGGGACCATTAGATTTTTAAGTTAAGAGACTCATTCCACCAGAACATGATCAATATTGTATCAGCATCAAGATTATCCCAAAGGATTCCCTATTCGGAAATGGGGCCCTACTCAGGGTGAGACAATGATTCATTCGGCACTGTCTGAGAGACAAGTGGTGGTACCGATGTGTATTGGTGTGGTGGTGTACTTGATAGTGGATGAGCTTCTTTATTAGCTGACTGATCTCTACATACTGGGTTTTCCCTCAAGGGTGGTTCCAAACATATCATCACTTCTATGTATGACTTGGTGTTTACTACTGCCTATTTTATTTAGAATGAGGTGCTCATCTGTGGGTCCACTAGATTCTCGTCATCTATCAAACTCTAGATTAACTCCCTATGATCATGGGATGAGGAAGATATTGAAACTGTTGATGGTAGAGATGACTGAACCCTGATACCTTAGGAGGGAGTATCCGAACCTTCCTCCACCATCATATACCTGTGAAGGGTTTTGAGGATCTTGTGTATCTCACCTTCTAGGATGAAGAATCACACCTATAATGATACTTCTCTATAATATTTTTCAGATAAATGGCTTTAATTATTAGTTATTGAATCATATTTTACTTTAAAATCTGAGAAGAAAATGGGATTCAAAACAACATGGCACTCCCTTTAATTTTTTTCATCAGTGGAGATAATTCTCCCTTCTACCCTGTGACGGTTCATTAGCATATGGATGTTTTTTGACACAAGGAGGACCTTAGTGTTGACTGGTGATAATGTGGAGATGACCTCCTATTAGATTATTTGGGATACATGGAGGCCCTCTGTATTAGATGTTTTCATATGAGGTATGACCTCCACATGGACTATCATAGAAGTTTCCAGGACCTCTACTCTGGCAATTTACATACAATGGAGGAACTATTCTTTGGTATATAGTAATATTGGGAGTACCACCATTTTGATTTTGGTAGTAGGGATGACCTCCCTTTGATGGGTTTAAGTGCAAGGAGGACATTCGCACAGGTAAAAATGGACATATCGAGGGCCGTTGTTCTAAATACCCTCATGATGGACTGGTTCTTAATGACTGATGGTGATTCCAAATCTTTCCAAATTCAACCCAACTAACCCATGGGGTATCTGGGGTCTTGATCACAATCGGGAATTGATGGGACCCTGTACTTCAGTAGCAGGGACCCGAAAGAATGCAATTGGGCTGCGGGATCCATGTGGCATATGGAAGATAATTCACCTTGATAGGAATACTTTTGAGTTTTCCCTCTTATTCCACCTACTCCATGGCAAGAAGAACTTGTCAAATTTTTCATTGATGGTGCCTAGTTAGAGCCTTCACGGGAGACTTCCCAGAAGTATTCAGTGTACAACTGACTTAGTCATTTAGTACTTCTTTTTCAATTGGTATAGAATAATGAGATATCTTTTGGGAGAGACTCCCAAAGAGGTTATTCATTAATTATGGGAGCATCGGCCCCCTACAAGGCCTTTGGGGAAGCCCTATAAACAAGACACATAATCCTATTGGTCCTAGAAATCCATATCCAGCATGGGAATGACTCCATCCTACTCATAACAACCTAGGAGGTCTTCCATCACCCTCCTATAAATGATATCTGAGGGTGATATGAGGCATGGGTACCTAAAAATGATAGAATTGAATTCATCATGGAAGAGGTGGGGTCCTTCAGGATTGTCATGTTGACATTTATCTTTCCCCTGTATCGGTAGGAATTGGGTTATTGGTTTCTTGAAGCTTTGGTCCTCAAAACATGAAGATTCATCCATTTTAATGGATATCGAGAATGTAATTACCAATTCCACAACATCATCTAATATTCCATAGTATGATATAGATATCCACGCTGATGATGTCATAGTTCAGAATGACCAATGTTAAACTGCCCTAGTTTGCAGAGAGTTCCAAGTTGTGCCCACTTTTTTATCTGTGGTTCATGAGACCAGATACATGGATAAAGTGACATGATAATATGTTGAATTCTCTATTTATAGTATTCCAAATGTTGGGGAGAATATTTTCATTTTGGGTTCACCATTTTGGTTTCTAAAACATTATAATAGTTTGAGAAATTCATCACATTCCACAGAAACATCTTCTCTTTGATCGTAACGGGGTAACGGTATGTTGGATCCTCCTTACATCAATCCCTCCTTGGAATTATATTCCTAGTACCGATATCCCTCATATATTTCTAGATTGATCATTAAACACATTCCCATTCCATCTCTTTATGGATTTTAGTTAATTATAATCCCTCTATTTGCATATTCCAAGGGGTCATGATATGCCAAAAACCTTCGGTTGGGAGAGTAGTCACATCCGGAATCCCTAACATGTCTATACATAGGGACCATTGATCACATATATTCTTCCTCATTGGGGGAGAATCATATAGGCATATATAGATGCATAACATGAGGCATCATATGTCAATAATGAGGTATCTAATTCCAAAGACATATCTTTGAAGCCTTTCACCTCATGAATCCAATATTTAGCATGAGGTAGCAGATGTCTTAGGCACATATCTTCTAAGGAATTCACATTTGGCATCCCATTTTTATAATGAGGTATCAGTATGATTTAGGTAATGGGTTTAACATCTTGTTGTGATGGGAAGAGGTTCATCGAAATGCCCCATAGAGGTGGATCAAAGTTGTACATCCCTATGAAGGGGAACCTATATGGTTTAATAATGGATGGATCACTACACACATGGAGGTGGATATTATAGACAAGTCCTATAAATTAAATATGGAACACCATGAAGGTATATCTAGAAACCGTTATAGGTGGACCAGGGAGGTGCACCCCTATGACGGGGGCGCCAAGGTTTACCATTGGTCAGGATTGAACCTCGTAGAGGCATCTTACATACCCTGTTAAGAATATAACGATCAAATCCCACTTATTTCCATGGATCATATGGGACATGTGCATATAATATTCCATTATCAATAGGAATTTTCTTGGTTAATGGTTTGGGATTAAACATGGGAGTTGCTCAGGTGTTACAAGGAGTAGTGATGATTCAATTGGGACATACATGTTATAGTATCCTAGATGGGTGGTATGATCTCACCGAGATGTGGCAGCCTAGGTAAAATCAGGATGGTTATGTGTGTTTCTATTGAACCTCAAAGAGGATTCTGATGTATCACAATCTATTGAGAATCATGGTCCATGTACATATTGAAGGGGCACTAGGGATTACACTTAAGGAGGAGGCATGTGGAATTTGAAAAAATGGATAGTTCATGAATATCGATATTTCTATGAGTGGACATGATGTGATTGGTGAATGTTCATCGGTGGTTCTTGAGGGAAATGAGTCTGGTTGTGCTTACACCTAAAGAGGTGGACCGCCTTAGGGGACATTTTGGGTTTTATGAATTATAGTTTCCCATGGTAGAGACCGAACATCATGATCACTAATATCCTCTATATCCACGTGATTAATGATCAGAGTGAGAAAAAAGGAGAAGTTGTAGAGCTAAAGGTCGTTACATGAAAGATGAGCCAATGAGTGATGATGTGTGTTTTATAGATGGATACTACCTGAGTATGACCTCATTCTGTGTGAGGAGGTCCTCATTCCATATGAGGAAGACATCATTACCCTTCAATAATACACATAACAACCCACGGAGGTTGTCAGGGGCTAATGCATGAAAGCTATTCAAGGTGGAGTGGTTATACAATGGTGGAATCCCATGATAGCCACACATGGGAAATATCATGTTCATTTCACGAGATAAGACTAAGTTTTAACATCAAGTACTATGATATTTGGTTCTATGAAGATTTATGTTGTGCAACGAAAATGGACGGAGATCACTTCTTACCCCTTGGATGCACATAACTGCATCTCATGTAACTCTGGGAGGGGAATGTATTTAGAAATTCCAAAGTGAAATTGTATAGAGGAGTGTTCAATCATAAGATCCATATTAGTGTCTCTATTATTAGAATCCAGGTATATTAGCATACCTATACTAAAAAGAAAAAGTTAAATGGAAGTCTTCTGACACAGATAGAATGGAAAGGGGCCATAGTAATGGGTATCATAGGTCCTATAAGGACTTGAGGTGCCATTTAACAAATTCGGGATAAGTATGGATACATAAACACTTGGCCTCCATGAAGTAGTTCCAACAGAACAAATGTATCTTGGAGAGACCCTGAATAGGGTTTTCACAAAGCATAGGGCAACACATAGGGGTGATTTATGAAAATTGGGTGCTTCATGGATGATTGGGGCTTTTAGAAATAAGAGGCTTCAAGAAACATAGAAAAACCTCTGAATGATTAATTCTTGACTCAGTAAAAGATTTATTCATGAAGGCTTAATACTTTACATATCCTGAAGTAATCCTAAGGGACTTCTTCCTCTGTGAAGTGAATAAGTCATATCCAAAGGAATCCACACATTAGGTATAGGTTTTTAAGAACATATGGAAGGTATTTTATCATTTATAGGATATATTTGATGATCCAGTTCATTTTTATTCATGATGCTTGAGTGCTTCGAGAATTAGGAGAAATTCTTATGTTGAAGATTCATGAAACTTTTTATTTAAGTCGGAATAACCTAGGTATTTATTTGGAAAAAGGTATTCATGATATTAATAAGTTGTTCAAAAGGAAATATGATCTTCATTAATAGCCACAACTACATTGGAATCAAAAAGAATAGTTTCAATCCTTTAGTGTGGTTGTGGAGTGTCATCCTACTCATAGTCTATTCCATCAGGACATCATGATTTCCAAGAAGAGAAGGGTTCTTCTTGAATGGGATTTTTAAAGTAGATTCTTATTAGTGTTATTGGGCCATTTGAGTTCTGATTTTATTCTAAATGGCTATGGCCCCCTCGACTAATCTTGTGGCATGCATTTCGATTACAATAGTGATGGTTTGGGTGAAAACCATTGGTGTATATTGACACATGTCATTATAGCATGTGAGGTTGTAATTTTGTTACCATGTAGGTCCCTTAGTCAATGTTTTTTCTATAATAATTATCTCTTGTGTGTTCATTCATATCTCATTAGACCCATTCTTGATTATTATCATGGGTTTGTTTGTTTTTGTGCATGGTTTTTGGGACTCATCACAGATATGTTTTGTTTTTACTAATATGTATTATTCTCTATTGGGTGTGAATATATAACCTTTTAAGATTTTACATCAAGTATATAGTGATGGTTGGACTATCGTTAATTGTTTATCAATTTTGGGGGAATCATGTAGAAAATATGATGATTAGGAAAATTTAACATGGAAAAGTGTTGGGGTATGGCATACTTTATGTTTAACCTATGGTAGTGGAGGGATATGATGGCCTTGTGGCTTAGCCTAAGGAAATGATGGGATACAATTGCATTTTTTTCTAACATAGGAAAAATATAGGGTGCCCACTCAATGAGTTTTGGAAATGTGAATTTGTTGATATATTTGGTGGTCTTCTATTTGACAAATAATCCAGACTTCCAATATGAATTTGATTCTGGTATAATATTGAAGCCGATACGATTGAGGCACATGGAAGCTTGGTTGGTGATGACTTTATTAAACATGATTTTTTCATTCTCATTTACTTATTACCATAATACGCACCAAATATAAATTTAATATTATATTTACAATGTATTGGTGGTTTATTATTGAGTTTATACTTAAAACATAAATAGGAATATCAGTGTGCATGCAGACTTTCGGATCAATAATCCATTGACGAGAAATGGATCATAGTACATATCATAAGAGGTAGTGTCTATTTACCAAGGATATAGTATGGTAGATTCTATAAAACATCTAAAAAATTATAGGTTTTTTTATCATATTACATTATTGTGACTTGCCAATTTTGGGGTCCTTAATTTATTAAATTGTATGACTGTGTGACCCATGTAAATACATCTGCTTTATGATTTGTTTTTACTTTTTTCATCTATTATTTTTTTAATTATTCATTTCTCTCACTTTTTATTATTTCAATTGATAATGAAGTTATAGTCTCCCCACTGCATTGTTTGTACACTCTCTACTATTCGACAAATTATTTCATATTGGGAGGTGTGCATATTGCGATGTAGTACTTTTTCTGAAACTCGATGATTTTTCTCTTGGTGTTACAAAATGGAATTAGCTGATACATAGTTTTATATTGTATTTCTAATTATTTATGTATAATAACATTGAATAATGGTGTTAGGATATGTGAAACACGTGTATGGGAGTGTAATTTGTTTTTGGATATCTTCGGTTTAATGGACCTATGAGTTAAAGGTTATGGTACTATTGTTAGTGTTGTGGGTTTATGTTTTCCTTAAAATCTTTTTTGTGTTTTGTAGTTATAGTTTATAGGATTTTGGTGTCTTCATAAATCATGAATCATAATGTAGGATCCCATTTCATATATAAATGTTTCATTCAATTCATTGTAGTTCATTTAATTAAATGTCTTGATAAATGAGTCTATGATATACATTAATGAATTTTAGATTTATTAACCATTGGGATCCTTTTTTGTTATTAAATATATATATATATATATATATATGATTCTTCAAAACATGTATGTTCCAAGATCAAGACATGAGCCTTTGGTAGTGCTAAATCACTTAATCCTTGTCATTATGGAAAACTAGGTATATGTATGATGTTGAAATACCTATTTGTTCTAATATACCTCTTAGGTTTGTTTCTAAAGTAAACAATTATAGATGTTCTATGAAAACATCAGATGTTTCAAATAAATCACATATAAGACATTAGAAGGGACCCCTTAGAAGAGCATTCCAGAATGTTTCTATGAAAAAAAATATTCTCATTCCACAACTACCATTATAGATGAATGTAGATGAACAAGATAATATTCCATCACTAGTGGTTTAGTCAATAGAAATTCTCTACCTTTTACTCTTCAACATAGTTCATGTTTAAGGAAGAGGAGTCCCTGGGAAAATAGTTGATTGTATAAGGGGCATCCATCTCCAACATCCACCTCTGATCTATAAAATTGGAGGTCCTAAGAATTTGTGGACTTGATTAACTTCATTAATGGGATGATAAATCTAATGGATACATTAAATGAATAGGGAACAATGTTTGTTCCCATTATGATTCAGTGACCTACTAGGATAAAGGGATTTTCAGAAACCTAGTTAGTAGATATGAGGGACATATACATGAGATATTCAAGGGAATTTTCTTTAAGGACTTTTTTAGGGTATTCACATGTTTAGTAATGTATAATAGTTATTATAAGTTTAGTAGGGGATGAACTCCCTGCCTTCCAACGGTTCTTGTTTCTTGAAGCTACTCTTCAATCCCATATGGGTTAAGAAATATGCATAGATGGCTAGGATGTATGATATTACCCTTCATCTAAAACTAAGACATAAATTCAAAATCATTAGCCTTAAAATATATCTATAGGTTTTTAAAAATTATTTCATGATCTACAATGGTTTGGAAGAGGAAATATATATAGGTCATCTTATAACTCGTAGCGTATTATCTAGAAAACATTATAATGTTGTAGTGGGTGCCTATTTTGGAAGCATGAAGAGGATAGTATAGGATTTGAATTAGGGAGATGGTAGGAAATCAAATAAGATTTGGGATTCTCAATCCACCACTATGGGAGGATGTGTTCCTCTATGTTTCAAATTTTTATTGAGTGGAAACTATTAAAAATATGTTTCATGACTAAAAGAATGTGTCTAATGTGTGGAAGTATGCAGAATCTTGGGCAGTATTGTTTGGGGGTGTTTATTACATTATTACAAAAGGGTATGTGGAATACATGAATTATGACTATAGGACCAGGCCATGTTCATCAAAAGTAAATTTATACCCCACATACTTATGAAAGTAAGTACAGATATGTGGTTTAGAGGAAGGATTTTGGACATATATAAAGTAGATTTAATCAGTTGGATCAGGTCCCAGCTTATAGTGGAGAGTGACCATCGAATGTTTGTGGTAAAATATTTATTTTTTATACCTTATATACGTCCATTTCTAAAAATATTTTTTCACACTAATATATATTTTCTTGAGATGTAACATGACTTTATATAATGGTCAAGTTACCTCATGAGTTGTTATCTCTTGACACACCTTTGGGGATGAATGTGGATCATCACATCATATTTCTAGAATTTCCCAAAGTATTTGATAACTACAAAAATATATGAGATTTATTTATTTTTTAGATGAGTAGATTTGATATGATCTTAATCACGGACCTTCTAACTAGTTTTATGGTACCAAATTGATTATTATTAGAGAAAATACCATTTTCCTCACATAAAAGAGGGATGTTCGTTCTGACAATTGAAATGGATGTTCGAGTAGGTGAAACGGGTCTGGATAAAAGTAATATTGGGGCTATCAAGGTGAAGATATCAAGTATAGTTTATACAGTGTATCCGAGGATAGTTCCAGACACTTTTTCTTTTATAGTGGACCTATATCAAGATTTCTTCATTGATAACTTCTCTGGGATTTCTCTTGAGTGCGGAATAATGTTATACATTTCACACATATTGGTGGCTTAACCAAAATCATTCCTTCATAACATATTATATTGACCAAGTTGAAGGAACATAAGGTGAAACTCTATGATCTGGAGGAGAAGGGTTTTATCATACTGAGTAAATCTCCCTAGGTTTCACAATTATTATTCGCGAAAAAGTTTAAAAATGATATTTTTTTGTATATACTATTGGAATCCAAAAAAATACTATAAAAATATATGTGATTTTAATATTTTTATGATATTATTGATCAGGTTATGTGAGGATTCTGGTTCTCTAAGACTGATCTATGTTCATCCTTCCGTTATCTTTATATTAGAGAGGTGTATATTCTTAAGACAACATTTAGGACAATATACATACTATATGAGTATCTTATCATCCCATTTGGATTAAAATACGAACAAACTGTGTTAACAGCTCTCATACAAAAGATATTACAACCATATCATTAATCATTCAATACGGTGTTCATTAATTCTTACATCATAGACACATAGAAACCTCAATGATATATTCTAGACACCAAGAGATTGCGTTTAATACTCTTTGAGTATATAAACACTATTTAAATATCTTGAAGTTTACCATATATAAAATGTGTTCATTTTATAATGAATGTAATCTCTATGGTAATAATTTCTAAAGTCCTAGTTTATGTAGAGGTTTTCTTGTATTGGGATCACCACATAAATATGTCCAAGATCAGAAGTTTTCTTCTCTTTTTGTAAAACTATTAGGGGTTCATTCTAGACTTCTCCCACCATGAAGAATATATGAATGGTCCGACAATATACTAGGTGAGCATTCAGTGGATAAATGTTTATGAAGAACCATTCTACAATATGATAAAGAGATTCAATAAAACCCTAATCCTAATATTTTCAAATCCCATGTTTGGTTATGAAGATTACTATGATGACTTTTGTATTGGTTTGGGAGATTCTCTAATATTGATGGTTTGGGTGTAGTATTATGGGTCTCATAAGAAATATTCCCATTTGTATAACTACATGAAGCATGACATGATGTTTGTACTTATTTTCCATTATTTATGGATTATTAACTATATTATATTCGATTAAGGAGTAGTAGTGTACATTGACCAAAATTGCTTCATTTATATATTATCCTATCATGAAATGGATCTCTATCAAGGTAACTGGGTGATGTATCAATATAAATTTGATTTTCAAATGGATTTAACTATATGTAAAGGCAATGTTGTATCAATAAATATCTATAACAAATAATATGATCTTGGAGGGAGGCGTTTAGATAAGATATATTCATGATGATATTGTTAGATTAGTGGTTGGTGGATGTATATTATGATTGATGGTTAAAAAATTCATCTCCATTAGTTACCATATCAATTTTCGTGGGCTGAGTATTATTGAATAATAATTTATATCCATAATTCTTAGTGATATGATAATTGTTGGTGAGAAGTGACCTGGTCCAAGTATGGTCGATAGATAGTGACATCGTGATCTATGTTGATGGGAAATTAGTGGTTCAAGAATCCCTTATGGAAGATCTGATGAGAGAATCACATTCATTTTGTGGGTATTTCATCCATGTTCAACATAGATGTATTGGGATATTATGTTATGCATTTGGTGGACCAAAATTAAGAGTGATATCGCAAGCTTCATCACTGACATCAGGACTAGTCAATGGATTTATGAGCGGAATCCGAAACTATGTGGTTTACTTCAGATACTTCTTGTGCCTATTAGGAAGTTGGATAAGGGGACTATATTATCAGTGGCATAGATTCCAATCCCTATGGGAAGTCAATATGCTATTTTTGTGATATTTTATAGGACAATGAAGGTGGGAATTTTATTTTAGATATGAGGCTCCTAATCTCTAGATGATTTTGTAATTTTATTAGGTGAATATATGGTTGTATTTAGTACCTTTAAATGTTACATTATATAAAAAAATTCATTTTACAATGTGGTTTTTCATGTGTTCCATTAATCAATTGGGTATTAGTAAAAGGTATGTATGTTGTATCATATATAGACCAATGGATAGTGGGATAAGACAATCCACTCCATTGAGGATAATCCTTGGTCATTTATTCTGGATTTTGATGGTTCATGGAATGATAATATGGCCTTGGTGGAGATCCTTTACAAACAAATAATCTAGGAATCAATTTAGATGGAACCTTTTGATCTCTTTATGGTTATCTATTTCACTCACACTCCGTGGGAACAAAGTTGGATAGTCTTCTATCGTTTGGATAAATGTGGTGTAGGAGACCTCCTAGAGGTGTTGTAGATTAAGAATCTATTATTTACTTCTCATGATAAATAATGATCGATTTCTAACCTGATGATAAGATTATTAGTGTTCTCTTTGGGAGTATATTTCTTCTTAAGGGATTCACTATAGTTGGAGTTGTTGGGACTATGTTTTCTCGATGATATTTTTGAAAGATGTTTTTTGGAAGATTTTTCTTTTTATTTGTTCATATAAAATCACATCACTTTGTATTTTCTAGTGATTGAATGAAGGATTATCATACATAGATAATTAGACACAGACATATTGATAAATTCCATCAATTGATGTTTCCCTATTATGAATGATGTTATGTGGGAGTTCTTCTTATTAGTTTTTTAATTCCAGAAGAGATATTATATGAAAGGACCTGGAAGATGTAAGGGATTCAGAATGTCATAATAGAAGTTGGACATAATATATAATGATGGTTTTATGATAATTTATTATTACTAAATCATGAATTTTTCACGATACAAGAAAAAATGTGTATCATTAAATAGAAATGAAAATTTATGGTGTTTCCACAAATTTGATTTTTTTTCAAATGTAGATCATCATATTGAGAAGTACCAGATGTATACGTTATTGGAAGTCTGGTTGGTAGAATTTAATGATGTCAAAATATTTTCAAAATTGCTAATTAGTTGATCCATTAGATTGGTTGATCCATATGATAAAAAATTTAATCATAAGTACCATTTTATCTAATGAACCATAAATTTATAAAATATAAAAATAAAGAATTCACTTTTGGAGAAGGTCATTCAGAAAAGTTACATCTACTGATCCATCAGTCAAGTGTTTTGGGCTAATAAGGATTCAATATAGTGTTCCATCAATTGTTTTTTTAATAAAATATTCTTTCATCAGATTGAGGAGTATTTGAATAGATATATAATATGGATGAAAAGATAATTGGAATGAAAAATAGTGTTTCCAAATGAGATGTTCTGGAAAATCATTTTCTAAACTAAAGACATGAAATTTTCTTATTCAGTTAATGTATAGGATAATTTTTTTGGGGAATTAAATAATAATTGAGTTGATACTAGAACGATTTTGAATATTGGAGTAGTGTTCTAATGAAGTTTAAATGAATTTCAAATTCATATATTTGAAGTTTCATTGAGTAGGAAAATTATTCAAGGTTACCTCCATTACATTTTTTTGAGAACATCAATATAAAGGGGTGAAAGTGAAATGTAGAATAAAAATTTTCACATATAATAAGGAATAACATTGGATATGTGGTTTCAAACTATTTATCATATAGTGGAATCAGAGTTTGTATATGGAACGAAAAATAAGGGATTAGAGATGTTGTTGTATGGATTCTTAGGATCATATCGAACACTCAAAATAACATATTATGATCTAATAATGGAGATGTAAGAGTATGGTTCTGGTTTACTATAGAGAAATCAAGCAGATCAATATTCAAATAGTCAAATCAAACAATGGAATCAAAAATATGGAGAGGGCTAACTTTTGTATGAAGTTTAGAGATTAATTTCTTACATACTGATGGGTAATAAAGTGAAGATTTTTAATGATGAATTATAAATGTGAAATTTCTATGAGCATCACAATGAAAATGTTCAGAACTAATGGGTGGAGGTTTCTAAAATTGTTACAAAAATTTATTTACATCTTTTTTAATAGAATAGTTACATGAAATTTTGTATAAATAATAGTTCCAATGAAGGTTAATGTCATTTTCAACATGTTTTATAAAAACCAATTATTTTATAGTGAAATCTATTGTATTAGATTTTTTCCAAACCATTCCAAGGACTAGAAACTCTAATTGATTACTGAACCATTTAAAAACTTGTGTTAATATGGATGTTTGTGAAAGCCTATTTTTGATAAAAGATATTTCACTATTATGAGAATTAAAGTTTGTTTATAAAATTTACATAAAAAGGAAAAGATACCATGGTTTTAACCCCTCCTCTCTCAGTGAATTAATTGATCCCTTGTGGAAATTTTCAAGTGGTATCAGGAAAATCTTCCCTCATCTAGTCTTTGCTAATGTTTGAAGAGAAGTTTCTAGGGATTATATTAGAATTTTGAATAGTTATGGGATTACAGTTTTCAATGAAACAAAATATCTTATATAGAAGGATAGAACATTTCAATATCTTATTCCCTTGGTTATTATTCTTTGGACATTTCTATGGATGTATTTCCTCCACTTACTGATAATTCTCCTCATACAATTATTGATCAAAAAAATCCAAATAATTATAGAAGGGATAAAAATACAACAAATTTTCCACTATTTCAATGTCAGTTTCCTATAATAATTTGTGTTGGGTCTACTAAAAGTATTTTTATAATATTAGAAAATATCAATGAATGAAATAAAAAGGTGAATAAAAACAATTTCCAAATCTAGGAGCTATAGTTTGAAGATATCAAAATGGGTTTGAATACATCATTTGGTGACTTTATTACAAGGATGAATGATATTTCTATCACAAAATGATGTCATGGTGATAAGATATAAGATTTAACTATTTTTGAAAATATCTAACAAAGACATCTTCACTAGTTTGATGAAAATGTTTAATATTTAGAAGATAGAGATCCTGATACTCTGTCATGGGTTCAAATACATATCACCCTCATTTTATATGAAATTGGAATGTGGAAATTCATGAAAATCAAGGTAGAATTTTAAATTTCTTTTAAAGTTCCAACCAATTAAAATTATAACTTATTCTTAAGGATTAATAATTTGATGACTTTGACTGTAGAGACCCATATCTTGACGTACATATACATTACATTACTTTTGCGGAATACTTAGTACATAATAAAAACACACACACAAAAGGATCGTAATAGTTTAGTGTCTTTGGAAACTCGGAATATAATATTCTAATCGTGGTGAAATATCTTCAACATCTCCCATAAAGATCTTACGTTTTTTTACCTAAAACATTTCTTTATATCCTGGGGAAAATAAAACATAAAAGGGTGAGCTCAAATGCTCAGTAATGGTAAAAAAAATAATTATCAATCACATCATATTCATAAGAACAAAACATTTTGGAAATCTTGACCTGCAAAAGAGAGCATAATTTCATAACATGGGATAAATCATGGTAGTGAAATGTAATCACAATAATCATAACATAAAACATGAAACATTGTGTCATACACACATAATCATAGAGAATCATTTCTTGTTAGTCAAGACTCATTTCCAAGACTATCTTAGTGGACCAAGTCCCTTTCTAAACCGAGTCACCCTCGTTTCAGTCCTGTTTCACTGAACTGGTATAACCTACCATTCCAGCCTTCTCTATCTCATGAGATATAAAATCTTTACCCAATGCATTGGAGGGAGATATAGGTCCCACCCATCTCATAATGATACCATTCTTATGTGTGCCACAAAATCATAAACCATACATCGTAGCAAAACCCATGTAATAAAAATGGGATTCTTAAACAACATGAAATCATAAAACAATTCATATAAGATAAAGGAATTCATAAAAATAATTCCATCACAACATAAAAAAATCCATGTAATAATAGGGATAGAAACAGATCCTATATTATCTTAGACGGAAAATAATTTTGATAAAACACTTGAACTCCATTCTTGAGGAAAATATCCTTTTTGTTTCAAAAATAATTTTCCTTTCTTAACATGTCGTAAAATTATAAACTAAAAGAAGTTGATTAAAAATAAACTTGAAAACTTGTAAAGGAAGCTTCTTGGAAATAATGTATTAAAAATCCATTCATGCCGTATAAGTTAAAAAAACATTCTTCTCGTACTTTTGTCAGAAAAGTCAAAAAGTACCTCGTACGAAAAACGACAAAATATTCCTTTCATATCTTTTACTAAAAACTCACCGAAGGGTAAAATTGGATTTAAAAAATTTTAGGTGGATGGAAATAATATTACATATTTAGGAAACATGGATATGGGTGATAAAATACACCCCAGTAAATACTAAAGTATAAACAATCTCGGATAAAAATGAGATTGTGATATTTCCCTTACCTTAGGTCCGATTTGCTTCATAAGTGTATGAACCTCCTGTATAATGATTTAAATAATGTCATTGACTTATTACAGAATCATATTCATTGTTATTGTATCATATATGGTTCACTTATGACTTTATATTATCCGTTCTTTTGTAAATTCATGTTAAAGTAGCGTTTTGGGTAAAATCATCTCATTTTTCGTTCGTGTTTTAACTTGTAATTATTCATATGATTACTTAGATAATGATTACATAATTCCAGAATATAAAACATGATTTATATATAATATATATTCAGAAAATATATATATATATATATTATATCAGTAAATGGAAAGAAATACACCGTTCATGGAGACGGTAGACCGTTCGTATGCATGAACGCTGTTTTTGTTTCCTTATTGAGTTGAATGGAATTAAGTAGATGAAATACATATATATAAACATAAATCCAGTAGCTTTATAATTTCATATATTTCATTTTTTGCTTATATATACTTTATAATCATTCTTAAATGGTTAACATGGAGATTGAATCTCATCGCGTCGTGGAGGCGGTAGTCCGTACGTACGCACGAGCGATGATATCATTTCCATAATTATTGAATTGAATTGGAGTGGATGATACAATATATAAAAATCATTATTATTTTATAATAACTATGTATAGTTATTCTTTACACCATAATACCCATCCATGTAAGGTGTTGGTGGAAAAGCAGATTACACCACGACGTGGAGACGGTATTCTGTACGTACGCACGCGCGGTGATTACCTTTTTCCGTAATATGGATAGAAGGTTAATTAGAGTTGTTTAATATTTATAATAACATATCAGTATATGAGTGATACTGATGTTTTTACTTCATAATGAAATAACCTTAGAAGAAGAAGTGGAAGAAGAAATAAAGGTGAAAGAATTGGTAACAGAAATTACCTCTTCTTTGAAGCGCCTCTTTGAGACCTCCTCTTAGGGTACCAAAATTGGTCTTTGAGGAAGACCAGAACCTCTAGTATGTTTCTAGGGAAGTGGAGAAGAGAATTTGGCAGAGGTTTTCCGAGCTTGAAGGCTCAAAGTTGTGTGAGGAAGAGAGGGAGGAGGTGCCCTTTTATAAGGGAGGAGAGGGGTACCTTTGGAATAACTAAAACTACTATTTTATTATAAAGTCAAATTCGATTTTAAATAGATCCAAATTTATTTATTTCGAATCTAAAGTTGGTATGGGTCTAAATCCTCTCATCCAATAGAATTTAGACAAGTTTAGGTTCCTATTTTAACCTTATCATTTAGATTTAACATTAAGTTAAATAATTTTACTTTTACCGTGTCTTCTTGTGTTCTTACCCTATAAGGTTAATAAACTTACTATAAAAAGCCAAAAGAACCCCAAGTTGTTAATTATTAATATATATAACCTTATCTAAGTCATTTGGCCAATCCTTAGATTTTTAGGAATAAAATAACAATTAATAATATAATATTTGTTTTAAAAACTATTTTATGTCAATTTTGACACTATTTAGTAATTGATTTTTGTAAAAATCATAAAAGAATGATAAGTTATAAAAACATTAATTAAATCAATACTAACATGTCATATTAACATATAAAATTAGTGTAATTCATAAAAAGTATCAAATTATATTTATTTGGGTATTTATAACATCAATTATGTCAATATTTCATTAATAAGATAATTTCTGCATCATCGTTGTGTCATAAATAAATTAAATTATTTAATGTCTAAAAATTAAAAATAAAATACCATTATGTAGGAAATATTTTTAGATTTCTAATGAATATTTATAGTCGAATTTATCTTATATATAACCCTATATTATAAATGATTTAGTTATTAAACTTTGATTTTAACTATTTTAACCCTTCTTTAAATAAATTAATAATAAATGTCCTAATCTAATCCAAGTGGGCCTAAATGGTCATATTTTATTCCTAAGTTTGTTTTTGGTCTAATTACACTTTTCCAATAGAATTAGGACATGTGTTATGGTAATAATATCATTTCTACCCTTAATTACCCTATTTACTTTTAACCGTGGTAAAAAAAAGTAAAAAGTTACTATTCACCAAAAAAATTATTTTCATCTCATTGAACCACATTTTACTTACTGACATCAACCGTATCTCTCAGATTTTTGAAATTCCACTCACAGAAGCGGTAAAATTATGTTTTATGAAAAATTCATTTTTTTTAACTACCACTTAGTGGTTTCACTATTCATCAAAAATTGAATGTTTTCAGAAAAATACAAAAAATTTGGCCATAGCTAAATTTGATATTATTAACTCAAAAAATGATGTCTATTTTACCAAATTCAAAACATATAATTTTCATTAACTAATTTAAAAATTAATTTCCGTCGTCAAAACGAATAGCGTGTTTTTAAGAGATAATAACCATCAAAAGATTGAAACTTGTTTATAACTGGTTTAAATGTGAAATTACATCCAATGACCCTCATTGTATTAAATTGTAAAAATATATTCTAAATATACTTTAAAACCACTAAAATTAATAATTTATCACTATAAATTATTTCGATTGAAAAAGTTGTTTTTAATTACAATTTAGTAATTTCCACTATTCATCAAAATATGAAAGTTATCCGAAAATTACCAAAATTTCACCCTAAGCAAATTTCGATATTCCGAATCCAAAAATGAAGTTCATTTTGAAAAATAAAATTTACAAAATTTCAAAAAGTGGTTATTACTATTCATAATGGCTAGTTTTAATAATAATTTAATAGAATATCGTTGTTTAGTGAAACTCCGTATTGCGTACTACACACGCTATCAAGGAAGGTCGTGATTGGGTGTAATGAAAGGCAAGTCAAGGATGCGTGTTGTGAAAGCTCCTTTTGGTGTAGCGTACAACACAAGACATTAATGAAATTAAACAGAATATTTTTCATAAAATCTCGGGGTGTTACATTCTACCCCCCTTAAATTGAATTTCGCCCTCGAAATTCGTCGGGGTTAGAAATGGTTTACTATTCGAAAGTTTCTTTAATCAAAACCCACATAGTAAATAGGAATACCAAAACCAATCTTTAAAAACAAAAGTATGAAACGTAACGGTTACCCAAATAAACTAATCACTGGGTTTCCACATAGGTGAAAATATGGGTATGGAAGAGAAATCTAACCATCATGTTCTGATGGAGAGTGGTAGAGAACATGGCTATGGAAAAGCTAGCAATCACAAAGACATAAATTTGTGACGATCTAAGGTACCATCTGATTCATCAGATATAAGATCACTAAGACAACATTTTTGGTTTTCAAGATCATTTCCCTAAAGTTGATGAAATTGGAATTAGAAGAAATACTTTCGTGATTTTGGTATAGTCTCACCGTTTTTCGTTCTTTGGACAATTTACACTTCATCTCTTAAAGAAATGAATTTGAATTTGTCATTGTTAGCAAATCATGTGATAGAATGATGGGTCATTCCATCCCTTTCAAACAAAAGGTTAGAAAAATTTATAAGTCCATCTTATGGTTAATCATATGTGGTTCCAAAAATGAACTTATACTTCATATATCATACGGCTTAATAAAATAAAAGTAGTTTCTACTAACTAGGGGCTTTCTATATGCCAGTGGTAGGCGATAAAGGCCAGTCGCATTTCGGATGTGGGTTCGATTCCCACAGCCTTGTCCGAAGCGATGGGCTGTCGCCCGTCCTACAGGTTGTCCTTTTTCTAAAGCTATATTACTATAACATCTCATCAAAAATATCGAAAAACGTTTTATCCTAACTTATGTCCAACATAATCCATTCCAATCATTAGGCTTATCTAAAATACTTCGGTCCAAGCTCATAGTATAAAGAAACTGATTACTTGAAATGTCACAGAACAATCACGTGAATGCCATCATTTATCTCCCATATATCATAAGATATATCTTGTTGGTCAAATTACAAACATGTGAATACCTTAATCATGTATTCTCTTGAAGAATTAATACCCATTGAACCTTAGTGAAAACATGAATGCAGTTAAAAGTTAACACTTTCCACAAACTAAAATCCTCAAAATTATTTATACTCAAACCATTATATCACTTAGTCTTTATATCAATCATGAGCTCATGAATACAATCAAACATCTCATTATCGTCTTATCCCTTCATTATGCGCATGTCATCTACATTCCAAAAATATCTGAATAACCATTCATGGATACTGGTACCATTAATCATACACTTTCAAAACTCAAGGAAAGACAATAGTGTAACAATCCTTAGATGTCTCTTTATTCCATAGTACCATGAGATTACTTATACAACATTACACATGATAAACATGTCATCATTCCACTACATTCTTAAACCATTGACCGAGCTTCAACAATTCTTTCATCTCACATATCATTTGTAGTCTCTTCATCATCATCAATATAAATACTACCCATACGACCATGCTGATTCTCTTCATGAGACTTTCCCTTAGGGCATTGGTTTGCATAATGCCCGTACATTCCGCATTTAAAACATTTAACCATTGTTGATGTCGTAGCAATACCATTATCCTCATCCCTGGTGTTAACTGAACCTTTTCCTTTGCACTTACTAGCTTTGTTTCCTTCTTTTCCACACCCAAAGCACCTTCCAGTTCCTTTGAAACATTCTCCTTGATGCCTCTTCCCACATGATTTACATAGGGGAAATTGAACTTTCTTTCCTCTATGATCATCATGAAACTCCATCTTTCTCTTATTAGCCGAGTCAGGAAACTTACCAAATTTTACATTATTGATCATATTATGAGATTTCTGATTCGGCATAATAATGATGTTTGGACTTCCAAATCCCATTTCATTTGGTTGATCATGAAGAATATCATTCCATTGTCCATCATATCCTCCAATATCGTGAATCATCTTGTTTCCAGCCATTTTCTAAAACCCAAAAAGAATAGTGTGAGAGGCAAAAATAATGCTAGGGAAAAAAACATAGTAAAGGGGGAGTACCTTCAATATCTAACATATTAGGTTTAATTCTAATATCGTTAGCACAATTCTAGGACTATAACTTATACGTATACTTAACCTTAGAGACATCCCTAGACATACATTAGAAATATCTCTAGGAATCTCACTAAAGTTCTCGCATCCTAGTTTCCAAAGGTTGACTAAACCTTTCATCTGATACCAACTGTAGAGACCCGTATCTTGACGTACATATACATTACATTACTTTTGAGGAATACTTAGTACATAATAAAAACACACACACACAAGGATCATAATAGTTTAGTGTCTTTGGAAACTCGGAATATAATCTTCTAATCGTGGTGAAAGATCTTCAACATATCCCATAAAGATCTTCCCTTTTTTTACCTAAAAAATTTCTTTATATCCTGGGGAAAAGAAAACATAAAAGGGTGAGCTCAAATGCTCAGTAAGGGTAAAAAAAAGAAATACCAATCACATCATATTCATAAGAACATAACATTTTGGAAATCTTAACCTGCAAAAGAAAGCATAATTTCATACCATGGGATAAATCAAGGCAGTGAAATGTAATCACAATAATCATAACATAAAACATGAAACTTTGTGGCATACACACATAATCATAGAGAATCATTTCTTGTTAGTCAAGACTCATTGCCAAGACTATCTTAGTGGACAAAGTCCCTTTCTTAACCGAGTCACCCTCGTTTCAGTCCTGTTTCACTGAACCGGTATAACCTACCGTTCCAGCCTTGTCTATATCATGAGATATAAAATCTTTACCCAATGCATTGGAGGGAGATATAGGTCCCACCCATCTCATAATGATACCATTCTTATGTGTGACACAAAATCATAAACCATACATCGTAGCATAACCAACTTAATAAAAATGGGATTCTTAAACAACATGACATCATAAAACAATTCATATAAGACAAAGGAATTCATAAAAATATTTCCCTCACAACATAATCAAATCCATGTAATAATAGGGATAGAAACATAACCCTATATTATCTTAGATGGAAAATAATTTTGATAAAACACTTGAACTCCATTCTTAAGGAAAATACCCTTTCTATTTCAAAAATACTTTTCCTTTCTTAACATGTTGTAAAATTATAAACTAAAAGAAGTTGATTAAAAATAAACATGAAAACTTGTAAAGGAAGCTTCTTGGAAATAATGTTTTAAAAATCCATTCATGCCGTATAAGTTAAAAAATCATTCTTCTCGTACTTTTGTCGGAAAAGTCAAAAAGTACCTCATACGAAAAACGACAAAAGATTCCTTTCATATCTTTTACTAAAAACTAACCGAAGGGTAAAATTGGATTTAAAAAATTGTAGGTGGATGGAAATAATATTACATATTTTGGAAACATGGATGTGGATGATAAAATACACCCCAATAAATACTAAAGTATAAACAATCTCGGATAAAAATGAGATTGTGATATTTCCCTTACCTTAGGTCCGATTTGCTTCATAAGTGTCAGAACCTCCTGTATAATGATTTAAATAATGTCATTGACTTATTACAGAATTATATTCATGGTTATTATATCATATATGGTTCACTTATGACTTTATATTACCCGTTCTTTTGTAAATTAATGTTAAAGTAGTGTTTTGGGTAAAATCATCTCATTTGTCGTTCGTGTTTTAACTTGTAATTATTCATATGATTACTTAGATAATGATTACTTAATTCCAGAATATAAAACATGATTTATATATAATATATATTCAGAATATATATATATATATATATATAATAGATCAGTAAATGGAAAGAAATTCACCGTTCATGGAGACGGTAGACCGTTCGTACGCATGAACACTGTTTTCGTTTCCTTATTGAGTTGAATGGAATTAAGTAGATGACATACATATATATAAACATAAATCCAGTAGCTTTATAATTTCATATATTTCATTATTGATTATACATACTTTATAATCATTCTTAAATGGTTAACATGGAGAATGAATATCATCGCGCCGTGGAGACGGTAGTCCGTACGTACGCACGAGCGATGATATCATTTCCATAATTATTGAATTAAATTGGAGTGGATGATACAATATATCAGAATCATTATTATTTTATAATAACTATGTATAGTTATTCTTTACACCATAATACCCATCCATGTAAGGTGTTGGTGGAAAAGCAGATTACACCACGGCGTGGAGACGGTATTCCGTACGTACGCACGCGCGGTGATTTTCTTTTTCTGTAGGATGGATAGAAGGATAATTAGAGTTGTTTCATATTTATAATAACATATCAGTATATGAGTGATACTGATGTTATTACTTCATAATGAAACAACCTTATAAGAAGAAGTGGAAGAAGAAATAAAGGTAAAAGAATTGGTAACGGAAATTACCTCTTCTTTGAAGCACCTCTTTGAGACCTCCTCTTAGGATACCAAAATTGGTCTTTGAGGAAGACCAGAACCTCTAGGATGTTTCTAGGGAAGTGGAGAAGAGAATTTTTCAGAGGTTGGCCGAGCTTGAAGGCTCAAAGTTGTGTGTGGAAGAGAGGGAGGAGGTTCCCTTTTATAAGGGAGGAGAGAGGTACCTTTGGAAAAACTAAAACTATTATTTTATTATAAAGTCAAATTCGGTTTTAAATAGATCAAAATTGATTTATTTCGAAGCTAAAGTGGGGATGGGTCGAAATCATCTCATCAAATAGAATTTAGACAAGTTTAGGTTCTTATTTTAACCTTATCATTTAGATTTAACATTAAGTTAAATAATTTTACTTTTACCGTGTCTTCTTGTGTTCTTACACTATAAGGTTAATAAACTTACAATAACAAGCCAAAAGAACCCCAAATTGTTAATTATTATTATATATAACCTTATCTATGTCATTTTGAAGAACCTTAGATTTTTAGGAATAAAATAACAATTAATAATATAATATTTGTTTTAAAAACTATTTTATGTCAATTTTGACAATATTTAGTACTTGATTTTTTTGAAAATCATAACAGAATGATATGTTTGAAAAACGTTAATTAAATCAATACTAACATGTCATATTAACCTAGAAAATTAGTTGAATTCATAAAAAGTCTCAAATTAAATTTATTTGGGTATTTATAACATCAATTATGTCAATATTTCATTAATAAGATAATTTCTGCATCATCGTTGTGTCATAAATAAATTAAATTATTTAATGTCTAAAAATTACAAATAAAATACCATTATGTAGGAAATCGTTTTAGATTTCTAATGAATGTTTATAGTCGAATTTATCTTATATATAACCCTATATTAAAAATGATTTAGTTATTAAACTTTGATTTTAACTATTTTAACCCTTCTTTAAATAAATTAATAATAAATGTCCTAATCTAATCCATGTGGGCCTAAATGGTCATATTTTATTCCTAAGTTTTTTTTGGTCGAATTACAATTGTCCAATAGAATTAGGAAATGTGTTAGGGTAAAAATATAATTTTTACTTTTAATTACCCTATTTACTTTTAACCGTGGTAAAAAAAGTAAAAAGTTACTATACACCAAAAAATTATTTTCCTCTCATTGAACCACATTTTACTTACTGACATCAACCGTGTCTCTATAATTTTTGAAATTCCACTCACATAAGCGGTAAAATTAAGTTCTATGAACAATTCAGTTTTTTTAACTACCACTTAGTGGTTTCACTATTCATCCAAAATTGAAAGTTTTCAGAAAAATACCAAAAATTAGGCCTAAGCTGTATTTGATATTATTAACTCAAAAATGATGCCTATTTTACCAAATTCAAAACATATCAGTTGCATTAACTAATATAAAAATTAATTCCCGTCGTCAAAACAAATAGTGTGTCTTTAAGAGATAATAACTATCAAAAGATTGAAACTTGTTTATAACTGGTTTAAATGTGAAATTACATCCAATGACCCTCATTGTATTAAATTGTAAAAATATATTCTAAATATACTTTAAAACCACTAAAATTAATAACTTATCACTATTAATTATTTCGATTGAAAAAGTTGTTTTTAATTACAATTTAGTAATTTCCACTATTCATCAAAATATGAAAGTTATCCGAAAATTACCAAAATTTTACCCTAAGCTAATTTCGATATTCTGAATCCAAAAATGAAGTTCATTTTGAAAAATAAAATTTACAAAATTTCAAAAAGTGGTTATTACTATTCTTTACGGCTAGTTTTAATAATATTTTAATAGCATATCGTTGTTTAGTGAAACTCGGTATTGCGTACTACACATGCTATCAAGGAAGGTCGCGATTGCGTGTAATGAAAGGCATGTCAAGGATGCGTGTTGTGCAAGATCCTTTTGGTGTAGCGTACAACACAAGACATTAATAAAATTAAAAAGAATATTTTTCATAAAATCTCGAGGTGTTACATTCTACCCCCCTTAAATTAAATTTCGCCCTCGAAATTCGTCGGGGTTATAAATGGTTTACTATTCAAAAGTTTCTTTAATCGAAACCCACATCGTAAAAAGGAATACCAAAACCAATCATTAAAAACAAAAGTATGAAATGTAACAGTTACCCAAATAAACTAATCACTGGGTTTCCACATAGGTGAAAATATGGATATGGAAGAGAAATCTAACCATCATGTTCTGATGGAGAGTGGTAGAGAACATGGCTATGGAAAAGCTAGCAATCACAAAGCCATAAATTTGTGACGATCTAAGGTACCATTTGATTCATCAGATATAAGAGCACTAAGACAACATTTTTGGTTTTCAAGATCATTTCCCTAAAGTTGATGAAATTGGGATTAGAAGTAATACTTTCATGATTTTGGTATAGTCTCACCGTTTGTCGTTCTTTGGACAATTTCCACTTCATCTATTAAAGAAATGAAGTTGAATTTGACATTGTTAGCAAATCATGTGATAGAATGATGGGTCATTCCATCTCTTTCAAACAGAAGGATAGCAAAAGTTATAAGACCGTCTTATGGTTAATCGTATATGGTTGAAAAAATGAACTTATACTTCATATATCATACCGCTTAATAAAATAAAACTAGTTTGTACTAACTAGGGACTTCCTATAGGCCAGTGGTAGGCGATAAAGGCCAGTCGCATTTCGGTTGTGGGTTTGTTTCCCACAGCCTTGTCCGAAGCGATGGGCTGTCACCCGTCCTGCAGGTTGTCCTTTTTCTAAAGCTATATTACTATAACATCTCATCAATAATATCGAAAAACGTTTTATCCTAACTTAGGTCCAACAAAATCCATTCCAATCTTTAGTCTTATCTAAAATACTTCGGTCCAAGCTCATAGTATAAAGAAAATGATTACTTGAAATGTCACAGAACAATCACGTGAATGCCATCATTTATCCCCTATATATCATAAGATATATCTTGTTGGTCAAATTACAAACATGTGAATACCTTAGTGATGTATTCTCTTGAAGAATTAATACCCATTGAACCTTAGTGAAAACATGATTGCAGTTAAAAGTTAACACTTTCCACAAACCAAAATCCTCAAAAAAATTTATACTCAAACCATTATATCACTTAGTCTTTATATCAATCATGAGCTCATGAATACAATCAAACATCTCATTATCGTCTTATCCCTTCATTATGCGCATATCATCTACATTCCAAAAATATCTGAATAACCATTCATGGATACTGGTACCATTAATCATACACATTCAAAACTCAAGGAAAGACAACAGTGTAACAATCCTTATATGTCTCTTTATTACATTGTACCATGATATTACTTATACAACATTACACATGATAAACATGTCATCATTCCAATACATTCATAAACCATTGACCGAGCTTCAACAATTCTTTCATCTCACATATCATTTGTAGTCTCTTCATCATCATCAACATAAATACTACCCGTACGACCATGCTGATTCTCTTCATGAGACTTTCCCTTAGGGCATTGGTTTGCATAATGCCCGTACATTCCACATTTAAAACATTTAACCATTGTTGATGTCGTAGCAATACCATTATCCTCATCCCTGGTGTTAACTGAACCTTTTCCTTTGCACTTACTGGCTTTGTGTCCATCTTTTCCACACCCAAAGCATCTTCCAGTTCATTTTAAACATTCTCCTTGATGCCTCTTCCCACATGATTTACATAGGGGAAATTGAACTTTCTTTCCTCTATGATCATCATGAAACTCCATCTTTCTCTTATTAGCCGAGTCCGGAAACTTACCAAATTTTACTTTATTGATCATATTTTGAGATTTCTGATTCGGCATAATAATGATGTTTGGACTTCCAAATCCCATTTCATTTGGTTGCTCATGAAGAATATCATTCCATTGTCCATCATATCCTCCAATATCATGAATCATCTTGTTTCCAGCCATTTTCTAAAACCCAAAAAGAATAGTGTGAGAGGCAAAAATAATGCTTGGGAAAACAACATAGTAATGGGGGATTACCTTCAATATCTAACATCTTAAGTTTAATTATAATATCGTTAGTGCAATTCTAGGACTATAACCTATACGTATACTTAACATTAGAGACATCCCTAGACATACCTTAGAAATATCTCTAGGAATCTCACTAATGTTCTCACCTCCTAGTTTCCAAAGGTTGACTAAACCTTTCCTCTGATACCAAATGTAGAGACCCTATTCTTGACGTACATATACATTACATTACTCTTGCGGAATACTTAGTACATAATAAAAACACACACACACAAGGATCATAATAGTTTAGTGTCTTTGGAAACTCGGAATATAATCTTCTAATCACGGTGAAAGATCATCAACATCTCCCATAAAGATCTTCCTTTTTTTTACCTAAAACATTTCTTTATATCCTGGGGAAAAGCAAACATAAAATGTGAGCTCAAATTCTCAGTATGGGTAAACAAAAGAAATATCAATCACATCATATTCATAAGAACATAACATTTTGGAAATCTTAACGTGCAAAGGAGAGCATAATTTCATAACATGGGATAAATCATGGCAGTGAAATGTAATCACAATAATCATAACTTAAAACATGAAACTTTGTGGCATACACACATAATCATAGAGAATCATTTCTTGTTAGTCAAGACTCATTTCCAAGACTATCTTAGTGGACAAAGTCCCTTTCTGAACCGAGTCACCCTCGTTTCAGTCCTGTTTCACTTAACCTGTATAACCTACCGTTCCAGACTTGTCTATCTCATGAGATATAAAATCTTTACCCAATGCATTGGAGGGAGATATAGGTCCCACCCATCTCATAATGATACCATTATTATGTGTGCCACAAAATCATCAACCATACATCGTAGCATAACCCATGTAATGAAAATCTGATTCTTAAAAAACATGACATCATAAAACAATTCATATAAGATAAAGGAATTCATAAAAATAATTCCATCACAACATAATAAAATCCATGTAATAATAAGGATAGAAACAGAACCCTATATTATCTTAGATGGAAAATAATTTTGATAAAACACTTGAACTCCATTCTTGAGGAAAATATCCTTTCTATTTCAAAAATACTTTTCCTTTCTTAACATGTCGTAAAATTATAAACTAAAAGAAGTTGATTAAAAATAAACTTGAAAACTTGTAAAGGAATATTCTTGGAAATAATGTTTTAAAAATCCATTCATGCCGTATAAGTTAAAAAAAACATTCTTCTCGTACTTTTGTCGGAAAAGTCAAAAAGTACCTCGTATGAAATATGACAAAAGATTCCTTTCATATCTTTTACTAAAAACTCACCGAAGGGTAAAATTGGATTTAAGGAATTGTAGGTGGATGGAAATAATATTACATATTTAGGAAACATGGATGTGGATGATAAAATACACCCCAGTAAATACTAAAGTATAAACAATCTCGGATAAAAATGAGATTGTGATATCTCCCTTACCTTAGGTCCGATTTGCTTCGTAAGTGTCCGAACCTCGTGTATAATGATTTAAATAATGTAATTGACTTATTACAGAATCATATTCATTGTTATTATATCATATATGGTTCACTTATGACTTTATATTACCCGTTCTTTTGTAAATTCATGATAAAGTAGCGTTTTGGGTAAAATCATCTCTTTTTTCATTCGTGTTTTAACTTGTAATTATTCATATGATTACTTAGATAATGATTACTTAATTACAGAATATAAAACATGATTTATATATAATATATATTCAGAATATATATATATATATAATAGATCAGTAAATGGAAAGAAATACACCGTTCATGGAGACGGTAGACCGTTCGTACGCATGAACGCTGTTTTCGTTTCCTTATTGAGTACAATGGAATTAAGTAGATGAAATACATATATATAAAAATAAATCCAGTAGCTTTATAATGTCATATATTTCATTATTTCTTATATATACTTTATAATCATTCTTAAATAGTTAACATGGAGAATGAATCTCATCGCGTCGTGGAGACGGTAGTCCGTACGTACGCACAAGCGATGATATCATTTCCATAATTATTGAATTGAATTGGAGTGGATGATACAATATCTAAGAATCATTATTATGTTATAATAACTATGTATAGTTATTCTTTACACCATAATACCCATCCATGTAAGGTGTTGGTGGAAAAGCAGATTACACCACGGCGTGGAGACGGTATTCCGTACGTACGCACGCGCGGTGATTTCCTTTTTTCGTAGGATGGATAGAAGGTTAATTAGAGATGTTTCATATTTATAATAACATATCAGTATATGAGTGATACTGATGTTATTACTTCATAATGAAAAAACCTTAGAAGAAGAAGTGGAATAAGAAATAAAGGTGAAAGAATTGGTAACGGAAATTACCTCTTCTTTGAAGCGCCTCTTTGAGACCTCCTCTTAGGGTACCAAAATTTGTCTTTGAGGAAGACCAGAAACTATAGGATGTTTCTAGGGAAGTGTAGAAGAGAATTTGGCAGAGTTTGGCCGAGCATGAAGGCTCAAAGTTGTGTGAGGAAGAGAGGGAGGAGGTTCCCTTTTATAAGGGAGGAGAGGGGTACCTTTGGAATAACAAAAACTATTATTTTATTATAAAGTCAAATTCGGTTTTAAATAGATCCAAATTGATTTATTTAGAAGTTAAAGTGGGGATGGGTCTAAATACTCTCATAAAATAGAATTTAGACAAGTTTAGGTTCCTATTTTAACGTTATCATTTAGATTTAACATTAAGTTAAATAATTTTACTTTTACCGTGTCTTCTTGTGTTCTTACACTATAAGGTTAATAAACTTACTATAACAATCCAAAAGAACCCCAAGTTGTTAATTATTAATATATATAACCTTATCTAAGTAATTTGACCGATCCTTAGATTTTTAGGAATAAAATAATAATTAATAATATAATATTTGTTTTAAAAACTATTTTATGTCAATTTTGACACTATTTAGTAATTGATTTTTGTGAAAATCATAAAAGAACGATAAGTTAGAAAAAAGTTAATTAAATAAATTCTAACATGTCATATTAACCTATAAAATTAGTTGAATTCATAAAAAGTCTCAAATTATATTTATTTGGGTATTTATAACATCAATTATGTCAATATTTCATTAATAAGATAATTTCTGCATCATCGTTGTGACATAAATACATTAAATTATTTAATGTCTAAAAATTACAAATAAAATACCATTATGTAGTAAATCTTTTTAGCTTTCTAATGAATATGTATAGTCTAATTTATCGTATGTAAAACCCTATATTAAAAATTATTTAGTTACTAAACATTGATTTTAACTATTTTAACCCTTCTTTAAATAAATTAATAATAAATGTCCTAATCTAATCCAAGTGGGACTAAATGGTCATATTTTATTCCTAAGTTTGTTTTTGGTCGAATTACACTTGTACAATAGAATTAGGACATGTGTTAGGGTAATAATATCATTTCTACCCTTAATTACCCTATTTACTTTTAACCGTGGTAAAAAAAAGTAAAAAGTTATTATTCACTAAAAAATTATTTTCATCTCATTGAACCACATTTTACTTACTGGAATCAACTGGGTCTCTCGGATTTTTGAAATTCCACTCACAAAAGCGGTAAAATTAAGTTTTATGAACAATTCAGTTTTTTTAACTACCACTTAGTGGTTTCACTATTAATCAAAAATTGAAAGTTTTCAGAAAAATACCAAAAATTAGGCCTAAGCTATATTTGATATTATTAACTCAAAAATGATGTCTATTTTACCAAATTAAAAACATATCAGTTTCATTAACTAATTTAAAAATTAATTCCCGTCATCAAAACAAATAACGTGTTTTTAAGAGATAATAACTATCAAAAGATTGAAACTTGTTTATAACTGGTTTAAATGTGAAATTACATCCAATGACCCTCATTGTATTAAATTGTAAAAATATATTCTAAATATACTTTAAAACCACTAAAATTAATAATTTATCACTATTAATTATTTCGATTGAAAAAGTTGTTTTTAATTACAATTTAGTAATTTCTACTATTCATCAAAATATGAAAGTTATCTGAAAATTACCAAAATTTCACCCTAAGCTAATTTTGATATTCCGAATCCAAAAATGATGTTCATTTTGAAAAAAAAATTTACAAAATTTCAAACAGTGGTTATTACTATTCATTACCGCTAGTTTTAATAATATTTTAATAGCATATCGTTGTTTAGTGAAACTCGGTATTGCGTACTACACACGCTATCAAGAAAGGTCGTGATTGTGTGTAATGAAAGGCAAGTCAAGGATGCGTGTTGTGAAAGCTCCTTTTGGTGTAGCGTAGAACACAAGACATTAATGAAATTAAAAAGAATATTTTTCATAAAATCTCAGGGTGTTACATTCTACCCCCATTAAATTGAATTTCGCCCTCGAAATTCATCGGGGTTAGAAATGGTTTACTATTAGAAAGTTTTTTTAATCGAAACCCACATCGTAAAAAGGAATACCAAAACCAATCTTTAAAAAAAAAGTATGAAACGTAACGATTACCCAAATAAACTAATCACTGGGTTTCCACATAGGTGAAAATATGGATATGGAAGAGAAATCTAACCATCATGTTCTGATGGAGAGTGGTAGAGAACATGGCTATGGAAAAGCTAGCAATCACAAAGCCATAAATTTGTGATGATCTATGGTACCATCTGATTCATCAGATATAAGAGAACTAAGACAACATTTTTGGTTTTCAAGATCATTTCCCTAAAGTTGATGAAATTGGAATTAGAAGAAATATTTTTGTGATTTTGGTATAGTCTCACCGTTTGTCGTTATTTGGACAATTTCCACTTCATCTCTTATGGAAATGAAGTTGAATTTGTCATTGTTATCAAATCATGTGATAGAATGATGGGTCATTCCATCTCTTTCAAACAAAAGGTTAGAAAAAGTTATAAGTCCATCTTATGGTTAATCGTATATGGTTCCAAAAATGAACTTATACTTCATATATCATTCCGCATAATAAAATAAAACTAGTTTCTACTAACCAGGGACTTCCTGTAGGCCAGTGGTAGGCGATAAAGGCATGTCGAATTTCAGTTGTGGGTTCGATTCCCACAGCCTTGTCCGAAGCGATGGGCTGTCGCCCGTCCTGCAGGTTGTCCTTTTTCTAAAGCTATATTACTATAACATCCCATCAATAATATCGAAAAACGTTTTATCCTAACTTATTTCCAATAAAATCTATTCCAATCTTTAGGCTTATCTAAAATACTTCGGTCCAAGCTCATAGTATAAAGAAAATGATTACTTGAAATTTCACAGAACAATCACGTGAATGCCATCATTTATCCCCCATATATCATAAGATATATCTTGTTTGTCAAATTACAAACATGTGAATACCTTAATCATGTATTCTCTTGAAGAATTAATACCCATTGAACCTTAGTGAAAACATGAATGCAGTTAAAAGTTAACACTTTCCACAAACCAAAATCCTCAAAATTATTTATACTCAAACCATTATATAACTTAGTCTTTATATCAATCATGAGCTCATGAATACAATCAAACATCTCATTATCATCTTATCCCTTCATTATGTATATATCATCTACATTCCAAAAATATATGAATAACATTTCATGGATACTGGTACCATTAATCATAAACTTTCAAAACTCAAGGAAAGACAACAGTGTAACAATCCTTAGATGTCTCTTTATTCCATAGTACCATGAGATTACTTATACAACATTACACATGATAAACATGTCATCATTCCACTACATTCTTAAACCATTGACCGAGATTCAACAATTCTTTCATCTCACATATCATGTGTAGTCTCTTCATCATCATCAACATAAATACTACCCATACGACCATGCTGATTCTTATCATGAGACTATCCCTTAGGGCATTGGTTTTCATAATGCCCGTAAATTCCACATTTAAAACATTTAACCATTGTTGATGTCGTAGAAATACCATTATCCTCATCCCTGGTGTTAACTGAACCTATTCCTTTGCACTTACTGGCTTTGTGCCCTTCTTTTCCACACCCAAATCATCTTCCAGTTCCTTTGAAACATTCTCCTTGATGCCTCTTCCCACATGATTTACATAGGGTAAATTGAACTTTCTTTCCTCTTTTATCATCATGAAACTCCATCTTTCTCTTATTAGCTGAGTCAGGAAACTTACCAAATTTTACTTTATTGATCATATTATGAGATTTCTGATTCGGCATAATAATGATGTTTGGACTTCCAAATCCCATTTCATTTGGTTGCTCATGAATAATATCATTCCATTGTCCATCATATCCTCCAATATCGTGAATCATCTTGTTTCCAGCCATTTTCTAAAACCCAAAAAGAATAGTCTGAGAGGCAAAAGTAATTCTAGGGAAAACAACATAGTAAAGGGGGAGTACCTTCAATATCTAACATCTTAGGTTTAATTCTAAGATCGTTAGCGCAATTCTAGGACTATAACCTATACGTATACTTAACCTTAGAGACATCCCTAGACATACCTTAGAAATATCTCTAGGAATCTCACTAAAGTTCTCGCATCCTAGTTTCCAAAGGTTGACTAAAACTTTCCTCTGATACCAACTGTAGAGACCCGTATCTGGACGTACATATACATTACATTACTTTTGCGAAATACTTAGTACATAATAAAAACACACACACACAAGGATCGTAATAGTTTAGTGTCTTTGGAAACTCAGAATATAATCTTCTAATCATGGTGAAAGATCTTCAACATCTCCCATAAAGATCTTCCTTTTTTTACCTAAAACCTTTCTTTATATCCTGGGGAAAAGAAAACATAAAAGGGTGAGCTCAAATGCTCAGTAAGGGTAAACAAAAGAAATATCAATCACATCATATTCATAAGAACATAACATTTTAGAAATCTTAACCTGCAAAAGAGAGCATAATTTCATAACATGGGATAAATCATGGAAGTGAAATGTAATCACAATAATCATATCTTAAAACATAAAACTTTGTGGCATACACACATAATCATAGAGAATCATTTCTTGTTAGTCAAGACTCATTGCCAAGACTATCTTAGTGGACACATTCCCTTTCTGAACCGAGTCACCCTCGTTTCAGTCCTGTTTCACTAAACCGGTATAACCTACCATTCTAGCCTTGTCTATCTCATGAGATATAAAATATTTACTCAATGCATTGGAGGGAGATATAGGTCCCACCCATCTCATAATGATACCATTCTTATGTGTGCCACAAAATCATAAACCATATATCGTAGCATAACCCATGTAATAAAAATGGGATTCTTAAACAACATGACATCATAAAACAATTCATATAAGATAAAGGAATTCATAAAAATATTTCCATCACAACATAATAAAATCCATGTAATAATAGGGATAGAAACATAACCCTATATTATTTTAGATAGAAAATAATTTTGATAAAACACTTGAACTCCATTCTTGAGGAAAATATTCTTTCTATTTCAAAAATACTTTTCCTTTCTTAACATGTCGTAAAATTATAAACTAAAATAAGTTGATTAAAAATAAACTTGAAAAATTGTAAAGGAAGCTTCTTGTAAATAATGTTTTAAAAATCCATTCATTCCGTATAAGTTAAAAAAACATTCTTCTCGTACTTTTGTCGGAAAAGTCAAAAAGTACCTCGTCCGAAAAACGACAAAAGATTCCTTTCATATCTTTTACTAAAAACTCACCGAAGGGTAAAATTGGATTTAAAAAATTGTAGGTGGACGAAAATAAGATTACATATTTAGGAAACATGGATGTGGATGATAAAATACACCCCAGTAAATACTAAAGTATAAACAATCTCGGATAAAAATGAGATTGTGATATTTCCCTTACCTTAGGTCCGATTTGCTTCATAAGTGTCTGAACCTCCTGTAAAATGATTTAAATAATGTCATTGAATTATTACATAATCATATTCATTGTTATTATATCATATATGGTTCACTTATGACTTTATATTACCTGTTCTTTTGTAAATTCATGTTAAAGTAGCGTTTTGGGTAAAATCATCTCATTTGTCGTTCGTGTTTTAAATTGTAATTATTCATATGATTACTTAGATAATGATTACTTAATTCCAGAATATAAAACATGATTTATATATAATATATATTCAGAATATATATATATATAATAGATCAGTAAATGGAAAGAAATACACCGTTCATGGAGATGGTAGACCGTTCGTATGCATGAACGCTGTTTTCGTTTCCTTATTGAGTTGAATGGAATTAAGTAGATGACATACATATATATAAACATAAATCCAGTATCTTTATAATGTCATATATTTCATTATTTCTTATATATACTTTATACTCATTCTTAAATGGTTAACATGGAGAATGAATCTCATCGCGTCGTGGAGACGGTAGTCCGTACGTACGCACGAGCGATGATATCATTTCCATAATTATTGAATTTAATTGGAGTGGATGATACAATATATAAGAATCATTATTATGTTATAATAACTATGTATAGTTATTCTTTACACCATAATACACATCCATGTAAGGTGTTGGTGGAAAAGCAGATTACACCACGGCGTGGAGACGGTATTCCGTACATACGCACGCGCGGTGATTTCCTTTTTCCGTAGGATGGATAGAAGGTTAATTAGAGTTGTTTCATATTTATAATAACATATCAGTATATGAGTGATACTGATGTTATTACTTCATAATGAAACAACCTTATAAGAAGAAGTGGAAGAAGAAATAAAGGTGAAAGAATTGGTAACAGAAATTACCTCTTCTTTGAAGCGCCTCTTTGAGACCTCCTCTTAGGGTACCGAAATTTGTCTTTGAGGAAGACCAGAACCTATAGGATGTTTCTAGGGAAGTGGAGAAGATAATTTGGCAGAGGTTGGCCGAGATTCAAGGCTCAATGTTGTGTGAGGAAGAGAGGGAGGAGGTGCCCTTTTATAAGGGAGGAGAGGGGTACCTTTGGAATAACTAAAACTATTATTTTATTATAAAGTCAAATTATGTTTTAAATAGCTCCAAATTGATTTATTTCTAAGCTAAAGTGGGGATGGGTCGAAATCCTCTCATCCAATAGAATTTAGACAAGTTTAGGTTCCTATTGTAACCTTATCATTTAGATTTAACATTAAGTTAAATAATTTTACTTTTACCGTGTCTTCTTGTGTTCTTACACTATAAGGTTAATAAACTTACTATAACAAGCCAAAATTACCCCAAGTTGTTAATTATTAATATATATAACCTTATATAAGTCATTTGGCCGAACCTTAGATTTTTAGGAATAAAATAACAATTAATAATATAATATTTTTTAAAAAACTATTTTATGTCAATTTTGACACTATTTAGTAATTGATTTTTGTGAAAATCATAACAGAATAATAAGTTAGAAAAAAGTTAATTAAATCAATACTAATATGTCATATTAACCTATAAAATTAGTGGAATTCATAAAAAATCTCAAATTATATTTATTTGGGTATTTATAACATCAACTATGTCAATATTTCATTAATAAGATAATTTATGCATCATCGTTGTGTCATAAATAAATTAAATTATTTAATGTCTAAAAATTACAAATAAAATACCATTATGTAGGAAATCCTTTTAGCTTTCTAATGAATATTTAATGTCGAATTTATCTTATGTATAACCCTATATTAAAAATTATTTAGTTATTAAACTTTGATTTTAACTATTTTAACCCTTCTTTAAATAAATTAATAATAAATGTCCTAATCTAATCCAAGTGGGCCTAAATGGTCATATTTTATTCCTAAGTTTGTTTTTGGTCGAATTACACTTGTCCAATAGAATTAGGATATGTGTTAGGGTAATAATTTCATTTCTACCCTTAATTACCCTATTTACTTTTAACCGTGGTAAAAAAAAGTAAAAATTTACTATTCACCAAAAAATTATTTTCATCTCATTGAACCACATTTTACTTACTGACATCAACCGTGTCTCTCGGATTTTTGAAATTCCATTCACAGAAGCGGTAAAATTAAGTTTTATGAACAATTCAGTTTTTTTAACTACCACTTAGTGGTTTCACTATTCATCCAAAATTGAAAGTTTTCAGAAAAATACCAAAAATTAGGCCTAAGCTATATTTGATATTATTAACTCAAAAATGATGTCTATTTTACCAAATTCAAAACAGATCAGTTGCATTAACTAATTTAAAAATTAATTCCCGTCGTCAAAACAAATAGCGTGTTTTTAAGAGATAATAACTATCAAAAGATTGAAATTTGTTTATAACTGGTTTAAATGTGAAATTACATCCAATGACGCTCATTGTATTAAATTGTAAAAATATATTCTAAATATACTTTAAAACCACTAAAAATAATAATTTATCACTATTAATTATTTCGATTGAAAAAGTTGTTTTTAATTACAATTTAGTAATTTCCACAATTCATCAAAATATGAAAGTTATCCGAAAATTACCAAAATTTCACCCTAATCTAATTTCGATATTCTGAATCCAAAAATGAAGTTCATTTTGAAAAATAAAATTTAAAAAAATTTCAAAAAGTGTTTATTACTATTCAGAACGGCTAGTTTTAATAATATTTTAATAGCATATCATTGTTTAGTGAAACTCGGTATTGCGTACTACACACGCTATCAAGGAAGGTCGTGATTGCGTGTAATGAAAGGCATGTCAAGGATGCGTGTTGTGCAAGCTCCTTTTGGTGTAGCGTACAACAAAAGACATTAATGAAATTAAAAATAATATTTTTCATAAAATCTCGGGGTGTTACATTGACACTGAAGATGAGGTCAGAAACAATATTGATAAATATTTGTCCTTGTTTTCTAAATATGATAAAAGAGGCACAAGATTGTATATTTAGAACTTACCTCTAAGATGAATTTATTGTAGCATTGTTGGTAATATTTTTAAAATTTTAAAAAAAAATAATGAAAAAGAAAGTGATGAAGATGTGATAATGGTTGAATTATGTTAAGAGAAACATGTTGAAAAATAAAAATCATATTACAGGGGAAAAGAAGTAATTTTCTACATATCCAAACTGGGAATATTTTCTGTATAAATATGATGAAGATGATGATAGTGAAGTTAAGATAAAACAATTCACTAATGTTTCTAAAGAAAACATGTTTATTAAAAAATTAAATGATAAATATTTCTATGGTCATAAAATATGTATTTCTAAAGAATATAATAAATTATAATTTCCATTGAAAATAGAGTGAGATATTTAATAATAATATTTTAATAATTTATAAAAAAATTAAGAAGTTGAAAAATAAATTTTCTACAAAAAATAGTCAAAAGTATTCTCATGAATATAATTATAAGTTGTTGAATATTAGTTTTCATTTTAATCAATCTCTTGAAAAAAATAATATTGAACAATTTGAAGTAATGAAAATATTTTACAAGGAATAATTAAAATTTTTTCGAAAAATGTGCTCTAAAAGTGTCAATGGAGTTAAAAGATTCAAAAATAACTATTTCTACATATTGGTTAATGTTCTGAGAAGTGTGAACCTGAGGAAGGTCAAACAAAATTTTCATAAATGGTTAAAAAAAATATGTTTATCCTAATAATAAATAAGATAATAGAATATATATATCCAAAAACAAAAATTATAAATGTTTATAAGTTTTAAAAATATGAAAGATGGAATATAATATTGATACTACTAGTGATTATATTGATTATAAGAATAAATGTATGTTTATGAAGAATATTTCTAAACATAACCGAGTTATGGTCCTAAAAAAGTGTTGATGTGGAATGTTATAATGTTATACAAAGACATGTTAACAACTCCAGGTAGTATGGAAGTTATAGAGGAAAATATAATTTCTTTAGAAATTTTTGTTCTTGTGGTGTATTTGGATATATAATTAATATGTGTTACTTCAATAAACAACAGAATAATTAATCCATGATTACCTGGAATAAAATTTTTATTGGGATTCAACCCACTAATGGAAATAAACTTCAGAATGATGTTGTAAAGACTAAAAATTAATTCAAAACATTCAAAATAATTTTTAAATGATGTGAGTAGCCTAGATATCTTGTTAAAGGATGCGTTGTTTTGTTACTAGGGAAAAAAATGTTGTCGTAAAAACTCTCAAAATCAATATGAGAAGAAAGATATATTAAGAGAAAAATCTTTTTTATATAAATTTCTCAATGAGCTAAAAAAGGAGAATGTCCCTGGATTTTGGATTTTATGATATATTCACATATTATAGGATATTTTAAGATGATGAATAATCTGAATGACTTTAAATTAGTAATAGTGAAAAAGACAACAAAGAATAACTTAAAATCAATCATATTGGATCAACTATTATTGCAAATGAAAAAATGAAATCCAATAAAGAATTTTTTTCTTTATGGGATGAAAAATAAATTATCATTTGTTTATAAACATTGTGATGATGTAAATAAAGTTTCATTCAGAAAATATGGTTTTGTTAAAAAGAGAGTATAATATTGAAATTTTTTTACCAGTGACCTCTCTATAAAGGGGAACATTTTTCATGTTGGTGATTTTGAAAATTATTGATATCTAATAATGATGGAAGAAAATAAGTTGAGGAATAAATGTTATAAAATATTCATTATAAGAATATGAGAAAGTTAACAAAGAGACATAGTGTTTATGATATTCTAGATATGACCAGAAGAATATATTAGGGTTGTTTAAATTATCAGAAAGGGAAAATTGCAATCTCAATGCATAAGAAATTATAAATATTTTTCAACTCAACCGTATGAGACGATTATTTCTAATTTTTTTATCCCAATGAGAAAAAATCCAACATTAAATGATAAATAGTTTATTAATTTCACTAGATATTTTACTTAATTACTTGAATTAGGTATTTGAAACATAATTGGGAGGATTTAAAATGTATAAAAGTTTTAGGATAATATAAGAAAAATAATTTTTATTTAATATAAATAATTTAGTAACTGATAATGGTGGTTGAAAAAATTATAATTCCTAAGAAAGCTTTAGAAACATGGTATTCCTTGTGAGTTCATTACACCTTACACACAAAAGAAAAATGTTTTTTCTGAATGAAATTATTGAGTTTTGGTAGATAGAGAAAATAAATTTTTGATTGGACATGTTCGTTATCACTAAATTTTGAGGTATGTTTTGATTAAAAATATTTATATTTGGAATTGGTGTTTCTATAGACCATGTTTTGGTATGATTCCTTATGATATTTTCAAAAATGAAATCCTATTTTTGAAACACTTTCGGGTTTTTGGGTGTCTCTACATCATAAATAAAAAAATTAAATATTATATAATTTGATCAAAGAGGTTAAGAAGTATCTTTTCATTGAAATGATCATATTAGTATAGGATATAAATTTTTCAATAAAGAAATTAGAATATTTTGGAAGATGAATATATAAAATTTCATTAAAATTTTGTAGAAGGGTCTCAAAAACATATTCATATAAATACGGTTGGAAGATGAGATAGTTGAGAAACATTAAAGGAATTCCTATAAAGGTTATTCCCTGATAATAGAAGATTTAGGATAAGAGATTTCAAGTTATGGGGAACAACATTATACATATCATCATATTATGTGGAAATAAGTGGATGTAATAAACCTGATTCATGATCCAAAACACAAATTTCAAACAAGAATAACATCAAATTTTATTAAAGCCACTTCATTGAATTCCAATGTTGATCCAAAAGATGTTGATGAAGTTGTAGATCATCAGAAGATGATTCATACTATGAATAAAGAATTTTATTATATTAATGAGAATGATACTTGTGAACTTTTACACAATACCAACAATAATAATGTTATCATTTGGTGTTATGAATGTAAGTAAATAAAGAGAGAAAAGTGGTAATAAAAAACATAATTGGTTGGAAAAGGTTACCCACAGGTACAATCTATTGATTTTGATAAGACTTTATCTCTATTATCATGTTTATAAAAAATTAAATTCATTTTTTATATTAATGCACAATAAGGTTATAAAAATTTTCAGATGGATGAAAAATCATATTTTCTCATTGCATAAGGTAAATAATAAGTAAATACTAAAAACGGTTAGTTTTTTTATGTATTAAATATAAATTTTATGTGTGTAATTTAATGAAATATTTTTAGGGGTCAAAGCATGCTCTGAGAGCATTGTATTCTAAATTGGATTCATTTTTCAAGATGTTTAACTTTAAGAAAGGAAGAGTTGATTTTATTTTCTATATAAAATAAATTAAGGATATCTCTATCAATGTAATGTTTTATTTTGATTATATTATATTTATGGGTAATGTTGACAAAACATCCGAAAAGTATGCTGAATAGAATACGAATTAGATAGAAATGTCAATTCTTGGAGAAATGAAAAACTTTATTGGATTAAAATATTCATAAAAAAGAAATATTTTAATTTCATGAAATGTTAGATAAAGTACATATTAATAAATTTATCATGGAAAATTAGAAAATAGTTTCCATGATGACATTAGTGGGAACATTTTTATAAATATTTTTAAGTAAATGAAATGAATTCTAAATAGTTTTATAAACTAATTGGAAGATTCTTAAATCCGACTCCTTAAATAAAATTTAATGTTTTTTTCTATTACATTACCTTTAAGAATCGAATGTTCTCCAAAAAAATTTCATCTATTATCAGGAAAACTAATTACTAAATATATCATAAGAATAATATATTTGTATATCAAATTCGATATCTTAGGAAGAACTAATTTCTTTTGGTCTATAGATGTTGATTCAGAAGGAAGTGTGTACGATATAAGTTCTTCAACTGATAGAGGTTTCCATCTAGTGGGATATTTTTTTGAGTTGGGATAATAAGAATAAAAATTTATTAAATCTTATAATGGATTAAGAAGAATAAGTTTCTTTTACTCAAGAGGAAATAAAACATATGAAGATGAAGACTCAGTTTAATGATTCTCTAGATGCAGTCATGTTACCTATTCTCAGAGGTTGAGATAATCAAGTGCAATAAACATCAAAAGAAATATTTTTCAACATTCTCGTTCAAAATATACAGATATCAAATATCATTTATGAAAAGATATTTTGAAGAATAATGAACCCATGTTGTAATATGTTCCGAAAAAGGAGCAAGTTTCATATATATTAACAAAACCTTTAGTGAAAGAAACCTTTTATAAATTGGGGATGAATATAGTTTTCCAACCTATTTCTCTCCATCTTTTAGGTAAGTCTATCTCTCCCAATTCTCATATTATATTAAGATTTTGTTTTCATGTGGGATAAAAAACAAGTTTTTATAGATCTATATATTAGTAGGTGCTAAAAAATTCCAGAAATCATGTATTTATAGAGTGTTTTTAAAATAGGTAATTTTTTATTTCAATGTGTGAAAGTGCGAATTATTTTAATAGTATATTGAAGTTAATATAAGAAATATTTTTTAATCAGGAATGTTGAAAATTTTCTATGATGTGAAGGAAGACATGTTGTGAAGAGGCAGAATGTTTGGTGTTCAATAAGTTATTCACTAAGTCAAAACACATGGATGGAATGGATTTATTATTTAATATTTTTTATTTCCTTAACTGAGTTCTCCTAAAAAGGATTATAATTCTTGATAAGATATATATATATATATTATTTTTAAAAATTTCTAGTGATTTATGAATCTTGGTTGACAACAAAATCCAAATGGGATATTGTTGGGACCATGTTGGCTAAAAAAGAAAATTAAAATAATTTTTATTGATGTTTTTAATTTTTATTTTAATTATGAGAAATCACATCACATTATATTTTCTTGTGATCAAATGAAGGAGTTTCAAACAAAGATTAATTGACCATTATATTGATGTTTTTCTTTTTTGAATGACTTTATATGGGTGTTCTTGTTATCAATCATATGTTTCTCCAATAGATCATTTCATAATGAACATGGAAGATGATAAAGATATAGAATTTCATAAATTATGTTTGAAAAAAATGTGATGATTCTTTTTTGATTATTTAATGATAATAAATAATTAATTATTTGTGATAAAACTATGAGTGTGTAGAATAAAAGTGATTATCGTTTTTTGTTTGTTTCCACTAATTGAAATCATTATTGATGCAGATCAACAACATGAGATGTACTGGATGTAGATGTTGTTTGAATTATGGTTCATGGAATTTACCAAAGTTATAATATTTCAAAAAGTATTGATTTTTGGATCCATTGAATGGACCAAACCATCAGACGAACTAATTCAATAGATATACCATTTCATCGAATAAATCATCCATTGCAATGTTTTAAAAACAAATAAGGTGATGTTGTGACTGGCCAATCAATGAAAATTTATCCCACAATTCATATGAAAAGTGTTTTGAACTAATAATTCGTTTGATGAAGAGTTTCATCAATGGAATTACATTGAATAACCCAAGTTGTATTAGTTATAATAGAGTTGTTTTTTGTGATTGAGAAGTGGTTTTTACACCAATCAATCGTAAGAACTGATCATACATATCACATAAATGAACTTCATGGACTTATATATTGATCGAGATTGAGAGAAAAATTCATTAGATACTAAGTTTCATCAGAATTCATTTCATCATACTAAGGAGTAGTTGAACATGGGAATAAAATTGATAAATATCGAACCATATTGAAAAACATTATTTTGGAATGAGATGTTCCAGATAATCATTTCTTGGACTGATAAAATTTAAATTTATTATCATGGTAATCATGAGAATCTAAATTTTCCAGTTAATTCAATAAGATTTGATAATATTATAGAATGTTTGAGAGGTTGTCAAATGGGGTTCAAAAGAATGTGAAATATTGAGATCTGAAATTTCCTTAACCGGGAAAATTTTTTCATGTTCCCTCTAATTCATTTTTGAGTGAACATATATAAGTGGGTGCAAGTATAATTCACATTCACACTATTCATGCTCATGAAGGTAGAGCATATAACTATGTTTTGGAAGTTTTTATTTGATAGTGAATTTAGATTATATTTTCTAGGAAGAAGAATAAGTGATCGGATAAGTGTTGGTCACGAGTCATTAGATTATATCGAAAAACTATGTTTACATATTTTAATCGAATAAATAAGAAGAAATGATATGGTTTCTCATTTACCACATAATAACTAGACTAACCCATTTCCGAATAGTCGAATTGGACTAAGTAATTAGACATAGCGAGAGGACTGGGTTTTTTAATATGTTCAGTGAATAAGTTCTTACCCTCTGTTACATAAGAAAGATAAGATTGTTTTCAAAGAATTGAAAAAGTTTATATTTTAAATTAGTATTGTTGCAATGTTCATTAAACATGGGTAAAGGTATCTTAAATTGTTTAAAAAAATTATTTTCATATTTTTTCCTTTAATAATTACAGACGATATTATGTGAATCACAATGCTATGAAAGTGTAAGAGTATTTTTTACTTATTATCTCCAACCAAAAATATTTTTTTCTAGTTGGTTGTGTGGTATTGTACTATTTATAGACCATTCCATGTGATATCTACTCTTATTTTGAATTGATTATTACAAATACATATTTTCCTATAGATGTGTTTGAAGGCATATTTTATATAAAATTTGTTTATCGTTCACGGGAGGTGACGGTTGTTAAGAAAGATAACATAAAAAGAAATAAATATCACTAATTCATCCCCTTAAAATATCAGTGGCTAATTTAGTATTACATGGTCCTTTTAAATTGGTATCAGACCCATGTTCCTTCATCAACTCTTTGATAATGTTTTAAGATAATTTTCTACAGATTATCTTATTAGTGAAAACAATACTGTTATTCAATTTTTTGATGGAAAGATCTATCATATTTGGAAAAATACAATGTTTACAAATCTTACATACCTTAGTTATGCTGTTATTATTTCCTATAAAGATGGATTCCCCCTTCTGAGTTAGAATTATCATCTTATATTTGTTGATATGAAAGATCTATAGAATGATTTAAGGGATATTTTTTTCATTCATCACTTTCAGAAAGTAAATTTCAAAGAGTAAAGGTAGATAGAGATGCCCAAGGTATTTGGGAAATGTTGATAATAACTATGAAAGAAATTTGACTATGATGTAGGAAGAGTTACAAATCTAGATAATAGAGTATGAATATCTCAAAATGGGTGAGAATGAATTGGTTCATTACTTCTTTATATGGGTGAGTAATGTTGTTAGCCTTATAAGATGACTTATTGAGAAGTTGGAAGATTCATTTTTGTTGAAAAAATATTACGAATTATTCCTCAAAAAATTGAATCCAATGTTTCATCGTTGGAATATATAGATCATAAAACTCGATTGTTTGGTGACTTATACAGTACTCTCATTTAATATTAAATGTGAAGAGAGAATGTTTTGAAAATAAAAGATACATATGAGCAATAAATTTCATTCAATGCTTCCATGAAATGATAATATAATAATATTATTGAAGGTGAATAATTTTAAGATCTAGATAATGAATTTGAGTTTAGTGATAATTTTATTATATTTTTTTCATTGTTGGATAAAAATGTGAAAAGGGGCACATGAAAGAACAAATGGATGTTACCTTTGAAATGATTTCACTATGGATTTTGTGGTTGTTTTATTGAAACATTCCCATAAATATTATATGAAAAAGGGAGTACTGAAGATGATAGAAATTATATAAGATCTTGGATAAATAATTTTGAATAATATAAATCCTATTCTAGAAGAAAATATAAAAATTTCTCAAATTTTAAATGGAGATTTTTTTTACAAAAGAAGAAGAAGATTATTATAATACAGATGGAGATAAAAAATTCACTGATGTTGATTCAAAGAATATACTTATTACAAAAGTAAATGATAAATTGTTTTTTGGTGATAATTTCATTATTTATTAAGAAGAAATTCTATTATAATTTTCTCAAATAGGAGAGTAAAAGGAATGTCTTCGAAATATTGTAACACAAAACAATGAAATTAATATGTAGAAAAAGAAAATTCCTACAAATATGTTTCCATGAATAATTTTATGAATATAAATATTTTTTGCCTCAAAATATTGACCATTTTATTAAATATCTTGTGAAAGAAAAAAATAATATTGAACCTCTTGAAGTACAGATAAAATTGAAGGAGGTTAATTATCTATGTTTCAACCAAATTTGTCTAAAATTATAGAGGGTGTTACGGGTTTCAAAAAAACAAATTTTGAAATTATTTAATTTTTTGATAAGTGTTAACCTTATAAATAGAAAAAATTATCTTCAAATGTAGAAAATAAAAATGAAGATGTTCATAAGAAGAATAAAGCTGATAAAATCATATATGTAGCGAAAACCCAAAAAGTTGAAAATTCATAAGTTTAAAAAATTTAAAATCCTTAATAAAATATTGATACATCTGGAGAAGCCGTTAAATATTATAATAAATACAAGTTAAAAAATTATATTTTTGAATGATAATAGTACTTTTGGGGATCAACATATTCCTAATGTGTAGACCAAAAAACCTTTAAAAAAAAAGTTTAACACTCTAAAAAGTATGGAAGTTATAGTGGAAAATACACTTTCGATGATTATAGATGATATTTTTGTGGATTTTTTCAAACATAAAACATGTTTTTGTTTAATAAATAATAATAAAATTATCCCTTGATTACATGGAAGCAATTTTTTAGGGGGATTCATCCCACTAGAAGAAGAAAATTTTAGAATGTTGGTGTGAAAACTGTAAACAAATTTCATCATTTAGAAACTATTTTTTAGATATGTGAACTATCTATACAAATTATAAAGGTTTTTTTATTCTATTATTTATATAACAAGATATTTATAATAATTATCAAATGTGGTATTTCATGGAAGATAATCAGAAATAAAAATAATTTAATTATAGAAACTTCTCTCAAATCTACAAAGAAATAACGGTATTGGTTTTTTGATTTGGGGTGATCCTTATATATGATATGATATTTGATGTTTTTGATGAATTTTAAAGATTTTAAAGATATAAATATAATTCTTGGAAATGATGAGTCCCTTAGAATCAATGGTTTTAGATATTCTTTTATTGGGGAAGAAAAACTAAAAAAATGCCTTTTGTTGATGGAATTAAACACAACTTGTTAAGTGTTTCACAACATTTTAGTGAATGTAATAAATTTGTTTTCAGTAAATACAATTTCTATTAAAAATATTATAATATTGAAAAGTCATTACAAGGGGCCAGTGTAAAAATGGGATCTTCTTTCAAGTTGGTGAAGTTAAAAATTCGTGTTATCTAAGAATTATGGAATAAAATCAGCTGTGGCATAAAATCATGGGACATATGTGTTATAGAAATATGATAATGTTAAAATGGTGTGAAATTTTTCATGATATTTATGATTTGACAACAAGTTTATATTGGTTTTATCAAATTTTTAGAAATAAAACATCATAAAATCAATGCATATGAAAGTTGAAATTCAATTATCTTAACCTCACAATCTGATTCATTCTGATATTTTTGTGCTAATGATCCGGGAATAAAAATTTGGATATAATTAAATCAATTCATTCATTTAGGATTTCACTTCCTCTATAAGTTTTATGTATTTGAAACATAAATCAGAATATCTAGAAATGTTTAAGAGTTTCATGAGTATATTGGAAAGGTAATGTAAATATTTTATGATGATGTTTGGAACTATTAATGGTGGTGAATAAAAAATGATTAATTTATAATTTTTCTTAAAAATATGGAATTCATCATAAATTAATTACACCATACACACTACATAAAAATGGTGTTTCATAATGAAAGAATAGAATTTTGGTGGAGATGGGGAACTCAATGTTGATGGAACATTCTACTAATCACTACATCTAGAGGAAAGAGATGAGTAAACTAATTTATATTTAGAATCGGTGTTTCAATAGACAAAGTTCATATATAACTTCTTATGAAATATAATGAAATGAAATCCCATGTTGGAAACACATAATGATTTTTGGAGTCCCAACATCATAAATAATAAATTCTTAATTGATGGAAAATTTGATCAAAGATGTGAATATTGAAATTTTAATGCATATTCTTATAACTATAGGGGGTATAGAAGTTTTAGAAAATAATTATAGATGTTAATAAATTCTTCTAATATAATAATTATAGAAAAGTTTGCAGAAGAGGTCTCAAAAACATATTCAAATAAAGTAGATGGTGAATATGTGATAGTTGAGAAACATGAAAGGAATAAGAATAGTGGTGATGCTATGAAAATAGAAGATTCAAACTTAGGTATTTCCAGCAATGGGGAAGTACTTCATAGATATCATCCAAGGAAAAGGAAACCTGTGTAATTAAAAAATATCATTGGTTATCAACAGTAAATAATTTAAATGAGGAGAATGTCAAAATTTGTTGTACACATTTCATTGTATTAAAAATTTATTCCAAAATATGTTGATGAAGATTTAATGAATCTTGAGTGGATTCTTGCTATGAATAAAGAATTGTAACAGATTGAGAAGAATGATACTTGGGAACTTTTACCCAATCCAAATATTAAAAATGTTACTTGTACAAAGTGGGTTTTCCAAGACAACATAAATAAATATGAAAAAGTGATGAGAAAAAAAATCATTAATTGTTTGAAATGTATACTCATAATTCGAAGGTATTCATTATGATTATAATTTTTCATTCGTAACATATTTAGGAAAAACCGTAAAATTTATTCATATTACTGCATAAAGAGTTTATATAATTTTTCATTTGGATATTTAATCTTCTTTTATCAATAGAGAACATGATGTAGAAGTTTATATTGAACAAATATGTGAATTTTTAACTATAATAGATGAGTTTTATTTCAAAAAGTTGATGAAATCTTTTTATGGGTGAATGAAAGCTGTGAGAGCTAGTAATTACAAATATAATGTCATATTAATGAAATTTTGAAATTCAAAGTGTTGATAGTAATCATTACACTAAGGAAAATTGGGATATCTCTATCATTATAATTTTTTATGCTGAGGAAATTACATTTATTATGAGTGATGAAAGAACATTCTAAATGTTCAGAAAATAGATGAATAAGTTTTTTGAAATGTTTATGCATAGTGGAATGGAATACTTTCTTTGTTTAAAATATCACAAAAGTAGAAATATATTTTTCTATAATAATAAAATGTAATCTAACGAACTTATTAAGAAGTTTGGAAAGGATAATTTGAAACTTGTTTCAATAAAAATTTAGGTGGGAACCAATTTGTCTAAATATGGAGAAAGAAAGGAAGTGAATTAAAAGGATTTTTTTAAGTTTACTTGATGTTTTTTATATATAACTACTTCAAGTCTAGATATTTTTTTTGATTTTACTTTATGTGAAATATTTTAAAGTGATCCAAAAAAATACAATCTCTTATCTAGAAAAAACAATTCTCAGATATATCAGAGGAACAATAGATTTCAGTATAAAAAATTATAGATTTGTAAGAATTTTTTTTTTCATAAGTAGATATTTATTGGTAAAAATTATGGATGATAGAATATCTAAATTTGTTGGGGTTCTCTTTCTAGTTGATAGTTGGGTGAGTTGAAAATCTAAAAAGAAAAATTATGTGAATATTAGCATAGCTAATGCTGAATATACTTCTAACACTCAAGCTGGAACACAACTAATGTGGATTAAGGATCGTATGGAATATTTTCAAGTCAAATTCTTCTTACCACTTATATTGGGTTGTGACAACCAGTGATCGATAAATATCAAATGAATATAGTGAAAAATTATCTTTCAGAACATATAGATACCAAATATCACATCATCAATGATCTTTTGGAAAATACTGAAAACAAGTTTGAAATTTATCATAGAATGGAAGAAGGTTCTAATATATTCATAAAACCATTAACGAAGGATTTTTTTTAAACTAGGGTTGAACATGGGTTCCCAACCTCATTCTCTCCATGGTCGAGGTATATGTGTGTATCCCTTCTCCCATGTTGTCACGGGGTAGTGCTATTAAGGGTAAATTGTGTTTCAATAATATTTCCATTGGTATGTGAAAAACTTTTTAAAGATGTCTTTATTTAGGAGAAGTTTCTAAAAGGGTCCAGTTGTAATATTAGCATATCAATGTGAGAATGGTTATTACAATTTGTTAAACTTTAATACGTTTTAATAACATGAATTTTTTTATGATATGGAATGTTTGAACTTCAATAAGTTTTTTTACAATTTGTGACATATGGACACAAGGTTTTTTATATAATTATAACAACCCTACTTTTTATTACACGCTTAAACATGATTTATTACCTAAAATAATCACTTGATATAACATAGAACATCACAATTTCTACTGTATTTGGGGCTTAGGAACATTACATAACATCTTAGAACATAATACACACAACATCATTATTGAAAACTGCCTTTACATAACCACTATATTCCCTTGTACTTAGCATTTAACGGGATAACCTGAGGACATGCATAAGAAAATTGTGAGATATAAAGAACAATAAGGAAATAAAAATGGAATAACATGAGTAATACAATACATCTTACACAATAGTCATATCAATGGAGCACAAGAGAAACATGAACATAAATTCATGACAATGCATGATAATCATATCATGGAAATGTGGCAATAACACTTAACAAGGAATTAGAATATGCTAAGGCTCATTGCACATGGAGAATAAGTAAACCCTCATTGCACATGAAGCACGATTAAAACTTTGTTTCACTTGAATTAGAATGAGACAAAACCCATTTCACATGACATATCATGATACTATACTTTACCCAAAGCATTGGAGCGCTATTAGGGCTCACATATCTAATACATTTCATTTCATGCATAAGTGTGCCACATAGATCATAAAACATGGATTCATTAAACATCTTCATTTATTCTGCAATAAATGAATATGGAATTCATACATGAAAATCTATAATCAATATGTAAATGTGCATAATGGTGAATACCCTTGATAGAGACATGGGTATGGTATTCACTACGCAATGATCTTGGATTGGAAAAATGTGGTGCTATTTCAGAAGCATAATGACATGACATTGGGATTCATAAAAATAGTTGAGAGATAAATGGGTGTCTCATTATATTTACATGAAATGGACACTAAGGGGGTCATATAGATACATGTACCAACAATTTTAATGGAATTTAGATTCATGATAGAAAATAATTTCTTGAATGTAAATGTGGAGGGAGAAATTCGTTTCTGAATTTCAGCATAGTTACAGGTGTACATGGGAGGAATTTTATGAGAGAGAAAGGGGTATCCCATCATTAAAACATAAAGAGGGATGTATGGTGGAGGTCAGAAACCATACCCCAAAATTTATATTAGTAATTAAAAGGGCATAAAAACTTAAAGAAAATTGGACAAAAATGAGAATGGCAGAAATCCCTTACTTGGAAGTGTAACCCAAAGGCTTGGGAGAGGCTTGAGAGAGGCTTCTTGGGAGATTGGGGAACCATGGGAGGATTATAGAGAGAGGTGGGCAGGGTTTGGACGAACTCTAAAGGCTTTTATTTAAGAGAATGTGGGAGCTTGGGTGGGTTTATATAAGAATGGAGAGGGAATTATTTATTATTTAGGTTTGGGACACCTCACATTAAACTAATCAATACCACTAACCAAACCATGGTTTTTCCCATGTTTTCTAAAAAATGGGAGTGGAAAACAATATTTTATATGGCCAATGGCCTAAATTCTTAAAACTATTGGGTTTCTTATGTGGAGGTGATTCACACTATCAAAGAAAACAATTTTAAAAGACAAAATGTTTCATAAGTCTTGGAGGGTCCACAAAAGCACTGTAAAATAAATAAAACAAATCTAAAATAACATTATTTTAATTCTAAAACATATATTGGCCCAAAATAATTTTTATAGTATTTTATTACTTCACTATTGGGTCATTATGATGTTGTAAAACACATTATATATTTAAAGGGTATTTAATTTTTACCCAAAAATTATACTATATGAGAAAATTATGAAAAAATCATTGTTGGTTAATTTTGACGTCCTGATTCCAAAAATAATATTAATTTTTTTCTAAATAATTTTATAAATATGTGAATTTTTACTTTTAAAATAAAAACAGGCATTCACCGAATATTCATGGGGTTTGACAAAAATAGTTATCAAACCTTAGTAAAAATTACAATTGCATTCATAAAATTTTATGATCATTTATATATATAAAAATTAATTTAAAAATAATATTTTTTTATAATATTATTCAATTAAAAATTCCTTTTATTCATCAAAACAGATTTCACAGTTGAATATTAACTAAAAATACTATTTGAAATTTAAAAAACAATTTTCAAAGTAACAATAATAAAATCAATGCACCTTATTTATACAAAAATAATGTACATTGTCATAGTGCTAGGGTATTGTTACATAATGCCTTATAACACCAGCATAAGACTGATGGGTAAGGTGTGAGATGGTGATAGTCTCTTGGGGTGGCTTGGATAACATCGCTCGGGTGGTAATCTCTACTAACTTTCACTTCTCCCGTAGTCGGTTCCTCTTAAGCTTAACGTGTTCAAGCTCTGTTTGGGATTTTTCAAGAGTGAATTACAATGACACCACCTCCTTTTTGAACTCTGACAAATTGGTTTCGTACGTGGCAAGGCTACCAGATGAGGCCATCACTTACTTTATCTGAGTAAATTGTATTTGTTAAATCCCTATATTTATAATAATCATGTGATCACTGTTCAACGACTATATTAGAAATGATAAAATTTCATAACTATATTTTAAAATCCAAAGACAAATGACCAATGAAGTTCACATTTTATATAACCATAATAATACATTTGATTTGATCAAAATTATTTTTCATAAATTAATGTTTTGGTCATTTCAATAATGATTCTGGTTATCTACACTGAGAGTCCTTGTTAAGGATTATATTTTTTGATAATAAATAAATGGATTGAGTTTCAAAAGATCCAATTATTTTTGAATCTTAGATGAAAAAAAATTGAAAGGGGAGATTATTGATACTAAGTTGGCTTTAGATATTTTTTTGAATAATATTTCTACACGTTTTATTTGTTGTTTCCTACATGAAAAATCACCTATCTTTTCATTTTCTGGTGTTTGGATAATAGAGTGTTGGAAAAAAAATAAATGGTCACATATTTATTGGGAAATTCAATAAATTTTTGTTTTTCTTTTTTGAATATTTATGTGTAGGTTTCCTTGTAATCAATGTCACCTTTTCAGAATGGATCTTCTCATACCATTCTAAAAAGATATACAAGATTAATAATTTCATAATTGATGTGTAAAACAAAATCTTGTGATGCATTTTTATCATTTAAGTTCATTAAATCACGAGTTATTCATGATACTAGTAGGTCTGTGTAGAAAAAAAAGATAACATTAAATTTCAAGTGTTTCTATGATTTTTATGTTTTCCAAACCATCATCATAATATTGAGAATTAAAACAAGATAAATTTTTTTCAAGGATGGTATTTAGAATTTATAGAAGTATGATGATTTTAATAATTGATGATAATATGATCAATTATAAGGGTTGATCCATTAGAAAAACCAATTCATCAAATGAACCATTTGATCAAATGTAACATCAATTATTGGGTAATAGAAATAAAGAAGTTATTTTTGAGACTGATAAATCTAACAAGTTGTACCCAACGATCAGTCAAACAAGTATTTGGAACCAATAAGGCTTTATATATGGATTTCTTTCATAGGTAGAACACCATACAACCCATGTCGTACCAAATGGACAAGAGTTTTCATTTGTGAATTAGAAGAGTTTCTTTCTCTAATCAATCTGTTTAAATGATGACACTAATCCACTCGATTAGTTTAAGAGACTGATCCATCAAATTAGGATAAGATAGTGATTCATCGAGTGTTTATTGTCATTAAAAAAATGTTTCATTGGACTAATGATTTGTTATAAAGATTAAGGAAATGGATGAAAAAAACCAAAATAAATAATAGTGTTTCAGAACGAGATGTCCTAGAAAATCATTTTATATAGTCACCACTTATTAAGTTTATATTCAATTAATGTTGAGAATAAAAATTTTCTATTGAATTCAGTAAAATTTAATAAGATAATTAAGAGTTTTGATGATTTTATAATTTCTTTAAATGGGGTTCAAATGATTTTGAAATTTGTAGATCTTAAGATTACTTGAGAGGAAAAATTATTTCATGCTCCAAACACTATTAGTTTGATTAAACCTATATAAAATGGTAAATGTAAAATGTACATTGACACTATTCACATGAAATAGGGAATAATGTTAGATATATGGTGCCAAACACTTCATCTGAAATAGATTTTGGAGTAAATTTTCAATAAAAATGAAAAACTGATTAGGGATGTGGTGGTTATGGTTCATTGGATCAGATTGAACAATCATACCAGTATATTCTTATCTAATAAATAATTTGGGATGATTAGGTTATTCACTTAAAACACATATATTAGATTAAACCATTTCTATATAGTATAATTATACAATGTAAAATTAAATAATCGGGAAATAAGTTTTGAATGAAGTTCAGAAAATAAGTTCTTACATGTTTCTAGGTTATCAAGAGAATATTTATTTTTTATGAATTTTGAAAGTGAATGTTGAAGAAGTCGCTGAGTGTAAATGTTCAAAACGAATTTTTGAAGGTTTCTAAAATTCCTACAATAACTTATATACATTTTTATTCTATAATATGCAAAGGAACTGATGTATAGATAATAGTGCAATAAATGTGTAAGGGTATTTTGGAATTTTTGTATCCGTGCATTAAGGAACTTTTTCTAGTGGATTTGGGTGATATTTTATTCTTTAAAACCATTCTAAGAACAATATAATCTTATTTTGTGGTGAATATGGTAAATACATGTTCTTATGGATGTGTTTGATTTTTTTTTCATAATTGTTCTTTCTATTTAACTAAAAAAAGATAGTAAGAATGTTGAAATTTAAAAAGAAGAAATATCTTTAGTTCCCACCCTCACACTTTATGTTATTACATATATCATTCATGTGCCATTATAGAGTAATATTTATTTATAATGGAATGGGAAGCAGGAACCATTGTTTTAGGGGTCATTTTTTATCAATGGGAATATCAAAATAGTGTATTACCAATTGGATCATCTTCAATTATATAAAGGTACAAATAATTTTTTCCATGCCCCTCAAATTTAATATATGTCTAATCTTGCACATGTGAGTGATTATAATAATGATGATTTAGAACATAATTCATCCTTTGGGGAGTACCTGGTATGAAATGTAGAGTGGAGAGATAATTTATTGTTGGTAAAGATAGTACCACCTATTAGAGTCTTGTATAAACTTTGACAAATACAGGAACTGAGGTGGGAATGATATTCTTTTGTTCTAGCTCAACATTCCATGGTTTTAGAGAATTACCACTAGAGTTACTTCTCAAGGATGAAAAGTCATTAGAGTTATAGATTTTTTACATCCTCATTTCTTGGTACAAGTTTTTTAGGATTTATAGTATCTTATTTTTTTGATTATGGTGTTTCTAAGGAAAGCTTGAGGCCTTGTATTCTAGAAAAATAAATGTGAAAAATATGAGGGAATAAATTGGTGTCTTTGGAGATGCTGGTGTCCCACTATATATTCAGTTCTAGTGGTGGATCACTTATTCATATGCATGTCCCACTGGGAAGTCGGTAGACTAGGAAAATGTTAGGAACCTTTTCTGGACACATAGGTAAGCTAGTGGTACCTAAATTATTTGGTCATTAAGGGATACCCCATAATTTCACTCAAAATTACCCTTTTGATAACCCCCTTATTTGTTTTGATCCTCATTCCCTTTTAACAAAATTTTCTATGTTATTATCTCTTTATTTCTCTACGTTTAGATTGATGTGTTAGCTCTCATGAGGTAAGATTCATCCACTTCAGAAGGAATCATTTCCTAATTTAAAATTTTATCAAATATATTTGAAATGTTGTCTATATATATGGATACCATCATGATCAAATGAATAATTATCGTTCCATTTATATACCTTCATCAGATCGAGAGTCCTACAGATTGTTCCATGGACCACATCTAGATCTATCATTGATAGCATTTTTTGCTAGGTATGTTGAATTGATTTTGATTTTTTTCACCATTTCCTTTATGAATCATGTTTTAAATTACTATTTTTGATGAATTGGTATTGGTTTTAGGGATACATGGTGTGTGGTTGTGGTTTGAGAGATGGAACTTTGTTTTTATCAACACATGGACTCAATGCGGTTAAGGAGGGAAGTTTCATACCATATAGATCACTTTTACAATTTTTTTCTTGATATTCATCACATTCATGCATTTGTATATCCCATGAGACCCATACTTGATAATATTTTTTTCTATGCGTGTCTTCCAAAACTCATGATTGACATGTTACATTTTACCAATAGGTGTTATTCCATTTTATGTGTGAATGTATAGTCTATGGTGAATTTCCTTTTTGAAGAAAGTAGTAGGATTTCCATCATTAATTAGTTAGCCCATAGTGGGGGATAATGGGTTTCATATGATTGTGATGATAATGGGAATATAAAAAGGGTTCTTTTTTGATAACCTTGAGGCTATACCCAAGCCAGTGACAAGATATGATGACATTATAGCCCAAACTTATATAGGTGTAGGGAAAGATGACCTTATGTACTTACCCATGATATAGATAGAAGATGAAGGATGTGTGTCCTGACCCAAGGCATGTTTCTTATATGACTAATCATATATATACGGTCTCCCTAAGTATGAACCTAGATTGTGATTTTTTATGATATTCCTACTAATATGGAGCAAAATAAAGTAGGCATGGGGTTTATTGGGGAAAAGTTAGTTAATGATTTCTCAACAAATGATTTAATGTTTTTCTTGGAAATTTAATGATTTTAATTGAATATGCCACTTAATCATGTTATCTTGTGTAGGGTTTAATTTGTGGTGTCATGCTAGGTTTATACTCACAGCATACATTAGAATATCAATTTCTATGTATACATCAAGATTAAGGATCTAGGAAATGGAAATGGGATCATGAAAAGTATCAAAGGAGATTGAGTGTGGTCAATAATGTGATTTCAGGATGGACTTTGTACAGTTCTTGTTTCTTTTTTTATCATCTTTCTATAGTGTTTATTCCTACCTCCTCAGGGGTCTTTAGTTTATTACATTGTATGACTATTTGAAACCAGACATGTCATCTCATATATCATATGTTATTTTTTTCTATTATTCCTTTTGGGTTATTATTATTTTCTTGATATAGATACAATGCATCACTATAGATACCAAGAGTATAATCTCCCTACTATAACATTGAGAAACTATCTTTTATCTAGAAATGGCATGTATATGGGGAGGTGTTCAAGAATTCATATAGCACTTCATCCTAAACTCAGTGATTCAGCACAGGATGTTACAAAAATGGAAACTTGTTCACCTATGATGCTTGAGAATATATATATCAACCATAAATAAAGGGTTTTTGGACATTTTTATAATTGTGCCTCATCCAATAGAGATATTATAGTAGTGTTGTGTCATCCATCAACAACGGCTTGTCCCATTAGGGATCATTCACTGTGTAGAATTTATATGGTTGTAGATCATCAACCTGAAGGTCTTAAGCTAGTGATCGATCATTCACCAAAATTTTTCTAGTATTGATGGATCATTTACTCAATTATACCCCAATCACCATATTTGGTGTGAGGGTATTACATCATCTACCAACAGAATGATGTCATGATATCTCATTTACTAAACCAAATGAGATAGACCACTTATTCGATTATCTCAAGTGAAATTATTGCTCGTGGAGTGGGGTCTTCCATGAATGAACATTACTTTAAAATAGAATCATATGGATAGAAGATGAATATGACCTCATGGCGTGGTGTCACTACACCCATAGTTGACCATTGTGGTCGATTCACCTAAAAAATCTTAAGTTGCAGCGGTCGACCGCCATGATTTTCTGCAACCAAGATCCACCCCAATTGCCCCTAATATGACCCACGAGTCCGACCTAGGTCTAGATCAGCACACCATCCTAACCTGGCCCACCGACCCGACACAGATAACCTGGTCTAGACAATCTACCTGACCAATTCCACATTTCCTGACCCATCTCGATTGTTGTTTCATCCCATGTGGCATTGTCGCTGCATCCACCACCATTGGCTTGGTTGGCCCCCTACATCTACTTCGGCATCTCATGCTACTGACTACCATAAACTGCCTCCATTATCTAACTATTCTATCCCTACTGTGACCACACACGGCTCTTTGGCCCCCACACGAGTCTCCTTCGAGCACCCATTTAGATGTTATTCCACTTTTTATGGAAAACCAAGTGTGCATTCTATTTTATCTTTTATATTTTTCACAAATTTGTTCCAAGAACACTGAGCCTCAAAATTTCCCAACATCTCAACATATGGTCTAGAAAATAATCCATATAATATTTAAAATTAATACTAAAAAAAAAAGAAATTCATTACATTCTCCCCAGACTGGGGCATTATGTCCCTAAAATCCAAAACAATGGATACTAAAATAGATATGGGTAATGATCCTATATCTAAGCCTCTTTCTCCCATGTCATCTCATAGAGATTCTCATTCTACCACTAGACATGTACAAAAGGAATCTATTTCCACAATGGATCCTCTCAGTTCGTTCCTCGATCTCCACGGGGTACTCCATAAAAGATATCCCATCCTTAATTTCCTACTCACCCTAATTGATGACATGTGATGGTTCATGAACGTACCTTCATAGCTATGACATGTGAAAGATGTCATGTACCCAATCTAACTACAGATGTAGATCCAAGTGGTACTCCACCTCTCTAAATCTACATATTATTTGGAAAGGTCTGATTAAACATAGAGATATCTTGAAACCACGACCAAATCTATGTAATCCCCATAGTGTTGATACTTGAACGAACACATGGTATCATTCCTCACACTCCAATGGCCTATTTCACTTATCAACATAATAATTGGGATGGATCAGTGTAGTCATTGTCTAATCCTGGATGATCTACCCCTTCTCTGTAGTAGATTTCACCAACTCTAGGACCACGATTGGTGACTCTCATGGGTCCCACCAGCATAGTTATAACCTGTAGAGTCACCCATAAAAATCATAAAATGGATCCATACCAATGTTGGAATGGTATCTATTGTTTTAAGAAAACTATACTATTGGTAGGTGATCCACCAAAAAAATGGCCAAAGTCTAACATGCATGCTCACACCATGTCTTCCAAAACCTGAATAGTTCACTCATTCTAGCCATTTTTCTGTGGGTGAAACATTGTAATCAGTTTTAATTGGGTCCAAAACACCTCTTATAATCCCTTCCAAAAATTTTATGTAAATTGATCATCATGAGCTAAGAATATCATCTATTTAACTCGATGATGAAACATTTTATCTTGCACATAGAGGCATCCCATGATTTCTTTGGTAATATACTCAGAGATAGCTATGGAGCATGATGACTTGATGATTTGTTCGATGATTGCACAGAATTCATCATCTTTCCAAGACATAGGTAGTAAAATCATAATGAAGTACATCGATATCCCATCCCACATACATTAAAAAACCTCAATGTTTTCTATGAAACCTACTAAACCACGGTGCTCAACCTTAACTTGCAGGCATGTAAGGCATCAAGAAACAAACTCCACAACTCCTTTCTTTATCCTTGGTCACCAAAACAGACATCATTGGTCCTGGTACATCTTTTCCACTCCATTATGTAGTGAAAAATCATATGTATGAAACACCCACAGATCCTAATCCTACAGTTCCACTAGAATTACCATGTGGCCTCTAAATAGAATGATGTTCTCCCCGCATTTAGGATATCCATATGGAGAATGCGTTGTGGATATCTGATCATGTGAGGTCTCGCAGTCAGTATCCCCAAGCATTACCTCACTTAAAATAGTAAATAGTGGAATGTTGAAAACCATATACTAGAGGTAAGCATGTCTATTTACATTCAGAAAGGAAAACTACACTGAGAGAAACTATTCGGATACCTCATTCAGCAACTCTGAACTAGTTCACATACTAAGAGCATCTTCAACCATGTTACTCTTCCCATGAATACAAACAATATCAATGTGATAGTCATGGAGGAACTATAACCATCATTTATGGCTCATGTTATGATATTTCATAGAGAATATATACTTGGGACTCTTGTGATCAAAGATTATGATAAAATTCTCACCCATCAGGTAGTATCACCACATATTCAATGTGCTGGATATTCATATTAACTAAAGATCATGGGTCACGAAGATCTACTTATGTGATCTCTAATGGAATGAACCATATGTAATCACCACTTTCTTCTACATTAGGACACAACCATGTCATGTTACTAATGCATCAAAGAACACTATATACTAGGAACAGTCCTCTAGAAATCTCAATATGGGAGTTTTTTTCTATCAATACTTCAACTGGTTAAAAGACTATTGGTGATCCTCTATCCACACGAATTGTTTCTCCTTCCATATCAAAGATATCACATATGTGGCCAATTTGGTGAATTCAGGTACAATCCTTTAACAATATCCTACTAATGTAAGGAAACTCTTCACTTCAGCAACACTCTTGGGTGCCTCCCAAGGAATCACTACATAAACCTTTTCTAGATCCCCTGCAATTCCACCCTCTAAAAACATGTGTCTCAGAAAAAAACCTCTCGAATATGGAACCGACTCTTTGAGAGCTTCTTAAAAAGTTGTCTCTCTCAACGTGTGTCTAGGACCATGCTTAATTATCTCACAGGCTCCTCAGGGGATGCTGAGTACTCTAGGATTCCATCAATGAACACCACCATGAACCAATCTACGTAAGGATGAAATATATTGTTCACGTGTCCCATAAATTTTTTTGGGGAAATCCCCATGCCAAACGGAATCACCAAGTACTCACAGTGTCTATAATGACATCATAAGGCTCTAACTCGTATATCCACATCCCGTTGCCATATCTTGCAGTAGCCATATCTGAGGTAAATCTTTTAGAACCATTTAACCCATTTCAACTGATCAAATAGATCATTGATTCTCAATAGTGGACACTTGTTATTCTCAATCACTTACTTTAAGCACCATTAATCCACACAAATCCTCATTCTCCCATATAATTTATTATAAAACAAAACTGGGTCTACCTAGGGTGAAACAATGGGTTTCACAACACCATTTCAATGCATGTATTTCAAAAATAACCTCATATCTTGAAGCTCTATGAGATCCATATGATATACAGGTGTATATATCAGCATCTTCCTTAAGTATATATCAATGCATAATTCTATCTTTATTTGGGGAGGTAAACCTAGAACATCTTCAAGATAGACTTCCACATACTCCTCAACCACTTCATGAAACCGAGGACTCATATCATCCACTACATCGAGGGTCAGGCTAGCCAATTGATGAGTAATTGGTCACACCCTCCTATGTGTGATATCTTGATGCACTATCTGAATTTACTTTTTACCAAAAAGGAAAATTTGGTTCCATCACTATAGACACATAACACTCTTCACATAAAATGGTCAATCTGAGTATGAACTATGGATAAACAGTCCATACCAAGAATTATTTTGTAAGGAATTGACGACACTACCAAGAGATACCAAACAAAACTATTTCCTCTAAGATTCATGTCACATTGTCGTCAATATTTTTTTGATAATTGAGTCGCCTCCATTAGCAGTATCCAAGCATGAGGGATGACTCAACGGTTCAACCGTAATCTTCGAGTCTCGAAGAATATTTGTGTAACGAAAAGAATGACCAGCACATGTTCCTATCAATACTAAAGCTACGGTGGAAAAGATGTAGACCATACCTCATATCATCCCAAGAGTCCATGGGTCATAGGAATCTATAGCCTACAGTTATTGTCATCACTATATACTAGCTCCCTATGCTTGACGCGGACCACCTACAGGTGGTGGTGGTAACATGTCAAAACAATGACCACCTTCTGCTTCTCTCCAAGCTCTTTTCCCACATCTACCACCACAGCGAACACCCTGATAATATCTCTATCTCTTCCTAGGTGGTACCCCAAACATCTCCTACTCATCTGTATGTTGGGTCAGAAATTCTTGACTATATGTTCGGAACTGTCGCATGAGATGCAATGTCTCTCCCTTGACAGATTCAATCCACCCTAGTAGCCCCTACACCACTGAATGTGTGTCTTATGATCCCCTCCTAAAGTTGCTACCCCACGTGGATCTCGATAACAATATTTGGCTAAATGTTTCCATGGTCTCTGATATCGATTTCTTATGGACAGCTCCCACTACTAGGATATTATCTTCTAGAATTCATTCCACTAATAGGGCTCACTCGAGTACCCCTGAATAGGTATAAATTCTATGGGACATCTCTTATTCCCTAATGTCATAGTGTAATCCCTTCTTGATGGTCTGATAATTTAAGAACATGTATTTTATAATAGCCAAGGACTGGCAGAAAAGATCAGTAATCTTCATTTAATACTCTCCCATGATCATACTACCCTACTATAGATGCAAAATCTCATATATGTGTACTGATCACAATATTCCTAGATAGAAATATTTTTTAAGATATGATGGTTGATTTTCTAAGAGAGTGTTGTCTCATCAAGTGATTGAGTTCCAAATCTCCACCCCTGACCAGTATAACCCTAAATAAGGCTCACACCAAGAACTATCATAAATTTGGCATGCGTCATCACAAGGCAGAAAACAAAAATGACTACCTCTTGCCAATCCTCATCCATCTGGGGGTCTTCCACACACCGAATCATGAAAGTTAAAAATTGTTGAAACATAGGAAACAAACTCATCTTTCATGCATCCTTATCTAGTAGTGTTGGTACTAGATGCTACTCAATGGGTGGTGTTTTTTCTAGTAAACCACCCTAATGTTCTATCTTTGATACATTACCATGTACCCATGCCTTATCATCGGGAAGATAATCCTCATAATCACATGGTGGAATCCATCATGGCTGTCTATGTGGAGGCATCGTAAAATATAATAAGATCTAACCTGGCCAATAGATTATTAATAGGGAGCTAACTCAATAGGTAGATAGAAAACACAACCATTCCAATATGATGTATGTTCCATTGTTTTTTCCTACAACTGATGTTCTCATGTACCATGTCCGAAAGTGGGTGATCAGAGTCTTTGTGTATGTATACATTGGTAACCACACAAACACTGCAATCCTTCTTTAGAATGTTTAACTCAAAACCGTTAAAATTGATTCCTCAAACCTACCTCACAACCATATGCTCATAAAGTATAATCGACCCCTTTTGATATAGCACTATCACGACCCGTCAAAGAGGGTGTTTTACTACAAAAACCATGTGCCTACCTCCAATAGTCCAATCGATGGTCACTAGAAATGAGTAGGAATTTACGAAAAAAGAGAGTTATTTTCCAAATGTTCCTATACACATGGACACATCTCAATTCACAAAGTGCTAAAACTGAAAACAAAAAAGAAAAAATTCATGTATTCAACTAGGATCCCACAACCTGAGCACGACATGAAGTAGAGGAATGTTAAATTGGTCCAAATACAGACCCACCACAAAGAGTCTATAAATAACTCCAAATGAAACTATAAAGATTCCAACCTTCTTCAAGGGTGAGTACGACATCAAAGGTACACTCCCAAAAATACACCTCGTTATGAAAAAATTATCAATTCTCCATGTGCTCCCAGTCCCCCTAGGACACCATCAAAAAGGCTGATGTCTGCACAAGACACGACAAGTACAAGAAAAGCTCATGCTTGGGCATGTATAACAATACTTAGTATGAGTCCCAAAAAACACTAAATATGAAGCACTATGTAGTCATCTCAATATAGGATGTAAAAATCTACGTACAGATGATTCCAAGAGAGATAGACAATATCCCATATATACTTAAGAGAGACACCACGCCCTCAGGTGGTCATAACCAACTATTATCCACACGATTTTGTTCGATGTAACGCTCATTCTTGGAAATTACACTCTATGACCCTTGATATCATTGGAGACACTCTAAGAAGAGGTCTAGCTCATTTGGGCCCTGCCGAAAGAGAATGTAAAGGTCATATAAGACTATGATACACAGAGAGGGGGTCATGCCCTGAAAAACCAAGGGACACCATGATTCCAATTTGGATCGACCAGGATATAAAGATATGGGGTTCATGCCGAAAACTATTGGGGGACACAACAAACCCATCTCGATCAATCGACTACACAGGGGATCATGTTTCTATGATTCGGAAAACCCTAATAATGTGTCCTGATGGATGGAGGATCAATAGCCAACTCCAAGAGGTTATACAAATTCCATGGAATTTACTAGGTGTAATAGAGTATTTCACTCTAGTCTCATTGAGGGATACCATACCCTATATGATACTAGAACTATATAGGGGATTACAGTCCAGAGATGTGTATGGATTTTGGCATAGTTCCCTCTGAATAAAGGACAATGGGAACACACTCAACTGATACTGGTCCAAACTAAAACCCAACCCTTAGTCTTAAAAAGAACATCCCAATGTTAGGGTCCACACTCCGTTGACAGATCAACAATTAACATTCCTTTTAGAAGTTATGAACATTTGAGACTGCATGGTCTCTGCACCTATAGACTAATCGTCATCTTCGGTCCACCTATCATGTCGATCTACCCTAGTGGGTGACCATTTTGATCAACTGTCGTGGTCGACTATCATAGTCGGCAACCACTGTTCTCTACCCTAGTTACCCCATATCTGACTTGAGTCAATCCCGGGTCTGTCCAGGCCCACCAACCTAGCCTGACCCATCCCACCAGGCCCAAACCATCTTCTTATCCTGACCCACCTAGCTCTACACACCTCGCTTTCCACTACATCCCACGTGGCTTCCCTCCATGGACTACCTCCGCCATTTTCCCCATTGTCCCCATAGTGACCACATGCTGCTCCGTCACCCCTACACAGGCCACCACCATGTGCCACCATCACCTGATGATGCCATTGTCACTCACAGGTTCCCCAATATGTAAATAATCCTTGCACCTCTGATGCTTGAAAATGAAAATGGTCATAAATCCATGCTCCTTGGGTCCTTATCCAAACTAAACCATAATCTTTTTTTATTTTCCTCAAATTTTGGGGTTCGTTCGGTGAAAAAGCCGGAAAAGAAGAAGAAAATAATAAATAAAAACTATGAGGAACGAACCTCAGTTGTTGTTCATGTCAGCCTCAATTCATTTCCCATACAAAGATAAACAAAGAGGAATAAATCAATGAACCAAAAACCATTCCATCAATTTGAAATCTACCTATGATGCTACTATAAATTCTTGTTCAATTAATTATTTTGTGTTTGTTAGATATTAAGAACTGGATGGAAAGAACAAGACAAAACATCACAACTCAATTTCTTTTTATTGCTGATGAATAACGGTCGATGTTTCACATTCGTTGGTGAGCACCATCTAATTTGAGGATATTTTGATCGATCGATCCATAATCTGCAAGTCCTTTTTTTTGTTGGAGATAATTCTACAGATATCTCTTCTAATGACTCTCTAGATGATTCCAGGATTATGCGGATAACCATGAAATTCTGAAAAAAGATATTATTCCATGTTTTACCTGTCTCTATGCAAACAAATGAAATATAATAATTTTCATAAATTATTTTATCCATTTTATGCCTATGAAAATGTATTCGTAGATGACCACTTTCGACCAATGTCAATTTGGACTTATGCTAAAACCATTATTCTAAACTCAACGGTGCCCTATTAATATTAATATGGGTAACTGTTTAGATTTTATTTTACTAATTCAGGAAATCCGCACATACATGATATTTAATATTTAACATTTATCAATAATTTTCCCAAGAAAACCGGGCCTCAGAATTGAATTACATCTCAGTGACTGGTCTCTAAAATAATACATATAATATTTAAAAGTAGGATATGGGAAATTTGAGATGTCACACATTTACTGCCCCACTATAAATTCAATATTTAAAAATGGATTCCGTATTTTAAATTAGGAGGGTACAATTTTGTTAAATTGGTAAAAATTATTTTCTTTCATAATTAATAGTAATTGTGGTAATTATTTTCACCTCTATAAAGGTAAATTCGTTAATTATGGTTAAAAAAATTGATATAGTTTTAAAAAAACCTCCAAAAATTTATTATTTCTATTAGTTGATATTATTTTCAAAACCCCATTGTGTATTAAAAAATATGGCTTTTTCTTTCCATTTTTCATTGTTAATGACCTTAATATTAATTTAAATAAACCAAAATTAAAAAAATAATCTTTTTATATAAATTTATCTAATATGTTCACATAGGGATAAAAAGATAGTATAAATGAATATAAATGTTTATTTTTTTTATAATTAATTTTTTATTAGGGTAATTTATTTTTAGTTTTAAGTTAATGTATAATTATGTTAAATGTTTATATTACACTAACATATTTCTTGTGTAGCTAGTAGAAAAATAAAAGTAACTGATTTATGAAAACATCACAGGAAATATTTTTAAGATTCCTTATGGTTTCAACATAATTTTAGGGTTAAGAATAATGTAACATTTCTGGAGATATAGTTTATATTAAAATTCCAAATGTGTATTTATGTCACAAACATTAAATTATTTGAATGTTTCTTAAATTTATTTTAATGGTTTTATATGTTAAATATTATAATATAGAATTTATAAAAATAAAAAAAATATTTTAAGAGGATATAATGGATACGAAATGATCTAATAAATCTTAAAATATCCATTTTTATCCAATTTTTACCTTATAAGTAAATTTTTATCCCTTTATTGTTGAAAAAATGCAAGGATGGTTATGGTTAGAATTTTTAAATGAAGTGGCTAAAAAATACATAAGGGAAAAAATTCCACATAAACCTATCCATGTTATATTTTATTATATTACATAAACCCTTTCCTATCATATATTTTATAATTTTACACTTGGTTACAAATTAAAATGAAAATGAATTTATTATATTCAAATATTTTAAGCTATTCCAATGTTGTCATTTCATTCATAATAAAATAAAACCACCTATCCTCAATTATTCATCCAACCATTATCTAATTTCCCTAACCAAACCCTAAAAAACCATTATAACCATTATTATCTAATATTAAAAAGATCTAGTCTCATTAAAATACTATCCCAAGGGTCCTTAAGAAGAAATCTAAAGGGGGTATTTCAAAAAGTAGGTAATTATTTAAACCATTCTCTTTCATTTCCCTCCTTCTTTTACCTCCATAACTTTTATAAAAACAATTCGAAAATATTATTATCCATATATACCATATATTGATATGTTATTATATAAATTTAAAAACCTTATTCATCTCTATATTCATCATATATAGAATGCAATCATCATTCATACATATGTGTGGATGACCAAAACCATGAAGCAATATATTTTGTATTCCATCACGACAAACCAGGAATGGATTTTATGATGGATTTAATAAATATATATTATATATATATGATAATCATAATTTTTATAAAACAATATATCACTTAAATTCTTAAATTTCCACCAATTAAAAAATTAAAGTCTCAGTCATGCATATATGTGGAATTCCACCTCTTCAAAGCGATGATTTTTTTTTCAAATAAAACATTAAATGGTGGTTATAAAAAATATATTTTACCTATAAATATTGATAATTATTTCATGATTATTATACATGAAAAAATTTAACAATGGAATTTTTACCTTTGAACATCCAGAAGAAATCATTTTTCAATTTTCAACTAAACTATATAAAAACACCAAAAACATAATTAACAGATTAAGTAATTAAAAATTCCTTTAATAGATCAAAAAAAAATTTATAATAAGGGAATAATCCAAGAAACGGTTTAATAAAATTTAAATAAATAATATAAAATTATTATAGTTTAATGTAAAGGATGTACATTGAATGTTTGGACTCAAAGTAAGGGTTTATTAACTCAATTTCAATTCATTGGTTTATACATATAATTAAATCACAATTTTATTTCATGATTCTCAATAAAATGACCTTCAAATTAATTATTTTTTATTTCCACTAGGTTTTTAATGTTTTAAATTTTATACATATAATCACTTTATTGATTTATTCTAACTGTAATGATACGATCTTTGTTTAGATTATTCATCTTAATACTATTTCTGAGAAACATGTCTTGTAATATTTACATACATCAGTTTTATAGGTGTATATAGTACCTATTGGATATTGTATAATAAATTACTCTTTGATCATGATATTTAATTTTACATTGATTCTATTTCATTCATGATATATTGATTCAAATTTCATAAAATTTGAAAGGGTTTCTGGTCTCAATTTCAATTATTTGAGACATCTTCCATCGTATGCACCATTTTTTAATTTGTATATTGAAAAGAAATACTTTTAATGTTTTTTAGAATATTAATTATTGAAAATCTAGGTTTTACAAAATTTTGTTATAGACCTTATTTTACTGGTTGTTTATTCAATTATTACCAAAGATGAAAGGTTTTATTAGCTCAAACTTATTTCATCGAGACACATTGTGTTTGATTCACCAATATTCATTTATACTGGGTATATAATGGATCTTGAAGTATAATATAATAACTCAATTTATACATATGTTATTTTTTTCAATTTTATTTTCATTAATTCAATGGATTTTTTGGTTTTAAAAGACTATAAGTGTTATTTCATAAATATTAATGTTAAAATGATTTTAAAAGACACTTAACCAAACCCTTCCTCTATGTTCTTTATCTAATTTCAATAATGTTATTATTAAACAAAAAAATTATTATTAATATTATTTTCTCTTATCTGTGTCCTCATTTTAAAAGGTTTAAAATGGTAATTTCTTAATTTTTTCCTTATGGGTAACATTTGAATCTCTTTACAAAAGTTTGGAAAAAATTCATTTTTAATGTTTACGTCATTGATAAGTTTCCCCACCTTCATGATCATTCAATGGTTTGAAGAATAATATATAATTTTATTTGGTAATATTCAAATAAAAATATTTTATTAGCATTATAATAATTTTTAGTTAAAATTTTATTTAAGTAATATGATTTTTTACATGTTTTGAACAAAATTTTTGAATAAAATGTTAAATCCATTTTAATAGATGTAAAAATTATTTGATTATTACCATACCTAATGAGGGATGTGATTTTATTTTAAAATTTATATCCTTTATATGAATGGTTTATGATGATTTTCTAAATAGATATTAAGGGAACACAATTATTATTCACTGTTGAATCAATATATAATTGTTTTGATGAAATGAAAGAACCCATATGTTTTGTTTCATTATATAGTAAATGGAAATTACTAATGAAAGTGGTATTAGGGTGAGAAATCAATATATCATTGTATATTTTATTATAGGTGACAGGTGGGTCTGTTATGGCTAACCAATGAATTGGGTAATTTTATGGATTTTACTAGATGGATGTTACACCTAAGAGAAGACAGAGTTTTGTTACTCCAAATAGAAAATTTATTTAAATTATTGTACATTGATCCTAATCGATGATACTATATAACAATTATAGGGTACTCTTAATAGATATTGGAATAATATAATAATGTGATTTTATGTTGAATTTTTTATGTTCGAATATACCTAAATATTTTTCAAGTGCTTATTATAAGTTCAAATGTATAATTTTCTCAAGAATTTTTCTCATGTATTATGATTAATGAATGCTATAACACTTTTATTATGTTAAATATTTATTCCATGTATGATTATTTGTGATAAAATGTATGAAATTTGTGAATTCTTTTATTTTAGGCTTACATAATTTTATTATATAATAGTACGCATATGTTCACAGATGTAATTCAATTTATTATTATTATATATTCCTCTAATGATCTTTTTATCTCACCTTTCTTATGTTTTATATTTCACAAGGTTGTGATTATTCATCTCAAATGAAATATAAAGAAAAAGGTTTCATTTCTAATTAATTTTATTGTAGATGATGATGACTTCTTATGCAAAATAAATGATTGGTATAGAAGAAAAAACCATCACCTGAGGAAATGGGTATTTTTATGTGATATTTTTGTTGTCTCTCTAAAAACCTAACCCAAAATATTTCCTTAGGTATATATGTGTTAAAATATTTATAATTGGTGTTATATGTTTTTTAAAGCTAAAATTTTGTCATGTTTATCATTATAAAAAATCAAAATATTAATATTATGTTTTTTACTCAATCTATGTTTGAGGATTTGGTGTTATCTAATTTTGTATCAAATAAGTGTTTAAATAACATTACAGATTATGCTAGTTTTTATTACATTAACATAAAAGTTATAGATACTAATATGGGATTATAATTTTAAGGTTTATCATAAGTACAAATACATAGATACTTATTTTGAGGTTTTGAGTATTTTCATTTTAAAGTGATTAATGATTTTTTGGTAGATTTTTTATTATGATTATTTATATGTAACCCTTATGGGTATCATGAGATTTCACATGATGTGTAATCTATAAATAGTGTTATTTTATTGTTGGGATATGATCTGAATATTATAACATAATATTTTAGGATAATAATTTATTTTTAGGTTATTTTAGGTACAAGGTTAATTATTTGTGAAATTTATTATTTTGAACTTTGGGAATTATTAATAAATTCATTTGATTAACGTATTATTTATGGATATTAAGGTTTATTAATTTTGGTTATTATCTTAAATTGTGTTAACAATTTTGGTTTTAGTTAAGATAATAAGAAAATAATTTCAACATTTTATATAACTCATGGTCAATTAGATAATTAAAATAGTTATTATGGAATTGAACATTAATACTTGGAATTTGGAGTGAAATATTATATATAGGTGGAAACTTCTTGAAATATGGAACCAATGTATGATCTATTTTCTATGGATTCGAAGAAAATAAATTAAGTATATTTATGTATTATCTTACTATATGTGGTAAATGAATTCATCATCTCTATGAAAATCATCCAAAAATAAGAATTTTACCTTGTTACCTTTAAATTTGATGAATTGGTGGTCTTCTCACACCACATTGGTTTATTATTTCATGTTCACTGACTTTTTTTTTGATTATTAAATTTCTTATGATCAATGTTTTTTATAATTTCCATCATTTCTGAAATATAATTGTTTTCCTCCATATCATTATTTTTACTTCCCACCAATGTTATCCAATTGGAAAACCTTTTTATTCATTACCCTAGTTGACCTCGATATTTTTCGTTCCCTCTATTAAAAAGAAGATTTATTAACCTATTTAACAATATTGGTTTATAAAAAATATATTTTCATGTGTTATAACCTTGAACACAAATATCCAGATAAAGTTTTTACAACACAATATATTATATAGGATAATTTTACACACCTATATTTCAAAATAACACTATATCATATAGTGTTTAAAACACGTAACATTGAGCAAAAGAGGACTACACAATATTATATTTTAAATATTACCTATATATCCTATATGATTAATTTGATGATATAAAAAGGAGAAATATAATTATTAAATACATCTAAAATGTTCAAACTAAATAAAAATTTAATGATTAATTCTTATAAATTAAGCTCTCAATTTTCTATAATGGCATTTGATGCTTCAAAAATAAAGTTTTTCAAAAACTATTTTCATTGAATTTTGTGAAAAAAATATTGCAATTATTTTTACCACTTTGTGATATTACATTTTTTTATAATTATTTTTTTAATTTACAAATCAAAATTAATATAGAGTAATATTTTTTTATTTTTCTTAAAAATTTATTTCATAGTGAACAAAGAAAAATTATATATTTTTATGAATATCATTTACTTTCATTAAAATTTCCCTTTATGATTTAAAAGAATTATTAAATTAAAATAACTCTATTTCATTATAGATAATATTATTAATTAATAATCATATTTATTCTTGATTTCGTTATAGGTATCTTTTTTGAATTAAAATATGTCTTTCAAAAAAAATATTTTCATAGAGTCTTACACATTTTTATTAAAATTGAATTCACCCACGTCTAGAAATAGAATCATTGAAACATTATTAAATATTTAAAATTATTAGGTTCAAAATTCTTTAAATATTTCATATTTATTTTTGGTCAAAATGAGTAGTTTCTTTTGTAATATTTTTCACTAAGATAAGGGTAAATTGGTTAATTAAGGTTAAAAATAATGCGATAAATTTTAAAAAACTATCTAAGAAAAGAATTATTTCATTTTAATGAGTTTATTCTGACATCAACATTTATATATTTTACAATAAGGACATTTTGTTTCTTTTTTCTTTGATAATTACCCTTGAATGTTTTATATAATGGAAATTTCCAAAATTCAACTCTCTTGATTTTAATTTCTCTTATTTGATTACATAGACACATTAAGATGTTATTAACGATTAAATAAATTATAATTTTAATATAAATATCTTATTTTTATAATGATGTTTTAGATATTTATTTATTATAATATTAAATCAAATACTTACAAAATGATGTCATGGTTCTTGTGAAAGTAGTAGAAAAATCACCATAGGTGATTTCAAAATAAAAAAAGTAATATTTTGTGGATGAATAATAGTTTCACAAGAATTATTTGATTAAAAATAATTTTTAATTTAATTGAAGAGAGAGAATATTCAAATTACATAAATTTATGAATGTATTTAAATTCAAAATATGTTAAAAAATAAAAATGACTTTAATTGTGTTTTCTGTTTATTAATATATTATTGAATGATTTAAAAATCATATAAACAATTAATAGTTAAAGGAGGTGATGTGGTTTAAATTTTCATTCATTTTTATTTTCTAATCCAATTACTATTTTATATAAATATTTTTCACAATTTTGTGTTGAAAAAGTTGTTTGTATTGTTGAGGTTGATTTTTATTAATGAATATTTTAACCCCACAATATGGTTAAAATAACACATAAATCTATAAAAATACGATTTATTAAAATTATTTAGGTCATTCCAAATATTATATTCTAATGTTATGAAATTTGGTACTACTATCACTTTAAATTTAATTTAATATATTTCAATATTTTATTTTATTCCTCATGAGTCTTTTCTTCCACTATAAAATGACACCACCTGTCCTCTATTCCTCATTCCATGTTAATCCAATACACTCAAAAAAACATTAAAACTCTTCTAAAAATCCTTATCAAAGCAACATAGGTTATTTTCAATTTAAAATTACATCCCTAGTGTCCTTAAGAAGAAATCCAAATTAGGTATCTCAAATAAGAGACAATAATTGTAACTAGTCTCGTTAATTTTTGTTCTTCTTTTATATATTTAATTTTTATTATAATAATTACATTATAAAAAAATTTAAATTCACTAGATTATAAGATTTTATTATATCAATTTCAAAAACTTATTCATCTCATTTACATCAAATGGTGAATAAAATCATTGTTTGTGTGTGTATGTGGAGACCACGAACACAAAAAAGTATGTTTCATTTCTCATACCCAACTCCGATGACTAGTTATTATGATGTACATAAAAAATATATATGACATTCATGACATAATTTTAATTTTTTAAATAAAATATATTACTAAATTTATTCCCATTCAATTGGTTAAAATTTATAATTTTTCTTATACGTATATGTGGAATTCAACCTCCAGGATACAATACTATTCATTTTTCACATCCCCCATTCATGGGAAATTATTAAATTTTATTTTATGTATAAAAATTATAAGAATTTCATTACTATTATTCTTTTTATAATGGAAAAAATATCCCTTTGGACCATAGTCAACCTATGAAATTAGTTTTCCAATTATGAACATAATTTATTCTGAACAACTAACGTGGAATTAACTAAATAAGTAATTAATTATTCCATTATAATAAATGAAATAAATAATTTTATGAGAAGGGATTAAATATGTAAAAAACTAAACTGGTAAACAATTATTCTAACAATTTTTTGAAATTAATATATGGGCATATCATGTCCGGACTCAATGTAACGAGTTTCTTAACTCAATTTACACTTATGAGGTTGTATTTCAACTTTATTGATTATTTTATGTAGTGATTTTGTGTGAAAGGATTACTAATTTTATTTTTTGCGAATTGGGTTTTGATTTTTTAATTTTTATAAACAATAACTTCATTGATTAATTATAAAATCAATGATAAAGTCTTCTTATCAATTATTCACCTAAATATTGGTTCGTTGAGACATATGTTATAATATTCACCAACTATAATTTATATAGTGTACACGATTCCTATAAACAAATTGTATAAAAAAGGAATATTTTAACATGATGTTTAATTTTCCGTTGAATTTCATTCATTCAATAAATATTGATTATAATATTACAAAAGTTTCAAGGGGTTTCATGGCCTCAATTGGTGTTTTCTGAGATGTAATTCATGTTATCCACCTTGTTTAATTTTATATGTGGTATATAATTAACCATGAATATTTTTTAATATAATATTTCAATTAAATTTTTTTTAAAAGAATAATGTTTTTTCATCATTAATGGGGTTATTAATATTTTATTACCCATTTTATGAGGTTTTCTTGCCACAAACATTCTTCTTTGAGAAATTTTTTAATTTATTGGACAATTTGAATTTTTATAGTGTATATAATGAATCATTAAATAAAAAATAATGATTTTTTTATACTTTTGGTATTATAGGTTCTGTTTTATATTCATTATTTCAATGGTTTGTTGGTTTTAATATACCAAAAATTGTATTTATTTAAAAACATTGTCTTAATGTTTTTAAAACTATTTTAACTTAACTCTTCAACCATATTCTTTAGCTCTTTTCAATAATTTTATTTTCCCAATATAAATAATTTACTAATTCTATTATCAGTGATCTTTGACCTTATTTTTAAAAAATGGAAAAGAATGTTTTTAATTTTTTCTATATTGGTCACTTTTGTCTCCAATTAAAAAAGATTCATAATAATTTCATTTTTCAAATTTACAAAATGAACGGATTATTCCACCATCATCAACATCCGTTGGTTTAAATTTTACTTTATATGATTCCATGCTTATTATCAATAAATGTTTTTTCACGTTATTCAATAATTTTTTAGTCAAAATGTAATTTAAGGATAATGATGTTTTCAAATGTTTTTAATGAAATGCTTGAATGAGATTTTCTTTATATTTTCATCGATATAAAAATATATTGATAATTCATACGATTCAATGGATATATGGTCCTATGATTCAATTAACATCATTTATATGAAGGGTTTGTGATCATTTTTTAAATATATTGTCGAAAAACTAATTTCTTTTCCATTAGTAAATTAACAAATGACAGTTTTGATTAAATGAAAGAATCTTTGTGTTTTGTTTCGTGATATAGTACATTGACATTGATGATAAATGTCAGAATGTGGAATGAAGACAATTCATTTAAGTAATTTTTTTTGATATTTTATTTTTTTGGTCCGTTATATCCTTAAAATTCATTTGGTAATGAGATTGTGTTAACATGATTGAATTGAATCCTAAGAAACAACAATTGTTTTACCCTTATGAGATGATAGAGTAAATTGATTTTATGAAAAACCTAAGATAAAATAGATTTTATAGGTTATATTTTACTCAAATTTGATATAGAAATTATTGGTATATGTGATTTGATGATAAATGATTCATGTTTCTAGATACCCACACATTTTTACATTATTTTCTATAAAGTCTCATGGATCCTTTTCTAAAGGATAGTTTTCCCATGGCTCAAGATTGTTGAATTATATGAATCTTGAATTATGTTAAATTATTATTCCTACCATTATGAATTATTATCCACTTTTTTATGGGTATTAATTGTATTTTTTATTCTTTATGTAAATTTATTTTTCCCTCATAACTTTATTCTCATCTTATTCCCACCGATGACATTCAACTATTAACTATTATGTTTACCGTAACTTATTATTTGATATAAAAATTATGGGGTTTTTTTGCTTAACCTGATTTATAAAAAATTGTTAATTTAATTATTTTTATAAAATATATAGGATTGACAAATTTTATAAGAGATGATGAAGACTTATTTCAAAATAAGAAAAGATGGGTATAGTTGGAAGAATGATCACAAGAAGACAAGGATATTTTTATATGAGAGTATTATATAATTTTGTAAACCTAAAAGGTCTCTGTGTATATAAGTGGTCTATTAGTTTTTTATGACACATTTTTAGATAGATGAAATGGGGTCACACTTGTTAGGATCAAAACTAGAAACAAGAAGATTGTGTTTTTAGCATTTGATATGGGAGGGTGGGTTCAAGGTTCTCTCAACACGTTTCAATGTAGTGGTAACATATTACACATCCATATTAATTTATGTTTATTCATCATTCATAATTTTTTTATCTCATACACTATTTCATATGAGATTAGGGGTGATATATCATTCACTCGAATGGTGCGTTAAACCAAGAAACATCATCAGATTCTTCCACTAGCTAAAGCAGGTACGGTGCAACATTTGTTGGGATTATTAGTAGTCAACTATCTGATATGTTATATATTTTATTTATATTTTATATTTATTAATGAGCATGAAATTTTAGTTAATTTATTATTATAAAAATCATAATTCTTGTCTAACTATGTTTTGCTCACATTATTTCAAGTGATATAGTACCAAACCAAACTTCATTGTTTTAGGTATATGTAAGGGAAAGGGCCACTATTTTGATAGGTGTATAGAAAAAGCATATTGGACATTAATCAACATGATTGGGCATGGACATTGGGTGATATTTTTTAGTAACCAGTTTTTCTTTTTTAATGTCGGTAATATTTTGAATAGTCTACATACGGGTTATCATACAATTGTTAAATTCACATGTAATATAATAATATAATAAATTTGTCACAAAATATTGGATAATTTATTCATGGTTAGCCTATAGTTGTAATTTCATCTATAATTCTTATTGTGGATAACTATTGTTTTTATTACATACTTTATTTTTTTGATTGTATGTGTCTAATGGTATAGTCTCCTCGCTAATTTTACATCGACCATTGCTTCTAGAATGTAGATTTTATATAATGGGGAATCACCCCATTGCTCAGGTGGAACTACCAATCTATTTTATCTTCTCACAAGCTTGGTTGGGATGTTGTTAAGTGGTTTCAGATTATCATTTTCTATTATCATATTATTTGGGATATGTAAATATAGGTAGGATATTCTCATATGGTGTAATGGAACTTGTGAATGGGATTTTATAACCCATAAATTGGTAAATATTGTCTTGTCCAGGATGGGATTTTTGTTATTACGTTGAATATATTATTGTTTTTTTGTTTCCACAATGTGTCTTATGAATTATTGTATATTTTACCTATTTTTAGAGGGTGAAAATAGGTCATGATTTTTGTGGTGTTATTTTAGTAGGACATGCAAGACATTATTATACTTATCTATGATTGGGAATTTAAATATCACATAGGGTTCTATTATTTAATGTTCCAACATCAATCAAATTTCCCCTTCATTCATAATTCATAACCAAATTGATCTTTCCCAAATCAGTCAAAGATTATTTTTTTCATCACTCATAATTGCAAGGCCTCAACACTAATCAAAACAATAACATTTATAAATTATAATTAAATTATAATTAATTAAAAAATAAAACATAATTATCTAATTTAAATATAATTTCATAATAATTTTAAAAAACATTATTCGACCTAATGGCATCAGTACCGAAACCAAACAATAACCAATACCCCATGGAAAACCTCCAACCAAAAACATGGTTAAATCCATCAACTGAAAAGATATATGATAGAATGAAAACATCGTCTTGACATTCCCTCGATTCAAGATGGGTAATAACCCAAAAAAGGGTTGATTAAACCATGATTTTGTGGAATCATTTTTGAAACCCTTATCAAGGGAAACTAGAAATCAATTGTGAATAAGGGAAACCAAGAGGAAATGGATGAGAATGAAGAATTTAACAAGAACCATCATCAAATCACACCAAAAAACACCTCGGATTAATGGGAAGAAAAATAGTGGGAGTATAGGGAGTTGATGAATATTAATAGAACATACCAACTTCTATATTAACCTAAAATATATGGGGTACAAAAAAAGATAATGATGATTCTTCCCCCAACTAAAAAATCACGCTAATCACACTTTTAATGTGAGCACCTGGTTTTTACATGGTGAATTTTTGGGTAGTATCGCATTCTCCTCATCCATAATATTTTAATTCATTGAACATACCCCCTAAAATCCTTTCATGTATTAAATTCTCAACCACACAATTAATGGTCCAATGTTTCTATCTTTTAGAACTCGACTACTTCGTGCCAACATTGACTTCCACCCGAACACCCTAGGAGCCCAACAAAGATCAAACCATGTAAAAAATTATTGAATACATATTAAATCATAAAATCTCACTCCATATCCTAGTTCTAAAAAGTACCACTCCAATAAAATAAAAAATGCAAAATCCTCAAGCATGTTATAACACATCCAATCCAGGGGTATTACAAGTAGTTTAAAAAGTTTTTTCTATGAAAGCAGGTTTCATTTTGAATGTGTTCTTTAAAAGTAAAATTATTATCTTTTTATAATTTTAATCTTTTAAAATGCATATAATTTTTTAATTTAGACGTAAAATATTATCATAGTATAATTTTTTTAATTTTTTTAAAATGTGTGATTTTTATGTAATTAATGGAAAATATTGTTTTTTAAAACCTTGGTGTCTCTATCATTAGTTTGATATTAGAATAAAATGAAAAATTTATGAAAAACAATTTGTGACCAGTAATGTATTTAATGAATAATATTTTTTCATTTCAAAATATCATATTGAATTTATAAAACTGATTTTTAACATTTTAAACAACGTAATCTTTTATTCTAATAAAAAAATTAATTTTCATATATTATTTTATTTATGATTTAAAAAGGTTGGATTTTATTTTTAATTTATTTAAAATATATTAAAATATTATTTTTTATTAAAAAATAAATAATTTTAATAGAAATTAATCAAATTGGTTATTCTAACCTAGTCAAAATTATTATGCCTAGAACTAATTTATTTTAAAAAAAAAAGATTTTAGGTAGTATGTTTTTTATAAAAAAATACCTTTTATCACCCATACAAATTGAATTTTATCAAATGGTTCCCATTTTTACAGTTACATTTTAAAAATTAGATAATAATTCACTTTACATTTTTTTCATTAATATTTGTTAACGAGGCTAAAAATATTTTCTCCATGATAAAGTAAAATTAATGTAAAAATTGTATAATAGAGGGTTAAAGACAAAAATCATGTTAAAATATATCTTATAAATATTATTTTTAGTCTATCATTATAAAATATTATATCATCTCTAATGTTTTAAACATTTTATCTTAGTTTCCTTATGGAAAATTGTTTCCTTTTGTATTTACAAGTAATTTTTTAAAAAATTTCAGTCTTTCCAGTTACCAAAGGGGCCTTCCACTAACCCATAAAATATTGAAAACAATTATAATTCAACTTGAATATTATCCCTTTTCACTTATACAAGAATACATTTCCATGTTACTATTTCTATAGTTTCCATAAGTTTTCCAGAGTCCTCGATTAAATTGATGTTTTTGAGACAAGGATTAAATTCTCAACATAAGTAATAATCAATCTGAAATATTTTTTTAATCTGTATTTCCCCTCTAAACCGCTCTTTCCAATTAAAAAAATTTATAAAATTGGTATTATTTATATACTGATACTTGTTTATCTTTATGTAATAATAATTATACAACTATACCATTTTCAATTATAAAAAATCATCATTTGGGTGTATGGTTGGACCTCCACCTCCATGAAGAGATGTGTTTCATTTTCACTCACTTGCATAAATATAATTTTTATTAGGGGTTTTGAGTGGAATAATATTGTATTTATAAAATTTTTAATATTTTAACAAGATAAAAAATTTCATACTCTTCTCTCATTAATTGAAAAATAAAAACAATATCATTTGTATGTTCAAACCACCACCTCCACAATGTGATGTATTTTTTTCCATATATCTGGTAATAAATATTAATTTGATGCTATTAATATATGATTAACCAAATTAAAATCATCAAAATATTATCATTATTCTCATGTAATGATGATATTATTCCCATATACTAACTTTATTTTCTATAATCACCTATCAATTATGGAATGTTTTTGATTGGGCCTACTTAACCAACTATATGAACAATGATTCAATTTTGTATCATTTTTGAGAATATCAGAAAAGATATGATGATTATTAAACATTAATGAGAAAATATGGTTTGGATTGGGGGTCTGGAAAAGTAATACTAATATTTACCTTATTATTAATATACCACTCGTTCTTCATCAAAAATTACAAAAAAATAATGACATGATTTTAAACTCCATGAAATATAACTAGAACTTTTATTAGAATAAAATGGAACATTATAAGTCAATATTAAAAATATATTCCAGTATATTAAATAATATAGGAATGTTGAACTAGTTGTAATAGAATGAAGATTGAGATCGATAATACAAAGCTTGTGTGGAACAATAATAAAGTATACCATGGTTGCTCACTTTCGGTCTTTAAGGCCCCTCAATTTTGGAATTTGAGTAATTTTTCCTTTCTAGGGGGAGCCCAACCTCTAGTACAGATCTCAATGGTGTATAGGAACTCTTTCTTCTTTATCTAGGCCTCATTAGAATATCTCATCCATGTGTGGTGTAGAGAAGCCTGATTCTTCAGTCGTTAGAGTTTCATCTTATCTTGGTGGTCTGTGGATGTTCACAGGGGCAAGGAGAGATCTATTGTTATGGTCTAGATTCACCTCCAAGGGATTCTTCACTATTTTTAGAATGGTTTCTTCTTTAAGGTGATCAGAGATTCCCTTGGGGTATTTTCGTGCTCCGATATCCGGAGCAGTTTCTTGTGTGGAAGCATCGGTGGATGTCACTTTTTTGGAACTAGATATATCCCTTCCCTTACCAGATAGGATTATTAATTGGGTGTAAGATTCCTTCTGTTGGAGCAAATAGATCTCTTACCTTGTTTTCCTTATATATTTCTCTCATTGTATTATTCATGGGCACTCCATTTTGGTTTTCAGAATGTTTTGTAAGGACAACCGGCATCATTCCAAGTCCCCTGAATCTGGAGATAGTTTGTTATCCCTGACCAGTGTTACATGCCATGAAGATTCTCACATGGTATCTCCTTGTCAAATAGTGTTCCAGATTCCATGATTCTGGCCTTCCCTGCCCTGATTCCTGAGTTGGCCTCCCCCTCACTTCATTCAAAGGTGACTCGGAGGACAACAAGGATCTTGTTCTCTTCATCCTAAGGGAATACCCATTCCACAAGATTGGTCTGGTTGTTCTTCCCATCTTCTACTCTATACTGTTATAGGGTTTGATTCTGGAGAAGTGGTTTCTTAATGGTATGCTAGGTTTGTCTAGAATTCTTGCCATGTTACCCCCACCCACTAACATATCATTCATCCTTTATGAATCATATGGTAGTGTCTATGAAGAACCAAACCTCTCACAATGTCCCACCTATGATGGTAGTTATTCTTCTCCTACTCTCAATCCTCCCACAGAATCTCGGTTGGTAGCATTGATCCATAGTCCCAAGAACTCTAATTCCCCTCCCAAGGATTGGGGCTAGTCCGACTCCTACCCCCTAGAATCCTCTAATACCACTACCATGAAACATCACAATATAGGTCGAGTATGTGTTGGGAACGTATTGTATCAACAATACTCTGTAAATATTACATATTTTGATGCTCACAAATACCCTTGTTTGTTTTACGAATGATTTTATTTTGAGTGTATTTCAAAAAAAATTATATTCTTTATAATTATTATCTAGAAATAATATTCAACTATTTATTTGTGAGAAATTTTTGTTAAATTGTTTGAAATTCTATTAACCGTGGTATGGAAACATTGTTCACCTGTTCTTGTTTACTAAAAATTATATTCACTCAATTCGTTGAAAAAATTAACATATGAAAATAACCTTATGTTTATGTTAAAGGATCAGCGCGTATTGTTAATCAACCTTACATTTAATGAATTGTATAGTTAAGAAAAACTATATTTAGATAAAAACCATATGTTTTCCATCAATAAAATGTTTTTTCAAATAAACCTACATAAGTATGAAAAATTAAAATCGTATGGACCATCAACCTTACAATTGTTATCAACCTTACTTTGTCAACCTTAAATTTGGGAAAAGTGAATGAATGGATAATAATGTTATGTTTTGAGATCTATGCTGACGTGGATAAATGTATGGATCGTCAACCCTATATTATAATGTTGAACCATACATTATGAATTTTAATACTACGTCTGTAATTTTGTTTTTTTGTGTGAAGGAACCATACGTTTGGCTTTCCATCATCAACAAGTTGAATTTACGTCTTTATCGAAATGTTTTGAAAAAATCATTTAAAAGTGTAAGGGCTATTTCAAGATCTATATCAAGTGATTCAAAGCCTGTTTTATATTATTTAATGATCTATTTACAACAGTTATTTTCTATCCAATTCTTAAGGGAAGTTATAACTACTCTGAGTTGTATTCTTTGAATTTTAATTCACTCGATTTATCAGCCGTCTTATGTGGATCTAAAATCTTGCATCGAGATATACTATTTTATATATATCTTTATGAGTCATATATATATACACTATGGTCTATATATTTTTTATTGTATGAATAATTTTTATTTTTCATAATTTCTTTTGAAAATTATTTTACAGTGCTACAACGATCAATAATCTCATAAATGAGGAATACATTTTCGAGATACACATGCTCAAATATAGGAACATGATACTCTATTTTTGTTATTGTTCTTAAAATCAATGATCTCTTGTGTAACCTGATCTCTTAAGATATATTTAACATTTAATATTCTTATGAAGTCAATATCCTTATTTTATCAGTTGTGTGTTGCTTTAATTGTGACCTACATCTATTTCTCATCAAACTACATCTTATATATTTTTGGTTTCCACTGCTTATATTCTATCGTGGTGGAGTTTCAGCATATCGTAATATGATTTGGTTTTAACAGTTCCCTGTAAATGTACAAGAAGGATCTATTTTGTATGCCTTTGTTCATAAGGGTAAAAACTGTCTGCACTCAGTTTTGTATCAGTCTTTTGATATGAAGACCATACAAGTGACATTCACCAAGACCTCAGAGATGGAGATTGGTGGGGCACATAACGGAATATTCATGTCTCGAACCACTATAAATTTGTTTGATTTGTTCTATGTTCATACCCACTACATATATATTCTCATACAAAAACATCTCCATCTCTAACTACTATTATTGTGAATCAATAGAAAAATGAAATTTTAAAAAGGAAACAATTCACCCCCACTTGTGTTATCATTATAGCCATTCCGACCTAACATTTGGTATTAGAGGTTGAGTTTTCAGTTGAGATATAATAATCTAAAGTCATACCATCTATATTAGATATGACAATGGAGAAGCTCAAGGAAATAATGTCAATTTTTCATGCTCCATATCTCAATGGTGAGATTTATGGATGCTTGATTTAATGAATGATAATCTACTTAAAAAATCATGGATATAGAGTATAATCAATGATTACTACTCCATATTTAATTCCTAAAAAAAACATGAAACTTGGTATACTATTACTGAGGCTGAGTATGATATGAATTAGAAAGCAATGAATTCCATTATTTTTTGTCCTGGACCAGATGAATTCTACAGTGTATCGCAATTCCCAACAACCTGTGCAATGTGGTAGAAAATTACAGTATCCTATAAAAGTAATTAAAATGATATACAAATGATATATGCTACATCGAAATTAATATTTGATACTTTCATAATGTTTGAAGAAGATAAACTAACATATATGAATGGAAGGATGACATAAATTATAAATAATATAACATCTTTAAGTGAACCTATCATCCAACCTGATCAAGCCCTGAAAGTTTTGAAAGTAATTCCTGCAAAGTGGAATGGAATTTCTGTTTCAATCCACCAATCATCATTTATTAATTAATGAATTTATAGGAACATTAATAATTATTCAGAATGAAATTAAATACGAAGTTGAAGATCACAATTTCCTAGTAAAAAATGATAACAATTCGTTAAAAGTTGTATCCCAAAACCAAAATAGAAAACTGAAAAAAGAAAAAAGAAATTCAGACTCCTCTGACTCAGATACTAAGTTTGCTCAATTAGATAAAAAATTCATTATATTTTATAGGTAGAAGAGATGATTTTGAAGAACCTTAAAAAAGGATGAGAAAGACTCATGGGAAGTAAGATATTATGAATGAAAAAAAGAGGATCATATCAAACATGATTTTCCTTAAGTTAGATGAGAGAAAAGAAAGACATAAAATAAATACCAGAAGAATGTTGATTATGTGAAGAAGGAAAAAATAGCTATGAAGGCTATATGGAGTGTTTCCAAAGACTCCATAAAATCATCAATCATTGATTCAGAGATGAAAAAATATGATCTAAAAGCTAATATGTGATTTATTTCCAAATAGTAGAAGGTACAACCCTACTATTCATCTAATTCTGATTCTATTTACTCAAATGATAAAATGACTACATATTGTATAATTATAGAAGAAAGATATGACTCCCTATTAAAGAAACACAAATATTTAAAAACTGTATTCATAATGCTATATCAAGATAAAGGGGTACATTACTTAAACAACATCAAGATTTAATTGAGAAATTTAGTTCATCTACTACAAACTGTACTTACCATTAAAATATAATTAATAAATTATAGGATGATGTAGAATATTATAAAAGTGTTTTTCTAATATTTAAAAAAGGAGAAAATATGCTAAATGAAATTCTTGGAAAAAACATAATTAAAAAGGAAATATTTGCTGTAGGCAGTAAGAGTGAAAACCCCAAACTGTACAAAAACAATTTTTCTCCTAGTGCAAATAGAAAAAGCAAGTCTACTATTAAATTTTTTTATTATGGTATTAATGGACATTATGCTAATGGATTATATTTATGAAAACATCAATTATTTGGTGTCAAACATGTTCACTATTCAAAAGCATTATCTAGTTTTAATTATAATAGTGTTGATCAAAATAAATCTATTTGGATTCCAATGTCATTGACAGCTAACACTGCTGGACCAAATACATATTGGTACCAAAACAATTTTTTTAATTTAACATTATAGGTAGCATGAAACAAAAGAGGAAAATATATGGTATATGGATAGGGGCTGTTCAAGGTATATGAGTGAAAATTTATCAATTTTTTGTACTCTGACACAAATAGATTGAGGCATAGTAACCTTCAGAAACAATGTCGAAGGAAAAATTATTAAACTCGAAATATTTGGAGATCCAGATACTGTCCCAATAAATAAAGTACTCTATGTACAAATATTGAAGCATAATCTGATAATTATCTCTCAACTTTGTGACGATGTATATTATGTTGATTTTTCTAATAAGTACTATTCTGTTTTTAAAGATAATATACGTAAATTTAGAGCACCCAAAATAGCGAATGTCTACACTTTGGATTTAAATTCATTGTGTAAATAGAAAGTGAACTGTTTAACTGATCATGTAAATGAGTCAGGGATTTTCCATAGATGTCTTGTTCATTATAATATTATTAATTTAAATAATTTATCTAATAAACAATTAGTTTAAGATTTACCAAATCCCAAATTTGATCGTGATAGATTCTGTGATGCATGTTATATTGGTAAGAAACAAAAATATTCCTTCGAATCTATTAAGAAACTTTCAACATCAAAGCCCCTAGAAATTAATAATATAGATTTTTTGGACCATCTAGAATATATTTTTTGGATGGTAAATTTTATGTATATTTGTTAGTTGATAATTATTCCATATTTACTTGGGAATATGTTCTAGAACTCAAAAATGATGTTTTTTCTATTTTTTAAATTTTTTATAATTGCGTTGACAATGAAAAAGGTTTTAGGATAATTTCATTAAGAAGGGATCTTGGTGGAGAGTATGAGAATCAATAATTTAATTATTTTTTATCAAATATGGGTATTAAAGAAACATTCTCTACACCGTGAACACCTCAATAAAATGGACTTATTGAAATAAGAAACAGAACTACTCATGAAATGCATAGAACAATTCTAAATGAATGTAGTCTTCAAACATACATTTGGGAAGAAGATGTATGCACATCAGGCTATATTATAAATAAAGTATTATTTCTCCTTATTTTCAAAAAGACTCTTTATGATCATTGGGATTATAGAAAGACTAAAGTAAAGCATTTTAATGTTTTTGGATGTAAGTTATATATCTTGAACACCAAGGAAAATCATGGAAAGTTTCATCCAAAAGCTGATGAATGAATATTCTAAGGATATTCTGTAACATCTAAAGCTTATAGGATACTTAATAATAAGTCAAGAATTGTTGAAGAATCATTTCATGTGAGATTCGATGAAACCGAACCTTTTAATAAGGAGAAAGATCGAACAGATGAAGCTGATGATTCTTTTAACAACATGGGACTTGATAACTTGAAAAATTATTTTGAAAATATAAATGAAATTTAGTCCAATTCAAAGAACATGATGCCAATGAACCTAAATGTTCTCTTCCTAGAGAGTCTATAATCCTGAATAATCAATCTTTAAAGACTATTTTATGATATATAGACATATAAATAAAAACTAGAAGAAATGTAAGAAACAATGTGTAATTGTTTTCTCTTCTATCTCAGCTAGAGACTATGTATTTTGAAGAAGCTTTAGAAGATGAATATTGGATGTAAGAAATTCAAGAATATATAAATCAATTTAAAAGAAAAAAGTATTGAAATTAAAGGAAATACCAATGAATTATCTAGTTATAGGTACTAAATGTGCCTTTAATAATAAACAAGAAGATAAAGGTATTACAACTAGAATCAAAGATATACTAGTAGCTAAAGGGTATAGTCAATAAGAAGGTATAGATTATGATGAAACCTCTGCTCTAGTAGCTAAACTAGAAGTAATTTGAATTGTTTTGGCCAATTAATATCATATAAATATTTAATTATTTCATATGGATGTAAAATATGCCTTTTTAAATGGTTATTTAATAGAGAATTTTATGTTGATCAACCTCCTAGTTTTGAAATTTCTCAAAAACGTGATTTTGTTTTTAAACATACTATAGCTCTCTATGGACATAAACAAACACCTAAAGCTTGGTATGATAGATTAAGTTAATTTCTTCTAAAAATGGTAATACTATTGGTTTCGTAGACCCAACCCTATTTAATAAAACACTTTGTTCTAATTTCTTGTTTGATCAAATCTCTATTGATGATGTTTTTTTATCAACAAATTGAAAACATTTCGATGATTTTTTCAAAATTATGAAAAAAAATTTAAATGAGCATGATTGGAGAATTAAATATCATTTTAGGACATCAAATTTATCAAAATTATTATAGAAATGTATTAAATCATTGTAAATACATTAATTGTTTATTGAAAATGTTTGGTCTTGAGAACAACAAGACGTATTAAACTCCCATGTGTAATAATATTAAACATAACTTGGATAATCTTGGAAGAGTTGTGGAAAAAAATTATATAGAGGTATGATTGGGTGTTTAATATAGCATATTTCTAGTAGAGATGATATTATGTATTCAGTATGTCTTTGAGTTATATTTCAATCAAATCCAATAGAATCCCATCTTCCTGTTGTAAAAAAGATTTTTAGATATTTAAAAGGAATAGTTGTTCAATCTATTTATTATCCAAAACATCTGATTTTAATTTATTTTCATATTATGATGTTTTTTTTGGTGTATGAATATTAGATAGAAAAGTCACTTGAGGTTCCTATCACATTTTTGGAAAATCGTTAGTGTCATGGTCAAGTAAGAAGTTATACTCAGTTTCCCTATCTTCTACTGAAGTAGAGTATGTATCTGCAGGTAGTTGTTGTACACAAGTTTTGAGGATGAAAAACACTCTAATGGACTTTGGAAATTATTTTAATAATACACCTATCTTATGTGATAGTATATGTTCTGTAAACATTTCAAAAAATCCAATAATTCATTCTTGAACCAATCATATTGATATTATATGACATTTCTTAAGAGATCACGTTCTCAAAAATGATATATCTTTGAAATTTTTTACCACTAAAAATAAATTAGATGATATTTTTTCAAAACCACTTCCCACTACTTATTTTTATTTTATTAAGGGTATGATAGGTTTATTTAATTTTTAATTAAATACTTTCTATTTTATTTTATAATAATTTTAATAATTTGTTTTTTTTCACAATTTATTTTTGTAAATCTAATTTATTTTTCTTATTTTTATTTTATAGTATTTCAATTAATCGATATTATTTTAAATGTATTTAAGAAGTGTAATTATTAATTTTTTTCATATTAAATCTGCGACATGAGAAATGAGGACATGGGTCATTTATTAAAAATCATTTGTCTTACAAACCCCTCATCTTCCAAAAATATTGTTTATCCAAAAAACCCCTATTTTTTCTAACAGTCAATATTCATCCTACTAAACCCAAGAAGCCCAAAACCATAGATTTTCATATATTCTAAAATAACAAAAACCAATAGAATCAATGAACGAGAAGTAAGTGAACCAAAACATCAAAGAGTTTCATCCATAGAAATTCTTTAGGGAAAGGTGATTGATCTCGAATGGTTAAACCAGATAAACTCACTCTTGATGCCAACGTTATCTTTTCAAGGAATCAAGACCACTTTTAGTGAAATAAACACAGAATTTCAATATGAGGTAGAACTAAATTAATTTTATAAGACTGTATAGTTTATTTTTCTAGATTCAAAGGATATGATTTTTTCTAGTATCAAAGAAATAGATTTTTCTACTTCTTATACTAAGGTTTCAAAAAATTTGAACTATCCTAATGAAGGAATTTTCCATTTCGATCTTAAATCCATTACTGATAAGGAACATTCTTCTAAAGACATCATGTATTTTCTTTTCAATTTGACACACATCAGAAAGATGTTTTTTAAGGATTTAGAACCTATCTATAAGATTTTAGGGACGTTCATTCAGATAGGAATAGCACCAAGGATGGTTTAGACGGAGAAATTTTTTTACCGAGACATTTATATCAGATTTCTTTTTCTATGTGATATCAAATAGAATTTTCCACGGTATTTGTTTTGTTATCTTAATTAATATTTTTTCACCACAAGAAATAATTAATTTAAATCCATATGGACAAATAATTTCAAGTATTTTATTTAAGATGGAGATTATTAGACTAGTGGAGGAAGGTGAAAAATTTCATCATAGTAATGTTTTCAATGATGGAATGTTAAGAAGATTCATTTTTTTCTGGAGCACTGTAAACAGAAAAAATATCTTGTTGGATATGAGGATGAACATAGCTCGAGAGATTTTTTTAGCGGTAGAAAGCAGGTTTTTGAAAGTTGGGTGTCACTGAATCTTGAATTGATGTAGTTTTACAACTATCTTTGATAAGTCATAGATTGGACACTAAAGTAGATGAAGAAGAGGAAGAACAAAGACAAGAGGTACTTGTTATGAAACCATTAAGTAAAGAAGATCCTCAAGTTGAAGAGAAAATTTTGGCTTCTAGTGAAGAGAAATACTCAGTTTATTTGGAATAAACTATTATTGAAAAATAATTCATGTGGAGAGTCATGCTAGAGTGATTTTTATTTTACCACTTGTATTTGAACAAGTACAAGAGATAATTCTGGTAGAAACAGTTCAGGAACATAATTCTCCATATGAAAATGATCAATCACAGATTTTCAGAGATAAAGTCAATAAACGAGGAGATGTCCAATAAGGGAATATTTTACATGAATCAATTCCAGAATTTCAACCCTTATCTTTAGATCATATTGTGGGTCATTCATCTCATATTTCTTGGGATCATACTAAAGTTTTATATAACAACTCATTTTCTTGTGTAGGATGATTTATATAATTGTGGCAGATTCATTTCCTGCTGATGGAGAAAATCAAGATATGATTGCAGATGAGGGGAAATCTCATTCATTATCTAATCATGTTGAAATATTTGTTATTAAATTCAACAAGTCTCTAGAAGATAATGTTACTCTACGGTAGGAACTTGAAAATGAATTGAAAAAGATTCAATATCGTAATAATAACACTATTTCTAGAAGGTATTTTCATGCCTTCAAGAGGGACATGTTATATGAGATTGGTAAGATTAGATCTCTAGATGTTTCAAAAAAAGATTTTTTATAATTAATGTTGTACATGGGATGTCAGTTTGAATAAGTAAAAGGGTCAGTGAATCCGGACAGTACATCAACTCCAACCCCTGTGACCAGTCCAGATTTGATTATAAGCTTTCAGGCTATTACATCTGTTATGGCAGACAAGAATAATCAGCATTAAGTCCTTCAATGCAACAGTTACCCTCTATAATGTTTTTTATAAAATAAGATATTTCTTGTTGATCAGTTAACTCAAGGATAGCCTTTCATTGGATTGATTTTGAATAATTTTTCAGAGAAGATGTAGTTGTTAATAAAGCAATAGGAAACACATCATGTGTTTCTGATGGTCAATATAGTGGAGAAACATTATATCAATAATGACTCTATGATGTTGATAATTCTACGAGGAGATAGATTTAAAAAGAAGCTAAGATTGCATATGGTTGAGATGAGGAACATGTTTGAAACCATAAAAAATTATAACCCATCCAATCCTTAGCCTTTTACTACCTTGAACCATGACAATGACACTTTCCATTTCTAAGTCACAAGATTTAGTGTATTAATATCTTTATTGATCAATGAACATGGTTTTTGTCTATATGTCATATTTTATTATTTTATTTGCTTTTATATTTTTCGTATGTTAGCCAAAATACAATTATCTCTATTCATTACAATTACTTATAACAATCACATAACATTATGTTCCATATTAAATGTGTTTTAATATTTTTTTTATAATTTTATTTTGGTATAGATGATGGAAAGATATTTAGATAATCATAACATTTAATTATTTGAGAAATTTAGTTAAACATAAAATATTTTTTCCTTATCAAAATAATTCTATCAAATCAAAATTATTTTCTTTTAATGTTTAAAAAATTCTAAGTTATATTTATTTAATTATTGTTTTCATTTATGGGTATTGTGATCATAAAAAGGGGGGATATTTTTGGTCATGTATTGTCCCAGTAATACTATACAAATATTTCAGTTTTTTATGCTCACAAATACCAATTTTTTATTTACTAAGTATTTTATTTTGAGTGTATTTCAGTAAATTTATATACTTTATAATTCTTATGATGAAATAATATTCAAATATTTATTTTTGATAAATATTTGTTAAATATTTTGAAAACTTCTTAAGCATATTCTAGAATAACTATTCACTGGTTGTCATTTATTGGAAATACTATTCATTCAATTCAATGCAGAAAGTATCATATGGAACTAACCTTAGTTTTATGTTGAAGGATCGGCGCGTATAGTTAATAAACCTTACATTTGAAGAAACATATGGTTAAGGAACATTACATTTGGATAAAAACCATAGGTTTTCTTGAAATAAGAAGTATGGGTAAACAATGCTATATAACAATGAATCATTACAAATGTATGGATCATCAACCTTACTTTTATGATAAACATTACATTGTCCACCTTACGTTCGAGAAAAGTGAATGAATGGATAATCAATGTTACGTTCAGAGATATAGGATCACATAGATAAAAATATAGTTCGTCAACCATAGGCTATAAAGTTTAACCCTGCATTAGTATGTTGAACCCTATGTTAGTTATTCTGTTGTTTTGTAAAGGAACATTACGTTTGACTTTTCAGCTTCGGAAATTTGAATTTACATCTTTATCAAAATGTTATGCAATTGTATTTATAGAATGATAGGGTGATTTAAAATTCAATTTAGATTGAATCAAGGATCATTTTAAATGATTTAAATATCCATTTATAGTAGAGAGTTTCTTATTCTTAATTGAAGTTATGACTACTCTGAGCTGTATTATTTGAATTTAAATTAACTTTATTTATCAGTTGTCTTCTGTGGATTTGAAATCTTGTTGTGATATATATTGTTATATATATATTTTTCTGCATCAGATATTTATATACATGATGATATGGATATTTGTTTTATGTATTAATAATTATTATTCTTCAAGATTTCCTGTGCATTTTATTTTATAGTGCTACAATGATCAAGCATCTCAGAGACGAGGACTATGTCTTGAAGATACACATGCTCAAATCTAGAAAAATGATGCTCTGTTTTTGTTGTAGTACCTAAATCAAAGTCTTCTTGTGTGACCTTATCTCTTTAGATATATTTCAATTTTGTTATTATTTGGAAGAAAATATCCATATTTTATGAGTTGTGGGAAACTATAACTGCGATCCACCACTGTTTCTCATCAAACTACATCTTATCTATTTTGAGTTTCGTCTCTCTGTATTCTGTCATGGTGGCGTTTTAGCTTCTCATACTAAGCTACGGTTTTAACTGTTCCCTATAAAATAACCATAATGTTCGGTTTTTAAAAGATTTTTTTATAAGGGTGAACCCTGGATGCACTTAGTTTTGGATTATTCTTATGATACGAGGACCATACATGTGAAATTCACCAATCCCATAGAGAGGGTGATTAGTGGAGTGGACTAGAGGATCTTCGTGCCTCAAAACACTATAAATTGTTGTGATTTGTTCTATGTTCATATCCTTTGAATATATATTCTCATATAGAAATATCACTATCTATATCTACATTTGATCTGAATTGATTGAATTGTGAAATTTTTAGAAGGACAGAATTCACCCCCCATATTGTGTTATCAAAATAGTAATTCTAACCTAAAAGTATGTATGTGCTCAAAATATTAGAACCTAAATGAGTGATCATCCTCACACAACATGAAGCCTACATGTTCTGGATATCCTCGCAACATAAGTCATCAATTATATGGCTGATATATTTGGCATCCTAGATCACAAGAAGACCCTTAACATAATTAGTGAATTCACATGGAAGATAAAAATTCATGGCTCCATGAACACATACCCCTCTAAAAATCACATATGGATTTTTTGACACATACAATACTCCATCGACCTAGTTCGGGTGGGTAACCAAGTTATCACAACCAATGTGACTAAAGCTGACATCACCATCTTTATGTCCTTCATTTATGGGAGCAGCGAACCCATCCAAAGGGAAACCTTATAGAGTGATTTCAATTGTTTTAATCCTAGAAACATACCATGGGTAGTTGGGGGTGATTTTAATTTCATTTCCAAACCAGATGAATCGAAAGTTAGGGGCCCTTATATAGGAATTCAAGTATGGTTTTTTTTAGATTATTTATGGGAAAGGCATTATTGACCTCAGCTTTTCAAGTGATTGATTCACCTTGTGTAAAAACCAAAGGGGTTCCCTGTTCTCTTGGAGTCACTTGGATATGTGCATGTACAAAATTCATTCCACAACTCGGTTCTCCATTACAAAGGATGTGGAGAACCTAGAGAAGAGGCTAAAAGAGGTGTGGGATGATCATTATTTCAAGGAGCTCTCTAACAGGAAAAGAATTTAGATTAAATGATTCCAAAAGAGGAACCTCTAGATAGGGATGAATATAAGTTCAAATATATAAATGAAGGATATTGGGACATTTAATTTTTTCATGCATGCATCATAGAGAGAATGTGACCAATCAATCCTAATATCCTCTTTGAAGATGGTACATTAACTGACAATAGGGATATTGTGGGAGGCATAGAATACACCTTCTTCAAGGATATTTTAATTGGTCACAACCCTCATATGCATAATTGGTATCTAGGGGTGAATAGATTAATCTTTGATGTGATTAGTAACCATTTCTCATATCAGAACAATAAGGGACTGAGTTCCAAACCTATGGAAAAGTATGTTTAGGATTCTATGTTGATCTTCAATCCGGTCATTTCCGTAGGACCATATGGCTTCCCAGGATCATTATATAGGGCCTCATGGGTGGTGGTGAAGGAGTTTATCTTCTTGGAAATTCAATAATTCTTTAGTTGAGGTACCTATGGTGGGTTTCTTATGCCACTACCATGGAGATTCTTCTTAAACCCAAGAAACCTTCCTCAATCATGCACTATAAAATAATGAGAATGTGTAATATCTCATAGAAAATTCTGGCCAAAATAATTAATACCTAAATCTCCATCCATATCCATTAGTGATTCTTCATGGAGTAGCACATGTTTGTGAAGAAGAGCATGATCAAAGGCACCGTAGCACTTTCTAAAGAGATGATCAGAGACCTTAAATTTAAGACCCACATCTAAAATGTGTCTATCATGTTTGATATGAACAAATCATATGAGTGTGTTGTCTGGGGATTCATCAATAAGATGCTGGTAGGTATGAGTCTCTCCCCTTAGAATAGAGATATCATATTTAGATGTTTCACCTCCTCATGTTTAGTGGTAATGTTTATGTTGAATCCATATGATTTTTTCAAGGCCACTTGTGGCGTAAGTCAGGGTGATAAAATTTCTTCTAGTATTTTTTTCCTCTCCTAAGACTTCCTCATACACCTTCTTTACAAGAAAATTAATAGTTTATAAATTATTCCCTACCAAAAGAGTATTATTTATCATTCCATTTATCACTTGATGTTCATGGATGATATTCTCTTCTTCATGAATGCTGGTAGATCACTGATCAAATGGCTGAATATGGTAGTGGAGGAATACTCTAACTAGAGTGGTTAGGTGATAAATAAGATAAGAGTAACTTATTTATTTCTAACTAATTCATGTCTAGTTGGATCTATATAGTTCATCTCAACCTCTACATAAAAATAGGGGTCATCTACATGGATTACCTTGGGGCCCCCCATCTCTCTAGGTAGACTACACATCTGTGATTTTGAATGCCTCATTAGTAAGATTATAGATTAAATTCTCTATTAGAAAAATAGTTACCTCTCATTTGGTGGTCACATACTTCTCATTAACAGTGTCCTTCCAGATACACCCATACATGATATATCTGCTATCGAAAACCCAAATGGTGTCATCAATATCATCGGCATACTTTTGGCAGGCATCACCTGGGACCTGTTATCAGAAGGGTAATGAAACGAGGCATACTGTTGGAGAATGTAAAGGCTATCTAGGGTTGGTGGCCTCAATTTCCATAGCCTAGAGGACTCCATCCTCTACATATATGAAATGATATCATGGGAAGTACCAGAGCAGTGCAATCTGTGTGGAAGAACGATCCATAACTCTAATTTTTAGAATCATAACTAAACAGAGGGTCATGGATATATGTTTTGGTCCATCATCATACCTCTTAAATATAAGATTCAACTGTACTCCTGATGGATCATATGGAGGGGATTTTTTCCTTATGGAATCATAAATGGGCTGGGGAGATAATTGGATTCCTAGGTTGTCCTGCTCCTTATATTTCATTTTGGGAATCCGATTCTTATTCGGCTCTCATAAAGGTCATGTTGTAAAGAAATCTATAGGACACTTTCAACCTCATTGAACTGACAGAAAATCCTGATAAATTAATTTTCAATCCTTCTTCTATGGGTTTCATTACTACTCTGGACTTTTGTCGCACACAGGACATGTATGAGAGCAGTAATAGTTGGAACAAAACTCAATGGTCCAATGTTATTCCATCGAAATACAACTTCCTATCCTAGAGGATAAGAAATAGGGATTTCCCATGGATGAAAATAACAAACATTATAGGATGAAGATGGTTTCACGATGCCCATGATTCAAAAATTGTATGGAGGAGACTATAAATCTCCTCTTTATGAAGGGTGATTGGGCATGTTCAGTGTGGAGTTTTTTTGGTTATTTAACTGCTCTTCTCTTTCACAGTAGGGTAGATCTCCCATTATTGTATAGGTGGTATTACGGCTTGAGTGACAGGGGCCTGGAGAAGTTGTCCCACCCTATGATAGTGCATGAAGGTTATTTCTTCATCTGAATGTCCATTAACTAGGAAAGGCATGATGGGTTCAAATCCTCTGGAATATCCATTATCAGTTGGATGAATAACATCCTACTTGTTATTGTCAGTATCATCAGTGACTAGAGGGATGTTCCCGCCCATAGACTCCTTCAGGGGAGCTCTATTATCACTCATCTTGTTACTAGCAGTGTTAGCATCCAATGGGTATACTGGATCCCCCTTCTAGGGGACTCAAAATCAATACAGATGGGTCATGCTGCATATGGGTGATCCATGGAGGATCATTTTCTCGAGACTCCCATTGATTGGTTATTTTCGTGTTCTCCTCCCTCTTGTGCCACAAATCCCCTCACAAGATTATGGATAAGACCTTGAATTTGGGTTTTATCATGTTTCAACAGAAGAACATTGAATTATTGGAGGCTGAATTCAACTCCAAAATTATCCACGACACCTTGCATGGCCTTTTCCTCACTCCTTGTTTTATTACCTATATCATCATATAGTAGAGGGGAATACTCAACAACCACACCAAATTTGTCCACTCGTGGCATGAGGGAAACCATGTTATGGAATACTTATATTCTCTTGATTTACATGGCTTATACCACATATTAATTCTCAAAGGGACCACCTTGAAACTTGATAGGGTCAATCTGGTTAGAGGGGATGCCCTCGGCCTTCACTATGTCCAGCCTCCCAAGGCAAAATGATGTGGATGATGGTCTCATTTTTTTATTTTCACTAATAATAAAAATCTACAAGATGATGATGATGGCTTAATTACTACTCTATCGTATAGTATTATTATTGTTCATTTCCTAATAGATTTTCTATTATTTTTATTAATCCATACTACCATTCCTTTTGATTCAATTATTAGAAATTTATTATGCGTTTTTTTGTCTCAATTTTTTTTTCTTGAGTCATATTTTTTCCTCATTAACAATACATTTTAAAAAATGGATTTATTATGTTTTTTGACAATATTATAGTTTATTTTCCCTATATTCATTATTTTATTACATTAAAATATTTCTTTAATTTTTGAATTTTATGATTTTAAGAATATTTCTCATTCCCTCGAAGGGAGATATTTCTCTTCCATATCAATGTGTACTCTTCTCACAGGCATTCTCCAATATTAATTTAAAATCCAAAAATGTTTTTCATATTGTGATATTCAAATATTTAATTTTAACTTTTTCAAATTTAATATTTATTACTCCTTTTATGGTGTGGGTTTCAATAATTTCATTTTTTAGAAATAATTGGAATGTTTTATACTTATCATGATGGTACATTTAATCTCCCACTCCCAAATTTATCTATAAAATCATGGTGTATTTCATATGGTTTTTTCAAAGGTATTTATGATAAATTTTTGTTTGAAAATATTTCAATAATACAACAAGAAAAATATATTATTTTCATTGGAGCTTATTACCTATTTTCATTTTTAAGATCATATAAAAACTTTTCTATGGGGTAATGTTTTTGAAATGGTCTCACATGAATTTTTCTATTTAATTCCAAAATTGAAATATACTATATATTTTATGAATCACATTCAAAATTAATTTTTGAAATACTCATTTTGTGGTGACTTAATTTTCAATATCAATCGATCTTTGTCTGGATCTCATTTTATGTGATAACGTATAGAAATAATAATAATACTATTTATTATATGGGTCATTTATGATATATTGAATGATTAATATAATGTGTAAAATATTTTTATGGGTGGTAATTAGGTGATTTTTGGGTCTTATATAACCCTACTATTATTTAGGGAAATTTATAAATGTCATGAAACATTACTAGGAAATGAGTATTGATGCTTGATCCACTATGGGAATGATGTTCTGATTACAGATCCACAAAAGTAAATATGTTGTAATTCCAAGTCCATTATAGTTAATAGGTCGTGACACTTGATCCACATTATAATACATATTTTAATTCATTATCCACTGTCGTAAATATTAATTGATGCATGATCTACTATAGATTTATTTATATACTTATTTTATGCCACATTTCTATTTAAAATGACTATGATTCTTCTCCATGGGTCATATTTGTTATCTCATAATCATATTTCATGTTTTATGTCTTTAATTTGATATTACCTATCCCACTCTAATAAATTTTCGACAACTCTTATTTTTCCATATTTTTTTTAATATGATATTTTTCTCATACCCATTTTTCACATATTATTGTGATATAACCTTCAATGACATGTTGATACCCTTATATATAAATGTGTATGACCTCATAAATTTCTTATGTATTTACTCCCTAGGATAATAAAATGATTATTACAAATGTGAAGTATATAAGGTGATCTAGTGTGGATCAATTATAGGGAAGTATTCCCAAGTATTATAATATATGTTCCTTACATAGGTAGATCTTGAACACCCAAAAATGTCAGTTCATGAAATTTTTTGATTAATCGTGAGATATTGTATTTATATTATGTGAATTATGTAAAATTTTGTTATAATTATCTTAGTTCATCTCACATGGTAACAAAATCTATGTTTACTGTATGTGTATATGCATCGAATTTAAGAGATGGGGTTTAGAGAGTGTCAATGATCACTATACCTCCCCACTCAATGAATAATATTCAACTCTTCCAATTCTCATTATATCTCTTAAATATGAACAAAAAACTTATAAATCTCATGAAATAAAAAATACCTCACTTGTCAAAATGTGAGGCTTTCTAAATAGTTTTCAGCAAATCTAAATGGTGTATTAGTACACATATAAATTAAGAATAAAAATGCAACATTTCAATAAAATATGTATACAATATTCCTCATTAGAGTGAATGTGTTCTATTTAAAGAAATCAAATCACTTATTTTCATAAAATAAAGATAAATTATTATCAATGATAATTTACAATAGTTATTGTAAGAAAATATAATTTGACATTATAATGAAATATGGGGACCAATTCTATTATAATTCACTATTTATTTTATTTTTACACAACTTTTATATAATTAAGATATTATTTTCCTCGGATGTGTGCATTATTTTATGTGATAAAGATTATTTTATTCCATTTATATTAAATTACAACAAGTTATTTGTTTATTGATTCTAAAATAAATAAATGGACATTGTTCAAAATTATGATAATGGTTGGTAACACATAAGGTATAGTTAGGATATAAATATTTCATGAGGCATGATTTTTACCTTCAAGGTTTTCCAATTTGAATATATCTGGCATGACATTTCCTTTCCTAGAATTAACCATTAATTGGTTAATTAAAATCTGGATTTTTGTTCATTTACCTATATAAATGATCAATAATAGCTCCACTATGTTAATTTACAGATTTTAATAGTTTATGAAGTTTATCCATTATATTTTCTTCCCTATTTACATGACCCATTATGATTCAACATTCTCTATTTCTAATGTGATCAATTCCCTCTTCATATAACCTATAATGATACTCTCATTGTACATTTTTTTATAATATCATCTCAAGAGGATCCATCCATTATAGTTAATACTCTAATTAAATCATGATGGTTTGGAATGTGTATCATGATGTTTTTTATTATAAAATAATAATCAATATATGTTTTTAATTAATTTTATTGTAGTTTCTTTATTTTAATGTTTAATCATTTCATTTTAACTGATTTTTTGGGGGTATAGTGTAATTTCATGTAACTATTTACATTATAATATATATATATATATGGCTACATCATTTGTAGATATTCAGTGATATGTAATTGATTTTTTCATATAATTGTATACTCACACCCTTTAAATACACAACATCTTTAAATGTTTAGATTTTTTATGGTTTCATATAAGTAAGGAAAAGGGAGAAATGATTAACAATAGAAGTTAATTGGTTAGTGGGAATGAATGGTGGAAACTATAAAATAAGGTGGTAACAAGTAATATTTTTATTATTTGAGTCCCATTTTATTTTTTATTTTCATTTGAATTATTATATTTTCAATGATCCACCAAATAGAGGTCTCAATTATTTTCAATATAAAAATATTTTACCAATGTATGTATATATGTATTCATATGCTTCATAATTTTTTAATAGTCAACTTTACATATTAGTATCAGTAATGGTGGATGAAATTCATACATTTATTTATTAACTTATATTTATATTTATGAAAAAATATATTTTTAGAAATAATAATATGGAAATTTTGATGTCACCATGGACTGTAATGACCCGAACCTCTCCAGGACATTGATTTGTCAAAATCCAGTGAGTAGAGGGTTATGGGAGCTTTCAGTGACTCATTTCTAGAGTTTTCCATGAAAATATAGTTTTTCTATGAGTGGGTCATTTTTGTATTATCGATGTTGGTAATTCATTTTTTTAATATCAATGTTATTGATTCATTTTTGTAATTTCGATGTCAGTGATGAGTTTTTGTATTGTTGGTTTTGGCGAGTGATTTTTATACTGTTGGTGTCGATGATTCATTTTCGTACTATCGGTGTCGGCTAGTAATTTTTGTATTGTCTATATCAGCAAGTGATTTTTGTACTGACAGTGTCAGTGAGTCATTTTTGAATTGTCATTTTCGATGAGTCATTATTTTGTTGTTGGTGTTGTGGATTCATTTTTGAACTACAAGTGTCTGGGTGTCATTTTGAACTATCGGTGTCGGCACACCATTTTGAATTGTGGGTTTCAGCATGTCCTTTTGGACATTCAGTGTTGGCATGTCATTTTGAACTATTTGAATCTGTGTTTCAATTTTTAATTTTAGTGTTCGGGTCAATATTAGTGTCACCATCAGCAACATCGTTGACATCAATGCCAGTGTCTTTTTTCCAGTTTTTCAATTTTTTCCATTTTCGCCCCTTTTACATTTTATTTGAAATAAATCTAGTTTAAAGGATTTTTTGAGAATTTATAAAGGAATTTCAATGGATATTAATTATATATTTAATATCAAAATTCTCCTCAAACATTTAAGTAGTCAAGTCACGTAATCTTAACACGATCTGACATTAATGTCCCATGAAAATGTTTCTGATTCCGTTGATTTAGGATATGGCTTTTCTAAATCCAAGGTCCACTAATCTCTTTTCTCTTGGTGTGTGGATAATATTTCTTCTCGAGAAGAGTTGTAAATCCGTGTTAGAGCCCTCTCTTGTTCATTTTTCCTTAGAGTTTCATGCTTCTTGTGCGACCCCTGTTTTGCGCAAAGATGAGTTCTGGTCATCTCTAGATCCCAATAGGGACTTCCTTTATCTCCCTTTAATGTGTATCATGCAGGGTCGGTGGAGAAATGATTATTGAGGATGAATAAATCATTTTCTATAATAAGTAATAAATATGGGGTGGGGAAGATAATTATAAGATAATTGGACAGTTATGATAACGGGCTTGGAAGTGAAGATGGTTTGATGCTGGTCATTTTTTAATTGTTATCCTTGTTTTCCTATAATGAATTGTTGGGCATTAAGTTGTTTGAAAAATTGTGGTCTTAGGTGGATCCTTTTTAGGCATCTTTGATTCTCTTTATTTGTTTTTGATACTCTTTTGAATGGTTGTAACATAAAAACTAGCTTAATCACATACACTAGGTAAAATAAATGGATGCCCTATGATCAAACCTATTCTGTGATCACCCCTGTTAATTATAGTGAAATTAAAGAACCCATGTTGGCTAAATATGGATATGTTTGTCTTGATGGTGTAGTTGTGTGCTATGTTTTATTGGGTATCAGGTGTGGATATAGGGGTTGGTTCAGTGAAAGGGGAAGGGTATTTGTTTGCAATGGGGCTATTGTGATTGGTGGTTCTTTATTGTTGACTTTTTGTATGGGGTGGAATAGGTGGTATGATGGAATCTCAGGTTTAGATATTGTTTGATTATGAAATGGATGGTCTTGTTATGCAATTGGATTGCATCTGGGAAGTTTTTTTCCAGTGGGGATATAGGACTAGGTTGTGTTAGGATTTCATGTTTATAAGTTTCTAGGAAAGGAGGGTCTATAATTGGATTGCAGGTTGGTTTTTTTCTGTTTTTTTTAATGAATGGGTGTTAAAATGGAAATAATTTACCATGGTATATCTTCCCTTGTTCAATGTTGGAAGTACCAATGAACAATGTTGGTTGGTTTTTGTGTGTTTATTTAATCGGTCTCTTCACCTTCTAAGAACGACTTATGACTTTATGGTTGTTAGTTACCAAGGTAAGGATGAAATACATAAATAAATGGATGGGGTTATAATGTATAATGTTAATTGGATAAATGAAAAATGGGTCAGTTTTATGCTTTGGTTGTGGATGTTCTGTGGTTTTTCATATAGGGGTGGCAGCAAATGTGGTTATGTGTGGGAGGGTTGTTTGTTTGAAACACATAGCTTGGGTTGAGTTTTTTTACCTATATGTATAAATTGTAGTTCCTTTTGATTTTCAACAAACAACCCACCCATGTTTATCAATACGTGTCATACATATCCATTTCATATAGAAGGGTTCCATTCCCTACATCCCAGTTAAAGGATAGACGGCTGGTTACTGACTTTCATCCTCACAACCACTTTTGTGTTCTTACCTCTCATGTATATCCAGGTAGTTTGTAAAATATTTAGGTTTAACATAGCTCCAAAATCATTGGGAGGGTTGTGTATTGAATGATTTGTCTAGTTTCTATGGGAAAGGATTGTTTCCCATGTTTCATTAGGATAAGGAATAGGTGTTATTGTGAAAGAGGTGTGGTTTTTGTGGACCAAGTCTCTACGGGTGGGATATGTGTGGTTTGTGGACCATGTGTGTGCAGGAAGTTGTGGCAGTGGGGCATAATTTGGGGAAGTGTGGTAGCATCAAGATGTTATCCATTAGGAATGATAAATTAATCTATGGTAAATGTGGTGTGGGGTACCCAAATCATTAATGTGATTAACTATTACATTACATGACTTCTATTGTTTGGTGAGCATTGCTTGGTGAGGATAGTCTAGTTAGCTTTTCTTGTTAGGTGCTATTGGTTTTGGCTATATCCACAAGGGCTTTAGAATGTTTCCCCCCACATGTGTATTAGTAACTTTTTGATTCCTAACTGAGTATACTTGTATGCTCACCCAAAATTATAAAACTGTGTTCAGGTCTTTAAGGGGACTTTGAGGACAGTGTCTGACTTTAATAGCTTGGGTGTTGGGATATTTGTTGTGAAACTACTTAGTATCTTTCTTTTTTTAATTTAATTAGGATATTTGGTTGTAGTTTTGTAGTAGTTTATGTTTAAATCATGAATGGGTTGGTTTTTGGTTTCCTTTGTATAAAATCATGGTGTTGTCTGAGATTTCATCCATCATAATTCACAATATTGTTTTAAAATAAGGTGTTAACGACTTCAATATTGTGTGAGATCCTATACCCTTGGTGACAGTCTCCACTTAAGGGCTTATTGAATGTGGGATTCGAGGTATCATTTTCTCTCCTTCATCTTGAAAAATGAAGAGCATGGAACTTTTCTTCCCCTTCCTTTATCTTAAGGAATGAAGGTCATGAAAAAATGGTATCAAAGGTAATGGTTGAGAGATAGGATGGATTTCAGAGTTAGGAATGGTGAGTATTTTATGGGATGGTAGGGAAGTAGTGTTAGGAAATCTTGGTGTTTGAAATTGGGTAGGGAACACTAGCTAATACATGGGATTTTAGGGCCCCATGTGATCTAAAGCAAGGACATTGGGCACACTAAACAACCGACTGAGGATATGTTTATTACAGTGTAGAGACACTATGAAAGGTGCATGAATCATAATTACTTAAATTATGGTTTGTTTTGGGTGTTTGATAATTAAAAATAAATGAATAGATAAATGAATTTAAAACTAAAGTTTCCATATAACCCAAGAATAAAATTCCCTTATTTACCCTTTTCAGTTATGGAAACCGGATATTTCCCATGTGTTGTACAAATAGTTTAGACCTAGTAAGCCGACCTGGTTGAGCAGTGAAGGGTTTATCGAGAAGATGAATTTGGATTGTGGAATAAGACCCATCGTGCTTTCTAGTGGAAGACCCAAGAGAAGTGTAAGGGGAGTGTTTCATATCGGGAGATCGAAGGATGGATCGAAAATCATGTGATCACATTTACATTGATCTAGGCTCTGAGAGTGTACTGGTTTCCTCTCACAGTGAGCCACATATGAAGAGCAGTCAATAATTGGCTGATGATTTTCCTCAGAGAGAGGAAGGAAACCGATGTTCCTTGGGGTGAATTTGAAAAGGTGTTTTGGGCGGAGTTTCTCTCCTTGGAAATGAAGAATGAGATGATATAAAAGATTCTATCTCTGTCTAGTAAGTGATTATGTAGGTGAGGGAATTTGGGATCAAGTTAAATGACCACCTCCATTTTTCTTCGGACCACACTCTAGAAGAGGTGTCTCAAGAGAGATGCTTGGAGGGGGCCCTTCGACCTTTTCTTCAACATGAAGATACCCCCTTCACTCTACTAACATACATAGAGTTTCAAAATAATGATGAGGTAGTACAGAGGATGAAATTGCAGGGAGGTGTACCATGAGAGGGGAATCAATGGAGTTTTTCAAAGGGGAAGGAAATCAGCAGCATGTCTCTGGGGCCAGGGCCTTCCAGGTTTCAACTAATATGGAGTAGGTCTCAGGAGTTCTAGTTCTAGTCCCATGGGGCCAGAAACTAAGGTTCTTTGTCCGTGGAGGTTGTGTACGTCTTAAGAGATAGTGCCTAGTTCAATCCAAGTACATTGAAGGTGGGAAGGTTCAGCACCCACCTTAGGGATAGTCGATAGCCAGGCCTTTTGAGTAGTAGGGACAACATTCTCCTATTCTACCGAGGGAAGACAGTGCTGGAGGAGGCTGACCCTAGGGTGCACATTAGGGACCTCAACCAGGGCATGGTTGGGTAGGCGTCCAATAATCAAGGTGCATAGGATCTTGGTGTGTCCATTTGCACACCACCGGAGTCGCAGTTCCAGCAGGTCTGGAGGTTGTTCAATGTACAATTAGTCTGTTTAGCACTCTTTCTTGTGCTTTATTTGATTAAAAAGATTTGAACTCCTTCATTCCACCCAGTCTTGTCCATGATTTGGGACAATACATATAGAGACATTCTGTGCCCATGGGTTTGATAATTCCAGTTGGATGTCAATATAATTGGTATGTTGTTTTCCATAGATGTAGACTAATGTTGGGGCTACATCGGTCTAGTGGAGATCTTCTTTTACTATAGATGCATCCATACGATGTCATACTTTTCATTGTTTGGTAGTTCTCTATGCATGATATTATATAATGCTTCCAGATAAGAGTCATGTTCTCTTATATGGACACCCAGAATGTAGCTTTTGTTGGTGATCGGAGCTATCAGGTGAGCAACAGGCGTATGGATCCAATTCTCTCTATGTTGGCAGGGCTGTCATTGGAATAGACAGATGTTGAGACGGTGGAGTTTATGGGAGTTGTAGGGGGATTATTGGATGTTTTCCCCAAGGGGGTTGTGTATCTGCCCTGATGATGTGACATCGAGTTCGGGGTAGACTTAGAACTTGGTTCTTGTAGGATTTAGATTGCTCCCTATCGAACAGAACGATCTGAGCTGCATGAGTTGTTGATTCAGATTTAATACCAAATTTATAAAATCGTCATCTGGCCTAACGTGTCACAAAGGGGTTCTCTGGTCATGTTTGAAAAGAAGGAATATATTGTTTTGAGTTTGTACATATATTATCGAAGACTGATTTAGGTAACTGTCAAGAACATTCACCCCCTTATGAGGATAGATGGACATTTCAACCAGATGAGGGGAGAAGTTTTGTTCTCTAAGATCGATCTGTAGACTGGATATCACTAGTTGAGTGTAAATCATGGTGAAATCCATAATAGTTATTTTAGGAGAAGATGCGGTCACATCAAGTTAGTGGTCGTTCTGTTCGGTGTCGCGAATGAACCATCCATGTTCATGGGGCTTAGGAACCCAATTTTTTGTGAGTTCCAAGACCGGTTTTTCATCATGTTCATTGACAACATCATGATATACTAAAGGTATCATGAGTACCATGTCAAGCATCATAGGACTATCTTGGAGGTCCTCCTACACCACCAACTATATGGGAAGTTGTCCAAGTGAATGTTATGGATATGAGAGATACACTTCCTTAGACATGTGGTTTCTCATCCTGGGATAGTAGTAGACCCATCAAAAGTCTAAGTAGTTGTTTATTGGGTAGCACCCAAGAATATTTTATTGGTTTGTAGCATCCTCATTCAAGAAGACTATTACTAGAGGTTCATACCTGATTTCTCATGAGTTTCATCTCTATTGTCATCCTTGACCAAGAAAGACCAAGCCTCTGTTTTGAGTCAGCAGTATCAGCAGGATTTTACCAATCAAAAGGGGAGGTCGGTCAGTTCTCCAATGATATGGGATCCACAAGAAGGGTTTGTGTTTGAGGTTTTTTGTGACACCTATGTATTAGGTTTGGGGTGTGTTTGGGTGCAACGGTTAGGAGTGATATCTTATGGGTCTATACAGTTACATCCCCATTTACATAATTATGAAACAATTTTTCTAGATAATGAAGTGGTTGTGTTTGCGCTGAATTTGTGGTGGAATTACTTCATTGGGAAGAAATTTGTGGTGTTCAAACATCACAATATATTTAGGTACATATTTTTCCAGTAGGATTTGAACTTGTGACAGTGGAGGTGGATGGAGTTTCTCCAATACTATGACTTGGAGATCTCTTACACTGATGTTAATGGAAATTTTGGGGTTGATGCCTCTAGTTGGATGTCATAGAGGGAAGTGGTTTGAAAATATGGGGTTTCTTGGACTGTGATGGCAGAGCTGGATGCCTTACACATCGATGTTGGATAGGAATATGGTATAGGATATCTGTTTCAGATGATAGAACAGTATTCATTCATGTGGTTGGTGGAGGAGTCTCAGTAGGGAGACTCGAGGGCTGAATTGATGTGTGGTCATGTTGACCAGTGTGATGATACATAGGGAAGGTCAGGGGATGGTCAGAATCAGATTCTCTTTTTGGGGGAAGCTATATTTCCCAATGTTGATTATTGCTGGGAGTTATTTTTTTGTTCAATAACCCACCCCTAGTGGTACACCCAAGAGGTTCCATGATGCACCGACGCATGAGGGGATAGGTTTGGTGGCCTAAGCTAAAATGGGAAGTACCAAAGTTTGTGGAACCATGTTCACGGCGGTCTGTTGTAGACTTTATATGTCCTAGAGTAGAATTGTGATGTCATCTCCATGGATTTCATCACAGGGATACCCAAGCCTTCGGGAGACTACGATTCGATTTGGGAAGTATTGGGTCCTTTGGAAAAATCATATCACATCTTACTGATCAAGGAGTCGAGTAGAGTGGATTCCTTATCAATTAGGTATGTGGATGAGGTGGTGCAGCTGCTTGGGGTTCCAAAATCCACTATCTCAGATCAGGATACACATTTTACACTACAAGTCTGGAGGGGATTATATCATTCTTTTTTCTCCCAGTTATGCCTTAGGACTACTTTCCACAGTCATATGGATGGGAAGACAGAGCATAAAATCCATTCATTAGAGGATATGATGTGGGTGTGTGCTCTAGGCTTTTGGGGATCGTAGGTTTTACATTTTCCTCTAGAATATTTTTCATACTATAATTTTTATCACTCTACAATCGGCACGGATCGATTTGAGTCTTGTTATGGAAGACCATTTAATTCAACCTTGTGTTAGACAAGGGATGTATAATTATCTTCCCTTAGGCCAAACGTGCTGAAAAGAATGACAATGAAGGATTATCTCATGTGTGAGAGGATAAAGCAGCTCAGAATCTGCCAAAGTCATATATCGGTCATAAGAGGAGGCCTTTTATGTTCAAGGTTGGGGACAATGGGTTTCTGAAGGTTTCCCCTTTGATTTTGGTGGTGGCTGTTCAGAAGAGGTAGCGAGCTTTATCATAGGTTCATCAGACCTTTTGAGATGTTGGGATGAGTTTTCGAGGTGTCATATTAATTCGAGTTTCCACATTAGGTTGGGAGGATCCATGGAATATTTATTTTCTGTCACAAACCAAATCTGGTCTCAATTAAAACATGAAGCCTAACCAGTCTGTGGAATGTATTAAAGGGATTTACCAATCCTCATGGGAAATAAAAATTTTCTACATATCATAAATACTGGTTTAGGAACGATTTACCCGAGTATGGATACATAAAACAAAAAAAAACAATCGATAAAGAAAATTTAAAAATTCCTTCCAAACAAGACTTAAATGAAATTCCAAACTGAATACAAGGGTATGAACATGAAACAAGAGGTTGAAGGATACATAAAATTATCATTAAAATACCCCAAGGAACACCACATGACAAGGGGTCATCACCGACGAGATGTCTCCACAACACTGCACCATGAAGGAAACTAAAAACCCGAACCGCTATCACCTAAGGCCTTACCTTTACCTGTGTCAAAAATTGATCATGTAAACTTAATGTAAAGGGTTTAATTAGGGTGTGAGCCAAATACCAATATGATACCACCCAAAAGACTACATATTTGAAGCATTACAAGATAAAAATCATATCTGTTTTAATAAACAAGAAATGGTGGCAATAATTTCTAAAGAGAGAAACTTTTAAAAGTAAAAATTTTTCAATGGTTGATTAAAAAGGATGAAAACATTCCATAAAACAAGTAATAAACATAGTTTGGAATCTAAATAAACCATTATACAATGATAAATATGAATGATTCAACAATCACTAATCTTGGGAACAACCATAGGCACTAGTTAGTTTCAGGCCCCATGTACCTCGTATCTCGGTGTAATGTAACCATAATAATATCTTCTCTCATGCACAATCCACTATTAGGGAACATACCCATAACCTAGTGGTCCCCATACATCCTTATTATATTTTTGTCAGTGTTTTCAATGTACAACTTGCTAAGTGAAACAGGGACAAAACCACTCTGGATCACTAGCATACTAGAACACGTTCGCCCACCTAGATACCTGGGTTTCCCCCTTTCGGATCAAACAATTTAAACATGTTACAAAATTCAATATGCATATAAAAACACCATTTATGGTCATACACACTCAAAAGAGTATCTACATATGATTTTGATCATTTATATTACAAAATAACCTATTTAGAATTTTCATAAAACAATTTCAAGAAATATAAGAATCATTGCAAGTAAAATACATGTAAAATCCCTATTTGAAAACCAAATTCACCCCAATATTTCCTCGAACCCTAATTGGTATCATAAAAAAATTTTAATAAGACCCACCCATGAATTATAAAATAGCCCCCAATGGTTCAACATGGAAGGCACATGTAAAATAGCCATTTTCAGACAAAAATGGAACTTAAAAATCTATTACTTAACAAATGACACCAAAAATAATTTTCATAGAAATAACAATGATGGATGAGTAGTATAAAAATAGATATCAAGCATGGATAACTCTTCTAGTTGTACTTACACATGGAATCTCCTACTAAGTGTGTCAAGAACACCAAATCTTTGTGCAAAAGTAAAGCTGCACCACCTCGACACCACAATGGATTTAAAACAAACCAAAAACCAAAATATTAGACAAATAATATCAAGATAAAACCATTGGTTCGAATCCTTACTTTCTAGACATTAGGAACTTCATGAAAAATTTATGAAACTAAAAGAAAATGGGAGGTGGAGGGAAGGAAACACGCCTACTTGAGAGATATTGACGAAATGGCCCAAAACACACCAATATATGAATCTACAATAATCCAAAACTGAGAGTTAGGTTTAAATAAGGCTCAGTAGGTCATGTGGGGAATGAAAACAGAAAAACCAAAAAAATGAATGATTTATGAATGAAGCAAATTACCTTCTCAAATCTAGATGATTTGAGAATCCTTGATCCATATCACCCTAATCTGGGATGAATAAGAGCTCCAAAGTGGAAAAATGGGACATGGGGGAGTTCCTAGTGTTTTTGACCTTGAGTGAGAGATGAAACCACAGAAAAAATGAAAAAAACAATGATATATGAATGAAATAAAAAAATAAAATGGGAAATGGGCTCACGAGTTGGACCAATGCCTGAATGAATCACCCATACCAACCATGATAATGAGTTCCTAATGGATACAAATGGATATATTGGTTTTAATAGGTCATTTAAGGAGAAACAAAATTCGTGGAAAATTTTAAATACCAAAGGATTGATAAAAGAAAAAAATTTGATTTTAAATATGGAAATTGGCTTATAGTTTGGCCCAAATCATAATGAAATCACCCCTTTCTCCAAAAACACATGGGAAACATCCAAAAACTAATATAAAATATAAACTAAAAGAATTTTTTTAAAAGGAGTTAGGGATGTGACAATTCTTCCCAAAAAAATAACATTCCACCCTCAAAAAGATATCTTCATGCCTAATTATATTAGATAAACAGAAACTCCTCCTCGACCTAAGACTTACACCCCCTTGTCTCTTGCACGTCAGTCCCATTATACAAGTGGAATCGAACCAGTGGAATATTATTCCCTCAAAGAATAATTTATCGGGAGTCTACCATTCACAATGGCTACTCAAACACTAATAAATTGGGCTCTATATCCAGCTCTTCCCAATTCATCTTGTGGGAAGGATCCATGAATTTCATTTTTCAACTAGGAGACATTGAAGACGTCATGAATGGATGTCAACTAGAAAGGAAAATCAAAACTCTATTTCACCTTTCCAATATTCTCAGTGAATTCAAAAGGTCTGACATACTACTGCGTCAACATCCCTTTCCTTCCCAAATGACAATGGCCCTAAAAGGTTCCACATGAAAGAATACCCAATCAACCACAAAAAACTATAGGTCTCGATGGCTCTAGTCCACATAAGATCTATGGAGACTATGAGCTAAAAATAATATATTCCTAATTAACTTGACCTTCTCACATGGCTCTCGAACAAGGATTAACCCCAATAGTGAAGTCTCACATACCTCATCCCAACACATGGGGGACCGACAAACCATACAATAAAACACCTCAAAATGAGCTATTCAAATTGAGGATTGGTAGTTGTTATTATAGGAAAATTAATCCAATCCCAACAGGCTATCCCAAGATCCCCTAATGTCCAAAACACAAGCGTGGATCACATACTCCAATATCTTATTTTCCCGCTATGTCTGACCATCCGTTTAAGGATGGTATTCCATGCTCATCATAATCTACAACCCCAAGGCCTTATGAAGTCCTTCCAAAAACCGAGATGTGAAACAAGGGTCTCTATCCGAGACAACTGCATATGGAACACCACGAAGCCTCACCCCCACCTTAAGGTACAATCGTCCTAGCTCATCCACCTTAGATATATCATTGATCGAAATAAAGTGGACTGATTCGATCATATGATTAATTACTAACCATATTGAATTTTTATCCTAGGTTTTACATGGAAAAAAATTAATTAAGTCACTAGAAACCTCTTCCCACATCCATGTATGAACGGGTAATGGATGGAGGAAACTAGAGGTCCTTTGGTTCTCCGATTTCACTTGTTGACACATATAGAATCTCAACATGATGTCATCTATGTCTCATCTAATACATGGACACCATAACTAATATTGAATATCATATTACGTCTTGGTGGCACTAGGATTGACAACCCATTGAGACTAGTGGCTATCATGCATCACTCCCTTTCACAAAGATGGAAAAACTACTAATCATCCATTTAAGCACAACATGCCCTCCAGAGATGAAGACCAATCATAAGATGTATCTCCACTATAAATAAAATGTATCGACTGATGAAAAAGCTCTTCACTAGGATGATCTCAGGAAATTAACTCTATTAGAGAAGGAGTAAACTGAGTTCTTTCCAAGAACACACCTACACTGTGATCCATGGTCTATATATGCATCTGAGCAAAAAGCACCATTGGAATCCACACATCACTTGACTTCCTCATGGCTTGCACTGGTACTCTTCTACTCAAAGCTCCTTCCACCAAATTTCTGTTGAGTCAATAAGTTTTTCCTTATGACTTTTCCATTCCATCTTATTTTGAAAATCACAAACACCTTATACTTAAGTAAATATTATTTTTACCCCCCATAAGGAAAATTTACTTCTTTATGGAAATTTACCCTAACCTAGATTTTATTATATATAGAAATATTATTCTTAAATTCAAAAACTGGATTCATACCGAAAATCCCAGAGCCATATAATGAAAAGATTTGGAGCATTCTGTTTTTAGGATCTGAATTCTGGATGTGGTCTATAATGTAGTTCTAATCCGAATTCTGGACTCTGGTATTTCATGAGTTCGACTCCGAACTCTTAAGTAGTTCAACTCTGAACTCTGAAGTAGTTTGACTCCGAACTCTGAAGAAGTTCGACTCCGAACTCTCAAATAGTTTGACTCTGAACTCTTAAGTAGTTCGACTCCAATCTCTGAATAAGTTCGACTCCGAACTCTGAAGAAGTTTGACTCCGAACTCTAAAGAAGTTTAACTCCTAACTCTGAAGAAGTTCGCCTCTGAACTCTGAAGAAGTTCGACTCCGAACTCTGCAAGTTCCGAATCCGATCTCTGGTGAAACCAGACTCTGAATTCCTATAACCCAGAATCTGAATATTTCATAACATAGACTCCAAACTTTATTTTGGTTAGACTCCGAACTTTTGATTTTCTTACACTCCAAAATATTGATTAGAATTTACTTACATATGCTTCGTTTCAAAACGATGTCGTGTATTCAGTTATACATTGTTTGTTGTAAAATGATGTTGTCTATTCTGTTTCTAATTAACCGTTGGTTAAGTTACATGTGTACAGGTCCCTCCGAATTTCCTGGAAAATATGACCATTGGAAGAGGGAGCCGAATGTTGGAAATGTGCCTATAAATAGGAGGTCTTTTGAAAGAGGTCAACAACAAGTTGATCGATCTAGAAAACACACGCTATTAAGGTGGTTTCTAGAGAGAGAAGATTTTCATGACTTGTGCGTACTGAACTGCTCGTTCAGATTGCTTCATGCGACTCCGGATGTTGGTGATTACATTCGAGGACTTCCGGGGATAGGAAGACAGAGGTCTCGACTACCTTGAAGTTCGAGGGCTTCCTTGCTGAGGAAGACAGAGGTCCCAACTACCTTGAAGTTGAGGGCTTGCGGAGATAGCAAGAAAAAGATACCGATCTTCGTATCGAGGGCTTATCCTGGTGTGGGTAAGACAAACTTTCTTGAAAGTATAAATCAAGAGACCTTTATCCAAGGTTGTTGGATACCCTTCTCTTTGGGTTAAAAGAGTTACTGTTTATTACATGTAGTTTTACTACTTGTTTTTTTCCGCTGCATATTGTATTTTAAGGAAAGGATAAACTACTTGTATTTTCGTACACTTATACTCTGATTAGTTTAAGATTCTATATGATTTAAGGTAGAATCTTATATTGTAAACTTTTGTTCCAATTCTCCAGTTTGTGATCAGAGGTGTTGTGAATTTGCTTAGTTTAACTTTGTAAAACCTAGATTTTCCTTATCAAAGGAAAACATAGTTATCCATAACCAACTTTAAAGGTTCCAAAGGAATTTTTAAAGTGTACAATTCACCCCCCTATTGTATGTTGAGCATCTAAATTGTTATTTTGATCCTACAATTGGTATCAGAGGAAGGTCTCTGAAATACTCGTACTCACGTATAAGTTTTTCTTTCTCATTTATCATTCCAAACATTATCATTCTGAACATTATCATTCAGAACTTTATCATTCCGAACTTTATCATTCCGAACATTATCATTCTAAACTTTTTCATTCCGAACTTTGTGGTTACAAACTTTTTCTACTAACTAGTTTGGTTTCCCAAGTTGTTTTAGTATGGAAGGAATCAATGTTGGTTCTATAGACAATATAAATCCTACAAGACCACAAATCATTGATGGTAATGACTATGAATACTCGAGAGATCGAATGAAGACTTTTTTTATCAACACTAGCGTGGAAAATTTTGTTATGATTACTGGTGATTATAAAATTCCTGATAAGGAAGTTAGAACTTTCACTAACCATGAAAAGAAAGAGTATCAACTCAATTATATGGTTTGTAATACTTTTCTATGTTCAATGACTAGAAATGTATATATCCAAATTTCTTCTTGTGAAGCAGCTAATTGTATCTATAAGAAGTTAGAAGTTACACACTTTGGAACTTCTAAAGTGATTGAAACTAGGAGAGCTATGCTTAGAGTTGAATAGCATGGATTCAATTTTCCGTATGGCGAACCAATCTGCAAAGTTTAACAGAGATTTATGACTATAGTCAACAACTTACAGTCTATGGGGGAAAATTGGTTAGATGATGAAGCCCTTGTAGATATGATAATTGATATTATTCCCAATGAGTGGGAATCAAAGAGAACAACTATAGATGAGAACATGAAGGTCACTCAAATTTCTCTTGATGAGCTATTCGGAACTCTTCTCCAACATGAAACCAGAATGAAGAAAGATGCTGACAACATCAAAAAGAATAATTGGAATGGTACTGTTTCTTTTACAACTACATCAAATCATATGAAATCTAAGACTCCTGAGAGAGTAACCAGATCCAAGACTAAGAAGGTGGTTGTTCAATCAGATTCTAGTGAAAGTGAAATCTCAGAAAATGAGTTAGCAAATCTTGTTCGAAGGATGAACAAGATAGCCATCCAGAGAAATATCTAATCCAATTATAAGAAAAAGGAAATGAAAGAAAGGAAAGATGGGGAAGTTACTTGTTACAAATGCAAGAGAGCTGGACATATTAGACCCGATTTCCCTCTACTCAAAAATAAAGAAAGGAAAGAACGGAATTCTGAAAGGAGCAGGAATAAGTATTACAAAACCAAATCTAATAAAGTTCTAAAATCAAATGAAAACAAGAGTGCCAATGGTGGTGACTCTTCAGATGAATCTTCTGATTATGAATCTTTAGGAAATAAGAATCTTGGTCTTATAGCCAGATTACCTATTGAAAGTCATTGCTTTATGGCTAAGGTACGCAATTCTGAATCATCGACCAATGTATCTTTAAATCCTAATGATAGTAAGTATTATAACTCCTCAAATTATGAATCCTCTTATGATGAAGAAAATACTTCACCTACCTATGAAGAAGTTTCTAGGTTTTCTGAACTTCTTGAGATTGAGAACTCTAAACTCAATAAGAAACATGATAAGTCAAACTCTAGGAATTGTATACTTACTAAAGAGATATCAGATCCTTCCAAAGATCTTGATAGGAAAAATACTGATTTTATAAGTATTTCGAAGAATCTTGAGGAAGTAAGTTCTGATAGGAACAAACTTTCTAAAGAGTTAGAAAAAGTAATTTCTAGGAAAAGTGTTTCCGAGCCTAGCTCTAGTTCTAAATCTAATGATTTTGAAGATAAAAACTTGGTTATCAAACTCAAGTCTGAAATATTTTCCTTAAATAAGTGTTTATCAAACTTTACCCATGGTAAGGAAAATTTTTATAAAATGTATTCTCAAATACGACTTTTAAGAAACAAATCTGGATTTGGTTATACCCATGCAAAACCAATTTTTAGTAACAACTAATTTGTTCCACAAAGTGCCCCATTTTGTATTAAGTGTCAATGTGGTGTTCACTGGGCAAATAATTGTTCTTTAAATAAAAACCAATCTCTAGGTTTTCATAAAGGCTATTTTTCTATGAAAGTGTGGGTTCCTAAAATTTCATTGTCTAGAAATCCAGGATCCAAGAAAGTTTGGATTCTGAAAGCATAATTATTTTCTTATTTTCAGAAAGATAGAGGAATTACCAACAACAATACATGGTACATGGATAGTGGATGTTCCCGACACATGACTGGTAACAAAATCTATTTTTAAAAGATTATCAAAACAAAAGGAGGAAATGTAACTTTCGGAGATAATGCATAGGGAGAAATTGTTTGTATTGGTAATATTGTTCTTTCTAGGTAAAACTTTGATTTCAAATGTTTTATTTGTTAAGGTTCTTAAGAAAAACCTCATTAGCATAAGTCATTTATGTGATGAAGGGTACCTTGTGAATTTTAGGAATGATAAGTGCTTAGTACACAATTCCAAGGAAAAATTTATTCTCTCAGCCAATAGGCAAGAGAATGTTTACACTTTGAACATATAAGACCTAAGGAGCCAAGATTTACCTTGACTAAGTGCAATGGAAGATCATTCCTGGCTATGCCATAGAAGTCTAGGACACTGGAACCTTAGAAACTTGTGTAAACTCTCTAAGAAGAAACTACTTAAGGATCTACCAGATCTTAGATTTGATTCTTCCAAAGTTTGTGATCCTTGTAAATATGTCAATCAACATAAATCTAGTTTTAAATCAATTGGTGAAGTCTCAATGACTGATGCATTACAGTTAGTGCACATGGATCTTTTCAGTCCAACACAAACTGGAAGTATTGGAGGTAAATACTATGTGTTTGTTCTAGTTGATGATTACACTAGATTTACGTGGGTCTATTTTCTAGCAAAGAAGTCTGATGCTTTTTCTTATTTCAAAAGTTTTAGAGCCCAAGTTAAAAATGAGAAAAATCATCCACTGGAAACTATTCATACTGATCATGGAGGAGAATTTCAAAATTCTGACTTTGAAACTTTTTGTAGTTGGAAAGGTATTACTCACAATTTTTCAGCACCTAGAACTCCTCAAAAAATGGTGTAGTTGAGAGAGTAAATAGAATTATTAAAGAGATAACTAGAACCATGTTGAGTGAATATTCTATAGCTAGACATTTCTGGGCTGAAGCTGTAAGTACTTCTTGTTATAATATAAATCGAGTTTTGATTAGACCTTTTCTTAATAAAACTCTTTATGAGATATGGAATGGTAGAAAACCAAGAATATCTTACTTCAAGGTGTTTGGTTGCAAAGTATTCATTCTTAATACTAAAGATAACTTACATAAATTCATACCAAAATCTGCTGAAGGAATATTCTTAGGTTATTCCACAACTTCTAAGGCTTATAGAGTTTTTAATAAAAATACTTGTACTGTTGAAGAAACAGTGCATGTAAAATTTGATGAGTTTGATCCTTTTGTTTTTAAAATATCCCAACCTACATCCTCGGATGTGTTTTCAAAAACTGATTTTCAACCCTTGATAGAAGATCCTTCTGATAAGGAAAATGTTCAAGAAGATACTTCTGAAATATTTACCCTAGAAGACTTTCTACCCTATGTTGATGAACAGGTTTTACAAAACCCAAATCAGGTGTTTCTTAAGAATCATCCCAGTGATAGTATCATTGGTGATGTAAATAAACCTGTAAGGACTAGAAATTCCTTATGAAATGAAGTAGAACATCTAGCATTTCTTTCCCAATTAGAACCAAAAAGCACTGATGAAGCTTTAGGAGATGATGATTGGATCAAAGCCATGCAAGATGAACTAAATGAATTTGAGAGGAAAAAAGTCTGGACCTTGGTTGAAAGACTTACGGAAACTTCTATTATTAGAGTAAAATGGGTTTTCAGAAACAAATATAATGAAAATGGACTCATAGTAATAAATAAATCTAGACTCGTTGCTAAAGGTTATAATCAGCAAGAGGGAATAGACTATGAAGAAACCTATGATCTAGTAGCTAGACTTGAATCTATTCGTATTCTACTTGCCTTTGTAGCATTCTTCAATTTTAAACTTTTTCAAATGGATGTGAAATGTGCTTTTCTTATAGGTTATGTTCAAGAGGAGGTTTTTGTTGAACAACCTCCGGGTTTTGAAGATTCAAAACATCCTAATCTTGTTTTTAGACTTACCAAAGCTTTGTATGGTCTTAAACAGGCCCCACGAGCATGGTATTATAGACTCACATGATTTTTGCTTCAAAATAACTATGTTAAGGGAAATGAAGATCCAACCCTTTTAATTAAGAATGATAAGAAAAATGTTTTGATTGTTCAAATTTATGTTGATGACATCATATTTGGTTCAACTCAGCAATCTTTAACTGATTCTTTTACAAGTCTAATGAAGTCTGAGTTTGAAATGAGTATGATGGGTGAGTTAACCTTTTTCCTTTGTTTTCAAATTTCTCAAAAACCAAAAAGAACTTATATATCTCAACATAAGTATATTAATGATCTTCTCAAAAAGTATGGTTATGACAACACTAATAGTATATGTACTCCCATTGGTACCTCAAACTCTTTAGATCTTGATGAAGTTGGGAAACCAGTAGATCAAACATCTTTTAGAGGTATGATAGGAAGTCTACTTTACTTAATAGCTAGTCGACCAGACTTAATGTTTTCAGTGTGCTTATGTGCAATATATCAATCCAATACTAAGGAATCTCACTTAAAGGCCGTGAAAATAATTTTTTGCTACCTAAAGGGAACCATGGATCTAGGATTATTTTATACTTATGGAAATGATTTTGTTCTAAAAATATTTTCTGATGCTGACTTTGGTGGATGTAGACTGGATAGAAAAAGCACATCTGGAACTTTTCATTTATTATGAGATTCATTAGTTTCTTGGTCCTGCAAAAAAGTAACATTTTGTAGCACTTTCCACTGCTGAAGCCGAATATGTAGTATCTGGAAGTTTTTGTGCTCATGTGTTGTGGATGAAACACACACTCATAGACTATGGCCTGAGTTTCACTAAGACTCAAATATTGTGTGATAACACAAGTGCCATTTCCCTAAGTAAGAACCGTGCACATCACTCTCGTGCAAAGCACATAGATATTAGGCATCACTTTCATAGGGATCACAAACATAAAGGAGATATCATTTTCAGTTTATTAGAAAGCAAGATCAAATTGCTAATATTTGCAAAAAATCATTACCCTACGATAGATTTGAAAACAATAAACAAAACTTAGGAATGATAACTATAAGGTAATCATTCTTCATTAACTTCTTGTGGAGAAATTCTCCTAACAGTAATAAACTCCTCTTTATAGGGGGAGTACATTTGATTGTTAGTGTAACTAATTTTTTTTAAAACCTTTCGGAACTAAACTTCCGGAATGGAAATTTCTGAAAATAAAATTTCCACAATTGGAATTACTGGAACTGAAATTTTCAGGACTGATATTCTCGGAATGAGAACTTCAGGAATGGAAGTCTTCGTACTGAAAACTTCCTAAATGGAATTTTCATACTAATAAGTTTCAGAATGGAGATTTTCAGACTGGGGTTTTCGTAATGAGGTTTTCGTACTAGAAGTTTCGTAATGAATTTTTTTAGGAGGAATATTTCCAATTATGAACAATATTTCTTGTCAATCCGTAAGTTATGAATTTCTTACTTATAGTTTGGAAATCAAATTTTTATTACTGTTATTTTCCTTATTTTTAAAAGTTCGGAATCTAGTTTTTCCTCAAATCTCGATGTTTTCTTTAAAAATCTCAAAAGGTCGGAGTCAAATTTTTCCTTGCGGGATTGTTCTCAACTGTCAGATCAGATCAAAGCTTTTTCAACCGTTAGATGGATTTTGTAAGACCAACGGTCAAATTCTTTTCCTATATAAAGAGGACCCCGAGACTCATCCCACATCGGTTTTCCAAGATTTTGCATCTCGAAGCTCTGCTGCTCTTCTTAAGGTCAGTTCCAAACTTTGTGAAGCTGATCAGAATCTTTCAGATATCTTCACTATGAATGTCTGTTGAAGCAACTTCTCAAGATATGTCAACTGTGAAACCAATCTCAAAGTGGTTAGTTTTAAGGGAAAGATTAGTTCACCCATATTTTTATAAGGTTGATTATCTTATTTCAAAGAATATTAGACTGAATGGATGGGAAGATTTCTGCATAGCAAAGTCAGATAAACAGGATCCAGTTTATACTAATTTGTTGATAGAGTTTTACGAGTTTTTTTCCTTACAGATGGAAGATGAAAGAGAGAGGTTTTCTTTCATGTCTTATGGGAAGGCTTATAAACTTTCTTACAATAAGGCCACGAGACTCGTTGGTTTATCATATGAAGGAGAAGCTGAATTCTGCTATCAAAAACTTCCCTATGTGCAAGGAAGTTTCAATAAGGAGAAGGCACTAAAGTGTCTTGGGCTTAAGGATGATTCAACAATTAAGATTGCTTCGCCCACTCTGGACAATAGAATCATTCAACTATCGGTGCAGGGTTTTCTGGTTCCATGAAGATGTGATAAAGATAATCTAAAGAAGAGTGATATCTATGTCTTAGATTTCTTGGTAAATCTACGAAAGATAAATATGATAAGGCATGTCTTGGTTACGATCAAGAATATCAAAGAATGATATTTGAGAGCTCATATTATCATGTTTCCTTCCTTATTATCTATGTTGATAGTTCGATGCTTAGAATCCTTCAAGGTTGCCTAAAAATCAAAGATCCGGAATTGCAAGCTCATGCTAGTCAGTGATTATACTCTTAAGAGGATGAAGATGGGATTTTCCAGTGAATCCAGAGAATTTTACCCCCTATTTTTGGATGAGTTTAAAGCAGCTTAAAAATAAACACAATCTCCAGAACCTTCAAAAAAGAAAAGGAAGAAGAGAAAGGCTAAGGAAGTGGTTGCTGATGAAGGAATTCCTCAGGCTAAGGAAACTCAATCTGCTCCCCCCAAGCCGAAAAAGCAGAAAACATATACGGATGAAGTACCAGCCAAGTGGAGGGAAGATAAAGAAATGAGGAAGGAAGGGGATCCTCAATTTGGACTAGACCCTGCCGAGGTTAAATCCTTAAAGGAAAAAAGCTGCTGAGGAGCTAGAGAGACAAGAGAAGGAAAATAAAATGAGAATGAAGATGTCTGAAGCTGAACTTGTGCGATCTTTTCTAAATGATACAGAGTTGGCTTCCGAAATGCTTCCAGTTCCGGAATCTTTTGGTGTTGAACCTTATTTATCAGAAACTCCAGCTAAGAACTATGTAACTCCGAAAAAGGTCAAGGGTAAAGAAATAGTTGTAGAAGCTATGAAGGAAGTTGCTGAAGCAGCAGAGGAAGAAGTTGAAGAATAAGAAGAAGAAGAAGAGAGTGAAGATCTGGATACCTTGAAGAAACAAGTACAGGACTACAAAGATAAGGCTGAATCCGCAAAGTTAGTTACTCCAGGTAAGGGAGATGTGGAAGCTAGTGAGAAACATCAAGAAGAAGAAGAAGATAATGTGCAACATGATGAAGAAGAATCCTATGAGAGGAATTTTCTTGAGGAAGGTCAAGAAAAACAGAAACCATATGAAGACCAGATCGTTCAAGTTTTTGAATCTGAGGAAGTATCTCCTAATGTGGAACACATTCCGAAATCTGATAAGGGGAAGAAAGATCTCATGGAGACACCTATAAAAGATCTCATCAGGAGGAATGAGGTTGGTGGTACCTCTAGAAGGAAGTTGGTGCCTGTTGAAGAAGGACAATCTCAAAGTGAAATTTCTGATTCGGAATCATCATCTCACGGGCATGATTTTGTGGTTCAGTCTCTAAGAAATTTGGTGGACACAATTCCAATTCTTCCAACAATAGATTCTAGATGCCAGATGCTGCAACAAACTATGAATCAGAAATCAGATTCTTTATCCATGGTCATGGATAAGTTTGTGAAGTTGAAAGGTGAACAAAAAAGTTTTCTGATCGATTATGATGTACATAGAAAGTCTTGTAGTAAGGTAACAAAGTGGTCTAAGAGAGTTGAAGAAGACTTGACTGTGTATGATAATTTTCCGAATGACGTGAAAAAAGCTTTTGACATAGTAGACAAAAAGGTTAAGAATATTGAGGATGAGATAATTATTGAGAAGAGTACCCGGAGTCAACAAGTGAGGGAACTGAATGAAAAGGAAAAATCTATATCTCAAAATCTTATAAATGATAGAAATCTCCGGATTGAGCTTGAGAAAAAACGTCGCTCAGCAAGATGAGTTGTTAAAGTTGCAGAAAGAAGCCTTGGAGGCTCAGGCAAAGGCTTTAAAAGCTCAAGAAGAAAAAGTAAAAGCCTTGGAGAGGTAATGAGAGGAAGATAAAAGAGACTTGAAGAAACTTAAAGCTTTGTTAAATCAGCTCATTCCGAAGGATAAGGAAGACAAATGAACCCACTCCGATCTTTTGTTGCAGTTGTCTTTCCCTGTAAATTTTTTTCCCAACTCTAATAAAATGGCTATCTGGATGGTTGTATCTTGTTATATACTAATGTTTCAGGTACCATACTTTGTTTTCTATTCCCTTCAATTCTTTTTGAAATCACAAAGGTGGGGAAGGAAAAAAGAACTACTCCTAAGGAGAAGAAAGGATAAATTTCTAAGAGAAATATCCTTAAAGAAAGGGGGAGTTTCCCACTACGAAGTTTCTCATTCCTACAATAATGAAAACTCCACTCCGGGAACTCAGAATACAATCCTTACAGTTTCAATGCCTAATGGGGAGTTAGTTGTATTCACTTATATCCATGAACAAAGGGAGATAAGTTTTAATTTTCAATGTCTAATGAAATTTTCTCAAAATCCTTATATTCTTTTTCGAAAGGATGTTTGTGCTTTCCAAAAAGGGGGAGATTTTTGAGTCAATAAGGTTTTCCTTATGACTTTTCCATTCGTTCTTGTTTTGAAAATCACAAACACCTTATACTTATGTAAATATTATTTTTACCCCCATAAGGAAGATTTACTTCTTTAAGGAAATTTACCCTAACCTATATTTTCTTATACATAGCAATATTATTCTTAAATTCAAAAACTGGATTCATACCCAAAATCACAGAGCCATATAATGAAACGATTTGGAGCATTCTATTATTAGGATCCAAATTCTAGATGTGGTATATAATGTAGTTGTAATCCGAATTCTGGACTCTGAACTTTCATGAGTTCGACTCCGAACTCTTAAGTAGTTCGACTCCGAACTCTGATGTAGTTTGACTCCGAACTCTGAAGAAGTTCGACTACAAACTCTCAAATAGTTCGACTCCGTACTCTTAAGTAGTTCGACTCCAAACTTTGAAGAAGTTTGACTCCGAACTCTGGAGAATTTCGGCTCCGAACTCTGAAGAAGTTCGACACCGAACTCTGAAGAAATTCGACTCCGAACTCTGAAGAAGTTTGAATCCGAACTCTTAAGTAGTTAGCCTCCAAACTCTGTAAGTTCAGAATCCGATCTCTGGTGAAACCAGACTCCGAATTCCTATAAAACAGAATACAAATGTTTCTTAACATAGACTCCGAACTTTTGACTTGCTTGCACTCCAAAATATTGATTAGCTTTTACTTACATATGCTTCATTTTAAAACGATGGAGTGCATTCAGTTATACATAGTTTGTTGTAAAATGATGTCGTCTATTCAGTTTCTAATTAACCGTTGGTTAAGTTACACGTGTACAGGTCCCACCTAATTTCATTAAAAATATGACCGTTGGAAGAGGGAGCTGACCGTTGGAAATTTGCCTATAAATAGGAGCTCTTTTGAAAGAGCTCAACAAAAAGTTGATCGATCTAGAAAACACACACTGTTAAGATGATTTATAAAGAGAGAAGATTTTCATGCCTTGTGCATACTGAACTGCTCGTTCAGATTACTTTGTGCGACTCTGGATGTTGGTGATTACATTCGAGGGCTTCCGGGGATAGGAAGACAGAGGTGCCGACTACCTTGAAGTTTGAGGGCTTCCTTGCTGAGGAAGACAGAGGTTCCAACTACCTTGAAGTTGAGGGCTTGTGGGGATAGCAAGACAGATATTCTGATATTCATATCGAGGGCTTATCCTGGTGTGGGTAAGACATATTTGCTTGAAATTATAAATCAAGAGACGTTTATCCAAGGTTGTTGGATACCCTTCTCTTTGGGTTAAAAGAGTTATTGTTTTTTACTTGTAGTTTTACTACTTGTTTGTTTCCGCTGCATATTGTATTGTAAGGAAAGGATAACCTTCTTGTATTTCCTTACACTTATACTCTGATTAGTTTAAGATTCTATACGCTTTAAGGTAGAATCTTATATTCTAAACTTTGGTTCCAATTCTCCTGTTGGTGATCATAGGTGTTGTGAATTTTCTTAGTTTTACTTTGTTAAACCTAGATTTTCCTTATCAAAGGAAAACATAGTTATCCATAATCAACATTAAAGGTTCCAAGGGAATTTTTAAAGTGTACAATTCACCCCCCCTCTTGTATATTGAGCATCTACATTGTTATTTAGATCCTACAATTTCCCTTTCATGGGGTATAGACAATGTAAATGTCAAACCCCAACAAGTACTCAATCTAATGGCACTTCCTAAGATTGATATCCTACTACAAAAGATTTAGTCCAAACTTTTGTGATCCGAGTAGACCATAAATTTATCCCTAAAGAGATAGTGATAAAAAGTCTTCAAAGAACGCATCATAGCTACTAAATCCATGTCATGTGTTAGATTAACCTTTTCAAGTGGTTGGAGTTGGTGAGAATCATACAGAACCATGTGATCACGCTGCATAAGCACAGACCCAAGACTCATACTAGAAGTGTCACAATATACAACATAATGCTTTCTGGATTCTGGATAAATTAGAACAGGTTTGGTAGTCACCCACCTCTTCATTTATTAAAAGGATTACTAACACTCTGGGGCCCATAAAAGCTTCCCCCCTTTCTGGGTGAGTGCATTCATGGGTGAAGCAAGATGAGAGAAATCAAGAACAAACAACCAACATCAACTATCTCGACTAAGGAACATTCTGAATTCGAACAGGTTAATTGGCTTCTCCCTTGAAATAACCCCCCTAATCTTCTCAGGGTCCTCCAAAACCCCCTTCTCTAAGATCACATTCCCCAAAACATCACCTCTTAGGTCTAGAAAGTTCACTTGAACAACTTTTCATAAAGGTGATTCTCTCGCAAGGTGACCAATATGATTTTAAAATGTTGTTTTTGTTCTTCCTCAGATCCAAAGTAAACTAGGATTCCATCCAATAATACCATGATGAAAGAATCAAGATACTGGTAGAAAAAAATATTCATGAGTTCCATAAAGACTATTGCATCACTGGTCAATCTGAAGGGCATGACCAAGTTTACAAAGTGGTTGTATCTCCTTCAACAGGATATCTTCGGGATATCTTCCTCTTTCACCCCGAGTTGATGGTAAACCAAACACAAAGATATTTTAGAAAACCACTTTTCCTTATTCAGTTGAAAAAAATATTCATCTCTTTGGGGAAAAGGATATTTGTTCTTGATGATTATCTTCTTCTACTTCTGGTAATCAATAAACTTCTGGAGGGATTTGTCGGCCTTCCTCGCAAAATGAACAGAGGTGGACCAAGGAGAGATGCTCGGGTAGATGAATCCTTTGGATTATAACTCTTCCTATTGAATCATTAATTTCCTCATCTCAGTGGGGCCCATATGGTACTAGGGAATAAATATTCGTTGTGTTCCAGCACCAAATCAATCAATAAATCTATGTCCCTCTCCAGGATAAATCCAGATAAATCATCAGTGAATACATCAAAAAAATCTTCCGCTACATGTGGTTGTCCATATCCATAAGCACAACCATCATCCTCTAGCATGATTAATGATAAATGGAAGATAATATTCCTCAAATATCATAGTGGAGGTCCTACAAGGCCCAACGAAAGATCTCAATCCCCATGTAAAACCTGACAACTCCCATTAGGTGCTGTGAAATTGGCATTCCACCCATAATAGTCAATGTGCACTTGAAAGTGTACCATCAAATATATGGAAAGTATAATTTCAAAAAGATCAATATATAATACAAGGAGGTCCAAATCCATCACAAATCCTATCACAGAAAGTGCACATGACAGACACCTAAGACTTTGCTCTTTTTTATTTCCCAGCGGCGTCACCAACTCCATCACAAAATACAGAATCTCAGTTGGAAAATTCTGCGTGTTCCCAAAATGGGCAGAGAAGAATGAAATAGAAAAACTGGTATAAAAATAATAGTAGCTACAAAATATTCAATCAAAACGATCCCTTGAACTATTGAATGTCTCACCTTTGACCCCACTAGTGCCTGATCCACCGCCTGAAGATGCCTAGTACCTGAGAACGACTGATTTCTTATAGATCTTCCAGGAATTGAATTTGGGAAGAAGATGATCCAGCCTTACTGTCACGGCCACCAAACCGAGATCCCCAGATCCTCAATAGATCTGATTATGCTGGAACTCCCCTGGAAGCCACAAATCTTTCCCCACTATAGAGTAGAAGTTCCATCCTACAAAAAATATTCAATTATCCCATAACTCTACACTCATAATGAGGCTTTAGAGAATATTTTCATGATTTTCAGATGATCCCTATCCTCCCACACTTGTGGCACACATCATACCTCACATCATAAGCCACATAAGAAAACTACCTTGAATGTTAGCCTAAGGAGCCACCTCTATTATTTCCCTGCTCCCCACACTTCCTTTTCATCTAAGATGAGCTCCCACTGCCCATTCCCAACAATATCCAAGAGAAAAAATTGCTCCTCATATGTTTCATCTCCACAATTCATGCCCGATCAATGTCCTCAGCATTGGTTTTCATCTCGAACAAGAAGAGTTCAGAATAGATCTCTGGCCGTAAACCCCTCTAAAATTTCTGGGACTTCATCTTCTCATTGGAGACCATTTCTACAGCATACCAGACCAACTCAGAAAAATGTTTGTCATACTCCATCACTGAAAAGTCCCCCTGAACAAGATCTATAAACTCCTGAGATCTAGCATATGCAAAGACTTCAGGGATGTAGTGGTCATTGAAGGTAACCTTAAAGTCCTTCCAACCCATATGTTCATGCTTCCAATTTTGAAGCACTAATTCCCACCACCTATGGATAGTACCCTCTAACAGAAAATATGCACACCTCACCCTAACCTTCTCTGGTGTTTCTAGGAACTCAAACATGTGCTCAATCATTTTGATCCATTCCACTTCTTCCTGGGGTTATGGGCTACCTCGAAAAGTATAAGGCTTGTTTTTGAGAGACTCGTAGGCTTTATCCTTCCTAGGAATGGTATCTTATTCTCTAATATGAGATGCAACAGGAGTTAGTCCCTTTCCTAGAGCTTGGACTGCTCAAACCATAGCCTCTACTAGCCTCTGATCAAGCGGTGATGGCAAACTCTCTTTGGTTTCCTCTCATGGGTGCATGAGAGCTTTCTAGGGAGGCATATAGCTAAAAAATGCAATAGTAATAAGGGAAACAATCAGTACAACATTTATAATAATTCTCACAAATAACATAAAATATAAATAAGCCAATCACAATACAAAAATAAAATCAAAAACTACTTCACCCCCACCTGATGTCCAACTGCAGGTTGTAGCCCACACATCTCACCTAGACGTGATGTCAATCAAACAATTCCTATGTGCCATGGTGAATCGGGGTCTATTATGAGAGGTGTTGGCTAGACACCCTTATCATGACCAAATTTATAATCCCAGACAGTTTTATCCTCTTTCTTTCCCAACTCATTCCAAAATAATAATAGAACCCAAAAACACCAACCTCCTTGGATACCATTTTTTTAGGAACGGAATCTAATAGCCATTAAAACTATCACCCCACCAAATCTTTGCGAAGATAAAAAAGTATTACCTATCCCCTGGACTAGAAAATGTGCCCATGAATCATAAATACTAGTTTTGGAATGATTTACCAGAGTACAGATACATTAGACAACCAAAAACAATCAATAAACTGAATCTAAAAATTCATGGAAAACAAGACATAAATGAAATTCAAAACTGAATAGATGGGACCATACATAAAAAAAATAGGTCCAAATATACATAAAATTAGTAGAAAAATAGCCCATGCAACACCACATAACAATGTTTCATCATTCATAGGCTGACTCCACAACACCACACCATGAAGGAAACTAACAACCCGAACCACCACCGCCCAAGGGCTCACCTCCTATTCTATCAAATTTGATCATGTATACTTACATCCAGTAAATTATGTATGGTTTGAGCCTAATACCAATAGTTTTACAACCAAAAGACTCCATATGGTCAGAATTAAAATATAAAAATCATGCATGTTTTAATAAATAAGAAATGGTGGAAATAATTTTTAAAGAATGAAATTTTTAAAAGTAAATATCTTTACAAAGATGATTTCAATGGATGAAAACATTTCAATAAAACATATAAGATACTGAATTTTTCATCCAAACACACTGGATTCCAATGCTAAATATGAAATTTTCAATGATCAGTAATATTGGGAACATCCTTAGGCATTAGTTAGTTTCGGGCCCCATGTACCTCGTATCCTGGTGTAAATTATCCAAAAAATTATTTTTTCTCAGGAATGAGAAACTAGTTGGGAATATATACATAACCTAGAGGTCCCTAATCATTATACATACAGTTTTTTAGTGTTTCCAATGTCCAAATTTCTATGTGAAATATGGACAAAACCACTACGGATCAGGAGCATACTTGAACACGTCCACCCACCTAGATACTCAGGTTTCCCCCTTTGTAATGAAATAATTTCCAGATGTTAGGAAATACCATTTTCGTATAAAAACGCCATGTCTGTTCATGCACACTCAAAATAGTAGCTACACCTTATTTTCACCATTTATATAACTCAATAAACCATTAATAATTTCCATATAACATTTTCAAGGAAGATAACCAAACTTTTCACTTAAAATCCATCTAAAATCCCTATTTGGAAGAAAAATACACACCAACATTACCCCAAACCATAATTTTCTATAGAAAAACATTTTAATTAGATCCTCTCATGAATTATAAAATTGCCACAGCTGGTTCAACATAGAATTCACATTTACATCACCCATTTTCACACAAAAATAGAACTTTAAAATAAATTGCTTAGAAAAATATACTAAATATATATTTTTTCAGTAATAAAAATGATGGAGGAGTAGGAAACAAATATAAATCATGCATTTCTATCTCATCAAGTAGTTGTTACAAATGTAATAACCTACCCTTTTTGTCAAAAACTCCAATTCCTTTTGTGAAAGTTCAACCACACCACCTATGCACCACATGGGAGTTAAAAAAACCCAAAACCACAATATTAGACCTAAAAATCAATGTTCAAAGCCTAGGATTGAAGCCTTAATTTCTGGACATTATAAACATCATGAGAAAAGGAAGAAACCCTAAGAAAATGTGAGGAGGAAGGAATAAAACCCAATTATGTGAGAGATCATGAAGAAATCACCACAAATATATCAATAGGTGAATCTCTAAGCATATAATATTGTTAAGGAAGTTAGAATAAGGCCGAGTATTTCAATTGGGGACTGAAATGGTTTAAAAGAGGAAAATATTAATGATTTATGAAAGAAACAAATTACCTTCCAAAATATGGACTATTTGAGAATCCATGAAAAATTGCGCACAAATATATAATGAATATATTCTCTAGATAGGATAAATGAAACATGCAGGGTGTTTGGTGTTCTTGGGATCATGTGAGAGGTGGAATCACCGAAACAAAATTAGAAAATAAATGAGATATGTATGAAATAATTAAAAAATAGGAAATGGACTCACAAATTAGCCCAATGCTTGAATAAATAACTCAAACTCACCATGATAATGAGTTCTCAGGTGGCCTAAATGGATATTAGGGTTTTAATAGGTCAGGGTAGGACATGTGGGAAGTCGAATGGGTGAAAAATGTTTAAAACTGAATGAGTTCCAAAAGAAACAAATATTGTTTCTAAATATGGAAATGGGCTCATGGTTTGGATTAAATCACAACGAAAACATCCCTTTCTCCAAAAACACATGGAAAATCCCATAAATAAAAAAATAACAAGAAAAATATCTTTTAAAGAATATAGGGACGTGTAAATGTCTCCTAGCTTCCTCGGTATCTATATAACGATAGAATGTCATTGACTGGGAATATTTGGATATCAAGGATGAATTGGTATTCGTGGAGCAGAAGGTAAATATCTAGGACCATTGAGAGAATGTGATTCAAGGATAGAAAATTAATTTGGCTCGTGTTTTATTGAGGCATGGCGGCCTTGAAGAAATTATTTTGGAGCGGGAGGCACATATGTGTGCCCAGTACCCAGTGTTGTTTTGAGTTTTGCTCTTGTGTTTTGCTTTATGATTTTCTTATGTTGTAGTGTCTGACCTTATTCTTAGAAATGATTTGTTTCCTTTTATCTGATGTGTCAGAGGCTCCTATATACAGGGTGGGCATGACCAAATTCTTAATCAAAACACATTAATGTAGATGTGATTAAACCCATGCAGGCGAGTTAGTATCTCCCTAAGTGGATAGTATCTTGACATTGATGAATGATCTCCCTAACCAATGTTTATATAAATTGTGATCTTTGAGGTTCACATAATTGTTTGGGGAAGTACCTTTCTAGAAGGTGTTCTTGGATGTCGAGCTTTCCAGTCCTGTTTTGCAACAACATAGGGGGGTTTTTCCTTGAGAGTTATCCTACATGGTAGTTTTTTGACTCCCCTATTTCCTTTGGTTTGGTTTTGAATTCTTGAGGGTGATAATTGTTTGATATTTATATGATGTAATGAAATGTAACTTTCTATTCCATTCCATTGTGAAAATCTAGTGTCTTGTGGTCTTTGGAGTGTTTGTGACTCATTTCCATCATTTTCCAAAAAATCCATTTTTTATGGATGAGTCATTTTAATTGTTGGCATCGTTGAGTCTTTTTTGTAGTGTTGGTGTCGGTGAGCCATTTTTTGTACTATTTGGTGTTAGTGATCCATTTTTGTATTATCAATATCAGAATTTCATTTTGTACTATCAGTTTCGGTGATATATTTTTTACTGTCGGTGTCGTCGATATATTTTTTTATTGTCGGTGTGGGGAAATCATTTTTTGTACTGTCGGTTTCTGGGATTCATTTTCCTAATCTTGGTTGTCAGCGAGTAATTTTTATACTGATAGTATTGGTGAGACATTTTTGTACTTTTAGTGACAGTGATACATTTTTTGTATTATTGGTTTCGGTGAGTCACTTTTGAATGATCGATGTCAGTGTGTCATTTTAAACTATCGGTGTCGGTGTGTACTTCAAGACTCTCGGTGTCAGCATGTCATCATTAAATGTCAGTGTTAGCATTTCATTTTTTACATTCGGTGATGGAATTAGTATTAATGTTAGCATTAGCATCAGTGTTGGCATAAGCATCGGCATTAGTTTCTGTGTCAGCATTTGTGTCATTTTTTCCAGTTTTCCCAGTTTTTTTAGTTTTTCCTCTCTTACATTTTATTTAATGTAAATAAAGTTTAATATATTTTATGAGTGTTGATAAAATATATTCAAAGGATATTAATTATATATTTACTCCCCTAACACACCCTAGATATTGAAATAGTAAATTCTCTTAATCTTTTCCCTGGTCCGACATTAATGACCCCTGAAACTGTTTCCCATTCCATTGATATAGGATCTATCTTTTCTAAAGATGAGGTCCTCGAGATTTTTTTTATCTTGGTGCGTGGAGTACTTTTCTTCCACAGAAGAGTCATGTGAATATGCTATAAACCTCTCTTATTTTGTTTTCTTAAGAGTTTCATAATTCTCGTGTGACCTCCTGTTTGGCATAAAGAGTTGTTCTGGTCATCCAGTTATCCAATTAGGGACTTCTGTCGTCTCTCTTTAATTGTGTATCATGTGTGGTGGGTGTAGTAATGTTTTTTTGAGGATGGTTGAATAAATTTATTTAGCAAGTAATTAACAATGGGTGGGGATGATAACGATCAATATATAATCAAAATTATAATGATCAAAATATTATAAAACTTTTAAAATAATGGCCAAGGGACTGAATATTGCTTGATGTTTATCATTGGTTTTAATTGTTATCCATGTTTTATTATTATGTATTACTGGGTTGTAATGCCTTCTGAAAATCGTGGCTGTTGGTGGTCCTTATTTGCACACTATTGATTCTCTTTATTTATTATTGACACTTTGTTGAATGGTTGTAACATGAAAACCTACTCAATCGCATACACATGGTTAAATAAATGGATTTCCTAGGATCAAATATATTTTTTGATCATTGAATTTATTTAATGTGTAATTAAATAACCCTTGTTGGATAAGTCTGGATATTTGTTTTCTTGATGGTGTGGTTGTGTGTTGTGTTTTATTGGGTACCGAGGGTGGATAAATGGGTTGGTCTTATGAATGGGAAAGGGTATTTGTGTGCAGTAGGGTTTCTGTGCTTTGTGGTGATTCGATTTGGGATTTTTGGTATGCGGTGGTACATGTGGTATGATGGAATATCAAGTTGAAAGATTGTTTGATTTCAGAATTGATGGACTTGTTGTGTAGTGGGTCTACTTCTCAAAAGTGTTTGGGAAGCATGTCTACAGGGATGCTTTCTGTCATGATTTTATGTTTACGAGTGTCCAGGAATGGAGGGTGTGTTGTGTGACTACATGCTAGTTGATTAATATTTGTTTTTATGAATGGGTGTTAAAATTGAAATCCTTTACCTTGGCCCATATTCACTTGTTCAATGTTGGTAGCACCGAAGAACAAAGTGGGTTGGTTTTTATGTGATTAGTTAATTCGGATCTTCCCCTGATGATAATGGTTACTGGAGTTGAGGTTATTAGTTACCTGGGTAGCTATGGAATAAATTAATAACTCTAAGGAATTATAATATACAATAAATGTTTGTTAAATGAAAAATGGTTTGGGTTTATTCGTTGGTTGTGGATTTTGTGTGGTTGTGTATATAGGGTTAGTAGTAAAGATTGTTCTGTGTGGGCTAGTTGTCTGTTTGAAACCTAGTGGTTCAGATGACTGACTATTTACATAAATGTGTAAATAGTAGTTCATTGTGATTTTCAATACATGCCTCACCCATGTTGAGAACTACAGGTTGAACACACCTATTTCATGGGGGAGGGTGTACTTCCCAACATCCAAGTTGTAGGGGGGATGGATGGTTACTAACTTTATTCATCGCACCTCCTTCCATGATCTTACTACTGGAGTGTATCTGGAAGGCTCTAACAGCTTGTGTTTTACCATAGCTCCAGATTATCTTGGAAGGATATGTTTAGAATGAGGGGCCTAGGTTTCTTTGGGCCATGTTTTTTCCCCATGTTTCTTTGGGATGAGAAAGATGTGTTTTTGTGCGAGAGGTGTGGCTATTATGACCCATGTGTCTACGGGTGGGATATGGGTGTTTTGTGGCCCATGTGTGTGTGGGTAGTTTTACCTGTGGGACTGCATTTGGGGAAGTGTGGTAGCATTAAGATGTATGCTTCTAGCAATTAGCAGTTAACCAGTGGGAAAAGTTGTGTGAGATACCCAAATCATCGATGTGTCTATACTATTAATTTACTTGACTTGTGTAATTTGGAAATCATTCCGTGGTGAGGTTGTTCCAGTTAGTGTTCCTTGTTACATGTTGCTGGTTTCTACTGTTTCCATAGGTGAATTAGTATGCTTCCCCCACTTGGGAATGAGAGACTTTGGTTTCCCTACTGATTATACTTCTATACTCACCCTATGTTATAAAACTATTTTCAGATTTTCATAGGGACTTTCAGGACCACGGTGGACATTACGAGCTCACGTGTCAGGATAGTTGTTGTGCTACTGCTTAGTTTCTTTATTTTGGTAATTTACATTGGAGTTTTGGTTTTACTTTTCTATTAGTTTACGTTTAAATCGTGCAAGGGATGGATTTTGGTTTCTTTTTTATAAAATCTGTGTTTTTTTGGTATTTTGTATGTCTTATCTCTTAATCATGTTTTAAAAAATGGTAATTCCTTCCAAATTGTATGAGATACTATACCATTGGTACTAGTTTCCACTATGAGGCCTATTGAAGGTGGGATTCAGGGGTCATTATCTCACCTTTATCTTGAAAAAGGAAGGATGTTTCACTTTTCTTCCCCTTCCCTTATCTTGACAAAGGCGGGTCATGGATTAGACCCATGATTATAATGTCTCTAAATTGTGGAATTCATCCAAAACCTCATTAAAATTATTTAGGTTTATATTGTTACTCTAAAAGAGTGACATTAAAAAATAATATTATAAAGCATTTTTGGATTTTTTGGGCTTATTTTCCATTATACAGATTAAATTATTGAATCTTGATATGTATGAAATAACAATTTCCATACAATATAATTATATTTGATTCCCAAGTATCTAATGTTGTTTTGGAAAATATTTTTGATTTAGTTTTTTGTTTTTATTTTATTTGATATATTTAAACTAATATCTTGCCACATTGTATGATGGGTAGTAATATAGTGTCTTCTAATCATCAGGTGTTAGCATTTATGAAATTTATACATTAATGTTCCCAAAGAATATCATTTCTATAGTAATTCAAAATTTATTTTACATGTAAATAATATCTATTTGGAGGTATAATGGATTTAAATTGTCATGATTTAAATAATTATTTCAATTAGATTTAATTCACATAATAACAAAAAGATATAGATCTAGATTAATTAAAATCCCTTACAAATATTTTATATATTGTTTAATAAAATTATTATTTAGGATTAAGTTATTCAAGATTATATATGTGATGCTGAAATGTTTTTTATAATTAATTAACACACACTTTACCCTGGTTGCAAGTAAGATATAATTGAATTATATATGGATTGTTTTAATGTTAATATATAAATTTTTGTTGATGCTTCACCATTTTATAGATTATGAATTATTGTTGAGAATGATATGAGCTAAAAACTAGTATAAAGCCAACATAAGTTTTATAAGAATTATTTTTATATTATTTTTTTTAAGTTAATGATAAATTGTTTGTTTAATTAATTTATATTTCCTTTTACATTTTAAAGGGGAATAATTATTTATATTGTTCATTAAATGACTATATTTGGAATTTATTCATATGTCAACAGTTACAAGTAATTTTTATCTTTTTTTATCTTTTATTTTAGAGATATATCACCCTAGATATATGTAGTCTGTATCAGGGAGATTTAGTAGTATATGCATTATACAGGGGACCATCAATCAAGAAACTGGCCCATGGTGCTTAGTATGGGTGTTTTATCTCATGGGGTATTGGTTTAATATACAAGATTCTATAAGGAATGAAAATATGAATGTTTTTTGTCATTAATATTAACAAAAATATTATAGTTATATGGTTTTATTATGCATAATGAAGTGGGTTGAATGGATAGGTTATATATTAAAGTTTATTAGACTCCAAAGGAAAAAATTGTTGAGATACATTTATTCAAGGGGTTTTACCCTGATGTTGGTGGTAAATATTAGTGAAGGATAAGAACTATGAGATTCCTATAATATTTAGTGGAGACCGTTATATATTGGGGTCCAATTTTTTGGTGGGGAATAGGTATCCGCTTCAATATTGGGTAGTGTTAATATATCTTCTCTTATTACCTTTTTGGAAAGTGATATGGAGAATTTTATTTTTCCTATTTTTGTGAATTTGGAATAAAAACATCAGGTAGAAAAAAGAAGAAAAATATTATTTGAGGAACTATTGAAAATAAATGAGTTGTTTGAGGGTGATTTTCTATTCTCCTAAAACGTAGATGATAATAATTTACAATTTCTCATATTCAATGATTGATCATATTTAATTTATATATAAGTATAAAAAAAGGAGGTATAAGAAATATTACTATTGGAATCATATGGTGTTATTTTTTATATCACCTTCTAAATGTTTGGGTGATTAGTACATAGAAAATCAATGGGTCTCACACACCATGGAATGTTTACAATAACTATGTATGTGAAAAGTTTCACAATGAATTACCAAGAAAGGATATGTTACTAGTGGATGGGTAGAGAAACACTTGTTAGTTCCCTTGTCAATTCAGTGGATTTAATAGTAGAGTACTGGTAGATGATATTTCTAATTTTTTACAATGAAGAAAAAATCAATATATGATTGAGAGAAGACTACATTAGTGAGAGGTTAAATTATAAAAACTTACACATTAATATATTCATTTTTATATAGTTTCGTATCTTTTAAAAAAAATACCATGTATCATATACCACATATAGATATGTTTGGTGAGATACCTAGATATTTTTAAATATTTATACAAATATAGGAAATTGAACCATTTCAATTATATGATGCCCAATATCATTCACTATGTTGGAATGTTATAAGTATCTATGTGACTTATCCTTTTTTGATATGTGTTTGTTCATTATAATTCAATTACTGGACTCCTTGATTATTTTGGGTGAAAACGTTAATGAGAAGTAATGTAAATGACATATTGATCCACATGTGGGTTGATATATTTATTACCTCACGTAATTTTTATCTTATTCGATGAATGAATAGTATAAAAAATTTGGTTTCCCCTAGTTTTGGGCCATATTTTTGATATTTTTTCTAAATAACATTAATTATTACCTTAAATTATATAAGTATAGTTTGTGTTCATAATTATTCATGGAACAAAATCTATTTTAATTTTACCATACCATACATAATTGTTAGAGCTCCATGAATATAATGTTCTGTCGGAGTATTTGGAATATAAGGGATTAATTTTAATATGTTCCTCGCCATGGGGTATAAAAATCTTATTTTATAAGAAATTATAAAATGATAAGACTATTGATTGATAATTGTAACATAAATTTTATATACACAATAAAATATTACTCAATAATTACTATTAATGTGTTATTCCATTAATTAAATCCATAATGTTGGTATTAAATTTACAGTGGAATTAACATTACAATCATTAATAGAATAATGTGTGAGAAATAATTTAATTATAATTTTTAATTTTTCATGAACACTTTTATTTTTTATTAATTTCATTCAGATTAATGAATTCCCCATTTATATTAATCTAATTGATGGATTATGTATTCCATAAATATATCGAATATTAATCATGGAATTTCTAGATTTTATTTATGTATATTTACAATCTTAGAAGATGAATTGGATTCTATTGGTTATTGTGCTAGAGACACTATGAATGAATATAATATATATTAATAAACCAATGTATCACTTCTTGATTAGGGAGGTGAATTTTGTTATCATATAGTATAGTATGTTATATTATCAGTTTATCCAAATATAATATTAGTGATTATACATTTGGAAGTGCCTATGAAGATATTTAAGGATTAGAGTAAACTGGTTTTGAATTATATTACCAATATTTCATTTAATATTTATCCACTATACCAGAACAATGATAAAATTGATAAAAAAAGAGTGTGAAATTTATATAGTATGTCTAATGTGAGGTTGAATTCAATTAATTTTAATTTATTTTTACATCAACTATGATATTAGTATTTATTATTAATGAAAATACCTATATTGTTTTTTATTCATTAAACATGGTGCTTACCTATATACATACGAAATAAGATAGAGTATTCGAATTTGAATTTTAAAAACATTGGCTATAAAAAAATTACCCTGCACATTATCATTGATCGCAGTAGTGGGTTATATCTTATAAGTGATTTGATTTTGTATAGATCAGGTATGTTTTAAACCAATAATATAATTAATTTTTTACATGAAAAAGAGGTAGTTAATTCCCATAGAAAAAAATAGTTTTAAATTATTTTATTTTACTCTTTACAAAAGGATTGTCACTTTTGTGTTACTTTAATATTTCATTATATATAAACACAACATTCGTATCTAATAATAAAATAATAGACAAATTTTTTTATTAGTATTCCCTTCAAGATAGTAAAAAAATAAAGAAATTAAAACATTAATATAGAAATTGTAAACATGTTTCATTAATATTTAGAGATTGTATATGATCATTATGTAATTTTTTAATAATTCATCTTAGGACCATAAGATATCATTCTAAATTACGGGTTAGCATATATTTTATTACCAGGATAGATTTTTTTCTCTATAAATTGAATAATGCTTGTCGATGAGTTCTATGATATATATATGCAAGATATTTTGTTTCGTATAGTATTGATAAAAATTGATTTATAACATTAATTTAATATTACATATTGATTTTAGTTTTAATTTAAATGGGTATTAGTGATGTTGGTGAAAGTGATTACCAATTTCCGTCTTTATACATATATGAACTCAAAATAAATTTTCTATATCTTAGGGTTTAGTTTTTTTCATATATTGTAAATTTTAAAATTAATCTGTCAGATAATTTATCAATATTAAAGTTTTGATATAAAAAATAATTATGAATCTATACATTAGAAACCCTGTTATTACTACATCTGTAAATTAATAAAAGATTATATACTGATTTCATTTATCATAAATTGGTGTTTCATATTGGTTACCTTGTGTTTCATTGACTTTATTCTCACTGAGGTCACATTATATTAAAAAAATTAAGAGTGTGTTTCATTATTTTTATATTATTTAGATTTATTAATTACGCTCAAGAGGTATGTCAATTATTTATTATACCACCACATTTCTCAATAGTTTGTTCACAAAAAAGTTTTAAGGACATGTTAGTGAAAACTAATAAATTTTTAAAAGTAATTTTAATAGAGTAAATTCATTCATTTGATGTATTAATTTTGAAAATATATGTAGGTTTAAGGAGATACATGATATATTTATCTTGAAATGAGGACACAATGGCTACAGTTATTCATTGGGGATTGTTGCTGAAAATTTTAATGGACCAAAATATTAATGGTAATGATGTGTTATTGGAATCAAATTTGGATAATTTATTTAATAGTCTTTATATTAAATAACATGAATTATATTTTTAAATTTTTCTAAATGAGGATGATATATTATATTTAGGAAAAAAATCGTAATTGAAACTTGTTTTTTTAGTATTTTTTTATGAGTTTTGTAAATTTTTATTTTTTTATTTTCATTTAAGTGTAATGCTATTCTAGATTAGATTGTGAAGGTTATTTGTTAAATTTATATGAATTGTAACATTGTGTTTATAAGGAACAAACAACTGATTTTTTTTATTCCCACAAGATAACTAGTGAGGCGGATAATAACTAAAGCACTACCTAATAACATTGAGGTTCTAATTTCACCTCATTATTTCGTTAAAAATGTACCAATAATAATTTTTTTGGCAAGTCACCATATTTTAAATGGGAAATTTCAATATATATTTCCTAATAATCATTTAAAAAATTCATAATCACTTCTCTATTCCTCATGCATAACCAATCCTTCATATTCCCAAATTTCACATTTTAACTTAAATTTTTATGTACATTAATCTCTTTCATATCGTATATAAATATTAATCAATAAATTTTTTATGAGAATAATTTTTATTTAAAGCTAGAATCTATCCTTATTCACCCCTATATGTTTTTATGTGGTATTTATACCATTAATTCTAAAAAATTTCAATGTATTAGTGATATATTTAATTTTATATAGAATAAATATATTAATTACTCATGTTATACTTTCTATAACTATATGAATTATGCTCTAACATTGGTATATTTTCAGTTTCCATGTGTACAGGAGTGATTTGGTGTGGAGACAATGTGGTAAAAGATTAAAGGGAAATGTAATGAACCAATAAATATTGTAAGGAAATATGAAAAAATTTATTAACATTTTTCCAATATTTCATACAAGGATGACTATGTTTTATATATTGAATTGATTTATTTAATATAAGATAAAAATTAAGAGATTACTATTTTATTTTTGGGTGATATTATGCTATAAGATATGGCACGGGTCAACATACTTTACATCAATGTTCTTTTAAAAAGGATACTCACATAATCTCTCTTCTTTTATGGAATAGGCTAGGATAAGGTAAATCAGAAACGTTAATGAAATTATTTTGAGTTTTTGTATGGATATTGAGAATTATTACCATTGTTTGCTCCCACTTTTTTTTTATAATAACACTTTTTTATTATTTTCCCCACCATGGTATAACCAATTATCATTCACTCATAATCATTAGAAATATGATATTTTACATATTAGAGTGACTATTTTGGATTCTCGTAAGAAAATTTTCCCATTGGAATTTTATTGAGAGAATGTTCTCAGAAACCATTTTCCCTCATGGAAGAAATTATATGGAGTTCAATCAGATGTGTGATGAAAGTTACACTCCCTCCAGGTATGACCAAAAGGTATCCTCCCTGAGTTATTTTCTCTATTAGTAAAAGTATATGTGATTATTCATAATATTATTTACAATCTTGGTAGGATGTGAAATTATTATTTCACATATTTCTAGTATATTGTGTATTATCTACCATTATTAATTATGTGGATCCATTTATAGTGAGTTTCCATTTACGAATTTCTTGAGAAAATTAAAACATTTCCCATTATGAGTTGGTTACCCGAATACAACCAATATATATCATCAGTTTTGTAATTCTTATGGGTTTATATTTTTTGAAGTAAAATATTTTTATATGTAATGATGCAAATTGGGGTGTATTAAGGTAATTTAATTCCATTTAAAATACTAGATGTTAAATAAATGTTTATATCATATATTACACTTGGGTTTAGGTGGTTACATTCTGATGAGTAAGTTACACTACCCTATATGTAAATCTTATCTGTGTGTGTGTATAATTTTCCTTATAAAAAATATTTACTATAATCGGACATGTGATTAATTGATAATGTTCGTCAGTTGATTGGTACTATAGATAGATACTACGTTCAAACACAGAATTAATTCTTATTTTTATTGACTTCTGAATTCTTTTTTAGGTAAATATTTTGTTTATGATCAAACTAAGGGACTTTAAATTTATTTTTTTTAATATGTGATATATTTAAAAATATATTTATATGTATTTCATATACAGTTCATAATATTTTTGGTTACCATATTTTTCTATTCACTATAAATGTGGTGCTTCATTTCTTTTTACTTATTTTTTTCCCCATATTTTTATTTCTTATTGTAATTAATGAAATGTTATGGAATGATAGAAATCACTACCTAATGGGTTATTTTTAAAACTAAATTGATGTTATTTAAATCTTTTGATCATGAACCATACACAAAATATTTAATTCTTTAGATTAAATCGTATGATTAAGATTATTAGTGGGAATTGAAAGAATTTTTGTTATTAATCTCATCACTAGGATTGTGCCTGAATTGATTATTCCTTTTTAGTGTTTTCTGTGTTTTTTATGATGCATGTTTTTTTCATGACAACACTTTTTTTATTTATTAAAATAATAAACTATCTTGAACACCAAATTGTCTTGAAATTCTTTAGAAAATTTTATTTTTATATAAATATATATTAGAAATATTCCTAAAAAATAATAAATGTATTTTAATAAATTGATAAAATCAGTTTCTATAATTTTATTTATATCAAAAAAATTTAATAACACCTCATTATTTATAATAATTCGAAATTAAATATTTAATTATTTTTATTAATTCACTTAATATCATTAAACTTCATTATATTAAATTAATTATCAATTAACTTCCTCATAAGATAACTTATAGAAAACAAATAAAAATTCAATATAAAAATAAATGGCTTTTATCCATAAATCATTTTATCTTATTTTACAAGATTTTTTAAATATTGTTTTAAAATTAAATATTCTATAAATTATGATGCAAAAATATAGAATTTTAATTTATTTATAATTTTCTATTGAAACATTTATTAATGATGATAATTGTAGTAATATACAAAAACATTTAAAAAAATACTTTTATTATAAATTAAAATATATAAAATTAATTCTAATAACATATTCCATATAAATAAAAAACATACATACATAGAGTAAAAACATATTGAAAATGTTTTATCATTAATAAAATATATAATTTTAATTTAATTTTAATTATAATGATAAATTTTCATCATATTTTTAGGCAAAAATAATATTATAAATACTAATAATCAATAAATAAAAAAATTAAAAAAAAATTACTCATATGATCAAATATAAAAAACATTAATAGGCACCCCAAAAAAATTTACAATAACCTAGAAAAAACTAATAATTTATCAAATATTAATTAAAAAATCCTTTGTTAATAAATTTATTAATATTGAAAATATTATAGGATTAATATAATATATAAAAATATGAATTGTCCTTTATTAAATGTAAAAATAAATTATGTGTAAAAATTATAAATTTTATTTTTTTAGAAACATATGGTTGTGTATGCCTATAAAATATTATACGTATTAAATTACAAGGGAACAATTTACTTACACCCTACTCTCTAATCCATCATTCATAGTAATTTCACTTTCAAATAATATTTCATTATTTTTCATTCATATATGTTCATGGATTATTGATTTGTGATGAATTCCTATTTCATTATGAGATAATAATCAATTTTAGGTACAAATAATTACTAATAGAAGGATGAGTATTTAAATTCAAAATCATTTTTTCTTATGATTTCTTTTTTTCATTAATATAATCATGAGATATAATGTTTTATTATATTCCATATTGAATCCTAGGAAAAAATATTGATATATGAGGAAATCCAAGATATTAGAGTGGATTAAAATTTCTCAGATAGTCTATATTTTTTATTCTGAAATGATTAAAGATTATTTCACTTTGAGTAATTATTATTTCTGGTTGCATGATAAAAATAATCATTGATATTTGAGTGGAAAATATTAATCACGTGTAAGATGACAAAATTAATAATATTATAAATAAATGAATCAATATAATTCATAATTCAATGGGATTTGACTATTTTTACAATGAAACATTCCTTTGAAATTGATTCTCTACATATTTTCATTAAAAATTATTTCTAATAAAATTTTATACTTCCCCTAATTTTTATTCAATAAGAATTTTGATAATATTTTGAAAGATTTAAGAATGATTTAATTATTGATTTTTATAGTTCTATTGATTGTATTTGGGATTGAAATTAGATCGATCAAATTTTTATACCTTTTTAGTTTAGGTTTGAGAAGTGAAAAACAATTTTTAAATGTCAACGGACCATTAGGATTCCTGATGTCATAGGTGTTCCCGATTTTTTAATATATTTATACTAAATTATTATACAAAAAACCATCACATTATAATTCATAGATTTATTATATCAATAGTTTTCTCATTTTTATTTATAACTTTTTAAATTTTTTTTATCAAGGTGTATTTTTTAAAATTAATTATAGTATTCAATTTCATGATATAGAAACTACCACTAAAATCAAATTTTTAAAAATACTAAACTATTTTATTATCACATTATGATTAAGAGTTATCATTTTAAAACCCACTAACCTTCAGGTTCATGGATGAATGAACCAGATGAAATACAATATCTATGAAACTCATAATTAAGATTAAACTAAGAAAAATATATATTAACAACATTGAAATGACTTATCATATATTGATGGAAAATCCATTAGGACTTCTCACACACCAATTTAAAGAATCCAACATTTATATCCAACTAATTGTGGTTCTAATCATTAAACAAATGGGATAACTTAGTATAATTGAACTTTAAGATCAATAATTCAACTATTATAATTTTTTATAGACAAAAAATACATTACTTTACACAAAAAATATTATTATTCAATAATATGTAGAGAATTTAAATTTTTAATTAAAGATGAATATCATGGTTTGTTACTAGTATTTTAAATCCAATCTATAATGATAAGGTAAATGTTATCAAATAAGGTTATATAAAAATATTTCCCACCCTCAAATTTAGTAATTCTGAATAATTATATCAAATAATTCTTCTAATGGGATTTTGATACATCTTTTTTAGAAGAGGAGAGATCCATTACGATGATAGAAAATATCGTGCATCAAACAATATGAATTTGTATCAAAATTAAATCATTTAACTATGGCAAAAAACTAAATTAAATGGTTATTATTTTTTATTCTATAAATGGCGGATTAACAATAAAAACTCTGGAGTAACTGAGGTCTTGTTGATGAAATATTATAAATTAACATCCTATAGAGAAGTGATTTTGTACTAACCCATAGATGTTTTCATTAGGTTGAATAAACTATTATATTAGAAACTAAATTGCAGTACCTTATAGATAGTCATCAAGAATTCCATGTAGTTACCCTAGATAGTCCTACACACACACACAAATAATTGTATGAGATATGTTTATGACATTATAATGTACCTCATATATTAACGTATAAATTTATATATTATATGTCATTACATATGTATTTTTTTTGTTTTAACTATAGATGGGGACAGTGGATGAAGTGGTATGAATTTTAAAAATTGTTCCTAATGTTATTGTTTTTTGAAAAATGAAAATTTTAATTGGGTACATGGTGGTCTAGAACTATGTAACTAATACTGATGTAGTATTATTATTTAATTGGGTGGATCAGTTAATGGTCAGTGGTCCATATAAGGCTATATAATGTATACTGGTTACCCAGTTGTTTTTTTACACAAAACATGATATCCAATATCATGATTTTATTTTTCAAATTTCTTATTTCAAATTAATTATTAATTATAATTGTTGAAGCCTATTCCTCTCTCTCCTCAAATATAATAAATACTGATACCTTCATTACCTGAACATTTTCTCTCTTATGTGATAGGTTTCTCCCATATATGAGCTATCATTCAAGCATAATTACTTCCATTGGATTACTTTGGATAATTCTTATACTACTCTTCTTTATAGTGGTAATTTATTTGTATATTTAGTAATTATTCAACAGAAAAACCTAAATAATGTGTGTATGATATTTTTTCTAATTTACATCAATTTATCCTGAATTAACCATTGATATTGATGATGATTAAATTTCTAGTTTGGTGTCTGTGTTGTATAAAAATATACATTTTTTAAATGAGTTTCAATAATTATCTAATATGAAAGTGTTTGAGATTTGGTGTGAATTATTTTAAATAAAATCAAATCGATTTCTCATAAATGATGAGGGGTGATTACAAACTGTAAAATTCATTATTTATCCATAAACCATTATCTATTTTGATGCAAAATATTCATGAAAATTTTATTTTAGAAGTTTCATTCTTAAAATAGATCTGTGTGTTTATTGAGAATGTGTTTTTACTTTAAATTTCCTTTTTAGGAGATGAATATGAAAAAAATAAAGGCTTTAATCATAAATTTATGATCGGTGAATCCTAGGACATAAAAAACGATATTATGGATAATATTAAATATTTCATGGTTATTATGGTCACTCAGTAGACCATAAAAATTATTCATACACTATGATGAGTCAAATTTTGAATTTACAGGAACATGAATTGTATGATTCATGGTGATTCTAACAATGTATCCAAATAATCAAAATAAATAAATCCAGTAAAATTAAAATGATTTGTGACATAATTAAACTAATGGTTCCACATAATTTTTCTTCCTTCCAAACACTTATCATATACATCCAACAACTTAATTTACCATGACTAAGGTAAACACATACTATGTAATAGGGAATTCTACTGACTAAGATATAATATGCCCTTTTGTGTGGGATTAACTAATTAAAGAGAGATTGGATCAGAGAGTGTTATATATTCATCAATGTATTGTGGTGTTTATTATTTTTTATAATAATTTTATTTTTAATTTATATTTTTTCATGACCTATAATTATCCAGTCTATTTCCTTGAACTTAATTCCATGATTAGCTAGTATTTTATATAAATGCTTTGGTTTTTCGTTCTAATTTATTATTTTCTTTGAAATTAAAATCTATTTTATTCTTTTTTAATTTATTTATGTGTTTTATTATTTCATAATGTATTTACATCATCACTAATGTGATAAATTATTCCAAATCAATAATTATATATCCTGGGATCGTGGAACTTGTTATAATTAATAAATCCATGATAGTTTGAGGATTTTATTATCACATGTTTTTATTTGTGTTTCTTTATTCATTGGAGGGTTAATTACACAAAACAAAATCAATTTATATTATCACAGTTGTAAACGACTATTACATAGAGGTTATATTAATTTAAATTCTTATAATAAAAACAATTATGAATCATATAATCATTATAATTATTTAAAAATGAAATGAAACTATCATAATTTACAACCCTTATAAATTTTACTATTAAAAATTTTAAAAATAATTTTTTATGAATTGTTTTTTAAGAGAATTTTTTGTTATTTTTTTAAATCATAAAAATGGATTATTAAATAATTAATCAAGTCTTCAAATAATAAAAAAAATTATCATGTTAGAAACATATTATACAAACCTAATATATAAATCCCAATGCTTTTCATAAACTAAGTAGGAGAATTGGGTATATTCTAATTTAGTGTTACCAAAAATTACATGTCATATGGATAAACCCAAAATTATGTTAGTGTTTAACAAAATAGGAAATTTATTTTGTTAATAAATGAAAACCACAATACTATTAAATTTAATATAAAAAACATAGTTTTTCTTCATCTTCTCTATTTTTCAGTTATTTATGTTTTTTATATTTTATACTATTTTTAGTGTTCATATTTTTTTGTATACAAAAACTAATATTTGAGTCATTTCATAACACATTCCAAATGTGTTGAATCATAGGTGACTTCACTCTATGATCTGAAGAGTGAATAAACCATTGTAATAATAACTATTACCTTAATAAATGAGTTTAATAAAAATATCACTATAAAAACATGGATGGTCCATGAAATAATTCTTTTTTTGATGGGAAATAATTTACACATGAACAGGGAAAAAACTAAAAACAACTCATATTTAACTCATTTTCATGAAACTAGTGTATCCAAAATTCATTATAAACAGAAAAAAGTACAAATCCCCTTTGATTCACCCAAATGGATTATGGATTTTTATCTATTAATATGGTATATCATGTCTTATTTGACCACTGTTTTAGGAAAAAGACCTTAAGTAAAATTGAAAATGATATAGTTAATTTGAAATACATTCAATTTGGTAATTAAAAAATTATTACATTGATCCTCATCCAACTAAATCATAGATATATGTTATGCCTTATATTATATTGGGATGTATAATGATATTTTAAGAAATTAACTATTCCACTTATAATTAATGAATTATGGTAATGACTTGATAAAGGAACTTACATTTATGTTTATTTCAACTTAATGTACTCTCTCTACGAATTTCTATAAATTTATTTTCAACGTTAAAAAATATATAATTTAGGAATGAAAAAATCATTTGGAAAATAAAACATTATATGAATAAAGGAATCACTTGAAATGATTACTGAGGATGTTCCCACATCCTGAATTACTGATATGGGTGAAAAATAAAAACATCGTTTCATGGGATATATTCCAAAAAATATATATTTGATTCATCCATGGTTGTTAATATCACATAAAAGACAACAGAGGTGATGTTTTATTGATTGGACATGAAAATTTAAATCATTCAGTGGCATTCATTGATTTGAAAACAAGTGAGGGGATTATACAATGTTTAAGAATTAATAGAATTGGTATCCTAATTGAACTAACTATTCACAATGATTAAAAAGTATTGAATTAATAAAAATTAATTAATTTTTTCAAACACTCAACTTATAGTGGTAAAATTCCTTGGGAGAATGATTATGAAAAATATTCATTTCACCTACAAGAGATGAATTATGTTACTCAAATAAACCTCAAATAATTTACCATAATTTTTAAGAACATGATATAAATAAAATCCCCAAAATGGATGATGTGGAAAGAAAAAATAAGTTCACTAATAAAGATATCAATAACCATTATAGAATATTTAACCATAATTTCAAAATTCTAATCTATGTTCACATGATGTGAATCAATTCTATTAAAAAATATCAACAAAATTAGTATCAAAACATTCATTCAGTCTGTATGGTTCATTACTATAACAAATAACTATATAAATCACAGAAATAAATGAGATTCAAAACTAGGTAAACTATTATGCTACCAAAATAATAATTTGTGTATAGAACACAATATTTTTACATTGAGAATAGTTTTATAGATAATTTCGTTAATGTATATTTATTAAAAAATGAGGAAAAGTAGAAAATAGGTAAATTTAATTCAAAAATTTTATAGGAGGTAAATACCTCTAAACCTGAGGATGTTCTTTTAAAACAAAAGGATGTTAACTCAGAGGTAGAAATAATCAGAGAAAAAGTTATTGTCCCATTTTACCTTTTTCAATCATTTTAATGAAAATTAGGGTTAACTATCAATTTAGATAATTAATTTTTATCATTAAAAATTAACAAATTAACATTAATTTTATAGATTATCTCCCTTAAATTAAAAATTTTGAAATGTTTATAAGGGATTTAATATTAAATAAGTTGATGTTGGAAAAATTTGGTCTTTTACATTAATAATATAATTGTCAAAATTTTTATATTAAAATATTACACTGATGTTATAATACCCATGGAGTTTCCTTATTCCATGAAGTATTGGTGGATATGTGTTTCTAATGTAATTATCAAATACAGGAGAAGATTGATACTAATGACTTATATAGTATTTAGAAAAAATGGATAGATTGATTAAAGTAAACTAGTGTTTCTTTCAAATTGGTTAATCATTTGATGATGTTCCTAGACAAAGTTCATCAATATTTATTAGATAATAATAAGATGTTTATATTTCAATTAGTGGTATTTATATTATATAGGATACAATAATTAGAACAAGATCCTATAATGGGGAGAGTATTCCTTGAAAGTAGAAATGTATTGATTTATGTTCATTGAGGAATTTAATTTATTATAGTGGGAGAGGAAATAATAACCTAAACTTTTTGGAAATTTGTGAAGTTTTTATATATTGAAGAAAATAAATATTTTAGTTATGTTATCAACATCAAAATTTATACTAAAATAATGGATGATAAAGTGTAATATTCATTGTATGAGAAATAACATTTGTTTGGTAATGATTTTTTGGGATAACATGGACATGAAAAACTATTTATGCATGGCCATGTAGATTATTATTAGAAAAAGAATGATGTTATATATAATATATAAGAGAGAATAAAAAGAAAATAATTCATTTAATTCACAAGACATAATGTATTGAATTGAATCATCTATCAACCTTGTTGAATTATTAGTACTTGGGTAGAAATACATATTACTAGTCTTTTTGAACTCCTTTATCTCTATTTAATTGGAAGAAAATATATTTTACATGTTAATGTGTTAAAAAATACAACTATATAGAGTATTTCAAACATAAATTGAATTATTCTAATAATTTTAGTACAAAAGGTTCCTTAGGAGGAAGTTTCTAGGCCAACCCAACTACTATAATGAATTTCAACCCATCCTATGAAACTGGAAGAAAAAAGTAGGTGACTGAACATGTTAGTTAAAAAATAATATATCTATTATTATATATCTCTTAGTTGAGAATGTTAAAACTGTTCCTATAGAAGAGTGGAACCACAATAAACTATAATGAAAATTTATATTGATTTAAATACAAATGGTTATGGATGGTAAGTCTCTATTGAATATTGGAATATGATTGGTGTTCCTAGTAACTATCATTTCCCTTACGATTTATGGTGAAAATATAATAGTTTTAATGGTTCAGGAAATATATGATTATTTTATAACTATTAAAGACAAAACCTAATTATAATAACTATATAATACCAATAAAAAATAAAAATCTCATGTATATAGAGTATATTCACCTATAAAAATATTTTCTTTTAATTTAGTAAAATATCAAAAAATATTTCCAACTTATATGATTCATTACATTAATTAAATAGTAAAATTATCTTTATAAATAATCAATCATTAATTCATTGTTTTTGTAAGATCATTTGAATCATATATATAATGTAGAAATAGTCTCACATAGATATAAGCATGAGAATATAGCTATTGGTTGAGAAAAATGGAACATTAATGTACCATGTTAAAAAATTATTAGGAAACCATTTATATTGAGTGAATAATAATGTGTGATCATTAAGGTTATATGTTATGCATGAATTTTCAATTCATTATTCTATTTATTCAATTCAAATAATAATAAAAAATTTATGGGTTTTACTATAGGTTTGAAATAGAAATCTCAATGATCAGTCAACCCTTGACTAGCATTTTTTCTGAGGAATCAACCTTTGAGTACAATGATGATTTTAATAGATATACACTTATTTAAAAATCTATTAAATTAAGTCACATTTTTTATTCATTTAAATTATAATTACTCTTTTGAGATAATTTACAATTCAAAATGACTCTATGATTGAAGATGTTTGGGGGAAATTGGTATATCACCTTTTATGGCCTAATTATTACTAATAATAGATATTAAATAAATTCCAACTCAACTATAGTAGACTAAAAATATAAATTTCAGGTATTATAAACATTTGATAAATTCTAAAAAATACCTAGTATTTTCTTTGTAAATTGCGTATACTAATGATGTGACTCTCAAAAAATTAATACGAGGGATATAAAACTAAGATTTACTTTAATGGTTATATTTCCATAATAGTTTGGTATATAAATTAATAATAATAAATGTATTAATAATATAGTTTCCACGAACCTTTTCTTCATTGAATGACCACATATGGATAAAGATGATGATTTAAAATTCAAGTAATGTTTTCCTAATGAATAAATTTGATGCATGGAGGTTGCCTTTATCTAATGATATTATAATTTTTCAGACTCTTTACCCACTATAATACTTCATCTAGATCATTCATATCAATAGTAATAAACTTTTTAACTCATTTAAGTTACTAATTTTTCAAAGAGCTATCTTTACCTTGGTTTAGTGTCATCTGATGTTAAATTATGGAATCTGAATCAATTTCTCTTCATTCTATCACTAATCCTTTTAGAGAAAACTATGATCTCAAGAATGGAATTGAAATGGTAAATTAATTCACAATAATTTATATTAAAAATAATATAAATTATTAATTTATTTTTGAATTTTATATGTGACCTTGAAATGAAAATATAATAACTATAATAGAAATTAGTGGAATCAAATTCACGTTTTATATTTTTTCCCAAATGGGAAATTTATTTCATGTGGATATTTATATAACTTTTTAGAAAAAAATGAATTTTTCGGTTTGTGTGGAAAACATCTCTATATGGGATGAGGTCATTTTTACTATAAACATAATGGAAAAAACATTGTTTATTTCTAAATAACATATTTTCAGTAAAATTAGAGTCATACTAGTTTTTATTTGTAATCAGGAAACTTAATATAAATACTAATTTTAAATAATCTTTCTTTTAAAATGTATGAGAATTTTTTATCAATGAATTTTTCCACCCCCAATCATGTGTTATTAACTCCAATATATTTCCATAATTTAGGTATAGAATCATAAAAATATTAGGAATAGAAATTTGATCGCGACCTATAGTCATACTATATGGTGTATAAAACTCCCTTTAACATGTCACCAATTTGGTTAATTTATATATATCATTTAAATATTCTTTTATAAATTGAATACATTTATTATTGGGTGGAGAAGGCCCTAAAATATAAGATTTATAACAACTGAGGAGATAAGACTAACATAAATGACCAAACATGAAGAATTAAAGGAAAAAAGATGGCAATTCTCCTATCAATACAATTATGACCAAATAAATTCATCATCACATAATCCAATGATATTAATTTTAAACTAGACATTAAGTATTTTAATTTAGATCATGTCTATGACTATTTCGGCGAAATTGAAATTCATTATATCATTTTTATGTCAAAATTATCAAAGTATTCAACCATATAGAGGTTGAGATTGGTACTAAAGTTGAAAAATGATCCAAGTTGAATGAGTTATTTTTTATGTATTGTTTACATGACACTAACATGGTGGGAACCATATGTATGATCCATTTTATATGCTACAAGTTACCCTAGTTTTTCTTGCTATAAATGTTAATTAAATCAAATTTATAGTAATATTACTCATGTCTCTAGTATTAGAAAACCTTAACCACCAATCCTCCACCCCATAATGACCTACCGTTAATAAAACCAATAAAATATGTCTATTTACAAATATAATTACTTTAATATTGATGATTTTTTTAATTGGACTTTAATTCCATCATTATAGCCTTCCTAGAAAGAGATAATTTTTCCAAATTTTTATTATATCACAACCAACACAATGAGACCTTGTCATAGATTCCAGTTCCACATTTCAAATGAAAGATTATTTTGGTATAGATGATCTGGTAAACTTGGATAAAGGAAGGGTAAATGTGACATATTATCTTTCAGACCAATAATTCAATCTAAAACACTAATTATATTCATGTATTACTGAATTACAAACTAAATCCGAAATACAATCCATCAATTTAAAAATTGTTTTTTTTCTCTCAGAAATGGATCTAGATAAAAATGAGTAACCATTAAATGTTACATTACCTTATTCAACCCTCATAAATCCAATGATAAAATAAAACCCCACATGGTTCATCAAATCCAACACTAATCCATCACAAATTTCCCCACATCTTACCTAAAAAATTAGGAGGGTTTTTCTGCAAGAAACCATATACTTTTTATATAATGTTTATAGGGAAACCAATTATCTTCTACCTTTTCTAAAGAATCAATATGTACCTTGTTTTCTGAAAAAAAATAAGGGTATAATGGCCCCTTTATCAGATACTGGGAAAAATCAAATCCTTCCACTAAACCCAAATGTTTTAATCATTTGTAAACTCATATATCCCATTACAATTACATTTGAATTTCACTTACATATATTAAATATTTATGGGATTTATTTCTAATTTAAGGGTAGAAATAAGGAAAAATATTAACCAGAATATGTAGAGGAATAACTCTGCTAAGGGTATATCAATTATTTTACCCCACCATTGTCTATAAAAATACATCTATCCCCACAAACACATGATATACCACACTATTATTGTCTATTTTCTCCACAAAACCCTACATATTCTACAATTTATTTCTTCCTAAAGTAAAACCATTTAATTTTTTTCGATTAATATACCAACTTTAAGTGGGAGATAGACCCTACATGAAAGAAAATTAGGAACTTTTAGGTGATAAAATAATATCACCTCTTATACCTCTTTAATTCATGACTCATGATATCAAGAAATATATTTGGTTTTCTAGAAGGTTCGTTTAGAGTATTTGGTGTTGTGGTAACAAATATAATAATGGGTATTTTATGTCTGGAAAATATAGTGGTAATGTGATAAAAGCTTCACGAGTATGTGGTATTATAGGTGGAGACTAAAAATGTGATGGGGGTCTTAATATTCTTACATTGATTCTTTTAGAAATACTAATCCAATAAGATGGTAATTAAGATAGCTGTTTACATTGTCTATTTTTATGGACTAAGGGTGCAAGAAATGCTGTTTTATTATTTCTCCCATTGAGTATTCACATTTATTATTTTCATGAATTTTAGACCATCACCATTTTGTATATTTTCAATTAAGATACTTTTTTACTTATTTAAAATTTTGTGATTGAGTATTCATTAATCATGTATATTTTCCTACTATTTAACATATCAATTGCATCACTTTTCTGATCTTTATAATTCAATTACATTTATTGAGTAACTTTGTCAATAAATAATATTCACCCTTCTATATTGTGGACTCTCACATAGCCATTTCCCTTCATAGATTCACCTTACAATGAAGTTTTATATTAATTATTCTTGTGTAACATTTTTTATTACCACTACACTAACCCATTTTATAAGGTATTATCACTTACCTCTTCCCACTACATATTGGTCAAGGATACCACATCATGTATTAGGTGTGGGGGAGGGAAATTTATATTCCAAACCAGGTGATCACTTATTTCAAGATTTCTGATAACATATTTTTATTTGAAACCAATTAATGGTTTATTACAAATGTTGCACATGCATATTAGCTATATGATAAAGAGTTTGGTGAAATCATTTCGATATTATTCAAATAATTATATTGATAAAACATTCATTTCATTAACTAAATAAATAATATTAATGTATTTTTTTAAATATTGACATAAAATGTTTTATTTAATTTTATACATTATATATTGTAAACATGTAACCTGATTTTTTTATCTTCAAATATTTTATTTCCCTAATACCATAATTTCTTAATAAATTGATTTATTTCGTAAATCAGCAGGATATATTAATAGGAATTTTGTGTCCAAAAATATTTGACTAGTATCTCACAAAAATTTTGTGAAATCCAAAAAACAAATAATGAGAATGGGCTTACATTTTCCTTCAATATATCAAATAAATGAGGGTGTTTCTATCTTGTGGAAGAAGGACAGGAATACCTATATCAGGTTTCACATAGGTCAGATGATAAAGGGATAGAAAATGATTTTACCACAGTATCTAGGTCCTCAAAGCCCATGGAAGAGGAAATTGTGTATGGGTACCTTTGATCCTCTTGAATGAAATGAAGAAACAATCTTATGGATTCAGATGGGTTTATTCAGCACAGTTAGAGGTCACAAAGATGCATGGACTACTCAAATATTCCATGTCCTCCTATTATAAGGTCTTATTGTAAAAAAATTCCCAAAAATAGATTGAATTTCAATACCGACGTCACAAAGAATAAGAAATATGACGAATTGGACAACATCCAGGAGATTATCATGCATTCAAATGAGAAAATGATAGAGGAGTCTTTCAGGATCATGGTTTCAGAGGAGAATGATGAAATAATTTATCAAGGATAGTTAGGTGTCAATTTTAATGAAAAATAATTCTCTTGGATTCACTAATAGAATATAATTTTGAAACGTGGTTTCAAATAGGGGAAAAGAAACATATAGGGGCTTGTTAAAACTTAGAAAATGATGGAATTCCACTTTGAGAATCTCATTAAAAAAATATGGACATGGGGATCACCACCATTGAATTGAGACTATTTTAGGTAATGGATTAAATCCACATTAATTTCTTTTAGAGTGGAATGTTAATTTCTTATGAGGTTTGATTTTATATGTAATTTTACCCATGTAGGTTCCCCACTTTTTTCCATCATGTTATTTATAAAATGGAAAAATCATTTTGAGTGAGGGACTATTGTAAGAAAATATAGAAACCCAATATTTGGTAATAATAAAATGTTTTTTTATGTTACCTGATTTAAAAACAAGATGAATGTGGATATGGGTAATTATTATTGCATGAAGAAGAAAATTTATATGTAAAAATTATATATTTTAGAATGATAACATTTAAAATGATCTTGAGACTAAATTTCATGATTTCCTAATTAATTTCTAAGTTATAAAGATATTTATATTAATTTAAATGCTAATTAAAAAAATATAAATGTTTTTCAATAAATATGATTTTAGAAATTTGTAAATGGATCCTTTATGATTCCCTTAAAATAAAAATTATATATTTTTGTAGGGAAATAAATTCAATGTATTATAGGGAGTTTGATATATCCATTTATTTAAAAATTTTATAAGGTAATGCAATTTAAAAAATGGATATATTTACTCAAATGTGATTTATTGTTTCTATGAATGAGACTTTATAGTTGAAGAATGGTCCTCACAGGATATTTCATTGATAAATGAATGATAAATGTTCATTATGATATAAAATGGGGAATTTAGACCCATTTTCAATTGTGCAACATTTGTAAGTTCATTTATTAAACCATAAAAGGATCATCATATTACAATGAATATAATTTCACATAAAAAAATGAATATTCAGACACATGGTTAGTCTAACAGTGGATCCAAAATATTTAAGGGAAACTTTTTAACTGTTTTATTTGAATGGTTAACGGAAATGATGACCTAAATATGCCACCTAAAGGAGGATCCATGCCAAAAACTTCACAAATACCTCCTAACCAACAAGATATACTATGAATAAATCCCACAATCACTGTAGAAAAATAAAGGCTAGTATATTAACCTATCATGAATCGTTTTTTGGGTATATACTCATCCACATAAGTTTTGAATGAAGGAAATAAGAGATCCATTAAAATACTGAAGATATTATTATTTACCCTCTTATTTTTCTTCATTTTCCTTCTTGTTACCAACATGAACAATAATAAACTATTTTTTTCAGGTACATAAGTAAAATTTCCAATGGATTATAGATTTTAATGAAGAATGAGGGATTTCATACATATTGAAGACTATTTTTATTTTTTTGTAATTAATTAATTCATTTTTTAATTTTGTCATATTTTCAAATATTCACACATAATATTTTTTTATATGGAGTAACAAATTAAATATATTGGGATCCATTGAGAGAATAAAAATTAGAATACATATCCATTAGATGAGTTCACTAGATGAAATTATATTTTTTATTTTATAAAACATTAAATATTTATCTAAAGGTCTAATGAATTGATTTTGAATCAAGATATATTTAAACAATAGAAAAAATAATGTTAGGATATTTTTAAATCCTGTTGAAAAATTAAATTATTAATGGAATAAGTATTCTTGGAAAACACAATGGAAACAATATTTATCGAAAATTTTAACACTAATGAATTCCTATCTTAAATATTAAAAATTAAATTTTAATCCACTTTTTATTTTTTGTGACATAAGAAAGGATTAAAATTCAGAATTTTAAAGCTATAAAAATTTTAAAAAACAAATAAGGTATTATTTAAAGAACCACACAAGGAATCAAATTAGAAACTAAATGAACAACAAAAATGATTAACCTAAATAATTCTATTGTAAGAAGATGTAAAATTTGACTAAATATAATTTTTGTAAAATAAAATAAGAGACACTATTTTTTGATGGTCGTGGCCCCTTGAGAAACTATTGAGATATATTAATAGAGGAAACCATGACATATTTCATGGTATATTAGTTGAGTTTATTGGACTATAAGGTATTTTGGTAAGTCCTTATCAATATGAAGATTGATCGTATGTTAGGTTAGTGGTCAATTAGACTTGTAATGTGTTTTTATGGTTAATGAATAATATGACTTGATCCTAGAAAAAGGGATTGATATGGGTAATCATATACCACACCAAGGGAGGTGTAGTTTAAGTTATGCATACCAGGGTTTATGATGTTTGGGGAGTTAATAACTAAGAGGGTATTTTCTAATGTGGTCAGTTATGTATAGTGAATGACATCCATCATGGGTATTATTGATATGTCGGTCATTTATGCTAATTATTTGTTGATTCCTGGATAACCCATGAATTTTTTATTTTGATGACAAATAATTGACCCATGTTTATATATTATAGTGAAAAATCAAACATCATTCTCTCTTATATTGGAACAAATCATTAACTAGTTCTCTATATATCCAATGCTAAATCAGTCACTCATGTTTATTAGGCTTTTGAAAACTAAATTTACTTAATTATTCTTATACTAATTAATAATAAAATATTGTTTTTAAGGACTAATTATCCATTTGTCCAATTATTATGATTAAATAATCGGAATACTCCTCACATTCATGAGCAATGTGAAGTAGGTATAGTCACACATATGTGTTGATCAACACTAAAGATATGAAAATGGTAATGTATATGATTTATTATTCCATATACTATTGTCATTCCACCAATATATATTTAATTTTTTTAATAAAACCATTTGTGGTTAGTGAATTCATATATTTCTGAAACCATATATGTGCACATTGGTGGTTATGTAGACTTCACCATAATGTATTTTGGTAAAAAAAATGCATCAAATTACATAGGATGAGTTAAAAAATGTAGGTTCAGATTAAGAGATGATAAAAATCTAGGAATTGGGCTATCTTTTTATCTAAATCCACATTATATTAATAAAATAGGAATTTAGTTTTTACATAATTGATCCATTATGAAATTTTATTCTTGTTTCATGAATAATATGATATTATAGTGGGTTCATATTTTTTTTATAGTAAATGAAATGTTGTTAGGTTTATTGTTTTATTGTTATATTAATATTTTTTTATTAAATTGTATATGATGATTTTTATTTCTTCACTGATTCTTATGGTAATCTATGACATTTTATAGTTTCACCTTGTTATAGATGGACTCTTTCAATTAGTTGGTGTAATGACCCAATATTTCACTTTGTATTTTTCATTAAATAAATACTCTGTTTGATGACTTACTTCAAACGTAACACCGAACTAAAAAAATCCAGGACATATTATTTAAATATTATTAAAAAACATTAATAATATTATTCCATCTAGTAAAAAAAATATTATAATAAATTTTAAATTCATAGAAAATAGGATTAAGAAACAATAAATTTATAAACGAGGTTTTTCAATAAACTGAGTTTTTATTTATGTATTAAAAGTTAACGTAAAATATAAATTTTATGATTTTAAAATATATAATATTTAAATATATTTTATTTTTATTAATTCAACATATAAAAATTATTCTTATATGAAATATTTTGAAATTTTTAAAATGATTTATTTTTCAGTGAATAGTGAGAGTTGTGGGTTTTTAAAAAAATTAAATTGTTTGTCTTTATCAATATGATAACTGATAAGATGTTAATAAAACATTTTTAGTTGAGTGAATATTTATTTATGTTGTAGAAATGTTTATTTTAAATATATTTTTTAACTTATAGAACATATGTTCAAAAAAATCACATAGGTGACATTTGATTCTTATTTTGAAACGACTTCCAGTTTTTTCATTTAACTAAAGATTTTATTGTTAATATTCAATTTTTTATTTTTCTAATAAAACATAAATGTAATTTATTTTAAAATAATCAAATCTATATCATGAAATTTAAGGAAATATATATTTATACTATAAAAATTTTATGATTAAAAACACTCTTATTCTAAAATCTTATTTTATGGGTAATGTGCACAAATATTAAAATTCACTATTATAACCATAGAAATTTATTTGAATAGTTTTCATATTTCCGAAGTCAATTTTAAAATAATTTTTTCATTTTATTTTCATTTTTAGTGTTAAATTTATTTTACATGGTAAATATAATTTACCACGATGAAATTGTTATTTTTCAAAAATTGATACTTTTATAAATATTGTGGTTTTTAAATTTAAAAGGATATAATTTAAAATAATTAATTTATATTATGCTTAATGATATATTATAATCTGTTATAAATTATTTATTGGTAATAAATTCTAAATATGATTAATAACACATAATGATTAAAACTAATTTTTCTATACAAACTTTTTTCTACACATTGTACGTTTAAATTTAAAAGTTAATTTTTTATTATTTAAATTTTGAATTATATTAAATGAAGTAAAAAATTAAGATTCATGATATGAAAAGTCGGTATCAAATGTAACCTAATGAGTTTTGTGATAAAATAATTACCATTGGTAAATTTTAATAAATATTAATATGTTTTAAAATGGGTAATATAATATGGCTCAAATTTTTCTAAATAAATTTGATAATTACACCATCTATAACAATTTTTTAGGTTTGAAATTCATACCTCTATGTCTAACCAAAATTTCCAAACCCAAATCACCTAACTCTCATGAAATTCTACTCTTCACCAATACCAATCATTCTTTCTCAAAGATTTTCCCTTATTTTTCACCTATAATAGAATCCAACCACCACCACTTATAGAAACACCAATAGATATAAATTACCCAAAATATCTAACCCATTTATATAAACTAGATTCTCGGTACGTTTTATGATTACCCAAGACTAGAAATAGTTCCTCAAGTCCTGCATTTGAAATAGATACTTCAAGAGAAAATCTAAATTCTGAACCTAATTATACCTTACACTTTTATATCATTTATATATCCTTCTCATCCACCCCATAAAAACCATTGAAAACATATATATAAAATTAAATCCTTTTAAATAATGTACTAATTTTTTTTAATTTTATTTCAATTATCTATTCCACTTTCATTCAATCAAAAAAAATCAAAATGTTGTTCAAGTGTTATTTTCGAATACTGCGTAAAGAGAGATATGTATTTTTTCAACCACCACCCTAATATGGTTCATTAATGGTTATACTAAATATATATTTCATGACTTGTGTTTTGTAAATATAAATTGGGAATTCTATAATTAATATTGGATATAATATATGATTGTAAAACTAATCCCCTAAAACAATCATACAAAGAGGGAAAGTGGTTTGTTTATAGGTGAAAACATATTTTTCAATTACAATATTATTATAACTCATCCCAATTTTGATTAATAAACGTAATAACATTTAAGAATATTAATTATGGAATTAAGATAATGATATTATAATAGTAGAATCTCTTCCATATCCACACTCCAATATAGATTGTATGAGGTTCATGTATGGTTGGTTTAACCTCCTACATGAACAATGCTATAAATTTTTTTAGGTATAGAATTTGAAACATAATATTGGATTTTTATGGGTAAATAATATTTTTTTTGTTATATAACAGTGATATAATAATTTCTCTCATATATTAAGAAAACATCATCCATTCATTAAAAATTATAGAAACAAGTTCGTCTCATACATCATTATTACAAATAATAATGAAAATACTTATTAAAAGATATTATAAAATTATAAAAAATAAAAAATAATCAATTAAGGTACCCTTTATTTTCTATGAATGATTAAATTTGGTTTAATAATGAATAAAAACACTATTATTATGAAACTTGTTCCAAAAGATCAAGATTACTCAAACCCAATACTTAAAATACTTAACAAATTACTAATTTGCAAGAAGAGAATATTTAAAAATGATATTAATAAAATTTTATATATTTTAATTTTTTTGAAATGGGTTATTATGAAATTTATATTTTTTATACATTACATATGAGTGCATTAGATTATATGGGGAAACCCTATATGTATTTATTTTTCCCATTTCCAACTCCATGTTAAATATTTGATACTATGCACCATCCTTTATTTTATATGGTGTATTAAATAATCAATTTTACTCGCATATATAAATATATTCCCTTTCATGGGATTTAATACCGATTTAATGATCTTCCTCTAACTATGCTTTGTTTCTTATGTTTCGAATTCTATAATAGTTTAATTAACTCGATTACTAATTCATTTAATTAGGGACTTTATTATATGAAAATAATTTTCAAGATTTTTTTATCCAAAAATTACCCTCTATTTTATTATATTTACCTTCCCATGGTAGGAATATTTGTTCTTATCATCAATAAACCATTATTTGATAAATTTCTTTTATATTTTGAGTCTTGCTGAAGTATTGGATAGGAATGACCAAATCGTATTTTTATCAACATTGATGGATATTTTTTGATGATCACTAAAAATAAACACATTGACAAATGGAAGTGAATCAAAGATTTATTAATAAGATAACATTGGAACAAAAAGTATAGGTTCATGACACAATGATTTATAGTTAATTTATGTAAAATAAGTATTACCTTGTAATGAATTTTTTATTCGTTGATGTATCGGAAAATGTCTCTACATCATAAAAATATGGTGTTATGTAAATAAAGTATATATTCCTTATAGTGATGATCTACATGTGATCCACAAACCTATGAATGTTACTGTATGAATATATATGTGTGTTATCATAGTAGATCCCAATATATACATCATTCATCTTTGATCACCAAGAGAATCCAATTGAAAAATATGTGCTTTGATATCTATAGAATCATGAGTATTGGGGGAGGATGGCCAATATATTTTCTTGAAAGAATTCTTTTGGAAGAAGATCTATAGGACCTTAATATAATTCTATGGATGTTTTTTTAACAGCCAAATTAAATTAATACCAACCAATTATAAATAATATAATTTGGTTTAAATAATGATAGGATTAGAAAATAATAATTGCACATGTTCCCCTTTTATTTCTTAAATCCCTTCAGAACCCTATGTGTAAAATACTATTAATACTATTATTATTTTACAAAAATGTAAAAGACTATTGAATATATTATTTATTATTTCTTATATTAATATTAAGTATATATTATTTCTCACTGGACAATTAAACATGTTGTGGCATTCAACTAGAATATTTATTTGTCATTAATATTTTAAATTTGTTTAATAAATAAATATAATTTCATTATTCACCAATAAATGAATAAATATTATATTCACTAAATTGTAATTTAATATTTATTTAATATTATTCTCAAAAAATATTCTCTCAAATTAGTATTTAAGAACTTTATATGATCAAGAAAACATAAAACATGATAAAACCTCTTGGGGGAATAAATTTTTTCAACATGTTAAATTGTGATTAATATGATTATTTTACTGATGGCCTAAATGTAATTACTATGTGGTCCTCTAGAAATATTTCCTTGTGTAATTGGGTAATGCATCTCAAGGTCCAAGGTTAGTGTCTAGTAAAATATCAAGGCACACACATAGAATTATGTTAATGTTAAAAAGATATAAAACATCATACAGATGCTTAATGTGTAATAGAATTACTTTATTGTGACATATATTCTCCAATAGGTGGTATGATGGTGTCATAAACTTATGTCCATGGCTTCACTATAATGTCTTGACCTGGGTGCCACACACCGATATCCTGAGCCAGACTGCCACATAACTACATGCATGCCTCCCCTTATGCCATCTGCTTCCAACTAGAATCGAGGGTCTAATAATCCGATCATTGGATACTATACCCTCTTTTATCAGAGTAATATACCAGCAATAATAAATAAAAAACATTAGAATATCATATTACAAAAAATATATGATCAAATAATGACAATAAGAGTAGGAAATTGAATATACAACTAATGTAGAAATAGTCTATGCAAAAGTACTTTCCATGTGTCTAAAACGAAAATCATAATAAAGAAAAAGATGAATCACCAAGAGGGTCCCAAAACATGTTTGGTTCCCTCATCCAAGATCCATCCCAATTGGACCATCATACTAAGGGATTTTTCCCTTAACCTGTATAGTAGACATAATTTCTATTAGGGTACCTATCATTCAGCTTTATTAGGGTTTGAGTAAAACTTTGTAGGCCACCACCAATGATATATAAAATAATATCTAGTTAAATAATTGTGTATGTAATTTTATAAAGAAAATAATTAAAATAAATAAGTAAATATTAGTCACATTATCAATTAATCATTATTTAACAAAAAACATTATGGGTTCCTATAGTAATATATGCCTCATTCCCAAATTCGAATCATATCACTTCTCAAAGTATTACCAAGAAATATTATACATCAAAAATAATTCCACTGTTACAATTAATTAATTCACACTTAAATCTCCATATTACCATACAGACATTACACAATATAATGACCATGTTCTCATTATTTAATTCAAAACTAAATGACCATCTTACCATTCATAAACTACACAATATAATAACCATGATACCATTCAATACTTCACATCTAAATTTCCATGTTACCAATCTTACCTGAATTCACATGTAATAATTCACACATCACAAATTGGAATGATACTTTTTTATTCTTTAATTCACAACTAAATTAACATTTTTTCTTTTATCACATAATAAATTCAACAATTAATTATCCATTTCAATTTCAATACTAATTCAACAATTATTTTATCACAAAAAACAATTTAATTAAGTACATGAATCCCATTAATTAATTCATCAATTGATCACTACATATTCACTACTCAAAATCCCATAATTAATTCTACACTTAATTATAAAAATTATCATATCCAAATATCACGTAATTAGTTAAACAATTAATTATCTCCCATAAGCAATCTTTATGAATCATAATTAATCCTATAATTATTTATCAGCAAAACCATAATTCTCTGAATCCTAAATTCACATCTCATCAAATAAATAATTCTCCCATTTATTTAATTTAGTTATTTAAAAAATTTATAAAAATATAATAAAAATTCTACAATTACATTACTAAAATTTAAGTAATGACTATGGGATTTTAATTATAGAACAGCAACCTCAATTTTTCAATGAACATTCACCCAACTAAAATCTCAAAAAATGAACGGAACTGTAACGTATAAGGTGTTTGAAATCTAAAACCTAAATCATGATCAAATAAATCAATATATCTCTATAATGTCCTAGTCGATTTCTATGATCATGATATTTTCTATTTGTGCCAAGCCCACATGATTTTTCTTCCCTGGGTTGTGGCCCTCTGGCATCCCCCAAGAAGGGACCTCTTGATGGGATAGGTATCCACACAACCTTATAAAGGGTTTATTCATGCACACCTTCCTTCTATGTGGTATTTCTATATTCTATTCCACTAGAAGGTCCCGACTACCTTGATGGAACATCAAATGGACAACAGCTCTGATAACATTTGTAACGGCCTAGTCCAACCCATGATCATGATATTTTACACTTTGGGTCTATCCATCATGTCTTTTATTTCCCTTGGATTTTCCCTTAATAATCCCCTAAAATGCCTCATGATAAGAGAGGTTCCTGAACCACCTTATAAAGGGATGTTTCATTCTCCTCCTCCTTTGATGTGGGATTGTCATAACCACAGTTCCCCGAGTCAGACTACCACATGACCTCATGCGCACCTCCACAAATTCTATAAGATGCCTATTAGTAGTAAGGGATAGATAATTTGATCATGGGGAGGCTATAGCATCTTTTATCAGTGTAATAAACCATTTTAAATAAATTTAAAATAACTGAATAACATATTACCATAATCAATTCCAACAACTCATGTTAATCAATAGTAAAAATCAATATCCAACTAAAGAAGAAACATGAAAAACTAATGTATGTGCCAAGTTTCTTTAATGAAACTCCAAATAAAGACACTAGAAACTCCCCAATCGGGTCCAAAAAATGTTTAGTTCCCTTATCCACGCTTCATCCCATCTCAACCTTATAACTCATGGCCCTATCCCTTAACCTATCTATAAAAGACAAAGTCTATTTGGGTACCAATTAGGTAGCCTAAATACAGTGTGAGTACAACTCAGTAGGTCGTCACTAACAGAATATAAAACAATATCCAGTCAAACAATAGTGTATGCAATTGTATAAAAAAATTAATTAAAATTCCTAAGTATATAGTTATCACATTATAAATTAATATTTATTTAACCACATAACTTATATGTTCTTATAGACAAAAGTACCTCAATATCTACCTTGGATAATTTAGGATCCCAAAGTATTATAAAGAGATATTATATCTGAAAAATAATTTCATTGTTGTTATTAACTAATTCATACATGAATTCACATATTACCATTCACTAATTACACAATAAAATGAACATGTACCCATTCATTAATACACAACTAAATGACCTTGTTATCGTTCATACATTACACAAAATATTGACCATGTTACAAATCATAAATTCAAAACTAAATGAACATGTTACCATTTATACCTAAATAAAAATTTTACCATTCAAACTTCATACATTAGAATGACTATGTTTCCATTCTATAATTCATTACATAATGACTATGTTAACATTTATCACATAATTAATTCAATAATTAATTATCTACAAAAATTTCATTACAAATTCAATATTTATTTTATCAAAAACACCCCTTACTTAATTAAACTATTAATTAAGTACATCAATCCCATTAATTAATTCCTCAATTAATTAATAAATATTCACTACTCAAAAAACCATAATAAATTCAATAATTATTTATCAAAAGTATAATATATTGATATCCCATAATTAATTAATCAATTAATTATCTATAATAAATAATATCTATATATAATAATTAATCATATAATTAATTATCTACAAATATCTAATTCATGTAATCCCTAATTTACATCTCCTCAATTAACCGATTCAACCAACTAATTAATTAAATCCAGAAATTTTTTCCTAAAAAAATAATATAACTCCCAAAATTACATACATGTACTTTAAATAATGAATATTTTCTTTGATTTATAAACCACATACCTCAAATATCCATTGACCAATCACCCAATGGAACTCCACAAAATCCCACAGTACTACTACATAGAACGAGATCCATATCAAAATCCTAAATCAAGATCCAATAAATAAATATTTATCTAATCTAGAACTAGATATAAAATAATAGATCTGAATATAATATATTATGTATAAATATAACAAAAACAAAGAAAAAAATCTCATAATAAAGGTGTAAGAACATGAATAGAGGAAGAAAGAAAATGTGTTAGGGTTCTCTTACTAAGATGGGTATTGATATTTCATCCAATCATAGAATCCCAAATAACAGAGGTCTAATGCCCTTTTAATCCCTTTGGAGGGATCATAAATCATTAAAAATTTAATGTGTATATGCTTGGATCTCAATTGGGGAGTTTTAGAGGTTTGGGGGATTAAAAACTAATTTTTGTCCAACATTAAAAAATGTGCATAGTTTCCTAGGATGGGGAACATGATATTCCCAAACCATCCACCTTAACCACAACCCTTTTATTTTTTTGGTGCATTGTTTCTATTTTTATGGCATACAGTTTCACAAATGGTGCGCTAGCCGTGTAAACCCCCACTGTCCTAGTTTTACGATTTTCTAGTGTGGGGGACAATTTTCTCTAACCATGAGCCAATAGTGCAAAACCCAATTTCTTTCAATTTACCTCAAAATTCATCCAAACTAATCCTATGGTAAATTCCATATGAAAAATACTAATCAAAAGGAAATGGAGTTCATATAAATCAGCCTGAGACAACACCATAAATGTTTATGATCATATAATCTCCCTACATTTTAACAAATCATCCTCAAGTTGCACTCCCAATCATTGCTAAGAATGTAAGTCAAAAAGATTGGGCCATTGATAACTCATATCTACATACTTATACCAATTTTCTTCCATCACACACCCATGTTTCCAAAATACACTAATTGTCATCATGGACATTCTCCACAACACATTCTCATTGAGATCCAATATAGTTATCCAATTCTCTTCAAAGGGTGAATCTATATATAGATCCACATAACCGATTTGATCACATGATAAGTGTTGGGGTGATATCTCTGTAGTTTTTATACGTGGAAAACATCATTCATATAACATTATTTCTTTATAAGATCCAATCAGTAATCCATTGACCAGATTCTCTCCACATCCTCAAAAGGTTCGACAAAGTTGGGTGCTAACATGACCTATCTCCATACACTGAAGTGACCCAATCTATGTGACACCTAATGTAATACATGATCACCCCATAAAATATATTTTTCATCATCATTTATCTTTATACGACTTCTATCTACTCGGATCCATATCCATACATTTCCAAATCAACTAAACCTACTCCATTGTCTCCTGGATGAGACTCGGTCCCAACAATTATGACTAAACTGCCTCCATCCATTATAATGGTGATCTAAATAGAGTTCTATAATGAACCTTGAATGGTACCATATGTTAATTTTCATGATAAGTATTGTTATAGGAAAACACAACCAAATATGGGTGTTTCTCTCATGACCCACTGATGTCAAGAACACACACCTCCATCATATCCTCAAGCACCTGTATAGTATGCTCCAACTTCGCATCTGTCTGTGTATAGAACAATGTACTCAACAAAACATGTGTACCGAGCATCTTACAAAATACCTACCCTAATCATAAAGAAAAAAATTAGTTTTGGTTTGAAACTATCGTTTGCTGTATCCCATGTATATGGACTATCTCTAATATAAACAAATCTCCCAACTCCACAACTGATATAGTTTCATGTATCGAAAAAAAATGTGCTACCTTCATCATTTTATCCACAACATCCCAATTTGTATCATTATTCTTAGGTGTATTTATGATACCCACTAAATAATATATTTCCACATCATCCCACTTCCATTCTGAAATGGGAAATATTCGTAGAAATCCCTCAGGACGTTGATGCTCCACCTTCACTTAATGAGAGGTGTAACAACATGTCATGAACCCTCGCATCTCCTTTTTCATGACTAGTCACCAAAATTGTCATCATAGGCCAGGATAATTATTTTCACATCTATATGGACACATAGAGTCAAGAAACTCATCCATTAACTCCTACCACATGTTCATGGGCACAACAACCTAGTTCTTAACATAGAAAATCTCATCCCCATCTATTCTCAAATATGAAGGTCTATCCCAACACTCATGGATTCCCCTCACATTCAAAAACTCGATATCATCATACAGTATTTCACGGATCCATATCAAAATAGTATACTGAATTGAAACTGATACTTGAGTCATCTGCTCCAAAATCTTTTGAACCACAACATTCATATCATCCAACAAAGTCATCATCTTTAACTCAACTCTAGATTACCGAACTTCCTGATTCTGTGTTATCCTAGTCAAATCATTAGTAACATTGTTACCCTTTCCAAGTGTATATTCCAAATCAAAATAAAATGAAGTAATATACTCAACCCATATCTGATGCTAAATATTCAAGTCTTTCTTAGAAGAGATGTACTTGAAGCTCTTGTGATCAGTATACAGAGTAATATTTTTTCACAAAAGATAGTTCTGACAACATTTTAATGTGTAAACAACTATAACCAACATGAGGTCATGCATATGGTAGTTCCATTAATGAGGCCTAAACCTCCATGACCTATATTCCATAACTTAGACTCCTTGCATTAACACAGCTCCAAGTCCAATCCATGAAGTGTCACAAAACACAATGTAATCCGTAAATGGATCATGTATGATCAATGTTGGTGCTAAATTCAAGTGATTCTTTGGCTTCTAGAAGGAATTATCACATGTTATCATCCATTCAAAATTTATCCCTTTCCTGATCGAACCCGAAAGTGGTGCTTCCAAATCGGAAATTCCTTGGCTGAACCTCCTTTAACATCTAGCTTGCCCTAGAAATAATTGGATATCAAAAAATTTATAAGTATTCTATCTAGAATCCAATTTTTTAACTTTCTCTGGGTCTATAAACACACCTTCCTTTGAGATTATGTGACCTAGCAAGTGTACTTGATTGATCCAAAATTGGAACTTAGTTAGATGAGCATATAGCAGATGCTCTCTTAGTGAAACCAGGAAGATGAAAAGCTATTTCAAATTGTCATCATGAGTCCTATAATACACCAATTTCATATCCAAAATACTACAATAAATCAATCTATATACAGATAAAAGAATCCATTCATCAAGGCCATAAACATTGATGGCATGTTCATCAACCCAAACAGAATTAAGAAGATTCCATATAGGACATACCTTCTTCTAAAATCAGACCATGGTATATTTGAAATTTTAATGGTCAGATGAAGTTACCTCATTATCATGTAAATCTTTGAGAATACACCAAATCCCATTAATAGGTTAAACATATTATAAATATTTGGAAAAGTATGCCATTTCGTTATAGTTATTTTTTTCAATTTTATTGTAATGAAAACATAAGCACAAACTGTAATTAGAATTATTTGTAAACTACATATGTGAATCCCAAGGAAACGTGCGCAGATGGATAAATTCATTATCCTATTACCCATCGAGCTTATAATTGAGATCTTGAAGTTCTACTGGTGACATTATATGTGGTGGTATAGAACGTGGCTCTTCCCTCAGCATGTGCTCAATGGTGAATTCAATATCTCTCTTAGGTGGAAGCACTGATAATTCTTCAGGGAAGACATCCTCACACTAGTCCATTATAGGTGTAAGAACATATTTCTCTACACCTCTTTCATTGAGTATTCGACTAGAATCCTGTGTTGTGAGATCTCACATTTTCTACATATTTATCTGTGCATAGACTTCCTAGATATCTCAATCTCCCCAGTAAATATAGTTTTCATCCTTAGTAGAAGTAAAGGTTACTCTCCTTTGGTAAAAATCAATGTGGTCCTGGATTGATAATCCTCATTTCATACCCATAATTTGGTCAATTCCAGAAAAATATTGGAAGTAGATATCACAAATAAATTTTACTCACCATATTCTAGAGAACAACCTTTTCATAAACAAATGTTTCGATACCATGCTCCCAACATTGTATCAATAGTCATAACCCATCTCAGAAACCCCACCACCATGATTAGAAAATTTCCAATGTTTTCAAAAATAAATGAATAAGAGGAACAAGTATCAAATAAAAAACTAGGGAAAGTAGAGTCAATAAGAAAAGAACATCTCAGTGTCGATGGTCTAACCCCAAGATCAACATGTTTTTCATTCACCACATGCAACTTGCATTCCCTTCTTCCTTGTGTTTTTGTCTGAATCCCCTATTTTATGTAAGGGTCCAACCTGAGACTACTATTTATATGGGTATCCATGCGGTTAAGTATAGTCTCAATGGAATCAACCTAGAACTCATATCCCTTAGGTCCACTATCTCTAATAAAATTTGGAGTGTTCTAAAATTGGAACACCCTTGTCAAATTATAGATACTCCTCACAACCTGCCCTCGTTCTCTTTTAATAAATTTCATGAATTGGGAAAAGTCGTACCATAACTTCTCTTATAATTCCTAGACTAGCATGATAAGTTCCTTGGGTTCTAATATTGTAGGATCATTCCTAGACATTCCCTCTGGTCATCCTCTCAAAAAGTGTCTCTATGGAGGCATACTCACTACAATTACAGACAAGCACCTTTGTATAATTTTTATAAAATCTACACATCTACAAAAAAGGGATACAAAAAAAGTATTTTCCTAAACCCTCACCATGGGGTAAAAACTGAGGCGCTAACACTACCCTTAACCATCCTAAGCCAATGTCCTGGTTAACAAGGGTAAACACATTCCCATAATCCATGTTTCCCATTTCGATACCCATTAATTCTCATCTTGCATCATTTAACAGTATTTATCAATTTCAAGTTAGGAACCATTTCAAGTTCAATTTTTTCCCAAGAAAGTAAAATACTTCATGTTTGACAACCTACCCATAACAAATTTTCACGTGTATGCCTAAAATTATGCATATCGCAAAACCCTAAGTGCCGATAATGATGAATATGAAATCAACTCTAATTCCATACTAGGACACAAGTTTAATATCATAAAATCTCAAAATAAATAATCACAACCCACAATAATTGTGTCGTCCATGGTGAAATAGTATTCAACTATTAAACAAAATAGTAAAAACAACAATCCCACCATGGTTTCTTGGTTTCTCCCCTAAAAATGGGTTAGCCTCTCCCCTGAATGAGCTTATAACCAATGCCTGACTCTTCCTAGTATTTCTTATACATTTCTCAAAAAGTGAAATAAAATAAAAAGAAAATAATACCCATTTGATTCCACTTTGTAACATCCCAACCTAGATGTCACACCCTGGTTCCCTGAGCTAGACTGTCACATGACCTCGGACATGACTACTAGTATTCTAGAGTCTTCCGAAAATAAGAGTGGGTCTGATTCTTCGACCATGGGGAGATTATACCCTCTTTTATAAAAATAATTCACCCGAAAAAAACAAATATAATTAGTAGAATAAAATAGTACCTTACACAATACCAGCAAGTCATGAAAATCATAGCTGTAAATTTAACATCCTACTAAAGTAGAAAAATTACATGTTAATGTATGTGTCAATTGACAAATGTTCAACTCAAAATAAAGACATTTAATATACTCCAAACTGTTCCCATTCCACATCGGGTGACCTCGTCCAACCTCCATCCCAAATCATCCATATATCACAATTACTTTTCCATTAACCTATCCTGAAAAGTCAAATTATATTTAACTATATATTAGGAAACCTGATTAGGGTGTGAGTAAAACTCAGTAGGCCACCACCAACTACATCTAGAACAATATCCAGTCAAATAATAGTGTATGCAGCTGTATAAATAAATAATTATAGTAAATAAGTTTATAGTTATCATATTATCGATTAATAATTATTTAACCACATAACTCTTAGGTTATCATAAAAACCTATTCCTTAACCCTAATTCTTATCATGTCGAAGACCAAAGAATTCCCAATCGATATGATATCTCAAAATGAATTAAATTTTTGAGAATTAATTAATTAATACTTGAATTCTTGTATTACCCATCACACGTTACATAATAAAATGGTTGTATCCCCATTCATTAATTCACAACTAAATGAAAAATTTGAGAATTCATACATTACACAATAGGATGACCAAGTTACCATGCATTAATTCAAAAGGGAATGAACATGTTACCATTCATACATGAATTTCCATGGTACTATTCACACATCACACATTAGAATGGCCATGATTCCATTCTTTAATTCATAACTAAATGAACATGTTACCATTAATCACATAATTAATTGAAAACTTAATTATCCAAATAAAATTTATTTCTAACTTGATAATTATTTTATTACGTACATCCTATTGGATAATTACATAATTAATTAAGTACATCTTTTGCATTAATTAATTAATAAATTAATTAATAAATATTCACAACTCAAAATTCCATAATTAATTACACAATTAGTTATATAAATTATAATATATTGATATCACATAACTAATTAATCAATTAATTATCTTGAATCAATAACACCCATATCTCATAATTAATCCTACAAGTAATTATCTCCAAAACCATAATTCTAAAAATCAACAACTCACATCTCCTTAATAAACCAATTCTCCCAATTAATAAATTGAATAAAGATCACAATTTATGAAAATATAATATCAAACCAAAAATTACATAAAAATTAATTTAAATGCTGAATATAGGATTTAAATTATAGAACACCTACCTTTATTCATTGTTAGACAATCACCCAATAGAAATCCACAAAATTGAGTGGCACTAAGATATAGAATGAGATCCAGATCTAAAACCCAAATAAAGATAAAATAAAAAAAATAATCCCTAATATAGATCTATATATTCAATCCTATATTATGATACACAATATTATGTATTAATTTGACCAAAATAAATAATAACATCCCATAATGAAAGGGGGGGAATGGGCTAAGACAGAGAAATAAAACATGTTAGGGTTCACTTTTAGGGAGGGTATCAAATCTTTAATCCAAGATTAAAATAAAAAACGAGGTTTTAAGGACTTGGAATCACTATAGAAGGCTCTAAAATAATCAAGATCTTAAGGGTCTCAGTTTGGGTCAAAATGGGTGAGTTTCGGGGGGTTTGATGGAATTAAAAACTAATTTTCTCGTGATATTAAAAATCATGCGTGTTTTCATATGTAGGGGAATGCAGTTGTATCTAATAGTGAATCATAACTATGCACTAATTTTTTTGGGCATAGTTTTTTCCTTTTGGGAAAAATGGCTTGAAAAACCATGCTCTATCCTTCTGAACCCCCACTTTCTATGGTTGCATGGTTTGCAGGGTTAGAAAAATTGTTTTCTCTAAATGTATTCCCACCGTGAACAGCCCTATTTCATTCAATTTTTCTCAAAATTATCCCAACCGCATGCTAAGGTAAGACCTAGAAGAAAATTACTTAAAAAGAGTTAAAATAGTACCTACAGACATGCCCGAGAAAAATCCATAAAATGTCAGGATCTTATAGTCACTTTCTTTGACATTATATAAATAAGCACTCCAAAAGAACTCAATGGATATTGATTTTTTAGGCAATATAATTTCTATCAAAAGGATCTATATTTAAAAATAATTTAAAGATTATGAGGTAAAAGTCATTTATCGAATTATTCAATTTGGAAATATTACACAAAATTCCCCCAAACTATCCATTTTCATTGACTTTAATCAATGCATCAAAGTATGTGAATAATAATATCTATTAATAATAATAAAAATTTATACACACCAATAAACACATCCATAGATTAGAAAATATAGTGACACATACACACAGAAAGATATATGTGTGTGTGTGTAGGGATTTCTTACTAGTAAGTCACATTCTCATAATCTTCTATACTGGAAATTACTAAAGGTGTACACCATTAGATGTTGAATCAAATTGGTATGAATCTCAAAACATGATAAATTGTATCATTTGTGTCCCCACAATTTTTTCATCTATATATAGAACATATTTTTAATAATATTTGCTGGGAACGTCTAGGTTCTAATCATAGTGGGGGAAAATTATGACTGTATAGTGTCACATCTAATCATAGGTAATTTTCAAAAAAATATTTTAAGTAGAAGAACAATATTGATGTGATAAGTAGTATATAAATATTGAAAACTATGAATACATATAATAATAATGTTTAAATAATTTGGATCTATGATACCAATCCTAAAAGGCTCTCAGTTGAACATTTACTAATTTTTAATAGCATTTAGTATGCTAACTCTTACATTGTACTCATGCTTATATTAGGGTAATGATTTATTCAATATGTCCACCATGTTATTTTATGTAAACACTACTAACTATAAATTCACCCCTCTGAGAATAATACTTGAGAGGTGATACTTCCAATGTATGTGATTTTTCTGATGGTGTGACATTGCCTCTATTTTAGGAGTTACCATTACAGTATTATCTCAATATAATATGACTGGTTCATTTATTCTATGTACCACAATAATATTCTAGAACAATTTTTATATCCAAAAATATTCTTTGGATGTATCACAAGTCTCTCTATACTTGTACTCCACTATAGAGTTGATGATAAATGGTTACTTTGAACTCTTCATGCTCACAACTCCTTTGTTGAGACTGAAAAAATATTCCAACAATGACTTCAAATAATTTTGATCTGTTTAAAAACTAGAATCATTATTACCCAAAATGACTAGATCCTTTTATCCTCTATACACTAGGAATATATCCATATTTATTCTCATGTAATTAAGGGTAAACTTATTAGTAAACCAATGTTGTCCACCTAAATCATGTTGATATATAATTTCAATTGTCCCTATATAGGAAACATCAAGACTATTAAATAACACGAAATTATTGATTAAATATAACACTAATGTGTATGGGACCATTCTAATTATATCTTTCTTCTTATGTCTCTAATGCCTCTTTTTCATAGAATGATGTATACCATGTGTCCATTGAACCAATCCATTATATGATTGTCCTATACCATACCCATTAGTATCTGGTTAATGTATATACCTTGAAATAATTAAAGAAGCAGCATAGATCTATCATTAAAGATCTTAACCCATAGAATATAGGTTATTTCTCCTAATTATTTCATCAAAAAGTATTTGTTTATACATACCATAACAAACTATAAGACTAGTCTGTCATTTCCAATTATTAATATCTCAACACTAAATACTACAAGGATAATGATTTCATTTCCACTAAATTTCCTATAAACACATGTATGAAATTCATTCTTAAAGAAATAAAATTCTTTTATATCTTCATAAAACACAATTTTCTAGGACTTGGTTTCTTTCTTCAACCCATATATGGATCTCTTTAACTATCCTATCATTTTAGACACCTGCCTTTAGGTTCCCAATATGGAAGCCTATTTTTATGTATATCTACAAAATTTCATAGTCTTGGTGATATATTATAGCAAGTATAATTATAATGGATTAAAAAATTGATAAATGAGAAAAAATTTCATCATATAAAATTCCTTTATGTTTTTTTATCCCTCTAGACGGTTGCCTTGATTTATTGATACTTTATTTACCCCTATCAACAATTTTCTCTTTTATACAAATTCTCACCAAAAGGGATTTACAAAAATTATTGGATTGACAAGAACCCAAACATGGGTTCTGATACATAGATTCAATTACCTAACTCAAAGATTCATTACATCAAGAAAATTTTAAGATCTCTACTTCCCCTTGTTGGAGGGTGGTTTATTATTGTAAACCAAAAATGTTTCACCAAAATTTGGGGACACCATAATTGTATCTACATGGTAATCTCACCTTTATTATGCTCTTATATATTACTTGTGTTTCGAGATCAACATCTTCCATGAAGACCTTTATCATCTATTACTATTCCAACTCTTGTGTATCTTGAGCATCATCTTCAATAACGTAAATATTGAACCTATATCCTTCTTGAGGATGTGATCACTCAAAACAAAGATAGATTGTTTGGAGATGTTCACATTCTTGTCTAAGAGATTGTGAAGGTAGTATCTCATTGTTAATTTAGATTACCCAATAATGATAATGTTTTCTCCCTAGGTAGCTAGTATTTTCCTGATATTTCCTTCACAAATTCCTCACCATAGTATCCAAATGTATGAGAAAAATATCATGGTATTCCTTTTCATTGACTAGGTATGGTATAGAATGAATTGAGAGGATACCTATAATGTTGAAGTTAGAGATTTGTTAGACTCACATCCTTAGTTGGTTGTTTTTTTAGGCTACAATAGGGTTACTATCCTTTTAATGTTTGTTGGGGCAATGTCATGAGACGATTCACATCATTAAAGGTTACACATCATGATGATAATTTATAAAGAATGAGTTATTTAATGAATGGTTTTTCATTTAGTGGTTTATTTTTTTGTGATTAATAAACTGAACAATATCGTGATGTGTGATTGGATTACATGTTGTGTAATACACCAGCTACTATTTTTAAATTGGAACTAATGTGATCTCTACCTTTTGGATCCCTTCCAATTTAACTTCTCTCGACCCCAATCCTTTCCCATGTTATCTTGTAGCTCTAAAACCCTTCCAGATACTTTGTTTTTATTCAATCATCATTTTTTTGGCGGTGTGATACCCAGGTAATCATTCTACCTCGTTCTTCTTATTTCTCTCTTTCCCCTCCTTTGTCATTTCAATAAATCATCCATAAATTGATGGATCTGTGATTTGTGATGTTGGATATTGTTTCTAGGTTGTGTTTTGTGGTCTTCTATGCCTTATATCTCATTGTAATTTTTTTTTGCATGATTTAGTTGCATGAAAAATTCCGGTGGTTCCATAAAAAATTTTCAAACTGATTTAACCTTGATTTTCATGATTTATTTCAATTCTTTATTTAAATTAATTTTCCGAAACATTCATTAAATTTATGTAATAAAAACTATTTCCAGTTAATTAGGATATTTTAAATGTTTTTGGAATGAAAATTGGGAAAATACATCAGTTCCCTTGAATTGAGGAACTGAGGTGTGTTTATAGAAATTGGTTTATTTAGATTGTTTAATTTAAATTGCGGATTTGATGGAAACCATTTAGATTAAATTGATGAATTTAATTGTGGAAATAAAATTTAAAATTGAAGGAATTGGGTTTAAATTTATTTTAAACTTCTAGAAATGGATTAATAAGTATTGATAGAAACCCAGAGGTTTTATATTTTTTTAAAAGGCAGGTTTTTTTATTAAAACATGTTTTTGTTTTAAATGGAATGTTGGGTGATGAACATGTTGCTCACATGCTTTATATTTGAGATATAAATGTATGACAATGTTGATAAACATATTTACATGCCTTCTTAATTCATATAAATTATTTTAAATAAAAAATAATTTAATTATTTTTTTTAAAAATATTCCATCACCTGTGAGACTTATCTTAAAGTATTTCATTCATTCAATATATATTGCATGATTTATTTAACATTAATCTAAAATTCCAAAAATGATTACTTTAAAATAAAATGTATTTATTTGGTTAATATATTATTATTATCTATTATGATTGTTCCTTATAGGGTTTTTTGATTATATCCTTCCTGGATTGAGAAAGGGGAAATGACCTCTTGGGGAGGGATCCAGCAGTTGATCCATGTTTGTGGTGAGTTGTGTCTATAGGGAATTTTTCTGTTTCCCCCTATTTTGGTACTTGGTTTTTTGTATATCGTGATTTAATTAATTTTTTACTTCTGGATTTTACTACTAGAGGAGTTTATTTTGTGTTCATATTGACTTGTTTGTCTTACTTCTTCTATGTTTTGTGGAAAATTGATTCCCAACTACAAGTTGTATGATTCTCAGTTCTAGTCACCTACTTGTGGGGAAGAAAAACACTATTAAGGATATTTCATTGATGTTATTAATATTTTAATGACTTATTATATTCCCCCTTTACTGATTTTATATGAAATTTTCATAATTTGTGTGAAATATTAATGTTTTAATATTAAGTATAATTTTTGAGTATTTTTAGAAGTAGTCCAATTGAGACAGTTTAATGTTTTAATAATAACTATCACTATACTGATCCAAATTGTGTGGTTGTTGTTTATTAGGATTCTATTTTCAATATAGAAATTTCATTAGAAGGTACCACGAGCCAATTCTTCCATTTGAAGGATCATATGGTCCTCACAAACAAGACCAAATAATCTGTGAACAAACTGGAACCGCCTTGAAGATTGATTTACTAGGCTCAATACAGAAGTCCAAAAACATTAACTCTCCACCATAATTCGGGGGACACTACATGTCATCTTGGATAAAACTTTCAATGCCCAAATCCAAGTACAAGGGGCCAAAATTAAGCTTTTAAGTCCAGCCCACCATTCTGTCCGAGAATTAAAATCAGTATAGTATGCATGACCTATCTCATGATTTAAGCATCAAATCGAGATGAGATTTTGCAGTTTGAAATAGGATATATAGGTGGCCGACTTTGTTGAAGAAGTAATTCGGATTTGAAGGCATCTTCCTGTTCCAAAACCCATTCACATTTTGGCCATCGAAAAAGCATGGATAGAAATGGACAGTTTACCTTTGTTTAATGAAACTACCCTAACTTCGGCTCCACTTGTCCAAATGCCTCCCAATTTTGACAGTAGTCGGCCAACTTTATTGTGGACAACTTTGAAGAAGGAGATATTTTGAGATTCGGCTGTCTGTATAGTCAAATTTTCGATGCAACTGGAGGGACATATTGGGAATGCAAACAGTCCACTCCTTGGTCTATAAATACTCTCCCCTTCTCTCCTTGAGAGGGGATGGCATTTCAGAAGAGAGGAGAACATATTGGAATGACCAAGGCCTTTCCAATGGCTTGGGAGGATCTTTCATACTCAAGTTTTCACTTTAGAGACCTTTCCTCCTCTATTTGTTTTCACTTAATTTCGTGTTCTTCATTTTTGTAATTTTGTAAGTCTCTTTCTTTGTAATTCAGTTTTAATGCAAGTTACTTATTCAACATCTCTTATTCTACTCCACCTTATGTATTTTAATATTAATGTTCTTAAAATAGTTTAAATTCAGTTAAATCTCCTTCCCTTATTTTTCTTCCTCATTCAATCAAAAATCTGTTTTTAATTATCATCATTGTCCGTGTGTGTATGTTCAACATACCACTCTTTTCTAATCCCTTTCTTTTTCTTCTATTATTAATTTATCATCATAAGTATTATAACTAGAATATTAAACACCCAAATGTCTGACTAAATATCTCATTAGGGTGATTCAAAATTTAGGGATGTGAAGTGATTGAGAGTATTTTCTCGATAAGTATTCGTTAATTTAACATTGTTTATGTTGGACTTAATATGTCATGGATTAATGACATATTTTGTTTAGCATGTGGTTTCTATGGATTATTGGACCCATAAATACACTATAATAATCAAGTACTGATTGATTTTATAATCCTAGTTAAGTTAAGGCTTGGATTAAAGCTTTAACACTTATGAATTCTAATCGACGTCAACTTGTGATGTGGGTGTTAATTTAAATGCAATTTAAAGAAAAGCTCAAGGGTATCACAAGCTTAACTCCCTAATAATGAACTCACCCCAATATTTATCAATTTGTTAAATCAATTATAGTCAATCAATCATTTCAATTATGCTCTGTAACAAACCCCCCTAATCAAAATACAATCAACTAAAAACAAATGACTACTACAAAGTATCATCGCTGGGGATTCGACCCGAGTGCTGCTATACACATTAGCAGAGCAACGGAACTTTGACTGGTCGATAGGCGACAATCGGCCATGCATTTAAAATGGCGCCGTTGCCGCGGATGGTGCTTTATGTATTCATTAGTTTCTGGTTATTGTCAAGAAAACACCAAAAAAAATTAAAACTAATTGAAAAAAAACACAAAGAAAAACCCATCTTCCTCTTAAAAATCATAAACTGAAAAAAAAAGGAAAACCCGTCTTCCTCATCCTTTCTAAATCTCTCTGAATGCCCCGTAGCCTCCCAAACAATCCCTCGGATTTGTTTGACCCTAAAATTGATAGAACTCTTTGTCGACTTAGGAGGACCATTAGGGATAACCAAATCACCCAAGAACCAATCATTTCCCTGCCAATTGAATTCGATATGGCCAATCCTAGAGAAGAAACATTGAAAGAATTTGCTTCCCCTGATATGATTTACCAACCCCTTGGTATTCAATATCCAAACATAGAGGCTGACTTCAAGCTCAAATCGGGTTTGATTCATCTTCTACCTCATTTCCATTGGCTAGCCGGTGAGGATCCGCATCTACATCTCAAAGAGTTCCAGGTGGTGTGCTCTACCATGAAGCCTCAAGGGGTTTCTGAAGAACAAATCAAACTCCGAGCATTCCCTTTCTCCCTAGCTGACTCTTCCAAGTCATGTCTCTACTACCTCCCTCCTAGTTCAATAACTACATGGAATTACATGAAGCGTCTCTTTCTAGAAAAATTCATTCCTGCTTCTCGTACCGCTTCCATCCGAAAGGAAATAAGTGGTATCCATCAATTCCAAAATAAATCACTCCATGATTGCTGGGAGAGGTTCAAAAGGCTTGTGGAAACCTTCCCACACCATCAAATCCCTGACCAACTCTTGATCCAATACTTCTATGAGGGGTTATTGGCTATGGAGAGAACTCTCATTGATGCCGCAAGTGGCGGTGCTCTTGTTGATAAAACTCCTGCAGCAGTAAGAGATCACATAAGTAACATGGATGCAAACACACAAAAATTCCATAATCGAGCACATGCTCAGGTCAAACAAGCCCATGATAATCAATCAATTGAGCCGAACAAAATGACCGAGTGGGTGAATGAACTTATAGGTCTTGTGCGACAACTAGCTGTGGCTACCAAATCCCCAACCTCATCTTCTCTGCAATCAATGTTTCCTGGACCTGTCAAAAAATGTGGAATCTAAAACTCTCTATCTCATCCAACTGACACTTTTCCACAACTTCAAGAGGATCAATCTGATTCATCTTGACCAATGGAGCTCAATGTAGAATATGCTCAGCGGAATCCCAACCCTCAACAATCAGGTCAGTTTGTTAGAAACTTCAACCAACCTTACTCTGAGCCTTTCTCTTCTACCTTTAACCCAGGCTTGAGGTATGGTAATACCATCTCTCATCCCCCTCAATTCCCTCCTCAAAATCCAATCCAATTTTAGTATAGTCAAGGTGGTGGTAACTTCCATCAACCTTATCCTTTTGTTCCTCAACCTCAAAGGAACAATCCTCCTCCTGGATTCCATTATCCTAGTGATCCTTCCCAATTCCAAAACCAATACAATCGCTTTCCCAAGAACCAAAATCAAGGTAATCCCAATCCGGGACAAGCCTCTTCTTCCAAGCAACCATGGGAAAGTGCAGTGGAAGATCTTTCCTCCTTCACCCGTTCTAGCCTTAAAAACATTGAAACTCAAATAGGTCAACTTGCATCCCACCTGAGCCATCAACAACAATCAAATTCTTCCCAACACCCAGCTCAACCATTACCCAACCCCAAGGGTGATGTAAGTGAAATTGCACTTAGATCATGAAAGCACATTGCTATGCCTCAAGATAAGTCCTCTAGCCCTCCTTTGAATGTTGACCTAGAAAATGAAAAGAAAAAGAAAATTGAAAAGGAATCTGAATCCATTCCCTCACCTCCTTCCATTCCACTTAGGAATCCAATTCCTTTTCCTCAAGCCGTTTTTAAACCAAGGAAGTCCTTTAAACCTGATCATGAAATGCTCGAAATGTTTAGACGTGTTGAATTCAACATTCCCCTCTTAGATTCCATAAAAAAAATTCCGAAGTATGCCATGTTTCTTAAGGAATTGTGCACCCACAAGAGGCAACTTAGGACCTTTGAAAATGTTCCCACCCAGTATTCCATACCCATTAAGTGCAAATACCCAGGGACCTTTACAGTCCCATGCCAAATTGGAAGTTCCAACTTTGATGATGCACTCATAGACCTAGGAGCCTCAATTAATGTCATGCCCAAATCCATCTTCTCTAAATTTGGTCAAGGTCCATTGCACCTAACAGGTGTTGTCATTCAGTTAGCCAATCGAAGCATAGCCAGTCCTGAGGGAATAATTGAGGATGTCCTTGTCCGAGTCAATGATCTTATCTTCCCTGCTAATTTCTATGTCCTTGACATGGAAGGAGAGACGAACTCTTCTCGATCTCCCCTAATTCTAGGAAGACCATTCCTCATGACTGCGAGAACCAAGATTGATGTCCATTCAGGTATCCTATCCATGGAATTCGGTGACCAACTAGTCATGTTCAACATTTTCCAAGCCATGCGATACCCATCTGAGGATCACTATGCATTCTCAATAAATGCTTCTGAGGACACTTCTAAGAGTCAATTGAACCCCATTCTATCATGTTCATCTTATTCTGAAGAGATAGGATCTTGTGAAATATGCACTAGGATTAACCAAGTCATAAATGGTGAAGTTGATGTGGACCTTTCATTCATAGACTCCATCAATTTAGAGGATCTTGAAAACTCTCTTGAATCTCATCTCAACTCTGATCAAAACTGTTCCACCTTAGACTGTATTGGGAAAAATGAATCTGAAGCAACTGAAGTCCCATCCTACATTTATGAGTTTCCTAACCCAAAAATTAATGATGAGATTGATCTGAAACCTCTTGCTGCACACCTGAAATATGCATTCCTCTTCCATGATCACTCATATCCTGTCAATATCTCTGTCACCCTTACTGAAACCGAGGAGTCGAAACTTGTTCAGGTGTTAGAGGAAAACAAAAAGGCCTTAGGGTGGACCCTAGATGACATACCAAGAATCAACCCTGCCCTTTGCATGCATCACATCCATCTTTAGGAATCAACCAAACCAATTAGACAACAACAAAGAAGACTCAATCCACTAATCCTTGAGGTGGTTAGGGAAGAGATCACCAAGCTTCTTCAAGCTGGTATTATCTGCCCAATTTCTGATAGTGAATAGGTTAGTCCAATTCAAGTTTTACCTAAGAAAGGTGGGATAACTGTTGTCATAAATGAACATGGGGAGGTAGTCACAACTCGAGTGAAGAACAAATGGCGTGTATGCATCGATTATAAAAAATTGAATTCTGAAACACGAAAATATCACTAACCTTATCCATTCCTTGATCAAATGCTAGAAAGATTAGCCTAAAAGTCACACTATTGCTTCCTTGATGGATACACCGGCTATTTTCAAATCCCAATCTCACCTCAGGACTAAGAAAAGACTACTTTCACATGCCCCTTTAGAACATATGCATATAGAAGAATGCCTTTTGGACTTTGCAATGCTCTTGCAACATTCCATAGGTGTATGATGAGTATCTTCTCCGAATTCATTGAACACTGCATGGGAGTATTCATGGATGACTTCACCATTTATGGTGAGTCATTTGAATCTTTTTTTTAATTCACTCTCTCTTGTCCTCCAAATGTGTGTCAAGTGCAACCTTATGTTAAATTTTGAAAAATGCCACTTCATGGTTTCAAATGGGATTGTTCTAGGGCAAATAGTTTCAAAAGATGGTATTGAAGTCGATCCTGCCAAAATTGAAGTGATCCAATCACTTCCTCCACCCACTTCTATTCGAGACATCTGTTCATTCCTCGGTCATGCCGGTTTCTATCGGAGATTCATCCATAACTTCAGTAGGATTTCCCTCCCACTCACTCAGTTTCTCCAAAATGATGTCACCTTCCATTTTGATGAGGTTTTCAAGAGAGCCTTCATTGAACTCAAAACTTCTCTTACATCTGCCCCGATAATCCTACCCCCATATTGGTCCTTACCCTTTGAATTGATGTGTGATGCTTCTGATAGAGCTGTTGGGGCTGTTCTTGGTCAAATAAGAGAAAACATTCCTCATGTCATCTATTATGCCTCAAAAAAATTGGATGAAACTCAATCTAAATACACTGTGACTGAAAAGGAACGTTTACCTGTGGTTTATGCCTTAGATAAATTTCGGCCCTATCTCTTAGGTGCCAAAATCATCATCTTCACAGACCATTCTGATATTATGTTCTTACTCAAGAAAAGTGATTCCAAACCAAGGCTAATAAGATGGATTCTAATGATCCAAGAGTTTGAACTTGAAATCAAAGATAGACCTGGAAAAGAAAACCATGTGGCTGATCACTTGAGTTGAATTCCTAATTCTCCTTATTCTGAAATCATTGATCCTAAATTTCCAATTGAGCACCTTTAATCTCTCACTTCAAAACTACCATGGTATGCCCCAATTGTAAATTACTTGGTTTATGGTGTTTTTTCTGAAACTTTTTCAAAATAACAAAAAATGAAGTTGAAAAGTGATTCAAAATAATATTTTTGGGAAGAAAATAAACTTTGGAAAACTGGGGAAGACATGGTAATTTGGAGATGTGTTGATGAAGATGAATAGTCTTCCATCTTAGAATTCTGTCACTCACTTCCCGGAGGTGGACAATTTGGACCACAAAGGACCTCCATAAAGGTCCTAGACTCTGGATTCCTCTGGCCTTCACTCTTCAAGGACTCACATGAGTTTTATCAATCATGTCCCACTTCCCAAAAGTTTGGCACAATTTCAAAGAGAAATGAAATGCCCCAAAAGCCTTTAATTTTTTGTGAAGTCTTCGATGTTTGGGGTATCGATTTCATGGGACCATTTCCCCCTTCCAATGGATTCTCATACATTCTTCTTGTGGTTGATTATGTTTCAAGGTGGGTTGAGGCGAAACCCACTAAGAAGGATGATGCTCATACTGTTAGTGAGTTCCTAAAGACCCATGTCTTCCAACGATTTGGAACACCACGTTCCTTGATCAGTGACTTAGGAACCCATTTTTTTAATAGAACCATGGAAGCTCTTCTAAAAAAGAATGGGGTTGTTCATAAAACTTCAACTGTATATCACCCCCAAAAAAATGGTATGGCTGAAATCTATAATAGAGAAGTGAAAAGGGTACTTGAAAGAATTGTTAAGCCCACCAGAAAAGACTGGCCTGAGAAACATGGTGAAGCCCTTTGGGCTTATCGAACTGCCTATAAAACACCCATTGGGATGTCTCCTTTTAGGCTAGTTTTTGGAAAAGCGTGTCACTTACCAGTTGAAATCCAACATAAGTCTTTTTGGGCTGTGAAAACCTATAATTTTGATTTTGAAAAATCTGGTGAAGAAGGATTGTTGCAATTGACTGAACTGGAGGAGCTTCGACTTGAATCCTATGAGAATTCCAATTTGTACAAAGAGAAGGCTATGGTGCTCCATGATAGACACATCCTGAGAAAGGTATTTCATGAAGGTGAAAAGGTAATTCTCTTTAATTCTCGATTTCGTCTTCATCCAGGTAAGCTTAATTCTCGTTGGTAAGGTCCTTTTGTTATTACTAACGTTTACCCATTTGGTGCAGTGCAAGTCCAAGACCCCTCTTCCAAAAGGACATTCACGGTTAATGGACATTGGTTAAAGCATCAACATGAGAGGACATGCTATCCTGGAACAACATCAACTTCCACTAGATCCCAAACTTCTTTAGCCGACCTACCACTCTATGGAGAAGTTGATCCACCAAATATAAACCAGGGGGCACCTCTTTCCCTTTAACTCTCTCTCTATCTCTTCCTCTCTCAACCTCTTTCTTCTTCTTCTTCTCTCTTTCATTTTTTTACCACTATATTCATCAAAACCTTTCTTTTTCTCTTTCTTGTGTGGGTGTGTATTTTATAAAAACCTTAAAAACTAAAAAAACCAAAAAAAAAACACAATCACTAAAACAAATTACAAAAAAAAGTCATTCTTACTCACCATCAAGTTTTGAAATTTTGTACAACCATTTTGGGGAGTTAACAGAAATGTTTTCATCTCAGAAATTTTGTATTTTCATTATGACTTTGGATAATCAATTTTGTGTCAAAACAAAAACATTTTGAATGCTCAATTTTTTATTTGGAAAATTATTTTCCCCAACCGTGAGAACAAACATTTTATTTCATGCCAAGTCCACCTATGACCATCTTTTAAAAATGTGTGTTTTCACCCCCATTTGTGAGTCTTGAGTTTGTGGACCTTCAAGCTGAATTTCCTGCCTTAGTGTGCATTAATATGATAGAGGCATTTTCTGAACCACATGAGAATCACAATATCCAAATAGCCTCCCATTTCCCTTACATTAATCCTCCTTTTGAAAGCCCCTTCGAGCCTATGAAAACCTTTTCTTTGATAGCCACATTACAAGACCAATACCTTATCCCACCCAATATCAACATGGATTTTCATTTCATAAGTTTTTGAAATTTATGTGTGGGGGGGATGGATTTCATTTTTGGGTATCATTTCCTAACTTTCTGGTGTGTTATCATATTCTTGAGGGCAAGCATCCATTTTATTGTGGGGGGGAGGTTATCATTCAGTGGGATTTGGGAATGTATTTTACAAATGATATTGAAAAGTGTTAAAAAAAAATCAAAAAAAAAATCAAAAATCAAAAAAAAAATCAACAAAAAATAAAAAATTGGGATGTGTCTTGGGTAGGTCAAAAATCAATCTTCCTCAACCTTTTATCTTGTTATAACTATTACAATTAGTGTCGTGAGGAGATCAAACATGGGTTGGGATATGAGTGTGAGATCTGTTTCAAGGTCAACTTTCGAAAAAACAAAGAAAAAAAAAGAAAAAAAAGAACACTTGCATTATATTCTTATATCATTGGGAGAAGTTTTGTGTCTTGTAAATATTCCATCATCTCATTACCTTCATATTTTATTCCTCTATTTTTTCTTTCTTCACACAATCATTCCCTTGTAAATATGTGTTTTTCATTTCCTTCCATGTTTTATTTCAAAAAAATGTGCATTGTTTTTCTATGTTGGTATTTTAACCGTCTTATTCTCTCTCTTGGACATTATATTCCTACCGTCCCATAGCCACAGAAAAACCCCTTCAAAATACCTCTTGATTTTTTTTAGACTTTGGATAAGGAGTGGAAGCTGAGATCTCTTACAAACTCTATGATTTTCACTTTTGGTTGGTGAAAGAGTGAATCTCCACAAATGAATTTTATCATCTTGAGAGGTGTGAGTTTTGAGTGTGCACATTTTCCATTTCTAAATTTGAGCATGAAAAAATGAATTAGTTTTGGAACATTGTTTCTGTATCAAATTGTGGTGGAATTCAAAATGGATGAGTGAAATAGTCTAAACCTCCCCTAATTGGAGAAAAAAAAATTTAATATCTGTTGGTGAGTAAAAATGATTTTGTCATGTTTTTATATTTATTGCACATGAGGACATGAACAAAACTAAGTGTGGGGGATTTGATGTTATTAATATTTTCATGACTTATTATATTCCCCCTTTACTGATTTTATATGAAATTTGCATAATTTGTGTGAAATATTAATGTTTCAATATTAAGTATAATTTTTGAGTATTTTTAGAAGTAGTCCAATTGAGTCAGTTTAATGTTTTAATAATAACTATCACTATACTGTTACAAATTGTGGGGTTATTGTTATTTGGAATTCTACTTTAAATATAGAACATTTCATTAGAAGGTACCATGAGCCAATTCTTCCATTTGAAGGGTCATATGGTCCTCACAAACAAGACCAAAGAATCTGTGAACAAACTGGACCAGCCTTGAAGATTGATTTACTGGGCTCAATACAGAAGTCCAAAAACATTAACTCTACACCATAATTCTGGGGACACTACATGTAATCTTGTATAAAAATTTCAAGGCACAAATCCAAGTACAAGGGGCCCAAATTAATCTTTTAATTCCAGCCCATCATTCTTTCCGAGAATTAAAATCAGTATAGTATGCCTGACATATCTCATAATGTAAGAATCACATCGAGCTGATCTTTTTTAGTGTGAAAGAGGACATATAGCTGGCCGACTTTGTTGAATAATTCATTCGAATTTGAAGTCATCTTACTGTTCCAAAACCCATTCACATTTTGGCCATCGAAAAAGAATGGATAGAAATGGACAGTTTACCTTTGTTTAATAAAACCTCCCTACCATTGGCTCCACTTGTCCAAATGCCTCCACATTTTGACAGTAGTCGGAAAACTTTATTATCAACAACTTTGAAGAAGGAGATATTCATAGATTCGGCTGTTGGAATAGCCAAATTGGCGATGAAATTGGAGGGACATATTGGGAATGCAAACAGTCCACTCCTTGGGCTATAAATAATCTCCCCTTCTCTCCTTGAGAGGGGTTGGAATTTCAGAAGAGAGGAGAACATATTGGCACAACCAATGCCTTGCCAAAGCCTTGGGAGGACCTGCCATAATCATGTTTTCACTTGAGATACCTTTCCTTCTCTCTTTGTTTTCACTTAATTTCGTGTTCTTTATTTTTGTAATTTTGTAAGTCTCTTTCTTTGTAATTCTGTTTTAACGCAAGTTACTTATTAAATATCTCTTATTCTCCTCCACCTTCTGTATTTTAATATTAATGTTATTAAAATAGTTTAAATTTAGTTAAATATCCTTCCCTTATTTTTCTTCCTCATTCAATCAAAAATCTATTTCTAATTATCATCATTGTTCGTGTGTGTGTGTTCAACGTACCACTCTTTTCTAATCCCTTTCTTTTTCTTCTATTCTTAATTTATCATCATAAGTATTATAAGAAGAATATTAAACACCCAAATGTATGAGTAAATATCTCATTGGGGTGAGTCAAAATTTAGGGATGTTAAGTGATTGAGAGTATTTGCTCGATAGGTATTTGTTAATTTAACATTGTGTATGTTGGACTTAATATGTCATGGATTAATGACATATTTTGATTGGCATGTGGTTTACATGGATTATTGGAACCATAAATACACTACCATAATCAAGTACTGATTGATTTTAGAATCTTAGTTAAGTTAAGGCTTAGATTAAAGCTTTAAAACTTAGGAATTCTAATCGACGTCAACTTGTGATGTGGGTGTTAATTTAAATGCAATATAAAGCAAAGCTCAAGGATATCACAAGCTTAACTCCCTAATAATGAACTCACCCCAATATTTATAAATTTTTTAAATCAATTATAGTCAATCAATCATTTCAATTAAGCTCTGCAACAAACCCCACTAATCAAAATACAATCAACTAAAAAAACGACTACTACAAAGTATCATCGCTGAGGATTCGACCCGAGTGCTGCTATACACATTAGTAGAGCACCAGAACATTGACTGGTCGATAGGCGAAAATCGGCCTTGCGTTTCAGTCATGATAGAATCAGTTATTGGGTTAATAGGGTACCCAGGTTGGTTTGTGATAAAGTGGCATTAGAGCTAGGTAGTTGTTAAGATTTTTATCCCTAAGGTAGTATGTATTATGAAATCTTATCAAGACATAGGTGGTAGTTGAGATTTTTTATCTAGAAAAATATCACCACAATGAACCTTAGGTATCCGGGGGTGGTTGGATGAAGGCATATTTTGGATTAGTTATACCCTTTACCAATTTTTTATTTGGATATAATTAAATCTAAATCTTGTTTGTTCTATTGGTAAAGATCTCATTTGCGTTATTTATCTATTTGATCCATATTTGATGTCATCCTTGTTGTCTACTGATGTTATGTAGCATTATTCCTCTGAAAATATTTTTAAATTGGATCCCTGAAGAGGCTGATGTTGAATCTTAGTGAGAAAATCTTGTTATAGATCCAAATATAGTTGAGGTGATTGTGCACGCTATCCAAAATCTGGGATAGGCATCCCCTGGATTCCACATTCAAGATCCAACTATGGATCCATAGGGGGATGTTCTTCAGAATGGTTGTCGAGACTTCCTTTTCTAGAAGCAACCTATTTTTAAATTCTTCACCGATCCTCAACATGTTGATGAATGGTTGGTCATGATATAATGAATGATTGAGTTTTTTGGGACATCGGAAATGTTCAAGGTGAATTGTTCCACCTTTGTGATAGAGGGATCAAGTAGGAGATGGTGGGACATGATGGTTATGGAAAATAAACATGATTTATTAGAGTGGAAGGACATCAAATTTATTTTCACTGAAAAGTTTTTTCGAGATTCAATGGTGTTGGCCAATAATGTAAAGTTTTTAAGCTTTAGTAAGATGACATAACAATAACTGAGTATTCAAATCACTTTTCTAAACTCATTCAGTTTTTTCCTAAGACTGTATTTAATGAGAGGATGATGGATTGATGGTTTGAGTAGGGACTATAATCATATATTTGTTCTTAGGTTTTATTTCTAAAGATGCATACTTATGAGGATGTGTTGGATAGGACGATGATGATTAATATGGACATGGATGTAAAGTCAACGTCGACGGGAGTTCCTTTTTCCCCATGTGAAAGTAAGGATTCTTTCAATGTAATGTGGAATCATGGGGATTCATGTGTATGTTCTCAACTGTATGGTTATTCCTGACCTCCTACAGTAATGGGAGGAAGTCGATTTATTGGATATCAGTGTGGAAAGTCATCATGTTCTATGAGGGTTTTCACTGAGACACTGAAAAACAATGGATCCTATGGATGTTCAAGGAACATACAAAGATTATTCTATATCTTTTATACTCTATATAGTGTAACAACATCATCATATCCTCCTAAAACTAAAGGGAAAACAGATGCTTTGTGTATAAAAGGTTTCAATCCATAGGCTTCTGGAACGAAGCTACTTCATTCAGTGGAATACTCTCTAAATGAAGTAGATACTGGTCATTAACACCCCAATCTTCCATGGTATGCTTCTCTTTGAATAATACAATATCTTGAGTTGTATGCAACATTAAGTTTTAACACACCATGACCAATCAAACATGCTGTTATTAATAGTAATACCAAATTTCGGAAATATAAAAAATATTATTTTTCATAACTAACTACATTTTTTGATTTGGAATATCAAAATTAGCTTAGGGTGAATTTCTGGTATTTTTATGAACTCTTTCAATTTTGGATGAATAGGTAAAAACACTGTGTTATTGTTTAAAACCAATTTTTTTTAAATAATTAGTTATTTTATTTAGATTTATATTAGGTAAAAATATATACATAATACCTATATATTTTCAATGTAATTCATTGGAGTCATTTTATAATAATATTAGATATATAAAATTTTATTGAACTTTTTACTATCTTTTACCAACTTTTAGGCGCATTTGCAAATTTGCATAAAAAATAATTTTACCACGTCTATGAATTGAATTTCAAAAATCAGAGAGACACGGTTGAAATCAGTAAGTAAATTTTAGTTCTATAAGATAAAAATTATTTTGTGAATACTAACTTTTGACATTAATTTACCAAGGTTATAGGTAAATAGGGTAATTAAATGAAAAAATGATACTGTAATTACCCTAACACATGTCCTAATTTTATTGGATAAGTTTTTTTCAACCAAAATCAACCTTGGGAATTAAATATGATCCTTCTGGTCCACCTGGATTATATAAGGACATTAATTATTATTTTATTTAATGAAAAGTTAAAAGTGTTGATTTATTACACAATGATGATGTGGTAATTATCTAATTCATGAAAGATTAAAATTATTGATATTATAAATATCCAAATAACTATAAGTTGAGACTTTTGATGAATTCCACTAATTTTTTAGTATAATATGAAATTTTAGTGTTTAATAAAGAAACTTGTTCGAATTTGTAAATTTGATATGACTTTCACATAAACAAAATACCAAATAGTGTCCAAATTGAAAAAAATGGGGTTTTAAAACAAATACAATATTATTAATTGATATAATATTCATAAAAATATAATGATCAAAAAAAGGACATAGATAATGATATATGTATTAATAATGAACCACTTGGGATTCCCTTGGCTTGTTATTGTATGTTTATTAAACATTTATTATAATAATACAAGAATACATGGTAAAAGTTAAACTATTAAATTAAGAGTTAAATATAAAACAGAAGGTTACTAATGTGACCTAAACCTTTCTAAAACCTATTAGTTTAGACTTTTTCGATCCATCCCAACCTTATACTCGAAACAAATAATATTGGAGCCATTATAAACTGAATATTATGGTATAATAAAATATTATTTCCAGTTTTTCTTAAAGTGACCCTCACCTCTCCTATAAAATGGTACTTCCAGTTTTTCCAAAATCACACATCCATAGCCATTTGGCTTTTCCAAAACCAGCTACAGCTACCCTCTCTTCTTCCTTGAGGCCTTACTTTGATTAGAAAGCCAAACTATGGAGCCCTTTTTATCAACTCAAAAAGAAAACACACAAAGAAGTGGTAATAATTTCACCACCTCTTCCAAAGTTCTTTTCTTCTTCCACTTCCTCTTTATTTGTTGTTTCCATTCCAAAATAATAAATCCATTACCTTATACATACTATGATATTATTACAAATATGGTACAACTATATTCATTATTCAATCCATCCTATGAATGACAAGTCACCATACGTCGTACGTACGGCTTATCGTCTCCACATCATAGTGTAGTTTGTTATTCAAACACTTCATTATTTGGATGGGTATAATAATGAGTATAACTGATGTAAATAATAAATATAACATGTTAAGGATTATGTATATGTTATATACAATCCAATTATATACTATTTCACCATTAATAGAATGATTTTGTTTCTTGTCTATACGTACGGATTGTCGTCTCCACGAATGCGATGAAATTCATTCCCAATCATAACCATTCAATAATAATTTTCATTTTATAATTAAAAACACTGTTTAGGAACATAATATCATTATTTATATCAATCAAATACATAATATCCATAACAAACTTGGTTTACATAACCAAGCATATAAAGTGAAACAAATCAGTTAACACCTAAAATAATGATACTACTAAAATATTATTAACAAAGCAATATTAGAAGATCATATATGATATCATATTTATGTATGTGGTTATTTTATAATTTTACAATAGTTATTTAACTATTATATAAGATGTTAACATACCCTTGACCAAGGAAATGTACAAGGTAAGGGTTAATTCTAAAATCTCTTCATTATTTGAGGTTTTTTATATGTGAGTATCAACTGGGACCACTTTATCATCCACATCTGCATTTCTTAAAAATGTATTTGAAAACATTTTTACTATTTTATAGACTAAATTTTAAAGTAATTTATACCCTTGTTTGTCTTTTTATAGAATATTTATAAAAGAATCTTTCCGTCGTTTTCCAAATAATGTAATTTACAACCATTTTGACAAAGTTAAGGAAAGAATGTTTTTTAACTTATATGGTGAGTGTGGATATTTTCCATCATTATAACATCTTAAAATCTTACCTTAAAATATTATAACAATATTTTCCAAATAAATGTTTACATTTCTAATTAAGTGAGTTTCAAATGATTTCATAATACAAAGCGATATTTCTCTCAAATAGTTTTGATTCCATTTATGTCAACATCCTTTGATGGATTATTACACTTGTTTGAAGTTGATTTATTATTATACAAATATTCCATATTGTATTGAAGTTTTTGTGATATTTTTTACTATGCATGTTTTATTTTCATACCATTCATGGATTATGGATAAAGTAGTGGCATTTCGTATGATAGTTTTAATACGAATGTTTATGTTATGTTTTAACCTTTTCATATGAGGAATGCATTGAAATTAGTAAGTGATGGTTGGAGCCAGCTATAGCTATTCGACGCATCGGTAGTTCACATGAGACAAACTAGTGTCTTCGCATAAGGCCTTGAAAATATCTTATTTGTAGTCTTTTCATGAGGCCTTGACTATGTGGTTATGATGTCTGCCATTATGCATTACATTAATATCAAATTTCTTATTTATATTGAAGGTCATTATTCGACTAGTAGAATATCCATGTGAATAATTAAATTTCATTATTTGATTTATATTATCTATATTATTCTAAAGAATAAAATTAAATGGATTATATTTTATTCTTAAACATTGCCATAGATTTTTGTTCTTATTTATGAAAGTTTTTGCTATATTGTTATCCTTACTGATCATCTGAGCTCACCCTTTTCTATGTTTTATTTTTCCCAGGATGTAAAGAAGCATATTATGACTGACATGTAGGGATAGTCTAAGGGGGATTAATGTGTTCAAATGGGATACAATGTTTATGTTTTTCATTTCATAATGTAATGTATAACTTATGTATGTATCTATTACTTATAAGGCTACTAAACTAATCAATATTTCGGGACTTAAACCCTTGTGATCATGCCAATGTTATGTAATATTCCTCAAACATTGGGTAACTAGGGTCAGGAATCACTATTGGTATCAGAGGGTGTTTTTTAAAAATCATGGATGCTATATTTAGAAAACACAGATTAGAGAACATTGCCCAAAGATTGACTTTGAGGATTAGTATAGAAGAACTTCATCAAATATTATTTATGAAGAGATTTTGTGTATTTTAAAAGAAATAAATCCCTGTATGGATATGAGCCAGTAGAGCCGGCTCTAGAACATATGTACCTAGGAGTAAAAACTCTGACAATGAGTTTTGGGCTTGAACCAGGGTATCTTGGTACATGACAATGTGCCTTACTGCACTCTTAGTTACAACACTCCGGGGGGTTATGGTTAGAAAATTCACATTTTATTCACAAACCATTATGAAAGATTTTTGAGTATAAATGTCCTAAATAAAAATATTTTTATGATTAAGAATTATATCCATAAAACATTCTATTTATGTTAAGTGTTTTACAAGTTTGGAATTATGTATTGCGATTCATAAACTAATATAGCATAGGAAATTGTTTAGAAATGGTGCATAGTGAAAGGAATGGAAACAATGTAAACTCACGTAATCCATGTAGGGATTTCCCTCCTGCTCAAGATAATTATAGTAGAGATGTTGATGCAACCAGTACTGATCAGCTTATCACCATACCGATACAGCTCACTCAGGTTATGAATAATAACATTACGCATATGGAGCACCCTGATCCACAATGCATATGACCAATGTTAGACCTCTTCATGAGGAAACATCCCCAAATATTCAATGGGATTACAAATCCATTTGTATCTAAGAAATGGATAAGTTCCTTAGAGAAAATATTTCATGCTTTGGGGAGTAGCAAAGGTGAAAATGTTTTCATGATAGTTTATTGCCTCACAGGAGATGCAGCTCAATGGTGGTCATAAATTCAAAACAAAAAGAAGGTTGAAGAATTTTCAAATATGGAATGGAGGGAGTGTAAAGATATTTTCTTAGAGAAATAAATTCCTCGTGACCATCAAGCGGATATGGAAAGACAATTTCTGAGTCTGGGGAAAAAGAAGGATGAGACTGTCAAAAAATATGAGGATAACATTAGAAGGTTAGCAAGGCATGCAACCGATTATATATGAACCCTAAGGAGTAATATTGATCGATTCTTTGATGGGTTAAAATTATTTATCAATTGATGATTAGTCTCGCAGTCTTTCTCATCATACGAAGATATTATCTCATGTGCTATCACGAAAGTAAATGAATTCTCTTAGAATTAAGACTTTAAAGCAAAGTAAGAGAAGAAAAGATCTATTAAACACCCTGTAAATTAAAATAAGTTGAATAATGGTAAAGTTGAATATTCATCCATTGTTAAATGTGGGAAGAAATACCTCGGTACAAGACTTATGGAAATGAGAGTCCATTACAAGTGTGGTGAATAAGGCCACTAAGATCGTGATTTCAAGGGAAAGAAAGAGGTTGTCAATGTTGAATGATACAGTTGTATAGAAAAGGGGAATTATGAAAATAAATGTCCTATGTGACAAGAAAACATACCTTAGAAAACGCCAAGGGAGTATGGAAATCCTTATGAAATCACTACTGCTGATGTTAAAGCTCCGAAAGACGTGGTGGAAGGTAATTTAATGGTTTCCCCATGTTTAGACAATACTTTATTTGATTCTAGATCATCGTATTGTTTCATATAATCCCAGTTTACAAAGAAAATTAAATATTTTCAATTTGATTTAACAAGGGAGTTGTCAGTCAAAACTCTAAAGGGATGTATCATTGCTACATTGTTTTGTGAATTAGTCCCCATTAGGGCATATAAATGTTCTTTATCGGATGATCTCATCATATTACACATGACTGAATTTGATATAATCCTCGGTATGGATTGACTTTCGAACAAGGATGCAAAAACATATTGTAAGAAGAAAGAGGTTATAATTTTCGATGATGATAAAGAGAACCTTATCTATAGAGCAGAAACGTAACCAAATGATTCTTATCTATAACCACCCCTAGTAGCTATACTAAATTCAATTATTGGGGAGTAAGAGAATGAAATAGCTATGCGTGATGAATAGAATGTTCAAATAGAGGATGTGCCTATTGTGCATGAATATGTTGATGTGTTTCCAATGGAATTACCTGGACATCCTCCTGAATGAGAAATTGAGTTTTCCATTGATTTAATTATTGGTTCATGGACCATATCTAAGTCCCCTTATAGAATGGCCATAGTGGAATTTGTGGAAATAAAGAAAAAACTATAGGAATTGAGTTATAAGGAATTTATTCTCTCTTGTGTTTCTCTATGGGGATCCCCTATTCTATTTTTTAATAATAAATATTTATCTATGAGGATGTGCATTGACTACTAGGAGATCAATGCTATAAAAATAATGAAAAAGTATCCCCTACCTTGTAATGATGATTTATTCAACCAAATTTATGGAGCTCAATATTTTTCAAAGATTGACCTTCGATTTTGATATCATCAGTTGTGTGTGAAGAAGGAATACATTCTCATAAAAACATTTCGAACCAGGTACGGACGTTACGAGTTTATAGTAATGCATTTTGGAATGACTAATGTACCCTCTATTATCATGGATATGATGAATAGAGTCTTCAATGAATATATTGATAACTATGTAGTAGTATTTATTGATGATATCTTTGTATACTCAAAAGGCTAAGAAGATCATGAAAAACAATTACACACTATTTAGAAAACCCATAGAAGAAATGAATTATATGAGATATTTATAAAGTTTCAATTCTAGCTTCATGAGGTTTCTTTTCTTGTCCATATTGTCTCTAAGGATGGAATTTCTGTAAATCTTCAAAGACTAAGGAAATACAAGAATTTCCAGCACTGATGAGAATAATTGAGGTGCGTAATTTTATTAGGCTGGGATGTTATTATCGGTGCTTCGTACAGAATGTTTCAGATTGGAAAACCCATTAACCAAGATCAGACAAAAAGGGGTTAAATTTTTTTGTACAAAAGAGTGTAAAGAATGTTTTTAATAACTAAAGAGAAGAATAATCAATGATCCTATATTGACTCTACCATTGGGAATTATGAGTTTGTAATTTATAGTGATGCATTAAAGAAATTACATAGTTGTGTCCTTATGAAGAATGATAGAGTTATTGCATATGCATCACGACAGCTAAAAAGTCATAAACAAACTACCCCACTCATGATCTTGAGTTAGTAGATGTAATATTTTCTTTGATGATATGGTTAAAATATATCTATAGTGAGAAATATGAGATATATACTAATCATAAGAGTTTGAAGTATATTTTCTCACAGAAAGAACTCTACATGAGGCAAAGACGATTGCTTGAACTGCTCAAGGATTATGATTTCTATATACACTACCACCCAGGGATGACAAATATGGTAGCAGATTATTTGAGAAGAAAGGATTAGGGAGTTTTTAACAAGATTAGTGTTTAAAGGGATCATATGTTCACGGATCCAGTAATGATGGATATGGGAATAATCATGGAAGGTGAAACATCAATACTTTTTCAAATGTTTTCCAAAACATCTTTATTGGAAATGAAAAAATGTTCTCAGACTAATGATGATGAGTTTCAAAATAAAATTAAATATGTGAATGATGGGAGACTGATCGACTTCATATATGAAAATGGGATTTTGAAATTTCGGAAGAGAATTTGTGGTCCTAACATACCTAATCTAAAAAGGGAATTGATGGATGATTCTCATAGCTCAAATTTCCCTATATCCCCTGGTAGCAGTAATATGCATAGAGATTTGAAAGAATATTTTCAGTGGTACAACATTAAGAAATAGATTGATGATTATGTGTCAAGATGTATGGTTTGTTAACAAGTGAATGTTGGATGACGACATCTTAGAAAAGTCATGAAACCTATTCCCATACCTGAGTGGAAATGGGATGATATTACGATGGACATTGTCATGAGACTACCAAAGACTCTTATAAGGAATTATGAAATATGGGTCATTATTGATCGTATTACAAAGTAAACACATTTTCTTGCTATAAGAGAAGATTAACCACTTGAAAGTCTATAAAGACTATATATTAATAATGTTGTAAGACTTCATGGAGTACCCATGTCGATGGATTCGGATTGTGATCCTCATTTTACATCAAGATTCTAAAAACTTCTTCAGAAGGCCTTAGATACTAAAATTCATTTGAGCACTGCCTACCACCCTCAATACAATGGACAATCAGAATGGACTATTGAAACCATACAAGACATGTAGAGATCTTGATCACTTGACATTGAAGGTATGTGGGATCAATATTTATCTCTGCTAGAAATTTTATATAACAATAGATTTCATTCAAGTATTCAGATGACATCATATAAAGCGTTATAAAGAAATACATGTCTTACACCAACTTGTTGGGATGTTGTTGGTGAATGAAAACTTTTTGGCCCAGAATATGTTGAGGAAACAATGGAAAATGTGAAGGTTATCAAAACCCACTACCCAGAAGCTCAAAGTTGGAAAACTTTCTATGTCGATGATTGAATGAAGGATTTAGAATTTCAAGTAGGAGATCATGTTTTCTTGAAGGTATCTCCATGAAAATGAGTTATACGATTTGGTAAGAAGGGAAAATTAGGTACCAGGTACATTAGAGATTTCGAAATTACTGATTGAATTGGAGTTGAAGCTTATCGTTTGGCAAGGATTCCAAGTCTATCCTAAGTTTATGATGTGTTCCACCTGTCATTGTTGAGAAAATACATTCCTGATCCAATGCTTGTAGTCACCTATGACGAAATAGAACTATAACCCAAACTGTCATATTGGGAAGATCCGATTAGAATTCTTGATATCACAGAACAAGGGTTGAGAAACTGGACGACACCTCTAGTGAAAGTTCTATGGAGAAATCATAAGATGGAAGAGGAAACAACAGAACTCGAGGAAGTTATGATGAAAAAACAGCTGAATCTTTTTATGAAATAATATTCAATAAAGTTCAAGGACGAAATTATTTTAAAAAGGGGAGAATGTAACACCCTATGCTTCCATGCTATGCTTCTCTCTGAATAATACAATTGCTTGCATTGTATGTAACTTCAAGTTCTAACACACCACGACCAATGAAACTATCTATTATGAATAGTAATTCCCACTTTTTGAAATTTTATAAATTTTATTTTTCAAAATAGACTTTTTTTTGGATTTTGAATATCAATAATAACTTGAGGTGAATTTTTGGTATTTTTTTGAAAACTGTCAATATTTGATGAATAGTGAAAAACATTGTGTTATTGTTTAAAACCGACTTTTAATTTAAATAATTAGTCATTTTAGTTAAATTTTTATTAGGTAAAAATAGATACATAATAACAATATATGTTTAATGTAATTAATTAGAGTCATTTTAAAATCTTATTAAACATATAAAATTTTATTGAACATTTTACCGTCCTTTACCCACCTTCTAACACATATGAAAATTTTCATAAAACGTAATTTTACCGCTTCTATGAATTGAATTTCAAAAATCCAAGTGATGCGGTTGACATATGTAATAAAATGTGGTTCAATAAGATGAAAATAATTTTTGGTGAATAGTAACTTTTGACTTTTTTTTTTACCATGGCTAAAAGTAAATTGGGTAATTAAAGGTAAAATGAAATTATAATTACACTAACTCATGTCCTATTTCTATTGGATAAGTTTTTTTCGACCAAAATAAATCATATAAATAAAATATGATCATTTCGGTCAACATGGATTAGATTATGATATTTATTTTTATTTTATTTAAAGAATACTTAAAAGTGTTAAATTCCAAGTTTTATAACTAAACCATTTTTAATATAAGGTTATAAATAAGTTTAATTCGACTATAAATATTCATTATAATGTTAAAAATATTTCTAACATAATGGTATTTTATTTATAAGTATTATACATTAAATAATTAAATATATTTTTGACACAATTATGATGTAGTAATTAACTTATTAATGAAATATTAAAATAATTGATATCATAAATATCCAAAAAATATAAGTTGATAATTTTGATGAATTACACTAATTTTATAGGATAATATGACATGTTATGTTTTATTAAATAATTTATTTTCAATTTTATAACGTTTTTGTGACTTTCACAAAACAAATACCAAATCGTGTCAAAATTGACCAAAATGAGATTTTAAAACAAATACTCTATTATTAATTAATATAATATTCCTAAAAAGTTCATATATTCTCACAACTACCCTCAATTCGACCAAGATGCCTTACTTTGATCAAAAAGCCAACCTTTGGAGCCATTTGTATCAACTCAAAAGGAAACACCCGAAGAAGAGGTAATAATTTCACCACCTCTTTCAAAGTTATTTTTTTCTTCCAATTCCTCTTTATTTTTTATTTCCATACCAAAATAATAAATCTTGTACCTAATACATACTATGATGTTATTATATATATGGTACAACCATATTCATTATTCTATCCATCCTATTAATGACTTATACGTGCGTGCGTACGGCTTACCGTCTCCATGTCGTGGTGTAGTTTGTTATTCAAACACATAATTATTTGAATGGGTATAAAAATGAATATAACAGATTTAAATAATAAATATAACATGTTAATGATTCTTTATATATGATATACCATCCAATTATATATGATTTCACCGTCTATAGAATGATATTGTCGCTCGTGTGTACATACGGATTACCATCCCCACGAACGCGATAAAATTCATTCTCCATCATAACCATTCAAAAATAATTTTAATTTTATAATCCAAAATAAATTTTAATAACTTTATATCATTATGGATATGAATCAAATACATCATATTCATAACAAACATGGCTTACGTAACTAATCATATAAAAGGAAACAAATCTGTTAACACCTGAAACACTGATACTACTGAAATATTATTAACAAAGAAGTATTAGAAGATCATATATGATATCATATTTATGTATATGGTTCATGTATAATTTAATGAAAATTATTAAACTATTATAAAGTAGTTTAACATACCCTCGGCCAAGGAAAAGTACATGGTAAGGGTTAATTCTTCAATCTCTTCATTATCTGGGGTTGTTTATATGTGAGTATTTACTGCGGCCTCTATATCATCCACTTCTTTGTTTCTAAAAAATATATTTCAAAAAAAATTTACAATTTCCTAGAAAATGGGTTAAAGTAATTTATACCTTTTTAAAATTTATACAGAATTTTTATAAAGTAATCATTCCATCATTTTCTAAATAAGGTCATTTATGACCTTTTTGACAAAAATTAAGGAACGAATGTTTTTATAACTTATACGGCCAGTGCGGATATTTTCCACCGTTATAAAAACTTCTAAGAAACCCCTACGAATTTATAAGAATATTTTCAAAATAAATGTTTTATTCTATAATTATCTTACTTTAAAATTATTTCAAAATAGAAAGTAATATTTCTCTCAAATAGTTTTGATTTCATCTATGTCAATATCCTTTGATGGATTTTTACACTTATTTGAAGTTGATATGTTACGTTACAAATCTTCTATATTTTATTGAAGGTTTTGTGATATGTTTTATTGTGGATGTTTTATTTTTATACCATTCATGGTTTATGGATAATGTATAGACATTTCGTATGGAAGTTTTAATATGAATTTTTATGTTATGTTTCTTCATTTTCAAATGAAAATTGAATTGGACTTACTAAGTGACAGGTGGATCATATTATAGCTCCTCAATGCATCAGTAGTTCTTCTAAAACAAAATAGTGTCTTGGCATAAGGCCTTGAAAACATCTTATTTTTAGTCTTGGCACAATGCCTTGACTATGTGGTTATGATGTCTGGCATTGTGCATTCCATCAATATTAAATTTGCTATTGATATTGCATGTGATTATTCAACTAGTAGAATATTCATGTGAATAAGTAAATGGAATTATATTATTTATGTTTTCCAAATTATGATGGATTTTAAATTTAAAAGATTAATTTTTTTTAGTATTATACATTGCCTTAAATGTTTATGCTTATTTATGAATGTTTTTTTATATTTTCATCCTTATAGAACATCCGATCTCATCCCTTTCTATGTTTTATTTTTCCTAGGATTTGATGAAGTATATTATGAATGACCTGTAGACATAGTCTAAGGGAGATGAAGAAATTCAAAGGAGACACAATGTTGTTGTTTTTCATTTCATAATGTAAGTTAAAACTTATATATGTATCCAGTAATTCCAAAGTTACTAAAATGATCAGTCCTTCTGGATTTTATACGTTGTGATCATGAAAATGTTATGTAATATTGCACCGACTTTGGGTGACAAGGGTCGAGGCATTACATGTCTAGTGGCTGTGAGAGGTACGATTACTAGAGATCCATCATTAGTGATTTCTCTATTTGACACTGGTTCATCTCATTCATTTATTTCAAACAACATTGTTAATATGCTAAATCTTATTATAGAGACTTTATCTTGTGTAGTGGATATTACAACACCCCTATGAATGAAGATTTAGGAGTTTCTCTATAGTCCCTATACTTTTTTATCTCTATTATATGTCGATCTATCTTGGAGTTTTCTAGTACTCGACATGAAATGTCTTGATGTCATTTTCGAAATATATTGTCTGATTTCCAATAAATCCTAGCTTGATTGTTATCTTTGATGGTTCTACCATACTACACTCCGTGGTGTGTATCTTGTCTTTCAAGGAGAATGGGACCCATGTTCAAGAATGGTTGGACCTTATTATCTAGAGTTGGGGAAGGTAATATCAATGTTTTCTTTTGTTCTCAAGTGTGAATCATTGAGCAGTGATCACCCCTTGTTTTTTTTAGTATCCCGAAGTGCTTCCCTCTGATTTCTTTGGTCTAACACTTAAAAAAAATTTGAGTTTTTTATTGACTTAATACCTAGGACTCAAGCAGTTTCAATTCCCTCTTACTCTATAGAAACAGCTAAATTGAAAGATATGAAGTTCCTATTTGACAATCATTTTTAGAAAGTAAATATTTTCTCTAGTTTTTCACCTAGGGTGGAACCAGTTCTCTTATATAAGAAAGATTATGGTTGCCTTTTCTTATGAGTTTATTTCTAAAATCCCAATCAAGTTACGATAAATAAAAACTGTCCATTACCAGATATTGATGGTTTTTTCAATTATTTGAAAGGGGAAATGTGGTTTCCAAAGATCAACCATCGATATAGTTACCATCATTTAAGTATAAAATAATATGACATTCATAAAATTTCCCTTTGAAGCAGGTGTCAACATTATTATTTCCTTGTTATTCCCTTTGGTCTAAAAAATAATCCACAAAAATTCAAGGAATTGATGAATAATATTTTCCAAGAGTACTTGCATACCTTTTTGATAGTCCTTGTTGACTACATCCTCATTTTTTTCATGTCTGAGGAGGATTATGTGAATCATATAAGAATAGTTCCATGTATTCTGAGAAATCACCCACTATATTCCAAGCTTTCTAAATGTTATTTATGGATTCAAGAAGAGAATGTTTTGGGACACGTGGTGTCAGAACAAGGAATCTCAGTTGATCCTGAGAAGTTGAATGTTTTTATGACATGGGATCAACTATGAAATGTCTTTGAGATTCATATCTTCTTTGAATCATATGTATATTATCATCAGTAACTGAAGGAATTATCAATGTGTTATTATCTTATGACTACTCTAACTCAGAAGTTAGTGATGTTTACTTGGAATTATAATTGTTAGGGTCATTTTGTGGTGCTGAAATATCTTTTGACTACTACGCATGTGTTGACTCTTCCAAATGATAGTAAGGACGATGTGGTTTTTTTTGATGCATTATGTTTGGCTTTATCTATGTGCTTATGTTGGGCGATCATGTAGTTTATAATGGATATTTTCAGCTAAGTTTGCATGAGAAGAATTATCCTACCCATGTCCTTGGACTAGAAGTTTCAATGCATGTGCAAAGCAGTTGGTGGTATTAGCTTTATGGAGAATGTTTTACTATGTATTTAGAAAATAAAATATTGAGTTATATCTTTTCTCAAAAATACTTGAAACTCTATCAGAGGCATTAGGTGGAGTACATAATTTTTTTTGACATTTACATCGCTTATACCCCAAAGAAAGTTAATATTCTCACAAATTATTTGATCAAGAAACATCCAAACCATGAAGTTAATGACTCTTTGGAGGAGTGGAATTTGGTGGATATTTTTTCCCGGTTTCATATTTGAGATTAGAAGAAAGGAGATGTAGTTTCTTTAGGCATCATCCAGTTGACATCCTCTCTTATCAAGACGATTCTTCTGGATCCGTAGGTTGATGGAGAATTTTTTAGCATTAAAGACTCCCATTATGGTGGGGATTTATATTCATAGTGGTTTTTCTTCAATGAAGGTGTTCTGTCTTATCATAATTTCCTTGTTGTTCCATTAGAGGCAATGAAGGATGTGATGTGATACTATCGTAATTTCAAATTGGTTGTGCTCCTAGGAACTAATACTATGTTATATAACATGAGGTAGTAGTTCTGGTGTCCGGGTATGAGATGAGACATTTCTGAGTTTTTTTCCCACTATTATACATTCTAGCAGGTTATGTTTGAGCATCATAAACGTTTAGTTTTACATCATCCACTTTCAGTACCTACTAGGTAGTGGGATAAAATCATTATGGACATTGTGGTTGGTTTTCCACATAAGAAAACAAAAAATAATGTGATATGTGTTGCGATTGACTTGATGATTATGTTTCCTCACTTCAAACCCATTCAAAATAAAACCAATGTTGAGGAGTTAGGAAATATATAAGTGAAAAAGATTGTCCATTTTCATTTACTTCCATATGTTATAGCTTATGATAGGGATCCTATATTTACATATCAATTTTTGATAGGCCTTTAGAAGGCACTGGGATCTCTCTTCTATTCATGCATGGAATACCATCCACAGTCGGATGGCCAAACCAAAATATCTATATAGATTTTAGAAGATGTGTTCTGTACTTATGTCCTTGACTTTGGTGGAGAATGGGATGATCATTTGGGGATGGTTTAGTTTTCATATAACAATAGTTACATATACATGATAAGAATGGATCCTTATGATGACTTATAGGGTCATCCTTATAAATCATTATATTGTAGGTTGGAGATTGGTGTGATTTTGTTGGTTAGACCATGTTTGGTGTATGAAACAACAATAATGATTTAGATAATTTTTAAGTTAATGTTATCAGCCTATAGCAGATATAATATTTATTTATTTCATCACTGTAGGCCATTGGAGTTCTTTGTTAGTGACTATGTATTCTTAAAAGATTCACCCTAATTGGGTTATCAGTGTCTTGAGAGCCAATATAAGTTTGCTCCTTATTTTGTGAGACTGTTCAAGTTTATTGTGAAGGTTGGGAAAGTATCATTCCATTTATCACAACCACCTAGCATAACATCAATACATTATGGGTTCTAGGTATCTTAGATGATATAGTATCTCTCTAATCTATCTCTCATTTTGAGATGGAGTGATCATGAGAATGAACCTGATTTTTCTTTGATTGAACGACATGTTAGGATAGTTGAATCTGAGACAAAGGAACTTTTTGGTAGGACAATACCTTTCATTAATGTAGTATGGTAGAATGGTGGTGTTAATAATGAGATATGAGATCATGAGGCACTGAGGAGAGAGTAGTGGCCTCCTCTATTTGGTATGTAATCTTCTTCAAATGATTTCCGGGGAGATAAATTCTTATAGTGGGGAGTTTTTGAGAACCCATCACTAATATGACAGGTGTGTCTCTAAATATTTCTCGGACTTTCCTTATCGATAAACAAGAAGGTTAGAGAAGGAATTGGGAGGATATATATAATGGTGAAGTCACATATTTTTGGGAATCTTCTCTATAGCTGAGTGTTTTCTCAGTCTGTAGGAGGGTTACATGCAATGTAACAAGGATACAAACTATGTACAAGTTATTAGGGGAATTCTATGTTAGGATTCACACCATGAAAGGTTAAAAGTCGTAATGAACATTTACATGTTGTGAGTTATTTAATGAATGGGTTTTCATTAAAAGTGAGGTGTTTTTTAATAGTTATGAAACATAACTGTTTTATAACATGTGATGGTATTACACATCATGTAATTCCCTAACTTATGTTTTTAATAAGAAGCATAACTGATCTCTCCCTTTTGGATCCTCTCCAATTTCACTTCTCTCATCCCAATGCCTTCTCCATCAGACCGAAGGATCTCCAACCCTTCTAGAACCTTTCTTTCGGTGTTCAATCATCATTTCATTGGAATTGTGATTCCTGGGTAATATTTCTCCCTTGTTCTTTAACTTTCTCTACTTCTCCTCCTATGGTATTTCGATAGATCATATAGAAATTGAGGGATCAATACATATTTATGTTGGATCTCATTTCTTGGTTGAGTTTTGTGTTCTTTTATGCCTTCATTCTTATTGAAAGGTTTCATTACGAGTGTGAGTTTTAGGGAAAAAGGTAGGTTATTCCATCCCATTGGGCTAAACTGATTTAACCTTCAGTTAAATGATTAATTTTAATTGTTTATTTAAATTATATTTCTAAAACATTAATTTAATTTAATTAATAAAACCTAATTCAAGAGAATTGTGAGATTTGGAATGGTTTTGAAGGAAAATTTGGAAAACCCCAATTCCATTGAATTTGGGTGTGTTTATGGATATTAGTTGATTAAAATTGGTTAATTTCAATTGTAGATTTTATAGAAACCATTTTGATTAAATTATTGAATTTAATTGTGGAATGTAATTTAAAAAATTATTATAATTGGTTTTGAAATGATTCTAAACCTATGGAAATGTTATAAAATGTTTTTATAGAAACCAAGTGGTTTTACCTTATTTAAAAATGCATAATTTTTATTAAAACATGTTTAAGTTTAAAATGGAAAATTGGTATATGACCATGTTCCTCGATTGGTTTATATTTGATATATAAATGTATTACAATGTTGTTAAATTTTTTTACATGCCTTCTATAATGGCTCAGACCTCTCCATCACATTACATTGAGGAAATGAGGGGTTAGAGGTGTTCCAGGAGGTCAAGGTAACTTTTCCCCAATGCTTTTCCAAAATCATTCTTTTCAATGAACTGTTTCAACAGTAGACGGTTGTGAACTATAACGTCATGTTATGTTTTCAGGTACTTCTGATGTTTCTAACTACCTTTGGTTTGGAGTAGTGACTTGGGGGGTGCATTTCAGTGGACTTTTAAGGAATATTTAAGGGTAGTATCTTTCTCACAAGAGGCACACAATTTGTCTAAACCGTGCTGTAAAACCGTGCGAAGATGGTGTTAGAGGAAGTGGATAACGCACGGTTAGCGCACAGTTTGTCTAACCGTGCAGCTTAACTATGCGATGAGTGTTTGAAAAGCAGCAGCGACCGCACGGTTAACGCACGGTTTGTCTGACCGTGGGAGAAAAACATGTGGGAACTTAAATTAGAACCTAAATTTGTGGATCTCAACCATTTTGCCTCTAATATGATCTTTTTAGCTCCTAAGTGTCCTTAACTCGGGATTACCCTCCCTTGAAGGTAGGAGAACCTATACCAAGTGTTTTGGAGGCGATCTGAAGGCTTCTCTTGATGAATCGAAGCCAGTTTCTTGAGGTATGTGATCGTTCTCATTTGGTTTCTTAGATTTACATAGATCTACTCCCACACTTCTCTCAATTTCTTAGATCTACGCCCGTTATTGGTAGATCTATATGTGTGGATGCCAATTATAGTGAGCTTTGGTCTTGATATTTATAGGAGAAGAGATCCAAGGAGGACTCATGGAGTATCAACCCAACGTTCTTGTGTGTTCCTCATTTTTTGGAGTTTTCATCAAAAACCGTGGAGGTAGGGGATCTGTTTCTTCTCTTTATTTTACATGAAACTGTATTTTTAGCATGTTTAATCCCACTGGATGACAATGGAATTAACATAATAAATATTTTGAACATGTTAAAGAAATTGTATTGGAAGTATGATATTGCCTCTTGTTTTTCTAGATAGTGTGATATATATACTTTCTTTGCATAGCGGTGGTTCTTGATGGAATCAGTAAAGAATGTAAACCATGATTAATTGATAATTGTTTTGTTAAAGATAAAGAGGCATGAAAATGGAACTGGTTCTTGTGGTGATTTGATGATAATCAAATTGGCGTAGTAATAATTTTTAATCATTTGTGATAGCTTACTGGATAGGTTTCCCTATGTTAGAGCCAACATATTATAATTTTGTTAATTCTAGACGGATTAAAGAATTTGATTGTATGAAAATTCTTTGAAGGGTTCTGAATTACCCTCATGATTGTTAAAGTGGCATAGCCCAATTAATGTGATGATTGTTTTTCCTACTGCTTGTGTTGAGACGTGACCCTGGAGGGGTGTTGCGATATGTGGAGGCATAAAGGGTTATTGGTTGTGGCATTGGATGATGCCTAGAGTGGGAAGATGCATTGGTTTATGCATGTGGGTGTCGGTGAAGACACAAGGGATGATAGAATGGGATGGATGTGATTGTTGTATGCTTGCTATTTCTTTTGGTTGATTGTCTGCTTTACTTTTCCCCACTGCTCAAGGAAGCTGGTCTTGCTTTCCCTTATTCCGAAGGAGGCGAAGACGTGCGGGGTATGCCACTTGATTTCAATATTTATCTTCTCCAGGGATGATTGGTCTACACTCTTGCTATAGGCGGAAAAGACTCAACGGGTATTACATCTACTTACCATGTTGATCCCCTTCTGTTAGAAGCATAAAATTCTTTTCTAGAATTCCTGGGAATATGGGAATGTGTTTCTATAATGAATGTTTGAATAAATGGTGTTGACCCATGTGGATGGAGTTTCAAGAACATAATGATGATGTTGTAATATTTTGGAGGAACAATTGATATTGGGTGTGATGCTAAAGAAACATAATGTGTAATTGTTCACGGTTAATTATTGTTTAATGAATTAATTAACGTAAAGTGAAACTGATAAAAAGGGAATAAATTAATCTTATAATGTTCCTTAAATGGTTGTGTGCTTATATGATTCTTAGTCTTAGAAGTGGAAGCCTGGATTCTGAGAGAAGTTAGATGCAGTTGTGTCTAAGACTATGTTATTCCCATAGTGTGGTTGTGAGTTTGAGTATATTTTGTAATTTCTATCATTCTATATGCTAATCCACCCTATCAGTAAGGTCAAATGATACCCCAAAGATTCTAAGCCCTGGGGGGGGATCCCCAAGATTCTGGTTGGAGGATGAATGGGTGACTACCCCCTTTGGACCCGCTCTCTTCTCTTGGTAGATACTCCTGCCGTTAGGCACAACAGTTAGTTTTCCCCCTATACGTGTGTAGAGGGCTGTAATGGCTTGTGGTTATTCACACACATATATTCTGGATATAGTATCCTATGGACTACAATAGGTGTGATATTTATAGGTTGTGATGTCTTGAGGATCCTTACTCGGTGTATGGGATGCAATGGCCTGATGTATAATACCCAATGTATGATACACGTTATGCGAGCTATGTTGGATCCGAGAAACTACCTGGTTACTTTTAGTTGTGAGGATGGTGTGGTTCTTCACCCAGGTATTTTCGGGCAAGCCTTTGTGGTGCATGAGGTGCAGATTGTGGTGCTTTGCCCAGGTGTCTGCGGGCAAGCCTTTTGGAGAGAGATGCTTAGGACGTGAGAGGTTGGGGAAAAGCAGCAAACCAATGGGGAAGTAGTAGCGGGGTACCCTTGATATCCTTTACTATATTCTATATTCCTGTATGTGATAGTTGGTTAGAGTAGCCATGGTGAGGTTGGGAACTTAGAATACATGTTTAGGTGATGAGTTAGTTTCACTTGTTGTTCACTGTGCTTTATCATGCTTTCTTTACTTTTTCACGAGAGGCATCAGGGAGGATCCTACTGAGTATACTGTTATACTCACCATATGTATATATAAACTACTTTTCGGGTCACATTGAGCAAGCTAGAGATCAATATATTTTTTACTATGTTGGGGATGTAGGATATGTTCGGGTTTGTGGTTACAGTTGTTTTACTTTCATTTGGGTACTTGCAGTTTTTACCCTTTTTGTTGTAGTAGTTTTGCATGACATTCCATTTGTGTACTTGGGTTTCATTAATATTTATAGTGCTGAGTTGGAGTTGATTGGTGTCTATCATATATCTCTCTTCTGCATGTGTTCTCTTATAAGGTAATTCCTCCCCTTTCTGTGTTACTATACCCTTGGTGCTGGTCACCATTCCGGGGCCTACTGTAGGGGGGACTCAAGGGTCATTATATCCCTTCTCACATTGATGGCCTATGGGAGGTACTCATTGTGGGGAGGGGGTCATGACAGAGTGGTATTAGAGGTCTAGTTGAGGGATAGGATAGAGTTTGGAGTTAGGCACATGTGAGGTTGCATGGGTTGGTAGGGCAACAATATCATTCATGTTTATCAATTGAGGTAAAAAATGGAGACTGACTAAGACATAGGTGTTTAGGGCCCCCTAGGATCTTATGTATGAACCTTTAAGTTCACAATGGCTATAAAACAAGATGATACTAGTTGCAGGGTAGACCCCTAAGAAAGTATCATGCATCATTCTTCATTGTGCATGTGTGTGAATGGGTAGACCATGGGATAGGAAAACCTAAAATGAATAAAAGAAAATAATTAATTAATTAATGTTGATTCCTCCATATTCTAGGTTTAGGATCTCTAATGGTTTTTTATTTTACAAGAATAGCTCTAGGTCGACATCCTCCTCAGGTTTGAGTAGAAAATGTCCAACAGGCTATTCCAGCAGGTCACTGCAGGGTAGAGGTTGAAGATGACGACACTTGGAGGAAAACACTCTGAGAGTTTCAGTGACAGAGTATACAGAACTATGAGAGATTTGTTTCATATGTATTCATGGAAGACTGGTTAGAGGAGGTTGAGATATGATTCAGTTCGATCCGTGCTCGGAAACAGCACTGGGTGTCCTTAGCTGTGACGATGCTTCATGGAGCAGTGAGGCAGTGGTGGTTCTTGTTCCTCAGGGACCGTAAGGAATCATCGATCTCATGGGAGGAGTTCTGAGACCAGTTTAGAGTCGAGTTACTTTCTTCGACTGCAAAGGCGTCCAGTCGCCAGGAGATTCTTACCCTTGGACAAGGGAGCTCTACTGTTTGAGAGTTTCGAATCCATTTTAGGAACCTTTTACGATATTCTTCGGACCTGTTATCAGATGAGGATGCCTGGTCGAGGCATTTCGAGGAGGCTTTACGTCCATAGATCCAGTGCCAGGTCGCCCCATTTGGGCTGAAGACATATCTCGAGGTACTGTAGAGGGTAGAGGTTGTCAAGAGGACTTTGTCCAAGACAGGATCATCACGAGAGAGGGGTCATCATGATCCCTAACAAAGGAGAGCTATGGTATGGGGTTCCCGGTTTTCGGGGGAGAAGAGTTTTCGTTCAGCCAGGGGTAGGTCCCAGCCCTTCACATCTCGTTTCTCCAGAAGTAGCAACTCTTAGGCCTATACCAAGAGATCAGGTGCTAGTTTTTCTTGTGGTGGTTGTGTCCATCAGCAATGGGAGTGCCCGACTGTAACGCCCCGACCCCAGCTACCCAGAGTCGGTGCATTAATTACATAACATTGGCATGATCACAAGAAAGATCAAATCTCGAAAGACCGATTGGTTTAGTAGCCTTGGAAACACTAGATATATTCATAAGTTTTACATTACATCATAAAATGAAAAACTAATACAACAACATAATGTTTCCACAATCCACACTATTAACCCCTCATAAAATCCCTGCAAGTCATTCATAAATTACTTCTTCACATCCTGGGAAAAATAAAACATAAAAAAAAGGGGTGAGCTCAAATGCCCAGTAAGGATAACAATAAAGTGGAAACTTTCATAAATAAGAATAAACATTTAAGGCAATGTATAACTAAAACAAAAGCCTTTTTAAATACGAACTTTCAACATGGTATGGCATAAATAAAATGAAATAATGCCATTTACTTATTCACATGGATATTCTACTAAATGAATAATCACATGCAAAAATCAATAACCACTTTCATAATGTTGGAATGCATAATGCCAGACTATCATAACCACATAGCCAAGGCCTCGTGCCAAGACTACAAATAAGATTTTGTCAAGGCCTTGTGCCAAGACACTAGTTTGTCTCATGAGACCTACCGATGCATCGAGGAGCTATAGCGGGCTCCACCCGTCACTTATTAAGTCCAATGCATTCCCATATGAAAAGGTTTAAACATAACATAAACATTCGTATTAAAACTAGCATACGAAATGTCAATACTTTCACAATAAACTATGAATGGTATAAAAATAGCCCATCCACAGTCAAACATATCACAAAACCTTCAATACAATATAGAAGTTTTGTAACAACTTCAAATAATCTTAAAATCCATCAAAGGATGTTGACATAGATGAAATCAAAATTCTTTTTAAAGAAATATCTCCTTTTATTTTGAAATCATTTAAGATCCATATAAAATAAAACATTTTCTTTGAAAATATTCTTATAAGCTTGTAAGGAAAGCTTTGAAGATTTTATAACGGCGTAAAATAACCGCACCCGCCGTATAAGTTAAAAAAACATTCTTACCTCAATTCTGTCGAAAAGGTTAAAAAGGACCTTGTTTTGAAAACGACGGAAAGATTCCTTTATAAACTTCTTATAAAAAGTCAAAAAAGGGTATAAATGACTTTAACCCATATTCTTGTAAATAGTAAAAATGTTTTGAAATACATTTTTAAGAAACATGGATGTGGATGATAAAGAGATCCCAGTAGATTATTACATATAAACAACCTCGGATAATGAAGAGATTGTGAAATAACCCTTACCTTGTACTTTTCCTTGGTTGGGGTAGGTTAACCTCCTGTATAATGGTGAAATAATTGTTATTAAATTATACAAGAATCATATATATTAATATGATATCATATATGATCTTTTAACATTGATTTATTAATAATATCTTAGGATTATCATCGTTTCGGGTGTTAACTTACTCATTTTCTTTTATATGTTTTGTTACATAAGCCATGTTTGTTGTATCTTATTCATATCCAGAATGATATCAAGTCCTTAATCATCATTTTTAAATCATAAAATGATAATTATAATTGAATGGATACGATGGAGAATGAATCTCATCGCGTTCGTGGAGACGGTAGTCCGTACGTACGCACGAGCGACAATATCATTCTTTTGATATTAAAATAATATATAAATGAATGGTATATCATATATACAGAATCATTAACATGTTATATTTATTATTTACATGAGTTACACATCATTATTATACCCATCCAAATAATATTATATTGAATAACAATTACACCACGACGTGGAGACGGTAAGCCGTACGTACGCACGTATGGTGACATGTTATTCAAAGGGTGGATAGAATACTGAATATGGTTGTACCATACTTATAATAACATCACAGTATATGTGAGATACTGGAGTTATTATTTTAGAATGGTAAGAACAAAGGAAGAAGAAGTGGAAGAAGAAATGAACTTAGAAAAGGGTGGTGAAATCATTACCTCTTCTTCGGGTTCTTCCTTTTGATTTGATCAAAAGGGATCCTTAGGTTGGCTTTCTGATCAAACTAAGGCCTCTAGGTTGTAGTGAGGGATGTTGGGAGATTATTTGGGCAGAGTTTGGCCGAACCAAAAGGCTTTGAAGGTGTGAAGAAATGAGAAGGAGGAGTGCCCTTTTATAAGAGGGGTGAGGGGCACCTTTGGAAAAGCTAGAAATATTAATTTATAATAAATTCATATTCGGTTTCCAATGGCTCCAAAGTTGACTATTCAAAGGTTGAGGTGGGGATAGGTCGAAAACAACTCATCCAATAGAATTTAGACAGGTTTGTGTACTTATATTAATCTTATCTTTAAGTATTAACTTTAAGTTAATTAGTTTCACTTTTACAATGTCTCTTTGTATTTTTATATAATATGGTTAATAAACTTACTATATACATCCAAGCGACCCCCAAGTGGTACATTAATGATTAACCTATAATGATATAAGTCTCTTGGTTGAACCTTATATTTTTAGGAATTTAATATCAATTAATAATATAATATTTGTTTTAAGAACTCTTTTATGTCAATTTTTACACTATTCAATAGTTGATTTTTTGTGAAACTCATAACAGATTGATTACTTCGAACAAAGTCAATTAAATCAATCCTAATATATCATATTATCCTAGAAAATTATTTTAATTCATTAAAAGTTTCATATTATATTTATTTGGGTATTTATAATATCAATTATTTTAATTTTTCACTATTATAGTAATTACTGCATCATCATTGTGTCATAAATAAAATAACTTATTTAATGTCTAAAAATTATAAATAAAATATAATTATGTAGGAAATATTTTTATCTTTCTAATAAATATTTATAATCTAAAATCCAACTTATATAACCCTATGTAACAATTGTTTTTCTAAAAGATATATGCTTGTGTCATTTTTGTATTCATTTTGACTTAATTAAAATAAAGTGTCGTTATCATTTACAAGTGGATCCATGGGGTCCCAAAATAGACCCAAAGATGCCCATGGTCGACTATGTATCAACCAATAGGGTTAAGACACGTTTTAGGGTAATTTAGTATTATTATAATATTATTTTTTTTAACCCTTATTTACCGGATTTACCCTTAACCATGGTAAATAAAATATTTACCGCAGTAATTATTCAAAATGTCTAAAAATAAAAGTTACCTATTTACACAATTTGAACATCCTGATTCCAAATATGGAATCCATTTTTCTAAATTCAAAACACAGAAGTGGCAGAAATTAATTTAAAATTAATTCCCGCTGTCAAAACAAAAAGCGTGTTTTTAAGAGATAATAACTACCAAAAGATTGACACTTGTTTATGTTCGGTTTAATTGTAAAATTATGTCCAATGACCAACATTATATTAAATGGTAAAAATATATTCTAAATATACTTTAAAACCACTCAAATTCATAATTTATCACTATTACTTATTTTGATTAAAAAAGTTGTTTTTAATTAAAATTTAGTAATTTTCACTATTCATCAAAATATAAAAGTTATCCGAAAAGTACCAAAATTTCACCCTAGGATAATTTCGATATTCCGAATCCAAAAATGAAGTCCATTTTGAAATATAAAATATATATGATTTCAAAAAGTAGGTATCACTATTTACAACGGCTAGTTTAATTAGTTGTGGTGTGTGTTAGAACTCGAGGTTGCGTACAACACACGCTATCGCATTATTCGAAGGGAAACGTACCGTAGAAGCTTGGGGTGTTACATTCTCCCCTCCTTCAAATAATTGCGTCCTCGCAATTTCTAGGGTATTACTGCATAAAAAGACTCGGGTGGTTCTTCATCATAAGTTCCTCGGGTTCCCACGTTGCCTCTTCCATCTTATGATTTCTCCACAAAACTTTTACCAGACGCGTCGTCCGGTTTCTCAGTACTTGTTCTCTTGTATCAAGAATCCTGACGGGCTCTTCACAATAGGAAAGATCAGGTTCCAGTTCTAATTCCTCATAGGTGAGTACATGCGTTGGGTCAGGCATGTATTTCCTCAACAGAGATACGTGGAACACATCGTGAACTTTGGAGAGACTTGGCGGCATTGCCAATCGGTAAGCTACAGCCCCAATTCGTTCTAGAATTTTGAAAGGTCCGATGTACCTGGGACTCAATTTACCTTTCTTACCAAAACGTATGACTCCCTTCCACGGAGATACCTTCAGGAAAACATGATCACCGACTTGAAATTCCAAATCCTTCCTTCGATTATCGGCATAGCTCTTCTGCCTACTTTGAGCTGCTTTAATGTGATTTTGGATTACCTTCACCTTTTCCACCGTTTCCTCCACCAGTTCTGGGCCTACAAGTTTTCTTTCACCAATGTCATCCCAACAGGTTGGTGTACGACATCTCTTTCCGTATAACGCTTTATATGGTGCCATCTGAATACTCGAATGGAAGCTATTGTTATAGGAAAATTCTACTAGTGGTAAATATTGATCCCACATACCCTGAAAATCAAGTGAGCAAGATCTCAACATGTCTTCTAAGGTCTGAATAGTCCGTTCTGATTGTCCGTCTGTCTGAGGGTGGTAATCAGTGCTCAAATGAAGTTCAGTATCCAGGGATTTTTGAAGACTTTTCCAAAATCTTGAAGTAAAACGGGGATCACGATCCGAAACAATTGATAGGGGTACTCCATGAAGTCTCACAACTTCACTAATATATAGTCTTGCTAGACGTTCCAGGGGTAGATCTTCTCTTATAGCAAGAAAATGTGCTGACTTGGTAAGACGATCAACAATAACCCATATTGCATCGTTCCTTCTAGGAGTCTTTGGTAGCCCCATGACAAAGTCCATTGTAATATTGTCCCATTTCCACTCCGGTATGGGAAGAGGTTGCATGACTCCTCCAGGCTGTTGCCTTCCAGCTTTCACTTGTTGACAAACCATACATCTTGACACAAAATCAGCAATCTCCCTCTTCATGTTGTCCCACCAAAAATGTTCCTTCAAATCTCTATACATTTTGGTGCTCCCAGGGTGTATAGAGAAATTGGAACTATGAGCATCATCCAGCAATTCCCTTTTTAGATCAGGTATATCGGGAACACAAAGTCTCTTCCCGAATTTCAAAATTCCACCTTCATACGCAAAGTCTCTCAATCTCCCATCATTCACAGCTTTAATCTTCTTTTGGAATTCTTCATCATCAGTCTGAGAACTCTTAATCCTTTCTAGTAAAGATGGTTTGGCAACCATTTGAAAAAGCATTGATGTTTCACCTTCCCTGGTTATTCCCATGTCCATCTTCACTAGATCCATGAAAATTGGATCCCTTTCAATTCTCATCATGTTCAAAACTCCATGGTCTTTTCTACTCAAAGCATCTGCCACCTTGTTTTCCTTCCCTGGGTGGTAGTGTATCGTACAATCATAATCCTTGATTAATTCAAGCCATCTCCTTTGCCTCATGTTGAGTTCTTTTTGTGAGAAAATATACTTCAAACTCTTGTGATCAGTAGAAATCTCACATTTTTCACCATAGAGGTAGTGCCTCCATATTTTCAAAGCAAAGATCACTGCTGCTAACTCGAGATCATGGGTAGGATAGTTTTGTTCATGAATTTTCAACTGTCGTGATGCATAGGCAATAACTCTATCATTCTGCATAAGGACACAGCCAAGTCCTTTCTTTGATGCATCACTATAAATAATGAACCCATCATTCCCCGATGGTAGAGTCAATACAGGAGCATTGACTAATCTTCTCTTCAGTTCTTCGAAACATTCCTCACACTCTTTTGTCCAAACAAATTTAACCCCTTTACGTGTGAGCTTCGTTAATGGGTTAGCCAATCGGGCAAAATTCTGGACGAAACGTCGATAATAACCTGCCAAACCAATAAAACTACGTACCTCAGTTATACTCGTAGGTGCTGGCCATTCTTGGATTGCCTTGGTCTTAGAAGGATCAACAGAGATTCCATCTTTTGAGACAATATGGCCAAGAAAAGAAATCTCCTGGAGCCAGAATTCACACTTGCTAAACTTCCCATATAATTCATGCCTCCTCAGAGTCTTCAAGATAATGCGCAAGTGATTTTCATGATATTTGTAGGTTTTGGAGTATACCAAGATATCATCAATAAATACCACCACAAATTCATCGAGATACTCCTTGAAAACTCTATTCATTAGATCCATGAATACAGAGGGTGCATTAGTCAATCCAAACGGCATTACAGTAAACTCGTAATGCCCGTACCTGGTTCGAAATGCTGTTTTCAGAATGTCTTCCTTCTTTACACACAACTGATGGTATCCAGATCGAAGGTCAATCTTTGAAAAGTATTGAGCTCCATGCAGTTGGTCAAATAAATCATCAATACGAGGTAGGGGATACTTGTTCTTTATTGTTATAGCATTGATCTCCCTGTAGTCGATACATAACCTCATAGATCCATCTTTCTTTTTAACAAAAAGAACAGGGGCTCCCCATGGAGAAACACTAGGGCGAATAAATCCCTTATTACTCAATTCCTCTAGTTGTTTCTTTAGTTCGACTAACTCTACAGTGGCCATTCTATAAGGGGTCTTCGATATAGGCCTTGATCCAGGAATCAAATCAATAGAAAACTCAACTTCTCGTTCTGGAGGATGTCCAGGTAAATCTTCCAGAAATACATCTACAAATTCTTTCACAATAGGTACATCCTCTATTTGAACATTCCTTTCCTCACCGACAGTTATTTCATTCTCTTCCTCCCCGATAATTGAATTAAGTTGAGCTACAGGGGGTGGATATAAATAAGAATTAGGTGGTGACGATTCTGCTCTAAAAATAAGGTGCTCCTTATCATTATCATCAAGAATTGTAACCTCTTTCTTCTTACAATAAATCTTCGCATCATAGTCCGAAATCCAGTCCATACTGAGGATTATATCAAACTCAATCATAGGTATGACGATGAAATCAGCAGATAAAGAAAATTTATGTTCTCTAATGGGGACTGATTCACAAAACTTTGTTGCAACGATACTTCCCTTAGGAGTTTTAACTGACAACTCCCTTATTAAATCAAATTGGAAATATCTAATTTTCTTAGCAAACTGGGAAGATATGAAACAATGCGATGATCCAGAATCAAATAATGCATTTGCTAAACTTGAGGAAACCATTAAATTACCTGCCACCACGTCTTTCGGAGCTTCTACCTCAGCAGTAGTGATAGCATAAGCCTGGCCTTGATCCCTTGGCCTTTTCTGAGGTAAGTTCTCCTGACGCTTAGGACATGCATTTGCATAATTCCCCATCTCCCTGCAATTGTAGCACTGAACGTTGGTAGCTTCCTTCTTCCCCTTGCAATCATGAGCTTGGTGGCCTTTTTCACCACACTTGTAACAGACTCCCATTCCCTTCAGGCAAGCACCGGGGTGTTTCTTCCCGCACTTACCACAAGATGGATATTCAACCTTTCCCTTCTTCCCCTTATTTCCATTCCCAGATTGATCAGCAGGTCTCTTCTTCTCTTGCTTTGCTTTAAAGTCATAAGACTTAGAGAATTCCTTTTCGGTCTTGATAGCACATGAGACAATGTCTTCGTACGATGAAAAGGATTGTGAGACTAATGCTCGACGGAGAAATGGTTTTAACCCATCAAAGAAACGATCAATATTACTTCTTGGGTTGCGAATATAATCACCAGCGTACCTCGCTAACCTTGTAAAGTTAACCTCATACTTTGTGACATTCTCATCCTCCTTTTGTCTCAGACTCAGAAATTGTCTTTCCATATCTGCTCGATGGTCGCGAGGAAAGTATTTTTCTAAAAACAGATCTTTGAACTCCCTCCATTCCATATTTGATACTTCATCATCTTCCTTCATGTTTTGAATCAATGACCAACATTGATCAGCATCTCCAGTGAGGTGGTAAACTGCCATGGTAACTTTTTCCCTTTCACTACTCCCCAAAGCCTGAAATATTTTCTCTAGGGAAAATATCCATTGCTCAGCTACTAAGGGATTTGTACTCCCATTGAACGTTGGTGGTTGTTGTCTCATGAATCGATCTAACATTGATCCTCCACGCTGCGGATCAGGGTGCTCCATACGGGTAAGGTTATTATTCATAACCTGAGTAAGTTGTCCCAGTACGGTGATTAGCTGATCAGCACCAGTTGCATCACCAGCCCCACTATAATTATCTTGAGCAGGAGGGCAATCCCTACATGGAGTGCGTGCATTGATACGGTTTTCATTTCTTCCACTAGGCGCCATTTCTAAAAAATGGCATAAACTAGATCAGTTTATGCATCAAAATACATAATCCCATACTTATAAAACACTAAACATAAATTGAACTATCTTTGGATATAATCCATAATCATAAATATGTTTTCTTTGAGGAAGTATATACTCATAAACCCTTCATAATGATTTGTAAAGAAAGTGAGAGTTATCCTAAGCATATCCCCCAGGAGTGTCGTAACCAAGAGTGCAGCAAGGCCCGTTGTCGTGCACCAGTTCCCGTTCGAGTCTAGCTCAAAGCGGTGTTTTCGGGTTTTACCCCTAGGTACATCTGTGCCAGAGCCGCCTCTACCTGCTCATATCCAGACAGGGATGTATTTCTCGGAATACTCACAAAGTCTCTACAATACCAAAATTCTAGGAAGTTCTTCTATACTAATCCTCAAAGTTCATCTTAGGTCTATGTGCTCTAATCAGAGTTTATCTAAATCTAGCTTCCAAGGTTTGTACTAAACTTCCTCTGATACCAACTGTAACGCCCCGACCCCAGCTACCTAGAGTCGGTGCATTAATTACATAACATTGGCATGATCACAAGAAAGATCAAATCTCGAAAGACCGATTGGTTTAGTAGCCTTGGAAACACTAGATATATTCATAAGTTTTACATTACATAATAAAATGAAAAACTAATACAACAACATAATGTTTCCACAATCCACACTATTAACCCCTCATAAAATCCCTGCAAGTCATTCATAAATTACTTCTTCACATCCTGGGAAAAATAAAACATAAAAAAAAGGGGTGAGCTCAAATGCCCAGTAAGGATAACAATAAAGTGGAAACTTTCATAAATAAGAATAAACATTTAAGGCAATGTATAACTAAAACAAAAGCCTTTTTAAATACGAACTTTCAACATGGTATGGCATAAATAAAATGAAATAATGCCATTTACTTATTCACATGGATATTCTACTAAATGAATAATCACATGCAAAAATCAATAACCACTTTCATAATGTTGGAATGCATAATGCCAGACTATCATAACCACATAGCCAAGGCCTCGTGCCAAGACTACAAATAAGATTTTGTCAAGGCCTTGTGCCAAGACACTAGTTTGTCTCATGAGACCTACCGATTCATCGAGGAGCTATAGCGGGCTCCACCCGTCACTTATTAAGTCCAATGCATTCCCATATGAAAAGGTTTAAACATAACATAAACATTCGTATTAAAACTAGCATACGAAATGTCAATACCTTCACAATAAACTATGAATGGTATAAAAATAGCACATCCACAGTCAAACATATCACAAAACCTTCAATACAATATAGAAGTTTTGTAACAACTTCAAATAATCTTAAAATCCATCAAAGGATGTTGACATAGATGAAATCAAAATTCTTTTTAAAGAAATATCTCCTTTTATTTTGAAATCATTTAAGATCCATATAAAATAAAACATTTTCTTTGAAAATATTCTTATAAGCTTGTAAGGAAAGCTTTGAAGATTTTATAACGGTGTAAAATAACCGCACCCGCCGTATAAGTTAAAAAAAACATTCTTACCTCAATTCTGTCGAAAAGGTTAAAAATGACCTTGTTTTGAAAACAACGGAAAGATTCCTTTATAAACTTCTTATAAAAAGTCAAAAAAGGGTATAAATGACTTTAACCCATATTCTTGTAAATAGTAAAAATGTTTTGAAATACATTTTTAAGAAACATGGATGTGGATGATAAAGAGATCCCAGTAGATTATTACATATAAACAACCTCGGATAATGAAGGGATTATGAAATAACCCTTACCTTGTACTTTTCCTTGGTTGGGGTAGGTTAACCTCCTGTATAATGGTGAAATAATTGTTATTAAATTATACAAGAATCATATATATTAATATGATATCATATATGATCTTTTAACATTGATTTATTAATAATATCTTAGGATTATCATCGTTTCGGGTGTTAACTTACTCATTTTCTTTTATATGTTTTGTTACATAAGCCATGTTTGTTGTATCTTATTCATATCCAGAATGATATCAAGTCCTTAAACATCATTTTTAAATCATAAAATGATAATTATACTTGAATGGATACGATGGAGAATGAATCTCATCGCGTTCGTGGAGACGGTAGTCCGTACGTACGCACGAGCGACAATATCATTCTTTTGATATTAAAATAATATATAAATGAATGGTATATCATATATACAGAATCATTAACATGTTATATTTATTATTTACATGAGTTACACATCATTATTATAACCATCCAAATAATATTATATTGAATAACAATTACACCACGACGTGGAGACGGTAAGCCGTACGTACGCACGTATGGTGACATGTTATTCAAAGGGTGGATAGAATACTGAATATGGTTGTACCATACTTATAATAACATCACAGTATATGTGAGATACTGGAGTTATTATTTTAGAATGGTAAGAACAAAGGAAGAAGAAGTGGAAGAAGAAATGAACTTAGAAAAGGGTGGTGAAATCATTACCTCTTCTTCGGGTTCTTCCTTTTGATTTGATCAAAAGAGCTCCTTAGGTTGGCTTTCTGATCACACTAAGGCCTCTAGGTTGTAGTGAGGGATGTTGGGAGATTATTTGGGCAGAGTTTGGCCGAACCAAAAGGCTTTGAAGGTGTGAAGAAATGAGAAGGAGGAGTGCCCTTTTATAAGAGGGGTGAGGGGCACCTTTGGAAAAGCTAGAAATATTAATTTATAATAAATTCATATTCGGTTTCCAATGGCTCCAAAGTTGACTATTCAAAGTTTGAGGTGGGGATAGGTCGAAAACAACTCATCCAATAGAATTTAGACAGGTTTGGGTACTTATATTAACCTTATCTTTAAGTATTAACTTTAAGTTAATTAGTTTCACTTTTACAATGTCTCTTTGTATTTTTATATAATATGGTTAATAAACTTACTATATACATCCAAGCGACCCCCGAGTGGTACATTAATGATTAACCTATCATGATATAAGTCTCTTGGCCGAACCTTAGATTTTTAGGAATTTAATATCAATTAATAATATAATATTTGTTTTAAGAACTCTTTTATGTCAATTTTTACACTATTCAATAGTTGATTTTTTGTGAAACTCATAACAGATTGATTACTTCGAACAAAGTCAATTAAATCAATCCTAATATATCATATTATCCTATAAAATTATTTTAATTCATTAAAAGTTTCATATTATATTTATTTGGGTATTTATAATATCAATTATTTTAATTTTTCACTATTATAGTAATTACTGCATCATCATTGTGTCATAAATAAAATAACTTATTTAATGTCTAAAAATTATAAATAAAATATAATTATGTAGGAAATCTTTTTATCTTTCTAATAAATATTTATAATCTAAAATCCAACTTATATAACTCTATGTAACAATTGTTTTTCTAAAAGATATATGCTTGTGTCATTTTTGTATTCATTTTGACTTAATTAAAATAAAGTGTCATTATCACTTACAAGTGGATCCCTGGGGTCCCAAAATAGACCCAAAGATGCCCATGGTCGACTATGTATCAACCAATAGGGTTAAGACAAGTTTTAGGGTAATTTAGTATTATTATAATATTATTTTTTTAACCCTTATTTACCGGATTTACCCTTAACCATAGTAAATAAAATATTTACCGCAGTAATTATTCAAAATGTCTAAAAATAAAAGTTACCTATTTACACAATTTGAACATCCTGATTCCAAATATGGAATCCATTTTTCTAAATTCAAAACACAGAAGTGGCAGAAATTAATTTAAAATTAATTCCCGCTGTCAAAACAAAAAGCGTGTTTTTAAGAGATAATAACTACCAAAAGATTGACACTTGTTTATGTTCGGTTTAATTGTAAAATTATGTCCAATGACCAACATTATATTAAATGGTAAAAATATATTCTAAATATACTTTAAAACCACTCAAATTAATAATTTATCACTATTACTTATTTTGATTAAAAAAGTTGTTTTTAATTAAAATTTAGTAATTTTCACTATTCATCAAAATATAAAAGTTATCCGAAAAGTACCAAAATTTCACCCTAGGATAATTTCGATATTCCGAATCCAAAAATGAAGTCCATTTTGAAATATAAAATATATATGATTTCAAAAAGTAGGTATCACTATTTACAACGGCTAGTTTAATTAGTTGTGGTGTGTGTTAGAACTCGAGGTTGCGTACAACACACGCTATCGCATTATTCGAAGGGAAACGTACCGTAGAAGCTTGGGGTGTTACACCGACCTTTCAGAGCGGTCATCGTGTACAAGGTGTTATGCTTCAAGTTCATCCATTGAGGTAGTTCCAGCCAAGGCAACAGCTACCATTTGCACCAGCTTTAGATTAGAAGAGGGTAGATGGGGCAGGTAGAGGACAACCCCATGACACTCCCCACCCTCATAGAGTAGAGCAAGACCGTGGTGATGGTCGTCATCAGGGTTAGAGAGGTCGTGGAGGAGGTCGTGGTAAGCTTCATTCCCTAGTGTTTCCAGCACCAGGCGAGCCAGATGTCGTTCGAGGTACCCTTTGCTTGTTTTCTACCTTGGGGTATGCCTTGTTTGATTTAGGAGCGACACACTCCTTCATATCACCTAACCTTGTCCATGCTTTGGGACTTGAGGTAGAGAGGCTTCCAGTGCCCTTGGCATTGACAACACCAGTTGGTGGTCGAGCCGACATGTTTGAAGTATGTAGAGACTGTGAGCTAGTGTTGGGGAAACACCACTCTTGGGGAGATTTCCTTTGTTTACGAATACAACCATATGATGTCATCCTCGGAATGGATTGGTTGTATTTGATGTAGGCTATAGTGTATTGCTTTAGGAAGAAGGTCGTTTTCTTTGGTGTGGATGGAGAACAAGTGGTGTTTGTTGGTGAGCGAGATCCATGGATGGGTCATAGGCACATCCAATCCTTATCATCCATGGTAACTAAGATAATGTTGAGTTCATCATAGGTTCAGTAGTTGGCTTTTCCTATGGTCTTAGAGGAGTACCCTGATGTCTTTCTAGAAGAGGTTGTAACATTACCCCCACGATGAGAGATCGAGTTTGGGAATAATCTACAACCAGGAGTGTCTCCTATTTCTAGGTCTCTATATTGGATGGACCCTTATGAGTTGCGAGAGCTGCGTATACAGCTTGATGGTCTATTACAGTGCGGTTTTGTTCGGCCATGTCTGTCACCATGGGGTGCACCCTTTTAATTTGTGAAGATGTCTGACGGATGTTTGCAATTGTGTGTTGATTATCGTCGCTTGAACAAAGTGACAATAATGAATATATATCCTCTTCTGTGGATTGATGATTTATTCAATCAACTGAAGTGTGCATGTTGGTTCTCAATGATCGACTTCTGGTCAGGATATCATCAAATGCGTGTGAAGGATGATGATATTTGAAAGACTGATTTCTATTGTCGTCATGGGCATTATGAGTTTGTTGTAATGCCATTTGGCATTATGAATGTTCCAGTTTTATTCATGGGATTGATGAATTTTGTGTTCCGTGGGTTCCTCGAAAAGTTTGTGGTAGTTTTCATCGATGACATCCTTCTGTACTCTAAATCTGAAGAGGAGCATACACAGCATCTACAAGCCATTTTGGGAGTTCTTCGTCGACAGCGGCTGTTTGGGAAGTTGTTGAAGTGTGAGTTTTGGACTCGAGAAGTATATTTCTTGGGGAATGTTGTGTCCCAATAGGGAGTTGTTGTAGATCCATTGATGATAGAAGCAGTTTTGTCTTGGGCAACCCCCATGAAAGTTTCATAGGTGCGAAGTTTCCTTGGTCTCGCAGGCTACTATAGAAGGTTCGTAGCCAATTTATCACGAGTTTCGACCCCTTTAATTGATTTGACCAGGCAGGATCAAGCATTCATATGGACTAATCAGTGCCATGCATATTTCGAGTATCTAAATGAGAAGTTTGTAAGTTCTCCAGTTCATTGTCTTCCAGGTGAAGGAGTTCAATTTGATGTTTTATTTGATGCATCACATTTGGGGTTAGGTTGTGTTCTCATGTAGCAGAGGTCAGTTGTTTCTTATGGGTATTGGTAGTTACATCCCCATGAATGAAAATATTCCACCCGTGATATTGATTTGTCAGTCGTGGCGTTTTCCTTGATGTTTTGGAGACAATACATCATTGGTGAGTTCTTTTTTTGTTTTCACTAATTATAAGAGTTTGAGGTATGTTTTCTCCCAGCATGATTTGAACTCACGATAACATTGGTGGATGGTGTTCTTGCAGGAATAAGACTTCGAAATATTGTATACACCTGGAAAGGGGAATGTTGTAGCTGATGCGCTGAGTCGAAAATCACATAGTGATAATGTGCCTGAATCCGGTGATTCCTGGAGAGTAATTGAAGAACTGTCAGCATTACATCTTGATATGGGAGATGTTGGGGGTAGAGGTTGTCTTTTTCAGATGACGGTACAGTCATCCCTGACAAAGAAGGTGGAAGATTCCCAATTGGGGGATCATGAGGTGGAGGTTTGGAGAGACTGAGTTGTTTGTGGTGAAGCCCATAGGGGTTGGTCGGAAGATGAACAACACTGAGTATTGTATCATTGAAGGATTTTTGTTCCCTTTATGATGCATGAGATATTTCTCAGAGAGTTCCATAGATCGCCTTTATCCGTGCATCCAGGCATGACAAAGATGTATCGAGCCTTGAGGAGTCAGTTTCGGTGTCCTGGGCTGAAGCGTGCGTTTGCGGAGGTTGTGTCTCAATGTTTATTCTTCCAGAAGGTGATGCCCGAACACAGTGTTCTAGGTGGTCTTCTCCAGCCATTAGAGATTCCTCAGTGGAAGTGGTAGGACATATCAATGGACTTCGTTACTGGATTACCTCGAGCTTCGGGAGGACATGATTCTATTTGGGTGGTAGTGGATCTTTTAACAAAATCAACCCTCTTTAAAGCAACCAAGGAGTCAAGCTCGGTGGAATTTTTGTTGAGGTAGTATCTAGAGGAGGTGGTGAGACTTCATGGAGTCCCTAGGATGATCATTTCTGATCGAGATCCTTGTTTTACCTCTATAGTGCGGAGAGGTTTGCAACATGCCTTCGGTTATCAACAATACCTTTGCACTACTTTTCATCCTCAAATAGATGGTCTGACAGAGAGAAGCATCCAAACTCCTGAAGACATGTTATGCTCTTGTGTTCTTGATTTCGAAGGTTCATGGATGAGGAACTTACCTTTGGTGGAGTTTTCATAAAATAATAGTTTTCACTCCACCATCAGTATGGCACCGTTTGAAGCCTTGTATGGTCGGCCTTGTCATTCTCTATTGTACTGGAATGGGGTCAGAGAGTCACCAATTCTCCGACCGGAACTAGTGCATAATACAACAGATATGGTTTAGGTGATTCGTGAGAGGACGAATACAGCGCAAGATCTTTTGAAATCATATTTCGATCAAATAAAAAGACCCTTAGAGTTTAATTTTGGGGATTATGTGTTTCTGAAGGTGATTCCTTGTCATGGGTCGTGAAGGTTTGGTCATGGAAGTAAGATTTCTCCCAAGTTATTTGGGCCTTTCGAGGTGTTAGCTCGTGTTGGAGATGTGGCATATCGAGTAGCACTTCCCCATCAGATGATTCAGATACATGATATTTTCCATGTATCACAGCATCATTGTTATCTTCATGATGACTCTCACATCATCAATTGGGGAGAGATCGATGTTGATGATGATGCAACCTTTGAGAAGCGACCTGTGAAGATCCAAGACTGCAAGGAGAAGGTGTTGCGCTGGCATTCAATTCCTTTAGTTCATATCTTGTTGTGACACGGTGGCTTGAAAAAGAGTACCTGGGAACATGAGTGACAGTTACATGATCAGTACCCAGAGTTGTTTAACGTTTAACTCTTTTAATGTATCATCATATCTTTTTTGGTTATGAAACTTTCATGTTTATGTGATGGCTCCCTTTGTTTATTTTGTGGTTTGCTCAATTTTTAGGGGTATCTCGATGAGTGGTTGTTCAGACCCTGTTTCATTTTCACTTTAAGTGGGTTTTGGATTCTCGAGGATGATAATGTTTTGAGAGGTATCTGATGTAATGGCTTGGAACCCTCCTATCCATTACTTTGTGGAAATGTGGGGTTAGAGATGTAACATCCCAAGAATGTAATGAATAATAGTTATTTTTATCTATGTCTATTAATGATTAAGATAGTGTTTTAGAGGCTTAAAATGAAAATAAATACAATCTTATGCATGGAATACACTAACATTCTTAAAAGATTGTTTTACTGCCTTTTGATGGTAAACCCTTTTTAAATCTATATTTTGAAAATTTTATCAGCTATGTTTGTCAAAATAAACTTATTCTTTATGATTGGGACATCAAAATTTACTTTTTGTTAATTTTTGGTATTTTTCAGACAATGTTCATTTTTTAATGAATAGTGAAAAATACTGCATTTTACATCAAAACTGCTTCTTAATATAATTTATTTTTATGATTATATTATCTTTTTAATTGGTATTAATGTGTAATCTGAATATATTTTTACCATTTAATCCAATGGTGGTCATTGGAATCAATTTCATTTTGAAATTGGGCTTAAACTAGTGTCAATTTTTTGATACTTATTGTTTCATAAAAACACGCTATTTGTCATGACAGCGGGAATTAATTATTAAATTAATTAATGTGACTTATATGTTTTGAATTTTTTAAAATAGACTTCATTTTTGAATTCGGAATATCTAATATAGCTTAGGGTGAATTTTTTGTAATTTTCTGAAAAACTTCAATTTTGATGAATAGTGAAACCACTAAGTGGTACTTATAAAAACTGATTTTCTGTTTAAATGAAATTTTCTATCATTTTGTTTTGAATTTCAAAAATCAGACGTATATGGTTGTCATTAAGAAGTAAAATGTGGTTCAATGAGATTAAAATAATTTTTTGGTGAATAGTAACTTATTAAGTTTTTAATCGCGATTAGAGGCCATTAGTGTAATTTAAGGTAAAAATGATATTATAAAAATGTGAAAACACCATGACACTTGTCTTACCCCTATTGGATGAGTCATGGCCGACCAAGAAAACCCATGGGTCGATTTAGGGGACCCTATGGAGCCTCTTGGGTGGGATAATGACTTTAATGCTTTTTTTTAAAATAAAGGTGAAAATGACACTAACATAAATTGTTTTACTAAAAAAAATTTATAAGGGGTTATACTAATCATAATTTTGTCTATAAATACTCTTTAGAAAGATAAAAAGATTTCCTAGATCAGGATAGTTTTTTTATAATTTTTATATATTAAATAAATTAAATTATTTATGACATCATGATGATGTAGTGATGACCTCGTTATATAACGATTTAAATAAAAATGGAAAGTTAATGTAAAATATAAAAACCTACACATGTCCAAAACCTATTGGATGAGTGGATTTATAACCCTTATCACCTTAGCCTCGAATTATATCATTGTGGGACCTTTTGAATCAGAAACTCATTTTAAAATAAAGTAACTTATCTTTACTTTCCAAGAGTGCCCCTCCTCTCCTCTTATAAAAGGCCCCCACCTCTACCTCATTACCCACACACCCAAAGCCTTTGGCTCGGCCAACCCCTGCCCATTTTGTCTCTCCACTTCCCTCTATTACTCCTTGAAGCCTCACTTTGGGCAGAAGTCTTCCCAAGTAAGCCTTTGAGCTCAAACCAAAGGGAGTTACTCGATTTTAAGGTAATGTCTTCTTTTGAGTCCTTTTGTTTTATTTTGCTTCTCCAACCCCCTAAACTCTTTTTAGTATTTTATTTTGTAACAACTACAGTATCCTAAATATACTAGGATGTTTTTATAAGAAGGATTCGAGCTACACTTACACACACTTACATCTAATGGTTAATGGACATATTGTTTCCGTGGATGGTAAATTTATGCCTCCCGAAACGATGATTGTTCAACATTCTTTTAACACCTTCAAAGGTGGACATTAAGATGTCAATATATTTATATATGATATATAATATTTTTATGTTTTCCTTAAGCTTCTTTATTTTTCTTTTTGGTCATACCATTATGGTTTCCATTATGGGTAAACGCGATATCTTCATTTAAGGAAGTGCGGACTACCGCCCCCTCAAAGTGATTTGATTCGTTAAATACCCTATGTGGGACGTATAAAGGATGGAACTATGATATTATATATGATATTATACTGGAATTATAATATACCTTTATATCATTATGATTCCATTCTATAAAATATGAAATTGAAATGAAAGTAGTGTTCATGCGTACGTACGGCTTACCGTCTCCAAGAACGGTGCATTTCATTTCAAACCTCTAAATGATTATGTAATATTATAAATGAATGTATATAATGGATATATATGATATGTACATAATGATTATAATTTTGGATATAATTCATACATGAACAACATGTAATTATAAATGGTTTATTTCTAACTCAAGTACTAATGATCGTTAAAACGACCGTTATTAACTTAAATAATTACATAGTGTTCATGACATGGCAATAAGTGATATAAAAGGAATAATGAACTTGAAAAAAGGTTCTTAAAGAAGTAGAAATTAACTCAAGTTTATTATTCAGGACATTAAAGAACGATCGAGTCAATTCGGACCCGAGGTATGGGACTTCGTCTCAATCTCCCTTCATTGAGGCATATTTTGTTTTATACACAACCTTATTTTATACGGTGTATAAACCCCTTTGACTTTTACGTTTATCCAAAAGGAATCTTTTTTATACGAAGCGTTTTACTAAACAACAAAAGGGAATGTTTTGTCGTACGTATGCGGCGACAACGACTTCTCCGCCACCGTGACCGTTATTTGAGTTTCGGCTTCCTCTACAAGCCATACCTTCTTTTTAAAAGAAAAATAAATACCATGTTTTAATTTTCTTTTATTTTGGTATTGAAAATGGTTTTCATAATGTTTTTATATCAATGTGTTGTATTGATATCTTGTGATTGGAAGGTGGAAATATTATGTTTCCTTTATGCATGTTTTATGTGATACAATTATGTTGAGGTTCTTGGGAATTATTATGAACACGGGTGGTTCCGTGATAAACTAAGTTCGGGTGAGCCCGATATAGCTCTCCAATGCATTGGGTAACGCTAAGGAGTGAAACGTTAAGGATTCTCTAAAGAGATTTAGGGAATATACTATGATGGGTATTCCAAACATAACCAAGAGGGTTACTCCCTACGTAAGAATGTTATGAATGCCTCAAGTTACCTTTATGTCTCATGATTTATATGATTTATTCATGATTTGATGAGGTATGTTAAAGTGCTTATGTTTTATGGGTAAAGTATGATCTCATCCTTATGTATATATGTACCCATGTTTCCTTTCCATATTTTTATATCCCTTACTGATCTTTTTATGCTCATCCCAAGTTTTTTGAAATGTTTTTCACAGGTCAAGGGAAAGGTACATGATATGATGATAGTGTCAAGGAAGTGTTAAGAAAGAATCCATTTTTTATTTTAAATATGTTTCCTTTAAGAATACTATCATTATGTAACCACTTTGTTTATATGTGGAATGTAATGCATGTTTTATGATCTAATTCTCTTAAACTCTAAACCCGAAAAGATCCTCAATGTGTAATCTTGTAATAACTGAAGATTAAGTATGTTTTAAGGCTGGGGCCTTATAGTTGGTATTAGAGGCCGGTTTAGATAACTTTAGGTGTTAGAATTATATTAAATGATTATCCAAAAATATTTTTTTGAAGTGATATAGTATTTGAAGATTACCATGTTGCTTAATCAAAGACATGTTTGTTCAGAATGGTTTTCCGCAGAGGAAACAGGGAAGCAGTGCTAGGAAGGCATACAGAAGGAAATAACCTTCCGAATCAGCATCCTGAGATAGTCGGAATTGGAACTGAACAGTTTGTTGCAGAAATGGAGTAGTTGACTCAGGCTATAAATGGTGGTGGTATCCATGCACGAGATTAGCCAGACCAACCGCAGAGGAACATCTCAGTGCTGGAACATTTCATGAGGCAACATCCCCCATCATTCAGAGGATCATCTGAACCTGTGCTAGCTGAAGGGTGGATTAAAGAACTGGAGAAGATTTTCGATGTCATGGGGTGTTCAGACAATCAAAAGGTTAGTCTTTCTATTTACCATTTGGAGGGTGAGGCAGATCAGTGGTGGTCTATGGTTAAAAATATCAGGGACGCCGATGAGATTGATGCTCTCGACTGGGATGAATTCAAAGGTATGTTTCTTGAGAAGTATTTTCCTAAGGCTGTTCGACTTAGGATGGAAAAGCAATTCTTGGAATTGAGGCAAGAGGAAGACTCAGTGGCTACCTAGGAAGAAAGGTTCACTCGATTGGCAAGGTATGCTCCAAATTTTATCTGAGACCTTCATAGTAAAATCAATCGTTTTTACTCTGGATTAAAGCCAAAATATCGAAGGGAATTAGCTTCTCGTGAGTTTAAAAGTTATGAAAAGATTTTTCGATGTGCTGAGAAGGTGGAAATGGAGTTTTCCGATGACCAAGTGTTCTATAACAACCAGCAGAAGAATAGACCGAGGTGGCAGGAGAAAGGTAAGAATTCTTCAAAAAATTCTGATGGTAAGAAAAATAAGTTTCCAGTTTGTGATAAATGTGGCAAAAGGCATGCTGGGGAATGTCTTCTGAATTCTGGAAAGTGCTACCGATGTGGTAAGATGGGACATAAGGCTCGTGATTACACTGAAAAGGATCAAGGTGAAGGTAATAACAAATTTGATTTACAGTTAGTGAAATGTTATAAGTGCAATGAGATGGGTCACTATGAAAATGAGTGTCCGACAAAGAGCTTGAGTGATGGGAAGCAGTTAGACTACAAGCAGAAAGGGGTGGTGAAATCCTTTGCAACTACTTCAGCAGATGTCGGGCCGTCAAATGAAGTTGTATCAGGTACTTTGTTTGTTTGATCAGCTCCAGGGAGCTCAGTTTTTTTCAAAGATTGGCCTGAGATTGGGGTACCATCAGCTGAAGGTAAAGGAGGAAGATATTCCGAAGACCGCGTTCCGTACGAGATATGGCCATTATGAATTTGTAGTAATGCCTTTTGGTCTAACCAATGCACCTGCTGTATTCATGGACTTAATGAATATAATTTTCCCTGAGTTCTTGGATAAGTTTGTGGTGGTTTTCGTTGATGATATTTTGGTGTTTTCTAAAAGTAAAGAGGAGCATGAAAGACATTTAAGGGTCATTTTTCAAACCCTAAAAGAAAAGAAACTGTATGAAAAATTCAGCAAGTGTGAGTTTTGGTTGCAACAAATTTCTTTCCTTGGTCACATTGTTTCTAAAGATGGAATAACCGTTGATCCTGCAAAAAAAAAGTTGTGGAAGAATGGCCAAGACCCACAAATGTTACCGAGATTCGTAGCTTCCTTGGTTTGGCAGGCTATTACCGAAGGTTTGTTAGAAATTTTTCACGGTTATCTAGTCCAATGACTAAGCTAACTCGGAAGGGTGTTAAGTTTATCTGGACAAAAGAATGTGATGATTGTTTTCAGGAATTGAAAAGAAGATTGGTGAATGCTCCAGTTTTGGCACTACCTTCTAGGAATGGTGAGTTTGTTATATACAGTGATGCTTCATTGAAAGGACTTGGTTGCATCCTAATGCAGAATGATCAGGTAATTGCTTATGCTTCACGATAGTTGAAAACTCATGAGTTAAATTACCCTACACATGATTTGGAATTAGCTGATGTTGTTTTTGCTTTAAAAATTTGGAGCCATCATTTGTATGGAGTAAAGTGTGAAATATATACCGATCACAAAAGTTTAATGTATATATTCACTCAGAAATAATTGAACATGAGACAAAGGAGATGGATAGAATTAATCAAGGATTATGATTGTACAATTCATTACCATCCGGGAAAAGCAAATAAAGTGGCCGATGCTTTGAGTCAAAAAAGTAATGCTTCATTAGCAATGTTGTGTTTGGAACGTGATCCTTTGGTTAAGGATTTGATGAACATTGGCATAGAAGTTGTTGGGGCAAGAAGTTCTTCTGTTTTGTTTCAGGTATCAGTGAGATCATCTCTATCAGATAGAATCAAGCAAGCACAGAAGCAAGACAGTGAGTTGAAGAAAAAGGTAGAGCTGGTTGAGAAACGTAAGTTGCCTGAATTCAACATTGATAATGATTGCAGTTTGAGATTTGGGAAGAGATTGTGTGTGCCTTGTGATTCACAGTTGAAGAGAGAGTTGTTATATGAAGCTCATATTTCTCCGTTTTTAGTTCATCCTGGCAGTACTAAGATGTACAAAGATCTGCGGGAGTATTACTGGTGGGATGGAATGAAAAGAGATAATGCTGATTTTACTGTGAAGTGTTTGACATGTCAAAAGGTTAAAGCAGAGCGGCAGTTACCGAAAGGGATGATTCAGCCTTTACCAGTGCCAGAGTGGAAATGGGAGAATATATCCGTGGAGTTTGTTGTGGGATTACCGAAGACATCTCGAGGTAACAATGCAATCTGGGTTATTGTTGATCGCTTGACCAAATCTGCTCATTTCCTTGCTATACGAGATACTTTTTCCGTAGATCAACTTTCCCGTTTGTATCTTAAAAAGATAGTCAGGTTACATGGAGTTCCTCTCTCCATTGTATCTGATCGTGATCCCAGGTTCACTTCTAACTTTTGGAAAGGACTTCAGAAGTCATTGGGTACTGAATTAAATTTTAGTACAGCTTTTCATCCTCAATCAGATGGGAAGTCAGAACGAACAATTCAGACCTTGGAGGATATGATACGAGCTTGTTTTATGGATTATCAGGGAAGTTGGGACCAACAACTTTCTTTGGTTGAATCTTCAAATAATAATAGTTTTCATTCCAGTATACAGATGGCACCATTTCAGGCATTATATGGGAAGCAGTGTCGAACTCCAGCTTTCTGGGATGAAGTGGGTGAAAGGAAGTTGATGGGACCAGAATTGGTAGAAGAGATGGCAGAAAAAGTTCAGCTGATTCAGAAACACATGAGAACAGCTCAGATCAGGCAGAAGAGTTATGCGGACAACAGGAGGAAGGATCTCTCTTTTGAGGTAGGTGATCATGTTTTTCTCAAGGTTTCTCCCTGGAAAAGTGTGATGCGATCTGGTAAGAAAGGAAAGCTGAGTCCAAGGTTTATTGGACCACATGAAATTCTGGAGAGATCTGGATTAGTTGCTTACTGAGTGGCTTTACCTCCGAGTTTATCTCAGGTACACAATGTTTTTCATGTTTCGTTGTTGAGAAAGTATTTGCCAGATCCATCTCATGTTTTGAGTCCAGAGGTAGTTCAGCTGGAAGAGAACCTATCTTATGAGGAACAACCGGTCCAGATTCATGACCACAGGGAGCAAGTGTTACGAAATAAGATGATTAATCAGGTAAAGGTTTTGTGGAAAAACCACATGATGTAAGAGGCAACATGGGAATCTGAAAATGCAATGAGGGATAAGTACCCCCATTTATTCGATAAGTAAATAAATTGCGGGGACGCAATTTTCAAAAGGGGGGAAGGATGTAACATCCCAAGAAAGTAATTAATAATAGATATTTTTATCTATTTCTATTAATGATTAAGATAGTGTTTTAGAGGCTTTAAATGAAAATAAATACAATCTTATGCATGGAATTCACTAACATTCTTAAAAGATTGTTTTACTACCTTTTGATGGTAAACCCTTTTTAAATCTATCTTTTGAAAATTTTACAAGCTATGTTTGTCAAAATAAACTTATTCATTATGATTGGGACATCAAAATTTACTTTGTGTTAATTTTTTGTATTTTTCAGACAATGTTCATTTTTTAATGAATAGTGAAAAATACTGCATTTTACATCAAAACAGCTTCTTAATCTAATTTATTTATATGATTAGATTATCTTTTGAATTGGTCTTAATGTGTAATCTGAATATATTTTTACCATTTAATCTAATGGTGGTCATTGGAATCAATTTCACTTTGAAATTGGACTTAAACTAGTGTCAATCTTTTGATACTTATTATTTCATAAAAACACGCTATTTGTCATGATAGTGGGAATTAATTATTAAATTAATTAATGTGACTTATATGTTTTGAATTTTTTAAAATAGACTTCATTTTTGAATTCGGAATATCAAATATAGCTTAGGGTGAATTTTTGGTAATTTTCTGAAAAACTTCAATTTTTGATGAATAGTGAAACCACTAAGTGGTACTTATAAAAACTGATTTTCCGTTTAAATGAAATTTTGCCATCATTGTGTTTTGAATTTAAAAAATCTGACATACATGGTTGTCATTAAGAAGTAAAATGTGGTTCAATAAGATTAAAATAATTTTTTGGTGAATAGTAACTTATTAAGTTTTTAATCGCGATTAGAGGTAATTAGTGTAATTTAAGGTAAAAATGATATTATAAAAATGTGAAAACACCATGACACTTGTCCTACCCCTATTGGATGATTCATGGCCGACCAAGACAACCCATGGGTCGATTTAGGGGACCCTATGAAGCCTCTTGTGTGAGATAATGACTTTAATACTTTTTTTTAAAATAAAGGTGAAAATGACACTAACATAAATTGTTTTACTAAAACAATTTTTAGAAGGGGTTATACTAATCATACTTTTGTCTATAATTACTCTTTGGAAATATATAAAGATTTCGTACATCAGGATAGTTTTTTTATAATTTTTAGACATTAAATATATTAAATTATTTATGACATCATGATGATGCAGCGATGACCTCATTATTTAACGATTTAAATAAAATGGAAAGTTAATGTAAAATCTAAAAACCTAAACATGTCCAAAACCTATTGGATGAGTGGATTTCGAACCCTTATAACCTTAACCTGGAATTATATCAATGTGGGACCTTTTTAATCCGAAAATCATTTTAAAATAAAGTAACTTATCTTTACTTTCCAAGAGTGCCCCTCCTCTCCTCTTATAAAAGGCCCCCACCTCTACCTCATTACCCACACTCCCAAAGCCTTTGGATCGGCCAACCCCTGCCCATGTTGTCTCTCCACTTCCCTCTCTTACTCCTTGAAGCCTCACTTTGGGTAGAAGTCTTCCCAAGGAAGCCTTTGAGCTCAAACCAAAGGGAGTTACCCGATTTTAAGGTAATGTCTTCTTTTGAGTCCTTTTTTTTATTTTACTTCTCCAACCCCCTAAAATCTTTTTATTATTTTCTTTTGTAACAACTCAAGTATCCTCAATATACTAGGATGTTGTTATAATAAGGATTCGAGCTACACTTACACACACCTACATCTAATGGTTAATGGACATACTGTTTCCGTGGATGGTGAATTTATGCCTCCCGAAACGATGATTGTTCAACATTCTTTTAACACCTTCAAAGGTGGCCATTAAGATTTCAATATATTTATATATGATATATAATATGTTTATGTTTTCCTTAAGCTTCTGTATTTTTACTTTTTGGTCATACCTTTATGGTTTCCATTATTGGTAAACGCGATATCTTCATTTAAGGAAGTGTGGACTACCGCCCCCTCAAACTGATTTGATTCGTTAAATACCATATGTGGGATGTATAAAGGATGGAACTATGATATTATATATGATATTATACTGGAATTATAATATACCTTTATATCATTATGATTCCATTCTATAAAATACGAAATAGAAATGAAAGTAGCGTTCATGCGTACGTACGGCTTACCGTCTCCATGAACGGTGCATTTCATTTCAAACCTCTAAATGGTTATGTTATATTATAAATGCATGTATATACTGGATATATATGATATATACATAATGATTATAATTTTGGATATAATGGATACATGAACAACATGTAATTATAAAGGGTTTATTTCTGACTCAAGTACCAATGATCGTTAAAACGACCGTTATTAACTTAAATAATTACATAGTGTTCATGACATGGCAATAAGTGATATAAAAGGAATAATGAACTTGAAAAAGGTTCTTAAAGAAGTAGAAATTAACTCAAGTTTATTATTCAGGACATTAAAGAACGATCGAGTCAAGTCGGACCTGAGGTATGGGACTTCATCTCAATCTCCTTTCATTGAGGCATATTTTGTTTTATACACAACCTTATCTTATACGGTGTATAAACCCCTTTGACTTTTATGTTTATCCAAAAGGAATATTTTTTATACGAAGCGTTTTAGAAAACAACAAAAGGGAATGTTTTGTCGTACGTATGCGGCGACAACGACTTCTCCACCGCTGTGATCGTTATTTGAGTTTCGGCTTCCTCTACAAGCCATACCTTCTTTTTAAAAGAAAAATAAATACCATGTTTTAATTTTCTTTTATTTTGGTATTGAAAATGGTTTTCATAATGTTTTTATATAAATGTGTTGTATTGATACCTTGTGATTGGAAGGTGGAAATGTTATGTTTCCTTTATGCATGTTTTATGTGATACGATTATGTTGAGGTTCTTGGGAATTATTATGAAGACGGGTGGTTCAGTGATAAACTAAGGGTGGGTGAGCCCGATATAGCTCTCCAATGCATTGGGTAACGCGAAGGAGTGAAACCTTAAGGTTTCTCCAAAGAGATTTAGGGAATATACTGTGATGGGTATTCCGAACGTAACCAAGAGGTTTACTCCCTACGTAAGAATGTTATGAATGCCTCAAGTTACCTTTATGTCTTATGATTTCTATGATTTATTCATGATTTGATGAGGTATGTTAAAGTGCTTATGTTTTATGGGTAAAGTATGATCTCATCCTTATGTATATAAGTACCCATGTTTCCTTTCCATATTTTTATATCCCTTACTGAGCTTTTTATGCTCATCCCAAGTTTTTTGAAATGTTTTTCACAGGTCAAGGGAAAGGTACATGATATGATGATAGTGTCAAGGAAGTGTCAAGAAAGAATCCATTTTTTTATTTTAAATATGTTTCCATTGATGGGAATTAAGAATACTATCTTTATGTAACCACTTTCTTTATATGTGGAATGTAACACATGTTTTATGATCTAATTCTCTAAAACTATAAACCCGAAACGATCCTCAATGTGTAATCTTGTAAAAACTCATGATTAAGTAAGTTTTAAGGCTGGGGCCTTATAAGTGGTGTTCTGGGAGTTCAATGTAACTTATCCCCAATGCTTTGCCAAAATCTTCCTTTTCGATGAACCATTTCAATGGTAGACAGTTGTGAACTATAATGTCACATTACGTTTTCAGGTGCTTTTGATGTTTCTAAATACCTTTTGGTTTGGAGTAGTGAATTGGGGGTGAGTTTGGGTGGACTTTTAATGAAAATTTAAGGGTAGTAGCTTTCACACAGGAGGTGATGGGTTTGTCTAAACCGTGCGGCGAAACTATGTGAGGTTGGTGTTGGAGGCAGTGGCTAATGCACAGTTTGCGCAAGGTTTTTCTAACCGTGCGGCTTAACCATGTGAGGAGTGTTTGAAAGGCAGTAGAGACCGCATGGTTAGCGCATGGTTTGTCTAACTATGCAAAAAAACCATGCAGACACTTAAATTAGATCCTAAAATTGTGGATCACAACCTTTTTGTCTCTAACTTTCTTGTTTAAGCTTTTAAGCGGCCATAACTCAGGATTACCCTCCCTTGATGGTTGGAGAATGTATCCCAATAATTTTGGAGGCGATCTGAAGGCTTTTCTTAAATAATCGAATCCGGTTTCTTTAGGTATGTGATATTTCTTGTTTGGTTTCTTAGATATACTTAGATCTACTCCCCCACTTCTCTCGGTTTCTTAGATCTACGCTCATTATGGGTAGATGTAAGTGTGTGGATGCCAATTATGGTGAGATTTAGTCTTGATCTTTCTAGGAGAAGATATCTAAGGAGGATTATTGGAGTATAAACCCGGATTTCTTGTACGTTCTTCGTTTTTTGGAGTTTTCATCAAAAACCTTGGAGGTAGGGGATTTGTTTCTTATCATTCTTTTGCGTGCAACTGTATTGTTAGCATGTTTAATCCCACTTGATGACAATGGAATTGACATAATAAATAATTTGAACTAGATAAAGAAATTGTATCGGTCGTATGATATTGCCTCTTTCTTTTCTAGATAGTGTGATATCTATGCTTTCTTTTCTTAGCTTTTGTTCGTTATGGAATCGGTAGACAACAAAAACCGGGATTAATTTATAATGGTTTGGCTAAAGATAAAGAGGCATGAAAATGGAACATGTTCTTGTGGTAATTTGATGTTAATAAAATTGGCGTAGTAAGCATGTTTAATCATTTGTGATAGCTTACTGGATAGTTTTCCCGATGTTGGAACCAGTGGATTATAAATCTGTTAATTCTAGATGAAATAAAGAATTTGATTGTTTGATAATTCCTTGAAGGGTTCTGAGTTAGCCTCTTGATTGTTGAAGGTCCATAACCCAATTGATGTGATGGTTGTTTTTCCTGCTTCTTGTGTTGAGACATGACCATGGAGGGGTGTTGCGATATGTGGGGGCATAGTGGCATTTTGGTTGTGGCAGTGGATAATGCCTAGAGTGGCGAGATGCATCAGTTTATACATGTGGGATTCGGGGAGGACCCCAGGGATGATGGAATGGGATCAATGTAATTTTTCGATGCTTGCTGTTTATTTTGGTCGATTGTCTGCTTTACTTTTCCTCATTTCTCAAGGCATCTGGTCTTGCTTACCCTTCATCCAAAAGAGGCGAAGACGTGCGGGGTTTGCCACGTGCTTTCCATTTTTATCTCTTCCTGGGAGGATGGTCTACGCTCTTTCTATAGGCGGCAATGACTCGACGGGTAGTACATCTACTCACCGTGTTGAGCCCCTTGGGTCAGAAGTATAGAATGCTTTTCTAGAATTCCTTGGTATATAGGAAAGTCTTTCTATAATGAATGTTTGAATAAATGGTTTTAACCCATGGGGATGTTGTTTCTGGAACATAATGATGAGGTTGTAATCTGTTGAAGAAACATTTGGCTTTGGGTGTGATGCTAATGAAACTTAATGTGTAATTGTTCATGGTTAATTAATGTTTAATGAATTAATTAACGTAAAGTGAAACTGATAAAAAGGGAATGAATTATTCTAATAAAAATCCTTAAATGGTTATGTGCTTATAGGATACCTAGTCTTAGAAGTGGTAGCCTAGAGTCCGAGAGACGATAGCTCCAGTTGTGTCTAAGACTAGATTATTCTTATAGTGTGGTTGTCAGTTAGAGTATATTTTGTACATTTTGTGTTTATATATGCTACGTTACCCTGTAAATAAGGGAAACTAACACCCCATGGATTTTGATCCCTAGGGGTGTTTTCACCAACATTTTGGTGGGAGGATGAATGGAGGACTACCCACTTTGGCCCCGCTCTCTTCTCTTGGTAGATACTTTTGTTGTTAGGTGCACTGGTTAGTTTTCCCCCTATATGTGTGTAGAGGGTTGTAATGGCTTGTGGTTATTCACACATATATATTATGGATATATTATCCTACGGACTACTATAGCTATAATGTATATAGGCTGTGATGGATTGAGGAACCTTACTCGGTGTATGAGTTGTAATGGCTTGAGGTATAATACCCAATGTTTGATACATGTTATGTGAGCTGTGGTGGCTCCCGGAAACTACCTGGTTACTTTTGGTTCTGAGGATGGTGTGGTGCTTCATCCAGGTGTCTGCGATCAATCCTTTGGGGTGCTTGAGGTGCAGATTGTGGTGCTTCGCCCAGGTGTCTGTGGGCAAGCCTTTTTGGAGAGATATTCTTAGGACGTGTGACATTGGGGAAAAGAGGAAAAATAGTGGGGAAGTAGTAGTGGGGTACCCTTGATATTCATTACTATATTATACATTCTTGTATGCGTTACTTGATGATAGTATCCACGGTGAGGTTGGGAACTTAAAATACCTGGTTAGGTGACGAGTTTGTTTCACTTGTTGTTCATTATGATTTAGCATGCTTCCTTTACTTTTGTATGAGAGGCTTCAGGGAGGATTCTACTGAGTATACTGTTATACTCACCTTATTTATATATAAACTTATTTTCAAGTCACTTGAAGCAGGCTGGAGATCAAGCTGGTTTCTACTAGCTTGGGGTTGCAGGACCTGTTTGATCTTATGGTTTCATCTCTTTTACTTTATTTTTGGTAATTTCAGTTTTTCCCCTTATAGTTGTAGAACTTTTGCATGACATTCCATTTGTTTACTTGGGTTTCTTTTATATTTCCAATTATGGGTTGGATTTGGTTGGTGTCTATCTTATCTCTCTCTTCTTCGTGTGTTCTCTTAGAGGGTAATACCTCCCATTTGTGTGTTACTATACCCTCGGTGCTAGTCGCCAACCCGAGCCCTACTGGAGGCGGGACTCGGGGGTCATTATCACCCTTCTCACATTGCCGACCTAGGAGGGGTAATCTTTGTGGGGAGGGGTTCATGACACCTTCTGAATTTATATAAACCCTTTTATATAAAATGTTTTATTATATTTTTTTTAGAAATATTCAATCACTTGTAAGCTTATTATTACTGTATTTTCCATCATTTGAACTGTATAGACTCATTTGTTTAAATATTCTCTATAATTCCAAACCTATTTATTATAAAATTGAAAACTTTTCATTGGTAAATCTATTATTGTAATATGTTATGGAATTTGTGATGAGACCCTGCTGGGCTTTCTAGCTCACACGAAACCTGTTCCGTCTGGTGTTTCAAGATTATCCCCTTCAAAGTTCGAGCAAGGGGAAATGATCTCTTGGAGGTGGATAAAGTAGTTGAACCATGAATGTAGTGAGTTATTTTCTTTTGGTATATGGGATATTCTTCCATATTTTGGAACATTGGTTGTAGTCCTTTGGGATTTAATTCCTTGTTGACTTCCGGTACATTACTCCTAGTGGATTTTTATTTGTGTGCAAATTGACTAGCTTGTCATTATTCTACTATGTTTTATGGAAATTTTTTTTCCCACTTTCATTTTTTATGATTCCATGTGCTAGTTTCAAATCCATGGGTATTGAGAATACATTTCAGGCTAATTTAAGACTGGCTCGGTTATCGGGTTACCAGGGTACCCTAGCTGGTTCATGACACGGTCTCTATTTCATTCTGATGGATCAGTTTCCCTCCAATCTAATAGTCAACACGACATTTTGTCTAATGAATCTTAAAAAATGTATGAAAAATATAGTTCTTCTTTCTCTCATGATCTACTTGCAAAGGAAATATGATTTCTTTTCCCATTGTCTCATCTAAAAAATTATCTAATTTCTTCTTTACTTCATGAACCAATTTACAAAAAAAAACAACCTAGTTAAAATAGTTGACTATATTTTTTATCTATATCCAGTTGATCAGTCTAAATAAAATACACATCCATTAATTTTGATTTCCCCCAAGAACATTTTGTTAAAAATTTCTCCCTCTTATTTGATTGGTGGAACACCACATCCTATAAACCATTGGTACCAAAAACTTTTTCATTACTAATATATTTATCCAATTATTTTTATATTTTGTCTTTTTGGTCTGACTAAATAATAGAATCCTAGACTTCTCACATTCTGAAAAAAGATTCATATCCTTGAAAAAACATTCTTATTATGGTTTCACACAGATGTACTCGGACTAGAAAGCTTTAACATCGCAACATTTATTGTATTAAAAAATTCATCTTGTATCAAGATTTCATCATGACATTTAGAATATTAGGATAGAAATAGCATCGACTGACTTCCAATGCAAATTATTATAAATTCACATCCTTCTAGTAACATCTTTTCATTCAAACCAAGATTCAATCTCATTGGAAGCACTTTTTCTCTAAATTTCCTTTAAAATTTTAGCATTATATGTTTTCCATCTGACTTATGATTTTTTAAAACATACCTAATAACAGAGCATTATTAGATTTTCATTAATTCCATTCAGACTTTGATACATTCCTTATTCTAATTCAAACATTCATTTTGGAATCATGGTGAGTCTGAAGAACCTTTTCCCCCATAAACTTCTTAACAAACCAATAGACATTCTTAAGTATTTTTCATCTGATATTTTTATTATGAGGGTGAGTTAGATCACCAAAATTTATAATTTAAGGTGATTTATTTCTTTTAAGTGAGGGTATGGGAGGGATACACATGGAATTTCATAAAAGACTATAATGACTTAAGGTCACTTTCAAGGTAAAGTGGCTCTAAATGTCCAACTATTAGAAGTTATCATAATATAACTCTTACATCTATTTTCCCAAATATAATTTTTCCATAGTGGGTAGAAATCCTACCCTTATATCCTAGTTTAACCCCCCCCCCCCCCACACGATAAACCCATTTTAACCTTAAACATGTCAAAATAAATAAATTTTTTATATTCAATATGAAAAAATTAATTTAATCCAATTAAATTATATTAATTATGATGACTCAAATATGGAATAAACTTTTATTAATTGAATTTCTATATGTAGCATAATTTTATTTTATTTAATTTTGAAAACAACAATGAAAAATCATTTTCATAAAATGATTTGATAAGTGTAATAGTTAGTTTATTCCAATTATTTTTCTTGTAAAAATAATTAAATAAAGTTAAAAATATTATATTAAATATAGAATAAATACATTGTATTAAAACAATTAATAAACAGAGTTTATATTATTTAATTAATATAAAAACACATTTTGTACAAAAAACAGTTTTTTAGAAAAAAAATGTTTTTATGCCCAAAAATTAACTTATACCAGTATAAGGTATAATGATGTTTTCTATGTAATTAATTAGATTATTTATAATTAATGATTACCTAGGTTAATTTAATCTGAAATAAAAATTATATTTTAATAGTTACTTAAAAATATTTGTTAGCTTTTAAAAAAACTATATTTTTCACTATTCTATAAAAAATGTTTTATAAAAATCCTAAAAATTCAGACGAAGATAACATTGACGTGATGATTTTCAAAATGATATAAATTTACTTAATGAACATTTAAAAAAATGGTAGGAATTAATTACAATGTTCTAATGAATGAATGCATTAATTTTTTTTAAAGAAAATATTTTCTTGATGAATAAAATGATTTTACTAAAAATTTAGAATTTATTTATGATAAATTAGTCAATAAAATTTCATTAATAAAATTATGTATAAATGTTTTCATAAGAGGATATTATTATTCACACCGTACAATTAAATGGTTATGTTTAATTGTAAGCTATATCGTGGTTCATATAGACTCAAGGTTGAGTGTAATGGAATATATTGAATAACTCAGGTTTTATTTAAAAGGTAAAATATATAAAATCATGGTGTGTTACATTATAAGAACCATTAAATCAAATTTTCCCTCAATATTTAGTTATAGTGGTAAAAACTATAAGTTCCAAGAGTTGTGTAAGTGTCCATTGATGGTATAACACCCTTGGATTTTTTTCTTCAATCACATGTAATTGTTTCTTTACATTATCATGAGATCATGTCTAATGAAATTGATAGATTAATAGTATATGTAAATATTCAAAAACAAGATAGAGAGTATATTCCCATGTAATTTATAATTAATTTATAAGTAGCTAATGAATTACCAAAACATGTAATTATACATTAATTAATAATTCAATGGAATAGATTGTCTTGCAATGTCATTGCACTATATAATTAAAGTAAAAAATACCTCTATTAGTGATCTACACAAACCCCTAGAAGTCTATTAACTTCATTAAATCAGCTTATTCTGGCACAAAAAATCTTGATCACTAACATTTTTTTGTTGTGGACCACAACAATTTTCTTCTTGAAGAGGGAGAAATTTTCATGCTCTCCCAATGACATGAGACTGGAGGAAGAGATAACTATTTACATATATCTAAATATCTATCTATATATAACTATAGATATATCATTTAATAAGTTTCAAGATATATCTATCTAGATATATATCTATATACCTCCTTGTTCTTTTGTCTTAATCGAAAAGAATCTTTAAGAAAGTGGTATATTTAGATATAATTACAAATTAATTTTGGCGGGAAAAGGTTGGGGAATTTTCACACCAGACATTAACTGATTCTAACATTCTTAACTGACCACAAGTCCATTAATAATAATACTATCATTATTAATCACTTGAAATGTGAAACACATTATGAATATAAATAAATTTAACATATTTATAATTGGACCATTGAAATAAGTCTTCTTTCCATAAAAAACATTTATAGATATTTTAATAATGACTATTTAATTAAATAAAAGTCACTGCATTATTTCTAAGATAAATATAATAAATACTATATTCAGAAAATTTAAAAACTAAAATTTATTATTTATCTCAATATATTATTTCCAATAAATTTTGATTAAATTATGGTGATCAACCGAACATAAATATATATTATTTATGATACCATAAAAATTCAATACTATTATTTTACCAATATTGCGAATATACATAATGTGTGACTCTCTAGTCTTCTATCTCAGCGGAATTAGGAATATCCACATAATGACTAAGGTTAGCATCTTGAAACACAAAAAACAATCCATTGATAAATAAGTGATCATTAAAATTACATTCAACCTCCTATGAACATTTACCATTTTATAAAATCCATTAATCAACATGTCTCTAATCAAGAATGTTCTATAGTGGTCTCATTAACCTATATAGTTAATTTTCCATTTTTAGACTTTCCATAAATGAACTAGCCCAACTAACACCATGGAAATGGATTTATATATGTAGTTAAATTCCACTAATGTGACTAAATTATCAATATCCATTATAGGAAACATGGGGAAAATCCTTTCCCACGTTATCAATTTATAGAATGTCAATTTTTATTCACCTAACATACCCTACCGATACATGATCATATGTCATTACATATTAAATGAAAAAAATAAATGATTACAAGTCATGATATTGATTATTGATTATCAAAACATATAAGGATCGGTACACACATCTGTTTATATTAATATCTAATTAAAAATAAAAATTGGGATTTCCTATTTGATGGTAACGTTCTCATAACCTCGCATCATTGAGATTACCATGTTCAAAAACCGTTATAAGGTGCATAAATCTCTTATGAATCTCCCATACCTAATATCCTATATCTTCCATGCCCCTTAATAAAATACCATTCATCCCAAAAAGAAGATTCATTAATAATGATGTGGCGCCTCAAGGTTATCATGAAAGCTGGTAAATTCTATATGCTTCTAGTGAAACAATTATATACTTAAGAAATTATCACACAAAAAATTTATGTAGATAAACAATAATAATGTTATAATAAATCATCATTGAGAACACATAATTACATAATAAGAAGGTTAGTTCTAGTTCAACAACTTCAACATACATTCATTTACACTAGAACCAGGTGACATTATATTTTAGTCCAAAATATTTAATATGATACTCATACCTCTATTGTGTTAAACCCTTGGTCAAGGGGTCTTCTATTTTTTTCTACATAGATAATCTTTTTATTTAACCACATTGAGAAAAAAAAGTCCAACAGATGAAACTTTTAAAGTCTGTCATTTTTTATTACGTGTGGCCTCGACTCCTTAGAGAGAGTCGCAACTACATTATTATCACAGTAAACTGTGATATAGTATTCATTACTTAGTACCACAGCAAGCCTATGGATAATGTTTTGAATCCAAACAACTTCTTTGATTTCATCTGAATTGAAAATATACTCAGTATCTTCTGTAAAATCAGTGAAAACTGATTTCATTTAGCTCATCCAGATCATAGATCCTCTATTTAGATAAAATCAATATCCAGACTGTAAATCTAGATCATTTTATTTTATCTAAAATATAGCATATGTATAACACCTAATCACTTTCTCTTCATCTAATCCATACACCAAAAACATATCCTTAGTTTTCCCTATATTCCTAATGATATTATTGAGAATAGTCTAATGTTGATCACCTAGATCTATATAATATCTATATACCAATATCAAAGAATAATAAACATCAATCCCTATACATAACATTGAAGATATGATATACCCTATCAAAATATTCTAGTGGATCTTACTAATCCTATCTCTTTCCACTTATGTCTGATGAAACATTTTCTTGGAATGAGGTATAGTATATGAAAATGGAAATATACCCTCATGGATGGTTCCATACTGAATATCTTTATTATATGTTCAATATATCAACAAATTTGTATTCAAAGAAGCCTAAGTGATATATCATGCATGATCATGACCTTGATAATGTATACATCTTCACTTATGTCCTTCATAGAGAATCGCTTTCTTAACCTTGCATATACTCTTATAGTGCTGGTATATTATTCCCAATTTGAAATATGTCACTAACATATTCAACAGTGAATTTAATCATATTCCCACTAAATTTTTCATAAACACTTAGCATACACTCATTATTAGTGAAACAAAATTCTCATATGGATTCATATAATCGAATGTTCCATAACTTGCATTCTTTCTTCAATCATTAAATTTCTCTATGAAACATTCAGAACTTTTTGTCGTTTACTGGCATCAAAAAAGATTTTATTTGTGTCATATACACATCTTAATGAAAGTTACCATTAAGTAATGATGTTTATTCCTCCATTTTAAAAAAATCATTCATCATAAATTGTCATGTAAAATATAAGTATGGTGGATTTAAAAATGGAAAATATAATTTTTTTTGTAAAAGATTATACCTTGATATTGACTAGTCAATTTAGTAACTAGCTAGGATTTATAGGTATTTACATTACCTTCCATTTCAATATTTCACTTCGATGACCATTTACACCCAATGAAATTTACATTGACTGATTGATCAATCAAAACCCAAACCTGGTTCTTATTTGTGGAATCTATCTCAAATTCACGGTTTCCTACCATTTTGAAACATATAGGATCTCTACTTCCTCTTTATGGGATATAGGATCATAATTAATATCTAATAATAAATAACTATCATTATTTTTTAGAATAAAATATTTCACTTCAAATCAACATAGTATTCTCAGATATGGATATTTAATCCTTTAAACTGAATATTCATTACATTTCACTTGCATACACTTGTGGACTTTAGTATATTAATTCCTTTGGAAACATAGAATAAAATATTTTTAATTATTGAAAACATATCAAAGTATCTCATAAATATCATTCCCTTTAGTAATCTTACATAAAAAATGTTCTCCATAACAAGGGCAAAAGAAACATATGAAAGGGTGAGCTTAGATGATCAATGTGGGTAAAAAAGTATATTATGAGAAATGTTTATGATAACATGAGTATAACATATGAAAACAGTACCTTATATATCTAATATCATAATCATGATACATGGCATAATATTTGGTAGTTTATAAGACATGAATCATAAGAGAATCAAATAACATTATCCCTAAGAGAATAATATAGAAATAATACAGAGAATTTTGGCATACACATATGCATAGAAAATTTTCTATAAAGGATTCCCACCACATTTTAGGCTTGGGAAATCAACCCATGTACCTGGTTCAATCTTAGTCTAACCACCCATTTTCACTCTTTTTTGATGGATGCACCTCTTACATGGGACACATCAGCTTCTCTAGTAGAATCCCTTTCCTTAGAGTGGAATGTGTTTTCCCCAAAAACCATCATGTTTGTCAAGGATTACTCCCAAGACCATCATAGTGGACCAAGTCCCTTCTTAAACTGAGTTCACTCCCCATTCATGTCCTATCTGTCACATGAGATATAAATATTTCCCCAATGCATTAGAGGGAGATATAGGCTCCATCATTATTTGGTTATGATGTAACCATCATCCTTGGTTATAACTTAACCACCATCACATAATAACATTAATACATATTCATGTCACCAGATCAGAAAACATTAATCATATCATATGACATGAAGTGAATAGTGTTTAATAAACATTTCATCATATCATGAACTATAGAAAAGATACAAGTTTCATAATCATTTCATCATTCCATTATAGAATATCCCATGGAAAAATAAGTGGGTTTCATAAGAATTTTATCAAAGTATATCTCATTGAAAGAAAATTTTTTTCATAAAAATCATTCCATCATAAACATAAAACATTCATAGAAAAATAAGAATTATATCCATGGTTCATATCCCCTGCAAAGCATAATTTACATCAAATGATATCATCTTATATGGAGAAGGATTTCAAAATATTACATGGAACATTTCTTAAATACGGTAACCTTCCATTGGAAATCAATTTTTAAAACATAAAATATTTTCAAATCCTTTTTCATTTAAAATAACATTGAAAACATATAAGGAAATATTTACATCTCATTTAAAACATTTCTTTAGGAAAGTAACCTTACTTCTCTAAAAAACACATATTAAACCATAAGAAAATTGAAAATACATTTATTTTAAAATAACCTAGAAAATATATAAAGGAATCTTAGAGTAAAATGTAGTTCTTGATGACAGGAAGTTTTGTTCCTCACAAATATGTTAAAATAAATATTACTTTCACATTTTTTATAAAATTAAAGATAATGATGTTTTTTAAAAATATAAGAATATTATTTTGAAAAAAAAATTGAAAGTAAAAATGGGAAAATATTATTAGTATATACTTTTAAATAACATTTAGAAATATTTTTCAAAAAAATTTTAGTAAACATGTTTTTGGAAGAAAAAGGGTTTTCAACTAAAAAGATGATTTTTATTAATAACATTATTTTTTGAGATCTTGTGTGCATAAATGAAGTAAAATGATGGTAAAATGATAATGATAATGGAATTAATGAATTATAATAAAATTCATTAGAATTATTGATATTTATATCTTTAGATATCAATTTTGCTGACTTAATCATAAAAAATCCTGATAAAAGATCAAATTATAACTTAAAACACTTACCACTTTAGTAACCATGAATCATATGACCTATGAAATAAAGAGAATAAAATAGAACATAAATTATCATAGGGATATATGAATTCAAGAAATTAAATTTTAAATAGGTTTTATATAGACCACGTTAAAAAATATTGATGCATAACGTAGCTTGTGTCTCAAAGAAGAAAAAATGAAACCAAAATCCCATACCGATTTGTTAAATTCTATACAGTAAACCCCATGAAATTAAGATACTAAAATGGATATTTAAACCATGAAATTTTTCATTTAATGAATCATAATATACATACATGTACATTATGTACACCACATAATGTAACCATGTGGTGAATATTTCATTTGTCTCGTAAAAAGGTAATAGTGAGACGGAAATACCTTACTTTAAGTCTTAACATCCATATCAATCATTAGAACCTAAATTATAATAAATATATGTTTATTATACATTTATTATATAACCAAAATTATTTATATAATAAAATATATGATTTAATTAGGTTATTTTATTACTTATTTATGAATGATTCTATGTTAAGGTCATGTTTTAGGTAATAATCACTTTGTTTTTTGTATATGTTTTGATTTATTTTATAGGTACAATTACTTTAATCATGGATTAATATATTAAATAATAATAAAAATGAAATATTTATAATATTTATACCTCACATATATATTTTATTCCAATCATGAAGGATGGTTTTTAGAGATGAAGTACATTGCGATCATGGAGACAGTGGGTCGTACTTACACATGCGTAACACTTCCATTTTTGAATGATCATTATGGAAATAAATGTGTGAAATATATTAAATTTTGAGAGTGATAAAAATATAGAAAAATATTTATTATAAAATATTTATATATATCATACATCTGGTGTGGTGATGAAAAGAGATTCACATCGCTTCATGTAGGTGGTAGTCCACACGACATGAGTTGCATTGTAGTATTTCATTGAGTGAAAATGAAAGAAACAAAATGATATATAATATCTTTTCAGAGTAATAAATATGAAATTAATATAATTATTATTCCAATTATATCAAATATAATTATGAATTTTACTTTTATCCCCTTCCTTGTGAAATGTGAATGAATCAAATCACTTCATGAGGTGATAGTATGCCAAACAGATGAGTGATATTATCATATTCCTAGAAAATGGATAGAATGATGTTTTTTTGAGATATTATAATTCCAAAATAAATAAAATATAATAAATATCATATATAAATAATAAATTCATCATTACATCCAACCATTATAGGTGGTCGTTGAAAAATGAATTACATGAGTTCGCGAAGTAGTAGTCCTTTGTACTCATGAATGATGATTTTGTAAAAAATTTGACGAATGTGCATAATTTTTTAGGTTGTTACATTATTATAAAAACATGAAAGTATATTTAATATACTTAGTCTCTTATATCATCATGTTTTAAAAAAATATTATGTTTTTTCGAATGAAATAAAATAAAGATGCTTGTTGAAGAACATTTCCTCTTATTTAGGTATCCTAATTATGATTTCAATATATCCTTTACAGGATAGATTTTGGTCCTAAATTAAGCATCTAATATTAAAGGTGGAATTTTGGATGTTATTTTTGTAGGTATTGATAGAAATTAATTGTTTTTAATTTTTGAAAAAAGAGAGGACTGTGGTGGATTTTATAACTAGGGGAGAAGGTAAACTTTGTATTTTTTAAAATAAATAAGTGCTACCCAATATTTCATATGCCACAAGGGTTAAAAATTGTAAATTAATGAAACTTATAGGTTTAATTCTATAAATATGTTCATATTATAGATTTTATATTATTTTAAATGTAATTTTACCCTTATCTTTTTAGTTTGACCTCCATTAAACCAATTTTTACATTAACCGTAGCAATGAATTTTTTTTGCAGGCATTGTTCATTTGGGTAAAGATTCAAGTTTACCATATTAGAAATTGTAAATTATTATTATTACATATATATAATACATTTTTAAAAGTTCCATTTAGAGAAGTGAAAAAAATTAATCTAACTTAATCATCCACACGTGATGAGAAAGAAATATTTTAAAAAGAAAACATCTAAATGTTTGAAACGTTTTTTATCTAAAAATACTATATGGAACATTTTACAATGAACTAAATTGTATTAATTGATATAAAATTGATCTAATTTATCTTTAAATCTTATTAAAAATATAATTTAAAATTATAAATATTTTAATGGAAAATAACATTTTCAATTAATATTCAATATTTTTCATTATTCATTAACATTGAAACATTTCAGAAAAGTCCCAAAACCTCACCCAAAGCGATTTTGAAATTCAGATTTAAAAGAATTATTTTTATTTTATCAATTATGTGTCTAAAAATATCAAAATATAATTTTGATATATGTTCACAAAAAGGTCACAAAACTACTTTTTAGAAAAATACTATTTTTAACCGTAAAATTTGATGGATTCATATTTATAGTCTAAAAAATGCATGAGTTTAATGTTAAAAATTTTGTTGAAAATAATATATATATATATATCATTAAAATAATTAACCAAACTTGAATTTCCCAACTTAATGATATAAACACACATATGCACATAAAAATTATTATTAAAGAGTGATTCCCTTTATTCTCAAAAGGGATTAATATCCATTTCTGATTAATTGGTCCACAAATTATTCATTTTATATACATTTCTAAAGAATATTTTTCTAATTTAGTTAATATTATTCATAACCAATATTCTAATGGCTAGTTTAAAACAATCATAATAATATTTTAGTAATATGTCCGGTTTCATTTAAACTAAGTGTTGCGTGAAATGCAAGCTAAGATTGGTGTTGTGTGTAATGCATGAAAAACTCAATGTTCAATTAACTAAATTAAAAATTAGTGTAGTGTGTAAATTAAAATATTGAAATTATTTAATTAATGTTAATATATATATATATATTTCACTAAATGTCAGGGTTTTAAAATCTACCCCCTTAAATTTAATTTCACCCTTGAAATTTTTCACTATCCTAAAAGGTTTAACATTTTAAAATTACATCACAGATACCCACATTATAATGAGGATCAATAAAACAGCCTCTTTATGAGGATATATGTATGTTTTTAGTCCATATATAATATCAATTTCTAAGTTTCCAAATGGGATAACATAGGTGGGAATTGAGAACATGGAAAATGAAGATACAACTAATGTAAGAACCCAGGTTTTTAGAACGGGTCCAAATCCTGACCCTGTTTGAATTTTTTTTGACTTGTTCCCGAGGAAAATGGATAAAATGGGAAGTTTCTAGAAATTTCCAGACTTCACGCCGTGTACTTTAAGTACACGCCGTGTATCTCTAGGCGAGTGGTCGACCGTGTGCTCGTCAAGTACATGCCATGTGGTGACAGTGTAATAGTCTCTTACAACACAGCGTGTATTTTTGAACATGCTGTGTAGACCCCTGACCGTGTGAGGCCATACATGGCATGTAGGCCATTGGCTGGGTAAGAACTAGGGACACGCCGTGTTTCCTTTAGACACGCAGTGTAGTCTAGCCGTGAATGAGGGATATACATGGCGTGTGGGTATGTCAGCGAGGAAGAGAAGAGGAACCCAGTACACGCTGTGTACCTAGAGGTACACGCCATGTACTCATGTCGGAAGGTTCGAAAAGTAATTCGGCATAATCTTTCCGTCTTATGAACAGTTAAATTAACCATACACGGTGTGTAGTCCCAAAGTACATGCTGTGTACTTTCTTTTTTTCGCTTAAAATGGGTAGTAGCCTCGTTTTTGAGGCAGAACACCCCTCCTCCACCCGGATAAGTGAACCAGGCCAGCCAAACCCCATTTCTCCTCCCGATCGTCCGTCCGAGACCCGTTTCGATCACTGATTATTGCGTTGGAACCCCCCTCGGTAAGGACGCGATTCCTCTTTGGCCATTGTGTCTGATTTTTGTTCTATAACATGTTATAGCCCTTTGAGAGGTTTTTAATCTTTTGTAGATTTACTGCGTTTTCGATCGAATTTGCGGGTGTTACCGCTGGAGTAGCATCGTGCGTGTCTCAGGTAGGTGATGCATACCTCATTTTGTGTTTTTGTGGTTGTTTGGGTGACGCGGCTTCAGCGTGTTTTCGGGTATTTTTGAGCGGGACCCATTTTATCTGCTTTTTTATACTATATTGTTTATGGGACCTCTGGGATGCCTTTGGGTATGCCCAGTTACCAGTTTGCGTGAGTAGGTCCGGGTGAGGGGTCGTGGCTCATCGGGGCATTTTGGCCGAGGATTGCCAAAATGGTTTTAATTGCAATATTATTGTGTTAAACTGTTATTTTCAATTATTTAAGCCAATTATAATTATTAGAGGCATTTAAGACCTCAGTGATGGTATGGGACAACACCTGGTATAGTGCAATTCAACTGTTAAGTTTTTTTTGCCTGGTTATGTTTTCTGTTTACATATGTTATATATGCGATTACTGAATTGCATCTGCTGGACCCTTTGGGTTGTGTTGGGCTTGGCCCGGTTACGTTTGAGTGATGTTGATCACAGGTTGGGGATTTTCCCGGGTAACTTTGGGTTGTTTTGACCATAATATTGGGCGTCATGGACGTCGGTTTGAGGCAGTACAACTGACAGGTTGGGCATGGCCCAAGATACTAGGGTGGAGATGCCATCAGACTTGAGCGACATGGTCGCAGGGACATGAGGTGTCAGATGGTTTGGTGTCTTAGGACTATTTTGGTGATTACCGCTCACCGGGACATTGATTAGTGTGCACACAGAGATACTCTGTGATGAGTTGGTTTTGACAACTCGTGTGGGTAGAGGCCCCCGTAGTTGCGGTTAGGTATTTTTGGTTGGGGTGCTTTCCATAGAAATCCACGTGGGAGGTGAGGAGCCTTCAGAAAATGGGCGTGCCTTTGGGACATCGGTACTTGAGACATGAGGTGTCAGGAGGCTCTTGGTGCTGGATTACTATTTGTGGGCGTGCCTTCGGGACGTCGGTACTTGAGACATGAGGTGTCAGGAGGCACTTGGTGTCAGGTTACTATTTGGGGTGTGCCTTCGAGACATCGGTACTTGTGACACGAGGTGTCAGGTGGCACATGGTGCCGGGTTACACGACAGAGATTCCGGCGTTGGCCGAAGTAGGTGACACTCCATGCTGGTTGTTGAGCACCAGTGGAATTTGTATTTATTTTTGCATTGTACTGAATGCTTCTTTCCTGGTAAATGCATGACTGCTTAAACACATATATTTGGTACGCACCGTTGGGTGGTATCCTACTAAGACTTGTCTCACACCTTGCACGGGCCCTTCGGGACGCATGCAGACTTCATGGATTTACGTGCAGGAAAGGGGCCAACCTCAGAATATGGGTTACGTTAGTTGTTGCATGGAGATGGTACATACCTTGAGGTCATGCCTAGATGGGGTTTACTTGTTGTGTTTACTTTTCTGTATCAGCATGTTTACTTTTTGTAGATATTGTTGGTTAGCCATTGGCGCCCTTTTGTATGTTGACCTGCTTTGGATGCATTATTTACTATTCAGTAGTATTTACATGTTATCAGCATGTTGTTGTGTTTATTTCCGCTGCTATTGTTACATTTATTGCTTCCGCTGTTTATTGTTATTGGAGGTGTTTCCGCTCTGTGGGTCTAGTTTGAGTCTGTTGAGTCTTTCTTTCTGCTGCATCTTTATTGTTATACTCGGACCAGTACCCTTACTATAATCCTCTGAGAGGGTATATCCTCCCCACTATACCTATTCAGACCCTCGCTGCTAGTCGGAAGCCTTTGGCGTTCAGGGGAGGTGCGCCTAAGCTAGTGACAACCGACCCGCTCGGCACTGTTCGGGTGGGTGGACGGGTCCGAGACGTTACAAAGTAGTATCAGAGGAGTTCTTGGTAAGGATTTAGTAGAAGTCTTTTTCTAGCTACTAATGATATTGAGACTTCTCTTTTTATTTCTGCTGGTTTTACTATTTGGGATATGGTAGAATGGAGATAAGTTGTGGTTACTGGGACTGGGTTTTTTTAGCTTGTTCTGGGGTGCATGCAGCCCCAGGTATGAGGGATGGACCTAGTTTCCAAGGGTGGGAATTGCTGTTTTCTTTTTCTCAGATTACGGTTTATATGATTTCCACCTCGGTGGCTCACTTGGAGTGTGATTTTCTGCATTGTGATATGTGACCCTTAACCCAGTGTGGTAAGGGAGAATTAGACCTTGGCCCGGTATGGCAAGGCTTGTTGCTTGGGTTTTGATAGGCACATTTTTTGTGTGTTTCAATTTCATAATTGCACGTATGCTTTTTGAAGTGATAATACCATGTGAATAAAATAAATCAATTTCCATGCTTTATCTGCTTTGAAATGTAAAATGGTGATATTACTGATAGAATTGCTAGTTGTTGCAATCTGTATTCCATGCTTTATATTTTGTAGAATTGCATGTTGCGGGATATTTGGGTCTGACTCTTATAAGACCAGGCATGTACTATGACTGAGGCAGTGTAACTGTCAGGATTGGGCGACTCGGTCATCGGTTTGAGGCAACTTGAGTTGTTGGGACGAGCATGGCCCGAGGTGCTTTGATACTTGGCTCTGATTAAGGCGGGTAATGAGGCCATGAGGCCGGAATGCCATGAGGCATGGGTTGTAGTGAGGGGGAGTAAGGGTAGTTGTTATGAACTGCCTTTTACTGCTTTCCTTATCTACGTAGAATATATTGTTATATATATTTGGGTTGTCTGACCATTTATGGTATTCAGCAGGTTACTTCTTCACGGCTCGATGGAGCGTCAGACAGGAGATGGTACAGTGCCGCAGGATTGGGTTTAGAAATCAGTACAGTCAGAGCACGAGTCGCAAGTACAGGCTGAGGGACAGTATTAGGTTCAGGATCCAGTGCAGGCAGAACAACAGCCGGGTTTGGCATCGTTCGGGCCCTGGCTCGAAGAGCAGCTCCGGGCGAGCCTGGTACGCGTCTTGCAGGGGATTGATAGTGGTGTTCAGGGTGCAGATCCTTCTATGGCGTATCTGACGTGGGAGTTCTAGTCGCAGCACCTACCGCTTTTTTAGGGAGATGGTGGTCCACAGGTGGATGAGAACTTGATAGAGAGTATGCAGATGATATTCGAGCAGTTCGAGATGCCTCCAGGGCGGAGGGTCAAGATGGCGACCTACATGTTGAGAGGACCGGCGAAGTGTTGGTGGGATGTGCAGGTACAGGCTCGTAGGCACGAGGGACAAGCATGGAAGGATTTCGAGGACACGTTCTTTGAGCACTTCTACCTGGAGACACTGAGGGCAGAGAGAGCTCGAAAGTTCTTGAGTCTTCAGCAGGGAGACATGTCCGTTATGGATTACGCAGCTACCTTCACAGAGTTGTCTCATTTTGCGCCGGGTTTGGTGAGCGATGATGCAGCTAGGGTGATGCGCTTCAAGGATGGATTGCGACACGCCATTCGGGTCTAGGTGAACATCTTCAGGATGGGTTCCTTATCCGGTTCGGTGAATCAGGCGCTCATAGCCGAGGGCAACGAGAGGGAGAAATATCTCTTGGGTAGGACGACAGCTTCAGCTGACAGTTCGGGAAACAGGATGCGAGGACGAGATGAGTTACAATAGGGTAGTCAGGCCAGGGATTCAGCTAGACCACCTCGTGGGAGTTCTTCGATGATTTACTTCCAGTGTGGACATCCGGGACACGTTCGAGCGCAGTGCGACAGGCCTCTGAAGAAGTGTGGGGCATGTAGATAGGACGAGCATCTGGAGAGGTTTTGCAGGCAGCCTTCTCAGACAGCCGGCAGGTAGGGACCAGGACAAACTACAGTGTCTGGAGTTGTTTCAGGTTCGGTACCCATAGAGGGTAGTCGAGGTTCAGCTGTGTGCGGAGGCCGTGACAGAGACAGTGGGACCCAGCTCAGGGGTCAGTGGCCGGTGACTAGAGCAGCACCACAGGGAGGTCAGGCGTCAGACAGCAGTGTTTCAGGCCAGGTGCACGCCGTGGAGCTGCCAAAGGCTGAGCAGGCCGGAGATCCGATGACAGTTAGAGGTACACCGTGGTGTGACCGTTATCTCTATGTTTCCTTTTTGGCATGACCTATAGAGGTATGTCTGTTTTGAGTGCACGAGGTGGAAAAGATCTTTGTGGAATGACTAGATTCTAGTTAGTGGGTTGGAACCATCTCGGGTGTGTGATATATATATATATATATATATATATATGAGGTGTCATGGGCATCGGGGCATCGTGGATGCGGGTTACATGAGGTGACGTGGGCATCGGGGAATCGTGGATGCAGGTTACTTGAGGTGCTAGGCACTAGGACCTCATAGAGGCAGACACCGATGTGGTGTGGGATACTTTGGGTGTCGAAAGCGACACGGGAGCACCAATTAGTTGCAGGGGTGACGATGCGTCACAAGAGGATTTTGCTACCGGAAAACAGGTTAGTAAACCCTGCTTGTTTTACGTTTTGTTGGGTTGAGACCGGGTAAGGCAATTCCTAATGTGGCGAGCCCCCTTGAGAAATTTAGCCGGAACCTTTGAGACAGGGGTAGTCCGGGTTGTTTAACTGGGATGAGCATGTTTGATGCCATCTACTGGTTTCGTTTGGTAGCCCGGGGACGAGCTATGTTAAGGTGGGGAGTTTTTAAGAACCCAAGTTTTTAGAACGGGTCAAAATCCCAACCCTGTTTGAATTTTTTTTGACTTGTTTCTGAGGAAACTGGATAAGATGGGAAGTTTCTAAAAATTTCCAGACTACACGTCGTGTACTTTAAGTACACTCCGTGTATGTCTAGGCGAGTGTCCAACCGTGTGCTCACCAAGTACATGTCGTGTAGTGACCATGTAGTAGTTTCTTACTACACAACGTGTAGTTTTGAGCATGCTGTGTAGACCCCCGACCGTGTGAGGCCATACATGGCGTGTAGGCCGTTGGCCGGGTAAGAACCAGGGACACGCCGTGTTCCCTTTGGACACGCCGTGTAGTCTAGTCGTGTATGAGGGATATACATGGCGTGTTGGTATGTCGGCGAGGAAGAGAAGAGGAACCCAGTACACGCCGTGTACCCAGAGGTACACGCCGTGTACTCATGTCAGCAGGTTCGGAAGGTAAGTCGGTGGAATCTTTCCATCTGATGAACAGTTAAATGAACCATACACGGCATGTAGTCCCAAATTACACGCCGTTTACTTTCCTTTTTTCACTTAAAATGGGAAGTAGCATCGTTTTTGAGGCAGAACACCCCTCCTTTGCCCGGATATGTGAACCAGGGCGGCCGAACCCCATTTCTCTTCCCGATCGTCCGTTCGAGATGCGTTTCGATCGCTATTAGTGCAGTTGGAACCCCCTCGGTAAGGCCTCGATTCCACTTTGGCCGTTTGGTCTGATTTTCATTCTATAACGAGTTATACCCCTTTGAGCAGTTTTGAATCTTTTGTAGATTTACTGCGTTTTAGACCGAATTGGTGGGTGTTGCCGGATGAGTAGCATTTTACGTGTCTCAAGTAGGTGGTGCATACCTCATTTTTTGTTTTCGTGGTTGTTTGGGTGACGCGGCTTCGGCGTGTTTTCAGGTATTTTTGAGCGGGACCCGTTTTATCTTCTTTTTCTTACTGTATTATTTATGGGACCCCTGGGATGCCTTTGGGTATACCCGGTTACCAGTTTGCGTGAGCGGGGCCGGGTGAGGGGTCGTGGCTCATCGGGGCATTTTGGCTGGGGAATGCCAAAATGGTTTTAATTGCAATATTATTGTGTTAAACTGTTAGTTTCAATTATTTAAGTCTGTTATAATTATTGGAGGCATTTAAGACCTCATTGCTGGTATGGGACAGAACCTGGTATAGTGCAATTCAACTATTTTGTTTGTTTTCCCTGGTTATGATTTATGTTTACATATGTTATATATGTGATTGCTGAATTGCATCTGCTGGACCCTTTGGGTTGTGTTGGGCTTGGCCCTGTTACGTTTGAGTGATGCTAATCAGAGTTTGGGGCTTTTCCCGGGTTACTTTGGGTGGTTTTGGCCACGGGATTGGGAATCATGGACGTCGGTTTGAGGCATTATGACTGTTAGGTTGGGCATGGCCCGGGATACTAGGGTGGCGATGCCATTGGACTTGAGCAACATGGTCGCAGGGACACAAGGTGTCAGATGTTTTGGCGGCTTAGTAATATTTTGGTGATTACCGCTCACCGGGACTTTGAGTAGTGTGCACACCGAGATACTCCGTGATGAGGTGGTTTTGACCACTCGTGTGGGTAAGGGCCCCCGTAGTTGCGGTTAGTTATTTTTGGTTGGGGGTGCTTGCTGTAGAAATCCACGTGGGAGGTGATGAGCCTTCAGGAAATGGGCGTGCCTTCAGGACGTCGGTACTTGAGACACGAGGTGTCAGGAGGCACTTGGTGCCAGGTTACTTTTTGTGGGTGTGCCTTCGGGACGTCAGTACTTGAGACACGAGGTGTCAAGAAGCACTTGGTGCTGGGTTACTATTTGGGGCGTGCCTTTGGGACATCGGTACTTGAGACACGAGGTGTCAGGTGGGACATGGTGTCGGGTTACACGACAGAGATTCTGGCATTGGCCGAAGCAGGTGACACTCCATGGTGGCTATTGAGCACCAGTGGAGTTTGTATTTATTTTTACATTGTACTGATTACTGCTTTCCTGGTAAATACATGACTGCTTAAACACATATATTTGGTATGAACCGTTGGTTGGTATCCTACTGAGATTTGTCTCACACCCTGCACGGGCCCGTTGGGATGCGTGCAGACTTCATGGATTTACGTGCAGGAAATGGGCCAGCTTCAGAAGTTAGGTTATGTTAGTTGTTGCATGGATATGGTACATACCTTGAGGTCATGCCTAGCTGGGGTTTACTTGTTCTGTTAACTTTTCTGTATCAGCATGCTTACTTGTTTTAGCTACTGTTGGTTAGCCATTGGCGCCCCTTTGTATGTTGACCTGCTTTGGATGCATGTTTTACTTTTCAGTAGTAGTTACATGTTATTAGCATGCTGTTGTGTTTATTTCCACTACTTTTGTTACATTTATTGCTTCCGCTTTTTTTTTGTTGGATATGTTTCCGCTCTGCGGGTCTTGTTTGAGTCTGCTGAGTCTTTCTTTCCGCTGCATCTTTACTGTTATACTCGGACCCGTCCTCTTACTATGATCCTCCGTGAGGGTATAACCTCCCCACTATACCTATTCAGACCCTCGCTGCTAGTCAGCAGCCTTTGGCGTTCAGGGGAGGTGTGCCTAAGGTAGTGACACCCGACATGCTCGGCACTGTTCGGGTGGCTGGACGGGTCTGGGATGTTACAATGTGGTATCAGAGGAGTTCTAGATAAGGATTTAAAAGCAGTGTTTTTCTGGCTACTAATGAGATTGAGACTTCTCTTTTTATTTCTACTGGTTTTACTATTTGGGATATGGTAGAATGGAGATAAGTTGTGGTGACTGGGACTGTGTTTTTTTAGCTTGTTCTTGGGTGCCTGCAGCCCCATGTACGAGGGATGGACCTAGTTTCCAGGGGTGGGAATTGCTGTTTGCTTTTGCTCAGATTACAGTTTATATGATTTCCACCTCGGTGGCTCACTTGGTGTGTGGTTTTCTGCATTGTGATATGTGACCCTTGACCTGGTGTGGAAAGGGAGAATTGGACCTTGGCCCGGTATGGCAAGGATTGTTGCTTGGCTTTTGATAGGCATATTTTTTGGGTATTTCAATTTCATAATTGCACGTATGCTTTGTGAAGTGATAATACCATGTAAATAAAATAAATCAATTTCCATGCTTTATCTGCTTTGAAATGTAAAATGGTGAAATTACTGATAGAATTGCTAGTTGTTGTTGTAACACCCCGAGATTTTATGAAAAATATTAATTTTATTTCATTAATGTCTTTTGTTGTATTCTACACCAAGATTACCTTGCGCTATACGCAACACCGTATTAGCTTGCAGTATACGCAACACTAGTCATGGACCGTGTTACACACATATTTGATAATAGTTATTCTACGCAACATTGAGTATATATATATATATATTAAATGTATAAATTAAATGTGGTTGGATTCTGTTATACGAAACAACGAAGGATTCTTTCACAACACGCAGCCCTGACTTGGCTTTCATTACACGCAATCTCGACCTTTCTCGATAGCGTGTGTTGTACGCAATACCGGGTTTTAATAAACAATGATATATTATTATAATTTTGTCATGAACGAGCTGTTATGAATAGTATTAACTAAATTTTGAATTTTATAACATTATTATTCATCTTACACATTTTCTAGAACATGGTATAAGAACAAAATAAATTTTTCGGGTAAAATAAGTATTTTTCAAAAAATGCAGTTTTGCCGCCTTTTGATAGCGCACCCACTTTAAATCTCGTTTTTGACATTTTTATAAGTTCAATTTGACAAAATAAAATTCTTCTTTTGAATCAGGATATAAAAATTTACATTAGATAATGTTTTGATATTTTCCGATAACTTTCATATTTTAATGAATAGTAAAAACACGCTATATTTTAATTAAAAAAAACTTTTTTCATCATAATATCTTATGTGGTTAAATTATAATATTGAATGGTTTTAAAGTATAAATAGAATATATTTTTACCATTTAATATAATGTATGTCATCATCATTGATTTTACCTTGAATTCGTAGATTTAATCAATTCAATCTTTTGCAAAGTTTTAAACAAAAACCCATTTTTATTCGACAACGGGATTAATTTTAATTTAATTTCTGCAACTTCTGTGTATTGAATTTTAAAAAATGGATTCCATATTTGGAATCAGATGGTCCAAATTATGTTAATAGGCTACTTTTTATTTTTGGGAATTATGAATAGTAACTACGGTAAATTTTATTTACCATAGTTAAAGGTAAATCGGGTAAATAAGGGTAAATATAATATTATAAAATTACCCTAAAAAATGTGAAAATCCTATTGGATGACTAAAAATAGACCCATATCACCTAAGGGTCTGATTATATTCATTTAATTAAATTTTTTCAATGAAAATAATTTAATTATTATTAAAACCAAAGAATGTGACAACATGTCACTTTCTTAAATCTTATAAGTATAATAATTTTAATCTAGTGATAAACTTCATGAAACGTCGAACATGAATAGTCTAAAAAAATATAATACAATTATCTACATCATATAAATTTATTTATAATTTTTAGGGATTAAATAATTATCATTTATTATGACACAAAGATGATGCAATAATTGTCTTATTAATGAAATATTGACATAATTGATGTCATAAATTCCCAAATAAATGTAATTTGAGACTTTTTATGACTTACACTAATTTTATAGGTTAATATGACATGTTATTTTTGATTTAAGTAACTTTTTTCGAACTTATCATTCTGTTATAAATTTCATAAAAATCATGTACCAAATATTGTCAAAATTGACATAAAATAGTTTTTAAAACAAATATTATATTATTAATTGTTATTTTATTCCTAAAAATATAAGGTTCAGACGAATGACTTAGATAAGAATATATATATTAATAATAAACAACTTGGGGTTCTTTTGTCTTGATATAGTATGTTTATTAACCATATAGTGTAAGAAAACAAAAAGACATGGTAAAAGTTAAATTATTTAACTTAGAGTTAAATCTAATTGATAAGGTTAAAATAATAACCTAAAATTGTCTAAATCCTATTGGATGAGAGGATTTCGACCCATCCCCACCTTAGCCTAGAAATAAATTAATTTGGAACTATTTAAAACCAAACTTGACTTTATAATAAAATAATATTTTTAGTTATTCCAAAGGTGCCCCTCTCCTTCCTTATAAAAGGGCACCTCCTCCCTCTCTTCCTCACAAAACATTGAGAATTAAAGCTCAGCCAACCCCTGCAAAATTATCTTCTCCACTTCCCTAGAAACATACTAGAGGTTCTGATCTTCCTCAAAGACCAATTTTAGTGCCCTAAGAGGAGGTCTCAAAGAGGCGCTTCAAAGAAGAGGTAATTTCCGTTACCGATTCTTTCATCTTTATTTCTTCTTCCACTTCTTCTTCTTTAGTTGTTTCATTATGAAGGAATAACATCAGTATCACTCATATACTGATATATTATTATAATTATGAAACAACCCTATTTCACCATCTATCCATCCTACGGAAAAAGAAATCACCGCGCGTGCGTACGTACGGAATACTGTCTCCACGCCGTGGTGTAATCTATTTTCCACCACCACCTTAATTGGATGGGTATAATGGTGTAAATATTAACTATATATTATTATTTTAAATTGATATTGATTCTGAAATAGTATACATACACTCCAATACAGTCCCACAGTCATGAGAACGATATCATCGCTTGTGCGTACGTACGGACTACCGTCTCCACGACGCGATGAGATTCATTATCCACTTTAACCATTCATGAATGATTATAAAGTATATATAATAAGTAATAATGAAATATATGACATAATAATGAAACTGGATTTATGTGTATATATATGAATGTCATCTACTTAATTCCGTTCAACTCAATAAGGAAACGAAAACAGCGTTCATGCGTACGTACGGCCTACCGTCTCCATGAATGGTGTATTTCTTTCCATTTACTGATTTATTATATATATGTATATTCTGAATATATATATATATATAAATGATGTTTTATATTCTCTAATTATGTAATCATGATCTAAGTAATCATATTAATAATTACAAGTCAAAACACGAACGACAAATGAAAAAATTTACCCAAAATGCTCTTTAACATGGAATTTACAAAAGAACGGGTAATATAAAGTCATAAGTGAACCATATATGATATAATAACAATGAATATGATTCTGTAATAAGTCAATGACATTATTTAAATCATTATACAGGAGTTTTGGACACTTACGAAGCAAATCGGACCTAAGGTAAGGGAAAATCTCGCAATCTCAATTTTTATCCGAGATTGTTTATACTTTGAAATTTACTGGGGTGTATTTTATCATCCACATCTATGTTTCATCAATATGTAATTTTATTTCCATCAAACTACAATTTTTTAAATCCAATTTTACCCTTAGGTGAGTTTTTAGTAAAGGATATGAAAGGAATCTTTTGTCGTTTTTCGTACGAGGTACTTTTTGACTTTCTGACAAAAGTACGAGAAGAATGTTTCTTTTAACTTATACAACATGAATGGATTTTTAAAGAATTATTTCCAAGAAGCTTACCTTACATGTTTTCAAGTTTATTTTTAACCAACTTCTTTTAGTTTAGAATTGTATGACATGTTAAGAAAGGAAAAGTGTTTTTGAAGTAGAAATGATATTTTCCTCAAGAATGGAGTTCAAGTGTTTTATCAAAATTATTTTCCATCAAAGATAATATAGGGTTCTGTTTTTATCCCTATTATTACATTGATTTGATTATGTTGTGATGGAAATATTTTTATGAATTCCTTTATCTTATATGAATTGTTTTATGATGTCATGATGTTTAAGATTCCCATTTTTATTACATGGGTTATGAAATGATGTATGATTTATGATTTTGTGGAACACATAAGAATGGTATCATTATGAGATGGGTGGGACATATATCTACCTCCAATTAATTGGGTAAAGATTTTATATCTCATGAGATAGACATGGCTGGAATGGTAGGTTAAACCGGTTCAGTGAAACAGGACTGAAACGAGGGTGACTCGGTTCAGAAAGGGACTTTGTCTACTAAGATAGTCTTGGCAATGAGTATTGACTAATAAGAAATGATTCTCTATTATTATGTGTGTATGCCAAAAAGTTTAATGGTTTATGTTATGATTATTGTGATTACATTTCACTACCATGAGTTATCCCAGGTTATGAAATTATGATCTCTTTTACAGGTTAAGATTTCCAATAGTTATGTGCTTATGTATATGATGTGATTGCTATTTCTTTTGTTTACCCTTACTGAGCATTTGACCTCACCCTTTTATGTTTTCTTTTCCCCAGGATATATAGAAAGGTTTTAGGTAAACAAAAAGGAAGATCTTTATGGGAGATGTTGAAGATCTTTGACCATGATTAGAAGATTATATTCCGAGTTTCGAAAGACACTAAACTATTGCGATCCTTGTGTGTGTGTTTTTGTTATGTACTAAGTATTCCGCAAATGTAATGTAATGTCAATGTACGTCAAGCTTCAGGTCTCTACAGTTGGTATCAGAGGAAAGGTTTAGTCAACCTTTGGAAACTAGGACGCGAAAACGTTAGTGAGATCCCTAGAGATATTTCTAAGGTATGTCTAGGGATGTCTCTAAGGATAAGTATACATATAGGATATAGTCCTAGAACTACGGTAACGATCTTAGAATTTAACCTAAGATGTTATATATTGAAGATACTCCCCCTTTATTATGATTTTTGTCTCTCACACTATTCTTTTTGGGGTTTAGAAAATGGCAGGAAACAAGATGATTCACGATAATGGAGGATATGATGGACAATGGAATGATGAGCAACCAAATGAAATGGGATTTGGAAGTCCAAACATCATTATTATGCCGAATCAGCAATCTCATAATATGATCAATAAAGTAAAATTTGGTAAGTTTCCTAACTCGGCTAATAAGAGAAAGATGGAGTTTCATGAGGATCATAGAGGAAAGAAAGTTCAATTTCCCCTATGTAAATAATGTGGGAAGAGGCATCAAAGAGAATGTTTCAAAGGAACTGGAAGATGCTTTGGGTGTGGAAAAGAAGGACACAAAGCCAGTAAGTACAAAGAAAAAGTTTCAGTTAACACCATGGATGAGGTTAATGGTATTGCTACAACATCAACAATGGTTAAATGTTTTAAATGTGGAATGTACGGGCATTATGCAAACTAATGACCTAAGGGGATGTCTCATGAAGAGAATCGGTATGGTCGTATGGGTAGTATTTTTGTTGATGATGATGAAGAGACTACAAATGATATGTGAGATGAAAGAATTGTTGAAGCTCGGTCAATGGTTTAAGAAGGTAGTGGAATGATTACATGTTTATCAAGTGTAATGTTGTACTATATAATAAAAAGACATCTAAGGATTGTTACACTGTTGTCTTTCCTTAGGTTTTGAATGTTTATGATGAATGGTATGAGTAATAATGAAAGGTTATTTAGATATTTTTTGGAAAGTGGATGATATGCGCATAATGAAGTGATAAAGTGAAAATGAAATGTTTGACAGTATTCATGATCTCATGATTGATATAAGGACTAAGTGATATCATGGTTTGATTATAAAGAATTTTGAGGATTTTGGTTTTTGGAAAGTGTTAACTTTTAACTGCATTCATGTTTTCAATAAGTTTCAATGGAATACATGATTAAGGCCTTCGAATGATTGGAATGTGACCAACAAGATAGGAATGCAGTATTACGTTATATGGGGATCAAGGATGGTATTAAATCTCTGGTAATCGTTTTCACTATGTTATGAGAGTGGACCGAAGTATTTTAGATAAGCCTAAAGATTGGAATGGATTATGTTAGACATAAGTTAGTATTGTTTAAGGATAGAACTTTTTTTTGATATTATTGATGGGATGTTATAGTAATGTAGTTTTAGAAAATGGACAACCTGCAGGACAGGCGACAACCCATCGCGTCAGACAAGGCTGTTGGAATCGAACCCACAACCGAAGTGTGACTAGCCTTTATCGCCTACCACTGGCCTACAGGAAGTCCCTGGTTAGTAGAAACTAGTTTTATTATATTAAGCAGTATGATATATGAAGTATAAGTCCATTTTAGGAACCATATATGATTAATCTCACTATAGAATGACTTATGTATATTTAATAACTTTTGCTAACCTTTTGTTTGAAACAGATGGAATGACCCGTCATTCTATCACATCATCTGCTAACACTTCACGAATAACAAATTCAACTTCATTTATTTAAGAGATGAAGTGGAAATTGTTCAAGGCACGAACAACAGTGATATTGTACCAAAATAAAGTAAGTATTTATTCAAATTCATCAACTTTAGGGAAACGATCTTGAAAACCAAAAATGTTGTCCTAGTGCTCTTATATCGGATTAATCAGATGGTACCTTAGATCGTCACAAATTTATGGCTTTGTGATTTCTAGCTTTTCCATAGCCATGTTCTCTACCACTCTCCATCAGAACATGATGGTTAGATTTCTCTTTCATGTCCATATTTTCACTTATGTTCTCCTATGTGGATACCCAGTGATTAGTTAACTTGGGTAACCATTACGTTTTATACTTTAGTTTTTAAAGATAAGTTTTGGTATTCCTTTTTACGATGTGGGTTTCTATAAAAAAAACTTTCAAATAGTAAACCATTTATAACCCCGACGAATTTCGAGGGAGAAATTCATTTTAAGGGGGGTAGAATGTAACACCCCGAGATTTTATGGAAAATATTATTTTAATTTCATTAATGTCTTGTGTTGTATTCTAAACCAAGATTACCTTGCTCTATACGCAACACCGTATTAGCTTGCAGTATACGCAACACTAGTCTTGGACCATGTTACACACAATTTTGATAATAGTTATTCTACGAAACATTGAGTATATATATATATATATATTAAATGTATAAATTAAATGTGGTTGGATTCTGTTATACGAAACAACGAAGGATTCTTTCACAACACGCAACCCTGACTTGGCTTGCATTACACGCAATCGCGACCTTCCTCGATAGCGTGTGTTGTACGCAATACCGGGTTTTAATAAACAATGATATATTATTATAATATTGTCATGAACTAGCCGTTATGAATAGTATTAACTAAATTTTTAATTTTATAACATTATTATTCATCTTACACATTTTCTAGAACATGGTATAAGAACAAAATAAATTTTTCGGGTAAAATACGTATTTTTCAAAAAATGCAGTTTTGTCGCCTTTTGATGGCGCACCCACTTTAAATCTCGTTTTTGATATGTTTATAAGTTCAATTTGACAAAATAAAATTCTTCTTTTGAATCAGGATATAAAAATTTACATTAGATAATGTTTTAATATTTTTTCGATAACTTTCATATTTTAATGAATAGTAAAAACACGCTATATTTTAATTAAAAACAACTTTTTTCATCATAATATCTTATGTGGTTAAATTATAATATTGAATGGTTTTAAAGTATAAATAGAATATATTTTTACCATTTAATATAATGTATGTCATTAGCATTGATTTTACCTTGAATTCGTAGGTTAAATCAATTCAATCTTTTGCAATGTTTTAAACAAAAACCCGTTTTTATTCGACAACGGGATTAATTTTAATTTAATTTATGAAAATTATATGTATTGAATTTTAAAAAACGGATTCCATATTTAGAATCAGAGGGTCCAAATTATATTAATAGTCTACCTTTTATTTTTGGGAATTATGAATAGTAACTACGGTAAATTTTATTTACCATCGTTAAAGGTAAATTGGGTAATTAAGGGTAAATATAATATTTTAAAATTACCCTAAAAAATGTCACAATCCTATTGGATGACTAAAAATAGACCCATATCACCTAAGGGTCTGATTAGATTCATTTAATTAAATTTTGTCAATGAAAATAATTTAATTATTATTAAAACCAAAGAATGTGACAACATGTCACTTTCTTAAATCTTATAAGTATAATAATTTTAATCTAGTTATAAAAATCATGAAACTACGAACATGAATAGTCTAAAGAAATCTAATACAATTATCTACATCATAGTAATTTATTTAGAATTTTTAGGGATTAAATAATTATCATTTATTATGACACAAAGATGATGCAGTAATTGTCTTATTAATGAAATATTGACATAATTGATGTTATAAATGCCCAAATAAATGTAATTTGAGACTTTTTATGACTTACATTACTTTTCTAGGTTAATATGACATGTTATTATTGATTTAATTAACTTGTTTCGAACTTATCATTCTGTTATGAATTTCATAAAAATCATGTACCAAATAGTGTCAAAATTGACATAAAATAGTTTTTAAAACAAATATTATATTATTAATTGTTATTTTATTCCTAAAAATCTAAAGTTCAGCAAAATGACTTAGATAAGATTATATATATTAATAATAAACAACTTGGGGTTCTTTTGGCTTGATATAGTATGTTTATTAACCATATAGTGTAAGAAAACAAAAAGACACGGTAAAAGTTAAATTATTTAACTTAGAGTTAAATCTAACTGATAAGGTTAAATTAATAACCTAAACTTGTATAAATCCTATTGGATGAGAGGCTTTATACCCATACCCACCTTATCCTTGAAATAAATCAATTTTGAGCTATTTAAAATTGAACTTGACTTTATAATAAAATAATATTTTTAGTTAATCCAAAGGTGCCCCTCTCCTCCCTTATAAAAGGGCACCTCCTCCCTCTCTTCCTCACACAACTTTGAGCCTTCAAGCTCGGACAACCCCTGCCAAATTCTCTTCTCCAATTCCCTAGAAACATCCTAGAGGTTCTGGTCTTTCTCAATGTCCAATTTTAGTGCCCTAAGAGGAGGTCTCAAAGAGGCGCTTCAAAGAAGAGGTAATTTCCGTTACCGATTCTTTCATCTTTATTTCTTCTTCCACTTCTTCTTCTTCTTTAGTTGTTTCATTATGAAGTAATAACATCAGTATCACTCATATACTGATATATTATTATAAGTATAAGACAGCCCTATTTCACCATCTATCCATCCTACGGAAAAAGAAATCACCGCGCGTGCGTACGTACGGAATACCCTCTCCACGCCGTGGTGTAATCTATTTTCCACCACCACCTTACTTGGATGGGTATAATGGTGTAAATAATAACTATATATTATTATTTTAAAGTGATATTGATTCTGAAATAGTATAAATACACTCCAATACAGTCCCACGATCATGAGAACGATATCATCGCTCGTGCGTACGTACGGACTACCGTCTCCACGACGCGATGAGATTCATTCCCCACTTTAACCATTCATGAATGATTATAAAGTATATATAATAAGTAATCATGAAATATATGACATAATAATGATACTGGATTTATGTGTATATATATGAATGTCATCTACTTAATTCCGTTCAAATCAATAAGGAAACGAAAACAACGTTCATGTGTACGTACGACCTACCGTCTCCATGAACGGTGTATTTCTTTCCATTTACTGATTTATTATATATATGTATATTCTGAATATATATATATATAAATCATGTTTTATATTCTGGAATTAAGTAATCATGATCTAAGTAATCATATGAATAATTACAAGTCAAAACACAGGCGACAAATGAAACAATTTTACCCAAAACACTCTTTAACATGGAATTTACAAAAGAACGGGTAATATAAAGTCATAAGTGAACCATATATGATATAATAACAATGAATATGATTCTTTAATTAGTCAATGACATTATTTAAATCATTATACAGGAGATTCAGACACTTACGAAGCAAATCGGACCTAATGTAAGGGAAAATCTCGCAATCTCAATTTTTATCCGAGATTGTTTATACTTTGAAATTTACTGGGGTGTATTTTATTATCCACATCCATGTTTAATCAATATGTAATTTTATTTCCATCCACCTACAATTGTTTAAATCCAATTTTACCCTTCGGTGAGTTTTTAGTAAAGGATATGAAAGGAATCTTTTGTCGTTTTTTCGTACGAGGTACTTTTTGACTTTCCGACAAAAGTACGAGAAGAATGTTTATTTTAACTTATACAAAATGAATGGATTTTTAAAAACATTATTTCCAAAAAGCTTCCCTTACATGTTTTCAAGTTTATTTTTAACCAACTTCTTTTAGTTTAGAATTGTTTGACATGTTAAGAAAGGAAAAGTGTTTTTGAATTAGAAATTATATTTTCCTCAAGAATGGAGTTCAAGCGTTATATCAAAATTATTTTCCATCAATGATAATATAGGGTTCTGTTTTTATCCCTATTATTACATTGATTTGATTATGCTATGATGGAAATATTTTTATGAATTACTTTATCTTATATGAATTGTTTTATGATGTCACAATGTTTAAGATTCCCATTTTTATTACATGGGTTATGAAATGATGTATGATTTATGATTTTGTGGCACACATAAGAATGGTATCATTATGAGATGGGTGGGACCTATATATCTCTCCAATGCATTGGGCAAATATTTTATATCTCATGAGATAGACATGGCTGGAATGGTAGGTTATACCGGTTCAGTGAAACAGGACTGAAACGAGGGTGACTCGGTCCATAAAGGGACTTTGTCCACTAAGACAGTCTTGGCAATGGGTCTTGACTAATAAGAAATGATTCTCTATGATTATGTGTGTATGACACAAATGTTAATGTTTTAAGTTATGATTATTGTGATTACATTTCCCTGCCATGAGTTATCCCAGGTTATGAAATTCTGATCTCTTTTACAGGTTAAGATTTCCAAAAGTTATGTGCTTATGTATATGATGTGATTGATATTTCTTTTGTTTACCCTTAATGAGAATTTGAGCTCACCCTTTTATGTTTTATTTTCCCCAGGATATAAATAAAGGTTTTAGGTAAAAAAAGGAAGTTCTTTATGGGAGATGTTGAAGATCTTTCACCACGATTAGAAGATTATATTCCAAGTTTCCAAAGACAATAAACTATTACGATCCTTGTGTGTGTGTTTTTGTTATGTACTAAGTATTCCGCAAATGTAATGTAATGTCAATGTACGTCAAGATTCGGGTCTCTATAGTTGCAATGTGTATTCCTTGGTTTATATTTTGTAGAATTGCACGTTGCAGGATATTTGGGTCTGACTCTTATGAGAGCAGGCAGGTACTATGACTAAGGCAGTGTAACTGTCAGGATTGGGCGACTCGGTCATCGGTTTGAGGCAACGTGAGTTGTCGGGACGGGAATGGCCTGAGGTACTTTGATACTTGGATCTGATGAGGGCGGTTAATGAGGCCATGAGGCCGAGATGCCATGGGGCATGGGTTATGGTGAGGGGGAGTAAGGGTAGTTGTTATGCAATGCCTTTTACTACTTTCCTTATCTGCGTAGAATATATTGTTATATATATTTGGGTTGTATCGCCATTTATGGTATTCAGAGGGTTACTTCTTCCCAACTCGATGGAGAATCAAGAAGGAGATGGTATAGTGCCGCAGGATCAGTGTCAGAATTCGGTACAGGAAGAGCACGAGCCGCAGGTACAGGCCGAGGGATAGGATCAGGTTCAGGATCCAGTGCAGGCCGGATAGCAGCCGGGTTTGGCATCGGTCGGGTCGTGGCTCGACGAGCAGCTCTGGGCGAGCCTGGTACACGTCTTGTAGGGGATTTCCAGTGGTGTTCAAGGTTCATATCCTTCTATGGAGTATCTGACGTGGGAGTTCCAGTCGCAGTACCCGCCACTTTTTTAGGGAGAGGGTGGTACGCAGGTGGATGAGAACTTGATAGCGAGTATGCAGATGATATTCGAGAAGCTCGAGACGCCTCTAGGACGGAGGGTAAAGCTGGCGACGTACATGCTGAGAGGACCGACGAAGCGTTGGTGGGATGTGCAGGTATAGGCTCGTAGGCACGATGGACTAGCATGGAAGGATTTCGAGGACAGGTTCTTTGAGAACTTCTACCCGGGGACACTGAGGGCAGAGAGAGCTCGGGAGTTCTTGAGTCTTCAGTAGGGAGACATGTCCGTTATGGATTACGCAGCTACCTTCACAGAGTTGTCTCATTTTGCACCGGGTATGGTGAGCGATGATGCAGCTAGGGTGAGGCGCTTCGAGGATGGATTGCGACACGCCATTCGGGTCCACGTGAACATCTTCAGGATGGGTTCTTTCTCCGGTTCAGTGAATCAGGCGCTCATAGCCGAGGGCAACAAGAGGTAGAAATCTCACTTGGGAAGGATGATAGCTTCAGGTGACGGCTCGGAAAACAGGAAGCGAGGATGAGATGAGTTCCAGCAGGGCAGTCAGGCCAGGGATTCAGTGAGACCACCTCGTGGGAGTTCTTCGGTGATTTTCTTCCAGCGTGGACAGTCGGGACACGTTCGGGCGTAGTGCGACAGGCCTCCGAAGGAGTGCGGGGCATGTGGACAGGACGAGCATCTGGAGAGGTTTTTCAGGCAGCCTTCTCAGATAGACGGCAGGCAGGGACCAGGATAGACTGCAGCGTCTGGAGTTGTTTCAGGTTCGGTACTCAGAGAGGGTAGTCGAGGTTCAGCTGTGCGCGGAGGCCGTGATAGAGACAGTGGGACCCAACTCAGGGGTCAGTGGCCGGTGACTGGAGTAGCACCATAGGGAGGTCAGGCGTCAGACAGTAGTGTTTCAGGCCAGGTGCACACCGTGGATCTGCCAGAGGATAAGCAGGCCGGTGATTCGATGACAGTTAGAGGTACACCGCAGTGTAATTGTGGATAAAATAAAACATACCATACACATTTGAACTTAAAAAAACATGAACATTAAAAATCATGAGCAACGCCATAAAACATGGAAGTACATAAGGAATAGATTATAATGGAACATAAATCATGATAAAATAGCATGAGAATAAAACATGTAATTGTGGAATCCATTAAGCACATGTAATGATTTCCATAGTAGCCAAGGCATTGCTGCCAAGACCATTTTAGTGGACAAATTCCCTTTCTGAATCGAGTTCACTCCTCGTTCCAGTCCTGTAATACTGAACCGGATTAACTTACCATTCCATCTAGGTCTATCTCATGAGATTTAAAAACTTTACCCAATGCATTGGATGGAGATATAGGTCCCACCCATCTCATAATGAAATCATTCTTACTTATGCCACAAAATAAACATACATCATTCATAATAACCCAATGAATAAAATGGGTTTCATAAACATCATCCCATCATAACATAATCCATATAAAATAAATGGATATCATTTCACAATAAGAAAAGTGAAACCATGTAAATCATAGAGACATTATACTTAAAACATACACAAATGAAATAATTTCATTTTAGATGGAAAATGGTTTTGATAAAACACTTGAAATGAATTCTTGAAAAAAATATCCTTTCTTCTTTAAAATCATTTTCTTTTCACAAAATGTAATGCATTTTTAAAAGAAAAGGATTTTCTTGAAAATAGTCATGAAATATTTTTTATGAATCTTCATGAAAATCAAGCTTTATAAAACCGTAAAAATCCTTTCGTGTTGTATAAGTTAAAAAACATTCTTCTTGTACATTTGCCTGAAAAGTCAAAAAAGTACCTCGTAGCGTAAACAAAAGAAATATTCCTTACATACCATGTAGTAAAAGTAAAAAATGGGTAAAAAGGAATTTAAAAATACATGAAAACATTTTTATAAAACATGTACATGGATAATAACAATAACCCTAGTAAATACTTACGAATAAACAATCTCGGATAAGAATGAGATTGGAATATTTATCCCTTACCTTAGGTCCGATTTGCTTCGTAAGTGTCTGAACCTCCAGTATAATGATTTAAATAATGTTATTGACTTATTACAGAATCATATTCATTGTTATGATATCATATATGTTTCACTTATTAATTTATATTACCCGTTCTTCTATAAATTCCATGTTAAAGAGTGTTTTGAGTAAAATTGTTTCATTTGGCGTCCGTGTTTTGACTTGTAATTATTCATATGATTACATGGATCATGATTTCATAACTCCAGAATATAAAACATGATTTATATATAATATATATTCATAATATACATATATATAATAGATCGATAAATGGAATGAAATACACCGTTCATGGAGACAGTAGGCCGTACGTATGCATGAACGTTGTTTTCGTTTCCTCATTGAATTGAATAGAATTAATTGAATGAAATACATATATATATACATAAAAACAGTATCATTATTATGTCATATATTTCATGATTACTTATTATATATACTTTATAATCATTTATGAATGGTTAATCATTGAGAATGAATCTCATCATGTCGTGGAGACGGTATTCTGTACGTACGCACGAGCGATGATATCGTTCCCATGATCGTGAAGTTTTATTGGAGTGTATGTATACTATTAAAGAATAAATATCACATTACAATAATCATATTTAGTTATTATTTACACCATTATAACCATCCAAGTAAGGTGGTGGTGGAAAATAGATTACACCACGGCGTGGAGACGGTATTCCGTACGTACGCACGCGCGGTTATTTCGTTTTCCGTAGGATGGATAGATGGTGAAACGGGGTTTTTTAATACTTATAATAACATATCAGTATATTAGTGATACTTATTTTATTACTTCATAATGAAACAACTGAATAAGAATAAGTGAAAGAAGAAATAAAGTTGAAAGAATCGGTAACGGACATTACCTCTTCTTTGAAGCGCCTCTTTGAGACCTCCTCTTAGGGCACTAAAATTGGTCTTTGAAGAAGACCAGGACCTCTAGGATGTTTCTAGGGAAATGTAGAAGAGAATTTGGCAGGGGTTTTCGGAGATTGAAGGGTCAAAGTGGTGTGAGGACGAGAGGGAGGAGGTGTCCTTTTATAAGGGAGGAGAGGGGCACCTTTGGAAATATAAAAAATATTAGTTTATATTAAATCCCAACCCCACTTAAAAACATCCAAAATGACTAATATCCGAATATTAGATGAGATAGGGTTGGAATATAATCAACCAATAAAATTTAGACATGTTAGAAATTTATTTTAAACATTATAAACTTGATTTATCTTTATTTAATCAATTTAATTTTATTTGTGGTAATAAAATTATAAATTTTAAATTATAACAAAGAATTATTTATTTGTTTTTAATTGACCATAATTGGATACTTTATAATATTTTAGACCATATAAATATAAATTTATAATTTTTAAATATTTTTGTGATTTTTAAACAATTTTATAATATGTAATTTTTATAAAATAACAATAGTGTCAATTTTGACACTATTTATTTAATTGAATTTAAATAATATATATACAGAATATTTGTTCGAAATAAAAGCTTTAATAGATTCATAAAATGTCATATGTATCTATAAAATTAGTTGAGAACATTAAATACTTCATATAATATTTATTTTACTATTTTTAAAACCATTTATTTGGTTTATATCTTAATAAAATAATTACTACAACATTTTTGTATAATAATTTAATATTATTATTTTTGCATAAAAATTAAAAATAAAATCCTCTAATGAAGATAAATCTATTACCTTTCACAATAATACTTTTACTCGAATTTATCATCTTAAAATCCTAATATTTAAATTGCTATATTTATTAAATTATGAAGGTGACAACTTTGACTCCATTTAAAATAAAATAATATAAGTGTCATAATCACTTTTATAAGGCTCCAAATGGTCAAATATTAGACAATTGGATGATTATGGTTTAACTTTATATGAAAAATAAGTTTTGGTCAGGGTTTTGTGCCTTTTATGGTCACTATTAGTTTAATAAAAACTATATTCTTTATTTTTAAATAGATAATCAATTTCTGCATCACTATTGTGTCACAATTAATGATAATTATTTAATCCCTAAAAATTATAATTAAATTCATATGATGTAGATAATTTTATTAGATTTCTAGGGACTATTAATGTTTTATGTTTCATTATGTTTATCACTAAATTAAAATTAATATACTTATAAGATTTAAGAGAGTGACATGTTGTCACTTTCTTTGGTTTTAATAATAATTAAATTATTTTCAAGGAAACAAGTCCATAAAATGAATCTATTCCGACCCTTAGGTGATATGGGTATACTTTTAGCCATCCAATAGAATTTTGGCATGTGTTAGGGTAATTTTATAATATTATATTTACCTTTAATTACCCGATTTACCTTTAACTATGGTAAATAAAATTTACCGTAGTTACTATTCATAATTCCCAAAAATAAAAAGTAGCCTATTAACATAATTTGGACCCACTGATTCCAAATATGGAATCCAGTTTTTCAAATTCAATACACATAAGTTTCAGAAATTAAAATAAAATTAATCCCATTGTCTAATGAAAACGGGTTTTTGTTTAAAACATTGCAAAAATTGAATTGATTTAACCTACGAATTAAATGTAAAATCAATGCTAATGACATAAATTTTATAAAATGGTAAAAATATATTCTATTTATACTTTAAAACCATTCAATATTATAATTTAACCATATAAATTATTACGATGAAAAAAGATGTTTTTAATTAAAATATAGCGTGTTTTTACTATTCATTAAAATATGAAAGTTATCAGAAAAATATCAAAACTTTATCCAATGTAAATTTTTATATCCTAATTCAAAATAAGAAGTTTATTTTGTAAAATTTAACTTATAAGCATGTCAAAAACTAGATTTAAAGTGGGTGTGCCATCAAAAGGCGGTAAAATTGCATTTTTTGAAAAATAATTATTTTACCCGAACAAATTATTTTGTTCACATACCATGTTCTAGAAAATGTGTAAGATGAAATAATAATGTTATAACATTCAAAATTTAGTTAATACTATTCATAAAGGCTAGTTCGTAATAATATTATAACCATATATCATTATTTAGTGAAACCTGCTATTGCGTACAACACACGCTATCAAGGAAAGTCGTGATTGTGTGTAATGGAAGCAAAGTCAGGGTTGCGTGTTGTGAAAGAATCCATCGTTGTTTCATATAATAGAATCCAACCATATTTCATTTATACATTTAATATATATATATATATATACACTCAATGTTGTGTAGAATGACTATTATAAAACGAACTTGAAATTATGTGTAACACAATCTAAGAATAGTGTTGTGTATACTTCAAGCTAATACAGTGTGGCGTATAGCAAAAGATAATCTTATTGTAGCATAAAACACATGACATCAAATAAATTAAAGATAATACTTATCATAAAATATCAGGTTGTTACATTCTACCACCCTTAAAGTAAATTTCTCCCTCAAAATTCTTCGGGGTTATAAATCGTTTACTATTCATAGAAACCTACATCGTAAAAAGGAATACTGAAACTTAATTTTAAAAACTAAAGTATGAAACGTAACGATTACCCAAAGTAACTCATCCCTGGGATTCCATATAGGAGAACATAGGTGAAAATATGGATATGGAAAAAAAATCTAACCATCAAGTTATGATGGAGAGTGGTAGAGAACATCGCTATGAAAAATCCATCAATCACAAAGCCATAGATTTGTGATTATCTAAGGTACCATCTGATTAATCGGATATAAGAGCACCAGGACAACATTTTTGGTTTTCAATATCATTTCCCTAAAGTTAAAAATTTTGAATTAGAAGAAATACTTTCTTGATTTTGGTACAAACTCAGTGTTGTTCGTGATTTGAACAATTTCCACATCATCTCTTAAATAAATGATGTTGAATTTGTCATTCGTGAAGTGCTAAAAGATCATGTGATAGAATGATGGGTCATTCCATCTGTTTCAAACAAAAGGATAGAAAAAGTTATCAAATAAACATAATTCCGTCTATGGTGAGGTTAATCATATACGATTCCAAAAATGAACTTATACTTCATATATCATACCACTTAATAAAATATAACTAGTTTATACTAACTAGGGATTTCCTGTAGGCCAGTGGTAGGCGATTAAGGCCAGCCGCACTTCGGTTGTGGGTTCGATTCCCACACCCTTGTCCGACACGATGGGCTGTCACCCATCCTGCAGGTCGTCCTTTTTCTAAAACTACACTGCTATAACATCCAATCAATAATATCGGAAAAAGTTATATCCTTAAACAATACTAAATTATATCCATCATAATCCATTTCAAATCTTTATGGTTATCCAAAATAATTCTGTCCAAGCTTATAGAATAAAGAAAACTATTACTAGAAATGTCTTTTACCGAGCATGTGAATTCCTTCATTTGTCCCCGATATATATTTTTGATCACATTCCAATCATGTGAATACCTTAATCATGTATTCTCTTGAAACATGAATTAACATAGAACCTTAGAGAAAACATGAATTCTGTCAAACGTTAACTCTTTCCACATACAAAAATCCCAAATAAAATCTATATACTCAAATCATGATATCACTTTTTCCTTTTATCAGCCATGAGCTCATGAATACAATCAAACATCTCATTATCTTATTATCCCTTCATTATGAACATATCATCTACTTTCCAAAAATATCTGAATAATCTTTCATGGTTACCCGTACCATTCAACATATACTTTCAAATACTTTAGGAAAAATAATAGTGTAACATTCCTTAGATGATTCTTTATTCCATAGTACCATTAACTATACAACATAACTCTTGATAAACATACAGTCATTCTACTACCTTCTTAAACAACTGACTGAGATTCAACAATTCTTTCATCTCATATATCATTTGTAGTCTCCTCATCATCATCCACATAAATACTACCCATATTACCATGCTGATTCTCTTCATGAGTTTTCCCTTAGGGAATTGGTTTGCATAATGTCCGTACATTCCACATTTAAAACATCTAATGATTGTTGATGTCGTAGCAATACCATTATCCTTGTCCATGGTGTTAACTGGACCTTTTCCTTCGCACTTACTGGCTTTGTGTCCTTCTTTTCCACACCCAAAGCATATTCCAGTTCCTTTGAAACAATCTCCCCGATGCCTCTTCCCACATGATTTACATGAGGGAAATTGAACTTTCTTTCCTCTATGATCATCATGAAACTCCATCTTTCTCTTATTATCTGATTCGGGAAACTCACCAAAGTGGAGATTATTGATCATATTATAAGATTTCTGCTTAGGCATAATAGCGATGTTTAGACTTCCAAATCCCGTTTCATTTGGTTTCTCAAAAATAATATCATTCCATTGTCCGTCATATCCTCCATTATCGTGAATCTTCCTGTTTCCAGCCATTTTCTAAAACCCAAAAAGAATAGTTTGAGTGGAAAAAATCATTCTAGGGAAAACAACATAGTAAAGGGGGAGTACCCTCAATATCTAACATCCTAGGTTTAATTCTAATATCGTTACCGTAATTCTAGGACTATAACTTATACTTATACTTAACCTTAGGGACATCCCTAGACATACCTTAGAAATATCTCTAAAGATCTCACTAAATTTCTCGCATCCTAGTTTCCAATGGTTGACTAAACCTTTCCTCTGATACCAACTATAGAGACCCGAAGCTTGATGTACATAGATATTACATTACTTTTGCGGAATACTTAGTACATAACAAAAACAGACACACAAGGACCGTAATAGTTTAGTGTCTTTGGAAACATGGAACGTAATCTTCTAATCATGGTGAAAGATCTTCAACATCTCCCATAATGATCTTCCAATTTTTGTTTCCATACCTAAAATAATTCTTTTAATCCTGGGGGAAAAGAAAACATAAAAAGGGTGAGCTCAAATTCTCAGTAAGGGTAAGCATGGAAAAAATAAAACATACCATATACAGTTGAACTTAAAAAACATGAACATTAAAAATCTTGAGCAACGACATAAAACATGGAAGTACATAAGGAATAGATCATAATGGAACATAAATCATGATAAAATATCATGGGAATAAAACATGTAATTGTGGAATCCATTAAGCACATGTAATGATTTCTATAGTAGCCAAGACATTTCTGCCAAGACCATCTTAGTGGACAAAGTCCCTTTCTGAATCGAGATCACTCCTCGTTCCAGTCCTGTAATACTGAACCGGATTAACATAATGTTCCATCCATGTCTATCTGATGAGATATAAAATCTGAACCCAATGAATTGGAGGGAGATATAGGTCCCACCCATCTCATAATGAAATCATTCTTACTTGTGCCACAAAATAAACATACATCATTCATAATAACCCAACGAATAAAATGGGTTTCATAAACATCATCCCATCATAACATAATCCATATTAAAGAAATGGATATCATTTCATAATAAGAAAATTGAAACCATTTAAATCATAGAGACAATATACTTAAAACATACACATATGAAATAATTTCGTTTTAGATGGAAAATGGTTTTGATAAAACACTTGAAATGAATTCTTGAGGAAAATATCCTTTCATCTTTAAAATCATTTTCTTTTCACAAAATGTCATGCATTTTTAAAAGAAAATTATTTTATTGAAAATATTCATGAAATATTTTTGAGGAAGATTCAGGAAAATCAAGCTTTATAAAACCGTAAAAATCCGTTCATGCCGTATAAGTTAAAAAAACATTCTTCTTGTACTTTTTCCAGAAAAGTCAAAAAAGTACCTCATAACGTAAAAAAAAATATTCCTTACATACCATTTAGTAAAATTCAAAAATGGGTAAAAAGGACTTTAAAAATACATGAAAACATTTTTATAAAACATGTACATGGATAATAACAATAACCCCCGTAAATACTTACGAATAAACAATCTCGGATAAGAATGAGATTGGAATATTTATCCCTTACCTTAGGTCTGATTTTCTTCGTAACTGTATGAACCTCCTGTATAATGATTTAAATAAAGTTATTGACTTATTTCAGAATCATATTAATTGTTATGATATCATATATGGTTTACTTCTGACGTTATATTACCCGTTCTTTTGTAAATTCCATGTTAAAGAGAGTTTTGGGTAAAATCGTTTCATTTGTCGTCCGTGTTTTGACTTGTAATTATTCATATGATTACTTAGATCATGATTTATTAATTCCAGAATATTAAACATGATTTATATATAATATATATTCAGAATATACATATATATAATAGATCGATAAATGGAAATAAATACACCGTTCATGGAGACGGTAGGCCGTACGTACGCATGAACATTGTTTTCGTTTCCTCATTGAATTGAATGGAATTAATTTGATGACATACATATATATATACATAAATATAGTATCATTATTATATCATATATTTCATGATTACTTATTATATATACTTTATAATCATTTATGAATGGTTAATCATTGAGAATGAATCTCATCACGTCGTGGAAACGGTATTCCGTACGTACGCACGAGCGATGATATCGTTCACATGATCGTGAAGTTTTATTGGAGTGTATGTATACTATTAAAGAATCAATATCAATTTACAATAATCATATATAGTTATTGTTTACACCATTATACCCATCCAAGTAAGGTGGTGGTGGAAAATTGATTACACCACGGCGTGGAGACGGTATTCCGTACGTACGCACGCGCGGTGATTTCGTTTTCTGTAGGATGGATAGATGGTGAAATAGGGTTGTTTCATACTTATAATAACATATCATTATATTAGTGATACTGATGTTATTACTTCATAATGAAACAAAATAATTAGAATAAGTGGAAGAAGAAATAAAGTTGAAAGAATCGGTAACGGACATTACCTCTTCTTTGAAGCGCCTCTTTGAGACCTCCTCTTAGGGCACTAAAATTGGTCTTTGAAGAAGACCAGGACCTCTAGGATGTTTATAGGGAAGTGTAGAAGAGAATTTGGCAGGGTTTTTCTGAGCTTGAAGGCTCAAAGTGGTGTGAGGAGGAGAGGGAGGAGGTTCCCTTTTATAAGGGAGGAGAGGGGCACCTTTGGAAATATAAGAAATATTAGTTTATATTAAATCCCAACCCCACTTAAGAAATTCCAAAATGGCTCATATCTAAAGATTAGATGATATAGGGTTGTAATCTCATCAACCAATAAAATTTAGACATGTTATAAGTTTATTTTAAACATTATCAACTTGCTTTATCCTTATTTAATCAGTTTAATTTTATTTGTGGTAATAACATTGTAAATTTTAAATTATAACAAATAATTATTTATTTGTTTTTAATTGTCCATAATTACATACATTATAATATTTTAGACCATATAAATTTAAATTTATAATTTTTAAATATTTTTGTGATTTTCAAACAATTTTATAAGATGTTATTTTTATAAAATAACAATAGTGTCAATTTTGACACTATTCATTTAATTGAATTTAAATAATATATATACAGAATATATGTTCGAAATAAAAGCTTTAATAGATTAATAAAAGGTCATATGTATCTATAAAAGTAGTGGAGAACATTAAATAGTTCATATAATATTTATTTTATTATTTTTAAAACCATTTATTTGGTTTATCTCTTAATAAAATAATTACTACAACATTTTTGTATTATAATTTAATATACTTATTTGTTGCATAAAAATTAAAAATAACATACTATGATGATGATAAATCTATGACCTTTCACAATAATATTTTTACTCGAATTTACCATCTTAAAATCCTAATATTTAAATTGTTATATTTATTAAATTATGAAGGTGAAAACATTGGAATCATTTAAAATAAAATATTATAAGTATCATAATTGCTTTTATAAGGCTCCAAATTGTCAAATATTAGACCATTGGATGAATATGTTTTAAATTTATATGACCAATAAGTTTTGGTCAGGGTTTTGTGCCTTTTATGGTCACTATTAGTTTAATAAAAACTATATTCTTGATTTTTCACTAGATAAACGATTTCTGCATCACTATTGTGTCACAATTAATGATAATTATTTAATCCCTAAAAATTATAATTAAATTCATATGATGTAGATAATTTTATCATATTTCTAGGTACTATTCATGTTCTATGTTTCATGATGTTTATCACTAAATTAAAATTAATATACTTATAAGATTTAAGAGAGTGACATGTTGTCACTTTCTTTGGTTTTAATAATAATTAAATTATTTTCAAGGAAACAAGTCCATAAAATGAATCTATTCCAACCCTTAGGAAATATGGGTATACTTTTAGCTATCCAATATAATTATGGCATGTGTTAGGGTAATTTTATAATATTATATTTACCCTTAATTACCCGATTTACCTTTAACTATGGTAAATAAAATTTACCGTAGTTACTATTCATAATTCCCGAAAATAAAAAGTAACCTATTAACATAATTTGGACCCACTGATTCCAAATATGGAATCCCTTTTTTAAAATTGAATACACATAAGTTTCATAAATTAAATTAAAATTAATCCCGTTGTCTAATGAAAACGGGTTTTTGTTTAAAACATTGCAAAAGATTGAATTGATTTAACCTACGAATTAAATGTAAAATCAATGCTAATGACATAAATTATATTAAATGGTAAAAATATATTCTATTTATACTTTAAAACCATTCAATATTATAATTTAACCATATAAATTATTACGATGAAAAAAGTTATTTTTAATTAAAATATAGCGTGTTTTTACTATTAATTAAAATATGAAAGTTATCAGAAAAATATCAAAACTTTATCCAATGTAAATTTTTATATCCTAATTCAAAATGAGAAGTTTATTTTGTAAAATTGAACTTATAAAAATGTCAAAAATGATATTTAAAGTGGGTGCTACATCAAAAGGCGGCAAAAATGCATTTTTTTAAAAATAATTATTTTACCCGAAAAATTTATTTTGTTCACATACCATGTTCTAGAAAATGTGTAAGATGAAATAATAATGTTATAACATTCAAAATTTAGTTAATACTATTCATAAAGGCTAGTTCGTAATAATATTATAACTATATATCATTGTTTAGTGAAACCTGATATTGCGTACAACACACGCTATCGGGGAAAGTCGTGATTGCATGTAATGGAAGCAAAGTCGGGGTTGTGTGTTGTGAAAGAATCCTTTGTTGTTTCATATAAAATAATCCAACCATATTTCATTTATACATTGAATATATATATATATATATACACACTCAATGTTGCGTAGAAAGACTATTATAAAACAAACTTGAAATTCTGTGTAACAAAATCTAAGAATAGTGTTGTGTATACTTCAAGCTAATACAGTGTGGAGTATAGCACAAGATAATCTTATTGTAGCAGAAAACACATGACATCAAATATATTAAAGAGAATACTTATCATAAAATATCATGTTGTTACACGAGGTGCACAAGATCTTTGTGGACTGACTAGATGCTAATAAATGGGTTGGAACCATCTCGGGTGTTATATATATATATATATATATATATATATATATATATGATGTGTCGTGGGCATCGGGGCATCATGGATGCGGGTTACATGAGGTGACGTGGGCATCGGGGAATCGTGGATGCAGGTTACTTGAGGTGCTAGGCACGAGGACCTCATTGAGGCGGACACCGACGCGGTGTGGGATACATTGGGTGTCGGAAGCGACACAGGAGCACCAATGAGGTGCAGGAGTGAAGATGCGTCACGAGAGGATTTTGCTTCCAGAAAACAGGTTAGTAAACCCTGTTTGTTTTACGTTTTCTTGGGTTGAGACCGGGTAAGGAAATTCCTAAGGTGGGGAGCCCCCTTGAGGAATTTAGCCAGAACCTTTGAGACCGGGGTAGTTTGGGTTGTTTAACTGGGATGAGCTTGTTCGGTGCCATCTCCTAGTTTTGTTAAGTAGCACGGGGACGAGCTACGTTAAGGTGGGGAGTTTGTAAGAACCCGGGTTTTTAGAACGGGTCAAAATCCCAACGCTGTTTGAATTTCTTTTGACTTATTTCAGAGGAAACTGGATAAGATGGGAAGTTTTTGGAAATTTCCAGACTACACGCCATGTACTTTAAGTACACACCATGTATGTCTAGGCGAGTGTCCAACCGTGTGCTCGCCGAGTACATGTCGTGTGGTAACCATGTATTAGTTTCTTACTACACGACGTGTAGTTTTGAGCACGTTGGGTAGACCCCCGACCGAGTGAGGCCATACATGGTGTGTAGGTCGTTGGCCGGGTAAGAACCAGGGACACACCATGTTCCCTTTGGACACACCGTGTAGTCTAGCTGTGTATGAAGGACATACATGGTGTATGGTTATGTCGGCGAGGAAGAGAAGAGGAACCTAGTACACGCCGTGTACCCAGAGGTACACGTCGTGTACTCATGTCGACAGGTTCGGAAAGTAAGTCGGCGGAATCTTTCTGTGTTATGAACAGTTAAATAAATCATACAAGGTGTGTAGTCCCAAAGTACATGCCGTGTACATTCTTTTTTTCGCTTAAAAGGGAAGTAGCATCGTTTTTGAGGCAGAACACCCCTCCTCCGCCCGGATATGTGAACCAGGGTGGCCGAACCCCATTTCTCCTCCTGATCGTCCGTCTGAGACCCGTTTCGATCACTATTAGTGCGTTGGAACCCCCTCGGTAAGGCCTCGATTCCTCTTTAGCCGTTTGTCTGATTTTCATTCTATAACGAGTTATATGCCTTTGTGCGGTTTTGAATCTTTTTGTAGATTTACCGCGTTTTAGACCGAATTGGCGGGTGTTACCGGAGGAGTAGCATCGTGCGTATCTCAGGTAGGTGGTGCATAACTCATTTTGTGTTTTTGTGGTTGTTTGGGTGACGCGGCTTCGGCGCATTTTCAGGTATTTTTGAGAGGGCCCCGTTTTATCTGCTTTTTCATACTGTATTATTTATGGGACCTCTGGGATACCTTTGGGTATGCCCGGTTACCAGTTTGCGTGAGCGGGGCCGGGTGAGGGCTCGTGGCTAATCGGGGCATTTTGGCTGGGGAATGCCAAAATGGATTTAATTTCAACATTATTGTGTTAAACTGTAAGTTTCAATTATTTAAGTCTGTGATAATTATTGGAGGCATTTAAGACCTCAGTGCTGGTATGGGACAACACCTGGTATAGTGCAATTCAACTGTTTAGTTTGTTTTGCCTGGTTATGTTTTCTGTTTACATGTGTTATATATTTGATTGCTGAATGGCATCTGCTGGACCCTTTGGGTTGTGTTGGGCTAGGCCCGGTTACGTTTGAGTGATGTTGATCACAGGTTGGGGCTTTTCCCGGGTTACTTTGGGTGGTTTTGACCACAGGATTGGGTGTCATGGACGTCGGTTTGAGGCAGTACGACTGTCAGGTTGGGCATGGCCCGAGATACTAGGGTGGCGATGCCATTGGACTTGAGCAACATGGTTTCAGGGACACGAGGTGTCAAATGTTTTGGAGGCTTAGGAATATTTTTCTGATTACCGCTCACCGGGACTTTGAGTAGTGTGCACACAGGGATACTCCGTGATGAGGTGGTTTTGACCACTCGTGTGGGTAGAGGCCCCCGTAGTTGCGGTTAGGTATTTTTGGTTGGGGGTGCTTGCTGTAGAAAGCCACGTGGGAGGTGAGGAGCCTTCAGAAAATGGGCGTGCCTTCGGGACGTCGGTACTTGAGACACGAGGTGTCAGGAGGCACTTGGTGTTGGGTTACTATATGTGGGCATGCCTTCAGGTCATCGGTACTTGAGACATGAGGTGTCAGGAGGCACATGGTGCCGGGTTACTATTTGGGGCGTGCCTTCGGGATGTCGGTACTTGAGACACGAGGTGTCAGGTGGCACACGGTATCGGGTTACACGATAGAGATTCCCATATTGGCCGAAGCAAGTGACACTCCATGGTGGCTATTGAGCACCATTGGAGTTTGTATTTATTTTTGAATTTTACTGATTACTACTTTCCTGGTAAATCCATGACTGCTTAAACACATATATTTGGTCCGCACCGTTGGGTGGTATCCTACTGAGATTTGTCTGACACCCTACACGGGCCCTTCGGGACTCCTACAGACTTCATGGATTTACGTGCAGGAATGGGGCCAGCTTCAGAAGCTGTGTTACATTAGTTGTGGCATGGAGATGGTATAGACCTTGAGGTCATGCTTAGCTGGGGTTTACTTGTTGTGTTTACTTTTCTGTATCAGCATGCTTACTTGTTGTAGCTAATGTTGGTTAGCCATTGGCGCCCTTTTGTATGTTGACCTGCTTTGGATGCATGATTTACTGTTCAGTAGTAGTTACATGTTATCAATATGCTGTTGTGTTTATTTTCGCTGATGTTGTTACATTTATTGCTTCCACTGTTTATTGTTATTGGATGTGTTTCTGCTCTGTGGGTCTGGTTTGAGTCTGCTGAGTCTTTCTTTCACCTGTATCTTTACTGTTATACTCAGACCATCCCCCTTACTATGATCCTCCGAGAGGGCATAGCCTCCCCACTATACCAATTCAGACCCTCACTGCTAGTCGGCAGCCTTTGGCGTTCCGGGGAGGTGCGCCTAAGGTAGTGACACCCGACCCGCTCGACACTGTTCGGGTGGCTGGACGGGTCCGAGAAATTACAACTAAAACAAAAATGTTGATGGATAGTGATATATAAAATTGATCATAAGAAAGTGGGTGATCTAGAGAAGGTAATAAAAAAATAAATAATACAAAGATTCATGAAAAATGTAATTTATATCATAAAAACTAGTCATAATGGGACAACATTTTATTTCAAGAATTTTCATGAGAATATATACTTTCTTTATTTCATTCAATTTCATAAGAACAATAAACCCTTTGGTTTTGAGATGATCAATTTCCTCATCATATATAACTCTTATAAATGAAGATGGGTTATTTTTTCCTAAATATCTATCTAATCATAAGATCAAAAAAATAATAATAATTTATTCCTTCTATCTAAAGTTAAAATGGTAACACTTGTTATCCAATATGGATAAATCTTCATATGGTGATGTCATATGTTAATCATTAAGACCTCATCCCAAATTCATCTTAAACCATTCCATAAATAGTTAAAGTTATGACCCTTCCAAATGATTAAAATTAAATATATTTTAATTAAGTCCATTAAATTTACAAAATGAACTTATCCTCAGTCCCCCAAACATCATAAAGATTATATTGATTGGCACATACTAAACATGTAAATAAATTCATCATGTATTATCATGAAAAATTTTGATAACCTTAATCATTATTAAACCATATAAAATGAATAAATTATTTCTCATTCCTCGAATAGGACCATTGATTATTGAGTTTATTCCATACAACCAATAATGTTGTAAACTCAGTCAATGATAACACATACCACATAGTCAATAGATCTTTTATCATTTATAAGTTCTTTAATACTATAGAAATTTATTTATTCATACTAATCATCTATTTAACAAAGATAAACTCAATTGTTTCAACATCAAGAACATATTAAGGGTTACCTTCGCATGATCACGTGTTTTCCGAAAAAAATAATGTTTAAATTAAATCACTTTTCTAGGTTATCAGTACTATTCTAGCTATTCTTGAATGTCCTTAATGAAGAAATACTACTGAACAATTCTTATAAATTTCATAATTCATGAATTCAAATACACAAACACTAAAATTATTCAACCCCATACTTAAACCATTAATTGGGCTTCGACAACTTATTCCCTAGTACCACTTTCCTTTCACACATCATTTATATTCTCTTCGTCATCAGCAGTGTAACCATTAATTATAACACATTGATGGTTCTCTTCACAAGTGTTCCCCTAGGTAATCAACTTACAGAATTCCCATACATTTCACATTTAAGGCATTCAAAAATCAATGGAAACTTATGGAGGCCAATATTACCAAACATTATGTCAACTGAACTATTTATTTTTACCTTTTTAGTTATTTTCATTACATCCATATTTTCCATACTCAAAACATCTTTCGAAACCTTTTATACGATCACTTGGGTTCTTTTTTCCATATTATTGAAATATAGGAAATTTAATCTTCTTTCCTAGATGGTTACCATCACCCTAACTCTTAGTGAACTCTTTCATTCTTTTATTTTTGATTCTGAGAGTTGGTTATGGTACACATTGTTAATCATGTTCTGGAAAAAATAATTAGGCATAATCACAACCTAATTTACTCTATTCATCATCATATTTAGATACTCATCTTAAAATTATCCTTCACATTCCATTTTAATCTTCTTTCTTTTGGTTCCCACCATTTATTAATACCGAAAATCATAGTGTGAGCAATGTTAATCATAATGTAAAATCATAGTATGAAATATCATTTTGGAGGTTTAAATGAAGGAACCTTCTATTTAATCTATCACAAAAAAGGTTTAACCAAATTCATTCATAGTAATTATCTATAAAAATCATAATGATGGTTCATAAATAGATTGTGAATTTCCAATTTATATCCCTTGGGAGTGTCAAATATTGTATGTATTATGGCCTATTATAATTCAAAACTTCTTGATTGAGTCTAACTCAATACATTGTTTCCATAGTTTTTACCCCTAGGGCCATCTGTTCTAGATCAACATACACCTATAGTATCTAAACTAGGATGTAATTTATGTGAATCCACTCACTCTATGATTTAAAAATTTAACAGAAATTTTTATACACTTTCACTCATCCTCATTCTTATCCTTAGAAACATCTCTTGACATATCATTATAAATTTACCTTGGGATCACAGAGAATGTTTCTCATACTATTTTCCAAAGGTCAGTTAAATTGTTCCTATAATACCAACTATAACAACCTAGGCTTATCAGACATGGATATTCCATCTTTATAGATGAATACTCATTAATTACATAAGCACATTCTAGCGTACCATAAAATTTCAGTTCCTTCAGAAACATATAACATAATATTTTAATACTTTTGTGATCTTAAATGTATTTGATAATAATCTTCCCCTTTAGTACTCCTACATTGAAACCTTTCTTCACATCATGGGGAAAGGAAACATAATGAATAATGAGCTCAGATTTTCATTAAGGGTATACATGGGAGATATATAATAATAACATTATCATAAAGGTATATGAACATGATTATAACATTTGAAAACCATACCTCATATATAAAAAATCATAATATTGAGACCTATTATAAATATTGGAAGTTCATAAAAAATTAATCATAAAGGAATAAAATAACATTATCCATTTGAGAGTAACATTATAATAAGAAATAAAATTGCTTCATAAATATTGGAATTGAAAATATTATATCGAGGCTACCCATCAAGACAATCATAACCTATTAGGCTTGGTAAAACCACTCATTTAACTACTTCAGGGTTGGGGTTACCACCCATGTACACTTCTTTTCAGTAGCTACACCTCTTAAGTGAGACACAACACCATCCCCCATGGTAGGCATTTCTTAAGTGTGGAATGGATTTACTCCCCAATCCATCATGTTATTCAAGGTTCACTCCACGGACCATCATAGTGGTCAAATATCCTTACTCAACCAAGTTCACTCCCCCAACCAGCACTTCATATGTTTTTTAGATATAAATATTTACCCAATTCAATAGATATAATTATAGCAAACACCCATCATTGGTTATAACTTAACCACGAAAATTAGTTAAAAAGTAACCACCATAAGTTAATTAAAATGATTCATATGTGGGCCATAATATCAAAAAACATTCATCACATCATAACGCATGAAATTATAAGTGTTTCACAAATGTTTCATCATACCAGAACCTATGGAAAATAGATAGGTTTCATAATAATTTCATTATTTAATCATAGCATAACCTAGGGTAAATTAGTGGGTTTTATAATAATTTTATCATGGTATAACACTTGGGAAAGATGTGGGTTTCATAAAAATCAAGCCACTGTAAACATTAACAATTAATTGGAAGAGTAATAATCGTATCATAGGTTAATATCCCAATCAAATAATAAGTTAAATTAACGATGTAATCTTAGATAGAAACGGATTTTGAAAGTTTACCTATAATATTTTTTAAGGAAACTTACCTTTAATTGGAAATCACTTTCTAAAACATAAAAAAGTTTCAAAATACCATTCTTAGAAACTAAAATTGTAATTCTTAAAAATAAATATTCAAAAATAATTTAAAACATTTCTTGAGGAAAATAAATTTTCCTCTTTGAAAACACTTTTTAAAAAATAAAATACTTCTAAAATAATTTTCTTTTCATATAACCTTCAAGAATTATAAAATAATATCTGTAGAAAATGACTTTTATGATGACTAGATGTTTTGTCCAGATAGTACATGTTAAAACTTATATTCCATTCACATTATTGGTAAAATACAAACACAGATTGTTTTTAAAATTGATAGGAAGATTCCTTCTAAATTATGTTTAAAAATTAAAAATGGATAAAAAATTCATCAATAAATCCTTTTATATAAATGTGAAAAAAAAAATTTAAAACATTTTATGAAACATGGTTTTTGAAGAAAAAGGGTTTTCGATCAAAAGTATGATTTTTCTTAAAATGATATTTTCTGTACTATTAAGTACATAAAAAAGATTTAAATGATGGAAAAATATGTATTCTCATGGAATAACCAAGGGAGAATAATTCTTATTATAATTATTGAGATGTAGATCAAAAGATATCAACATTGGAGACTCGGTAATAATAATTATTATAAACCATGAAATTAATACATAAACCCCTTACCAATTTGGTAACCTTGATTCATAATCCACATAAAATAAATTACTTAATATGGAGAATGAAATATTATAAGGATAAAAAAAATTCATGATATTAAATTTCAAAGGGTCTGTATATACACTCCGTGGAATAATATTGGAGCATAACATAACATGTGTCTCAAAGAAGAAAAATTATGACAAAAATACATTAATTATTTGTTAACCTGTGGACCATAAACCACAAGAAAGAGACATATTAAAATGCATAAGTAAATCATTATGGGTTTCATGATAAGATCATAATATATATTCATGGGCAGTATATACACCATATCAAATAAACATGTGGTGAATATGTCATTTTTCAAACAAAAATTAAAAGTGTGATGAGAATCACTTACCTTAAGTGTTTACATCCTTCATACACTTTTGACCATAATGTATAATAATTATAAATTTATCTTAAATTTATTAAATAACTATATATATATATATCATATTTTATTTTATTTATCTATTTCCTTTTATTACTATTTTATTAGAAATTCTATGTTAAAGAAATGTTTTCGGTAATAACTGCTTTATTTTTCATATTTGTCTTCATTTTTTATTTTCAATCCTCTTACATTGATCATGGTTCCATAAATTACATAAAAATAATAATGTTAGAATTTTTATATTTATTTATCAAATATATTTTTAATACCTATCATGAATTATGGTTTTATGAAATGGAATATGTTACAATTATGATGATGGTAGGGTGTATGTACACAAGAGTTATATTTTTATTTTTCAATAATACATGTGGTGTGGTGATGAAAAAGGAGTCACATCGCATCATGATGGAGGTAGTCTACATGTCCACGAGAAACGTTATAATATTTTAGTGTGTGAAAAAGGTAAGAAATAAAATGTTTTATGTTATATTTTAATTATTATTAATATGTAATTAATATCATAAATATATTTTATACATCACATATATTCATTAACTTTACCCTTATCACCTTCCGTGTAATGCGTAAATGAATCATAGAGCTTCGTGAGGCGGTAGTCTACTACACAAACAAGGGATATTATTGTATTCCGATAAAATGGAAATACAAAAGTTATGTGTAAAATAATTATTTAAAAATAAAAATAAAATCATAAATTTCATATATATATATATGTAAATAATAAATATTTCATTTTTTCCATTCGTTAGAGGTGGTACTGAAAAAACAAATGACATCGATTCTCGAGGAAAAAGTCTATCGTACACACGAATGCCGCTTTGGTAACCCATTTGAGGGAATTGGAGATGGTTTTAGGTCATTAAATTTTTTTAATACATCCACATTTATGTAATATACGGATTTTATTATATCATCATGGTTTAAAAATAATTTAATTAGTTAGAGAAAGAAATGAAATAAAGATTGTCGTTGAATTGCATTACATATTCTTTGGGTATCCAAATAACGTTTTCAATAATGGCTTCCTAGGATTGATTTCATTATAAAATAATGCTTATATAATGGGATTATAGAAACTTTAAATTTATATGGCTAGGTATTTAAAAACTAAATGGGTTTTAATATGATAAGAAGAGAGTTTAGGGGGTGGCCTTTTATAAGTGGGGAAGAGGACACATGTGGTATTTCTGAAAAGAAATATGTGCTCCCATCTTTTTCAAACATAAAAAGGGTACATACTAGGTCATTTTAGAACCTTATATGTTTAATGGTCGAAATAGTTTCCTAAAATGGATTTTAGTCATGTTTATTGGTCATATATACCACTATCTCTTCAGTCTAACCACCAGGTAAACCCTTTCTAACTTAACCATGACAATTTATTTTTAAAATATTAAATATGTATTTTGGTGAAAAATTGAGCTGAAATTAGTATAAATTTTAATTTATGATGATTCCACATATGGAATAAATTTTTAAAAATTCCTTTCTTATAAATGGATTTATTTAATTTAAAAATAATTTGGCAGAAGCGATGGGAAAGTGGGTTTTTAAAGAGAAAACCTTCAAATGTCTGAAATATTTTTATATCATAATTGAAAATAAAATTGATTCTAATGACATAAATTTTATTAAATGATATATAATTTTACTAATTTAACTTTAAAAACAATTAAAATATAATTTACCATTATAAATAATTTAATCTGAAAGGTATTTTTCAATTATAATTCAGTATTTTTCATTATTCATCAAAAAATTAAACTATTCAAAACATTTCCAAAACATCACAGTTAGATAATTTTAATATTATGACTTAAAAATTTAATTTAATTTTTTAAATTAATTTTATATATCTTTAAAAAAAATTATTTTATTATAAGTGTACAAAAAGGCAACAAAACTAGTTTTTAAAAAAAGTCGCCATTTAGGTGTAAATTTGGATTGATTCTAATTTCTTCTATATAAAATATATAAATTTAATTTAATTTTTTTTTTGAATATATAATATATTAATTTTATTAAAATCATTTACCAAAAGTGTTTTGGTATGTTTATTGATATAAAACCCACTTGTAGTTATAAAAATAGTTTTCGATATAATATTTTCCTTTTATTTTCAAAGGTTTTATATTCATTTATAATTAAAATGTCAAAAAATAATTAATTTTATATACATATATAACAAATATTTTCATAATTTAGTTATTAATATACATAACCTCTATCCCAATGGAAAGGTTATATCAATTATAATAATATTTTAATAATATGTCAAGTTTCATGTAAAGTCAATGTTGCATGTAATGCAAGATAAGATCAGTGTAACATGTAATGAAATAAAAGTTAATTGTTTCATGTAAATCAGGCTGAATTTTTATTTTATTATTAGCATAAATATAAAAAATATAAAATTAGTATGAAACGAAACGTTTCACAAAATCTTACAGTGTTACAGTTTGGTTCTCTTACCTATCTAGCACTCTTATGCCGCACTAGTGTTTCAAAAAAAACTTCTTCCATAAGGACATAAAAAAAATGTTTTTTTACCAATTATTATATATCATGAGAATACAATTAATTTAATTTCATATTTCCTCCACTATCCTCCTCAAGGATACAGTCCCTCTCATGAAAGACAACATTTCTTATGAATGTTACTTTCTTTTTTGAAGGGTTATATAGAAAGTATCTACTTGTCTCCATGGGATACCTTATTAATAAAATTTCATCCTCATGGTGGTAGTTTATTTCTTCACCTATTCTTAGTAAACAACTTTCATCCCCACGCTCAAACATGTGAAAAAATGGTTTTCCTTCTACTCCACATGTTGATAATAATTTTGTTTAGTGAATTAGTTGGAACATGATTTGGTATGTATAATTTGGTCTATGATGAGTATCCCCAAGAGGTAAATTGGATAAATTTTTTAATCATCAATGACCATACCATTTCCATTAATGGATGGTTCCTCATTTACTTAACACCATCTCATAACAGTTTTGCCTAGATTGTAGAAGCTCAGTGTATAGCAGTGCCTAACTCATGGCGCCCTATTGTGGCAGAGGCCTAGGCCAACCTCCATGGGCTTCTATTTTCCCTTTCAAAATTTGGGCCCAAAATTCTAGTAGAATCCGACTTCCTCGAAGTGGTGAATGCTATATCAACAAAATATGATGATTACCAACCATATGGAATCATCCTGAGGAAGATCTAGTCCCTGGTTGATAGATTCGATGCATGAAAATTTTATTTTATCAAAAAAGATGGTAATTAGAAAGCCCATTGTTTGACTCATTCTGGGAAATGTTGGGGTGATCATTGTTGGGTGAACTCATTCCCTGATTGGCTTTGTAATCTTAGTTTCCTTGATCAGTAATTTATATTTTCCTTTCAAAAAAAGACACTTCTTCCTTATTCACCTCTTCAGAAATGAACAAAAGAAATGGTTCTTCCGATGTGTATAATTTTTCTTTATCATATAATATAATGTGTAAGCGCCTATACCATTCAGATAAATTTTTGTGAAAGTGAGAAGGTTATCCTTCTCAATTATGGATCATATTTATATTTTTGATGTTGTTTTATTTTCCATTCCTTCAAATTAAGCGAAGTTGATTTCTACATTATTTTTAATTGAAATATTATATTAATAAATTTAAATTCAATTAAATTCAAATTAACCTCCCACAAATCTTTGAAACCCAATATCCCCGTCATTAGTTTTAGAATTACCTATCTTTTAGATATTATAGTGGAAATGATCCATAATTCCTTTCAAAAAACCCTTAATTTTCCCTTAAAATTTATTTTAATGGTTTTATATAGGTGTAACTTTTCAACTACATTAACTCATATTTCCTTAATGAATCTTGTGTACTCAAAAATCTTGAAATAAATTTTTATTTATTTACTCAATACTTTATTACTAGTTAAATCATGTCCTAATTTGGAATACAACAATTTATTTATACCATGTTATGTAAACCCAAAACTCATACCTTAATGTTTACAATATAATTGAAAGTATCCACACTTGGTTTGGTCAATCACTTAGAACTATGAATATGTATTTACTTAAGTAGTGCAATGTTATATTAAATAATTACTTTAGTTGAGGGAATTGTATCCATTATTCATAAAGACCATTTTACCCTTTACATGATTTTTTAACAATAATTGTATTTTACAAAGCTGATTAAACATGTATGGTAAAATAATTACACATAATCCGGATAAATTTTATTCCACCTTGAATTATTATTAATCCATTTATTATGTGATCAAATTGAATTCACAAACATAAATAATTAACCATGTAACTTATTGGAATAAAATATAAGTCGCATAGTCATGATATTATCTAATTGTTATTTTATCTAGCTGATGATAAACTAACCCCATATAAAAGGGGAAAACACCCCTTGAGACATAACATGGATGGTGCTATATAATTCTTCCATTACTCCTATGTATTGGGTTTATTAGTTTCACTTAGGATCCTTGAGTCAAACCATGTCCACTTTTCTAGGATCTCCCTCTGTACATATGAATTTATTCACACACTAGTCAAGGTATATTAGGGATTAGATAAATGTGGTTTACACAAAAGAAAACATGGTCACATAGACCATACATAACAAGGAATAGGGATGAATCAGAGGCTGTCATTTTAATTTTTTTTAAAGTAAAATAAACCAATCACATACAAAGGGATGGTCTAATATCATGATCATCCAGACATCAAAAAGAAATTATAATACATTTTTAATCTTGTTAACAATTAATTCAATTCTATATTTCAATTTTGATAATGTTCCATGAATTAAACTAGTTAATTAAATTTTTTAATACTTCTTCCATGAATATCTAACAAAACAATTTCTATAACTTAAAAAAAATGACTTCCTTTAAAATTAATATAGTTAATGAGTGCAATTTGAAGCAAGCTCATGCACTCGTCAAAAAAATTAATACAAAAATTAATTTAATATATAATTTTTTATATTATTTCATGGTGTGTATTTTAAAATGAATGAAACATGGAACAATTAATCAATAAGTTTTGTTATTCATTTACATAAAAAATTGACAACATAGATAGAAATAGACTACATGGTGTGTAATTTTTTACATGGTGTGTAATTATCTTCTTCCCATGTCCACAACACATTCCTTGCATCTAGGTGTGATCCCTATCATGGATGTGTTTGAGGAAGACAGTTTCCACTAGGAATACACAATATATAAACTTGGATAGAATAGAATGATAATCACCATGTTTTATATCAGATACATAACAGACATGGGACACCACTTGTATTGTCTAGATGAATCTTCATTTTTAATTATTAACTAATTACTTGTTATGTTATTTAGAATTTAGAAAAGAAGAGTTAATGAATTTGGATTATTAAAACAAATAGTTTAAAGTAAAACAAAATTAAAACTCTTGGAATTTATCAATAAATACAAAATAATTATAAATTAACTATCTTGTTGCATATATACTACCTTGAGGTTTTAGTTGTAGTGGAAGTGTCCTTCAGAGGTGTGGCTATTTAATGACCCCTTCCATCCAAATTCACTCCTCCTCGGTTGGAAATTAATAAACTGAGATAATAACCCCTTATTCCCTCTACATGTAGGCTCCAGGTTAGTAACTAGCACCGAGCATATAGAAATTGCACAATATGGGATCAATTGCGCACTATAATAAAACAAGATTGGGGGATATAATGAATAAACCACAAAAAAATCCATTAAATAACTGTAAATAAACTCAAAATTATCCCACAATGCACATATATGTAAAATAGATACTTTTAGAAGACTCGAAAAAGGAAACCCCAAAAGTATAAAAGTTAATACAGTTACACTACAACAAATCCAACGGTCTGAACTACAAATCTCCAGAATGGTCTAAAAATTCCTCCTATAATTATGAAAATATTTTTCACACACTTATGAGAATAATATAGGTATAATCAAAAGGAAATAGATGTTCCCTCATTCATTTGAGAAAAGAGTGTAATAATTCACCTCTGGGAAAAACCACAGAACCAAACAGTGCCCATAAAAGTATTCGAACAAAAAACCCAACCTTATAAAGGCTTTCCCACCAAATAATGCATGCACTTATAATAATATAATATAAAGCACATAGATTATTGGTTACCGCACACCTCTTTCAAATTAATCTTCTGCTCTCACAACATAATGTTGTGTGTCCTAGTGCTCCCACCTCTTTGGAATAACATCACATCACCTCACATCCCGGCCTCACACACCTAGGCCATCACAACACCTCACATCCCACCTGTACACACCTAGGGCACCACATCACATCGCATCACAAAAAATAGGGTAGTAGGGTATAGTGAACATGAAGAAATCAAAATCTATCCTTCCTCCTACCAAGCCCAAACCCCATAGTAATCCATCTCACTGCATCTCACCCGAACACACCGAGGACATCACATATCATCACATCAAAAGTCAAGACTGACACTTTTGTCATATATCCCTCACATCCTGTGTATTTATTTATAATCTTCTAAAATATGGTGATGGGATGATAGGTCATCCATTCATCCACCCACCCACTATGATGTTTTGAAAAGCACCACCAACATGATTATGTCTATGTTGGCACAAAGTGCTCGACAGGGGTGGGGTTCATATATAAATTAAAAAATATATATGGTATATAAATATAGATCTATATCACACAATCCCATCCTATGGGTTTAAATATTTTGAATAACCATCTCATTGAATCCACACAATCACTGAAACCTCTAAATAACGAAATTCACATGAATAAAACAAATGTGATAATTCATATTTTCAGTCATTGAGCTATTTTTTAGAATCTATGTTTCTTAATAAATTCAACACTAACATCCTATTTAATTAATTTACTCAACATTCATTAGTATCCCATTTCATTTAGGAAGAGATCGTGTTTCATATTTCCATCCCATTAGTTTATATATAAATAATATCTGTTTAAGCCACAAAGACAAACATCAATGTACTCGTTAAATATTCTCATTTGAAACCATTATCATTTATTTAATTACATTAATACTTGGGTAAATAGAAAAAACAACCACACCACATAATCCTGACACCACATCCCAAATTATATATACACATCATTTTAAAGAAACATCCACTTTCTAAACCCCACAACACAACCACACTATAACCATCATTGCTACCCCACTACACCAATACATAATAAAAAACATCATAGTATTGATGAATATCATATCCACTACCCTTACACCCATCAAAAAATAACCAAGAAAAAACACATTATTCCAACACAAACATACCACAACCATTCCACACATCACAATAGATATAACCACACAATACATCATTAGATTTAGCAGAGAGGATATTATGCAATTCCACTTCTTTACCTAGGGTTTTTATCACAAAATCTGTAAGATCCTAAGAAGTACAATTCATTTTTAAGATATATGTTATTATCCAATTATAGTTTTAGTGTCATAAATAATCACACAAAATGAATCCCATAATTCACATCATAAAATTGCATGCATGGACCCCCAAATTCCACGATTTTCGGGGTTAATTTATTTAATATAATTCACAATATCAAAACCATATAAAAAATGATATAAGTGCATACTTCACTTTCCCATTCCCCATTAAATTTAATTTAAACTGATTTATTGTCTTTCTAAAACTAGATAAAACCAACTTCATAAGAGATAAAAATAATAATTCCAACCACATGATATGAATAAAAATAAATGAAGGGATACCTACCTTGAAAAAAGAGTCTTTTCCAAAACATGTTGAACCAAAATTGGTGGTGCACGTACATGAGGGAACTTCTTCAGTGAAAGATAAACCAAATGTAGAAACAAGGTTCAATGACTCCATATGAATAATGATTTGGAACCTCCCATCTCAAAATAAGGAAGAAGGATAGAATAAAGTAATAATATTCAATTTACAAAGATCATATGCAAAACTAGTAGGATTTGAAACACGTTATATAGTTTATTAAATCTGTATATTATTAAATCCATGTGGCCAAAACATTTGAAGGATCTACAGAAATTTTAGAAATTGAACATTTGATTAATCACCATTGAAATGAATTTAATCCCCATTAACTACATAATTATACCAAATTTTCAACATAAAATCTATCAAAATGAAAATTTTATAATTTTATGAGAAAATTTGAAACTTCTATAATGGCCCACCATTTTCGATGACCTTCCATTAGAAATTAATCACCATTTTCAATTTTATAGAAATATGGAAGACTACCAAAATAAAAAATCATTAGAAGTAACCCACTATTGGAAATGACCCACCGCTGGAAATTTTATTGAAAATGGAAAACTACAAGAATGAACCACTATTGGAGATGACCCATATTGGGATTTTTTTTGAAAAAATGGTATTCTTCCAGAATGACCCACCATTAGAAATGACCCACCATTGGAAATATCACATCATTGTAAATTTTATTTCAAAATGGATAACTTCTAAAATGGAATACTATTGAATATAACCCACCATTAGAGATTTTTATAAGGAATTGAAAACTTTCTGAATGACCCACAATTGAAAATGACCAAACATTAAAAATAACCACCATTGGAAATTTTCGAGAAAAGTGGAAATGTAACAGAATAATCCACTATTGAAAATGTTTAACATGTCTCAAAACACCTCCTACTTCCCCTGAACACCACAATCATCATATTTTCAAAAACATTAACTACCTATAAGTTTTGGGATGTTACATGAGATACCTCTCAAACTATTTTCATCCTTGAGAATTCAAAACGAACCCAAAAGGAATAATTGAGAGGGACCGAACAACCTACCCACAAGATACCTTTCAAGGATCTCAATACATTGTGAGCACAGAAACCACAATAGAAATGAAGTTTAAATCTACAAAAAAACATTAAAATAATCTCTTGGGGATATACCACTCAAAAGATAGTATATCCATAATTAAATAATTAAAAAAATGGGGGAAAATACATTTCATATATCAATATGAGATTTAACAATTCATCTCAAAAAAACATTAAATAACAAGAAATTATTTTCTGAGCACATTTCTGTCACCCTCATTCCCATGTTAGGTCTGACAAATAACTCAAACTGAACCATCAAGTAGTTCATACCAATTAATTATTAGAAAAACATTATTTTCATCTCAAATAATCATTCAAATTTTAAATAAATACATCCCATTCAAAATCACAATTCTTTTAAATCCATTTTTTCCACAAGAAAAAAAACACTTCACAAAAATAGTTTTTATGTTAGTAATTATATATATATATTAAAATATCAAAAGAAAATTTTTATTTTGAAATTAAACACCTAAAAATTTCATTCAAAACCCAATACACTCATTTCCAAAAATCCCATCTCAAATCATAAAACATTTCATTCCATTTTCATTTAATCAATATTCTCCTTCAAGACATTATTTCAACTCAAGAAGATTTTTATGGGAAATAAATAATTTTTTAGTAACTATCAAGGGATTCCATTACACACACCATTCCATTTCATAGAGTCTTAAATTTTACACATGACATAAAATGTAAACAAAAAAACCATTATATTTGAAAAAATAATTTAATGAAGCTTAAAAATTATTATTATTATTATTATCCATGTTTTTTAATAAAGGATTATTTATTTGGATCAAAATCATGAAAAAATTTCAAATAAAATTTATAAACAAACACAAGAACCAATATAAAAATTTATATAGCTAATCTCAGAAGAAAAATAAAATGAATTCATCAATCATACCTTTATATTGTCTGCTTTGGGAGGCATTAACTCACCTGCACCATTTAATATTTTGTTATAATATAATGTGTCTTTATGGTGACAAAGAGTTTCCCTCTCTCCATATGTTTAAGGTCATGAACCATGTCATCAAAAAAAGATCAATCATATCAAGGATAACCAAAAAAGATAGAGGTTCATCATCTCAATTATTTCATAAAAATATTTAGTTGTGGGTGGAAAGCATATCTTCATTAATTCAATGATTTTACAGACAACCTTTTTTAATTTTTTTTACCATCTTTAAGGGATTCAAAAAAATTTGGAAGGTGACGAATTCCATCAATGAAAACACATCATAAGAAGACAAAATATATCCCACCATAAGATCTAAACATCTCTTCCACCACACATCACTACCACTGTATAGCATAACAACTTGTCAAACATATTATCCAATGAAAATGTTCACTAGACATATCACACAACCGCATAACCTCATCACCTTACTATGCACACAAAACCACGCTATTTACATAACTACATGATTCATATCATTCTCCAAATTTTCCAAACCAACGCTCACTAATATCATATCTCATAAATCCCCAATCACACAAATCATGAAATTCCCACTCACATTTCAATATATTATCTTTTTTGGGTAGAAATCACAAGCCGGCATGGATTTAGTCATGTTTAAGTATAATGTGTCTTTGTTAGGGAACATGTCTCCCCCTCTTCATATAATTTATGTTTTTAATCACATATCGTATAAGGAAACACTACAAGAACAATGACATATAACAACAAGACATACTATCTTCAATAATCATTTAGGGTCTTATATCACTTTATCTCATTATTTCACATTAGTATTCCTACACAATTTCATATTTTCTATTGTAAAATAGTTCATTAACCAAATATATGTGATTATTCGTTTTAATAAATTGTGATATTAATCAATAATTTAAATCAAGGGTAACACAATCCGAGATAATCATAATGAAATCTTGTTTTAAAACAACCATTATTTTCATAAGGTATATCAACACATCGATAAAACATTAAAAATGAAACCACAAAAAATACTAAAAATTTCATTGTTATTTCCAGTGAAACATCATGCCTTTCATTTAAATGGATCTATCATGCATCCAGGATAAATATAAAAATTCACACATGTCTTCTAACACATATGGTTTAATATGTTAAATAAGGAATTCTAGATTCTTATTTTGTCCTATAAAATAAACTTCCAACATCATTTGAAAACTTCTGTATTCTAGGTACTTATGTTTAATTAAAATACAAAATAATATTAACAACATGCTATCATGATCATCAAAATAAAACAATATTTTTTACAGAAAAATTAAAATTGCACATGCTATATTACTATTTTTCATTCTGTATCATTCTCGAACTAAACATTCTTCTACCTTTTAATGGACAAGGAAAAGATGCATTTATAATGCAATATGGATAACATGTTTATAATTACATATTCAAATAAAAAATTTTAAAAATTCCTTGTTCCCAAGTCTCTGGTACTAGAATTTCCCCAGTTACAACACAAACATTTTCCAGTTTAGGTATGCTTCCCATAAAAAATAACTCATGACTAAACATGTGGGGAAAAATAATTTCAACATTAAAAATTATTAAAAATTATAAAATAATATATTAATCATATGAAATTTTTTAAATCTCAATAGGTTACCACAATGAATGATTACAATTTTTCTAAAATTTAGTAATAAATGACACAGAAAATTCTACCCTAACACATGCATACAACTTATGGTCATACCAATTTTGTAGAACTGAAATAATTAAAAAATAAAGAGTGGGTTATCCTTTCCCAGGATTATAAATTCAAAGAAATTATCAATAATCAATATTGACATTTTAAAAAATTTATTAATTTAAAATGTCCAAAACTATGTTTTATAACATGACAATAACAGACGACCATGATAAATTACAATGAAATGTAACAGATGGAATAATAAACAACATGGGGGATATAATTATTCTAAAAAAGATTTAAAAATAATTATATTATCATGTTATGGTTAAATATTCTTCAAGGTAACTTGCTTCATAAAGGTTTTCAAAATTAAATAGTTTATCATGACAAAATACACTAAGGAGGATTATATAACAATTTAAAAAATTATCAAAACTGGATTGTGGGTTATATGTTTTAAGTATGGAAGTGAAATTAAATTCATTAAAAATAATTCTATAATTGGAAACGGAACACCACATTCAAACCTAGAGAAAATTTCAAAGAAGTAGCTTAGATTAGAAAACCATCAGTGTACTCTATCCTTTTTAGTTATATGAATAATTTAGTAAACAATAAAAATTTATTAACAAAAATCGAAAGGGAAAAGACACAAAAAAAATATATTGAATTTCATAATTTATTTAATTAATTTTAACATTCCTAGATCACCCAATACAAATTAGAACACATGTCATCAAAATTCTTATACCTCTCTTTGGCCACTACATTGAAACCAATTCTATCTCACTTGGTCATTCTATAAGCTCAGAGTATGTGCACTGGATCATGGGGGGAAAAACCTTGTACGATTTGGTCTCCCAAGCCAATTTCATGATGAAAGGTCAACTATAAATGATTCCTTTCCAACACATACAATCCTTGTTGTCCAGAATTCTGAACACCACTCAATCACTCAACCATCACATATGATACCATTTTTTCATGAACGCCACCCTCCCAAGGTACCACTATTGTGATGATAATGAATAAATAGAGATAATAACCCATGAATCCCACCTCTAGAAGGATTGTGGTTGGTAAATGGCAAAGAGTGCATATAAATATTACAATATGGGAAGAAATATCCACTATAAAAAATCATATTAGTAGAAATAATGAATCAACCACAAAAGACTCCCAGAAATAGAAAAAATAAACAAAAAAATCATTCCACAATGCATATTTAAGTAAATGTATATTTATAAAAGACACCAAAAGAAAACCCCAAAATAATAATATCTAAGGCAGTGACATAACAACAACCCCAATGGTTCGTACTAGATATATCTAACACATTTCATAATTTCCTCTTGGAATCATGGAAAAAAAATTTATATATAGGGTGAGCATACATGTATAGTCATAAAGAAAACCAAATTATATCACGAACATGTGAAAATAACATACTAATGCACTATTGAAAAAATATGAAAACCAAAAATCCCCTATACATTTATACTAACTGAAACCCCAACCTCACCAAGTCTCGCTCACCAAATAACATATCTATGTTTAATAATATAATTTTAATCTCATCGATGATATGTTACCCCACATCACTTTCCCGCTCCTTTTCTGCCCTCACACCCCAACTTCATATGTCCTTGCATTCCCACCTCTTCTAAATAACATCACATCATATCACATCTCGCACATTCACAACTAGGTCATCCCAACACATCACATCCCAAAATGACACTCTTCAGCCATCACATCATATCACATCACATAACCAGGGTAGTAGGGTATCATGAATGTGATGGGAATCAGCATCTTCGCCTCCTCCTACCATGAACAACCCCCACCATCATCCATCTCCCCACATCTCACCTAAACACACCTAGGCCATCATATCTCTTTACATCCTATCCCAACAGTGGGAGTTTTTACTTCTAGCCATCACAACTTGTGAATGTAATTCTCATATCAAAGAAGAGGGAGTATGGAAGAGTAGGTATCCAACCATCCATCCTCTTACTGGGATGTAGGGAAAATACCCCCCATGTGACTATCTAGGTGTTCGCACATAGCACACAATGAGTGTTGGGTGTGTATAGAATTCAGAAAAACATATAGTGTATATACATATAGAGTTATAGCTCACAATACCATCCTATAAGTTTACAAAAATAACTAACAGTCTCACTGAATCCAAAATATCACCACGACCTATAAATTCCTTAAATCACACAAACAAAACACAAGGCACAATTAATATTTTTATTTATTAATCCATTTTCCATAGTCTCTTTTTATCAATAAATTTCACTTTAAAACCCTCTTTGACATATGTACTCAAAATTATTTATAGTCCTATTTTTTAGTAATACACAGTGTTTTATATTTCCATCACATTAGTTTGTATGTAAACATTATTCGTATAATCCACACATCCCATCACCAATTCACTCGTTAAAAATTCCCATTTGAAATCATTATCATGGAATTAATTACATTAATACATGGTAAAATAGAACAAAAACAACCACACAAAATAAACACAACACCACAACCCTACTGGAATATCCACAACATTTTACTGCCACAACCACTTTCATAGCTATATTTCATAGACACACCACAACCACCATTTCAGCACTATAGTACCACTACACCATAAAAACCATTACAACCCCGTTGCATTTCATATCCACTACCCCCACACCCATAACAACATATCCCATGGATATAAAATCAGTACCGCACAAAAAAACACAACCATTACACACATCACATCACACATCAAAACAAAACACATTTTTATATTTTGAAAAGGGTGATCTTATTCAATTCTATTTCACTATTTAGGGGTGTTATCACAGAAGTCATAATATCCTAGGGAATCCATTTCATTTCCTGACTATAAGTGATTATCCAAATATAATTTAAGTGTTTTAGATAATCACACAACATGAACCCCACAATTGATATCATAGTATTGAAATAAATGAACCCCAACGTAATAGATTTTTAGTGGGAATTTATCCCATACAATTCAAAATAGAAAAACAATAACAAGCAGTTGTAAGATCATACTTCACTTTCCCCAACCCCTTTAAATTTAATTTAATCTGATTCATTATATTTATTAATATAGATGAAACCATATTCACAATAGATAAAAATAATAATCCCATCTCACATGGTAGGAAAAACTATAAATGAAGGTATCCCTACCTAGAAGAAAGATGATTTTCCCAAACAGGATACACCTGAAGAGAGGCTGCACATATAGAAGGGAACTTCTTCAAGTGAACTTGATCCAACTATATTAAAAATCATCAAATCCAAGGGAAAATATATTTTTAACCTCCCATATTAAAATGAATGATAATTGAAGAAAAAGGGAAGGATCCTTTATTTTGAAATATCAAATTCAATACTAATAGGATTTGAAACAGTTTAGATTGTTAACTAAAGGAAATTCTAATTAAATCCACACATTTTTAAATTTAAAATTTTCTTTGAACATTTTTTAAATTGAATATATAGATCATCAACATTATAATGGATTTAAACCCCGATAATTTTGACATTAAACCCATATTTCTTCATAAAAGATGTCAAAATGAAAAATCTGTAATTTTCAAGAAAAATGGAAAACATCCAGAATGACCTAACGGTGGGAATGACCCACCATTGGTAATGACCATATATTAGAAATTATCTAGATAAATGGAAACTTACCAAAATGACCCACCATTGGAAATGACGTACAATTGGAAATTTTATGGAAAAAATGGAAAACTGCTAAAGTGATACACCATTGTAAATGACCCATCAATGGAAAATTTAGAAAAAATGGAAAACAACCAGAATGAACCACCATTGAAAAATAAATACCATTGGTAATGTCCCACACTTGGAAATTTTCTATAAAAAGTAAAAACTTCTAAAATGGCCCACCATTTGATATTACCCACTGTAGACATACCCACTATTGGAAATTTTTTAGAAATGTTGAAAACTATGAGAATGAACCACCATCAGAAATGAACAGCTCTTTTAAATAACCCACCATTTAAAAATTTATTGAAAATAAGAAAACTGCATGAATGAACTACCATTGTAGAAGACCCGTAGTTGGAAATAAGCAATTGTATATTTTTTTTGGAGAAATAGAAAATTTCCAGAATGACCCACCATTGGAAATGTCAGAGATGTCTCAAAAAAACCTCGAACATCCACTATAAAACTAAATATTAGGATTTCTACAATGTAACGGGCCTACAGTTCTGGGTTGTTATTGACTAACTCATCATTTAGTCTTAAATAATTTTAGATCATTTCCTTAAATGATCATGAGATCATGTCCAATAAAAAAGTCGTACCAATGGACTATAGTAATACACCAGAACTGTAGGGAGAGGATCCTAACATGTAATTTATTAATAATTTTTAAAAAAAGTATATAATTACCTAAATATGTGATTCTGATTTTTTTGATTTGATGTAATAGATTTTATATCAGCATTGTTATTTTCTTAAATTCAAGTTTATAATCCCTCAAGCGGTGATCCAAACATGCACCAAAATCTCTCATAAATGTTATTTAATTGGTGGCTTCTAGCATAGATTTTCCCGGTTCCCTGTGCTATTTATAGTAGACCACTGTAATTTTCTTTTCGAAGAGGGATAACTCTTTATGCTCTATCGATAATCTGAGATAGAGGGATGATAGCTCTATTAATAATTCTATATCTATCTATCCATATATTTCAATCAAGATATATATATATATATATATATATATCTCTCTCTCTCCATACATATCTCTAGATATATTTTCATATATCTCTCTCTAGATATATCTCTTTATATATATCTTATCTTTTGTGCACATAAAAAAGTCACTTTGGTAATGTGATATATTTAGATATAATTATATATAATTAGATATTAATTATAGTAGGTTTAGGGTTCAAAAATGAAAAAAATCCCCTAACCATTTCTAATATTATTTTTAAACCCATGTCCATTAATAATAAATATTTCACTATTATTATTCTCATGACATGTGAAACACATTAAGAATATATAGAAACACAAATTATTTATTATTGGACCAATAAACTCGATTCACTTTCTCTCATCAAAATGTTTTTCTAATCAAATAATGACTATTTAATTGAATAAATTTCACTGCATTATTTCTATGATAAAAATAATAAATACTACATTCGCAAATATTGAAAAATAATATTTACTATTTATTATTTAATTCACTTTATTATTTTGAATAACTTGTGATTAAATTATGGTTATAAACCAAACCTGAATAAATATTATTTATTCTACATTATCAAATTCAGTACTACAATGTAATTGTGATTGTGGGTACATTAGTCTGTAACCCTTTAGGTATCATTCTTAGTGGAAATAGGCTAAACCACCTAAAATCCATGGTTATATTCTATCATTACAACAAGGAATCCATAGAGGAAGAAGTTATTGTTGAAATAATATCTAACCTTCTATGAACTCTTACTATTTAATATAAACATTTTAATCTAATGTCTATAATCAATCATGTTCCATACAGGTGCCATCAACCTATATATGTGATTTCTCGTTCTTTTAGTTTTTAGAAATGAATGTTCCCACTGAACACCAAGGACATGGAATTATGTAGGAAGTTATATTCTATCAAAGGGAGTGAGATTTAATATTATATTATAAGGCATAGAGGATAAATACTTTATCATATTATACATTAATATAATATCACTCATGACACACCCAATATACCCTACACTTCCACGAACATATGTCCTAATGATTTTTATTAATACATCAAATTGTTAAAGTCATGATATACCAGAGAAGATCATCCAGGGGATAACCCCCTGACCATTTATTAAAATAAAAGAAAAGGACATTAGTTATGCACCATGAGCCAAAAAAAAAAGAAATTACATGTCACAAAAACCATACCCATCTCCACATCCCAGGTAACAATCTTCCTCCACAGTAGCCAATTCCTATTCCAAGCTGTCATATTACTTCAGAATCTTAGCATATTTCCTTCGCATATTCATCCGTTCCGAGGATAAGAGCTCATTGTTTCCACCAGAATACCTAGTGGCTAACAGCTTTGATAGATAGGAGTAATCTTTCCTTGACCTGTGTCGTGGTGGATCAGTCAGGAATTATTGAGCCCCAATCATCATCTTCTTCCTTCCTTGGACCACATCACTAAAATAAGGCTTGATCAAACCACCATAGTTCTATTTGTCACCCTCATAACAGTCCCCTCATTTCATGGATGATCACCTTCTGAATTTTATCTTCCCCTCCACTACTCTTCAAGAAATGACCATTGGTGTTAATCAAAGCAAGACACCTTGGCTGTTCTATGGACTCCTGATTAACCAAAGTCCCCTTCTACGCAACTTTTGATCCATTGTCACCCTCCCGTAAAGGAGACTCATGCTGCAATCCAATCATTGGAGTTTCCTCCTCCACAAGCTCTTGCTCCAACTCCTAGAACCTATTTCCAATAGCAACTGTGAGTCCCACACCCCCATCAATCACAGCCCATCCTTGTGCCCCATTACTAAAATCCAAAACCTCCATAGGACCAATAACACCGCCAACATCATCCAGTATTCCATCCATCACATTCACTTCTCTCTTGCACCAATTCTCAACCTTTTCAATAGATAAAGGCACACACACCTCATGTTGTAACTCCTTCACAACAGCATTAACACCTGCTAAACATCCTTTTTTTTCAGAACCATAAGCCTCCTTTGAACTAGCTTGAAGCACACCATCACCCAAATGTAGATCATGGCAAAGTCTACTGAACATTGAAGACACTTTTGGATTTGAAGGGGCCTCTAAATAGCTCCTCAAAGGCACTGTAGCCCAATTCTCAGCATCATCATCATTTCCATAAACCACACCTCTAGCAGACATTAGCCTCAGCCTGGGAGACTCACCTACCCTCTCCCTCAGGTTAGAAGATCTTTTGATCAGCACCTCAATGTTACACTTCAAGGCCATATGATCTAGACGACAACAGGTATTACAGTAGCCTACCCAAGATTCAAAGATCACGAGCTGCCTCCAACTAAACTCGTCACCAACGGTAATCCATACCCAATTGACTGAGGGCCTTGCGGCATCCACCTCCACACAAGGACGAGGATTCACTGGATGACTTACATTGGATGTTCGGATGTCAGAATGGAGATATCGCCCCACCATATTACAAATCATGCGAATAATTGCATGATTTTTAAAAGGAAGAGGGAGCTGAGGAAGACTAACTCATGCTGCAATGGTTGATGGGTCGTGATTCATGCCTAAATCAAATGACCAGAATAGGAGGAAGAAACGACATGTGTTTCATCTACAAGGGGCACTGGACCAGGCACTGATCAAATCATCTTCCAAGGAAAACCGAATCATGAATTGGCATTTTTCGAGAATCCCAACAACTACGTGGTCTTGAAAATCCCACATACCAAAGATGAAGCGGTTGAAATCATCAACTAAAGGCATTTTCCGATTAAAACGTGCCACTAGTGTTTGATCCAAGTTGCTCGATGCTTCAAAAAACTCCAATGAAAAGATCGATAACTAAGGATCAGCCAATAGATTGTATCTCTTTTTTACCATAATACAATATAATCCAACCATTTAATAAGACTCAAGAATAATTTTTTATCTCCTATAGGTTCTCATTATAATAAGGAACTTCTTTAACTATTTGGTATGACCTAAATTCTTAAGCAATTATCACTTAAAAATGTTCGGAAGAGAAATAATGATAATATGATAAGAAATTTTACTTAAAAAAATTTAATCAGATATTAAATCGGTTGTCTCTAGGGAACAAAATCCAACACAAAATAATGAGGACATATTTTATTTATCATATCTTTAGATTCCCATATAACTTCCTTCGCCTAATAAACATTAACTAGGTGAGTAGTATTATTAATTTTGACATTATATATATGATACAATATTTCCACATGTTTTTCTTCAGAGGAATGATCATAATCTAATATCATAACATATAAGTTTAATACATGTGAAGGATTATGTGTGTACTTATTTATGAGAGATACATATAATGCATTTTGAACTTTAGAGAGGCTTGGTGGGAGTTCCAATCAACAATCCATAGTCCATAATCATTAAGGAATATAACATTAGACCAATATACCTAGGGATCAACATTCCCTTACTTTTAAATCTCAAAAACCTATTTCATGGAGAATTTTTTCTGGAAAAAACTCTCACCAATATCGAATTCTAGATATCACCGATGATTTTCATCGTAACTATTATATTGAATCTAATCTACCAAGTAATATTTTTGAATGGATCTAACTGTATCTCAAATTTCCTTATCTTGCATAGGTTTAAATATCTTTATTTATCCAATTTTATTCTAGTATGTTAGAGTTCAATACTAATTTCCATATAGTGCCTGATAAGGATTATCTAAATTCAAGATGGAATTTTATTATTGAATGAAAACTTCACTATATAAAGGTTTTGATCCTACCTCCCACTTAAATATAGAGAACGAGATAATGAATTATCCTCTAGGTTTTGAATGGTCCTATTATACTAACTATCTGTTTGTGGATGATAAGAAATATTTAAATGGAACTTTGTATCTAGATATTGTGAAATAAATCTCTAAAACATTAAGGTAATCCTTGGATCCTAATTGGATATTATATAATATGGTACCCATTATAACTTAACAGTTCATTAATATATATCATAGAAATCTATCCGAGAGATAAATATTCTCTAATAGTGGTGAATTGGTATAACTTTGTAAGCTTTTCGGGTAAAACCCGAATATCATTATGGCCTTTAGATGTTTTGTAGAGTCCAATAATGAAATTCAGGGTGATTATTTCCCCTTTCCACCCTGGTGAGGGTCACGGTTGTAGCATCCTCTTTGAATTTAGTCTCTCTTCCTTAAATTTTGGACATACCATGAAAGAATATATGTCTTTCTCAATATCCGACAAAATTATCTCACACCAAAAATACACTTTTAGATCTCTAAAATACTTCATACTTCCTATATAAATAGAGAATGTTGATCTATGAGCTATTATAAATAATTCCTTCTTCGAGTGTGGAACTAACAAGACACACATGTGGGTCCTTAACCTTATCATTCAATCACAATCAAGTTTGATCTCAAGAACATTTCAAACCTTCTTTTGAATTTCCAAATCATTTTTTAAACATATTTAATCTTTAAATGAATATATGGATGACCACTCACTTGAGAAAGATAGGGTTTCAACCCCCCATAAATATTTCAAGTCTTAAACTTTAAAATCAAACAATATTGGATATTTTATAATCCTCATCCTAAATAAGATAGCATGACCCTTTCAACTTACCACATTATCCACAATGTTTTCTTTTCATATGTGTTAGTGTATCCGGTATTCATGATATTTAACCAACTCTGACCATATTTTTTTCATATTCAACTGTTTCTAGGTGGATATATACATTAAACATTTATGAGAAATATATATGTCACAAATTTATATGTAAATATAATTCCTCTATATAATTATTACAATTATTACCACTCCTAACTCCAAATCACAGGTTAGGTAATTTTTCTTATGAAAAAACAATTAACATGAGGCATAATCTATCACTGTATCATTATATATGAAAAAACATTTCATCCATTTATTTTATGGATCACTATAAATAAAAAACCTATCTTTATTGTTGGGTAGTGTGAGAATAGATGAATTTACAAAATTTCACTTCAGTTCATTGAAATTTTCTTCACCCTCATCAATCTAAAATAACTTAACTCCCTTACGAGTTAACTTGGTGACTACATTATATATCCATGATTGATCATTCAAAAAAATAGGTAGTATCTATAAAATCCATGAAAACTTTGGTTTTCAGTAATTATGGTTGGAATGTCCTAATGTTTAATGAATTCTATCACTAATAGATCCAATGATATACCCTCCCTTGAGATTATATGACTCAAAAAATAAAATTTATGTAGACAAAACTAATACTGAGTAACTTTTTTTAAATTCTAATTCATTGGGGCCTTTAGTACAGTTTAAAATTGATATTCATTCACTTAATTATTTGTATAATATAAAACAATATCACCTATAAATAATACCACAAATTGAACTAGGTAATCTATAAAGTCTCTATTTATTAAATATGTGAAGATGGTTGAGGAATTATTATTACCAAATGGTGTCACTAAAAATTCATAATGTCTATATCTCAAATAGAAATTTGTCTTGGGTATTTCTCAACTTTTGACCCTAAAATAAGAGTACCCAAATAAAATATCAATCTTATTTAAATATTTATCTCCTAGTAATTGATCAAAAAAATCCTCAATATTTCCAAGTGGGTGCTCAATCATGATCTTGACCTCGTTAAGTTCCAAATAACTATTGCAACGTCTCATTGATATGTCTTTATTCTTAAAAAAAGTACTGGTGCTTCTAAGTGTGACGTAAATGGCCAAATGAACCGAATATTAGGATTCTACTAGATTTTTTTCTTTAACTCCTACAACTCTATCAGGTAAAATATATATGAATAATTTGAAATAGATGTATTATCGGGTATGAGTTCTATTAGAAACTCCACATCATGATTTATATGAGGACTATAAATCCTTTCTATAAAGATATCAACAAACTATAACAAAATATGAATATTGTCATTTTTTTGTTTCTCCATAACCTGATGAGATAAATAGACAACTTAAAAATAAATAAATACCCATTAAATTAAAATATTTTCCTATGAAATATCAAATTTATCTTTACACAAATAGATAATCATAGGTTGGTTTGGAATATCAGTTTTTTCTATTCTTCCGTAGAAATTGATATCAACTTTATATAAAGATATCTAATCCATGCCAAAAATCACATGAAATTAAACTAGTGGCAGATTAATAAGATATTTATGAATTACATTCCCAAAAACATCAATTGGGTAATAATCATAGACTTGATATATGATCATCATATCATTAGTAGTTTTCACTTCTTTTTCAACATCTAATCATTGAGGATTTTAATTAACATTCATTGATAGTTCTAAATATAATGAAATTCATATAATTGATCTAAAATTGGGTACTTCAATTTTTTATCATACCTATAACCACTTATAAATTATTATTATATAATCATTCCATTACAAAAAACTATAATGGTTCACATAGCCATCATGCATTGTTAATTAGTATGATTAATCCTCAAAAAAATCCAAAGTATGTATACATATTTTCAAATTATTTTCCTTTTATGTTACATTATATTTATCTTATTTCCTCCATGTCCAATATCTACTCAAATCCTCCATAATATATCATAAATAAAATATTAATTCAACTATGACTATCCGATTAGAATCTCAAAATATGTGCATAAAAATGGATCATTCACCATGCACTAGAATGATAGTTGAGGTATTCTCAACCAAATCTTTTGGATGTTATTAGCCTTAAATGAATCTATTCCAAGACAAAAATCACTTGTATTGTCTACACATGGATTTATTTTCTAAGGGAAACCTAACTCCTTTATTTTCTATAACATTGATTTTTCTCTTATTATTAGGCCTATACAAAGGGTTCTCTATAATTTTTCCTCAACCTAGTTTCTAAAAGATAATCAACCTTTACTTTGATAACAATAATAGAGACATGTGCATTTAATACATTAATATTTCAACATTTGGATGAATATTGAATACATTTCATAATAATATACACCTGAGGAATATAGAGGTTTAGTGTATTTTGAAACATGGATACATACACATCTAGTGAATAAAATTTCTATATAATTTCTTATTTATTTCCTCACAACTGGAACCCTTCTTGAATATTACATACTTAATCCCTTTCGCCAAAACCTGGGGAAGTGAATCTTAAGAAAGGGTGAGATCATAATAATAGTTAGTGTAATCATAAGGTATATCAATTAATGATGATCTGTGCGAATAAGATGGGCATAATGGAAGGAGAAAATGTGCTCATAATTAAAAAAAATACCCATCAATTCATATATCACTGTCATGAAATATCGAATAATGTTTTATAAATCAAAATACATAAAACTTAGCAGTGAAGAATCATAAATAATCATTCATGACACATGAAAACATATCCCAAGAATAATACATATTTTTTTAGCATTCCCATAAGAATATAAATTTAATTTATCATATTATCCTTATATTATTTTTTAATTTCATGTGAATTGATTTCACATCCAGGAGATGAGACTGTGTTCAATTCTGAGGCTCAATGTTCCTTGAACAAATGATTGAAAAATATTAAAATATTAAATATCGTGTGCATGTGGTTTTCCTAAAAATGTTGAATAAATTCAAAATGGGTTTACATATCAGAAACATGAGGGAACCATTGAGCTCAAAATATAGTCTTTATAATAGATGTGACCTAACATTGGTCAGTGTGGTCATATTGTAGAAAGTGGTCACATGTGCTTAAATGAATAATATAAAATAGGAAAAAAAATTATATCATTGACGAAACAATGAATTGATTTGTATCTTCAAATGAACCCCTTTTAAAATATTCAAGGTTAGTCATATAATCTTATAATCCTCTAGAGACACTAGAGAGATAAATATAGAGAATTATCTCGAGAACGCGATGATGGAACACTGAATCGATGGTTGACGAACACCTATCATGATGGATCATGCCATTAATGATGATGTAGTTACCATACTTCACCAGAAAGAGATACGAATCAATGTATGATTTGTTATTTCAATTTTCTTTGCCCTTTTATTGATTCCTACAATTAATGCATGCTAATCCATGAATATATTAGCATGTGGATCTATTGTATTTGTGAGATGGAATTATTTTGAGAGTCTACTAGGAATATATATTCATTATGATTAGAACTATTAGTTCATTTATTTACCATTATAATGGTGATGAACTAAGAATTACATGAACATAGATCAAGTTTCATCCTTCTCAATTTCATTATTATTTCCCCCCGATACACCATTATTCTCACATTCTTTATTCTTCCCTGGCTTTAAACCCCTTTTGTGAACAATCGATCGTTTCACATTTTATGTGTGGTGCAACGATCTGATCCCATAGATCAGGCATTAGGAAGACACAATAGAGGTGAGATGAAGGGTGCGGTGTGTCTGTAGTGATGGAACATGCCTTAAATTTATTGGTGAAATGGAAACCAAAAAACTAGACGATAGGCCCATGCATACGAGGGTGCACTCGATTAGTCATCATTTTGCTTGCTTGAGCCTTGATGTAGTTATTGATATGTGTTATTAGTTTCCAACAATAATGTTGGATTATGAGGACATATTCCTAAAGATGTTTTAGATTTACCTCCACATTGAGAGATAAGATTCTTCACTTATTTACACCACGGGATGGCACCGATATCAGTGTCGGCATATCTGATGTCTCCCGCAGAGCCTTGCAAGATGAGGGTGCATTTTGAGGACATTTAGAGGAAGGGATTTGCGAGACACCGTTTTTAACGCGGGGAAACCATAGTCTTGTTTCCCAAAAATGTAATACAGGATATTGAGGTGGTATTTGGACAACCATCACTTGAACCATGTGACAATAAAATATAAGTGTCCACAATCGATGATCTGTTACTTCTTTGATTATTTGATTGGAGAATGATTGATCTCTAAGTTTGTCCTCTAATCAGGCTATCACTAGAGGTGATTAATGGATGAAGATATACCAACGATCACCTTCATATGTCGTTATAGTCTTTATGGGTACTTCGTGATACCCTTTGGTGTGATGAATTCCCCATCATTGTTCATGGGACTCATGAACATGATATTTTAGATTTACATAGACTGATTTGTAGTGGTAGTCATAGATTATATTATTTTGTACTTGGCGTATGAGTAGGGGCACATGAGACACATAAGAATAGTTTTGGACATACTATGAGAGCACCAACATTATAAAAATATCTCAAACTGCAAGTTCTTTATTCAGTCGGTCCACTTTCATAGACACATTAACTCTGCGGATGGAGTGGTAGTTTACCTGCCCAAGGTCAAGTTAGTGTTAGCATAGAATCCACCCAATTGTGTGGCATAGGTGAGAAGCTTCCTTGTTCTAGTAGTATATTGTGGGATATTCATACCTGATATATTTAGGATAGTAGAACATATGATATATTTGACTAGAAAGGGATATCCTATAATGCGGACAGAGAAGGACCATTAGCCTTTTCAACAGCTGGGGTAGGGTTTGGCGAGTGCTTCGATCTGGACATTGTCAGGGGAGGTTTTTGAGTACATATTATTCTGAGATGCCTCCAGAACTAGTCTTGGTTGTGTACTGATGTAGATGTGAGTGGTGATTCCTTATGTTTCATGCCAGTAGAGACCACATGAGAAGAACTACACAGCCATGATCTTGAGTTAGTAGTGGTCATATTTGCGTTGAAGATGTGGTGACACAATGTAATGGGTGAGTGTTTTACCATCTACTATGATCTCAAGAGTCTCCAATATATCTTCTATCATAAGTATCTCAACATATAATAGAGGCGATGTCTAGAGTTCCTCTAGGATTGTGACATTCAAAATGTCTATACTCTAGGAAAGCGGAGTGTGGTAGAAAATGCTCTCTACAAGAGATCTAGTTTTTTGTTGTTGACAAGAGATTTATAAAAGTTTTCCTCACATAATTTATCCTTAGTGAGCCTTGAAGGAATGACATGGTAATAACTATTGTGAGAACCTATGTTCTAGGATATTTATAGGTCATGATCCTAATGGATATTGAAAAGTTTTCTATCACATCGTTTTTTTCATAGAAAGCACAGTAGTAACAATGATGTTGTAGAAGGATGTTTTGAGGGAGCTTCATATGTTTCCTTTGGAGGTACATATGGGCATACCAAAGGGGTACCATAACCTCTGACATCATTTTTGGTGGACATTGATAAAGAAAGGAGTTTCAATGTTTGTCTCTTGATTCCTTACTTGTCAGAAAGTGAATGTGAAGCACCAAGTTCTAGTGGGTTTAGCTCATCCCCTTGACGTGCATGAATGGAAATTGGATAATATATCTGTGGACATCGTGAAGGTATTACCATGTACATCTTGGGGACACAATTCCATATGGGTTATCATTGAGAGACTCATCATGTCATACCACTTCCTAGATATCTGAGAGTAGAGTTTGTTAGAGATCTCGAGATGCCTCTACATCTAAGAGATAGTTAGACTCCATGGAGTTCCATCAATGATTGTTTCATATCAAGATTCTTGATTTACATTTTGTTTGTGAAAGGGATTGCATAAGGTTTTGGGAGAATGTTTTGAGTGAGCACACTATTTTACCCAAAATGGATGGCCAAATGGAGCAGACCATTCTAGTTCTGTAAGACATTCTTTGAGATTTAATGTTAGAATTTGTTTGCAGGTTGGAGGATCAACTACCACATGTGGCGTTTTTCTATAAAAAATAGCTACCATTTCACAGTTAATATGTGACCATTTGAGACTTTATACCATAGACTTTAGATGTCACCACATTATCGACTAACCCATGAGAGTCAACACTCGTTGACTTGGAGTTGGTATGAGCTACTATACAGAAGGTACATATCATCCCATAGTGGATGAATAATTCACAAAGCCTTCTTCAGTTTTATGGTATTAGGAAACAAAGGAATTTGGAGTTCAAGGATGTAGACCGGGATTTCATATGGGTCTCACCTCGATCTGGGATATGGATATTTGTCTGTAGTTGAAACTTATATCGAGGTTCAATGACCCTTTCAAGATACTTCATAGAGATAGAAAAATAGTGTACGACTAAGCTCAACCCCCACAGTTAGATCAGGTACATGGCATCTTCCACGTGTCGCATATGAGGAGGTACTTGCATGACTCATTGCACAACACCGACTGGGGTGAGTTGTACATTGAGGATGGATAGAAATTTACTGAGTACCTAGTAGAGATTGAAGATTGGTAGGATAAGATCCTTTGTGGGTGATCGATTACCTTTGTTCATGAATGGTGGTAGAAAAGGAATCTATATGAGATAACATGGGAGCAGGAGGCTCAGATTCATGCTCAGTACCCTCATCTTTTTTAGTAGACTTTATTTTTTCTTTTCAGGGATATAAATACCCCAGGAGGGGAGAATTTAATGACTCTGATTTATATTGTACCATTTTAAAATATTATATTGATTTTTTTTAGATGAGGCCCTGAGACGGTGTGTGATTTTGATTCCCATAGTTCCCAAAACAAATGTTTGAAAAAATTAAAATATTAAATAGAACGTACAAATGGCATTATTGAAAATTTTGAATAACTTCTTAATGTGTTCCTAGATCTAAAATATGCAATGTAACACCCCGAGATTTTATGAAAAATATTCTTTTTAATTTCACTAATGTCTTGTGTTGTACGTTACACCAAAAGGATCTTTCACAACATGCATCCTTGATTTGCCTTGCATTACACGCAATCGCGACCTTCCTCGATAGCGTGTGCAGTACGCAATAACGAGTTTCACTAAACAACAATATGCTATTAAAATATTATTAAAACTATCCGTTATGAATAGTAATAACCACCTTTTGAAATTTTGTAATTTTATTTTTCAAAATGGAATTCATATTTGGATTCGTAATATCGAAATTAGCTTATGGTGAAATTTTGGTGATTTTCGGATAACTTTCATATTTTGATGAATAGTGAAAATTACTAAATTTTAATTAAAAACAACTTTTTCAATCGAAATAATTAATAGTGATAATTTATTAATTTGAGTGGTTTTAAAGTATATTTAGAATATATTTTTTCAATTTAATACAATGTTTGTCATTAGATGTTATTTAACATTTAAACCAGACATAAACAAATGTCAATCTTTTGATAGTTATTATCTCTTAAGAACACGCTATTTGTTTTGACGACGAGAATTAATTTTTTAAATTAATTAATCCAACTGATATGTTTTGAATTTGGTAAAATAGAAATCATTTTTGAGTTCATAATATCAAATATATCTTAGGCCTAATTTTTGGTATTTTTCTGAAAACATTCAATTTTTGATGAATTGTGAAACCACTAAGTGGTAGTTAAAAAAACTGAATTTTTCATAAAACATAATTTTACCGCTTCTGTGAGTGGAATTTCAAAAATCCGAGAGACACGGCTGATGTTAGTAAGTAAAATGTTGTTCAATGAGATGAAAATAATTTTTGGTGAATAGTAACTTTTTACTTTTATTTACCACGGTTAAAAGTAAATAGGGTAATTAAGGGTAGAAATGATATTATTATTACCCTAACACATGTCCTAATTCTATTGGACAAGTGTAATTAGATCAAAAACAAACTTAAGAATAAAATATGACCATTTAGGCCCACTTGGATTAGATTAGGACATTTATTATTAATTTATTTAAAGAAGGGTTAAAAGAGTTAAAATCAATGTTTATTTACTAAAACATTTATAATATAGGATTATACATAAGATAAATTCGATTGTAAATATTCATTAGAAAGCTAAAAAGATTTCCTACATAATGGTATTTTATTTGTAATTTTTAGACATCAAATAATTTAATTTATTTATGACACAAAGATGATGCAGTAATTATATTATTAAGGAAATATATGACATAATAATGATACTGGATTTATGTGCATATATATGTATGTCATCCTCTTAATTCTGCTCAACTCAATAAGGAAACGAAAATATCGTTCATGCGTACGTACGGCCTACCGTCTCCATGAACGGTGTATTTATTTCCATTTACTGATTTATTATATATATGTATATTCTGAATATATATATATATATAAATCATGTTTTATATTCTGGAATTAAGTAATCATGATCTAAGTAATCATATGAATAGTTACAAGTCAAAACACGGACGACAAATGCAAAATTTTTACCCAAAATGCTCTTTAACAAGTAAATTACAAAATAACTTGTAATATAAAGTCATAAGTGAACCATATATGATATCATATGATTCTGTAATAAGTAAATGACATTATTTAAATCATTATACAGGAGGTTCGAACACTTATGAAGCAAATCGGACCTAAGGTAATGGAAATATCACAATCTCATTTTTATCCGAGATTGTTTATACTTTGGCATTTACTGGGGTGTATTTTATCATCGACATCCATGTTTTCTCGATATGTAATATAATTTCCATCCACCTTCAATTGTTTAAATCCAATTTTACCCTTCGGTGAGTTTTTAGTAAAATATATGAAAGGAATCCTTTGTCGTTTTTCGTACGAGGTACTTTTTGACTTTTCCGACAAAAGTACGAAGAATGTTTTTTTAACTTATACGGCATGAATGGATTTTTAAAACATTATTTCCAAGAAGCTTCATTTTAAAGTTTTCAAGTTTATTTTTAATCATCTTCTTTTAGTTTAAAATTTTATGACATGTTAAGAAAGGAAAAGTGTTTTTGAAGTAGAAAGGATATTTTCCTCAAGAATGAAGTTCAAGTGTTTTATCAAAATTATTTTCCATCTAAGATAATAAAGGGTTCTGTTTCTATCCCTATTATTACATGGATTTGATTATGTTGTGATGGAAATATTTTTATGAAATCTTTTATCTTATATGAATTGTTTTATGATGTCACGATGTTTAAAGATTCCCATTTTTATTACATGGGTTATGCTATGATGTATGGTTTATGATTTTGTGGCACACATAAGAATGGTATCATTATGAGATTGGTGGGACCTATATCTCCCTCCAATGCATTGGGTAAAGATTTTATATCTCATGAGATAGACATGGCTGGAATGGTATGTTATACCGGTTCAGTGAAATAGGACTGAAACGAGGGTGACTCGGTTCAGAAAGGGACTTTGTCCACTAAGATAGTCTTGGCAATGAGTCTTGACTAACAAGAAATGATTCTCTATTATTATGTGTGTATGACACAAAGTTTCATGTTTTAAGTTATGATTATTGTGATTACATTTCACTGCATGATTTATCCCATGTTATGAAATTATGATCTCTTTTGCAGGTTAAGATTTCAAAAAGTTATGTGCTTGTGTATACGATGTGATTGATATTTCTTTTGTTTACCCTTACTGATCATTTGAGCTCACCCTTTTATGTTTACTTTTCCCTAGGATATAAAGAAAGGTTTTAGGTATAAAAAAAGAGGAAGATCTTTATGGGAGATATTGAAGATCTTTCACCAGGATTAGAAGATTATATTCTGAGTTTCCAAAGACACTAAACTATTACGATCCTTGTGTGTGTGTTTTTGTTATGTACTAAGTATTCCGCAAATGTAATTTATTGTCAATGTAAGTCAAGCTTCGGGTCTCTACATGCAGGCACCTTTGATCTTAGGATAGTACCATTACCCTAGGAATTGCCTTAAATGGGTTGATGGAGGTCGATTTTTTAAGGTCGCTATGGGATCTTAAATGAATAATAAAATTAAGATTTTTTCTATTTCATCGATGTAGAGACACAATAATTTTTATATTTAAAGAATACCTTTATCAAAGATCTTGATTTAGTCTCATGACCCTAGAATCCTTTGGAGACAATAGAGAGAGATAGATCTATAGAATTCTCTTGAGTAAGAAATGATAGAATTTTGAAGAGGCGATTGAAGAATGCCGATCTTGAAGGGTATCACCAAGGACAATGATGCGGTGATCATTATTCTTCATCGAGTGATCAGAATCTAAGACGGATACATTATTTCTATTTAATTTTCCCGATTATTGATTACTATGATAAAAATGGACTAATCCACGAATAGATTTTCCATCAGATCAATCGTATTTGTAAGATGGGATTGTTTACTAGATTAATGGGATGATTTATTCTTTGGGATTAGAACTTTTGATTAATTAATTTACCATTCTAGTGGTGACAAACAAATAATGACATGAACATTGATCGAGGTTCGTCCCTCTCAATTTCATTATTAATTTCTCCCTCGATCCAGCGTTCTTTGGGCATTATTCATTCTTTCCCAGCTTTGAACCCCTTTTGTGACCCAAGATCATTGTGACTTCTATTCATGATGAAATTATGAAAACTTGTAGATCCGACATTAGGATACTCGAAGGAGGTGTGACGGTGGGTGTGGAAGAAGATCAAACAATAGTGGATGATGAATATATGTTCTTCAGGAGAAAAAAATCTCCTATGATTTCATTTTCTGGGATGATTGAAGGAAAAAATCACATCAATTAAGTGTTAGAGTAGAAAAGAGAGCTTGGATCTGGAGTTCCATGGAAAACAGACCACTAGAACGGAATTCAGGTGATCAAAGGCATGCCATGGAAGAATAAGATGGGTTTTTCTAATACTCGATGCATAGGGAATGTAGTCTTCACTACACCATGTGTACCTGGGAGTTACACGACCATTAGGTGGAGTACATAGATTGCCTACATGGGGTGTGCCCGCCCAAAGGATGGCCTAGACCAAGTATATGGGATACCCCGTGTACTGGAACACGGGTAGGAATATACAGGTTGATGAAGTGTATGGGCACACGGCCCGAGCACATGGGTGGACCCCACATGAAAGGATAGGACATGTAAACCTTAATACAGGTCGTGTACCAGAATTCCACAAAACATAGTTTGGAGTGACATGGCGCGTTGTACATGGTATGTACTCAGGGATAATGGAATCAGCGTGTGACCCGACTACATGTTCTGTACCCCTTTGTACACCCAAAGATTTCATAGTATGTTTTATCTTAAAATCAATTCAATAGCTTATATTACACACAACACTAAATTGGCTAGCGTTATAAGAAAGATTGTGTTTTTTTGAAACAACACATTTGTATTATAATTATTTAAGTGATATATTTATTTATCAATTAAACATTGTTATATGTATAGTAAAAAATAAATTTTTATAATTTTTTATAATTTTTTCACATAAATAAGACATATTTATAATGAAATGTATATGTTTTGTTAAAATAGTTATAAATTTAAAAAAACTCTTTTCTTAAAATATCTACTTTTTAGGCCTTTTGTGAAGAATAATAAAACTAATATTAGATACTCATATGAATTTAATTTGGTAAAATAGAATTCACTTTTGGATTCATAATATCAAAATTATCTTAGTGTGAATTTTTGGTATTTTTCTAAACACATTCAATTTTTGAAGAATAGTGAAAAATACTCCATAGTACATAAAAATCAACTTTTTATTTAAAGAATTATTTTCTTATTTAAATTTATTTTAAAGTGAAAATTGTTACATAATACATATATTAGTTCAATATAATTCATTGGGGTCATTTTATAATATGATTAGATATATAATATTTTATTGAATTATTGAACGCCTTTTACCCACCTTCTAGGCACATTTGCAAATTTTCATAAAATGTAATTTTACCATTTCTGTGAATTGAATTTCAAAAATCCAAGAGACATGGTTGAAATCAGTATTTAAAATTTGGTTCAATAGTATAAAAATAATTTATGATGAATAGTGACTTTAGGATTTTATTTACCATGGTTAAACGTAAATAGGGTAATTAAAGGTAAATAAGATATTATAATTACCCAAACACTAGTCCTTATTCTAATGGATAAGTGTATTTCGACCAAAATCAACCTTAGGAGTAAAATGTGATACCCTTTCATCCAATTTAATTAGATTAGGACATTTATTATTATTTTATTTTAAGAAGTGTTAAAAGTGATAAATTCAAACATTCATAACCAAAACATTTTTAAAATATGGTTATACATATGATAAATTTGTCTTTAAATGTTCTTTAGAAATTAATAAATATTTCATAAATAATGGTATTTTATTTATAATTTGTAGACATTAAATAATTAAATTTATTTAGAACACAATGATGATGTTGTAATTAAGTTATTAATGAAAGATTGAAATAATTGAAATTATAAAAATCAAAATAAATTTAAATGGAAACTTTTGATGCATTACACTAATTTTATTGGTTAATATGACATGTTGAGATTGATTTTATTTATTTATTTGATGTAAACAAGTTTTTTTTACTTTCACAAGAACCAAATACTAAATAGTCTCAAAATTGGCAACAATGAGTTTTAAAAAAAACAACTATATTATTAATTGATATAATATTTCTAAAAATCTAAGGTTCAGACAAACAACTTAGATAAGGATAGGTATGTTAATAAATAACCACCTTATGTTCTCTTGGATTTATATATTATGATTATTAACCATTTATTATTATAATACAAGAATACATCGTAAAAGTTAAAATAATTAACTAAGCGTTAAATCTAAAAGATATGGTTAATATGGGGACATAAACCTGTCAAAAACCTATTTTTTGTGATTATTTATCCTATACCTACCTTATCTATGAAAAAAATACTTTTCGAGCCATTATAAATAGAATATTATTGTATAATAAATTAATATTTCACGCTTTTCCTAAAGTGAGCCTAACCTCTCTTATAAAAGGGTACTTTTTATTCTCTCAAAATCACACCACCAAATCATTTGGCTTGGAAAACCCCTACTCAAATATCCTCCCAACTACACTCACTTCAATAGAGAGACCTTACTTTGATCATAAATCCAACCTAAGTATCCCTTTTAATCAAATCAAAAGGAAGCACCAAAAGAGGAGATAATAATTTCATCATCTCCTTCAAAGTTATTTTCTTCCTCCACATAATATTTCATTGTTGTTTCCATACCAAAATAATAACTCCAGTTCCTTCTACATAATTTTATGTCATTATATGTATGGTAAAATCATATTCATTATTCTATCCATCTAATGAATGACAATGTCACCGTACATGTGTATGTACGGCTTATCATCTCTACATCATGGGGTAGTTTGTTTTTCAAAACTTATTTTTTGGATGGGTATAATAATGAGTATAATTGATGTAAATAATAAATATAATATGTTAATGATTCTTTATATATGATATACCATCCAATTACATATGATTTCACCATCAATATAATGATAGTGTCCTACATGCGTACGTACGGAGAACTGTCTCCACGAACGCGATAAGATTCATTTCCCTATCCTAACCATTCAAGAATAATTTTAATTTTATGATTAATAATAAGGTTTATGAAATTAATATCATTCTAGATATGAATCAGAAACATCCTATCCATAAAAAACACGACTGATGTAATAAAACATATAATGTAAATCGAATTAGTTAACACCTGAAACAATGATACTATTGATATATTATTAACAATGTAGTATTAGAAGATCATATATGATATCATATTTTTGTATGTGGTTCTTGAATAATTTAATAATAGTGATTTATCTATTATATAGATTTTTAACATACCCTCAACCAAGGAAAAGTATAAGGTAGGGTAAATTTTATAGTCTCTTTATTTATCCAAGGTTGTTTATACGTAAGTATCTACTGGGACATCTTTATCATCCACATATGTGTTTCTTAAAAATTTATTTCAAAACATTTTTTCTATTTCAGATAATTTTTCTTAAAGTCATTTATACAATTATTTGAATTTTTTAAAAAAAAATTAAATGAACCTTTTCATAGTTTTCCAAACTAGGTAATTTCTGACCTTTTCAATGAATTAAGGTAAGAATTGTTTTTAACTTACACAGTGGGTGTGGCTATTTTTCACCGTTATAACACCTTCAAACTTCCATTGAAAAATTATATGAATATTTTCAGAATAAATGTTTTCATTTATAATTATGTTACTTTTAAATGATTTCAAAATAGAAATAGATATTTCTCTCAAATATTTTTAATTTCATCTATGTCAACATCATTTGATGGAATTTACACTTTTTTGAAGTCGATTTATTATGATAAAATTATCCATATTGTATTGAAGGTTTTGTGATATTTTTGTCTGTGGATGTGTTATTTTTATACCAATCATGGTTTATGGTTATATTATTGACATTTGGTATGATTTTTTTAATACAAATGTTTATGTTATGATTCAACATTTTCATATGATGAATGCATTGGACTTAGTAAGTGATGTGTGGAGCCCGCTATAGCTCCTTGATGCATCGGTAGGTCTCATGAGACAAACTTGTATATTGGAACAAGGCCCTGAAAAAATATTATTTATAGTCTTGGAATGAGGCCTTGACTATATGGTCATGATATCCGGAATTATGCATTCCATCATTATGAAATTAGATGTGGATATTAAATGTTATTATTTGAATAGTAGATTATCCATGTGAATAAGTAAATGGAATTATTTTATTTATCTTTTCTATATTATGTTGAACTTTAAGTTTAAAAATGATTTTTTAAGTCTTATACATTGCCTAAAATTTTTATGCTTATTTATTATAGTTTCTACTATATTGTTATCATTGCTGAGCATTTCATCTCACCCCTTTCTTATGATTTATTTTTTCCAGGTTGTGAAGAATTATATTATGATTAAAATTTAGAGATAGGACAAGGATATGAGTGTGTTAAAAGAGGAAAAAATGTAGTTTTACTATTTCATGATGTAATATAAAACTTATGTAAGTGTCTAAAACATCCAAGGATACTAAACTAATTGGTCATTCGAGACTTTATCTCTTGTGATCATGCCAATGTTATGTAATAATGCACAGACTCTTGGTAACTAGGTCCGAGGCGTTATAGTTAGTATCAAAGGACGTATAGTAAAAACTTTGGAAGATATATTTAGAAAATCTATGATTAGGATACATTACCCTAAGATAAACATTGAGGATTAGTATGGAAGAACTCCCTATAATTTTGATAATATAGTGATTTTGGGTCTTTTCCTAACAACACATCCTTGTCTAGATATGAGCAGGTAGAGGTGGCTTAGACACATATGCATCTAGGGTTAAAACTCGAAAACACTACTTTGAGCTACACTCAAATGGGAACTAGTGCACGACAATAAGGCTTGTTGTACTCTTGGTTACAACACTCCTGGGGGATATGCTTGGAATTATTCACATTTTCTTTACAATCCATTACGAAAGATTTATGAATAAATACTACCTCAAAGAAAACATTTTTATGATTATGGATTATATGCATAAACTTTTCAATTTCAATTAGGTATTTTACATGTTTGGAAGTATTCATTGTGATTCATAACCTAACCTAGTGTATGTTATTGTTTAGAAATGGTGCCCAGTAGAAAAAAATATGAACTCCAGTAATACGCATGATCTATAGGATAATAAGGATCATACCTTTCTTGGTATTAATATAAAATTTAGAAAGGAAATAATCTCCCAAATATTCTCATCATATGAAGAAATGGTATCATGTGTTAATAATATAAGTAAAGAGTTCCCTGAGTACTATGGATTTGAAGGGATTCCAGATAAGAGAAGGATTTTAGAGAAAATGGTGGATAAAGGGAAGAATGGAAAGAAGGTTTTCTCTATAGGTGATAGCTGTGGAAAGAATCACCATGGTAAATGATTGAAGGGAATGGGAGTTTGTTTTAAGTATGGAGAAAAAGTACACCAAGAACATGATTGAAAGGGTAAGAAAAAGGATTCAAATGTACAATGATTTGTCTGCAAGCATTTGGGATACTATACAAATCAATTTTCCAATCATCATAGTATACCCTGATTGATGCTATTGGATAATAATAAATTTATGATACTACCATAGATGAAGATGAATAATTAGTGTTTTTATACTTTGTTAATGAATTATGTCATTTGAGTGTTATATCAAAGATGTACTGGTTATATTAATTATGGAATAAATAAGGATTGTACTCCAGTACTACTTCATTGAGAATTTGAGATTATATGGTACTAATAAAACTGACTCAACAGCAAGTTAAACTTTTTCGTAAAATACATGGTTGAAGGAAAGATAAACATAATATGGACCTGATACTGAGGTAGTGATTTTGGAATAAGATATGGTTGATTTGGATAAATTATATTTGATATTACATACTACCTTGGAACTGATTAATGGTTTATTTATTCCATCATTATTAGAGTATTCAAAATGGTTGGATATAAATAATATATCTAGTATTCTATAATGAATAAGGGAGCATGAATGTAATCCATAAGGTTTTATGGTAATTCAGGGTGCATCACCTACCACTGGCCTACGTGATATCCTAGTTTGTATAATGTAGTTTTTTTAAATTATCTGATAGATGAATTATAAATTCTTTTTTTTGAAACCCTATATAATTAGGATAAATAGAAATATTTGAGTTCTATTATTTTTTGGAGTGAAAGATGAGTTTGTTGTAGAAATTAGTTAAAGGATAGAACTCTTCTTGCTAAGTATTTTTTTCTTATTATATGAAGAAAAAAATTCATAAACTTTTGGGAAATGATATTAAAATAATAAATGTGTTATCCCAATACCTTATGTATTGATGAACCAATGATATTTTACATCATAATAGATTTATGGATTTGAGGCCCTCAATTTTCTACTTATTGTTCACTTGTTTATGATTGATTACCACAATCACTCCCAATAAATATTAACAATTTTCCTCTAATTATGTGTATGAAATTATCAACAATGTTCTACTATTCTAAATCCTAATTTTTTGGTGACTTTTTCAATTCCTGTTCCCTCTTATTAAGACTAAATTTTATCAACCCTATATTCGATGTTGGTTTTCCACTATGGTATTTTCTATTATTATCCTTTAAATTGCGAAGAACAATTTAAAAATGTGAGGATGCAATTTATTGAAGGAGGGGATAATACAAAACCCTATGATTTAATATTAAGTTATATTTTTAAAGTAAGTCAATATCTTATACAGCACACAACACCGACTTAGCTTGAATTATATACAAGAATGAGTTTATGCAAAACTACACATTAGTATTATAATTATTTAAAATATATATTTATTTATCAATTAAATATTGTGATGTGAATAGTAATAAATAAATTTTTATTTTTATTTATAATTTTTTCTCATAAATAAAACATATCTATTAAGAAATGTATATGTTTTGTTAAAATAGTATATATTTATACAAAACTATTTTCTTAAAAGAACTACTTTTTAGGTTCTTTTGTGAACAATAATAAAATGAATATTATACACTCCTAAAATTGAATTTGGTAAAATAAACTTCATTTTTAGATTTGGAGTATCAAAATTATCTTATGGTGATTTTTTGGTATTTTCTGAAATTTTTTAATTTTTGGTGAATTGTAGAAATACTGCATAGTACCTAAAAATCGACTTTTTATTTAAATATTTATTATTTTTACTTAAATTTATTTTAATTTAAAAATAGATACATAATATCTATATTATTTAAATATAATTCAATGGAGTCATTTTATAATAAGATTAGATATATAAAATTTTATTGAATTATTTAACTCATTTTACCCAACTTCTAGGCACATTTGAAAATTTGCATAAATTGTAATTTTACTACCTTTGTGAATTTAATTTCAAAAATATGAGAGACATAGTTGAAATCAGTAACTAAATTTAATTCAATAGGATGAAAATTATTTTGTGTGAATAGTTACTTTGAGATTTTATTTGCCTCGGTTAAAAGTAAATAGGGTAATTAAAGGTAAAATTGATATTATAATTACCCTAACACATGTCCTAATTCTATTGGATAATTGTATTTCGACCAAAATCAACCTTAGGACTAAAATATTACCCTCTTTTATCCACTTGGATTAGATAAGAACATTTATTATTATTTTATTTAAAGAATAGTTAAAAGTGTTAAATTCCAATTTTCATATCTAAAAATTTTTAATATAAGGTTATACATAAGATAAATTCCACTATAAATATTAATTATAAATATAAAAATCTTTACTACATAATTTTATTTTATAAATTATTTTTAGACATTAAAAAATTGAATATATTTATAACCCAATGATGATGCAGTAATTACCTTATTAATGAAAGAATGAAATAATTGATATTATAAATATCCAAATAAATGTAAATGGAGACTTTTGATGCATTAAACTAATTTTTTAGGTTAATATTACATGTTAGGATTGATTAAATTTATTTTCTTCTATGTAATCATGGTTTTGGTTAATTTCACAAAAACCAAATACTAAATAGTGTCAAAATTGACCTAAATGAGTTTTTAAAGAAAATACTATATTATTATTTGATATAATATTTCTAAAAATCTAAGGTTCATCCAATGGACTTATATAAGGGTTTATATTTCAATAATGAACCACTTGGTTTTCTCATGTCTTTTTATAGGATGTTTATTAACCATTTATTATAATAATACAAGAACACATGGTAAAAGTTAATCTATTTAACTAAGAGTTAAATCTAAAATATATGGTTAATATGGTGAAAAAACTTGTATAAAACCTGTTGCTTTAGAGTTTTCGACCCATCCAGACCTTTTACTTGAAATAAATACTTTTTGAGGGATTATAATATGAATATTATTGTGTAATAAATTAATATTTCAAGCTTTTCTTAAAGTGACTTTCACCTCTCTTATAAAAGGGTTCATCCACTTATTTCAAAATCACAGCTGCAAATCCATTTGGCTTGCCCAAAACCTACTCAAATATCCTCCCAAATACCCTCAAATCAACCTAGAGGCCTTACTTTTATCAAAAAGTGAACCAAATGATCCGTTTTGATCAAATCAAAAGGAAGTAACCGAAGAAGACGTAATTATTTCATCACCTCTTCTAAAGTTCTTTTCTTCTTCCACTTCCTATTTATTTGTTGTTTCCTAAAAAAATAGTAACCCATGTAAATTCTACATAAATTTATGTTATTATAAGTATGGTATAGTTATATTAATTATTCTACCCATCCTATGAATGAAAAAGTCACCATATGCGCATTAGTATGACTTACCGTCTCCACGTCGTGGTGTAGTTTGTTATTCAATACATCCTTATTTGGATGGGTATAATAATGAGTATAATTGATGTAAATAAAAAATATAATATTTTATTGATTCTATATATATGATATACCATCCAATTATATACGATTTCACCACAAATAGAATGATATTTTCGCTCGTGAGTACGTACGGATTACCATATCCACGAACGCGATAAGATTCATTTCCCCATCATAACCATTCATGAATAATTTCCATTTTTTGATTAAGAATAATGTTTTAGAACTTAATATAATTCTACATTTGAATCAAATTCATTCTATCCATAACAAACAAAATTTAAATAACAAAACATATAAAGGAAAATTAATCGGTTAACAACTGAAGCAATGATACTACTAAAATATTATTAACAAAAAAATATTTTAATATTATATATGATATCATATTTATGTATGTCATTCTTGTATAATTTAATAACAATTATTTAACTATTATAAATGATGTTAACTTACCCTCTACCAAAGAAAAGTACAAGGTAACTGTTAATTTTATAATCCCATTATGTATCCAAGGTTGTTTATACATAAGTATCGTCTTGGACTTCCTTATCATCCACATCCGTGTTTCTTAAAAAATCATTTTAAAACATTTTTAATATTACTTATAATATGGGTTAAAGTCATTTATTCCTTTTTTTGACTTTTTAAATAAATATTTTGAAAGGAATAATTCCGTTTTTTTCCAAACATGGTACTTTATGACCTTTTTAATGAATTAAAGAAAGAATGTTTTCTTAACTTATACGGCGGGTGTAGCTATTTTCTGCCATTATAACCCCTTAAAATATTCCCTTGTAATATTATAATAATATTTTAAAAATAAATGTTTTTTTCATAATTATGTGAAATTTTAATGATTTCAAACTAGAAATAGATATTTCTGTCAAATTTTCTGGATTTCATCTATTTCAATAACCATTGATGGATTTTACACTTGTTTGAAGTTGATTTATTATGATATAATATTCCATATTATATTGAAGGTTTTGTGATGTATTTTATTTTCGATGTGTTATCTTAATACCATTCTTGTTTTATGGTTAATGTATTAACATTTTGTATGCAATTTTTTATACAAATAATTATGTTATATTTTATCCATTTCATATGAAGAATGCATTGGATGAAATAAGTGATGGGTGGATCCTACTATAGCTGCAAAATGCATTGGTAGGTCTCATGAGACAAACTAGTGTCTTCGCACAAGTCCATGAAAAAATATTTTTGATAGTCATGGTACGAGGCCTTGACCATATGGTTATGATGTATGGAATTATGCATTCAATCATTTTGAAATTATCTATTAGTAATAAATTTGATTATTCGAAAAGTATAATATTCAAGAAAATAAGTAAATTCTATTATTTTATTTACCTTTTCAATATTATGTTGATATATAAGTTTAAAAGGCATTTTTTAGCCTTATACATTTCCTTAAATTTTTATGCTTTTTTATGATAGTTTCCACAATATTGTTATCCATACTAAGCATCTGAGCTCACCTCTTTCTTATGTCTTATTTTTTCCAGGATGTGAAGAAGTGTATTATGATTAACCTATAGGGACCATCCAAATATATTACTGTGTTCAAAGGGGACACAATTTTGTTTTTTTATTTCATGATTTAATATCAGACTTATGTACCTATCTAGAACTTCCAAGATACTAAACTAAATGGTCTTTCGAGACTTGATCTTCTATGACCATGCCAATGTTATGTAATATTGCACCAACATTAGGTAACTAGGTTCAGTTCATTACACCCTTCCTACAAGGTTGTATTTCCTTGTCCTCCAAATATTTGACATGTTTCATTAGGGTTTGTTCCCGTTATCATTTATTTTAAGGTTGGTATGAATCGTTTTCTACTCCTAGGATTACAGTCCCTTCATCAGGAAATCCATAATAGAGTTGTTGGAATCCCCCTCATAGGCTTGGAGTGGGATCCTCTATACATATTCTTTCCATATGCGGAGTTCTTGGCATCAATGTGACCAACATGGCCTTGGTTGTGATCCTCATCTATTTAATCATATATCTCTTTAGATGTATCAATGTATCTTTATCATTAAGAGACATTATGATTCGTACCTCTCAGATGAACGTCATCAGTGCTATTGAACTCGGGAGTGTGTTCTCCCAGATAAGTGCTTCTTGGATTCTTTAAAATGAATTCCTAAGGCCGGTATATAATTGTTTTTAGTTACCACTTGATTGTGTGTCTTGGTTGAGTATATCTTGATATTATTTTTATTTGTTCTCAAGATATATACCTATAAATATATGACTCTATCATTCCTTTTTTTCATTGAATTGTGGTTTTGGGTGTCATAATGAGTACTGTTATACTCACTCTTAAATAGGAGTTTTACACACATGTCATTTCATGTGAAAACAACCGACTTTTTGATATATTCTAAGGTGAACTAAGAAGAGAAGTTTCTTTGTGAGACCATACAAACTAATGTGTGTTCCATGAGCTATAGAAAATAGTCCCAATACATTCTTCTTACATGTTGGACTGGTGGTTACATACTCTCTCTGGTGGGATTTTATTTTTTCCATATTTACTTAATTTATATTTTGTTGTACTCTAATTGTTGTATATATTGGTTTCAATGGATTATATAGTGGGTTTTGTATTTCGGAATTTTTTGGGCTTATAGATGTGTGTACGCATATAGGTACACATGCAATGCCTCCCATGTTAGCGATATGCATACTTGATGCTAGTCGCCAGCCCCTAGCCTATTAGATGTGGGCCTCAAGACTCATAGAATGGGACCCGTTGGGATCGTTCATGACAATAAAATCATTTACTTAGTCATGGATCGCTACCAAGGCTATAAAAGTATATTAGTTCTCCCCCCATTCCACCATTTCTTTAATGAAGCTTCATTACCAAGACTATTTAATTGGAAAGATTCCCAAATTGAACTTATTTCACCTATCATTCCAATCCTTATTATCACATGATATTTCCTTATTTACCCAATAAATTATAAGGATACTTATTTATCATCCCACCAGTCACTATATGAAATCCACACATTTTTGTTTCATAAGACCATAAAATATTTTGAATATCATCGAATTATAACCTGTCGAAAATATATGTGTTTCAAAGACATTTCATCATCATCGTAATAAGCCATCAATATAACGATTAAATATGGAATAATTGCATCAAACCCATATTAAATCATATGATACATCAAGGTATTTTTTATATGAAAATATATTTGAAAGATCACTAGAACATTCTTTGGGGAAAAACATTCATTTTGAAATCAATTATTTACAATCTATGAAATTATAATATATTAAGGAAAAACTCTTCCTAAAACCCAATGAAAATTATAAAGTAATAATTAAATAAAATACAGTTTATAATGGTGGTGAAAACCATTCATGCAGTGTTTGTTAAAATAAAAAATCCTTTCACATTTTTGATAAAAAGTCAAAAGTACTATTTTTTGAAAATTATAAGAAGGTTCCTTTAAAAGAATGTTATGGAAAGTAAAACATATTCAAATTTCCTTAAGTAATTTTTGGAAAATGGTAAAACATTTCAATGAAAAATAATGAAAAAACATAAATGGAAGAAATGATTCTTGACTGAAGAGAAAACCAAGAATAGTTGTCCTTAAGAACAATTATTCAGTCTCTTGAGTACATAATGACACAAAAATGAAGGAGGAAAATGGAACCTCTAAACATAAAACGATTATAAGAAAATAAATAATATTTTTGAGATACATATCATACAATTTCATCATTGGAAAATTTATTCATAGATAATCAAGGTAAAAATGATATTATAACATAAAACCCTTACACCAAGTCTATATTTCTTCATTAGTTCTCTAACCTACTGTATAAATAATTTAAATTTATTATAATTCATTAAAGTCATCATAATAATAGAAATAAAACCACACATGGTTTAGTTATAACATATTTTCACCCTTTTATTAACAACCTTTCATTATCATCATCATTTCAGGTGTTAATAACTACTTTTCTATATTTGTATTGGCTTAGAAATTATGGTCCTTCAACATCAATCATGGTTACTTCATTTACAGAATTTCAATAATGAGATAAATATATTATATATTCATTATATACATATTTTTAAACATTCATATATATAGGTGAAGATAAAATAATTTCATCGCTACGTGGAGATGGTAGTCTGTATATACTCACATGTGTTGCTTCCATTATTTAATGTGTGGAATGAAATAAAGGAATATATTAATTAAAATTTATATCATCATATTAAAATAAATAAATATATATCATAAAATTTTAATCTATCATAATAACCAACTATGGATTATGGTGGTGTAAAATGATTCATGTCGATACGTTGTTGTGGTTGTCCTCATGTACTCACGATTGATACATTCATCTATCCTTCGATTGAGAAGGGTGGTTAATGGTTTTTAAAAAATCATAATGACATAATATTATGTTGATGATACTAGATTAATAATGTTTTGATGGATACAACATGTTTATAAGATGTATATAATGAAATAAAATTGAAAGACCATGGATAAGATCTATATATTTTCTTTCAGATACATACTTTATCTTACGTCTGGAGCCTTTAAAGATTGGTATTAGGTGAAGAAAGGAATATATTGAAATATGGAAAGAATTATAGGGTGGATTTATATGATGTATTTTCTAATCTAGAAGGATTAAATATTGTGAATAATGGTGGAGAATATTTTCCCTTTTATAAGTTATGGAATGCACACACATGGAATCTCATATAATATTTCCTGATTCAAGGTCACATTCATGGGACAGTGTTCCATAATCTCAAGGGATTAAAATATTGGGTAATAAAATGTTCAAATTTCTTTAATAAATAATAATTTTTGTAATGACTCATCCCAAATTCCCCTAAACCCATATGATGATCCATTTCACCACATGAACTCGATAAGTCTCCTTGTATGCCAGAGGCTGTCGACTAGAAATTGGGGTCTAAGGTGATATTTTGTGGAGACTGTACCCCCACAATAGAGTGAAACCCCATAAATAAATGGCCAGTAATTATACACATTAGTGTACATAAAAGGAATAAATAAATTGAAATACATGCATGTTCTAATAAAATGAAATATTTTGATGGCCCAAACTACCATTTCATACATTCAACACTAATCATCCACTTGGAAGATAACTTATATAGAATAAAAAACTAATAAAAAAATACATCAAACTCAATTTCCAACTACAATCCATGTCACATTCCGGATCTCCAATACCATGTCGATCTGCTCAAGTCTGACCATCAGACTCCACATGAGCAACTCTACTCAATAATACAACCATGGGCATCCTCCCTATCCATAGTGAAACCCTGATGAAACTGAAAGACATTATAAGATTTTTATTCACACAATGGTGTACATTCATGGGTGAGAAATAAGTATTATTAGGCCCCCACCAATAGTTAACCTATAACCTACTTCCATAAATGCGTGGTCATGCAATATTCTCATCCAAGCTGCAAAAAAACACAAATAAATAAAAATAAAATATTTTTCAATACAAAGGTTCAAGAAATAGATTGCCCATACATTATTCACCAAGTTTTAGGTTGTCTCTTAGAACATATCAATAATCATGGATCCTAAGTAACGTATGGGTTCCACATCTTTGGAAGCCCTAATCAATCCCCTTAATGTCACATTCTATCTCGTACCCTGAACCTGGATACATACTTCCTAGGTATTTATATAATGAAATGTACTACCCGAACCTAAAGTATCAGTATAGAACCTAATATATATAGCATACTTCTTATTCCTCGAGCCTTAGTTTGGTATCTCAATCACACATGTAGAACACCTTTTTCATTGTTCCCAACCAGATATGTGGATCATCATTTCCAATATTCTCATCCACAATAATGGAATGTCGTGTCAGCCAATCTTAGTCATATATGTGGAATTCCACATCCAACACTCTCATCAATATCAATGGAGTTCCATTTAAACCAATCTCATCCATATATGTGGAACTTCATGTACACCAATCTCATCCATATTTGGGGAATTCCATGTCCACCTATCTAATCCATATCTTTGGAATTCCATTTCCACCAATATCTTCTATATATATTGAATAAATTGTTAGTCAATCTCATCCCACTCTTATTCCCCTATATAAAATTCCATGTCCACCACTCTCATCCATATATGTGCAGCTCATTGTCCACCAATCTCATCCATATGTATTGAACACTATGCTAAGAAATATCATGTATATATGTGGAATTCCATGTCCACTAATCTCAATCACAAATTTGGATCATCCTTCAGGATATCTGGAATGATAAATTCGTAGAATTATTTATAACTCTCTCAAACATGGTATCTCATATCAATAAAACAAAATCCAAATGTAGAAAGTTGAACATATCACAATGTCCCTGGAGGTTTAATATAAGTTTCAATGTAGAAAAACATCTGAAAACACATAAAGGGTTGTCCAAACGCCCATGACCATCATCACTTCACAGTTCCATCATCTCACACATCATTTTGGGTCTAAATGGGACACCCACAACCATCACTACTCATATACACTTACCTTCTCAGGGCCAGTCTATCAATGTAGAACCCACATGGACCAATAGGTTAATATTTAAATACATTAATCCCTCTTATGATCCGCAGAACAAGTATATAAGTGGATTTTTTTCCTATTTGGATCCTATGGGTCAAAACATAAGAGTAGGAATTCCTCTTGGAATCCTTGGCCAAATCTAAACTCTCATGCCAATGCATGGAAATGAGAGGTCACACAACCCACAACATAGTCACAAGAATCTCATGGACTCATGGTTCTAATGGGAGTAAACCAAATATGGGAGATGGACTAAAGAAAATACCCTCTTCCAATCAAATTAGGATGGAGCTTCAACCAAACATATCTATGACCCCAAGTCACAAAACATTCTCACTAACCAAGGAAAATATCATTCCATCACCAATCAAGAAATCAAATGAACTCATTAAATGTACTACAATCATTTTCATGAAACATTCCAATGTACTATTCCATGTATAACTTTTAGGATACATCTAAACCCAATTAGAAAATAAAAACAGCCATATCATATGTCACTCATTACAAAACACCACTTATAATTCCACAAAACACCCTAAGGTCCCCACCATTACGTTCTACATGGAAAAATAATCAAAATGGATTCCTCTTGTGTGTAATTTTTACTTCAGGGAATAAAATCACCCAAAACCTAAAAAAAGTGTAATAAATGGGAAGTAGACAGTGTATATCCCATGTATATAGAATGTACTCCAAAATATCTGACATTTCCATGTACTTACACATGGCATGGTTACTACCAATGTATGTCTTTGTGCTACTACATGGATAAGGCGGGTGTGGGTTAGAGTCATATACTACATACATGTCCATGAAATGGCTAGGGTTGGACCTTGTAATTCTCCAGATCCATGTCCACCATACATTGGGCATCTTCCCATGTACCCAACCACATGTCTATATCCAACTACATGTTGTGTACCTTGATTACACAATGTATAGTCCCAAAATTCCATATTCCTAATTACTCTAATGCATGGGTATGTACCACTACATGGTGTGTACTCCAAGTACATGTTGTGAGGTTCCAAAATTCCATCTTCCCTAAATAGTAAGAACACACAATATGAATTTTATAATCGCATGCCATGATATTAGGATTTCCTAATAGAAAACCCCTAAAAACCTCATAAAATCCCCATTTTTGTATATTAAACATAGACTTGGCCCCCATGGGGTCCTTAGTAGTCATATAAGTGATCTAAAACTGGTAAAAACTCTTATATTGGGGCTGTGTAAAAATACTGAAACACCGAAAAACATCATGGTGAATACATCAAAGATTCGGTTCCAAATCCATTCCCGGAATCTATTTCACTTTGATCTGGTCTCGATCTGTTCTATTGATGAATTATTGTAGAATCTCTACCCATAGACTAGTCAACACGTGCAAGGGAGGTGCCCTACCCCTTTTTCTTCCATGTGTGGGCTGCAAAATTTGTGGGGGTTCTTTAAATTAATTAACTAACTAATTAATTAATTAATTAAATTTCCATTTATAAAATCATCTTGTATCCCAAAACCAAAAGTAGATTTATGCCTCAACTAAAAAAACCCTTATTTTAGACTCAAACACTGAGTCAGAACCTCAATCCAACACTTTTTTAAAATGTTACAACCATTTGAACGCATATGAATAATTAAAATTTTAATTTATAAACATTAATCATTCTTCTAAAACTTGAACAACTTAATATTCCACCCTACTCCTTTCCTAGGATAAACATCCTATTTTGAGACCAACAGAGTGGTTAGAAAATTAATGAAAGATCATATTCTAGGGAAATGGACCATTTACCCTGCATGATAAATGGAAATCAAAAATTAAAATTTATTCACAAATTACATATATTGAAAAAAATGTGTCCTTAGATCTTCCCCAACATAAAACTTCTCATCCTCAAGATCCTCTAGTTTTATTACAACAACACATAACAACCCACCTCAATCAAAATTCCATTCTAAACTAATTATATTCCACATCATGATGGAAAATTAATTCCTTTGAATAACTATATAGATATAGAATACAACCCCCTAGGTAAATCCATTACTTCTCATCGTCATTAAACTAACAAAATTGAGTCTAAACACACTTTTCTATCCTTAGATGTCATGATGTCTTCCAAAACACCTCATCAGTATAATGGTGTCATCCCAAATAGAACTCGGCCTACAATAGTAGATTCCAATCCATGGAAGTCCCCACTATCAAAGTATCATATCCAAACACAACCACATCTATCCACCAACGTACAAAGTGTGGTTCCCACTACAACCATGACACTACATATAGAAGGATAATTGTCCCTATAACTGAATAAAAACTCCCCACCGTAGGTGTATCCTAATTTTTTCCTTACATTCAAAAATTAACCCCAAAACCCTTTCTATTAACACTAAAAAACCTTAGAACAGGCCATTTCTATCTTTCTCTATCTTAAAAGTCTAGAAAAAAAAATTAACTATCACTCATTCCCAACTTCAATGAATAGAACCCATAACATTTTCCAATATCTGATCCATCATAAGGACCTCTCACTTAGAGGGTTGATGGTGATCTTCCTGCCATACAACTTCACTTACACAACTCCAAGAGTGTGGCCTCCAAGGAGGATCTTTATCAAACAAAAAAATCAACATCCATGTAGAAAAGCGTATAGACAACTATATCTCATTATACTCAAGAGGATTTCATTATATCGGGCATGATCATCCTTAAATTGGGAGTACACTAAGATTTCCTCAATGAACACAACCAAAATATCATGAATTATTAGAGAAACATGAATCTATCATGAGGGCCCCAAGTCACCATACACAAAATATTCTCATCACACCCACAAAAGTTATCAGCCTACTCATTTTAATCTTCTCAACTCAAGAACCTCATGCATATTAGGTATTAATGTTCAATCTAAAATCCAAATGCTCCAACATGTCAAAATTTTTCATGTATCAAATGTTCCATTAATACATTACCATTACCCACTCTCTTTCAACCCAAACACAAATTTTTTTTTTATTATAATGAGTCACATCTCATAAACAATAGGCTCACAAGGTGTATCCACTTTTTATACATACCCCACATACCCATATCACCCAACAAAGGGAACCCTTTTTACTTTCCAAAACCAAAGGAAAATCTCTAAGAAAAAACCGCTACCAAAGCCTCTCAAAACCTATGCAACATTCAAAATTCCAACCACACTCATTTAATCTCTCGCTACATTCCTGATTACACATACTGATCTAATCGATCTATACACCTTACTAATCGAACCCTGTAAAACCACGTTTTTACAAGTACCTCTTTTTTTCCTACCCAACACATTACCGTCTTCATAACCCTTCTACACTACCATTACCAAGTATAGGCTCTTAAAAAACCTACCCATCCTGAAATAAACCATAGGGAGGAAGAACAAATACACAAGTTCTCCTTATCAAAACCAAAAGGAAATCAAACATGGAAAAACACATACTATGTTGCACCATTCATGTACCATAGTCAAAAAAAACAAAAACATCCACATATATCTTACATGCTGAATTTTCATATAACTCATCAAACCCCTCTCAAGAGTCACCCTATGAGTCAATATAGTTATCGCCCTACACTAGAGTATCATCAAGAAGCGCACAAGGCTCTCTTTCCCTATCCTACTGGTCAAGTCTCACAATAAGTCACTAGTTCAAACTACCTAGGTTCCAGAAAAATCATTGAAGGTCATTCCTCATGGGAAATAAACACGATCTCAAACCAATGACACACTCCATTATTACTCCAAAACACCCATATCTAGGTTCTTATATATGAATGAAATCACATGTCAAACCAACACCCCACAAATAGGGTACCCATCCTCTATGAACATCCTAACATCAGACCGCGCCCAAGATGATGAGGCCAAAAAACTGATATTGAACAAAAAAAACAAGGTTCCCACATACATATACCCCTACCATGAATACCCACCAGGTTCACTACACCTATATTTCATAAAGACTACAACAATGTTCCCATTGTGGAGCGTCTCACTCTAGATCCACATAACATGTCATCAAAAATATATTCATATACAAGTCATCCCAACTAAGTATAATTCCACAAGATACTTATACATGAAAAACATCTTATGAGTAGATTTTGACACTTTAATAAATTAATCTAATGTCACAAGAAAATTCATAATCCAGTAGTCCTATAACATGTGGATCCTATGTGCCTACAATTATGCATGAGACACCTATTTTCACTATAGACTGAGAGTCAAAACCATATCACTATCCTCTTTCCAACTAGCCAAGAGAAAAAATCCAACATAAATAAAAAAATCCACAACATATTTTAATTTCCCAAGATAAAAATCGTATGAAATATTTATATCAAATATTATGAACACCAATCCTAACCCCTTGTAACCTATACCTCCTACAGAAATAGGTGTTTGTGATGCACCAACATGATATCTATTACATTCCCTAACACATTCCAATATCTCCATTTTACAAAACCCCAAATAGTAAAATGAAAAAAAAGTATATCCTCTGATACCACTTTGTAACATCCCACAACAGATGAAACTAAAATGGTTTCATGAGAATGTTGACCACATAACCTCAAATGTGCCTCCTCATACGCCAAAAGAAACTAACTAGTAGTATGGCTCTAAGGTTATACAATGAGAATATTATAAAACCAATAAGAGTTACAAATCATTTTTAAAAAACAAATCATCCTCAAAATCATTATAAAAGTAAATAATAAATAGAAAAGAACAAAAGCAAGTATGGATAAGATGAAATATTATAAAGGCCTGAACATTCATGGAATTCATAAACTACTAATCACCCACTTGGATGACCAGATATAAAAAATTAAAAAAAAAAATACATTTGGATCTACCATATATTAGCTTTGACAAATAGATGGTATCAAGTTCTTATCAAGACACTCAATCAAAAATCATCAGACTCCACATAAGAGACTCTTCACAATCATGAAACTCTGGCCCCCCACTCTATCCTTCCTTCATCATTGATCAAACTAAAAATATTAATAAGGTTTGTTCATAGAATGGGTTGAATTTGTATGGGGTGAGAAACAAATCACAATATTCCTCCCCCAATGGTGAACCTTTAAATTTCTTCCATAACTGCAAGTTCATGAAATATTCCTGTTATATATACAAACACATCATAAATAAAGAAAAATAAATCCACTTTTTAAAACCATACCTTCTTTGTCCAATTATATAGTGTCTCTAAGAACATCTTAATAATTTTTCATCCCAAGTAACATATGGGATCTAAATATATGGAATCCATAACCAATATGTTTGATTTCACTCACTATCCATTACATGGTACCTTGATTCATCGGTCCTCAATAATCAAACCATTCCATGTACTATTAGTAATCATACCATAAATCTGGAACATAATGTAAAAACATGGCCCTACTTACAGCATCAACACCATGGCCTAAAATGGTCATCTTGTCCTGGCCCGCCAAGTACCACCAGTTACCCCGCAGACACGTGGTCCCCACCATGGGGCCCACCAATATGTCCAAATGGGTCATATGACTAATGATTTTTCACACAATCCAACACAAGTTCTTTATAGTGTGATTTTTTACACCCACACACATCCTACAAAACTTCCAAAAAGATCACCCATCCTGATCACTACTCCAGGCTAATTATGCTTAACTGAGGTGTTCTGCTCAGGAAGACTCCTGAAAAGAAATGTGAACCTAGTTAATATGATTAATATTATTTATTCATTTAATCTTTTATCATTCCAGGGTGATACATTAACCCACTCCCCCCCCCCAGAGCACAACTTCCACAGTATGGGTCATACTTCTCAACCGAGTAATGCACTACACATAAGGTCTGATACCACCTATGATACCAAATGTAACAATCATTCCCTTCTGACAGCATAGACACCCCACCCTAACATCGTTTTCAGGTCTTAGACCTCCATGTACTTCTAGTTTCCCTATAAACATCTGGTCCCCACACTGGGTCCCACCCACATTACCAAAAGTGTCATCGGATAGATGATTTTCCCCATAGGCCAGCACATGTTATTTCCAGTGTGTTTTTTCCTCACCCACACACATCTTGGGAAACATCGGAGAAGGTCACCTTTCCAGATCACTACTCCATGAAAAGAATTTTTAACTATGGACTTCTAATTAGGCAGGATCTGGAATAGAAATATGCACTTTGTTGACATGAGTCATATCATTTAGACGTTTGAGACATTATCATTATGGGGTGTTACAGCTAATCCATATAAGAGACGGTCTATCCTTGGAGCCTCATTTTTCAACTCAGTCACTTATGTGGAACGACATGTGTATTTTTACTAACCATACATATGGATCACCATGTCCTTCATTCTCTTATATATATGTGGAACATAATGACCACCCATCATATTCATATCTATGGAATTCCATGTAAACCACTCTCATCCATGTCATTATAATTTCATGTCCAATAGTCTCATCAATACTTTTGGAATTCCATATCCACCAATCTCATCCAAATGTGTGGAATGTTGTCTCCACCTATCTCATACATATATATGGAATTCCATGTACACTAATACCATCCATATATGTCAGATGGAATTTTCACAAATCTCAACCACGTCTGTGGAAATTTGTGTCCACCACATTTTTTCATGTCTATAGAACACCATGTCCACCACTCTCATCCATATTTTTGGAATTCCGTATCCACCAATATCATCCATATCTATGGAACACAATGTCTACCAGTCTCTTTCATATATATGGAACACTTATTCCAACAATATAAATCATGAATGTGGAGCATCCTATCTAACATTTGGAACTATACAAGCCGAGAATCATTTACAACTCTTTCAACAACAACAACTTATATCAGTAGACCAAATTCTAAATGTGGAAACACAACTGTATCATAATATAACCATGAGAATGGTCTATTTAGTGCATAAAAAATACATAAAACACACTAATGGAAAGTCAAACTTCCATGAATATCGTAATTTATCATCTCCATTGGGTAACACAACAGTTTGGGTCTGGTCACACACTTGAAACCATAATTACCAAAACACACATACTCTATCTAGGTCAGTGTATCAAATGAGAAACAACATTTCCAACTGGTTCAACACACAAAAAGAAGAATCCCTCTTAAGATCCAATGGGTAAGGACACAAGTGGTGAAAGTATTATTTGAATCCACTTTCTCAACTAACCACAGGGGTTAACACTTATCTCTCAGAAGTCACACATCCAAAAAACTAGTTTCTAGAATCTCATGGACATAAAAGCTTAAATAAAGTAAACCTTATTATGGATAATCCCTCAAGGTCATTCCCACTCCAAGTAACTGTAAGTGGGCCAGTACACCCACCCTATTTTCACCTTGAGTTGAAAAATAGTCCCACTAATCAGGGACAAGCTCATTCTATCACCAATGGAGGACTCCAACAAACTCATGTTTTGTCTTCAAATATTTTTAATGACCCTCTCCTGGTTCTCATGATATGTATCACTTTCAAAAGATTGTCAGTCTAAATTACCAGAGGAATCCATCCGTATCATAAGTCACTCAATCCAAAATGACTCTTATAAGTCCTCAATATGAATCAAGGGCTCCACCATTGCATTTCATGTAAAAAAATACTCAAATTGGACTCCTCTTGTGTCCAATTCTTACCCCCAGGCCCAAAATCACCCAAATCCCACAAAAGGGTAATAAAGGGGTAGTACATGACATTTAAACTGAGTCCACTATGTGTAATCTAAAATCTCTGACCTTGTCATGTTCTTCCACACAACATGGGTACACTTGGGGTCTGGTCATGTACTACTACACTTCCAAGGCACACATGGGTAATGGTTGTGTACTAAAGGCACAACCATGACATACCTCAATACTATCAATGTAAATCTACATGGTCATGTCCTCCATACATGGGGCATATTTCCAAGCACCTGATCATAGGACCATGTCCCACTATATGTAATGTACCTTGATTACATGATGTGTAGTCCCAAAATTCCACCTACCCACGTACTCGGACACATAGACATGTGCCACTATATGGTGTGAACTCCAAGTACATGGAATTCAGTTCCAAAATATCATCCCCCCCAAATAAGAAACATCCATGGTGTTTGGTCCTAAATCATAGGTCGTGTGATCGAGACTTATAAACAGGAATCCACTATGAACCTCCCAAAACAATGTTTTCCTAATTAAACTCATATAGGCCCCCGTGATGACTACATTAGTCATAGACATGATCTAAAATTTGAAAACAAATCATTTATGAGGATCTATGAATAAAAGTAAAAAATAGCTTACCTCATGCAATAAATGCAGAAGCATGAGGTCCAAATGTTCTCTCGAAAGCTATTACACCTCAATCCAGTCTCAATCTCCACCATGGAAGAAATATGGTGGAATCCATGCCCCTTAACTCATGATCTATCTTTCATATGAATGAAATAATCCCTCCCCCACCTCCGTCTATGCATAAGAATCCAAAATGAGGGGGTTATTTAAATTAATTTGCCAATTAACTATTTAAAAGGCCATTTAATCACTCATCTCAAGTCCCCTAACCCACAATTGATTTATTACTCACCTAAAAAAACCCACTCATTTTGAACTCAAATACAAAGTAATAATCTTAATCTGACACTCTATTAAAAAGATATAAAAATCTAAACCTACTAGAATAATTTATTATTTAATTAATTATGAACTAAAAAATCTTTCAAAACATACACAACTTGTAATTCCACACAACTCCTTCCCTGGCGTAAATACCTTATTTAGAGGCTAATGGAGTGGTTAGAAAAATAATTTGAGAAAAATTTCTGTGGTAAAATGTCCATTTTACCACTCATGAGCGCTAATTTTTTTTCAAATTTCTACTGGAATTAAAAACCTACAAAACATGGATCTATAAAATTTATAGTTTTGGGTGTAAATACTACCATTAACTCAATTTTAACCCCCCCCCCAAAGTAAACCCATTTTAACTATAACAGTGGTAACAAAAAAATTATTCACTATTATAAAAAAATTATGGTGACCCAATTAAATTGTTTTAATTATATTTATTCTCAATATGGAATCCATTTTACCATACTGAATTTATTCAACTGAAAAAATTTAATTGTAATTAAGTGCACAAACTGTAATGAAAACCATTTTTCAAAAAATAAATTTTTATGCATAAAACAAAATTTATATATATTCAATACCCTATAAAAACAATGAAATAATTGTAAAAATATTATATTTATTATATAATAAATAAATTTTATTAAATCAATTAATCAATAGAGATTAAATTAACTTATTAAGATAAAAACACATTGTGCTAATACAAATATTTAAAAAAAATTGGAAGAAAGATGAAATTATCCCAATATCAATTATACTGAAGATTAAAATATAGTTAATTATATTATTTTTAATTTTCATATATCTGGGATAATTTAAGATAAAATTAAAAACATAATGGGGGATTTTCATGAAAATACATAAAAATTTAGAAAAACCAGTATTTTTTACTATTTACTGGAAAATATAAATTTTTAAAAGTCATAAAAAATAACCCTATGATAATATTAAAATGATGATAATAAAAATGATATTAATTTCCATAAATAAAATTCTGAAAAATTCTATAAATTATTTATTATTTTCGCAGGAAAAAGGTGATAAAATCTTTTTTTGATAAAAACAATTTTTGAATAAATTTTTTTTTGAAGCGTAAAATTACGTTACTAAAAATTGTGTACTTATTTAACATGAATTAATCAATAAATTTTCAATAATAAAAACATATTTAGGTATTTATCGTACTTTTTATTCATTTTTATACATTTAAATTTAATGGTTATGTCAAGACATTTTACTATATTACGGTTAATATAGACCTAGGGTTTCCTGTAAGGCAAGAAATCAAATAATTCAAGTATTATTTCAAAATAAAATACATATAAAATATTAAGGTCTTATAAAATATATGAAATATGTTCTTTAATATATGATAGTTTTAGTAGATTTCACTGTTTATGTGTAGGGAAGAATTTTATCATGGTGAGATAGTGAAATAGACAGTGAGTGTATATATATTGATGTATTATTGGAATGTGAAAAGGAATATGAGGAAAGAAAATAATAAAAAACACAAAAAACATGATGGAAGTATATTTTGAGTATATTATATAATTGTTTAATAAAATATTTAATATTTAGATGGATTTGGAGAAGAATACACCGACGAGTGACATTTGTGTATCGGGATTTTAAGGAAAACCCATGTTCATTTTAATCCACATGATAAAACTAGTTGAATTTATGATTTCATATGATTTCCTATTATTCTTGGTAATTTATACTCATTTTGAGTTGTTAAAATTGTAATAATTTGTTTTGGATTCTATGTGTGTCCTTGGGTGTGTCTAATAGTAATTATACTAATTAAAATATTAGGCAGACAAAGATAATGCAAAATGAATCCTAAAAGTAATTGTAAAAAGTAATTTACACTATCTCAGTGATTTCCCACTGATCATGTCCATCCCATTCTAGTGGTATATAAGACATTTTCTAATCATTACTGAACTAATATTTATATTTTTGAGAGAAAGAGTTACATTATGTGAGAAAATTTCGTTTTGGATGTTTAATTATTTATCATGGACAACCTTGATTCAATTAATAGATAAAGGATTAATAATTTTGTAAGTAAATGTTTTTATATTTATAAAAATTTAATTATTTCCAACATATTATCAAATAGTTTGGATGGATAAAATTTTGGAGAAGATTAAGATATCGAAGAAAATTTATAAAAATCATATCAGATATCTCATTATGTGTCAGAAGAGGAAATGAAATTTTTATAGTTAATATTAAACCTATTGTTTTCCAGTGTAAACGAATTCTTCAATTTACATTAAAATTCCTAAGGTTTAATGAAAAGGATTTCAGTTAAATTGAGTATGATAGGCTAATGATATACTTTAATAAGAAGGAAATAAATTTTGATAAATCAATGTTTTATTCAAAATAAATGTGTAGTAGTGTCAATTAATATAAAAAAATAAGACTTTTTATCAATACGTGAAAATATTGAGGATGGTAATGAAGAAGAGGGGTTTGAAACTTTAAGTGATATTTATGAAAAAAAATCTAATTGATAAATTTAATTGGAAAGATTTAATAAGTTGTGATAGAATATATGTTGGTATTTTGGAATAAATAAAAAATTATAATTATGTTTGAGAGATAAATCATGTTATGTCTTTTAAAAAATATCAATATTGGATAATGAGTTCAATATTAAATGAAATATAATTAGTCAGTAATCAATAATGATTCTTCTCATGTTGATAAATAGTCGATGTCGATAAATTACATTGATAAATAAAAGGAGATTAAATCTAAATAAAAGGATATAGAATCTATGAAAAATTAGAATGGTAAAATGAAACTGAATGATATTGAGACTGTCCAGTTGAATTTTACCTATTTGTAAATGGAATTAGATAACTACACAAAACATTTTTATAAATATATTAAATTTGGAGAAATTATAAAAAATAAGGATACAAAAAATGATGAAGATTTATAGAATGATGAGGATCATTTTGACCAGAAACTATCATAGTTAATGGGTGAAAAATATTTTTTACATTTTTATTTGATGTGTGAGTTGAATTCCTGGGTGAATAAAATCATGATTGTTGAAAAATAAGATTAATCTCCTAAATCTATAAAATTTGTGAAAACATACTTGAATTAAAAAAATGACAAGAAGAAGTGATTTGAAAAATTTGTAATGTATGTTAGATAAAAGGAAAAAAAATTTAGAGTCTCTAAAAATTTTGGTTCAAAAAGAACCTAAAATTGATAATAAAAATATGAAACAATATTAGGTGTCAAAATATAGGCAACAATATGTTTTTAGTGGTAAATAAAAAATTTAGTAATATTTTTGGCACTATGGAGGTTTTGGAGACATGTAATGAAATGTTTTATTTAATTACAAATACTCTTATTGGTTTATAAGGTTTCGGAGGTCATTATTATGGGTGAATCAACCTTCCCAATATATTAAAGATTGGACAAATATTGAAAAATTATATAATAATGGTTGATAATATATTTCAATAATTAGATAAGGTGTGTGGAATATGTGACTATAAATTTCACATGACTATAAATTTTAACACCATCCTACCAGTCCTGTTGAGTAGAAATTTAAAAAATGAAATGAATTAGAAAATAATGAAAAAGGGAAAATGATTTTTTTAAGTAGTAATTAATACATTCAAAAGGTGAATTATCATGGATTCTCGATAATGTATGTTCTTAACATATAACAATATATTTAAAAATATGATGATGATTATTGGGGACCACTAGGTTATGGGTATGTTCCCTACTAGTGGCTCGTGCACGAGAATGGATATTTGTGATGGTTACTCTCACCGAGATACAAGGTACCTTAGACCCAAAGCTAGCTAGTGCCTAGGTGTTATTTCCTATTTCCTGTGCTCATTATTTACTTTGTACTTATCTTCAGCATACAGTATAATTGGCTGGAAAATTCAGTAGTGTTGACATTATTTTTAAAAGTGTTGATTCTTAATAATAGCCCACTTGAAAATTGTTTCTATTCAAAGTTTCATCTTTTAGAAATTGTAACTAGCTTTTCATGTTTTTGAAAACATTCATGCTTTTCGTCTTTAAATGTTTATCACATGGAATCTCTTAGTGGTGGTATCCTACTGGGCATTGGCTCACACCCTACTTACACCCTTGGTTGTAAGTAGACTTGGTTTTTTTTTGTCACAGGTTGGGTACAGTTTTTTGTTCCAGTGGTTCGGGTTTCTAGTAGGTCCTTGGTGGTGAAGTCTTGTGGAGGTGGCCTGAGGGCGGTGCCCCTTGCCATGAGGGTTCTTGGGCTATCCTTATTTGGTTTTGTACCTTTTTAATGGTCTTTAAACATAGTTTTAACTTATGTATTTCAGTTCTGATATTTTGTAAAAGATGGTTTTAGTTGAAAAATCCATATTTGTTTTATTGAGTTTTTTTGTTGTTTAATGTTTATAAAGTCGGGTAAATCATTCCCAATTATCATGATATGATACCCGGGAACTTGTGCCAGCCCGTGGGGATCAGGAACTCCCTTCGGGCCTTGGCATGGGCCGGGTTTGGTGCCGGTTTGATGGCAACCAGATCCGGTTCGTGACATAACACATGTCCTAATTCAATAGGATAAGGGTAATTAGACAAAAATAAACCTTACGAATAAAATATTATCCCCTTTTTTCCACTTGAATTAGATTAGGAAATTTATTATTATTTTATGTAAAAAAGAGTTAAAAGATTTAAAATCACAGATTAATAACTAAACAATTTTTAATATAGATTTATACATAAGATAAATTTGACTATAGATATTCATTAGAAAGATAAAAATAGTTCCTACATGATTTTATTTTATTTTTAATTTTTAGACATTATATAATTAAATTTATTTATCCCACAATGATGATGTAGAAATTTCGTTATTACTGATTGATTGAACTAATTGATATTATAAATATCCAAATAATTATAATTTGATACTTTTAATGAATTAAATTAATTTTCTATGTTAACATGACATTCTAGGGTTTATTAAATGAATTTTTTCGAAGTAATAATACTCTTGTGAATTTAACAAGAAGAAAATACCAAATAGTATCAAAATTGACATGAAAGAATTTTTAAAACAAATATTTTATTATTAATTGGTATTATATTCCTAAACATCTATGGATTATACATAGGGTTTAAATAATATTATATATGTCATTATTTAACCACATGAGTTTCTCTTGGAAGTTTATATTAAGTTTATTAACCATATAATATAAAAATACAAAGAGATATGGTAAATTTCATACTATTTAACTATGAGTTAAATCTAAAAGATAAGGTTAATATGATGACATAAACATATATAAAACCTATTGGTTGAGATTTTTTCGACCCATCCCCACCTTATCCTTTAATTAATTTATTTTTGAGCCATCAGAAACCGAAAATGATTTTATTATAAAATAATATTTCAAGCTTTTCCTAAAGTGACCCTCCCCTCTCTTATAAAAGATCTCAAACCCTTCTCTCAAATTCACACCATAAAAGCCTTTTGTATTGGCCAAACCCTACCCAAATATCCTCTAAACGTTCCTCCCTTAATCCTAGAGTCCTTCCTTTTTTCAGAAAGCCAATCTAAGAATCCCTTTTCATCAAATCCAAAGGAAGAACCCGAAGATGAGGTAAATATTTCATCACCTCTTTCAAGTCCTTTTCTTCTTCCACTTCCTCTTTCTTTGTTTTTTCCATTATAAAATAATAACACTAGTATCTTATATATACTGTGATGTTATTAGAAAAATGTTAAAACCATATTCATTTCATTATCCATCCTATAAATGAAAAAGTCGCCATATGTGCGTACGTACGGATTACCGTCTCCATGTTGTGGTGTAGTTTGTTATTCAAACACTTCATCATTTGGATGGGTATAATAGTGATTATAAATGATGTAAATAATAAATTTAACATGATAATTATTCGGTATATATGATATACCATCCAATTAAATAAGATTTTAAAAATCAAAAGAATGATATTTCAAGCATATAAAAAAAAATGAATCGGTTAACACCCGAAATAATGATACTACTAAAATATAATTAACAAAGAAATATTACAAGATGATATATGATATCATATTAATGTATATGGTTCTTGAATAATTTAATAACAATTATTTCACCATTACACAAGAGATTATCCTACCCTCGACCAAAGAAAAGTACAAGGTAAAGGTTAATTTCGCAATCTCTTTATCATCCGAGGTTGTTTTTACGTAAGTATCTACTAGAATCTCTTTATCATCCACATCCATGTTTAATAAAAATTATTTCCAAAAAAAATTACCATTTACTAGAAAATGGGTTATATACATTTATACCCTTGTTTGAATTTTTCTAAAATGGTTTGAAAGAAATCTTTCCGTCATTTTCCAAACAAGTTACCTTAGAAACGTTTCGAGAAAATAAAGGTGGGAATGATTCTTTTACTTATACGGCGGGTGCGGCTATTTTTGGTCATTATAACATTACTGAAGATTCATTTTCAAGCTTATAGGAATTTTTTTAAAATTAATTGTTTTCTTTTATAATTATATGACTTAAAAATTATTTCAAAATAGAAAGAGATATTTCTATAAAAATAAGTTTTGATTTCATATATGTCAACATCATTTGATGGATTGTGAGATTATTTGAAGATTATTTATTATGATAAAAAAATTCCATATTTTATTGAAGATTTTTTTATATTTTTTACTATGGATGTGTTATTTTTATACCATTCATGGTGTATGGGTAAGTATTGGCATTTTTTATGCTAGTTTTAATATAAATGTTTATGTTCTATTTGAACCTTTTCATGTGAGGAATGCAATGGGCGTAGTAAGTGACGGTTGGATCCTGCTATAGCTCTTATATGAATTAGTAGGTCTCATGAAACAAAATAGTGTCTTGGCACAAGATCTTGAAAAATATTATTTGTAGTCTTGGCACAAGGCCTTGACTATGGGGTTATGAAGTCTAGTATTATACATTCCATCATTATGAAAGTGGCTATTGTTATTTCATGTGATTATTCGACTAGTAGAATATCAATGTGAATAAGTAAATAGAATTATTTTATTTTATATTTTCCATATTATGTTGAAGTTCAAGTTTAAAAGACTTTTATTTTAGTATTACATTTCCTTAAATGTTTATTCTTATTTATGATAGTTTCCACTATATTGTTATCCTTACTGAGCATCTGAGCTCACCCTTTTCTATGTATTATTTTTCCCAAGATGTGAAGAATTATATTATGACTGGCTTGAAGGGATAGTATAAGGGATATGAGTGCGGTCTATGTATACTACATTGTTGTAGTTTTTCATTTTAAAATGTATTGTAAAAGTTATGAATGTATCTTGTATTTACAAGGCTACTAAACTAATCAGCCTTTTGAGACTTAATATTTTTTGATCATGCCAATGTTTTGTAACAATGAACTGACATTGGGTAACTAGGGTCGGGGAGTTATATTTGTTATCATATGAAGTTAAGTACAAACCTTGGAAGCTAGATTTAGAAAAACTTTGATTAAAGAACATTACCCTAAGATAGACTATGAGGATTAGTATAGAAGAACTTCCTAGAATTTTGGTACTATAGATATTTTGTGAGTATTCTAAGTAATACATCCTTGTCTGGATACGAGCGGGTAGAGTTGGCTCTGGTATAGATGTACCTAGGTGTAAAACCCAAAAACTCCACTTTGAGCTAGACTCGAACGGGAACTTCTGCATGGAAACGGGCCGTGCTACACTCTTGGTTATGACACTCCTGGGGGATGTGCTTAGGATAATTCTCATTTTATTTTCAACCATTATTAAGGCTTATGAGTTTATAATTACTCAAAGAAAAAATGTTTATGATTATGGATTATATCCATAAACTGTTCAATTTATGTTATGTGTTTTAGAAGTTTGGAGTTTTGTATTTCGATTCATAAACTAATATAGTGTATGCCATTGTTTAGAAATGGATCCTATGAGAAGGAATGGAAACCATATCAACACACGTAATCCATGTAGGGATTTCTCTCCTACTCAAGATAATAATAGGGGTTCTGATGAAGCAACTGCTGCTGATAATCTTATCATCATACTGGGACTACTCACTTAGGTTATGAATAATAACCTTACCTGTTTAGAGAACCCTAATCCACAATGTGGAGGATCAATTCTATACCTCTTCATGAGGCAATAACCACCAAAAGTAAATGGGTGTACAAATCCATTACTAGTTGAGCAATGGATAAATTCCTTAGAGAAACTATTTCATGATTTGGGGAGTAGTGAAAGGGAAAAAGTTGTCATTGAAATTTATCACCTCACAGGAGATGAAGCTCAATGGTGGTCATTGATTCAAAACACCAAGAAAGATGATGAAGTATCAAATATGAAATGGAGAGAGTTTAATGTTTTTTTATTAGAAAAATACTTTCCTCGTGACCATCAAGCGGATATGGATAGACAATTTCTGAGTCTGAGGAAAAAAGAGGATGAGAATGCCGCAAAATATGAGGCTAAAATTACAAGGTTAGAAAGTCATATAGCAGATTATATATGTAACCCAAGGAATAAGCTTGATCGATTATTTGACGGCATGAAACTATTTTTTCATCAAGCAGTAGTCTCAAAATCCTTCTCATTATACGAATATATTTTCTCATGTGCTTTCAAGGCATAAAAATAATTCTCTATGTATTATGACTCTAAAGAAAAACAGGAGAAGAAGAGATCTTGTGAACACTCTATAATTGGAAAAAAGGGGAATAAGGGAAAAGTTGAATATCCATCATATAGTAAATTTGGGAAGAAACACCCTGTTACTTGCTTGAAGTGAATGGGAGTCTGTTACAAGTATGGTGAAAAAGGCCACCAAGCTCGGGATTTTAAGGGGAAGAAAGAGGTTTTTAATGATGAATTCTAAAATCATAGAGAAAAGGGGTATTATGAAAATGAATTTCCTAATCGCCAAGGGAACTTACCTCAGAAAAGATCAAGGGAGAAAGGCCAAGATTATGCGATCACTACTGCTGAGTTTGTAGCTTCGAATGACATGGTGGAAGGTAATTTAACGGTTTTCTCAAGTTTATCCAATGCTTTATTTGATTTTGGATCATCTCATTATTTCATATCTTCCTAGTTTACTAATAAAATTATTTATTTTCAGTTTTACATAACAAGGGAGTGGTCAGTCAAAAAACCTAAGGGAAGTATCATCGCAACAATGTTTTGTGAATCAGTTCCCATTTAGGCATATAAATGCACATTATCTGATGATCTCATCATCATACCCATGATTGAATTTGATATAATCTTTATTATGGATTGGATTTTGGACCATGATACAAAAATATATTATAAGAAGAAGGAGGATACAATTTTCGATGATAATAAAAAATACCTAATATTTAGAGAAGAAATGTCACCACATGATTGTTATCTAAATCAACCCCTAGTAGCTCTACTAAATTCAATTATTGTGGAGTATGAGAATTAAATAATTATGGTAGAGGAAAATAATGTTTGAATAGAGGACATGCCTATTGTGCAAGAATGTGTTGATTTGTTTCCAGAGGATTTAACTGGACATCCTCACGAATGAGAAATTGAGTTTTCCATTGATTTAATTCCTAGTTCAAGGCCCATATCAAAGACCCCTTATAGAACGGTCACTGTGGAATTGGTGTAAATAAAGAAACATCTAGATGAATTGAGTAATAAGGTATTTATTCGACCTAGTGTTTCTTCACAGGGAGCCCCTGTCCTATTGGTTAAGAATAAATATAGATCTATGAGGTTGTTCGTTGACTACAAGGAGATCAATTTTATAACAATAAATAACATGTATCCCCTACCTCGCATTGATGATTTATTTGACCAACTTCATGTAGCTCAATATTTTTTAAATATTGACCTTTGATCTGATTATCATCAGTTGTGTGTGAAGAAGGAAGAAATTCTGAAAACAGCATTTTGAACCAGGTACAGGCATTAAGAGTTTACAGTAATGCCTTTTGGGCTGACTTATGCACCCTCTGTTTTCATTGATCTAATGAACAGTGTTTTCAAGGAATTTCTTGATGACTTTGTAGTGGTATTTATTAATGATATCCTAGTATACTACAAAACCTATGAAGATCAAGAAAATCACTTGCGCACCATTCTAAAAACCCTCAGAAGAAATGAATTATACGGGAAGTTTAGCAAGTGTGAATTCTGGATTCAAGATATTTCTATTCTTGGCCATATTGTCTCTAAGGATGGAATATCTGTTGATCCTTCAAATACCAAGGAAATCCAAGAATGTCCAGTACCAATGAGTATAACTGAGATATGCAGTTTTATTGGTTTAGTGGGTTATTATCGGCGTTTTGTCCATAATGTTTCCCAATTAAATAACCCATTAACCAAGCTCACATGTAAATGGGTTAAATTTTTCTGGACAAAAGTGTATGAAAAATGTTTTGAAGAACTAAATAGAAGATTATTCAATGATCCTATCTTGACTCTACCATCAGGGAATGATGGGTTTGTTTTCTATAGTGATACATTAAAGAAAGAACTTGGTTGTGTCCTTATGCAGAATGATAGAGTTATTGCCTATGCATCCTAACAACTAAAAATTCATGGGAAAAGCTATCCTACTCATGATCATGAGATAGCAGCTGTAGTCCTTACTCTGAAAATATGGAGACACTATCTCAATGGTAAAAAATATGAGATTTATACTGATCACAAGAGTTTTAAGTATATTTTATCACAAAGAGAACTCAACATGAGGCAAAGGTGATGGATTGAACTACTCAAGGATTATAATTTCACAATACACTACCACCCAGGGAAGAAAAATAAGGAGGCAGATGCTTTGAGCAGAAAGGATCATGGAGTTTTGAACAAGATGAGAGTTGAAAGGAATCCTATTTTCATAGATTTAGTGAAAATGTATATTGGAATAATCATAGAAAGTGAAACATCAATACTTTTTCAAATGGTAGCCAAATCTTCTTTACTAGAAAGGATAAAAATTTATCAGGCTGATGATTAAAATTTTCAAAATAAGATTAATGTTGTGAATGATGGGATATTGAGTGACTTCTTATCTGAAGATGGGATTTTGAAATTTGGGATGAAACTTTATCTTCCCGATATACAGGATCTAAAAGGGGAATTTTTAGTTCATGCTCATAGCTCCAATTTCTCTATACACCCAGGTAGCACCAAGATGTATAGAGATTTTAAGGAAAATTTAAGTGGGAAAACATGAAGTGGGAGATTTTAGATTTTGTGTCAAGATATATGGTTTGTCAACTAGTGAAATCTATAAGGAAACAGCCTGGAAGAGTCATGAAACCTTTTCCCATACCTGAGTGGAAATGGGATAGCATTACGATGGACTTTGTCATGGAGCTACAAAAGACTCCTACAAAGAATGATGCATTATGGGTCATTGTTGATCATTTTACCAAGTCAGCACATTTTCTTACTATTGGAGAAGATTAACCACTTGAATGCATAGAAACACTATACACTAATGAAGTTGTAAGAGTACATGAAGTACCCTTATTGATTGTTTCTATTCATGATCCCCATTTTACATCAAGATTCTAGAAAAGTCTTCAGAAATCCCTAGATACTATCCTTAATTTGAGCACTGCCTTCCACCCTCAAACTGATGGACAATCAGAACAGAATATTCAAACCTTAGAAGACATGTTGAGATCTTGTTCACTAGACTTTCAAGGTATGTGCGATCAATATTTAACTCTGGTATAATTTTCCTATAACAATAGCTTCTATTCAAGTATTAAGATGGCACCATATGAAGCGTTATATGAAAAGAGATGTCACACATCGACTTGTTGTGATGATGTTAGTGAAAGAAAACTCGTTGGCCCAGAATATGTTGAGGAAAGAATGGAAAAGTTGAATTTTATCCAAACCCACATCAAAGAAGCCCAAAGTAGGAAAATGAGATATACTGATAACTGAAGGAAGGATTTGGAATTTCAAGTAGAAGACCATGTTTTCTTGAATGTATCTCCATGGAATGGTGTTATACGTTTCGGTAATAAGGGTAAATTGATTCCCAAGTACACCAGACCTTTTAAAATTCTAGAATGAATTGGAGTAGTATCATATCGTTTGGCAATGCCTCAATGTCTCTACAAAGTTTATAATGTGTTCCACATATCACTGTTGAGAAAATACATGCCAAACCCAATGCATGTACTCACCTATGAGGAAATTGAACTGGAACCTTATATGTCTTATTGTGAAGAGCCTGTAAAAATTCTTGATACAGTAGAACAAGTGATTATAAACTGGAAGACTCATATGGTAAATGTTCTATGGAGAAACCATAAGATGGAAGAGGCAACGGGGGAACCAGAGAAACTTATGATGAATAACTACCCTAATCTTTTTGTGCGGTAGTATTATAGAAATTTAGAGGATGAAATTATTTTAAGAACATAAAAATTTAACACCCCAAGCTTTCATGGTACATTTCCCTTTGAATAATGCAATAGTTTGTGTTATATGCAACTTCGAGATTCTAACACATCACGACCAATCCAACTAGCTGTTATAAATAGTAATAACCACTTTTTGAAAATTTCTAAATTTTATATTTCAAAATGGACTTCATTTTTTTATTCGGAATTTCAAAATTAACTTTGCGTGATTTTTTTTAATTTTTCTAAAAACATTAAATTTTTTATGAATAGTTAAAAAACACTGTGTTATTGGTTAAAACGGACTTTTTATTTAAATAATTAGTAATTTTATTTTAATTTATTTTAGGTCAAAATAGATACATAATACATATATGTGTTAAACACAATTCATTGGAGTCATTTTATAATAAGTTTAGATATATAAAATTTTATCGAACTATTTACCATCTTTTACCCCCTCCTAATAGCATGTGAAAATTTTTATAGAACATAATTTTACAGATTTTGGGAGATGAATATAAAAAATGGAGAGAAACGGTTAATATCAGTAAGTAAAATATGGTTCAATAAGATGAAAATAATTTTTGGTGAATAGTAACTTTTTACTGTAATTTACCACGGTTGAAAGTAAATAGGGTAATTAAGGGTAAAATTGATATTATAATTACCGTAACACATATCCGAATTCTATTGGATAAGTGTAATTTGTGTAAAAACAACCTTAGGAATAAAATATGATCCTCTTTGTTCCAATTGGATAAGATTAGGATATTTATTATTATTTAATTTAAAGAAGAGTTAAAAGAGTTAAAATCAAAGTGTAATAACTAAACCATTTTTAATATAGGGTTATACATAATATATATTCAACTGTAGATATTAATTAGAAAGCTAAAATAATTTCCTACATGATGTTATTTTATTTAAAAAAATTAGACAATAAATAATTAAATTTATTTATGCCATAATGATTATGTAGTAGTTACCTTATTAATGGAAGATTAAAATAATGGATATTATAAATATCGAAATAAATCTAATTTGAGACTTTTAATGAATTCCATTAATTTTGAAGGTTAAAATGACATGTTAAAGTTGATTAAATGATTTTTTTTCAAAGTAATAATTCTGTTATGAATTTAACATAAACAAAATACCAAATAGTGTCAAAATTGACATACAATAGTTTTTAAAACAAATATTATATTATTAATTGGTATTCTATTCCTAAAAATCTAAGGGTTAGACAAATTTCATAAATAAAATTATATATGTCATTAATGAACCACTTGAGGTTCGCTTGAATGTTTATAGTAAGATTATTAACCCTATAATATAAAAATACAAAAGAGACATTGTAAATGTCAAACTATATAACAAAGAGTAAAATCTATACGATAAGGTTAATATGATGACCTAAACTGGTCTAAAATATATTGGATGACAGGATTTTGAACCATCCCCACATTATCCTTTAAATAATTTTTTTTGGATCCATTATAAATCTAAAATGATTTTATTATAAAAAAAAATATTTCAAGATTTTCCTAAAGTGACCCTCACTTCTCTTATAAAAGGGCACCTCCCCTTCTCTCAAATTAACACCTTAAAAGCCATTTCACTTGGCCAACCCCTAACCAAATATCCTCTCAAAATTCCCCCCTTCATTATATAGGCGTTACTTTAGTTAGAAAGATAACTCAAAGAGCCCTTTTGATCAAATCAAAAGGAAGTACCTGAAGAGGTGGTAAATATTTCATCACCTCTTTCAAGTTCTTTTCTTCTTCCACTTCCTCTATCTTTGTTGTTTCCATTATAAAATAATAAATACAGTATATTATATATATATATATATATATATATTTATGTTATTATAAAAATGTTACAAATATATTCATTATTCTATTCTTCCTATAAATGACAAAGTCACCATTCGTGCGTACGTACGGATTACCGTCTCCACGTTGTGGTGAAGTTTTTTATTCAAACACTTCTTCATTTGGATGGGTATAATAATGAATATAAATGAAGTAAATAACAAATATAACATGATAATTATTTTTTATTTATGATATAATAACCAATTATATACTATTATAATATCAAAAGAATGATATTGTTTCTCGTGCATACGTCCGGATTACCATCTCCACGAACGCGATGAGATTCACTCCTCATCGTAATCATTCAAGAATAATTTTACTTTTATGATTAAAAATAATTTTTATTAACATAATATCATTCTATATATGAATCAAACCCATCCTATCCATAACTAAAATGGCTTATGTAACTAATAATATAAAGGAAAATGAATCAGTTAACACCCGGAATGATGATACTACAGATTTATCATTAACAAAGAAATAATAGAAGATCATATATGATATCATATTAAAGTATATGGTTCTTTTATATTTTTAAAAAATTATTTCACCATTATACAAAAGGTTAACCTACCCTTGACCAAAGAAAAGTACATGGTATGGGTTAATTTCACAATCTCTTTATTATCAGAAGTTGTTTTTACGTGAGTATCTAATGGGACATATTTACCATCCACATCCATGTTTCATAAAAATTTATTCCAAAATAACTTTAATATTTACTAGACTATTGTTTAAGATAATTTATACCCTTGTTTTAATTTTTATAAAATGGTTTTAAAGGAATCTTTCTGTCATTTTCCAAACAAGGTACCTTATGACATTTTCGACAAAATTAAGGTAAAAATGTTTTTTAACTTATACAGCATGTGCGGCTATTTTCTGCCATTATAACATCATCAATGTTTCCCTTACAATATTATAAGAATATTGTCAAAATAAATGTCTTCTTTTATAATCATATGACTTTAGAATTATATCAAATTAGAAAGAGATATTTCGAAAAAAAATATTTGATTTCATCTATGTTAACATCCTATGATGGATTGTGTGTTTATTTGAAGTTAATTTTTTTATGATACAAAACATCTATATTCTATTAATGGTTTTGTGATATGTTTGACTATGTATGTGTTGTTTTTATACCATCCATGGTTTATGGCTAAATTATTGAAATTTCGTATGATAGTTTTAATATAAATTTTTATGTTATGTTTGGGCCTTTTCATATGAGGAATGCATTGGACTTAGTAAGTGACGGGTGAAGCCCGCTATAGCTCCTCGATGCATCAGTAGGTCTCATGAGACAAACTAGTGTATTGGCACAAGGCCTTGACAAAATCTTATTTGTAGTCTTAGCATAAGGCCTTGACTATGTGGTTATGAAGTCCGGCATTATGCATTCCATCATTATGAAAGTGGCTATTGATATTGCATGTGATTATTCGACTAGAAGAATGTCATTGTGAATATGTAAATGGAATTATTTGATTTTATCTCTTCTATATTATGTTTAACTTCATGTTTAAAAGGATTTTGTTTTACTCTTACATTGCCTTAAATATTTATTCTTGTTTATGAATGTTTACACTATATTGTTATCCTTACTGATAACCTGATCTCACCCCTTTCTATGTTTTATTTTTTCCAGGATGTGAACAAGTATATTGTGACTGACCTATAGGGATATTATTAGGGATATGAGTGTGGCCTATGGAGACTATGTTGTTTTATTTTTTTATTATATAATGTAATTTAAATATTATGAATGTATCTAGTATTTCTAAGGCTACTAAAGTAATTGGTCATTCGAGACTTGATCGTTTGTGATCATGTCAATGTAATGAAATATTTCACCAACTATTGGTAACTAGGGTCGGGGCATTACATATAATAATGGGATCATACATACAATTTAATAATATGATACTACTTAATTTTAGATTTAATAAATTTTCATTCATATTTTAAAAATTAATAAATTCGGAATCTTTTTGGGAATTAACAATTCCCAATACTTGTTGTCAATATTCTAAGTCATTGTCGGGTATAGGAAAATGATTTTTTTAAATTGATAATTTATAAAAAGTATTTTATATTCTCTTTAGAAATTTTTTTGTTGGTTTTATTTATCTTTTTTATATTTATTGTTACAACTAGGTATTTTTATGATATAATGATTACAATGTGGCGTGACCCTGAAGGAAAAATTCACTATCATTTTGATGGATCCTAAACGTTAATTCAATGATCTTAGAAAAATTAATATTCAAACAATGTTTACATATTTACATTTTATCTATGAATATGAACCACTCAATATCCTTGAAATAGATTTTTAAGAGGGGAATCAAGATATTAAAATCACATATATAAAAGATGAGGTAGGATTTAAAAATACATTTAATCCTATAAATGATGCATTTAAAATGGTAGGTTTTTATAAGGAAAAATAAAAGGAAGAAGGGACATCAACTCTATAATTTTTATAAGGATTCCTTGAAAACATGAGATTGAAACTGATGGAAGAATAAAATGAAGAGAATAATATTGCTACCACATTTATAACCAGTGTTTAAAAAGATCTAAGAGTTCTATAAGAGGTTGAAGAACGATATATTTCAATCTGAAGTGACTATGAATAAGAACAATAAGAAGAAACATACAAATAAGAAAATAAGTTGGCTGAAAAATGTTAATATGTCAATGAAAAATTGGAACACATCAAATCAACAATTTAAAAATTAGAATTCTTCCAAATCTAGATATATTCTAAATTATTACGAATTATATTCTAAATGTTGATAATTTGGTCACCTTCTTAGAGTCTCACACAAATTTCAATGAGTAGGAGATGATTTGATCATGATTCACTCCAAATTCAAACTTAGGATAACCAAATTATGATATCATTGAATCATACTACCATTATCTAACATGTGTAAGGTCAATATAAATGATCATAATAAAAAAATAGAATATTCTGACTGGATTCCCTTGTTTTTTATTATTTTCATGACCTTTATTTCTTTTAATTATTATGAATTATTTTTATATTAGGAATTCAGTTCAATGGACCTAATCATTCTATTCTTTAATTAGTGGACTATTTTTTCTAATGAGTTTTTTTTGTTTGTTGGCCCAAATTTAATGAACAAGGGAAAGAATAAAATATTAATAAAAAAAGAAATTCTTTGAACACAAGCTAGAGAACATCATTGAATAGAAGAGTATGTTTTTTAATTTTACTATTTTATACAACTTCATAAGATTTCTTCCGAAAAAAGGAACCTTTAATTGAAATTTTTTTAACAACACTATACATTTTTTCTTTATATTCAAATAAAAGAGATGAAAATTTTGTAAGATTATCATTATAAAATATTTTTTAAATTTCTTTACTAATAAATGGAATTAGAAAAAATGGGTAATTAATGAGTAAAGATAAAAAATATGTCTGTTTTTTAGGAATCATAATTTATAAAATTAGATAATTTTTATAAATTAAATTTTATAATATTTCTTAGGATTTTAAAACATTAAATTTTTATGGATTGTTTTTATTTTTGGTGTTAATTTTCATGATTGATTATCCTAATTACATTTTCTCATTTTAGAGAAATTTTTAAATACTAATATTTCCAAATATTTTCTATATATTTCATGAGTGGCCCAATCATGATTTTTTCTAGAGATTTATGTCTATCGTTTCGATGAAATGATTACATAAAATAAAATTTAAGCTTATTTACAAAAACTTTTGTTAAAATCTTATCCTAAGACAAAACCATACGCTGATCTTTATTAAGCCTATAGAATCCATGAATTTCCTTGTTAGTGATGATCCACATTACAAGCCTATATTATCCTTTCATACAATACAATATGTATATTTCATGATTAATAAAAATATTGGTGTGGGTGTGTATAACACCAAGTTTGAAGGTATGTGTATATTATAATAGATAATTGTGTCTGAATTTTCATGGGAATTTAGAGAAATATTCATTGTTATCATTAATTATACTTTACTAACATCCCTCTTTATAAAATTAAAATTTTAAAAAACATCAAAAATGAAGAAATTTGGTTTCTTATTTTTAGGGGGAAACCATCATTTACTTGACTACTTATTTTTATCATTTGGGGTTATGTGGTGGAAGTGAAACTTTTCTAAAAATAAATTTACAAAATTAATAAATAAATAAATTATATTGGGTGTCTAATTCATTAAAAGTAATTGATTTATGACCTTATTTTATTTTGGGAAAAGTGGACATTATATACCTTAGTTTAATTAAAAACTAATGACAAATACCTCATGATTAATTGTGATTTTATTTTCTCCACAAGGTTGATAAAGAGGATTAATTGTATTCCCATGGTAAGAAGAACGATTCAATGTATGATGAAAACTCTATTTAAAACTGTACCCTGATTAATGAGTAAAAAAATTTAAATTTAACTATATTTAAAGTGAAACTAAAATTAAAAAATAATTGAAAATATGAATGAAATAAATGAATGGAATTTTAATTTTGAAAGAGAGAAGGTAAAATACACCACTGATTTGTTTCTTTGAAAATGAGGTGTTGATGAAATTTTATTATGTGATGCTTGAATATTTTATTCTTCATTTGATCACATGATATTTTTGAAATTATATATAAATCATGGTAGATTTATCATCCATTTTAATTTGACGAGATTTTATTCTTCAGGACAAGCATGAGTTTAAGTGTAGTTGGATTTGATATATTCATTTCATGTGTAAATTTTTTAATATTAAAAAAAATGTTTGTATTTAAAATTGAAATTATTATTCAATATATTTAATATTTTACTCATATCTGGTAGGATACAAGTGAAATTTATTCAAAAGGAAAATAAAAAAACTAGAAGGATTCATGTCACAAAAGTATGCTCTAAGATGAAAAATAAGTCAAGGCCCAAGTTTGAGGTTCAGAATAAAAGATTCATGTGGAAATGAAGCCAAAATGATAAATAACATAAATTAAAATCATAAAACACATATTCTTAATTTGAAAATCATCAAAAAATGATGGGATAATGAATGATAAAAATAAATCACTAGGTCCAAGCATTATTTTTATGATGTGGAAATATGTGTCACATCATGACACATGCTGACGGGAAAATAAAATTCGAATTTTTGATGAATTGAGTTTAGACACTAAAATTATTCTACCATTGACCCATGTAATAAAAAATAAAAACTTAATGGAAAATTTTAGTGAATATAAAGCTATCCTAGGGGGTCCATTTTCACGAATAAAATTATGTCTTGGGAGAAGCCTCGAGGTATTGATGACCAGAAATTCTGGTCGAGGTACTACATTTTGAAATATTCCTCCCCTGAACCTACTTTATTTATTTTTTTAGGATTTTCTTTTCCTTTTTCATACCTATCTCATGTATTTAATTAAGGGTGTTTTTATTTCATGTCATTTTTATTTTCTTTAATGGAAATTGATGTGATCAAAATTTTATTTGGAATAAATATTTCATTTGGGGGTTTTTCCATTCATCTAAATTACTCTTATATCTTCATCTATTATTCTTTAATGCATTACCATTTTAATATTGATGGGTGATGAAGTCCATTTTAATCCATTAACTACTATTGGATTTCCCATTAACCAATAGGATAATTACATTATATATTTGTAAATTTTTTCATGTTACCTATCTTTTGATTATTCTAAGTAATTAGAAATTGGAAAAAGAGATTCTTGAGAAGGAGTGTGTCTAAATAGGAAAAGGGATTCAAATATACTAGATTCTTACCACCAAATAATTTTTTGTTATTTATTTTAAAATTTATTATATTATGAACATATATTTTTAATTTATTGTGAAATTATATTTATTTCCTACCCCCACTTCCTTCAAAAATCCTCAAGATTTATAGTGTAAATTTTACTTTTAAAAATCATATATATATATTAGGTTTTTATTTTTAAATTAATTATAATTCTCCAACTAGTCGTCATGGGATCAAACTAGGACATGAAATATCTTATACTACTTAATTACAGATTTAGTGAATTTTCATCTATGTTTTGTAAATTATTAGATTTGATATCCCTATGGGAATTAATGACACCCAATGCGAAGTATCATGGTTAATTATTATTACATTAGTAACAATAGGAGTATAAATAGTACTAATTTTACAATATAGAGATGAGAAAATTATAATTATAAATTTAAGATATAAAGGAAATAGGGACTGTAAAAAACGGATTACTCCCATTGAGAACATTGTAATTTCCTTAGAGGATCCCATAAAAATGGGGTATTAGGATAAAAAATTGTCACAATAAGCTAATAGAATAAATATAGGATACAAGGTTATGGAATAAAGTCATATTTTCTTGAGGAAACGAAATTTTTTAAGTAGTTTTGAAGTGGTGGTGAGAGGTCACTTTTATTAGTGAAATTAGATTTTATTTTTCTAAATACGAAAAACAATTAATAGGGGGAAGTCACAATTAGCGATTATAGCTCTAAAATTGAGAAATAATGGATTTAAAAAGAAATAAGGTCAATAAATTCATCAAACAGTCATTAGTACACATTTTGAAAAAATATATAACTTTTCACCATGCTATACCCTTTTAACCCTAATTTACTTTTACCATGAAAACTAGTTTTTCCTGACTACATTAAACTTCTTTCATAAAAATAAATTGGTCACTAATAAAAAATTTGGTCATACTAATTCCTAATTTAAAATCAATTTTATTTTATTAAATATTTTAAATTCATAGAAGATCATTTAAAAATAATATATTTATACTTTATTAAAAATAATTTCTTGATAAAAATAATACTTATGTTATAAAATAATAGATACAGGTTTATAAAATAGAATGTATATTTTCCAAATTATAATGTCACATAAAAAATTCATATTTTATATAGAATATGCTTTCAAAAATTTCAATGTCATACTTAAAAAGTGGTACTTTTAAAAATGTTATAGTTCACTATTCACCTAAAAATTAATCTTTTACGAAAAAAATACAAAAAGAACATAATGATTTATTATTATGATGAATCTAAAAACAATTTTGAGTTTTATAATTTTAAATTCTAAAATTTTAAAATTTAACCTTTAAATAAAATAATAAAATATATTAAAAAACAATTTTTATAAGGAAAAAACTCTTTAGTACACAATCTATTATTCTTATTTTTTATATAATTTAATATTTATTGTTATTGAATTATTCATATCAATATATTTTACCATCAATTAAGAATAAGTTACTTGGGTTAAAAAAATCTGACAGTAAAAATATAAATATAATTCTATACTTAAAATAATCTCATTCATTTTTCCAGTTGAAGCTCATTCTTATTAAAAGTATCCTCTATATTATTTCTATAAATATTTCATAAAGTTGATACACGTATTAATTCCCTAGAATTAAATGGATAGTTAATAAAATAATCAACTAAAAATTTATATTTCATATAATTATATTATTATTTCATTAATTTTCATTTTTACATGTGAAACAATCTATTGAAGACAATGACTTATTTAAAAGTAATAAAATATTAAAATATTTGTGTGTTATATCCCCCCCCCCCCTCTTAACTAAATTTTTTCCTCATGTATTGACTCATAATATTGGAGTAATTTATATAGGGAACTCATAATTAAATATACAATTCTAGATCATCATGGTATTATTTATGATATGGAGTAATATTTGTCTATATGAAAAATTATTATAAACCTTCACAAAGGGAGAAAACCCATATATAATTTTACAAAGAATTATTCCATGAAAAAATATCTAGATCTATATGTGATAACATCCCACATACCTAGAAAATGATATAATAATAATACGTTTAATTTTTTATCTCAATATCTAATAGTTGGTGTAGATTTTCATGGAATAAGACATCTTTTAATATAGAGTGAAAACTCACAATCTACAATATTAATATAAGTTTAACAGGATTTCCATTTTTTCGCAGTTTTTGGTGACTATTTTTCCCATTAGTCCTTTTATTGGGACATGGATGCACCTAATTCTTAGATCCCTTACAATTAAAGAAACTTATTTTTATATATTCTCTATTTCCCTTATATCTATGAGTCGAATGTCCTTCATCTTCTAGATTATAGAATCTGTCTATATCATTAATTTAATTTTACTCATGATTGTTTTTAAAATATTTAGGTGACGGAAATTGAATATTTTTACAATCCTCCTCATCATCTCTTTAACTACATTGAAAATCCTACCTTCTATTATTTAGTGTGATCCAGATTTCAACTATGCCACATGTATAATTATATTTTAAAATAGTTGGTTTGGAATAATTACTAAATTCAAATTCCTGTATCAGATTCTATAGGTTGAAGGTTGAGAGAGTCAATGTATTTCCCTCACACATTTTTTACTTGGTTCCTTCTATATCCACCCATTAATAAAATAAAAAAGGTTTAGCATGAGTGATGAATATTTAACATCGTAAGATATTTATAAAAATTTAACCTTGAGATATATTACTTTATCACACAATGATGTTATCCTACAGTTATTTTAGTCTGTCATATATCACTCTTAGTTAGAACTATATTATCTATTCCACATCCAATATAATCATAAGTTCAAACTAAGTTTTTCTTTGTTTAGTATTTCTCATACTCTTTAACCTAATACTTTTAATTAACTAGGAAATAAATCCTTCAAAATGGTTCATAATGATAATATGATCATGAAAATAAATATACCATGGGATTTTCTATCTAGTTATGCAATATTAGGTCCACTCCCTATGCACTAGAGTAATGATAGATTCAATTATCAATAAAATTTTTTGGGGATATTACCCTTAGATGAATTTTTACCATAGTTGTACCAACTTTCAAATATCTAAATAAGGATGTATTTTCTATGAAATTGACATTCTCTACAGATTACCAAAACCTCATGATTTGATATTATACATAAAATTATTCCAAGTATTTTCACTAATTTTTTATTTTCATAATTTCTAATTAAAATGTGCATTATTAACTTAACATATAATTATATACTATCCCAGAGGGTCATCTAGACATTTGAATTTATCAACAATCATAACTTATCAACCCTCAAATTATCCTCAATAAAAATAATACTCTATAAAATTATCTAAACCCTACTCTGATATATATGGTATCACATTATAATCATAATCCTGGATCTAGTTACATAAATTCATAATTTAAATGTCGAATTTAGTACAAGTTTTAGATTCTTTTGGCATAAAAATCCATAATAATTTGAATTAAAGAAAATATTACATTATAAGACTCCCTAATACCGTTTGGTTTTAAATATTTTTATAATTATCAAAAAACATAATCTTATAAAGCTCGTGTATTTCTCACCAATGGTCATTTTATTTTCTCCACTAAATAAGAAACTTCTTTAACCATAACAAGTTTTTACAAACTCCCATATATATCCCAAAAATTATATTCTTCTATTAATATAATATATAATCAATTTATTTACAACCTACAAAAATGGATACATTAGGAGGGAAGATATTAAATCAATGGTGATAGAAAACATAAAAGTTAGTTGATCATGGAATTAAAAAATAATAAATATTATAGTAGAAATATGTAATCATCATAATTATAAAATTAGTTTAAACTAAGAGAATAATATTTCAATTTCGAGAAATAAAAATAAATTGATCAATTGGATTATAGTAACTAAATTCATGGTGATGGAATGCATAATGTTAGACATCTTGAACATATCTCCAAAGCTTTAGCTAAGAAATAATTCTTTCAATCATGGCTATATCTAAGTTACTTTTTTGAATTGGTCATGCATACATTTATACCCAAACATGTTCTCATCATGAGAAAAACTGAATCATAGAGGGGAAATATAATGTAAGGCCCCAACCAGGTCCTTTTTTACTCAAAAATAATCATCATTTGTGAAATAGTTAAAAACAATACACAATCATTTGGTCTAAAAATTAGCTTGAGATATCCCTAAACCCATATAGCTGGATCAGATGCTAAAAACTTAATTTTATAATTTATAGAATTGATACTGATAAACATAACATAACTTCATCCATACAAATCACAGAAAATCAAACTAAAATATAAGATATCTTATATACACAATTACCTTTTAGGTTTATAGTTTTGAATAATTGGGAAAACCACTTAAATAATAATTCCCATCTCATCATGTGATCATTTTTTCCATTATAGCTTACTTTTCTTGTTTCAGAATAAGTTTACAGTATCTAAAATAAAATTCTTTACACATAAACCATTAAAGACAAAATTATTTTAATATAATTATTCATAAACATGGTAATTGTAAATCCTAGAAAGGGTGAGATAAAATTCATATAAAGGGTAAATGTAAGCATTAACAATTGAATTTCTTCTGTGATCATAAGATGAGAATAATGGTATAATGAAATAATCAAAGTACACGAGCATAAATAAAGATAATTCATACCTATCAAAACATGGATCATAAATCATGAGATATTTTATAATGATTTAATATAATAAAATAATAATATATGTCATTAAAAATGAGCCATGTGAAAACATTCCTTGAGAAAAGAATCTGTTAGAACTCATAACAGGAAAGGGAAAATGTGTAGGTATCTTGGAAAATAAAAAAATCATCATGGAATCAAAAAACTAAATAATTAATATATCTATTACGATTAACCTATAACCAAAAATCCCACTCATATCATAGGATTAACTTTGGAACAATTCACTTTGTCATCACCTTTATCGTATCATAGGAGTAACATTAATCCAATTGACTCTCTCTCACTACCCAATGAATTGAAAGGATATAATAAAACCAATTATAACATATCTTACAAATAAACATACGGATTATTTTTGACTATCCAATCCCACATTATTCAATAATTTCCAGGTAAAATATCATAAACCAAAACACATGGTTGCTCACATTTCATCAAAACCTCCATAGTTTTATTTAACCCTTAAAATAAACATGTTTCCAAATTAAGACTTCAAAAAACATCATTAACCATTTGGAGAAAGTATGTGAATATTATCTTAATATTGTATCCCTAGGAAAATATATAAATAATTAGAGGATTTTCACATAGATTAAAAATACCATTAGAATGTCGTTCTAACATTTATTTCAAAATATGATAAAATATCTTCTAATTTTGATAACATTTCAACTAGAAATTCCCAAAATATTGAGAAATTAATTTTCTATAAAAATAACCATGTAAATATATAAATTATTATTAAAACTATTAATGATATTGTGAATGTTTTTTAAGGTCGTAAGAAGATAAAAATAAAAATTATTTTTACACTTTTTTGAAGAGATTCAAAAGTTACTCATATAAGAAATGATAAAAAATTCCTTTTAATTCTTTTTAAAAAAAGGATAAAGATCATGTAAAATTACTTTATGAAATAATTTATTTTTATAAAAGACTATTCTAGAAATAATATATTTAAATTTAGACGAATAGTTTGGTTAAAAAGGATTTTAAAAAACATAGAACAATGTTTTAAACAAATTCTATTTGGTTATTTTAAAACCAAAAACCCTTTGAAAAAAATAAAATTAAAAAAATTAAATACCATGAGAATTAAAATAGTCTTGAAAATATATTTAAATTTTTATTATATACACCATGTAAATTAAAACATGTGTGTCAAACAAAATATATCTCAAAGAAGGAAGTTTGATGTGAGAATCCTTTATAATTTGGTTATTGACTAAATAAAAAATAAATTAAGTGATGGAACATAACATGATTCTATAAAACCCAAAATTTCCAGTAAATAAAATTTTAAAAAACAGTCATTGGTAATTAAGTACAAAATATAAAATAAAACATGTTCTATAATATAAAATATGTCTCAAATAATTAAAATTTGGAAAATAAAAATCTTTTCAACTTTTATAACATTTTTATTAATTTGTCATGAAATAAAGAACATAAATGGAACATCGAATATAATTACAAATTATTCCTTAATTATATAATATCACAATATGTAGAATATACACCTTATAAAATTAACGGTGTTCACATTACAAGCCATGTCTAAAAAACTATATTGGGATGAATAGTCCTTAAAAATATCAGATCGTTTAATTTAGAATTAAGAAACTAATTTATTTTGGGTAAAAATTATAAAAACGAGTAAATAAAATGTTATTAAATCGTATTTCATTTATGAAATATCCTTGTCATAAAATATTTAGTGAATTAGAATTAAAACCCAATGAATTGAAATTGACTTGTGGAACCCCTTACATCTAGTTCAGATTTTCAATATACATCCATTATATTCCTATATAATAAAGTTAAATTAATTGTTAAACTTAAAATAGAATTTTCAACATTTATTACCGTATCATTAAACCTTTCATTTAATTTATACCAACTATATATTAAATTAATTAATCAGTTATGTCCATGTGAATTGTTTTGAGGATGTCTAGTTCATAATAAAAAAATGAATTTTCTAGGTTGACCATTGTCAAAGGGGTCATTATTCCATTTTATAAAAAATAATTTTCATGAAATAATTATCATTTTTTATTTTTTAAAATAATTTTAGAATCACTCATAAATGATTAATGTTAAAAAAATAATAACATCACTTTGGGGATGTGGTATTCCATGCGTACGCATGGAAAACGTTATCGTTTATTGTTGGTGAAAGGGTAACAACATAAGTAATATTTTATATTTATATATTTATAATTATGTTATGAATATAATATATATATAATCCATAATAAAAATAAACCATGTGATGGGTGAATAAAAACGAAACACATCACTTCATATAGGTGATAGTCCATAAAAATGCACAAATGATGATTATGTTCCACACATAACGTAAAAGGACATGAATAGGGTTGTTTTATTAACCTTATAACTTAACAATATATGTTAGATACTAATTTTATGTTCTTATAATGGTTAGCATAGGACTGAATGAGGTAAATGACTAAATAAATTAAAAGATATTGGTTAAAATGATAACCTCTTTAAGGGACCTCCTTCAATTTTTTTTAAGAACCTAAGAAGTGGAATTTTAAGAGAATAGAGCCATTATAACATATATAAGGATGATGAAAATTGTTTTCCTCGTATTTTTTGAGATAATTATCTCTATTCTATTTTAATAATAAAGGATAGGCAGTATCCTTTTATAGTGAAGGAAATGACACACTTAAAATTAATTAAAATATTAAAATATAATAAATAATTGTTCATGTGAAAGTGGAACAAAGTGGAAAAAATCATACCTAATACAAGATAAGTATTAAATAACTTCAACCAATTAAAATTGGAAGGGTTTATGTGGCATTTAATCCCTTATCTTATGGTTTAACTCCTTCATTAAATTTTTTTGACCCTAATCATTTTAAGAAATGTCTCAATACAAAATAGAATCAAATTTACATTCAAGGTACAAATTCTCAAAAAATGGTCATGGGATAACATTTTAAACTATATTCCATTACCTGTGTCATCATATTAGATTTTAGTTATTTCTAAATCATTTAATATTATAGTATTTAATTTAAACTATCATTAAATTCATATTATGAACTATTTACATATTTTGACTTCAAAATCATCAACAATGGTATGGAATTCGAATATAAACTATTAAAAATATATATAATAAATTATTATTAACTATAAAATTCATTTAACCCTACATGGAATCAAAAAATATTACATTTTACATTTTGTAGTCATTTACTTTGATTTTTCTATAGCTTCCAAAAGAATTTTATTTGTTTGTGTAAGAATTAATGGTAATTATGCCATCACTAAAAATTAAAAATAAATTAAAATAAAAAAATATTCAAACTAAAAAAAATCATTTATAACATTTTTTATCACTTTGTGAATATATAAATTAATTTAAAAGAAATAGTGGGACATTTGGTAATTTTCCCTTACATTAAATAATATAATGTTCTTTATCAAAAACAAAATGTAACAAAATCCATATATTCCAATATATGAAGGGGTGTAAAATAAAAATCATCTAATAGATATAAGGAATTTTGATAAATATTTTAAAGCATTTTCTTATTCTTTTCAACAATTATTACCCAATTTACCCTTATCGAGGTGACAAATATTTATCATCATTACTATTCTTTATAAACAAAAATAAAGTTAATTATATTTGAAAAAATGCCTCATGATTTCAAATATGGAATCCATTTTTAAATATTTAATTTCTATCATTGTCAAAAATCAATTTTATTATCAATTAATAAAACACAATGAAAAATAGTTTTTGGAAAAATGTGTTTTTATGCCAATAGAAGAACTAATACAAAAATCCGTTATAAAGATGAACCATTTATAACTAATTAGACTATTTATAATTAATTAATAATTATTTTAATATAATATAAAATTAAATTCATAATTTTACTTTTCAATTAATATAAAAGGCGATTTAACAAAAAAAAATTTTTCAGCATTCCGTCAAAAATCCATCATTTCATAAACATCCAAAAAAATTAACCTAATATATTTTTCATATAATTATTAAAAATCATATAATTTTTTAAACAAATTAGATAAAAGTGTCATAAATTAATTATAATACTCACTCATAATAAATAATTAAATAACATCTTAGAATAAATTGTAGTTTTGAAGCACAGAATGACTTTAATGAAAATTCAGTTCTTCTTTCATAATTGTTAGTCAATAAATTTGTATTTATTTGGAATATTTTATATATATATCATAATTTATTTACACTTATTCATATATTATAATTCAATGACTATGTAATAACAAATATATTTAAATAATAATATTTCAAGATACTCTTAGTCTCCTCATTTCATATTAAACATGTTATTGAATAGTGTTCTTTTAAAATCATAAAGTGTCGAATCCCCCCCCCCCCCACCTTAATAAATTGACTCCTGAAAATTTTACCTCAACCTTAGTAATAAATCTATTGTCATTTAAAAATACATTTACAAAAAACACACATCATAAATTTTTTTAATAAAGCTTTATTTTGAAAAGAGGGAATGGGAAATATGAAAGTCATATTGAATAACAGCTAACTAGGTTTCAAAATATTAAAAAAGGAGTGGGTAGTGTAATAATGGAAATTTAGAAAAATATAAATGAATAAATATTGATGGATATTTTTAGAAAAAATGACCATAATAAATTGAATAATCATGAAAAAGACAATTACCAAAAAATTAAAAACCAATTAGGGTTAAAAAAGACAATCAATTCATCAAAAATGATAGTAATATAATAACAATTTAATTTAAATATTTTATACCTATAGTTTAATAATTCTAGTACCATATTAACTCAAACAGTAAGAAAATATACTTACTTGATTTTCTTCAAATCCAAAAACACAATTTCATCCTTTGGTTGTTTCATTCAATCATTTTCCTCCTTTATCTCATCATTTTAGTCTAAATGATGAGTATGAATATTTAACACCTTAAGCACAATAATAAATTTAGTATTTTCCATAATGTATATAAAATGATAGAAATATTTTCTTTATTAACTTACTAAAACCAAAATGGTTTTCACATGGTAAGGAAATACCCAAAATTAATAAACCATCTTATGAAAAAATAATACATTGATCTCCAGAATTTAACTATAATACCTAAAGTTAAAATTAATAAATATTTAACCTTATATCAAAAATAACCTGAATGATAAAATTTTAACTTCATGGTTTATCTTATAAAATACATCGTACATCCCCAAAATGGAATAGGATTATTTCCAAATAATCCTTCGTATTAAATTATTTGAAAAACCTAGGGTCAATTGAACTTCAACCCAAACAAATATTCTACCAAATATCATTAGACACTCTAAATTACTATTAAATAAAACCTAAAAAGGAGTGTATGTTCTATTGAATTATGAAATACCATTAACATATAAACTGATTATGATATCCTTAACTCTTATGTTAACCCCACATGAAAGCATCCTAATCTCTAAAGTTATCTGAACTCTTCACTATTAACTATAGGGACATCCTTGAACCCAGAATCCCAAATATGATTCTAAAAAAATAATATTTACATTTATACCATTGATATCGATAAACTTAACCCAATTTTATCCATCTAAAATGTAAAACCTCAAAAAATTATTTGATCACTTATATACCTAAGGTCATTTTATGTTTATAGGTTTAGAAAATTAAGAACACCTCTTATATGAGAATACCCAAGTCTTAAAATGATCCTTTTTTCAAATATAATTGGTACATATAAAATCAAAATAAGTCATCAATGTCTCCAAAAAATCATAATAATTGAAACCATTCAAGTCATAATTCATTTAACATAATTCTTCAAAACCTGGGGATATAGAAAAAATAATAAGGGTGATCTCAAACACTCTGTAAGGGTAAACATAAGAATTAAAAATTGAATGTCATCAGTAAGAATAACATGGGAATAGGGGTATGGTTATGTAATGGAATGGACCTCCCTGGTCGATTACATTATGAAAATTTAGTGTTTGATGTTTTCTGGGAGGTAATGGTGACTAATTTTGAGAGTTTTTAAAAAATATAGTTTCATCAATGATGATTCAGGACTGGTAGGTCACAACGTTGACTCACACCGGTAGTTCCCTAGTGGGGATTCAAGACTGTAGCGCGTCACAGTGAGTCAATACTAGTGACTCATCCACTGATAACTTAGAATGGTGATTTTTTCACTGGTATCTCTGAACAGAGAGTCATCCACCGGTAGCTCGGAACTATGAGTCGTCCACCAGTTGCTCGAAATGGTGATTCATCCACCAATAGCTCTGAAAGGTGAGTCGTCCACTAATATCTCACAATGGTGAGTCAGGACTGGTGAGTTAGAATGGTGACTCGTACCCGTGACTCTCACTACTGATTCTCACTAGTGACTCGCACCGATAGTTCACACCTATGACTCAACTAATGGTGATTCATTTCCAATAGTTATTCAGAATTATAAAAATTATCCAGTCTTTCCAGTTTCACCCAATTAATGTTTAATTTAATGTAAAATTCATTTAATACCATATTTAATAGTTATTATATCCATTTCAAAAAGGTATCTATCTTTTAAAAAATTAAATCTTCCCATGTTTTCCAAATTTTGTGGTCTTGGTCATGATCAGCCTTTAATGGATCTGAAAAATTGTTCCTTCCATTGATTTAGGATCTGGAATTTCTAAAGCTAATATCAATTATTCCTTGTGTGCTCCCATTTTCTCTTGTTGTTCCTCGAACCCTTCCTACCTAATGAGTTGTGGGGTTTTGTTGTAACTTTTTGGATAACTTTTTCCTTAGAATATATTACTACCCCCCCCCCTCATCAGCACAACTTGGAAGTGTTTATCATCTCTTCTACGAGGTAGGGATTCCTTCATATCTCTTTTATGTGTGTATCATGTAGGGTGGGTGTATGAATGTATCCATCCTGAAGATAGCATAATTCCAAATAAATAAAGATAATTGAATCGATTAAAATCTACATACAAGGCTAGAGAAAAGTTAATTATGTTCTCCTTTGTTATATATTTATGTTTTGAATATTACGGTCTGTAAACCCACTAAAAATTATGCCTATTGGTGGTACATGGTAGTGACGAATGTTTATGAATGTGTGTTTTTGTGCTTCTAGGTAAACAAATTCATGGAATCTGTTAACCACAGACACTTAGCTAATAAATGGATTCCCCATGATCATACTTTTTCTATGATAACCCCTGGATTAACAAGTGAATATTTAGTAAGGAATTCCTTTTTAAATCTTAATATGCCTTGCTTTGGTCTGTGTGGTGGTGTGCTTCACAAGGTTTTTATTAGACTTGTGCTTTAGTGGGGTTGTGGGAATGGCTGTGAGATATGGGTGGTTCGGGTAGTGTAATAGAATATCAGATTGATAGATTATGTGATTATGGTGGGATGTAATTTTTATACACCAAGGTTTTTATCAGGATATATAGTTATGTGTTGATGGGTGTGTTGTGGTTATATAGTGGGGATGTTGATAATTCATGTGATGTGATGTGTTACTCGGTGTGGTTTTATGTTAGGGGTTTATTCTAATGAGAGTATGGATTGGGTGGCATGTTGTTGAATAATGGTGATGGAAGTGGTTGGTATGGGTAATTTTTTTGGAAAATTTCAATGATTAACATGCCCAAAGCTTCAATCTATGTCTTTGGATCTATTTGGTTATGACATGAGTCAGTTCTAATTGGAGAGGAAATGTGAAGTGTGTAAATTTTCCATCGTTCATCTCCATCATTATGACTATTCTTGTGTGGGTTATTATAGTTTTTACTATTTAGTTTCCTGATTAATAATGGAATAAATAATTTTTTTAATAAATAATGACAATTGGTTAAATTAATTGGTTGGGGGTATGAACTGAGTTGTTATTTTTAGTGTGGTTGTGCATTTAGAGGTTTTAGTAATGATGGCAGTGTTTTGGGATGGTTTTGGTTTGAGAACCCATAGGTTGGTATTGAGTGTTTTCTATCATATATATATACATGTATTTTCTTTTGTGATTTCTATATGCACTGCACCCTAGTTGAGAACTAGGTGTGGAACACCCAAATCGTCATAGGGGAGGGTGTCATTCCCAAATATCTTGGTGGGAGGATGTATAGTTAGACACCCACTCCTCCATACTCCATCTTCCATGTAGTGATAGCCTAGGATTCTTCTTGTAGTTTGTGATTTGTGGGGCCCAGGTGTGTGCGAGAAAGTTTGGTTTTCCAAAGTGTCTTCAAGATAAGGAAATTTATTTTTTCCCATGTGTCTTTGGGATGATATGAGTTGTGTTTTCCCAAGTGTATTTGATATGAGATGTTCGGTTCATTAACGGGAGGTTCTTGGATGAGGTGTCGTTTGCAGCCCAAGTGTATGCAGGTGGGATGAGGTGTGGTTTGTGGACCAGGTGTCTGTGGGTGGATGGGGTTTGGTTTTCATCTTAGGTTTCAATGGGTGGGATGTGAGAAGATTCATTTTCCCAGATGAAGAGACTAGATGTAAGGACTGGGTGTGTGCGAGAAAGATGTGACATGGTTATTTCGGAAGAGGTGAGAGAAATATGATGTTTTCCATTAGGGTTTGCGAGTTTCTAATCATTTGGAAAGTAGTGTGGGGTACCCTACTATCAATGTACATTATATTATATTACTTGAGATGAATTATTTAGTGAGTTTTCCATGGTGAGGTTGGGGTGGCTAGTACAACATGTTAGGTGTTGTTGGTTTCTTCTTCTTTTTCACAGGGGAATTAGTATTCTTCCTCCACTTTTTTACCAGATAATTTGGTTATTCCAACATAGTATACTTTTATTCTCACCAAACATATATAAAACTACTTTCAGGTTTCCAGGAGGACTACGTGGACCATTTTGGGTATTACTAGTTCGGACTTTGAGACAGTTGATGTGTCGCTGATAATCCATACATTGTTTATTTAACACGATGTTTTTATTTTATTTGTAACTATTTTAGTTTTCACATGCATGTGGGATGGTTTTGGATTTCTTTTATACATTTATTGGAACTTTTGAGGTTTATACATCTTGTATCTTGATCTTGTTTTCTTATAATGGGTAATGCCTCCCATATTGTGATATCTTTGTACCCTTGGTGCTATTATCCACTCTAAGTCCAACTGGAGGTGGGACTCAGGGGGTCATTATCTATATTTCTTCATTTTTGGCTCAAGAGGAACATATTTTGTATGAGGGGATTCTGACAGAATGGTATCAGATGGAGGTTAAGATAAAGGATGGAGTTTAGAGTTAGGAACAGTGAGGATTTCATGTGTTGGTTAGAAAATAGTGTTAGGTGATATTGGTTCATGACATAGGCCAGGTAAGACTGGCTAGTACGTGGAATTTTAGGGCCCCTAGGATCGGATGCAAGGACTATAAGCCTATCAAATGACCATGTTAGGACACACCGTTTGTAGGGTAGGGACCCTAGGAAAAGTACATTCATCGTAATGAATTCTGTTCTTCTCCGAATTTGTTTTGTTTTTTGGAATGTCAAATGTATAAAAAAATAAGTTAAATGATTTAAAATTAATCTTCAATAAAATTCCATACTACCTGGGAATAGGAATTCCTTGATTACATTTTCAATTAAAGAACCCGGTCATCATTTGTGTGTGGTTCGGGTAGTTGAGGTTTAGTAGGATGATCTGGTTGATTGAAAAATGGTTGATCCAAGGGAGGAGGATGACCAGTGGAAAATTATGCTTTGTGATTTTCAGTGGAAGACTTTGGGAATGTATGAGTGTAGTATTTTAGACATGAAGACATTGAGTTTTCTCTAGGAGGTTGATATCACCTTCAGTTTGATCTGGGCTTCGACAGCGTACTGGGTTCCTTTGGTAGTAATCCAGATGTATTAATTCACACAATAGTGCTGGAAACTATACCTTTGGGAGAGGAAGTATGATGATATTCAATGGGTCAATTTTTAGAATGAGTTCCGAGCAGAATATATATCCTCAAACATGATGGATGAGAAGAGGGATGAGTTACTCCTCCTCCAGAAGGTTAGTATGTCAATATGGGAGTTGAGGATTAAGTTTAAGGATCTTCTTCACTTCATCCAATATCTCATTCTGGATGAAGAGTATCTTGAGGGACTCTGAGAGGAGGTACTTTGTCCTTCTATCCAGTATGAGGCTACTCCCTTTCTGTTGTTGATGTACATATAGTTTTAGAAGAATGTGTAAGTGATTGAGAACATTCACTCACAAGGAGATCTACCACAATAGTTGAGTCAGCATAGTTCTTCAAAATGAAAGGTTGCTAGCCTAACTAGGTCACAGGTGTTAGGGCCTTTGAGGTTCCGACACAAGGGGAGTCGACATCAGTAGTTTCTGTATCGACATATGGTACTCAATCCTTCCCCATTGTTTTGGGATCGATGTGCTTATTTGGTGAATTTCGATTTCCTCTTCATAACTTGTGTCCATTGGTGGTTTGAGTTCATTATGGGGGAGGTGGATAGGTTTCCCACAAGCATCAATAGTAGTTTCTGTCTTTACCATTGCAGTAGCAGGGACAACATGCTAATGCTCCACTGAGGGGAGTTAGAGCAGGTAGAGCCCGACTTTAGGGTGTTCCTTAGGGACCTCATCTTGGGTGTGTCCATGGAGGTGGTCGCCATAAGAGGTTCAGTGGAGCTTGGTGTTGTAATTTTCATGTCATAGAGGTGGGAGTTCCTACAGGTCCAGAGACTGTTATATGTACGATCATCATGTTTAGTACCCTTTCTTGTGATTTATTATATTTAGGAGCTTTGAACTCCTTTGTTACACTATGTCTAGCCCGTGCTCTGGGACTGGACATAGATAGACTTATTGTTCCCCTGATGTTGAGTGATCCATCTAGAGGTCAGACCATCTTATTTGATGTGTTCCAGGGATGTAAACCAATGATGTGACTACATTAGTCCCAGAGGATCATTTCTTTATTCACATGAAGCAATATGATGTCATTCTCAGCATCGATAAGTTATATTCCATGCATACTCTTATCGGATACTTCCAAAGAAAAGTCATGTTTTTATACATGTATGTCCAGCGTGTGGTTTTCATTGGTGATTTGAGCTATCAGGTGGGCAGTCGGCATGCAGAGCCTCTTATTTTCTTGTTGGACAAACTATCAGCTGAATCAGTGGGTGTCGAGATAGTGGAAGTTCCTAGAGTTTCTAGGATAATTCATGGATGGTTTTTTGAAGGAGGTTTTAACTCTACCCCCTAAACATTGTGTTGATTTTGGGATAGACTTGAAGTCCATATCATCTTCAATTTCAACAGCTTCTTATCGGATGGGACATTTTGATTTATGGGAGTTTAGGATCCAGATATATGATCTAAAGAATAATAAGAATGGAATTATCTATCCCATTATATTGTCATGGGGAGATCTAGTGTTGTTCTCTAAAATTTCTGATGGGGTATGAGGTTGTGCATAGACTATAGGAGGCTGATTCAGGTGATTATCAAGAACCAATACCCGCTTCTGAGGATAGACCCTTTTTTGACCAACTGATAGGAGTGAGTTGGTTTTCTAAGACTCATCTATGGTCTGGATATCACTACATGAGGGTGAATGAGGGATACATTCCAAATATAGTTTTAGATATAGGTATGGGTACTTTGAGTTCGTAGTCATGCCTTTCGGTGTTATGAATGGACCATCCGTATTAATGGGACTAATGAACTTTCCCTTCCATGAGTTCCTGGATCAGTTCTATAGCGACCTAGCCTTTTGTTACATTACTATTACATTATTTTAGAGATAAAAAACATTATAGTATTACACATAAATAAACCAACAGTTTAGTGTCTTGGGAAAACTTGGACCATACATAATAATTACAACATCGAGCATTAACATTTATTCAATTTCTTATTCTATAGATTCTTACTGGGACTTGATCTCTCCTTAATACATGTTGTCACATGAGGATATAAATCAATAGGGGTGATCTATAAACACAATAAGAACACAAATAAGAACAATATTGCATGGGAGACCATAATCATAACATAGGCAAAGGATCATGAACATAAGTCGAAGTATAAATATAAGACTTTAAATGTGGAAATGCATTAAAATGAAATGTCGTGTCATGGTAGTTAAATACCACACATACACGTCAACAAATATATCATATTTTTGACACATCATTTCACATTTACTCATGAGATTTACCACTTTACCCAATGCATTGGAGTGCTGTATAATTCTGGGCGCACATGTCGCATCATAACATTATCATTATCATGCATGCCACATAGAAAATATATCAATAATGAACATAAATAACCCATGGAACGAAATTGGTTTCATCTCATAAGTAATACTTAGTAAACTTTGGGTTCCCAAAATAAAGAGGGAATAACGTACTTGATATAAGAACCATCAACCTTGAATGAGAGGTAAAAGGTGAGTTCTTAAAATAAGAGTTCATTTCAAAAAAAATTTGTTGGACATAAACATCAGTAGAAAACATGTATATCACATAAAAGGTAGGATAATGATGATCAAATTATTTTTAAGGAGTGACCATACCAAATGTTTAGTGAAATAGGGAGAACATGACGAAAGAAAATTGGGTTCTAGATTTTCCCCTTACCTTATATCTGAACTCTTACTTCGTTTTAATGTCTTGTATAATGAAATTATATTCATTAATTAAAAATTATAGAACCTTTTATACATGAATAGGTGTCATTTGGGTTTCATTAGGTTATATTATGGGCCTTTTGATAAGTAATAGTGTTCCAAAACTTTGCTCAGTAATGTTTTTTTTTATGGATTTCTTGACTGTTACACATGTATTCATGAATTAATGTTCATGTAGAACATGGATAAACATCCAAAACATATATTCCATGTTATTAATGATTTTAAATAATTTAAAATGATATTATAATGAAATACATTGTATTTAATATGGATGAATCATTAGATAAAAATTAAGTGATGACTGTTTGAGTTAATTTGGGTGGTTTTTCAACCACGATGAACTTGTTTTGATTAATCATTTAGTAATATGTACATAAGTTAGTTCCTGACCATTAAATAGGACTTAATACACATAAAATATTATGGTTCAACCTTAAAAATGGTTTCATGACCAGATCTGTAGGTCGAAACAAAAAAAGAAAACATGTCATTCTTGAAGGTGATAGATTAACACCTCACAAACAAAGTTTCCTTTTATAAAATAAAAGGTAGAGGAGAATGGGGTTAGATGATATAGTATTTCAATAGTATCATAAAATTCTAGAATATGTATAATATGGAATTTACTAAAACATTTGTAAAAAGATATGTTGGAAGAGAATAAGAAAAGAACCTGATGATTTACTATTCATAAGGGTTGTACTACTATTTATAAGGCTGGGTTACTATTCATGGGTAAGGTTACTAGAATTTTGGATGATTTACTATTCATAAGGGTTGTACTACAATTTATAAGGTTGGGTTACTATTCATAAGGGTAGGTTACTATTCACCAAAAATTATGTTTTTCTTATTGGACCCCAAATATCATCTTGAACACAACCGTGTATGTAAGATTTTCGAAATTCAAAACATAGAAGTGGAAAAATTATGTTTAATGGTCACATAGAACATATTAGTTCATTATGTTGTGTTTTCATGTGATTTTACTACATAATTATAAGGTAATTTCCATCGAAAAACTTTTGGTCATTACATTTTTCAACCCTTATGAAATTCACCCCCAAAATTTCACTTTACACAAACAGGTGAGGGTACTTCTCTTTCATTTCCTCCTCTGGTTCCCAGGTAGCTTCTCCAAATATATGGTTCCGCCACAATGCTTTGACAAGGTGGGATGTATTTTTGTGTAGAACCTTATCTCTCTAGTCCATAATCTCTACTGGTTGTTCTTTATAAGAGATATAATCTTCCAACTGTACCACCTCTGAGTTTAGTACATGTGAGGGATCAGGGTTGTACTTCCTCACGTGTGATACATGAAACAAATCCTGAACATGAGCCATATTTGGTTGAAGTGAAAGCTGATAGGCCATGGCTCCTATACGGTCAAGGATTTCAAAGGGACTAATATACCTTTGGCATAACTTCCCATTCTTACTAAATCACATGACTCTTTCATGGTGATATTCGAAGGAAGACTTTATCTTCAACGTCAAACTCCAAGTCCCTTCAAAAATTGTTAGCATAGCTCTTTCTCTGAATTTGAGCAGCTTTGATGTGTTTTTGGATGACTTGAACCTTCTCTGTCATCTCCTGCATAAGATCAGGTCTATTATCTTTCTTTCTCCAACTTCATCCCAACTGGATGGAGTTCTACATTGCTTTCCATATAGAGCTTCATATGGAGCCATCAGAATACTCGAGTGGAAGCTATTGTCATATGAGGACTCAACCAATGGGAGATGCTGATCCTATCCACCTTTGAATTCTAGAGTGCAGGCTCTTAGAATATGGACAAGCCCTTGAATTGTCTTTTCTGATTGGCCATCAATTTGGGGCCTATAGGTCAAGCTAAAATTTAATTCAGTACTCAAATCATGTTGGAGGATCTTCCAGAATTTAGATGCGAACCTTAGATAATGGCCAGAGACAATTGAGAGTGGAACACCATGCAGTCTCACCACTTCCTTTACATATAACATTGCAAGTTGTTCAAGAGAGTTATCTTCTCGAATAGAAATAAAATGGGCAGTCTTGGTAAATAGACCAACCATAACCTATATCACATTATTTCCCTTCAACGTCATCAGGAGACCCATGACAATGTACATAGTAACATTTTCCCATTTCAATATGGGTATAGGCAATGGTTGCATCATCACATTGGACTTTTGTCACTCTGCTTTAACTTGCTGACATACCTAACAACATAATATATATTCTACAATATCCTTCTTCATGTTAACCCACCAGAAGTGTTCTCGTAGATCACAGTATGTCTTGGTGCTTCTAGGATGGATAAATAATGTTGAGCTATTTGCATTTTCCAATAGCTCCTTCTTTGTCCCGGGTGATTAAGGCACATAAAGCCACATTCCAAACCAAATCACATCATCATCATCGATATAAAACTCATGAAACTTCCTTTCTTTTAAGGCATTCTCTCTCTTTTATATCTCTACATCATCCCTTTGGGCTTCCTTAATCTTCTCTTGGATGGATGGTTTCACAATCATTTGTCCAGGGTAAGACGTATCCTCTGCCCTTATGATTTCTAAATTCATCCGTTTCATATCCAACAAGATAGGGACTTTATCAATCCGTAACATGGATAGAGTAGAAGGTTCATTTCTTCTTGGAGCATCAGCTACCTTGTTCCCCTTTCCAGGATGGTAGTGAATAGAGAAATCATAATCCACGATTTTTTCTAACCATCTCCTTTGATGCATGTTGAGCTTATTTTGTGTGAATATATACTATAGGCTCTTATGGTCGGTGTATATGTCACACTTCTCTCCATAAAGGTAGTGTCTCCAGATTTTCAAGGAAAAAATCATGGCTACCATCTCTAGATCATGCATCGGGTAGTTCTTCTCAATGATCTTCAACTATCATGAGGCGTAGGCTATCACATTATTATTTTTCTTGAGTATGCAACCCAAGACTTTATTTGAAACATCACTATATATCACAAAACATTCTCCACTTTTTGGTAGTGTGAGTATAGGTGCAGTGATGAGCCTTCTCTTTATCTCCTTGAAGCTTCTATTACATTCTTCCCTCAAGACATACTTTACCACTTTCCTTGTTAACTTACTTAGCTACCTTGACAATCGTGATAAGTTTCCCAGAAAACATCAAAAGTACCCAACTAATCCAAGAAAGATACATATTTCTGTGACACTAGAGGGCCAGGGCCATTCCTCAATCGCATTTGTTTTTTAAGGATCCCTAGAAATTCCCTCACTTGTGATCACATGTCCCAAGAATGTGACTTTCTTCATCCCAAAGTCACACTTGCTAAACTTGGCGTATAACTTCTCCTTTCTCAATGTCTCCAACACAGGTCATATATATTTTTCATGTTCCTCCTTGCTCTTGGAGTAGATGAGAATATCATCAATAAAAACTATCACAAATTTTTCGAGGTAATGTCTAAAGACTTTATTCATCAAATCCATAAAATTTCAGGGGCTTTAGAAAGTCGGAAGGGAATCACCAGAAACTCATAGTGACCATACCTTGTACGGAAGGTAGTCCTCTAAATATCTTCCTTCTTCAACTTTAGATGATGATGTCCAGAAAGAAAATCCACCTTTGAGAAGTATTGAGCTCCACTTAAATGATCAAACAATTCATCAATCCTTTGAAGAAGATACATGTTCTTTTTTGTGATCTTGTTGAGTTACCAATAATTGATACACAACCGCTTTGTTATATCCTTCTTCATCACAAAGAGAATTGGTCCACCCCAAGGTGATGCACTAGGGATTATGAACCGTGTGTCCAGATGCACTTGCAGCTGCTTCTTTAACTCCTCCAGTTCGATAGGAGCCATCCTATAGGGACACATTGAGATAGGAGTAGTTCTGGGTATGACTTCAATTCAGAACTCTACCTCATGATCTGGGGGAATTCCGGGTAACTCTTTGGGAAATACATCACTGTATTCCCTCTTGATGGGCATTTCTAGAAGGTTGGAACTTTCCTTTATCCCACCCATTTCGGAGAGGTATTCTTCTTCATATGGAATCAACACCCACACTATTGAACGATTATTCAAATGAGATTCATGATCTTCCTTGAATTTTTAGAGGATCATGGGATGGTTCAAAATATGAAAATGTATTTCCTTTTACCGACAGTTGATATGTGATCTATATAACGAGAGCCAATCCATTCCCATTATTGCATATAATTCCACCAAGGGAAGTATTACAAGATTCGCTGGAAGAATCTTCCCACATATGCCAATATGAGAAGATTCAAACACATGGGTTTCAATGATTGCACCACTTGGTGTTTTCAGAGATATCTATACTTCAATGTTTTGGGGCTTCGATTCTATAGTTCTAGAGAACATAAAAGATATAATGCAATGATTTGAACCTGAATCAAATAATACTTTTTCCATTCTTGGGTGAATAGGATGTGTACCTTGTATGACTTCATTATCCAGCTCCACTTCTGCAGTAGTGAGGGAATTATCCTTCCCTTTTTCCTTTGGCTCCTGTGGCTGCTGATATTAATTACCCTCTAGAACTCAAGGATTAGTGCAATGGCTTGAATATTACCACAGATCCCTATAGTTGTAGCATGGAACCATGTGTTGTTCTCTCTTTTCTTCGGCTACATTCTCTTTCCTTTTCATGTATTTTTGAAACTCTTGAGCACGATGTCCTTCTTTCCCACACTTGAATCACTTCCCCGCCCCCTTGAGGCAGTTCCCATGGTGCAACTTCCCACATTTTCCGCATGTGGGTCATTGAGTTTCTTCCCACCTTTTTCATTATATCCTCTAGCTTGAAACTCCATATTTTGTTTCATATCACCATAGTAGTGGAACCATTCTCCAAACTCCATCTCAACTTTGAGAGAACACAGAACAACTTCTTCATAACTTCCGACGTCTCGAATTTCAAGAGCCTTTCGAAGGTGTTGTTTTAATCCACTAAGGAATCTACCAATTTTTATATCATTGTTGAAAACAAAACCTGAAGCGTACCTTGCAAGCCTTGTGAAATTCGCTTCATAGTTTGTGACGTATTCTTCTTATTTTTTCCATGAGCTCTATGAATTCTCTCTCCATCTTTGTGTGAATAGTTCGTGGGAAATACTTGTTAAGAAACATTATATTAAATCATCCCATTCCATCTCTTCAATTTTCTCCCTTGGCTTGGTGTTATTAATCAAATCCCACCAGTGATCAGCCTCTGTACCTAGAAGATAAATGGCTAGGTTCACCTTCTCCATCTCAGAACAGTGAAGCACAGAAAAGAACATCTCCATGGATTTGACCCACTCTTCCGCAACTATTGGATCGAAAGATCCACTAAACGATGGTGGTCATTGCCACATAAAATATTCGATAGCTAGTTGATCCCTCTTTGGTGAAGGATGGTGTTCCCCATTATTATGGATATTGTTCATAACTAAGATAATTGGGTAAGAATTTCCATGATGTTTTGAAATCCACCTCCCATATTATTGGTGATGTCATTCGGGAAATCGTTGCATTGGCACTCGTATGAGTTATTGGCCTGGTCTCTCATGGTTCCCACAATTTTCAGAAAGAGAAATGGTTAGAACAAAACATAGTCAACAAGTAATGAATAACTTATTCATTTAAACAATTTATATTAAAATCCTAACATATTGTATCTCTATGTAAAAAAATTTTCTTCATATTTTTACTTAGTCTCATGCTAGAGGTTTTCTATAGGGTTCACTAATCCTAATTCTCAAATTAACTAAACCTTTCCTATGATACCAACAATATCGAACTAACATTTTCTTACATTAAAATTACATCATTTTAATGATAAACAACATAATAATATTACACATAGAGGATCCAATGGTTTAGTGTATTAGGAAAACTAGGACAATATATAACAATTACAACATCGATCATAAACATTTATTCAATTTCTTATTCTATAGATTCTTACTGGAACTTGAACTCTCCCTAGTATATGTAGACACCTAGGGATATACATGAAAATGGATGAGCTATAAGCCCATTAAAGGGACCGATAATAATAATATATCATGGATGAGCATAATCATAACATAGGAAAATAAGGGAAAGCATAAATATAAGACTTGAAATGTGGCACTGCAAAAAAATGAAACATCATGTCTTAGTGGTTGACTACCAAAAATACTTGTGATGTAATATATAATCCTGTTCACACATAATTTCACATTTATTCACGAGGTTCATCACTTTACCCAATGCATTGTAGTTCTCTATAATTCTGATCACACCCGTCACATTTAAACATTCATATTGTGCTATATAATTCCGGGTGCACCCGTCACATCATAACAATATCATTATCATGCATGCCACATAGACCATATATCAATAATGAACATAACTAACCCATGGAAAGAAATGTGTTTCATCTCACTAGAACAAATAAATAAAATTTGGGTTCCCAAAAGAAAGGGGAAATAACACACTTGATATAAGAACCATCAACCTTGAATGAGAGGTAAAAGGTGAGTTCTTAAAAGAATAGTTCGTTTAGAAAAAATTAGGTTTCACATAAACTTCATTAAAAAACATGTATATCCCAGAAAATTTAAGATAATGATAAAAAAATTATTTTTAAGGAGTGTCCATACCAAATATGGAGTGAAAGAGGGGGAACCCGAAGAATGAAAATTGGGTTCCATATTATCCCCTTAACTTACATCTGAACGCTTAATTCGCTTTGATGTCCTGTATAATGACATTATATTCATTAATTAGATATTAAATAACCTTTTATACATTAATAGGGGTCATTTTAGTTTCATTATTTTATTTTATGGTCCTTTTGATAAGTTATTGTGTTTAAAACCTTTGCTCGGGAATGTTCATTTTTATGGTTTTCTTGAGCGTATCACATGTATTCATGAATTGAAGTTCGTGTAGAACATGGATAAACATCAAGAACATACATTCAATGTTATTAATGATATTACAGAAGTTAAAATGATCTTATAATTAATTACATTGTATTCCATGTGGATTAATCATTAGATAAAAATTAAGTGATGCTTGTTCGAGTAAATTTAAGCATTTTTTCGACCAGAACAAACTTGTTTCCATTGATCATTTAGTAATATATACACAAGTTAGTTATATAACATTAAATAGGACATAATAAAAATAAATAATTCTATTTCAACCATAAAAATGGTTTCATGACGTGATCTAAAGGTAGAAATTAAAAAATAAAACAAGTCATTCTTGAAGGTGATAGATTAACACCTCACGAACCACATTTTGATTTATAAAATAAAAGGAAAATGAGAAGGGGGTTGGATTATATAATATCCCATTAGTATAATAAAATTCCATTATATGTATAATACTAGAGATTTCAAACCATTTGGACAGTGATTGGTTGATAGAGAATAAGAAAAGAACTTGAAATTGAAATGAATTTAAAGGAAAAGAAGGAGAGAGATTACCTCTTGAATCCTCCTCTTGAGATCCTCCTTAAGGGGCCTAAGCTTGGTATTTTGATGAGAACAGAAGCACATGAACGTGTAAAAGGGGGTAGGTACTATACTTGGGTAGAGTTTAGACAAGTCTTGTAGCTTGAGTGGTGTGGGGGAATGAGGGGGTGAGGGTTGGTATTTAAAGTGGCGGGAGAGGGGATTTCATAATATAAAATACATTAGTCTGTTATTTCCCCCACAAGCCAAGGAATGGGGAGTCTTCCATGACCAAGAATAGTAATGTTATCATGTGATCCCGAACCAAGTGGGCTTACATTATCATAACATCACACATGACTCTATAATTATCTTATTTAGCTTATTTTTTTATATTACGGTATTTCAATATTCATCAAAAATTCATGTATTTCGGAAAAATCCCAAAATTTCACGCCGACCATATTTTGAGGTGTAGAATCCAAAAATGATGTCCGTTTTTCAAATATAATTTTCTAAATATGATTAATTTAATATTTAATTAAAATCATAATTTACTTGAAAAATACAGTTTTTAAAATGAAAACTTATTTTATAATGCATTCAATAATTATGTAGGGTCTTATAAAATTATCTACAAACTATAAGACATAGTTTTTTTTAATTTATGAACACATTTCAAGAAAATAAATTTTCTTTTAAATTATTTAATTAATTATAATTATTTATTTATGACTTACAAAAATACCAAAATATTTACTATTGTCAAATTATCACTTTCTAAGATTTCTAATTTTTTTTTAATTATTCATTGGTAAGCTTACTCTTATTTTGGACAATTTACTATTCATGATGGTTGTACTAATATTCTTATGGGAGGTTACTATTCATAAGGGTAGGTTACTATTCACCAATAATTAAGTTTTTCTTATTGGACCCCAAAAATCATCTTGAACACACCCGTGTATGTTGGATTTTTGAAAATCAAAACATTGAAGTGGAAAAATTATGTTTAATAGTCACATAGAACATACAAGTTCATTATGTTGTGTTTTCAGGTGATTTTATGACATAATTATAATAAGTTAATTTCCATTGAAAAACTTTTGGCCATTACATTCTTCCCCCCCAATATGAAATTTCACCCCTGGAATTTCTCTTTACACAAACAGGTCAGGGTAATTCTTCTTCATTGCCTCCTCTAGTTCCCAAGTATCTCCTTCAAACTTTTGGTTCCTCCACAACACTTTGACATAGTGGGTTTTGGTGTTGTGTAGAAACTTATCTCTTCGATCCGGAATCTCTACTGGCTGCTCTTCATAAGAGAGATCATCTTCCAGCAGTATCACCTCTGAGTTTAGTATATGTGAGGGATCAGGTATGTAATTCTTCAAGATTTATATAAGAAAAACATCATGAACCTGAGCCATATTTGGTGGAAGTTCAAGATAATAGGCCACGACTCCTATACAGTCAAGGATTTCAAAGGCGCCAATTTACCTTAGGCTTAGCTTCCCTTTCTTTCCAAATTTCATGACTCTCTTCCATTGTGATATTCGAAGGAAGACTTTATCTCCAACGTCTAACTCCAAGTCCCTTCGATGGTTCTCATCATAGCTTGTTTGCTGACTTTGAGCAACATTGATGTGTTTCTGGATAAATTGAACCTTCTTTGTCATCTCTTGCATAAGATCAAGCCCAAGTAACTTTCTTTCTCCAACTTCATCTCAACAGGTTGGAGTTCTATATTGCTTTCCTGATAGAGCTTCATAAGGAGACATCTGAATACTCGAGTGGAAGATATTGTTGTATGAGAACTCAACCATTGGGAGATGCTGATCCCATCCACCTTTGAATTCTAGAGGGCAGGTTCATAGCATATCTTCAAGCGTCTGAATAGTTCTTTCATATTGGTCATCAGTTTGGGGGTGATAGGTCGTGCTGAAATTTTATTCAGTACTCAAATCATGTTGGAGGCCTCTCAAAAATTTAGATGTGAACCTTGGATCATGGTTAGAGACAATTGTGAGTGGAACACAATGTATTCTCACCACTTCCTTCACATACAATTTGATCAAGAGATAGATCTTCCCGAATAGCGATAAAATGGGATTTCTTGGTGAATCAATCAACCACAACCCATATGGAATAATTTACCTTCAACGTAATCAGGAGACCCATGACAAAGTCTATAGTTACATTTTCCCATTTCGACAAGGGTATAGGCAATGGCTGCATCATCCCTTTGTACTTTTGTCACTCTACTTTAACCTGCTGACATATCAAGCACCTTGATATATATTCTGCATTCTCTTTCTTCATGTTATCCCAACAGAAGTGTTCTCAGAGATCACGTAACATCTTGGTGCTACATGTATTGATAGAGAATGTTTTTCTATGTGAGTTGTGCAATAGATCCTTCTTTAACCTGGGTGAGGAAGGAACACAAGGCCACATTCCAAACCGAATCACACCATCCCCGTCGATATGAAACTTGTGCGTCTCCCCTTCCTTTACTACATTCACCCTCATTCATATCTCCACATCATCCCTTTTTTTCTTCCTTAATCTTCTCTTGGATGGATGGTTGAGTAATCATTTGGCCAAGTTAAGATGTATCATCTACCCTTATGATTTCTAAATCCATCCTTTTCATATCCATGAAGATAGGGTTTTTCTCAATCCGTAACACGGATTGAGTTGTAGGTTCTTTTCTTCTTAGAGAATCATCTACCTTGTTTGCCTTTCCCGGATGGTAGTGAATAGAGCAATTGTAATCCTTGATTAGCTCTAACCATCTCCTTTGATGGTTGTTGAGATCCTTTTGTGTGAATATATACTTTAGGCTCTTGTGGTCAGTTCATATGTCACACTTTTCTCAATAAAGGTAATGCCACCTAATTTTCAAAGCAAAAATCATGACTTACAGCTGTAGATCATGCATCGTGCATTTCTGCTCATTGTTCTTCAACTATCTTGAGGCATAGGCTATCATATTATTATTTGGCCTTAGAAGTCAACCTAAGTCTTTCTTTGAAGCATCACTCAATATCACAAAACCTTATCCACTTTTTAGTAGTGTGAGTAAAGGCGCAGTGATCAGCCATATCTTTAACTCCTTGAAGCTTCCCTCCCATTATTTCATCCAGACATACTTTACCCCTTTCATTGTTAACTTAGTTAGAGGGCTTTACAATCGTGATAATTTTCACTCATAACGTCGGTAGTACCCAGCTAATCCAAGAAAACTGCAGATTTCTGTGACACTAGAGGACCTGGGCCATTCCTCAATGACCTTTTTTTTTGAAGGATCTACATAGATTCCCTTACTTATGATCACATGTCCCAAGAACATGACTTGATTTATCCAAAATTCACTCTTGCTGAACTTGGCATATAACGTATCCTTTCTCAATGCCGCCAACATAGGTCTTAGATGTTCTTTCTATTCCTCCATGCTATTGGATTAGATGAGAATTTCATCAATAAACACTACCACAAATTTGTTGAGGTAATGTCTAAAGACTCTATTCATCAAATCCATAAATATCTATAGGGAATTAGAAAGTCTAAAGGGAATCACCAGAAAATCATAGTGCCCATACCTTGTACGGAAGGTAGTCTTCTGAATATCTCCCTTATTCACCTTTAGGTAATGATATCCAGAATGAAGATCCACATTTGTGAAGTATTGAGCTCCTCTTAACTGGTCGAACAAGTCATCAATCCTTGGAAGACGATACTTGTTCTTTATGGTGATCTTGTTGAGTTCCCAATAATTGATACACAGCCACATTTTTTCATCCTCGTTCTTCACAAGGAGCACTGGCACACCCCAAGGTGATGCACTAGGGCATATGAATCCTTTGTCCAGATGCTCTTCCAACTGCTTTTTTAACTCCTCTAGTTCGATAGGATTCATCTTATAGGGACACACTGAGTTTGGAGTAGCTTTGTGTATGAGTTCAATTGAGAACTCTACCTCATGATTTGGGGGAATTCTGAGTAACTCTTCAAGAAATACATCATTGTATTCTCTCATGATGGGAATTTCCTCATGGTTGGAACTTTCCTTTGACCCAACCATTTGGGAGAGGTACACTTCTTCAGAGAGAATCAACACCCACACCATTGAAGGATTTTTGAATGGATATTCATGATCTTCCTTGCATTTCTAGAGGAGCATGGGATGGTTTGGAATATGAAAAGATATTTCCTTTTCCCGACAGTTGATATGTGATCTATATAACGAAATCCATTCCATTCCCATTATATCATAGAATTATACCAAGGGAAGTATTACAAGATTAGCTAGAATAATCTTCCCACATATGCCAACAGAACAAGATTCAAACACTTGGGTTGTAATGATTTCACCACTAGATATTTTTACAGATATCTCTACTTCAAGGTTATGGGGCTTCAATTCTATAGTTCTAGAAAACTTGCAAGAAATAAGGGAATGCGTAGAACCTGAATAAAATAATACTTTTTCTATTCTTTATTGAATAGGAAGTGTACCTTATATGACTTCATTATCTTTCTCCATGTCCATAGTAGTGATGGCATAAGCCTTCCCAACTTCCTTTGGCTTTGGTGGCTGATAACACTGATTGCCCTCAAGAACTCGAGGTTCAGTTCACTAGCATAAATAGTTCCCTAGCTCCCTACAGTTGTAGTATTGAACCATGGGTGGTTCTCTTCTTTCTTTGGCTACATTATCTTTCCTTTTCATATATTTCCAAAACTCTTGAGAATTATGTCCTTCTTTCAAAAACTTAAAGCACTTCTCCATCCCTTTGAGGCAATTCCCAAGGTGAAACTTCCCACATTTTTTGCATGTGGATCATTGAGTTTTCTTTCCACCTTTCTTTATTAGATCCTCCAACTTGGAACTCCATATTTTGTTTCTTATCACCATATCCAAGGGACCATTCTCCAAACTCCATCTCCACATCGAGAGAACACCGAACAACTTCTTCATAACTTCCGAATTCTCAAATTGTAAGAGCCTACTAAAGGTGTGGTTTTAATCCACTAATAAATCTATCAAATTTTCTATTATTGTTGGTAACAAAACCCGAAGCATACCTAGTAAGCCTTGTCAAATTCGATTCATAGGTTGTAACAAATTCTCCTACTTTTTTCTTGAACTCTATTAATTCCCTATCCATCGTTGTGGGTAGATTTTATGGGAAACACATGTTAAGAAACATTATCATAAAGTCTTCTCATTCCATATCTTCAATTTCCTCCCTTGGCTTGGTGTTCTTAATCAAATCCCACCATTGATCAGCCACTCTATCGAGAAAATAAACAGTTAAATTAACCTTCTCTATATCAAAATAGTAAAGCGCGGAAAAGATATTCTCCTTGGAGTTGACCCACTGTTTTACAACTAGTGGATCAAAAGATACAATAAACGTTAGAGTTTGTTGTCGCAAAAAACATTTGATAGCTATTTCATCCCTCTCCGGTGAAGGAGGACGCTCCCCATTATTATGGTTATTGTTCATAACCTTAGATAATTGGTTAAGCATCACCATGATGTTTCTAACTCCACCTCCCAAATCATCAGGGATGTCATTTGGTCAATCGTTGCCTTGGCCCTCACATGAGTTATTGGCCTGGTTTCTCCCGGTTCCCACCATTTTCTAAAAGAGAAATGGTTAGAACAAAAAATAAGTCATAAAGTCACAAATAACATATTCATTTAAACAATTTATACTAAAATCATAGCATATGGGATCCCTATGTAAAAATCCTTGTCTGCATATTTGTACTTAGTCTCATGCTAGAGGTTTTCTCTAGGGTCCACTAATCCTAATTCTCAAATTAACTAAACCTTTCCTCTGATACCAACTATAGAGACCCAGCCTTTTCATACATTACTATTAAAACATTTTAAATATAAACAACATAATAGTATTACACATAGAGGATCCAATGGTTTAGTTTCTTAGGAAAACTAGGACCATACATAACAATTACAACATCGAGCATAAGCATTTATTCAATTTCTTCTTCTATATCTTCTTACTAGCACTTGACCTCTCCTTAGTACATGTAGTCAACTGAGGATATAAATAAAAGGAGGTGAAAGAGAAGCCTAGTAAAGGTACTGATAAGAAAAATATAGCATGGGTGAGCATAATCATAATATAGGAAAAGGATCATGAACATAAGGGGAAGCATAAATATAAGACATGAAATGTGGCAGTGCAAAAAAAATGAAACATCATGTATTAGTGGTTAACTTCTACAAATACTTTTGAACAAATATAGAATCTTGTTCACACATGATTTCACATTTACTCATGAGATTCATCACTTTAACCAATGCATTGGAGTTCTGTATAATTCCTAGCGCACCAGTCACATTCAAACATTAATATTGCGCTATATAATTTAGGTCCCACCCGTCACATCATAATGTTATCATTATCATGAATGAAACGTAGAACATATATCAAAAATGGACTGGAAAAAACCCATGGAATGTAATGGGTTTCATCTCATAAGGAAAAATTCAGAAACATTGGGTTCCTAAAAGAAAGAGGGAATAACATACTTTATACAAGAACCATCATCCTTGAATGAGAGGTAAAATGAGAATTGTTAAAAGAAGAGTTATTTTGGGAAAAAAATTTATAGAAATAAACAACAGTATAAAACATTAATATCCTAGAAAAGGTAATATAATGATGATAAAATAGTGACGACATCAAATTTGGAGTAAAAGAGGGAGAACCCGAAGAAAGAAAACTGGGTTCTATATTTTCCCCTTACCTTATATCTGAACGCTTCCTTTACTTTAATGTCATGTATAATGACATTATATTCATTTATTATAAATTAAAGAAAACTTTATACATGAATAGTGGTCATAATGGTTTTATTATATTATTTTATGGGCCTTTTGTTAAGTTATAGAGTTAAAAAAACATATTCTTGGGAATGTTCGTTTTTATAGTTTTCTTGAGTGTATCACTTGTATTCGTGAATTGAAGTTCATGTAGAACATGGATAAAAATACAAAACATATATTACATGTTATTAATGATATTAAAGAAGATAAAATGATCTTATAATGAATTACATAGTATTCTATGTGGATGAATCATTAGATAAAAATTTAGTGGTGATTGTTTGAGTTAATTTGGGCAATTTTTCGACCACAATGAACTTGTTTCGATTAATAAATTAGTAATTTTACATAAGTTTGTTCCCAAACATTAAATAGTACTTAGTACACATAAAATATTTTTTTAAACCATAAAAATGCTTTCATAACCAGATCTGAAGGTTCAAATGAATAAATAAAACATGTCATTCTTGAAGGTGATATATTAACACCACATGAAAAACGTTTTCATTTATAAAATAAAAGAAAGAGGAAAAGGTGGTTGGATGATATAATATCCAATTCGTATCATAAAATTCCAATATATTTATAATACTGGAGTTACCGAACCATTTTTACAATGATAGTTTGGGAGAGAAGAAGGAAAGAACATTAAAATTAAAGGAATTTAAAGGAAAATAAGGAGATAAATTACCTCTTGCATCCTCCTCTTGAGATCCTCTTTAAGGGGCCTAAGCATGGAATTTTTATGAGATAAGAAGATCTTAGACGTGTGAAATGGTCTAGGAAAGATTATTGAGAAGATTTTAGACAAGTCATTAATCTTGAGAGGTGTGTGGGAATAAGGGAGTGAAGGGTGGTATTTATAGTGGGGGGAGAGGGGATTTCTTAATATAAAATCCATTAGTTTATTATTTCCCAAAAAGAAAAGAAATAGTGAGTCTTCCATGACCAAGAATAGTAATTTTATCATGTGATCCTAAAACAAGAGGGCTTACATCATCATAACATCACACATGACTCTGTAATTATCTTATTTAGCTTATTTTTGAAAACTACGATATTTCACTATTCATAAAAAATTCAAGTATTTCAGAAAAATCCCAAAATTTTACCGTAACCATTTTTTGACGTGTAGAATAAAAAAATGAAGACCGTTTTCTGAAAATAATTTTCTATATATGATTAATTTAATATTTAATTAAAATCAAAATTTACTTGAAAAATACAGTTTTTAAAATTAAAACTGATTATATAATGCTTTCAAAGAATATGAAGGGTCTTATAGAATTATATAAAAACTAGAAGACAAATATTTGATAATTTATGAACACATTTTATGAAAATAAATTTTCATTTTAGTTAATTAATTAGTTATAATTAATAATTTATGACTTACAAAAATAACAAAACGTTTACTATGGTCAAATTGTCACTTTCTAAGATGACTAAATTTTATTTAATTATTCATGGGTAAGGTTACACTTATTTTAGAAGATTTACTATTAATAAGGGTATTACTAATATTTATAAGGGTAGGTTACTATACCTAAGGGTGGGTTATTATTAAATAAAAATTAAGTTTATCTTATTGGGCCCCAAAAATCATCTTCAACACAACTGTTTATATCAGATTATTAAAATTCAAAACATAGAAGTGGAAAAATTATGTTTAATAGTCACATAGCACATAATTGTTCATTATGTTGTGTTTTCATGTGATTTTATTCCATAATTATAATAAGGTAATTTTGATTAAAAAACATTGGGTCGTTACAAGTTCTTCATCATATGCATCGATAATATTTTGATCTACCCGAAGTCATAGGGAGAGCATACTGAGCATCTCAGGACCATATTGTAGGTTCTTTGATGAAACCAAGTCTATGTAAATTCATCCAAGTGCAAGTTCTGGACATGAAAGGTTCATTTCCTTAGACATGTGGTGTCTCATCAGTTTGTGGCAATGGACCCATAAAAGGTTGAAGCAATTGTGCCTTGGGATGCACCCAAGAATTTGGTAGAGTTTCATAGTTTTCTTGGGCTTGCGGGCTATTACCAGAGGTTTGTACCCAATTTCACTCATGATGTAGCTTCGTTTACAACTTTGACCATAAAATACCAATCTTTTTTGTGGAGAAATCAGTGCCAGACAGCGTTTGGCTATCTTAAGGGGAAGTTGGTGACAACTCCAATTTTATGGTATCCAAAGGAAGGGGTAAGGTTTGAGGTGATTCTGGATGCTTCCTGTCTAGGTTTGGGATGTGTGATGATGTAGTAGTGAGGTGTGATCTCTTATGGGTATTATCTATTATGGCCCCATGAATGTGACTATGCCACCCATGATCTGTAGCTGCCAGTAGTTGCGTTCATAATGATGTTTTTCCAGTGTTACCACATTAGAGAGCACATTGTGGTCTTCACATATCACAAGAACTTGTGGTATATATTTTCCCAGTGAGATATAAACTCGAAACAGTATAATTGGATGGATTTTAATCTCGATTATGATTTTGAGATATCCTACACCTCTGGTTTGGGAAATGTCATGTTTGATGCATTGAGTATGAAATCGTATAAGGAGGATGTTTGAAAATTTTTAGATGCTTCGAAAGTGGTGGAGGATTTAGTAGACCTGAATATAGATGTAGGAATTGATGGTGATAGAGGTTATTTTATCCAAATGACAGTGTAGTCTTCTATGATTCAGCAGGTGGAGGAGTCTCAGTTGGGAGACTTAGAGGAAAAGGTAATGCATGATCATATTCGACATGGTGATACTCAAGAGGGGTGGTCGAAGGATGGTGAGAATCAAATGTTTCACCATGAATAGTTTTTTGTTATGGTAACAATGTGTGTGGGACTCCCCCGTGAGTTTCATATCTCAACTTTTGTAGTGCACCTAGGAGTTTCTAAAATGTACCATGGATTTAGGATGTATTTTTGGTGGATCGGGATAAAATGGGAAGTGTCTAAGTTTTTTGGAAAAGTACCTAGTGTATATATAGGTCGAGGCTGAGAACCATATTCCCAGTGGTTTTTTGTAGTCTATATATTTCCCAGAGTAGAAGTGGGATGAAATATCAATGGATTTCATAACAAGGTTACCAAGAGATAAAGGAGTTTATGATGATATCAAGGTATTAGAGGATTGGTTGATGAAATTGGATCACTTATTATTAATCAAGGAGTCAGGCATAGTAGATTCCTTGGAAAAGAGTTATGTGGATGAGGCAATGTGACTACATGAAGTTTTGAGATCTATTGTCTCGAATTGGGATATATGTTTTAACTAGCGTGTTTGGAGGGGATTGTAGAATCCTTTTGGCACTCGGTTACACCGCAACACTTCTTTCCACCCTCAAACATATGGGATGATAGAACGAACTATCTAAATGCTAGGAAACATGTTTTGGGCATGTGTCTGGAACTTTGTAGGATATTTGGTATTATAATTTCCCTTGTTAATGTTTTCTTGCAATAATAGTTGTCACTCTTCCATTGGCATGTCTCCTTTTGAGTCATTGTATAGAAGACCGTGTCGTTCACCTCTGTGATGGGAAGAGGTTCAGGAGATATTTTTTCTTGGCCCTGAGGTTGTATAGATCATGATAGAAAATGTTTATCTTGTTCATGAGAGGATGAAAGCAGCATAGGATGGGTATAAGTCGTATGTCTATCACAGGAGATGGACCATGGAGTTCAAGGTTAGGGACCATGTGTTCATGAAGGTTTCTTCTAATGTCGGTGGCAGAGGTTTGGTATAGGGAGTAAGTTTTCTCATAGGATCATTGAACCCTCTGAGGTGTTGGGATGAGTTGGCAAGGTGGAATACCATTTAGAATTTCCACTACAGTTGGAGAGGATACATGGTGTCTTCCATTTATCCCAACTTCTTCAGTATCTTCACAATGACTCTCATGTCATTAACTGGGAAGAGTTGGATATTTAAGACAACACAATGTATGGGGAGTAGCCATTAGAGATCCAGGATCTTTGGGAGAAGGTTTTGCATCGACAGAACATTCCTTTGGGTCTCATTTTAGCGATGCATGGTGGCCTGAAGGAGAGTACTTGAGAAAGTGAAGCACAAATTCATGCCCAGTACCCAAAGATGCTTTGAGTTTTTTCCTACTTTTTTTTGCCTTGTGATGTAAGGGTTTAACTTTTTTGGTTATGAGATGAGTTGTTTCCTTATTTCATAATGTATAACAAAGTCAAGATGCAAGAAGAAGGGAGGATCTGATTTTTAATAAATATGCACTAATTACGATGTGATTAAACCTGTGAGGGAGATTTTGTGCCACCCTGAGTGGATAGTATATTGTTATGGAAGATGAGATTCTCTGGTTCCCTTGTTCAGACTGTTTGGTTGTTGTGCGTGTGTGGAGTGACTTATGGTTGTTTGGGTTAACATATGTTAGAGGCATTGTTTTTGGATGAGGGGGTTTCCACACCACCTTCCAAACAATATGGGGTGATGTATCATTGAATTTTGATGTTTTTTTTATGATAGTAGTGTTTCAAGTGTAATAGGATCTTTGAAATTTATTTTGTGGGGTGTTGGTTTGGAACCCTCTTTCTTCTGGGCTTGGTTTTGGATTGTTGAGGATGTGAATAGGTTCAGAGTTATCTGATGTAATGGAATGGACCTCCCTGGTCCATTACATTGAGAAACTTCAATGTTTAAAGTGTTTGGGTAGGTCATGGTGACTCATTTCAAGAGTTTTCAAGAATCACTTTTTTTAACGGTGAGTCTAGACTGGTAGGACAAAAAAGTAGGTCCCAACTTTGAATGACACTAGTAGGTTGTTAGTGGTGAGTCGTGGTAGTATTTCGCAATGGTGAGTAACAAATGATGACTCTCCATAGGTAGCTTGTAATAATGAATAATCCACTAGTATCTATTAATGGTGAGTCATCCACCGTGATCTTAGAACGGTATGTTTTTACTAGTAGATCTGAACAGTGACTCATCCAGTGGTATCTTGGAATGGTGAGTCGTCCACAGGTAGCTCATAATGGTGAGTCAGTACTGATGAGTCAAAATGGTGACTCGCACAGGTTTCCCACACTAGTGACCCACAACAGTGACTCAACTAACTCTGAGTCATTTTAAATAGATTTTTAAAATTCTAGATTTCTCTATTTTTTCTATTTTCACCCCTTTAACATTTTATTTGATGTAAAATAAGTTTAATACCTTATATAATGGTTTTTGGAGATATTTAAAATAGTATTTATCTTCTAAAATCTCATTTCTTCCCTTGTTTTCCAAACCATGCGGTCTTGGTCAATATCTACATTCAATGGATTCGAAAAAATAATCCATCAATTGATTTAGGATCTAGCCTTTCTAAAGCTAAGATCCTCTCTTCCTTATGTTCTCTCATTTACTCTTGGTGCTCCACGAACCCTTTTTCTTTGAGGATCCATGAGGTTGTGTTGTAATTTTTTGGATCATGTTTTCCCTGGAGGCTTTTACTGCATGTGCACCCCCCCTCGGTGTAAACATAAAGTGATGATCTTTTATTCTTCAAGGTAGGGATTCCTTCGTCTCTCTTTTATTTCAGTATCGTTTGGGGTGGGTGTATGAATGTTTCCCTTGTGATGATAGAAAAATTCCAAATATATTAAGGCAATTTAATGGATTTAAGATCAACATGTGGGACTGGGGAAAATTGAATTATATTCTACTTTGTTATCTATTGATTTTGTGAATTGTACGGGCTATATAGCTGTTGAAAATTGTGGAAATTTATGGTTCTTGGTTTTGTAGAATTTTTACAAATTCATGTTTGTCTACTTATCGTTAAACAAATACATGGAATCTGTTATCCACATACACTCATAAAATCAATGGATTCTGCATGATCAAAAAATTTCTTTGATAACCCCTGAATTAATAGGTGGAATTTGAGGGAGGAATGCCTTGTTAAATATGAATGTTCCTTTATTTAGTTTATGTGGTGGTGTGTTGCATGTGGTTTTGTTCTAACATGCACTATAGTGGGTTTTGGGAATGGTTTTTAGATTTGGGGTGGTTCGGGTGGTGTAATGGGATCTCATGTTGAGATATTGTTTGACTATGGATAGATAGAAGTGTTATACAATAGGGTTATAATCAGTATGTGTGGTTATGTGTTGATGGGTGTGGGGTGGTTATGCAGTAGACTAGTGATAATGGTTGTGATCTGATGTGTTGCTCGGTGTGGCTATAAGTTAGGGGTCTGTTATGATGAGGGAATGGATTGGACGACATGAATTTGAATAATTATGTTGGTAGTGGTTGGTATGTCTAATTCTCCCAGAGTTTCTCCATGAGTATAATGACCAAATCATCACTCCATGTCCCTCAATTAGTTTATTATGACACAAATCTGTGTCAATTGGAGAGGAAATGTGAAGTCGTTTAATTTACCATGGTTTTTCTTCCTCCATTGGAGTATTTTTTGTGGATTTTTATGTGTTATGCTAGGTAGTTTCCCGTATAATAATAGAATAAATGAATTGTTTAATAATGAATGAGAATTGGTAAAATGAATTGGTTAGGGGTATGGTTTGAGTTGTGACTTGTTATGTGGTTGTGAATTTAGAGGTTTTAGTAAGGTTGGATGATTTGTGGGATAGTTTTTGGTTGAGAACCAATAGGTTGGGATTGATTTATTATTATCATATATATATGTGTGTATTTATTTTTCATTGTGATTTCTATATTCAACCTACCATAGTTGAGAACTATGTGCCAAACACCCCCATTAGTTCGGGGTAGGGTGTATTTCCCAGACACCCCGGTGGGAGGATGGATGGTTGGCCACCCACTCTTCTCTTCTTCATATTTTAGGCAGTGATAGCCCAAGATTCTTCATGACGGTTGTGGTTTGTGGGGCCCATGTGTGTGTTGGTGAGTTGTGTTTTCACATGATTCTTCATGATGAGATGATTTTTGTTTTCCCAAGTACCTTCAGGATGAGGAGAGTTTTTTTCTCCCAGGTGTTTTTGAGAGGGTATGTGTTGTGATTTCCCAGGTGTTTTGGGATGAGGTGTGGTTTGTGGCCCAACTGTCTATGGGCAGGATGATTAGCGGCTTTGTACCATGTGTCTATAGGAAGGATGAGGTGTGGTTTGTGGCCTAGGTGTTTGCGGGTGGGATGTGATGTGGAATGTGGCCTAGGGGTCTGTGGGTAGGATGTGTTAAGATTCATTTTTCCATGTTACGGGTCTAGCTGTGGGGCCCAAGTGTATGTTTTCAGGTTGCGACATAGTCCTTTAGGAAGAGGTAAAATCTCTAGGATGTTTGATGTGAGGGAGTGAGAGTGACTAATCAATAAGAAAATGGTTTTGGGTACCCTATTATCGATGTCATTTGTATTATATTACTTGAATTTCATTATTTGGTGAGCATGCCTTGGTGAGGTTGGGGTGGCTAGTATACCTTATTCGATGTTGTTGGATTCTCCAGATTTCTCATAGGGGCATTAGTATGCTTCCTTCACTTGTACATGAGAGATTTTGGTTTTTTCTACTGAGTATACTTGTATTCTCACCCTTCATATATAAAAATGCTTTCGGATTTCCAAGTGAACTACGTGGACCATGTAGGGAATTTCTAGCTTGGACTTTGGGAAAATTTCTATGTTGCTTCTTAGCCTTACATTTGGAATTTACATTAGAGTTTTTATTGTATTTGTAATAGTTTTATTTTACACAGACATGTGGGTATGGTTTTGGATTTCTTTTATACATTTCTTGGAGTTTTTTACGTTGATAGATCTTATCTCCCGATCTTGTTTTCCTATAATGGGGAATTCCTCTCATATTATGAGATCTTTGTACCCTTTTTGCACGTTTCCACCCCAGGGCTGACTAGAGGTAGGACTCGAGGGTCATTATCTCTCTACCTTCATTTCCATATCAGGTGGGGCATCTTTATAGGGAGGGGTCGTAAAAGATGACATAATTAATCTTCATTAGTATAACATAAAGGAATTTATACCCATAAAACGGAGGATCATACAGAATGAGATATAGCCTAAATATTTAAAATAAGATGGGATTTATATAATTCAACAATCATGAGCCATCTAAAAATAATCCTTGAAAAGAAGATCCATTAGAACTCATGGAATGAACTTGAAATTTTTTTTGGTATCTTGGAATATCACACATTTATCATAGAATCACCAAAATAGATAATTCCAATATCTATTAGGAGAAACCTATAGTCGGTGAACAATATCATCTATTAGTAGTAACTTACAATCTGTTAATTTTTCATCTCTTAAGTGTAAAATAAGTTGTTTGTCTCTCAGAAGTAAAATCCCCTAGTTTACTCTCTTATATAACTAAATGCATTGTAGTTGTATAATGTTCCAATACATCACTTATCAAACAAATTATCATAAGAATTAGGGTTCAATCCTCAATCCCACTTTTACTAATAATTTACAAGTTCTATATCATGAAAGATAATACATGGATGGTTTCATTTCATCAAAACAATCATAGCCTAATTTTCCCATGAAAAAGAAATGGGTTTTCTAAAAAAAATTAGTACATCATCATGAAACATTAAGATAAAGGATCTGAATGTTATTTTAAATTAATTTTCCAATTTAACGATATGAATATTCAATAGTTTTCAAAATATATAGAATTTATATTTAAAATATCATTTGAAAATTTCTATTAAAATAATAGAGAATATCATTTTTCTTTGAAAACTTGTTAACTAAAAATTACCATAATTTTACGTAAATCATGTTATTTAAAAATAACCAACGAAACATATAATATAATCCAAAAACCATATAATTTTTATGATGGTGGGAAAATATTTTCATGTTTTAATGATTAAAAATAATGTTCTCTTTAATCTTTTATAAATACAGTCAAAAGGGACCCATACAAAAAATGTTATGAAATCTACATTTAAAAAAATCAAATAATTTCACAAATCATGCAAAATAAATTTGGGAAAACATTTATGGTTAGTAAATAATATTCTTAAAATATGATAAATAACATGGAGGTAGATTTTGGTGAAAATAATTTTAAAATCATTTAAAAAATGTTTTCAAAGATATTCCCTTTACTGTATTTTGAAATAAAATACCTTTGGAATTAAATAACATAAGAATAAACCTAAAATACAATGATTATAATAATATGAAGGATATTATATTTCATCAATCATTATATAAACCACATAAATGAATATAGGTTCATCAATCCAAACTTGTCTCATAGAATGACGTTTGAGGTGAGAAACCCCTACAACATGGGTAATGACTTAATCAAAAATACATTAAATAATGGAAAGTAAAATGATTATATAAATTCCAAAATTTTGATAAAATAATATGTGAAAACAAATTAATTTTATATAAATTACACTATATAAAAAACATATTGGATAACATGAATTATATCTCAATGAATTCAAATTGGGGCCACAGAATCCCTTGAAACAGTTATAACATTTCAATCAATATATCATGAAACAGATAACTTAAAAGAAATTTTAAATATGATGATAAAATAATCATTCATGATTTAATATCTCAATATGCATTATATAAACATTATAAAATGAAGTGGGTTCATATTACAAGGCATCTATCCAAGAAACAACATTGAGATGAATAATATTTACAAAGATAATATCATTAAAGATAGAATTAATCAATTAAGTGATTAAGTTTAATAATTGTCAATCCTTTAAAAGGGTAAGATTAATTTTAAGACATTTTATAAGGTTCTATAGAATTTTCCATTGGATACATAAATTTACCATTTATTATTAAAAGTTATATAAGGTTAAGAAGATGATGTATAAGTTTAGATTTTTTCATCACAAAAGTACATAAAGGTAACATCACTTATTAAATCACCCCTAAGGAAAATACTGACCTTTCTAAAGGAATGATGGGATTTATATAGGTTGTGTAACTATATATCTATATAAATAGGGGAATCATAAAGGCACCTATAGAGTTTCATAAGGGTAGATCCATTTTATATTGGTTGTGTAAGGGTAATCTATAGTTTTAAAGGTCTAAAATGGTAAAATTGGAGTTGCATATGTGCAATCATAGTTTTCCTAATATTTGTAAGGGTAGATGTTGGTTTATAAAGGTTGTGTAAGGTAAAAACATGGTTTTATGGGTAAAATTATAACTTTACATGATTTTTAGGAGATGTATATGGGTAAATCCATCTTAAACTTATACAGCTCCCCCTTTGGAATTTTTTTTTCTAAAACCTACTTTTTTAATAAATTCTTCCTTGTTCACACCTATAACAAGTATCATGAATTTTTATAAGCATTAAATTATGGGAATTAATTAATTTGACTTGTTAATTGTTTTAGTTTCTTTATGAAGTATTTTGAAAACTCAATATTTAATCTTCTTGTAAAAGAAAAAATAATATATTAATTTAGTATTTGGTGATTAATGGTGTGAACCTCTGCGTGATATTACTTCTAGAAAAATACATGAACCTTTTTTCATTTATTTATTTATTCTCTTGGGACTTTTTAGTCTAAGAAACCCCTTGTTCAATATTAGTAAAGCTTTTTTCAATCAATACACATTCTTCTTCTATGTGGAAGAACCCTATCCCTCTACCCTCTATTCTTAAGTGAAATGTTTTAAAAGGATAATTCTAGGCAGGTATTTACATTCCTATTCTCATTATTCAAAATATATTTGTTAGACTTAGTATTATGAAACTTTTTTTGAAAACTATAGTGAATTATAAAATTATAATAACCAATAATATTAAAATAATGACAAATAAACATTATCATGCTTATATCAGTTTGTTCCAAAGAGATGGAATATTATCACTTGTGAAATTATAATTATTATAAAGAATGAAACTATTAATAACATGCTATGGATTAAATGGATAATATATAAATTATCCATGAGAGTGAAATTTGTTCTATCATGTGGTGTTTTTATTTATTTTGGAAAGAAAATATTTTTAATCCGTTCTTTTAATCCTTGGAAATCCGTTTGAGAAGAAAAATAGGTGGATGTGATTTGAGTGATTTTTCTTTGAAAAATCATTGGATTACATCATCAAATATCCTATGTTTATATGCCCTTTAATTTAGCACATATTTAATATAGTCTCTTGGCATGTTTATTTGGTGTTATTGTTGAACTCGGAAGGCCTATGTTTGATGCTTGATCACATGAGGTGTGTGTCTGGGTAGACCTAATATGTTATGGTGTTTATTGTATATGCATCATTCGAATGACGATACTATTTGACATGGCATGATTTTTCATCTATAATTATCTTCTTCTATCATATGTGTTGTTATTTTATCTTCTACATATGGGAATGTGGTGGATCCTATAGGAAAATTCCTTAATATGGGTCTATTAGGCCCAAGGCTGAGCCACATTGGATTATCAATTTATAGAGATGTATCATCCATGTTTGAGACTATCATGATAGGGGAATGTGTTAAGATGTCCATTGAGGTTTATTCTGACATGGTGTCGAAGTAGGTAGAGGTAGTATCTATGGAATAGGAATATGTTATGGATTTGTATGAAACATTCTTACGATATATGTACCCTATTTACTTCCATAGCATGTACTTGTAAATATAATGCATGGATGTTAAGGGTCATTGTTGGTGTATTATCGAGTCTCATACTTACACCCTACTCAATCATTTTGGATCATTTGTAGATTTCATGGAAAGGGATATAGTGGAGGGAAAGGACCCTGTGGTGGATAATTCAGTAGGTGGAGCATGAGGATAAAGACTTTGATGGATGGAATTCAAGAAGGATGTGTTCTGTAATATTTATTTACTCTCTTGACCCATACCTTGGATCCTAGTATATTTTTATTTCATATATCTATAATTCCATAATTGTTTACATTAGATGGTCTTATTATATATGTTTCAACTATAATAGTTGATTTTTTATTCATTACTTGTTGATTTATTTGTTATGGTTTCCTTTATTGAACTCTAATGTTACCTAGAACTACGGTGTAGTCTCCCCACTAATGAATATAGACACTCTCTACTAGTTGGTGGGCTCTTTCATACTGGGAGTCACGCATTTGGTCATGTGTAACTCTAGTTTGGACCTAGTGGATCGGTTTTTGGGGTTAAAAAATGGTTTCAAATCACCACGTTCAATAACATGTTTCTTCTTAATTCCTTGGTTGGGATGGGGTAGATAGGTATTAGGATTTTACAAGGGTATTAGAGTTATATTTTTCTAAGAGAGGATGAATTAGGGTATTCACTATTAGTGACAATTAGAACTCTTTCTTATTTAAATTCTCACTTAACCTTAAGGATATTGACTCTCAAACTTGATGGTCACTTATTATGATCCTTAATCCAATTTTCATTAGATTGGTTTATCTATTTTGGTGTTTATGCATAATGTAAATATGTACATGATATTTTACTTGGTTCACCGCAATGGTCTAGTCTAGGGAGCATGTTACTAAAAACTGTTTGTAACACCAAACATATTAAGATAATCGCTTGTTGGTTTGGGGTTGGTCACTTCTATGAACTGTATCACTACCTTAAATGTTTAGGGATTGCCCACAACTTTCTATGGGTCACTCCCTTGAACCATGTCTCAATGGTTCTCTTTCATTGGAAAGTATCACATTCTTCCTATTTCGTTACTCACTGATTCAGAAAGAATATGCACACAATTTATGGGAATATACGTACCTTTATCGGTAATACTAAATGCATATTCAAATATTGTAGATTCACTATTGAAGTCCTTGTTAGGGTTTTCTTTCACAACTTGATGAAGCAATTATATTTTCTAGAACCATTCTGGAATGATTTGTAATGACTCGAAAAATTCAAGTAATGTTTTTTAATTTTCTTGGGAATTTTACAAGAATAAAATTTTTGACGGCACCTAATTTCGAGGCCCGGTGTGCCCTGGATCTTTTTTTGAAGTTTAGCTTGAGTACGTTCAGTGAACGAACGAGCGGGTTATTATAACTTTTGAACCGGGGCTCAGAATCAAATTATGAGGGCACCGATGGAATTGCAGCGCTGATATTTTCTTCGAAACATCTTTTCCGGAGTTGTGTTTGCTCGGGTGTGGTTTTTAATTTTTTGGTGTTAAGTTCAGAAATAAAATAAAAGTGGTACAACCGCTTTTTATTTTATTTTTCTTAACTTAAGTTAAGTGGATGATGTGGGACCCACAATATCCTACCCACTTGGTAGGATATTTTGTGAGGTGGATCCCAAACAAGCCCCACCTTTTCTTTTCTTCTATGTAACGCACCCGCACCCCCCCCCCCTTTTAATGATGTCAACTCTTACGTTTAATCTGGATATTAAACGCCTCAATAATTAGGTGGTTTTAAAATCCTCACTTAATTGTTTGTTTCTTTTCTTTTTGAAATTCAAACGTTGGCTTGTGCGTTAATAAAATAAGACAACCTTTATTTTATTTGGGTTGGAACTTGTTGCATGGAGAGGATTTGGAGAAAAGCCTTCTTCTTCGACGAAGAATGCTAAGAACGCGAAGAATGCGAAGAATGCGGAGAACGCTGGATCCTCGGAGATCGACGACGCGATGCCTCTTCTGTAACGTTCCTTCTTCCGTGACGCCTTCTTCCGCGATGGTTATTTCTGCGACGAATCCTCGCTCATCGAATTTGACGAGGTAGGGATTTATGTTAATTGTTGTTCGTGAATTCTTCTGTTGCTATTCTTCTTTTCTATTGGATCCGCCTGTTACCGCAATAACGGGAGGGGGTCGGACCGCACGAACACGGACGACCCTCCCCTCCCTTTTGGTTGTTTGATATTTTTGCGGAACGAGCAAGGCAACGTGGTGCCGAAGCACCGTGCATGAATTATTAAAGAAAGGGGGAGAAGCGCAGCGCCATCGTGCAGTGCCATTGAAGACGAACCAAAGATGTAAAGTCGTCGCGCCGCGTCGGAGAACCACAAAAGCACCCCGGCCGGAGCAGGGCCGCGGTGGAGCAGGGAGACCGGCGGCTGGTTCCGGGAAACCGGCGTCAGAACAGAGGGACATGCCCTTGTCGGTCCCATGGCGGCAGCAGCCGGTTGGCCAGAGCGGGCTGGTCGGTCAGGGGAAAACTGGGTGTTCGTAACCCCCAGTCGGCCAGCAGGTGCGGCCCCCCACATGGGGGTCGTGGGTTCTAAACGCGGGGGGCAGTACCCCCCCCCCCCCTTCACTGCTCGATCGTTACAACCGAGCTGCTAGGCCGCTGGCCGCGGCAGTGCGCCGGGTCGGGCTGCCAAGGCCGGGCCGGGCTGGGCCGTGCCAACAGGGTGGGGTCGGACTGGGCCCGAACCCCCTAATATCGAACCTCTTTCAGTCTATTGCCCATAACATGAGCTACAGGCCTCTGATCGACGCACCGTCACTTGCGTAGAGATCATTGGATCGATACGGTCGTTTTGGTATATTACACTCAGGGTTTCGAAGAACTTTGGGTTCGGCCGGGTTGGTTCGTACACGAAACCAACCGGGCCCTTGGAGCGGAAACGCTTATAACTTGATCTCCGGACGTCCGATTGACGTTCCGTCGACTTTGTTGGATTCCTCTAAGTGAGGCGGACCTTTTGGCTTACTCTATTCGAGGTTTGGACGCAGTTGGAGTATGGCTGGGTTGGTTTTGACTTAAAACCCAACCGGGCCCCAGGGACGAAAAAGCCAATAACTCTCAAACCGGGCGTCCGATCGACGCACCGTCTATCGCGCTGAGTTCCTATTGACGATACAGAACTTTTGGAAACATCAACTCTAAACTGTGTGTCAGTTGATGTATCAACCCCTCAGATCGTGGAGCGGACCCTCCCGAACGAGCTTGTTGTGTACCGGAACCCTAGAGCTGGTTGTGACTACGATTGCGACGACGACGACGACGACGACTGTACAGAAATCCTCCGTGGATTCGACGACGACGACTATAGCACTCAGCGATCCTACGTGGATCAGTGCTACCGATCCTGTGTGGGTTAGCACTCTGTGGTCCTGTGTGGGCCAGTGCCTACAGATCCTGTGTGGGTCTGATCCTGTGTGGGTCATTGCGGGGGTTAGTTACCTATCGAACCATTGTGGGTCATTGCGGGGGTTAGTACCTATTGATCCTTTGTGGGTCCGACGGCTTAGATGAATTAGTGGCTATATCTGATCATCTCTATCATCATACGAAGAAGTATACATGTGTGAGCTGAATCTTGACTTGGTTTCCTATGTAGATTACGTTATGCTTTCCTGTGTGGATCGAGTTGTAATTTCCTGTGTCGATGTGATCGAACTTGGGCTCGGAGGTTGGAGCGAACTAGAATTGATGACTTAGGTATATGTATGGGCATATACCTAAGTAGAGTCGGATGTTACTTTGTGATTGTTTCTTTCCTTTTTGGATTATCCTTTGTGGATTCTGGGATACCTTTGAGGGTCTCGGGGTCCCTAATAAGTAGCTTATACTCACCCCCTACACGGGCTTTGCCCGCACCATGTTGTGATGGTTACAGACGACGGACAGCTCTGATCGTGGTTGAGGCTTGTGGAGCAGGTCAGTACCTAGAGGTGGACAATTGGGCGGGACGTACACGGAGCGGACGGCTAGACCTGAGGAACTGTGGAGGCTATCTGTACCCACCCTTAAGGTGGGACTTCCAGTGATGGATCGATGCTACGGATTTACTTTAAGTTGTTGTTTTCCCTTTCTAGTTGTACTTTACTTTCAGTTTGGGTTTTTATTCTGGCCCACTTACTTTTCCGCACTTACTATTTTACCTAGTTTTTACTTAGTGTTTATTTCTACTTCTTTCTTGATCTGTGGTGTTTGTTTACTTTACAAAGTCAATGCCTTCCCTTTTTACTAGGAATTACACCTTGGTGCTACTCTCCAGCCCCTGACCTATGGAAGGCGGGCTTGGGGTAGTCACAGCACGGGCCCCGAGGACGGGTCGTGACAAATTGGTATCAGAGGAGTTCGGTTCTACCGCAGAACTCAAGACTCTGAACTTTTTCTATCTGAAACAATAGTGTTAAGAGTATTGAGTGTGTTTATTAGTCTAGGGAGTCCAGTGTTGGTGCGGCGGTCGACGTATCCGTACACCAGGACCGTGAATTCTGATTTCCAACTTAATGCACGAAAACATTGATTACATGTATGTTTCAAGTTTCCTTTGTGATTACATTGTGTTAGCTCACCAGGTATACTGTTTGACCATGGCGCACCCGTTTCTTTTCAGGATGGCCCCACGACGGCATCCAGCTAGGGTTCCGAGGGTTGTGCGTGACGACAGCCCACCGAGCGACGAGGTCTCGGTACAGGGCCCTTTGACAGTAGAGGCAACAACAGTACCTCTACCCACCGAGCCACCGATTCTACCAGCCCTAGCCGCTGACGATGCATGTTTCCTTAGTGCACTGCATGAGTTTCAGTGCTAGCGACCGCCCAGGTTCCATGGGGAGACGGACCCTCAAGGAGACGAGGATTGGCTGGAGGCAGTTTTACGGGTTTTCAAGTTAGTGAGGACACCAGCAGACCTCATGGTGATCCTCGCAGCAAGGTTTCTGCACGCGGCAGTAGGCGGATGGTGGATCTTGATGCTCCAGGTGCACGATGAGGCATCTCTCCTCTAGACAGAATTTGAGAGACTCTTCCACTCGGAGTTTGTCCCAGCCACCCTCCGTGCGGTGCGCATCCAGGAGCTTCTACAGCTGCGGTAGGGCAGCTTGACTGTCACCCAGTACTCGGTGAGATTTACCGATCTCTCGTGCTACTCGACAGACATGGTACGAGACCCATTATTATGGGCCCGAACCTTCAAGCAGGGATTGAGGAAGGAGATCAGGGCATCACTGATCTCCCTCAGTATTCTGACACAGGAAGGTGTACTGGAGCGAGCCCTTCTGATCGAGAGCTTCCTTGCTGAGCCTGCATCAGCAGCAAGACCTATCGCAAGGCGGCACATTGCAGATTCTTCTGCAGCAGGCAGTCGACGGATGACTCATGGTTCCAGGCAGACCAGACCCTCAGGTAGATGACCTCAGGACACGGGCTCAGTGGTGTGGGGCACATAGCGTGGAGCCAGTCTTTCAAGAGGAAGACAGTGCTACGCATGCGGCGGGGCAGGGCCACATGGCTCGTGACTGCCTGACCCGCCATTCCGAGGAGCAGCAGACAGTTGAGGGCCACCCAGGCAGAGTCAGAGGGTCGACCGTAGTGGTCCGCAGGGAGCAGGCGGATGAGGCAGATGAGCTGGCTGAGCAATAGGTGGTGGGCGACGCTTTGAGGCTCTACCACCACCACCACCAATAGGTCCACCCCGACCACAGGGAGCTGGCGGGCAGAGACAGGCACAGCTCTAGGCAGCGGCGTCGAGGCCTTACGACGTCATATTGGGCATGGATTGGTTATCTAAAGTCCATGCTCAGATTGACTGTATTAGGCGCAAGGTGCGATTTGTACGCACCGACGGGAGCAGGTTCGCCTTCACCGGCGAGAAGGGAGCCTTCGCATCACATGATGGACTCCCGTAGAGGAGAGGACAACCCATCACACATCATTTGGCTAGCCTCATCCTTGGATCATTTGACGTGTGGAGTCCTGGTTTTCCTGCAGTGGTGGATCAGTATGCGGGCGTTTTCCCCGATGACGTTTCAGAACTACCTCCTCGCAGAGAGGTAGACTTTTATATTGACTTGTACCCCGATACAACTCCGATATCCACCCCAGCATATCGGAAGGCTCTCGCCGAGCTTCGAGAGCTACATGTACAGTTGGAGGACTTGCCGGGCAAGAGATTCATCCAACCTAGTGTTTCACCCTGGGCTTCCCCGATATTATTCGCCAAGACGGCAGACGGAATATTGCGACTTTGTGTAGACTATCATCGCCTGAACCAGGTGACAGTGAGGAAGAAGTATTCTCTACCGAGGATTTATGACCTCTTCGATTAGCTCAAGGGGGAACGGTGGTTCTCAAAGATAGACCTCAGGTCAGGCTATCATCAGCTCAGAGTTCGGGATGAGGACGTGCAGAAGACGACCTTCAGATGTCGGTATGGACACTATGAGTTCTTAGTTATGCCATTCAGCATAACCAATGCTACAACAGTGTTCATGGGCCTCATGAACAGGATCTTTCAGCCATACGTCTATTCATTTGTCGTGGTCTTTATTGACGACATTTTGATATACTCGATCACTGAGGAGGAGTATGCCTACCATTTGTGGGTTGTACTAGACACACTCTGAGAGCACCAGATTTATGGAAATATCTCGAAGTGTCAGTTATGGATACATGAGTTCCACTTCTTGGGACACGTTATCTCTGAGGCGGGAGTGGCGGTGGATCCTGCGAAGATCGAGGCAGTGCTAGCTTGGGAGCCACCCAGGAGCGTGACAGAGGTGAGGAGTTTCTTGGGACTAGCTGGATACTACCGGAGAGTTGTGTCAGACTTCTCCAGAGTTGCAGCACCACTCTCAGCATTGACAAAGAAGGGGAAAACCTTTTTGTGGTCAGACAGATGTCAGCAGAGCTTCCAAAAGCTGAGATAGAGATTGACCAACACACCTATCTTGGGGTTGCCGGAGGAGGGAGTAGGGTACGTAGTCTACTGCGATGCATCAGGGACCAGACTCGGGTGTGTCCTGATGCAGGAGCGGGTATTGATCGCCTATGGGTCATGTCAGTTGAGGCCGCATGAGTAGAACTACGCTACCCATGACCTGGAGTTAGCAGCAGTGGTCTTCGCTCTGAAGACATGGCGACACTATGTAATGGGCGAGCGCTTTATAGTCTATTCTTACCACCAGAGTCTTAGGTACATCTTCTCGTAGAAGGACCTGAACATGAGATAGCGGCGATGGCTTGAGTTCCTCCAGGACTATGACTTTGAGATAGTCTATACTCCTGGAAAGGGAAACGTGGTAGCTGATGCTCTCAGCAAGAGGACAGGAATTCAGCTACTTGGGGAGGTGATAGAGTAGCTAGCCGCTTTGCCGATATCCTTCGTGGATAGAGATGGAGCAGCCTTCCTTCAGTCACTCAAAGTCACTCATCCACTAATGTAGCGGGTCAGAGAGGCACCACGTGGGGACGCTGACTGTGTGACGTGGCGTGCGTAGATATCCTCAGGACAGACACCTTATGGTTTCTCTGTAGGAGGAGAGCACGACGTCCTTTTCAAAGGACGTACCATGGTACCAGTTGCTTTATGGGAGGAGGTGATGAGAGAGTTTCACACTTCCCCTTTGGCGGTACATCCTGGCGTAGCAAAGATGTACCAAGATCTCATACGACATCACTAGTGGTTGGGCATGAAGAAGGTTGTGGCAGAGTTCGTTTCTCGATGCCTCACCTGCCAGCAGGTGAAGGCAAAGCACCAGGGACCAGTAGGCTTGGTACAGCCCTTTGAGGTCCTAGAGTAGAAGTGGGATGACATATCTATGGACTTCGTGACTGGACTTCCACGCACTTCCAGAGGTCATGACTCCATTTGGGTGATTGTCGACCGACTCACCAAGTCGGCTCACTTCTTACCCATCATAGAGCAGGGCTCAGTGGAGATCTTGGGACGTCTCTATGTTCAAGAGATTATACGGCTTCACGGTGTGCCATCATCTATCATATCTGATCGAGATGCGCGCTTTACTTCCTGACTTTGGAAGGGGTTGCATGAGGTGTTCGGGACGCAGCTACGTCTGAGCACTGCCTTTCACCCTCAGACGAATGGTAAGACGGAGAGGACCATTCAGACTCTTGAGGACATGCTCCGTGCATGTATCCTCGACTTTGGTCGTAGCTGGGAGGACCAACTACCCTTGGTGGAGTTTGCGTACAACAACAGCTACCACTCCACCATCGGGATGGAACCATACGAGGCGTTGTACAGCTGACCTTGCAGATCTCCTTTGTGCTGGACAGACCCTGGGGAGTCAGCACTTGTGGTACCAGAGATGTTCTAGGCCACGATAGAGAAGGTCCAGGTCATCCATGAGTGGATGAGGATGGCTCAGAGCCGGCAGAAGTCTTATGCTGACAGGAGGCGGAGGCCACTAGAGTTCGAGGATGGCGACCAAGTCTTCTTGCGGGTCTCACCTCGACGTGTATTACGGAGATTTGGCGTAGGCGGCAAGTTATCTCCACGCTTCATCGGACCTTTCCAGGTCCTCAGCAGGATTGGCGAGGTGGCTTATCGCCTGGCTCTACCACCTCAGTTGCACCGGGTGCATGACGTCTTCCACGTATCCCAGCTGAGGAGATACGTGCATGACCCGACACATATAATTGACCATGGGGAGATGGACATTGATGATGGGGATACTTTTGCAGAGGTCCTGGTGGATATTGAGGATCGACAGGAGCGAGTCCTACGTGGATGGATGATTCCTCTTGTTCGCATCAGATGGCAGCACGGGAACCTCCAGGAGAGCACTTGGGAGCGGGAGGCTCAGATGCATTCTCAGTACCCACATTTGTTTCCCTAGTTTATGATGTATTTATACGGGGACGTAAAGCCCTGAGGTGGGAGTGATGTAAAGACCTGAAAAATTCAAGTATTTTTTTTAATTTTCTTGGGAATTTTACAAGAATGTAGTTTCTTGCGGCACCTAATTTCGAGGCCCGGTGTGCCCGGAATCTTTTTCCGAAGTTTAGCTCGGGTACGTTCAGTGAATGAACTAGAGGGTTTTTCTAACTTTTGAACCGGTTCTCAGAATCAATTTATGATGGCACTGATGGAATCACAACACCGATATTTTCTTAGAAACATCTTTTCCGGTGTTGCGTTTTCTCGGGTGTGGTTTTTTATTTTTTGGTGTTAAGTTAAGAAATAAAAAAAATGTGGTACAACCGTTTTTTATTTTATCGTGCTTAACTTATGTTAAGTGGATGATGTGGGACCCACAATATCCTACCCACTTGGTATGATATTTTTGAGGTGGGTCCCACACGAGCCCCACCGTTTCTTTTCTTCTAAGTAACGCACCCGCACCCTCCTTTTTAATGAAGTCAACTCTTGTGTTTAATCTGGATATTAAACCCCTCATTAATTGGGCGGTTTTAAACTCCTCAATTAATTGTTCATTTCGTTTCTTTTTTAAATTCAAACGTTGTCTTGTGCGTTAATAAAATAAGACAAATATTATTTTATTTGGGTTGGAACTTGTTGTGTTGAGAGGATTTGGAGAAAATCCTTCTTCTTCAACGAAGAATGCGAAGAACGCAAAGAACGCGAAGAACGCTGGATCCTTGGAGATCGACGACGCGACGCTTCTTCCGTAAAGTTCTTTCTTTCGCGACAGTTATTTCCGTGACGAATCCTCGCTCATCAAATTCGACGAGGTAGGGATTTATTTTAATTGTTGTTCGTGAATTCTTTTGTTGCCGTTCTTCTTTTCTGTTGGAGCTTCCTGTTACTGCAATAATGGGAGGGGGTTGGACCGCATGAACATGGCCGAACCTCCTCTCCCTTTTGGTTGTTTGATATTGTTGCGGGATGATCAAGGCAACGCGGTGCCGAAGCACCACGCGGGAATTATTAAGGAAAGGGGGAGAAGCGCAGCACCATCGCGCCGCGTCGTTGAAGACGAACCAAAGACGCGGCGCCGTCGCGCCACGCCGTTGAAGACCAACCAAAGACGCGGCGCCGTCGTGCCGCGCCGGAGAACCAAAAAAGCACCCCGACTGGAGAGGGGCCACGGTGGAGGGGCACGGTGTCGTCGCGCCGCGCTGGACAGACCAAGGCCACGGTGGAGCAGGGGGACCGGCGGCCGGTTCCGGGCCGCCGGCGTCGGAACAGAGGGACCGGCCCTTGCCAGTCCCGTGGTGGCAGCAGCAGGCCAGCCAGAGCGGGCCTTCCAGTCAGGGGAAAACTGGGGGTTCGTAACCCCTGGTCGGCCAGTAGGTGCGGCCCCCCACCTGGGGGCCACGGGTTCTAAACGCGGGGGGCAGCACCCCCTCCCCCCTTCACCGCTCAGACGCTACGGTCGAGCCGCTCGGCCGCTGGCCGTGCCAGCATGCCGGGCCGGGCCGCGCCCAAGTAGTCCGGACCCAGACCCAGTTCGGGCCGACCCTGGAGGTACTAGTCCGGGTCGGACCGGGCCCGAACCCCCTAATACTGAACCTCTTTCGGTTGGTTGCCCATAACATGAGCTACGGGCCTCCGATCGACGCACTGTCAGTTGCGTAACGATCCTTGGATCGAGAAGGTCGTTTAGTTATATTATATTCAGGGTTTCGGAAAACTTTGGGTTCAGCCGGGTTGGTTCCTACACGAAACCAACAGGGCCCTTGGTGCGGAAACGCTTATAACTTGAGCTCTGGACGTCCGATTGACGTGCTGTCGACTTTGTTGGATTCCTCTAAGTGAGACGGACCTTTTGGCTTACTCCGCTCAAGGTTTGGATGCAGTTGGAGTCCGGAAGGGTTGGTTTTGACTTAAAAACCAACCGGTCCCCTGGGACGAAAAATCAAATAACTCTTAGACTGGGCGTCCGATCGACGCGACGTCTGTCGCATTGAGTTCCTGTTGATGATATGGAACTTTTGGATACATCAACTCCGGAATATGGGTCAGTTGATGTATCATCCCCTCGGCTCGTGGAGCGGACCCTCCCGAATGAGTGTGTTGTGTGCGGGAACCCTAGAGATGGCTGCGACTGTGACGACGACGACGACTGTACAGAAATCCTACATGGAGTCGACGACGATTAATACAACACTCAGTGATCCTACGTGGATCAGTGCTACCGATCCTGTGTGGGTCAGTGCTCAGCGGTCCTGTGTGGGCCAGCGCCTACAGATCCTGTGTGGGTCCGATCCTGTGTGGGTTATTGCAGGAATTAGTTTTCTATCGATCCTGTGTGGGTCAGATCCAGTGTGGGTCATTGCGGGGGTTAGTTACCTATCGATCATGTGTGGGTTAGATCCTATGTGGGTCATTGTGGGGGTTAGTTACTTATCGATCCTTTGTGGGTCATTGCGGGGGTTAGTACCTATCGATCCTTTGTGGGTCTGACGGCTTAGATGAATCAGTGGCTATATCTGATCATCTCTATCGTCATACGAAGAAGTATACCTGTGTGAGTTGAATCTTGACTTGGTTTCCTATATGGATTACGTTATGATTTCCTGTGTGGATCGAGTTGTGATTTCCTATGTCGATGTGATCGAACTTGGTCTCTGAGGTTGGAGTGAACTGGAATTGATGACTTAGGTATATGTATGGGCATATACCTAAGTAGAGTCGGATGTTACTTTGTGATTGCATCTTTCCTTTATGGATTATCCTTTGTCGATTTTAGGAGACCTTCGGGGGTCTCAGTGTCCCTACTGAGTAGCTTATACTCACCCCTGCACGGGCTTTGCCCGCACCACGTTGTGTTGGTTGCAGACGATTGACAGTGCTGATCGTGGTTGAGGCTTGCGGAGCAGGTCGGTACCTGGAGGTGGACCATTGGGCAGGACGTACACGAAGTGGATGGCTGGATCTGAGGAGGTATGGAGGCTATCTGTACCCACCCTTCAGGTGGGACTTCCAGTGATGGCTCGATTCTGCGGCTTTACTTTCAGTTGTTGTTTTCCCTTTCCAGTTGTACTTTACTTTCAGTTTGGGTTTGTATTTTGGCCCACTTACTTTTCCGCACTTACTGTTGTACCCAGTTGTTACTTAGTGTTTATTTCTACTGCTTGCTTTCTCTGTGGTGTTTGTTTACTTTACAAAGGCAATGCCTTCCCTTTTTACTGGGAATTGCGCCTTGGTGCTAGTCGCCAGCCCCTGGCCTACGGAAGGTGGGCTTGGGGTAGTCATGGCACGGGCCCCGAGGATGGGTCGTGACATGATTCTACTCTTTACAATATACATAGAAATCATATCCTCCACTTGAAAATAACTTCAATGGTTGCCAAAAAAATCAATCTTTTATCCCACTCACTAGAATAACACATTCTATATTTGATACATGATATATCAGGCTCTCAAAATGATCTTGAAATATTTTTCATGGGGAATCATCATCACTTACATGATAAACATATTCATCGAGTAGCTGTAATTATTCACATTTTAATGACCCATGTAATTCAACTATTTCTTCATATTATAAATAAAACATTTAGTTTCCCTTATTTAAATGTGAATACCCACTGATTGTTGGGTAAATATTTTCTCTCTCTCTCTAATGTCCAAAAATAATGTTTGAATTATTGTTTTCATTTATTTTTCCAGGATTCTATGGTGTAGCCATATCATCCATAGTGGAGCACATAACCCATTACATTGTGTCATTTCTTCTACGGCACAACAGCCTCTTGATTTACAGAATGAAAAAATCTCAAAAAAATCATACAGTGAAACTTCCCAAATTATGTTGTATCCCAATTAATATAAAAACCTATTTTTGTTAATTTTAATGCTTCCTTTTTTCAATTTCAATCACCATGAAAAAGATTCCTATTTCTAAAAACCCTTTCCACTATTAATTTATGTCCATACATGATGTATTTTAAGGTTTTTTCAGGGCCATCTCATTTGGAAATTGAAGATATGATGACTTAAAACTTCCTCATCATGTCTGTATCATTATCCTAGAGATTCTATAACATAGGTATCTCATTACACAAAAAACACAAGTCAGGAACCATATCATCTTTTAAATTCCTGAAGACTCGGTTTTAACTATTTCTTCATGCAGTCTCATTATTATCCATAGATAATTCTTTATTTATTCATTCAATTTTATTACATGTATGTGTAAATACATGAAATTATTATTTTGTACAACCTTTGGATTAAATACAAGAAATTAATTCATCTAAAAAGTTTTGGCTTCATCTAGTGATATCACTGTGACATGATAGTTGTTTTTGATATCATGTACAATAACACCCTTGAATAAAGGACATGTATGATGATGTTTTCATTGATTGAATGACTCAGATCTGCCACATTGTGTGACCTATGTTATATGTGTAACATTTTTAGTGGAGACATAATACTCCACTTCTAATCAATCACACATTAGTTCAGATCTCGGTTGTGTGGTACTTAATAATTGATTCCATGATGATGATCAGTCATGCCATTATAGAGGTTGACTTACACCCACAACACACCACACACACACACACACCCAGCACGGGTCGTTCCATGCACTTTTGTAGTCCCTTGGGAACCCTTTCACACTCCATGCATGCACCTTACTATATGCAATTTATAGGAACTATAAAAGACCCAAACGCCTTCAGCTAAACTTGGTCATCAAATCTGACCTACCTCCTATGTGGTCAACCCTTGGTCCCATAGTTTTTTGAGTTGGGTCCAAAGTTGGGCAAGGGATGACTAATTTTTCGAATAAGGCCCTAAAAATACTTAAGATGATTTTCTAAGTTGAGAAAATCATATATAACCATTAAGTATCAAATAAAAACCCTAATTAATACATTCACCTATGATGTTTTTCATGTCCTTCAAAAATATCCAAAAACCACTCTTCATGAAATAATGTCTATATTTCATGGCTTTATTCTTAATTCATTATTGTAAACATTGTGTATGCTCCTAAACACGTGTCTTTTTCATTTAATACCAGTTCACAAATCACCACAAAATGGGACATGTCATCCATTTCCATTAAGTTAATCCATGAAAATTATCCAAGAATAACCACTTCACTTTAAATATTGACATCCAATTCCATCAAGAGAATAATTAATATTCTCCAAGCATCACCACTTCACCATCAATCATAACATCTAATTCCATCAACTAAATCCACAATAATTCTCTAAAAAGAATCACTACAGTAATGGTGTTATCGAATAATCTAACAACATACATATTTCCAATGAATCTAATCCACACTCTTCGATGTCTAATAATATCACTATTGGGTTTATTTGAAAATATTCCTTTTAAAATATTACCTTGTGAAATAGTGAAAGAATCTTTATTTTCACTTCTCACCTTTTTTTAATAAAATACAATTTGTTAGTCTATGTTAATATTTCTACACAAGAATGTTTAATTTCATTAGAAGCATTCTATAACACCCTAGACCCAGATTCCATTGAACGATGCCTTGTACCCAGTTTTCCACATAGCCTTAAGATTATATTCCAAAATTCCAGAGGCTACCGACTAGCCTCGAGGGCCTAGATGTGTGAGTGGGGAGAATATACCCCCATCACAATAGTGTATCACTACAAAAATACGTTAACAAGTATGTACCACAATTTGTATAACAATTAAAAAATTCAAAACATCCAAGATTTATATAATAAAAAATAGTAGAAAGAATATCATAGAGAGATGATTATGATTCATGTCTTATGTGTCTATAAAATAGCCACACAAGTATACATGGAATCATTACAATACATGTTACAAAAGTACAACATGTCCAAAAATAAATCTAGCTATCATCACGAGCCTCGACTTGATCTCATGCTCCCCCGATCCTAAGAAGAAGTCAAGAACCTATAGCATGGCACTTTTCTTTATTCATACTTATAATCAAATAGACTTTTTAGGTACCCAAGGCTGCCCGAATATGGGGTGAGACTATATCCCATTAGGGAAACTTCCAAGGTCATGTTCCATCTAGATAGTGAATATATATAAACTCAATAGCATGTGGGAATTAAAATAATATGAATAGAATTACTAAATGTAAACATCCTATAAATTCCAGGTTCTCACATTAATCATATTCACTTCATCAATTCCATTTTGTATGTAATTCTCAGAATTAATAGTCGGGCATGAGTATTTTATAAACAAGTTCATTTTATTTCCAAACTCATTTAATTAAAAATTATAAGGATTTGGTGTGTATTCTAGCATCCTTCATAGTGTTATGCTTAGAAAATTACTAAATAGTCCATCCATAAATTGTAAGACAAATACCTAATCCAAGTTTGTTCATTTTCTTGGTATATACATCCTATTAAATATTATATTCATTATTCAAATTGGAACTTTATCTCGTCCTTGTCATTCCTAATTTGGAATTTAGGTAATGCTTCAGGTTTAATATAAACCAACACCCAACAATCCCATCCATGTAGATCCTCATAAGAACAAAGATATCGCTATAGGAGTGGTATAACATCGTATCCACCCGAATCTACACTTGGAAGTTCACTTAAGGATCCCAAGTATCACTAATGGAATATTTGATCAATAGCCCTTAGAGTTTGTCCTGGTAGTTATATAAGGAGTATAAGTATCATAATTCATATAATTGTAAGCCCATATGAGTATTTACTTAGAAATATATAAAAGGGTTTCAAGTGTCACTTAGGCATAAGAAAGGTAGAATCCAATTGAGTTTTTCCATGTCATTCATTTATAAATCCATGTTTCACCCAAGGAATATATAAATTTAATCAATTCAATATCTTTTAATAACTATAATTTAATGAAGATGAATTAATATGGAAAATTCATCTCCAAGAATAATCTATTCAATTCACACCTCAAAAGGAAGATCATTTCATGGGTAAGATTGAAGGCATAGTATTTACTTTACTCAAATGGGAATTTCATTATAACAACCCTCTCATGCTTAACCAAAAAATCATCGAATGTGTCTATGGTAATGGTCATTCTATTACCTATTTTGATAAGTTCATTTACAATTCATATTACAATTAAAATCACATATCAATTCACAATTCAAGTTACCATTCCATTTACTATTCTATCACCATTTACAATTTAACATTTCACATCCCATGGAAAGGGGTAATAGGAACACCTAAAGGGTATCCACATTAAAGACACCCATGGTGATCTATTAGATAAACAACAAAACCAAATCGGTGATTTCAATTCAAGTCTCTAAAACATTTTACATTTATCTCAGGACCCATTAATTTCATAGGCTACACCTATCAATTTAAATAAATTGTTAAATTAAATTTCAAGGGAGACTCTACAAAAATTTGGCATGTGAAAAAATGGAATATATATAAACACATCAAATTTAACCGAAAATCATGAGACTACCTACCATGGAATCATAGTGGATATCTCATCAAGTATCAGCTTCAGATTCGACTCATATTGAGTGAAAATCTAAGAGTTAATGAAGAACCTATAAATACGGTAAATTATCTTAATCTAAATGTAATAACCTATAAAAAACCAAAAAAATAATAACAGGAAAGGAATCAAGGTCATGCCTATGTAGATCCAATGATAAGAACATCCCTTGAATCTGAGTTCATTTGGAGAATATCTCTAACTCTATATGATAGTCTCCCAGGAGGAGCTCTCAAAATCACAATGTTGTCCAATTTGACAAAAGAGAAGGAATTAGGTTTGTAATAGATTTAATTTGGATAAATTTGATAAATTAACCAAAAAAATTGGGTCTCGTGATTTGGTCACATGGTTAGCCAAATAGTGATCCACCATTTGCAATATGATAGGACATCCTGAATGGATACCACATATGGTTTGACTAACCAAGCACAAAATGTAAAAAAACCACTGTCAAAATTGAAAAAAAAATCATTATCATTCTCCTCAAGTAACATTATTTGTCTAATTGTGTCACTTATAGAATCCATATATCCATCCTATCAGGATTATAAGTAAATGAGTGGTCTGCCATGCATGGTTTCTACAAACCATGAACTAAGACATTTTGACCCAAAAGCTAGGTTTCAGGCTCCAAACTAGCCCCAGAAAACCCTATTGCCTCCAGGACCTAATATGAAATTATCATTACGCGATATTTAAATATCTAAACTAAATATTTATTGAAGGAAATGTATTCATACTTTATAAAACAAAGAGATTATTACAAACTTCCCCTTAATGAAATTCATCCCTAGATTTCCCACTTGAGGGTACTCACAAATGTTTGAGAATAACTCCAAACATTGTGATCATACATCGACATCCCAACCCCAAGTCTTATCTTATACTTGGATATTCTCCCATAGTACACATACTAAAGGAAATGACTTTCCTCAGAGAACCTTGAGGGTATGATCCAAAATAAGTATAAAATTCTCCTCAAAAGATGCATCTAATTGTAACTCAATCGCCACAGGATGAAAAGAATGAGAGGGGTATGAATGATAACGATGCATATGAGATAAATAGAAGTCATCATGCATGGATTGGTACCTCTATGTTAACTAAAACTGATAGGTTACTGGCCTAAATCTCCCATGAATCTCGAACATCATGACATATCATGGTGAAATCTTACCATGTCTCTTGATTCTTCTATGTCCTAGCCAGGGTGAAACATGTAAGAAAACATGATCCTTGACCTCAAACTCTAGATTTTGTCTACAATGATCTGTGTAAGATTTATTTTGATATTGTGCAGTAACCATGCGTTTCCGAGTCAACTACACCTGTTGTGTGGTATCATAAAAAAAATCAGGTGTAAGAATAACTGAATAGCCAACCTCTAACCAATACAGGGGGATCAGAATGGTCTACCATATAAATCCTCATAAGGATCCATAAAAAAATTTAGTCTAAAATCTATTTTTATAGGAAAATTCAACCCAGCGTATGTGCCTTTCACTGAAGCCTCTAAAATCCAAGATGCATGCCCACAATATGTCCACATGCACCTATATAATTTGTTGTGAATTTTCATCGGTCTAAGGGTGGTATGTTGTTCTTAGAATAACTTATATACCTATATCCCTTTATAACCACTACCTGAAAGGAATCAGAAATTCATAATCCCTTTCTAAAAAAATAGTGTGCAGTACCCTACAAATTTTTGCTATCTCACGAATATAAAATCTATCAAGATCATCAACAAAAAACTGTTTCCTTGATAGGTATGAAATATCAAACCATTTTATCATTTAAATAACAATCCAAATGGTATAATTACCTTGAGATGACCATGGTAAACTTGTCATGAAATCCATTTTGTCAGCATCCCATTATACTCAAGAATGGGAAAATGTTATAAATTTCTTACTAGTTGATGGTGTTCCATCTTCACCTGCTGAACGGTGGAGCACCACGTGAAAAATATAGCTATATATTATTACATACCTAGCCACTGGTATTGGTGATGTAAATATTTATACATCTTGGTGAAACTTTGATTCACTGCCCAATCTGAATCATGAAAGTCTCACATCATCCCCTCGTGCATGTCAGTTATGAAATTACGGAAATATCTAGTTATTTAAAAATATATATACCTCAAAGATATTGTTGGTATACTCTGATTAATATATAGATCTAACCATATTTGGGTTAACTGATACTCTTATCTCTAAGATGATGTGACCTAAGAGGTTAATGTGATCCATCCCATAGTGGAACTTTGTGAGCTTAATAATAATTGATGTTGTATTAGTGTATTCATTATGATCATAATATGTTTTCCAGGGTCTTGTTGAGTGTGATAATACATCAAGATATTATCTATTAGAACCACCAAAAACTAATCCATTTAAAGATACAAGACTTGATTCATCTGTTTCATGATGATTTTTGGTGTGTTTGTGAGACCAAACGGCGTAACCAAATACTTGTATAGACCATACCTACTCTAAAAATATATGAGAGGTATTTTTTACGGTCGAAAACACACATAATGATAGCCCAATCCTAGATCAATCTTTTAGGAAACCTGAGCTCCTCATAAATTATAAAAAGGTCATTTTTTCATAGAAGAGATATTGGTTCTTAACCATTTGTTGTTTCAATTTCTTGTAATATACACATATCCTAATAGTTTCATCAGCCATTTTTATAAAGAGAACTCGTGAACCCATTAGGGAAGTACTGGTTCAGATAAACCTCTTTTCCTAAAAATCCTCAAGATGCCTCTTGAGATCATTCATCTCAGTAGTAGCCATTCTCCATGGAGGAATGGATACCGGTGCATCTCCTAGAACTATATCGATAGAGAACTATATCTATCTCATTAGAGGTATTCCAAAATATTTTCTAGGAAAACATCCCTGAAATGGTCAAGCACTAGAGGGAAATATGTATGATGTGTTCCCTAATCATCTAGATATAATCTCACAATTTGGCCTTTTATTCCACCTAGCCCACAATGCTTGAGTCCATCCCAACTCACCTAGACATCCCATTCACCCATATAAATAAAATTTCTTCCATATGGTGAGGTAAAAGTCACCCTTCAATGATAGATGTAAATTAAATCAGAAAATATAACCAACCTATCCATCCTAATAATGATTTCATTCCCCCTTATCTCGCAGAAAAAGAGGTCTTATATGATGTTACAGCCACCACTCTCAGGAGGGAACTCCCTAAAATAATGTACATACTCCATTCTAATCTCCAATTGTGTTTCGATCATCAAAACATAATAAGATCTCAAAAAATTGATCCAAAGGCCCTCCATAATGGGTATAGATATAAATATATGAGAATACCCTATATAGAAGAGAGTAGATACTAATATCAAGGCTACTATAATAGTACATATCAGTATAGAAGAACTAGGATCTTGGTCCTCAAGTGTCATTTTCACTATGTATATCTGACTATATATGTGGCCATGTTATACTACTTGCCTACCAAGATCATATCTTCTCTACTTTCGCTAAACAGTCAGGGTCTAACTACCATGGCCACAACCACTACCTCAGCTAGATTAGTTGGATGTACTCCATCTCCCTATCTAATGAGAAGCAAATGACCCTACTACTATATATGGATTCGATTAAAACCTATCTCACTAGATACTAGATAAAAATTCTTATATAATATTTTTATATGTCCCATCTTTCCACATGATTGGCACTCAAATAGGTCCCTTTTACATTGTGGTCTTGTATGTCTCGGTGTACCACACTGGTAGCACCTCACCTGGCTACCTGGATATGTGGTCTGGATAATAATATCACTATATGGAAGCTTCATATGTTGATTCCTACTATCAATCAATATAGTACTATGTCTAGATGCAGAGTTGCCCTGGATCGCATCCCTAGATTCTCTCAGGTTACGCTCTGTGATAAGTACCTAGTTCACTATTCCAGAAATGGTGTTAGTTGAAATACTTTCACCTATGATTATATTTCATACTTGAGACCATCCTCGAGTCTCTTGGATTTAGATAACTCGTCCCCAATCAGAATAGGTGTCAAACAGTAGCTCACTATAAAATGTGATGAATGTTCTATAACTGATAATGTGCCTAACTCCAGGTTCATAAACTCTTTGGCTCTATCATCCCTCAACATAATAGGATATAAGTAATCATAGAAAACCATATAAAAATCCCTACAGGTCATCTCCCCATGATGATTTGTTTCAATGATAACATCCCACTATCTCTTGGTAGAATCATGCAGCATATACATAGTGAGATTAAATATTTACTTAGGATGCGTCTCTATATTCTCAAAGATAGATATCCTAGTATTTATCCATGACTCTATAGCCTTTGGTTCATAATTCCCCAAAAATGTGGGTGGATGATACTGCTATAACTCCCATGTCAACTCTTCCATAGTTATGGAAGTTCACAATTCTCCATGAATAGTCTATAAGAAGTACATAAATCCCTCACAAATCATTTCCTCAGCACCTATGTCTCGTACAATTAATAGTGCTATATCTTCCACTACTAAAAGATCCACCAGTATCCCATTGTGCATCACCTCTAGAGTATGGCCATCACCACCCTCCTAGAAAATGACTGGAGGAAATAACAGTGTAATAGCTCTATAAATTTTAAATGCATGCCTCGTGTCACGAATCATTATCAATGATTTCATCTCAAAACACAATTACTTAAATAGGATAGGTACAAGCCTTCTTATATAATAAAACACCACTCTTCCTGCTCTAAGAGTAGGGTCTAAAAGATGTATAGATCATATATATGTAAGATATACTACCTACTACCCACTACTAAGGTCATCTCCAGGTCATGTTCTCTACTATAAACAATTACATTTTCCATTTTATTTTCATATTCATTTCCCATTTCATATTTTTCACATTTGTACATCACAACTCATCACAAAAGGTTGAACAGATGATTCACTAATTTCTGATCCATAAGAGACCATACACCTCATGAATCAAAATTTGGGGCCCACGTAATCCAAACCATAAGACATTCTAGAGTACCTATCACAATAGTAGGTATATAAAGCATTGAACATATCCCAATGGCATGCAACAAGTAATACATGCTAAATGGAATGGAATAAATCATGGCATGTGATTCCTATAAAGTTCCTAAAATGATGCATGATATGGAATACCCTCATCACAACATGTTAAAACAAAATAGAACCCTTAATCATATAAATAATAACATCAAAATTAAATTACATCATCAAATAGGGGAATCAAACCTACATTAACAGCCAAAATCTAGAAAAATACAATTTCATTTGACATCCCAGACATGGATTCCACTGAAAGGTGCCCCGATAATGGTTGCACACATGGCCTCCACCACATCTCTCAAAATGCCAGAGGGTGTAGACTAGTATCAAGGGTCTAAGTGAGATTGATGTAAGACTATACCCTCATCAACAGAGTGTAGCATAGTGGAAACAAAATAACATGTAAGTAGAAAAAGTAGTATAATAATGAAACAATAGACAATATCCAAGATAGATATAATAAACAATTCCAGATGGAATATCTTATTAATATGATAATGATTCATGTCCTATGTCTCTATAAATTAGCCAAAATAGGTATACATGGAATCAGTACAATAAATGTAACAAAAGTAAAAAAATACAAAAAACTATCCAACTATCATCATGAGCCTCAGCTAGATCCCATGCTTCCCTCCTCCTAAGTAGAAATTAATAACCTATAGTAGGGTGCTTTCCCTTATTCATTCTTGTAATCATATAGTATGTTTAGGTACCCAAGACGGTTGATACAAGGTGTGAGACTAAATATTAGTATGAAACAACCCAAGGTCAAGTCCCATCTAGTTAGTGAATATATATGACAAAAATAGTGTGTAGGAAATAAAGTAATATGCGCGGATGTACTGAGTCTAAAAACCCTAAAAAAGTCCAGGTTCTCAATTTAATCATATTCACTTCATAAATTCCATTTCTTACATCTCTTTGTTAACATTCAGACCTATTTAATTTATAATAAAGTTCATTTAATTTTCTAACTTATTTAATTAATAAGTCTCAGGACTTGGAATGCAACCCAGAATCCCTCATAGTGTTATACTCAGTGGATACATAAATAGGACGTCTATAAAGTCTAATACATGGAAAAATACAAGATTTAACATTGACATGGAAGACTTTTCATATAAACTATTCCATTCTTTATTAAATTTAAAACATGTGACCATACTTAGTATTCCTCATTTGGAATCTAGGTATTTCTCCAGGAATAATATAATCTAACACACAGAAATCCAATCCATGTAAATCCTCACCAGAACCCAGGTGTCTCTCTAGGTGTGGTATAACATCATATCCACCTGATTCCATCATTGACAGTCCACATAGGGAGACCAATTATCACCCATGACATATATAATCAGCTTCCCAATTTTTATTTCCTTGGAAGTTCATAAGGATTCCTTGTATCAGTCAACATATAATAGTAATCCCCCCTGAGTCCTTCCTTGGTAGTCCATATGTGTAGTCCAAGTGTCACTAAGGTATAATAAAGGTATAATCCAAATGTGTGTGTCCATGGTACTCATTTGTTAATCTATGTTTCACCCAAGGAATACAATCATTTAATCAATTCAATGACATTTAATAAATACCATTTAATCAAGATGATTTAATATTTCAAGGTCATCACTAAGAACAATCAATTGAATTCCCACCTCAAAATGAGGCTCAAGTCAGGGATAAGAAAAAAAGGCTTATTCATTACCTTACCCACATGTGAATTTCCTTATAACTGGAATCTCATTGTTAATAAACCAATACATGTTAAGTGACTAGGGACATGGTAATTACATTCCCTCCCTTGATCAATTCCATTACAATTGATTTTATAATTCAAATCAAATATCAATTCAAAATTCAAGCTACCATTCCACTAACAATTCAATCACCATTTACAATTTAGCATTTAACATCCCATTGAAGTGGTAATAGGTACACATCAAGGGTATCCACATTCAAACCACCCATGGGGTCCATTAGCTAAATAACACACCCAAAGGGGTTCTTCTAATTCAATTTTATTATCTATTTATCATTTACCATGATCCTCATTAATTACATAGGGTACACCAATCAATTTATCTCAAACGTTAAATTTCATTTCATGAGAAATCCTTTAAAAATTGGGCATGTGACCATAAGTCAAATACATAAATACTTCAACTATAAATGAAAAGTATGAGACCAATTACTGTAAGTTTTTAGTGGATAGCTTGTCTAGTATTAGCTTATGATTCGACTTAGATCATGAGAAAATTGAAGAACTAATGAATAACCTATAAATAGGGAAAATTAGATTTCACATAAATAGTGCAACTGATACCAAACCAAATGATGAATGACACAAAATGAATCAAGATCTTACTAATTTAGATCCAATGATATTATTTGTGCTTGTATCCAAGCATAAAAAGTGAGGATCTCCCACTTTCTAGGATAGTCTCCAAGTAGGAGCTCTCAAAATCTCAAAGCTATCCAATGTGAGAAAATAGAAGGAATTATGCTTGAAATATATTTAATTTGCATAAATTTGGAAAATTCACCAAACAATAGGTCATATAGTATGTTTTCATGGTTGTCCTACCCATGCACCAACTATGTACACTTGGTTTTAGGAAGGGGATCCCCTCACGATTTTCATGCACGATTTGACTAATCTTGCACAACCCATGGAAAACACCTCTATAAAAATTGAAAACATTTTTTCATTACTATCCACCACAAGTTGTTTGGTTTGTCTAATCATGCGGGCTGTAGAACTCCACCATCTATCCCATCATGACTGAAATTAATCATGTGGCCTACCCTGAATTGTTTCTACAAACCGTGCGCCAAGACATTATGACCCAAAAGTTGGGTTCCAAGCTATGAACTATCCCTAGAAACCCTCATTACCTCCACGGACGAAAAAGGAATTCTCATTAGGCCATATTTAAAATATTAAACTAAAAATTTGGGGAAATTAAAATATCTATATCTTAAGAAAGAATAGGGTTCTTACACAATCAATTGATTCAATAAAGATCTCCCCTTTTCATTTTGAATACTTTCTCCCCAATAGTGTATTGGAATAATCCAAGAATGATCTACTTATACTTTAGTGATTTTTTCTCCACCTATTTCAAACCAACATTATTTTTATCATTAACCAAATGTTGATTATAAAAATCCTATGAAACCACTTGTTAAAAAATCCAATATTTTTTCCTATAAAATTTAATAAAATATTCACCAATTGAATTTACCACTTGGCACTTGAGAATTCATATAAATTCTATGATACTAATAAGCTAGATCTCAATATAGGAAACAATAGGTTATTATAGACAATCAAAAATTCTTTCCATGTCAATCTTTAATTCCAAAAAACACATTACAACTTTGGATTTCTATTATCAAAACATAACCTGTAATGTTTATAAATTCACTCTAAACCATTAGAATATATAAAATTACTAGGTTGTGACAAACATACCATATGGTAAAGTAATTGATACCACTTTATATGGCTTAATAGACATAGATGTTCATAAAAATATCCCCAAATACTTTATATCTTGACAACATTTTATGATATCACTATTTAGTGTACAAAATTGGGGGAACCACCTCTTTTGGAAAAATAATATTTCAGAATCACTTTTCATCTTAAAATATAAAAATAAATGTAAACAATCCCCAATAAGAATAATCCACTTTATTTTTGTCCAAATTCAAGAAAATATCCTAATACCGTGTTTTTAACAAAATATCGGCCCTCGTTCTATGAATTACTAGTGTGAAAATTCTTCACAAGTATGTATCTTTAGTCTTGATGCCAGTAGATAAAAGTAAATATAAATTGTTCTTTGAAACAAAATTGGGTTCTCCATTTTCATACAAAATCCTAATTGTCAATAATTTCACTCTACTATCCACAATCAACCATGTTCTCTTCAATACCAATAACCACATGGAATGTATCTCCCCTTAATTATATGCCTCTTCACAAATATTTAGAAATAATTAGTCACATGGGGAGAGGGGTTCCTCAAACATCTTCATGTTGAGAAAGATGGTGAGTCATTATGAACCACAATTTTTCATTTTTCATTCAAATTAGACTCCATTTTAATATCTAGACTTGATTTGATAGAATCCAAAGACTTTTAATAGTGTAACATCCGTTGATCTGCAAACTCTTATGGGGCAGAAATTGGTTGGTTACAAGACCTCCAACACGCCTCCCAAAACAAGAGGGGATAACGACTAGTAATAGGGATGTGATAAGTATACTAGGGAGACTGTACCCCCTGTTTATAGAGTTATAGAATTAAATAATAATACAAAAACAATATTTAAATATAAAAATGATAAAAAATGGAAACAATATAACACTTCTAAATACCTACAATAACATAGAACTAAATAATCCAATAAATAATGAAGAAATAATGTAATGATGTGTTGGAATTTAACTAAATGTAATTCTATATGTAATACAAATAAAATAATAGTATACCCAAATAAAGACTTATATTACAAAATCTTGAAACCTTTGTTTGTATCACCTCCAAACCCTAGCCCATCCAGTAACAAAAATTTCAACAGAAATTCCATTTTCCCTATTCCAAACCAACATCTATGTAATCTGGTCGGGTACCAAATCGAGGCCTGAATAGGGTTTGAGTATAACATAGTAGGTCGATACCAAAATGTCTAAAAAAACCAGCCTGATATAAAGTTTATGAAATAAGGAAATAAACAATTTTATTAATTTATTATATGATTAAATTAATTCCACATAAACCAGCTTCAGTAATATTCCAAAATTTCTTATATCGTGTATGAAAACAATGCCAACCGAAACAATATAACTATGGTAAAACATAACCAAACTCGGTGTTATCCTAAAATATCTATGAGCATGTCTTTCAACCATTCAATCCATAACCTTATATTCAAGGTATAAATCGCAACAACATTGGTCTAAACCCACTGTATAATCATTCCATCATTTAATCAGGGTTTATCCAGGTGTTTAATAATTTCAGTATGTATCAGGTCCAAGTTCGGTATATAATCATTTTAGCAAATGTGTCAGGGCCACATGTGATATATAATAATTTCAACATGTTTCTCTGGGAATTAACCACTATATAATCATTTCATCATATGTCCCGGAATATCCTGGTATATAATAATTTCATCTTGCAAATGGAGCCAACCCACCATATATATACATTACAGTAAATAAATAACAGAACGTGTAAGAGAACAAAGGATATAATAATATAACATCATAAGTCTCAATTCTTAATTTGGAAAATTTTAATTTATCTTTCTATTAAAAATTTTATTTATCATTTGTTCATAACCAATATTATGCTAGTTATCTCAATAAAAAACCCAATCCATGGGGAATCTATATCAATAAAACACCCAAATCCTATGTCATGTTAATCTAGAATAAATCCATTAATCATTTCATATAATCAAAGGTTTTCTTACCCGAATGATAGTCATAAGATAGGTCAATATTAAAAGGATACAAAGGGATTTCAAGTTATAATCCAATTTATCAATTAATCGATTCAGGTTCATTATATGCTGCAACATTTGAATTATTGGACATACTAGACAATTATTAAACCATAGGGTTAAAGTTTAGACCCTATACCTTAAACATGTGAAGAACTCAACAATTCCAATGGAAGACACTCATTAGGAAGAAGGTACATATAATATAAAAAAGGATCCTATATTAAAACTGATCAAGTTCAAAACCAAAAATGAACACTATTAAGAGATTAAACTACATAATTAGAGAATAAATGGGAAAGAAAGAAAACCCAAACCAAATCCACTAACAAGGGATCAGAAACATGTTTGGGACATCCATAATCAAGAGAGGTTCTCTAAATTTTCCTAAAACCCACCCTAGGGTTGAGAATAAGGAGATGCATATGAGTTAAATGGAAAATTATCCACATTATACCCTCGTAAAAACATAGTCATGAAATTACATGGCGTCTAATATAGTTTCACATCATTTAATTATTTTTATAAAGATACACCAAAAAATCCACCACCTCAAATTATTATTTATTCCAATAAAATATTATGTGACATGTAATATGATTAGATGATGTTTACTCTCTTCATGTCATGAATCAGTTCATGGCCTATGATCATTCATACAATGTGTTGGGAAATCAATTACATAGTGTGTAATAGAGTTACTTAGTGTGTAAATGTTTTGTAGAATGTTTCCCATCCCATTTTCTATATAAAAACCTGAATCACATATTAGGATTCTCAACTTACCAACAAACCTTGGTAAAGATTGACCCATATATGACCGTAATTTATTTATTGAAACATAAATCCTTAAACCAACACTTGCGTAGATCCTCTCTCATTTTCTCAACTTTTCTCACAACATAAGTCTCTATTTATTCAAAAAAACATACATTCATGATGAAAAATGACCACAATGGATTAAACATGAGTAAAAACTCAACCAAAATAAGTTTAACTAAAAAACTCAAAGAGAGACATATCTGAAAAAATATGATATCATATAGTCTCTCAAACATATAAAAGATCATACCTGAGCTGCTTTAAACATCCCTATAGGGTCTCAAAGAAAAATTATATCCACTATTCTTTCATATCAAACTCCCTCTCTTGGGTCTCCTCCTAAACTCTCTCATGATGGAACTGCACTAAAACTAACGGTATAGTCCTTCCCCAAGGATATCTCCCTCAATGGTCTTCAACCCGTCTCAGATGTTCCTCAAAAGATGCATCATCGCTGAGGTCGATGTATTTTATGTATATTTCATGACAAGGGTCGTGATAAAATCTCCAAATATGAATCAAATGGAACTTGTTGTGCATGTAACCAAATATCTATGGAAGGAATATTTGGTATTCCACTTGAAATACCCTATCCACTATCTCAAATGACATGATAAACCTTGGTGCTAGCTTTCCCTGTTTCCTGATATGGTGTCGCCCAAACCAAGGAGACACCCGAAGGAATACATGATGACCAACATAGAACTCTATAGGTCATCCCTAATGGTCATCATAGGATTTCTTCACTCTATTAATAGTCACCAATCATTTAGTGATCAACAGAACCTACTCATAAGTCTCCTGAATGAAACTAGTCCCAACAGGTGCTAACTAACCTGCCTCCAACCAACAAAGTGGTGAACAAAATTGTCTTCCATACAAATAATCGAAATTTTCCTTTTGTATAGATACATGGAACCTTTTTATAAGAAAAGTTCATGTTATTCATCTTTTTTCCCACAAACCTTATAAATCTAAATTAAAAACTCATAACATATCCTCCAGAACATGAATTTCCCTCACGAATTGACTATCAGTATAAGGATGATAGTTCGTACTCAAAATAACCAACATTACCATAGCCTTATAAATATCATACCAGAAAAGAAATTTGAAATGAGGATCTCTATTAGAAATGATACTCCTCGAAACACCAAGTAGTAGAACTACCACATGACCATAAAGACTATCATGATCATCAACTCTGAAAGTCTCCATGGTAGGAAAGAATTATACTACCATTATCAATAGATCAAAAATAAACCATAAAATGTAATTATTATGGGTAATATTTGGTAATCCTGTCCTAAAACCCAATGTGACATCACCCCATTTCCACTCATGAATAGGAAAAGGCTTCGAAATCCCTGCCACACTCTGATGCTCAGCTTTCACATATTGAAAAGTGAAACATCTTTCCAAAAATCCTTACTCCTATTTCTTTATTCATGAACACTAGTATTTTCCATGGACAACATGATACATATTTTTCAAATCAGGATATAGAAACCATCTAGGAGCACGAAACACCCTTATCATCTCATCATGTAAGCTCGTAGGAACCCAAACATTTCCATGGAGAAAATAAAATTCCCACTAAAAATAGACTATCCAAATGGAATCTCCCCACCATATAACATGCCTCTTAGAACTAATCCCATTATATCAGATAATTTCTCAGTCTTGATCAGGTCCAAAAGAATCGGTACAACATATTTCTAAGTTAGAGCTACATATCCCTAAGACTCCAGAACATCTAAATGCATGTCTGCAAAGAGGTACTTTACATTCCTCTTATCGAAAGAATCACAGACTCTCTCTACCATCTTCTTTCAACTCAATTCATTAGCAATGATGTTTCCCATTCCCAATTTATAATCCAACACAATGTTGAAAGACTGTATATACTAGATCCATCTTTTATTCCAAAGGTTCTAGTCCTATTGAGAAAAGATGTATCTAGGGATCTTGTGGCCCATGTAAACCAAAACCACTCACCCTTGAGATAATTACTCTAGTATATTAGGTAATTTACCCTGGATGATAACTCTAGATCATTGTAAGGCAATTCCTCTCATGCAGTCTCAGTTTTCTGGAGCCATAAGTAACCAATCAATCCTCCAACATCAAAACTGCTCTGAGTGCAACTCCAGATGTGTCAAAGTAAACCGTGTATGCTTTACCCAGTGTAGGTAAAGTGGGAATTGGAGCTGAGATCTATATTCCTTTTCAACTCCTAAAAATATCTCTTGCAAGCATCATAACAAACAAAATTCACCCCTTATTGGTCATCTATGTCAGTAGTGATTCCAGATTGGAAAGGTCCTGAATAAAGAGTCAATAATAACCTGATAAACCCATAAATCTATGAAATTTGACCCAATTATTAGGATACTCCCAAGATACCATGACTGTAAATTTGTGTAGGTCCACAAACACTCCTACCTATGGTCTGGCATGTCCCATGTAGTGAACTTTAGAAGTCCAAAAAAAATTAATTATCATGGCGTAATGTTGATTCTATCTCAATGTACTAAGTAAAATGTCGTGATTTTGGGAATGACCATCTACTGACTGAAAGTATACTATGATTTCATCTATAAAAACCACCAAAACATTATCCATAAAAGAATGAAAGATCATATTTATCAAGGACATGAATACCTTTGGTTAATTGGTCTGACCAAACGGCATCATTAAAAACTCATACAAGCCATACCTACTCCTAAAAGAAGTATGATTTATGTATGATTCTCTCTCCCTCAACTGATGGAATCAGGATCTCAAATAGATCTTAGAGAAGATTTTATCACTTCTCAAATGATTGAAGAGAAAATCAATACGTGGAAGGGGATACAAGTTCTTGAAAATCATCTGGTTCAATCTCGAATAATCCATACATAAGCATAAATACCCATCAGCCTTCTTGGTGAAGAGAACTGGAGAACCCCGAAGAGATGTACTAAGAATTATGAAATATTTAGATTGTAGATCTTCTAAATAATATTTCAAATCTTGATTTTATACTAGTTCTATTCTATAAGTTGTAATAGAAAGTGTCACATCTCTAGGAACCAACTTGATCATATACTCGATCTCTCGCTCGGGTGGTAAGCTATAGAACTCTTCAGAAAAAACATCCCGAAATCATTCTACCGCTGGAGGAAAATAATCAAGATACATTACACCATAATCTAGAGGGAGACCAGATATGTTAGTCCTTATAAAATTAAACATACAATGAATTGGACCTACCTGACCAGCCTGAAGATCCCACTCCCCTTGGTGAGAATAGTTGCCTCCTTCTGGAGATAAAAATGTAACTCTCCTCAGATAATAGCCAATATGAGTCTAGTATATAACTAAAAAATCCATAAAAAGATTAAAATCAAATACTCTCATTTCTATAAATATCATATCCCGAAATAAATGGTATCCTCTAATATCTAGAGAATACGCTTGGTAACATTTGATATTCTCTCAAAGCACTCCCAATGGTGAGTCGATAGTAAAAACAACATCTATGATTTCTACAATAAAGTCCAAACCATTTAAAAAATAATATATAAAAAAAGGAATTTGATGCTAGTGTATAAAAAAATGTAATCAATGGTAGAAGAAAGAAGAATTGTACCTTTGATTATAGATGGTTTTGTATCCACGCTAGCTGGAGTAGTCTGAATAATGTGTAGCTGATCCGCCCCTCATCTCTAGCCTCCAGCCTGACTCCCCTGAGGTATACCCTCTATCTAGAACTATCATTCCGTCATGGGGGTACTACATCCCCTACCTCAAACAGAGTATCCTATGGAACTCCATCTAGCTATCTACTGAGGAGTAGTTGAGTCCTTCCCGAACTCAGGTACCTATAATGTTCCCCTTCCAATTCTCTACTGCAACATGCCACTAAAAACATGTATTGGTGGCTTGACCTACTGAAAGAACGAAACTCTACATAAGTTTATGTAAACTGAGTCTATTTGTGTCCTATCGTTTCACACTAATAGCCCAAAAAATGAACACGGTCCTGAATTGGATTGCCACTAACTTCATTACTCTAACTTTTGCTTCCTTAGAGAAAACATTCACAGTGATGATTATTTCCACTAGAATAAGATCGCATAGTTTTCCTTAATGAAATAGCCTAGATACTACTGAGGGTGTCTCTCAGATTCCATTCTGTGATGATTTCTTACTTCTTCATGTCCACAAAACTGATCAGAGAAAACACGTTACCCTGTGGACTTATCTATTAGCAAAGACCATTCTAAATATGTCTCTCCCTGGACATCTCATCATCTTCCAAACATGGTGGGAATCATTTTAGGTAGGTGAGACATTTAATGTATTCCATTAAAAATGATCCCTCCAGTCTCTAGTGTATAAACTAATGATCCTTCTCATCCATCCAGTTCTCAAGATAGAAATAGAGTAGGAACTTCATCTCAATGTCCTTCTAGGATAACTCCTCCCTTTTCCAATCCTACTTCAGAAAGTGCCACCAACACTTCTCTCGTCCTCAGAGCATATATAATGCAAGATTCGCCCTATTATCTAGCGGTATCAAGATGATTAAAAGAATTTTTTTCATACTCAATCTAGAACTCGACTACCTAATGGCCTAACTCCCTAGTTAAGGTAGGTAGATGCGATTGATAGAACTCTCTTGTTCGCTCAGACAATGAAGTAACATTGTGAACATTCTCCCTATCCATGGATCACATTACCCTTAGGAAGGTATTGAGAAGATGAAAATCCATATGATCCTCATCAACTATAAGAAACTCTAATTTTTCTTTCTTAGAAGTGTTCATATTTCCAATCACCTGATACTTGACTCAAAGATGATGAAGAGGAATTTTCTCTACAAAACAAACACACTCTTTAAGACCCTGGAAATGAAATGTTCAACCACAGTAGGTGAAAACAATAGTGAACCACTTCTCCTAGTCTCTCTAAACATGGATTGTATTTTTTTAGAATAACCTAATAGTTAATTTGTTTCATTTATCATATAAAACAGGTATCTTATATCATAGTGAAAATAGGAAAGTATATATCACATGAAATAAATATGTCCCTATCATAAATAATACAAGTCAATATATATCCATATGTTTTTATCATGATGAATTCATACTCATCCAGTGCCATACCAGGAAACGAGTATAAATCTCAAGAACTAACAACATCATGAAATAATTACTTCACACATTATGTGAATCACTCAAGGTGTAGTAACATAAACTGTAACAAGAAAATAGTAAAAAAACAAATCCACCCCTGAGCACTCAGATTTTTTCCCATACATGGGTTAGCTAATCCCATAAACAAGATCAATACCAAGTATTGACACATCTAGGTATACTTTCTAAATTTCCAAAATTGAAATGAAATAGAAAAGGAACCATTTGTTCTCTAATACCACTTTGTAACATCCCTTGATATGTAACTCTCTCACGTAGCCAAACCAGGTTGGACACGAAACATCAAGCATCCCTACACATATGCCAGAGGCTAAAAACTAGCAATGTAAGTGTGATTATTATATTTGGGAGACTATACCACTAGTTATAGAGTTATAACATAGAAGAATAATCTAAAAATAAAAAAAAATAATGGAGTATATAAATAATAGAAATGATATAGCACAGAAGAATACAAAAAATAAAATCCAACTGAATAATCAAATAAATAATTTCGAAATAATGTAATGTTGTACTGGAATGAAATTATATGTCATTATAGAAGTAAAAAAATAATATATTATATGAATCAAATCAAGTATCAAAGTCCCCAGTCTTGAACCCCATGTTGGTCCCGCCGTCACACACCTTCATATCCTACAAGAAAATAGTCAATAGAAAGGTACTTTTCCCTTTTCCAAACCTGCATCTAGGTAATCTATTCGGGGTACCAAATTGAATCCTGAATATGGTGTTAGTATGACTCAGTATGTCGACACCACAGTGTTTAACTACAAACATTCTAATAGAAATTCTATGCAACAATGCAAGAAACAAGGGAATTAATTTGTTAATTAATTTAATTAATACCACATCAACCTGCTTCGTCCCCATTCTTGAATGTCATTGAGAATGTACAACAACCATACAAACTACAAACACATAACCATGGTAAAGCATAACATGCCTCTGTGTCATGCACGAATGTCTCTAAGCATGTCTCACAAACATGCCAACCATAACCTTACAACCAAGGTACAAATAACACCAATCTAGGTCAAAACCCACTATATAAGTATTTCAACATTTAATTAGGGTTGAGATTGGTATATAGGAATTTCAACATGTATCAGGGACAATACTAGTATATGATAATTTTAGCATGTGTTCCAGGGCCACACCCGGTATATAAGCATTTCAGTATGTCACTCTTGGCATAGCCTACTATATAAGCATATCAACATATCTCAAGGAATAAACCAATATACAAGCATTTCAGTATGTAAACTGAGCCAACTCCCCATATATAATCATTATAAAAAATAAATCTCAATACATGCAATAGCAGTAAGGATATCATAATATAACATCATAAGTCTCAATGATTAGTTATGAAAATTACCTTTTATCTTTTGATTACACATTTCACTTATCATTTGGTCATGACCAATATCATTCCATTTATCTAAATAAATAATCAAACATAAGGTGAATCTATATCAAGGAAACACCCAAATCCCATTTCATGCTAAATAAAATTAATGCAATTGATCATTTTAATTTATCATTGATTCGCTTACTCGAACAGTATCCATAATCCAGGTGAAAATCAAAATCATCTAAAGAGATTACAAGGAATAATCCAATTCATTATTTAATCAATTTAGGGGCATGATATGTTCATGCATTTTCAATATTGAACATACTTTACAATTATCAAACCATATGTTTAAGATTTAGTCCCCCGACATTTAACCTAAAAAGAATAAAATGCTTCCAATGCAAAACACCCATGAGGATGAAGGTGCAGATGGTCATAAGAAGGATCCTAGATCAAAATCGATCAATATAAAAATCTACAGTGTACAAAGTCATGAAATTAAACTCTACAATTGAGGAATGAAAAATAAATAAGTAAAAACCCAACCAAAACCAATAACTAGGGATCGAATTCATGTTTGATACAATTAGAATCAAGAGGGTTTCTTCAAAATCACCTAGAAGTCTCCCAAGGGTGAAGAGGATGGACTTTCATCTGAGGTGAATGGAAAATCACCCACATGGAACCCTTCTAAAAATTTCATGGGAAATTACATGAGGTGTAATATAGTTTCACGTCTTGTAATTATTTTTAGAGGGATGTGTCAAAAAACACATCAGCTCGGTTTTTTATTTATTCCGATAAAATATTACCTGACATGTAATATAATTACATGACATTTACACTATTAGTGTCATTAATCAATTCACAAAATGTAACCATTCTCTATATTTGTCTATAAATCAATTACATAATGTGTATTAAAGTTACACTGTATGTAGCTATTCTGCAAATAGTATTTCATCCCAGTTTCCATGTCAAAACCCAAACCCCTTTTAGGATTTTCAACTAACCAAGAAACCTTTATAATTCTTGACCCATATATACCCAGACTCCATTTATTCAAACTAAAATCCCAGAACCACTCTCTTTGTGGATACTCTTTGGTTTTCTCAATTTTCCTCCCAACCTAAGACTGTTTTTATTCAAACAACTAGGAATTCATGCTGAAACATGACCACCAAGTTTAAGTATGAGGAAAAACTGAACAGAAATAAGTTTAATGAAAAGATCATAGAGTGGCGTACGTTAAAAAATACAGGATATTACACCTAATAATCATGTTTACTATCCTTCACAGAATATTTTATTTATTTGGTAGATTTACCACAAATGGAATATTTTTAAAGAATAGAAATATTTTTCCTTTTCCAAACCTTCTTGATTCTTTGATTATCCCTTGAATAATTATAATAATTTACAATTATTTCCTTTCTATGGGATTCCCATTTCTCATAGTACTTCTTGATTTCATCACTAATTTATCTATTTTCTAGCTTCCAATCCCTCTTCTTATCCCCCTATGATGTTTATAGTTTAGAGATAGATTTGGGGATTTTCTCTACCTCAGTTGAAATAATGGAGTCTTTCTCATCTAATTGTTGAAATATATTTATCATAGAAAAGATTTCTCCCTTAAAAGAAACATAATGTGATCTTTTAACCCCTACTAAATTTAAAAAAAATTATACATTGGGAATGGTTAAAAATATAATAATTATTAGGATAAGACCCAGAACTCAATTTCTAGGTATGTTGAATCTGCCTTTCATTTTTTCCACCATCTTCATACTATTTGATATATTCCAATGCCTCGTCAAATAAACTAATGGTGTGTCCATGAATCCAACAAAAGTAACACAGGTTTTCTTGTCTTCCTTCAGTTCTTATCTTGTGGTTTTTACCTCTTGTGAGGTCTTGTATATGTTTATTTCTAGAACCTTCACAACATTCTCTTTCATTTAAAGCATTCACAGTGCTTTTCTTCTCATTCCTTGGTGTAGTTTCTTCATATAAAAGACCATTTTTATCATGAAGCATAATCTTTAGGATAAGAAAATATTTTATTGTTTTCCCCTAACATATCATAATACTTATTTTATTGACCATTACTTATAAAAGGCTGATCAAATAAAAATTGTATGGAATTCTTGATATTAGGCATACTATGGGCATCTAACTAGTTATTAACTAAAACTAATTCTTCTTCCAACTATAGGATCTTATTTCCCTAGGATTCCAGTTGAGTACTAAATTTATCAATGAGAGTCTTCCCACAAGACATCTCCACTTACAAGTCATGGTTAATATTATCTATCTTGTCCTCCAAATCCTTTGTTTTATATTTCACATGAAAAATAAATTCATTGAATCATACCTTTCCTTGGTGAAACTTTCGATTCACATTAACTATTTTAGGAAAATAACTAGCCATCTCATCTTTTTTTTCATCATTTTCTTGAATTCATTTATGTTTACAAACTTTTATATTGAATCATCTTTGATTTGTTCCACCTTGGTTCATATCCTATTTAACTATTCTGTTTGAGAATCATTCTTTTCCCTAAGGCCAGTTTCAACCGTCACATCCTTTTGTTTAGGCCTCTCACTTTTTTTACACCATTTTCTAATAGTAGAATCTTAATTTCTTGAGAATTTTCTTATAATTAAAACTAACATTATCTTTCTTCTATTTTTAATTCATCACCTTTGATACATGTAAAAAATAAAATTTTATCTTTATTTGGATCTCCTCGTCATCAAATGTTCCATCATCACACAGAATATTGTGTCCCTCATTCATTCATGTAGCATAATTGTAAAGAGATAAAAATAAAAATTATCTATACCTCTATATGGATGTTATTGGACTCATACAGGTGAATCTCACTATTCCCAAAAACAATTCCACAAAAATGGATTCCACTTGATTTGGGATTCATCTTTGATGTTTTCTATTTTTCCGTGTCATGATATAATATAAGGACAAATAGAAACTTAAATTTCAATAATTAGAAAAAAATAATTAGAGTATTCAAATCAAATAAATAAACTAAACCTATAATATAAATTCTTAATCTTATATAATGACATAGTCATAATTCCTTAAGAGGCAGTAGAATTAAGGTATGCACTGTTAGTGACAATTAAAACTCATTCTTCTTTGAAGTCTCACATTATCATAATGATGTTGAACTCTCTACCTTGAGGGTCACTTATTATGCTCTTTAATCTAATTTTATTTAGATTGGTTGATCTCTTTTAGTGTGGATGCATAAATTAAATATGGATATGATTTTAGACTTAGTTCCCCATAAAGAGATAGTACAATGAGGATTATATCAACATTGCGTGGGGGCACCAAAATATCACTATTTGTTGGTTTGGGTGAGGTCACTTCTATGCCCAGGCCCACTGCCTTAAAAGTTTAGGTACAACTCAATACTTCCAAGGGGCCACTCTTTTGAAAATTCCAATTATGGATCACTACTTATTGAAAGTACTGTATTCCTCCTCTTCCATTTATCACTACTAAAAAAAGTATCCACATAAATTCTATGGATATGTAGGTGTCTTCAAAAAAATACTAAATGCATCTTCAAATATAGTAGATTCTCTGTTGAACTCCATGTGGGGATACCCCTTTACAAATTGATGCACCATATATAAATTTTTAGATTTTGTCTGAAATGATTCTTCTCTTTTCTAGATACACTAAAATCATATATTCCACTTGAAAAGATATTCAATGGTTTACAAACATTCAAGATTATATCCCCTCATGGAAACAACACCAACATTATTTGATTCTTGATATATCAGTGTCTCAAAATCCTGTAGCAATATTTCTCGTGGAGAATCTTGATCTCCAGCATGAATAATTTATTCAGAGCATAATGATAATTTTTCATGTGTTAATGACTCATTTAATTTAATGATTTAGAAGTTTCGTAAATAAAAAATTTCGTCTCCCTCATTTAAATGTGAATACCGGGTAACTGTTGGGTATTTATTTACTCACTTTTCAATACCATAAAATATTTTCGCTATTATTCTTCCATATTTATTTTTCATGGATACAATGGCATAGCCACATCATCCATGGTGTAGTACATAACCCATTATGGAATAGAATTTCTTCCTTGGTGCATCACACTCTCCATTTCAAGAACCAAAAATATCAAAAAAAAATTGTGGTGTAACTTTATGAATTACATCATATCCCACGGAAGATCTCATTTAAATACCTGAATACTTGGGCTTAACTATTTCTTCATGTAGTCTCATTATTACTCGTTGCTCATTTTTTATTTCTTCATTGAAATTTCATACATGAAAGTGTAAATACATGAAATTATTTTTTCTATCATCATTTGAATTAAATTCAAGCATTTAATTCATCCATTATGGCTCAGCTTCATACGAAGATATTATTGTGGGATGATAATGGAATAAGAACACTCATACCAGCATTTACTTCATCCATTATGGCTTAGCTTCATACGAAGATATTATTGTGGGATGATAATGGAAGAAGAACACTCATACCTATAACACCCTCAAATGAAGGAAGAGGAAAACGAAACCATACTTGTTCAGATGGTTCAGATCAACTGCATTGTTTGGCGCATGTTATATGCATAAATTTTTTAACTAATTGACAACACCCTGCTCCGCATCCATCCCACATGAATTCTCGGCTTGGATGTATAGGGCTAAAAAACTGATTCCATGCTTTAAATGCCTTATATTGCTAATGGATTACATTTCTAACCAACCTACCATGTGGTCGACTGATGTCATGTGACATTTTTTCATAGACTTCAATAATATTCTAAAATCATATTTTTTATAAAATGTGTTTTTTTAATTCTAAAAACCACATAGGTTAGTTTTTAAAAAAAATACCCTACAAATGAGGCATCTGTGATATGGCCTTTGCTCCCCCATGCCGCCTTTGGCCCGGATTGATGACATTGCAAAGGCAATCAGGGGGAGGAAGCCTCAGCCTCAACTCCCTATAAAATCCCCCCCCCCTCTCCTCACTTGATCCTTGGCTTCATCCCTCCTATATTCTCTTCATACCTCTCTAAAAAATTCATTTTCTGTGCGGGTTTTTATGAAGCATCATTTAGAGCTATGTTTCTTTATTTAATTTAATTTTTTATATATATAATTTGATTCTTTTCAGTTTTAAATATTTAATTTTTTAATTAGTTTAGGTAGTTCTTAATATTTGGTTATTTAGTTTCTGTAATAAGGTATATATAGTTTGAAATAATTATTGTTAGTAGTATAGATTATGTATAAATTAACTTAGGATAAAGTATTTTGAAATTTTGGTAGCTCAAAGATTATGTGTTTATATAAGCAATTAAATTCATGTCTGGATACAAACAAGTGGATGTGGCTTTGGCACAGATATACCAAGAGGTAAAACCCATATACACTGCTTTGAGCTAGACTCAAACAAGAACTCTTTCATGATAACGGGCCTTGTTGCATCCTGGTATGACACTCCCGGGGCATATGCTCAAGGTGATTCATATCTTCTTTATAAACTACTAAAATATATAAGAAAACAAAATTCAATTCAGTATAGTTCTCGACAATAAAATGATAAATATGGTGTTATAGAATGAAACTTTCCTCATCCTCATTCCCAAAATTAAAAAACCTCTGGAGGTCCCTGACTTTATGCCTATGATCCTTTGTAATGTCTCTTATAAGATCTTCTCAAAGATCCATGTTAATCGGCTACGACCATGGTTATCAGATAATATCTCGGAAGACCAGAGCGCCTTCGTGGCCAAGAGATTGATCAATGATAATGAAATTGTGTCCCATGAAGTGTTTTACTCTATGAAAACACGCTCTACCGTGAAAAGAGGAACCATGGCATGGAAACTGGACATGACCAAGGCCTACGATAAAGTGGAATGGCATTTCCTCAAAGTTGTGATGCTGAAAATGTGTTTTTGCTCTAAATGGAAAGATATAGTCATGCAATGCATCTTTACCATCTCCTCTAGAATCCAGGTCAATGGGGAGCTCACTCACGGATTCGTTCCATCCTGAGGCCTACGCCAGGGAGATCCCCTCTCCCCTTTTCTCTTTATCTTGGTGGCTGATGTTTTTTCTAACCTTATTTCCAGGGCTGCATCTGCTGATTCTATTCATGGGGAAAAGGTCTTCCGTGTAATTCCACCAGTGTTGCATCTCTTTTTCGGCGAAGACTGCCTCTTGTTCTCCAGAGAAACTATTAATGAATGTCGGGTGATCAGCCAAGAGATCCACCAGTATGAAAGGGCATCTATCCAGTCAATCAATCACGGAAAATCAGAAATCTCATTCAGTGCAGGGGTACCTCTTCCCAAGAGAGATGAACTCTGCGCATCAACGAGCATACATATGGTTGAAAAACACTAGAAGTTATCGGGCTGCCCACGGTGATTGGCCGGTCCAAAAAAGAAATATTCGCATCTCTGGTGGATAGGATTGAGAAGAAAATTCAAGGCTGGACCCCAAAAATAATCTCAAAAGTAGGTAAAGATACCCTCATTAAAGCTGTCATCCAGTCTATCCCCAGCTATTTTATGTCCCTATTTAAGCTCCTGATGTCCATCGTCAACCATATCCATACACGTACTTCCAACTTCTAGTGGGGGGAAAATGATGGAAGGAATAGACCCCACAAGATGTCCTGGGAGAAACTATGCATACCCAAAATGGAGGGAGGGATGGGATTTTGGAATCTTCATCACGTAAATGACACACTGCTGGCCAAGAAAGGATGGAGACTTATTAACCGTCCAACATCTCTATGTGTGTGGGTACTACGATCTAAGTACATTCGCCGCACGGATTTTCATGCTTCTTCTCTTGGCCCTCATCCTAGGTTCCTATGGAGATGCATTTGGGGGGCCCGAAAGTTCCTGGAAAAAGGACTGGGCTAGAGGATTGGGGATGGCTCATCTGTCAACATCTGGACGAATCCCTGGCTGATCGATACTAATGGTATACGGGCTACATCCCACGTCCAACCAGGCTTCGAAAATGCTACGGTCAGATGCCTCCTTTCAGACCAAGGGATGAGGTGGTGTTTGGATAAGATCTATGAATATTTTAACAAAAGAGACCAAATAATTATCCTAAGCATCCCATGGGTCCGAGACGCAGGTCCCTACCATCTCTTCTGAAGCAATGACAGGTCGTGCGAATACACGGTGAGATCCGGATACAGACTTGCTCTTGGAAACTATCCAGTCGGCCGGAATGAGGGACCATGGAAATCGCTTTGGAAGCTCAACGTCCCCCCAAATATACGCCACTTTTGGTGGCATGTCTGCACGGGAAACCTCCCTTCAATGAGCCTTCTTGTTTACCTACATATTTCCAGTACTTTTTTTCCCTTTCTACCAGAATATCCCAGAAACCCCTTTGCACTCCATCATTCACTGCCCAGGAGCTAAGGAAATTTGGAATAACTGGATCCAAACTCCAGATGCATCGCTGGACATGGCATCTAACCTCCCTGCTCTTCTAATGCACTGGTTCTCCTCTCTCTCATTGGTTTGTGCGGGTTCACTCTTCACCATGGCCTGGATCATCTGGCTCTGGCATAACGATGTTGTTTTCCATCACGTTCATTGACCTCCCGATTTATGGATTGAACGGGCCAGTTCATGGATTAAGGGATGGAAGCACCACAATGGACATCATATGACAGATGTTCCCCCCTCCTGTCCCTCTCATTGGAACCACCCACTGGAAGGGATTCTTAATATTAACGTTGACGTGTCTCTCCCCAAGGATGGTCTTGTCTTCTTCGGTCTCCTAGCCCGTAATTTTATGGGGAAAATCATTGCTGAAAAATATGAATCACATCATGCCTTTTGGGAACCTACAATTGCTGAGGCCAATTCCATCCTGGAAGGTATGATGCTAGCTTTGGAATGTGGATGGGTTGGTATCAGCATTGAGTCTGACTGCCTCACCTTAATCGATGCCATTAATAAAAATGACGGCGGACTACAGTCATTTGGCCTCACCATGAGGAGAATTCTCCCGCTCCGCCAATGCATTTCATTCTGCACCTTCTCCTTTACCAAAAGGGAAGGAAACAATGTGACCCATCAGCTGGTGGCTTCAGGCCCCTCTACTACAAAACATCTCTTACTGGACAATTTCCCTTCATGGATTTACAAATGTACGTCTGCTGACCTTCGACATTAATTATATCTATCTTTTCTCAAAAAAACACGGATCCATATAATGATTAGCTAACGATTCTTATGATTATATAAAGTTAAATAAAGAAAAACAATCACATTAAATAACAAGGCACCATAAAATTACATTCTAACAAATATCATATGGTCAAACATCAGTAGCATATTTTAGGTTATAGAATGGCACCCTAAAATTACATTCTATTTATTATCATATGGTCAAACATCATTGTTAATATTTTTTACACTATCATAATTTTGTTGAAAGAAACATTTTTTGATGTAGAGAGTTATGTATTCATATGTGTACTGCTATGGGGAGGTTATTCAAACTGAGCAAGGAGCTTCGTAAAATACATAACCAATTACGGTGGTCAGTACAGATAATTGTGTAACCATATGTGACCTTCAAGATAGAATTCATGGTTCCTTAAATCTGGGACCCAATCAAGATATCATGTCTATGAGATATAGACATTTTCAATTCCCAACATCACTTTGGCATCTATCTTGTCCATTGGTTGCTGATGCGCAGTGGCTCCAAGCAATTAATTTATTTTCTCAATTGTCAGATGGTACCATGATGGAGTTATATGTTGATGTTGCTACTATAAAACAACAACATCCAGTTGTACGAAGATGTAGAATTACAAGAGTGGTTGAGACATCCACCTCAGGAAATTCAGTTTATTCCAAATGATGCAGCAGAATAAGACAAGATAGATGATATACTGGATATACATGCCAATCCAACTTCTGATGAGGAGTTTCTTAATGAAGGATCAAATGGTGATAACAGTGCTGATGAAGAAGGACCAACGGAATATAGGGAGGAGGTTTTGAGAAATGCGTTAGTTTTACATCAACCTCAACCTATAATAAATCATCCACCACTATTTTCATCTTGGTCAGAAGCAATGAAACGCGTTCCTGAATATGACAATACTATTCTCACACAGGCAACTCAATTCTCTGGAGTTTTACCAGATAGTTTTAGTGAGGTGGACAAAACCTTACATATTGGAAGTAATTTTCTTAGTAAATATGCCTTAAAAAGAACACTAAAGAGATTTCATATTGAGAGACACTTCAACTATATAGTTCACAAATCTTGACATAGTAAATATATTATAGGGTGTGAGAATTATGAGGATGATTTTAGATTTCGCTTGAGGGAAATTTCAAGCATTACATTTGGAGGTTGGAAAATCTCGAGGATTGAGGCGGCTCATACTTGCGTTCATCCAAGCCACACACAATACCATAACTCATTGGATACAGAATTTGTGTCATCTATTGTTGTTGAGATGATTAGGATATGTCAAGATGATCCAACAGCCCTTGTTCAAGAGAGGATTCTACAAACATTCGATTATAAGATTTCCTATAATAAGGCACAGATGGAGAAATAGAAGGCAATTGTGAAGGTCTATAGTAACTGGGATGACTCATATCAGGTGTTTCCACAATTTCTAGCCATAATGAGGCATCATAACCAAGTTTTCTTCCATATGGATACAAAATAACATGTGTCTCATGATAACCAATTTGATCCATCTCATGTTCAATTTCATCAGTTGTTCGGGACATTCCTTCCCCGTATCCCTGCATTTCGTTTCTGCGAACAGTTTATTCAGATTGATGGAACATTTCTACATGGAAAATACAAGGTTGTATTTTTGATTGTGGCAACCCAAGATATAAACCATTCACCTCTTCCACTTTCCTTTTCCATTGTAGAGAAAGAAAAATATGAATCATGGTGTTGGTTTCTGGCATGTATCAGCAACCATTTTACCAAAATTCGGGGTGTTTTTTTTGATATCTAATCACCATCAAGAAATTAATGTGCAAATAAATTATGATCATGATACATGGAGATACCCAAACTCACATAATCAGTTCTAAACTAGACACATTTCTAGCAATGTTCATAAAAAATTCCACAACGAACCGATGTATAAGGCAATCACGAGGTTTGGTACGCATTCTATTCATTCTGTTTTACTATTTCAACATAAAGATAAAATAAATTTATGTGAAATATCATCTATGTTTTGTAGAATATGAGTCGGACCAACAACCATTTGAAGAACGTTTTGAACAAATCCTTCAGGCTAATCATGAAGGTTATGATTATATGATGCGGATTCCAAAAGATAAATGGATATTGGCATATGATGGGGGAAGAGGTACCGACACATGACGACAAAAATTCTGGAGTGAATCAATGGTATCTTCAAAGGGCTTCAAAAACTACCTATAACTACCTTAGTTTAGGATACATTATATTGATGCATGAAGTACTTTTTGGATAGACCAAAACTAGCATTAGACGGAATACAGCAGGGGTACGATACAAAAGACAATTTCGATGAGAGATTGAAAATAATATTGAAGAAGCTTCTGGGTATCCCGTCTATCTCTTTCAAAGAGAAGACTCTCTATTTGATGTTCAAGAGTTTTTAGACACCATCAAAAATCGCATTGGTGAAAAAATGGTGCTATTACTGGACATAAGGAAATGTGAATGTGGAAAATTTCAGGCCTTGCAGTTTCTATGTACACATGCCATCGCAGCATTTGCCTCTGTGAACATATCATGGGAAGCATATGTTGATCTAGTGTACCGGATGGATACCATGTCTAACTATTATGCTACACCATGGACACATATTGCAGAGTATCGTTATTTCCCAATTCCCGAAAGAAAACCAATAGAGATACCTGACCTAAATCGGTTACATCCTCATGGGATACTGAAGTCCAGTAGGATGCGTAATGAGATGGACTGACCTCAACAACAAGGACAATATTTGTGACACACGATATGTCATAAAATTTTCATAATCAGAAAATATGCCCTAATGTTGTTGGGTCGAGTTCATAGTATCATCCATAATGATGTATTGTCTTCATTGTGACATTCCCATATTGTAAACTAAATGTTGTTATCTCTTTTTTTCCCTCGGTTTTCTGAACCCCAAAAACATCCTCCCTTTGACATGGTTTTTGGTTAAATTATGTATGATATTTTGGTATACTATTCTATAATGAAATTATAGTATCATAATGATTTGAAAAATTTATTCAATACATATAATTATATAAATTCCAAAAACATCATTACTAATTGACATGGTTTATCTTAATCCCATCCATAAGAAGTTAATCATAAAGCTCCTCCAAAATATGTCTAACCAAATTCAAGACCCAATATTTTAAATAATATAACTTATTTAATAAAAATATTTTTTCTTTCAAGAAATAACTTTCTCTTTATTCTTTAAATAAAGTCTAAGTTAATAGAAATTATTTTATAAATCCAAAAGCAAAACACATAACCCATATTGTAAAGTAAATGTTATTTACCCAGAAATAGGTTTCCTAAACCTTAATATTAAAATCTGAAACCCTAAACCCTCAAACCTAAACACCTAAACAAAAACCTCTTCCCTTTCCATGGCTTTTGGTTAAATTATGGGTGATATTTTAGTAAACTATTCAATAATGAAAGTATAGTATCATAATTATTAGCATAAGTTATAAAAACCATATAATTAGATAAATTCCAAAAACATATTTACTAATTGACCTGGTTTATCTTAATCCAATCCACAATGTTATATTTACATTTAACACTTACGACTCGTTTCATTTGTTTATATGCTGATGGATGATACCGTACTACTCACTCATCAGCCTACCCATATTTCGTAGGATGAGTTAGTGGGTCATCCAGATCGATTGGTCAAGGTGTGTTTAGGGCACAATTTTCATCACAGGGAGCCTCCACATTCCATTAGACATTACTTTCACTGTGCTGGATTCTATGCCCTTGTAGTATCAGATTTCACATTTGTAGATCATTACCTACTTGCTGCCCTAGTTGAGAGATGGAGAGCAGAGACACACACATTCCACCTGCCTGATGGAGAGATGACCATCACCCTCAAGGATGTGGAAGTGCTTCTTAGTCTCTCTATATAGAGGAGGCCAGTTATTGGACTCACTCGTGCAGCTTGGCCAGACCTTCCGCAGCACTTGTTAGGCATTGATATTTTTTAAAATTGTAAGGTTATAGATGAATCGTCATATTTTTGCCTTGGTTGGAGTCGCAGATTCATCATTTATAGGGTGATGACGATGAGAAAACCATCATGGGTTATGCCCATGCATATATCTTATGGCTCATTAGAGGGACCATGTGTACTGATCACTCGGGGATGCATGTACATATGATGTATCTACCCCTACTAGAGGACTTTGATCGGGATGGGACCTATAGCTGGGGATCATCCTTCTTGGCATACACGTACATATCATTATATAGGCTATCCAACATAGACTCTACAGGTCTCAGAGGATGCGTCATTGTTATTCAGATGTGGGCATGAGAGCACATTCCAGTATTCCACCCTGAGATTTCTGGTCCGCTGGTTGAGATAGAGGTGTTGCATGATGCTTTGTGTGGAAGCTGGTATGATATGTTATTTCTATTGGTTTCTGATTAAACTATGAGTTATTGACTATAAATTCACATTATTTTTCAGTATCGTTGATGTATTTTATAGGTGGTGTTAGTGACACAATTTTGACGAGGTTTCGAGACATCATTTGGGAAAATATTGGATACAGTTGGACTGTCTCTTATCTGATCAGGTATGTGTATAAAATCGATCACTGTAGAACATATTGAACAATAGCATCAATTTTGGTTTTTATTTATGTGCTTTTTTGACAAAATCATTGTTCATTTCAGATTACATGGCTTCCATACTAAAGTATTACGGACTAGTTGGAAGCATACTGCACTGTTGGGCATGAGGATTTTATGGTTGTAGTGCCCCTCATTCACTTCCATATTATTGAGTGGCAGCAGCATGACAGAGTCATGCACTAGTTTTTCCGTACTCAGCCCATTCCATTACCATTGAGATAGAAATACCGACTTCATCAGATGAAGCTGACAGGGAGGCAGGATGATGACTGGTCCCGAGTACATTCCAATTTTAATGACGGCTGGCACAAACGTGAAGAGTTTTGTATTCAGGGTGTTCATATGAATCGATTCTCTCTTTCGGAGCTGGTTTACTATGCGCCACGGTATAGACTGAAGTCCATACTGTATCATACCCAACAGGGCATAGATATGCAGAAGAAGGTATGTCAATAAATTTCCATTAGTTTTGTTTATTGAATTATTTTTTATTCAATTTGATTCTTTTTATAGGGAAATCAAACAGAGTTGTGTGTTTTCATGAGTGATTAAGAGGAGGAGGGGGTCTTTAGTTGGGCAGCCCTCCATGCTTCAGTGCTGGAGGCAAGGACATCTTTTCCTTTTCTTTTTTGAAGTATCTTCATGCATCGAACTCGGATAGGGAGGGTTCCTTCCCCAAAGGAACATCCTGCAACTGCTACTGGTGCTAGGGATCCATGACCATGGAGACGTAGACAGTGTCATGTGGCACGTGAGGCCTCACCTGTTCCACAGGCGGAGGTCAGCCCACTAGTATTCCAGGGTCAGCCGATTTAGGATGTCCCTCAAGTGGCATGGTATCCATCTTTCTTGATAGGATATCCACATTTCTCTTCATCTTGGGTTCCAAATCCTTCACAACCTAGGATTCGAAATCCATCGCCGTCTTGGGGTATAGCTCCATCATAGGCTTGGTTCCCCACTACGATGGAGGTAGGCCCTTCTATCACTCTAGTGGGAGAAGGATCCGGATGGTAGTAAGAGATGAAGTTGACAACTCCTCCCACAGACACACATATGGAGGATATGCCAGTCGATGTTCATGTGCCCAAGGATCAGCCTTCTCCAAGTCATCAGACTCCACTGTGCACTCGACACAGATGTCCTATTTGTAGACCACTCTGTAGGACAGAATCTCCTCACCATAGACATAGGCATTGATTGTACATTATTGTTTACATGTTTTATGTCTACTGAAATAAAAATACTATCACTACTTGTTGGTCAGAGTGGAATATCAAGAGGGGATGAATTGAGTTCCCATTTGAGCAATGTTTAAAATGTCATTCATATCGTTCTTATTGTTTATATTATATATACCAGTGAAGTAAAGTACTTGAAACATTTTTATGTTTCACGTAGGTGGATTTGAAAGGTTATAAATAAATTTTCACCAAGGTTTTTTAAGAAAATATTTTTATTTTAGACTACTAGTAATATGTTTAAGAAATATTTAAAATGTCACTCATACCAGTCTAATAGTTTATATTATACAGTACAGAAAAGTCAAGTACTTGAAACATTTTTAAGTTTCAAGTAGGTGTATTTGAAAGGTTATAATTAAATTTTCACCATAATTTTTTAAGAAAATATTTATATTTTGGGCTACTAGTTATATTTTTATACAATGTTTAAAATTTCATTCATATCATTCTTATAGTTTATGATATATAGGCTAGTAAAGTCAAGTACTTGTAACCTTTTTAAGTTTCAAGTAGGGGTATTTGAATGGTTATAAATAAATTTTCACCAATATTTTTTACGAAATTATTTTTATTTTGGACTACTAGTTATATGTTTAATAAATGTTTAAAATTTCATTCATATAGATTTTATAATATATATTATATAGGCCAGGAAAATCAAGTACTTGAAACATTTTTAAGTTTCAAGTAGGTTGATTTGAAAGGTTATAAATAATTTTTCCACAAAGATTATCTAAGAAATTATATCTAATTTGGAATACTAGTTAAATGTTTAAAAATGTTTAAAATTTCATTCATATCAGTCTTATAGTTTATATTATATAGGCCAGTTAGGTCACGTACTTGAAACTTTTTTAAGTTTCAAGTTGGCCTATTCGAAAGGTTATAAATAATTTTTCACCATGATTTTTTAATAAAGTATTTTTATTCTGGACTACAAGTTATATTTTTAACAAATTTTTAAAATTTCATTCATATATAACGGATATTTTATATTATATAGGCTAGAAAATTCACATACTTGAAATAATTTTATGTTTAAAGTAGGTGGATTTGAAAGGTTATAAATAATTTTTCTCCAATTTTTTTTAAGATTTTTTTTTCGACTACTAGTAAAATGTTTAAGAAATTTATAAAATTTCATTCATATCAGTCGTGTAGTTTATATTGTATAGGCCGGAAAAGTCACGTACTTGAAACATTTTTAAGTTTCAAGTAGGTGGATTTGATAGGTTATAAATAAATTTTCACCAAAAATTTTTAATAAATTATTTTTATTTTGGACTACTTGTTATATGTTTAATAAATTTTCCAAATTTTATTCATATCAGTGTTATAGTTTATATTATATAGGCTAGCAAAGTCACGTACTTGAAACATTTTTAAGTTACAAGTAGGTGGATTTGGTAGGTTATAAATAATTTTTAACCAAGATTTTTTAATAATTTTTTTTTTATTTTGTACTACTGGTTAAATGCTTAAGAAGAGTTTAAAAGTTCATTCATATCGATCTTATAGTTTATATTATATAGGCCAGCAAAGTCACATACTTGAATCATTTTTAAGTTTCATGTAGGTGGATTTTATAGGTTTTAAATAGTTTTACACCAAGATTTTTTTAAAAACATATTTTTATTTTGGACTAATTGTTATATGTTTAATAAATGTTTAAAATTTCATTCATATCGATCTTATAGTTTATATTATATAGGCCAGCAAAATCAAGTACTAGAAACATTTTTAAGTGTCAAGTATGTAGATTTTAATTGTTATAAATAATTATTCACCAAGATTTTTTAAGAAATTATTTTTATTTTTGACAACTAGTTATATGTTTAAAAAATTATTAAAGTTTAATTTATATCAGTATTATAGTTAAATTATATAGGCCAACAAAGTCACATACTTGAAACATTTTTAAGTTTCATGTATGTGGATTTGAAAGGTTATAAATAATTTTTCACCAAGATTTTTTAAGAAATTGTTTTTATTTTGGACTACAAGTTATATATTTAGTAAATTTTTATAATTTCATTCATATTGGTCTTATAGTTTATATTGTATAGTCCAGAAAACTCATGTACTTGAAACATTTTTTAGTTTCAAGTAGGTAGATTAGAATGGCTATAAATAATTTTTCACAAAGATTTTTTAAGAAATTATTTTTATTCTGGACTACTAGTTTTATGTTTAAAAATGTTTAAAATTTCATTCATATAGGTCTTATTGTTTATATTATATAGGCCAGAAAAGTCACGTACTTGAAACATTTATAAGTTTCAAGTAGATAGATTTCAAAGGTTATAAATAATTTTTCACCTAGATTTTTTATGAAATTATTTTTATTTTGGAAAAATATTTATATTTTTAAGAAATGTTTAGAATTTCCACTATAGGAAAAGGAGGGTTTACCAACGATTCTGAACCGTTGGGAAAGGCCACAGAACCTTTGGTATGTAAGCCTTTGGGATAGCTTTTCCCAACGGCTTACATAGAACCGTTGGGATAGGTTATAAAAATTAGCCTATCCCAATGGTTTTGGGAACTGTTGGGAAAAGTTTTTTCCAATGGTTTCCTCTAAACCATTGGGAAAACCAACATTTTTCCATGGTTCCCAACGGTTTATAAAACCATTGGGAATGTATTTTTACCAATGGTTCCCTTTTAACCATTGGTAAAAACATTAAATGAACCCTATGCCAACGGTTTGAAACTATTGGCATAGGATATGCTCTACAAATTGCACAGCGGCCTGCAATTTGCATAGCATTGGTAGGGTGTCCATCCATTCACCCATCCATTCAGGTAATTCTCCGATCTCCCCTCTGATTAATGTACCTGCAATAACCAACTAACACATACATATACAGAAAAAATTCATACACATTTAACATATAATTCATCTGGAACGATACACATGAAGAATTAAATCAGAATTCATAACTTAATTATAAACATACACAATTCATTTAAACATACATATTTAAATGTGTTTTTTTCTAGAAATGATGTCCATTTTAAATAGAATACATACACTTGGAGTGATACCAGCCACATCATGCCTCGGATTGAGGACATGTTAACTCTTACACATCATAAATAACCCATGGATCGTTGTCCTAAAGTATAAACATATTCTGAAAGCATTTGGTCGGTTTTCTATATGTCATTTATTGTAACTAAAATTGTTGTTCATTTCAAAAAAAATGAGACACATTGAGTGGTTCCGGCCACACCATGACTCGGATTAAGGCAGGGTTGACTCGTACACATCACATATGATGCATTGATTATTGTGCTAAATTTTCAATACATTTTGAATGCGTTTGGTCAGTTTTTTGTATGCCATTAGTTTATAATTAAAATGTTGTCCATTTCAAATAAATGTGACACTTTGAATGGTGTTGGCCACATTGGGCCTCAGATTGAGCAGGAGTTGACTCGTAGACATCACAGGTGACCCATGGATCATTTTTCTTAAACTATCACAAAAATCCAAATAGGTTTGGTCGGTTTTCCATATGTCAGTTGTACTTTTCACTTAAAATGTTATCCATTTCAAATAAAAGTGTGAAACTTTGAGTGGTTCCAGCCACTCTACGCCTCCTATTGAGGCGGGGTTGACTTGTACAAGTAAAATATGACCCATGGAATGTTTTCCTAATGTTTCAATTGAATCTGAATGCATTAGGTCAGTTTTCCATATGTCAGTTGTTGTTTTCACTTAAAATGATGTCCCTTTTAAACAAAAAAGAGACAGTTTGAGTGGTTCCGGCCACACCTCATCTCGGATTGAGGCGGGGTTGACTCATACATGACACATGTGACCCATGGATCATTATCCTAAAGTTTCAACAGAAACTGAATTTGTTTGGTCAGTTTTCCGTACGTCAGTTGTTGTTTTCACTTAAAATCATGTCCATTTTAAACAAAAGAGAGACACTTTGAGTGATGATGGCCACACCAAGCCCCGTATTGAGGAGCGGTTGACTCTTCCACATCATATATGACCCATGGATCATTTTTCTAAAGTATCAAATCAATCTTAATCCGTTTGGTTGATTTTCTATATGTACTTAAAATGTTGTCCATTTTAAACCAAAGAGAGACACTTAGAGTAATCTCAGCCACACTGCAACTCAGATTGAGGCTTGGTTGACTCGTACATGTCACATTTGACCCATGGATCGTTGTCTTAATGTTTCAAAAGAATCTGAATGTGTTTTGTTGGTTTACTGTATGTCAGTTGTTGTTTTCAATTAAAATGAAGTTCATTTTAAACTATAGAGACACACTTTGAGTGGTTCCAGCCACGCCGCACCTCGTATTGAGGCTAGGTTGACACATACATGTCCCATACGACCCATGGATCGTTTTCCTTAATTTTCAACATAATCCGAATGCGTTTGGTCAGTTTTATGTATGTCAGTTGTTGTTTTCACTTAAAATGTTGTCCATTTCAAATAAACCTGAGACACTATGAGTGGTTCCGGCCACACCAGGTCTTAGATTGTGGTGGGGATGACTTGTACACGTCAAAAATTACTCATGTAACATTTTCCTAATGTTTCAACATAATCTGAAAGCGTTTGGTCGGTTTTTGGTATCTTAGTTGTTGTTTTCACTTAAAATGTTGTCCATTTTAAACTATAGAGAGAAAGTTCAAGTGGTGATGGCCACACCGTACCTCAAATTGGGGATGGGTTGACTCTTACACATCACATATGACTCTTGTATAATTTCTTTAAAGTTTAAATGGAATATGAATGTGTTTGTTCAGTTTTCTGTATGTCAGTTGTTGTTTTTATTTAAAATGATGTCCTTTTGAAACAAAAGAGATACACTTTTTATGGTTCTGGCCAAACCGGGTCACGGATTGAGGCAAGGATGACTCGTACACATCAAATATGACTAATGGATTGGTTTCCTAAAAAAACAACAGATTCCTAATGCATTTGGTTGGTTTTCCTTCTGTCAGTTGTTATTTTCACTTAAAATTAAGTCCATTTTAAACAATAAAGAGACACTTTGAGTGGTGCCCGACACACCACACCTTAGATTGAGGCAGGGTTAACTTCTACACGTCACATATGACCCATGGATCATTGTTCTAAAGTATCTACACATTCATAATCTGTTTGGTTGGTTTTCCATATGTACTTAAAATGTTGTCCATTTTAAACATAAGAGACACATTGGGTAGTGCCAGCCACACTACGACTCGGATTGAGGCACTGTTGACTCATACACATCTCATATGACCCATAGATCATTTTCCTAAAGTTTCAATAGAATTAGAATGCATTTGGTTGGTTTTCTGTATGTTAGTTTTTGTTTTCACATAACATGAAGTCCATTTTAAACTAAAGAGAGACACATTGAGGGGTGTCGGCCACACCGTGTATTGGATTGAGTTGGGGTTGACTTGAACACATCAAATATTAGTTTTCAGTATGTCAGTTGTTGTTTTCACATTCCAAATTCATTTGGTTAGTTTTTCATATGTCAGTTCTAGTTTTCACTTAAAATGATGTCCATTTTAAACAAAAGAAAGACACTTTGAGTGGTGTCGGCAACACCGTGCATCGGATTGAGGTGGGGTTGACTCATACACGTCAAATATGACCAATTAATAGTTTTTCTAAAGTGTCAACACAATCCGAAAGAGTTTGGTAAGTTTTCCGTATGCTAGTTGTTATTTTCGCATAAAATGTTGTCCATTTCAAATAAACCTGAGACACATTGAGTGGTTTCGGCCACACCGAGCCATGGATTGAGGAGAGGTTGAATTGTACACATCAAAAATGACTCATGGAACATTTTCCTAATGGTTCAAAAGAATATGAATGCGTTTGGTCGGTTTTCCGAATGTTAGTTATTGTTTTCACTTAACATGAAGTCCATTTTAAACTAAAGAGAGACACTTTGAGTGGTGAAATCCACACCATGTCTTGGATTCAGATAGGTTTGACTCATACACATCAGATATGACTCATGCATTGTTTTCATAAATCATCAATGCAGTTCAAATTCATTTTTTTGGTTTTCCGTATGTCATTTGTTGTTTTCACTTAAAATGATGCCCATTTTAAACAAAAGAAAGACACTTTGAGCGGTGACGGAAACACCGTGCCTCAGATTGAGGTGGGGTAGACTCTTACATGTCACATATGACCCATGGATCATTTTTCTAAAGAATCAACACAATCCAAATGTGTTTGGTCAGTTTTCTGTATGCTATTTGTTATTTTCACTTAAAATGATGACCAATAATGAAAATCAAAAAAGATACTCGTCTTCCTCCAATTGTAACAAGTTTCAGTGGAAACATTATTTCTCTTTCCATATTTCATTTTACACTTCCCAAATGAAAAACGAAAATCTTTTAATTCATTAAGCACATTAGTTCCAGACATACGCTGAGGTGGATCATCGGTCTCTATGGTATTATCAAATCTTCGACGATTTATTCTATATGGATGATCCTTTGGAAAGAATCATCGATGTCCCATAAAACTGAAACTATAGTGATGTTTTAGTCTTCTGGATCCTGTATTCTTCATACAAACTAGAAATGATAGTTTTTCCTTTGTGCTCCTTCCATACATCATTGCATAAGCTGGAATATCATTGATCGTCCATATAAGCACAACACACATCTGAAATATGTCTTTCGAACATGCATCGTATGTGCGCACACCCACATCCCAAATAAGTTTCAACTATTTTATTAAAGGTTTCATGTATACATCAATATCAATGCCGGGATCAGAAGGGCCAGATATGAGGATACTCATGAAAGTGAAAGGTTTTTTCATACACAGCCATGGGGGAAGATTATAAATGTGTATAAAAACTGGCCATGTGCTGTGCAAACTAAGAATCTGCCCCAAAAGATTAAAACAGTCGCATAAAAGACCCAGCCTCACATTACGCATGTCAACTGAAAAATCAAGATGTCGAGCATCAAATGTCTTCCATGAAAATCCATCTATAGGATGAACCAACTCATCATTAGTCTTCTTTCTCTCGGTATCATGCCATCTCATTTTTATTGATATGTCATCAGACATAAAAAGATTCTAGAGTCTAGGGATAAATTGATAGTGCCACATTACTTTTTTTGGAACGCGGGGTGGTGTTCCATCAGATTTTGACTTCTAGAGGGACATGCAACATTTTATACAATCATTTCGTTCAGCGGTTTCATCCCAGAATAAACCACAATCTTTTGGCCAAGCATGAATTTTGATTCTTGAAAATACAAGTTCCCAAACTAACTTCCATGCCATATAGTGTTTTGAGGGAATATCTACATAAACTGGAAGTAAATCCTTCAAGAGGGTAAAAATGTAACCGATTTCTGTACTAGAAATCACATACATAGTTTTCCTATGAAACAATCGGATTAAAAATTCCATCCTTTTCATTTTTTTGCATTGTCGATATACTGGAGTCGTGGAAACGTCATTCAATTTTTTCACCATATCAATATCCTCATTTTCACTAGATTCATTATCTGTCCTCATATCAAAGTCTTCTTGAGTAAAAATCCTTTCATTTTCATGATGAAGAATGAACGGAAACCGATCATCTAACAAATTATCCATTCCAGTCCTTTCATTTCAATCATCTCCAATTTGAGATTTCATTTTCTCCCCATTATAATACCACAAAAAGTAGTTTTCTTGAAAACCATATTTGGCTATGTGGTAGATGAATTCTTCACAGCTCAACTAAGGTCTACCAGCACAATTGGAACATGGGTAGTGTATGCGACCACTATCTGAAGCATTGGAAAATGTAAAATCTATAATGCTCTCAAAAGTTTTTTGAAAATCGCTTGAGATCCGATCGGTTTCATACATCCAACTTTTGTCCATTCTATAAAAAGAATTTATATAAGTCATTTTGTCATAAACAATTCAATATGATTGATCTTTAATAGAAAATACATTTATGTAAATGATAAATGGAATTATTTCCCAATGGTTTTCATAAAACCATTGGGAAATCATCACCTATGTCTGCCTTTACCAACGGTTTTATGAAACCGTTGGTAAAGGCCTCCTATACCAACGCTTTTGATGAACCATTGGTATAGGAGCATTGGGAAACCCCAGATTCCCAGTAGTGTATTCCACTACTTGAAGTATGATTCCACTAGTGAATCATAAATCTAGATTTTCCCATCTAACTATCTAACTCACCATGACTAGTCAAAAGATGTGAGTAAGATAATGAAGTTATGAGGACCAAAATGAGGATCCTTATCAATATCAATCATATTATTCAGACCACAAATCATATCTCAATCTCACCCCAATCTCCATCGATGTGAATAATCCCATTTTCAACATTCATCAATTGTAATTACAGGAATTGAGCAAGTTACATTAATGAATTATTACAATTGAGGATCTTCATAAACTTCCAACTAAGTCGTAAAAAATCTTCAATTAAATTCAAAACCCCTTATTTAATTCAATATTTTAGAAGGTTATCTATACCTACTTCCTTACAAAAACTAACATGTAATTCTAAACAGGCCTTTAAAAAATCCGTTATTTCAAAACACCCCAAAGGCATTAAAGGATGTTTTACAATTAAAAATTTTCAATATTAATTCAAAATATGGGATTTCAACCAATTTCCACATGAATAAATATCAAATTTAAAATTACCAAAGAAATCTCATTTCAAAAAAATCATTCCAATAGGGTTCATTGTCATTTCAAAAATTAAATCATTTGAAACTACATAGAAAACATTAAATAGTACAACTGATTTCATGGAAATAAATTTATTTCATTCTTTGAATAAAAACTTGAGACAAAGACTCAGTTTCACCAATTCATTCCTTAAATATTCTTTGAAAATAAATCTAAACAGTCATGGAATTGAATAATTTATAAATACATGAAAGATTTCAAAATTATAGTCATTAAATTCATGACTTGTTCAATTCAATTATAATAGGGTTGAATAATATTTTACAAGGAATATCAAGGAAAACATTCATAGATACTTTGCTAAAAATTAATAAACACATATAAATAAATTTCCAAGTAACAATTAATTACAAGATGAAGAAAAGGCATAAAAACAAATACTTAGGAAATCTAGAATCCAACAGAAATTAATTTGAGATGTTTCATCTTCGATAGAGGGTTAAATATGTAATTAATTAAATGGATTGGAATGGATAAATCTAGGTTAAATAATAACAGAAAAAAAGATATACACATCAAAATCAAAACTTAAAACTAAAATATTAGATGAATAACAATAAAAACAAGGTAAAACTTCAATATTTTATGTTTATAAATAAGAAAATACCTAATTTGAGATGAATGGGATGGAGTTTCAGTGGTTCAGATGGGGGAAGTAGAGAGACCAGTGATGCAGATTTAGGGTTCTGTCTCGCGAATGGGGGAGAGGAGCGATAGAGAGTATTTGGGGTAAAACATTCCAACGGTTTCCTAAAACCGTCGGCAAAGGGGTACCCTTTTCCAATGGTTCTAGTGAACCATTAGTAAAGGGTGTCTTGGCCTTTATTTACCAAGGGTTTAAGAAAATTTTTGGTAATGAAGCATGAGGAAAACCTTCCATTCTAGTAGTGTTCATTCATATCGGTCTTATAGTTTATATTATATATGCAAACAAAATCAAGTACATGAAACATTTTTATGTTTCTAGTAGGTGGATTTGAAAGGTTATAAATAATTTTTCCACAAGATTTTCTAAGAAATTATATTTAATTTGGACTACTAGTTAAATGTTTAAAAATGATTAAAATTTCATTCATATCGGACTTATAGTTTATATTATATAGGCCAACAAGGCGACGTACTTGAAACATTTTTAAGTTTCAAGTATGGGGATTTGAAAGGTTATAAATATATTTTCACCATGATTTTTGAGGAATTTTTTTTATTTTGGACTACTATTTATATGGTTAAGAAATGTTTAAAATTTCATTCATATCGGTCTAATATTTTATATTATATAGGCTAGCAAATTCACGTACTTGAAACATTTTTATGTTTCAAGTATGTGAATTTGATAGGTTATAAATAATTTTTCACCAAATATTTCGTAAGAAATAATTTTTATTTTTCACTAATTGTAATATATTTAAGAAATGTTTAAAATCTCATTCAAATCAGTGTTATAGTTTATATTATATAGGTCAGCAAAGTCATGTACTTGAAACATTTTTATGTTTCAAGTAGGTGGATTTAATAGGTTGTAAATAATTTTTCATCTAAATATTGTAAGAATTTTTTTTATTTTGGACTACTTTTTATATGTTTAGGAAATGTTTGAAATTTTATTCATATTAGTCTTATAATTTATATTATATAGGCAAGAAAAGTAACGTACTTGATTAAAAGATAAATTATGTTGAAACATTAATATATATATATATATATAACCATACGTACATAATAATAAAACATCAAAATTTTAAATATATAAAAAATATAAATTAAAAACATATTATTTTAGGGAAAAGGTGGCATCGACGATGCCGCCTTTCTGTTTCTGCGGAAAGGCGGCATCAGTGATGCCACCTTTGTTTCGTATTTATTTAAAAAAATATCCTATGCGGTTTTTCAGATTTTAAAATAAACACATTTAAAAAAACTCCCCAAAACCACTCTTCACGTAACAATGTATATATTTCATTGAATTTTTCTGAATTTTTTGTTGTAAAAACTATTCAAGATCTTTATCATGTTCCTTTTTCATTTAAGATCTGTTCAATAATCATCACAACATGCAACATGTCTTCCAATTCCATAAGGGGAATCTATAACAATTTTCCAAGCATCGCCACTTCACCATCAAGAATGATATCAAATTTCATCAATTGAATCCATAATAATTCTCCAAGTAGCACCACTTCACCCTAAATCATGACATATAATACCATCAAGTGAATCCATAATAAGTTTCCAACTATCACCACTTCACCATGAAGCATGACATCCAATGTCATCAAGTGAATCCATAATAATTATCCAAGAATTAACACTTCACCAATAGAATTTTGAACAAATCCAACATCACACATATTGTAAATAAATACAATCCACACTCTTAGGAGTCCAGCAATAGGAGATACGATGGTTGGTAATATAGTAGGGGAACTATTTCAATGTCTGTAAGATGCTGTATAGTGGTCCTCTATGTTTCCATAAAGTGGAGAATTTAGGTTTTTGATGTTTGAAATTTACATTTCTTAATCACACCTTGGGAGATGCCCATGAAGTTTATATGATGATTTATAGGATTTTGTGTGTGTTCATTCATTATTTTAGGAACACAGTTTCACATTCCATAAGTACCAATTTCATGAATTAGATAGAGTCCAAATATTTAGATGCCTGTTGAAATTTTCATATGTGATTTGGTACATTATTCCTTTAATTATTTTATTTGATCTGGTTGTATTTTGTTCTTGAGTGTATATATATGGATAAGACAAACATGTAATAATTAGAGGCATGGATTGGGTTATGAGTAGTTATTTGGGGGTTATGTCTTGTTTTTATTGGTAGCCTCTTAGGTTGTACATTATTGTGAACCGTTGTTTGTTATTGTGTAGTTATTCGTTACCTTATTTAATCTATTTCATTTCTCTAAGGTTTTTAGATTAAAATTTCATGAAATACTTATTGATTTAAATAATTCATTTTATTTTTGGGGGGTTAGAAACTCATAAGTCTTTTTAATGATTTTTTAAAAATTATAAATAAATTTCTACCCTTACAGAAGGCATAAGGTCTCTGAAAGGTTAAGATGAGTTTTAAGACCTTATTAAAATGTAGAGTGGAGTTTTCTTTATAAAGTAAGCCCTTATTTTTCAAGGGTTACATAATGGTAAATAGCCCTTGTATAAGTGTATGGTATTTTTTTCAGCCACCACTTAAAGTTAACCTCTAAATCCTAATGCTTCTATAAGGGTATGATTGACTTGAATAAATTCATAAAAGAGTAATTATAAGAAATGTAAGGGTATATAAATACTTAAAAGGTAAGACTAAAGGTACATCAATAGTTTTATAAGGGTTGATCCCTTTTTCAAAGTATGTATAAAGGTAATCCATAGTTTTTAAACATTATATATGGGAGACATTGGGGTTAGGTGAGTGTAACATGAGTTTTATTGAGTTGTGTAAGGGTGGATCCTAGATTAAAAAGGAATATAAGTGTAACCTGAGTTTTTATAAGGGTAAAATTCAACCCTAATGTTATGTATGTGTGTTATTAAAGAGTAAAAATATCTTACCCTTTCGTAGTTCCCACTTTTGGAAAATTCTTTTAAAACCTATTTTCCTCCCTCTTTTCCTTGTTGACACTTGTAATGTATATCATTAATTTTTAGACATCTTAAATCATTTGAATTTATTATTTTAACTTGATTAAATATTATAATACCTTTATGAAATATTTTGACAAAGTTGAACTCAATATCTTCATAAAATACAAATTAAATGGTTAATTTAATTTTTGGGGTTTAATACTGAAAACTTATACATGGTCTTCCTTCTTAAAAAAACAAAAACCTTTCTACCATTGTTTTTTTATTTGTTGTACTCCAATACACTGTGAGATGCGAGGAGTGAAATAGGGAGGCAACTTTTTCATTGAATAAGTTGGATCTTCTCCCCACAATGTTATGATCATTTTAAACCTCTCTAATAGAATTGTGTAATTATAAAACCACCATATGCTGAAATAGAAACACAACATAGCAGTTTTACTTGGTTCACCACTATGGGATAGTCTAATGGGAATATGCCAACTGTGTTTCGGTCAAACATGAATCAACTAAGAACCACAAGATAGTATGGATTACAATTGATCCGACAAGGTCACTCTTTACCAGGCACACATCCATTACAAAAATTTTAGGGATAACACACTACATATCTCAGATCACTTCTATCAACTGCCACTTTTTGGATTCTTTTGGTCATGTATTTCTTATTTTATCTACTGGAAGTTTATTTCTATATTAGATAACAATAAGGTGATTTTTTCATCATTTAGGTCTATTTAGGATGCTTCAATAAATTCCAAAAATATTCCACATTTTTAAATATGCTCATTTAAATATCTTTTGAAAAAAAACCCTTTTTCAGGAAACCCCCTTTTTGACTTAAATAAAATTTATACTTCACTAAACTACACACGTTTGTGAAACTCCAAACTTTTTAAAAAATCCCATGCTTCATGAAACTCATAAAATTCATGAAACTCTAAACATTCATGAAACTCGAAACATTCATTAAAGTCTATCACTAAAATTCCTTAGAATCAATTAGTTCACAATCATTCTTTTCATGTACCATGGAATTACGTAATATTCCTAATTCACATAAGAATTACCTTCACACAAAAAAATCACAAAATTTAAGTTATCATCCCTTATCCAAAAAAAATTCAATGATTCATACAATGAGTCGTTACATATTTATAGGCCGAGGTTACCCTTTAATGAAGCACTAAAGCTTTCAATAAACTCTATCACACACAAAAAAATGTCTTCTTAATTATCCAATGTCAACCTATATTTCAAGAAAATCCTTGTCTTCAAAAAAATTCAAATAAATTTTACATTTTTCAAAATTATTATAGTTATGTTTCTTACTACCTTTTCCATTCACGAAACATCTCGTAATTGCATAAATTACTCAACTTTTCCTTCATGAATCAATTGGATTACAGAAAACATTCTTTTGAAAATATCTAGGCCTACACGATACAAATATTTTGAAAACACTGGGAAATAAGGCCATCGTCAACACTAAATCCACCTAAATTTTAAGATCTCTTGTCTTACAAACTCCTTGATTATCCAAGTTTTTTACTGAAAATGAAAACAAAAAACAATTTGTTTCAATCTCTAAATATCATTTTTTCCAAAAATATCCCCCTTTAAATTTTTTGGAAATATGTATATAAATTCAATAGTAAACCAACCTAAAAAACAAATAGATAGGGGAGAAATAACCCATCCATCAATCTGTCTCAATGTGATAAAATATCATTGTTTAAAAAAATAGTTTCAAGATAGAATTTCATGGATCGAGATACCACTGACATGTCCTAAAAATTTATCCTCATATCTAGAAAACCTATCTTGAAAACATACATTCCAATGAAATCTCGCCATTTTGGTAACTTATTCAGAAAACCTACATTACATTGAATGTATCCATTCTCTGTATTTAGAAATAAACCCAATAAAATGTTATTTATCCCTAGTTGACCAAATTAAAAATCCCTATAATGTATATAACCTTTAGACATACATCACATCCTAAAATAGATTAAAACCGTTAAAAATAGGGAGAGGAGTTAAATTATAACCTCCTCATGAAATGTGAGGTGGATGAACATTGATGTTCAACCGATGGTTCTCAGCTTTTGGTGTTTTCGAGGTTTAGTTTGGATTTCAGCAACATGATCATTAATCCCAACATGTTCTATTTTAATCACACCTTATTCAAATTTTTCATTGATTAGGTCATATTTAATCTCAATATGTTTTTAACAAGAGTGTTGAACAGGATTGTTCATGAGATAGATTGTGATTTGTTGTACCAGAGTATCATCGTATGTTGTTTTACCAAATCACCAATATAAGTAAGTTGTTACTTCATCCATAATATCTGAGTGCATTCTTTTTTCATATAGATATATTCTATTTTAGTTTTACTAAGATATGGGCTTTATTTTTTCTTTCACAACTAGCCCACACATTTTTTTCCAATAAAGAATACACCCAAACTTGTTTACTTTCTATCCACCACATCTCTATCCCAGTTAGCATCAAAAAATGATGAAAATTAATTATCCCTTCCAACTGAAAAGTAAAATCCAAAGTTCATATTAACATTAATATATCTCATGATTCTTTTAACTTCTAAAAAATTATATTCCTTCGAATTAACTTGGAATAAAGACATTAAACATATTGAAAAGATGATATCTGGAATAGTTTTAATCAAATACAATAATATTACAATGATCTTACTATACAAGGTGGGGTATTCATCTTTTTCATCCTCATGATTTCCATGTTTTATCCAGAAAGAAATCGGAGTAAACGTTAGTTTAGAGTCATTCATATTGAATTTTTTTAAAGATGTCTTCTATACTTTTTATGATAAATGAAGGTTCATTCCTTATTTTGAATCTATTATAGAAAAAAAGGTATGTGAGTTCACCAATCATGAACATTTTTAATTCTAATTTCATTTCATTTGAAAATTATTTCACTAATCAATTCATTATTATATAAAATTTAATATAATATACATACACAAGTACCATAAGTTGATCTCTTTGACAATTATTCACATAGAGATTATGATAAAAACATCATCTTTTAAATTCTACCTTCTTCTGATAAGCATCTAGTTAAGAATACCATTTTCATGGGGTATGATTTAGACCATAAGGATCCCTCTTTAATCTAAAAACAATTTTTTCATCATTTCCATTCAAAAATACCAATTTTTATTCAATGTATAATTATTATTTAAGAACAAATTTTTATAATTGTATTTGGACATCCATATGATAAACTTTGTATAGTCTTTGATTTTCCATGTCAAAAGGATATCCTAATAGAATCTAGTCAAGCTACTAGATATAATTTTTCTTCAATATAAATTCCTTCAACCTTGGGATAACTTTTACTCACCACGCATTCTTTTTTTACTCACCATGCATTCTTTAGTAAGGGTTGCCTCATATATTTCTGCTTTTGAATCATCATTGTTTGGAGAACCTTGAATGTTAGGAAAGCCTTCCAAAGTTTCTATATTTGAATTTATCCATTTTCCACTATGTTCTTCATCTTGATTCATATCAACATAAGATAACCTTGAGTTATTCATAATTTTATCCTCAATGATTGTGAGTTACCCAAGCCCGGTGGGCCACATGGCCTCAAGCGCATCTACCCAAATGCCAGAGTCTACCGACTAGTAGATAGGGCCTAGGGTGTGTTTGTGGGGAGACTATTCCCTCATTAGCAGAGTATAGCACAGTGGAAGGAATATAAACAATTGTAAACAGTAGAAAAAATATAATTAAATAGCATAAGAAAACTGATGCCATAGATAAATGAGAATAATAATAATTGTATCAACAGGAACAATGATGATGTAATATCATGTCACTAGAAAACAAGAAAACATGGATACCAAACAATAGGCATAAAAGTTCAACAAAGTAAAAGAAAAAAGTTATAACTCCATGAATCCTGAGATCCAACTTGGTCATATCTTATCATGTTCCATCCTAAATATCAAGATATTAAAGTGTTCGAATATGTATGCTTGCTTTAGTCAGCACCTACAGTCATGTAATCTACTCTCGGAACTAAACGACGCCAGAGAGGGTGTGAGATAAATCTTAGTGGGCCACCACCAACAGTTTCTTAAACATTTGGCATGTCTAATGGAATATAGTAGTGTGTAATCATGAATATATATAAAGTATAGGAAGAAGTATAATATAACGAAATACCCAAGTACCTACATCATCTCTCAGATAGCGTATGAACATGTAACCAGTTCATTAATTAAGGAATCACCATTTAATGTTAATAGACCACATGAGGCATAGCTAGAACTGACATCACCTCGTGATAGTATAAGTAGGGAAGGTACCAAGACATGACAAGGAAACCAGAAAATGATATTTAGTGAGGGAGTTCCAGGGTAATAATCAAGGTAACGTGGATCTCATAGAATGCTAACTATATAGTATTTGATTCTAGCTAAGGGGTAAGAGTGTAATCCAAGGATCTTAATCCATATAATTCCACAATAAGGCACCTACTGATTCCAAGGTGATCGACCAAGGTAAAATAGGGATAAGAATAGATAGGGACCAATGGGATTTCCCCATGGCACCTACTAGTCAATTCTGGATTCAAGGAGTGTATCTAAGTTATTTTGTAATAATGTAAAGGACATTGTAGTAGTGTACCAGGCATCTAAGGAATAGATTGAACTAGAGAGTAGGTGGTTATCAACCAAATAAAACCACATCCTTGAACCTGAATGGGGTTCCCGACACCCAAGGTACTCTCCTCTTAGAATCCAAGGTGAGCTCGAGCAAGTCTATTCCTACATGATATTGTAATCATGTAATCATTCATTAGTTTGATGTCTTGTCTTTGATTAGTTTGGATAGGCCATGTAATGTTGCAACAATTTAATCAGGTATTTATCAACAATCAAGGCATATTCAATTATTAAGGTTCACTCTTCTACCTTCCATAAATATAAAAAGGGGTGCTACATACATGTAACCTTTATTCAATATCTTTTGATAAGGCCATGTTATTTACTTAGTATTCTTTCCATTCCACATTTCACATTTAATAATCATTCGAAATAACTTACCTTGGGCTGGTGAAGTGGTGAGCATACTTGGTACATGCCATTATGAAATTCCCTTCAATAAAAAAACCATTTATTATAATAAGTATCACCTTCATAAGGTGAGGAAAAGGCACACTCAAAGTGTGCCTCAAATGTTTCGAAACACTAAAACCCAAATATGGCATAACATTCATCATGGGGCGGATTGAGTTGTGGGTGTAACTGCTAAAAACTAATAACATATTTTCAAAGAGAATAACCATATGATTATAACATGTATAATCATGGAATGTAAATTTAAGAAATGGATTTCAATGAAATCGATGGACCGCCCATGAACATTCCAAAATCAATGAACTTTAGTGATAAGTTATAGACCACCCACCTTACGGTTGTGCAAATCTCCTCCTCTAGTATCGGCCCTTGATTTGCCTCATAACAAAGTAGATCTAAGAAAATGTGGAAAATTCTCACATGATGATACCTAGGTCGAGAGAAAGAGAGAAGAATAATGGATAAATGGGACTCTAGTACTTATCGATGCACATACAACATGATGAACAGAAGTTCAATCGGATGCTAGATGAAGGAGATCTATGGATCCCAATCATTTGCCATAAAAATCACTAAAATGAGTGGAAAAGAGGATAATCTTGATGGTTCTCAGATTATGGAGGAAGGGTTATCTTAATATACCATTAAGGGAAAATTGGAAATTTACCCAAACATTTAGCCTATACACGGTTTGTCTGCACGGTTTGTCAAACCATGCACAAACCATGTGAGGTGGATTTTCTCGAACAGTTTGGCCACATGGTTTGATTAATATTTGTGCATGCCACGCATAGGTACCTGGTAAAAAGGAGATTTCTCATGGTTTGTCCACATGACTGTGGGCCAAATGTGTGAGGTGGATCTATCCAACAAAAAACACAATTTGCATGGTTCTCCCAACTGTGAGGAATTTGACATGGTTTATTCTAAACTGTTTGCAAAGTATGTTTTCTCCGAAAACAAGGGTTCTGAGCTCCGAACAAGCCACGGACACCCATGGAACCTTTACTAAATCAATTAGCATCCACATTAGGTCCAAATTAAGGATTTGGACTAAAAATTAAAGGATCCATACCTATGTGAAAAAACTAGTTTCTTTCAGTATTACCCCCTTAAAAGAACATTCCCTTGAGTTGTCCTTCCAAGGGTAAAGAAACACTATCTGAGAACAACTATGTCCATTGGGAACGTACATTAGCTTCTCTCTCCCAAGTCTCATCCTGTACTCATCTGTACTGCCATAGCACCCGTACGAGAGGGATAAACTTTCCTCATAGATCCTTTGTGCTTTGGTCAATGATGCGTGATGGAAATTCCTCGAATATTGCATCAAAATCTAACTCATCTTTGTCAGGATCAATGGTATGAGACAGTTCATCATTATATTGGTGTTGTTGGGAGACATGAAATAAGTCATGTAGGGCACAATACCTTTGACATAGTAGAAACTGATAGGCCACCGTCCCGACTCTCTCTAGAATCTTGAATGGCCAGACATAATGAGGCGACAAGTTTCTCTCCTTCCTTAACCATATATGCCCTAGCCTGGGTGATGTCAGGTGGAAAAAATGATCCCTAACCTCAAACTCAAGAGGTCATTGACAGTGATCGACATATGATTATTGTCTTGACTAAGCAGTAGTCACACGCTTCTAGATCAACTGAACTTTTTCTGAAGTATCCTGAACTAGACAAGGACCTAGTAGGGCTTCCTCGCCTACCTGCAACCAATACAAGGGTGAATGACATGGAATAACATATAAGGCCTCAAAAGGATCCAAATTAATTGTCTCTTGAAAACTATTATTATCAAAAAAAATTGACAAGAGGGATATGCTTCTCCCAAGAACCACCAAAATCATGGACACATACTCGGATCATATCCTCTAGAACATGTATTGTGCATTCCAATTTTCCATAGGTCAGGGGGTAAAAAGTTGTTCTTAGAAGAACATGAGCCCCTATAGCTTTCTACAAACCGTACAAAACTGTAAAGTGAAACGACCATCCCTATATGAAATGATAGTACGCAGAACCCCGTGTAGTCATATTATCTCACAGACTTACAGTCTTCTCAACTCATTAATAGAGAAAGTATCCTATATGGGAATGAAGTGGGAAGATTTTTTTAGTCGGTCAATGAATACACAATTAGTATCGATACCCCTCGGTGACCTAGGTAATCCAACTATGAAATCCATAGAAACATCTTCCCATTTCCATTCCGAGACTGGAAGTGGTAATAACCAGACTATAGGTCTCTAATGCTCTGACTTCACCTACTGATAGATGGAATACCTAGTGATGAAGCCTACAATATGACATTTCATTACAGTCCACCAATACTGGCATCACATATCTTGATACATCTTCAAGATGCATGGATTAACTACCTATTTATAAGACCGGGACTATTTCATCAACTCCTATCTCATAACTATATGAACCCAGATACATCCACGTAGATGTAGGATGTTGGCACTATCCACAGACCAATCCAAAGGTGGGTTATCTCTTGATATACTCTCATGGAGGACCAAACCTTCAGGATCTGAACACTACCCACCCTTCTCCTATGAATGGAGGGAAGAGGAAACTATTAAGGCTGAGGGGTAATAATTCTCATGAATTTCATGAAACTCCAGATGATGTTCCGAAAAGAGGGCCATTCACTTCCACTCATCACTGGTTTCATGTATGTCCTGTGTTTGTTTTTTCTGACTCAGTGTATCAGGGACCACATTACCCTTTCCCGGCATGTGGGCAAGCTCAAAATCGTAGGATAATAGATATTCAACCCATCTCCATTGTTTGAGGTTCAAGTCACACTAAAATAATATATAATTGAGGCCCTTGTAATCTATATACACCACAAAGTTCTCACCTAATAAATAATTTCTCCAGCAACATAAGTCATGGACAATTTCTACTAGCACAAGGTTGTGTGTTGGGTAATTTCTCTTGTGAGGCCTCAACTACCAAGATCTGTATGCAACGATATTGTCTGCCTATATCAACACTGCTCTGATTCCATTTCCTAATGAATCACAGAAGACAATATAACCTATACATGGTTTTGGATGAATAAAAATAGCTGCTGATTCAAGACTTCCTTTCAACTCCTGAAAAAAATTTCACATGCATCTGACCATGTGAACTTGAAACATATATTTGTAAGAACTATAATAGGTGAAGAAAGATGTGATAAGTCTTGTATAAAACACCTGTAATATCAAGGAGTCCCTAAAAACTCTACACATCAAACACAATCTTGAGAGTCACCCAGGAAACTACAACACTATCCTTTTCTGGGTCAAAATATACTCTTGATTCTGAAATGATACGACCCAATTAGTGGACCATGTTGATCTATAATATGCATTTAGAAATCTTGGAATAAATTTGATGCTCTCTTAGTGTACTAAGAATGATCTCAAGATATTATTCATGGTTGTTATGAGTGTGAGAATACACCAAGATGTTGTCCATAAAGACCACAAAAAATAGACCAAAGAGGGGGGAAACCCATTATTCATCAAATCCATGAAAATGACTAGAGCGTTCTTAAGACCGAACAGAATAAAGATATACTCATACATGCCAAACTTACTAAGGAAATTTGTAAGAGGTATGCATGATGATCTGACTCACACCTAATGATAACCTAATCTCAATTCAATCCTAGAGAACACCTTTTCTCCTCAGAGCTGGTCAAAGATATCATCTATTCTAGGAGGTGGATATCGATTCTTAACCGTAAGATGTTTCAGCCTTCTATAATCCATGCATAAATGAAGGGTTTCATCCACCTTATTAGAAAAAAAACCCTAGTGAACCCCAAGAGTATGTACTGGGCCTTATAAATCCTTTGGCCTCTAGGTCCTCTATCTATCGTTTGATCTCCTGAAGCTCATTAGGTGCCATCCTTTATAGAGGAATGGACACTGGAGATTCTCATGGAATAAGCGTAATTGAAAACTCTACCAAACTCTTAGGAGGAATGATAGAAAAGTCATCAGTAAAGACTTCCCTGAATTGATCAACTAATGGAGGGAATTTAGTTTGAAGAAAATCATGACCCTCCATGAAAAGATTTGCAATCTAGGAAGTCACTCTTCCTATCCCATGATGCTTCGGTCCAACTCTCCTAGCCTAGACATCTCACTCACCTTTGAAACGATAACTGATGCCTATAGGTGATGTAAAAGATACCGTACAGTGATAACAGTCTAGAAAGGAATGATAGTGGACCAACTAGTCCATCCCATGAATGACAACGAATCCCTTCTTCTCAACAACAAAATGATTACACAAGAAAGGGTAACTACTAACCTCAAGGGGATAGTCCCTCCAATGGAGGATTCCCTCCATCTGTATTCCCAATAGTGTATTTAGGGTCATTACACCAGAATGATATTGTATCTCTAGTCAAAGAATTTTCATGATAGATACAAAAATAAAATGGTTTGAAGAACCAATATCAAACAAAGCTGAGATTATAGTGGAGGCTACTAGAATAGTACCTCATACTATATATGGTCTCACAACCTAATCATCGGGTATCATTTGTAAAGCATGCATCTAACCTAATCTACAGCCTCGTCTAATTGATGGACTACCACGATCATTATTTCATTGTTAGTGTTGTTGGTGATAATGAATCAGACAACCATGACCACAACCTACACCTTGACCAGACGTGTCAGTGCTATTGCTACTCCCCACCTGACGTGGAAAAAAAGAGAAAACTCTTGTAGGTGGAGTGGATGCTGATCCTTTTCCACTTGAAGCTGGTAGAATAGTCTTACAAAAATACTGATGATAACCCATATGGTCACAATCTAGTCACTCCATTGGGTCTCAATCACATTGGGGATTCTTATTCCCCATTATTCCACACTAATTACACACCATAGAGCTATCAAACTGAATACTATGGCCACCACTTTCCTGAAGAAAAACATCAAGGGAACGTTTCTTGCCACCGGAAGAATTACAGGCCTGACGCGGAACTAATCATTTAAACCCGATACTCATTTTTTCCCTCATGTCACGGTCAGTGATAAGGGACAGATAAACTATTGAAAAAAAAAATTGGAAGGAGAAATACATTCACTTGAGTTCAGATGGGGTACTGATGCCCATCCTCAAAATGTCAAGCATGCGAAATCTCATCACCAGCTAGAAGCAGTGAAAATCGCTATAAATCAATGTAACGTTCTGAATATTTCATAAATAATATAGACACCTTCTCGAGATGCATGCAATATCTAGCTCTATCATCTCTCAGTGCCTAAGGAAAGAACTAATCGTAGAAGGTAGTTTGGAAATCAACCCATAACATGCCCTGATGTCGAACGGCATGGGTAACCACATCCCACCAATGCTTGGCTGAATCCCGAAGCATTTATATAGAAATATTGAATCTCTTCTCTACAGTAATTTTAAAATGCTCAAATATATATAGAATGTCCTCTAGAAAAGAATCAAGATCCTAAGAACCGTCATCCCCTAAAAATGTATGAGGATTCGGCTGTTAGAACTTGTGGGTCCCATCGTCCATTGTTGGTGCAACCCACAGAGCACCATGCATGGACTGCATTAGATGTGAGAAAATATCATGGAATTGAACATTAGTTCTCGGATCAAGTACAATAGGTAGTTCCTCATGTGTCACTCTTGGAGGTAAGACTGGCTACTTAGGGCCCACCATGTCTGGAGCATGATCGTAACCACCTTCCTGGTGAATGGAACGAGGGAGTCCTTGTAGCATTGGACTACAAATTCCAGGAACACTCCTCAAAAAAAGCATATAATCAAGGGTAGAATCACCAGTGGAAACTGAACGTAAGAAAACTCACTACCCAAGGCATACTACCCAAACTACCAACTTAGACTACTAGGTATCAGTAAGTTCTCAAGTATAAGTTTCATGTCATTGTGTAGTTAATTTCCTGGTTCACTCCATTACCTTTCAAATAAATGATAAGGTGGTATATGGATGTGCAACCAATTCATTTTATATTTCAGTGTTCACTTAATAATGGATATCCATTTCCGATGAATCATTTCCCATGCACCTATCACAAGAAATGGCACCCACTTAGAGAATAATGGCTCGACTCGGTACATTACTCATACAAACCCCTGAGGTCTCATACACCTCATGAATTGAGATAGAAAATCACTCAATCAGATCCACAGTAATACAAGTACAATCAAACTATGACAACATCACTCAACAACCACAAGAATATCAAGCAATGAAAAGCAGTGAAATGCACCTATAAGGCGTGTAAATATTCATGACAATTGGATTCTTGGTTCCTATAATGATGCATCTAGAAATGATCCTTTCCCTCATGTCATCGGGATAAAGATAAAATAAGACCCTCAAATAGAGTAATAATCTGTAACACCACACAATATGTGTGTCACCCAACAGTGAAATAATATCAACTGTAATAGTCAAAAGCATAATAATAATAATAATTTTGAAAACATGGTTTTTACCCCAAACATGGGTTTGTGACACCCAATCATAGCTTATAACCAAGTCCTGAGCATTATTATTCTCCAATATATTGTCTCTAAATATTAAATCATGAAAATAAAACACTCTGATACCACTTTGTGACGTCCCGGACCTGGATCCCACTTAACAGGTGCCCCGAGCCCGGTGTGCCACACACCCACAAGCGCATATCCCCGAATGATAGAGGTTGTCGAATAGAAGTTAGGGCCTATGGTGTGTCAGTGGGGAGACTATACCCTCATTAGCGGAGTGTATCATAGAGGAAGGAATATAAACAATAGTAAACAACGTATGAAATATAATCTAATAGTGTTAGCAAACTGATGCAATATATAATAGAGAATAATAATAACTGTATCAACAAGAACAATGATGATGTAATGTCTTGTCACTAGAAAAATAGAAAACATGTATAAAAGACAATAGGAATAAGAGTTCCAGAAAGTAAAAGAAAACAATGACTACTCCAAGCATCCTGAGATCCAACTCAATCATCTTCTATGAAGCTCCATTCTAAACAGAAAGCAATCAAGTGTTCAAAGATCTAATCTTCCCTTTGTCAATACCTACAGTCATGTAATCTACTTTAGGTACCAAATGGAACTCAGAGAGGGTGTGAGATAAAACTCAGTGGGCCACCACCAATGTTCTCTATAACATCTAGTCTTTGTAATGGAATATAGTTGTTTACAGGTATGAATATATATAAATTAAAGAATGCAGTACAATATTACTAAATACACATGTAACTACTTCAACCCTCGGCTACTATCTGAACTTGTAACCATTACATTAATTACGTAATCCCAATTTAATGTTAATAGGTCACATGAGGCAAAGCCAGTACTGACATCACCTCGTGATAGTATTAGTGAAGGTCCCAAGACATGACAAGGCAACCTGAAAATGATGTCAATGAGAGATTTCCCGGGTAATAACCAAGGTAATATAGATCTCACAGAATGGTAACTTAGTAGTATATGAGTGTATCAAAGGGGTAAAAAGGTAATCCAAGGAGCATAATCCAAGGAATTCCACAATAAGGTTCCTGCTGAGTCTAAGTTTAATGACCAAGGGAAAAAAGGGCTAAGATAAGATAGGGTCATATGAGATTTCACCATGGCACCTACTAGTCATTGCTGAATCCATGGATTGTATCTGAGGTATCCTGTAATAATGTTAAAGACCCTACGGTAGTATACCGGGCATCCGAGGAATAGGCAAGAATTGGAGTCTTAGTGGGTATCAACCAAAGCAACCCACATCCTTGAATCGGAATGGGTTTCCCAAGACCCAAGGTATTCTCCTCTCAGAATCCAAGGTGAGCTTGAGTTAGTCCATTCATATTTGATATTGTAATCATGTAATCATTCATTAGGTTCAATCCTTGTCTTCCATTGGTTTGGATAGGCCAAGTAGTGTTGAAACCTTTTAATCACGTCTTTATCAACCCTCAAGGAATATTCAATTATTGAGGTCCACTTCGCTACCTTCCATCAATATCGAAATGGGTTATATGGAAATATTACCTTTATTAAATTTCTTTTGATAAGTCCATGTTATATAATTCGTATACTTTCCATTCCACATTTCACATTTAATAATCATTTGAACGAACTTACCATTGGTGGGTCAAGTGGTGAGAAAATATGGTACATGCCATTATGTAATTCTTGTTAATAAAAAACCATTTTTCATAAATGGATCACCTTTTGAAAGGTGAGGCAAAGGCAAACCCGAAAGGTGGCTCAAACGTGTCGAAACACTAAAACCCTAAAATGGAATGACCATCAACATGGGATAGATTGAGTTGTGGGTGAAACTGCTAACAACTAATCACATATTGAGAAAGAGAATAACCATACGATTCGAACAAGTATAATCATGACATGAAAATTTAAGAAATGGATTCTGATGAAATTGATGGGCCCCAAATAATCATTCTAAAATCAACTAACTTTAGTTATATGTTATAGACCACCCACCTTAGTGTCGTACAACTCTCCCCCTTCGGTATCAGCCCTTGATTTGCCTCAGATTGGAGTAGATCTAAGAAAAGTTTTGTAATTCTCAAATAGATATAGCTAGGTTGAGAGAAAGAGAGAAGAAGAATGGCTAAAAGGGACTTGAGTACTTACCGTTGGGCATCCAACGTAACAAACATAAGCTTGATCAGATACAGAATGAAGGAGATCTCTTAATCCCTAGCTTTGTCCATAAAAAAGTTCCAAAATTAGAGGAAAATAGGATAATCCTGTTGGTTCTCGGATTTGGGGGGAAGGGATGACTTAATAGACCATTAAGGGGCAATCAAGAAATTTACCTTGAAATTTAGCATGCGCATCGTATTTCCACACATGTTTTTACACCGTACGCAAAGCAAGTGAGATACATCTCCCTGAATGGTTTGGATGCACGGTTTTATCAATCTGTATGCATTCCATACATGGGTACCTGGGAAAAAGGGGTTTTCAGATGATTAGGCCACAAAACCATGCACCAACTGTGAGTGGTGTCTCTTTCCATAAAAATACAATCAGCACGGTTTTCCAAACAGTGCGAAAAGTGTGTTATCTCCAAAAAGATGGTTTAATGTCTCCGAAAAAGCACTAGACACCCTTGAAACCTTTATTAAATCATTATGCATCCTTATTAGGTCCAAAGTAAAAATTTAGACCTAAATTTAAAGGATTCATACCTATGTGAAAAATCGGGTTCTTTCCATGATATTACATCATTGATTTCCACAATCTTTCTTAGATGATTTTTTTAGCATTTATAGGATTTATCCTATATTGAGTATCCATGGATTATTCCTCCATCTACAAATTCACCATACTTTCCTTGATTTCATTCTTTGTTTTGGATGTATTATTTTCTTCCAAATACATGAAAATAATTTAGTGAGGTATTCCTTCTTAGTCATATCTTATATGATCAATTATCCTCTACTAGACATAGCCCTATTCAATTATGAGTGTACACCACAACTTGAACAATCTATTTATATTAATTATGAGAAATAAAACTCTCAATCAGAATAATTTTATTCATATTATCCACCTGTACATTTATGTGTTCAAATACCCCTTTTTTTAAGGTGTTCTCACTAAAGGAACTTCCTGATTAATCCCATGTTTACAAGTTATTTCTCAATTTCACTGGATTTTTATTTTGTTCCAATTTTAGATTCTAATATCATGATTGTTTAGCTAGTTTCTTTCTCACATCTTTAGATATATCCCTTCATGAATTCAATCACTTCTTGTTTACGATGCACAAACATTGAAAATTCCACTCTACTATAATCATCAATAAAAATAACGAATTACCAATCTTCATATGTCATATACATATTTATTATACAACACACATCTCAAGGGACTGGATCAAGAATATTTGATGCACTTTTAATCCTTAAGTGATGAAAATTATGGACCATATTTCTTCAAATTCTTGCATCGCAATTCTTTTCACGATCATGATTCAGATTGATAATTTCTACAATAGACTTTATGTTGGATTATTTTTCAACGATTTGTTGATTAATGTGACCCAACCTCCAGTGCAACAAGATGTTTTCCTCTTCAATTGTTATGAAATGAGTGTTTTGTTTATTGTCAACATAGTATAAATTAAAATTTTCCTCCAGCCATTCATGAGAGAATAACATATCTTGTCTTTGAAAATACACCCTTTCTGATTAAATTTCATTACTAGTTTTGAGTTATGGATTTTTCTCACACTCAAGAGATTATGATGCAATTTTCCCACAAAGATCACTTTCATTTTCATTATCTCATAATTTTCTAATTCTATATTTACACTATATTTAATCTTTAAGGAACCATCATTTATGAATATCACTATTCCATAAACCCTTTCCGTAAAAAATTTCAACAAATTCTCATTTCTTATCATGTGGAGTGATCATCTGCTATTAAGAAACCAGGTGATACTTTTCTTTATAGCATTGACAGTGATCTCTTCTATGTTAGATTTATCAATATTCTTCTTTTCCTTTAATGCGATACCTAGTTGAGTAGAGTCACAATATATCATATCAAATCTATTTTCAACATGTATGGATGTGTCATACTCATATTCTTATTCCAGATGAGAATACTTATTTTCAATGGTAATTCTTCTTGGTTAACCAATATTGAATTGTATCAGTGTTCTGTAGTAATTTTTTCCACTATTCCTCTACCTTTAGTGAATATCATGAGGAAAAAAGTTAAAATGTTGAAAATAATATCCATAGAGATTATTTATTCTATATGATGAAGGATATGGTATAATTCTACTTGCTTGACTTTAAGGTGATTCTCAATTCATATAGCTCCTTGTAACTTCACAGTATGACATGGAATGGCCTAGAAATCCATAAAATTGACATTTAAAAAGAGGAAATATCTTCTCACATCCATTACACTACATTTACTATTATTTCATATAGTTATTTGACCAAAGAAAATATTGGATAATTGAGGACTATTTTAAGCTCACTTTTCTATTTGGTTTGAATCTATCATTATTAGAACATTAGGTTCCTTAATGATATGGAAAAATTTATGCTTCCCTTTTTCTGGATCATCTCTATTCTAGTCCTTGATGTTTCAATATCATAACTAATTCCACTTATTACGTTAAATTTAGATATTTGATCACTTAAGGATTTCTCTACTCCTTCATAACCACATTTAACTCTTTCTAAAAGCTCTATATCAAATAAAATTCCTAACTATAATGTCTTCTTTATTTCCCTTTATATTGATTCATTTTTCAGTTCACTCATTAAAGAAAGGACTTATTTATCAAGGAACTCATCTATATTATCCTTTGAATTTTATCTATATGTAATTTCATTGATTATTTTTCCATAATCCTCAATCCTTAGTTTATACTCCCCAGTCTATTTTGAAATTTCAATAGTTACAAAATGTTCTTCTACCGTTCCTTGTGCTTGATCAATCACTACTTCAAGCTAATCCAATACTCCAAGGACCATTTCAATAGAGATCCAATACTTCTATTTTTATTTCATAAAATTTCAATATCATCAAGAGTAACCCCATGTTCCACACTCAGGTCAGCAACACAACCTATCATATTGTCCTCCTCCTTCATAGGTTACACCTTTCCAAATGTAGCCATCATGGAATCATCAACAAAATATTTAAAATAAGGTTATACATCCTAAAAAATTATTTATCATATTGTTTATCTTTGAAATTGAATCTATTCTTCTATAATTTATTTCATGATCTAAATTCTTCCTTTTGTAAAAACATACTCTGAGGCCTCTTCATGAATTTTTCCTGCTCTAACTACATTATCAAACTGATTGTGCAAAACATGAAGTTTTGTCTCATTAACTTATTATTTTCTTCACTTATATTTTCTAGTTTCTCCAACATGTCCTTGGTACTAGTTAAAATCATCACCTTCAAGTATATTTGATTTGGTAGTGATGAAGTAATAGAATTTTTAGTTTTTTCTAATACATTAATAATTTTCATGTATTTTTTAGTAGTAGAAAGACCTATCACACCACTAACCTGAATCCATTGATCTATGGAATAGACAACATCCATACCAAGATATTAAATGTGATATCTCATTATATTCTTACAAATATGATATTTTCTTTCATCAAAAAGGGTAAATTATCTAATATTCACTCAATTATATATAAAACATAGGGAAGATTTAATAACTACAAACTATATGCTTTGACACCACTTATGGTACCCTGGAACACATTGAGAGGGTAGGGGTGAATCAGGGTGTCAAATTTTTCTTTTGAAAAGAGGATCTTGTCCCAACATTGGTAGAAAATTTAAAACCTATCAAATGGATTCATACTATTACCAAACACCCATACCCATAAATCTAAACACTACATAGTAGTTTCAAATGGTTCAACACTAAGGTATAGTCTAATGATAAAATATTGATTGTCTGTTGGTCATACCTAAATCCAAAAATATTTACTAGATATTAAGGATTAAAATTGATCATAAATGATCACTCAATTCTAGGAGCACTTACTTTATTATAATTTAAGGGATATCACAATGTATCCATCAGATCACTTCCATTAACTCCCCCTTTCTTAGTTCTTTGGGTGATGTCTTTCTTGGTTTATCGACTTGAATGTCACTTCCATATCAGAGCACATGAAGGTGCTATTTTTACTCATTTATATCCACTTAATATGTTTTAATAAATTCCACGAAATTTTTCCAAGTTCACATATGAACGTGTAATAATCTTTCATGGAACTCCATTATTGAGGAAAATCTATTTTTCCTTCAAAGAACTTTCAACTTTCACAAAACTGAACACTTTTATGAAACTCCCAAATTTTGAAAAACTCACAAACTTTTCCAAAATACTAGATTTCATGAATCTCCAAACTTTTGGAAAAATAAATCAACAAAATTACTTTCCCTCCGTTAGTTATCAACCATTATTTTCATGAAACTTGTGTTCATATAATGTTCATAATTCACATATGAATTATGTACATAGAAAACCTTCTTGAAATAAGAGTGACCAGCCATTTCGTGATTTTTTGTGATGATTCATAAGATGATGGAAAACTTACTTATATATGGGGGGTTACACTTTTGTGAAACTCTTCAGCTTTAGTGAAACTCTATAATTCTCAAAAATCATGTCACCTTGATTTTCCAATGTCTAACAATATTTTTCAAAACTCCATATATTTGTGAGTATTTAGAGAAATCTTCCATTAATGAAAATTATTGAATTCATGTAACATACCATCATTTTCTTTATCTGGGCTTACCATAATCGCATTACTTAAATCCTTTTTTCCATTGCATCTTATTATTCTTTCATAGAACATTCTTTGATGAATTTACAGACATCCGTGATACAAAGAAGTCATGAATTCCAAACATTTTCCATATATTCATATGGTATTCCTAGAAATAAATCTTTCACAAAACTTGTCCCTTATTCCAAATTTTAGACCACAAAAATTTGGAAAACACTGGGAAATATTTCCACCTTCAACACTAAAGCCACATGCTCTGTAAGATCACTTGGCTTAAAAACTCTATGATCAAACTAGTTTGGATTTGAAACAAACACACACAAAAAATGATTCTAGAAATGAATATCCTTGGTCACAAAATTATTATATTGTGTTTAGGTAGTCCAAGTGATCCTTTTTCCATGGTTTCATAAAATTTTATCAATCAAAATGAGTTCTTATTTTGGGTTCCAAGAATGGAAGAACCCTCACCCTCACTCTTCTATTCTTGGGAATGGGGTTTTAAAAGGATGTTTTAATTGAGGTATTTTTGTTTCTCTTCTCTTTTAAATGAGATATTTTTAAACATTTTAATTCCAAAAATCTATATAAAAAGGAAACAAAATTAGTATAAGATAATAACCCATAATTATCATATAATGATGAAGAATAATTATCATGCTTATCTCAGATTATTCTCGAGAGATAGAATATTCTCATAGAGTAAAGTATAATTATTCTTAATAAATACATTGTTAAACACACGTTATGTCTTAAATTGATGATTTGAAAATTATCCAGGAGAGATGATTTGTCATCAAAAGTGGTGTATTTATTTATTTTTGATATAAAACATATGGAATCGGTGGTAGAAAACCTTGGTAGGTATTTTGAACCAATGAACACATGGATATTATTTTTGTGATGTTTCTTTAGAAAACCATAGGATTACATCATCAATGTGCTTGAGGTTTGAATCCATTGACTTTACCACATGTTTTATATATGTTATTTCCATGATTGTTTGGTGTGTGGTTTTAGCCTGTGAGACCAATGTTTGATGCCTGATCACATGAGGAATATGTGTTTGTATCCTTGAACATTGAATATTTTTCTTATATATATATATATATTCTGATGATGGTACTATTTGACTTGATGTTATTTTCTATCTATGATTTTCATCTAATATTATGTATGTTGTTTTTTATCTTTAATAGTTGAGTGTGCGGTGGGGCCGATAGAGCCATTTCTTAAGATTGATGTGTTTGGGATAAGGTTAGCATAAATTGGACTGTACCCATATAGGTATGTGTCTTCCATGTTTGATACTCTCATGGGTGGATGATGTGTTTGGTTAGCCATTGATGTTTCTTTTATAATAGTGCCGGTGTCAGTAGATCCTATATCTGTGGACATGAAAAATGTTTTGGATATTATAAAATATTTTTGTGATATCTATACCATGTCTACATTCATATAATGCACTTTAATATCTTATCCACTAATTTTATTGGTTTTTGGTGGTTTATTACTGAGTATTGTACTCACACACTTCTTGCACATTACATTGCACTTATATATTTCATGACTAGGAATCCAGAAAAGGGATAGGGCCACGTGGTGGATAGTTGAGTAGGTGGAGTATGAGTATATGAATGTTCCAAGATATATAAAAATAGGGAAATATTATTCTATATTTAATTACTTTTTTACTCATAACATATATATTTGTTTATATTTGTTTTAAATATCTATAATTACCTAATATTACATCATGGGATGGTCTTTTGTGTATGTTTCAACTCTGATGGTTACATTTTTATTCCTTAATTTTTGATTTATTGTTTATAGATTCCATTATTATACTCTAATGATTAACTGATACCTAGGGTATAGTATCCCTTCTAAAAGACTGGAGACCTTACTGCAAGTTAGTAGCCTCTTGGGTATAGAGAGGTATGAAATAGCACATTTGGAACTCTAGTCCAAACCCAATGGTTTGGGCCGGTTTTTTATAAAATGGTATCATTGAACTAGGTTTACAAAATTTATTTTATCTTTTTCTTTGATTAGGAAAAGGTAGATAGGATATATGAAGGTTGGGACTCAGGTAGGGGAACTATGTTAGTTTCTGGATAGCATTGTATAGTAGACCTTTGAGTTTCCATAAATTGGGGAATTTATGTTTTTTCTATTTGATGTTATGGTTGATTAAATTCACATTGGGTGGTTAACATGGAGTTGATAAGTTTATTTATGGTATTTGGTGTGCATTTATGCCTCATTTTAGTCATGTAGGTTTACATTCCTTATATACATATTTTTTTTATTATATAAATAGAAAATAATTAGATTCCTATTGAAATTGTGATAGGGGATTTGGTAAATTATTCCTTACATTATTTTATTTGGGATTGGTTTATTCTATTCTAGAGTATATATATATGTGTGTATGTGAATAAAATGATGTAATTGGAGGTGTGTGTAGGGTTATGGGTAGTTCTTATGGGGTTATGCATTTTTCTTATGGGTATCCAATTTGGTTGGACTATGTTGTGAACCCTTGTGTAGGCCTTTTTGATTTTAGGTTTCCTTTTTATGTTATTATATTTTTATATGTATGTTCGAGTAAGACCGCTAAAAATAATTCTTGAGGATAAGAAGTCATTATAGGGGGGGTCATAGCATCCTCTTTTTTATAAACCATATTTCGTTTAATTTCATCAGGCGTTTTAGTGAAAATTTAAAAAATAATCAAATAAATTCCTACCTTTACTTAGGGCATAGGGTCTAAAAAGGGTAATATGAGTTTTAGGACCTTTAATAAGGATAAACTAGAGTTTCTATTGGATTTGTAAAGTTGAAATCTCTTTTTTAGGGGTTATATAAGGGTAAATAGTTGTTGTTTACCGGTAGGGTGCTTCGTTTAGATATTGTATAAAGGTAACATTTAATTATTAAAGGTTATGTAAGGGTAATACTGACTTCAGTAAAGGTAATAAGGAGTTCATATATACAGAATATTGGTATATCCATATTTAAAAGGGAAGCATAAAGGTACCTCTAAAGTTGTGTAATGATATATCCCTTTTTCTATAGGTTGCATAATAGTAATTCATAGTTATAAAGGTTGACTATGGGTAACTTTAGAGGTTATTGATAGAAACCTAAGTTTTCTTGAGTTGCATAATGGTACGTCTTGGTTTCTAAAGGCCTTGTATTGGTAACCCAAGGTTGTTTAATGGTATAATCCTACCCATATGGGCTCCCTAATCGCTTCCCATGGGTAAAACCATCTAACCCTTACATAGTTCCCTCTTTGGTAGAAATTCTTTTAACACTTACTTTTTTGTCTCTTTCCCTATTCACACATATAACACATATAATTCATTTTTAAAATCTATAAAACATATGAATTTATTATTTTGACTCATATAAAATTATAAATTTCTTTATAAAATATTTTCAAAACTTTTCAAAAATATTTGGATAAGGAAAAATTAAATGGAATGTTTAATTTATGGTGTCTAATGTGGGAAAATGTACACAGTTATCCTTATTGAAAAATAACTGAACCATTATACCTTTATTTGTTGTTATTCTTTTGACTTCATGTTGTTTAGTAATTCCATTTTTCAATATTTTGGAAGTATTATTTGTTCAACACAATTTCTTCTTCCTGGTTTTAGGAATAGAATTACTAAAAAATAAGTGTACTCTATCTGATATCTGGTTTATCCTTACTTATTATTGTTCATCATATACATGTTCATTTGATGGTGGTTCTCTGTCTAATTCTCTATCTCTTCCTAGTACCACCTTCTTCATCTTGTACACCTCCCTCAAAACTCCATAAAAAATTATTATATATCTCAATATTTATGGATTCTAATTTACTACAGAGAAATTATTTCTAACTTCTTCTTCACCAATAATATGGACAACAATCAACCCATTAGATGGTTTTAGAATCCCCTTTATATTGGTGAGATTCCATTGAAAATATAAATAACTTGAATATATTTTCCCACCCTAATCAAACATTAATTTCAAACATACCTCTCATTTCAATCTCACTGCAACACTTATCTACCCTCCTTTATTCTCAACTAAAATCATGATCATCCTTTCATGATTGTTAAAAAATGTAAAGTTTATATCACCATCCCTATAACTACTCATATCTTTTCATAAAAAACTTCATAAATTTATTATAACACTATATCTCATATAACTTCATAAGATCTCTTAACTCTGGAGAAACATCATCTGGCATTCCTTCAAAAAGTTATAGGTGAATCATCAAATATTTTATTAAACTCTTCTCCAAATCATTTATATTATTTAAAAAACATTAATATAATAACTTCATTATTATGAAAACTTTTTTTCATATTCCCTATTAATGTTTATTCATAAAACAATCATAGGGATCTTCCTCCATTCATTTGGTTCTCAAAATGTTTGCAAGATTTCCTTCATCTGATGAACCCTCAGAGATATTCTATACTCCTTTCTGATGGATTCAAATAATTCAATCATATGGATTAATATTAATTAAACTTATGTCCTTGAAAAACGTTGTTATTGATGAAATTGCTCTATAACTAATGTCTAATGACAGTGTTCAGAAAACTCTTCACCCTTTTTCTAATCAATTGGCAAGGAAGCATCTGTCTGATTAATACCACTTGGAAACCTTTCTCCAATGACTTTGTATTGATATTTCTCTCTAGATCCATACCTCATAAACCTTTATCCACCTATAACTAATGATATTTATATATTTCCTCTCTCATTTTTAGGAATCGTTTTTTCAATATTTTAAAAACTTCTTCCTAAAAACATCACAGCTATTCTTATGTTAGATAACCTATTTGAGAAAATTATTATTTTCTATGATTCAAATAATTTTATTTGAACATATATAAATTTCTTAGTTAGATTATCATAATTAATTTATTATAACTTTTGACTTTTTTGGAAACTCATATTTGATCATACTTGAACTTATGTACATCATACATCATTCTTTGTGAAAGTATATCTGATGGAATTTGTACAGCTCTTTATACAACTTCATCTTGAATCAAATCCATAAGTCTTTATGTTGTTTGAAAAATTAACAACACATAAATTATAAATTATTAATGTGGATTGTTTAATCATTTCTTGTAAAAATTCATCAGGTATATAGTCATTCAAATTTTTACTCTCATTCTCATCTAATTGAGTTCTTCAGTTCAAATCAATCTCACATTACTATAAACATTCCTTCAGTGATTTATAATACATTCCTATGTCTCATTTTAATTTACATCTTGGTCCATGCAATGGATACTCCATCCAATGGAATAGTTCTAAAACTACCATTTTATGGTGCTACATGGAAATTCATACATGGACACCATTACATAACCATCATATTACCCTTACACGGGTATTGAAACTCTTAGTGTACCACTATAAAATGCTCAACTTACCCATATTCAAGACTTTACTAGCCTTATGTGGGTGCCTTGTAAGAATCATGTTTTATTTTTTCATGACATATACCAAACATGTAAAACCTCATCCAATCAAATTCAAGGAATAAAATCAATCTATTGGTCTTCATCTGTTTATCTTCACAATATCCATCCACTCAGTTTCATAAACGTCTTAAGGAAAACTACTTAAGTAAATTTCATTCATATTTTGAAAATTCTTAAGAAAATACTTAAAGTAAACTTTCATAGTTTTGATAACAAATATGATCCTAAAAAACCATTACACATGTTAAATATGTTACGAAAATCCCACCAAGTGTCATAATAAAACTCAATGTTGTTGAAGAAATTTCATAGGATAATGAGACTTGAGAAATTCCTTTTTTTATTCAAGAATCATTGACTTAATTACTAAGCTTGGATTATTTATCTGAACATTCTTATAGATTCCTCTTTCTATATTATTCAACATATTGAAATCAATGAAATATTTCTATTTCATTTATAATAATTGATAATCATTCACACACAAAGTGTTCTCTCCAGTCCCCTCATCTATATTTATTGGAATCACATTCAATGTTCTTTTTAAACAAATATGTCAATATGTGAGAATTCATCTTCATAATAACATCTTTAATTTTTTAAAAATTATATTCACATTCTCTCCCCACTATTGAAAAGAAATACAATGATCTTTGGATAGGTCATCATGTCATAATTATGTAATGGGTCGTCCAACATTTCACTCTATGTCTTTGTGAGTTATTCATGCTATTAAAAATAAGAGGACTTGATTTAGGAAACAAAATTTTCTCATACCAACTATTATTGATACATCATTAAATGAAAACTCATAAAATTTCCTTTAATGTTTTTCAAATTTTATTTCAGTATGAAGATGTTAATTAGTATGTGAGGTATTTGTAAGTTAGATAAACCCAAAAATCAGGAACTAACATTAACAAAAAAATAAAAAAAACATTCAAATGCATTAATTAGTATAAAAATCCATAGAGAACTTTAATACTTCCATTTTTCTTATATAAAAAATGATATGATATTAACAAAACATGTACCTTTTCTAATGACATAAAATTATAGCTCATTATAGAATAATTAGATTTTCATTTGATAGTGATTCTAGAATATTATTAAATATTATTCAAACATATCCCCCTCAATTAGACATTACATATGACCATAATAATGATGAATATCTTCAATGGATACTTTAAAGAAAATTGTTGTCATGAATGAACAAAAATAAATCTTTACTTATGTGGTTGTCTAAACTTTTTACAATTTCAACATCTTCATCTAGGATGATCATTTAATAATAAAAACTCATATAAAACAACATAATAATCATTCTAAGATGGAAAATTCATCATCATGGATAAACCATGTTGGTATTTATTCATCCTACTATTTTTTCACCATAGTAAATACCTCAACTTCAATTCCCCATTTTTAAAGAATAAATAAAAAACACAAAAATTGTGGAAATAAGGATGTTTATATTTGATTATTAATATAAATAGAATGGTTTATATGATTTTTCTAACTAATTTAGTCTATATCCTCTAATATTTATGCTTCTATATAGATAATTCAATTCTTATTGGGGCCACATAGATCTCATTATTTATTCAATTTATTTGTGTGTGAACTTTATCTTCTAAATGGATTTTGAAGAACTTTTATCACCTATTGATAATTTAAAATAATTTAAAAAATCTTATTTTGAATTAATTAATGTAAACAATATATTTATGATTGTGTATATAAATTTTGGACCTCAAAAATGGAAATTTTTTCTTCTAGTAGAATATTTTATTCCCTATTGTACTAGAATTTTTTATGCTTCTTTAGTTTTCCTCATTCACTCAAAATATTCTATGAATATTAATAATGCATCATTAGAAACATTGGAATCATGTTTTGATTTTCCATGTAGATTCTTAAAATTTTATTCATTCTTATTAGTTCAATTGGATGGATTACTTTTCATCACCTTCTTGGATTTAGAATCTAAGAAATTATCACTTTTATTCCATGAAATTTTATTAGGGGATTTTCTGTTTCCAACATACTATATTTATTTTACATGGTTTATTCTTCTTTCTTAACCAGAATATGTGGTCTGCTATTCTTATCATCTTTAGATACATGTTGATATGAACATGTACAAACATTGTGACCAACAACTTTTCTGACAACATAGATATTACGAAGCTTTCTAAATCTATTATACTTTTTCAAATTTTTCATACACTATGGTTGTTTCTAATTCATCTCTAGATTTATCCCCATTATAATGTGATTACTATATTCTTTAGAATTTAGATAATTATATAAAAAATCTAATACACAATTCCCAAATCTATAGCAACACTATCATTGACCCAAAAACCCTGATCTTATAATTTCTTATGTATGATGTTTTTTTCTATTCTTCATAACATGTTGGACTCTTAATAGAGAACCATCTTCCACATTATTTTTCCTATCCACCCTAGTCATGGTTGTAATCTTCTTTTTCACTTTACTTTATCTATACCTGTATAGTTTTTTTCAAACCTACACTATTTCTAAAAATAGATTTTGAAATATTATTACCAGATAGTATGGATGATATCTCTTTCTTCACAGATGTATGATATATATCATTGAATGTGGTCATGATCTCCTTATATTAAATAAAATTCCAATTAAACTTATAATCCTATAGTGATCATTGAGTAGTAATAGAAAAATTTAAATTTGTGATTCTCAATATAAGTCTTCTCAAAATTGAAAAGCTTAACTTCTAATTCTATAAATCTCATACTGAGGGTGTTTTTTTAATCATCAATAAAAATCACCTTATCTTCACAATAATTATTCACTCTTTCAACTTACTCTTCATGAAACGTAACTTTTTTCTATAAAAATGATTTATATTCCATGATTTTCTATGATTTCACTTCCAATTGTTAATCCTCGACAACAATGCTATTTCTCAAATTTACATCGAGTATATAGATATTTTCTTCTTGAGTCTTCCTTAATTCTTATTTTTATTCAACTTATTTGTTCTATTTAATTTCATGTTTTGAGTACTTCATTTAAAGATCCTTATTTATTTATTCAAAGGATCCAAATTGTATAGTGAGATTTATAAATTCTATAAATTTTTCTCCAAAATACTTCTCCATATTATCTAATTCTTCTTAAAATTGGGTGATATCTTCGTAAAAACATTGAAAAACTCCCCAAATAAGATAGAGTGTTTCTTTAGGAATGTAATATAGAATATATCTAATTTCAATGATGAATATATCCTGATATGTTGTAGGTTTATTTTCATCACCCCTTATTCGAGGTTCTTATTAATGAGGATAGTTTGTTAAAGAATTTTAAAATGCTTCGTGATCACATAAAATTCTCGATTCATATATGGTATGATTGTTTTCCTTATCCATGGTGTAAAATTGAGCCACATTCTCTTCACTTATCATAAATGATATATCATATTATTTATCAAGGAATGGAGAAACTAATAATTACTCTTCTTTAGAAAAAAAGGATAACATCATCATATTTATTTTATATTTCATTATCTAATTCAACATGGTCTTGGTAAATATAGGATTCTACTCAAAGATATCTAAATATTTTGAAAAACATCACTTTGTTGTTATCATAATAAAGAAAATAAAATCTCCAAAAGATAATAACTGTAATGTATAAAATCTAATAGAGGTCAAACTTGGATCTAATAAAAATTTTGTGGACCACTTACGGATATTCTAAATACTGATATGGGGGTGAATCAGGGTTGGGAACTTTTTAACCAATTATAAATTTTTACCCCTTCAACTCTAAAACCTTTTAGGATCCCAACCCTCTTATTCTATTTTCATTATCATCTTCATCTATATAGAGCCCTATATAATAAGGCTCATTAAATTTTTTCATGGTTAACTAATCAATAATATTATCTATTCCTCACTGCATATGGTTATTAATAGTATATAGATTATCTACTATAATAAAATAACAATTATGGTGGTTTGGATAAAAACAATACATAGAAAACGTTTGAGTCCCAGCATATAAAAGGGGGGATTTAAAAAATATTGAATCCTTGGACTCGTGAAGAATTTTTCCTAATTCAAAATTATTGTTGATTCTTTATACTACCTATGAAGATAGTCTTTACCTTCTGGTTAAGGTATATTAAAACACCAAGAAATTAATCCACTTAATGTTAATTCAATTGGATTTAATAGTGCATCATTGTTCTTTAATTCCTTCTTACTTACTCTTTTAGTTTCACAATATCATGCAAGAAACATTCCTCATTTTACTTACTTCATTTGTATATTATTCACATAATAGATTCATCTGATATTATCCATCTTATAATGATTCATCCAGGTAAATTTATCTAAATAATTTTTATTCAACCTATTCATCTAATAAAAATGATAATATCTTTATCGGGTATCTGGAGAAATATTTTTCCCTTTCTCTTTCATCTATAACCTATTTATATGATCTTCCACCCCTTTTATATTTTTTTATATATATTCATCCGATAATATTCTTCTAGTGAGTATATTCCTCATGGAATTTCGTTGAATATCACTTCTTATTTATGTTTTTCTGATCAATAATTGATAATGTAACTTCATCAGGTATCCATATGATCCTTACATTTTTCTTGATGATTTAGTAATTTTTCATCCAAAACTAGTTATCCATACAATGATTTAAATCCATCTGGTACTCCCATCTCCATCTGGTACACTTCTCTCAAAACTTCAACACAAATGAAAATAGATCTCAAGCTTCATGGTTGTCACTTTCTTATGGTGAAAATTCATCAGTAATTCCATAGATTTCATGTATGAGCAATGTTCAACCCATCTTATGGTTCTAGCATCACCATTATATAGAAAATATCTATTGGGAAAGCATATGAAATCAAATATATTTTCTCACCCCTATCAAACTTGAATTTAAAACTTCCCACTAATTTTGATCTCTCTTGAACTCTTCTCAATACTTCTTCATTCTCTTCTAGAATAATGATCTTCTCTTAGTGATTATTAAAACACTAAAAGTGAAACATAGAATCACCATAATTATTTATATATTTTAAAAACCTATGTAAATACCTTTGGAAATTACATTTATAACAATATCATAATGTGTCTTCCATCCGGTGAAAATTCATCTTGTGTTCCTTCACAACTTTGTAAGAAGATCTAAAAATATTTTGTAGGCCTCTATATCTAATATTTGACATACTTCTCAAAAATATCATCATATAAATTATTTTTTAAGATGAATTAGTTTTATATTACCATTGAATGTTCATTCGGTATAATTTCATAAGGATATTTATTTTTCCAATATGATGGCTTTATAGACCTCCATTATATGAATTTTTAATACCCAGAATGATGTATTTATGAAACATAGTATTTATGACTTCACTCAAATACTTTTGTCTGATAAAATGATTCATAAACCACAGTAACTTCTATCTAATCAACTTTCACAGAAACTTCAGTCTAATGAAACTCACTTGGAAACCTTTATCTAGTGTCTTCATATAGAAACATATGTCCAACAACATACCTTGGAAACCTTCATCCACAACTATCTGGTTATATTTTTATGTTTCCTCTCCATTTTTTACAATGAATTTTTCAAAACAAGTCTTCTATCTAATAACCTACTTCAAAAAAATCATAATTGTTTAATGATTTAGAAACACTTTTATGATCATGAGGTAATACCTTTGACCAATGACCATCACACATTTCTTCTAACTTTTTACTTTTCTATAAAACTCATTTTTTATCATATGATAACTCAGATACTTCATATCTTGAACTTTGTACAAGTTTATCTCATTTAAATCCTATGGATATTCCTAAAACATCAACTTGAATCACAAACATCTGGATTTGGGATGTTTGGTAAATGAAGAACATGTAAATTACCATTATCTAGTGTGGTTTGCCCAATCATTATCTATTCCACATCATTATGTATATAATCAATCAATCATCTTTATCCTTCTGATCATATCAAACATATCACAAATACAGGGTAGAGGATACCTACTATTAATAGTGATCTTGTTTTGTTCCATATAATCAATGAAAATATAAATTTAATCAAATTTATTGTTAATAAAAATAATAGGTTCACTCCATGGGGAAGAATATGTCCGAATGAATCTATTATCAAGATTGTCTTATCATTGCTTCATCAATTCATATAACTCAATAATAGCCATTTTATATAGAGTATTTAAAATATGTGTAGTTATAGATATGAGTTATATTGAAAACTCAACTTAATTATTTGATGGAAGAGTAGGAAACTCTTCTAGAAATACAATAACAAACTCCCATACAATAGGCATGTCATCAATTTTATGTGTCTCCCTAACCATCTGAGATGAATATCTCTCTTGAGTATGTAATAAAACCCATATGATAGATTTAATTTCCATGTGTAGTTAAGGTTTATCCATAGAATGATATACTATCATAGATTTATTTGAAGTATCTAAAGAAACTTCCCAAATACTAGAATAACATTTTGAGTGACTTAATACATTGATCCGTGACTACTGGATTAGTAGTTCTATTAAAAAAAATTGGCTTCAGCAATATGAAGTGATCTAACTTTCGAATCATTATTTGGAACAAATAGTTACTCTTTATGGGAATTGTCATTCGTCAAAACTTGAGTCAGCTACCATAATATGGCTATGATCAGCTCAATTTCAACACATGTATTATTTAATATCTTAGTAGGTAAATACCTACATTTTCCATGAGTTTTGATTCCCTTTTTCCCATAAAGTTCCATCAATAAATTATGGATAGCAATCATTTATCCCATAATCAACATTAATTTGGATCCATATAATAAAATAAAAACCTTCAATGGTAAAATATCTAAAATAATATTAGTGGTTATGATAATTATTATGTTAGATATGTTATTTTAAAATATAGTTCCCAAGTTTTCAATTAAATTTTCTCAGATATCAACTATATAAACTAGAAATCTAGTGACCCAAAGTCGATGTTTAATTTATTAAATTTTTGAAAGATATAAGTAATATCACAATACAAGATCGATCAGTTTAGTAGTGTTGGAAAGCTAGATATATACATGAGTCCCATATTACATTGGAAATATAAAAAAAGTATGGCATAGTAATATTTTCTAAATCCTTTACATCATTCATAATATCCTTGTTCAAATCTTGGGGAAAGGAAAAAATTAAAGGGTGATATTAGTATATCAGTTAGGGTTATGTACGAGAGAATTTATCGTGAATAAATAAGACATAATCAACATGGAATAGGGTATAATCAAAACACATTACATTCAATAAACTATTGTGTTAAATGATTATCCATGGATAATATCATCATAAAAAACAGATGTATTATGAAAATTGTATTCTTGATAAATTTATTTCATATTTCTACACATTCATGATCAAGGTCTCTTAATATAGATATCACGAATCTTACCAATATGGCCACTCAAAAGTACATCATTCAAAAATTAAAAAGAAAATTTTGTTTATAAAAATATATAAAATTTCAATCATTGGTTAAAATAACATTAATAAATCATAGTGTAATATTAAAAATCATTCTTGAACATAATTTTGGAAGGCATGGAAATAGAAGAAAAATATTACCTACTAACGAACAAATAAATTCTGATTTTATATAAAAAACATTTTATTCTTATTTTTATGTACCTAAAAGAGGAAAAAGAAAACATTTCATGAAAATTTCATGAATAACCAGATGATAATAAAATTAAATGGGTTTATCATATAATTATCATATAATATTCCTCAACAGAAATTAAAAAATAAACAATCCCGAAATTAAAAGAGACATTAAAAATAAATCTCTTACCTAAAGTTACACATTCTTCATAAGTGCATTTATCCTCATGTATAATAAATTTACATATATTTTAATTATATACAGGATTCTTGTACATACATTTAATACCACATATTATCAACTTATTATATTTCATGCACTGATTTATTAATAATTTCTTATTAAAAATCATCGCTTCCAGGTATTGACCTTTTGTTTTTCATGAGAAATTTGATTTAGTAATACCATTACTTGTACTTTGATCATGGTTAAATAATCTATATAATATAAATCACCATATTATTATCATATTATATATATATATTAATATTCATCTATAGAGGTTAGATATAGAAAAATGAATTATAACGTTCCTCGAGATGGAAGGTCATACGTACGGATGAATATTATTTTCACATTTTTATGGATGGAATTAAAGAAAGGTAAATAAAAATTAAAATTTATAGAATCATTATTATATCATATATAATAATTAATTATTTCTTTATTGCCATTAAGGTAATATAGAAATGAAAAATTAATCACTTCACTTCATGGAGGTGGTAGTCCACATGCATGCACGAGCGGCGTCATCATTTTCCAATGGATGATAAAGTAAAAAGGTAGATATGATATTATAATTATAGAAGAATTATCATGTCATAAATATCATATATAAACAATAAGCCCATTATAATAACCATCCATGAAATATTGTGATGTTAAATGAATTATACCACTATGTGGTGACTGTATGTCATACGTATGTACGGGGGATGTTTTTGCGTTCCATGGGATGTAAAATATGTCCCAAATGGTTATACCATTATCATAATAACATATCATTATATTTATGATACTTAATTAATTATTTTATATTTTATTTTATATATTTTTAGATGGTAGAATAAGAAATAAATAGAAAGAAGTCTGGTGGGATGATTACCACTTCTTCATTAAACCTCTTTAGACCCCTTCTTAAGGACCCTTAGAAATGTATTTTAAGAATAAAAACACTTATAATTCTTTTATAGGGAATTTTATAAGATAATTTCTCATGTTTTGGTAGATCTAGATGGATCATGGTTTTGTAAAGGAAATAGAGATGGGGTTCCCTTTTAAAAGTGATGGGAGGGGCACCCTTGAAAATATTTAGAGAATTATATTAATTTAAATTAATTTACAAAATTAATTGGTTAATAATTGATATATTTAGAATATATGTTGAATATAATTCAAAATATTCTCATACAATAATATTTAGACAATTTAAGTTGATGTTTCAACCCTTACCTTTTGGTTTTAACTGTAATGACCCGATAATTCTCATTGGCTTGAGGGTATAACGAGTCATTACTTGGCCTTAAATGACATCCTGAAGAAACCAATGGATGGAAATAAATGCTGAAGGGTTTCAAAGAATGTGGGGGATAATTTACCCATTCATGTCTAGAAATAAAAACCTGACAAACCATTCACAAACATCTCACTATATGATGCATGAAATAAACTAAGACATTTCAAATCGCTCTCTTTATAACAACCAACCAAAGTATGCTACAGTGGAAGACAAACCAATATAAAAGTAAATAGCGTAAATAAAACTAATAAAATAAAATACCACAATACAACTCCATGATCCACAAGCTCTATAGTCAAATATCACCAAGTAGTCTAAAGTATCATGACATGGAGCGAAAGAAGTGTGGTACTTTACCATTTCCCAAGTCTCGGAAGCTAGAATCTGAAAAAGCACCAACATACCAAAGCAGGGGTGAGTATATAACTCAGTAAGTTTCCCAATGACTTCCCTACTCATGCCAATAGGATAGAAAGGTTGGAAACATTTATATAAAAAAAATTATATATAAGAATTCTGCAAAACTGTTTATAATGAAATATAAACATGTTCCAAAAACCATTTACTACCAAGTTAATACAAAACAAAATGAAACCAATTTCTATCAAGATATTTTTATAGAAAATATCCAATCAAGTCTTAAAAAACAATTCTTATCATCATTTTGGAAAATCCATTCAATAGTTCTCAACATAACAACACATAAATGCTTCGTTTGACAATTCCATATTCATGAGTAGTTTCTTTGCCAATTACTTTGTGTCCCAATGATACACACCCCCCAATAGAGGGTCACGCACCTTGTACCCCAACGGTACACATCCCTTATTCATGGGAACATCGAACATTAACTCCCAAAAAACCCAATGTATTCCGAAACCATTTCAAACCATTTAAATAAAGATGTACTTTTATTGAAAATCAACGATTAAACCAATTTAAAAATAACTATTTTGATTCAATAAAACGTCCACTTTTTATTAAAAACATATAATCAAATACATGTTCCACACTTCTATAAAATGCCCATTTTAAATTCCATATTTTAAAACCAAGAGCAAAATCACTTTATTCAAAGCACCCAATTTTCCTTATTTCCCCCAATTTGCCAAACCATTACAAAGAAGGCTTCCCAATGATTTATAAATAGAAAAATCACAACCAATTAAACACAAAATATTTAATTTGAAATCATTCCCATATTTTCTACTAAGTGGAGTCAAGAGAGAATTCACAAACATCAATGTTTATGATGAAACATGACAATGGAAGAAGAGTGATTAAGGAAACTAGGTCGATTCTTCCCGGAAACTCCTTAAATCTTTTCTCCTAGAAAGATCAAGACCAAATATAAAATTATTTGGAATACACACTCATAGTTATATCCGTAACATGTTTAGATCTGAGAAACCAAAAATATAGGAGAAGTAGATCAATGTAGATTTAAGAAACGGATCAAGAATGATGGGGAATCATCACATACCACAAGAATCCAGATTCAAACCACAATGGGAAGCCTTTGTATTGACTCCAAATCAATTCGGAGAGGTTATTCTACCTTCAAGGAAGATAAATACCACGTTATGGATTCTTAGGATAAAAAATCCACTTATAGGCAAAAACGTGTAAGATCCATTTTTTAGGATCTCACCAAAACCATCCACATGGTTAGTTCTCACCATTAGACAAACTGCATGCTAACTTTTTGATAGATACTAACTAGTCATACCTTCTCACAACCTCCTCACATGGCCTCCCTAACCATGCACACATTGTGTCGAAGCTCTCTTCCTCAAACCTATCCCAACCTTCCCTCTTATACATTATATCCATAGAAACAAAAATAAATGGATACGTACCATAAACCAGTGTTAATAAATTACCCCAACCATATGTCTTTTAGTCCTCGTAAAGTAGAAAACAATCATTGCTCTAAAATATTTCTAGAAATTCCTCTTTAATTTCCTTCTCATGTTCCCAAGACTCTTCCAGAATATGACCTTGCTACCATAAAATGTGTATTTGACCAATTCTTTTTCCACGCAAGACTTTCTATTTCCTAACCACAATATGTATCGGGATACGTATCAATGAAGCATCTGGATCTAGATCAAAATGACCTCATATGATGACATAGTCTGGATTAGGATGATACTATTTCAACTCAGATACGTCAAACAAGTTGTGCAATGAATTCAGCCATGGTGGTAATTCAAACTGATATTCCACCTCCATGGCCATTTCTAGTATCTCTAAATGGCCAATATATCTATGATATTACTTGACCTATTTCACAAAATGACGATGTAAAAGTATTTTAGAGATTCTCAAGAACACATGATCGCACATGGAAAATGAAAACAGCCTTTAATGATGATCCAAAAAATATTTCGGACGAATCTGAGCCATCTACATCCACTTTCAAATCAATTGGATCTTCTCCGTTGTTTATTAGACAAGACGTGGACCGACTAGTGAACTTTCACCTTAATCCACCAACCATGGTGGATAACGGCAAGGAGGACCATAAAATTCTTCAAAAAGAGTCATATGTATTGATGCCTGATAGCTGTTATTATATGATAACTCCACTAAGGGTAATTGATCCTCCCATAAGCCACCAAAATCTATTACACAAGCCTGCAACATATCTTCTAAAGTCTTCATCATCCGTTTAGACTTCCAATCTGTCTAATTAAGATATTACATACTCATATTCAACTGATTTTCAAGGGATTTCTAAAATGACTTCCCAAAATTATATGTGAACCTCTGATCTCTTTCTGAGATGATTGAAATGGGTACTCCATGTCTCTTTACCACTTTTTGGATATAGGTTTTGGTAATATCCTCTACCATATTAAATTCACAAATCGGGATTAAATGGGCTGAATTTTTAAGATGATCCACTATCACCCATATGGTATAATCTTTATGGACTGTTCTTGGAAGTCCTGTAACAAAATCCATCATTATCCTCTCCCATTTCCACATTGGGATAGGTAAATACTACAATATACCTAATGGTCTTTGATGCTCTTCCTTAACTTGAGGAAAAATTTATCACATAGAAACAAACTCATCCCCTTTCTTTCCATGCCTCTTTACCAAAATTGTGGCTTTAACACCTTATAGATCTTCTATGTTCTTGGATGTACAACCCATCTTGAATGGTGGTAAGCATGGAAGAGTTGTTCCTGATAAGTCATTCGTAAAAACACATAATCTCTAAAACCCAAAACTGAACTCCCATCAATTTTACAAACCTCAATGGTCTCTCCACCATTGAGTTTTGAATTCCTAACCAAAAAAGATTCATCATATGTTTGTGCCTCTTTGACCATATTTACCAAATTAGGAACAAGCATAACTGAAAAGAAAATCACAATATCACCTCAGTATTCACATTCCACATGCATGTCAGTTAGGACTGACATCAACAACCATTCATTAGACGATTCTTTCACCAACTGAGTATATGAATTTCGACTCAACGCATCTTTCACTAAATTTCCTTTTCCCGGTGTATCCATCAAGTCAAAGTCAAACATCTAGAGATTCTCCATCCATCTCCTTTGCCGCAGATTCAAATCTCAATGTGAGAAAATGTGTTTAAAGAGTTTTTGGTACTTGAACAGAGTATATTTATCACCAAAGAGATAATTAATCCATATTTTTAGGGCATGGACAATAGTAGCTAAATCCAAATTGTGTGGGGTTTAATTATTCTCAGGCACTCTCAACTGCCTTGAACCATAAGCAACCACATGGTCTCCTTGCATGAGAAAACATCCCAACCCTGATCTCGAAGCATTGTAGTACACTACATACCCCTTTCCTAATTCCCGAAAAATCAAGATTGGTGCCTATGTAAGACTAAGTGTTAGTTCATGTAAATAATTATGGAATTCCTCTGTCCATTGGAATAGAGCACTCTTATTTTTCAGAGCATTCGTTGGCGAATCTAGTTTTGAGATTTCACACACAAAGCATCATTAGTAACCAGTGAGACCAAGAAAACTTAGTATCTCAAAGACATTCTTCGATGGTTTCCATGAGATAATAGATTCTATCTCTTTAGGATCAACAAAAATTCCTTTCTCAAAAATGGCATGGGCAACAAAATGTACTTCCTATATCCAAACATCAAACTTTGATAATTTTGCATACAAACAGTGGTCTTTCAATATTTGTAACACTATTTTCAGGTGCTCCTCATGTTTATCCCTTATATTTAAATACCCCAATATCTCACCCTCAAACATCACAACAATAGAGTCCAGATATCACTGAAATTTATGATTCATAAAATCTATAAAGACTTTTGTTTCATTCATTAGACCGAAAGGCATGACTACATATTCTTAGTGGCCATATCTGCTTCTGAAAGATTTTTCTAGAATATATTCATTCTGAAATCACAATTGGTGATATCCTAATCACAAGTACATATTGGATAACCACTGAGCTCCCCTAAATTGATAAAATTGGTCATAAATACATGGAAGTGGGTACCTGTTCTTTATTATAACTTGGTTAAGCTTATGATAATCGACACACGACTGGAGAGTTCAATCTACTTTCCTGAAAATTAATACCGTTTTCACCCACAGAGACATACATGGATGAATGAAAACCATGGCTTCCAGATCCTACAACAGAACTTTGAATTCCCATAACTCTATTGGTTCCATCCTATAAGAAGGGAGGGAAATAGTACTAGTCCCTAGAACGTGGTCAATCATAAAATCCACTTCCCATAGGGGTGGTAACCCTAAGATGTTTTTGGAAAGGATATAAGTAAATTGATCCGATACTACTGGAAAAATGTTTTCCTCAATATCTTCCACGGATGCCAAAGTGAACACCTATAAATGAAAAGATATCATTCCTACCTTCGGTTCCAACAACCTCATTTCACCCCTCTTTACCATCCTCTCTCATCTGAAGAGATGCTCGATGTCGTCCCCAGTCATGAAACTAATTGTTCTCCTATAATAGTTGATGTGTTCCTTGAATGTTTTCAACCAATCCATACCCAGGATTACATCATAGAGATCAATTTCCAACAACAAGAAGTCCCATTTCAGAAAAACTCCATAAACAGTTACAATACATGCTCCACAAACAAAGGCTTGACATTCTCTTTCCCCGATAAGAGTTTGTAGTTTTAAAAATAGTAGGTATCATTTCCATGTTTAAACATAGAAAATAAAAAATCATGAGAATCAATGAAGTAATGTGATGCACCAGTATCGAAGAGAACTTTTACAAGGGTAGAATTCAAGAGAATTGTACTTCTCACCGTAGACAGTCCAACCTAATCGTCGACAATCATCTGCTCAACCCCCTACAATTTCTTCACCGCTGCACTGTTCTCCTTGTTGCCTTGTTGATATTTCCTAGGATGATGAGTCATGTTATTTCTATAATAATTATGGGTAGATCTTCTTCGCTGAAGAGACTGTTTTTTCCCTGCCTTCTCAAAGCATATGATGCTTGTGATGCCTGAAAAGTGTCTCGAGCACCTGACCTTGGAAAAATGTGATAATAGTGCTAAAGATTCCCCATATTCTTGTTGTTATGGAACTATCTAGTTTGTGTCTCACACTCTTTCTTAATGTGGTCAAATTATCCACATTGAAAACAACCTAGGTTTCTATAGGTTTGTGGAGGAAGGTTCACTGATCTACCTGTCTGAGTATGATTTCCCCTTCTACCTTGGAAATAGGTATCCCTTTTCCTCTTTCCCTCAACATTTATGTTCCCCCCATTCCCTGTAGGTACCATCATACCTCCTCCCATAGATCCCGAGAAGTCATGTTAAACAACTATCACTCTATTCACCATTTCTATATAATCAGTAATACAGAGCACCACAATCTTTGATTTAATCTCCTTCCTTATCCCTTATTCAAAGATGTGTTCCCTCAAGGACGCACTTGCTACAACTTCTGGTTAAAAGTGCACTAAATTTATGAATTTAGCTACATATTCTATGAAATAGAGATTATCCTTCTTTAGGATAAATAATTCCACCATTTTCTATATTTTGAACGTAAGAGGATAGAATTTTTTGTTGAAAAATTCTTCAAAATCCTCCCATGTAAGGCCTTCATCGAATTTTTCTAGCATCGCTAAATCCCAACAATAGAGTACATGATCCTCAATCATATACGTCACCATATTGACCAATCGGTCCATTGGTGTTCCGATGAACTCAAAGATACTATTCATCCTATGGAGCCACACCTCAGCCTTCTCGGGTTCAGAATGACCCTAGAATATGGGTGGATTCCTCTTAATGAACTAGATGGAATAGTCCACATGCCTGGGCTCATCCCTCTAGTTCCCCGCATCCATGGCTTGAAATGCCCGAGAAATACACTAAACCAGCTCTTGGTTCACCCGTGGTTCCAGTTGAACCACATTCTCCGCAGCTTCTTCGAGTTGGTTTCAACAACGCCTACCAGGAGACATTTTCTAAACCAACAACAAACTCTGTCAATCTCACTCTCTAGCAATTTATGGATTAGTGTTTTAAATTCTATCATATAAACTATCATGATATTTTTTTCCAAATATAATCTTTTTCCATTTTCAACCATTTTTGAAACTTTTAACTTTCTTTTTGAAAATTAAACCATTTTCAAAATACCATTAGCATTTCCCTTTTCAAAATCTTTCATTTCAAAAAATAAATCAAAATTTTTCAAAAATCAATACTTTTTCACAACATGAATCATTCCTAAATTGATGTATGCACACCTAGTTGGAATTAATTTCTCTACAATTCATGTTATGCTCATGACATTTGATAAACACATGAAAATGTTATTTCCTAATCTTGGAAGTGTCTTCAAACACTTATGTACCCAACTCCTGGGTAACATGAAGTTCAGCATAAAATGTTTAGCTAAGTCCTTTTGTGATATACATTTCAAGTTTTAACAATCCAAATCCTTTCTAAGATTCAAACCCAATGAATATACAAGAAAGAATTTCAACTCCATGAATAATAACACTAATGACAACTAGTTAGGAAAGGTCCAAACCGTCTCATACCATTTGTAATGACCAGTTAATTCCTATTGGCTTGAGAGTACAATGAGTCATTACTTGGCCTTAAGAGGCATCCCCAAGACACAATAGAGTGGAAATAAATGCTGAATGTTTTTAAAGAAATTTGTGGATGATTTTTCCTTTAATGTATATAAACAATAACCAGACAAACCATGCACAAAAAGCTCACTATATGATGCATGATATAAACTAAGATATTTCAAATCATTCTCTTTGTAACAACCAACCAAAGTATGTCACAATGGTGGAAAAACCAATATAATAGTAAATAGCATAAATACAACTAATAAACTCCAAGATAACAATAAGACACCATGGTCCACAAGCTCTATGCTCCAACATCACCAAGTAGTCCAAAGTATCATGATATAGTTCTAAAGCAGTGTGAAACTTTACCTTCTCCCAAGTCCCGGAAGGTAGAATGTTCAAAATAACCAATGTTACAAATAAGTGGTGAGCATACAACTTAGTAGGTTTTCCCAATGACTTCCTAACTCATGTCACTAGGATAGATATGTTAGCAAAATTTATATAAAACCATTTATTTAGAAGAATTCTGCAAAACAGTTTATAATGAAATATAAAAAAGTTTAAATAAACATTTTCAACCAAGTGATGATCCGAGGAACCAAGAAGATTGTAGATATGAGAAATCAAGAAGATTGGAGATGTAGATCTAAGTGGATCTAAGAAACCGATCAAGAACAATGGGGGATGGTCACATACCTCAAGAATCCTGCTTCGAAACACCAATGGAAGACTTCAGATTGACTCCAAATCACAAGGGATATGTTGTTATACTTTTAAGGAAGATAAATCCTGAGTTATGGCTACTTAGGAGAAAACGATCCATTTAGAGGCAAAAACATGTGAGATCCATTTTTTAGGATCTCACTTAAACCATCTGCACAGTTAGTTTGCAAGTTTAGACAAACTATGAGCTAACTGTGTGTTGGATACTTCCTAGTAAAACCCTCATATGGCCTACATGAATGGTCTCCCTAACCATTCACACGTTGTGTCAAAGATCTAAACCTTAAACCTTCCATTTCGCATGATTTCTACTAGGATAGACGCACAATTTAGATAAACCGTGTGCAGCTCGTGCACATATCCTTTAGTCCCCAAAACATACTAAAAGTTCATAAAACTCTCCCAACATTCCCTATTTTACTTAAATACATAAAAACATAAAACATGGGTTACGTACCCCAAATAGGGGGTACTATATTAACCCTATGTTAAACCTCTTGACAATTATCACAATGTCAATTCTTTTTACTCATTATGGGTAAATAATGTCACCATAAAAGGACTACTGGCCAATTTATAAGACATGATTAATATTTTATAACATATACCTTTCAATTTTATAAATACAAGTTTTTAGGAATCTATATATATATACTAATCTTAAGTATATCTTCCTGCCACGTGCCCATACAACAAACCTCCATGCTACAATGCGCCCTATCTTCCACGTATTCCCCTCACTGAATCCCCTCCACTCCACCCAGAAATCTGTTATCCTCCACCGCCGCTCCTAGGGTACCCGCAGACCGCATCCTCATGCTGTGACTCTGCCTTCACATGCTTCGTTGTCTACTCCTCTGCCTTCGGGTGTTCCGCCTTCACCTCTTCATTCCCCGACTTCACCTCCGTGTGCTTCGCCTTCACCTTCACGTTCTCCGACTTCACCTTCGCATGCTCCGACTTCACCTCTGCGTGATCCACCCTCAACATCTCCACCTACCCGTGCATCACCTCCACCTCTGACCGGGCAACAGCTGCGCTAGGCATTCCACCACGAAGTGGGTATCCTCCCTTCCAGCTGCGACCACCGCGAGCCGACCACCCATGGACCGACTTCCTCCCTCGGTGGTTTTCTCCTCAGCAGCGACACTCGTCGCGATACCCAACACCATGTCGGCTTCCCTTCCCCTCTTCATTCAGCCAATGATACGCGCGACCTCCTCTGGACAAGAACCCTCTACGCACAGCCCTTCCTTGCTACTGGTTCCTCTCCGAACTCACCCGACCAGTGAGTCCCCAGACTAGATCCAACCTCTTCCGTCATGACTAACCCTATATCTGGATAACCCAGTCCTCTTCTAGCGATATTGTCGTGGGTCTGGGTGTGCTAGTGGGTGACCGACTGAGGAGCCTCCCTTCGTCACACCAGCAACCCACGTGCCTCCATAGTGGAGGTGACCAACCACCAACCGACCACTTTGGTTTTGGCTTCCTGGAGCCAGATTTCACATACAATGTGTTGTCGATTGATACTGCATTTCACATAAAACGTGTTTCCAATGATTCTTCCATCGAAGGTATCATGTAACCTTACATCCATCAACACCACAAGCCGCTCCCAGAAACCCTAAACTCATCCTCCAATTTTCATCTGGTATGATTTATTTCTTCCAATTTATTGTCTTCATTATTATCATATTTTCTTTGATGAGGGTTTAGTTGTTTGGAATTATTGCATATGAGTTTATTTGATTTGTTACTTATTCTGATCTGGTATTTTTGTTTCATTCATTTAATTTTTCCCCAATACCTAAATTCTATGCATAATTTCTCTCCTTTGGATAGCATCTTTGAAAAGATAGTACATGAGGAAGAGCTGATAGGTAATTTTCAATATGTCATGTTACTATTTACCAAACCAAATTAATTTTTCATCTATATGCTTTGTTCTTCATTTACCGCTTTAAAACAGGTGACTTTGTTTACCACCAACTTAAGTTACTCAATCCCTTATTGATTATTACAAATGAATATGGTTGTTTTTATAACTCTACTCGAAACTTTTACAACATTTACTCCAGAAAATGTTACTCTTCAGAATATTTATCTTATTAATTATTATTTATATGATTATTATGAAGTCTGATTGATGTAATCTATTATTTCCTATTTTCCATTCTTTGATTTACCATAATGAAATCTCAAATTTATTTATATTTTTAAAATTACATAAAAACACTTACATCACTTCATAATTATAACATCCAATAATAATATACCATGCACATTGATTTTTCTGAAATAAATATAATGAATAAAATTATTTTCGATTAATGATAGTTCATGTCTATGAATTAACTCATAAACACCTCACTGAGTTATTACAGAACATTTTTCAGGAACATCAATGGAAAAGAAGAGAATAAGAAGATTGAAAGGAAGACTCAAAAACACCGCTAAGGAAATGATCCACAAGGGGAAGGAGAGTTTTCTAATTTCTGTTAATTTTATTTCCATGCTACTTAAATTATTATACTAATTCCAAATTCCATCTTGACAGTTATACATTCATTGATCACACACAAAATGAACTGTTTATCATTGACCACAGTCTGAATCCTGCGTTCAATGACATTTTTGACTCTATAAACTAAGAGGATATGGGAAGGCATATCACAAAACGTCCATTCATGAAAAAACATGCATTAAATCATATTTATTCTTATTAATAATGTCAGTCCAACTTTCAGTTCTCATATTTCAATATACATTAGTATTTATTCTAATTTTTAAACATTATTTTACAAAAATGGTTGACTGTATAGAAATTGTACATAACAATTGAAAAAATCTCAAATGACCTGCAAAAATTGTTATTCTCATATTTCATTACTATTTATTCAAATTTCCTAACATTTTATTTCCAATTTTTTCAACTGTTATGTACAGATATTGTTGAATGTGGTGAAAGATCATGAAGTTGATGATTCAGTACAATGGTACGATGTGACTGTACTTTCTATTTTCTACTATTTTAACCATCACCATATTTAATATACTTTTATTCCAATATTTTGTACCACTAATTTGTGTATTCAATATATTCAATATAATCAATATTAATTCAAGGTTTTGATTCTACATAAAAGGGTACAAGGTGGAGTAACACTAGATTATTTATAATTACACCACCGTAGATGGTACAATGTGATTATCATTTAAAAAAATGCATCTTTTGTTACCTTAGATGCCCTTGTTTTCACAATAAAATGATTCTGTGAAAAAAAAACGTCAGGTTTTGTTGGTTTCAAAACTATCTCCAATATGTTGACAAGCACAATTACTTTGTTCCAGTTTCAAATTTCATTACTATTAATTATTATTTGAATAGTCTGTTCATATATATGATTTCTCAATCATACAAATAAATTTGTATTAATTTTCCTATAAAATTTTGGTTACAACTATTGTGATGATGTCTTATAAACTTCTACACTTATTAATTTTAATTTTAATAGGTTGTTACTTCATTCATAGGTTATTTTTTTTGAGGAAAATTTAAAATTATCATATATGATATTAGATGTGCATGGTCTTGAACCTACATACTAGGTCACATTGTGGAGTCAAACTATAATTTGGTAGGTTCATTGACTTGTCGATTTATTCATTTCATATTATATAAACCTGAATTTTTTTCCCTATATTAATTTCCATTCTATATTTCTTTTTTCAACTCTATGAATTACCATAAGGAGAACATATTTACTATTCAGTGGATTAAAAGAGAGAAACAACTACTAATCAGTTTCAGGTATGAACATACATCTTCCCTTCCAAAATGTAATTCAATTTTCATGTATTAAAATCCATAATCTCTGTATTAATTTTTTCAATTCCTCTAATGTGTTAGTCTTTTCATGTTTTTTATTCAATACCTTCATATTTAGTTTTCATAATTTCTATAATTTACATTTGTTTTCTATTTCATTCACTTACCTTTTCTGTGTTATCTACTCATTCTGTGTGTATTGTGAAAACCCTAATTATAGACCAATTTGTTTTGAAATTTAGGCTTGCAATGGACTTTGTAATATATATGCTCACCGAGTTTCTTCAGTTCCAAAGAATGATGTATTGCACTTCCTCTCAATCTGAAACAAACCCAATGGGCTTTTTATGGGTACCTAGGTTTCTGCAAGTAGTGTAACATTAATGTATTTTTAGTATGTTTATATGCAGGGTACAGATTCATGTGTCACATATAAAAATAAATTAGAGTAGATAATTGTGTGGTATTTTTCTATTACATGAATAACTGTAAGAAACTTTTGGTGTAAAAGCATTTTGTAACATTTTTTAAATGCTTAATATTCATGATTAATACAACCATACTCAATTAAGAGAAAGGTATTCATTGATAGTCAAGATCTAAATCATGAAGGTGAATTACAAGTTAGCATCCCAATGTTTGTGTCATACATAAAAATACTTTAAAATGGCTAATTGTGTTGGATTTTTCTATTACATGCATAACTGTACGAAACTTTTTGGGTACAAGAATTTTGTTTAAAGGGTGTCATAATAGGATTATATTGACATAATGTGATTGAAATGAACATATCATTTTAATAAAAGGTATAGATCCTTTTGAAATAGGAATAACATTTCTTATAACTTAAACCCTACTTATTCATTAAGGCAGGGATGAAATAGTTTTTTAAAGGGTTTAATAATAGGTTTAGATTAACAGAAATGATTCCAAATTAATAGACTTAGAAGTAACATTAACAGATTTACTTTTTCCACTTACAGCTTCTTTTTTCTAACCAGGGGCATGATAGAAGAGGAGATCCCTTCTTGGCATGACCCCTCCTCTCTATCCCATAATTTCATGTATTCATCTATCCAGATATGTTTTTTTTTTCAAAACCAACTCTACTATTAATTGTTGATTTAATCTGTGTATGTTCATTGATGTCCACGGTTTTGTAACCAGTGATTCACTTATAAAGGTACCTACTATTTCTGGGTTGTTGATTACCATGGAATATGGATCCAATTTTCAGTTTCCAAATAACACATTTACCAGTTGGAACATATTTACATATCTAGGAAATGTCACTGTTTTTTTGTTTCTCATTAAAATTAATTTCTCCATATTTGATAAGATTAAATATTAATAGCATATTTATGTTTGTAGTTGAAGTATGTTGAAATGATGTGAGTAAATCTGTACAGGTGAACAGATTTACCATTCAACTGATTTTCCAATTTTTTTGACTGATGTTAGGGTATTTCCAGGATCATCGTAATGGAAACAAAATTAATCAAGTAATCCAGGTGAAGTTCATGGATTAATGCTTTTGGAAATAGAAGGTGTCTTGTTGATCCAATGTTTTTCGACCAGAATGCCTAAGCAGCCCCCTCAAAATATATATACACGATATTTAACGGGAATGCATCTCCACCAAAACACCTAAACTGCCACTTCTAAAGGTACCTACTGTTTATGTGTTCTTGAGTACCATGGAATATTCATCCAATTTCCAGTTTCCATATAACAAATTTTCCATTTGAGCATATATAAATTTGTAGTAAATGTCACTATTTTGTTTTTGTTTCTCATTAAAACTAATTTCTCTATAAGTGAGAAGAGTGACCATTAATAGCACATTTATGTTTGCAGTTGGAAGTCTCTTGAGATGAAGTTAATAAATCTGTACAGGTGAACATATTTACCATTCAACTGATTTTCCAATTTATTTTGACTGGTGTAGGGTCAATTTTGTTTTCCAGATTAATAGATTTACCAGTTTAATAGATTTAGCATTATTGGATTAATTTTTGTTTCCATTATGATGATCCTGGATGGACCCTGACATGATCTGGGTGACCCTTATATAGATGGGAATTACCAGTTATGTGATCCAAGTTACCCTTAGGTGATATGTGATATCTTTCACATATGTTCGGGTTGACCTTTATGCAACTCAATATGACCTTTACATGCCACAATAATGATCCTTACATACGTTTTACTAACCTTAAATGATTCAAGATTATCATTTATACAGAAGATGAAAACCAACCTTACTCTTACATGAACATATAATACCCATCCCTGAGTTTAATTATCCTCACCTGATTCATAATTTAGATTTCATTTATGGATTAAAATCGAGCTTACCCTTTTTCTAACATAGAAGACCCTTATGTGAGGCAGAGTAAACTCTCTGAAATACTATATATCTATTATCTAAATGAATTATGTTCTGTATAAGCCAAAAATAAAATGACAAATAAAAAAACTTACACAACCATAATATGTGTCATTATCTCACTCTATTCTGATTATCTCTACTATTAAGATGTTCTTTTGTAGGTCTCCTATTCCTTTTTTCATAAAAATATCTTCCAATTACTCACATTCAATTTTAATTACATATTGCAGGGATCAAAATAGTTGTCTACCTGTTGGCTTCTGATATGTTGAATCCATCGCATAATCCATATACAGGGAATTTGTTTTATTGTTTAGTGTTTTGTAATTTCAATGGTTTCATCATCCAAGGTCTATAATGATGCTCCACCTCTACTGGATTTATTGGCTGCTTCATCAAGTCTGGGATCCAACTCTGAGCAGTGGTACGTGCTAAAGTCAGAGTGCTCAATTTTGAACTATACCAACAAAATCTCCACTTCTGACCACTTGTACGTGCGATGACTTATTCCCAAAATACAGTAATGTTATCCATCCCTAAGTCCCAAATTCTGATTGTAAATATTGGTTCCTATTTTAGTTATCTTTGAAGGTCATTTTGAGTTTATATAATATTAACTCATTTAAATGAGTCTGTGTCGACCACTTGATAAATAGGTTGAGCTGGATCAACTTATTTAATTAAATGGATCAAGTTAAGAATGAGCTTAAATGAATTCACAAAACAGTCAACATGACACACACCTGACCCAGGAACCCAAACTGTCTCCTCCTCTACTACCAATAAATGATCAAACATGCATTGCTTGTAACGACCCAAAGTTTCATTAATAGAAATCCCCCTTGATCTTATTAAATGTCTCTTTATGAATTTTTTTTTATAAGATGTCAAATTCATTGGTTTTATGTTAGGAATTGTGACCGTTGTTAATATAGTCGTTGAACAGTGATCACATGATTAGTATAAATATAAGGCTTTAACGAACCCAATTTTACTGAGACAAAGAAAGCGATGGCCTCATCCAGTAGAATTGCCACATAAGAATCCCATTTTTCGGAGCTCGGAAAAGAGGTGGAATCCTTGGGCTTCGACCTTGACCAAGCCCAAGCTGAGCTTCATTATGTCAAGCTCGAACGTGACCGTCTACGGGAAAAGTGGAAGTTGATTGAAATTACCACTCAAGCGATGTTATCTGAGCCACCCCAAGAGTTTGTCACCATCGTACACCTTATCCTTAGGTCTTATACAGCTGTTTTAAGGGGTTATGTAACAAATAAGTAGTAATATGTTCATGTACATTATTTTTGTATATAATAATGAATATAATTTCTAGTCATTTTTGATACATTGTAAACAGTTTTTAAAGTACAAATGGTGTGTTTTAGTTATTATTTAATTAAGAAATCTATTTTATTAAATTAAAGGATTTTTTTTGAATTAAATAAAATTTTATTATTATTATTAAATTAATTTTTATTAAATATAAATGATCTTATAATTTTATAAATGAAATTAAAATTTTTATTAATGTTTGAAAGCCATTTCTGTCAAAACCTGTGAATTTTCGATAAATGTTGGTTTTTATTTTAAAAGTGAAAATTCACTTATTTAGAAAATTATTTAGATAAAATAAATTTCATTTTAGGAATCAGGATGTCGAAATTATCCAATGGTGAATTTTTCATAATTTTCTAAGACAGTCAAATTTTAGGGTAAAAATTAAATACTGTTTAAATATATAATGTGTTTTATGACATCATAATGACCCAATGGTGATGTAATAAAATACCATAATACTTAGGTTCGGCCAATATATGTTTTATAATTAAAATAATGTGATTTTGGGTTTGTTTGACTTACTTTTCAAAGCATTAATGAACCCCTCAAGACATATTCAACACTTTGCCTTTTTAAATTAATTTCCATGGGAGTGTGACTCACCTCCACATAACCAACCCTAATATTTTAATAATTTCGGACCTTTTCCTTGTAAAATATTGTTTTACTCTTTCCTTTTATAGAAACCATGGGCAAAAACCATGGGACGGTTTGTGGTTTGGATTAGTTTAATATAAGGGGTCCCAAACCTAAATAATAAATAATTCTCTCACCTTTCCTGTATAAACCCACCCTAAATCCAACTTCCTCCTCACTAAAATCCTTTGGAGTTCGTCCAACCTATTCCCTACTTTCTCTATAATCCTCCCAAGGTTCCCCAAGCTACCAAGAATCCTCTCACAAGCCTCTCTCTAGCCTTTGGAAGCACACTTCCAAGTAAGGGTTTTTTCTTCCTTTCTAATTTTGGTCAATTTTCTTTAAGTTGTATTGCCCTTTTAATTTCAATTATGAATGTTGGGGTATGGTTTCAGACCTCCCCCATACTGCCCTATTATTTTTTGAATGATGGGAGACCCCTTTCTCTCTCATTAAATGACTCCCATGTACACCCGTTACTATGGAGAAATTCCGAAAGGAACTTCTCTCTCTTCTTTTACATTCAAACATTACTTTTGTATCATGAATATATATTCCATCACAATTGTTGGGACATGTATCAAAATGACCTCCATACTGTCCATTACATTTAAATATGATGAGTAACCTCTTTCTCTCTCATCAACCATTTTTATGAATTCTTATGTCACGCCGTTATGCTGCCGAAATTGCACCGATTTTCTAAGCCAGTGTCATTGTGTAGTGAATACCATGTCCATTTATCCATCGAGGGTATTCAACTTTATGAACCTTTACTTATTGATTAAAAAGTTTCATGTATGAATTCCACATTCCTTTATTGTGGAATAAATGTTTATGTTTTAAGATTCCATGTTTTATGATCCATGTGGCACACTTATGCATGAAATGAAATGCTTAAGAAGGGTGTGCCCTTATAGCGCTCCAATGAATTGGGTAAAGTATAGTATCATGATACATCATGTGAAATGAGTTTTGACTCATGCTAATTCAAGTTCAATGAGGGTTTACTCGTGCTTCATGTGCAATGAGGGTTTACTCATGCTTTATATGCAATGAGCCTTGGCTCATGCTAATTCCATCTTAAGTGTTGTTGCCACATTTCCATGTTATGGTTATCATGCTTTATCATGCCTTTATGTTCATGTTTCTTTTATGCTATATTGATATGCCTATTGTCTAACATGTATTGTACTCCTCATGTTATTCCATGTGTACTCCCTTACTGGGCTTTATATCTCACCATTGTTTTATGCATGTCCTCAGGTTATTCCATGCAATGCTAAGTACGAGGGAATGTAGTGGTCATTTAAAGGATGTTTTCAATAAAGATGTTGTATTTATTGTTTTAAGTTTTTATGTAATGATCCTAAGCCTCAAAGACACTAAACCTCTCGATCTTCTTTCTTGTATCAAGTGAAGATTTATGTAATAAATCATGTTCAAGTTGTAATAAAAAAGAATGGTTGTCATAGTTGGTATTAGAGGATAGGTTTAGTTATTTTTGGGATTAGGAAACCCTAGTAAAGACTTAGATACAAGACTAAGTATAATAAAAACATCCCTATGTTTTGGTAAATACTAAGTAAGTGGTTTATCAAACAAATACATCCCTGTGTGGATACGAGCGGGTAGAGGCGGCTCTGGCACAGATGTATCCTAGGGGTAAAACCCGAAAACACCGCTCTGAGCTAGACTCGAACGGGAACTGGTGCATGAAAATGGGCCTTGCTGCACTCTTGGTTACGACACTCCTAGGGGATATGTTTTGATAAATTCACAATCTTTGTATGAACCCTTATTAATGGAAAAATTCCCCTAAGAATATATGTTAGAAAGTAGATCATGAAAAGCCTTGATTGAAGCCTATAGACTCATGAGTTAAGGAAATAAAAGTTTATTTTTGAGTCATCAAATTTTGTCTTTGGATTACCCTTTATGTGTTACCCCTAACATTCCTTTTATTCCAGCCAATGGCCAGTAAAAGGAGGACTCGGGATAACAACTGTTGTGAAGATCAGTGTGATGAATGTACTAATGAGATGCTAAATCCAATGGGAGTGGGAATCGTGAACTTTGTCACGCTTCTCTCTCAGCTAATGCAAGTTATGAATAGAAACATGGGTCAAGAGGAACGTTCAACCCCCCCTAAGAAAGAACAAGTCGCAATCGAGAGCTTCATTAGACAAAGGCCTCCTACTTTTAGTGGATCATCTGATCCCACGATCGCTGAACAACGGATCAACTCCATTGAAAAGATATTCTCCATCCTCCAATGATCTGAACAAGAGAAGGTTCTCCTGGTGGCTTATCATATGGAGGGTGAAGCTGATCAATGGTGGACGTTGATCAAAAATACGAAGCCTGAGGAGGAGATCGAGGCGTTGGAATGTAAGGATTTCTGGAAGATGTTTTTTGATAAATATTTTCCGCGCACCCTCTGGCTTAAGATGGAAAGAGACTTCCTTTCCCTCAAGAAAAAAGATGAAGAATCTTTTGGAGCGTACGAGGAAAACTTCACAAGGCTTTCACGATACGCTTCCAGCTTTTTCGTTACCCCCGAATGCAAGGTCGACCGCTTCTTTGGTGGGCTGAAGCCAAGCTTGCGGAAAGCATTAGCGATCCGTGACTTCGACAGCTATGAAGAAATTGTCCGATGTTCCCTCAAAGTCGAAATGGAGATCGGGGAATCACAGGGGTATCATGGGGACAAGAAGCATAAGGTGGACTTCAATACTGGTGGTTCGATGGATAAATCCAATGGTGCTAAGAAGATCCAGCACCCCACTTTCCAAAAGTGCAGAAAGAAGCACCCTAGAAATTGCCTTAAGGGGACGAGAAAATGCTTCAGGTGTGGAAGAGAAGGGCACATAGCTGTTAAATGTCAGCAAGAAGGAATCGCGGCTGCGACAGAGAAGAGGAACGCTCCGTTCGAACCTCAACGCATTGTTTAATTCTACAAATGAAAAGAACCGGGTCATTTTGCAAATCAGTTCCCTAATCCAAGGGTTATCAGAGGCAACCAACAACCTCCAAGACAGCAAGGAAGAGCTTTTTCCATCACTTCTGCCGATGTGAACCCCGACAACGAAGTGGTGATAGGTATGCTAGTTATTCATTCAATAATAGAAAACGTACTTTTTGATTCAGGTTCTACGCATTCTTCTATATCTCGAATGTTTAGTAGAACAATACTAGAACCACCACAAATCATGGAAGTAAAGATGTCAGTGAGTACGGAAAATGGGGAAATCATAGCATCCCATGAATATAAGTCCTCCCCTGTTATAATCTGTGGATTGAATTTCCCGGAAAACCTCGTCATACTCCCTCTAATGGAATTTTATGCAATTCTTGGCATGGATTGGCTTTCCTTATATAGAGCCATCATAAATTGTCGGGAGAGGGAAATCACACTCCATATGGAGAATCGACCCCCGATTCTTTACAAGTGTCAGGAGGAAGATGAATCTTCTTTAGCTCCATCATCTCAAGCATGGATATTACTGCCTTATGAGCATGCATATCTGGCTCAGATGATTGATTCCAAGGAAGAAACCATCCTTGAAGAAATTCCAATTGTGAGGGAATTCGCCAAAGTGTTTCCCGAGGAACTGCATGGTCTTCCTCCATGAAGAGATGTTGAGTTCTCAATTGAACTTATACCAGGGGCGCTACCAATATCCAAGACTCCATATAGAATGGTTGTTGTAGAGCTTAAAAAGCTGAAGAAACAACTATAGGAGAATCTGGATAAAGGTTTTATACGCCTAAGTGCTTCACCATGGGGTGCACCAGTCCTCTTCGTCAAGAAGAAGGATGGGTCAATGCGGCTTTTCATTGATTATCGTGAACTTAACAAAATCACGATAAAGAACAAGTATCCTCTCCCAAGAATCGATGACATATTTGATCAGCTTCATGGAGAACAATACTTCTCCAAGGAGGATTTGCGGTCGGGATATTATCAAGTAAGGGTGAATAAGGAAGATGTCCCCAAGACTGCTTTTCGTACAAGATACGGGCACTATGAATTCATAGTAACGCCTTTCGGACTCACCAATGCTCCAGAAATCTTCATTGACTTAATGAATAGAGTCTTTATAGATTACCTTGATAAATTTTTGGTAGTCTTTAATGATGATATTCTAATATACTCCAAAACCAAAGAGGATCATGAGGAAAATTTAAAAACTGTACTATAGACTTTGCGCAAGGAGAATCTCTATGAAAAGTACAGAAAGGGTGAGTTATGGTTGAAGTAGGTCTCATTCTTGGGCCATATCATCACAAGAAATGGGATATCTGTGGATCCCTCCAAAACAGATGCAATTGAGGGATGGTCGAGGACAACATTGGTAATAGTTATTCGTAGCTTCTTGGGGTTTGCTGGATATTATCGACGATTTGTGAGAAATTTATCACGATTATCCAACCCTCTTACCAAGCTAACTCGAAAGGGAGTAAAGTTTTATTGGAGTGATGAATGCGAAGAAAGCTTCAAGGAGTTGAAAAGGAGGCTTATCACTACGCTCGTGCTCACTTTACCCACAAGTGGGGAAATTTTGGTGATATTTAGTGATGCCTCAAAGAAGGTCTTAAGCTGTGTGCTGATGCAGAATGATAAAGTGATATCCTATGCCTCAAGGAAGTTGAAAATCCATGAGAGAAACTATCCAACGCATGATCTGGAGTTGGCGGTGGTGATCTTTGCCTTGAAAATCTGGTGGCATTATCTCTATGGAGAGAAATGTAAGATATATACTGACCACAAGAGTCTTAAATATATATTCACACAGAAAGAGCTTAATATGCGCCATAGAAGATGGATAAAGCTCGTCAAGGATTATGACTGTTCAATACATTACCACCCTAGGAAAGCGAACAAGGTGGCGGATGCCCTAAGTAGAAAGGATCCAGCGATTCTATCAATGATGAGAATTTAGAAGGATCCAATCATCTTAGACTTGATGAAGATGGATGTGGGAATCATAAAGAAGGGAACGTCCTCAATCCTTTCACAAATGATTGCTCAAACATCTCTTTTGGAAAGGTTAAAGGATTCTCAAAAGGATGATGTGGGAATTCAAGAAAAATTGGAAGCTGTCAAAAAGGGTAAATCCTCGGAGTTTAATGTTAATGAAGAAGGAATTGTGCGGTTTGGGAAAAGACTATGTGTTCCATCAAGTCTGGAGCTGAAGAAGGGACTTTTTGATGATGCACATAGTTCAAATTTCTCTATTCACCCACTGAGCACAAAGATGTATCGAGATCTCAGAGAAAACATTTGGTGGGAAAATATGAAGAAGGAGATCGCCGAATATACATCAAAGTGCCTGGTGTGTCAGAAAGTGAAGGCAGAGAGGCAGAAGTATAAGGGGATGATGCAACCATTGCCCATACCAGAATGAAAACGGGAGAACATCACCATGGACTTTGTCACTGGACTTCCGAGGACATCCAAAGGCAACAATGCAATCTGGGTTGTTGTGGATCATCTTACAAAGACTGCACACTTCATTGCTATTCGGGAGGATTTCTCATTAGATCAACTGGCACAGATATATATTAGGGAAGTGGTAAGGTTTCATGGAGTACCACTATCTATTGTGTCTGACCGAGATCCAAGATTAACCTCTAAGTTTTGGAAGAGTCTTCAACATGCTCTAAATACTGAACTGAACTTCAGTATGGCCTATCATCCTCAAACTGATGGCCAATCTGAGCGGACTATCCAAACACTTGAGGATATGTTGAGAGCATGCTCAATAGACTTTAAAGGAGGATGAGATCAACATCTTCCTCTGGTTGAGTTCTCTTATAATAACAGTTTCCACTCAAGCATCCAAATGGAACCATATGAAGCCATGTATGGGAAAAGGTGCAGAACACTGGCATGTTGGGATGAGGTCGGTGAACGTAAGCTGCTTGGACAGGAAATGGTCAAAGAAATGATGGAGAAGGTGAAAACCATTTAGAAGCATATCAAGGCAGCCCGGAGTTGACAGAAGATTTATGTAGATAATCGTCGACAAGACCATGAATTTAAAGTTGGATACATGGTGTTTCTACGCATATCTATGTGGAAGAAGGTCATGAGGTTTGAAAATAAATTGATGTTAAGTCCAAGGTACATTGACCCCTTCAAGATTCTTGATCGTGTTGGGGCTGTGGCCTATCAACTAGCACTTCCACCTATCATGGCCAAGGTGCATGATGTCTTTCATGTATCTCTCTTAAGGAAGTACATACCGGACCCTTCACATGTACTCTCTTCCGCGGTGGTACAATTGGAAGATGATATTTCTTATGAAGAGCAACCAGTGAAGATCATAGGTCGTAGAGAAAAAGTTCTATGAAATACGACAATGTCCCTCATCAAGGTGTTGTGGAAAAACCACAAGTTTGAAGAAGCGACTTGGGAATCGGAGGATTTGATGAAGCTGAGTTACCCACATTTGTTTTAGTGTGGGAAAAGGAAAAATTTCGAGGGAGAAATTTCTTAAGGGGGAAATATTGTAACGACCCAAAGTTTCATTAATGGAAATCCCTCTTGATCCTATTAAATGTCTCTTTATGAAAAAATGTTTTTATAAGATGTCAAATTCTTTGGTTGTATGTTATGAATTGTGACCATTGTTAGTGTAGTCGTTGAAGAGTGATCACACGATTAGTATAAATATAAGGCTTTAACGAACCCAATTTTACTCAGACAAAGGAAGCGATGGCCTCATCCAGTAGAATTGCCACATACAAAGCCCATTTGCTGGCGCTCAGAAAAGAGGTGGCATCCTTGGGCTTCACCCTTGACCAAGCCCAAGATGAGCTTCATTACGTCAAGCTCGAACGTGACCGTCTACGGGAAAAGTGGAAGTTGATTGAAATTACCACTCGAGCGATGTTATCCGAGCCACCCCAAGAGTCTGTCACCATCGCACACCTTACCCTAAGGTCTTATGCGGCTGTTTTAAGGGGTTATGTAACAAATAAGTAGTAATATGTTCATGTACATTATTTTTGTATATAATAATGAATATAATTTCTAGTCATTTTTGATACATTGTAAATAGTTTTTAAAGTACAAATGGTGTTTTTTAGTAATTATTTAATTAAGAAATATATTTTATTGAATTAAGGGATTTTTTTTTGAATTAAATATTATTTTATTATTATTATTAAATTAATTTTTATTAAATACAAATGATCTTATAATTTTATGAATGAAATTAAAATTTTTATTAAGGTTTGAAAGCCATTTCTGTCAAAACCCGTGAATTTTTGATAAATGTCGGTTTTTATTTTAAAAGTGAAAATTCACATATTTAGAAAATTATTTAGATAAAATAAATTTCATTTCAGGAATCAGGACGTTGAAATTATCCAATGGTGAATTTTTCATAATTTTCTGAGACAGTCAAATTTTTGGGTAAAAATTAAATACCGTTTAAATATATAATGTGTTTTATGACATCATAATGACCCAATGGTGATGTAATAAAATTCCATAATACTTAGGTTCGGCCAATATATGTTTTATAATTAAAATAATGTGATTTTGGGTTTGTTTGACTTACTTTTCAAAGCATTAATGAACCCCTCAAGACATATTCAACACTTTGCCTTTTTAAATTAATTTCCATGGGAGTGTGACTCACCTCCACATAACCAACCCTAATATTTTAATAATTTCGGACTTTTTCCTTGTAAAATATTGTTTTCCTCTTTCCTTTTCCAGAAACCATGGGCAAAAACCATGGGATGGTTTGTGGTTTGGAATAGTTTAATATAAGGTGTCCCAAACCTAAATAATAAATAATTCTCTCACCTTTCCTGTATAAACCCACCCTAAATACCACTTCCTCCTCACTAAAATCCTTTGTAGTTCGTCCAAACTATGCCCTACTCTCTCTATAATCCACCCAAGGTTCCCAAGCTACCAAGAATCCTCTCACAAGCCTCTCTCTAGCCTTTGGAACCACACTTCCAAGTAAGGGGTTTTTCTTCCTTTCTCATTTTGGTCAATTTTCTTTAAGTTGTATTGCCCTTTTAATTTCAATTATGAATGTTGGGGTATGGTTTCGCACCTCCCCCATACTTCCCTCTTATTTTTTGAATGATGGGAGACCCCTTTCTCTCTCATTAAATGCCTCCCATGTACACCCGTTACTATGGTGAAATTCCGAAAGGAACTTCTCTCTCTTCTTTTACATTCAAACAATAATTTTGTATCATGAATATATATTCCATCACAATTGTTGGGACATGTATCTATATGACCTCCATACTGTCCATTACATTTAAATATTATGAGTAACTTCTTTCTCTCTCATCAACCATTTTTATGAATTCTTATGTCACGCCGTTACGCTGCCGAAATCGCACCGATTTTCTAAGCCAATGTCATTGTGTAGTGAATACCATGTCCATTTATCCATGGAGGGTATTCAACTTTATGAACCTTTACTTATTGATTACAAATATTAATGTATGAATTCCACATTCCTTTATTGTGGAATAAATGTTTATGTTTTATAGATCCATGTTTTATGAACTATGTGGCACACTTATGCATGAAATGAAATGCTTAAGAAGGGTGTGCCCTTATAGCGCTCCAATGCATTGGGTAAAGTATAGTATCATGATACGTCATGTGCAATGAGTGTTGACTCATGCTAATTCAAGTTCAATGAGGTTTTACTCGTGCTTCATGTGCAATGAGGGTTTACTCATGCTTTATGTGCAATGAGCCTTGGCTCATGCTAATTCCATCTTAAGTGTTGTTGCCACATTTCCATGTTATGATTATCATGCTTTATCTTGCCTTTATGTTCATCTTTCTTTTATGCTATATTGATATGCCTATTGTATAACATGTATTTTACTCCTCATGTTATTCCATGTGTACTCCCTTATTGGGCTTTATATCTCACCCTTTTTTTATGCTTGTCCTCAGGTTATTCCATGCAATGCTAAGTACGAGGGAATGTAGTGGTCATTTAAAGGATGTTTTCAATAAAGTTGTTGTATTTCTTGTTTTAAGTTTTTATGTAATGATCCTAAGCCTTAAAGACAATAAACCTCTCGATCTTCTTTCTTGTATCAAGTGAAGATTTATGTAATTAATCATGTTTAAGTTGTAGTAAAAAAGAAGGGTTGTCATAGTTGGTATCAGAGGATAGGTTTAGTTATTTTTTGGATTAGGAAACCCTAGTAAAGCCTTAGATACAAGAATAAGTATAATAAAAACATACCTATGTTTTGGTAAATACTAATTAAGTGGTTTATCAAACAAATACATCCCTATGTGGATACGAGCAGGTAGAGGCGGCTCTGGCACAGATGTATCCTAGGGGTAAAACCCGAAAACACCGCTTTGAGCTAGACTCGAACGGGAACTGGTGCATGAAAATGGGCCTTGCTGCACTCTTGGTAACGACACTCCCAGGGGATATGTTTTGATAAATTCACAATCTTTGTATGAACACTTATTAATGGAAAAATTCCCCTAAGAATATATGTTAGAAGGTAGATCATGAAAAGCCTTGATTGAAGCCTATAGACTCATGAGTTAAGGAAATAAAAGTTTATTTTTGAGTCATCAAATTTTGTCTTTGGATTACCCTTTATGTGTTACCCTTAACATTCCTTTTATTCCAGCCAATGGCCAGTAATAGGAGGACTCGGGATAACAACTGTTGTGAAGATCAATGTGATGAATGTACTAATGAGATGCCAAATCCAATGGGAGTGGGAATCGCAAACTTTGTCACGCTTCTCTCTCAGCTAATGCAAGTTATGAATAGAAACATGGGTCAATAGGAACGTTCAAACCCCCCTAAGAAAGCACAAGTCGCAATCGAGAGCTTCATGAGACAAAGGCCTCCTACTTTTAGTGGATCATCTAATCCCACGATCGCTAAACAACAGATCAACTCCATTGAAAAGATATTCTCCATCCTCCAATGATCTGAACAAGAGAAGGTTCTCCTGGTGGCTTATCGTATGGAGGGTGAAGCTGATCAATGGTAGACGTTGATCAAAAATACGAAGCCTGAGGAGGAGATCGAGGCGTTGGAATGGAAGGATTTCTGGAAGATGTTTTTTGATAAATATTTTCCACGCACCCTCTGGCTTAAGATGGAAAGAGACTTCCTTTCCCTCAAGAAAAAAGATGAAGAATCTGTTGGAGCGTACGAGGAAAACTTCACAAGGCTTGCACGATACGCTTCCAGCTTTTTTGTTACCCCCGAATGCAAGGTCGACCGCTTCTTTGGTGGGATGAAGCCTAGCTTGCGGAAAGCATTAGCGATCCATGACTTCGACAGCTATAAAGAAATTGTCCGATGTTCCCTCAAAGTCGAAATGGAGATCGGGGAATCACAGGGGTATCATGGGGACAAGAAGCGTAATGTGGACTTCAATGCTGGTGGTTCGATGGATAAATCCAATGGTGCTAAAAAGATCCAGAACCCCACTTACCAAAAGTGCAGAATGAAGCACCCTAGAAATTGCCTTAAGGGGACGAGAAAATGCTTCAGGTGTGGAAGAGAATGGCACCTAGCTGTTAAATATTATCAAGAAGGACCCGCGGCTGCGACAAAGAAGAGGAACACTCCGTTCGAACCTCAACGCATTGTTTAATGCTACAAATGAAAAGAACCAGGTCATTTTGCAAATCAGTTCCCTAATCCAAGGGTTATCAGAGGCAACCAACAACCTCCAAGACAGCAAGGAAGAGCTTTTTCCATCACTTCTGCCGATGTGAACCCCGACAACAAAGTGGTGACAGGTATGCTAGTTATTCACTCAAGAATATCAAACGTACTTTTTGATTCAGGTTCTACGCATTCTTCTATATCTCGAAAGTTTAGTAGAACAATCCTAGAACCACCACTAATCATGGAAGTAAAGATGTTAGTGAGTACGGGAAATGGGGAAATCATAGCATCCCATGAATATAAGTCCTCCCCTGTTATAATCTATGGATTGAATTTCCCGGAAAACCTCGTCATACTCCCTCTCGTGGAATTTGATGCAATTCTTGGCATGGATTGGCTTTCCTTATATAGAGCCAACATAAATTGTCGGGAGAGGGAAATCACACTTCATATGGAGAATCGACCCCCGATTCTTTACAAGTGTCATGAGGAAGATGAATCTTATTTAGCTCCATCATCTCAAGCATGGATATTACTGCCTTATGAGCACGCATTTTTGGCTTAGATGATTGAGTCCAAGGAAGAAACCATCCTTGAAGAAATTCCTATTGTGAAGGAATTCGCCGAAGTGTTTCCCGAGGAACTGCATGGTCTTCCTCCAAGAAGAGATGTTGAGTTCTCAATTGAACTTATACCAGGGGCGCTACCAATATCCAAGAATACATATAGAATGGCTGTTGTAGATCTTAAAGAGCTGAAGAAACAACTACAGGAGAATCTGGATAAAGGGTTTATACGCTTAAGTGCTTCACCATGGGGTGCACCAGTCCTCTTCGTCAAGAAGAAGGATGGGTCAATGCGGCTTTTCATTGATAATCGTGAACTTAAAAAAATCACGATAAAGAACAAGTATCCTCTCCCAAGAATTGATGACTTGTTTGATCAGCTGTGTGGAGCACAATACTTCTCCAAGGTGGATTTGCGGTCGGGATATTATCAAGTAAGGGTGAAGAAGGAAGATGTCCCCAAGACTGCTTTTCGTACAAGATACGGGCACTATGAATTCATAGTAATGCCTTTCGGACTCACCAATGCTCCATAAATCTTCATTGAATTAATGAATAGAGTCTTTAGAGATTACCTTGATAAATTTTTGGTAGTCTTTAATGATGATATTCTAATATACTCCAAAACCAAAGAGGATCATGAGGAGAATTTAAAAACTGTACTAGAGACTTTGCGCAAGGAGAATCTCTATGAAAAGTACAGCAAGGGTGAGTTCTGGTTGAAGTAGGGCTCATTCTTGGGCCATATCATCACAAGAAATGGGATATCTATGGATCCCTCCAAAACAGATGCAATTGAGGGATGGCCAAGGCCAACATCGGTAACAGATATTCGTAGCTTCTTGGGGTTAGCTGGATATTATCGACGATTTGTGAGAAATTTATCACGATTGTCCAACCCTCTTACCAAGCTAACTCAAAAGGGAGTAAAGTTTTCTTGGAGTGATGAATGCGAAGAAAGCTTCAAGGAGTTGAAAAGGAGGCTTATCACTACGCCCGTGCTCACTTTACCCACAAGTGGGGAAATTTTGGTAATATTTAGTGATGCCTCAAAGAAGGGCTTAGGCTGTGTGCTGATGCAGAATGATAAAGTAATATCCTATGCCTCAAGTCAGTTGAAAATCCATGAGAGAAACTATCCAACACATGATCTGGAGTTGGCGGTGGTCATCTTTGCCTTGAAAATCTGGTGGCATTATCTCTATGGAGAGAAATGTGAGATATATACTGACCACAAGATTCTTAAATATATATTCACACAGAAAGAGCTTAATATGCCCCAGAGAAGATGGATAAAGCTCATCAAGAATTATGACTGTTCAATACATTACCACCCTAGGAAAGCGAACAAGGTGGCAGATTCCTTAAGTAGAAAGGATCCAGCGATTCTATCAATGATGAGAATTTAGAAGGATCCAATCATCTTAGACATGATGAAGATGGATGTGGGAATCATAAAGATGGGAACATACTCAATCCTTTCACAAATGATTACTCAAACATCTCTTTTGGAAAGGTTAAAGGATTCTCAAAAGGATAATGTGGGAATTAAAGAAAAATTGGAAGCTATCAAAAAGGGTAAATCCTCGGTGTTTAATGTTAATGAAGAAGGAATTGTGCAGTTTGGGAAAAGACTATGTGTTCCATCAAGTCTGGAGCTGAAGAAGGGACTTTTTGATGATGCACATAGTCCAAATTTCTCTATTCACCCAGGGAGCACAAAGATGTATCGAGATCTCAGAGAAAACATTTTGTGGGAAAATATGAAGAAGGAGATCGCCGAATATACATCAAAGTGCCTGGTGTGTCAGAAAGTGAAGGCAGAGAGGCAGAAGTATGAGGGGATGATGCAACCATTGCCTATACCAGAATGGAAATGGGAGAACATCACCATGGACTCTGTCACTGGACTTCTGAGGACATCCAAAGGCAACAATGCAATCTGGGTTGTTGTGGATCATCCTACAAAGACTGCACACTTCATTGCTATTCGGAAGGATTTCTCATTAGATCAACTGGCACAGATATATATTAGGGAAGTGGTAAGGTTGCATGGAGTACCACTATCTATTGTGTCTGACCGAGATCCAAGATTAACCTCTATGTTTTGGAAGAGTCTTCAACATGCTCTAAATACTGAACTGAACTTCAGTATGGCCTATCATCCTCAAACTGATGGCCAATCCGAGCGGACTATCCAAACACTTGAGGATATGTTGAGAGCATGCTCAATAGACTTTAAAGGAGGATGGGATCAACATCTTCCTCTGGTTGAGTTCTCTTATAATAACAGTTTCCACTCAAGCATCCAAATGGAACCATATGAAGCCCTGTATGGGAAAAGGTGCAGAACAATGGCATGTTGGGATGAGGTCGATGAACGTAAGCTTCTTGGACCAGAAATGGTCAATGAAATGGTGGAGAAGGTGAAAACCATTTAGCAGCATATCAAGGCAGCCCGGAGTCGACAGAATATTTATGCAGATAATCGTCGACGAGACATTGAATTTAAAGTTGGAGACATGGTGTTTCTACACATATCTCTGTGGAAGAAGGTCATGAGGTTTGGAAAGAAATGGATGTTAAGTCCAAGGTACATTGACCCCTTCGAGATTCTTGAGCGTGTTGGGGATGTGGCCTATCAACTAGCACATCCACCTATCATGGCCAAGGTGCATGATGTCTTTCATGTATCCCTCTTAAGGAAGTACATACCGAACCCTTCACATGTACTCTCTTCCGCGATGGTACAATTGGAAGATGATCTTTCTTATGAGAAGCAACCAGTGAAGATCTTAGATCATAGAGAAAAAGTTCTATGAAATACGACAATGCCCCTCGTCAAGGTGTTGTGGAAAAACCACAAGTTTGAAGAAGCGACTTGGGAATCGGAGGATATGATGAAGCTGAGTTACCCACATTTGTTTTAGTGTGGGAAAAGGAAAAATTTCGAGGGCGAAATTTCTTAAGGGGGAATATTATAACGACCCAAAGTTTCATTAATGGAAATCCCTCTTGATCTTATTAAATGTCACTTTATGAAAAAATGTTTCTATAAGATGTCAAATTCTTTGGTTTTATGTTAAGAATTGTGACCGTTGTTAGTGTAGTCGTTGAAGAGTGATCACATGATTAGTATAAATATAAGGCTTTAACGAACCCAATTTTACTCAAACAAAGGAAGCGATGGCCTCATCCAGTAGAATTGCCACATACAAAGCCCATTTGATGGAGCTCGGAAAAGAGGTGGCATCCTTGGGCTTCACCCTTGACCAATCCCAAGATGAGCTTCATTATGTCAAGCTCGAACGTGACCGTCTATGGGAAAAGTGTAAGTTGATTGAAATTACCACTCGAGCGATGTTATTCGAGCCACCCCAAGAGTCTGTCACCATCGCACACCTTACCCTTAGGTCTTATGCGGCTGTTTTAAGGGGTTATGTAACAAATAAGTAGTACTGTGTTCATGTACATTATTTTTTTATATAATAATGAATATAATTTCTAGTCATTTTTGATACATTGTAAATAGTTTTTAAGTACAAATGGTGTTTTTTAGTTATTATTTAATTAAGAAATATATTTTATTGAATTAAGGGATTTTTTTTTGAATTAAATAATATTTTATTATTATTATTAAATTAATTTTTATTAAATACAAATGATCTTATAATTTTATGAATGAAATTATAATTTTTATTAAGGTTTCAAAGCCATTTCTGTCGAAACCCGTGAATTTTCGATAAATGTCGGTTTTTATTTTAAAAGTGAAAATTCACATATTTAGAAAAAAATTTAGATAAAATAAATTTCATTTTAGAAATCAGGACGTCTAAATTATCCAATGGTGAATTTTTCATAATTTTCTGAGACAGTCAAATTTTAGGGTAAAAATTAAATACTGTTTAAATATATAATGTGTTTTATGACATCATAATGACCCAGTGGTGATGTAATAAAAAATCGTAATCCTTATGTTCGGAAAATATATGTTTTATCATTAAAATAATGTGATTTTGGGTTTGTTTAACTTACTTTTCAAAGCATTAATGAACCCCTCAAGACATATTCAACACTTTTCCTTTTTAAATTAATTTCCATGGGAGTGTGACTCACCTCCACATAAGCAACCCTAATATTTTAATAAGTTCGGACCTTGGCCTTGTAAAATATTTTTTTCCTCTTTCCTTTTCCAGAAACCATGGTATGGTTTGTGGTTTGGATTATTTTAATATAAGGGGTCCCAAACCTAAATAATAAAGAATTCTCTCACCTTTCATATATAAACCCACCCAAACTCCCACTTCCTCCTCACTAAAATCATTTGGAGTTCATCCAACCTCTGCCCTACTCTCTCTAGAATCCTCCCAAGGTTCCCCAAACTCCATAGAAGCCTCTCAAAAGCCTCTCTCTAGCCTTTGGAAGCACACTTCCAAGTAACGGTTTTTTCTTCCTTTCTCATTTTGGTCAATTTTCTTTAAGTTGTATTGCCCCTTTAATTACAATTATGAATGTTGGGGTATGGTTTCTCACCTCCCCCATACTACCCTATTATTGTTTGAATGATGGGAGACCCCTTTCTCTCTCATTAAATTCCTCCCATGTACACCCGTTACTATGCTGAAATTCCGAAAGGAACTTCTCTCTCTTCTTTTAGATTCAAGCAATAATTTTGTATCATGAATCTATATTCCATCACAATTGTTGGGACATGTATCTATATGACCTAATTGCTGTCCATTACATGTAAATATGATGTGGAACCCCTTTCTCTCTCATCAACCATTTTTATGAATTCTTATGTCACGCTGTTACGCTGCTGATATCGCACCGATTTTCTAAGTCAATGTCATTGTGTAGTGAGTACCATTCTCATTTCTCCATTGAGGGTATTCACCTTTATGCACCATTACTTATTGATTACAAAGTTTCATGTATTAATTCCACATTCCTTTATCATGGAATAAATGTTTATGTTTTATGAATCCATGTTTTATGATCCATGTGGCACACTTATGCATGAAATGAAATGTTTAAGAATGGTGCGCCCTTATAGCGCTCCAATGCATTGGGTAAAGTATAGTATCATGATACGTCATGTGCAATGAGTGTTGAATCATTCTAATTCAATTGAAATGAGGGTTTACTCATGCTTCATGTGAAATGAGGGTTCACTCATGCTTTATGTGCAATGAGCCTTGGCTCATGCTAATTCCATGTTAAGTGTTGTTGCCACATTTCCATGTTATGATTATCATGCTTTATCATGCCTTTATGTTCATGTTTCTTTTATTCCATATTGATATTCCTATTGCCTAACATGTATTTTACTCCTCATGTTATTCCATGTGTACTCCCTTACTGGGCTTTATAGCTCACCCTTTTCTTATGCATGTCCTCAGGTTATCCCATGTAATGCTAAGTACGAGGGAATGTAGTGATCATGTAAAGGATGTTTTCAATAAAGATGTTGTATTTCTTGTTTTAAGTTTTAATGTAATGATCCTAAGCCCCAAAGACACTAAACCTCTCGATATTCATTCTTGTATCAAGTGAAGTCACATGTAATAAATCATGTTCAAGTTGTAATAAAAAAGCAGGGTTGTCATATTGATTCATTATTTGTATTTTAATTTTTTAAATATGTTTTCATTTATATTATATTTATATTTAATCATTATCAGCATCATAATAAAATTTATTTATATTATAATTATAATATATTTGGTGCTTCCCCACCAATTCCAGCTTCACATCCTTTAAAGACACTTAGAATGCACCAAACATGACAAGATAAATTGAAAACGTGTGTGAGTGTGTGTGGGGGTAGGGACTGGGGTTTGGGGGGAAACCAAAAGAAAAAGTAATGATGCAGATTGATAGATGGTTTAAAATAAATAATTGTACAAGCATCTGTATACCTTTAAACGCCCTGAATATCAGGGAATCTCATGGCATCCATAGATCCCTGACCATACCACACATTGATTATTCGCAAGTAGCCACTTGAAAGAATAAAAAAGCCCAATAAACAACAATAGCTCACCAAAAGTTTTCTAATTTTTTGTTAATTTGATGTCAATATTTCCCCCACTGTGTACATGGATAGAGAAATGACAAACACTGGCATCATCAGTAGTCATTTGAAAGCAAAGTCCACATGCCCCTACTTTGGCCCTGGAAAATGCAGGGAAGAATCAATATTGTCCTCTTAACAGAGAAAATCACTCATCTTTGCAAGGATCTGTTCTACAAAACCTGTAAGAAGCCTTTTCCTAAATCTATTCCATGAATCTAAAAGTAAAAGTCTAAGTCATGAGTTCTAGAATCCTTTTCCATAGTCTACTCCAAAAAGTTCTATACATCACCTTTTAATCATTGAAGGGGATGATTTCAGACATTTTGGGCTATGTTGTGAATTAGTATTTCCTCATATTTTGTATTATGTGATATTTAGTGATTTCATACCCATAATCTTTTACGATTTCAAATCCTTCCTTGGATAGATTTTGCCTGTATCAGTACACTACAGTTTTAAAACATTGGAATGTTTCCACATCCTAACCAATAGGCTATTCTATTTCTGGGATGATTAATAATGACTACAATTTAATTATTTTTTATGTTCCTATTCACACATTAATAACCTATATGTAGTTTTTATATTAATAACATATCAGTTTTAACACCAAACCATAATGGCAGTTGGTGTTGACTATTTTATTTTCTGGTTGGAATATACACCTTCTGTCATGTTACAAAATATTGGGTTTTCATGATATATCATCACTCCTAGAAAATGAACACTATACCAAATAATCTATTGATACTAAAAACACACAACACTATCCAAACCATCAGTCATGAAATTATGAACATAAGTTTTATTCCTTGATTAGGTATGTCATCTTTTTCAAATATTTTCAATATTATTATGAAATTATGTTCTATTAATTGTATTCTATTATTTATAATAACAATTAATTTATATTGTCGTGTGAATGCATGGGTAGAGTACTAGTTTTAAATAATTTTATAATATATTATTCTTCATAAAATAAAATTAATATTATTTTTGACATTATTCATTTAATTTGACTTTAAAGAAAACAATAAAAATAATTAATTCAAATGTAAAATTTTAAAGAATCACTATTATATTATATTTATATAAAAAAGATAAAAATAATTGATCCAAAATGTATTAATTTAAATATTTTTAAAATTATTTATTTTTGTTATATTAATTAAATATATAATATGTTTGCGTTGTGTAAAAATTTAAGGTAATAATTCAATAACTAAAATTTTTAAAAACTATTATGAAAAAAATCATTAATTTTTATAAGAATTTAAAACCAAATATAACTTCGTTTTGTCTGCATGAAAAAAATATTTGATACATTAAAGTCAAGAGAGTGACATTTTGTATTTATTCTTTTCTTAAAATAACATAAACATCAATATCCATGAATATTGGAACCAAGTTGACATATTTTCAACCCATGGATGATAATGGACGAACTAAACTCATAAAATAGTATAAAATCAATTTTTATAGTTATTATAAATCCTTATCTAAAATTTTTTACTCTGTTTTTCCTATTTTACCCTTACCAAGGTGACAAATATTTACCAAGGTTATTATTCATAATGACCAAAAAAAGGACCTATTTACCAAATTTTATCCACTAAATTGAAAATTTATAATCCATTTTATCATATTCATTTCACATAAGTTACAAAAATAAATTTAATTTAAAACCCGCAAAATGTGATAAAAATTGATTTCCTAGAAAATTGCATTTTAACTTTAAAAATGTTTTAATACCAAATTCAAGTATATTTTAAATTAAAATACATTTTATAATATTTTTTAAAAATAATAATGAACAAATTAAACATTAAAAATAGACAAAATAGAATGTGACATTATAAATATATTAAAATAAAATATAGTTTTCAAGAGAAATCAGTATTTTTAACTATACTTTGAAGAATAAAAACTTTCAAAAAATTCAAAAAAAAATGAATCCTAAACTAATTTTGAAATTATTATTTCAAAAATGATATCATTTTTATAATATTTATAAATTTTTCAGAAGATCATTATAACATTTCCTCACAAAATATAACAAAAAACATTTCTAATTGAACATGTTTTTAAAGTAAGTAATGATCTTATTAATAAATTGAGTTATTATTTTCTAATAATTAATCAATAAATTTTTTATGAGTAGGAAATTTATATAAAATTTTCATAATTTTTTTAATCATATTCATTCCCTCCAATCTAATAGATATTAAATAAAAATCACATAATAAAGATTCAATAGTATATTGTGGTTCATTTAAACTCGGTGTTGCATGTAAAGAAACCTATAAAAGAAATTAAATTTATTTGAAGAGAAATATATTGTAAAATATCTAGTATTGATAATAATTAAATGGTTGCGTATGTTATTATATTCTTTTTGTTACGGAAAATGTGAGTTTTATAGTCTTACCTATGGCAGTGAGATTGAAAGTTTCTTGAAACACTTAGCTATTTTAATTAGTGAGTGATATTTATCAATGGTATTCCTGTATAGTCTAAAATTAGTGAGGATTATGTGAAACATATAAGGATTATTCTTAATTAGTTTCCCTATAAAGGTGAATTTATATATATTAAATGGTATTAATAACCTTGAAAATTGATTTTATGATAAGGTTATATTTTTGGGATAACTATCGGAGAACATGTGATTGAGGTATGGAAAAATCTAAAGTTTAAAATACACATGATAATGAGATAATAAAGGGTGGTTTGACTTTTACTAAGTAGTTTATATAGTATTGTTAAAATGGTATTTATAATTGAATTGTGATATTTTTGGATAATTTCTTCACCTTTTTTGGATTATGATATACAGTGACAAATGTATAAACTAGTGGTTAATACCATTTTAGGGTTCAAGATAGAGTTCCATTTTATAGGATTATATAATCTCATTGTGGTTTAGTGACATGGATATTAAACTAGGTTTTACAAAAGTTATTTCATTGATATTATATGATTATTTTTTAAATATACTTGGGTATATGATTGAAATAATGACTAATTTTGTTTGAGGAAGGATAAATTATATTTTTAGAGAATATACTTCAATGGTTATTGGACATGGAATATTTTAATGGAGTTCATAGTAATATGAGATATATATTTTAAGAATTAGGTTAATATGTATAATATAACCCAAATAAAAATAAACTATGTTGAACCCAGAATGATATAAGTTAAACTAAGAATTATATAGGTTGAACTGGGTCTGATAAAATTTTAGTTATAAGAACTATAGTATAACATTATAGTGTTATAAATTGAGACATTTTGGGTTTAAATTTTTTGTTAGTTATTTATAATAATTCAATTATAATTATTTACACTAATTTTAACCCTTTTTCGTTTTAGTAATGCATGGAAGTAGAAGGAACCATGGGTGTGAGAGAAAATTCAGACATTACCTAGACGAAAAACCCATCAGAATGGGAGTTGGAGTAGGAGTTTTTTTGACTTTTCCAAACTAGCACTGTCGAACTATGATTAACAATGTTAAAAATATCCAAAGTACCAAATAAAAAAAGGAATATAAATACATAGTCTCATGAAAGGTAAAGTGATTAATATGATGAAGGAAAGAGGATCTGATTTACTATATACCAAAAATATGGTAAAAGGAATGTGGAAATTTCATTAAGGGGACTACTGAATGTTATAAGGGTGGAGATGAATGTAAATATACTGTCAAGTGTAAGAAAAATATATAAGATACAAAAACAGTTGTTTCAATTTTAATAGAGTTGGGAATTATGTTACTCAATTTCCCAACTCAAGGTATAATGAGGGATATAACCACTAATAACCATGTAAATTAGGAAAATCCTATGAAACTACTAATAATGAATCTGATTGTCAGTTTTGAATCTAGATTTATTAGTGTCCTATATCAGGTAAGTTTTCAAAAACTAATGGATATAGATTTATAAATAAATACCCATAATGGTATTCATAAGATAAAAATCATTTTGATGGTTTTTTGGAAGTTATTCCTTAAGGATCTAGATTTACAACCCAAAATAGAATTATATGTGAAATTAGAAAAGGGATATCTCTGTTTATAAAGTGATCATAAGAATTTATTATATAGAAAAATATTATTCGAAACCCTAAATAAAATCATGATCATATAGAAGTGTATGGTTAATTATGAGTTCCATACATTTATTACTTTTAACATATTAGTTAAAATGCTATGATACAATTTATTTAGTGGGGGAGAATTTAAAAACTTCAGATATTAATTTATGATTACATTTAAATATGTCAATTTATTTTATAAATCATCTCTGAAAAAACACCTAATCTAGTGGAGTATTAATATATTAAAATGATATTATTAACTAACCAAATATTGCATTAAATTAAAAATCATTACCTTTTAAAGATAAATATTTAATGTGAGTTAATTTTCAAAAAATGTGTTTACTTATATTTTTCATCTTCCATTAAAAGAAAAATTTTACAATTTTATAATTTTAATTAGATAAAATAAACCTCAATTTTTAAATTATCATATCTATGTTTACTTATTGTAAATTGTTTATCATTTTTTAAATAAAATTTTTTTTAGTAACAAATTATGGGATTTACAAAAAATATAATTTCCATGATTTTATCACTATGTAAGAAGATCCTAGAATATTTAAAAATAATTAAATTAATCATATATAAAATTAAAGAATAAAGTTATTCATTTTGAAATATTATTTTTACATAGAAAACCTATGCCAAAATTTTTTATAAATAAGGAAAAATGTTACAATAATATAAAAACTAGTTTTGGTTTTCTCTTTAAATCAAGTAGTTTAGGGTGAGGTTTGAATTTGTTTTACTTCCATGTAAGCATTATAAATTTTATTCAATTTATTATAGATCAATTACCAGATTAAAAATTATTGAACATGATAATTGTATCAAATATATAAGCTTAATAAATTTATTTTTCAAAAGAATGGGTTTTTACATGTTACATGTGTTAATGTTAAGATTAGTTTATCTAAACAAAGAAATTTAATTTTATAAAATGATTCTTAGATTTGATATAATAATTTTAATATTATTTAATATATCCAATTTCATGTTTAGTTATAAAATATTGATTGTTAGGGTTATTGTTAATTTCCATGATAATGGTGAAACAACCATTTTAATGTTATTGTTTTATTAATATAAAAGAATTTTTAATGAACAAGTTAAAATGAAATAATTTAAAAAATGAATATAATATGATTTATAAACCCATAAATAAATATATTAACATTAATTTCAATGAAAATTTATACTAAATATGGTTAAGAAACTATAATGTCCAAAATGTCATTTTTATACTAAAACAATTTTTCTACCCTATATGTTTTAATTTAAAATTTAATTTTATATTTTATAGAAATTTAGTATTATTAAATAGAGGTTAAATTTATTTCTATATAACCTAAATTTGGTTATATATTTTATTTTATACTTTTAATAAATCATAAAATCACTTAGTTAAAAACTAGTTTCCTAGTTTAAAAGTAAAAGAGTGAAATTTAAAAACATAATAGTAAAAACCATATAACGTGATTAAAACATATTGGGAATGCATTGGTTGATTATTTATAGACCCAAAGTCACCCCACACTTAATTATTTCGAAAAATTGGAGCATTGACCAGGGAATAGAGTCATGGAACTTTTGAAAAATGACTAGTGTTTCTAAAAGCTCCTATTTTCTTCTCTTACAAAAAGATACCACTTACAACCATCCAAATTACACTTCACCTTAAAATTACTCCATGAAACTAAGTAATTTTTCCCTCATCATGACCCATTAAATCTTATTAAATACCATGGTAATCCTAGGTTATCCTAGTCACATCAATTCGAAGGAGTATTCCAAAAAAAATATCAACTCTCCAATGTAAGTACTAGCCCATTCTTAAGTGTTCTTCTTAATATTACTCATCCAAGTATCTTATAAGAATAATTATATGATTAATTAAGTATAATTATTATACTGATATTTTTTCATGTTAATTTTATAACCATTATTTACTCCTTTCAATCCATTTAGAAACACAAAGTGATGTCAATATTGTGTATGTGCAGACTACCACCTCAATAATGAATTGTTCTTTTGTTTTTTTCTAGTTTTTAATTCATTAATCAAAAATCTTAAAATAAAGTTCAATATTATAAAAAAAAAATAAAACAAATATTATTATTATTTTATTATAATTATATTATTTCAAAAGAAACACTTCTTTAACCACACTCACTCATTGAATTAATGTGTGTTCAAGTTTGGGTCGTATTCACAACCTACATAAAGAATGATTTAAAATTTGATCATGGATGACTATCTGAAACAATATACAGATATTATTATTATTTAATAAATAATAATAATAATTTTATGGTTTTCTAAAATTTATATAAGTTATATAATTAATTATTAATAAATCATCTTCGACCATGAAAATTATCGAAATAAGTCTTTGTCAATTTGGTTTTGACATAATTTAAACAAAATACATATTGAATGAAATAATAATTTTTTTTTAAAAATATATCTTATATATTATAGAATGTTTAATGATATATAGATAATTATCTTGATACCAAATGATGGGTAATGATATAAATATTATTAAATATATGCAAAATAGTTAAATTTATTAACACTGGATTGTAATAATATGTTGTATCTAATTAATAAACTCATGATAAAGAATTATAATAAGTATTATAAAATGGAAATATTTATAAGTAATTTTCCCAAATAGTATATAATGTTAGTTATTTTTTTAGAGGAGGTTAGAGTGGAATTAAGAAAGAAAATAAATAAAGGGTTTTGGTCTCAATTTCCTTTCATTGAGACATGTTTATGATGTACACCATGTTTGATTTTATTTGTCGTAATTAACTCCACATTGAAATTTTTATATCATTACTCTCTTATTTTTAATAATATTTAATTCCCCACTTTATGTGAACTTTCTGATGGGATTTTTGTTCTAATGTTCTAAAAGTTATAAGAGTGTTCACCTCAAATCCCACTATTTGAGACACATTTGATATTATACACCTAAATTAATTTATGTGGTGTACATAGTACATATTTGAGATATGATATCTTAAATTATATATAAATCATGATATTTTAATTTTAATTACATGCCATATGTATCAAGGGGTTTTTATTAAAGTGTTACTCAAGATGCAATATTTTTTATGGACTCAAATATAATTCGTTGAGAAATGTTACATGTTAGACACCTTGTTTCCTTATTATAGTGTATTCATTGTCCATGGATATGTTTCTATTATATTTGTTTTATTCCGTGAGATTTTCTATCCAAAAAGTTTTTCCGTTTTTCAGGTGGATATTGATAGAGTTGTTTCCCCAGTAGTAAGGATTGTTGGTAACTCAAATAAACTATTTGGATTTATAATGTTTTATCTTGAACATTGTTGTTATATACTTTGTCTCTCCACCCAAATATTTTATGTTATTGTATAATCCCATTTTTTAAAATAAATATTTAGTTCAAAAAAAGATTAATTTCTCTTTTTACTATATATATTTTCAACAGAGGTAATTTCAAGTATTAAAAAAGTCCCTTTCATAATAAAATGTTTTGCATCCACATTTCATATTGAAAACATTAATCCATTTTCAAGGATGCATTATTTTATATTCATTCAAAATTAAATTATATAAAGGAGATTTCACATAATCTTTTGAAAAATACTTTTGGAAGTGACCCGTAACATACTATTTTACAGAAATGTTAAAAATATTTTATGAAATATATTTCAAGTTTTAACTTTAATATCCCATTTAGTTTTTAAAATTATTTTATCGTAATAGGGTTCATGTTTCATTATTTATTCTATAATATAAGTGTGTTATAATTTTGAGGAAATTACCCAATGACACCAAAAAATCCTTCTTGGGTTGTGTCATCCGAGCATTTTTTGCAATGATGTTTTTCATCTATATCAATATACTAGTAAGATTCCTTTGTTACACTAGGCATATATTCTTTTTAAACCAACCACCTACTTACCATTGATGGATTATGATCATATTTTTCAAGTATTGACTTAGTCCTATACTGTTTCTTATATAAAGTGTGAACATCACATTTTATGAAATTATGATTGGATAATGTTCACCAAGAAATAATATAATTATATTAACCTAGAAAAATTTATTAGAATTTGGTATGTTGTTATTAAAATACATAATATTATTTTAAAGTTTTCTATTAATGTTTAACTATCCACATTCTTCCTCTTGATGGGTTACGATCTTGTTATACCTTCTATTTACATAGTGAAAAGTATTAAAATTTATTATATTATTAATACAAAATGGATTATTATTGAAAATGTGACTACATAATTTTTGACGATATAACTTTATTCCCCATATGGGTTATGATCAGGTTATACATTTTATTCACATGGGGAAATGTATTGGATTTCATGATGATTATTGAAATCAAACACAGGTTGAACATCTATTGATATTATGTATTCTTTGTGTTATGTATAGTAAAGATTTAATTAGTACTAGGTACCTTAGAGAAATAGTATAAATTGTCTAGATGAATATTATGGTGAATTCATTGGAATTAATCTTTTGATATTAGCATTTTGGAATTATATTACGGGTAAGTGCTTCAACAGGTCTCATGAGTCAAAATAGGTTCATGTATTTTCTATATACCTTCCAAAATCTGGATTATGTCTTGACTGTTGTCTCAAAGATAAGTAAATTTCTTATCAAATGTCCTTGATAGAAGGCTTTTAATGTTAATAATTGTGTATTACCTCGGAATGATATCATTATCCCTAATATCTATGTTTTAGTTTATTTATATGGATATGGAATACTCTCATATTCAAGTTGATTATGAATTCATGTTGTTTAACTATTGCTACCACAATATGTATTCCATGTGTATGCATTGATTACATCAATTACAAGGTTCCTTTACAATGATTTTGATCTTAACCCTTTCATATGCTTCCATTTTTCATGTTATGAAGAAAATTAGTACATGTGACATCTTTAGAAGGACAAAAAGTGTGTAAGAATTCAAGAGAGATGTTGAATACATATCATTAATTAATTAGTTTATTATATTGTCAAAAAATCCATTAATTGAGAAATACATAGGATTTATTGGTGTATTATGTGTCATAATTATATAAATCTCTAAACATTAAAAGAACCTATTAATGTAAGATATGAAATAATAGTTTCTGAATTTGTAATTAAATATGGTTATATCTATTCTCTTATAGATGGTATCAAAGAAAGTGTGAAATGTATGTATCTAGATGAAGGGGTGTGGGTATGGGGAAACATATCCTTTATTTTAATGGATATATCAAGATATCAATTTCAACTAACTATAGATTCATATTGTTTACTTATTCCTTCCATAATATCTATGGAATTTCTATGTCATGATTACCTCATTTGTATTTTTTCTATTACTGGGTATTTGATCTCACCTATACTTATGATTACATTTCAATAGGTTATGAAGAGATATGTTACACATGATATTCCAAATTGGATTGATTTTGTGGATAAGTAGGGGGATATGTTGATGAATTATCAATAATTAATTTGTTTCTTATATAGTGGAATAAAATATTCATTTGTTGAGAAAGACATTGTCTTTATTAGTTTATGTTTTTCCCTAATTATCTAATTCTATAAACATAAAAAGAATTCGGAATGTATTTAGTTATTTTCTTTCTTAAATTATGTAATTATAAGATAGTTATGTTTTCGAATTTATCATTGGTATCAAAGTTAGTATGTACAGTATGTGTTTATGGGAATGGATTCACGGGTGTGGGTTTGGGGAATCATAGTTAGTGTAACATCCCATTACCTTATTTCAGGTATTTTTTATCTATGTTTTAATTTCCCTCCTTATTTTGGTGTGTTTTGGACTATCTAATATGGAGTGATTTTTCTGGGGATATAACATAAATTTTTGGTATGTATGTTTTTTGTAATTAATAAATTCTGGGTATAAATGTTAAAAGGGCTTAAGGGGATGCCCTATTTTGTCCAGGTTAACCTAGGGGTTCTAAGTTTTTCTATAGAGTCTACCTACTGAAAAATTCCACATCATGAATGGGTTGCATGACATGAATATGTTGTCAGACAAATGTCATGAACTAGTTCAGAGCATGAAATTTTCACATGTCATGAAACTATGTCACATCATAGAAAGGTTGATAGAGGATATTTTGAATCCGAGTTGATTCCTTTTTATAATATCTTTTGAATCCAATAACTCACATCATTAATGTTTTGGTATTTATGGTTTTATCCCTGATCCACATCTGATTTTATTTTCATCTGGCATGTAATATTTTCTCTCAAAACCAAGGATCTTAGCTTGGTGATTTTGCGGATAACATCTCTTTATGGATCAGTTCATTTTTCAATTGATTATTAATGTGGTTTCAATAACTCTATCTGATTAAGTCATTTTTCTAGTTCTACATTTCCCTTTTTTGTAGTAGTTTCGTTGGGCTACATTTTCAGATATATTTTTCATATGGGTTTTATTCTCTTGATCTAAACTAGATCTGTTGGGTGATGTTCCTCCAGAGGGTATCCTTTGTGTTGGTTGTGGTGTGGGAAGTGAATCTCATGAGGTATTAGTTGTTTTATCTTGTCCTTGTACTATTTTTCTTATTGAATTAATTTTGGTATATAATGATTAATTTTAGGGCCTCCATTGTTATCTTTGTGTTCTTCGGTGTCTGTAGAACCAGTTGTGGGTGTGTGCAACCTGAGTTTGAGGTAGGTGGTTCCATATATAACCTATATTGGATGAACTATATTAATTTGGATTTGTGGATTTCTACATAAATTAAATAAAATTAATTAATTGTGTGTGTAAATTGGTTTTTGAGAAAATATGGTTTTCCCTTGATCTGGTAAAATAAAATGTATTTTCAATACAATTTGAAATTCATTTATAAAATGGTTTTCAATGCATGGTTTGGAAGAATTCGTTTGGAAAATGTATCACATATGATGCCTTAGATACTTAGGTGTAAATTGTGGTAATATTCCCCATCCATTTATTATATCAAGGGGTTCACTCATGGGGTGTTCTTTTACTCCTTAGGCCCATTATAATTGGGACTTGCTAGATCTATTGGGAGGCTCTCTTTCTTGGGTGTTCCACTGATATCAAGATTTGATTCATATATCTAGATACTTCATGTTCATGATTTCCTATGTCTTGGTATAAGTTTTCTAGATATCATTGACATTAGTTTTCTTTGGTGTGATATTACCTATGATTTTTTTGTACTAATTTAGATATGATATGATATACGATACATGATTTGAACTACTTTGATATATGGGATATTATTTAAAATTGTTTTACCCATATTATTTTGAACTGTGTAAAAAGGAGGAAATATTTATTCAACATGATTCTGATATAAAAAACTATTTAATAGACTATCATGCCTTATTTTACCTAAAGGTTACCATGCTCATATTTTTGTACAGATAATTGATATGGAATGCCTAGGTGGGATCAAACAGAGCTTGTTTATCTCACACCCTATGCAACCCATCGATGGTAAATAGACCTTGTTATATTTTTTGACAGTGGGAAAGGAAAATATCCACTATGAGGTGAAAAGGCTCCTATCATATATGTCTAGTTATCTAGTGGTGTGATAATTGGTGTTTTCCCACACTATCACATGGAGAATCTATTCCAGTGTTAGTTTTCCTTTGTTGTTAGTCTTGTACCATGTATATTATTTTTCTACTGGTGAGTTTTATTACATTTGTTGTTTCGTTTTTTAATATGACATGTATTTATTATTTTAAACATCTCCTATCTATTATTATCATGTATATATGTATTTCATTTTGATTACTTCAGGTAGGTATAAATTGTTCCCTCTGGTTCTTGTTGATGCCCGGGTGCTACTCTCCAACCCATAATGATCAGGAACACCCTTCGAATATGTGATGCTTCAGGTCAAGTACCAGTTTGAGAGGGTATCAAGATTGGGTTCATCATAGTTGGTATCAAAGTGAATGTATTAGATAAAATTGGATATTATGATGTCTTTTGGATAATTTAAATATTCGTAAGCTAAGGTTGGTCAAAATAGATAACACTTTAGAATAATATATTATTTAATTTTAAGGAAATAACAAACATTTTATTTGAATATTATATTGATATAAATTTATTGAAAACCGTATAAATATTTCATTCTTTTTTATATCAACCTAATGTTTTGGTACTGTTTAGATTATTTGGTTTTTCCTATTAATAGACCAATGTTGGGATACTGTAAATTAGATGTGATTGTGGAATAGATGCACCCAGAGGTAATACCCCCAAAATGGGTATGTTGATCAGTGAATCAATCATCAATCTGATGCATGATCAGTGGATCTAATACTGTACACCTATCTGGACACTCGTGGAGTATATTCTTTGTTTAATCAAATTCCTTCTATGAACCATTAAACAATTCATGGAGATGATTGTTTTTATGTACACATGAATGGTGTTTTAATTTTCTAAATAAAATTTGTAAATTCATAATTATATCATAAATATCATATATATTTATTAAATCCATTATTACATTCAAAAACATGAGGTGGCTATGGAAAATAAATCATATCACTACATGGAGGTGGTAGTCCATACGTAAGCATGAGTGATACATTCATTTCCAATTTGATTGAAAGACGGTGGAAATAGTTTCTATATAGTTATGATAAAATATCTGTGTATTGATGACAATATATTAATTATTTTAGGATGTATATAACATATTTATAATAAGCAAAATAAGAAATAAATTTGAAAGATTTGGGTAAGATTATTACCTCTTCTTTGAATGACCTCCTTTGGGTTACACCTTAATCCTTCTAAGGATTGTCTTAAGGAAAGTAAAAATGATAAATAATGAATGAAATAATTCATGGAAGGTATTTTGTAAAGACCCGTAAAATTCAAGGGAAATTTTTTCTTAATTTTCTTTAGAATTTTACAAGAGCGCGGTTTCTTACGGCACCTGATTCCGAGGCCCGGAGTGCCCAGAATCAATTTCCGAAGTTTGGCTCGGGTAAGTTCAGTGAACGAACAAGCGGGAATTCCTAACTTTTGATCCGGTGCTCGGAATTGAAATCCGAGGGCACTGATGAACTCGCAGCGCCGATATTCACTTAAAGAGACCCTTTCGGAAGTTGCGTTTGTTGCGGGACGAAAGTTAGTTTTTGGGAGAATTATAAAAAGTTGAATAAAAAAATGTGGATTCTTTTTATTTCACTTTTGTAGGTTAACTCCTCTCAAAGGGAGTTAGGGGTGAGACCCACACCCACTTAACCTCCCTTGAGAGGATTAAGTGTGGTGGGACCCACACGAACCTAAACCTCTCATCTTCCCCCTTAAACTCCCCTCTCTCCCTCTTAAATGTTTGTAAACTTAACATCTAATTAATTACACATGACATGTTTAATTAATTAAGTGTTATGTTTTTGAATTTGAAGTTTTGAATTCCTTGGCTTGGTAAATAAAATAAGGAGGAACCTTATTTTATTTTGTTAGTTTTGTTTAGCCAACTTGTGAGGATTTTTGAGAGCTCCTCCTCCTTCTTCTTCAACTTGACGAAGAACGTTCATCTTAATGAAGAAATTTCATCTTGACAAAGAACGTTCATCTTGACGAAGAACGTTCAACTTGACGAAGAACGTTCAACTTGACGAAGAACGCTCAAGTTCCGACGAAGAACGCCGCTCCTCTTTTCTTCGTCTTCCGTGTCAAAGAGAGGGAACGCCTCTTCCTCCTCGGACTCCCTTCGTCGGCATACGAAGATTCGCCAACGACGTATCTCATCGGACGCACCTCTTCGTCATCGGTTTTGACGAACGACTACCGCGACGCCCGACCTCCGCGACGTTGTCTTCCGCGGAACGTTGACAAATCCTCGAACCTATACCCGAGGTAGGGGTTGTTGTATTTGTTTTTTTATTTGTCCTTGTTCGTGGTTCATGCATGATTAACGTAAGGATTTAAAGTTATGTTATTATTTAACGTGAGGGGGGCCGGACCGCATGAACACGGCCGAACCCCCTCCATCGTTCTTGTTGATTTACCATGCGGGTGGAAACAAGGTGGCGTGGTGCCGTCGCACCACGCGGTTAATCATGCGAATATATTACGCGACACCGTCACGCGCGCACCATGGAAGAATCATCATGAACGCGACGCCGTCGCGCCGCGTTGAAAGAAATCAGAGGCACGGCGGAGGGACGCGGTGCCGTCGCACCGCGCCGTACGACGAACACCGCGGCCGGTTCCGGGCTGGGGAGGAACGAGAAGACCGGCGGCCGGGCCGCCGGCGTCGGAAGCCGAAGAGGGGACCGGATTTTCCGGTTCCGTTGGAGAAAACCGGCCGGGGGAATAAATTCCCTCGGCCAGCTCTAAAACCCCCCTCATTTATGAGGGGGGCGGTTTTCTTGAAGGGGGGCAGCCGGCCCCCCGGTTGGCCTCATTGAAGGCCCCCCACGAGGGGGGCGGTTTTCTTTGGGGGAGGCAGGTGCCCCCCCCCCGGTTTCCTCAAGCAGCCCCCCCCCCCCCCCACGAGGGGGGCCGTTTCTCACAAAAAAAGGGCGCGGCTAAAAAGCTGCGCCGCACTTCTGGAAAGCGGGGGGCTTAGCCCCTCCCGCGCGTGACCCAGCGGCGCTAGCCACGCCGCCGCCGGCCGGGCCGCGCCGCCGCGCCGGACCGCGCCGCCGCGCCGGTCCGCCGCCGGCCGGGCCGGGTCGGCCCGGACCCGGACCCCCCCCCCCCCCCCGTTTCGGATCAGATTCGGTCTTTTGGCCATAACTCGAGACACGGACCTCAGATCGACGAAGCGTCTGTGGCAGCGCGATCCTTGGATCGAGATGGTCGTTTCTGTATATCGCACTCAAGGTTTCGGATTACTTTGAGTTAGGCCGGGTTGGTTCGTTCACGAAACCAACCGGGCCTTCGGAGCGGAAACACTCATATCTTGAGCTACGGACGTCCGATTGACGTGCCGTCAGCTGTGTTGTGTTCCTCTTTGTGAGACAGATCTTTTGGCATACTCCGCCCAAGGTTTGGATGCAGGTGGAGTACGGTCGGGTTGGTTTTACCTTAAAAACCAACCGGGCCCCGGGGACGAAAATGCCAATAACTCTCAGACCGGGCGTCCGATCGACGCGCCGTCTGTTGCGTTGAGTTCCTGTTGGCGATACGGAACGTTGGATACATCAACTCTGGTCTTTGTGACAGTTGATGTATCAGCCTCTCATCTCGTGGAGCGGACCCTCCGAACGAGTTTGCTGTGTGCGGGAACCCTAGTGTTGGCTGCGATTGTTACTATGTCTACTACTGCTACTACTGCTACTGTGACTGCGACGACGACAGTACAGAGATCCTGTGTGGATTCGACGACGACGACTTCAGCACTCAGCGATCCTACGTGGATCAGTGCTACAGGTCCTGTGTGGGCCCGATCCTGTGTGGGTCCGATCCTGTGTGGGTCTTTGCGCTCAGCGGTCCTGTGTGAACCAGCGCCTACAGGTCCTGTGTGGGCCTGATCCTGTGTGGGTCTTTGAGGTGATTATCTACAGGTCCTACGTGGGCCCGATCCTGTGTGGGTCTTTTGCGGGGGTTAGTTACCTATCGATCCTTCGTGGGTCCGACGACTTAGATAGATCAGAGAACATCTTTATCGTCCTTTGAAGAAGTATACATGTGTGAGCTGAATCCTATTGCTTTCTTGTGTGGATTGTGTTGTGCAATCCTGTGTGGATTACGTTTTTCTTTCCTATGTGGATTGTGTTGTGCAATCCTGTGTGGATTACGTTTTTCTTTCCTGTGTGGAATACGTTTACCTTCCTGTGTAGACTGAGTTTTACTTGGGCTCGGAGGTTGGAGCGTATTTGAAATTGATGACTTAGGTATATGTATGGGCATATACCTAAGCAGTGTCGGTTGTTACTTCGTGATTGTACCTTTCTTCGTGGTTTATCCTTTGTGGATTTGAGAGACCTTCAGGGGTCTCGGGGTCCCTACTGAGTAGCTTATACTCACCCCTACACGGGCTTTGCCCGCACTACGTTGTGTTGGTTGCAGACGACGGAAAGCGTTGACCTTAGCTGAGGCTTGCAGAGCGGGACGGTACCCGGAGGTGGACCACTGGGCGGGACGTGCACGGAGCGGACGGCGGGACCCGTGGAGCAGTGGAGCTTTCTGTACCCACCCTTCAGGTGGGATTTCCAGTGGACAGCTCGGTGTAGCGGCTTTTACTTTACAGTTGCTGTTTTCCCCTTTCGAGTTGTACTTTACTTTCAGTTTGGGTTTGTATACTGGCCCATTTACTTTTCCGCACTTCAGTTGTACTCTGCTTTTGTTTAGTGTTTACTTTCTGCTTGCTTACTCTGTGGTGTTTGTTTACTTTACAAAGGCAATGCCTTCCCTTTTTACCGGGATTTACGCCTTGGTGCTAGTCGCCAGCCCCTGGCCTATGGAAGGCGGGCTTGGGGTAGTCACGGCACGGACCCCGAGGGCGGGTCGTGACATATTTATTCAATTAATATCTGAGAAAAGTGTCTTAAATGGACTGTACAATATTAAATATGGGGTTTCCTTTTATAAGTAAGGTGAGTGGAAATCTTGTAAATACTTGAAATATTATTGTATATTATTTAAATTACTCAAGTAAAGTGGCTCCAAATTTTCAAAATTTTGAATATTAGAGGATTAATATTGTAATATTTTCATCCATTATAATTTATTCAAGTTTTTATGTCATGTTAACCCTTATCTTTTTAGTTTAACCACATTTCACCCATTTTAATCATTTCTGTACTAATAAATTTTAAACATGGTTTCTCTTCATTATGAATAAAAATTATGTTCAACTAATTAAAAAATAATAATTAAGATGCTTAAAAATATATAATCCTTTTTATAGGATCAAATTTCATAATGTATTAAAAATTACTATTAATATATATTCATAAAACACAATGATAATCATTTTTAGAAGAATTCTTATTTTAAGAATAAAATTGGTTTATAAATAAATATTGTATAATTTTAATAAAAATGGAAATAGTTATATTTTTTTAAGTAAAATTAGATTTATTTTTATTTAAAACTAAACAAAAACTGAATGTAACCTTGTGAATACTTGATTAGTAGAGAATAACCAAAAACTCTTTTAACTTGAATAAAAACATTACTTAGATTTCCAGAATATTAAGCATAGATTTCTAAGTTCAACATTACATATTTATATGAATTATTTTTATTACTTAATATATATTTCTTATGTAAATAATTTTTCATAAAATTTAAATTTATTTTTATATCATAATAATTTCATAAAATTGATAGTATCATTAAAATTAGTATTTTTACAATTCACCTAAAAATCATCTGTTTCTCAAAAATATCCAAAATTCACTCTAATATAATTTTGAAATGATAATTTCAAAATAAATTTAATTTTTTAAAATTAAATTTCTATAAATGGTATAAATTTAATATAATTATTCACACAAAAAACACCCAAAAACGTTTTTATGAAGAATGTATTCTTATAGAATAAAATGACTTTATTCTCATATTTTTTCTAGTAAACACAATCGAATGATTGTAAAAAAATATGATTGAATTAATTATTTATATTAAGAAAATAATTTCTATATATCTTTTAGGATTCTATTATTCCAAATCATACATGTCGCCCAAAAAATATGTTATAAAATTCATTTAAATAATAATATTCTGTGGTTTTTTTAAAATATAGGTTACACATAGTGGACACTATCGAATTTAGTTTTCATTTAAATGATACTAAAATCACTGTGTGTTACATAGAGAGAGAAAAGTGAATTGGAAAATATAATTTATCTCTTATATGAATGTATTCTTTTGAACAGTAATGTTATTGTCTCCTTGTACGGTCTTCCAATAAGTTTGAGGTTATATAGAGTAGTTACTCTATCTTACTATTAGTTTTTACAATATTTTTTAGAAAATATAGGACCATGGAGTGAGAAAAAATAAGTGAATCAATCCTTATCTATCATGTGTCATTTTTGTTACCATAGTTTACACTTTTGATACTTCCGTTTATTTGTAAAAGACTCTTCTCCAACAAGTCATTGTGAAATAATAATTTTTTATCTAAAATCATCAACTAATCTGACAAATTCATTAAATGTTCCAAAATATAGTCCTTGTAACATAGTAATGGATGATTAATGTGTAAGGTAGATCTTTATAGGGGACTCCAACTTGTTGTATGTAAATTTGGATTTTCATTCATTTTTTTTATGGTAGTTCCATTTTCATGCAAAAGATCAGTACTTACAGTCAAAGTATGATTTCTTAAAATGGAATATTCATCAGGTGAATAGTTAGATTCATCATGAAGTAACATGGAATAAATGTTTGGTTGGTACAAGACTTTGAAATATTTTCAATTGTGGTTATTAGATAGCCACAGTCAACTTATTTCTCCATGTGGTCAACTATATTTCTCCATGTGGTTAATTCAGCAATTAAAGATTTTTGAATCATCCTATTATGGTCAATTGTACTTAATGTTTGGTCAATTGAGTGACTCATGGTTAGTTTAAAGGCTTCAAATTTTCAATTATTATTACCACTTATCAACTATAGTTGATAAAATCCATTGAAAGTTTTTCATTTTTTTGGTAATTAGTTTATAAGATTGATTCGTTATAACTTATGGTTAATCCGACACATACAATTTTTCATCAAAAAAATGGTTTTCTATCATAAATAATCGAAATAATCAAAATAACAAAAACATGATTTGTAATCATTAAAACAAGGACTACTATACTAATCCAACAATATTTACCTTTTTTATGAGCACAAATCATGGATAGAAAATTTTCTAATGAAATGACAATTTACACAACACATGAATTAATTCTTGTTTGATACTATCATCTACCATATAATTTTATAGATCATTATACCAATTTTTGGATTATAAAAAATACTCTATAAAATTTTTGAGAAAATAAAAAATACATATTTAAATGTATTTATATAACTACTATAAAAAGGTATGAAAATTAAGGATTAATGGAACATAATTCATTCAAGATAAAAACTAAGAATTTATTCATTTAAAAACAATTTTATAACAATTGAAAATAAAAATAGTTCATGTCAGGCACTATAATAAATATAAGAATCTGGTTTTCTCTTGTATTTGGAATTTATAGGTTCTTTTCCTTTTAATTTATATGTCTTATGATTTTCATTAGTATGGGGAGAATAAGGTTCACCAATAACAATACTTTGACTAATTTTCTTGAGATGTTGTAAAGATTAAGCAGGTGAAAATTTAAAAGGTGTAGAGGTAGGGGTAGGAGTATAATAAGATATAGGCTGAATAAGAGGTATAATAATTCCTTAAGGAATCACCAAAGCATCATTAAAAACATACATATTGTGTTTCATCAACTTGGTAAAATCCCATAAAGAATCCAAACTATGCTCTATTATCTCTAAACATTCTTCTTTTCATTGAGAAAAATATCTAACATGGTAAAAAACACTTTCAACTGATCAAACTAAGTCTTAAGGTCCCTAAAATAGGAGGTATTTTTAGATTACTTTTAAAATATTGAAATAAGGAATTCATGTCCTCATTAGTAATTATCCTTGATAGATTATACCTAATATCCCCTGTAATGGTTTCATTATATTTGTTAATCTATATAGCATCAGTCCTTACCAAATCAAGATTATTTTCAACATAGGCTGTTAAAACTAATTACATCACATCTTTAGTTTTGAAAAATTAATTCAAAATAGATTATAATTTATCTCTCAAAAATTATCTTCTCAAATTTCCCCCAAAAGTTTTATCAATATGTGATGTAGTAGAGGTTGAGTCAAGCCTAATTAATCTTAGGTTTCATTGAAATTTATTTCTCAAGGTATATTTAAAATATATTTAATGAAATCGAGTGTATCTATTTGGCCACTGAATATCTTTTCCCATGATTTCAATTTTACAAAATATACTTTGTTGCATGTTCATCACGATAATGGATATAGACATTGATATACCTTCTTCCCCAGATATCACAAACAGATTTTAAAAATCTAAAAAAAAATCTTCATCCAGCATAAAAGTTTTACTTTCAACTCATTCAAATCATCCCTTATAACAGAATTGAGAAGAGGAAAGTAAAGGTTCAACTTGTATGGGAGTAGACAGTTCAGATGGTTCATATTCTGAAACTGTAACGTGTTCCTGAAATATAACATTCTTAATTAGAGTTTATTGGAACATATCATCTATCACATGTTCCATTGTTGTATCCAATACCTATTCTTCTACAATATTGAAGGATCTGGGAGAAGGTAGTTCAATCCTTTTCTCTAGATCAATTCGATGTACTACGGATCCTTCGACCAGTTTTTCAGAAATATAAATGGAAGGTATACCACATATAGGTTAAATAGAAACATTAAGGAACCCCAGACCCAAAATCCTAGGTTAAATACTAAAAACACTTTTATAAAATTAAATTTTGATAAAAATTGGGATTATTAAATATAAAACTTTGTATATTTCACCATATTTTCATAACTTAAAAATAAATTTCACAATAATCTCACAATCCCAAGAATGGGAATTTTTATTTCTTTAAGTACTTGATATATATAAAAAAAATTTAATATAAAAGTGAACATTTCTTCATAATTGAATGTTCATAGACCTATTTCTATACTTGTACTCATCTTCATGACCTAGGGAATAGAATTATAAGAAATGTGTTAGATAGCAAGGGAAAACCTATCAACATGTCATCAACGGTAAGATCATAATTATATGATAAAAAATGTCATGGGAGAAATATAATATTAAAAATATAATGGAATAGTAAGAGTTGTTCATAATTCATTATATATGGAATTGTAATCCAAAATGATCAAACAGGAACCATGGCATAAGTGTGTGATATAATAAACTTGGACCATAGAGCCTAATCATAAGAATATAAAATTATCATGTGTCAAGTGATTGAAATATGTAATAAAAAGGAATTATTATATAGAACGTAGGTGTAGTTAATCATTATATTTTTAGTATATTCAATAAGTCTTTCCTATTAAGTTGTGAGAATATCAAATAAGGATCTCCTTTTAAGTTGTGATCATATCCATGAAGGCTCTCCAATTATATTGTGAGAATAATCTAATAAGGATCTACCTTTATGTTGTGATAGTATTTTATGAATTATCACCCTTTATGTAGTGAGTGTAATCCATGAAATATCTCCCTTTATGTTGTTATAATAATCCATGAAGCCTCATCTTTTCTATTGTGAGAATAATCCAATAAGTATTGACTTTTATGTTCAGAAAAAACTTCATGTATTTATAGGATTTATTATCTCATGAGATATAAATCCTTAACCAATGCATTACTGGGATTTAATAAACCCGAATAATCACACAATAATCCAACATACATATATGTTCTAAGAGAACATGAAAATATTCATATCACTTAACTGAACCATGGGAAAGAAAATGTTTTTATGGAAACTTATTAAAAAAATCACCAGTATAAGCCATCCCAATAAATAAGGTGGATGGTTTCATAATATACCATCCAATTGGTTAAGTAAGGACCATCAAAAGATATTAAAATACATGAAAAACACTCTTTAAAGGGTTTTTTATAAATCACTTTGAAAAAAAAAGAAAAATTATTCCTTTATCCCTTTTTAAATTCTTGCAAACTGCTTAAAAATGTTTTCTTTAAAATCAAATATTCTAATATTGATAAAGAATTTAAGAAATTACACTTTAAAAAAATTCATAAAATAAATATTATAAAAGAAATATTTTTTCAAAAACATTCTTTGAGATGACCTAAAAACACTATAAACAAATTTTCTAAAATATAAGCATTTAAAACCCGTTTTAAAATCAAAAATTTCATTTTAAAATAAAACATATAATTTTAAGAATTATTAAAATATTTAGTTTTCATTCAAAAATTATTATGTATTAAAACCATTTGGACATAAATTTTAAAACATCAAAAGGAATCTTTGTAAAAAATAATGCTCAAAACTGAAAAATAAATAGTAAAATATTTTTTAGAAAACCTTTATACCATATTCATAAAAGAAGAAGTTATGAGGTCCATTCAAAATTAATTTTCAAAAATTTTAACTCAAAACTTTTGAAAAAATTTACTTTTAAAATGAATATATAATAATAAACCATTTTAAAATACAAAAATGTTTTTTTCAAAAATAATGAATAGATGAAAAAAAATGTACAATCAAGAAAGAAAAAACCATTTAAATATTTTTTTTGAATAATATTTATATTAAAACTCACACTCTAAATAGAGTGACAAATATTTAATTTGAAAATAGTAAAACGAAAATTTTAATATCTCTATAAATAAAACATATTTTGATTTTTAATTAATAAATGTTAACATTAGTAGAAATGGTGAATACTAATTAGGAATAGAAAGATATCATTTAAAAAGAATGGAAATTATTGTTAACATCATCCAATTTTATGAAAAAATAAATTTATAAATTTTATTCCATATAAAATAAGGAGTAAAATAACTATAATATCATAATTTATTATAATAAAAACCATTGCAAAACCATAGTAAAAAAGTTAATAATTATGACTCGATAAAAACATTTAAGTCAAGAAAACCCTTAATAGGGTAAATCCTGTTTTAATAAAACCCTCTTTAAAGGGAGAGATTTAAATTTACATATAATAAAATTATGAAAATAATTTCATGATATTATTTATCCAATATTCAGTATTCACACCAATTAAATTAAATTAGGAGTATAAATAAAATATATCTCCATGAAAGGAAATTGAGACGAAACATCATTACCTTTTATCCTGCTTAGTTGAGCATGACCAAACCTCCTGTATAATAAAAATAACTATATAAAGTGACTATTTATAAAATATATTCATACCAATTACCTTTTATAAATTTTATTTGTATTCATTTTAATTCATTTGTTACAAATATATTAGTAATAGTTTACTTTCATCATTAGATGTTATTAGCTTTGATTGTTTGTTAAGTACTAGTTTCATTATGGACTTGATTATTATTATTTACAGATTCAAATATCATCATTAAAATATCATTATTTCTATTTTAACAGATTTTTTATAATTATTTATAATTTTTTAAATTTCATTTCATTTGTATTCTAGTTACGATTCGTCACGATGAAGTTGGTGATGACCATATTTCAGTAATTTATAAAAAGAAAATGGTGGTACAAAAATAATAAGAAAATTTTTAATATATCCTTTATAGAACCACAAACTAAACATTATTTGTCACACCCAATTTTTCATTTGAAATATTATGTCTGAATTATTGGTAATCTTGGTCATTCTCTTGAGTTCTGGGTGTGTCAGGGTTAAATTTTACTGTGTTTCTTTGTCTAGTTTTTACCCCATGGTTGGTCCTCAGTTTATTTGCCAGTTTCTGAAGAAAACATGGGATTTTTGGCTTTGAAGTGTCTTGCACATTGTTTGGTAAACCAAGCAGCTAAAAACAGGTAATCTCTTGGTAGTTGTTGGCCTTGGATACAACCAAACACCAGGGTGGCACCCTATTTGGTAAATCTTGCGGCCGAACCCAGGTCACTGTGCGATAGGTGGTTGGTTTGGGAAGAACATACCACACATTTTGTGCATGGTAGGTGAAACCATGACGGTTGACCATGTTTTTGATATTTTCCTCGGTAGTGGCTACCGCATGGTTGGTACATGGTTTGGTAAACTGTGTGGCCAAACTGTGCGAGTTACCCAGATATAAAATTTCTTGATTTTCCAATTTTTTCCCTTTCTGTATTTTAATCCAAAACACCATCTTCCTCCAAAACATTGTTATTTTTATCCTAGGAGTCCTCTCCACTCTTCCCCATTCCCCACCTTCTTCTAAGATGATTCCAAGTGAATTTATTCAAGGGTTAAAGATAGTTCTTCAAGGTAACCCTCTCCTCTCTTCCCTCTCTCCATCTTCCTTCCATTTTCCCTTGATTTACTATAATCATATGGTCATTTATACCAAGGATTTTGGTTTCCCTTTATTTATGTAAGATATTTATGTTTTTAGGGTACCTCTTCATAGATATTGTCTTTTTGAACCTTCATGGGGTGATTTTGGGCATGAATTGTTCATGCACCATGGATTCAAGGTAGGTTTCTCATGTACTTGCCTTTATAATTTATGAATAATTGATTTCATGATTTTAAAACCTTACATATATGATAAATGTTTTTGTGTGATCATTGGATTAATTTCTTAGTGTGAAAAGTGGTTTTTTATGCCTTATTATGGGATAAATATAATTTATTTTTAAATATTACAGACCAAATGTATGATAAAATGCTTCGTAGGATTTTTCATGTGTTTTGTGATATATAAAGAATTTTTAATCCTTAAAAATATATTTTTAATATGAAAAATGATGTTTTGGGTTCCTCTTATGGATTCCCTAAGTAGTTTTGGTTTTAGAAAAAATATATATTTCGATTTTAATGTGGTTTAGAATATTTTGTTAGATAATGGATCGATTGGAATCTTTATAAAAATGGATTTGGATTAAAAGTATTATGTGAATGTTTTAAAATAGTTTTTTAAATGATTTGGAAGTGTAAAATGGTACGTTTACACTACATTTTGAAAGGAAAAATTAAAACATTGATAAATAATGGTTTAGTGAAAAAGGATTAAAGACTCATTTGGAAATTTTTCAGAAATAATGAAATTGTTTATCATAAAAACCTATATTGGATGATTATAATACCTAGTTCATATTAAAGGGATGGTATTTCTTCATTGTGGAATCCTTTTAATCCATTGTAGTAATGGTAGATCATCATTACGGACTTGATAAAACACTATTTTATTGAATATTTTATTGATAATAAATGATATAATTTCCTCACATTGTGTTAAATATGTTTAATTAGAAAGTATTTGGGATTAGATCATTCATTTGAATATTTGATGAAAATTCCAGTTTTACCCTTTATAGTTCATTGTAGTATTTCAAAGGTAAATATTTTTATATTTATTATTTGACTTTGAAATTTTGTAAGAGTGTTCCTAACGTGATTATCTACAACTTTTATTCAGGACACTAGAGCTAAAGAGTTCATTTGGTTGTTTAAATTGGTACATGAATTCAAAGTTGGGCTGGGCTCGCTAGAACGGAGAAGCTTCTGTATTTCGGCCATAACGCCTTCATATGGGCCTTTATTGAGCCCATATTTGGAGAGGAAATATAATGCCAATATCCTCACATTTTATCCTTCTGAAAGGCCGGACAAGTCACGAGTTTTGGTGGTCAAATGGGCGGTGCAAGTTGGAATAAAATATTTGGCCGAATTTCCACATTCACACTTGAAACCACTTGTAACCTCTCCTCACCTCCCCTCCATAAATTGGAGTTTTTCTCATTTGGAGGGGTTAGGACGTGAATTGGGAGATTGGAGGAAGAGGAGAATTTGTTTCACCCAAATTCTCCAACCATTATAAGAGGGGTAGCTCTTGAAGCAAGGATCCCCTCATCGAAGCCTCCTTCTCTTCTTCATTTTGTAATGTTTTCATTTGTGTAATAAACATATTTGTTCTTATTTTATTTCTTCTCTTTTCTTATGTTTTGTTTAAATTTATTATTCTCTTAATCTTCCCCTTTGTGCTGGAATTATCGAGTAGAAGCGTTATTGGGTTATACCCATTATAAACCCTTGCACATGCAAAATGCTTCTACGATGATTACGCAACCCATGAAAGAGTAGTCTTTTAGTAATCGATCTATATTATACCCTCTTCATTTAATTATTTTGAATCATTGAGCTACTGTAATTCACTTAATATGATCCATGAATTGTGTTTTTAAATTTTAAGAAACTAAGAAAGCAATTGAACAATTAACACAAAAACACGCGAGGTCGGGATTTTGTGTAAATTGTGAGAGCGCGATCTTAATCGGTAATACAAGACCACACATGATAAATTTTTTGAGTTCAAATATAATCCCTAAACACAATTCATCCTAATTTCTATAATGGATATGTGCCTTAATTTACCACTGACCATAAGCTAATCTTAGAACATCAATCAAAGAAGGGTGCTGCGATTGCATGTTCCGAAGTTAGCCGAGGGTTAAATTCACATCATCTTCGTGGTAAAGTTAATTCTCGTAGGGTTCGGTATTTAACAAATTAAGGGATCATAATTAAGTGAATGTTAATTTAAATGATAATGATTAATAATAAAGTGAAGAGGTAGAGTTATATCGATTACGCCTTTTAAATAGATTTCTAAAAAAACATCTTCTTGTTGTGTCATTTTAATCGAAATTCATTTCAAAACTAAAAACAAATAAAAGTATACAATCTTCTTCTAGCAAACTTATTCTAGATTCATAATCTAAAACAAACTCCAATACTTTAAATTAGTGTTTTTATTCTATTCTATTTTATTTTATTTTTTTTAGAATACCTCTAATAAGTCATTAAATTCACTTCCTCCTTTGAGAGACGACCTTGGTCAGCCACTATGCTGCACCTAAGTACCCTAAAACACACTAATCATTTGAGGGCGCCCACGACAGCGCTCTATCAAATTGGAATCGTTGCCGGGGAGGGAAGTAATTATTTCAACCAATTAGAGGTATTTATTTTATTTTACATTTTATTCTCTTCCTCTCTTCTTTCTTCCTTCTTTACCCAATTTGATTTTTCTTCTTCTTCTTTTATTTTCCTCTACTTCTTTTTGGACCATCAACTCAAACTTCTCATTTTTATTTTACTATGGTCCACTTTCTTTCTTTTCATTTTTATTTGATCTATGAAACGAACTAATCCCGAAGATCTCTTAGATCTTGACCCTGAGATTGAACGTAGCCTTAGGGCTCAAATAAAAAATTCTCAGTCTACGAGAAGTTTCAATATTCAACCAGTTGGTGAATTCCACTCTTCTGGAAACATTGAAATTGGAAGCTATTCAAATTCAAACATAAAAGAGGAACCAATGGCTGAAAAAAATGGAAATGAACTTAATAGAACCATTCAAGAATTGGCTGCACCTGATATTAACTATCAACTAAATTGTATTGCATACCCAAATCTTGAATCGGACTTTGAACTAAAATATGGGTTAATTCACTTACTTCCAAAGTTTCATGGCCTCTCTCATGAGGATCCCAATAAACATTTGAAATAATTTAATGTGGTTTTCTCAACCCTAAAACCCAGAAATGTTTCTAAAGATCAAATCAAATTAAGAGAATTCCCATTTTCACTTGATGGAGCTGCAAATGATTGGATGTACTATTTACAACCTGAAGATGTAACATGTTGGAACGATTTGAAACGTCTTTTCTTGTAGAGATTTTTTCCAGCATCAAGGACCACATCCATTCAAAAGGAGATATCAGGGATCAAGAAAGCACAAGGGGAGTCAATGTATGAGTATTGGGAGATATTCAAGAAGTTGTGTGCAAGTTGCCCACATCACCAAATCAGTGAGCAACTCCTCATCCAATACTTCTACGAAGGACTCACACCCATGGAGAGGAGCATGGTGGATACTACAGCTGGAGGAGCATTGGTGGAAAAGACACCAGTAGCTGCACAAGCATTGATCAACAAAATTGCCCAAAACTCTCAACAATTCGGTGATAGAGGTACACCACATGTTCGAGGAGTACATCAAGTAAGCCCTTCTTCTCTTGAAATTCATTTGATTGATACTAAGTTAGAAGAATTGACAACTATTGTGAGTCAGATTTCATTGGCTCAAAAGACATCCCAACCCCCTCCTTCAAGGTCATGTGGCATTTGCACTGAGACAAGCCACCCAACTGACTGTTGCCCACAACTACAAGAGACAGAAGATTGTGCAGCAGTGTTCCCTGGGAGACCATTTCAACAGCAACAACAACAACCATATCCCCAAAAGAATATTGATACAGTATACAACCAAGGGTGGAAAGATCAGTCAGACATGAGGTATGGCTCTGGACAACAACAAAGGCCCCCATTTCAACCAAAATTCCAGCAACCTCCACCTTACCAACAGGGTTTCCAACAACCCCAAAGGAGATTCTAAGCTCAAACATCAATGAGTCAGCCACAAGGGAATATCCAACACAAGTTAGACTCTAACACTGATGATATTTTGAAACAAATTGTTCTTAATCAACATAATGAGCTGAAGAGTCACGGTTCGGAGCTGAGAGAGTTGAAGACTCAAATGAGTCAGATTGCCACCGCCCTCCATGAACTTGTGAGTAAGAATTCTGGAAATCTACCTTCCCAACCCACTCCAAATCCAAAGGGGAATGTTAGTGCCATCACATTGAGAAGTAGGAAGAAAATGAATGATACATCTGTACCTACCATTCCACCGGGATTCACCTCTACTCTAGAGAATCCGCATTCCATACCAACTGATGAGAAATCCAAGGAGAAAGATAAAGGTAAGAAAAAGATTGATGATGTACCTCCTAAACCCCTTCCTTTTACAAACATGGTTGTTCAAACCAAGAAGATGGCTGAAGAAGCAATGCAAAAGGAGGTTTTGGACACATTCAAGCGTGTGGAGATCAACATTCCTCTACTTGAATCCATTAATCAAATTCCAAGGTATGATAAATTATTAAAAGAACTTTGTACCAATCGAAGAGGGCTCAAGGGAAATGAGAGGATCAACCTTGGAAGGAATGTATCAGCACTCATTACACCAACTCTAGAAATGCCAACAAAGTACAAGGATCCCGGGACATTCACCATCCCATGTACCATAGGGGAGTTACACTTCTCTGATTCTCTTTGTGATTTAGGAGCTTCAATAAATGTGATGCCTCACTCTGTATTCTCTTCCTTGTGTGTTGGTGATTTGATGCCAACAAGAGTAGTGGTGCAATTGGCGAATAGAGCTACGACATATCCACCGGGAGTTCTTGAGGATGTACTTGTTCAGGTAAGAGACATGATCTTTCTAGCAGACTTCTATGTGCTTAACATAGAGGATGATCAGGTAAGTTCTCATGCCCCCATTATCTTAGGTAGACCCTTCCTCAAAACTGCAAAAACTATCATAAATGTCAATGAGGGTACACTTTACATGGAGTTTGGAGATAAAGTTGTGATATTTAATGTTATGGATTCCCTGAAGTACCCCTCAGAGGACCATTCTACTTTTTTTATCTCCCATTTTGAACCACCAAGTAAAAACATCATGGAATTGGATTGTCCTATGCTTAGGGAGATTCTGAGAATTGGTTCTAGTTTGATGTCTAAGAGTACTTCCACACCCGTTTCTAAGGAACAAGACTCTCTAAGATTTGATTTTGAAATGGAATCATATTCTGATTTTGATCATGTTCACTCTGATTATGAAATGGCTGTTGAGTATGCTGATGGATTTGATGCTTTATTCTCTGATTTTGACGATGTCTATTCTGATACTGATGCTCTATGTGCACATATTTCAGTTCCTTCAATGTCTCCATCAATACTACACCCTCCTTCATTAGAACTCAAGCCATTGCAACCAAATCTGAAATACTCATACTTGTTGAGTGGTGAGAGATTACCTGTTATCATTGCTAACAATCTCCCTTTTGAACATGAAGAAAAGATTTTGAATATTTTAAGGGAGAACATCAGGGAAATTGGGTGGACCTTGGCTGACATATCAGGTATTAGCCCCTCCATTTGCATGCATAGGATTCTCTTAGAGGATGGGGCTGAACCGGTGAGACAGCCACAAAGTAGACTTAATCCCACCCTCTTGGAAGTTGTTAAAAAAGAATTTGAGAAATTTCTTGAGGCAGGTATAATCTTTCCCATTTCAGATTCTCAGTGGGTAAGTCCTATTCTGGTTGTTCCTAAGAAGAGTGGTGTTACTGTTGTTAAAAATGAGAAATATGAGTTAGTTCCAATGAGGGTGCAAAATAGTTGGCGTGTGTGTATTGATTATAGGAAACTAAAGCAGTCCACTCGCAAGGACCATTTCCCCCTCCCATATATTGATCAGATGCTTAAGAGACTAGCTGGGAAGACACACTATTGTTTCTTGGATGGATTTTCTGGATATTTTCAGGTTCCTATAGCTCCAGAGGATCAGGAGAAGACTACATTCACTTGTCCCTTTGGAACATTTGCCTACCGGAGGATGCCATTTGGACTTTGCAACGCCCCAGGTACCTTCCAGAGATGTATGGTGAGTATTTTTTCTGATTTTATTGAGACCTGCATGGAGGTATTTATGGATGATTTTACAGTGTATGGGTCTTCATTTGATGAATGTCTAATTAGTTTGGGAAAGTTGTTGAATCGTTGTATTGAGAAGAATCTAGTCCTGAACTTTGAAAAGTGTCATTTCATGGTAGCGCATGGAATTGTCTTAGGGCATGTAGTGTCAAAACATGGGATAGAGGTTGATAGATCAAAGGTAGATATTATTTAATCCTTACCATATCCTTCATGTGTGTGTGATGTTAGATATTTCCTAGGTCATGCAGGATTTTATCGGCGCTTCATCAAAGATTTTAGTAAGATTGCTCTTCCTATGTCAAGATTACTTCAAAAGGATTCTGATTTTGTGTTTGATGTTTCTTGCAGTAATTCATTCGATGAGCTAAAACAACGTCTGACCACTCCACCTATCATACAGCCCCCAAGGTGGGAGATTCCTTTTGAGCTTATGTGTGACGCCTCCAACTTCGCGTTTGGAGCTGTCTTGTCTGAGAGGGTGGAGGGGCGTTCACATGTGATCCCCTATGCATCAAGGACACTAGATTCAGCCCAATCAAATTACACAACCACAGAAAAGGAGTTTCTTACTGTCATATTTGCTTTAGATAAATTCTGTTCATATTTATTGGGATCTAAAGTAGTTGTTTTTTCTGACCATGCAGCTTTGAGGTACCTCCTAAAGAAGCCAGATGCAAAGCCACGACTTATCCGTTGGATGCTCCTTCTTTAGGAATTTGATATTGAGATAAAGGACAAGAAGGGATCAGAGAATTTGGTGGTGGACCACATGAGTAGGCTTACTCACACACTAGAGGATGACACCTTGGACCAGGTACCACTTCGGGACACTTTCCCCAATGAACATCTCTATACCATATCAGGTACGCATCCTTGGTATGCTGATTTAGTTAATTACATTGTTTCCTCGGAAATCCCAGCAAATTTGAAGAAGCATCAAGTCCAAAAATTAAAAAGTGAGTCTAGGTTTTATGTGTGGGATGATCCTTACCTCTGGCGCATGTGTAGTGACCAAGTTTTTAGGAGGTGTATTCCTGATCATGAGTTTGAGTCTGTTTTGAAATTCTGTCATACACTTGCATGTGGTGGACACTTTTGACCCCAACGGACAGCTAGGAATGTTTTGGACTCTGGATTATATTGGCCTAGTTTATTCCATGATGCCCATGTGTTTTGTAAGTCATGCTCTCGTTGCCAACACACTGTGAATATTTCTAGGAGACATGAGATGCCCCAACAACCCATACTATTATGTGAGATTTTTGATGTGTGGGGCATTGATTTAATGGGTCCTTTTCCAAATTCATATGGTTTCTTGTATATTTTGGTTACTGTTGATTATGTGAGTAAATGGGTGGAGGCCAAGTCCACCAGGACTGATGATTCTCATGTTGTTGTGGACTTTGTCAAAGCACGGAATTTTTGCAGGTTTGGAGTACCAAAGGCCATCATCAGTGACCAAGGGACACAATTTTGCAATAGGAATTTTGCTTCCCTCCTTCGGAAGTATGGGGTGACACACAAAACATCAACACCATACCACCCCCAAACAAATGGCCAGGCTGAGGTTTCAAATCGTGAGTTGAAACAAATCTTGGAGAAAACCGTGAAGCCAAATAGGAAGGATTGGAGCAAGCGCTTGGATGATGAATTGTGGGCTTATAGGATAGCATACAAGACCCCCATTGGTATGTCCCCATTTCGGATTGTTTTTGGGAAAGCGTGTCATCTCCCCGTGGAATTTGAGCATCGGGCTTATTGGGCTATAAAGAAATGCAACATGGATTTGGCCCAAGCTGGAATCCAAAGGAAGCTGAAAATTCAAGAGCTTGAGGAGATTAAATTATCATCATATGATAACTCAAGGCTCTACAAGGAAAGATCAAAATCATCTCATGACAAATTGATCCAACAAAGGGAGTTTCATGTTGGAGAGAAAGTCCTTCTCTACAGTTCATGACTGAAGCTGATGCCTGGTAAGTTGTGTTCCAGATGGTTAGGTCCTTATGTTGTGACTAATGTTTTTTCTTATGGTGCAGTGGAGATCACACAAGAAGACACTAGAAGGAGCTTTACAGTCAATGGGAAATGTTTTAAGAGATACATTGAGGTACTTCCTACTGATGCATTGGATTTTATCACACTGCATGACCCCATCATCACTTGAGCACATCAGGTTGTTCCTAACCCTTTCACTTTTATATTATTTGTCCTATTTAAAAATTCTGCATTTCATGTGCATATATCATCTCATAGGTTCACATTGAGGACAATGCAATATTTTAAGTGTGGGGGAGGGAACCTTTTAGTTTAGTAATTTCAATTACTTTCCTGTTCAAAAAAACCAAAAACAAAATTGTGTGTTTTTCAAAAATTTTGTGTTTATTTTACAATTTTCTGTTTGTTTTTGAAACTTTTGGGCTGAAATGATTCTCATCACCATTTGTAAATCCATATCAATAAGTGAAACAATTTACCCCTTGAAACTAAGCTTAAATGAATGCTGAAATGACTTTGTTTCAAGTTCAAATATTTAGTAATATCATGAAAAGTACACTGAATTTTGAATCCCATGCCAATCTCTCTGTCTTTATATTTGAAATCACTTTCCTGTGAGGCTTTTGAACCATTATTTTCATATTCTTTACATTCACCTCACATCTTGAGAGAACCAAACCATGCTTTATTTAACCAGAATTTGATCTATTCCTGTCAAAACTTGAGGGTTTGAGGTACATATGTTTAAATGATTGAGGCATTTGTTTGGTATTAAAGCCCCTATTTCAAAGAATACTTTTTTATAATGGCTTAACTTGAATATTTAATCCTTGTATCCCTTAGAATCCATGCACAGCCTATTAGGTTAAGCCACATTACAAGCCAATTTTCCCTATCCAACCAACTCTTGAAGTGAAATTGCATAATCTAGTTGAGCTTAAGTGTGGGGGAAGCTGTCTTGTGTTGTGCCACCACATTATGTGATACTTTAGGTGGAAAATTAAATTTTGAAGAGATGTTTTTTCTGCTAAAGAAAGTCATTATATTAAAATTTGTGCCTTTTCTATAGGTTTCATGACAAGTGAAGCTATGCCTTTTCTGGAGCTTCTAATTGAGGTGGAAAGTTGTGCCCATCTGGAGCTTTCAAGAAAATCTTGTTTGAGAAGATTGACATTTTTAATGCTGAAATGATTAATGGTGTAAACCTTTCATGACTTTTCATGATGATGGAGCTGAATTGATACTATGGGGATTGAAGAGAAGACCATATTTAAGTGAAAATTAGATTAATGCAATTTTTCTTCAAAAGAGTCAAGCCCTCCTCATTCAGCCTCAGAGTTTTTCACATCTTAATCCTACCAACCGAAAGCCACAGAACAACCCTGAAAAGTCCTCATGATAAACATATGTCCTTGACTCACATCAGGTAGCAATGTAGGAATCTATCAATCCTATGGTGACCCTTGTATGAGTTTGGATGAGAAAGACATTGCAAAAAAAAATTGATATTTGAGTGATGAGAGAAAATTCAAGTGAGGTAAGTGTTTTGTGCATGGGAGGATAAATGAAGTGGAAATATATTGAATGATATAAATGGAGAACTTGAAATAATGTTTTTAATGAGGCATGATATCTTTTTATTCTTGGGGGGAAATTGATTGATCTCAAGGATATGTGTTTTAAAATTGGTTTTGATTTGATATTGATGTTTACTTGACATGAGGTTTTTCCCAGGAGTGCAAAAGGGTAATTGTGGGGGAGTTAATAAAACACAATTTTATTGAATATTTTATTGATAATAAATGATATAATTTCCTCACATTGTGTTAAATATGTTTAATTAGAAAGTATTTGGTATTAGATCATTCATTTGAATATTTGATGAAAAATCTAGTTCTACCCTTTATAGTTCACTGTAGTATTTCAAAGATAAATCTTTTTATATTTATTATTTTAATTTGAAATTTTTTAACAGTGTTCCTAACTTAATTATCGACAACGTTTATTCAGGACACTAGAGCTAAAGAGTTCATTTGGTTGTTGAAATTGTGCCATGAATTCAATGATGGGGTGGGCTCTCCAGAATGGAGAAGCTTCTGTATTTCGGCCATAACGCCTTCATATGGGACTTTATTGAGCCCATATTTGGAGAGGAGATATAAGACCCATATCCGCACATTTGATCCTTCTGGAAGGCCGGCCAAGTCACGCGTTTGTGTGGTAAAATGGTCGGTTCAAGTTGGAATAAAATATTTGGTCAAATTTCCACATTCACACTTGAAACCACTTGTATCCTCTCCTTCCCTCCCCTCTATAAATTCGAGTATTTCTCATTTGGAGGGGTTGGGATGTGCATTAAGAGATTGGAGGCAGAGGAGAATTTGTTTCAACCAAATTCTCAAACCACTGTAATAGGGGTAGCTCTTGAAGCAAGGATCCCCTCATCGAAGCCTCCTTCTCTTCTTCATTTTGTAATGTTTCATTTGTGTAATAAACTTCTTTGTTCTTCTTTTATTTCTTCTCTTTTCTTCTTTTTTGTTTAAATTTCTTCTTCTCTTAATCTTCCTCTTTCGGCTGGAATTCTTGAGTAGAAGCGTTATTGGGTTATACCCATTATAAACCCTTGCACATGCAAAATGCTTCTACGATGATTATGCCACCCATGGAAGAGTAGTCTTTTAGTAATCGATCTATATTCTACCCTCTTCATTTAATTATTTTGAATCATTGAGCTACTGTAATTCACTTAATATGATCCATGAATTTTGTTTTTAAATTGTAAGAAACTAATCAAGCAATTGAACAATTAACACAAAAACACGCGAGGTCGGGATTTTGTGTAAATTGTGAAAGCGCAATCTTAATCGATAATACAAGACCACACGGGATAAATTTGTATAGTTCAAATATAATCCCTAAACACAATTCATCCTCATTTCCAGAATGGATATGTGCCTTAATTTACCACTGACCATAATCTAATCTTAGAACATCAATCAAAGCAGGGTGTTGCGATTGCATGTTCCGAAGTTAGCCTAGGGTTAAATTCACATCATCTTCGTAGTAAAGTTAATTCTCGTAGGGTTCGGGATTTAACAAATTAAGGGATCATAATTAAGTGAATGTTAATTTAAATGATAATGATTAATAATAAAGTGAAGAGGTAGAGTTAGATCGATTGCGCCTTTTAAATAGATTTCTAAAAAAACATCTTCTTATTGTGTCATTTTAATCGAAATTCATTTCAAAAATAAAAACAAAAAAAAGTATACAATCTTCTTCCAGCAAACTTATTCTAGATTCATAAACTAAAAACTACCCCAATCCTTTAAAGTACTGTTTTTATTCTATTTTATTTTATTTTATTTTATTTTAGAATACCTCTAATAAGTCGTTAAATTCACTTCCTCCTTTGAGAGACGACCTTGGTCAGCCACTCCGCTGCACCTAAGTACCCTAAAACAAACTAATCATTTGAGGGCGCCCACAACAGCGCTCTATCAGGACTCCTCAAGTTCCATTTGTTCAATGTCACAAGAGTGATCCTAGGAGTGGCTTGGGGTGAGGCATGTTATTAAATTATTTTTATATATGAATGTGATTAGATGATTTTTTGGAATCTGTTAGCACACCCACTTTACATAATTGAGACATGATAACTTGGCATAGTGATGGAATTTCCTGAGAACAATTAGTATACGGGCTAGATTGTGTACTTTCTGGTGGCCCATAGCAGGTGGATATATTGGGTTTATTTCAACGGGGTTTCCCCTAGGTATGTCCTAAGTTATGTTAGTCCAGATTATTAGGATTGTCTTAATTTCATCATGTGAGGCACGATTCTAAGGACGATTTTCATGTATTAGTATGTTCTAGAATATTCATGATCTCATAGGTTCACCCATATCTATTAGTACATAGCTACTTTCAGTGTTGAATGAGATACTTAGTTACACTTGTGTGTTTATTTTGATTTCCCTTATTATGTAATGATTATAGTATTCTCATGTTTGTTGTTTTTCATGGAAATTGATGATTTGTCTTATAAAGTCTCAAGAAAATTGTTTCTAAAGTAAAATTTTTATACTATTTTATGCCATTTAAAAAAGAAATCATCACTTTCCCCTTGAAATGTTAATGTATCATTACTAGTAACAAACCTGGTTTTGAAATGATGTAGGGTAATTTCTCATAGCTTGTTTTTAAGTAAAATGTGTAGAAAATTGTACTTTTATATTTATTGTATTTCAAACATGAAGTTGATGTTTCATTTATTTGAAAGCCATTTCATTGGGAATAGATAACTAGGATAGCCTACTAAGTATTAATACTCATGTCTATAATTGTTTTCTATTTTTATCATGTGGTGAAGTTATCAGCTTGGTCTTGATTTCCATGGGTGATAGTGGTTCTTGTTATTGTACAATGACCCTCGGTGCACAGGGTGTTATTGGTTTGTTAGGTTTTAGTTTGGGTTTTATTGTATTTTTTGGTTTTATTTTAATATTTTTGTATAAACAGATGTTCAATTTGGATATTCTTATATCTATTGGGTTTCATTCCTTATTTCATCTGTTCAGTTTATTTTTTTATTATTATGAGAAATTGATCCCTTTGTATACTCTCTTAATTCCCAAAACTAGTTTTCAGCCCATGGGGATTTGGAACACCCTTTGGGCTACGCCAAAAATCATCTTGGGTGGCTGGTTCGTGGATGACCCAGTTTGGTTCATGACAAAATGGTATTAGAACAGGTCGACTATTTAGAGGAAATTAATTTTCAGAGACCACTTTATTACTTAGATATGTAAAGGTAGATAGAGTAGGATAGTCAGGACTCAAGAGATATGAATAGAGAGAATGTTATAAAATGTTGCTCATTTTAATCCCCAGGTTTCTAATGGATGTCTAGTTTTGTTAGTTTACTTTTAATTTGAGTATTGTTATTGATTGGCATGCAAGGAAGGGATTTTGGATAATGGTATGTGTGTGGTCACTAGGCCTCTCAATCCATGTGAAGCTTTGGGCGTGGTCCTAGAAGGCTCTCTATGATGGTTGTGTGTCCGGAATTTGGCCACCATCCATATGGTCAAGTAACCCATTGACACAAGTTTCCCCCTCATGAGTTTTTTTGGGTATTACATGATTATAAAAATTGTTTAAAAAAACATTGTTTTGGAATTTTTAAAATAGATTTATTGTGGTCATGGTAGGATTTTATAAAGTGGGAAAAGGATTTTTATAATTAACCATGTATAAGAGCTTAAAAACATAAATTTTTATTGAATTTCCTCTTAGGGACCAAAATTGAAATAAATAAACGAAATTAGTCTTTTATAATCAAAACATGGGGTTTATGGCTAACAATTGTTTGAAAGAAGATCTTTTGTTGAATTGGTTTTAAATGAAAAGATTTGGGATTTTAATGAAATGGTATTTGGTGGAATAGGATTTGATGGGATGTTGTAAAATGTTTTGAATGAAATTAAAAATATTTGGATAGAAATCTATGGGGTTTCATTTTAAATAATGATAAAATGGTTTGATGTGTGGAATCTGAAAGTGGCTATTGACTAGGTGGTTAGTGAGCCTTTGGATGGTTAACGATTATTGAATAGGAATGAGGGATTTGTTTTGTAAAATTAGGACGTTTTGTTTTATCCTTGACTTCTCATGGGTGCTCATATGCATGGTTTTATATAGAAATGTGGAAGGAAGCCTGATATGGCATGGTGGATGGTTCCCATGGGGGGCATAGAAACATGAACATGGGTGAGACGCTAAGGAATACCAACGATGAGTGTTAGAATGACTGGGATTGTTTTAAATCAATGTTGTTTTCAAAAGGAAATTATGATTTTAATAGTGGCTTATTTTTCTATGATCAAAGTTTAATGTCTATGAAGTGTTTGTTCTTGAGGATATTTGTTAAGGAGTTGACCTTGATTCTGTTTTTGGATTTATTTCTATCCAACTATTTCCCCCATGGAGCTTCGATGGGTGATTATAGTACATCTATGGATGATTCTCTATTAGAGGGATATCTAGTTGTTCAAACAAAGGATTTCATTCTTGAGTTTCAGAAGCTAAATCCACCTCTCTTATATGGTAAAATTAATCCTCTCAAAGAAGAATAGTGTATGCGAAAGATCAAAAGGAACTTTAGAATCATTGAGTTTTCTGAGTTATTTAAGGTTAAGTATAAAACATTCATGCTTTAAGGTTCACCATGTAATTCGTGGAATTTGGTACCCCTGAACAACCTTCATTAATATCCTACTTAGGGGTTCTTCAAGGCTTCGTTCATTTGTCTTTATTTTTCGGAGAAATAAAGGGTGAGAAAAGGGATGAAAATGTATTGTTTGTAGCAGGGTGATGGATTGGTGTTTGATTATTTCCACCATCTTGTAAACCTAGTTCCTTACCTTATGGATTATGTTTCAGATTATACCATGAAGGCTCTACATTTCAAGTTCGGGATTTGTCCCAATCATCAGTAAAAGATTTCAGTGTTCAAACTAACCTATTTTTCTGATATGGTGAAGCAATATTTTCATTTTGAATCCATGGTTGTGGGTGTGACATAGGTAGTCCTACCTCATTCAATCCCGAGAATCATTGGAGTAAATTTCGATAAGGATATGAGGAAGCGGTTGAAGGTTGATGGAGCTGGTCGTGGAATCAATAGTCCCAGAGAACTTCCATCAGCCTCTTCTCGGAATTAGATCCATGTTTGTTACCAATGTGGAAATTTACGTCACAAGAATCCTTTTTTTATTAATACTCCAAAACCCTTCCATTCTTGTGTATTCTTGGGTCACGTGGAGTGGTTTTGTCAGGGTGTTTCTTGAAAGCGTCATAGAACCAACATTCAAAAGTGATGTTCTATTGGGATCTCGTTTAGGGTTTCTTGGATGTAAGTGTCCTTAAGTGTGAGGGTTATTTTATTTCGGCTGATGTGTCAATGGTGTTTTATTTTTTAGATGTAAGTTTATGTTGTAAGTCTCTTAATAAACTATTGGTTTCAATGGAATAATGGTTTTCATTTCAAAAAAATTTGATTTCCCTTTTTATCTAATGGGTCGATGTGTTTTCCGGGTTGGGGTTATCAATTCCTAAATATGATGCAGATGAATATTCAATCATCAAAGATCAATCCATAATCCTCATAGTGAAACTAGAACATGATCAGTAAACCACTGGCATGTGATAAGTGTTGGCTTAGTTAATTCCCCCTTTGTTTGGGAGTGGGTTGTTAAAATTCCCTTGTTGTGTTCTTCTTAGTTATGGTTGGTAGGCTGATCTGGAACAGTTTTGGTTGGGCTATGTGGGAAATACCCGATGTTTTCCTATGTTGAATCCTCATTTGGTTAGTGTTAGATTGTCCTTAATAGTAGAGAGTCCAACCGTAGGTCTCATTGAGTTTTCTCTTAATAAGTTTTTAGGTGATAGTTATTTTCTAATGGTGGGGAGTTTGTCCAGCCTCCCTTGAGGTCATGGATTTTTTTGGGTGCTCTTCAGTTTGGGTGAGCATTGGGACTCATGGTAGGAATCCCAATGGTCTTGTACTTGGAATAGTTGTTTATGTGGTGGATTATTCTTTCCCATTGATTTGTAGGAAGTGGTTTTAGGTTATTGTTCTGTTTTTGGAAAGTGGCATAAGTTTCATTGGTAGTGGAAGCAATTTTCTTGGTTTAAGAGGTGGGATTGTGTGGTTACATAATACTTAGTCATTGATCAATCCTCTAGAATGTGTTGTGGATTTTTGGGGGTGGAAAACATTAATGGTGGGAGAGAATTGTTACATCTAATTCCACATATTCTATGTTACGGTCCAGTTCATTGGGAATCTCAACATTTCTCTTGTGTTTTGGGTGTGATAAGGGTGGAATTGTGAAGTGTTTTTTGTCTAGTTGTTACCCCATGGTAGTTCATTAGTTCATTTGGGTGTTTTTTGAGAAAACATGGTATTTTGGGAATGGCAGTGTCCTGTACATGGTTTGGTAAACTATATGGCCGAACCTAGGTAACCATGCAATAGGTCTATGACTCAAAAAAAACCAACCACACGGGCGACGCGTGGTTTGGTAAACAGTGTGGCCAAACCCAGGTACCTGTGAGGCAGGTGGTGGGTTTGGGTGGAACCTAACACATGGTCTACACATTGTAGGTAAAACTATGTGGTTTGGTCGTTCAATTAATCTTTTCATGGGTAGTGGCAACCGCATGGTTCCCACATAGTTTGGTTAACCGTGCAGCCAAACTATGTGAGTTTCCAAGATCTAAAATTTCATTATTTTCTAATTTCCCCTTTCATAATTTTAACCCAAAACACCCAATACCTCCCCCACTCAGACTGTTTGACACTAGGAGGCCTTTCCCTTCTTCCTCCCACCTCCCACCACCTTCTAGGGTGATTTCAAGTGGATTTCATCAATGACGAGTGTTATATCTTCAAGGTAACCCTCTCATCTCTTTTCCCTCTCTCTCTTCCTTCCATTATCCCTTGAGTTCCCATCCTTATATGGTTATGTAGACCTAGGGTTTTAGTTTCGCTCGATTTATGTTGAGGGTATTGTGTGTTTAGGGTTCCTCTTCATAGAACATGGATTTTGGAACCCTCGTGGGGTGATTTTGGAAGATGTTGTTGATGCGCCAAGGATTCAATATAGGTTTTTCGTGCACATTCCTTTACAATTTAAGAATATTTGATTTCATTTTATTTCTATTTCTAAATATACTTAATGTTTTTTGGGGCATTAGATTGATTTCTTGGTGTGAAAAGTCATGGTTTATGCCTTTTTTTGTGATAAATAAAATTTCATTGCTAAATATTGCACACCAAATGTTTGATGAAATTCCTGGTTGGATTTTGCATGTGTTTTTTGAAAACTAAAGCATCATTCAACCTTGTGAATAAATTATTAATATGTGAAATGATGTTTTGGGTTATTATTATGGGTTCCTTAAATGGTTTTGGTTTTATAATAAATGTATATTTGGCATTCAACGAGGTTTATCATGTGTTTCCATATAATGGCCGATTGGCATCTTTATAAAAATGGATTTGGATTAAATTATAATTTGAATGTTTTAAAGGATTTTTTGTAAATGATTTGTAAGTGGAAAACTGTGTGTTTACAATCTTTTTTCAAAAAACATATTTATATCTTTGATAAATTATGGTTTTGTGAAAATATATTAAAGGAATGTTTGAATTTCTTTTGAAAATGGTGAAAGTTTTCATTATTAAAACCACTATTAGTTGATTATCATGACTTGTTCACAATTAATGGATGTGATTTACTCATGGTGTAATCTTTGAGATCTATTATATTAATGGGATATCCTTGGTATAGACCCCTCAAGCTCTATTTGTTATGTGGCATGAGAGTTATCCTTAGGGCAGCTCGGGGTGAGACATGTTGCTAAATTGTTATTACATATTCATATGATTGGATGATCAGTTGGTATTGGATGGCTCACCCCCTTTAAATACATGAGACATGGGAACCTGGCATATAGAGATAATTTTTGGAGAAATATTGTTATACTGGATTGATTATGCATTAGCTAGTGGCCCATAGCAGGTGGCTATATTGGGTTTATTATTATGAGGTTTTCTCCTCAGTCTGTCCTGAGTTAGGGTGATAGAGATTTTTAGGATATGTTTGATATCATTGTGTGAGGCATGCTTCCGAGGATGAGTCTCATGTATTAGTATGTTCTAGATTATCATGATCTCCTAGGTACACCCATGTCTATTATCACATAGTTGCTTCTAGTGGTGAATGAGATACTCTGTTACACATGTGTGTTTATTTCCTTTTCCCTTATTATGTAATGATCATAGTCTTTTCATTTGTGGTTTTTTTCTTGGAAAGTGGGGAGTTTTATTCAAATGATTTACTAAAAATGTTTATAATGTAAAAGTGTTGTATAATATCTTATGCCATTTTAAAAATAATGCATCAATTTCCCCATAAAATGTTAATGTCTCACTATTTGTAACAATTTGGGTTTTGAAATATAGTAGGAAAATAGATCATTTATTGATTTCTAGTAAAATGTGTTGAAATGTGTACTTTTATATATATTTCATTTCAAACATGAATTTGATGTTTCTTTTATTTTAAAGGAAGTGATTTTGGAATAGATTATCAGGTTAGACTACAGAGTTATAATACCCACTCATATAGTTCTTATCTGTTTTTAGATTGGGGTGTAGGTCTCAGCTTGGTATTGATATCCTTGGGTGATAGTGGTTCTTGTTATCAGAGAGTAACCCTTGGGGTCACATGGATATGTCAGATTCATATGTTTTATTTTGGGTTTTATTGTATAGTTTGGCTTTATTTTCATATTCTTATGTAAAAGGATGTTTAGTTTGTATATTATTATATCTACTAGGTCACATTTCTTATTATGAATGTTTAGTTTATTTATTTATTTTTTGGAGAATTTTTTCCCTTTGTATACTCAATTGATTCCTCGCACTAGTTTCCAACCCTTAGGGGTAAAGAATGCCCTTCGGGCCATGACACAGATCATCTCAGGTGACCAGTTTAGGGTTGACCCAGGTTTTTTCGTGACATTATATGATTATGTTTTTAAAAAATACCTATAGCTAAGTTTCCATAGTCATAAATGGTATAAATTTATATCAGTGTTAACATAAGTGGTTAGACATCCCCAAAAAATAACATGCAATAATTGATGGGTGATTATGGTAAATAAATTGATTCCTTTGGCATAATATCAACATTAAAGAAGTATATATATATTATATGTTTTTAGGTTTTTCAAAAATATTTTAATATATTTTTTTAAAGAACAAAATCCTATATGAAATTTAAAATGTGTTTCTTCGCAAAGGCGGTTGTCTGTACATACACACATGCACCATTCTCATTCTCTATAAAATGTAAAGAATATATGAATTGGTTTACATTTTGATTATATTAAAATAATTTTAAAATAATATTTATTAATTAAAAACCCCCTCTGAACCATTTATGTAATTTTTATATGAAAATTGTATAATATATCTTATGGTGGCGATAGTCCATACATAACAGAAATGACATTTTACTTTTTTGAATGGTTGGGAGGAAGGTAGAAAATGGTTTTACTGTAAACAGAATTTTGTTATTAAAATTATTATACTTATTTAATTATATCACCATGGTTAGATTATATTTGGAGGAGTTAGATGATAAAATAATATAATGGATTGAAAAAAGGGTAGTTGAAAATTTTATATTACTCCTTAGAATAGATCCAGTACAAGATGGATTAAGGATTCGAGAGGAGGTATTCTAGGAAGAAAGTAACTTTTACTAAGGGTAAAATAGTTTTTGGGAGTTATTTTAGAGTATTTTGGTCAAATATAATGAGATTAGTGTGAGAATAGAAGTGGGGTGGTGATGGCTTATTTTATTAGAGAAATGAGTATCAATTTTGTAACAGTATAAAATGTAAAGTCACTAATCAAAGTAAAAGTGGATAGGGTAAAGTCTTAAGGTCAAATAATCCTCAATAATAAATTTTTACAAATGTTTTTAAAAAAATTAAGACATTTACTATTAGAATTTTCACTATTTCCATTTTCGGTTTTTGCCAAGGTAAATAAAATTTACCTAAACAATTTAATTTTAATGAAAAAAATAAAATGGAACATAATAAATAATTTCAAACCAATTATTAAAAATATTAAATTAATTTATTAAAATAAAATTTCAATGCGTGATAAAAAGTAATTTTAATATTAGCACATATATTGTGTAAAAACCATTTTTAGAACATGTGTATTTTCATGCCTAAATTTTATGATTAATATAAAATTATAAATTTTGTTGATTTATATGAAATTAATTGGTTTATTATTAACCTAATAATTCTTATTTTTTGTTTAAAATAAATCTAAAATAGTATCCCACTTTATGGATACATAGTTAAAAGAAAGATTTCAAAAATAGTTTTTGTTAGAGTAAAAAATTAATTGAGTTTCCAAAAATGCTAAACATGGGATTTATAAATTCAATGTTTTTTAATTATTCATTTTTATTTTAAAATATATTTTTTTTTACAAAAAATATTTCATAAGCATTAAAATCATTCTTTTATTATGATAATGTCATAAAATTTACAAGTATTTTCAAAATCAATATTTCTCAATATATACCATAGATTTCAACCTTTTCTAAAAATATACATAAAATTAATACTATACTATTTTTTACATGATGAATTAAAATATGAATTTAATTTTATAAAATTAAAATGCTAAAATAATTGAACTTAATTTTAAATGAAAATAAAAAATATAAAGAAAAACTATTTTTATTGAAAAAACTTTCTTTTAAGTATTAGTGATATTATTTCATATCAATTTATATTTTAAATAGTTATAATATTATAGTTAGTATTTGATAATATTTTAAAATATTTAAATTTAATTTATTTAGAAAAAAATATACAACATTTTAAGAAATAGTTATTTTAGAAAGAGAAATTAATTTTTATATTCAATTATATTAAATATGTATTATCTAAATGTAAAAAAAATTAATTATGGAAAATCTTTTTATTTACTAGTGGTTTTTTTATTCTTGTAATTTTATTTATAATATTCATCTAATATTTTGTGATTGGTTTATGTTTAGGGTTTCAGGTAAAATAAGATATCAAACATAAAATTTATTTAGAGAAAATATATTCCAAAATATCAGGGAGTTACACTCTCCCCACCCCTCCCCGTTTAATAAATTAAATTATCTTAATTTAAATTACGACATTATATTGAAAAAATATATGGGTAACTAAAAGTCATAAATGACTCAAGATATAATTTCTAGAGAGGTTTCAACAATATAAAATTGGGAAATATTTCTTTTCCCCTTAGAATATGTCATTTTTAAAGTTGAGTTTTTCTCTAACTATTTGAGGTAAAAATACCTCATAATTTTTTATAATATAAATAGTATTCCAAGAGAGGTCATTGTCATCCTTTCACCAATATATGACCACATTTTGGTTTGTGAAATGTTGCTTTCCCTATTTTAGTACTTAATATAGATTCTGAGGGGATATAACCAATCCATTTCCAAAATAACTTCTAATTCATCTAAAGAAAGGATAATAATACTTGCATGAATTATAATATATCAAAACATAAAGTGTATTTAAAAACCTTGGATAAAATAATGATACCGAAAGTGTTATTATTTATAATTATATAGTTAATAGTTATTTAATACCTACACAAACTATGGAATACTCAATTCTAGATTAAATAATTTGTGTACATAGAACCACTTAATTATCACTATACACATCAATAGTGCTTATTTTATATCTTTCTATTTGTTCCTAAGTTACAAGAGATTTTTGGCAACAAATTTCATCTTGATCTCTTAGATTAGTGCAATTGTTTTCATAGTTCCCAAATTTCTAAAATTTAAATGTGGAATTGATAGTGCATATTTAAGAAGATCATTATTTTTTCTATCATATTAAATGAACCCTTCATTGTTCCTAATTGTATTATTTCTTTATTCCCTCCTTTAACATAAAATTAAAAACATCATGTTCAATTTAGACATTCACCTGGGATCCTCTTCCCACATTTTTTACACTAAATAAATTTAATCTTCTTTATTTCATAATATTTACCATCTGAGCATCCATGAGACTTTATCCTTATCTTCTTTGGTCTGTTTCTAATCTCAAGTTAGTATTTATTGTTAATCCTAATTAATTATAGCTGATTATTCATAATCATATGATTTCTTGCTCCATTTCTTATCTTGTAATGTTTTTCACTGGGAAAATCTCCTCATTGTCCATAGAATCTATTGTTAACTTGGTTCCTCCATGATTAATCCATTACTAAAACTAAAGAGGGTTAATGTGAGTTATGATTAATTATAATAATAATAGATTAATCATAATTGACCTCAAGAAAAACTAAACTTTGTAATTGATTACTCTTTGAAACTATCACTATAGATTTCCATTCAACCAAAATCACTTTCGGTACAATTTAGGTTTCTTTAGGTTGGGTTTTCTTATACTCCATAATCAAATTTCTTAAAATAATAAATCCTTCATAATGAATTGTAATGATAATGTGGTTTAGAAAATCATATCTCCCAAGAGTTTCTATCCCGGTGTGGATTATTGGTTCCAGTCATCTTACACTTATTGAAGATTTAGTTTATACTCAACTAAACGTTTCATGGTGGTTACCCCTAGGTCCATCTGTTTCACAGCTTCATCCACTATATAATATCTATAGAAGTATTTAATTACTAACAAATCACATAATTTTGACTTTACCAAAACATACAGATATTATCCAATGCTAAGACTCATCCTTATGGATTTTCTAATATTTTCTCATCCTACTCCATAAAAATTAACTAAACTAATCCCAAACAAATTACTAACCATTGATGTGATACAAACTGACATGCCCTATACCTAAAATCCATGGTCTAGTGTTAAAAATGATTTTTTTAAATACTATATTTGATACAAAGAGATATGAACAAGGATAATCATAAATATATTTTACATAATTTTCATAACATAAACATACATCTCAAAATAATATCAAAGTACCAACAATGGGATGTTTTAATGGCTTTGATGTCTAGCGGCATAGGATACATTTTTTACAACACATGTGATAATTTTTCTATAATTAGCCCATAAATTATCCTATTATAGACTTCTCATAGGTTATATAAATTTTCATGACCTAGGGAATTGAAACATAAGAAATGGGTTATATCAAATTCTAAATAAGGTAAAACTGGTCGATATGTCATTGAGGGTTAGATCAAAATCATATAATCATGAATATGGGATAAATATATAATTAAAAATAACATGAAAAAAAAATTAATTTCCCATAAGTCATGATAGAAGGATATTTAATATCAAATGAAAATACATGTACCATAGCATATGAGTGTGAGATAATAAACATTAACCATGGAGCCTAATCATAAGAATATGAAATTAACATGTGTTATGTCATGAAAATATAGAATATCACGGAATTTTCATTCAAAACATAAGAAAGGGGAATATTTATGTTGTGAGCATATCTAACAATGAACACCCTTTATGTTGTGAGAATATCATAAAAAGGGATCACCTATTAAGTTGTTATAAGATTCAACAAGATCCACCATCTATGTTTTAAGCTTAATACAAGAAGGCACCGTCATTTTATTGTGAGTGTAATCAAATAAGGCTCCCTAATAATTTTTTGAGTGTAATATAAGAAGTATCACCCTTTATGTTGTGACCATAATCTAATAAATAAAACCCTTTATGTTTTAAGAATAATACAATAATTTTCACCCTTTATGTTGTAAGTGTAATATAAGAAGGATCACACTTTATGTTGTGTGAAGAATCCGAGAAATCTAACCCTTTATATTGTGAACAAATCCAATTAGGTCCAAAATTCATTATCTCATGATATATTAAACCTTAAACAATTAATTGGTGGGATATAATGGACCCAAACCATAACACAATAATCATTAATCTATATATATACCAAAATAACATAAAAATATTCATATAACTTAATTAAATTGTGGGGAAGAAATGAATATTATGGATTCTTCTTTAAAACATAATAATAATAAGAAATATAGTGATATAAGTTGGATAGTATTATAAGAAAACATAACAAGAGAAACATAAGGACTTATATATTATATTAACATAGATTAAAAACACCTCTTTAAAATTATTGGATAAATCACTTCAAAAAATAAATGTCCCTTTTGAAATGCTATAAAATTACTTAAAAATGTATTATTTAAAATGATAATTTTTAGTGTGAAAAAACATTTAAAAATATAATTAAAGATCAAAAATGTTATTCAAAAAAAATGCATAACATAAAACAAATTTCAAGATTATTTTGGAATATACATAAAAATACTAAATACTTCAATATTAAAAACACAAGACTTTAAAATCTAATTTAAAATTATGAATTCCTTTTTTAAATCAAAAATTTACTTTTGAAAAATAATCATATGTTTCCATTTTCCATTTAAAATAATTATTAATTAATATCAATTGTAAATCAATTTTAAAAAATGTAAAATAATCCTCATAAAGATTAATTATTATCATATTGAAAGAAACTATAAAATAGTTTTTAGGAAATGCTTTTACCATATTCATAAAAAATGATGTCATGGGTCACATTCGAAAATAATTTATAAAAATTCGAATTATATATTTCTAAAGAAAATTAACTTTTAAAAGATTCACTAATATTATATCCTTGAAAAATATATAAACATTTTATAAATGAAATTTTGGAGTGTGAGATAAAATTTAAAATCGGTAATGGAAAAACTTTTTCAATATTATTTTTTAAAAAATTACTTTATTAAAACCAATATTATAAAGATATAATAGATGTTTAATTTAAAAATAAGAAAAGGTAAAGTTAAATATTAGTATAAATAAAACATATTTGGACTTCAAAGTAATAAATTAGAGAATTTATGACAAGCATTAACATGGATATGGAAGATAAAGATAACATTTAGAGATAATGTGAATTATGCTTCACACCGTAAAATTTTATAAAGAAATAAATTCATTATTATAATACCCTGGAAATAATGGAGAAAAGGGATTATAATATCATCATAGAATATAATAAATCTTTCTTTTAAAATCATATTCAAATAGAAAATAATTATAACTCAAAAAAAGAAGTTGAGTCTAGAAAATCCCATATAGTATAAGAAACATTTTAATAAAAACCTCTGAAAGATAGAGCTTCAAATAGAACAATAAATACCATGAATAAAAATTAATTTCTTATATTTTATACAGAATAGTAATAATATAAACCATTTAAATGCGATTAGTTACATAAACCAAATACTTCTCAAAGAAAATGAATTAAGATGACCCACCCTTACCATTTATCCCACTTAGCCAAATACTCTCTAACCTCATATGTAACAAAAATAACTATCTTAATAACTTGTTTAAGAACATTATCCATACCAAAAACCTTTTTTATACATCACTTAAAATAATTTATTGAAAAATAATTAGTTAGATATATTTTATTTTTTTATCAAATGCAATTAGATTTGATCGTTTGTTTAGTACTAGTTTCATAATAGTGATGTTTATTATTGTTTATAGATTCAAATTAAATAATTCCAAGGTAATTATAGGAACTGTAAAAAAAATTTATAATGATTTATAATTTTATAGTTTCATTTCATAATTATTTTTTATTATTATTCTTGATGACAAAGTTGGTGACATGCTTATTTTAGTAAATAATAATGTAAAAAATGACAGAAAAATAATAATAAATTAAATATTAATACAAACATTCCAAAAATATATAAAAAAATCATTTTCCATTTATTTATAATAATTATAGTATTTAATTTTTCATATTAATCTATGATAGAAATTTATATCATTGTTTATGTAGGTGGTTAAACTGACTTAAACAAAAATATTCTATAATCGATGGGTGAGTATGGTTAAGAAAGTGATTTATTTGGAATAATATCATTATAAATTAATTATAATGATATTATTTATATTTTTTAAGGTTTTTGATCACATTTTATGATATTTTTATAAATAATAAAAGTCTGTAATGAATGTGAAATGTGTTGCTTCGTGGTGTCTCTAGTCAATAGATACACACATATATCTTTTCCTTTTTCCATAGAATGTAAAAAATATAAAAAAAAATTTATATTTTTTGAAATTTAAGAATTTTTTAAGAATAATATTTATTCAATTCATAAACCGTTTAAACTATAGATGTATGTATGTCATGAAAAATTATTCATGTCTCTTATAGAGGTGTTAGTCAACATATAACACAAGAAATGTTTTTGTTTTTCGAATGGTTAAGAAGAAGGTTGAAGATAAATACCTCATAAACATACTAAAATTTTATCATAATTAAAATAAATGTGTAATTATTTCAAATTATTCATATTAAATTAGAATGAGTTGGATGAAGAAAGAATGGAAAAGGAAAAAAAATAGTAATTTGGAATTTTACCTTAAACCCAAGAAGTGCTCTATTGAAAAATGGATTAAGGCATTGAGAAGTGGAATTTTTAGAATAACGGAACCTCGATGAAGTGTATAGGAGTTTTTTGTGTTATATAAGTATATTTAGGTTGAATATAAGTGGATTGTGGTATGAGAATAATTGGGGTAGTTAATGCTCCATTTATAATGGAGATGAGTGATATTTTTGTAATAATATAAAAGGAAAAATCATTATTAAAAGGTCATGTGGGTTCAATATTGGAAAAAAATGGAGTTGGGAGAGTTAAGGATAATAAATACATAACTATAAATTTTCACACAATTTTCTAACATGTCTTTAAGACTATTACATCTTTATTTTTAACTTTTACCATATTTTCTTTTTACCATGGTAACTAAAGTTTACCCAAGTAATTTAATTTTAATTCATAAAAATAAAATGATACCTATTAAATAGTTTGTAACAAATTATTATATATATAAAATAAAATTTTTTTAGTAAAATTACAAATTTTGAGACAATTTAAATTTAATATTTACACACATAACACGTAAGAACCATTTTGAAAAATTGTTTATTTTTATTCGTAAAAAATATGAACAAAATAAAATTATCAGTGTTATTGATTTCTATGACATTAATTGGATTACAATAAAAAAAATAATAGTTATGTGGCTTTAAAATTAATCTAATATATAATTCCACTTTTTTTAAAATTATTTAAAATGAACATACCAAAAATTGTTTTTAATCGAGTAAAATATTACTTAAGTTCTTAAATTGTTAAACATGGGTTTTATAAATTCAATATTATATTTTTAACTAATTTATTTTCATTTATTAATATATATATATATATATATTATTAAAAAAATAATAACATTTTAAATCATTCTTTTATTATTATAATTTCATAAAAGGGATAGTATTTTCAAAATTTTTATTTTTCATAATTTACCAAAAAAATTAACCTTTTTAGAAAGATGTCAAAAAATAATCCTTTGCTAATTTTTTTTATGAATTAGGAATTAAATTTAGTTATATAAATTTTAAATTCTAAAATTTAAAAAATTACTTTTTAAATGAAAAAAAATGTAAATTTTTTTATTGAAAATTGATTTTTTTTATAAGTATTTAATATTATTTTATATGATTTTTTAATTAAAATAATGTTAATTTATTAGTTAATATATGATAAAATTTTTAAATTGGTAAAATTAATTTATTATGATGAAATATATTTCTCTTTAACAACATAGTTACTAATGAAAGAATAGTCCTTTTAATATTAAATAATATTACTTATTTATCCTCTAAACATAAGGAATTTAATGCAGGCAATATATTTTCATTTACTAGAGGTTTTATTATAATTATAATTCCCATAATAATATTCATATAATATACCATTAATATTTTTAGTTCCATGTTTAATGTGAAATAGGATATTAAATATAGTTTTAATTTAAAAAAATATATATTCCAAAATATCAGAGTTTGACATCCACTATCATGATCACTATCATAATTATAATCAACGTATTAAATACCCAAATAATGATATATGGTAAATATCCATCTTATAAGGTGGTTTATCAAATAAGGATCCCCCTCCATCATACACTAGTGTAATCACCCTATCTTCATTGTCTTGCTTTTCTTCAGATGCGGGGACGAACTCCTCTTTAAAAGCATCATTTGATTACAAAACTATCAATTCAAACGAATCAAACAACGGTTTATTAGTATCTAAAACATAAAAAATAAAACTATTAATAATTATAAATCAAATATAGAGGTGTTTCAATGGGTCAAAAATTTACACATGTCGGCTCATCGCTTTGTGCGACAACTCGCTTAGGGGGAAACTCTTTTCTTACTCAAATATTATAAATTATTATACACTCTGATAACTAATATATAACTAAATATTTATTATATCCTTATCCCTCTAAATATAAATTACCTATATTGAATAGTATTCCACAATCTCATTTGATTTAACACTAGGGTCATATGTTTCCTTTGGTATCAAGTTAGTCTTTATGGGATTAAATTTTTCATATAGATTCTCACTGGTTTATACCTATATTTTTCTCCAAGGGATATAATTAACTATAATTATTTTTTATATTTTTTGGTTCAAGAACATTCCTTTTTATGATATAGACTTTTCCTCTCTTAAGGAAAAATCTATTTTGACTCAAGCATGGTAGAAATGAACTTTCTGTATTGAAGAGAATTGAACTGAGAAGATGGATTACATAATTATTTAATATTCCACATAAAAAATATTTAAAATTTATTTCACATATATTATTCATCATATATAAAAATCAAAATTATCTCTGACTTAATATATCAAAATCACTTTTCTATGAGATTATCAGCTGTTGAGTAATATTTATCAATAATGTTTATTCATCATCCAACTCTATTTCATTTAGTATTATAAGGTTTCTATTATCGATTAGCTACTTAATATTATTATCAATTTCAGAGTACATATAAGCAATTGTATAATAGATTTCGAATCGCGCAAAATCACATTATCGATGATATTTTACAAAAATCCATTATTATGAAGAGAAATTTTGTTGTTCTCTATTAATAGTGGTCCAAATAAATACTTCTTTTCACCAGATTAAATATTAGTATTAATATTAGTATTCCTTTTATAAATTACAATAAAATTTCTTATCTTAATGAGAATACATCATAACATATATTCCTAATACCCTTTAGGTCTATAGTTTTATATATTTAGTCCAAAACATTACATAACAAACCCCATTTATTTTAAAATAATAGATATTTTACACATTATAAAAGTTACATCTTAATTCATATCAAGTATTTTACATCTCCTATAAATTATCAACAAATTATACTCTTCTAGACACATCATACATATTGAATAATTTCATAACTAGGGTAATTGGAAATATAATAAAAGGGTTAGCTCAAATACATAGTAAGGGATAAATAATGAAATGAGAAAATAAAATGGGCAAGACTTAGAGAACATAACAACATGAAGAAAATTACATTAGGCCTAAAATTATCACAATTACATGAATAATAACTTTCATATCTGACAAAAATATAAACATGAAACTTTCAAAAGAATATCTACAAAGATTATCACTAAGGTTTTATAAAATCATATTACCACGGTTATTCACCAAGGTATCATACAAAATTAAAAATTCATTGTACTAAAGAATCAAGAACAAGTCATCTCTAAAGATTAATTATTTATTGAATGCATTGAAATGATAATAGGGAAACCCCTTTAGATTTATAACACTATGTGTACCAAATTAGTTAATCATACATAGTTACATAAAATTATAACTAACCCAAAAAAGGAAGTAACATCACAGGTTTTTTGAGTGATTCTAATTCCCTAACTGTTTTAATGTTTTTTGAGTTTAGTGGGTAGATCAGCTTCATTATCAATAAAAAAATAAATTATGAGAGTTTTCCTGATCCAAAACCTTGTTTTTAAATGATTATTAATACTTGGAAAGTTTCTCATGGGTTCAGTTGGGTTTTGGGTCCATCAAAGACTAAAAATACAATTTCTATAAGTGTGCAGACTGAGGAACACAATTGGGGTAAACCTTGTAGACTCTAAGAGGAAATGGTATACCCTTATTTTTTTAATATAGCATGGTTTAGAAAAAAAATATATAGTAGGGGTGCATGGTCATGCAATACCTCTATAGTTTTTAGAAAACTGTCTTCGCACAGCCTACACACTGCTAGAAAAAATGTATGAATATCCTCACACATAGTTCCAATTGGCAGTACCTATGAATTGTAGCATGCATAGTTTCAACCTTGTTTCCTCTAACTATGAAGGCTAACCATGAATGTTCTATATCTTAAGCAACATGATCTACATATTTACAGTGCTATTTGGAAAACTATGTGAGTTAATCACACGTCCCATTAAAATTGTGAATTTACCATTTTTTCACCCTCTTTGATTTATTTATTTTCCACTTGTTTTCTCATCCTTGGTCACACACAGTAATATGGGGCTCATTTTACTCCTCCAAGTCTAGGATTTGATCCAATATCTTCATCTGGTCTCTATTCTGATTATAATCGAGTTTGTTGGATTCATATTAGTAAGTCCTAGATTTCTCCTGCTTCTATTCTTACTTTCCCTCATCATATGGTGTGATAAATCTATGAAAGTGTTTTTACCCAATTTTTAGACATTTCATCTAAGACGATGATTTCCTTAAAGTTAATCTGAGTTAGAGGATAAGATCGGACATGCGATAGCCTACCATAACAAGATAGGTGGTGCATACCTTTTTTGTATTTTCATGAGTATTTTGGGGGTGTGTTTTTAGCATGCCATTTTTTTGACTAAGAGAGGGAATTTAAAAAATAAGTTTTATTTAATTAATTAACTGAGTCCATGTGATAGGCCTATGGGCATGCTCACTCAATTCTACAAATGGTTTGAGCTGCATGTGGGGACTTGGACCATATGTATATTAGGTCGCGGTGTAATTTTATTTAAATTGTACTTTCATTATTAAATTGAATTGATATATATATATATATGAATTTTTTGAGATGATATCCCTCGAATGATGATGAGATTAGACTGAGCATTGAGGTAGTGTTGGCTATTTTTTGAGGTGATTTAATCATCGGGCTAGGCATGGCCAGATATATATATATATTTTGAGTGATGTTGATCCCTTGTTGGGTGACTTGGTCATAATTTGAGGTGACTTGGTCATCAAGTTGCGGGCAAATCCTAGCATATATTGGATGGAATTAGACACTGGTTTGAGGGACACAGCTGTAAGGGAACGAGGTGCCATATTAGTGTGTCTTAAGTTCTATGTTGTGATTAATGTTCATCTGTGTTGGTCAATGCACCATTTGAAATCTTTTGAACACTAGATGAATCAGGTGTTCAATAAGTATTCCCCACTGATCGTGTGGGTAGAGGCCTCCCACAGTTTTGGAATAGAGAATTTGGGGGAGGTGTTTTCCATATAAATCAATGTGGATTGTAAGGAGTCATCGGATGATAGTGATGAGTATGCTGGTTAGGGACTAAGGCTCGTTGTAAGGGAGATCATTTGGCCAGAATCATTTAAGAGGATGTACATAATTTTCCATTGGGATGTAATCTATTGAGTTGATAGTGATATTAATTAGAGGAAAGATATCGATGTGTATTGGATGTCAGACTAAGGTCCGATTATGTTTATTTTGACTTGAGGTCCATGGGACCAGATACTTGGTTTGGACATTCCTTCAGGATGTCGGTGACTTGGCAAGGAAACATGGTGTTGGTTGGAAAATTGTACTAGGTGAATTTACTGGAGTTATAACTAGAGGGTTCACTTATATTATTTTATATTATGGTATTCCTCGTGTTGTGAGAAAAGCATCATATTCTCTATAGTTTTCCAGCATTTTCTGAAGTACGTGATAGCATTATGGTGGTGGTTGAGCACCAATGAAGCTTATGTTTATTTAAATTCATGCACTTTATTTCCATTATTTTTATTGAAAATTATAGGTTAGTCACAAATGTCAGATAGTAACATGTTGGTGGTCTCCTACTGAGACTCTCTCTCACACACTACACGGGCCCTTTATGATGCATATTGATTTTACGATTTTTAATTCGGGTAAGGGTTCTGGATCTAGAGTTTAACCTTAGTGATGAGATGCTTAACATGGGATATAAGGAAAGGGACCATGGATTTTTTTCATCATAGTTAGTTATTTCTGTTTTGTTTCTATTGGTACCAGCATGCTATTATATATGTATATAATGATGGTCATCCATGGGTGATCCTTTTCTGCATATGGTATTACATGACCTATTATGTATTCATGTTTTATTTTATTAGATACAAAACAAATGTAGATTTGTTTATTTATTCTACTTTTTTTATTTTTCTTCTACTATTATTTGAAATTGTTGTGTTCCCCCCGAGCATGGGTTACTAGTCTAGTGTCTGTCCTTCTTTCCCTTCTACTACATATTATATATTTACATGAATGGGTTTTATATCATCAACAGAGGTTATATTCTCCCTATTATCAATTATTTAAACCATATCTACTATCCATAATCCTTTGGTGTACGGGGAGGTGTGCCTAATTTTAGTAGAACTTGGCTCAAAGTACTGTTCGGGTAGCTAAACAGGTCAGGTGATACAAATGGTATCAGAGAAGATCATGATTGGGAATTAGTAGTGGTGTATGGATGATATAAAATTCATTTTATTTTGATATTGGTTCTTAATATTTGGTTTATGGTAGACTTTATATTAGTATGATCTTGAAATTGGATTTAGAACTCATGGTTGGATGCCTGCAACCCCATGAACGGGGGATGAACCAAGTTACCATGGGTGGGAATTTATGTTTTAGGTTGATCAATTTATTGTTCATATGGTTTCCACATTGAGTGGAATTATTTAATGTGACTTTTACTCACTATAATTTGTGACCCTTGACATAGAAAGGTAAGGGAGTAGAAATTGAACCCTTGTCCTGATATGGTAAGGTATGGTTATTCATACTTTTTGTTTAGGCACATGGGGCGTTTTAATATATATATTCATGTTATATGTGATTTTTTTTTGTAATTTTCATTGGGGATCTAGACTACACTAAGATGGTCAGGTTATCTAAATTGCTGACAAAGGACGTTAAGTGGTGTTTTCACACGTAGCCTCTCTTTGGTGGCATCTTACTCATACTACTTGAGAAAGTGGACCTAATGAAACCTATTTTTGATATGTGATATATATATATATATATATATATATATATATATTTGTATGTATGTTGGTATATATATATGGGACTGGATCTCATAGGAGCAGGTAGGGATAGTGATAATATGGGGTGATTTTGATCACCTTATTGGGCGATGAGGTTATCGGTTTGAGGAAAAGTGGTTCGTCGGGATGGGAATGGCTCAAGGCATACATGATACCCGTCTCTGAAATGATAAATTATGGAGGTCGTGAGACCAGTATATTTTTGACATAGTTGTGATGGGGAAGTGTAATAGTAGTGAGATTGTGCTTCTTCTTAATTCTTCCCCTTTATGTGATGTGTGTTTGTGTATGTTATCTTGGTTGTCTGGACATGTACTAGTATTCAGAAGGTTTCCACCATAACAGGCTCCAATGGAGTGTTAGTTGGGTGGTGATGTGGTGTTGCAGGAGAATTCATAGATTGATATCCTTGAGGGTAAGTAAATTCATGAGTCGCAAGTACAACATTAGATACAGGCTCAGGTAAAGGTGGGGAAGCTGCCAGATTTTGACATCTTTAGGTTCATGGCCTGACGACCAGCTCAATGATACTCTGGAACATGTCATCCAGTGGATTAATAGGGGAAATCAAGATGAATAACATTTTACAGAGTATCTGAATCAGGAGATCGAGTCACAGCACCCACCAATGCTTCATGGTGAGGGTGGACCATAGGAATCTAAAAACTGGATCAAATTGATGCAAATGATCTTCAATAAATTAGAGATGCCTCTAGGGAGGGGGTGAAGTTGGCTACATACACGCTCTGGGTATTAGATAAACACTAATGGTAAATAATGGTTCAGGAAGGCAAACATGAGGGAATGTCCTTGAAGGATTTTAAAGTCTGGTACTTCGATCAAAGTTTCTTGGAGATATTGAGGAAAGATAGGGTTTGGGGTTCTTGAGCCTATAATAAAAATATATTTCCATTATGGACTATGCAGAAATGTTCATCGAGTTGTCTAGCTTCACATTTTTCATGGTAGGCAATGACACCTCGATGGTGAGTCATTTCGAGGATGGTTTATGCCACACACTTTGGGTGTAGGTAAACGTATTTAGGTTGACCTCATTCTCAATGGTGGTGAACCATGCACTCGTAGTTGACGGGAACCTGAATGAAATGTTGTATTTGAGTGGGTAGATGGTGTTATGTGATTTTAGTGGCAATGATTCTGGTAGTAGGAAGTGAGGCTCAGATAAATTCTCATTGGGTAGTCAAGCTAAGAACTCAGTCAGACCATCGAGAAGTGGGTCGTCGACAATGTACTTCTATTGTGGGCAGTTGGGACATTTCTATACTCATTGCGAGAGACCTCTAAAGGAGTGTTGGGAATATGAATATGTCATATTTCATTAAATGTTCTGTAAGAATCCTTTTTTGGTGTCACCAATCAGGTACTGATGCAAACTTAGGGTTCAATGATTAGATCATAATTTTTACTCGGTGATGGTAGCCAAGTTTCAACTGCATGTGGGGGTCATGGAAGAGATAGTGGGACCCTGTAGTGGGGCTAATGGTAGGTGGCTAGCGCAGCACCGCAAGGAGGCTAGGATTCATGCTGTTGGAAATTAGGCCAGGTGTATGATGTGGAGATTCTAGGGTCTGAGCATGTTTTTGATCAGATGATGGTCAAAGTTAAACCATGGGCATGACCTGGGTACATATTGTTTTGTTTTAGCATGGAATTTTTAGACGAATGAATTTTTTGGTTAAATGAGGTGTAAGAGATGTATCTTTGGACTAACCAAATTCTAGTTATTAAGTTGGAATCATTATGAATGTGTTATATATATATATATGAGTTGCATGGAAATGGGATTAATTGAGGTGTGTTGGCATCGAGGCATTGAGAGTATGTAGGTTATGGGAGATATTTCGAAATCTGTTCATAGTTGTGATGTTGTACTTGTTGAGGTGTGAGGCACTGATACATATTGGAACATCATATGAGATATTGGGACTCCTAGGTGCAATGTTTCACAAGGGCATGAGGTAGGCATCGATGCGGTATGACATTCTGATGGGTTTAGGGTATGACAAAAGAGCACCAAATGAGGTACATGAGTGATAATGTTTCATGGGAGGAATTGAACTATAGGGATGTTCTATTCACCATCATCTGGATCTATGTTTTTGGGTGGGATGAAACCGGGGTAGGTAACTCCTAAGGTGGGGAGCCCTCTAGAGGTACTTAACTTGTACTCTTATTGCCTGGGGTTTTTTAGGGTGTTTTGAATGAGATGAGTATGTTCGGTACAATATCATCTTTATAATAGATAGATCAAGGATAAAATGACTCATGTTTTTAGCCTATAAAAAGATATAATTGAATTTGAATTTTGGAATTTTCTATATGATCTTTCCTTTAAACAAAAATTTGGAACGTAATTCTGAAAATTGGAATAGTTCAATGACTTTTTTATATGTGGTTGAAGGCCCGAAGGGTACCTCGAGTGATCTATGGAGTTTTGGAACCATTGGACCTTGAAAACTCAGAACTAAAGTCTGCGTAGGGTGAATGGTTTTTCTTAAACCATGTGGCCCCTAACAGTAAACTTTGTGACTAGTTTTAGAGTTGCAGTAGGTGTCCCTCGGGCTGCATACAATATAACAAAACTATGCACCTATCCCACATGGTATGTGCCACCTATGAAATGTCTAAGAACTATTTATTTTATGGTTAGAACATTGCTAGACAAATTGTGTGACACAATTGTGTGAGGTGGGTATCTTAGGAATTAATTTCCACATGATTGGTGCATGGTTTAGCCAAACCATGTGGCTAAATTGTGTGACCAAATTTTGAGGGTAAAATCATAGTTTTTCCCTTAATGGGGTTTTAGGTTTCTTTTTTCTTTATTTTCATCTCCTCTAACCATGAGAACCCTCTCCTCTGTGTCATGTGTTTTCTCTTCCAAGCCTAGTCTAGGATTCTTGATATATCCTTTTTCCATCATCTGATTTAAGCATTGTCAGTCTCTATAGATCTGCATCGGTAATCTCTTGATTCCTTTTGAACCATTTTTTGTTTAGTCTCTTCTCAATTGACTTATTGAGGTTAAAACCGATTTTCCTTATTTTCAGGAAAAATGAATGTTTCATTAATTTCCTCCAAACCGGACCAAATCAGATCTTGATATTGGATGGTTTGACCATCCAAAGTATGAGGTAGGTGGTATAGGTATTTTTTCTTAATATTTCAATTGATTTATGAATATAGTTCTTTGTTCTGTGTGTCATCCTTTGTGATGTGTCACCCTAAAATTGATTTCTTCCTTCTTACTTATCATATGAACCATATTATATTCATGTGGATTATTATTATGTTAATTCAAGATGCTAACTTTGATCATGAAAACCCCTTGGGTGTGTCGTCTTATATTTCCCTTTAATTAATTAATTATTTAAATTCTCAGAATTCTATTTAAGAGTTCATCTTATATTTTAAATGGATTTCTCCTTGTAAAAAAATCTAAATTGATAGATGCACCTCCAATGTTTCATATTAAACCTTATATTTAAATTTATATGTTGGGTAGTTTTTTATAAAATTATTCATTAAAGAGAATTTAGTTTTGAATCTAGTAATTTTTTCTTATTCATGCTAAATGAATTGTTTGAAGAAAATCTAATGTTTTTATAAAAAAAAACCCCTCAAATGAGGTGCGTTGACTTCTACCATAAAAAGTAATGATTAGTTACTTTAAACCACTCATTGTTTATTACTTGGAGTTTTCTTATGCCTTCATGGTAGAGATTAATAAGTTTCATTATAGTACATTTCCTCTTTTTTATTCTTAAATAGTGCCCCCCCTTCATATAAATTTTAAATGAATGAAATAAAATTTTAAGTGTTTGGACGATTTTATAAATTAAATTTATTTCATTAAAATTGGATTTTTCCAAGTAGGTATATTCTCAAATGATAATAAAACCTCCAAATTTTTCATTGATATTTATAAATTGATATTTCATTCTTTAGTAAATTAAAGGGATTTAATTAAATGGAATGCACAGTCATTATAGGATTCCTTCCTTGATTGATCTAAATGGTGTAAAGTAAATGACTTGATTATGTAAAATTGTTTATATGAAATGAAATGTAATTGTTGGAAAGGCCACACCAATCATCACATGCTTATATGCAAGCTATATTTGAATGGTTATTCCATGATTATAATGGATTTATAAATGTAAAGCACGAGAGGTACTACCTCATGGATTTTATTTCTAAATATGATCATGCCATGATATAGGTTGTGTAATGATGGTAAAGATTTTGTTGAGAATAGAGGTATCACACTCAGTTATTTCGGGTGTGGAGTCATGGCATCTCACACCATTGACATAACTTGAAAAATAGACAAGATGCACCACCTCCCTTACTGAGTGTTGACATTACGACAAACTCACAATTGTTTGATTGTTGACATGATATCACACTCACCATCTCTAGTGATGAGAATGACGTCTCCCACTCACAATGAGATGTAGGTAATGAACCCTTTACTGGAGCTTATATACTCACTCAAACTGGTGATGGATGATAGAGTTACACCCCCAATCCATCTAGCATCTAGTATTCCAGATATATTGCCACTTATATTTGCACATACATGGTTCATATATGTGGATATAATATATAAATAAACTTTATATGTAATAAATAATATATATATATATATATAGTTATTAGTCATGCATCTCATTTTAGTAATGATCCAAAGTAGCTAGATTTTTCATTTGTCCTTTAGGAACATGAGAAGGATGGTATTTATTTATTTATTCTATTTTTTTATTTTTTATATTACTTGCACAATGATTTAATTTATTTTCGTGGATTGGATTTAGTTGTAGAGATTGTGGTTAGTAATCTACTAATATTTATATCTCACACTTTGCTCAGGCCTCCATTATACTGGGGTTACAGAGTAGACCTTAAGTTTGTAGGAAAATAGATGATTGATTTTGTTTTTTTCTTATACTTGGGAGTTAGGAGAACTAGACTAAGTTGGTGCTCAGGATTCTCATAGAAAACACCCTTAAGGATTTTATTTTATTTCTTTATTTTTTAATACACTCTATATTGTTTCCCACTATATTTTTACTACTTTATTTTATGTTTCATCATTTGGACATACATGAATTGTTATATTTTTTTGGTTTCCATCTTTTATGTTCAGCTATATTACTATTAAACTACTATGTATTACCTTTATTACATTTTATGTTGTTATCTATTATTTTTTATCTGATATACCATTGTGACACTCTAATCAAGTGGGTATAGTATCCCCACTATCAGCTCCATAGACCGTCACTACTACTTGGTATCCTCTGGAATTATAATAGGAGTTCTTGATTCCATGTGACCCACTAGTCTGACAACCAGTTTACTAGTCAGTTGGTTCATGACATTACAAAGTGGTATCAAAGGTGATTTTACCTTAATATTTCTATTTATGGATTGTAAACAGGATACTAGAAATTATTCTACACTTACTAACTTGCCATTTTTGGGACCGATCACCCCATCCATGGGAAAAATCCCAAGTTTCCATGGGTGTGATTATTGTTCATGTTGTTTTCTATTATAGTTGATTGTGATTTCACCTTCAGTGAATGGATTACATTCCTATTCTTATTGATTAATGGAATTTATGGTATTTTTCCCCTTGGACTAGTATGGAAATCATGAATAATTATATGCATCATTATAGGAACACATAAATTCACATAACATACATATTAAATTATATGTAGTTGCATTTACAGGTCTCCTACTGATTTGGATAGCATGTCTTGACTATTATTCCGTGCTACATGTTTATTTAGTATACCTTGCCTATGTAACATGCTTCTATGTTTACTATCATATTATTCTGTGTTACTAATTATGATTACATTCCTATTTTGGATTTTGATATATTTAAATGGTTTTATGGGATAAATATAAGACTTGTGAATAAATGACACCCACTTTTCCATTGCAAGGTGTATGGGCACATTATAATTGGGAAAAGGAAACTCGTGTACTTAAACCATCATTGATATTTACATTTCTTTAAATATCGTTGTTAAAATGAAAAGGCTGACTTAGTTTGAATTTTAAAAAATTAATTGGTTTTGATTAAACAAGATCCAATATTCAATTTTAGGGTACATGGGTTCCTTATAATTGGGAAAAGTAACCTGTATACTCGAACCATCATTAAGATTTATACATTTTTAGAAACCTCTCTTAAAATTTAAATGATACTAAAGTCTAAAGGTTAAATTTAATTAGATGAAATGACTAGGATATAATGCCAACCTATAAATTGTATGGGTTTGTTATGGATTGGTAGATGGCCACCCATATAACTGAACCATTATATATGATCTTTGTATATATTTTGAAATTGTTGTAGATATAAGAGAGGTTTAATTTTGATCTAAAATGAATCAATTACTTCTATGAAGGATTGTGAATCTATCACATGGGAATGGAGATCAAGTGATTTTCTTCTTAAGTGCACAACTAGGCCTAATTAGGTCATTTTTGTATGTTTCTATGGAGATAACCCTCTATGGGTGTTCAAAATATTTAAGAGTTTAACAACTGCTAGTGGGTTGCATTTTTATGGATCTAAGATGGTTAAAGGGACCCCCATAGGTCACCTTATCTATTACTACTTAGTATTATTGGACGTAATATATGTGATAAACTAACTAATTTTGATGGGATGTCAATTAATGTTTGACGTTTGAAAAAGAAATTTATAATACTTACCGGTTTTCCCTTGGGACAATAGATAAATCACGTACCATGTGATTTTTTTTAGAATTGGTACTTGATATTCTATTTAAATATTTTAAATGTTAAAATTTTGAATGGGAATCAATGTAATGAATTGAAAATTGAAATATAGGTGGTGTCCTTCATTTAATCCCTCATGTAAGGGTATTTTATCTTTTCTTTTAAGTGTCCTTGGAATGGAACCATAAGCATTTTCCATAGGCCATTTCCTTTCTATAAATGGATTAAATGATAGGTTTAAGGCCTAGTGAAATATGTTTGGCATGACCTAGTGATGGGGTTGATATTTTTTTCTTTTTTAAGGGGTTATACCATAGTATGTATCACCCTTAGAGATTAAATTCTGTGATAAATGATATGTACATTCTAGATTTTTTTTCCATTTGGGTGTCGTTTCTCGAAATAGGACTCTTTATATCAAAATGACGCCCTTATTTGGATTGGTGGTCATGTTTTCCATAAACGTGGTATGATATTGAGAATTACGTAATGCTTGTTTTTAGTAGGTTAGACCTTCCAAGGTCATGATAGGCCTCTTTGCAGGTTTTGTGACCCTTTCCTCTTTCCTTGGGAAACTCGAGAGGTTATCGTTCTATTTTATAGTCATAAGAGGTAATGTTATTTTGTTACAGTTTTCTATACAAACCTCCTAATACTCAAACTCATAGGGTTTAAATCCTATGGATAGTGTCGAGGGTGTGTTTTTTTATTCTAAAGCTGTAGGTAGTATGTGTTAATGAAGGAAGTACACATCGAGTTTCTAATAGTGTAATTAACGAGTTGAGTTTTTTGGAATTGTTGAGCCTTGAGATGTTGACTACTTTCTTAGGACTTATCTAAAGCAGAGTGACCTTGGAGTTATATTAATCATGTTTATCCCAATGATTGAGATAAAATTCAAAAACGATCTCGTGATTTTACACTCCAGTGAGATTGGTTCTGACTTTCATGAAAAACACTCAAATGTTGTAATATTTTTGAGTGTGGCTTGGAGGAGTGTCCCATGCATGTTTGAGGAAAATATGACCTGGCATGCTTTTGATCAGTTGGTTTATCCCTTCTTTTAATGACAAGGAATCTCTTAAGTTGGAGAGTGTTGTGTTAGTTCTAGTGTTTGTGTATTAGTGTTTTCTCGAAAAGACGATGTCAATGTGTTTGGTTGTGTATGCAACCCCTGAGAATCATTGTTGGTCTCTGATGGACTTCAGTGGTTAATCTTGAATGACAAATGAGTTAAATGAATCAAGTTCACCCTAATGCTTGCGATTTATTTAAAATTGGATCATGTGATTTCAAACACCAGTTAGATTGGTTCGGGATTTCTTTCCAAATTCTCAGATATTGTAAAGTTTGTGAGTGGGACGAGGAGGACTGTCACATGCATATTTGAGGAAAATATAACTTAGAACACTTATAATCAACCGATTTATCCTCTATTTTGTAGACTAATACACTCCTAATGTGCAGAGTATTGCAATAGTTATAGTGTTTATTTTTTCCTGTTTTCTCAAAAGCACGACATCGATGTCATTGGTTATGTATGCAACCCATCATAAACATCGTTGGTCTCAGATGGATTTTGATGGTTAATCTTGGATGAATCAAAGAATGCCTTCCCTAGTAAAGGCTTTTGGTCAGTTTTTGATGATTTTTCAATAAGTGAAATAGTTATTCTTTCAAAAAGTATTTCAATAGTGGTTTGACTGCTCTCTTTTTGGTTTTATAGGTTTCCTCTTAGTGTAATATTTCTTAGAGATGATAATATCACCAATAATTATGTTTTCCTTGATGCACTAAGAGATTGTATGTATTACACCATAGTAATCATTAGAATATGTTGGGATTGAGGTATGATCTTCAAAAATGTTTTACACAAGACACATGGTTGTTAAATGGAAATGTTCAATCCTAAGTGATACTATGGTTCCCATGTGGGAATACCTTATACGGATTCCTAGACACCAGCTATTTCTTACTGACCTAACTTCATGGTGGATGTTGTTCTAGGGATAATAAATTATTGTATATGGAAGTTTTTTCCTCATAACAATGTATCTTTTGTAAACATGAACTCCAAACAACCTTGATTTGTTTCTTTGGACACCATTTAAATGAATCTGAGGTTATCTAAGACATGATTTTAGACTTGGAGGTTTCATTTAAAGGGTAAAAATTATAGTGGGTTGGATCTGGGTTACACATTGCTCATAATGAGGCGTGAAGGATTAAATGGTTAGGTGGAGATTTGATTAGGAAAACAATTGAATGTTATTTATGGGATTCTATGAATGTTCCCATTCTAAACAGAAGATTTCCTAGAAGAAAGCATTGTGATTCTGTTGTAATATGCTTCTCCTCTAAGACAAGAATTTTGGAATTAGTCATCTAGGTGTTTCTTAATATTTAATCATTCTTTCTCAATGTGTACAGTCATACGGAAAATGTTTAAATATGTCACCAGGAAAAGTTGGGTGTGGTGTGATTATCGACAATGTCTTTTACGGAAATATTTTTCAACCAGTTTCAGTTTGGTCGATCTGGATTCGACTATTTATTTAAATTGAGGCTCATATTATATACATGGATGTAATCAAATTCTCCCTATTAAATAAACCACATCGAGAACATTTATAGAATGCATAGGATGTGATTTGTAGGAAAATCCATTGGTGGGTGTATTCTAGTTTGGAATTGTCCCATTTTGATATTAAAGCTTAATGTGGGTGAAAATTTGGCTAGATGTTTATAGAGATGAAGACATGATCGTGTATCAAGCTAAACAGTCTTGGGTAAGATCTGTTTTGGTGATTCGTTTAAAAAATGAGTATTGGATCGTGTTTTGATGTCTTAAGTGTCATATTCTTAAGTGAATTCTTGGTGGTGTGTTAGGTGTTTGTAAATGAATCTTGGTATTTTGAATGGTGATTCATGACCATCGTAGGTTAGGTGAGGTTTTTGTTGTTCTAAATGGTTTCTTAGGGATGATAATTTATAAGGTGGGTAGGTTTTAATGATCCATGTTTTTATCCAAGGAAAATTTTCATGGAAATTTCAATTTTGGCATTTACTGGATGGTTCATTCATTGAGCTGAGCTTCATAACATAATTCTAATAGTTGTAACAATTCAATGTGTTTCTTTTAGATGTGGTTGAAGTCCGGAATATTTCCTTGGTTGATCCATCGATTTTGGGTAGAATCAAACTCAGAATACTCAAAATGGAAGGTCTTCACAGGGAGTACAGTTTTCTTAGAACCTTGTGGCACCCAACATCAAACAGTGTAGCCTATTTTAGATGAGCAGAAGGTGTCGCCCGTATTATGCACATATTACCCAAACATTGTGCCTATACCGCATGGTTATTTCCAATTACATTGTACCAAATCACTATTCATATCAACGTTAGTACATGGTTAAGAAAACCATGTGGCACAACCATGCGAGGTGGGTTCCTTAAGTAGTCGGTTTCGCATGGTTGGCACACAGTTTGGCCAAATCGTGATACCAAACCGTGAAAACCATTTTTGAGGGTAAAAGGACCATTTTTTCATTAATGATATTTTCAGTTTATTTTCTCTTTCATTTCTTATCCTCTATCCACACAGACCCTCTCCCTTGCACCAGGGGTTTCCTCTTTTAAGCCTATTCAAGGTTTCTTGATTTCCCCTCCATCTATCATCTGATTCGAGTGTTGTCAGCCTCTATGGAATCTTCATCGGTAAGATCTTGATTCCTTTTGAACCTTTATTAGTTTAATCACATAATATTTAGTTATTGAGGTGCAATATGATTTTCCCTATTTTCAGGGAAAATTTCCATTTCATAGATGTCTTCTAAACCAGACCGAAATAGATCTCGATATTTGATAAGTGGATCATTCTATGTACAAGGTAGGTGGGATATGGGTTTTCCCAAAAAAATCATTGATTTATGAATAGATTATTTTTTCCATGCATCGGTCTTTGCCATGTGATTTTATAAAATTGAGTTACTGCTTTTTTAATTTTCATGTGAAGCTTATTATATTGAAATGGATCATTTAATATGAATTGAGGATGCCACATTTGATCACGGACACCCCTTGGTAGTGCTGACTTATATTTTCCTTTAGTTAATTAATTGTTTAAATGCCCAAATGACTTGTAATTATTCATCTTATATTTCAAATAGAATTTTACCTTGTAAGGAGAAGTCCAATTGATATTGGTGCCTCCAAAGTTCCATGTTGAACCTTATATTTAAATTTACTTGTTAAGTAGTTTTTTCTAAAATTATTCATTAAGTATAATTGAGTTACGGCTCTTGTAATTGATTCTTATTCATGATAAATGATTTATTGAGAAACAATGTTATGTTTTTATAAGAAACTCCATCAAAAGAGGTGAAATTAATTCTAAACTAAAAATTAATGATTTATTATTTTAAACAATTGTTGATTTATTTCATGTAGTTTTTCTATGTCTTTATGGTAGAGCTTAATAAGTGTCATGCCAGAACTTGGCCTCTTTTGTTATTATTAAATAGTGTCTCCCACATTTCTTTATATATGTTAAATGAACCAAAACACCTTCTAAGTGTTTGGACTGTTTCATAAGTTGAATGGATTGCTTTATAAATGGGATTTTTCCATGTAGGTAAATGCCCAAATCACAATGACACCTCTAAAGTGATCATTGAGATTTATAAATTGATATTTATTTTTTTTAGAAATGTAAATGGATTTAATTAAATGGAATGGATAGTCATTATGGGATGCCTTCAATGATTTATCTAAATGTTATAAAGGAAACAACTAGATTTCATTAAATTTTTAATGTGTAGTGAAATGTATAGGGTGGAAAGGCCATTACGATCATCGCATGATTTTTTGAATCCTATAATTGAAATTTTATGACTTTATAATAATGGATTGATAAATGTAAACCATGAGAGGTACTTCCTCGTGGATTTTATTTACAAATATTATTACTCTTTCATAATGGTTGTAAAATGATGGTAAGGGTTATATTGAACATGGAGGTATCGTGATCCCTTACATTAGGTGTTGAGCTAAGGAGTCTCACCCCATTGACATCATTTGGACAGTGGGAATGATATACCACTTCCTGTATTGAGTGTTGGCATGAAGACACACTCACTATTGTTTGATTGTTGACATGAAAGAACACTCACTATCTAGAGTGATGAGCATGAAATCTCCCACTCATTACAAGGTGTAGGTCATGTAAAATTTCTGGAGTTTATAGGCTCGTTCAGACTAGTTGTGGATGACGGAGTCACACCCCAGTCCAGACAACACCTAGTATTCCAGGTATATGGCCACTTATGTCCACACATACATTTTTATATAGGTGGATGAAATATATAACTTTACTATATTTATATAATTACTAATATATATATATATAGTTACTTGTGAGACATCTTATTCTATAAACATGTCGAAGTAGGAAGAGCCACAAGGTTTCCTTTAGGAACCTGAGCAGGCTGGTATTAATTTCCGCAGTTTTTTTTATTTATTCATATTACCTACACACTAATTGACATTATAATCATGGACTGTATTTTTTTGTAGACACTATGGGTGGTAACCTACAAAATTTTATATATCACACCCTGATTGGTCTTCCATTTCACTGGGGTACCTGAGTAGACCTTATGTTCGCAGGACAATGAATGATTTCTTGTACTGTTTTGCTTGTACCTAGGAGTTTGGACCACATGATCGACCTAGAGATCCAGGTTCCCACGGCGATCTCCCTAGAGGATTTTCTATTATTTCTTTATTTTTTATTTCACTGTATATTTTTTTTCATATTGTATGTCCAATTCTTTAGTTTATGTATCCTCATTTGTACATGCATGAATTATTGTATGTTGGTGTTGGCCATCTTTTATGTTCACTTATATTATTTATATTCTATTATGTATTTTATTTATTATTTCTACCACTATTTCCTATTATTTATTATCTAATATAAACCCATACTAGTCTGATTATGAGGGTATAGTCTCCCCATTACAACCACTTTATACCCTCACTGCAAGTCAGTAGCCTCTGGCATACAAGGAGGCATACTTGAGGCCTTTTGACACATTGGTCCAGCTATTAGTTTAGTGTTCAGTCAGTCCAAGATGTAACAGGGGATGAACTATGTTAAGATTGAGAGATTATAACATCCTTTGTTTTTTGAGAGAGTTCAATTCCACACATGTTTTGAATTTTTATGATTTTTGTGGGTATAATAACTATTTTCTTGATCAATGGAGCATAATGCTGATATTTTCATTAACCCAATACCTTATTTTTAGATGAGTATTAATTATTGGTAGGTTTATTTGGCATTCAGATGTGTTTAGGGTTAGTCGAAGGCTAAAAAACAGAGTTTTCTTAGTGCGTAGAGTGAGACACATGATTTGGGTAAATTTGTTGGCCTCTAAGAAGAAATTATGTGCCCTTGAATTTTTACTAAGTATAGTTTGGAATACCGTCCAAGAGGGGGTGCATGATTGTGTGAGAAAAATTTATATTTTAGGAGAGGGTATTTTTACGATCATCACACGTTTTGAAAAAATTTGTGCAAAGTTGCATGCTTAGATCCAAATCGGTAGTACATATGCACTACAACCATTATTTTTTATGAATGATTTTTCCTAACTATGTGGGAAAATTTTGTGTGGTTTGGATCTTACGAAACATGAGTCACACTGTTGTCACGTGGTTTGGAAAAAAATTGTGATAAACTTGTATCCCATTAAAATTATGAATTTACCTTTTTTCCATCCTCTTTTATTTCTTTATTTCCTCTTATTTTCTTCTCCTTGGTCACACACAGTAATAGGGGGCTCATTTTTCCCCTCTTCCTCTAGGGTGTGATCCAATATCTTTATCCTAGATCTATTTTGATATTCATAGGGTTTGTTGGATCCTTATTAGTAAAAATTTAATTCTTATTACTTTTATTCTTCTTTTCCATTTCCATATAGTGTGATAAATATGTGTGAGTGGTTTTACCCTTTTTTTAAGGTGTTCATCTAAAATTTTGATTTCTTCCAAATTTTGTCTGAGATAGAGGCTAATATCAGACATGCGAGAATTTACCAACAAGGGGTAGGTGTTTGAAAACCATTATTTTTGTTTTAAAGAGTATTTTGGGGGGCGCGTCATTACCTCACTACTATGTTGACTGAGTGAGTCCATTTAAAATTGATTGTTTTCTTTAATTAGTTAATTGAATTCATGTAAGATGCTAATAGGCATGCTCACCGAAATATAAAAATGGTTTATTCCACATGAGGGGCCTTGGACCTTAGTAATATTAGGTTCGGGTGTCATTTTTTAAAATAGAATATATATATATATATATATATATATATATATGAATTTCTTAAGATGATTTCCATGGGATCGTGATAGGCTCGGCCTAAGAATTGAGTTAGCGTTGACTATTTTTTCTGAAGATATGTGATTTTTTGGCTGTGTGTGGCTAGATATATATGTATTCTAAGTGATTTTGGTCACTGGTTGGGTGACTCAGTCATCATTTTAGGTGACAAGGTCATTAGGCTATGAGCATGGCTAGGGATATATTGTTTGTCGTTGTCCATCAGTTTGAGTGTTGTGGTTTCAGGGGAATGATGTGCTCTATTGGTGTGTCTTAGGTTCTATTTGGTGATTTCCACTCACCTATGTTGTAAAATGCACCATTTGGAGTCATTTGAATACATGATGACTCAAATATTAAGGTGGTTTTGACCACTCATGTGGGTATAGGCCACCCATAGTTTCATCTTACAGAATTTCTAAATGATTCTTGTCAAAGAAATACACAAGGATGGTGGGGAGCTATGAGATGATAGTGATGATTTGTTGGTTGGGGATGAGTCTCACTATATATGAGTTTGTTGGTCTAGGGTCATTTGGAAGGATAGACACATTCATTCCATGTAACGTTGTCTATTGAGCTGATAGTGATAATAATTGTATGATAAATATAAACGTACCTCGAACATCATGCAAAGGGTCGATGGGGTTTCATTCGAGCTAAGGGATGTGGGAATAAGTACATGATTCGGGCATGAATTCAGGGCATTGATGAATCGACCTGGACACGGGGCGTAGGTTGGCACATGGTGTTGAGTGACTTTTATAGTGGTCAAACCAGAGGGTTCACCTAGATTATTTTACATTAGGAGATGCCTTGGGTTGTGATCTAAGTTTCCAATCCTCTATTTTTTTCAGCATATTACAAAGAAAGTTATTTCTTCTTAGCAAGATTAAGCACCATGGAATCCTGCATTTATTTAAATTCATGCACTACCTTTCCATTATTTATTTTTATACATACCTTCTTAATCACTAATGTAATATAAGAGCACATTAGAGGTGTCCAAATGAGACTCATTATCTCACCCTAGATGGACCCTTAGGTACGCATGTAGATTTTATGCTATTGAATTTAGGTAAGGGTTTGGGATCTAGATATTGACCTTATAGTTTCTCTATTTAGAATGGTATGGAAGGAAAGAGACCATGGATTCTTACCTTAGTGGGAGTTATTTCTATTTTTCATTTGGAATCACCATTCTATTATATATTTATATATTGATGCTTGGTTATGGGAGAATATTTTCTACCTATTTTTCTAATTGACCTCTTTTTTATGCATGTTCTATTTTAATAGATATAAATATCATGTAAATTTTTTTATTTATTTCTCTTATATTATTTATTTTTCTTCAACTTTTGTTTTATATTGTTGTACTTCCTCCAAGAGAGAGTTACCGTTATAGTGCCTTTCATTCTTTCATTTTTTCTACTTATTATAAATTTACAAGGATCGACATTATATCATCAAAAGAGGGTATAGTCTCCAAAATATAACTCTTTACACCCTTGCTTCTAGTCGGCGTACTTTGGCGTATGAGGATACATGCCAAAGGCTAGTGGCACTAAACTTGAAGCATTGTTTAGGTGGTGAAATAGTTCAGGAAACTACAAAAAAATATTTTAAAAGATAATAAATTACCTAATAATAGTCCATCCAAATAAATAAGGTCTCTGGAATAATAATATAGTATAATAGGAATGAATATATGATGGTTTCATAGATGCAAAATCGAATTTTTAAGAGCACTAAAAAATATTTATAAATAATAAATATCCTTGACCATTCAAGGACATTTATTTGTAAAAATTGGATAGTAATAATTTCATTGAGAAACCATGAATTTATAGAGGAATTTTAATATATAAAAGAAAAATTGGGGGAAATATTTTTCACATGGAAAAATATTAAAAATAGATTTTTGAAAATGTTTTTAAAATTACTTTGAAAATCTAAAGTAATGGGTTAATATCAAAAGTTATTTTCAAAATAGTGAAGTGAAAACTTTTTAAAATATTTAAATTTAAATAAACCTTTAAAAAGGGAACCTTAAAAGAGACTCAAAGAGAATCCCAAGAAAATTTGGAGTGGAAGATAAAACAAACTATCATGGATGGAAACCCACTTTATGATTTTAAAATATAATTATTAAATCCAAAATAATAAAAAAGAGTAATAAAAATACTTTTAAAATTATGATAGGAAAATTTAAAGCTCAAATGATATAACACAGAATATGATTCTTAAATAAAAAGTTGAACACAAAGAGGTGAACCCATCATTAAATATGAAGGATATTATTCTTAACAATGATGTAACTTTTTAGGAAAAATTTTACCAAGGTAAAGAAATTGAATTAAAAAATGAATTATCCCCAGGGAGGAAGATAAAGTACCTGTAAATAAAATATTAGGGTGAAAGAAAACAATAAGTGAATAAAAATTTCAAGAAGACTTATTATAACATAAGGAGGGGACTTGAGGTAACAAAAACACTTTCGACTTTGATATCTTATGAACTGAGATCTATTTGAAGACATTGCATGATATGGATCTTCAAACACCATGAATTTCATGAATATGGAAAAATAAATTTGATACCCTTTAATCATGATATATTAATGATATCATGGTGCATAATAAGAAATATGTCCCAAGGAATTAAATTTGAGACAAAAAATCCCTTACATTAATTCCTAACTCACACTAAAGTGCTTGTATCTCATCGGAAAAGATCATACACACGGTAGGACCAAAACGGTCTCATGATTTTATTGTGGGGGGTTCAATGTCTTGAACAATCATTTAGGTCAGTTTCACCAATTTTGTTTTTCCTTAAAAGATCTCAGGCATGGTGGGGACAAAAATGTCTAATGATTTGATTGTGGGGGTTTATTTTCTTGTAGAACAATTCATTTTTGTATTCTATAGAAACTACCTATGGTTCCCACATCTATAAATTAGTATAGACCTTCTTTCGAAAGGTTGGTAGTCAATTAAGGCTTCATACCTAATCGAACAAAGGAACTCACATTGGTCAAAATAATGGGAGGATGGTATCATCAAAACCATTTTGGGTGAATTGTTTCTAACTCCAAGAATATATTATATATTTAATATATGTTGCATAATATCATTCTAATCTTGATGCATGACCAATTTCTCTAACAAAATGATCAAGTGTAGAGTCCTTCTATGTGTAAAGGTGGATCTATTAATGAGTCCAACTATATGTATCCAAGGTCCTTCATCCATTAAACATTAATGGGTAGCTACTTATATGTGGAATCCATATAACTGGGCACTCTAGAGTTTTTTCATCAACAGTGAAAATTAATATTTTCATGATAGAATTAAACCTCTATGAGGCATCCTATATACCATGATTATAGTGGGTATCAAAACCCAAATAGTTTTCTAAACCTATACAGCTTTATTTCTTGTTAAAATGACATATATGGGGGAACATAGGCACTAATTTTTTATTTTTTTCCTCAGAGAGGCATACAATATATCCTAGTCATGGATGGAATGGGAGTAATCGTTGTTCAATCATGCCCTTTGTAAATTCCTCGAGTTGGATTCCAATATATGGGGGAAGTCATATCATTCCACTAATTAAGGCTTACACATTGAGGATTCACTGGATGTTTGAGATTCAAGATGAAAATTATGGGATCATTGAAATGATATATGATCATGTGATCCACGATAAGTATGAGAAACAAGGGATAGTAGGTAATCAGTCTAACTACATATAGATGTGGTCCTTATGTGCTGGGAAAACCCTTTTGGATGTTTAATATGGATATTGGGACGTTAGAAGGCATCCTACGTATCCTAGTTATGGAAGGAATTAGAGTCATCATAGTTTAATTTCCTTCTCAATCTACTGGTGGATGAGAATTAATAATCAGCCCATGGGAGAGATTTGGTCATGGTGGTTGGAATGTCAAAGACATATGGGGACTTACACCGAGGTGGATTCCAATTTGAGCTTGTACGATAGGGAATCATCCAATAAACCTTTTTTATGTATGAAATCAATGTTCTCATAGTTTAGTTTATTGTGGATTACACACTAAGTTTGACTTATGTGTCCGCTGGACAAAGTTACCATTTCCTAGGATGTCTGCTTGGCATGGAATGATTGTATGTATAATATTTATGAAGATGTATTGATATGTCCTAGTTTTATATCATATTTTTACAATTATAATCTGATGATATTTTTGACTCATATTAAGGACATCAAACATCCTAAATCATATGCCTATAGATCATTTTATGATCCAGATGGCTTATTTGCAAGACATCGCATGGCCAAGGGTGGCATGTATAGAGGGTTCCACATGACCTGGATACTTTTTCTAGAGGATGTCACATGATCATGGGTAAAATTTCTATAGGACATCACATGACCAATTCTTACATGTCTCGAGGGTTTCATGTGATCGAGGTTGATATTTTTAATATATGTTGCATGATCAAGGATGTCATATCTGAAGGAAGTTGCATGATCTAGAAGAATTATACTGGTGTCATCATGAAACCTAACTAACATTTCCTGGTCTCACCACATAACATAGGCAACATTTCTAGATTAGATCTCATGATTTGGGTTTCAAGGCTAGAGGACTCCACAATACTTGTGTGGCATTCCCATAGGGAATCATGTAACTTTATTGACATGTATAAAGGGCATGGAATCATCCAAATGGAATTTCTAGAAAGCATTACATCTATTGGGTGACATATCCCAATGTTTCTGCATGATCCGAATGACTCATGTGAAGCACATGAAGATCATTGAATCTTTCATTGCATAATCCTCCCTTATTATTAGTCATTTATTCCAACTGTTGTTGCATATTTTCCTCCTGTTTTTCTAGTGTTTGATTATTTTAGGTTTCGCATGACCCATCCAACATGTGGTGCCTACATTATATAATCCAGTTTAAAATCCTAAATTTCTTTTTTTTTGTCTATTTAGTGATCAAAGGGAGAACCTATTCATGTAATTTTACCATTTAAGTTATTCCTTACATTTTACCTGGAAAAAGAATTTTATAATCGCATGACCAGTCACTCTGAGAAGTCTGATCTTTCACTCTCATGTGCGATCAATCGTGGATGAATTTTCAGTGATAAGGGGGTTTATAAGACTAACCACCCCAGTTATATTTCACCTTACATAGTTCATATCTCATAGATATGATTTGGAGTCAGTGGAGGGATTTTGGTATCACACAGTTCACAAGATCCTACTGCAGATCATTTGAGGGGTGGAACATCATGAAAATGGAGGGAAACAACATTTCATCATCTCCATATTTATTATTTAATATCCTATCAATGGTATGTTTCCTAATCATGTGGATATTTCAAGGATATTTTACAATGTTTTTCATATACTTCTAAGTTTCTTCACGAGATCAGGATTCCTTTGGAAAGGATTTTTGATGAGCGAAGATGAATCATTGGGGGTGATTTATGAGATAAAGAAGCTTGTCAAGGAGGGCTTATGGGATCATGTTGTATAATTTAGGGGGACTTCATGAGATAAATAGTGATCCCCCAAGGCCTATAACTCCATCTTCACTAAAATCAACATATTTTACCTAGAAAATAAGCTCTTTTAATTTCCATTTTTATTTCCTTCTTCATTTTTCAAGGGCATAAAATCCCATGAGGTCGTGCAAGTGTTGTCAAAAAAATCACTCTCCCTTTATGTGATGCAATGCATGACAAATAATAGATCCAGTGGTGACAGATGATCATTGTAATGGGAAACCAATCTACTTGTTTATTGAGATGCATGGGAAACACATGATCAATTATTGACGTCATGATGGCATGTGGAAATTATTAGGGATGGTCGTTTTTCTGCCTTTTGGGGCATCAACTGTTCAATGAAGGATCACCTGATGACATGCATACATTTTCTGGAAAATTAACTCTGGTTTCCTTTTATATTTCTCATATTTATTGATGGATCTCATAATTGCATGTAAACATTATCACGAAGACTCACTCAGAATTCCTTTTATGTTTTGTGTGTTCAACAATGGATCTCGTGACGACATACGGACATAATAAGGGAAAATTTATCATCTTTACGTGGATGCATTGTGTGTTCAATTATAGATCTCACAAAGCATGTGTACATTATCAGGTATAGTCTAACTACTTTCTTATGTTGTGTCACAAGTTCAATGATGGATCTATTGATTGCATCTAGAAATTCCCAGGGATGGTATCTCTACTTTATTTTGATGTGTTGTATGTTTAATGATATATCTCATGATAAAATGTAGACATTTATTTGTAAAGTTATTTTGTTTTCCATTCATGAATCTTGTGTCCTTGTAAGTATGATTTTATAGTTTTACCAAGGGTGTTTTCATGTCAAGGCCTCATGCTAAAGGGCCTTCAATTGTCGTAAAAAATTAACACATCCCAAACATCATTAGCATATGCCATTATGAATTATGATAATCTAATCAACCATCGCATGTTTCCTTTCATGGAAAAGTTTGTGGCACATGTGGGGTCAAAAAATTACTCCACTTAGAATTAGATTCATTCATAAAGAAAAGAATCTAATTCTATGATAAATATATGACACTTTTCCGTAAATCTAAATTATGTTGAATTCCTCCTAGGTGTGACTCATAAATTGACGGTCATCTGATTTTTTCCTTCACTAATAGATGTAGTGATAATATCTTTATTTTTTCTAGGGACCTATAGTGGTCCCCACAAAATTTGTATATTTTTATTCATATTGACTGAATTTCTACCTATGCTTCATAAAATGGAAGGGTTAGTTGGATTTCAATCATATTTTTCTCAGGCCACCCAGTTATGGATTTTTTTCCATATAGGTTTTTGGATTTTTGTGGTCTTGTAAACTAAATCATTTTGGTGATGTAGTTAAGGATCTTCTAACTCATAACTTATATTATTTTTATTTATGTTCATTTAGATTAGACCTTCTATTTTTTATTTTAGGTTTCTTTAGATTAGAAATTATATTGTAGTAGTATTGGGTCTTTTATATTGACCTTATATTGATGTAGTTTACTGTCCTTTATCTCAGACCTTCTATTATTGTAGTTTAGTGTCTTTTAGCTCAGTCCTTGATATGCCATGTAGTTTAAAGTCTTTATTCCAGGACATCAAATATAGTGCAGTTTAAATTCTTGCATCCATGACTAGATTAATGATTATGTACTATGGGGAAGATACACCATGGATGACTCAAAACACTCTGAGGTGTTTATTTCTACTCTGGAGTTTCTAGGGATTAAAAGGATTGGAGATCATTTCCTATAAAAAGGGGTTTCCTTTACTTGTTATATCAAATCCCTTATGTGTTACTAGCATGGTAAAACAAATATTTCCCACTCATTTATAAGGTTTATGAAATATTAATATGGGGTGTTATTATCTGAGGGTAAAACATAAGGGACGGTAGGTCCTCTCAGATAGTTGGAATATGGGTTGAGTAGGTTGCAACTAAAAGTTGAAGTCAAGGAATATGGAATGGGGCAGACAGGTCTAGGATTACCCACAACACTTTTAGGTTCTGGGTTCTACCATGGTGTTATCGGAGCTCACGAGGATTGAAGTTCTTTTCCTACAAGGAGGAGATGCCTTTATTTGGTAGTTCAAATCCCTTATGCTTTATCCCGTAGGGATTACATGCATGGTTAAGAGTATATGATCTCTACTCCTTTCAAAGGTCCATGTGAGATTTTTTAAGCCTGAATCGCATGATTGATGAAGTTGGATATGCATCAAATGCTATCCAGGAAAGCTTTTTTCAACCAAAAGTAGTTTTTCTCTAGGGAGGCTCACGCCCTAGACCTTGTGGTTTTGAGTCACATGGTGTAGGACATAAAATGTTCCAGAATGGAGTGTTTTTTTCTGACATGGTAAAAGGGTACAAAACACGGGGACATAATTTCATAGATGTATAATATACTTGAATAGTTTTGTTATGGGGATGTGAATCATGGTCTAAAGTGCTCCATTCATGAGGATGGTATAACACAATCATGCCAGGGATGGGCTAGAACACCATCAGGTGCTGATTTATACCACAATGATGTTAGGCTCACAGGGATCATAAATCCATTCATATAGTTCAAAGAAGTATCTAGTTGGTAGGTTTAAGCCCTTAAGAATTGGTAGCATAGTAAAATAGGGAGATATATTTTCCATTACATGGGCCATGAAAGGATTGTGGTGACCCAAAGTGCTCAAATATTGAAGTTTGGTATATAGAAAGTGTAAGATTCAAGAAGGGTTTGAGCACTTAAAAACTTGTGTCGCCACATTTTCAAAGTGAGTAGATATGAAAAAACCATTAATATAAAAAAAATTATACTAGGGGGTCTAACTAGAATGGCTCGTCTGTTACTAAGAACCTCAAGTGGGCCATATAAGCTTTATGGATTGTTCACTTGTGCTCAAATTTTTTCCTAAACTCTGTACATAAAGTGTTTTTCATGTAAAGACATGAATTTTTATTAGGATGTCGTTTATGGGTTTTCAGCCTGATAAGTTTTGTGTCTCTTTCACTACAAGGTCATGTTCTTGAGACATGGACCATAAATGGCTATAGTTTGAGGTCACACAACTTTGACCAAAGTGCGGGAAGTTTAAGGTTGTGATACACATGGACCTAGTATGATGGGAGTATTATGTAATAACCTAATTAGGATCACTGAGGTCAGAGCACTCCAACATCCTTCTTAGAGGGAGATGGAAATATTTTAAATTATGGCTCAAGGTTCTTAGGTCATGAGTAATGATATGGGAAAATCATACAAGGATGACCCATAATACTCTGAGGTGTTAAGTTCTTAAATGCTGACATCTGGATCATAAGTATCATAAATCCCATCATATAGGGCCAAGATATATCTGTTTGGTAGGTTAAAGACATTATGCATCGATTTTAAGGTCAAACAGAGAGATATCGTTTCCTTTCGAATGGACATAAAAGGTGTTTGGAAACCCAAGGATCTCAAGACATGAAATGTGATTTACGGTTTGAGGGGTTTAAATGATGATGAAAAGGCATCGTATTATAGTTTATCGGGGTCTGGATCTTGTGGCCCTTTCATAAGTAATGATGATGTGTGATGTCCTATGCCTTTTTAATTCATGTATGGGGGATGTATTTTTTGTGATGCTTTAATTTCATGTTTCCAGGACCTTTTCCTTGTATCTTAACTCCATATAGTAAAAAACTTTATCGTTGTATTTAACATCATGTGGTAAGGATGTTTTCCTTTCATTTTAATGTCTTGTGGTAATTAATTCATTCTTGATATGTAGTGTTTCTTCGTCACGCTGGCAATATCATCCTTATAGGTTCCCTAATCTCACAAGAGAAATGCTCTCTATGAGGAAATAGGACAATTAGGTAGTCAGTTAATCCACTTGAGAGTGGTTCCTATATGGATTTCAATATAGTTCTATCCCATATTGAGTTGAGTGTGTATTTTTATCATTTTATATGTTATGGATGAAACCAAGATCAAATATTCGGGAGTCCCTACATATCCTTTGATGGAAGGAATCAATTCGTACATCTTTATTGTATAAAATATCCCTACATAGGTTTGAACCGTACGTAGGGAGGGGTCATTTTCATTTCTATTGTAATAAATAAATGTTGGATTAGTGATCCAAGTATCAATATGTATCATGTGTTGAAAGGAATTAAGGCACATGTAGTTCCTGAATGGGAAACTCCCTACGTAGGTATGACCCATACATAGAGGGGGGAATTTTTCCCATTGATTGTTATAGCTAGACCTAGGATTAGATATCTAAAATTCAACTTGTATTCTACGATGGTAGGAATCAAGACACATTTATTTCATGAGAAATAATAAATTTTAACATTATATGGAAATGAAATAGGATCTGCAATTTGAAAAAGGAATATTGTGGATGTACCTAGGACCGAGATCTAGAAGTCACTATGTATCCCAAAATGGTGGGAATCAATCCAAACATAGTTCTTGAATGATGGTATAGTGGGAGGTAAATAATGATGATAGTGGACATCTAGGTCGAGGTCCATAGTAATGTGTAGTTTTAAGTAATGCAAGGTACATCAACCAAGTAGTTTAATGTCAAGTGATGAGGAATCATGGTTTTTCTTTTAATGTATTTTATTAAAGGCCATATTATCCCTATTTTGAATTGATATGACTCATTCATGTGGGGAATAAATTACCAAAATTCCAAATCCCACATGATCCATGATCATTGTGTGAAACAAGGCATGCTAATGATTCCTCATGACATGGAGTCAACTAGGTAACAGATAGGGTAATTTCATATAATGTGGTTTCTGGGCCAAGATATAGGATCTAAGAATCCTGAAATATATAATAGGAATGAGAAACATTCCTTTACATAGTTCTGGAAACCCGTACAATTTATTGTCATGTTGCAAGGATATTGGCCGTGTTGTTTAACATCAATTGGTAAGGACGAAGGTGACTCAATATTGAAGAATAGTAATATTATAGTTAGTCCCATGAATAAAGTTTTGGGCATCAAAATGTGTCATTTGATTTTAGGAATCAATCTACACATAGTTCTTGGAAACCATGCAATTTAGTACCAGGCAGTGAGGACATCATCCATGCAGTTTAAATTCTTACGGTAAGGATGGGGTCACCTCACATTGAAGAGAGGCCTTGGATATTATATAAAAATATTATATCTTGAAATTGGGATGAATATATAGTGTATGGACCTAGTAATTGGGGTTTGGGTGTCACCACGTATCATATTATAGAAGGAATTAAGCCACACATAGTTCTTGGATAAGGAATTCACTATGTGGAACTGACTCACACATAGGGAAATGGGAAACTTAATTTTTATTTTTCACAGATCTATCTCATGTGTTGTGAATATTTAGTGAGATGATGCTTCTTGTTCAGCTTAGTTTCATGCACTGAGGACGTCTCCCATGCAGTAAGGACGTGTTCCATACAGTTTAATATATTTTGGTTACGATGTGTTTCTTTAGATAAACATAATACAACTAGAATAATTGACAATATGTAGATTAAATTCATAATACATAGGCATATTTTGTCTATTTTAACATCATGTGGTCAGGAAGTGATCTGTAAAGTTTAATTCCACGTGTCGTGATGTGTTCTAAATAGTTTAACATCATGTGTCAAGATATATTTGTGCAGTATAATTTCATGTGACAAGGGTGTGTTCTGTATCTTCTAAAATCTTGTGTTTAGGAAATTTTCTTGGAGTTTAATATTTTTACACCATGATGAATATAATTCCTTATGTCACCTATGCAAAGTCTTTCTTGAGAAACCTCGCATTAGTGGGAGGGGTAACATGTTCCCCATCTATTGTGTACAATTTGTAAGATCTATTTTTATAGACTTTATGTATCATATAAGGACCTTTCAATTTGGGTTTGAACTTAGGAGTCTTATTTCTAGTAACATTGGGGTTCTGAGATATTATATACCAATCCTTTAAGGAATGAGTGGAGGTGAACCTTTTTATTAAAGGCTTGAGTGATATGATTATGGTGGACATCAAGGTTGTTCAATGTACATAAAATTCTCTCATAAGGTCATTATAATTCATCCAACCAATTTTTTAATTGCTCATCACATGAAATATTCTTATGGATGGATATTCAAAGCGAGAGAAACTACAATTATAGGGATAACACTACCTCAATTTTTTATACCAATGAATATAGAGTTTCTTATATAGTAGTACACTTAGTGGTATGGTAGGCCCTTGAAGCATGGATGAGATTGTCTGGATAAGAAATCATTTCCTTGTTCACATTATTCTAGATTATATTTTACAAAGTCTTATTTAAGGACTATATCTCTCCATTTTCTTCAGTATGATATTGGGATGAGTTATTAGACTTGATTTTGTACTCATGGTAGAATTTATTCAACTCTATAGAATAGAATTTGGTGTCATTTTCTATCTATATCATGTGAGGTACTCCAAATATAGTATTGATATGGAAAATCATGAATTTTATGATATCCTTATTCCATAATTCCACGTGGGGTATTGCCTCATCCTATTGGGAAAGGAATTTAATGGAAGTAAGGATGTACTTAAACTACTTATCTATGGATGGGGATATGAACCCACATCATCCATTCCACATACGGAAAATGGATAAGAATATTTGTATATATATAGAAATATTGGGGGTTTATAGATGAAGTTTTCATTAATATGAAATGCATGAAATTTCCTAGTGAATTCTATGTTGTTATGTATCATGGTTTTCAAATAGTAATTGAGCCTCCCGATTTGATGGGAAAGCCGGGTCCAGGAATGATGAGAGTCGTAGGAGCATGCATGGAATTCCTCCATTATAGTAGGAATCTCACTTTATACTATGAATCTAAGAAGGATTTAATCTCATCCTTGTTTCTAGAGGTATTTTTCTCATTTGGCCCATCTTGGTGGTTAAAGTCTGATGACCGGTGCCAGATATGTTCCTTTCTAGACCTGTCTATCAGGAGGGACCCATTTTGTTGATATTCAAATATAGGATTAATCTATCCAAGGTGGATATTAGTTCACCACACTCTAGGAAAGTATTGATCTATTTGATTTCCTCCATGACATAGATGATGACTGATGAGACAATCCTTTGGTGCATGATGTGAAAGATCAATTCTTCCTAATTAGGGTTGTCTAGGAATGTGGTTGTATTTCCCAATCTGTCAGCATGAGAATTTTTTTATTGGGGGACATGATGAAATGTGGGTTAAAAAGATAACTCTATCATCAGTCGTCTAACATAATAAATGATAGGGGTCAATTCTTATTTATTTATGGAATATTCTCCATTGATTTACTTTTTCACTATCTCTAAATCCCAATTGTTGTTTAGGTAGGAAATTTTTACTTATGGGACTAGTTCAAAACCATTGAGGAGGGCTTGTTATTCAGCCTCAATATTTATACACACTTTAGATTATGAGAGAGAGTATTGAGAAATGGATTTGTCTGGAGAAACAAACACAATACCTTGGCCAGCCCGATTGATTTTATGATTTTTTAGTATCTTGCCGATATGAATTTGAGAGGAATCATAAAGATACATATCCCATGTTCAAAAAGTGGTATGGGAAAAGAAAACATCGTCATCTTGAAGTTAAGTGTCCACTAGTTTACTTTCTAAGGCGGCATGTATCGTAAGGAAATCAACCAGGGCCTGCCCTTTATTTACTTTATGACACGAATTGAATGTCATATTGTTTAAAAATAACTCTCTATTAGGCTAAGAACCTAGTCAAAATGGATAGGACAAGGTTGTACTTGAGTGGGTTTGTACAAGTCACCAAGTGTACTTTATTCTACTTCAAGTATTGCCCCATCTTTTTTAGTAAAAATATGTTTTCACAGAAATTATTATTGACATCAGAATAATGAGTATCAATTCCTAGAATAATTTAGGTGAGGTAAGAGATATTTTTATAATTCCAAGCATCATTTTTCTATACTATAAGAGTACAAATTTATCATTCCTTGGTTGTCACATATATGATGAGTGGATTTCCTTCCACATGTGGCATCAAGACTGGTGGGTGTAGTAGTTACTGCTTGATACTCTAAAAGGATACTTGACAATTCTTATCACATCGATAAGAGACTCCCTTATTCATTAGTTTGGTATAAGGGAGATATTTTTTGGATTGGTTGGATACAAAAGGAAAATTTTAGTCAAGGTTCCCTTAAAGTCCCCTTGGTTGTTTTAGATTATGAGGGACTAACATTTCAAGGAGTGAACATTCTTTTTCTAAGACAACCTGAATGTTGCATTGGCATACTAAAAATCAAAGGAATTTCCCTGACATTACCTTGAAAGGTAATTTTACTGAATTCATCTTCATACTATGTTTTCGTAACTTTTTTAAGACTCTTTGAGGATTCATGAAGTGATCATATAGCTATTGATATTTTACCACCAGTTCATCGACATAACATTCAGTTATTCATCCCAGGAAGGGTTTAAAGATGTGATCCATGGAACCTGGATATGTAGTGTAGGTATAATTTAATCCAAAGGGTGGGAAAAGATAGAGAAATATTCTCTAGGATTCTATGAAGGTAGTGTATTCCTCATCATTAGGGTCCATCTTTATCTAATTGTACCCCAAGTACCCATCCCCTAAGGATAGGTCTTGAAAGCCAACAGTTTCATCGATAAACATTATGTGATCAGTAATGATAATTTATATTATGGGTAATGTTGATTAAGGTCACTAACATAAATGAAGACACTAATATTTCTAGTCTTTTTCTTGAAAGGGACTATGTTGGTTATCTATCTTGGGTATTTCACTTCTCAAAAAAAATAATCTTTGATCAAAATTTCAAATTTTTCATATACATTTATAGCATGAGAGGGGTGAAATATCTTGGATTACTTCTTGAAACCTCGAAGGTCATTAGGTAAGATAATATGGTGTATATCCACATCATATTCAATTTTTTCATTTATATAAAACTCTAAGTGAACACATATCGATGTTTCTTTTTAAATTCAATATACATCTCTTGATCCTCAAGAGGGATGGAAACAATAATTAGTGTAGGTCGTGGGTTTTATTCAATTCCTAGATTACCTTCCTCATCTCATTAATGGAGGTGGAGATATCTTTCTCAAAGGATGGAGGGGGGTTTTAGTGGTCATTCTATTCTTCTTCCACTTTTTATTCAATGGATAAATTTTCAGATGAAGCAGTCAACATGAGGGAATCTCAATCACTTTTAGGGTGAGAGAGGTCATGGAAAGAGATGTTTTCATAACCTAATTTTAGAGTCATTTTAGAGAGATTCCAAGAATAATTTTATTTTTTAATGATGTTTCTAGGGATATAAGAAGCTTGGAAATTTAGACTTAATTCAAATTCTGAAATCATATTTATTTGAATCGCATAATAATTATTGAGGATACTCCAAGGATTCACAAGGTCTTTCCCAATCCTATTGGGGGTTGCAACCTACATATCTTCATCCATCATTGGTTGTTTAACATTACATTGGTCGAAACCTTCTTCCTCGTATATGACTTTTCCAGACCTAAAGGGAGTTCTTTCAACATGTAGTATGTTGACCTTCCCATTAATGGGGTATTTCAATCATTGGTGGAATTTTGCTGGAACATCCATGTGGATGAAAAGATATAGACTTCCGAGAAGGACATTATATGTAGTGTATTGATAGATAACCATGAACTCAACGTTCTTTGTGAGATTCACAAATAGATATTTTATCTTGATCTTCCCAAGAGGTATTTTCTCTCTCCTATCATACCCTCGAATTATTACCTTTGGGGGAGATAAATCGTTCTTACTATATCCAAAACATTGAAGGGTTTGGATTAGAATGATTTTGATCTAGGAACCACTATAAATATGGGACATTTGGATGTCAATGTTGTTGAGTCGTTCGGAAACATATAGGGATCTGATATGTCCCTGGATAACATCTTACTGATCCTACTCTATGAATGAGATGGTGACAAGGAATTATGATGGCATAGTCTTCACATGATAAATCACAATTCCAAAAACATCTATCTCTTACTATTGTGATCTCTGGATGAATTCAACGACTGCCTCTGTGAGTTATTTCGAAATATGGAGATCTTATATGATTGAGAGATTGGCTTGGAAAACCACCAACTATTTCATAATTTCATACTTTTGTGCCATAGGTCGGAACTTCCAAAGGTAGGATTTATCTTCATTATGTAGATCATAAGCTAAGGTGTTTGATGTATATGGGTCTGATTCTTGTGCAGAGGTTAAGGGAGTATCATTTTCTAGTGGCATTAGTGATGTTGGCATTCACTGTTGTATGGGACGATAACACAATCGTACCCTTGTTGATCAGTCTTCTAAGAATTCTAGGATGGGGTGATCACTATAGGTCTCTAAGATACCTATTTGTTTCTATTGAGCTCATTAGAGCACTTTCCCATGGATCTCAGCTACATATATGTCCTCTATGGGTATATAACCAAGATATTAGGTCCAACCACACCCGTGTTGTCCCCTGTATCCATGGTTTCTGCATCTTCATCCATGGGCTCTATAATCTGGTATGGGGAAGTCATAATCGGAGGTTTATTCATCATCAGAGGGGAACTTTTTAGGGATACATGCTTCTAAATGAGTTGCGGGGATCTAAAAAAATAAAATGTTTAGTTATTCATGGAAATTTCAAACTAGAGGTTTGTATTGAAATGGGTGGGAGTTAGATCCTTTTAAAAGAGAAAACGAGGGAAAAATATTTGGAAAAGTTTATTAAGTAATGGAAAAAATGAAATTAAATTATAGTTTAGAGATTTAGGTGGGTATATTTTAGTTATAAATGAAGGAATGAATTTACAAACTAAAAAATTACTCTAGAATTTATAAATTTCAAATTGATTTACTAAATCTTGAGCCACATTAGATTACCCATTTTAACCCCTACTAATTTGGAATACAATTTAACCATGGTAATTTTATTATTACTAAAAATATAAGATGACCCTTTTCCCATATTTTGACATGATGAATCTGAATTTTAATCTATTTAATCTATTTAATCTAATTTAATTTCAAAATATGAGATAATTAAATTTCAAATTGAACCATATAATGTGTTGAAATAATGATTTTGTAGAAAAATGTCATTTAAATCATTAAATGTTATTAATCTTATTTTAAATTTATTACCACATAAATGATTGTTAATTAATTTTTATATATGTATAAAAATCATTTAAGATTAATTATTTTAAAAAATATCCATTTAATTTTAAAATACACAATATTTATAAAATTATCTATCTTAAAAGAACAATAGGATTAACATAGTAACTAATATTTATCTTGGTAACTTAATTTTATACCTAAAAATTAAATTGGCCACATTACCTAATTTGAAAATTATAATTAAAAATATTATAACGATTTGATATTATTCATTTTTTAAAAGTGATAAAATTAAAATTAAATATTACTATGTAAAACACATATTTTTTTTAAGAAACATGTTTCTTCTAAGAAAATTGTATATTTATTACTTGCCTAGTAATACCTATTGGATAAATTTTAACTTATTTTATTATATATATTAAAAATATTCTCTATTTAAACCATTATTTAACAATAATACAATAAAACTCATAGCGCATAAAAATGAAATTTTTAAGAAAATATATGTTTATGAAAAAAAATGATTTTATTTTTTGTTTAGGTATAATAGGTGAATTGTATCAATACATTAGTATTTAAAAAATATTTTTTTTAATTTTAAATATATTTCATAACTTTTAAACCTCTATATTTACCCCCCCCCCCAATTCAACAGCTATATGAACGCTTATATATTAATTTTTCTTTTTTATTTTAAATGAATTTGTTTTATTTAACACATTAGGTTTTAAAAGAAAATGTATAACTTAAACTCTCATAATGTTAGATTATCCCCATTAAATAAATTAAATCCTCATAATTTTAATTTTCACTCACTAATACAATTATTTTAGGGAATATAAAAGATATTAAAAACTCAAGAAATGTTTCTAAATGATATTTCTAACATTATATATATAGTATGACTAGGAAACTAAAATTTCCCCTTCATCATGTTAACCGATTGATTTATTTTCCCAATGGAACTTTTTTCTCTATTCCCACTTTTTCCAAACATAAATCATATCTCATTTCCTTTAAGACCATCACTTTTGTGATTCTACGTACATTTTTAAGATGAAGGAAATTGATTTTTTTTTTATTTTCATCTTCATCATGAAAACATCCATGAGACTCCATCTTTTTCTTCTTTGGTTTGTTTTGAAATTTAAATATATTTACATTTTTAATCGTAATTATTAATAGTTGTTTTAGAATAATCACATGATTTGTCACTTTAGTTCTTATCTCAATAGGTTTCTCGTTGGTACAATCTTTTCATTTTCTAGGGAATATATTGATAACTTTGTTCCTTTGGGACTCATACATTATTAAAACCAAATTAAATTAATTATGAGGGATAAACACTTTAATAGAATTGTGAAGATAAAAAATTCAACCTCAATATTTTTAAATCTTTGAAATTATTAAATAGAATTCAATTCAACTGAAAATATTATCCGTTAAATCTCTATTTCTTTATGTTGGGTTATCTCGTATTACATAACCAAATTACATAACATAACGAATCCTTAATAATGTTTTGTAAAGATAATGTTATTAACCAGATCATATCCCCCATGTGTGTTGATCCAAGTGTGTAGTCCTAGGATCAATAATCATATACAAGACTGAATATTGAATTGATTCTTGACCATAATTTTTATAGTGATTATCCCAATGTGCATATATTCCACAACAAAAACAACTTTATACTATCTAGATGGGGATGTAATTTTTAAGAGAACCACAAAATATCTACTTTTCCAAAAATTAGGGATGTTATCCAACACATAGAATTTTTCCTTAGACTAATCCTAAGGGTTTTAAATAATTTTTATTATCCTAATACATAAAATATTCAATATTACCTAAAATACCCTAAATCATTTTCTATATATTTTTAATTGTGATCAATTTTAACCTATCAACACTTAAATTTACCCCAACTAACATATTAAGCTATAAAGTTATATAACCCCAGATTTGATACAAATTATGATTCCCCAAAAATCTTACTGTATTATCACATGACTTAAAGAAAATATTATATTACATACACCCTTTAGACCTTTTAGTTTTAGTGTTTTAGAGATTATGGACAAAACATTAACTAACAAAAACCCATGACATTTGACTAAGATGTTTTTTTAACCATATATACTTTTTATTGATTCATAAAAAGCCTTCAACTTATCAAAAAAATTCTATACACATGATACTATTCTAGATACATCATACGTATTACTTTTCACCATTACATGGGGAATACAAATATAAAAAAGGGGATATCTAGGAATCTCAGTAAGGGATAAATAATGAAATAAGAACATAACATGGTAATACTTGAGGCATAACATTAGAATATTAAAACTATAACTAGAATATAAAAACATGAGTTATAACATGAACATATGTATATGAATCATAACATGAAAATATAGATACAATATAAACATGGAACATTCATAAACATATCACCCGAGTTTATCACTAAGGAGTTGTAAAATCATATTAACAGGGTTACTCACCAAGGTATCCTAAAATATTATCAAGGAATGTTACCAAGTTATCATGAACATGTCATATATGTAGATTAATTATATACCCAATGCATTGTAATTCTATCATGGCAGACCCTTAATATAGATGACATTATGTGTTCCACATAAGAAAATCATACATAATTCCATCAAATCATAATTAACCCAAGATGGAAGTGGGTAACATGATAATAAAAAATATTATAATATTCCATTTAGAGAAAGTTGTTTGATGAAATCAAAAGATAATATCGTAGTAATGAATCAATGGTGTTTTCATAGATAAAAAATACCCTTTTTTGAAGCATTATGAAAAATTATTTCGAAATAAGAAATACCATTGACTGTTTTAAAACATTTACGTATAGAACTAGGAGAGTACTAATTTCTTCGAGAAACTATGAAGTCATAAAGAGGAAGTTTCATATTAAAAATATAAAAATTATGGAAATATGTGTTCTAATGGATGAAAAAATTAAAAGAGACTTTAGAAAAAAAAACTTAATATTTTTTAAATATGAGGTAATGGGTCACATTAAAAAGTTATTTAAAAAATTGTGATGTATTTGTTAAAAAAACTATTAATTAAAAAAATATTCAAAAGGGAGTCCATTAACGAAAGTTAAATAGTATTACAAGGAAATTTGGACTGGAAGATAAAGCAAATGATCATGGAAGGAAATTGTTTTTATTATTTTAAGATGTCATTATTGAATCCCACAACATAAAAATAGTAATAAAGCCTCCTTTTGAAAATAGTATAGTGAAATTTTAAGGCCGCATGAGATAAAACATAATTGTGTTCTGAAATAAAAATGTGAACATTGGTTGGAAGGAAAATATGAACAATGTGGGAAAACTATTATAAAAGAGGAGGGGAATAATTCTTAACAGTGATAAAAATTTAAGGATGAATTTTAATAAGGTAATGATTTTGAATTAAAATAGAATTATACCCATATAGTAATATAAAGTAACATGAGTTAAAATATTAGGGGCGATAAACTAAGAATATAATAAAAATGTTCATGAATAGTCATTATAAGTCAATGAAGGGATATGAGATAACAAAAACACTTTAAAATTTGGTATGATTTAAATTAAGAGCAATTTTATTAAATAATATGATGATGATATTAAAACTCCATGAGATTAATGAATATTTAAAATTCATTTAATATCTAGTAATTGAATCATAACAAATATATTATTGTGTATAATAATAAATATGTCTCAAGTAATTAAATTTGAGGCAAATAAACCCTATCCTTGATTATTGTCTTCCACTAAATCACATTAATCTCCTAGATAAAAAAATTACTATCTTAATACCCTATTTCATAACATTATTCATATATATAACCTTTTATAAACATTATTTATAATTATATTCTATATTAATATTTTTTTAGTTATTATCAATTTCTAATATCTTGTGTGAGTAATCTTGATCATTTCGAACTAGTTCTATAATAGTGTTATTGTTCAAAATTATTCTAAAAACCTCCATTATCACTATATCATAAAACATTTGATAAATTATTTTTTTTAATCATTTATAATATTATAATTTAATTTTATAAGTATTTTAGTTATTATTCAAGATAATAAAGTAGGTAACGAACTTATTCTGGTAATATATAATGAAAAAAACAGTGTAGTCTTAATTAATGGGGAAAATGTTTATATTACCACTAAAGAATTAAATACTTATTAATATCCAATATTAAATTTCAAAATCCATCCTTGGTTGACATTTATATAATTATTTATAGAGGTTGTTACACTGACCCAACAAGAACATGCTACAATCTTTGTGTGAGTATTGTTTTGGAAGTGGTTCTTTTTTTTATAATATCCTTGTCAAAAATATTATAATAAAATTATATATATGTTATTAAGTTTATTAATAATAATTATTAATAGTTTTAAGAATGTGTTTGATTAAAAAAATAAGTTTTCACTTATATAAAAATAAATTTTCCTCTTGGTATGTTCGTTTTAGATGGTCAGTTTTACCATGATTTCTTATTGACAGTATTAATTATGGAATGGAAAATTATTTTTAAAGAATATAAAACCTGACATGAATGAAATATATAATAAATAAATCGATTTCAAAAATTATCCTTCAAATGAGGTTATGAAAAATAAAATGTTTTGTTCATAGAGGTGGTTGTCGGCACACATGCACGAGCAATGTCTTCATTATATCGAAACAATGAGAGAGGATTAGATTTTGGTTATTCCATAAATAAAATTTGTTTTTATTATATTATTTTTATTTATTTAATTATTTAAATATTTTTAGATTGGGTTGCGATGAGGGTGGATGGAAATTATAATGAAATTTAAATGGTAAGCAATAATTGCGTTGAGAATTTGGATCTTCTCTTGAAGTATCCTTTCAAAATGAAGAACTTTAAGGACTTTGTTGAGGATATAGGATAAAAACATATACACGGGATTTAGATAAAGTAAAATGGTTATATTTTCATGGGAATTTTAAAATTGATGTATGTCTTGAAATTGTTGGAAGTGGGATCTGTTTCTAACTGAAAAGGAGGGACAAATCTTTAGAAAATAATCTTAGGTAACTTTTAAGAATGGAACTTCGTGATAGTTAGGTGAGTTAGGTGTGGATATTTTAGTGTGATATGTAGGGATTAATTTTTAACCTATAAAGAGTATTATATAAGGTCTATTTTTCAACACAATTTAGTAAATCTTGAACCACATTATATTACCCATTTTAACACATATTAATCTTAATTATAACTTCACAATGGTATTTATTTTATTACTAAAAATAAAAACATGAAACTTATTATAAAATTTTGACATCTTGAATTCTAATTTAGACTCCTTATAATCTAATCCAATTTCTAAAAATGATAAAATTGACTTTTAATTTAAAAAATAGAATGTGTTTATAAAACTATTTATGTAAAAAATGTTATTTTTATAATTAAATTTTATTAATCTTATTTCAAATTTATTTTCAATTAAATTAGTTTTAATCTATTTTTTATATGTTTAAAAATAATATTAGATTTTTTATTTTAAATTATATCCTTTAAATTAAAAAATAAACAATATTTAAAAAAGTGTCATTCTTTAAAAATTAACAATTTTAAAATGAAAAATAAAATTTATCCTGATAAATTGATTTTATACCTAAAAATGGAATTGAAACCCTTGTTTAATTTTAAAATTATGATTAAAAATATTCAAATAATTTTATATGATACAATTTCTAAAAGTGATAAAAATTAATTTTAATATTAGTGTGCATAAGGCATAAAAGTAATTTGTATGAAATATCAATCTTCAAAGTATAAAATAAGTTTATTACTTATCTAGTAATAAAAATTGGATGGATCTTAACTTATTTAATTATACTTATTATCAAAAAATTCCATTTAAATCATTATTTAATAATAATATAAATAAATTCCTTGTTTATGAAATAATTTTTTTTAATAAAATATATTTTTACATGTAAAATGGTTTTATATGTTATTTTTTTATAGTAAAGGAATATTTCAATGAATTAGAATAAAATAAGATATTTATTTTTAATTTTACATAAATTTCATAACACAGTTACCTTTATATTCATCCGCCAATTCAACGACAACATTTTAATGGTTACATAATATTTTCTGAATCATTTTTTTAATGTATTGTGTGAATAAAACTCTTTAGCATATTATGTTTTAAAGGAAAATATATAATTTAAAATCTAATAGTGTTACATTTTCTAACCTCATATAAATTCCATACCCAAAATTATAATCTTCACTCACTGAATAAATTAATTCTGGAAATAAAAAATAGGGCATGCCTCAAGATATATTTTTAAATGAGGTGTCTACCTTAATAGAAAAGGTATGACTAGTAAAAAAATCTTTTATCTTCCTCGTGTTAGCCAATTAATATGTTTTTACTGAGAAACTTGTTGCTATATTCCCACCTTTTTTGTACAAAGATCCTCACCCAGTTACTTTAACATATTATATTTTGTGCCTCTTCCCAAATTTGTGACATTAATAGAATTGAATCTTATTTCCTGTGTCATATTTTTCACCAAAATTTATATGAAAATGTATCACTATCTGGTCTTTTTTTCTTGGGAATTTTACAATGTTCTTATTATAAATCATAATTCTTGATAAATGGTTTAGGAAAATTTAATGATCTCTCACTTTAGTTCAAATCTTATTAGGTTTATCATTAGGTCAATCTCTACATTGTTCGTGGAATCTATTGTAAATTTGGTTCCTTCTGGATTTATCAATTCCTAAAACCCAAATGATTTAATCTTCAGTGAGAACCCCCAAAACATAATTATTATATGATGATAAATTTAACCACAAAATTTCCTTATCTTCAAAATTATTACATTAGATTTAAGTTCAACATAAATAACTCTCAATTTAATCTAAGTTTATTTAAGATGGGTTAAATCATATTCCTTAAACAAATTTTGTGACATAACAAATCCTACGTGATGAATTTAAAGAAAATTTTATTAACCGAATAATATTCTTAGGGAGTGTATGTCTACATGTGGAGTCTTAGAACTACTCATCATAGACTAGAGTGAAGATTTAGTTGATACACAATAATCCTTTTTTAGGGTGATTACCCCTATTTTCTTATTTACCACAACCCCACACACTATCCAATATCTATATAGGGATGTAATTTCTAGGAGAACCGCACAATCCCTACTTTAAAAAAACTTTAGGATGTCATCATATACTTATAATTATACCTTAGATTTATCCCTAGGTTTTCACTTATTTTTTCCTATCAAAATGCATAAAATAATAAATATTACTTAAATTAAACTAAAGGGTTAAATATATATTTAAAATTACTACCAACATTAACTTATCAACTCTTAAATTGTAGTCAAATAATATTTTAACCTCTAAGGTTATATAAAACATGAAATGATACCAAATATGATTCCCTTCAGTCATGACCATCTAATTACATGTATTAAATAAGATATTTCATCTCATAATTTCCTAAGACCTTTTTGGTTTATAGTTTTTTAGAGTAAAATTAAAAAAATTAAATAACAAAATTCATGTCTTTTTAACTAATGGACATTTATCCCACTATAAAATCGACTGATTAATTCATAAGATTTATTTAAGATCTCCCACAATTTCTCTACACATGATACTCATCTAAACACATCATACATATCACTTCTCATTATATCCTGGGGAGATGGAATGAGCTCAGATACTCATTATGGGATAAACATTGAAGTTAGAACATAACATTGGTATGAAAAAAGTATATCATAATAATATGAATATAGGAACATTAATATAAGACCATGAGGCATAAAATGATCATAAGTACATGGATCATAACTTTTAAATGAGTATATTACATAAACATGAGACATTCATAAGAATATCAAAAAAATTAATCATTAAGGTTTCATAAAATAATGTTTTCAAAGTTACTCACTAGGGTATAATAAAATATTACTAAGGCATGCTGCCAATGTATCATGAAAATTTAATCTCTAGATATTAAAGCTTTAACCAATTCTTTGGATTTATATCATGGTTTTATCTGTATATGTTTAAAATTATGTGTTCCATTTAATTAAATCATATATAATTTTGTCAAATAATAATTAACACATGAAGTAAATAGTATACATGATAATAAAAAACATAAGAATAGGGAATTAAAATAAAAAAGGCAGATGGAATAATCATATAATAACATAGGAATTAATAGAGGTTTTTGATATATATAGAAACAACCCTATGAGGAGAAATAATAAAATTTATTTGTAAATAAGAAATATCGTTGATCATTTGAAAAAAATTATTTATAATAATATGAGATTGTTAATTTATTTGAGAAACCGGGAGGAAATTGAAATTTTTTTCATATAAAAAGACAAAAAGAATTTAAATATGTGTTCACATAGAATAAAACCATAAAAATATATTTTTTAAAATATTTTAAACATTATTGTAAAAAGAAGATGCAATGGGTCAATTTCAAAAGTTATTTTCAAAAAATTGAAGTGCAATATTTTGAAAACATTTTAAAAAAATTAATTTAAAATATAACCTCATTAATTATGCCTTGAAAGAGACTAAATAGTATTCTATAGAAATTTTTAGTGAAATATAAAAAAGTGATAGAAGGAAAATAATTTTATTATTTTAAAATATCTCTAGTCAAATCTCACATCATATAAATATTAATTATACTTGTTATTGAAAATAAGATAAGGGAAATATTAAAGTCACATGAGATAATTTAGAATTTGGTTTCCAAATTAAAAGTAGGATATTAGTTGAAATAAAAATAAGGATAGGGATATGAAACCATTGTAACAGAGGGTGATAATAATTCGTAATAACGATATACTTTATGAAGAATAATTTTATCAAGTTAAAAAAATTAATTAAAAAATGATTTATCCCGACCGAGTAAGAGAAGTTACCTTGAAATAAAATATTTGGTGTAAGAAACTAATAATTATTAGAAACATTCCAATAAGAGACATTATAACTCAGCAAAGGGAGTTGAGTAAACAAAAACACTTTAAACTTTGGTATCCTTTGACTCAAAATCCATTTGGTGAAAGAGAATTGTATAGATCTCTAGAACCCCATTAAATTCATGAATATGTAAAAAAATATTAAATAGGAATTAATTACATCATATCAAATATATAATTATTCTTAATAAAAAATATGTCTCAATGAATTATATTTGGGGTAAAGGACCCATTACCTCAACTCTTGACTCACACTAAAGAACTTTAATCTACTATATAACAAAAACAAAAATATTAATCTCCTATTTAAAATAATTTTTTATATCAATAACTTTTTTTAAATGTTATTTATAATTATCCTCTATAATATTATTCGTTAGTTATTATCTATTTTCAATTTTTTGTTTGAGTAATCTAGGTCGTTTTGAACAAGTTTCGTAATATTGGTGTTTTTATGCATTAGTCTCCAAAAATTCATAATTAATATATCGTAACACATAATTAATTTATTTTTTATAATTATCTATAATTTCTTCATTTCATTTCATAAGTATCTTAGTTATTATTCATGACGATGAAGTCATTTTCAAGATTGTTCTGATAATTTATTACAAATAAATAATGTTATCTTGATTAATGGGTTAAACATTTGTATTACCATTACAAGATAAAAATAAATCATTATTTACTTGTTAATATCCAATTTTTTTTCCAAATTCATCTTTGTTATAAATTTATATCATTGTTTATGTATGAGGTTGAATAAGCTCAATAAGAACAAGTTATGATTACTGTGAGTATGACTATAGAAGAGATTATTTTGTTATAACATCATTATCAAAAAGGTATGATGATGTTATCCAGATTCTATTAAGGTAGTGAATCATAAAAATTAATATTAATAATAATAATTTAAATTAAAAATATTTTTTCACTTATTAATAAATCCTTTTTTCTCTTGGTATGTTGGTTTTAGGTGGTTAATTTTACAATGTTCACTTATTGACAATATTAATTATAGAATTCACCATTTATATTTCTAGGACATTAATAAAGGAAAAATAAAGATTTTACTCACTAAACACATTTATAGAACCATCTCTTAAAAGTGTTGATTAAAAATGAAACATTTAATTCATGGAGGTGGTAGTGTGCACACGCACATGAGCAACGTTTTAACTTTTTTATTGAATGGAAGGGGAATAAATAAAGGTTATACCATTAATATAATAACATTTTATAATTTTTATATTAATTTTATTATATTTATATAGTTATAATGGGTTTTGAGTAGGTTGGATAATATGGTTAAAGAAAGGAATATAATGTTTAATTAATACTTACATTGAGAATTTGGATATTCTCTTGAAGGATAGTGGGTTTGGAGTAGGTTGGGTTTCGATATTCTCTTGAAGTATCTTTCTATAATGAAGGAATTGATTATCTTTTTTGTAGATAGATCCTATAAAACAAGTATAGGATATCTAGGGGAATTAATATGGGTAGATTTTCAGTGTAATTTTAAACTATAGTTTTGGTTTTAAATGGGTGGAGTTGAACTCCTTTTATAGGAGAAAATGAGGGGAAAATAATTAGAATAAAATGTTAGGTAAAGGGGAGAATGAAATTAAAAGAGAGTAATGTGAGTTAGGAGGGGAAATTTTGGTGGGATATATATATATATATAATTAATTTCCAGCCTAAAAATGGTATTATAGATGGTCTAAGTGCCAAATTGATTTAGTAAAATTTGTGCCACATTAGATTACCCATTTTTACACTTATCAATGTTGATTAAAATTTAAGCACGATAATTATATTTTTAATAAAAATATAATATGATCCTTATTAACAACATTTAAAAATATGAATCAATATATTTCATCTATTTAATCAAATTAAATTTCTAAATATTAAAATAATTAACTTTTAAATTAAAACATATAAAGTATTCAAAAACATTTTTTTTAAGAATTTTATTTTAATTATTGAGTCTTCTATATCATATTTAATATTTATTAACAATTAAATTAGTGACAATTTTTTTATTTATGTTTACAAATAATATTGGACTCTTTATTTTAAAATATATCCATTTATAAATAGTATTTAGAAATGTGTCATTCATTAAAAAATAAAAGTGTTGTCGTGGTTACTAATATTTATATTGGTAAATTTATTTTAACCATAAAAATAAATTCAACGCATTTCCAAATTTGAAAATTATTATTAAAAATATTCAAATCATTTTATATAATTCAATTTCTAAAAGTGATAAAAATCAATTTTAATAAAAGTGTTCGTAACATATAAAAACAAGTTTAAGAAACATTTATCTTCTATGCATAAAATATATTTATTACTTGTATAGTAATTACTATTGTATGTATGTTAACTTTTTAATTTTATATATTATCAATAATTCATATTTAAACCATTATTTAACAAAAATATGATAAACTTATAGCACATGAAAATGAAATTTTTATGAAAATATATTTTTTACATGTAAAATGATTTTATTTGTTATTTAGTCATACTAATTTTAATTTATCAATGAATTTATATTAAAAATGATATTAATTTTTATTTGTACATATATTTCATAATTAATTTACCTCTATATTTATATTTCTATTCAATGGATGCATTTTAACTGTTACATAATTTTATGTGATTAGTTTTTTTGTTATGTGTGAAGAAACTAATTAAAGACATTAGGTTTTAAAATAAAATATATAATTTAAACACATATGGAGTTACAAAGATAAAAATATAACTATACTTAAATATAATGGTAATCCATTCTCATTAAATTATTCACTCCATCCTTTTAGTTGAATTTCGTTCCATTTTAATTATTTTCTTTACTTTAACAACTCAACATCGATTTCTTTCTCAAGCATCACAATTCAGTTTTTGAGATGATGGTTGAGAAGCTTGACTAAACCACTATAGATCTCATTTTTCTTCTTCATAGGATGTTTCATGTTTAATTATAAGAAGTAAGACACTCACATTATTCTGACCATTCTTCGTTGTATTATTCAAAAGCATGAGGTAAGGAATTTTTTGCAAGGGAAGAGATTGAGAGGTTATATAGTCATGAAATTTTAAGGGTTTCAAGAAAAACTAATTTTAATTTTGACTCAAGAACATAAAATACTTTATGTCAAGAAATAGTAAAACATGGGAAAATAAAATATTATTTTAAATCAAAAAAACATTTCAAATAGACATGGTATGTCAACTAACCATATGTTTTTTCTCGTAGAAGCATATGATAATCATGGTAAGTTACTCTAGAACATGACCAATTTATAGAATAATAGACTATAAAAGAATATTGACTTACCATATTAATGATCTCATGGTATCTTGAGCCTTACAGTCACTTATATCCTTTAGAAATAATTTCTAACACCCAAATATTTTATGATATATTTCTCTTTATATAAATATAATTTCTTTGATATCATACATTACTGGAAACATAGTGTATAAAAGTACTAAAAACTATTTAAATAATATTATGTAAAAATTATAATATTATTTTCAACATTTCATTATCAGATAAGTTTTATTTTTGGATTTTTCTAAAAAGATTTATTTTTTGGTACATAGTGAACAATACTGATTTTTGTAAAACCTTCATTTAATTTACTTAAATAAATTAATTCAAAATCCCCATCCTATTTTTTATTTATGTTTATATGATATATATTTTAAAAAAAATATCTTATTTATTTCCATTATGACTATAATTTTATATGATTTTTATATAAGTAAAATTTTCTGCTTAAAATACATTTTTATTGAAAATCATTTTTTGTCAGATTTTTCAATTTAATTTTTAAATTAATTTATAAACTTTATATGACTTGATTTTAACAAATAAATACCATAATTGGAATTATGAGTTTCAAATTTTTAAAATATTCCTCTTTTATATTTAGATGTTATAAATAGTAACAATAGTAAAATCTATCACCATTATAAAGGGAAAATCATGTAATTAAGGGTAAAAACTAATGTGATAAGGCTTTAACTTCATTCAAAAACATGACTTTATTTCATTGGAAGAGTCTAGTTTATCTAGTACCATCAAGAATTCAAAAATATGACCATTCTTCAATTTAAATTTTCTTATTAATTTTACAATATTTAAGTAAAAGATAAAGTTAAAAATGCCAGTTTCTTGCTTTTAATATCTATAATATTTTGTAAGAGAGATAAAAAATTATGTTTAGTTCTAAATTTTTATTTTAAATATGAATGAGTAATTTTTATCAAGTTAATTTATTTTTTATTTTGATTAATTAAATAGTTGCATTAAATGTTTACAAAATGCTGACATAGTGCTTGTGACACTACATGAATTTGAGGTATTTGTTACCAGCTATTTATGACGGGATCCTGTCGCAAATATCCCATTGTAGAAAACAACATCCAAAATAGTATTTTTTGTGATGGGATCGTCAAAAATAGTTCTGTGATTATATAAATTATATATATAAAAACATTTTCTGATGGACCCATTTTCCCAACATAAATACTTATTTAAAAAATATATAAACTATTTACGATGGGAACCCATCCCAAAAGGTCTCATCACAAATTTTTAGTAAAATAAAAAAATATTCAATAAAATTATGATATATTAATATTATAGAATAATAATATTTATACTATTAATATAAATAATATAATGTCATATAATATTATTAATAATATTAATAATATAAAATAATTATGTTATTATAATATTAATAATAAAATAATACTAATAATATTATAATGTTATTATTATTATTAATATTTATAAAAAAATAATATTAATATTATAAAAATTATTAAAATATTATAAAATATTAAAATTCTCAATATTCGCAAAAAATATTAACAAATAATAAAAAACTATTATTATTAGTAGTAGTAAAATAAACAAACATTAAAAAATATAATACTAATAATATATATTAAAATATTAAAATATTTAAAATACTAAAATAATAAAATAAAAATTAAATTATGAAATAATTGCTCCAATATAAAACACAAAAACTATAAATAGTTAATATTATAACAAACTTTTAATCAAAGTGTTTTTAACATGACAAAAAAATCACTAGGGGATAGTCGTCTAGTGCAGTTGGAGGAGCTGGAGGAGACGGTGGAGGAAACTCCATCCCTAAACTAGGAGTCAGATGACGAATGTACTCCATCTGCTCGTGATGGTGCTGGTGTCATTGATGCATCTCTTCCTCGTTCTGTTGTAGCTACTACTGACGCATATCTTCGTGTTGTTGTTGTAGCTGATGCATCACTTTCTTCTCCTTACACAAACTCTCTATAATATCACTCTGAGCTTGCAACTGCTCCTGATAATGTGAGCCAGAAGATGATACCCTGCTACAAACTCCTCTCGAGCTGGACGCTGGCATCATAGCAGTACCACAATATATCTCAGGAGTCAAATGATAGATGATACCAACTACTCAGACCTTCTCGAAGACATACTGGGTTGTCTGCATCCATGTTGCATCATCGAAATGGTGGGCACTAGTCTGATGAGCTGTCTCGGCCTGACTCTCAGCTTGTGTCTGAGAGGTCACGACTTCATAGGACTCCTTCAGTTCCAATTTGACATTAAAATAGTAAAAATATTATAGGCAGATAATTTTCAAACTAAAAAATAATAATACTAACCACAATTTGACGTTGATGATCATCTCTAATCTCTCTAGTGGCTAGATCACTGTATATCCTCCGTTAAATTTCATACTCCAAAATATTGGGCTGCTCGACTGCCTATATGAATATAAAAAAAAAATGTTTATATTTAAAGATATATAAAACATTTAAAGAAAGTACTTACCATATGCTCTCTATACGTACTAAATGTACGAGTACAAGCTAGATGTGTCACCTCCTGTCCCACCCGTTTCGGTCAGCCCAGTGAAGATATCCTCTGAAATACACCACCCAACCAGTGTGAATATAGTCCATCCCAAATGTGAGATGAAATGTACTCTAGTCGGTGGGCTCTACACGACTAATCAAATATTTTCACTCCTACTTTCTTCATGGATTTCCTTCGCAAATTGTGCAAAACCTGATAGAAACAATCATGCATAGACACCTCACATGTTGTGTGGATAGTGTCACACATTCTATCATCTATGGGATACATTAAAACCTAAAAATAATATATAATATCAAGTTATTAATGTAATAAATTTCAAAATAACTATTATTTATTTACACACCAGCCAATGATCGAACATGTCGAGCTGCACATCAATGGGAATCTATTCCCATGTGATCCATGGCTAAGAAAAATAATTATGAAAGATATTGTTCCTCTGTCCAACAGTTATATGTGCAAAACTATGAAAAAGAACAAATATTCAAACAAATATTATAAAAATAAATTATTGAAATCTAACTAAAATAATAAGTTACCATAACTCCATGCATGTAGATCGAAGCCATGATGTGGACGTCACTCGGGGATAGGGTCAGAAATCATCAGTCACCCAAGACTTCACAAATGATCCCAAAACCACCTCATCCAAAGGTAGCTCAGCTTCCTACAACTCACGAAATAGATCTTCATCCATCTAAAACAAAAAATGAAAATTCTTAGAAAATAGTTGAAAATTACTATTATATATAGATATATATTAGTTATGATTATAACCAGCATTTAACAGTGTCAATATTCTCCTTTATCATCATCTTTATATATGATGATTTTAATGTCTTCACATTCCTCCTCAGCATCATCAATATCCTATGAGTTTCATTTTCATCGTCTCTTTCCATTTCAAATTCATTTGTAACATCATTAAAATCATCTTTACTATCGACCCATAATTGTGGGGTGTCATCATAGATATTCATGTATCTTTATGAAAATTATTTATTTTGAGTAGTCTCTTAAAAAAATTCAATTCCATTCACTTCTGCAGAACCAAATTCACATTGAGTAAATTGATTTCCCGAGATTTCATTTTTATTATTCTCCACCAACCACTCAGGTCTCTTGAAGTACCAAAGTATTTTTTGTAATAAATGTGATGTTCATGTTGAGCTGGTAAAAATGGTTCATTTACTGCAAGAATACTTTTATATTTAATATTAATGATTTCATGGGTCGGATGAAAATGTAATCCTCTCTCAGTATCCAACCACCAATATTTAAACATCATTATGTAATTTTTTCCAAGATAACATAGCTCAATAATTTCATCCATCATGTCGTAAAAGTCAACTGCAGTTTCTCTATGATAAAATCCTCTCAAAAAACCTCCATTTTTCACTATTTTTTATTCCTCAAAAGCGCGTGTATGATATCTTAAACCATTCACCACATATGCATTATACCATTTAACCATTTTGGGGGGTGGGTTACTCCATATACACAGTCGTTTTTCAATTTTATCAGCATGTTGAGACAAAAAAAAATTAAAAATTATCAATATAATCAATAATAAATAGAATTTATATGTTAAACCATCAATAATTTATGATACTAGTTTTTGAAACCATTGAGAAAAAAAAATTCTTCATTCTTCTAGAGAACCTGCTGTAATTTTTGGAAGCTATTTCTTGATATGATTATCATATATCCTACAAATAAAATAAGTTTACTTACTATAACATAAATTATAGAATAAGTTTTAGATGAAATCACAGTAAAAATTATTTCATTTATTCACAGTTTAGTAGAACATATGTATGAGCTCTATGATGTTCATCATCTAAAATCCATTGTTTATGAACCCCACTGAAGCCAAACTCTGGCTAATTAAAAATTGGTAATTTATTTTCCATTTCATCATCAACATTCTCCTAGTTATGTACCATGTGGTTGTGTTTTGAGGGATATTCAGATTCAAAATAATGATAGAAGAAAAAATAAATTTCCTCTTGCAAATAAGCTTCAGCAATTGAGCCTTCAACAGAAGCTTCATTACGTACTTTTTTCTTCTATTTCTATGTGCATCTCTCGAATGGATACATCCATCAAAATTGTATCAGACCTCCAAATTTTTCTTCATATGGAAAATGTAATATCAAATGTTCTATTTAGTCAATGAAAGCTGGAAGAAGTATTCTTTCAGTTTAGAACCACCTATTTTATAATGTTTTCTGGCAGGGACAATTGCAAGAAGATGATTCATCAATGAAAAGAGGGATATTTTGTTCGATGGAACTTTTACTTGAATCTTTATCACATTTAAATCATAATGAAGAATCTTTTCAGAGGTATGATTATGGATTCATGTATGCATGGTAATGGATATGCGTGCCTCTCAGCAGATTCTTCATTATGATTTCAATGTGATAATGTTTCAAGTAAATAACTCATTGGACAAAATACTGGCCACCAATCTATAGAAAATTATGTCCCCTGTAATTAGTGGTAATTAGTAAGAAGTGGCTGTAATTATTTATCTTCTTATTTTGGGATAGTGTTTTTTATTTCATATTATTCAAAACAGTAATGATTTTATATTTTGTAGAAAAATATAGAACAAGTAATTCAACAACAGTAATTATTAAATGATTTATCTTTAATAAATCATCATAGAAATCAAATAGTTCTAGTTTAAATCCTTATATATTGAGGGTGTTGAAACTTTCTTATCATTTTCATCATCAAAAATAGAATTTGTTTTAGAACTCACAATTAAGTGTCCTTGTAAAAAAATGTTCTCTGAGAACACTTAAAACATTTGACAATGATGGGGGACATCTCTTTTGTTTTGGTTTTTCACCAAATTATGTTTTTTGGTATCAACACAGTGAATGAAATTCTAGATAAGGTTCTTATAATTTGATTCTATATCCACCACGAATTAAAATTTTAGTACATGATGTTACAGGTCCATCTGTTCAACATACTGAATCTCTAGATGATATTGATTTAACTCCTGAGTTGGAACCATCTTAATTTTATCAGTTGTTGAGGTCTAATAAGGATTCATTATTTCCTGGTTTCAATATAAGAAAATTAGAAGCGGTTTCAAAATTTATGGCTATTAAATCAGATAAAACAATTCCAAACAACTTTTTTGATCAGATATTTTCATTGGTTAAAACACTATCACATGAAGGAAATGTGTTTCCTGTATATTACTTTGAGAGAAAGAGGATAGTTCATAATCTCAGATTTATTTATCATAATATTCATGCATGGGAAAATTATTGCATTTTATAATCTGGTGAAAATGAGTCGTTGGAGAGTTTTCCCACATGTGGACCATAGAGGTATAAATAATCTCAACTGCGGAAGTCCGAATCAATTCATTTCATACGGTTGAGATATTTTCGGCTTACACCTAGGATTCAGCGTCAATTTATGTCTCAGAACATAGTGACAATGATGTCATGTAACAAACCCAATATTTCAATCGGTAAAATCTTGAGTCATCCGTCAGGTTGTCATTCATGGAAACTTTTTGACTGAGTGCATCCGTCATTTTCATTTGAATCCCGGAAAGTGCGACTGGGTCTTATTACTGATGGTTTTTGTGTTTTTGGTTCTTATCACAACTAGAAAATTCATCTACGCCTATGATTTGGAATTTTGGCACTCGGCACGAAAACATTGCAAATATCTTATGGAAACTTTTTTGGAAAACTATTGTCATTATTGTTGTGGTCGTAGGTGTCTAGTTCCACAGTTTTAACCTTGAAATTAGGGGGGCTAGTTCCATGTTTAAAACTGTGCCACTGGGCACCTACTTCCATTGTTTAAACCATCAAATTTCATATAAAAAACACCCCCCTCCCCCCACTCCCCTAGAAGCCCCTCCCTTACCCCTAGACAGACACCCCCCCCAGCGCACTCCCCACTCTCTCCCTAGATAGACCCCCCTTGCACCCCCTCCCCCCTAGACACCCCTTGGACATGCAACACATGACACCCCACACAGGACACCCCACACTAGAAACCCCCTCCCTCTAGACACCCCCTTGGACCCCTAGGGACCCCCCCCCCCCCCCCCCACCCCCACTAGACCCCCCTTGGAGACCCCACTAGACCCCCCCCCCCCCCCAATGAACCCCCCATGGACACCCCTGGACACGCCACTGGACCCCCTAGACACCGCCCCCCTGGACACCCCCTCCCCCTAGACATGCCAATGACACCCCCCTAGACACCCCCTGCCCCCCCCCCCCCCCACTAGACACCCCTGGACACCCCCTCCCACCTAGACACACACCTGCACACCCCCCCCCCCACTAACCCCCCCCCCCCCCGGACCCCCTGGACCCCCATGACCCCACCGGGACACCCCACTGGACACCCCTTGGTCACCCCCTATTGGACACCCCCTCCCCTAGTATTAAAATGTACCATATAACCAATTAGAATGGTTAAAAATGAAAAATACATAGGAAATGTGATTATAAATAATAATCCCCCTACACTCTCCCCCCATCCCCCCTCCCCACTGTAACACCCGAGACTTTTATGTTATATAAATCATCAAAGGAATCTTTTTCTACACAACACTTTCTTGGCTTGCTTTACACGCAATCGCGACCTTCCTCGATAGCTTGCGTCGTACGCAATACCGAGTTTCACTAAACAACAATATGCTATTAAAACTATCCGTTATGAATAGTAATAACCACTTTTTCAAATTTTATAAATTTTATTTTTCAAAATGGACTTCATTTTTGGACTCAGAATATCGAAATTAGCCTAGGGTGAAATTTTGGTATTTTTCTGAAAACTTTCAATTTTTGATGAATAGTGAAACCACTAAGTGGTAGGTTAAAAACTGAATTTTGCATAAAACTTAATTTTACCGCTTCTGTGAATGGAATTTCAAAAATCCGACAGACACGGTTGATGTCAGTAAGTAAAATGTGGTTCAATGAGATAAAAATAATTTTTTGGTGAATAGTAACTTTTTACTATTTTTACCGCGGTTAATAGTAAATAGGGTAACTAAGGGTAAATATGATATTAATATTACCCTAACACATGTCCTAATTCTATTGGACAAGTGTAATTCGACCAAAAACAAACTTAGGAATAAAATATGACCATTTAGGCCCACTTGGATTAGATTAGGACATTTATTATTAATTTATTTAAAGAAGGGTTAAAATAGTTAAAATCAAAGTTTAATAAGTAAATCATTTTTAATATGGGGTTATACATAAGATAAATTCGATTGTAAATATTCATTAGAAAGCTAAAACTATTTCCTACATGATGGTATTTTATTTGTAATTTTTATACATCAAATAATTTAATTTATTTATGACACAAAGATGATGCAGTAATTATCTTATTAATGAAATATTGACAAAATTGATAATATAAATACCAAAATAAATGTAATTTGAGACTTTTTATGAATTCCACTAATTTAATAGGTTACTATGATATATTATTGTTGATTTAATCAACTTGGTTCGAAAATATAATTCTGTTATGACTTTCACAAAAATCATATATCAAATAGTGTCAAAATTGACACAAAATAGTTTTTAAATCAAATATTATATTGTTAATTGTTATTTTATTACTAAAAATCTAATATTCGGCCAAATGACTTAGATAAGGATTTATATATTAAAAATAAACAATTTGGGGTTCGTTTGGCATGTTATAGTAAGTGTATTAACCATATAGTGAAAGAAAACAAAAAGACACGGTAAAAGTTAAATTAATTAACTTAGAGTTAAATCTAATTGATAAGGTTAAAATAATACCCTAAACTTGTCTAAATCCTATTGGTTGATAGGATTTCGACCCATCCCCACTTTATCTTCGAAATAAGACCCTTTGGAACCATTATAAAACGATTTTGACTTTAATATAAAATAATATTTTGAGATATTCCTAAGGTGCCCCTCTCCTCCCTTATAAAAGGGCACCTCCTCCCCCTCCTCCTCACACCAATTTGAGCACTCAAGCTCGGAAAACCCCTGCCATTTTATCCTCTCCACTTCCCTAGAATAATCCTAGAGGTCCTGGTCTTCTCCAAAGACCAATCTTAGTTCCTTAAGTGGAGGATTCAAAGAGGCGTTCCAAAGAAGAGGTAATATCCATTACCGATCTTTTCAATTTCTTTCTTCTTCAACTTCTTCTTCTTTAGTTGTTTCATGATAAAGTAATAACATAAGTATTACTTACATACTGATATGTTATTATAAATATTAAACAACCCTAATTCACCTTCTATCCATTCTACGGAAAAATGAAATCACCGCGCGTGCGTACGAACGGAATACCGTCTCCACGCCGTGGTGTAATCTATTTTCCACCATCACCTTACAAGGATGGGTATAATGGTGTAATGAGTAACTATATATGATTATTATTAAGTAATATTGATACTGAAATAATATATATATATACTCCAATACAATTCCACGATCATAGGAACGATATCATCACTCGTGCGTACGTACGGAATACCGTCTCCACGATGTGATGCGATTCGTTCTACATGATCTTCATTTCATAATGATTATATAAATGAATTGAATGAATGAATATGGTATATAATACACTAATACCATTCTGTAAATGAATTATCTATAACCTAAATATAAGAATAAGAATTTATTCAACAAAACACGCATAAGAACAAAAAGTTATAAAGACCCGAGTAACAAGTAACAATGAAATATTACTAACAAGAAGTTAATAATATGACCATATATGATCTCATATCAATATGTATGATTTTGTAATAAGTCAATAACATTATTTAAACCATTATACAGGATCTTCGGACACGAACAAAGCAAATTGGACCTAAGGTAAGGGAAATATCACAATCTCATTTTTATCCGAGATTGTTTATTCGTAAGTATTTACCGGGGTGTATTTTGTCATCCACATCCATGTTTACTCAATATGTAATGTTATTTACATTCACCTACAATTGGTTTAATCCATTTTTACCCTTCGGTGAGTTTTAGTAATATGTATGAAAGGAATCTTTTGTCGTACGAGGTACTTTTTGACTTTTCCGACAAAAGTACGAAGAATGTTTTTTTAACTTATACGGCACGAACGGATTTCTACTGTTTTATAAAGCCTTATTTTCATGAAGCTTCCTCTAAAATATTTCACGACTATTTTCAATAAAATCTCTTTCTTTTAAAATTGCATGATGTTTTGTGAAAAGAAATTGATTTTGAAGAAGAAAGGTTATTTTCCTCAAGAATTCAATTCAAGTGTTTTATCAAAATTATTTTCCATCTAAGATAATAAAGGGTTCTGTTTCTATCCATATTTTTACATTGATTTGACTATGTTGTGATGGAATTATGTTTATGAATTCCTTTATCTTATATGAATTGATTTATGATGTCATGATGTGTCAAGAATCCCATTTTTGTTACATGTGTTATGCGATGATGTATGTTTTATGATTATGTGGCACACATAAGAAAGGATTCATTATAAGATGGGTGGGACCTATATCTCCCTCCAATGCATTGGGTAATGATTTTATATCTCATGAGATAGACATGGCTGGAACGGAAGGTTATTTCGGTTCAGTGATACAGGACTGAAACGAGGAGTGAACTCGGTTCAGAAAGGGACTTTGTCCACTAAGATAGTCTTGCCAATGAGTCATGACTAACAAGAAATGATTTTCCATGATTATGTGTGCATGCCACAAAGTTTCAAGTTTTATGTTATGATTATGGGGATCTCATTTTCACTTCTATGATTTATTCCATGTTAAGATATTATGATCTCTTTTGCAGGTTTTGATAAAGATATGATATGATTTTTATTTCCTTTATTTTCCCTTGCTGAGCATTTGAGCTCACCCTTTTATGTTTTCTTTTCCCCAGGTCAGGAAGATGGATATTAAGTATAATATGCTAAAAGGGACCCTAGATATGATGAAATAAATGGGAGACACTGTAGAAGATTTATGAACCAGTTGTTTATGTTTCCCAGTTTCTAAATACACTATACCTATACGGTCCTTTGTGGTTTTGTCATATGTTGTAATAAGTGTGCTTCAATTTTGAAGTATTAACAATGTATGTAAAGTGTGGGTTGTTATAGTTGGTATCAGAGGAAAGGTATAGTCAACCTTTGGAAACTAGGATGTGAAAGCCTTAGTAAGAACCCTAAGGATAAGTCTAAGCATAGAACACAATCTTAGAAATGGCCATGAATAACATAGGATAAGACCATAAGCATGATTTTTTTTTTGAATTATGTGGTTTCCTATTATAATTAGTGTTGCTCACACTATTCTTCTTGGTTTTAGTCAATGGCTGGAACCCGAAGGAACCGTGTTAATGCGGAATGCGATGGGAAATGCAATGATTGTCCCCCTGAGCAACCAAACGATATGGGAGCTGGAATGCAAAATCTTGTAGCCATGCTCACACAACTTTCTCAAGCTATGAATCATGCAGGATTTCCAAACGAACAAAGGAGGGAGAAACATTCTGTTGAATCCTTCATGAGGCAGCGTCCACCATCTTTCAGCGGGTCTACTGATCCATTAGTTGCTGAACAATGGATTAGTACTACTGAAAAGATATTTTCAGTTCTTCAATGTTCTGAGCATGATAAAGTCATCCTAGCAGTGTATCGTTTGGAAGGAGATGCGGATAAATGGTGGAATCTTGTTAAGAATACGAGGCAAAGGGATGAAATTGAGTCTATGGAATGGGACGAGTTCAAGAACTTATTTTTCAATAAGTACTTCCCTCATATTCTCCGAACAAAGACGGAGAAAGAGTTCCTTGAACTGAAGCAAAGGGATGATGAATCTGTTAGTACCTATGAAGCAAATTTTACAAGACTTGCAAGGTACGCTTCTGGTATTATTATCCAACCTGAGAGTAAGATCGATCGATTCTTTAGTGGCTTAAAACCAAGTCTTCGAAGGGCGTTAGCCATAAGGGACTTCAATAGCTACGAAGAAATCGTTCGATGTGCTATCAAAGTCGAGATGGAGATTGGAGTAACCCATCAGTCACATGGGTTTGATAAGAAGAGGAAGATGGAATTCAAAGAAAAATCTAAAGAGCACACGGAAAAGAAGATGAACTTTCCCTTATGCTCAAAGTGTGGAAAGAAACATGGAGGGAGTTGTCTTAAAGGGACAAGTAAATGTTTTAAATGTGGAAAGGAAGGTCATCGGGCATTTGAATGCCGTGATAATGGGAAGAAGATGTCTAATGATGCAAACAAAGGAAGGGATACACAGAATGAACCTGCTACACTTCAATGTTTCAAGTGCAAGGAGATGGGGCATTATGCCAATCAATGTCCAAATCCAAGGGTTGATGATGATGGTCGACGTCAACAAACTCTTAAGGATAAAGACAAAGGAAAGTCACATGCAATTTCTATCAGCGATGTGGAGTACGATAACGATGTGGTGAAAGGTACACTTACCATCCACTCTAAAGTAGCAAATGTTTTATTTGATTCTGGATCCACCCATTCTTTTATTTCTGAAAAATTTTCTAAGGGTATCATCGTATTACCTCAACAATTAGATGTTGAGTTAGCTGTGACAACACCTAATGGCACATCAATCACATCAAAAGTTTATAATTCTTCTCCGATCGAAGTTTGTGGGAAAGTGCTTCCTGCAAATATTGTAATCCTTCCCTTAGTGGAATTTGATGTGATTCTTGGCATGGATTGGCTTTCTCTACATGGAGCTCATATCGATTGCCAAAGAAGGGAAGTCACATTTCATATTCCAGATCAATCTACGATCGTATACCAATGCAAGGATGAACATAACCTTCCAGTGGAAATTTCTTCCATCTTATGGGTATTGATTCCACTAAATGAAGGTTATTTATCTCAAATGGTTGGTGATAAACTCACGATTAAGAATATGCCCATTGTACGGGAGTTTGATGATGTCTTTCCGGAGGAATTGTCGGGTCTTCCACCAAATCGTGAAGTTGAGTTTTCAATAGAACTCGTACCGGGTGCTTTGCCTATTTCAAAGACACCTTATAGAATGGCCCCAATTGAGTTGCAGGAATTGAAGAAGAAACTCCAAGAGAATCTTGATAAGGGATTCATACGCCCTAGTGCGTCACCTTGGGGAGCACCTGTTCTATTTGTTAAGAAGAAAGATGGATCAATGAGACTTTGCATTGATTATCGAGAACTTAACAAGATCACTATCAAGAACAAATATCCTCTCCCACGCATTGATGACTTATTTGACCAACTACGCGGAGCTCAATACTTTTCCAAGATTGATCTTCGTTCAGGGTATCATCAATTAAGGGTCAAAAGGGAGGATATACCAAAGACGGCTTTCCGTACAAGGTATAGACACTATGAATTTATAGTGATTCCATTTGGTCTTACTAATGCCCCTGCTATCTTCATGGATCTAATGAATAGAGTCTTTAGAGACTATCTTGATCAATTTGTGGTAGTCTTTATAGACGATATTCTTGTCTATTCAAAGAGCAAGGAAGAGCATGAAGATCACTTGAGAATTATATTGAAGACCCTGAGAAAGGAGAATCTTTATTCCAAATTTACCAAGTGTGAATTTTGGCTTCAAAAAGTTGCATTTTTGGGTCATATAATCTCAAAAGAGGGGATATATGTGGATCCAGCAAAAACAGAGGTTATCGAAAGATGGTCAAGACCAACAACAGTAACTGAGATCCGAAGTTTTCTTGGTTTGGCTGGATATTATCGACGTTTTGTAAAAGATTTTTCCCGATTATCTAATCCAATCACCAAGTTGACTCGGAAGGGAGTTAAGTTTGTCTGGACAGAGGAATGTGAAGAGAATTTCAAGGAGTTGAAAAGAAGGTTATCCAGTGCACCTGTGCTCACACTGCCTTGTAGTGGAGAAAGGTTTGTGATCTACAGTGATGCATCCAAGAAGGGATTGGGGTGTGTTCTTATGCAAAATGATATGGTGATAGCTTATGCCTCACGACAGTTGAAAATCCATGAGCAAAATTACCCAACACATGATTTGGAGTTGGCTGCGGTAATCTTTGCATTAATGATTTGGAGGCATTACCTTTATGGTGAAAGGTGTGATATTTATACTGATCATAAAAGTTTAAAGTATATTTTCACACAAAAGGAGTTGAATATGCGTCAAAGAAGATGGTTGGAGCTGATTAAGGATTATGACTGCTCAATCCATTACCACCATGGGAAAGCAAACAAGGTGGCAGATGCATTAAGTCGACAAGACCATGCTAGTTTATCCATGATGAGGATCACAAAAGATCCAATATTTATGGATTTACAAAGGATGGATCTTGGAATTATAAAGGAAGGGGAAAAATCTTATCTTTCTCAAATGAATGTTCAACCATCTATACATGTGAAGATTAAAGAGGCACAGAAAGAAGATGTCGAGTTACAAAAGAAGGTGAGAAAGGAACCTGAATTCAACCTTGATTGTGATGGGATAATAAAGTTCAGGAATCGGGTTTGCGTTCCTCCCATCCCCGAATTAAAGAAAGAGCTGCTGGATGAGGCTCATAGTTCTTCATTCTCTATTCATCCTGGAAGCACGAAGATGTATAGGGACCTGAAAGAGTACTTCTGGTGGGATGGCATGAAAAGAGATGTTGCTGAATATGTCTCTCGATGCTTGGTTTGTCAACAAGTTAAAGCTGAGAGACAGAAGTCTAAGGGGATGTTACAACCATTACCCATACCCGAATGGAAATGGGAAAACATCACTATGGACTTTGTCACAGGACTTCCTAAAACATCCAAAGGCAATAATGCTATCTGGGTCATAGTTGATCGTCTTACAAAGTCTGCACACTTCATTGCTATTAGAGAGGATTTCTCTCTAGATCAGCTTGCCAGGATATATGTAAAGGAAGTGGTAAGATTGCATGGAGTACCACTTTCTATTATATCTGATCGAGATCCGAGATTTACCTCGAAGTTCTGGCGAAGTCTTCAGCATACTCTGGATACAGAGTTGAGTTTCAGCACTACTTATCATCCCCAGACAGACGGTCAGTCTGAGAGAACAATTCAAACCCTAGAAGATATGTTGAGAGCTTGCTCTATGGATTTCAAAGGAGGTTGGGATCAACACCTACCTTTGGTGGAATTTTCTTATAATAATAGCTTTCACTCCAGTATTCAGATGGCTCCTTATGAAGCTCTCTATGGAAAGAAATGCAGGACTCCAACTTGCTGGGATGAAGTTGGGGAAAGAAAGCTATTAGGACCTGATCTCGTTGATGAAATGGCAGAAAAGGTTAGATCTATTCAACAACACATAAGAGCAGCTCAGAGTCGACAGAAAAGTTATGCCGACAACCGAAGAAAAGACCTAGAGTTTGAAGTGGGTGATAAAGTGTTCTTACGAATATCTCCCTGGAAGAGGGTTATGAGATTTGGAAAGAAGGGGAAGTTGATCCCTAGATATATCGGTCCTTTGGAAATACTGGATCGTGTTGGGAAGGTAGCTTACCGATTGGCGCTTCCACCGAATCTCTCTCAAGTTCACGATGTGTTCCACGTATCTCTCCTGAGAAAGTACATACCAGATCCTTCACATGTACTCAGCTCAGAAGTTGTACCGCTGGAGCAAGATCTTTCTTATGAAGAACAGCCGATAGAGATTCTGGATCGTAGCGAAAAAGTCCTACGAAACAATACCACTCGCTTGGTGAAAGTTTTATGGAGGAACCACCAACTTGAAGAAGCTACATGGTAGCTTGAGGATATGATGAGGGAGAAGTATCCTCATTTGTTTGTTACAAAGTGACGAATTTCGAGGGCGAAATTCTTTTTAAGGGGGGTAGAATGTAACACCCGAGACTTTTATGTTATATAAATCATCAAAGGAATCTTTTTCTACACAACACTTTCTTGTCTTGCTTTACACGCAATCGCGACCTTCCTCAATAGCTTGCGTCGTACGCAATACCGAGTTTCACTAAACAACAATATGCTATTAAAACTAGCCGTTATGAATAGTAATAACCACTTTTTTAAATTTTATAAATTTTATTTTTCAAAATGGACTTCATTTTTGGACTCAGAATATCGAAATTAGCCTAGGGTGAAATTTTGGTATTTTTCTGAAAACTTTCAATTTTTGATGAATAGTGAAACCACTAAGTGGTAGGTTAAAAACTGAATTTTGCATAAAACTTAATTTTACCGCTTCTGTGAATGGAATTTCAAAAATATGACAGACACGGTTGATGTCAGTAAGTAAAATGTGGTTCAATGAGATAAAAATAATTTTTTGGTGAATAGTAACTTTTTACTATTTTTACCGCGGTTAATAGTAAATAGGGTAACTAAGGGTAAATATGATATTAATATTACCCTAACACATGTCCTAATTCTATTGGACAAGTGTAATTCGACCAAAAACAAACTTAGGAATAAAATATGACCATTTAGGCCCACTTGGATTAGATTAGGACATTTATTATTAATTTATTTAAAGAAGGGTTAAAATAGTTAAAATCAAAGTTTAATAAGTAAATCATTTTTAATATGGGGTTATACATAAGATAAATTCGATTGTAAATATTCATTAGAAATCTAAAAAGATTTCTTACATGATGGTATTTTATTTGTAATTTTTAGACATCAAATAATTTAATTTATTTATGACACAAAGATGATGCAGTAATTATCTTATTAATGAAATATTGACAAAATTGATAATATAAATACCAAAATAAATGTAATTTGAGACTTTTTATGAATTCCACTAATTTTATAGGTTACTATGATATATTATTGTTGATTTAATTAACTTGGTTCGAACATATAATTCTGTTATGACTTTCACAAAAATCATATATCAAATAGTGTCAAAATTGACACAAAATAGTTTTTAAATCAAATATTATATTATTAATTGTTATTTTATTCCTAAAAATCTAAGGTTCGGCCAAATGACTTAGATAAGGATATATATATTAAAAATAAACAATTTGGGGTTCGTTTGGCATGTTATAGTAAGTGTATTAACCATATAGTGAAAGAAAACAAAAAGACACGGTAAAATTTAAATTAATTAACTTAGAGTTAAATCTAATTGATAAGGTTAAAATAATACCCTAAACTTGTATAAATACTATTGGTTGATAGGATTTCGACCCATCCCCACTTTAGCTTCGAAATAAGACCCTTTGGAACCATTATAAACCGATTTTGACTTTAATATAAAATAATATTTTGAGATATTCCTAAGGTGTCCCTCTCCTCCCTTATAAAAGGGCACCTCCTCCCCCTCCTCCTCACACCAATTTGAGCACTCAAGCTCGGCCAACCCCTGAAATTTTCTCCTCTCCACTTCCCTAGAATAATCCTAGAGGTCCTGGTCTTCTCCAAAGACCAATCTTAGTTCCTTAAGTGGAGGATTCAAAGAGGCGTTCCAAAGAAGAGGTAATATCCATTACCGATCTTTTCAATTTCTTTCTTCTTCAACTTCTTCTTCTTTAGTTGTTTCATGATAAAGTAATAACATCAGTATTACTTACATACTGATATGTTATTATAAATATGAAACAACCCTAATTCACCTTCTATCCATCCTACGGAAAAATGAAATCACCGCGCGTGCGTACGAACGGAATACCGTCTCCACGCCGTGGTGTAATCTATTTTCCACCATCACCTTACAAGGATGGGTATAATGGTGTAATGAGTAACTATATATGATTATTATTAAGTAATATTGATACTGAAATAATATATATATATATAATCCAATACAATTCCACGATCATAGGAACGATATCATCACTCGTGCGTACGTACGGAATACCGTCTCCACGATGTGATGCGATTTGTTCTACATGATCTTCATTTCATAATGATTATATAAATGAATTGAATGAATGAATATGGTATATAATACACTAATACCATTCTGGAAATGAATTATCTATAACCTAAAGATAAGAATAAGAATTTATTCAACAAAACACGCATAAGAACAAAAAGTTATAAAGACCCGAGTAACAAATAACAATGAAATATTACTAACAAGAAGTTAATAATATGACCATATATGATCTCATATCAATATGTATGATTCTGGAATAAGTCAATAACATTATTTAAACCATTATACAGGAGATTCGGACACGAACAAAGCAAATTGGACCTAAGGTAAGGGAAATATCACAATCTCATTTTTATCCGAGATTGTTTATTCGTAAGTATTTACCGGGGTGTATTTTATCATCCACATCCATGTTTACTCAATATGTAATGTTATTTCCATCCACCTACAATTTTTTTAATCCATTTTTACCCTTCGGTGAGTTTTAGTAATATGTATGAAAGGAATCTTTTGTCGTACGAGGTACTTTTTGACTTTTCCGACAAAAGTACGAAGAATGTTTTTTTTAACTTATACGGCACGAACGGATTTCTACTGTTTTATAAAGCCTTATTTTCATGAAGCTTCCTCTAAAAGATTTCATGACTATTTTCAATAAAATCTCTTTCTTTTAAAATTGCATGATGTTTTGTGAAAAGAAATTGATTTTGAAGAAGAAAGGATATTTTCCTCAAGAATTCAATTCAAGTGTTTTATCAAAATTATTTTCCATCTAAGATAATAAAGGGTTTTGTTTCTATCCATATTTTTACATTGATTTGACTATGTTGTGATGGAATTATGTTTATGAATTCCTTTATCTTATATGAATTGATTTATGCTGTCATGATGTGTCAAGAATCCCATTTTTGTTACATGTGTTATGCGATGATGTATGTTTTATGATTATGTGGCACACATAAGAAAGGATTCATTATAAGATGGGTGGGACCTATATCTCCCTCCAATGCATTGGGTAATGATTTTATATCTCATGAGATAGACATGGCTGGAACGGAAGGTTATTTCGGTTCAGTGATACAGGACTGAAACGAGGAGTGAACTCGGTTCAGAAAGGGACTTTGTCCACTAAGATAGTCTTGGCAATGAGTCATGACTAACAAGAAATGATTTTCCATGATTATGTGTGCATGCCACAAAGATTCAAGTTTTATGTTATGATTATGGGGATCTCATTTTCACTTCTATGATTTATTCCATGTTAAGATATTATGATCTCTTTTGCAGGTTTTGATAAAGATATGATATGATTTTTATTTCCTTTATTTGCCCTTGCTGAGCATTTGAGCTCACCCTTTTATGTTTTCTTTTCCCCAGGTCAGGAAGATGGATATTAAGTATAATATGCTAAAAGGGACCCTAGATATGATGAAATAAATGGGAGACACTGTAGAAGATTTATGAACCAATTGTTTATGTTTCCCAGTTTCTAAAGACACTATACCTATACGGTCCTTTGTGGTTTTTTCATATGTTGTAATAAGTGTGCTTCAATTTTGAAGTATTAACAATGTATGTAAAGTGTGGGTTGTTATACCCACCCTTAATTATTTTCTATTATATTTTTATTGTTGAATATTTTTTAGTCACCTGATCATACCAAAATAAAATCACCTCGCTGGTTTTGATGCATAGGTTGAGAGAACTCTCCTAGATTTAGTTATAAATTTAAGAATCATTTTGAATTTAGGTAGATTTTGTAACTATTTTATTAAAAATTATTAATATTCGAATAATTCTTCTAGTTTTTTACAAAATAGTGATAATTTGGAAGAGAACCTAGCTCAATTAAATCGACCAATTAGATATTTGTGTGCACAAAATCTTATCTATTAGAATACTTGATTGGTTTTGCCACGTCATCAAGTAGACTTTGAGTTAAATCATGGTCCAATCAAAATGTTTCATATTTTTCATTTTTTGGTTGGTGAAGACCCCAACAAGAACTTAAAGGAATTTGGAACCATACGCATTGCCTTCATAACTGAGCAAAAATTCATAAGCTCAAATAAAATCAAAGGAATTAACTTTCTCTCTAGAAGTCTCAATAAAGGAATGGATGTACAAAAATATAACTTGGAGAGGTCACAAGCTATTATGATCCCTAAAGATCCATTCATTAAAATTTATTCTCTGATTCAAGGAGCACATAGTAAAAAAATGAGATTTATGGCATAATGAAAGCTAATAGAGAAGATCTTTATGGGTATTGGGATAGGTTGTAGAAGTTTACTACTAGTCATCCACCTCAAACCAACATATATGATCATAATTTCTAGAACATATTATATTGAGTCCTTCTGAATAGTGGTATAAACTTATTGGATTCTTCATCAGGTGGAGATCTCATTGAAAATTATTTAACATGGTACAAGGATTTGATAAGGAATGTCTCTTAGAAAACTCAAAAATTTTTATACATGGACCAATAATAAAATCATTCTTCAGTTAAAAAAGTTTTAAATCACATTTACTTGAGTCTATAATTAAAGAAGTGACCTCTCCTATGAGATAACTAGTGCTGCGAAAAGTGAAATAAGCACGAACTACACCCCCAGTGGTCCCTCAATTGTGTATTTTCTTATAAGTTTTTATAGATTTTTTCACTTAAATGTATAACACTAGAAGATGTGACACTATAAACTAAAGATAATTCTAACCAAATAACAATCAAGGTTTCAAAGAGTATTCAATAGTCTGATATGGATATGGAAAGAAATATCAATCCATGTCACCTTTCCAATAGATTTTATAATAGATTTATCCTCACTTACACTTCTAGTAGGTGAGTAAAAACTCTCAACCTTCAACAAGTTATTAAACATAAAGAAAAATTCAAGATCCATCCACGAAGGACCTATAGATATAGGTGTAGTTCCGAGGTAATTAACAATCTTCTTTAACAACCCTTGGTTCTAAGCTTATGGAGTTAAAAAAGCCAATACGGACAAATCTATATAATATTAAATACATTGATAAATAAAGGTTCATTTAAACACTTATCTTAACTAATTCGTAACACAACGTTTTATTTCTAAAATAATTGGTTGGGAGGTATAAGGTAGTGTGTATTAACCTCTAGAAGAAAAACCAAAGACCAAACACCTAATAGAAAATGAATAAAACCCTATGGGGAAATAAACTCCTATGTGTCTATCACATCGTGGTTTTAGAACATACATCTTCTATGTGACTCATCATAATCGTATTGGATTTTATTTATATGGGAAAATGACTTTCTATAAATAAAACTTGATAACCCAACATTCAATTTACTAAATCCTCCAAACATTACTTCTAATCAACAACTGTAACAATATTGTGATATGACAAATATCCATCACTATGAAACATAGGTTTACATTATCCAAAGTAATAATAATCAATGAATACTAAATATTTATGAAATTTTCTTTTGTAACTCACCATATACCATTCATCCATATTAAAATTATATCATCATAACTTCTGCTTTCCAGCATTTACATATTTAAACTCTATAAGAGAATTGAACCCAATGAAAATTGAAAAAAAAATCGAAAAAATAATACCTAATGAAATAATTGAAAACAAATATACCCTATCCAATAAAAATGTGACAATTAAGAAGATAATAAGTAGAAAAAAATAAATTTTACCCGATGCAAATTGAAGAGGCAGTGGATCTAAAATCAAAGAAACCCTTCTTTATGATAGAGATTAGAGGGCCTGTGAGGAATTAGAACTATCTCGGTTCATATGTATGTGGTTTTGTATTGAAGAGAATCAGAGTTAACAGAAACCCCAACATGTTAAATCGAATGTATATTTGTGAAAATAGTAAACAAACCCTAACGCAACCTACAGAAGACCACTCAGAAGCTGTGAGATATGGACCACCCACTGGTGAGATGTGGAGGGGCACCTAGAATGTGTGAAGACTGAATATACATTATCTAGTGGTGATTCAAGGAGGTGGGTGGCCCGAAGGTGTAGGTGGAGGTGGAGCTGTGTCAGTAGAAGAGGATTTTAGAGAGGTTGGGTGGTCAAGTCATCAGAGGAGGATCCTCCTGAGGTAGTTGTGTCATCGTCAGAGGATAGTGGGAGGTCGGGTGGTAGCAATGGACAAGGAGGTTCACCAAATCGCGGGGTGGAAAGATCGGGATGGAAAAATGCGGGGGTGGAATCGCAATAAGGGTCGGATTTGAGGTGTATAGCCATAGTTATTTTATGAATCATGGAAATATTTTAGGTTTCTGCCACAATTTTTACAAATCGTGGCTATATAAGTGTGGGTATAACCCAAAATTCTAGTAGTGTACCAATTCATATACAATGTCATGTGTATGATATTGGATATGCATACATAGAAGCATGTTTTTCATAATGTTTTTATTTCATGAGAGTTGAAATTAGAAGATTCATCAAGCCAAAGGAGTGTCGCCGATCTACTGGAAATTGTGCCAAATTCTTACAATTTATTACAATTGTCCCTATTTATTCCTAATTATCCCTAATTATTTGCAATTGTTGGTAATTATCACTAATTAATTCTAATTATCTTTTATTATCCATATTATCCCTAATTATCCCTAAATATCCCAAATTATTGCTAATTATCTCTAATTATCCCTAATTATCCCTAATTATCCCTAATTATCTCTAATTAATCAAAATTATCTCTTATTATTCCTAATTATCCCTAATTCTCCAAATTATCCCTAGTTATCCCTAATTGTCACTAATTATACCAAATTATCCCTAATTATTTCAAATTATTAGTAATTAGTGCTAATTACTGCAATTTATTGCAATTTATTGCTATTTATTCCTATTTATTCCTATTTAATTGTATTTATTAGTATTTATTTGTATTTATTGCTATATATTTCTAATTATTTCTAATTATTGATAATTAATAGAAATTAATATTAATTGTTACTAATTGATACTAATTATTACTAATTATTACTAATTATTACTAATTAGTACAAATTATTACTAATTATTACTAATTATTACTAATTACTACAAATTAAAGCTAATTAATACTAATTATTACTAATTATTACCAATTATTACTAATTATTAATAATTAATATTATTTTTTACTATTTATCACTATTTATTACTATTTATTACTGTTTATTACTATTTATTAGTATTTATTATTATTTATTACTATTTATTACTATTTATTACTATTTATTACTAATTAATAATAATTATTACTAATTATTACTAATTATTTATATTTATTACTAATTGCTACTAATTATTAATAATTATTTCTATTTTTTACTATTTATTTGTAATTATTAATAATTTTTATAAATTATTACTAATAATTAGTATTTATAACTAAATATTAGTATTTTTTACCATTTTCTATGAATTATTACTATTTAATCCTAATTATTACTAATTATCGCTAATTATTACTAATTAGCATTAATTAATACAAATTACTGCTACCTATTACTAATTCCCTCTAATAATTTATATTCATTACTAATTATCGTTAATAATTCTTTATTACTACTAATTATTAATAATTAATACTAATAATTTCAAATTATTATTACAAATAAATGCGGATTAAAAAAATATCTAAATCTAATTTAATTACAACTAATTAATTAACAAAATATATTTTAGAGACTTCAAAACACGTTCATAAAAAAAATAACTCAGAGAAATTTTAACTCTAAAATTAGAGCTTAGAGAGAGAGAAAAAAGTAAGAATTAAGAGGAAGGATGAAAAAATGGATGGGGTGTATATAGGTTAGATTATTTGCGACGGGAGCCCCATCGTAAATAGTACAATTTGCAATGAGACCTGTCCCAAATATCTTTTCCCGCATTAATTACTGCCAGTGGTTAAAAGGGTATTTGTGACGGGTCCCATTGCAAATAGTCACCAGCCGACACACTATTTGCGACGAGGAAATATCCTCCTCGCAAATAGTCTTTACCGTCACCGGGTATTTGCGACATGGGGTTCCTCGTTGTCGCAAATATTATTTACTACCACCGGGTATTTGCGATGGGGAGGCACCCCCCATCACAAATACACTTCTTGCGGTTTGGCACGCAAGTCGTGCCAAACCATTTCCGACTGGATGATGTCCCAGTCGAAAATGACCTCTTCGACGAACTATTTGTGATAGGATCTAATCCCATCACAAAAATCCATTTTTCTTATAGTGTGATTAATGTATAAAAATCAAATAAAATATTTTAAAAACTATAAAATTAATATTTCCAGGTGTGTTAAACTGCCCCATTAATTTTATAGACACATATAACATATTAGCGATTTGTTAAAGTTTTATATTCTAATTAATTTACTATCATAATGACTTTAAAGTCGGATTAAATGAAAATGTTAAAAATATAATTAATGATATTTTTTGTTAAAAAATATTTTATAAAATTATTCAAACATCACAAAAATATTTAAATTGGAAAATTATGATGATATATGGTCAAACATTTCTTCTATTTCCCATTTATTTTCCAATTTTTTACCATATAAGTAAAATTATAACCCATTAATATTGAAAATTTATTACCACTATTAAGGTAAAAAACTAGTTAGTGAGGGAGCTAACCAACAGATAAGGTCCAAAATGACATCTATACCAATATAAATTTGATTTACTGATTATAAAAACACCATTTACTCTTTATCTTTTAGTTAATTTTATTTTGAAACCAATTTACCTAATTTAGACACATATTATATTATAATTATTCATGTATTTACAAAAATGGAATTCATGATATTTTATAACAAACAATATTTTATTAAAAAATTCAGAATACATAAAAATACTATATGTATAAAAATTAATTGTATACGGTTTAAAACATCAACAATTATATATTTATGGTTCACTTTTCTTTTGTCGTATCTTTCTTGACCACTAAATATTAAAAAATATGGATATCAGTGTAATTTTCAAAAGGGGTAATGAGCGTTTAAAACTAAGATATAAGTGTAATAAAATAACCAAACCTTTTCCAAATTTTATTTTATGAGATAATTTAGAATAACACTCATTTTATATTCAAATTTTATAAATATGGAGCCATTTTTTCATGAAAATTGATGTATATTAATTGAATTCATTATGTAATTACAAGAGTGCCCCTTCTCTCACTTATAAAAGGACTCCCCTTCTCTATTTTATTTACACTTTCTTAAGAAACCTAACCTAGAAAAACCATAACAATTTATTTTATAAAGTTATATTGACATTAATTATAGGCTTTTTCTTCATAAAATACCATTCTAAGGGTCCTTAAAAATGATCTAATGAAATTCAACCGAAATATAGGTAATCATCCTTACCTAATCATTCAAATTTATTTCTTCTAATACATTCTATAAATATGTTATAACCATAAAATATAAAAATTCCATTATAATAACAACATTTATGTGTTATTATGGTTATGGTATAACCTTTTCTTATCACTTTTCTATCCTTGAAAATTTGAGAACATCACCTGTGTGTACGTACGGCTTAACGTCTCCACGCAGCGATGTAACTTTTTTTCATAACCTATTTATTTTAATGGTTGTAAATATATTACTAATTAATATATATTATATTTATTCAAAATTTATTATTTTTCGATTATAAGGTCATATCTACCTTCTTACCTTCTAATCTGTTGGAAGAAGATAACGCTGCTCGTGTGTGTGTGTGTGGACTGTCACCTTCATGAAGTGATGTGATCTTTTTTTCTTTTCCACATTACATGGATGGTAATAAGGATAACTTTTATGAATATATACAATATATATGATATAATAATTATCCTAGAAATATTAATTACTATTTACTTTTATTTCATTTCATCCGTGGAAAAGTGAAATCAGTATTTGTACGTATATATGACCAACCATCTCCATGAATGGTGTAATTAATATTTCTTTCTATAAATTTTATGGATTAATATAATTATATATAACAAATATATTTAATATTTATATCATTATAAAAACTCTGTATATTATGTAATCATAATAAAATTACAAGTGCCTAAACTACCGAAACAAAATTCAAATGAAAAATAAAACAGTTAACACTTGAAAACTGTGATTTCAATAAGGGATTATTAATAAATAGTTGTCGAAATGATAAAATTGGATCATATATGATATTATAAGTATGTAAATTACTATGGAATTAGATTATAATAAATTCAAATTTATTATTTATGTTTTTAGATCGCCTATGAGTAAAGTCGATCTTAAGGTAAGGGATATCGTCTCAATTTCAAGTCCACTGAGACATTTTTTTTATAATAGACATATTTATTCTTATGTTTTTCATATACTAACCCTTTTATGTATTTAAAATTAAAATATATTTATTCATTCTGATTTTATTTTCAATTCATGTTTACTCTTTAAAGGGACTAAAATTTTAATGTTACCATAGAGATAAGAAATCCTTTTACAATATCATTTTTTTGGATTTATCTTATTTTCATTCATGGAATAATATAATATATCCTTCATAAAATACATATATTTTATTATACCTTATGCAAATGTAATAAAATACACATTGTCTCTAGGTTACTGGAGTTAGGGTTTTTGTAGTATGTATCAGGGAATGTTAGTAGAAACCATGAGAACTATATTTAAAAAAACATAGCTAACATGAGAATTATTATAATCCTTTATTTTATTTGAAAAAAATACTCTTAAAGGAATTTTCATATTATGTCTCAATATTCAGAATGATTATGAGTTAACTCAGTGTGTGTCATTATTTAGTGATGGCACATAAAAATGATCGGTATAAACACACGTAGACAATGTAGGGATTTCCTTACTAAGCAATTTAATATAGATTTTGTTGGAACTAAGAATATTATGTCCATATTAATGAACAATACACATGTTATAACTAATAACCTTTCCAATATGAAGAAACATGTTTTTCCATAATGTTATTCACCTATGTTTGATCACTTTATATGATAGAATCCACTATCTTTTAATAGAAATACTAATCCATTAGTAGTTAAACTGTGTAGAAAATCATGACTTTGGGAAGTTTAATTTGATATTATAATTCAATCTATAATTTTCTATCGGTGGGTAAATAAAATTGAACACCCAATGAAAACTACTTTTATCAAATACGTTTTACTACCTATTGGTGAGGGATATTTATCCAAAATTTTTGGGGAGAAACTCAACATTGATGATATACCTATTGTATAAGAGTTTTTGTAGTTATTTCTGAAATAGTTTCCAATTTATCCCCCAAATGATGAATTTTAATTTTCAATTTAACTTATAACTAGTTCTACACCTATTTCAAATACTCTTTATTGAATGTCTTGATTGAGTTGTAATAACTGAAGAGGAAACCCTATGAGGATATAGATAATGGATTCATTCATCCAGTGATCATTTTGCTAAGAATAAATATGTATCAATTCATATTTTAATTGATTATTGGGAACTTAATGGGGTAGAATGTAACATCATGAGATTTTAAGATATATTTCTCATTAAATAAATCAAATTTCATTGCCTACTTACTTTATATGTAACACGTATTTTAAATGAACTCTGAAAAACAATTGAAATATTATTAAGAAAAAATAATCTCATTTTTTCATTATGTAATTTTTATCTTATGTTTAATTTTTAGGATTTTTCTATAAAGATTTATTTTTTAGTGAATAGTGAAAAATAACAATTTTTGGAAAACTGTTATTTCTTTTCTTTAAAACAATTAATTTAAATGTACCATTATATTCTAGATTTAAATGTATATAATATAATTTTCTAAATATAATTTAATTAATTTTATTAGTATCATCATGTTACATGATTTTGATATAATTTAATTTTTTGGATAAAAAATGCATTATTCTAGAAAATAGTTTTTCATCGCATTTTTCAAGTATAATTTTAGTTTTATTTTTCAACTTATATTTTTTGAATTTGATAAAATAGATTCAATATGTATAATTAGGAGGTTAAAATTGGAAAATATTTTCCTTTTATTTTTATCCACTTGGAATAGTATTGGTGATAAGACTTATCTCCTCGGTAAAGGGTAAATGATATAATTAACATTAAAAATCAATGTGATAAGGATTAAAATTTATAAAAACATTCATGTACTTAATTTTATGACTCTATTTCATCGATAATCATCCAAAATTTTAAAATTTTAAATTATTTTCATTTAAATTTTTGTTTACCTTTTATAATATTTAAGGAAAATATAATGTCAAAAATGTCACTTTCTTACTTTTAATACCTATAAAATATAGTGATAATGAGAAAAATAAACTATTTTTGGTCATAAATGGTTATTTTATATATGGATTATTTTTTTATCATGTTAATTTATTTTAAATTTTATAGTATTGAAATAAATAGCTTAAATTCTTAAACAACCCTGACACCATGCTTGTACAGATAATAGAAAAATCAAGTAAATTATTTTTCAAACTCTAAAAGTGATATTTTTTAGGTGAGTTATAGTATCCTATGAATTTTATAGATGTATATAAAATATCATAAATTTATGAAATGTTTATATTTGAATTAAATTAATATGTGTATGACATTAATTTCAAATTAAATTAATAGTTTCAAAAATAAAATTAATAGTATTTTATTTTATACAATATTTCATTAAATTATTGAAAAATCATAAAACTATTTAAATAAGAAAAATTAGGAAGTTAAATGGTCTAAAATTTCATCCCTTTTCCATTTAAGATCTAATTTTATGTTATAATTAAATTTATAACCCTTTAATATTGAAGAAGTTATTACCACATTTAAGGTAAAAACTGGTTAACCATGGTGTTAAACCGAAAGATTGTGTATAAAATGATATATAAACCCATATAAATTTTATTTTCTGGTTATAAAAAGACCATGTACTTATTATATTATAATACATGTCTTTTTGGAACCATTTTACATGAGTTAAACCAATATTTTATTTTAATATTTCATATATTTCCAAAAATGACATTAATAAATTTTTATAACAAGAAATACATTATTGAATGATTTAAAATTCATAAAAAATTATATTATTAATAATTAATCATATATGGTTTAAAATATCTACCATTATCCATTTATGGGTCATTTTTTCTTTTATAGTTACTTCCCATGCCCCTAAATTGTAAAAACATTGATACTGCGGTAATTGAAAAAAGGGTTAACATTGGGTTAAAACTAAGAGATAAGGATAAAAACAAAAAAAAACAAATACATATTTTATTTTATTTGATAATTTAGAATAATAATATTATTATATTTTAATTAAATTTATTTTTGGTAATTTTTAAATTAAAATATATTTATATTAATTTAATACTTAAAGTAATTACAAGAGTGCCCCACTTATCACTTATAAAGGGACACTTCTTCTCTTTTTTATTTACACTTTATTAAGAAACATATATTGAAAAAAATTAACCCAATTATCTTATAAAATTATAAATCCAAATTTATAGGTTTTTTTAATTATTAAAAGATCATTCCAAGGATACTTAATAAGTAATCTTAAGGAAGAAGTGGTATTTATCTTTATCGACTCATTAAAATTTACTTCTTATAATAATTAATATAAATATGTTGTACACATATAAAAATAATTACTCAAATATCATAAAAATACTTAGATGTTATTATTATTATGGTACAACCATTTTTTATCTCTTTTCCAACCTATGAAAATTGAAAACATCTCTCGTGCGTACATACAGATTATTGTCTCCACATTGCGATGGAATTCGTTTTTTATAAAAATATATATTTTGATGCTTATAAATATGTAAATAATTAATATATATGAAATTTACGAAATAAATATGATTCCAAAGTTATAATATCATATTTATCTTCTTACCTTCTATTCTTTTTTAAAACAATTATGTTTTTCATGCGTATGTGTGGACTACCACCTCTACAAAGAAATGTGATCTATTCTCATTTTCACTTTGAATATATGGTAATAATGATAAATTAAATTAATATATATGATATATATGACATAATAACGACTCTTTAATGTTTAATTTTTATTTTCCTTTATTTTGTTTCATCTATCAAAAAGTGAGAACATCGTTCATGCATACGTAGAACATATCAACTCAATGAAAGGTGTAATTCATTTTTATTTCTCTATGTTTTATAGATTAACATGTATATATATAATGAATATATAGGAAATTTTTATCATGATTAAAATTTTGGAGATGATGGGCCATAATAAAAGTACAAGGACCATAACTACTAAATCAAAATTCTCATGAAAAATGAAACAGCTGATACCAAGAAACATTAATTTTAATAAGGGATTATTAATTAATACGTGTTGCAATGTTATAAGTGCATAATATATGATATTATAATTTTTTAAATTAATATAGTATACATTTATAATAAATTAAAATTTATTATACAAGTGGTTATATTTCCTACAAGGCAAGTCTAACATGAGGTAAGGAATTTTGTTGAAATTTCCACTCCATTGAGTCATTTTTTATATTATCCACCTCTTTATTTTTATGGTTTTTTATACTTACCCTATAATTTATTTAACCTTAAAATATATTTATTCATGATTATTAGAGTCTTAATTCATTTTTAATCTTTCAATGGTTTATAATTTGAAATTTTCCAAAGGAGTAATTTTTTATTTCACAAACGCATTTTTTGAGATTGCTCTTATTTTCACTGAAGTAATGTTATAATTAATCCTTAATTAACTCCATATAAGTTATTATCATCTAGATATTTAAGGTGTTTACATTTTTCTAACAAATTTTCCTCTCCTTTTCACTTAAATCACTAAATAAACTTTTAACACAAAATATAGCTTATTTCTCTTTTTGGTCAGGTATATTTTTCTTCCATATCTGTATATGTAAAAATTATTTTACAAATTTACATTTTATTTACTCTAATAATTTATAGAGGATAATTTATTTTATCCTTAACTTTTTAGATAGTTTCAAAGTAATATTCATTTTGTTTTTTCAAAGGTTCATTTTCAATTTTTTCTTTAAAAAGTCAAAAGGGTTGTTTCTTTTTAACGTATATGGCGTTAAAAGATTTTCCCACCCCCATAATTGTTTTATTATATAGAGATTATTTTAAATATTTTCTTTATATTTACAAATAAAATTACTTAATATAATCTTATTTTAATATTTCTATTCTATTTTATTTAATTTTATAAAGAATGTAATTATTTAAGAAACCTATATTTCTGATGAACTAATGGTCATATTTTATCTCTTATTAATTTTGTGGTCATTAAATTTCTATTGGAACAGTATCTTTATTATGTTCTCTAGACATTAAATTTATATTAAATATATATATTCTTTAAACGATTTATATTATTATTCACTAAATTTTATATCAATTCCACATTTGATATTATACATTGAAAGATATTTTATTAGCTATAAAAATATTAATATTCCATATTCATTGATCAATACAGACATTTTTTATAGGGAATATTTTTTATGAATTAAATTGATCGTTCAAAATATGGGGAATACATTGGACATGAAATGATGGTTCGTTCCAAATTATAGAAAGCCCCTTGATGTATCGATTGTTTTCATGATAAAAAACTGGTTGTCTAGTCTTATTAAATGGATTTTTCATGTATTTTTTCCCTCCTATTAAATTTTCTTGTCAAGAGGCCTTGATGGAGAATATATCATGATACATGAGATCATGATGTCTATCATTAATATTTTCCTTCATTAATGATAAATTTACTATAATCTATGAGATTACTACATTGCTTTTATCCATAGATGAATTCCATGCTCAAGTTATTAATTAAATGGAATTTTTTTAAGTTATTTTCCTTGTTATATTGATTATGACTTATTTATTCATGATAGATTCTTATATACATAACCCTTACTATATGATCTAACCCTAGATTTTTTTACTATCCCCAAGGTATAAAGAAGGATATTATGAATAATATTAAAGATATGAGAATGTTTCTTATACTATATACTTTATATTTCCAATGTAATATAAGAATCATGTATTTATATGGTTCCTAAAGACTACTAAACTGGTTGATCATTTGTGATGTGATCCCTTTGTATATTTTTCAAATGTAATAAAGTGGATATCATATTTGGGTTACTATAGTTTCTGTTGTGTAAAATTTACTAGAAGAATCAAGATTAATGAAATTATATAAAAAATACCAATAAATTTTAAGCATAAGGAATAAGAATAACCAATTATAAAATAAATAGACAATCTAGAAATAGATAAGAAAATGAAATACATTATATGTTATAGAAAGATAATAATAACATAATATAGGAATGGGTTTAAGAGTAGTTAATTATTCCTAATTCATTTTTGATATAACATAATCTCTCTACATTAAATATCATTATAAAGACATCAGTAAGTTGTTTCATAGTAAAAAGGCATTCAAGGGTAGTATCCCATTTTTTTAGATTATATCTCAAAAATTTATGTCATATATCTATTGTTTTTTCCTAAAATTTGAAATTGGATTCCTAGAAAAATTAATAATATTTAAATTGTCACATTTTATAGGAACATATCATAATTGATTATAATATTTTAGTATATTATGTTTCATCTAAAAAGTTTATGTACAATAACTTCATGTAGCTATATATTTAGCTTTAGTGGTAGAAATTAAAAATGAATTTTTCTTTTTATTATTCCATGGAACAAGATACTTTCCCAAACTGTCATGTTCCTATAACTCGTTTTCTTTTTAACTTAGAGAGACTAAAATACGCATATGAATAACTAACTAATAAAAATTTATATCTACTAGAGTAGAACAAAACAAAATTAATTATATTTTTGGTGTGTTTAAAATACATTTAATATCCTTTATATGAGATTAATTAGGGTTTTCTTGAAAATGTGAACATAAAACACAATAATCATTATATCTAGCTGAATGGTGGTTAAGTATAGTAAAATAACACTCATACCTATCTAAATATCTTGGTAAATAGGTTGTTTAGTTTCATACAAGTCTAATTTATGTGTATTTCTCTTAAGAGTGTCACATCCTTTATTTCTATCCATAATAAAACATTTTAAAATATATAATTTTTATTTAATTTGATTTAAAACAATTCATTATTTGTTTTATAGAATCTAAAAACCAATAAATAACCTTAACACATATATTAAACTCATTTTAAATTAATTTTTCATTAGTTTTTAAAATTCAATATGCAAATAGTTTTTAATTAAACAAAATATAATATCATAAACTTATATTTTCACAACTAAAGCATATTTTGAAATAATTTTTAAATATATGTAACTATAGGTTAAAAGGTCTCTTTATAATCAATTCATGCTTCATGAATATGTCCTTGTAAATCCAATCTATAATTTTCATTAACTATAGTTCTTGATTCATCAACTTTGTTTCTAAAAACCCATTTAGTTACACTAGTATAGTTGTACTTGAATCTCTTAAGTATTCTAAAAAAAATTCCTTTCAAACCGATTCAATTAATATTGATATCCATTGTAAATTGTTTATAAATAATTTCTTAAATAATTTTCTTTAGTTATATCTAAGATAAGTAATCTTGATTTTCAACATTTTCTCTAAGGTATGCTCTAGTTTTGGTACCATTATCAAGATCACCTGCAACAACATCCAAAGAATGGTGTTTCTGGTCCGAATAGTTTTTGGAATTGAAGTCATTGGTTCTTCCAACTCATCTTCATGTATAGGGTGGTTTGATTGGTCTCCTACTTTTATATTTTTTCTATAAATCAATTTCAATGTCATAGGTCTTATAGGAATTATTTATATTTATATTATACATATCATCCTAAAGTTCTTTGAAAGATACTATAGGTTCATGTGTATATTTATCAACCAAAGTGACATGAAAATATTCTTCCTCAATCATTGTTATTTTATTAAATAATTGAAAATATTTTATAGAGGATCAGCAAACTTGAATTTTTTTCAATAACTTTTACGTGAAAAAAATTATCCAGATTCTATTTTTTATTAAGAATATAGTCTTTACAAGCAAAAGCATTATACTAATTTACTTTTCATTTTCTACCATTTGAAAATTAATTAGAAAAATTATTTAAAAGTGGTTTTACCCGAGCCCTATTAATTAAATAAAAATATATATTAATGTATTATACACAAAAATATATTGTCAAGTGATATTCACGGGGCATGGTCTAGGATATTTCTTGGATTTGTTTATTACCCCTTCAAAAAAACCCACTTTATTAAGGTGTTTGAGGGGAAGAAAAATTGTGTCTATATCCATGTTGTCAAAAAAGAGTCTCAAAAATATTGATTCTCAAATTAACATACATGATCACTTCTTAGGGTAAAAATGGTAATTCTCCTAAGGTTCCCAATAGATTTTCAAATACTATTCAGAATATGAATAAGCTTCACTTTTGTGAGAAAATAAAAATACTCATGGAAATATTGAAAAGAATCAATAATGATATAAGCATATTGCTTTCAATATTTACTAGAAACTAAAGAAGTTCTAAATATTTAATTATGAACAAGTTATAGGGGTAGAAAGGTTGACACTTCTTTCTATTTTTTAAAAAAAAAATTATGCTTCATTACCTTTTCACAAGGATTATGCACTTTAAATTTTTTGAATTCAACTTCTGTTAGATCCTTAGATAATTCTTTTCAAGTTATCTTCCTAAGTGAGTACACATTTAAGTGACCTAGTCTCATATTACATAGCCACATTCTTTATAAAAATCACTTATTTAAGAAACTGTTTTAGAAAATAAAGAATAAAAAACTAAAACATAAAATTGTCATTTATCAAAATGATAAAAACTAAAACATGATTTAAATAATAAAATTTTTAAGAATTTTGTTCCAACATAACATGATAAAAATCATCACATAAATGAAAAATACTATAAAGGTTATACTTAAAAATATAAACATATAAAGCATTAGAAATTTTCATAGTTTCATATTTATAAATCTATCCAATAATATTAACTTTTCCTTTGGAATTGCACCTAAAAGTGATATGTCCACAATCAAATTTTAACATATTATTCAAGATCAAGTAATCACTAGTCATATGTTTGGATCATCCACTATCCATATACAATAATATTTTACTAGATATATTCAAGAATATTTCCTAAAAATTTAACCAATAAATGATTTTTTCACCCATACTTTCTTAGGATTATAAAAGTTTCCAAAAAATTCTAAGGTGTTTATATTTTCTTCATAGGATTACTATGATCATAATTAAAAAAAATTGAGAATGAGGTTTTCTTAGGTCTAAAAATATGATAATTGATTATATATTCATAATACCTATATATATTTAAAATTTATGTACTGTTTTTATAACTAGTAAAAAAATAATTATTGTAAAACTTCCTTTTATATCTAAACTGATATCCAATACTGTTTTGAAATTTAGGTGATTTTTTTCACATTATTTTATTCAAGGTATTTATTCCTTTTGTAAATGTTTCCAAAACCTTTAAATGATATTAATTTGATAATTTCATATACATATTCTCTTTAAATATTTTAGTATTCTATTAATTTTAAATATTAATATTGTTTTTGTCAATAAAAAATAGAGTATGAATCTTCTAGATTTTTTTATATTTGTCATTAAACATATTCAATGTTTCATCAGGCATAGAAAAATACTCTTCTAATTCTTTATTTTTAATTTCATAATCCTCTAGATAATAATAATTAGAAATATTAGAAATAGTGTGTACCTTATATGTAGTTCCATGAAACAAAAAATATAATCTTCACATGCATTATACTTGGAACATTTTGAATCATTGGAGTTATCCTTTGAAGCACTTCAGGTTTACTTAATCACCATCTTTGGTATTTTTACTTTATCATAAAACCTATTTTTGTGTTTTATCTTAATCTAGTTAGATTTTATGTGACACTTAATTTTATATTCATAACATATTATACCTTTAGATGTGTTTCCTTTTATTCAGTTTCCCTTGTTGTCATATTTTACATTGATATTTCATCTTTTGAAAAACCTTTTATTTTTATAACAATTAACTCTTTTATACAAGTGAGACATCTCTTCGTCGCTATTTGAGACTGATTCACATCCAATTATACTTTCATGATTGACAACTTTCTTTAATTTGTTCTCAGATATATTGAATGCTACTGATTTCTTCTGTGTAATAGCATTGTCATTGTCTAATTTAAGTTATTCTTCATACATCATTAGTTTTCCAATTAGCTGCTTCACTTATATCTTTCTGATTTCACATGTTAATCGGATAGAAATTATTTTACTTCTATAACTATCAGATAGACTTATTATAATTCTTATCACCTACTTTTTTTCATCTATAGGGTTTCCAAAACAAATCATTATATTAATGATCTCATTCAAATTGCAGTACATTTCAGAAATAGACTCATTTAGTTTCATTTTAAAAGTAAAATATTTTGTAATATATGTATTAAAATAAATTTCTTGAACATTTAATATGATTTCATGAGACATAACTAAGGTATCCCATATTTTATATGCAATATAACACATTGAAATATGATTAAATTATTCCTCCTATAAATCAAAAAACAAGGTATTCATATCTTTAAAATTACCATCATACATTTTTTAGAAGAATCCATCCAATCTTTCCTAGGTGATATGGGTTTTTTATATATATCTTCTATGTTTTCCCAAATATTAAAGCTCATGCTTTTAAGATAGATTTCAATTTTGATCTTCCCTTTTTCATAACATTGAGTATTCAAAAAAGGTGGTCAATTTTTAGTATTTAATAACAATCATGAATAATCTATAAATTATAAATTATAAAAACAATAAAAACTAAGTGTCACAACCCAACCCTAGTTACCCAGAGTGAGTTCATTATTTTAATACATTGGCATGATTACAAGGAATTAGGTCCTGAAAGACCAATTAGTATAGCAGTCTTGCAAAATAGATTACATACATGAACGTTACATTACACATTCAAACATAAAATAGAATATAAACAATCTGTTGTGAATGCTATTATTTCTCGAGATTAACCCTTCATATCAAACATAATACACTTCTTGGAATCTTGGGGAAAAGGAAAAATAAGATTGGGGTGATCTCATATGCCCAGTAAAGATAAAAATTAATATAAACTATCATAAATAAGCATAAACATTTAAGAGAATGTATAAAACTAAAACAAAATAATTTTAAACATAAGCTTCAACATAATATGGAAAAGATAAATCAAATAAATCCATCTACATATTCATGAGAATATTGTACTAGTCGAATAATCACATGAAATATCAATATCTAATTTCATAATGATTGAACGCATAATGTCGGACATCAAAACCACATAGTCAAGGCCTCGTACCTAGACTACAAATAAGATTTTCTCAAGCCCTTCTACCAGTACACTTTTTTGTCTCGTGAGACCTACCGATGCATCGAGGAGCTAAAGTGGGCTCCACCCGTCACTTACTAAGTCCAATTCATACCTCATATGAAATGGTTGAAGCATAACATAAACATTCGTATTAAAACTATCATATGAAATGTAAATAAATTAACCATAAACCATGAACTGTATAAAAATAAAACATCCACCTTAAAACATATCACAAAAACTTCAACATAATAAGGATTATTTGTATCATAATAAATCAAATTCAAACAAGTATGAAATCCATTAAAGGATGTTGACATAAATAAAATCAAAATTATTTGAGAGGAATATCTCTTTATATTTTGAAATCATTTAAAAGTAATGTAATTATAAAAAACATTTATTTTGAAAATATTCTTATAATCTTGTAAGGGAAGCTTAAATGGTGTTATAACAACGGAGAGTAATTGCACCAATCGTATAAGTTAAAAAAACATTCTTACCCTAATTTGTAGAAAAGGTCATAAAGTACCTTGTTTGGAAAACAAATGAAAGATTCCTTTCAACCCATTTTATAAAAATAAAACAAGGGTATAAATTACTTTAACCCATAGTCTAGTAAATAGTAAAAAAAATTTGAAATATATTTATAAAAAATACAGATGTGGATGATAAAGAGGTCCCCATTGATACTTACGTAAAAACAACCTCTAATAATAAAAAGATTGTGAAATTAACCCTTACCTTGTACGTTTCCTTGGTCGAGGGTACGTTAAAATCTTATATAATAGTTAAATTATTGTGATTAAATTATACAAGAACCACATACATAAATATTATCTCATATATGATCTTCTAATATTTCTTTGTTAACAATATTTTAGTAGTATCGTTGTTCCGGGTGTTAACTAATTCGTTTTCCTTTAAATTTTTTCGTAATGTAAACCATGTTTGTTATGGATAAGATGTATTTAATTCATATAAAAAATGATATTAAGTTATTAAAGATTATTTTTAATAATAAAATAAAAAATATTCTTGAATGGTTACGATTGGGAGTGAATCTCATCGCATTCGTGGAGATGGTAATCTGTATGTACGCACGAACGCTACATTCATTTCATTTTTTTAATTTAAAAGTAAATAAAACCAAATGATACATAGCCATATTATTATTACAGTATAATATAATAGTTTATATATTTTATGTTAGTTCATTAACATCGTCATTTATACGTTCCATGTATGGTATGAACGATTCATATCACTTTGAGGGGCCGGTAGTCCCCACTTCCTCAAATGAAATTATCATATATATACAACATGAAAAGAATAAAGGTATGATATAAAACCAAATTATAGAATATTATAAATAAAATAAATATCATAAATATGACATATAATTACATTTCCATCATAATTTCTACTATAAGAGGTGGTTGTAGAAGACTGAACGATCATCGTTTCGTGAGGCAGTTGTTCGCTATCCATGGAAACTTTATGTTCTATACCCATTAGATGGAGGTGTGTGTAAGAGTAGTTCAAATAATTATCATAAAAATAACCTACTATATTTAAGATACTGGTGTTTTTATAAAATAAAAGATTAAATATAGTTTAGGGGTTGGAGAAGTAAAATAAAAGAAAAAAACTTAAGTGGAGATGTTACCTTTAAATCGGGTAACTCCGTTTGGTTTGAACCAAAAGGCTTCATTGAAGGGCCTTATACCTATGTTAAGGCTTCTAATATGAGTATAGGGTTGTAGTAAACTTAATAGGTCAAATGTTGGATGATCCAATGGGATTGAGAGGTGTGAGCAATGGGTTAGATATGTTGGATTTTTATAAAGGAGGGGATGGGTTCTTTAGGAAAGTTTGAAAATATTATTTTATTATATAATAATTTTTAGTTTCTAAATGTCCAAAACTCATTAAATTCAAGGATACAATGAATAATGTTCTAAATAAAGTCATACCATAAGAATTGGACCGGTTTTGGATATTGTTTTAATTTTTATAATCTCATTTATTTAAATCATTCATTAATGAGGTGAACACTAAATCATTATTATGTCATAAATAATTTTATTTATATGAGGTCTAAAAATTATAAAACAAATACCACGATGTAGGAAATATTTTTATCTTTAAAATGAATATTTATTGTCTAAATCATAAATTATATAACCCCATGTAAAAATTATTTTACTAAAAGATATATGTCTATGTCATTTTTGTCATTAATATAAATTAGTTAATATAAAGTGTCATTATCACACTCAACTGGCTCCATGGAGTCCCAAAAATCGACCCAAGGATTTACATGGTCGGAAATCTATTCAAAAATAGGAATATGACACATATAATGATAATTTAATATTATTATAATAATATTTGTTTACCCTTATTTACCATATTTACCCTTTAACCATGGTAAATAAAATATTTACGGATGTAAATATTCATAATGTCTAAAAATAAAATTCACCTATTTAAAAATTTTATACCTCATGATTCCAAATATGGAATCCATTTTTCCAAATTCAAAACACAAAATTGGAAGAATTTAAATTATAATTAATTCTCGTTGTCAAAACAAACAGCGTATTTTTAAGAAATAATAACTATCAAGAAATCGCCACTTGTTTATGCCCAATTTAAATTTGAAATTACATCCAATGACATAAATTATATTTAAAGATAAAAATATAATCTAATTATACTTTAAAAAAATAAAATGTATAATTTAACACTATAAATTATTTCGATTATAAAAGTTGTTTTCAATTAAAATTTAGTATTTTTCACTATTCATCAAAATATGAAAGTAATCAGAAAAGTAAAAAATGTTTATCCAAACTAATTTTTTATGGCATACTTCTAAATAATAATTTAATATAATTAAATTTAATATATAAAAGTTTCAAATATTTATTTTAAAAAAGGTTCTCCATTGAAAGGCGGTAAAATTGCAGTTTTTGAAAAATACTTCTTTTATCTGAAAAAAAATGAATTTGTTATTATATTACATCAAAGAAATACATAATATGGATTCTAAAATTATATTGAGTGTATAAAATTCAAATTTCTATTAATACTATTCATAACCACTTTTTGAACGGCTAGTTTGGTAAGTCATGTTGTGCTCGAACTCGGTGTTCTGTGTAGTGAAAGTTGTTGAATTACTTTGATGAGATAACGTACTTTGATTTATTAGGGTATTAAAATCTCCCCTCCATCAATAAATTGAATCCTCGCAATTTGAAATTGTTCTTTGAAAATAAAATGTTAATATTAGAAAAATACCTTTGTGGAAAACCCACATCAGAAATTGGTTTATTAAAATTTAGTCTTAATAAGAGGGAAAGGGAAATGAAAAAGTCACCACAAAATTATGATCTTGATTAGAAAAACATTGGCATAAATTAGAGACGCATATTTAGAGGGAAAAAGTTAATATGTATAGGAAGTGATTAAGGTCATCAATCATAAACAAGTGTAAAATTAAGGGCCTCAAAGCCATAAATCTATGATGATTTAAAATATAATCGGTTTAACAAAACATAAGGTATTAGGATAACACATTTTTGGTTTTAATATACCTTATATAGTTTTTAGGAATAAATTTATTCATAGAATAATTAGAAAATATATATACTTGACAAGTAGAGTTTCATCCTTTAATGAATTCCTACCATAAACTCATCTTCCGATCCAAAAGATAATAGAATTAAAAAAATATTCTATTTATCCTAATATTATAGGGTTACAAAAATAATGAATTTATAATTTTTTTCATACTATTAAATAAAATACATTATAGAAACCAAGATATCATGTAGGAAAGTGGTAGGTAATTCTCCCTTGTCGCCCTTCGGTTGCGGGTTCAAGTCTCGCCGCCTTTACAGATGTGACGGGTTGTCGCCCGACCTCCAGGTTGTCCTTTTTATAAAAAGCCCAAAATAATCTTAAGAAATGTTTTAACCTTAAACAATAGAATCCAATGTCCACCATAATTCATTCTAACCTTTAGACTTATCCAAAATACTTATGTCCAAACTCACAGTCCAAAATTTATAAGAAAGGTAAACATAGTGAACATTTCTTTTGGGACGTAATAACATGTGAATACCTTCATCATGTATTCTTTTAAAACATGATAACACCCTAAATTACCATAAAACCTTATTTATTTCATTCATGCTCCCTTATTCCTTGTAGAATACTGGATATACTCTTTATGTCCAAAATTGTTGTAAACTCCAACAATGATGGAATAAACAAACAATTAATTAGTTCCAAGGTAGTAAATAATATACAATTACTTTATCAAACTCAATTATATCATATTCTGAAATCATTATCTTAGTTTTCGAAATATATTAAGGGTTACGTTTCCTCCAACCATATATTTTCCTAAATGTTTAACTTGAAATTTTGTCCCTTTACTTGGTACCATAAAATCTTAAATCCTTAATGAAAACATACTACAATACAATCCTTATATACTTCATAATACTTATTAATTGTACATCATTAATAAAATACACAAATGACACAATTATTTAATAACAACAAAAGAAAACAAATCATTCCACTTCATCTTCGGTAGTATCATAAATTGATTATTATCCAATAGTAGTATTTGGAGTATACTCTGATGATTGGGGAATTGATTCGTATAGTGTTCCAAATCTTTACAGATGAATCATAGTACATTTGAAGCATTTTTCTTAACCTTACAATCACGTACTTGGTTTCCTTTTTCTGCATACTTATAACAAACTCTCATCCCCTTCAAGAATTTACCAAGGTTATTCTTTCCACAGTTATCACATATGGGAAAATCCTTCTTTCCCTTATTCCCTTTATCCATCTTTCCCTCTACCATCCTTTTCTATTCTTGCCTCACATCAAAGAAATAGGACTCATGGAATTTTTACTTATATTATTAACACATGATTCTATTTATTCATATGATGATAATATATGGGAGAATATTTCCTTTCTAAATTTTGGATTAATACCATAAAAGATATGATCATTCTGACTCTTTGGATCATGCTTATTGCGGGAGTTCTCATTACATCTACTAGGTGACATTTCTAAACAATGGCATACTCTATTTTAGTTTATGAATCATAATGCATGATTCCAACCTTGTAAAATACCTAACATATATTGAAAAGATTATTCATATAATCTACGATAAAAAAATTCTTTAAGGAAGTATTTACTCCTAAATCCTTCATAATGTCTTATAAAGAAAATATGAATTATCTTAATCATATCCTCTGGGAGTTCCATAACCAAGAGTGAATCAAGGCCCATCTTTGTGTACTAGGATACCACAGGTCAAGCCCAAAACTCCTTGTCGGTGTTTTTACTCCTAAGTACATCTGTTCTTGAAACACCTCTACCTGGTCGTATCCAGACAGGGATGTATTTCTTGGAAAATTCACAAAATCTCTACATTACCAAAATTCTAGGATTTTCTTCCATACTAATCATCAATGTCTTTTTTAAGCTAATGTTCTATATTCATAGTTTTTATAAATCTAGTTTCCAAGGTTATTTCTAAACTTCCTCTGATACCAACAATAACGCCTTGACCCTTGTTACCCAGAGTGAGTACATTGTTTTAATACATTGGCATGATTACATGGAATCATGTCCCGAAGGACCAATGAGTTTAGCAATCTTGGAAAATAGATTAAATACCTGAATGTTACATTACACATTCAAACATAAATCACAACATAAATAATCCATTGTGAACCCCATTTTTCCCCAAGATTAACCCTGCAGATCAAACATAATTCACTTCTTGGAATCCTAGGCAAAAGAAAACATAAGAAAGGGGTGAGCTCATATTCTCAGAAAGGATAACAAGTAAAGGAAACTATCATAAATAAGCAAAAACAATTAAAGAAATGTATAAAACTAAAACATAAAGCCTTTTAAACTTAAAATTCAGCATAATATGGAAAATATAAATCAAATAATGCCATTTACATATTCACATGGATATTCTACTAGCCAAATAATCCCATGTAATATCAATATCTAATTTCATAATGATGGAATTAATAATGCCGGACATCGTAACCACATAGTCAAGACCTCATGCCAAGACTATAAATAAGATTTTGTAAAGGAATTCTGCCAAGACACTACTTTGTCCCATGATACCTACCGATGCATCGAGCAGCTACAGTGGGATCCACCCGTCACATACTAAGTCCAATGTATTCCTCATATGAAAAGTTTGAACCATAACATAAACATTCAAATTAAAACTAGAATATGAGATGTTAATACATTAACCATAAACCATAAATGGTATAAAAATAACACATCCATAGTCAAACATTTCACAAAACCTTCAATACAATATGGAAGATTTGTTTGATAATAAATCAACTCCAAACATGTATAAAATACATTAAAGGATATTAACATAGATGAAATCAAAATTATTTGACAGGATTATCTCTTTATATTTTGAAATCATCAAAAAGTAATGTAATTATAAAAGAAAACATTTATATTGAAAATAATCTTATAATATTTTAAGGGAAGATTCAAAGGTTTTATAATGGTAGATAATAATCAAACCCGCCGTATAAGTAAAAAAACATTCTTACCTTAATTTGTCGAAAGGGTTATAAAGTACCTTGTTTAGAAAACGACGGAAAAATTTCTTTCAAACCATTTTATAAAAATTAAAACAAGGGAATAAATGACTTTAACCCAGATTCTAGTAAATAGTAAAAATGTTTTGAAATACATTTTCAATAAACATAGATGTGGATTACAAAGAGGTCCCAGTAGATACTTATGTAAAAACAACCTCAGATAATAAAGATATTGTGAAATTAACCCTTACCTTATACTTTTCCATGGTTGAGGGTATGTTAACCTCCTGTATAATAGTTAAATAATTTTTATTAAATTATACCCAAACCACAAACATAAATATGATATCATATATGATCTTCAAATATTTATTTCCTAATATTATTTTAGTAATATCATTATTTTGGGTGTCAACTGATTTGTTTTCCTTTATATGTTTTATTATGTAATCCATGTTTGTTATGGATAGGGTGCATTTGATTCATATCCAGAATGATATTAAGTTCTTAAACATTATTTTTAATAATCAAATTAAAATTATTTTTTAATAGTTATGATTGGAAATAAATCTCATCGCGTTTATGGAGACGGTAATCCGAATGTTCGCACGAACGCTACATCCATTTCATTTTTTATTTTAAAAGGAATGAAAACCAAATGATACCTAGGTATATTATTATTACATTATAATATAATATTTTATATACATTATGTAAGTTCATTAACGCAATCCTTTATACATTCTATGTATGGTATGAATGAGTCATATAACTTTTAGGGGGTGGTAGTCCGCACTTCCTCAAATGAAATTATCGTATATATAAAACATGAAAAAATAAAGGTATGTTGTAAATGATAATTAAAGAAGATTATAGATAAAATAAATAACATATATAATTAAATTTCCATCATAATGGACCCTATAAGAGGTTTCATTAGAATATTGAACAATCATGGTTTCATGAGGCAGTAGTTCACCATCCATAGAAACACTATGTTCTATACCTATTTTATGGAGGTGTGTGTAAGTGTAGTCCAAATACTTCTCATAAAAACAACCTAGTATATTTATAATACTTGGGTTGTTATAAAAGAAATTAATAAAGAGATTTTATGGGGTTGGAGAAGTAAAATAAAAGAAAATAACTTCAGAGGAAATGTTACCTTTAAATCGGGTAACTCCCTTTGGTTTGAACCGAAAGGCTTACTTAAAGTCCCTTCTACCAAAGGTAAGACTTATAAAATTAATATAGGGATTTAATAAGATTAATTGAGTAGGTTTTGGATGATCCAAGTGTATTTATAGGTTTTAGTATTGGATTAGAGGTGATGGATTTTTATAAGTGAGGGGAGGGGCTCATTAGAAAAGTTTGAAAATATTATTTTATTATATAATTATTTTATGTTTCAAAAGGTAAAAAAAATCATTAAAGTATAAGATAAGATAACTTTTTTTATAAATAAAATCATCAATAAGAATTGGATAGGTTTTGGATATTGTTTTAATTTTTATAATCTCGTTTATTTAAATCATTCATTAATGAGGTAAACACCGCATCATCGTTGTGTCATAAATAATTTTATTTATATGATGTATAAAAATTATAAAAAAAATTCCATGATATAGAAAATCATTTTATCTTTCAAATGAATAGTTATTGTAAAAAGGATAACTTATATAACCCCATGTAAAAATTATATTACTAAAAGATATATGTTTATGTCATTTTGGCCTTTACATTAAATTAATTAATATATAGTTTCATTATCACTCTCAAGTGGATCTATGGGGTCACAAAATCGACCCAAGGATGCCCATAGATGGAAATGTATCAACCAATAGTAATAAAAACATATTAGGGTCATTTAATATTATTATAATAATATTTGGTAACCCTTATTTACCAGATTTACCCTTTAACCATGGTATATAAAATATTTACTAAAGTAAATATTCATAATGTATACAAATAAAAGTTCACTATTTACAAAATTTGGACATAATGATTCAAAAATTTGGAATCCATTTTTTCAAATTCAAAACACAGAAGTGTTAGAAATTAATTTAAAATTAATTCTCATTGTCAAAACAAAAAGGTTGTCTTTAAGAAATAACAACTGTCAAAAGATTGACACTTTTTTATGTCTAGTTTAAATGTGAAATGAACTCCAATGACCTAAATTATATTAAATGATCAAAATATAATCTAATTATACATTAAAACCAATTAAATGTATAATTTAACACTATCAATTGTTTCGATAAAAAACGTTGTTTTCAATTAAAATTTAATATTCTTCATTATTCATCAAAATATGAAAGTTATCAGAAAAGTACCAAAAATTTATCCAAACTAAATTTTTATGTCCCTATTCTAAATAATAATTTAATTTCATTAAATTCAATATATAAAAGTGTCAATTATTGGTTTTAAAAAGGTTCTCTATTAAAAGGCGGTAAAATTTCATTTTTTGAAAAATACTTCTTTTATCATAAAAACATGAATTTGTTTTTATATTATGTTTATGAAACACATAAAATGGATTTTAAAATTATATGGAGTATATAAAATTCAAAATTCAATTAATAATATTCATAACTGCCTTTTTACCAGCTAGTTTGGTAAGTAGTGGTGAGCTCGAACTTGGTGCTTCGTGTCGTGCAAGTTATTGAATTACTTTGAAAAGATAACATACTATGAAATCTTAGGGTGTTAAACTAAGTTATCACCCTTTGAAGATGATCAAAAATTAAATTATTTAATAAAAATATAAATATAGATACATCTTGAAAGAACATCTCTGATACCAAATTATGATCCTATTGGAATTCACATGAGGGGGTGAATTGTGATTGCAAAATAAAATGTTTTTGTTTTGAAATCTAATTAAAATAACATAAATCTAAAAATTATACAGTTAAAAAATATAGTAGATAAATATAAGTTTATTCTTAAAAACAATTTCTTCTTGGATCTGATCAACATCTTGTTAAAACAAGTGAAATTAATTTAAAATTCAAAATTATTCTACTCACACCAAACCGTACATATATCATAGATAGTTTCTAATTATTATAGTTCTATTTTGTAAACAAAATTTATAAAACACTCAATAAAAAATAGAGTAGTAAAATGAAAGAATAAAAATACATAGAAGAATATAAAATTTAAGAGTCTCAATTACATGTCAAAACCTTATCCTCTTTAATTGATAGTAAATTGGTGTAAATAAATTTTATTAAAAATAAACTAATACACAACCTGGATTAGTTATATATGAAAAAAATTGCACACAATAAGTTTGGTATTATAACCAAGCCACATACACAATTATTCATGGGTGAAAAATGTGAAGAAATAAAAAAAGTGTATCATGGTACTATTTCTTAGTATAATATATTGTTCTAAATAAATATTCAGATAAATAAACCCCAACTCAAAAGTAAATAGAAATAGATAAAGATAGAGAAATTTGTAGGGAGGAGTATGGTTCATCTCTTCTTAAATCTTATTCGGTTGATTACTAAGCTTACCTTCCACTTATGTGATCATCCAAAATGTTTGAGAATATATGGAGTAGTTAGCCAGGCTTCCTTTTAGTTTATTAAATGTTGTGATAAAAAATAGTCTCACAGAGTGAGAACAATGAAGTGGGACTATACTTTTCTCTCATGAGACATTTTTCTATTATAATTTACTTGTTCATGAATTCCTCTTGTATCTAGATAAATTTTCTCTAAGTATTTATTATGAAAAAATCATTTCCAATCTGAAATCTTCAACTAATCTTCCAACATCATTAAATTATCTATGTTTTAGTCACTGTAACTTAGGAATTGTAGGTTAACACTCATGATCATTCTTTATTATTTTAACCTGACTTGTGGTAGGTTCATATAGATTTTCAATTAATCACTACCATGGTAGATACTTTGTTTCAAAAAATATTATCACTTTTGATCAATTTATAACTTTTTCATGCGGAAGCTTCAGCATGCAGTTTATTGGAGTCATCATGAGCTATATTGAAATCAATATGCATTTGATCCAATACTTCAAAATATTTTTTTATTATAGTCAATCGAAAATAAAGGTTGATTGATTGTTTTCATGTGGAAAATTCGAACTATTTATGTTGCCAACTCATCAACTAGAAAAATTTACACACATTATATTATGAATTATTTTAAATTATAGTTGGTTGATCGAGTGACTCGTGGTTAGTTGAAAAACATAATAGGTTTTGTTGGTTGGATTGGAAATCTCAAGAAGGGTGAATTTAGTTTCCAATGAAATTTGTCTTTAAAAACAATTTATAATCTAAATCTTCTAAATTTGTAAAAAATACAATTTAACAAAAATAGATGAAATATATAATTTGATCTCTAGAAAAGGTTCACAAAATCTCATTCACATCTCAGTTAATATAATTTAGAAATTACTTTTATCTTTTTAAATTTATCTAATTGTATAAAACATAGAATCTAAACTACTAGTTTAAGTTAACTATCAGAGTATATAATTTTATAAACATAGATATAAACTAATTAAATTTGAATATAAAGAAAACAGAAGAGATAACAAAGGAGTAAAAAAAATTACAATAAATATAGTACAATAGAATTTAATAAGGGGTTCGGTCTCAAGATGAGACTTAATACCATCCAATTGTACACAACCTACTACCAAGCGGTTTATTATTAAATAAACTGATCCACTTCCTATATCAAGATTTACAGATAACATCACACAATCCTATATAAGAATAGATCCTCTTCCATATTTCTATATGAGGGAAATGAAATAAAACAACTGCTCACAGGTATTCCAAGTGAAGAAGCATCCTCAATAGTTTTACAGGGGGTTTTAGATCAGAATAAGGAGTGATATATTCTTTCACTCTATAGATTATCTCATTAGTGGTTACATAATATTTACCAATAAAATTCACATAGAAAAATTGAATATAAATGAAACAAATTTAGAAAAATAATTAAGAAAAAAATTAAGTAGAGTATGTTGCTTATTATTCTATAGCTAGTTATTCTATTCTCTTTGTCACCTGCTGATTTCAAATTCATTCACAAAGAAATTCATATGTTTTATTGTTATGTCATCAAATATCTAATGTGAAAAATATTTCATAGATTCTTGAAAAACTTATGTTATTGATGTTTAGAAAAGATTATATCATAAATCCAGTTCATTAAATGATTATGATGGTGTTTAATTATATGCAAAAAAGTGGTCAAATAAATAATAATAAAGATATAAGAAAATAATACATACACTTTTAGAGATAGCCAATCTAAATTTTTCCATGTCAACATCCATGAGTGCAGTAGCATTAAATATTCCACATCAGAATTTTTTTGGTCACTTAAACACTTGGTGAAATTCCTATTTTAATGTTTGATATGTTTTACAGTTGAAATTTTGTTCTTATAGTCGATTGAATGAACTATTTGTCAATAATTTTTTTTATTTAAGCAGATATTTTTTTATAGATGATTCTCTACATTTTTTCACTCTAACAAGTGTATACAGTTGATCAATTTTATATGATCTTTGAGTCACATAGTCTAATTCTTGTTTTTTCTATAACACCATTAGATCTATGGTTTATAGTTTGATCTTGTGGTCGATCATTAATTTTCATTTTTTGATTATTATGGAAGCATGTGAAATCATGTGTTCATTCAGTTCTTTTTACTTTATTTTATTTTATTTTTCATATACATTCCACATACGATCACTTATAATCTATAATTATTTCCAAACCTAAAAAAGATTTATTGAGAATGATATAGAATTCATAAAACATATAATAGATGAGAGTAAACATAAACATGATTTTTTATTATAAAATAAGAAATTTATTGGTCTAATACAAAAAATATCCCCCTTCTTTATAATCACAAATCATTCCATAAACAAAATAGTAATAATAGTAAAGATTATAATATGTTGTAAATATTCACATAAAGTATTATAAACATTACAATTAGAAAAATATATCACCCACATTGATATTATAAAAATGAGTATAAAAGTTTGAAATAATATAAAAATTAGTCACATTAATAGTTCAATAAGATAGAGAATCCATATCATATCCAAATCTGAATCAAAATCCTTTGGGTTGATAGGGTTCTTTCCTTTCCCAAGATTAGGTGTGGGATCAGAGTTAGGAATAATAGGAGGACCAAGAATGTAGATAATTCTCAATACTTAGATGATGTTAGTTGGACATTATAAAAGAGTAAGGCCAAAAGGTATGAGTAGGGGGATAGGTTAAGTCGATATAGGAATGTAAATTAATGATGAATCACTAGTAGAAACTAAAATAGTGTGAGGTAAAGGTTGGGTAGGAGAACCCAACCTAGGGGAATTGTAAACATATATATATGGTTTCAAGATCTTGTTGATAGTAAACACAAATTGAGTTCTATGCTTTATGACTTTAAGAAACTCATCTTTTTCTAACATGAACTGATTTAGAGCAGTCATGACAAATAACATCACTAAAAAAGACTTAAATTCAAAAGTTAGAGAACAAATTTGGAGATCTCTATATAATAATTGGAATATATTTTTAAGATCAACCTTATTGTAAATCATCTTGAGATAATATATGATAGAATCATTGAATGTATCTTTATCTTTGGTAGACTTGGAGGATTTATTTTGAATTAAATAAAAAAAATTCACCATGATTATAAATTTCCATCTAAAAATGATTTCAAACATACTTTAAAGTGGATAGAATGTTTTGAATATCTTCACTGATCATATTTAAAATCAAATTTTCACCAATTGAGAATAAAATAATATGTGGTTGTGAAGTAGTGGATGAAGGTTGAGAAGAATTGGTAATCAATTCCGGATATTTTTTATCCAAATTAGACAACATGTCAACCATATCCAATTATAGTTATCTTATTTGGCTTCAAAAACTCTCCATCTACCTTTTAAAAGAAATAAATTATTGATGAAAATGATCAAACATCAAAATTAAATTTGATAGATGATAGGAAATGATGTTTTGAAATGTGTAAGAAACTTATCCCTACTGGTCCATAGTAATTTCCATATTGATACTCAAGAAAATATTATTTAACATTTTGAAATGTTCATTCTTAAATTCAATAAGATCCTAAAAGGTTAGTATTATAGATGACTCAGAAGTGGTTTCAAAGTCTTCAGATGAAGCAATTCATGATTGAGTATAAGAAACCTTATGAAATGGATCAAAATCATATTAGAATAATGGGTACTCAACTTAGGATTTTATCTCCAAGGTTCTTCTTGGGGAGAGAATATCCCAGGGGGTCTTTGGGTTTATTTAAATGTGGCACCAAATTCAGTCTCAGAATCTTCCATAGCCAAAACTTTTTTCCTTGTAAGGGAGTCATTGATAGGATCTTCTTGAAAAGAAACTTCAAGAGAATCCTTTTGAAAGGGATAAGTAGTTAGGAGATATAAAATATTCTCAATGGATTCAGGTATTAAGATACTTACTAGAGTAGGAGTGAAGGGTTACATTGGCATGAATGGTTTTCTTATGTTTATAGAAAGATAAATAACTTAAAGATTTAGTAAATAATGGCCACCTTAATTATAATCATCTTCATTCCTCTTACTAGTCTCACTACCTTGAGCAACATCTTTACTAGTTTTATCTTTATGACTACTTTATTTATCAACCTCTTTATCATCGAGATCAATAATATGTAATGTAGGAGACACACCGATATTAAATAATGGATTTCTAGAAGACACTCATTTCTAGAAGAAGAGGTTTCAAAAATCAGATCCCCCTATCTCAAACATATGTGGATTCTCCACTGCTGCCAAATCCACATTCTGATCACTTTCAATGTCTGTGATGATAGGTTTAAACAAAACAGATCTAGGGATTCTCTCCCCCTTAGTTGTTATATGTCCTTTTTAAAAAGCTTAAACTAACACATTAACTTCATTATCTTTTTATGCTTTAACTAAAATAAAAAAATATTATGTAATATCAATAATAATATATATTAATTCTTCTTTCATTGGTTCCGTCAGAGTATGTGCTTCATAAATAAAAGGCATTTCTAGAAATTCTTCAAAATGTTTCTAGATTCATCCAACAGATTTATAGGGTATTAAAATTATTCTTCATCAAAAGAGTAGTTGGCTTTAATTATCATATATGGTTCTACGCTAGGGTCAATTATATCTTTTTTACTAGTTGGATGAGAAATAGGATTGAATCTTACATATATATTCTCATCATCAGCAACCCACCTCTTTCTCCCAGGATTCCAACTAATTTTCATTTTTTAATGGTATTATGATCCAAACATAAACCAATCAGAATAAAACTCTTTTCAAATTCCATAGGAACTAGTCTATTTTATAATAATAAGATAGAGGTAAACTTATGGTAAATAAGTTTATTGAATCTAGAAAAGGAAATTACCAAATATTCCATATGTATAATTTAAAAATGAATCAAACTGTTCTGAATACCATAAAACATTATTCATAGAAAGAAAAAATCTTGATATCTAAATAAAATAAAATCTCCCTTCCTTGTGAAGATACAAGGCTAAGAAAAATTTATCAAGAGGATACAATCTACACTGAGATCATTTGTTATAGGTCTTCTTAAGGTTTAGTTGTTATTATATTCTTCTAAGGATTTCCCAAACTCAAAATACGGAAGGTCTACTTGATACAAGCTATGGTAATAATTTGATTATCCAATATGAGAAATGCTAATACAATCATCCTAGAATTTTGAAGTAAACTCACATTTTTTGACCATCGATGACTATTTCAGTGATAACTCCATATTTTCTGGATTTAAAATCAATGATCAAAAAAACTCTCTGAAGAAATATAGATAGAAAGGTCGTTCTTAATTTATAGACCAACTTGTCTAGTTTTGACATGTAACAACTCTCCAAATCATCAAATGACTAGTTCTAAACCATTTAACATTTTCTTCTATTTAAATTACAACTTCATGTTACAATATATGTAACTTTTTCATCTTCCTTAATTTGGTTAGGATTGACTTTGATCTCTTGTATATTTATAGACCATCATATTAAAACAATAGTTTCATCTAGACTTAGGAATTAGATATTTTCAACACAAGCACTAGAGATTCAAATAAAGAGTGTTCAATGTAAAATAGGGTTTGGTTTGGGTTTGGAAAGGGAATTATTTAACTATAATTTAAAACATAAATCATTTAGGGATTTATTTTTAAAGTAACATGAAGAAAACAAAAAACATATTTAATGAACTTGTATACTATAAAATAAAAAACTACAAATAATATTTGATTAATGTGAAAATAAATATTAAATGGAACAAAAACAAAAAAACAATTTAGCTAAAAGTGATCATACATAATTCATGTTTGATAAAATTTATTCCCTCAATATCAAAGGATTTCAAAAAATATCAAAAAGTTGATGTTATGTACCAATGATTTTTAGAGTGATATCTCCTTTAATAAAATTAAATATCAATATTTTATTTCATATATCAATATTTTTTATTTTGAAATTTGATACAAGATTCATAGAAATTTTTATTGAACTTTTGATATCATAATTTATAGAGAAATGTCAAAACTAATATCCATAGTCTAGAATATTATGTTTCATCGACAAGATATATTCATAGAAATTTCAAATATCTATGTATTTAACTCCAATAGTGGATAATATAATATAGTTTAATCTATTACTTCACTATCAAACTAGATAATTTCCTAAAAAGTGACATGTTTTAGAAGTACTTTTTCAATCTAACAAACGACCACATAAATCATCATTTGAATATATTACTAAATCAAATTCATATAATTTAAAAAAAACTATGTTTATTTTATTTTTTGGTATTTAAAAATTGTTTTAATGACAATCAAATGATATTTGTTTGGTTTTGACTAAAAACACACACACATGCAGATACTAAACATAATATCTTATTGACTAGCAGTCAAGTTTACCAAACTTCCAATAATACCTCTATAAGTGGTTTGATTAATTGGTTTAATAGTTTCATCAAGTTCTAATTATAGTTTTTACTCATGGTAGTATTATTGCCTTTAATTATATCTATATGAAAAAAAATAGAAGATATTTAATATACTTTATTTGATTTAAAATAACTCAATATTTATTTTGAGAAATTTTAAATCCAATAATGAATTTAAGTTCACCCATTAAACTCATTTTGAATTCACAATAAATAATTTTTGAAAACTCATTACTCAAATATATTCTTGAATATCAAAAAATAATAGCATGAATATATATTTTTAAAACTAAAACATATTTTGAAATTATTTTAATAAATAAATTAGAGTTAGAAATCCTTGTAGTAAACGTTTTTAAAATCAAAAAAAATATGATCCCATCATACCATGTTCTTGGAGCTTGTTTTAAACCATATAATTCTTTTTAAATTTAAAAAAAATTGAAAAGTGGTGGTTTTTAAATCTATAGGTTGTTTATAGAAAACATGTTCAATAATATAATCATTTAGGAATTCACTCTTGGAATCTAATTGATATAATTTTAAAAATAAATGTTCTGCATAGGAAAGCAACATTCTAATGCATTCAAGAATATATAATGGTGTCCATATTTCCTCACAATCAATACCTTCTTCTTGAATATATCCTTCTGTAACCAATATTTATTTATTTATCACTATTTTGAATGACTCGTCAACCTTATTTCTAAATACCCATTTAGTGCCAATAGTTAGTTAGTCCTTGGGTATTTTATCTATTTCCCAGACTCAATTTATTTCAAATTATTTTAACCCTTATGGAATAGACATTATCCAAAATTCACCATTAATTCAATCATTTATGTTTTTAGGTACAAGTTGTGACAAGAAAGCTAGACATTTAACCTGGTTTCTTAGAGAATCTCCAATCTGAGTTCCATTATCTAAGTCACCTACAAATGCATCTAAGGGATGATATATATGAATTATAATATCCCTAGTAATATAAGTATTTGAAAACTAAACCTTATATATAGTTTTGAGTTCATTATTTTCATAAATACTGGGAAAATTATTTAGAGGAGGTATAGAATAATTTATTTCCATATTGGAATGATCATCTTAACAATTTTATAAAGTAATCTTAGGCTCACATGGATCTATTTCATCAAACATAGAATGTATATATTATTCCCTAATCTTGTTAATTTTTTTAAAAAACATTATATCATTTACTAGATGTATAACATCCAAGAAAAAACCCATCATCACTCTTGGAAGAAAATTTCCCTAAATTATATTTCATGTTGAGTATAAAGACATTACAATAAAAAACTCTAAAGTAATTAAACTTTGGTTTTCTACCATTCCATAATTAATTTTGGGGTCTTCTTTAAAAGTGTTTTAATTAAGACTCTAATAATTATATAAAAATATGTTTTCAAAGAATCTTCCCAAAAATAAATAGTTAAATAATATTCCTAAAGAAATTGCTGGAAAATTTCATGAAGGGCTCTATTTCTTCAATCTCCTACAACTTTCTACTGTAGGGTCATAAGAGAAGAAAAGTTGTGAGTATATCCATATTGTGAGCATAATTATTCAAAATCTTGATTTTTAAACCTATATACATGCTCAATTCTTAATCTATCTATTCTAAATCCACTATTATTTTATATTGATCTATCATATTTAGAAAAATAAGATCGAGCTTCACTTTTATAAGAAAGTAAAAACACACATGTACATCTTGAATATTCAACCACTTTAATATAAGACTATTGTTTTCCTGTTAAACTAGGAAATCTATAAGGTTTAAATAAATTCATGTGAAGAAACTATAAGGTTTTATAATTTTACACTTCTTTATTTGGTTTTAAAGAAATTATATCCTGATTTCTATTTTGGCATCGATTGCATACTTAATATGATGAGAATTGTAGTTTGGGTAGATTCTTGAATAATATTTTCCTAGTTATCTTTCTATCGTAGTTAATATTTCAATGGCCTAGTCTCTTATTTCAAATACACGATTCTTTGTGAAATCCCCTCAAATAAGAAACATTTTGAGAAAATAAGTAATTTAAATCTACAGTATAAACATTTTCATTTCACGTGGTAGTCAAAACTAAAGCATGTTTGGCATTAAAAACATTATAATCATAGTTTTCAAACATGACATGAAAACCGTCATCACATAATTGTGAAATACTAATTAGATTATACTTCAATCCATCTTCAAATAAAACTTTCGAAATTAAAAGTGTACAAGAGTTACCGATTTATCTGAGACCATTAATTTTCCCTTTGGAATTATCATCAAAAGTGACATATCCACCATCTACGATGATTAGGATCATGAAACATGAGTAGTTACCAGTAATATTTCTAGAGAATCAATTATCCATATACCAAAATTTCTTACTATAACTATTCAACCAAGTTTCATAAAAAATTTATTTAAACGAAAAATGATTTTTCTACCTGTATTTTCTTGTTTCCAGAAATGTCAGTAATAAATTATTTAGGAATCCATAATTATTTTAATGTTTTACTATAAGAAGATCTTACTATTTCAAAAAACAAGAACTGTATTAGGTCCAGTATAATAAGAACTACTAGAAAAACGGTCATAATTGGAACTTGGGAAAAATATATATCTTTTTCACTCCAGGTTGGTATCCAATTCTAGTAGTATACGTAAGAGTAATCTGTTTAGAAATAATCTAGGTAATGTTTTAACTTAAATTTTTAAATATCTATAGATATTTATTTTATTTCTCAATATATAATTTACGATTATTATTTTCCTTGATAATTTCATAATTTTACTCTTTTCTATAGTGAGATCATTTTTAATGTGAGAATATATAGAATGCTGCTTCTTTAAAATATTATATTTATCTTTTAATTAATTAAACGTGTATTTAAATATGTTACAATATTATAAAAAACATCATTGTAAATATTCCCATCATTATTTTTAGTTTCAAAAGGAATAGAAATATATACAAGGGATTCATGAAAAACATTCAATACCTCAGATGCATCTATCATAAAACACATATAGGCCCTATCTTTTTTTCTACTCTGCTAGATTATAATTCACTTGAACTATCCTATGAGGCACCCTAGGTGAACTTAATTCTCTTTTTTTTGTATCTTTACTTTAAACTCACACTTATTCTCATACATGAAAATTATATCGTATTCTACGAGGTGTACTTCAATTTTATACTCATAGATGATTACTTCATTGGCTGAATCATCCTTTATCTAGTCTTTTCTCTAATTCCATTTGTTGACATACTTTCCTCAAAAATTGGATTTCTTGAAGAAAATTTTATTTCGATAAAACATCATAAAATTTCTTTTAGTTTTTCTCTTTCTTAATAACAATCAGATGTTGATTATTTGTTACTCAAACATTCAACTTTGATCTTCTCTTTTTTTTAGATTCAGAAGTTTTAAAGTCCACTTAAATCCTTTTAGGTTCTTACAATTCATATTTATTCATGATTATTTAGTCTTAATAAATCATGATATTTAAAATTATCTCTTTTAATGGAAGTTTTCAAATGTATCAGGATTATCTAATGGATAAAGATTCTCCTCTCAATCTATCTGGTAATCATCTGAGAAGTTGCATGAGTTGATCCATATCAATAACTTGTTTTCCCAATGGATGAATTGTATTGAAAATATTTTTGAGACTTGGATACATTTCAAAAATATATTCATCGGGATTAATCTTAAAAATATCATATTAAAAATTATAGGTATTCAAGTGCATTTATTTAACATTATAATATCCTTCATGAGATATAGAAAGAGTATCCCAATCTAAAAAGTAGTAACTTGGGAAAATAATATGTTAAAATCATCTTCTCCTATGGCATAGTACAAATCATTCATAACTTTATAACTATACTTATATTATTCCTTAGTGTAATAACACAATGTATCCCTAGAAGCTTGATATTTTTCATATTTAACTTCTATTACAGTCTAGACAAAAAAGTATATACTTTCTAAATGAACATTCATTTTTCATTTTCAATTGAGAATAATTTGTTCCATTAAAATAAAGAGTCTGGTTTGATGAAGTGCCATATTTTCTTTTATTATCCATAAAGAAAAATATTTAGATAAAATAGAAATTTAAGATATTTAAATAAAACTATATCATGGTAAAACGATATTACTAAAACTTCTTTGATATCAAATGTTGGTTGCAGTTAAAAACACAAGAGGGGAGTGAATTGAGTTTCAAATAAAATTTATGTTCAAAAAAATTAAAAATATAAATCGCCCAATTTGATAAAAATTACTAATTAATAAAAATAGTATAAATATATAAATTTATCTCTGGAAAGGGTTATTAAAATATCAATCACAGCTCAGTTAAAATACCTTAGAAAATAATTTTAACCTTTGAAAATAATCTACTTGTATTAAACATAGTATATACAACACTAGTTTAAGTTATATATAAAATTATATCCTTTTATAATAAACTAAAAATAGAAAATAATTCAATTTCAATATAAATAAAACAAAATAGGTAAAGATTATTAAAAAGAGTTTCAAAAAATACATCACGGTACAATATAACATGGGGTTTGTTCTCAAGGCGATACTTAGTCCCCTTTACTTTAAAATAACCTACTTATAAGAAGTTTATTACTAAATAAAATATTCCACAACATGTATTAGGTTTTACAAATAACATCACAAAAGGATTTCCAAGAACTAATTCACTTCCATGGTTTTTTAGGGGAGAAATGAAATTTAAAACTTCTGTTAGGTAGCTCAGGTGAAGCAGCCTATTTTACATTTTTAAATTGGATCATAGAATAAAAAAATAATAGAGATGGTATTTTACTATCCATTATATCTCAAAATATAGTTCTTAAAATGTAAAAATACAATACACATTAACAACTCAAAAATAAATAAAACAAAGTAATATAAATAATTACAAAAATGATTCAGTAGAGTATGTTTCTCTTTTATTCTATAGGTATTTCTTCTCCTATCATATTCATATTATGATTTTAAATATATTTATAAAGTTTTTTATATGTTTTATTAATTTTTTTCAAAGATATTGTGTGAAAAAAATTTCATAGACACTTAAAAACAGAGTGTGTTCCTCATTTTGGTTTAGGGATAATTTACTCATTAATGTGTTCACATGCATATCTTTATTTATTTCACGACTCATTTTCACAATCACTTTTAATATATTTGGTTAAATTTAAAAATGTCTTCTATAAAAATATTCATTAATAAATCATCATTAATATCCAAATATTTTTCTTCAAAATCCAGTTCATCAAATACTTCTTACAGCATTTAATTCTGCACAAACAAGTGGTTAAATTAACAATAAATATATATTATAAACTAATAGTTACCATTTAGAGACATATGATTTGAAGTCATACATGTCAGTATCCATAGTGGAAGTCTCATTAGATATTCCATGTCAGGATTCCAAGGTCACTTCATAAATTTGATAAATTCCTAGTTGGATATTTTGATAGGTCGTATAGTTGAAAGTTTGTTTTTATGATCGATTGAATAAATTTTTAATCTATAATTTTGTTATTTAGGTTGATATTTTATGCTTAATATAAATCCCATTATTTTTTAAATTCTAATAATTTGATATTTTTTTATCTATTATGAAAGACATTTGAGTCACACAGTCATTATTTTCTTCATTTAGTCACACCATTTTCTCTATTATCCATAATTTGATCTTTCAATTGATCATTTAATTTGTATTTTTTTATTACGATGGATGTTTGATATATAATGAAATCATTGTTTTCTTATTATTTTCATTTATTTACTTTTTCCTAAACCATACACGTAAGATCACTTATAATCTATGGTCATTTCTAGACTTGAAAAACATTTAGTGAGAATTCAATATTTCTCACAAAAAACAGGAAGGATGAGATTTAAAATTAACATGAGTTGTGATTATTTGAAAAATATATTTCTTGGAATAATCCAATATGACCAATCATTATGGACACTTTTCATCAATGGTTGATATAATATATGTGAAAAAAGTTCTATGTAGCTGGTCACTAGTTCATGTGGTCGACTCATTATAACTTATGGTTGATGCAATACTTATAATTATTTAATCAAAAAATTGTATGCTATCATACAACATAGAAATCATAAAAAAAATTAATCAAAATTTTTTGAGATGAATAAAATAAGAAATTTATGGACTATTCCATCACTCTTTATCCCCATATGCATTCCTTGGGTGCTTCTCCATGGCCTTCTCCTTCTTTCCCTTTCTCCCATTGATCTAAGGATTATTCAAGTTAGGATTCCTCATTCCTAAACCAAGTTAGTCCCCCCTATTCTTCCCATTATCAATTCCTATATTAATTTAATCTATTATAATTGATGAAAATGAGACCTATGATTTTTTATTTGAAAAAATTCATTTTGAAATCCATTTGGATTCATTTTCTCTTCCATTTATTGGTTAATAATGACATATGTGAGTGATTTAAAAGTATTTTATTGATAATTTTATGGAATTTTGTTATAAAAAAATTATTATTGTTTCTAAAACTTAGTAATTTAATTTACGTATTCTCAAGTTTAATTTACTTTGTACATTATTTTGATTAATGGTCTGAATAATTATTGTGATTATCTACCTAGTATTTGATTATATTTCAAATGAGTTTTGGTATAACATCTTTGATTTCATGGTTAATTGACTATGGATGATTTTGGATGAAGTTTTTTTGGGTTTCTGTTTTTCAAATGGGATAAAAGGGAAGGCCCATCAAGATAAACTTATGGAAGGTGGTTCTATTCCATATAAAATTTCTTTATAATTACATTGGATTCATCTACAACAATTTTCCATAAAATTAATAAACAAATTTATAAATTTTTTATTATGATATATGTTAATGGTTTTAAATTTATAAATTATGTGTTCATTTAGATAACCTTTTTATGAAAATTACCTTTTATACCTGGGGAAAAATGTTTATTTTTCTACTTAAAATTTTAAATTTTGGATTAAATGGTTTGTAAACAATTTATTGATTATAAATTGTAAAATAATTATTGATTAGAACTTGTTGAGTTTGTTATCACTTATTATATGTTCAATCTTTATGTATACTGTAACAACCTTAATTTTTATAAATAAAATTCCATATTTTTTAATTAAAATGTTCTATTATGTAATATAGTTATAGAAAACACATGAATTTTTTTTTATTACATCCAATTATATTTAAAATATTGTTAAGAATAATTATAATTGATAATATATTCATTGAATATTGGTCACATGATTAGTATAAATATAGAGTTTTAACAAATACAATTTATACGGACAAAGGATGTGATGGTCACATCCAGTAAGATTCTATCCTATAAAGCCCATTTATCGAAGATTCAAATGGAGTCAACATCACTGGAATTTTCCCTTGACCAATCCCAAGTTGAGATCCAACAATTTAATCATGATAGAAACTTTTTACTGTAGAAGTTCAATCTCATCGAGATCACGACCCAAACCATGTACAACGAACCACCCCATAGAATTCTCACCATCACGGAGCATACTCTTAAGGTGTGTTCAGGTGTATTAAAGGGATATGTATCCAGACCCTAGCTATATGAGTATGTAAATTATTTTTCATAGAACAATTTATATGATGTCATCATATTATTGTTACTTTTTGACTGATTTTTATTTTGATACAATAAAATAGAAATATTATTTTTGGGTAATATTTAAATTCAATTAAGGAACTTATTTTGATAAATTAATTTATTTTTAAAAATAAAAAATATTGTAATAAAATATTTCTTTTAGATAATTTTTTAAAATATAAATTATCATATAATTTTTAGGAAATCAAATATAATTTTTTATAAGGGTTCAAAAACTATTATTGTAAAAAAAACAAACGCTCCTTAATATATAATGGTTTTATTTTAAAAGTTAAAATTAAAATATTTAGATAAATATTTAGATAAAATTAATATTATTTTTGGAATCATAATGTCAAAATTATCCAATGGTTAATTTTTCCTAATTTTCCTAGACAACCGAATTTTCGGGTAAAAATTAAATACCATATAAATATACTTTGTGTATTATGACATCATAATGTTTTAATATTGATGTAATAAATACTATAAAAGGTACCCAAGACAAAAAATATGTATTATTTTTAAAATATTTTTATTTTATGTTTATTTCATTAATTTTATAAAGCCCTTATTAATCCTCCAAAAGCAATAATATATTTTAAGATTTTAAAACCATTTCTTTACGTGTTTGACTCACCTATACATAATCAAGGGTATTATTTTATTAGTTTCGTCCTTTGTAAAAATTAACTAATTAAAACCACTCCTGTTTTTCATAAACCATGGGCAAAAACCATGGTAAGGTTTTTGTTTTTTCTTATTTTATTATGTAGAGTCCAAAACCTAAATAATAAATAAATCCTACTCTTTTACTATATAAAGCCACCCATGATCCATTTTTTCTTCACTAAAACTACTTGTATAACTCTCATACTCTTACCTCCACTCTCTAGATTCCTCCCAAGGTGCCCCTAATCTCTCAGTAATCACATAACAATCATTTAGAATCACACACTTGATTAAGGGATCCTTTCACTTCTCCTCTTTATTCAAGTATCTTCTTTACCTTATGTATTTTATCATTATTTATTTATGATGGGATATATTATAAAATATCTAACTTAACATTATTTATTTCCAAATAATTTGATATCCCTTTCCTTCTCATCAACCCATTTTAGGAATTTTTAAATATTTTTGTTATACTGCCAAAATTTCAAGATGATTTTCCATGACAAAAAAATTGGTAGTGAATATCATACCCATTTCCAATAAAGGGTATTTAATAATATACACATATCATTATTTGAATTGTGACTTACATGTATGTATTCTACACTTGATTATCATGTAACAAGGTATCATGATGAATGAATCCATGCCATATGATCTATGTGACCCACTTAAGCATGAGAATGAAATGAAAGTCAAGGGTGCACCTGAAATTATATATCACTCCAATGAATTTGGTAATGCTTAGTCTCATGAAACAATCATGATGGGATAGTGAGGGAGCCTAATTACCTTATTTTAATTTTTTTTATCATGATTCCTTGGAAGTTATTATAATAACCCTGCACTTTTATTAAAAACTTAATCAGGAATTATTACATAAACTATTCACTTGATACAACATGGAAGATCGAGATGTCTAGTTCCTTTGGGTAATAGTAACATTACATAATAAATTAAAACATGAAACACACCATCTTTAATGAAAACTTCCTTTACATGACCACTTCATTCCCTCGTACTTAGCATTGCATGGGATGACTTAAGGACATGCATAAGAAAAGGGTGAGCTATAAATCCCAATAAGGGAATAAACATGGAATAACATGAGGAATGAAATACATATTAGACAATAGGAATATCAATGGAGCACAATATAAACCTGAACATAAAGGCATGATAATGTATGATAATCATAACATGCAAAATGTGGCAACAACGCTTAACATGGAATTAGAATGAGCCAAGGCTCATTGCACATGGCGCATGAGTAAACCCTCATTACAAATTAAGCATTAGTAAAACCTCATTGCACTTGAATTAGCTTGAGTCAACACCTATTTCACATGACATATCATGATACTATATTTTACCAAATGCATTGGAGCGCTATTAGGGTGCACCCTTCTTAAACATTTCATTTCATGCATAAGTGTGCCACATGGATCATATAACACGGAGTCAATCGACATCATAATATATTATATGATTAATTAATGTGGAAAAATACCAGAAAGTACCATTCAGTAGGTATATGTGCATAAAGGTGAATACCCTTGATAGAGACATTGGTATGGTATTCAATACACAATGATCTTGTCTTAGAAAACGGCGGTGCAACTTCTGTAGCATAAAGGCCTGACATAACGATTCATGAAAATGGTTGATGAGATATAAAATGGTGTATTATCATATTTACATGAAATGTATAGTAAGGGGTCATAGGGATACATGTTCCAAAAAATGTAATGGAATTTAGATGCATAATACAAAAGAATTATTTGAATGTAAAAGAGGAGAGAGAAATCCCTGATAGAATTTCAGCATGGTAATAGGTGTACATGGGATGCTTTAATGAGAGAGAAATGGGTCTTCCATCATCCAAACATAAATAGGACAGTATGGGGGAGGTGAAAAATAATATCCGAACTTTTTTAATTGTAATTAAAATGGAATAACAACTTAAAGATAATTAGACAAAAATGTGGAAGGAAGAAATACCATACTTGGAAGTGTGATCCCAAAGGCTAGGGAGAGGCTTAAGAGAGGCTTCTTGGGAGCTTAGTTCACCTTGGGAGGATTCTAGATAGGGGAGGTAATGTTTTGGTCAAACTCCAATGGATTTGAGTGAAGAGGAAGTGGGATCTTGGGTGGGTTTATATAGCAAAGGAGAGGGAATTCTTTATTATTTAGGTTTGGGACACCTCACATTAAACTAATCAAAACCACAAACCAGCCCCTAGTTGTTGCCCATAGTTTTTTTCAAAGAGGATTGTAAGACAATATTTTATAAGTCCAACAGCCTAGCTTTTTAAAATAATAGGTTTGCTTATGTGGAGGTGAGTCACACTCTCAAGGAAAACAATTTAAAAATACCAAATGTTTTATAAGACTTGAAGGGTCCACTAAAGCTTTGTAAAATAAATAAAACAAACCTAAAATTACATTATTTTAATGTTAAAACATATATTTGCCGAACATAATGTTTATATTATTCTAATAAATAACTATTGTGTCATTATGGTGTGATAAAACATATTATATATTTAAACGGTATTTAATTTTTACCCAAAAATTCTTCTTTCTCAGAAAATCTGGAAAACTTCACCATTGGATAATTTTGATGTCCTGATTTTAAAAATAATATTAATTTTATCTAAATAATTTTATAAATATGTGAATTTTTAATTTTAAAATAAAACAAGCATTTACCGAACATTCATGGGTTTCGATAAAAACAGCTTTCAAACCTTAATAAAAAATACAACTGCATTCATAAAATTATATGATCATTTATATTTAATAAAATGTAATTTGATTATAATAATATTTTATTAAAATATTATTTAATTCAAAAATCAATTAATTCATCAAAATATATTTCTTAGTTGAATATTAACTAAAAATACTATTTGTGATTTAAAAACTATTTACCAAGTAATAATAATAAAATGAATGCACATTCTTTATAAAAAATAATGTATATATATAAAGTGCTAGAGTCTTGTTACATAACCCCTTATAACACTCGCATAAGACCAAAGGGTAAGGTGTGCAGTTGTGAAAGACTCTTGGGGTGGCTCGGATAACATCGCTCGGGTGGTAATCTTTATTAACTTCCACTTCTCTTGTAGTTGGTTCCACTCAAGCTTAACGTGTTCAAGCTTGAATTGGGCTTGGTCAAGAGTGAAGCCCAATGATGCAACCTCCTTTTTGAGCTCTGACAAATGGGCTTTGTATTGGGCAAGTCTACCAGATGAGGCCATCACTTCCTCTGTCTGAGTAAATTGGATTTGTTAAAGCCCTATATTTATACTAATCATGTGATCACTGTACAATGGCTATATTAGAAACGGTCACAATTCATAATGGTATTTTAAAATATAGAAACATAAAACCAATGAAGTTTACATGTTATATAATCATAGTAAACATTTAATTAGATCAAGAGAAATTTCCATAAATGAAAGTTTGGGTTGTTACAATCTTTCACCCATAAGAAATTTCACCCTCAAAATTTCATTTTCCCACTCTAAAACAAATGTGGGTAACTCTACTTCATCACTTCATATGATTCCCACATCGCTTCTTCAAACTTTTCGTTTCACCCCAACACCTTGATGAGGTGTATTCTTTTATTCCATAGAACTTTTTCTCTACGATCTAAGATCTTCACTGGTTTCACCTCTTAAGAAAGATCATCCTCTAGTTGTACTACCTCTGAAGAGAGTACATGTGAAGGGTCTGGTACATACTTCCTTAAGAGGGTTACATGAAATACATCATATACTTTGGCCATGGTATGTGGAAGTGCTAGTCGATAGGCCCCATCCTCAACACGATCAAGAATCTCGAAGGGTTCGATATACCTAGGACTTAACTACCCTTTCTTTCTAAACCTAATGACCTTCTTCCATGGTGATATGCATAGAAATACCATGTCTCTAACTTTAAACTCAAGGTCTCATTGATGATTATCTGCATAACTCTTCTGTCGACACTAGGCTTCCTTGATATGTTGCTGAATGGTTTTCACCATCTCCACCATTTCTTTAACCATTTCTAGTCCTAGCATCTACGTTCACTGACTTCATCCCAACATGTTGGTGATCTTCACCTATTCGCATACAAGGATTTATAATGTTCCATTCAGATTCCCGAGTGAAAACTATTTTTTTAGGAGAATTTATCCTGTGGAAAATGTTGGTCCCACCCTCCTTTGAAGTCCAAAGAACATGATCTTAACATATCCTCCAGTGTCTGAATAGTTCTCTCAGATTGGCCATTAGTTTCAGGATGATAGACCATACTAAAGTTCAGTTCAGTATCCAGATCATGTTGAAGACTCTTTCAAAACATAGAGGTGTATCTTAGATCTTGATCGGATGCAATAGATAGTGTGTAATGGCTCGGACCTCTTCGGTCCATTACTTTGTGAAAATGTGGTGTTGGAGGTGTTCCGGGAGGTCAAGCTGACTTATCCCCAATGCTTTGCCAATTTTTCAGTTCTGTGAACAGTGTTTCCAGATTTATGAATAGTGATAGATCAGTTTCACGGATCGGTCTGACAGATAGGTTTCAGAGATCGGTCTCATAGATCGGTCAGAGATCGGTCTCACAGATCGGTCTCACAGATCGGTCTCACAGATCGGTCTCACAGATCGGTCTCACAGATCGGTCTCACAGATCGGTTTCACAGATCGGTCTGACAGATCGGTTTCACAGATCAGTCTCACAGATCGGTCTAACAGATCGGTTTCATAGATCGGTTTCACAGATCGGTCTCACAGATCGGTCTCACAGATTGGTCTCACAGATCGGTCTCACATATCGGTTTCAGAGATCGTTCTGACATATCGGTCTCATAGATCGGTCTCATAGATCGGTCTGAAAGATCGGTTTCATAGATCGGTCTGACAGATCAGTCTCACATATTGGTCTGACAGATCAGTTTCACAGATCGGTTTCATAGATCGGTTTCACAGATTGGTCTCATAGATCGGTTTCATGTACAGTAACAGTGGGTGAACAGTGTTTCCAGATTCCTACAGTTTTACCCCTTTTGACGTTTACTTTGACGTAAAATACATTTAAAGCCTTATTTTTAAGGACTCTTAAGGCTGATTCAAAGGCCATAAATCTTATATTAATTATTCCTAAGGCTTGTAATGTTTTACGTGTTCAAACCGCGTGGGTTTATGCGATCCCTTTTTAATGGAGAATTAACTGGATCTTAAACCGTCGCCCCATTAAATCTTAAAAAGGGACGAGATATCATTCTCCCTTGTTCTTTCCCTTTGTTATCATCTAAGAGACGCTAAAACCTTTCAATCATTCCCATAGGAGTTGCACAATCAATATTTACTCCTAGGATTGGTTCTGCTCTGTTTTGGATGCAACCAAACTGTGTCGGTCAATCTTCAGAATAAGGTATGTTTTATCGTCATTCCTTTGGGGATCATCTTCTCTTGTTTCTCCCTTCCATATTATACCATGTAATTTCCAAGATTCTAATGGGTTTTTTCTTGGGGTTGGTTGGTATTGTCGTATTGTGGCATCCTCTAGTTGATGTAGTTGTCGTGAGAGGAGGATTTTGACCCGTTGTGTGGATAAAGGACGTCAAGAACTCTTCCAGGTAGGGGATTCACGGCTTCTCTAATTGTATATGTGCAATCGTAGAATTATCATGATTTAGTCCTTTGGATCACAATGAAATTGACCTAATTAAATACTTGAACTAGATTAAAAGAATTGGTTGATCGCATGTTGTTGCTTTATACCGTCATAACGGTTTGCCACATGTTTTTCTAGATAGAGTGATATCTATGATTTCTTTGATTTTTTGTTCGTTCATGATAGAAATTGATAATGAAAGTAAATCCGAAATTAATTGTTAATTAATTGCCTAAAGATAAAGAGGAATGTAAATTAATCTGGTTATTTCGGTTGTTGTAATTGTTCTAATTTGAGGATAATAAAATTAGGGAAGTAAGCATGGTTATTTAATTGTGATAGATTACGGATTAGGTATCCCGTAATTGGAACCTACGAATAACAAATCTACTAATTCAATATGGATTAAAGAACAGATTATGTTGGAATTTCTAAAAGGGTTATGAGTTACCCTCTTGTTTGTTAAAGGTTCAAGAGCCCATGGTTGTGACTGTTGTTTTCATGATGCATGTGCTGTGATGTGATCTCGGATGGCTGATGTGATATGTGGAGGCATGGAGGCCTTGTGGTTGTGGCAGCAGATGATGCATAGAGTGGCGATATGCATCAGTTTATGCATGTGGGTGTCGGGGAGGACACCGGGGGTGATGGAATGGGATGGATGTGGTTGCTGGATGCTTGTGGTTTTCTTTGAATGTTAATCTTCTTTGCTTTTCTCCACTGCTCAAGGTAGCTGGTCTTGTTACCCTTCTTCTGAAGGAGGCGAAGACATGCGGGGTATGCCACGTGCTTTTCGTGTTTAGCCTCTCGAGGGAGAATGGGTCTATGATCTTTCTATAGGTGGCAAAGACTAGAAGGGTAGTATATCTACTCACCGTGTTGATCCTCCTTTGTGTTTAGAAGCATAGGATGATTTTCTATAATGCATGGGAATATGGAAAAGTAATTCTGTAATGAATGTTTTATTAAATGGTGAAAATCCACGGTGATGAAGATACTATAATTTAATGGTGATGTGAATCTTAAAAGGAGCAGTTGATTTTGAATGTGATGCCAATTCAGTTTAATGTGGAATTGTTCATGCTTAATTAATGTTTAAAGAATTAATTAATGTATAGTGGAACTGATAAAATGAGAATGGAGTAATCTAATAAAGATCTTCATATGTTTGTGTGCTTATAGGATACCTAGTCTTAGAAGTAACATCCTGGAGACTGAGAGATGTTAGCTGCAGTTGTATCTAAGACTAGGTAATGCCCATAGTGTGGATGTGAGTTATATATATATTCTGTACTTTTTGTGTTTCTATACGCTACTCCACCCTATCGGTAAGGGAAACTGACACCCCAGGGATTCTGAGCCCTGGGGGTGTTTTCCCCAACATTCTGATGGGAGGTTGAATGGCTGACTACCCCCTTTGACCCCGCTCTCTTCTCTTGGTAGATCATTGTGCTGGTAGGCACACTGGTTAGTTTTACCCATATATGTGTGTAGAGGGCTGTAATGGCTTGTGGTTATTTCACACACATATATTCTGGATATAGTATCCTATGGACTACTATAGGTGTAACGTGTATAGGATATGATGGCTTGAGGATCCCTAGTCGGTGTATGAGCTATAATGGCTTGAGGTATAAAACCCGATGTATGATACACGTTATGCGGGATGTGGTGGCTCCCGGAACTTACCCGGTTTCTTTTGGTTGTGAGGATGGTGTGGTACTTCACCCAGGTGTCTGCGGGCAAACCTTTGTGGTGCACGAGGTGCAGATTGTGGGGCTTAGCCCAGGTGTCTGCGGGCAAGCCTTTGGAGAGAGATGCACAGGACGTATGTCATTGGGAAAAAGCGGAAAACCATTGGGGAAGTATTAGCGGGGTACCCTTGATAATATTTACTATATTCTATATTCTTGTATTCGTTACATGGTGAGAGTATCCATGGTGAGGTTGGGAACTTAGTATACCTATTTAGGTGACGAGTTAGTTTCACTTGTTGTTCACTAGGCTTTATCATTCTTTCTTTAATGTTGCAATAGAGGCTTGGGGAGGATCCTACTGAGTATATTGTTATACTCACCCTATGTATATATAAACTATTTTTCAGGTCACATGGAGCAGGTTGGGGATCAATTTGGTTACTACTAGCTTGTGGTTGGAGGAGGATCGGTTTGGGCTTGTGGTCGTTGTCGTTTTACATTCTTTTGGGTACTTTTATTTTCCCCTTTTTGTTGTAGTAATTTTTCATGACATTTCATATATGTACTTGGATTTATTTTATATTTCAGTTCTGAGTTGGAGTTGATTGGAGTCTATTCTATCTCTCTCTTCTGCATGTGTTCTCTTAGAGGGTAATGCCTCCCATTTGTATGTTTATTATACCCTCGGTGCTAGTCGCCAACCCGGGGCCTACTGGAGGCGGGACTCGGGGGGTCATTATCTCTCTTCTCACATTGTCGGCCTATGAGGGGTACACTTTGTGGGGAGGGGGTCGTGACAGAGTGGTATCAGAGGTCTGGTTGAGGGATAGAATGGAGTTTGGAGTTAGGCACAGGTGAGGATGCATGGGATGGTAGGGCAACGGTGTCATTCATGTTTATCAAGTGGGGAAAACACTGGAGACCGTCATAGACATAGGCGTTTAGGGCCCCCTATGATCTGTTTCACGGACCTTTAAGTTTATGATGGCTACTAGACAAAGTGATACTGGTTACAGGGTAGGGACCTAGTAAAGGATCATGCATCATTATTCTTTGCTCCTGTGTTTGAATGGGTAGACCATGGGATAGGTAACCTAAAATTAATAATACAATTAATTAATTAATGTTGAGTCTTCCATATTCCAGGCTTAGGAGCTCTAAAAGTTGTTATTTTACAGGTATGGATCCAGGTCGACGTCCTCGTCAGGTTTGCATAGAAGATTCCCAGCAAGCTATTCCAGCAGATCACCACCGGGTAGAGGTTGACGACGATGACCCTTAGAGGAAGACACTCCGAGAGTTCCAGCGCCAGAGTCTATAGAAGTACGAGGGCTCTGTTCAGATGCAGTCACAGAAGACTGGTTGGAGGAGTTTGATATAGGCTTCAGTTCGATTCGTGCTTAGAAAGAACACTGTGTGTCCTTGGTTGTGACGATGCTACGTGGAGCAGCGAGGCAGTGGTGGTTCTTGTTCCTAGGGGATCGTGAGGAGTCAGCGATCTCCTGGGAGGAGTTTTGAGACAGGTTTAGAGTCGAGTTTCTTTCTTCGACTGCGAAGGCGTCCAGTCTCCAGGAGCTTCTTACCCTTCGACAGGGGAGCTCTAGTGTTCCAGAGTTTGGAATCTGTTTCAGGAACCTTCTACGATATACTTCAGACCTATTACCAGATGAGGAGGCCCGGGTGAGGCATTTCGAGGAGGCTTTGCATCCAGAGATCCAGCTCCAGGTCACCCCATTTATGATAAAGACATATCTTGAGGTGCTGGTGAGGGCAGAGGTTGTTGAGAGGACTTTGGCTAGGACGGAATCGTCACGAGAGGGGAATCTCTATGATTCCTCACGAAGCAAAGCTGTGGTCCGGGGATCCCGGTTTTCAGGGAAGAATAGTTTCCGTTCACCTGGGGGTAGGTCCCAGCCCTTCCCATCTCGTTTCTCCAGAGGCAACAACTTTCAGGACTATGCTAAGGGATAAGGATCTTGTTTTTCTTATGGTGGTCATGGTCATCAGCAGCGGGAGTGCCTGACTTTTCAGAGAAGTCATCGTTCACCGGGCACACCGCTCCAGGTTCCTCTATTTAGGCAGTTCCAGCCGAGGCAGCAGCAGCAAGTTGAACTAGCTTTAGATCACCAGAGGGTAGATGGAGCAGGCAGATCACAGCCCCATGACGCTCCCCGTCCTCAGAGAGCAGAGTGTGTCCATGGTGGTGGTCGTCATCAGGGTCAGAGAGGTCGTGGAGGAGGTTGTTGTCAGCTTCATGCTCTAGAGTTTCCATCCCCAGGCGATCCAGATATCGTTCAAGGTACCCTTTTCTTGTTTTCAACATTGGTGTATGTCTTGTTTGATTCAGGAGCAACACACTCCTTCATATCACATACCCTTGTCCATGCTTTGGGACTTGAGGTAGAGAGGCTTCCAGTGCCCTTGGCGTTGACTACGCCAGTTGGAGGTCGATCCAACTTGTTTGAAGTATGTAGAGACTGTGAGCTAGTGTTGGGGTAACACCTCTCTTGGGGAGATTTCCTATGTTTACGAATACAAACGTATGATGTCATACTCGGCATGGATTGGTTGTATTCGGTGTAGGTTATTGTGGATTCCTACAGGAAGAAGGTCATTTTATTTGATGCAGATGGAGAGAAATTTGTTTTTGTTACTAATAGAGATCCTCGGATGAGTCATAGACGAGTTCCATCCTTATCATCCATGATGGCTGGGATGATGCTGAGTTATTCAGAGGTTCAACAGTTGGCGTTTCCTAGGGTCGTAGAGGAGTACCCTGACGTCTTTCCAGAAGAGGTTGTATCCTTACCCCCTCGACGAGAGATCAAGTTTGGGATCGAGCTACATCCAGGAGCGTCTCCTATCTCTATGTCTCCGTATAGGATGTCCCCTTCTGAGTTACGAGAGCTACGTATTCAGCTTGATGGTCTGTTGTAGTGCGGTTTTGTTGGGCCAAGTGTGTCACCGTGGGGAGCGCCAGTTTTGTTTGTGAAAAAGGCTGACATCAGTTTGCGGTTGTGTGTCGATTATCGTCAATTAAACAAAGTGACAATAAAGAACCGCTATCCTCTTCCGCGGATTGATGACTTATTCGATCAACTAAAGGGTGAAAGTTGGTTCTCAAAGATCGACTTGCGGTCAGGATATCATCAGATGCGTTTAAAGGATGAGGATATCCCAAAGACTACTTTCCGCTGTCGTCATGGGCATTATGAGTTTGTTGTAATGTCATTCGGCGTGACGAATGCTCCAGCTGTTTTCATGGGGTTGATGAATACTGTGTTCCGTGAATTCCTGGACATGTTTGTTGTGGTTTTCATCGACGACATCTTTGTGTACTCCACATCTGAAGAAGAGCATGTAGAGCATCTATGAGCCGTTTTGGGAAGTCTTCGCCAACATCAGTTTTTTGGGAAGTTGTCGAAGTGTGATTTTTGGGCTCGAGAAGTTCATTTCTTGGGGCATGTTGTGTCCCAATAGGGAGTAGTTGTGGATCCGTCGAAGATAGAAGCAGTGGTGTCTTTGGCAGCCCCCAAGACCGTGTCAGAGGTGCGAAGTTTCTTTGGTCTCTCAGGATATTATAGGAGGTTTGTAGCCAATTTCTCCCGAGTTGCGACTCCTCTGACAGCTTTGACCAGGAAGGATCAAGCGTTCATATGGACTGATCAGTGTCAGGCAGCTTTCGAGTATCTAAAGGAAAAGTTGGTAAGTGCTCCAGTCCTTTTTCTTCCAATGGAGGGAGTCCAGTTTGATGTTTTCTGTGATGCTTCACATCTGGGGATAGGCTGTGTTCTCATGCAGCAGAGGTCAGTTGTTTCTTATGGGTCTCGGCAGTTGTGTCCCCATGAATGCAACTATGCCACCCATGATCTTGAGTTGGCAGTCGTGGTGTTTGCTCTGATGTTTTGGAGACATTACCTCATTGGTGAGCACTTTGTGGTTTTCACTGATCATAAGAGTTTGAGGTATGTTTTCTCCCAACGTGACTTGAACTTGCAGCAGCGTCGGTGGATGGAGTTCTTGCAAGAATATGACTTTGAAATACCATATACACCTGGAAAAGGGAATGTTGTAGCTGATGCACTGATCCGAAAGTCACGTAATGATGTTGTGCGTGAATCTGGTGATTTTTGGAAAGTGATAGAAGAGCTATCAGCTTTGCATCTTGATATGGGAGAAGTTGGGGCTAGAGGTTATCTTTTCCAGATGACGGTGCAGTCATCCCTGATGCAGAAGGTGGAAGAGTCTCAGTTGGGTGATCTAGAGGTGGAAGTCTGGAGAGACATAGTTTTTTGTGGTGAGGCCCCTGATGGTTGGTTGTAGGATGAACAACACCGAGTGTTGTATCATGGCAGGATTTTTTTTCCCTTGGCGATGCGCGAGACGGTTCTCCGAGAGTTCCATAGGTCACCCTTGGCAGTACATCCTGGTGTGACAAAGATGTACCGATCCTTGAGGAGTCGGTTTTGGTGGCCTAGGCTGAAACGTACGGTTGCAGAGTGTGTGTCTCGATGTTTAGTCTGCCAGAAGGTGAAGGTCGAACACCATGTTCCTGGTGGTCTTCTCCAGAAATTAGAGATTCCTAAGTGGAAGTGGGAGGACATCTCAATGGACTTTGTTACAGGTTTACCTCGAGCTCCAGGAGGACATGATGCTATATGGGTGGTAGTGGATCGTTTAACAAAGTCGGCCCACTTCATAGCGATTAAGGAGTCGAGCTCTGTGGAGGTTTTGTCAAGGCAGTATCTAGAGGAGGTGGTGAGACTTCCTGGAGTACATAGGACGATCATTTCTGATCCAGATCCTTGTTTTACCTCTAGGGTGTGGAGAGGTCTCCAACATGCTTTTGGCTCTCAACTGTGACTTATCACTGCTTTTCATCCTCAAACGGATGGTCAAACAGAGCAAACCATCCAGACTCTTGAAGACATGCTGCGCTCTTGTGTTCTTGATATTGGAGGTTCATGGATGAAGCACTTTCCCTTGGTAGAGTTCGCTTACAACAATAGTTTTCACTCTACCATCGGTATGGCATCGTTTGAAGCCTTGTATGGTCGGCCATGCCGTTCTCCGTTGTATTGGACTGGGGTCAGAGAGTCAGCAATTCTCAAACCAGAACTAGTGCAGAATACAACAGAGATGGTTCAGGTGATTCGTGAGAGGATAAAGACAGCACAGTATTGTCAGAAATCATATGTTGATCAAAGAAGGAGACCCTTAGAGTTTAATGTTGGGGATCATGTGTTCCTGAAGGTGACTCCCCGTCGTGGGCAGCGAAGGTTTGGTCATGGAAGTAAGCTTTCACCCCAGTTTGTTGGGCCTTTCGAGGTGTTAGCTCATGTTGGAGCTGTGGCATATCGAGTAGCACTTCCCCCTCAGATGAGTCAGATACATGATGTTTTCCATGAATCACAGCTCTGTCGTTATCTTCATGATTAATATCATGTTATCGATTGGGGAGAGATCGATATTGATGATGATGCAACCTTCGAGGAGTGACCTGTGGAGATCCAAGACCGCAAGGAGAAGGCGTTTCATGGGCGTTCTATACCCTTAGTTTGTGTCTTGTGGCGACACGGGGGCATGGAGGAGAGTACATGGGAGCATGAGTAACAGATACGTGCTCAGTTTTCAGAGTTGTTTAATGTTTAACTCCTTTCATCTAATGATGTTTTCTTTGTGGTTGGACCTTTCATGTATTATTTATGTACTTTTCATGTGATGTTATGTTTGAATTGTTTGGATATGGATTGTTTATTCCCATACTCTCGGATGTCGTAGTTTTGTTCCATCTTTCGAACAACTCATGGTGGTTTTCCCCTGAGAGGTATCTTATGGGGTGGTTGTTCGGACCCCTCTTTTCTTTAGGTTGGTTTTAGATTCTCAAGGAGGAGAATGTTTTGAGAGGTATCTGATATAATGGCCCGGACCTCTCCGGTCCATTACTTTTTGAAAATGTGGTGTTGGAGGAGTTCCGGGAGGTCAAGGTGACTTATCCCCAACGCTTTGCCAATTTTCCAGTTCTGTGAACAGTGTTCCTAGTTTTATGAACAGTGACAGATCGGTTTCACGGATCGGTCTGACAGATCGTTTTCACAGATCGGTCTCACAGATCGGTCGCCCAAATCGGTCTCATAGATCGGTCTCACAGATCGGTCTCACTGATGGGTCTCACAGATCGGTTTCACAAATCGGTCTGTCAGATCGGTTTCACAGATCGGTCTCACAGATCGGTTTGACAGATCGATTTCACAGATCGGTCTGACAGATCAGTTTCACAGATCGGTCTCACAGATCGGTCTCACAGATCGGTCTCATAGATCGGTCTCACAGATCGGTCTCACAGATCGATTTAACATATCAGTCTGACAGATCGGTCTCATAGATCGGTCTGACAGATCGGTTTCACAGATCGGTCTGACAGATCAGTCTCACAAATCGGTCTGACAGATCGGTTTCACAGATTGGTCTGACAGATCGGTTTCACAGATCGATCTCACAGATCGGTTTCACAGATCGGTCTCACAGATCGGTTTCATGTACAGTAACAGTGGGTGAACAGTGTTTCCAAATTCCTATAGTTTTTCCCCTTTTGACATTTCCTTTGACGTAAAATACATTTAAAGCCTAATTCTTAAGGACTCTTAAGGCTGATTCAAAGGCCATAAATCTTATATTAATTATTCCTAAGGCTTGGAATGTTTTACTTGGTCAAACCGCGTGGGTTAATTCGATCCGTTTTTTATGGAGAATTAACCTGATCTTAAACCGTCGCCCCATTAAATCTTAAAAAGGGACGAGATATCATTCTCCCTTGTTCTTTCCCTTTGTTCTCAACTAAGAGACGCTAGAACCTTTCAATCATTCTCTTAGGATTTGCACAATCAATCTTTACTCCTAGGATTGGTACTGCTCTATTTTGGATGCAACCGAACTGTGTCGGTCAATCTTCCCAATAAGGTATGTTTTATCGTCGTTCCTTTGGGGATCATCTTCTCTTGTTTCTCCCTTCCATATTATACCATGTAATTTCCAAGATTCTAATGGGTTTTTCTTGGGGTTGTTTGGTACTGTCGTACCATGGCATCCTCTGGTGGATGCAGTTGTCGTGAGAGGAGTATTTTGACCCGTTGTGTGGATAAAGGATGTCAAGAACTCTTCCAGGTAAGGGATTCATGGCTTCTCTAATTGTATATGTGCAATCGTAAAATTATCATTATTTAGTCCTTTGGATCACAATGAAATTGACCTAATTAAATAATTGAACCGGATTAAAAGAATTAGTTGATCACATGTTGTTGCTTTATACCGTGATAACGGTTTGCCTCATGTTTTTCTAGATAGAGTGATATCTATGATTTGTTTGATTTGTTTTTCGTTCATGATAGAAATTGATAATGAACGTAAAGTCGGAATTAATTGTTAATTAATTGGATAAAGATAAAGAGGCATGTAAATAAATATGGTTATTGTCGTTGTTGTAGTTCTTCTAATTTGAGTATAATCAAATTAGGGAAGTAAGCATGGTTATTTAATTATGATAGCTTACTGATTAGGTATCCCGTAATTGGAACCTACTAATAACAAATCTACTAATTCAATATGGATTAATGAACTGATTATGTGGGAATTTCTAAAAGGGTTCTGAGTTACCCTCTTGTTTGTTAAAGGGTCAAGAGCCCATGGTTGTGACTGTTGTTTTCATGCTACCTGTGCTGTGATGTGAGCCTGGATGGCTGTTGTGATATGTAGAGGCATGGAGGCCTTGTGGTTGTGGTAGCAGATGACGCCTAGAGTGGTGAGATTCATCAGTTTATGCATGTGGGTGTCGGGGAGGACACCAGGGGTGATGGAATGGGATGGATGTTGTGGCTGGATGCTTGTGGTTTTCTTTGAATGTTAATATTCTTTTCTTTTCCCCACTGCTCAGGGCAGCTGGTCTTGCTACCCTTCTTCCGAAAGAGGCGAAGACGCGCGGGGTATGCCACGTGCTTTCCGTGTTTAGCCTCTCGAGGGAGAATGGGTCTATACTCTTTCTATATGCGGAAAAGACTCGACGAGTAGTATATCTACTCACCGTGTTGAGCCTCCTTTGTGTTTAGAAGCATTGGATGCTTTTATAGAATTTCTGGGAATATGGAAAAGTAATTCTGTAATGAATTTTTTATTAAATGGTGAAAATCCACGGGGATGGAGATACTAGAATTTAATGGTGATGTGAATATTAAAAAGAGCAGTTGATTTTGAATGTGATTCCAATTTAGTTTAATATGGAATTGTTCATGCTTAATTAATGTTTAAATAATTAATTAATGTACAGTGGAACTGATAAAATGAGAATGGAGTAATCTAACAAATCTCTTCAGATGTTTGTGTGCTTATAGGATACCTAGTCTTAGAAGTAGCAGCCCGGAGACTGAGAGACGTTAGCTGCAGTTGTATCTAAGACTAGGTAATGCCCATATTGTGGATGTGAGTTATATATATATATTCTGTACATTTTGTGTTTCTATATGCTACTCCACCCTGTCGGTATAGGCAACTGACACCTCGGGGATTCTGAGCCCTGGGGGGTGTTTTCCCCAACATTCTGATGGGAGGTTGAATGGCTGACTACCCCCTTTGACCCCGCTCTCTTCTCTTGGTAGATCTTTGTGCTAGTAGGCACACTGGTTAGTTTTAACCATATATGTGTGTAGAGGTATGTAATGTCTTGTGGTTATTTCACACACATATATTCTTTATATAGTATCCTATGGACTACTATAGGTGTAATGTGTATAGGCTGTGATGGCTTGAGGATCCCTAATCGGTGTATGGGCTATAATGGATTAAGGTATAATACCCGATGTATGATACACGTTATGCGGACTGTGGTGGCTCCCGGAACTTACCCAGTTGCTTTTGGTTGTGAGGATGGTGTGGTGCTTCACCCAGGTGTCTGCGGGCAAGCCTTTGTGGTGCGCGAGGTGCAGATTGTGGAGCTTAGCCCAGGTGTCTGTGGGAAAGACTTTGGAGAGAGATGCACAGGACGTATGTTGTTGGGGAAAAGCGGCAAACCAGTGGGGAATTAGTAGCGGGTTACCCATGATAATATTTACTATAATCTATATTCTTTTATTTGTTACCTGGTGAGAGTAGCCATGGTAATGTTGGGAACTTAGTATACCTATTTAGGTGACGAGTTAGTTTCACTTGTTGTTCACTAGGCTTTAGCATGATTTCTTTACTGTTGCACGAGAGGCTTGGGGAGGATCCTACTGAGTATACGGTTATACCCACCCTATGTATATATAAACTATTTTCCAGGTCACTTGGAGCAGTTTGGGGATCAAGTTGGTTACTACTAGCTTGTGGTTGGAGGAGGAGCTGTTCGGGCTTTTGGTCTCTTCCATTTTACATTCTTTTGGGTACTTTTAGTTTCCCCTTTCAGTTGTATTACTTTTTCATGACATTTCATATATGTACTTGGATTTCTTTTATATTTTAGTTCTGAGTTGGAGTTGATTGGAGTCTATTCTATCTCTCTCTTCTGCATGTGTTCTCTTAGAGGGTAATTCCTCCCATTTGTATGTTTATTATACCCTCGGTGCTAGTCGCCAACCCGGGGCCTACTGGAGGCGGGACTCACGGGTCATTATCTCTCTTCTCACATTGTCGGCCCAGGAGGGGTACACTTTGTGGGGAGGGGGTCATGACATAGTGGTACTCCATCCAACCTTACCACTTCTCTGATATATAGCTATGTTAGTTGATCCAATGATAAATCCTCCTGAATTTCAATAAAGTGTGTTGACATTGTAAGATGATCCACAACAACCCAAATTGCATTATTGCCTTTGGAGGTCTTCAGAAGTCTGGTGACAAAGTCCATGGTGATGCTCTCCCATTTCCATGCTGGTATGGGAAATGGTTGCATCATCCCCTTAGACTTATGCCTCTCTTCCTTCACTTGATAACACTCCAGGAACTTTGATGTATACTTTGTGCTCTCCTTCTTAATATTATCCGACCAATAATTCTCTTGGAGATCTTAATACATCTTTTTGTTTCTTGGGTGAATAGAGAAATTTGAACTATGTGCATCATCCAAAAGTTTCTTCTTCAGCTCTAGAATTGATGGTACACATAGTCTTTTCCTAAATCTCACAATTCCTTATTCATTAACATTGAACTCCGAGGATTTAACTTTTCTGATAGCTTCTACATTCTTCTGAATTCCCACATAATCCTTTTTAGAATCTTTTAACCTTTCCAAAATAGATGGTTGAGAAATACTTTGTGAAAGGATTGATGATGTTCCCTTTTTTATGACTCCCATGTCTATCTTCATCAAGTCTAATAAGATTGGAGCCTTCTCAATTCTCATCAATGATAGAATCGTCGGGTCCTTTCTACTTAGAGAATCTGCCTCCTTGTTCACTTTCCTAGGGTGTAAATGGATTGAGCAGTCATAGTATTTGATCAGCTATAACAATATTCGTTGGTGCATGCTCAACTCTTTCCCTTTGAATATATACTTGAGGCTTTTGTGGTCCGTATATATTTCACACTTATCCCCAAAGAGATAATGCCACCAAATTTTTAAAGCCAAAATCACCACAGCAACCTCCAAATCATGTGTTGGATAATTCTTCTCATGAATATTCAATTGCCTTGAAAAATAGGCAATGAATTTGTCATTTTTCATCAACACATAGCCCGAGCCCTTCTTCGAAGCATCACTGAATACCACAAAAAAATTTCCACTTGTGGGTAAAGTGAGAAGAAGCACAGTGATAAGCCTCTTTTTTAACTCCTTGAATCTTTCTTCGGATTCATCACTCCAAGCAAACATTACTCCATTTCGAGTTATCTTGGTAAGAGGGTTGGACAATCGTGAAAAATTTATCACAAATCATCGATAATATCCAGCTAGTCCCATGAAGCTACTGATATCCATTACTGATGTTGGCCTTGGACATTCCTCAATTGCATCTATTTCGGATGGATCCACAGATATCCCATTGCTTGAGATGATATGTCCCATGAATGATACCTCCTTCAACGAGAACTCACAATTGTTGTACTTTTCATATAGATCCCTCTTTTTCAAGGTCTCTAGTACAGTTCTTAGATGCTCCACATGATCCTCCTTAGTTTTAGAGTATATCAAGATATCATCTATAAAGACTACCACAAATTTGTCGAGGTAATCCCTAAATACATTATTCATCAAGTCCATGAAGATTACTAGAGCATTAGTGAGTCTTAAAGGAAAAACTATGAATTCATTGTTCCCGTATATTGTACGAAAAGTAGTCTTGGGGATATCTTCCTTCTTCACCCTTACTTGATAATATCCCAACTGCAAATCCACCTTGGAGAAATATTGTGCTCCACATATCTAATCGAACAATTCATCAATTCTTGGGAGAGGATACTTGTTCTTTATCATGATTTTGTTAAGCTTGCGATAATCGATGCAAAGGTGTATTGACCCATATTTCTTCTTGATGAAGAATATTGTTGCACCCCATGGTAAAGCACTAGGGCATATAAACCCTTTATCCATACTCTCTTGTATTTGTTTTTTCAGCTCCTCATGCTCCACAACATCCACTCTATACGGAGTCTTGGATATTGGCAATTCCTCACGTATAAGATCGATTAAGAATTCAATATATCTTCTAGGAGGAAGACCAGGCAATTCCTTGGGAAAATGATCAATGAATTCTCTCAAAATAGGTATGTCTTCATGGATAGTTGCATCCTTAGACTCAATCATCTGAGCTAGATACACGTTCTCATATGGAAGTAATATCCACACTTGAGATGATGGATCTAAATAAGATTCATCTTCCTCCATGCACTTGTATAGAATCGGGTGTTGATTCTCCACATGGAGAGTGATTTCCCTCTCACGGAAATTTATGTTGGCTCTTTATAAGGAAATTCAATCCATGCCAAGAATTGCATAAAATTCCACCATAGAGAGTATGAAGAGGTTTTCTGAGAAATTCATTCCACAGATTATAACAGGGGAGGAGTTATATTTATGGGATACAATGATTTCCCTGTTTGTTGTACTCATCGACATCTTTACATCCATGATTTGTGGTGTTCTTGGGATTTTTCTAATAAAACTTTAGGATATAAAAGAATGAACAGAACCTGAATCAAAAAGTACGTTCACTATTCTTGAATGAATAACTAGTGTACTTATCATCACTTCATTTTCGGGGATCACTTTGATAGTAGTGATGGCAAAAGACCTCACTTTCTGCCTTGGAGGTTGTTGGTTGCCTCCAAAAATCCTTCGCTTAGGGCACTGTTTTTCAGTATGCCCTGGTTCTTTGCAGTTGTAGAAATGAACAACGCATTGAGGTTTGAACGGAGCATTACCCTCCTATGTTATAGGTGTGGGTTTTTCTTCTCAATAGTTAATAGCAAGGTTCCCTTATCTTCCACAAAAAAAAGCATTTTCTCATACCCTTCAGGAAATTTATGGGGTGATTCTTTCCACACCTTTGGCAAGTGGGGTGCTGGATCTTTTTAGCACCTTTGGATTTATCCATCAAACCACCAGCAATGAATTCCACCCTGAGCTTCTTATCCCCAGGATACCCCTGATATTATATGATCTCCATTAAGACCTTGAGGGCACATCGAACAAGTTTCTCATAGCTGTCGAAGTCATGGATCGCTAGTGCTTTCCGTAGGCTATGTTTCAGCCCACCAAAGAAGCGGTCAACCTCGCATTTCTGCGTAATGACAAAGCCAAAGCCATATCGTGCAAGCCTTGTGAATTTTTCCTCGTACGCTTCAACAAATTTTTCGTCTTTTTGCCTGAGGGAAAGGAAGTCCCTTTTTATCTTAAGTCGTAGGGTTCGTAGAGAATATTTATCAAAAAATATCTTCTAGAAATCCCTCCATTCCAATGCCTCGATCTCATCCTATGGACTCGTATTTTTGATTAACATCCACCATTTATCATCTTCACCCTCCATATGATAAGCATCCATGAGATCATTCTCTTTTTCAGAACATTGACGGATGGAGAAGATATTTTCAATGGATTTGTTCCATTGTTCTGTGATTGAGAGATCAGACGATCCATTAAAAGTAGGAGTCTTTTGTCTCATAAATTTCATGATAGCAACTTGTTATTTCTTAGGGGGGGTTAAACGTTCTTATTGACCCATGTTTCTATTCGAATCTTGAGTTAACTGAGAGAGAAGCGTGACAACGACTATGATTCCCGCTCCCATCAGATTGGGCATGTCATTAGCAAAATCATCACATTGATCTTGACATCGGTTATTAGCTCGAGTCCTACTATTACTGGCCATTGGCTAGAATAAAAGGAAAGTTTGGGGTAACACATAAAGGCTAATCCAAGGAAAAAACTGATGACTTATAAATAACTTTTATTTTCATAACTTATGGATCCAAAGGCTTCAATCTATGTTATTCATGATCTAATTTCTAACATATATTCTTAAGGGCATTTTTTCATCCCCTTAATAAGGGTTCATACTACGCTTTAGAATTTATAAAATCATATCCCCCGGGTGTGTCGCAACTAAGAGTGCAGCAAGGCCTATTGTCGTGCACTAGTTCCTATTTGAGTCTAACATAAAGTGGTGTTTTTGGGTTTTACCCCTAGGATACATCTGTTCCAGAGCCGCCTCTACCTGCTTGTATCCATACAGGGATATATTTTCTTGATAAACAACTTACTCAATACTCACCAATACTTAGGGATTTTTTTATTATAGTTATTCTTGTATCTAATTATTCATTGGGGTTTTCTAATCCTAATCCCATAAATAACTAAACCTATCCTCTGACACCAACTATAACAACCATGTTCTTTCATTACAAACTTAAACATGATCTATTACATAAACTCTTCACATGATAAAACATGGAATATCGAGAGTTATAGTGTATTTGGGGCTTAGTAACATTACATAACAACATAAAACATGAAACAAAACATCTTTTTTGAAAACTTCCTTTACATGACCACTGCATTCCCTTGTACATAGCCTTGCATGGGATAACCTATGGGTATGCATAAGAAAAGTGTGAGCTATAAAGCCCAGTAAGGGACTAATCATGGAATAACATGCGGATTACAATACGTGTTAGATAAGAGTAATATGAATGGAGAACAAAAGAAAAATGAACATAAAGGCATGATAATCATAACATGGAAATGTGGCAACAACCACTAGTACAAGAATGATCTTTACCAGCCGCCAAAATCCGTTGCTAAAGGCCTATAGCGGCCAGCTAGCGGCCGCCAAACGGCGGCCTCTTTTTCCTCATCGCTGTTACTATCAGCGGCCGCCATTTGGCGGACGCTGTAGGCAAGAAGGGATGGGCTTTAGTGGCCTCCATTTGGCGGCCTCTATAGCCCGGACAAATAGCGGCCGCCAAATGGCGGCCGCTATATGGAGGCCGCTATTAAATTTTAATTTTTTTAAAAAAATCAATTATACATTAATATACAAAATAAATCTCGGCTTTCATCTTCCAAGCTCCGCATCCATCATCACATATAACTACATAACAAAATTTAATAACAAACTTAGTACCGAATAAAACCTTGAAAACAAATATTTAACTTCAAACTTACTGTAACAAATCTAAAGTATTTTATTTTCAAAATAATATTCATAAATTTGATTACCGTTTTATATATTTAAAATCATTAATTTTATTGTTCTAATTGGATTGTTGTCCTGTGATTTTAGGTCAATCTGATGTCGTCCTCTAAGATTTTGACCGTTAGACGCCAGTTTTGGCCTTTTATGACACCATAACAGCGTTCCCAGTCACCGCGGGCACACATCACGTCTGATTGATGTGCCGTATGCTCGACCACATCACAATTCACTCACCCTTTGATGTCGTCCGATTTCGGGCCATTCGGACATCGTTCGGCCAGTTTGGACCCCCCCACGCGCGTTTATCAAACGCGCGCAACGCTTAAAGAACGCATAATGAGCCCTACCGCACAGACCGCACGTCTGATTGATGTGTCGTCTGCGCGTGCACGTCGCGAATAATAATCTTATTGTTGTCCTGTGATTTCAGGTCAATCTGATGTCGTCCGCTAAGAGTTTGACCACTTGGCCGTTTATGACACCAGAATGGCGTTCCCGGTCACCGCGGGCACACAGCACGTCTGATTGACGTTTCGTCTACTTGACCACATCACAATTCACTCACCCATTTATTTCGTCCGATTTCATGTAATTCGGACATCGTTCGGCCTGTTTGGACCCCCCCCCCCCCCCACGCGCGTTTATCAAACGCGCGCAACAATTAAAGAACGTATAATGAGCCCTACTGCGCAGACCGCATGGCCGATTGACGTTCCGTCTACGCGTGCACATCGTGAATAATAATTGTATTGTTTTTCTGTGATTTCAGGTCAATCCGATGTCGTCCGCTAAGAGTTTGACCATCAAACGCCAGTTTTGGCCGTTTATGACACCAGAACGGCGTTCCTGGTCACAGCGGGCACACGGCACGTCTGATTGATGTTCCATCTAATCAAACACGTCAAAATTCACTCACCCTTTTATGTCATCCGATTTCAAGCCACTCGGAAATCGTTCGGCCAGTTTGGGACCCCCCACGCGCGTTTATCGAGCGCGCGCAACGCATAAAGGACGCATAATGAGCCCTACCACGCAGACTGCACGTCCGATTGATGTGCTGTCTGCGCGTGCACGTCACAAATAATAATTGGATTGTTTTCCTGTGATTTCAGGTCAATCCGATGTCGTTCGCTAAGAGTTTTACTGTTAGATGCCAGTTTTGGCCGTTTATGACACCAGAACGGCGTTCCCGGTCACCGCAGGCACACGGCACGTCTGATTGATGTGCCGTCTACTTGACCACATCACAATTCACTCACCCTTTGATGTCGTCCGATTTCAGGGCATTCGGACATCGTTCGGCCAGTTTGGACCCCCCCACGCGCGTTTATCAAGCGCGCGCAACGCTTAAAGAACGCATAATGAGCCCTACCGCGCAAACCTCATGTCCGATTGACGTTCCGTCTACGCGTGCACGTCGCGAATAATAATTTTATTGTTGTCATGTGATTTCAGGTCAATCCAATATCGTCCGCTAAGAGTTTGACCGTTACACGCCAGTTTTGGTCGTTTATGACACCAGAACGGCGTTCTCGGTCACCGCGGGCACACGGCACGTCCGATTGATGTGTCGTCTTCTCAATCACATCAAAAATTCACTCACCCTTTGATGTCATCTGATTTCAGGCAATTCGGACATCGTTCGGAATGTTTGGGACCCCCCCACGCGCGTTTATCAAGCACGCACAACGCTTAAAGAACGCATAATGAGCCCTACAGCGCAGACCGCACGTCCGATTCACATGCCGTCTGCACGTGCACTTCGAGAATAATAATTTTATTGTTGTCCTGTGATTTCAGGTCAATCCGATGTCGTCCTCTAAGAGTTTGACCATTAGACGCCAGTTTTGGCCGCTTATGACACCAAAACGGCGTTCTCGGTTACCGCGGGCACACGGCACGTCCGATTGATGTGCCGTCTACTCGACCACATTACAATTCACTCACCCTTTGATGTCGTCCGATTTCAGTCCATTCGGACATCGTTCAGCCAGTTTGGACCCCCCCACGCGCGTTTATCAAGCGCGCGCAACGCTTAAAGAACGCATAATGAGTCTTACCCTGCAGACCGCACGTCCGATTGATGTTTCGTCTGTGCGTGCACGTCACGAATAATAATTGTATTGTTGTACTGTGATTTCAGGTCAATCCGATGTCTTCCGCTAAGAGTTTGACCGTTAGACGCCAGTTTTGGCCGTTTATGACACCAGAACGGCGTTCCCGGTCACTGTGGGCACACGGCACGTCCGATTGACGTGTCGTCTTCTCGAACACATCACAATTCACTCAACCTTTGATTTTGTCCGATTTAAGCCCATTCAGACATCATTCAACCAGTTTGGGACCCCCCCATGCGCGTTTATCAAGCGCGCGCAACGCTTAAAGAACACATAATGAGCCCTACCGCGCATACCGCACGTCCGATTGATGTGCAGTCTGCGCGTGCACGTTGAGAATAATAATTTTATTGTTTTCCTGTGATTTCAGGTCAATCTGATGTCGTCCGCTAAGATTTTGACCGTTAGACGCCAGTTTTGGCCGTTTGTGACACCAGAACGGCGTTCCTGGTCACCGCGGGCACACGACACGGCCGATTGACGTGCCGTCTGCTCGGCCACATCACAATACACTCACCCTTTGATGTTGTATGATTTCAGCCCATTTGGACATCTATCGGCTAGTTTGGGCCCCCCACGCGCGTTTATCAAACGCGCGAAATGCTTAAAGAACGCATAATGAGCCCTACCGCGCAGACCGCATATCCGATTGACGTGCCATCTGTGCGTGCACGTCGCGAATAATAACTTTATTGTTGTCCTGTGATTTCAGGTCAATCCGATGTCGTCGGCTATGAGTTTGACCGTTAGACGCCCGTTTTGGCCGTTTATGACACCAAAACGGCGTTCCCGGTCACCGCGGGCACACAGCACGTCCGATTGACGTGACGTCTGCTTGACCACATCAAAATTCACTCACCCTTTGATTTCGTCCGATTTCGGGCCATTCGGACATCGTTCGGCCAGTTTGGGACCCCCCCACGCGCGTTTATCAAGCGCGCGCAACGCTTAAAGAACGCATAATGAGCCATACCGTGCAGACCGCACGTCTGATTGATGTGTTGTCTGCGCGTGCACGTCGCGAATAATAATTTTATTTTTTTCCTGTGATTTCAGGTCAATCCGATGTCGTCCGCTAAGAATTTGACCGTTAGACACCAGTTTTGGCCATTTATGACACCAGAACGGCGTTCCTAGTCACCGTGGGCACACAGCACGTCCGATTAATGTGTCTTCTGCTTGACCACATCAAAATTCACTCACCCTTTGATTTCGTCTGATTTCAGGCCATTCGGACATCGTTCGTCCAGTTTGGACCCCCCCACGCACGTTTATCAAGCGCGTGCAACGCTTAAAGAACGCATAATGAGCCCTACCGCACAGAACGCATGTCCGATAGATGTGCCGTCTGCGCGTGCACGTCGCGAATAATAATTTTATGGTTGTCCTGAGATTTCAGGTCAATTCGATGTTGTCCGGTAAGAGTTTGACCGTTAGACGCCCGTTTTGGCCGTTAATGACACCAGAACGGCGTTCCCGGTCACCGCAGGCACACGGCACGTCTGATTGACGTGCCGTCTGCTAGACCACATCATAATTCACCCACACTAGTGCAAAAACACTTTTTCGCGTCGGTTTTTTTTAATTTTTAACGTCGGTTATAAACCGACGTCTTTATAGGCGACGTTAAAAATAGAGTTTTCGCGTCGGTTCATAGAAACCGACGCGAAAATTAATTTGCTTATGAGCTTCGGCGTCGGTTTTTTATAAAACCGACGCCGAAGCTACATTTAGACATTATTTTCCGCGTCGGTTCATTAAAAAACCGACGCGGAAAATATAGTCGAAGAGGTTTTCCGCGTCGGTTTTTCTAAAAACCGACGCGGAAAACCGATTAGAACAGGATTTTCCGCGTCGGTTTTTCTAAAAACCGACGCGGAAAACCCTTTCGACGTCGGTTTTTAAAAAAACCGACGCCGTAAATAATTTTTTTAAAATATTCGGCGTCGGTTTTTAAAATAACCGACGCCGTAAATTTTTTTTTTTTAAAATAAAATACATATATTTTCTCCTCCAAACAAATCGGAACCCTGAAAAAAAATAACGAAGTATACAAAAACAATTAAACAGCTTTAACAGAAGTACTTCAGAAAACTCAAAGTAAAGCAGAATTAAAATACACGTACCTACATGGTGCATTTTCTTAATCTAACCATACTCAGTATCAATCATTGTAAGTTTCCTCCCATAGATAGCACCAATCCTGTCAAAACAGTAATGAAACTAAGGATATGTGAGTGAAAAAATCAATCCAAGTTATTAGTGCAATGAATAAACATTAAATGAAAATGTGTAATTTATTTGAATCATTCATTTTTTCACAAAGTAAATTACCAAAATGAAATGTTACGACTCCTGATCAAAATTCCAGGAACACTCAGCCGATGCAACCTCTTCCTCACCTCCCCCACTGAAGATGTTGGGGGTGTCTTTTCACCATAGAATCCCCACCACCCCCAACCTCAGGTTTTTATATTTGCTCTGTATAGACGTGCATTACCCATTCACTATTGTTATTTGTTTAAGTTATGGAATAACAGAGAAATAAATTTGAGTGCAAAAAATAGGTTAGAAAATTGAAATCAAATGCAGATTGAAGATACATAAAGAAACATACCTTAAAAATTGACGCCTTCTATTTTATCTTTGTGCAAACCCACTAAGCGCTGTTTCAGGTATTATGTAATATGCTTCTCGGCAATCATTTTTCGATATTTATTTGCATAAAAAATAAAAAGGCCTAGAAGATATTGCTGTGCATTCAAGGGAGACAATTTTTAGTGTTTGTGAATGTTATTTCGCTATACGAATCTCTATGTTCATGATCCAAGTACCACCCTACAGATTTGTCACTGTACAGACAAATGATTTTAAGAAATAACAATGAAAAGAAATATAATAACTAATTCTGAATTAAAATACACGTACCTGAAATATACGACATGCTTATTGTTGGTTATTGTTGAAGGATTCATTTGATTATTAGTAGATTCAATAAAACAGTTTTTGCAGAGGCACTTGAGAAAACTCAGTAAATCAGAATTAAAATACACGTACCTGAAATATATGACATGCTCATTGTTTGTTATTGTTGAAGCATTCATTTGATTATTAGTAGGTTCAAACACCTAATATATCATAAGAGTTAGTTTTTTAAACCCATATATAATATTATTTATAAATATTAGTATACATACCTCAAATCTTAATCAGACTTAACAAATAGTCCGCAAAAGTAGATTGAATATGAATCATATCAGATTGAGAATATGACTGTGAATCATTGAATACCTACAATAATATTGAATGATATGAAATTAATAAATAGAAGAAAGTGGATGAAAATATATAAAAAAGTTAATACAACTAACCTTATGAAAATCAGTAGTTTCCCCAGTTGTGATTATCTCGTACATAAATCGTAGAATATAATAACCACATTCAACGCTTCCATTTTGACGATGACACTGCAGTTATAAAACATTTAACTAATAATGAAACCCAATATATAACAAAAATATAAAAACTAATTACCTGTACTTCCACATATTTGATTTTCGTTGGTTTCTTTTCATTTGTAAAATGTTTCCATGAACTGCATTGTTTTATATAAGAACTAATAAAACTTGTGTAAACAATTAAAATTAAACATAACAAACTTCTAAAAATAAAAAAACAACTTACCTGTTTAATAAGTTGGAAAACGTTTTACGCACTTTTCCTAATAAAGAGCAAAACCAATATAAGGTGCATTCATTTGGGCAAAATACACCTAACATCCAATGCCCCCTATAATACAAAAAGTTCATAATTAATGACATTATAATGATCATGAGTTCAAAATTATGTTGATATTCTTACTTATCAACAAATGGCAAAAACCAGCACTGAATATCTGTTTGTGATAATCTCTCGGATATATATTTAACTTTTTCATCATTTTTCACATGTTTGACTTCCGAGGAAATGTACTCTGGATCTATAAAGCTATAAATGCTTGTAGTTTCATTTTGTAAAAGAATCCTGTATAGATACCTAATTTAAAAAGAAAACATAGTTAGTCAATGACATAACAATATTTTAGTAAAGAAATAGCAATTCAGACGTCAATTTACTTACATGGAAAACAACTGCACCACATTCAGCCCGATCTCTTCAAAATTAACTAAATTCATGATATCTTCTTTCAATATTCTCAATTTATAATTTCTTCCACATATATCGGGCGTCATCCGAAACTCATAGATAAAATTCAAGGAAGAAGAGCACTGAGATAATCTTTTCAACCCAGAAGAAATATCAGAAGTATCTACAGCCGACTGTTTTTGAACATTTTGCTGCATTTGTACAGTTTCTTTTGCTTTCAGATATTCCTATATAAGTTAAATGTCAGAAAACATTATAAGTAATTTGGAATCATTTCTAATTACTAGTTAAAAAAACTCATACCTCATGTGAAATATAACGAAGAAGTGCAGTTGGCCAAAGTAAAAAATGGCCCATGCATTCCCCAACACTGGTGATCTCCGCAGTAGGAAATGGTAGTAGAGCAGTAGGATCTATAATAAAAAGTACTGATACTCTAACCTGACCCATCTGCATAGGCTGATGATGTACCGAGTCCCCCAAAAAATACACTTGTCCTAACGCAACAATATGTACATGAGGATCTCCCGCAAACAACTCACAATATAAGGTTTGATCCGATGGAGGAGGTGGAGGCTCAAAGTTAGCAGGTGGGGCAGGGTAGTCAGGGTGAGCAGGCTGAGAAGTCAGAAAAATGAAAAGGGTATATTAGTGTTTAAAATTTTTAACATAGAAAAATTGATTAAAAATTAAATTAAATAATATACCTCAAATGGTTGCGCAGACGGGGCAGGGTAAGCAGATGAGGCAGGGTAGTCCGGGTGAGTTGGCTGAGAATGTTGAAAAATGAAAAAGTTATATCAGTGTTTATAATTTATAAAATAGACAAATTGATGACATTAAATAATATACCTCGGAAGGCTGCCCAGACGGTGTTGGGTAAGCATATGAGGCATGATAGTCTGAGTGAGTAGGCTGAGAATGTTGAAAAATGAAAAAGTTATATCAGTGTTTATAATTTATAGAAAAGAAAAATTGTTAACAGTAAATAATATACCTCGGAAGGATGAGCAGACTGTGACTGTCTTGCCAAGTGTTCTAATAAATCCTTCTGTACTGCTGCTTGAATTTGATCACCCATAGACCGTTTCATATCCTGCAGCTCTTCTTTTAAGGATTCAATTTCCGGGTCTCTTGGTTGCTTACTCTTACCAAAAACCTTCCGAATACTAACACCCGCCTGATATCCTCTAACACGGCCAGGGTGTTCAGTCTTTCCCAAAGCAGTGGCTAGGATATCCATCCTACCCTCAGGGATAAAAGAGCCCTGTGTCTCTTTCTCCTGAAGTTCATCCTGAAATGAAAAATAAAAAATTTATATTAGTGTTTATAAATTATAAAAAAGGAAAATTGTTAACAAAGAATTAATATTTACTTACAATTCTATCAGCCACTTGATGATCTTCGTCTGTAAGATATTGTTCATTTTTTTTTCTTCTTGCTCGTTTCCATTTCTCATGGCGAGTGGGAGGAGATGGAGGACCATACTGGACCTCTTCTGAACCACTACTTGATCGAGCTCTTAATGCTTCAAATTTTTCTTCAATAATTTTCTGCTCCAAATACGAGTATCCTCCACGTGATAAAGTATGAGGGTATACGTTTTTCAACTGGATCTCCTGATGAGATCTTCTGGAGGCCTGTTACATAAAAATAAACACATAAGTAATAAGGAAAATATAGCATAAATTTTAAAATATAAAACAATTACAATACCTGAAATTTATCTTCCTGACGACTGTCAACAAATCGCTTCCATGTTTCTTCATCTATATATGGATACTTAAGACATGGGCTTTCAAACCTTCTCTTTCCAAAAACATAATCTTTCGTCAGTTTGTTTTTAAAATCTCTCCATCGAACCGCCGTTAAAGAGAGATGTCTTTTCCTAATTTCTTTGGTTTCCTCAAAATTGAATGTCATCTGTAATTGAAAAAATAAAATATGTCATTTAAACTATATAATATTAAAAAAATGAGATAAAATAAATAAATAAAGATATTTTACCGTCACGGCCTCCCAAAGCTGTTGCTTCGCCGTCCTGTCCACTGACTTCCAATCAGGATATAAAATACTAATCCTGCAACGGCTCTGCATCGCTATATAACTGACAAACTGAACTGCATTTGGGCCAACTGCATTATTATTATCATCAAAACGGATGTGTAATTTGTTATCATCACGAGCGAGTGATAGTTTTGGTAAACGTGTAATACCACGTTTACCAACTAGAGAACTTGATTTTTCAGTAGTAACTGGAGAAGTCTCCTCCGCCGAGGACGCATCAGTAGTCCTGCAATTTTTTTTAATAAATTAACAGTTTTATTTCATTAAATATGTATATTACTGAATATTTAATAATATGTCAAAATAGATATACCTCGGTAACTGCTCATCTCTATCTGTATTTGACATTGCTACTAGAAAGTGTAATGAAATTTTGGGTACCTGCATATCATTAGAAAACTGAATAATTAGAAACAAGGAAATGAAAAATAAATATGTAAAAATAGAGGCATGCATTTGTAAGTTTTAAAAATAGACACAAAATTTAAATATTTACCAGAAAAATTAGGAGACTAATTTAGTGTTTTCCCACGTCCCTTCATCATGATCGGTACGTACTGCATGCACTATGTCTGTCTTATATTCATTGTAATCATCTGAAAATTGCATAATAGATGAATAACGCTCATGTAAATCACTAGCATCATCAGAATCATCATCATCACCCAAATGATATCTTTTCCCTTGCAAAACAACTGACCACTGATCATTCGACGGATCAATGACATAAAATACTTGTTTTGCATGTGTCGCCAAGATAAATGGTTCCTCATTGTGATTAAATCTTTTCAAATCAACCAGTTTAAACCCATATTCATCATGTTTCACGCCACTATTACTATCAACCCAATTGCACTTAAAAATAGTGACTCGAAATTTAATATAATCAATTTCCCATATGTCTTCAATAACTCCAAAATATGATGTTGATGCAGAAATTGGGTTTTTATCTTTGGCACTCGAAAAATGCACTGCTTCAGCGAATACCATCACACCACTATTCTGAACGGTACTCTTGTCATCCAGGTTTTTTGTGTAAAATGTGTAGCCATTGATATCAAAACCAGACCAAGTGATCACATTAAAAGATGGTCCCCCTGATAACCACTTCAATGTTTCTGATACAGATATATCTGAGGTGACTTTCTCTTTAAACCATGAAACAAATGTCTTCTTATGCTCAATCATCAACCACTTTTCATTTCTTTTCTGATATCGTAACTTTAATTCAGCAATATGTGAGGATATATATGGTTGAACCTCATCTGTGTTGTTCAAAATGTATAAATGTGCTTGCATCACTTCATCACGTGGAATGAACTTTACCTTTAAGCCTCGAACCCCTCTACCTTCTCTGTCAACTGTCATATGTCGAGATAGAGGGAGACCAATATGCTCCACTTCATTCAAATAATCAGTACAGAACTCAATCACCTCTTCTGATACATATTTTTGAACAATAGAGGCCTCTGGTCGATAAGGATTTTTAACATATCCTTTCAAAATTTTCATATATCTTTCAAAAGGATACATCCATCTTAAATAAACAGGCCCACACATTCTTATCTCACACACCAAATGAACCAATAGATGAACCATTATATCAAAAAATGTGGGTGGGAAATACATTTCTAGTTGACAAAGAATAAGAGTTGCTTCATTCTCCAACAAATCTAACAAATTTGGATCAACGACTTTGCTACAAATGGATTTAAAGAAATTACATAACCTGATGATTGTCTTCCTGACAGCTTTCGGTAATATACCACGCACTGCTACTGGTAGAATTTGTTGCATTAACACATGGCAATCATGTGATTTCATACCTATTAATTTACAATCCTTCAATGACACAAAATTATTCACATTTGAAGAAAAACCGCTGGGTACTTTAATACCATGAAGACACTGACAAAAATTCATCTTTTCAATCTTGCTTAATGTGTGACAAGCCGGAGGTAAATATGTTCTTTTTCCTTTCACAGCGGGAGCTAACTCCAAACGTATTCGCATTAACATCAAGTCCAATCTAGCATGTAATCCATCTTTTGTCTTTCCTTTTATGTCTAACAAAGTTCCAATCAAATTATCACATATGTTTTTCTCAACATGCATAACATCAATGTTATGTTTTATCTCTAAAAATCTCCAATAAGGTAGTTTGAAAAAAATAGACTGCTTCTTCCAGATATGTTTTTGTAAACCAGAACTTTTTCTCTTTCCAAATGTTGAATCAATATCTTTCACTCTGTCATAATATTCTTCAGCTGACAATGGTTGAGGGGGGAGGTTGAATTCTTGTAAACCGTTAAATGCTTTTCTCAATCTACGATAAGGATGATCAATTCGCAAAAATCTTCGATGTCCCATGTACACTGTCTTTCTTCCATTCTGCAATTGATAATATGAAGTTTGTTCTTCACAAATTGGACATGCTTTATGTCCCTTAACACTATATCCAGATAAGTTTCCATACGCAGGAAAGTCGTTTATAGTGAACATTATCATAGCACGCAAAAGAAAATATTCTTTCTTGTATGCATCGAAAACTGTAACACCTTTCTCCCATAGCAGTTTTAAATCCTCAATCAATGGTGTAAGATACACATCAATATCATTTCCTGGTTGTTTTGGTCCAGAAATCATCAAGCTCATCATAACATATTTTTTCTTCATACATAGATGTGGGGACAAGTTGTAAAGTACCAGCAAAACAGGCCATGAACTATGTTGGCTACTGAGGCTCCGATATGGATTCATTCCATCAGTACACAATCCCATTCTGAGATTTCTAACTTCACTTCCAAAATCATGAAATTTTTTATCAAAACTCTTCCACTGTGGTGAATCGGCAGGGTGACGTAAGTTACCATCAGAAATGCGCTCATCTGAATGCCATCTTAACCTTTTTGCATCATTTGAATTTGCAAATAGACGCTTCAAACGAGGAATAATTGGAAGGTACCAAAATGCTTTAGATGGAGTTTTGATTTTGGTACCTAAAAATAAACCAGAATTGAATTATCAGAATTGTTTGAAAAAAATATTGGATGATATCATTGGAAAGTAAAAAAATTGATTTTTCATAAAGTTACATGACATCACCTGAAAATGAATCTGAGTTGACTTTCTCATCCATCTTATAGCGCGATGTTCCACATGTAGGACAACTTGATAAATGTTCATTTTCTTTCCTATACAGTACACAATCATTGGGGCAAGCATGTATCTTTTTATACCCCAATCCCATTGGGCATAATATTTTCTTCGCCTCATAATTGGAATCTGGAAGCCCATTGCCTTCTGGAAGAAGCTCTTTTAAAAGCTCAAGTAAACTGGAGAAACTTTTATCACTCCACCCATTTTTTGCTTTTAAGTTAACTAATCTCAAAACTGCTGATAACACTGTATATTTACTGCAACCTGGGAATAATGGTTTCTCAGAATCTCCATACAATCGTTCAACAGTTGGTGTTTTTTCGATGGTTTCAACACCTAAATCATGAATTAATTCTTCAATACGATCCTCTGCCTCATTATGAATATCGTCATCAACATTGGATGTTGAATTTTCAGTTCTTTCACCATGCAAGATCCAACGTGTATAATTAAGGCTAAAACCATAACAAATGAGATGATCTTTGATTTCTCTGAAGTTTAACTTTCTCATATTTACACACTTCACACATGGACAGAAAATCAAATCAATATTTTGATTATGCCGTTTAGCAAATTCCAAAAAATTGTCAACTCCTCTTTCATATTCACTAGTAGTTCTTCGTAGATAAATCCAATTATGATCCATATTAATACCTGATATCACAATATAATTGATGAATATATTAAAACATAAAAACATTTAAATATCTATCAGATAAATTGTAAACAAAAACATATTCCATAAAAACTATTGATAATCAGATAAAAGACATCAGATATGAAACACATTTACAAATATAGTAAACAGTTAATTTTAATATTATATACATGTGTGTTATATTGAAATACAAGGACAAAATGGTTAAATCAAAGGTTTCATTTTTTGAAAATAAAGTTTCATGATATAAATATTATATGAATGACATACAAGATAATATGATTTCTCACTATGACTACTATTGATCACACTATATTTATTTTTTTATTCATTTGATGTAACATGAATGAATCATGGAAAAATTAATGTGAAAAATAGTGCAATAACTATCCTTATTTAAAAAAATGTGTATTAAAACACACATGTGGAACTCGATTAACAAAACTACTTGTGGGATTTGAAGAGTCATTAAAACTATTCAAAAGGGCTCCATATGGTTGGCCTAACTATGGGGGATAGACCTATAGCTACAAATCTTCATCCACCATCACCCCAATATTAAGTGAACCCCCAAATAGATTACACATCATTGGTAATTCAATCATCATTTTTATATCAAACACATAAAACCAATCAAAATCAATATCAAAATCCAACAATAAATCCTAGAATTACATAAACACTCAAGGATTCAAATGGAAAAGATATTATGACACTTTTCCCAATGTGTAGCACTAGATTTTTTATAACCTATATCCATAATAACATTATAATGCCAAATAACAAAGGGAACTTGGAAACCCAAACCCTCTGAAAAATCTTGGTTTTGATACCATTTTCATGAACCAACCCAAGATATCTATCCATTAAACACCTAAACTAGACCATGACATACTTGAGGGGAGTACCTAATCCTCATAGACTAACAATAAGCATTATAGGCATCTAAAACAATCACTAGGTATGATTTCACCCATTAATCATAGTGTAATTAACATCATATTTCTATCAGAAATCTGAAATGACCTATCCATAGGTTATACATCAACACAAAATTTGAATCAGTAGAAATAATATAAAGAATAACTATAAATAGATATAAACTAATCCCTTATTTCACCTTCTAAACCCCCTCACCTAGCCAACTCCCTCTACTCACCCACAAATTCCCTCAATACACTTCATCTCCTAAATCACCTAGTCCTCACAAAAGTAATTCAATACACTTTTAACCATAATTTTAAGTAGTAAAAACATCATTTAAATGGAAAAAATTTACACATATTCTATTTAAATAAATCCGTAAAAAACCTATAATAGGCACACTTGGGATAATTTGATAAGTAAAACAATAACTGAGCTCAAGTCCCCACTAATCACTAACCCAAACTGAAACAGAATGCATCCTAAGAGGGAAAAAGAACTGGATAAGATCCTAAAACTGAAATGTAGATAAACATGAGTATACAAATACTAATTAGGCCACTACTCACCTTACAAAATTTCTAACTTTTAATTAAAGCCCCTTTTAATCTAGTTTGAAATAAAATAAAATAAAATCTTACATAATTATTTAAAATCCAACATAATATAAAATCTTACATAATTATTCAACCCGAATTGAGATGTTAAATCCAAACTGCGACCGGTATAATTACTTCCAAAAACAAACAATATCAAATCTACACCAACAATGATAATACAAACAAAAAATAATGATAAATTACAACTAAAATCTAACCAATAATCCAAATCACGCAAAATAGGGTTATTGATAAAGAAATAAACAATGGGATATGAAACAAGAGATAAATAGGAAGAACACATACCCAAAATCGTGCAGACGACAAAAAACCTTCAACAATGGCCGTTCAAGATCGCAAATCAAGTTCGAAGGTCGTCGGGAGTCCGAAGCGCCACAGCGGAACTCGATTTCGACGGACGAACAAAATGAGGGTTTCTGACCGTGAATATTTTTAAAAGACTTTTCGCGTCGGTTTTCATTAAAACCGACGCGAAATATATTTTTTTTATGAGTTTCGGCGTCGGTTTTCATGAAAACCGACGCGGAAAATATAGTCGAAGAGGTTTTCCGCGTCGGTTTTTCCGCGTCGGTTTTTCTAAAAACCGACGCGGAAAACCTATTCGACCGGATTTTCCGCGTCGGTTTTTCTAAAAACCGACGCGGAAAACCTATTAAAACAGGATTTTCCGGGTCGGTTTTTAGAAAAACCGACGCGGAAAACCGATTATAACAGGATTTTCCGCGTCGGTTCTGAGAAAAACCGACGCGAAAAATAAAAACATAATTATTTTTGGCGTCGGTTTTGTGTAAAACCGACGCCAAAAATTCCCCGCATATACTATTCGCGTCGGTTTTTAAAAAACCGACGTTATTACGACGACGTTAAAGCCCGTATTTCCACTAGTGCCACCCATTTATGTCGTCCGATTTCAGGCCATTCGGACATCGTTCGGCCAGTTTCGGACCCCCCCCACCCCACCCCACGCGCGTTTATCAAGCATGTGCAACGCTTAAAGAACGCATAATGAGACCTACCGCGCAGACCGCACATACGATTGATGTGCCGTCTATGCGTGCAAGTTGCGAATAATAATTTTATTGTTGTCCTGTGATTTCAGGTCAATCCGATGTCGTCTGCTAAGAGTTTGACCGTTAGACGCCATTTTTGGCCGTTTATGACACCAGAACGGCGTTCCAGGTCACCGCGGGAAAACGGCACGTCCGATTGACGTGTTGTCTACTCGACCACTTCAAAATTCACTCACCCTTTGATTTTTTCCTATTTCAGGCCATTCGGACATCGTTCGGGCCAGTTTGGACCCCCCCACGCGCGTTTATCAAACGCGCGCAACGCTTAAAGAACGCATAATGAGCCCTACCGCGCAGACCGCACGTCTGATTGATGTGTCGTCTGTGCGTGCATGTCGCGATTAAAAATTTTATTGTTGTCCTGTGATTTCAGGTCAATCTGATGTCGTCCTCTATGAGTTTGACCATTAGACGCCCGTTTTGGCCGTTTATGACACCAGAACGGCGTTCCCGATCACCGCGGGCACACGGCACGTCCGATTGACGTGTCATCTACTCGACCACATCAAAATTCACTCACCCTTTGATTTCGTCCGATTTCAGTCCATTCAGACATCGTTCGGTCAGTCTGGACCCCCCCCCCCCCCCCCCCCGCGCGCGTTTATCAAGCGCGCGCAATGCTTAAAGAACGCATAATGAGCCCTACCACGCAGACCGCACGTCCGATTGATGTGCCGTCTACGCTTGCACATTGAAAATAATAATTGTATTATTGTACTATGATTTCAGGTCAATCTGATGTCGCCCACTAAGAGTTTGACCGTTAGACGCCAGTTTTGGGCCGTTTATGACACCAGAACGGTGTTCCCGGTCACCGCGGGCACACGGCACGTCCGATTGACGTACCGTCTACTCGACCACATCACAATTCACTCACCCTTTGATTTATTCCTATTTCAGGTCATTCAGACATCGTTCGGCCAGGTTTTGGACCCCCCCCCCCCCCCCACGCGCGTTTATCAAGCACGCGCAACGCTTAAAGAACGCATAATGAGCCCTACCGCGCAGACCGCACGTCCGATTGATGTGCCGTCTGCGCGTGCACGTCACGAATAATAATTTTATTGTTGTCCTGTGTTTCAAGTCAATCCGATGTCTTTCGCTAAGAGTTTGACCGTTAGACGCCAGTTTTGGGCCGTTTATGACACCAGAACGGCGTTCCCGGTCACCGCGGGCACACGGCACGTCCGATTGATGTTCCGTCTGCTCGACCACATCACAATTCACTCACCCTTTGATGTCGTCCGATTTAAGGCCATTCGGACATCATTCGGCCAGTTTGGGACCCCCCCCCCCCCACGTGCGTTTATAAAGCGTGTGCAATGCTTAAAGAACGCATAATGAGCCCTACCGCGCAGACCGCACGTCTGATTGACGTTTTGTCTGCACGTGCACTTCTCTAATAATAATTGTATTTTTTTCCTATGATTTTAGGTCAATCCAATGTCGTCCGCTAAGAGTTTGATGGTTAGACGCCAGTTTTGGCCGTTTATGACACTAGAACGGCGTTCCCAGTCACCGCGGGCACACGACACGTCCGATTGATGCTAGAACGGCGTTCCCAGTCACCGCGGGCACACGACACGTCCGATTGATGTTCCGTCTACTCGACCACATCAAAATTCACTCACACTTTGATTTCGTCCGATTTCAGGCCATTCGAACATCGTTCGGCCAGTTTGGGACCCCCCACGCGTGTTTATCAAGCGCGCACAACGCTTAAAGAACGCATAATGAGCCCTACCGCGCAGACCGCACGTCCGATTGACGTGTTGTCTACGTGTGCACGTCGCGAATAATAATTGTATTGTTTTCCTATGATTTAAGGTCAATACGATGTCGTCCGCTATGAGTTTGGCCGTTAGATGCCCGTTTTGGCCGTTTATGACACCAGAACGGTGTTCCCGGTCACCGCGGGCAGACGGCACATCTGATTGTCGTGTCGTCTACTCGAACACATCACAATTCACTCACCCTTTTATGTCGTCCGATTTCAGTCCATTCGGACATCGTTTTTCCAGTTTGGGACCCACCCCCCCCCCCCCCCCCACGCGCGTTTATCAAGCTCGCGCAACGCTTAAAGAACGCATAATGATCCCTACCGTGCAGACCGCACGTCCGATTGACTTTCTGTCTATGCGTGCACGTCAAGAATAATAATTTTATTGGTGTCCTGTAATTTCAGGTCAATCCGATGTCGTCCTCTAAGAGTTTGACCGTTAGACGCCAGTTTTGGCCGTTTATGACACCAGAACGGCGTTCCCGATCACCGCGGGCACACGGCACGTCCGATTGACGTTCCGTCTGCTCGACCATATCATAATTCACTCACCCTTTGATGTAGTCCAATTTCAGGATATTCGGACATCGTTCGGCCAGTTTGGAACCCCCCCCCCCCCCCACGCGCGTTTATCAACCGCGCGCAACGCTTACAGAACGCATAATGAGCCCTACCGCGCAGACCGCACGTCCGATTGACGTTCCGTCTACGCGTGCATGTCGCGAATAATAATTGTATTGTTTTCCTATGATTTCAGGTCAATACGATGTCTTCTGCTATGAGTTTTACCATTAGACGCCCGTTTTGGCCGTTTATGACACCAGAACGGCGTTCCCGGTCACCGCGAGCACACGACACGTCTGATTGATGTGTCGTCTGCTTGACCACATCACAATTCACTCACCCTAAAAAGATACAAATATTGAAAGAGTTCTTGGGCTTCTCCCAAGAAACAACTATCTGGTGTTTCTCTCCATCCACTGACACACCTTCCTCTGAAATTATTTGACCCAATAACTATACCTATATAATCAATACAAAACTGACATATATATAGCTTGACGTATAGTCAATAAGTGTAATATGTATGATGTCAAGATGTTGGGTATGATCATAATCACTCTTGGAGTGCACGAATATGTCATCCACAAATATTAAAAAAACTAATCTAGGTAAAAAGGAAAATTATATTCATCAAGGATATAAAAAATTCTGAAAAATTCATCAAGACAAATGAAATTACCTCATGCATGGGGTTCATTCTCATCTGGATCACCAATATCACTGTGATGTCCACCAGATGTATTCGGAGCCTACAATATATATCAATATTATGTATCTTAAACATATCAATAAAATTCAATCTGAGTATGGTTTGTTTTATTGTTTACCTGTGGCGCCACTTGTTGTGTCGTCATTTCATCGATACGTGATGACATCTGTGACAACCTCTCCTCATAATCTGCACATAACTGCTGAAACTGTGAATCAGAATTGCGCTGTATATCCTGCATGGAAGCATCTATCTCAGCCTGTGTGTGCATCCCTGACTCTCTGCATGCACTCATCACATCTGATCTAACAACTGCACGTCGTGGGACACTGCCTCCATAAGTCAAAGAATAACCATGACTGTCACGCCCCATGACACGGTGAAAATTTTCATCTCTATGCACAGTACTACGATGTTGCTCCTCTGGAAACTCTGCTAACTGAGCATCAAACTGAGCCTGTAGCATATAATGAATCAATGAACAAATATGAATAATTTATATAAAATAAAAAATACATTTATTAATTAGTAAATAATTTTCTTACTATAACACCGGAAACATCGGGATCACCTACCCTGCGAGTCCTCATCCATATGGACATCCGATCGATTGGCTCACCGCGATGGTGTAACTATAATAAAGGGGTTCACTATATTATACTACAATATGTTTAAAATAGGAATGAAATAGTGAATTCTGAACATACATCATGTCTGAGCTGTGACACATGTCGAGTGCCAAGTCTGGAATGCGTAGCCTGCATCGCCCGATTATGTGGATGACGAGCAGACTCAGTCTACATTCAACGTATTTACTTAATAGAAATTTTCAAAATTAGTCATTTATAGATTAAAAGTAATAAATCTTACCATCGCTACCTCACTCGACCAAAACGCAACCAAACCCTACCACTACGCAGGAAGAATGCCCGAAGGGACTCGCTGTAGAATGTCTGGCACACCTGCAAATGGTGTCCAGTGATCTCTCTTCACCCTTGACTTGTAATCCTTCTATAATTTTCTGCATTTCGACATACAAACAGACCAAAACTCATCTGGACAGGATGTCAAATTATCCTTTTAAAAATATTGTCAGTAGATGGGACAATAATAATAAAAATATCATGAAAAATTAAAGATTGAATTTACCTGAACCTCCCTCCATAATCTTCCCATCGTATCCTGAGGAAAGAACTCCAGTCACGAGTCGTCAGAGGGAATCTGTGTGAGTCTCGTATCATATGCTCAAACTGATGACTCAATGCAGTAGCACCATCTCCAACTGGATGAATTGTGTCATCGAATAACACATATAATCAGGCTCCAGAGTTCCAGGATCGAACCCCTCTACCAGGACCCTTGCGTCTGCTGGAAGAAGCAGTAGATCCTGATAAACATAAATTCATAATTCAATTACAATATAAATTAATGATTAGAAACAGTTAGGGAAATATAAACAGAAAATTGCAATCAATTAATTTAGAAAAATGAAAACATACATACCAACAACATCAGGTGAACCACTATGACCACCCTATGACATACCTGCATTAAAAGAAATTATAGTTAAATCGAGCAATTTTTATACATATATAACTGATAAATATTTTTACAAATAATAACAAGGAATATAATTACAATTTCCACTAATCATGCAAGTCTATCGTATCTCCTTCAACCGTCTCTCTGGTCCATTGTATATCTTCATCTCGTACAGCTACTATTGTTTGGTCAAGTGTTTGATCAGGAAATTCGACAACTTCAGGTTCCTCTTGGTCAATCAGAAAAGCCCCTCTTCTATACATTTTCACCACAACTTTCCAATCAGAATCAATTCCGACAAAGTAAACTTGTTCTGCCTACGATGTTAGTATGAAGGGCTCATTGCTAACCCGGTCATCTTTATATAGCATATTGTTAAAGTTTACTAATGTAAATTTGAAGTTACCAACATTCGTTCCACAAACTAGATCGACCCAATCACACCTTTACAACTAATATAAATTGGAAGCAATTTTTCTGCATGGACAACTAATCATATCGCTTGGAAATTTGTTGGTGAAATCCATAAATCGCTTAATCCCCTCATAATATTCAGCTGAAAATCTATCTTGCATATCAATCCAACTCCTATCCATATCTGTATTTAATAGAAATCCAAAGTGAAATATCTTATTTAAATTCTAAAAAAACACATATCATTAGAATATAAAAACCAAATTTGGACAAAAAACATTACCTGCGGAGGACTCGACCGTGGGTAACGGGGTCTGACTCGATTGCGGATCCATGAGGGCTCAGTGAATTGACGACAGAGGTTCGACGGCCGGACTCGAAAGGAGAGGAACCGTTGGACCGCGTGGAGGGTTCAACACGGCGGGGCACAATGGACCGGAAGGGTCCAACGGAGGCAGGAGGACTTGCTTGAGGGATGCAATGGGGCCACGAGGGGACGATGGAGGCGGGGCTGTCCAAAGGTGCAGCGCGGGCAGGGGTGGGGGTTGCTGGGTCGCGGGGGTGTCGGGGTCACGGGGGAGCAGCGCGGAGGCAAGGCGGTGGGGGTCGCCGGGGTGTAGTGCGGTCAGGGGGTGTCGGGGTCACGGGGGCACACCGTGGAGGCAAGGCAGTGGGGTTGTCGGTGGCGCAGCATGGAGGCAAGGGGGTGGGGATCGCCGGGAGGTCACCGGGAGGTCGGGGGCGCACGGAGGTCGTCGGGGGGTCGCCGGGAGGTCGGGGTCGCCCGGAGGTCATCGGGAGCACGGAGGCAAGGGGGTGGGGTCACGGGGGCGCACCGGGGGGTTGCCGAGGTCATCGGGAGGTCGGGGGTCGGGGTCGACGGGGATCGGGGTCGCCGGCGGGGTCGGGTTCGCCGGGGGTTGGGGAGGGTGGTCGGGGGTCGGGGTCGGGGAGGGTCGCCGGGGGTCGAGGTCGGGGTCGCGGGGTCGGGGAAGGGGGTCGTGGGGTCAGGGAGCGGAGGGAGGGGAGGGAGGGGGAATTAGGGTTTTTTTAGGAAAAATTGCAGCGGACGCCATTTGGCGCCCGCTATTGATGGTATTAGCAGCTGCCAAATGGCGGCCTCTATAGATGCCCCGCCTCCAAAACCAGATTTTCTAGTAGTGAACACTTAACATAGAATTAGCATTAGCCAAGGCTCATTGCACATAGACCGTGAGTAAGCCCTCAATGCACATGAAGCACAAGTAAACCCTCATTGCAAATAAATTATAATGAGTCAACACCCATTTCACATGATGTATTATGATAATATACTTTACCCAATGCATTAGAGCGATATCAGGGAGCACCCTTCATAAACATTTCATTCCATTCATAAGTGCACCACATAGATCATATAACATGGAATCAATCAACATAATAAGTTATTCCTCGATTAAGTAATGTATAATAAATACATGAAAGTACCATTCAATATAAATATGTTCATAAATGTGAATAACCTTGATAGAGACATGGGTATGGTATTCACTACACAATGATCTTGGCTTAAAAAAATGCGGTGCAATTTCGGCAGCATAACGACGTGACATAAGGGTTCATGAAAATGGTTTATGAGATAGAAAAGTGTGTATCATCATATGTACATGAAATGGACATTAATGGGGTCATATAAATACATTTCCCAACAAACGTAATGGAATTTAGATTCATAATACAAAAGATTACTTGTATGTAAAAGAGGAGAGAGAAATACCTCATGGAATTTCGGCATGGTAATGGGTGTAAATGGGAGGCTTTAATGAGATAGAAAGGGGTCTCCCATAATCTAAACATAAAAGGAAAAGTATGGGGGAGGTTTGAAATCATACCATAACTTTTTAAATTGAAAAAAAGGGAATAAAAACTTAAATAAAATTAGACAAAAATGAGAAAAGAAGAAATCCCTTACTTTTAAGTGTGGTTCCAAAGGCTTGGGAGAGGCTTTAGAGAGGCTTGATGGTAGATTGGGGAACCTTGGGAGGACTATTGAGAGAGGAGGGAAGGGTTTAGACTAACTCCAAAGGCTTTTAGTGAAGAGGAAGTGGGAACTTGTGTGGGTTTATATAGGAAAGTAGATGAAATTATTTATTATTCAGGTTTGGGACACCTCACATTAAACAAATCAAACCCATAAACCAGACCATGGTTTTTTCCAATGGTTTTTGCAAAAGGGGATTTTAAAACAATATCTTATAATTCCAATGTCCAATATTCTTAAAATAATTGGGTTTCTTATGTGGAGGTGAGTCACACTCTAAAGGAAAACATTTTAAAAAGACAAAATGTTTTATAAGCCTTGAAGGGTACACTAATGCTTGGTAAAATAAGTCAATCAAACCCAAAATCACATTATTTTAATGTTAAAACATATATTAGCCAAAAATAATGTTTATATTATTTTATTACATCAATATTGGGTCATTATGATGTCATAAAACACATTATATCTTTAAACGATATTTATTTTTTACCCAAAAAATCGAATGTCTCAGAAAATTATGAAAAATTCACCATTGGATAATTTTAGTGTCAGGATTCAAAAAATAATATTAATTATATCTAAATAATTTTATTAATATTTTATTTTTTAATTTTTCAATAAAAACTGATATTTACCTGAAAATTCATGGGTTTTGACAAAAATAGCTTTCAAACCTTAATAAAAATTACAATTGCATTTATAAAATTATATGATCCTTTATATTTAATAAAAATTAATTTAATTATAATAATATTTTATTAAAATATTATTTAATTAAAAAATACAATTATTCAACAAAATTGATTTCTTAGTTGAATATTAACTAAAAATACTATTTGTGCTTTAACAACTATTTAAAATTAACAATAATAAAATGAATGCACATTCTTTATAAAAAAGTAATGTACATAGTCATAGTGATAGGGTCTTGTTACATAACGCCTTATAACATACGCATATGACTGAAGGGTAAGGTTTTCGATGGTGAGAGACTCTTGGGGTGGCTTGGATAACATCGCTCAGGTGGTAATATCTATTAACTTCCACTTCTCCCGTAGTCGGTTCTGCTCAAGCTTAACGTGCTCAAGCTCGGCTTGGGCTTGGTCAAGAGTGAATCCGAATGATGCCACTTCCATTCCTAGATAATACAAATGAGCTTCATACAGGTCAAGTCTACTGGATGAGGTCATCACTTCCTTTGTCTGAGTAAATTTGATTTGTTAAGGCCCTATATTTATACTAATCATGTGATCATGGTTCAACGGCTATATTAACAACGGTCACAATTCATAACAGTATTTTAAAATCTAGAAACATAAAACCAATGAAGTTCACCTTTTATATAACCATAATAAACATTTAATTAGATCAAGAGAAATTTCTATTAATGAAATTTGGGTCGTTATAGTTATCCTTGACATATGTTTATGATGTAGTATTTTAAGTTGTTCCCACATTTCCCATGTTATGATTATCACATTATAGCATGCCTTATTATTCATGTTCCTTTTATTCCACATTGATATTCCTTTTGTCTAACATATTTTACTTTTTTCCATGATTATTCCCTTATTGGGGTTTTTAGATCACCCCTTTCTTATGTATTCCCCAAGGTTATCCCATGCAGTTTTAAAATCCATTGAATATTATGATCATGTGAGGGAATTTTTCATTAAATCTTATGTATTTCCTATTTTAAGTTGTTATTTAATGTGCCTAATTCCCAAAAATACTATACATGTTAATATTTTGGGTTGTATTAAGTTTAATATTATTTAATAAAACATGTGTTAATGTGAAATAAAGATCAGGGATTTTATAGTTGGTGTCAAGGTAAACATTCGGTTATATTTTGGATTAGGATTAGAAAACTATAGTGAAAGACAAAGAGATAATACAATGTATAAGAAAACATCCCTAAATTTTGGTATGTATAGAGTAAGTGGTTTATTAAGAAAATATATCCATATATGGATAATAAAAGTGGATATGGTTCTGGAATAGATTTAGTTAGGGGTAACAACTCAGATAAGGTGTGTCGAACCTGGCTTAGTGGGACCTGGTACACAATAACAGGTGTTACAACACACCTAGTTTGACACTTTTGGGGAAATGGTTTGGTAAATTAAAAATCTCATTACGAACCATTATTCAGGTAAAAAAATTCCCATACTAGTATATGTTAGTAAATAGATCATGGATAGTATATATTGAAGCCTATATATTCATAAGTTCATAAAATACATTAAATTTAAAAGTTATACTTTTAATTTCATTGTTTTTACCCTTTATATGTTTCATAGTTTTAAAAAATAATCATCCCTAATTTTCCATTTATTCTATCCAATGGCTAGAAATTGGAGGAACTGAGTAAAAAATCAATGTAAAGGGAAATGTGATGATTTCCCCAAAGAGATACGCAACCCGATGTGAGTCAGAATCACAAACATAATGATAATACTCTCTTACCTGACTGAGGTTATAAATAGAAACCTAGATCTGTAAGATCCACCAAATCCCCCTAAGAGAGAACAAGATGTGATTTCCAGCTTTATGTAATAAGGGCCTCTAATATTCAATGAATCCTATGATCCCTTAATCATATAATAATGGATCAACTCTATTGAAAGGAAATTCTCCATTCTTAAATGTTCTGAACAAAAGAAGGTTCTATTTGTTGTTATTCGTTTGGTGGAAGAATCTAATTAGTGGGGGACATTGATTCAGAATATGAAGCCTGAGGAAGATATTGAAGCGATGGGGTTGAAGGAATTCTAGAAAATATTTTTTGAAAAATATTTTCCTAGAACTCTCTCACATAAAATATAAAGGGACTTCCTTACCCTCCAGAAAAAAGATTAAGAATCTATCAGGCATACTAATAAAACTTCACAAGACTTGCATGATATTCCTCCCACTATTTTGTTACCTGAAATACAAGGATGACCACTTCTTTTGTGGGATAAAACCTAGTCTACGAAAATCCCTATAAATCTGACAATTTTATAGTTATGAGAAAATTTTCTAATATACCCTCGAAGTAAAAAATAGAGGCCGACGAATCTCAAGGGTATCATAGGGATAAGAAGTGAAAATTGGAGTTTAATTTTGGTGGTTTTATGGATAAATATAATGGTGGAAATAAGTTTCAAAATCCAAATTGTCAAAGTTGTAGAAAGAATCACCTTGAAAATTGCCTAAGGTATATTAGGAAATGCTTTAGGTGAAAGAAGGAAGGTCACCTGGCAAGCGATTATCGATAGGAGAAATCTACTAACGTGATGGATGAAAGGAATTCTATATTTAACCATCAGTATGTAATTCATCACTTAAACTGAAACTAATATGGGCACTATGCAAACCAATTACCCAATCCATGGGTTTTTGGTGAAAACCACCAACCTCTAAGGAAACAAGGGAGATCTTTTTCCATCACAACCACAGTGGGGGATACCGACAATATAGTGCTGACGAGTATGCTAGTTTTTTATTGAACAATAGAAAACATACTTTTTTATTCTAGTTATATGTATTCCTTCATATTAAAAAACATTTGAAAAACTATTAAAACACCACCACCAAGCATGGAAGTTGAGATGCTAATGAAAATGGGAAATAGGGAAATTATATCATCCCAAGTATATAACTCCTCCATTGTCAAAATTTTCTGGCTGAAATTCCTAGAAAACCTTCACATACTCCCTTTGGTGGAATTTAATGAAATTTTGGGTATGTATTTTCTTTACCTATATAGATACAACATAAATTTCCCTGATAATGAAATCTCTCTTAGTATTGAAAACTGACCCTAAATTATGTATAGCTGTAAAGGGTATGATGAATCTTCTTTAGCACCACCATCGTAAGCATGGATATAATTTCCCTAAAAAATCATATCTAGATCAAATGATTGAGTATGAGGAAATAATAATCCTCAAATACATTCCCATTGGGATGGATTAAACTGATTTGTTTCTCGAGGAATTGTCTGGTCTTCCTCCAAGCTGAGAGGTTGATTTTTCAATCGATATTATACCTAGGTCATTACCATTATCAAATACTTTGTAAATAATAGATGTTGTGGAAATTGTGAAGATGAAGAAATGACTACATGTGAAGCTTGATAAAGGTTTCATATGACCAAGTGCTTCACCATGGGGTGCATCATTCCTCTTCATCAAGAAAAAGAATGGTTCAATGCACCTTTACAATGATTATCCTGAGATCAACAGGACCATGATAAAAAAAAGTATCCTCTTCAAGGAATTTATTACTTGATTTATTAGCTACATGGAGTACAATAATTCTCCAAGTTGGATATGTGCTCAGGATATTTCCATGTTACGGTGGAGAAGGATGATATTCCCAAAAGTTCTTTTCAAAAAAGCAATGGGAACTGGGAGTTCATCGTAATGACTTTTGGGATAACTAATGCCTCAGAAATCTTCATGGACTAGATAAATAGAGTCTTTAGATATTACCATGAAAAATTTGTGGTTGTATTTATAGATTCTATAATAATATTTTCCAAAACCAAGGATCAACATGAGGGTAATTTGAGTGTTATGCTAAAGACACTAAGAAGGGATAAGCTTTATGAAAATTATAGAAAATGAGATTTATTATTGATGGAAGTCTCATTATTAGGGAATATCATCAAAAGAAATGGTATATATACAGACCCTTAAAAGATAAAATCAATTTAAGGAGGATCAGGCCAACATCTATGATGAATATTCATAGTTTTTTGGATTATCTGGGTACTAATGTTGATTTTTTATAAATTTTTCACAATTGTCAGACCCCCTAACCAAGATAACTTGGTAGAGATTCAATTGTTTTTCAGAATTATGAATTTGAATAGACCTTCATGTATTTGAAGAAGGAGTTTTATCATTTCCCCAGTTCTCACACTAACCATATGTGGAGAACTTTTTGTAGTATTCAATGATGCATTGAAGAAGAGATTCTTTTGTGTGATAATGAAAACTGAAAAATCCATAGCCTATGCTTCAAGGATATTGAAATTTTAGGAACAGAACTACCCAACACAAGATCTAGAGTTTTTTTTAGTGATATTCGCTTTGAAAATATAACATCATTATCTATTTAGGGATAAATGTAAAATATATACAAATAAAAAAATCCTCAACTATATTTTCACACAAAAAGACATGAATATGCACCAATAAAGATGGTTAGAGCTGATCAAGGACTATAAAATGTCAATCTACTACTGTCCTGGTAAATAAAATAAATTGGGTGGCACTCTAAGTAGAAAGGATCTAGAAATTCTATCATTTATGAGAATTAAGAGGGATCTAATATTTTTATATTTTAAAAGGATGGACATGGGACTCATAAAGGAAATAGAATTGTCAATCCCTTCACAAATTATTTCTCAACCATCCCTTTAGGAGACATTAAAGGATGATCAAAGAGATGATGTGGGATTTCAAAAGAAATTGGAAACTATAAGGAAAGGAAAATCCTTAGAGTTCAATGTTAATGAAGAAGTGGTTATGAGATTTCAGTCACATCTATTTGTACTATCAAATCTTGAGTTAAAGAAGGAATTGATGGATGATATATATAATTCAATTTTCTCCATTTTATAGGAATAAAAAAGTGTATCCAGATATTAAAGAGCATTATTAGTGGTAAAATATAAATAATGAGATCTCTACATATACAAAAAAGTTATTGGTATGTCGGTAAGTGATCGCTGAATAGAATAAATCTAAGGGGCGGATGCATCCATTACCCATACCAACATGGAAATGGGAAACAATTATATATGGGTTGTTATGGATCATATTACAAAGACAACTCACTTTAACATAGTTTGAGAGGTCATCTCAAAGGACCAACTTGTATAGATATACATTTGAGAAGTTCTAAGGTTATATGGAGTACCACTGTCGATTTTATCCAATCAAGATCCAAGATTAACCTCCAAGTTCAACAAAAAGCTTCCAACAATCTCTAAAAACTGAGGTGAGATTCATTATGACCTATCATCATCAAACTAATGTCTATCCTGAAGAGACTATTCAGAAACTGGTAGAAATTTTTCGATCATGTTCAAAGGACTTTAAAGGAGTGTGGGACCAACATCTACCTCTGTTCAACTTCTCTTACAACAATAGTTTCCACTCAAGAATAAAAATGGATCCATATTAATCGCTTTATGGGAAGAGGTAAAAAATACTTTCATACAAGTATCAAGTTAGTGAATAAAAATTGTTCGGTCTTGAAATGGTTGAAGAAATTGTGGAAAAGTTCATGATCATTTAACAGAAAATCAAAGAATCTCATATTCTAAAAAAGAGATATACTGACAATCATCGATGATACCTAGAGTTTGATGTTGGATACATGATATTCCTCTAAAAATATCAATGGAATAAATTGATGAGATTTGGGATGAAGGGAAATCTTAGTCCAAGATGCATCATCCCCTTTGAGATCCTTGATCACATCCGAGTGGTGGCCTATTGACTAGCACTCCCACATAACATATCTCAAGTACATAATGTATTCCATGTATCCCTATTGAGAAATTACATACCAAAATCCTCACATATAATCAATATGGAGGTCGAAATATTGGATATTGATATTTCTTATTAAGAGAATCGGGTGAAGATCTTATATCATAGGGAATGAGTTATATGGAATAAGATAGTTCACCTAGTCAAATTATTGTTGAGAAACCATAAGATTGAAGAATAAATGTTGGAACTAGATGAGGTGATGAAATAGATTGACCCTCATATATTTTTCTATGGTAAAAGTAATTTTCAAGGGTGGAATTTTTTAAGGGGGGATATTGTAATGACCAAAACAATTATAAATAAAATTCCCCCTTTTTAAAATTAAAATTTCTTGTTATGTAATATAGTTATAGAAAAAACATGAACTTATTTTGTTTTATTATATCCAATTGGATTTAAAAGATCTTTAAGTATCATTACCATTGATAATATATTAGTTGAATATTTATCACATAGTTATTATAAATATAGTGTTTTAGAAAATCCAACTGACAGAGAAAAAGAAAGTGAAGGCCTCAGCCAATAGGATCAAACCCTATAAAGCCCATTTATCAGAGCTTATAAGGGAGATAACATCAATGGGATTTTCCCTTGACCAATCTTAAGATTAGATCCAAAAACATATGTAGGAATAAAAAATTTACAAGATATGTTCAAGCTCATCAATATCACGACCCAAACCATGTACATCGAACCACCCCATGAAAGTATCATTGTCGCACACCTTACTCTTATGGTGTTTTCTAGTCTATTAAAGAGACATGTATCAAGACCATATCGTTATGAGTATGTATAATTTTTTTATTGAACAATGGATATACTTTCATTCTATTATTATTACTTTATGAATGGTATTTATTTTGATAAAATAAAACACAAATATTATTTTTGGGTAAAATTCAAATTTAATTAAGGAACTTATTTTGATGAATTAGTGGATTTTTTGAAAAATAATAATAATATTTTTATAAAATATTATTACTAAATAATTTTTTTAAAAAATAAATGATCATATAATTTTTATTAAGTCAAATGTAAATTTTGTATAGGGGTTAGAAAACAATTATTATAAAAAACCCCTATAATTACTTGGAAAATGTCAGTTTTATTTTAAAATTAAAAATTCAATTTTATAAAATTATTTAGATAAAAAGAATATTATTTTTGGAATTATGACATCAAAACTATCCAATGGTGAATTTTTCGTAATTTTATGAGATAGTAGAATTTTTGTGTAAAAATTAAATATCATATAAATATACTTTATGTATTATGACATCATAATGACCCAAAATAGATGTAATAAATAATAAAAAAATGTACACACAACCAAATATATATTTTTTCTTTAAAATAATGTCAATTTATGTTTATTTGATTAATTTTTTAAGTCCCTTATGAATCCTCCGAGAACATAAATAATTTTTAGGTTTTAAAACTAACTATTTTAGAGTATGAATCACCATCACATAAGAAAGAGAATTATTTTATTAGGTTCATCCCATTGTCTTATAAAATATTAAAATAATCCCATTTAAAAGAACCCATTATAAAAACCCATGGTAAGGTTTTTGGTTTTTATTATTTTATTTTGTAGAGTCCAAAACCTAAATAAAAAGAAATCCCCATTTTTTCCTATATAAACCCACTCAAGATCCCATTTATCTTCACTCGAACTCCTTGGAGTACATCCATACTCTCCCCTCCACTGACTATATTTCTATAAAGGTTCCCCCAAACTATCAAGAATCCCATCCCAAGAATATTTATTCACACACTCAAGTAAGGGATCTTTTCCTTTCACCTATTAATTCGAGTATCCTCTTTACCTTACATATTTTATCTTCATTTACTTGTGACAGGATATGTTATTAAATATCCTCATTAATTTACAATTTTTTTAGAAATTATGAGTGACCCATTTCTCTCTCATCAACGCATTTTATTAATTTTTGTGTGATATGGTTATTTTGTCAAACTTTCACCATGATTTTTCATGCCAAAAGTACTATGTATTGAATACCATACCCATTTTCTATCAAGGGTATTTACATTTATACACTTATACCTCTTTTACATGTGACTTAAATGTATGTATTCCAAACTCATTGATTTTGGAACAAAATATTATAATGAATGAATCCAAGTTGTATGAACTATGTGGAACACCTAAGCATGAGAATTAAATGAATGTGATAGGTGAGCCCAGAATTATATAGTATTCCAATGAATTGGGTAATGTTTAATCTCATGATACAACATTTTAGGATTGGGTGTGAACCTAATTCCTTTTTGGGAATTTTTCCATCACGATGTATGGCATGTTATCCTTGACCTATGTTTATGATGTGGTGTTTTATGTCATTGCCACATTTCCCATGTTATGACTATAATTCTATAACATACCTTATTATTAATGATCCCTTTATTACCAATTGATATTCATGTTTTCTATCTTGTTTTACCTTATACTATTATTATTTCCTTATTGAGATTTATATCTCACCCCTCTCTTAGGTATGTCCCCAGGTTATCCTATGTAGTTTTAAAAGCCATGGAATATTATGATCATATTAAATAATTTTTCACTAAAGCTGGTGTATTTACTATTTTATAGTCTTATGTAATGTATCTAATTCCCAAATAAAATATAATTATCGATATTCCAGGTTTTATTGTGTTTAATATTATGTGATAAAACATGTATAAATGTGAAATAAATATCAGTTTTTTAATATATATGGTTGGTGGTTGAAATTCACTCCCTTTTTCCATAACGTTTAAAAAAAGTGTGGAGTAAAGAACATGCTTCTGGTTTCATTAATTAGTAATGTATAATAAAGGGTTTTATTATTCTAAAATGAACTTTGTTGTTTTTTTTCTTTTATCTAGGTTCTAGAAGTATTTTTATGGTATTTAAACCTTTATGAACATGTATTTTGATTAGGAAGGTTTCTCCTATGAATCTAAAAGTGTGAAGAAATTTTTTTTATTTATGTTATTGATGAAACATTATGGGACGATTGAAATTAAATTACTCTAAATATGTAATTTTAGAATATTATTGAAAAATATAGAATATATAGGTTAATGAACTAGATTGGGGATATTTTTTAAGCACCTTATCTAATGGAATTTATCATATTTTATTATCGATGTAGTTAATATTGATATTGGAATGTATGAGTTATAAACCAATAACACACACTTAACTTTGGATAAGAGGTTGCATCATTAGAGAGGTAATTTCCTGGTCAAATTAAGTAGAGGAGAATTATGTGATATATAAACATAATTTCTTTCATCAACTGGTATAATACACAAAAAAATAATTTATCTTAAAAATTATATTTTCTCTTTTCCCTAAGGTAATTATATTATTTTTGATTTAATAAAAAACCTATAATTTATTACTTAATTTCATGAAACTACTTTCTCTCTAGAAGTTATTTTATACCATATTTCGGAAATAATATTTTTCAAGGTAAAACATTCATGAAAATTGACTATTTTACATAAAATTATGTTTCCCAAAAATAGATTTTTAATATGAAAATTTATCTTAGAAAAATAATTATACTTCTAAAATACTTATTTAAATTAAATACTTTCTCCTTGTTTAGTTCCCTACCATGAATACTTTATATATGTATTGATTTTTATTGGTAATATTTTTTATCTATTCCCTATAATTTCACTAGTATAGATCATATAGGAGTTATATCCTCACTTAGATAATATTTAGTAGACAATTAATTTCCATTAATTCCTGGTCTTTCTGTAGGTATAATTTATCTCCTGAGTATCATGAAGAGAATATAGTTTTATAACCTATATCATGTTTTGATTGATATGTTCATACCTATCTATATTCCATAATTTAATGATCATGGATTACTCACAATTATGTTATTACTATACATAATTTGAATAAAGTTTTTTATTATGATAAACATTATGGAATATTTTAACTTATATATCACTTAATATGTTAAAAAATTGTTATTATGTTTTATCTAGTATGTTGAGTTTGATATATACTAACATTTCATTAATCAAGAAAATTACTTTGATATATAATGAGTATATTGGTATTTTACTACGTAAAGTATATTGATTTGGATATATGGTAATTTTTCCTTGAGCAGGACTACAACTTTGATAGATAATAAACATGTAGTTATTTTGTTATAACTAGTGTTTTGATTTGTATATATGGTAATGTTGTCTTGATAATGTTCATTGTTTTGATACTAATGATCATATTTGGAATGGGTTATAACATTTTTATTAGTATAGTGATTTGAATTAGCTAATATAGAGGTATATATGGGTATGTATCATAATTAATAGTTCATTATAACCCCTTCCCTATAATCCCTTGGATGGGTTATCCAATAGATCCTAACTTTAGTATACACTATTCCATTTCACTTGTAAGTGGTGTGTGTCCATACCAATTTAAGATAGATTTTACTAGGATGGGTATCATGGTTATCATACCCAATTCAACTCATATCTTATGATTACCCTAATGTATGTAACAAAGGTATTGACCCTCCTAGTAAATGAAGTTATACATTTAGATTCTATAGTGCTATGTTTTATTTTTTTATGTTTTATGAAGTGTTACAGTAATATAATATTATATATATAAGTAGATTAACCTAATGCATGAACATTAGTTTATTACCTCTGTGTTGGAATTATGGTGGTTGTATATTGGGTATTATATTTTCAAGCAATATATTTCCACTCTGGTGAACATGCTACTCTATGGTTTTTTTCATGTACGTATAGGTATTGGTAGATGTTTAGATGATATTTTATACTAAAAGTTATCAATGTGAGTATGGGTCGTGTTCCACCTAATGTAGGAACTAGAGACTGAATATTGATTTTAGTACTTATCCATGTATACCAGTGACCTATTTTGTATTAATTACTTTTACCTAGGTGATATGTAATTTTTTATCACATACAATTAACTCGTGCAGGGTTATTTTTATTCACAAATAACTATTTAATTAAAGGCTATAAACAATCTCTCATTGGTGTTCCTAAAACCCTAGTTATTCTCACGAGACATTATTGACTAGTAGGTTTAACTAAGTTTATATAGGGGTCTAGTCAAGTATTTTTTTATGTATTCAATTTAGGTGTCACTCCAAGTCCTAATACTACTCATCAGTATCCTGACTAAAGCATTACATTGACTCAACTGTGAATCCCTATATGCCAATGGATTTTTACTAAAAGTGATGGGATATATCATATAATGGGTAAACCCTAACCTTGAATTATAGTAAAAATAGTGAAAATAAGAAAACATCATCCACAGTGACTATTTGTGTACTCATAATCAATACCATCAACAATATATAACAAATGAACCATGAAGAAGTCATACAGTCAAACATCAACTTATCACCCACTAAGATGATCGCATATACAAAATAAAGAAAATAATAAAATATATAAGAGGATCTATATCTATCCCTAAGCCTAACTTCATACTAGTATTCAAATCCTTATTGATATTCCCTAGCTTGATCCACTACACAACCAATTCTTATAATTATAAGACATACATAATGTATGTAAACATACTATAGTTCCAATGAATGGGGAAAGGAATATATCTCGGTAAGGCCTCACAGAGTTACCCTAATATATTTTATCATGTATATGTATGTATGAGTGAATTAAATGATAGGAATAAACATACACATTAGGTCATAATGTGTTAATTATTCCACAATAACACCTAACCAAACCTACTTCTTCCATACTAGGAATCAATCATTTGGTGCCACATATATGGACATATATCGAAAGATTGAGGTTAGGGTTCCATACTGTAACTCAAAACAAACCCAAAGATTTAGAGTAGGGTGTCTTACCAAGATTTAACCACTACTCTCTCTATGAAAATAGTTTATCACTCAAGGTAGGTTCAATTTGATTCCTTCTCAATCAATAAAAGGCCAACATCCAATATTTTCATCCAACATACACACAATCGATAACAATTAAACAACAGAAAAAAGGCGTAAAACCAATCCTAGAAGCTCACCAGCTTAGTATCAATGTATTATCCACTTAGGACCAATCATCACATACGAAAACATGTATTAACACATGTCTGGACTCATAGTCTAATCCATTCGAGACTATATTAGTCTCTTCTCACTAGCTCAAAGTTGTATACAACCCCCCACAATGATATCATATCCCATAGTATCTCTTAGACCCTAACCTTAAAAGAATGGTCCAAAACCTCATTATAATCCAACATTATAATTCAGTCTCACAAATCAAGAACTAGAAAAATATATATCTTAAAAAATATCTTATAATCCCAATGCCAATTATTCCATCAATTCCCATTAACCACACCTGGGTCCATCTCACATTTATCTTAGGATATCTATCATGACCATTATCTTGAAGAAATCCATCTCTATCACACTATGACTAGTCCTGAAGAAATAATCTAGCTCAAAGCATACAGTAAGGCTCTAATACACTGACAAGGGGGAGTTCTACATCAAGACTGATATGTATGGTTATTTCTCATGGTACACTAGGCCAACGCTTCTCATGATTACCAAACTCACCCTTAGAAACCCACCTAGGTTACCTATACGTATTCTCGCATCTTGAAGCCCACCTGAGTTCTCTCATCAACTCAATTGGAACATTATCCAATTGAAAACACACTCATCGGGGAATCCTAAATTACCCAAAGTGTTAGAGTGAACACATCCCATTCTTGGGAGGATCAATGTTATCCAATATATTTTACATAGGGTTCTCTCAGTCCTTAACCCTTTACCGGTCTGATGCATTCCTAATGGTATGAACACTCATACATAAACAAGTATATGACATTGTATTAAAGGGATCATGTTACCCAACCATGGAGGTTTAATCCTTTTGATGCTCCAATCATCCTCACCCAAGCCCATTCAGGACTTATCCAAGATCGCATCACCACTTGAGCCCATATTTCAAGAAACAATGACCAGATAATTAATTATAAAATTTTATAATTAATTATTAAACTTAATTCAACAAGGAATAATTTCCTAAAAAATAACCAAGAGGTATAATGGCACTGAAACCATAAGAAAACGTTTAAGGACTACTCTTGATGTACACCTGGACATAATACACATAAAAGTATTGGAGTATCTAATAGATTCGATGGCCAATTAAATAAAAAAATTCAAAAAAACACTATATAAATAAGGGAAATGCATACCTTTTGTTAAATAGAACAAATAATCAGGTGTTCATACTTTCAAGATATCATGTATCCAATACAAGAAAAATACCCATAATCATGTCTTGATTCCACCATTCTCCAATGGAATCAACATTAAGACCCTATATTAATCACCAAGAATCACATAATAGAAAATGGTAAGGGAAACAAAAGGAAATATAGGGAGAAACTCTCCTTGAATCTATCATGGAATACCCCTAAATAATCACTCACTAAATGGGAATTAATTAATTAAGATAGGGGGAGGATCCAGACGAACTGGATCTCCCTTCACACCTATTTGACTTAAAATCAAAGGGTGTGACCATGAAATGACATATCTACCCATATTTAGAAACTATGATTGAATTTTATCATATAGTGACTAATAGAAATCATGGTGTGATGCCATATCCTAGTTTCATGTCATGTAATGACCCTTATGACCATGGTTTAACACAACTCCCCTAGTAATAATAGAAAACCTCATAGCCTACCACTCATAGAAAGACCCATACGGCTAGAGTGTGGAATATCCCACTATAGTAGAAGAAAAATCTTAATACCCCATCCACCATAGAGTGTAATCCTACCTTACATTTTGTGGCATATGAACCCTATTACATGGCCTTCATGCCTTCACACTGTGACATCTCCTCATGGAAATCTATTATGACATAACCCTTTCTATCATGTTGTGACAATCCCTTCTTATATGAAAATCACAAAGTAAAAAAATGTAGTATTCCCTAAACCCTTATGTAAAATTAATCATAAAATCATGCCACCCCTCCACCCCCACCATGGTGTGATACCTCTTGTGTAAGGGTCTTTTCCTTAGAGGAAAACCCCCAAAAACTATGTTGTTACATAACACCAACTGGTCATGGCATGACCCCTCTTCTCAGGGTTCTCACACCTTCCTTTACACCTCCACCACACCATAACACCCACTGGCCATGGAATATCCTTATCTCATCACATAATGTTTCCTTCTTATCCATAGAGTGACTCTCTAACCATCCTTCCTTGTGATGTGGCCTTACCCTATCATGTATTAATGATACACCTATAGAAAAAATCATCCAAGGGGGCACCTCGACCCCACTCCAACATTAATCTAACCACTAAAAACATATCTTGATTCAATGATCATATCAACAGACATATCCTATATATGTATTTAACCTTATAATCCAGATCCAAGTCCCAATTATCAAATATTCTCTTCCTCTGGGACCAAAATATCAATCTTCCCTTATAAATAACAAACTATAAAGACATGAGTAATTATAAACTCTAAAGTATAACTCTATTTATCCCTGAGAAGCAACAATAGTCCCCTAATCATCATTCTCAACCATCCTCATACATTAATCCACCACCAAACCACCACATCTTATCCCATAAAATCGAAGGAATTTTCATTTCAGAACTCCAAACATTGACGCATATTATTCATCAAAAGTAGATCCACCCACTCAACACCATAATGAATTTCAAGATGGTCCTCAACCACACTCATCTATCTTTTAACACCATGGTGTCATCAATTGATACATCCTTAGGATTATGTTTCTCCACAGCATTAGTCTCCACATATAAATGTGTATTATGGCCGATGGTTCTCCCATTCATAGGAAACACCTACTAGAAATGCATTTGTAGTGTCCCATCAACATACTCTATGTTTTTTCACCATATTTTAATTAACCTGATAAAAATAGGATAGCCAACCCTCATCTGGAATACTTTTCCCAAAAATACACTACCACTTCCACTAACATGCTATCACATCTCCGGATCATGATGCCTTAATTTTTGGAGGCATTACATAACTATCTGAACAACCATAGTGAATAATGGACCTCACTTTTAGTGTGATTCCATGGTTGGGTCTGCAACCTCCCACACCAGTTGTCATGCTCCCCCCAACAAGTACATGCACAAATCTAATATGACTAACTATCAGATAATTCTAATTCCATTAGGACCCAAATTCCAACACTTGGAAACCACCTGATACCTCATTCAAATATTGAATCTAGTATTTAGGAAGGAACCATATACAATCAAATATAACGAGGGAATATCAGTTCCATATCGGCCATAATCTTACCAATCTCACCATATCTATGACCCTACTAACATGATGGTCAAACCTACATCACCGATATGATTCTCCCCATTATTGGGTTATTCTTATCATCGCCCTACTAAACCAAAATAACCAATATCTATAGCTCATGTCCTATCCATTACCAAATGTAATGTCCAAACATGACTATCATGCTAATACTCGAGCACCAACACAAAACAATGATCACTACCTATTTCTGTATCACTAAAAATTTTATCCTAAATGATCTCTAGAATTCACTCACAATAATGGTTTCACCCTTAAATGACCAATGGTGGTATCACCACTATATGAATTCTATTATAATGCTCCTTGAGCTTAATTCCTAAAATGTTCCATGAGTACATTCAGGTCACTCTTTCTAATCCACAATCATCTCATCCTGATAAATCCTATCAAGGACCAAGATCATATAGACCGTACCATATTACTTAAATCCATTTTCGATATGTCCTCTCATTATATAGAGATTCTACCTATTCTCATAAAAACCCAGTGGGTGTATGCTCTTGTTCAACCAAATAACATAACCTAACCCATGTTCCAATGCGTCACATTGCATCTAACCTAGGTTTACAGTCCTGAAAAATAACTATGATCCTCTCATATATTAATCACATCTAACTAAAGGAATCCTAATTACACCCTTTATAATAAGTTTGAGGAATCTCACACATCACAAAGTTGACTGCATGGTCGCCTTCCACTATGGTATCATTCCAAAAACATAAAGCATTCACCCACAATTTCATAGTTTCACTTGAAAGTGTAACCAAAAATCAAAAGTTCTAGTCATCCTACAAATCCTTCCCTTCAAAACCCAACCAACACATTGTATCAAGATTAGGGTAGATATGTACTTAAGGAAACTTGTTCTCATCCTTATATCACATCTCTCAGGCATCCAATTCCCGCATCAACCTACTAAGGGTCACTATATATCCCTCGTATAAAGGGAAAATATAGTTTTCACTAGATAATATCACACTGTAGTATAAAAATAACCTACCATTAGAGAAAAGATATTTTGGTTAAAATAAGTATAATTCCACCAATATGTTATATTGAAATATTCCAAATAAGTTTTTGATGACACATTAAATAATTAAACCCTATATCATCAGTGAAATAAATCACATTAAATCATATATATTTCATGTGAATCATATGTATAGAATGTGATTCATGTGCATGATCCTCTTTCAACTATAAGATAGTAGAAAAAACATTAATTAGAAACAACTAATAAACACTTCATATTTGAATAATCATCTCAATAATAACATAAAAAACCTAGACAACACTGTTATAAACTTCATAACCTATATTTCCTACTAAAAAGGTATTTAAAACTCACCATTACAAGGTCCATCACAAGATCTAACACATATTTATTTCTTATCTACCATATCCAAAATAGTAATATAAAATAAAAGATGCTCAGATACCATTTTTTCATATCCCATCCTAAGAACACACATCAGTATCCCTTTCATAGAATCACAAACCCATAAACCCATATTCCAATATACAAGAAGCTAACAACCAATAACAAGGTCCTAAATAATATATTGGGGAGACTATTCCCATAAATTGGAGTAAAAAATGGAAATAACCAAACAACATCCACAATACTAATTAGAATACACATAATCAACAACAAAATCATGTTATAAAAAATTACCATGAGGAAGTCATATAGTCTTACATCAATTGATCACTCACTAGGCCGATCACATAAACAAATTAAAAAATGAATAAAATAATTTTTAGTCTCTATTTCTATCCTCCAGCCACACCTCATCTCGGTATCTAAATCTATATCAAGTTACCCTATTTCAATAAACTACACAACCTCTGGTCATACTTGTAAATCAAACATATAGTCAACACACAAACCAAAGTGATCATATAGGTTATGATAAATAAATATCAGCAGGATCTCACTAAATTATCAATATATATTCTATCATATACATGTATACATGAGGAAAGTAAATGATATGTATAAAATTTCATGTCTCTTCATCATATGAAAATCGGAACACACTGACACCTAACCATACCTCCTTTAGGAGTTTCAAAAATAAGTTTTATAATTACAAACATGTTATCACATAACTAAAGACTCTTAGTATAATTACATACCAAATTACAACCCATTATTGAAGATATAGGACAGGGTTCCTTATTTAAGTTCGACTAATATCCTCTCTCTATGCTTAGGGACTCGCAACCATTTCTCGGTCCCAACCATCTCACTCAAAGTAGTTTATGACAACACCTTCTCACTCAGGGTTAGTACAAAATCCCCATCACATCCACTACCATATTACTCAAAGTATGGTTCCTCATTTTTGTCTGACCACTTCACACCCTATACCATCCTTTTCACCCAAGGCGGTCCATTACAACACCTTCTCACCAAATATGAGTCCATTATCTATAAAATTACATTATCACTCAAGGTATAGTTTGAAATAACATCACAATGTGGACCAACCATCGAACTCAAGGAGGTTTATTACAATAACTTCTCACGCATGGCTATTCCATTATATTGAATGTTACTTAAACACTCACTATAGGGTTTGATATCATATCAAAACCATACCACCACCTTATCAATCAACATAAATTCCTTCTAGATATTTCTCAATAAAGGTAAGGAAAATATTCAATCATGACATATAGAATACACATAATAGATCACATGTAAGAAATAGAAAAATATGCATGCAATCTATCCCATAAGCTCATAAGCTTATCACCACGGTGTTAGTCACTTGATACTTAGATCCGCATCTCATATCTATCTTTATAGGATAATATTTTCAAGACCATGTTGGTGTCTAATTATTGTATTCAATCCATATAAAACATGCCTTGTTTTTTTCACATTCTATAGGCTCTTATTGACCCTATCTTTAAGAGGTTATTCCCAAACCTCATTAAAATCATGTATCAGAGATTGACCCCACTAACTATCCTAAGTTATCTATCACAGATTCTCTTAGAATCCAAATTCCATGTATTCTAACAATTATAATATATCATACTGGGGTCTATCTCACATATCCTTTAAGATATCTCTTAATAAAATCATTTAGAGAGAACCCCTCTCTATTACAATGTAAAGATCCAAAATTCTCATACATAGATATTAAATCCTTTTAGTTGAATATTTATTATAATAAAAATACACATTCTTGAATATTGTAAAGATATGTTGTTGTTGGAAACATGGACACATAAATAATTAGTCCATAAGTGAGTCACATCATATCCCACTATGTTGTTCATAACTATCCCCCTTGTTGGACATATCATACAAAATACCTTTCATCATAACCAGGGGAAAGGAAACAAAAGAAAGGTTGTTCTCAGATACTGAGTAAGGTTAAATAAGGGAGATGCTAACATATCATGAGTATAAGTGTATGAGAGCATGAAAATAACATTTTAAAACTATACCATACATATCATAACTCATAAACATGAGTTAAAGAATAAATATTAGTAGTTCATAATAAATTAATTAGATTAGAATCAATAAACATGAACCATCATTGCATAAAATTGGTACAAGACGTAGATTTTTGTAATTGACATAAGAATATAAAATATTATTATTAGTATTTAAAGGATCATTTCCAAGACTATCATAGTAGAATGGGTTCACTCCCCCAACCATCATATTATTCAAGGTTCACTCCTAAGACCATCATAGTGGACAAAGTCCCCTACTGAACTACTTTCACTCCCCATTCCAATCCAGTTTATCTCATGACATATCAATATTTACCCAATGGATTAGATATAGATATAGGTATCACCCATCACATAATTAAATTAATAAATGAGTGTTCCACAATATTATAAAACATTCATCATATCATAATATGTTAAAACAAATGGGATTTATAAAATATTCAGCATATTAGAACCCATGAAAGGAAATTGGTTTCTTAAAACATTAATCATATCAAAACCCATGAAAATAAATGGTTCACATAAAAATTTCCTCATATTATAACTTTTTTAAAAGAAGCAGGTATCATAATCATTTTATCATAGCATAGCCAGTGGAAAATGAAGTGGGTTTCATAAGCATCATGTCGTCATAAACGTAAACCATTCAGAGAAATAATAAAAATGGTTTCCTTGGATCATATCCCCAATTAATAATAATTAACATCAAAGGATTCCATCCTATGTGAGAAAAAGGTTTTAAATAAAAATCACCTAGAATGCTTCTTAAAGAAAATATCATTTCCTTAAAAATTCATAAAATATTTTTCATATATTTTTATTTAAAAATTAACTCGAAAATTTATATAGTAATATTCAAATAAAATTATATTCAAGACATTTGGAAATTCTATTTAAGTTGTACATGTTAAAATAAATATTCTTTTTAAAGTTTTAGTAAAATAAAAAAGAGACTTATTTGGAAAATAACATGAAGATTACATCAAAAAACATTATAAAAAGTAAAACAAGGGTAAAAAGGTATTTTTTAAATCATTTTTAGAATGTTAAAATTATTTTTGAAAACATTTTACAAATATTTTTTTTTTGAAGAAAAAAGGTTTTCGGGTGAAGAGTGAAATAAAGAGGATTTATCTTAAAAACATTCCTTTAAAATATTGAACATATAAGGATATAAAAATGAAGGGAAAACATGTATTACAATGAAATAATAGAGGATAATAAGATTAATTATTTTATTGATAGTTATATCATGATAGTTCATCATTTAAATCATAATCATATGTAATCCCAAAAAATAATTAGATTATAAAATCAAACCATTATAACTTTGGTATCTTTTGAATCATATCCCTAGTTAAATAGTGACATAAAATTAAATGTTTAATATAATTAAAATATTTTAATTCAATATATAACTATTAAAAGGGGCAGTATATAGACCTCATAGAATAATATAGGTGCATAACATAACTAATGTCCCAATGAAGGCAATTTGAGACAAAAAAATCTTTTACCTTACGTCTCGACTTCATTTGTAGATGTTAAAACCTCCAATATAATAAATATAGTTTTATTATAAATATATCACAGAACCATTAATATATATATCATTACATATATGATTTAATAATTACCATTAATTACCTATTTATTAAAAATTCCTTGTTAAATGTACGTTTCGGGCAATAACGGCTTCATTTTTCATGTATGTTTTGTTTTGTTATTTTTCTGGTCCTATTAATTTGATAATGGTTCCATAATATCCATAATCTCTAAAATGATATAAATACCATATATATTTAGTATATATGTATTTATATTAATCTATAAAAGTTATGGATATAAAATTAAATAAACTGTTCATGGAGACAGTAAGTCGTATGAATACATGAACGTTGTTTTTATTTTCTTGAAAGATTGAAAGAAAAAAATGGTAAAAGATATATGAAAATTAAATAATAATTTTTATTTCTTATATATCACATATTTTTACCAAAACTATCCACATTACCTTCCATGTAATGTGTGAATGAATCACGGTACACAAAAATGACATTATCAATTCCCACAGAATGGAAAGTAAGAATTTATATGTGATATAATAATTAAAAAATCATAATAATTTATTAAATATCATATATATAAAAATCAATTCAACAATATATATATATCTATGATAGTTTCTAATGGAAAATGAATAACATCAGTTCTCTAGACGGTAGTCTGTTGTACACAGGAATGATGATTTTGTATCACATTTGAGGGAGGTGGAGATGGATATAGGTTATTCCATAAACATAATAACTTCTCAAAATATATTATATATTGGTGTTTTTATATCATTATAGTATAATAATATTTTAATTATGTTTAATAAGAAATAAAATACAAATTCACATTGAAGAACATTACCTTTTCTACAGGTAACCTCCTTAGGTTTGCACTAAAAGGCTTAATAAGATCAATCTCTATTTAAAATAAAGATTCTAAGATGATAGGATAGAATTAAGTACGGTATTATTTTAGGTATTTTTCAAAACTAAGGGTTTCATAAGTTTAAATAGGAGAGTAGAGGGTAGTCCTTTTATAAGCAGGAGAGAGGACACAATTGGTATTTTTTGAAAAGAATAAAGTGAACCCATGTTTTTTATATACCAAAAGAATTATAAAATGGATCGTTTTAAAAAATTATAGGTTATAAGGTCATAATATGGCCCACAAATGAGTGTTAAAAAAAATTTCGGGTATTTTTTACCCTTATATTTTTAGTTTAACCCCCCAACAAATCCATTATTACCTTAGTCGCGATAAATAATTTTTATAGTTTTTACTATTCATTATGGTCGAAAATGAAGTTGAACAAATTAGATAACATAAATTATGATGATTATAGATATTTAATCTTTTTTTATAAATTCAAATTATATAATTTAAATGATTTAATTTAAAATTAATCCCAAAGATGTGTGGGGAAAGATGGTTTTCAAAGAGAAAATCTTTAAAATTTTAAAAAAAATTATATAAAAAATGAATATTATATTGATTCTAAAGACCTAAATTAGATTAATAAACATATAAATGAACTAATTTTACTTTTAAAGACATTTTAAAACAAAATATAACCATATTAATATTTTAAAGATAAATATAGTTTTCAATAAAACCCAGTATTTTCTACTATACATCTAAAAATTAATCTTTTCAGAAAAATACAAAAAATTCACCCTAAGATAATTTTGGCATGATGATTGCAAAAATTAAGTTCAATTTAAGAAATTAATTTTCTAACATTTTCATAAATTAATTTTATTATTGTTTAAAAATATAAATAAAAAACATATATTTGATAAAATTGTATTTTCAAAAACATATTACACTTTATCAGAAATTGATTACTTTCTTTTAATATGTTTTATTTATATAAAAAATTTACACATAATATTTAAAATATTTTTATACCTATTCAATATTATAAGTTTAATATCCATGTAATAACAATATTGTTTAAATAATAACATTAATAGATGTTCGTAGTTCGTTAAAACTTGGTGTTCTATGTAATGCAAGCTATCAAAGAAATTTAAATATATTGAAATAAATATTTCATAAAATCTTGCATTGTAAAATTATAAACCCATTAATATTAATTTAACTCTTTAAATTATAACACTATGATACAAATATATGATGATACATCTGCTTCATCATATCCCAAATTTCCCACATAGCTTCCTAAAACTTGTTGTTTCGCCAAAAAACTTTAGCTGGTTCAGTGGTATTGCTTCGTAGAACTTTATCTATTAAATCCAAAATATTCACTAATTTTTACTCATAATAAATATCCTAATCCCATGGTATAACCTTGGATTTCAGTAAATTTGAAGGGTCAGGTATGTACATCCTTAGAGTAGATACAAGGAAGACATCGTGAACTTGAGAGACGTTTAGTGGAAGTTCCAACTGATAGGCTACTTTCCCGATATAATCAAATTTTTAAAAGATACTGATATACCTAAGGTTAATTTTTACCATATTTACATGTATCATTACCTTATTCCATGTATAATTTCTTAGAAAAACTGTGTCACTAACTTTAAATTCCAAATCATGCCAGTGATTGTCAGCATAACTTTTCTGCCAACTTTGTACCACCCTTATTTGTTGTTGAATGGCTCTAACCTTCTATACCATTTATTCAGCTATCTCAAGTCCTAATATATTTATTTCTCCAAATTAATTCCATCATGTTGGAGGTCTAAACTTCTTTACATAGAATTATTCATAAGGAGACATTTTAATGCTCTGGTGAAATCTATTGTTGTATGAAAACTTAACTACAGGAAGGTGTTGATCCCAAAAACATTCAAAATTTAGAGAAAAGGATATCAACATATTCTCTTAGATTTGAATTATTCTCTTAGATTGACCATCTCTAGGGATGATACACAGTTCAAAAAGTCACCACTATATCAATATCTTACTGAATACTTTTCCATAACTTCGATGTAAACCTCGAATCCCAATTAGATACAACTAAATGTGGTACTCCATGAAACCTTAATACTTTTTTAATATATATCCAGAAATATGATTCAAAGATAAATATTTTATGATAATTATGAAGTGTTCTATCTTTTTAGTCAATCAACTAAACCCCATATATAAATTTTCCCTATAGACATTTTGTGGATTCTGACAAAAAAATATATCATGATTTTTCTCCATTTCCATTCTTGTATGGGGAATCAATGTGACATCGTTGTATATTTTTTGTCTCTCACCCATAACTTGATGACATACCAAGCACCAAGATAAAAAACTTTAGTATATCTTTCTTCATTCCAACCCACCATAAATACTCTTTCAAATATCTATATATCTTCATGATTCCAAGATGAATAGAGAATGAAGAAAATTGCTCTTCTTCAAAAAAATCCTTATTAAAATTTGGTATGTACAGAATGTATACATGGTTTTTAAACCTTATCATTAAAACATGATCAAGGTTAAAATCAGGAACAATTATAACCTTCTTTTTTTTCTTTACCTCCTCTTTTTGTGCCTCTTTAACCTTCACTTATATATATTGTTATACATAAAATTTAGAAATATAAGATGTATCCCCTTTCATTAGGATTTTTTAATATATCCTAGGAAAATCTATAAATATTGGATCATTTTTTATCCACATCATGGATAATCTAGCATGATCCTTTCAACCCAAAGCAATTTCCACCTTGTTTAATTTCCTTGGGTGGTAATGTATTGAGCTGTCATAATCCTTAATCCAATGTAAAATATTCTATGTAACATATTCAAATACTTATATGACAATATATAATTTAAACTTTTGTGATCCTTATATATATCACACTTCTCTCTGTAAATACAATCCCACAATATCTTTTATGAAAAAAATACCACAGCTAAATTCAAATCGTGAGTTCGGTAATTTTTCTCATGAAACATCAATATTCAGTACTCATAAAATATAACCATGTAATTATGAATAAAAACATATCCCAATACCTTATGGGATACATAACTAAATATTAAAAACCCTTCTCAACTATAGTGTAATGTAAGAACAGGTGTTCTGAATAATCTTTTATTCAGTTCCTTGAAATTTTACTAACATTCATTTTTCTAGAGGAACTAATCTCCCTTCTAAGTTAACATTATAATTGGATTAGAGGGTCATGATAAATTCTCCAAAAACTATCTATAATATCCATCTAATACAAGAAAACTACAAATCTCAATCACCATGGTTTTTCTAGTAAAACATATAGTAGCTTCTATCTTTGATAGATCCACCAATATACCTTAACTTGAGATTATATAACCCAAAAATGATACATTTTGTCGCAAAAATTCAAACTTCGTAAATTTTTCATATGGTTTATTCATCTTTAGGGTCTTTAAGATAGTTATCATGTGATATTCACACTCTTCCATGCTCTTTTAATATATATTATTATCATCTATGAAGACATCCAAAAATTGATCAAGGTAATCTATAAAAACTATATCCATTAAATCAATGAAGATAGTGGGGTAATTATTAAGACAAAATGGCATAACTATATATTCCTATTGTTCATACCATGTATGAAATTCTATCTTAGGTATATCCTCTTTCTTGAACCTTAATTAATTATATCTAGAATGAAGTTCAATCTTGGAAAAGTATTGAGATCCACACAGTTGATCAAATAGGTCATTAAAATAAGGTAGAAGATACTTGTTCTTGTTCAACTCATGATAATCAATGTATAGTCGCACTAATCCATCTTTATTTTTAATAAAAGGAACTTGTGAACCCCAAGGTGACACACTTAGACAAATGAACCCATTTTCAAGGTTTTCCTAGAGTTGTTTCTTTAATTTTTGTAACTCAATTTGGGCCATTCTATTGGGAGTCTTTGAAATAGGAATAGAACTGGGTATAAGTTTTACAGAGAACTCAACTTCACATTTTTGTGGATGGATCGGAAACTCTTTTGGAAATACATAAAAAAAACTACAGAGAACTCAACTTCACATTTTTGTGGATGGATCGGAAACTCTTTTGGAAATACATAAAAAAAACTCCTACACAATAAGCATATCATCATTTTTTATTTTATCCCCCACTATAAAAGATAAAATTTTCTCAATAATAGGAATACAAACTCATATAATGGAAGTGATTTTCATCGGAATTTCATATTTATTGTCTCACTAATAGATCATTGTCAGATGGTTTGGAATATCAAACATGACTTACCTTCCTCATAAATTAATTTTGGGTTTATATAGAGAAAGTTAATCCCTTCCTAGATAACATAAAATTCAACTAGAAGAAGAATGAAAATATTTTTAGGAAGCACAATCTCACAAACATCAATTATAGAGGAATAATATACTTAAGATCTGATTATCGTATCGTTAAGAGTTTTCACTTCTAATTCTACATATAATATTTTAGGAGTAATCTTGATACCATTAGAAAATAATTTATATATGAAATAATGGGTAGATATATATTCAAATAATAAATTCTCAGTTCTAGAGTGGATGGTAAGTTCACCTTTCACCATGTATTTATCACACACCCATCAGAAAAAGTGATCACATGGGATTTACACTTATCTCTCATCATAAGAGGTTTATGACACAGATCATCATCATTGACCTTCATATTTGGGAATATTTTATTGTAATTACCATTGGCCTTGAATTTGAAACACTAGAGTATAGGTGGTGTATTATGTGGATATTTCTCTCTATTTTCTTCATTATCTAACGTATTTTTATAACTTTAGTGTTTTATTTCACTATGACCATCCATTCCACACTTAAAGAATTAATAGTACCCTAAAGTCAATTTCCTCCTTTTTTCCTTGGACACTTTGAGAATTAAGGAGGTCTCATCTTCATCTCTCCATTGTTTTTAGAGTATCCTTTAAACTCCATCTTATTTTTCTTGTTAAACCCATGAGATCGATGGCTAGCTTCAATGTCTATTTACACCTTGAGAGGTTATCTAAAGATTTCATCATAGATAATGAATTCCCTCATGGATAACTCCCTTTGGAGACTTGGTTTTAATCCATTTAATTATCGATCAAACTTACATTCATGTTGGATGATGATTCTAGAATCATACTACTCAAGTAATGTAAACTTTTCCTCATTGGTTCTGAAAGATTCATTATCCTTCTGATTTTTCATAAGGAATTCCAAATACATTTTTGTATCAGTAATATGAGGTAATTAATTGTTGAAAATAATCTATTAAACTCATCACACTCCATGGAGTCAATTTTATCATGTTCCCTTGTATTCTTGACAAGAGTCCACTATTGATCCAACTCACCTTCTAAATGATATACATACAAAAAGGATTTTTCATGCTCTAATCACTGGATAATGAAACATATAATTTCAATGGTACTGATCAATTTCTCACCAACAATAAGATCAGAGAAACTACTGAAATAAGGTGGATTAACCCTCATGGAAGACTCAATAGAATGTTGTTCCCTTATTTTCTCATTGTGAATTTAAGTATGATTCACAGCTTGAGAAAGTTTTGTGAGCATAAAAATAAGATGTTTTATTCAAAATACCATAACGTTTGGCTACTATTGAGGAAACTCACCACATTATCTATCATACACAACATTAACACATTTCATTTGTTTTTCATCTATTGATAAAAACCTAAAAAATCATAGTTTAAGAAATAATAATCATAGTGGGCAATCACATATTCCTGAAAAAAACTAATATCATGTCTCAATCATGATGCATTATTTTTAATCTATAATGCCTTAGGTTTATCCTAGTGCATTCATAGTAATCATATTTTTAAATCCTTCATGTTGGTTTGTAAAGAGTTTGTGAAATTCTAAGTAATATCCCTCAGAAGTGTCACACTAGGTGTGTAGCAAGGCCCATTGTAATGCATGATGTGATGATCGAGTCCTTATTAATGAACCCTTTTCAGATTAATTACCCCTAGGTACATCTATTCTAGATCTAAATCCACTTTTAGAATCAAGAAATGGATGTAATTTCTTGTAAACCACTCACTCTATCTTTTACCAATATTATAGGTTAATTTCCAATACTTTGAACCATCCTTAGACTTATCCTTTGGGATACCACTATTGTTTTCTCATCCCATTTTCAAATATTTAACTAAACTTATCCTATAACACCAACCAGGAAGAAAAAAAATTATCAAACATATATATTACATATTTTTAGTTGAATATTCATTACATTATATAAACACACACATGAGGATCAACAAATTTATAGATCATTTAGAAACTTAGACACATAAACAACTGGTCCATAACAAAGCTACATCATCTCCTACTATATTCTTTATAAAAATAACCCTTCTTAGACATATCGTACATAATACCTTTCATCGTAACCTGGGGAAATTTGTTAGACCCCAGTTAAGTTGTGGTTGTGTTTATTTTTAATAGATGATAATAGATGATAAATGGTTGAATTCAAGAAAAGTTAAAGATATGTATTATCAAACTCACCATCATAATAAGTGATCATACACACGAATCTTAAGAACTCCATCATATTGTGAATATCTTTCTTAGAGTAATGGTTTATCAAAATCTCCTTAGGTCCCAAATGAATGGAAAATCATATTAATAAGTTGTATAGGAGTCTTCTTATATATGATGTAAGAAGGGTGATTCTTTGTTTCTTTTTAATTTAAAAAATTCATAATTTTTTTGAACTTGCGATGCAAGACTTATAATGTAAAGGGGGGGAGCCAATGCTTTCAATCATATTAAATATTGGTGAGAAGGAAATATTTTTCTATAAGGTTGTAAAGTTACAATACTTCCAATCATAAATTATATGATGATAAATATAGTATTAAATGTATTCAAATTCATTAGGAATTTAATATTACAATTTGAAGTTTAGAGAAGGATAAATTTTATGAAGATGAATATTTCTGGTCATAGTCAATCGGTATGATATTATCAGACATGGAATTGTTTGAAGGCTAAGAAGGTTGATCAGAGTATGAGAATATGAAGATTTTGGTTCTTAGTTAGTCTAATAATACGCAAGATATAAATATTTAGATAAATAATTTTAGTTCTGGAAGTTCATTGGTATTATTATCAGAGAAGGAAAGATCTTGCTTAAGAGAATAAGTCATTGCGGACACCGGTCCATCGAATGTTGTATGATACTGAACCATTGTAATGGAATCTCACATTGATTCATATTTCTGGTATTCTTTGTATATTAGATGTAGAGTTCTTAACATAGGTATAATGTTTGATGTTTGGATAGTATTTAAATTAGAGTTGATAAAACTGGATACCTTGCTCTCCTACAATTGGTTCAAGAGAAAAATAACAAAAGTATTGATTATTTCTCTAGAAGAGGTGAAGACTAATCGAATTGGAACTAAAAACATTCATCGGAGTAAAGATGAGACTGATCCATTAGGTATAGGATGACACTTATGAAGTCATCAAATATAGGATCATTGGTCTAAGGAATTTAATAAAAGGATAAATGAATTGAAGACATTTTAGATGTAAATAGTTTATAGGGAACATCTGTCTGAGAAGAATAATATTGTTTATAAGAAGTCATCATAATGGATCATCTTGAGTAATCATATGTCTTCATTATAATGAAGAATTGGACTGAATAATTATACTGAAGAATAAGACTGAACTAAATATTGTAAACTTGAAAAAGTATAAAGTTTTGAGAAGATTCTAGAAGTATTATGAAGAACTGAAGAAATAAAATATTGATCTAAGATTTAAGGAGAATTAAATATTCATAAAATTGTCTGAGTGGGAAATAATTTAAGAATACCTCAGAAACCACTTTTTGGTTACCTCTAATAGGAGAGCACATTCCATTTGAAATGGTGTGTAAAAACATGGACTATTCACTTATTCTATAGCTCTAAAAATTGTGGAAAAGGTATCGAGTTTCAAACCAATGTTTTTTTCATGTTGAAGTTGGGGAATTTCCATCGAATATAGTCAATCAGAGTGAGGTTCAATCTCATAAACCGAGCATTATAGAATAGAAAAAGCTTCATTAGATCAAGTCTATCATACTGCGCCCATCCAAGAAACATTCATCATAATGAGGTTCATCAGAACAAGTTCCATTTGACAAAGGAATTATGAGCTTCTAATTGAGTTCCTACTCAGTTCAATATGGAAGGGAAGAAGGAGAACCATATTATAATGACCATCAGATAGAGACTATCAAATAGAGGTTACCAAACTGGGATGATCAGACAGACTCTATTGAGGATGATTTCTAGACTGGGTTTCTAGAAGAATTTAAAAGATAAAAAAGTTCCTTAGATAATTTTGGAAGTACTTGAAGATTGTATGTAGTTAAATTTTGATTCATGTTTCTTTTTTATGAAATAAAGACTTCTTGAAGTAGACAATAAAAGTATAAGGAAAGTGAAGCTTTTAAATATGGATACTTAAAATTGCAGAATAAGATTGTTTTGTTGGGGTGTATTACCAGTTGATGTAAATTGGATAATGGAGAGGATAGTTGGGGGGTATAACTAATTATTGTATAAATTTTTCTAATGGAATTTTAAACTTTTTCATTACTTGGGAATTTGTATTCCATAAAGAAGATAGTCAAAGAATCTATGTTGGTGGGACTATCTAAAATGGTAAGGAGTATGTCTCTATACATAACATTGTAAATATCATGGGCTTCCTTATCTTTTTATTTTTCTCATGTGAAAGGTGAGGTTGAAAATTTATATTTTCTTGGATCATAATTATAACAAGTTTTAGAGTTTAAAGAATTTAACTAAAGAGGTTAAGGAAAAATTTCTTATAAAACAAAAATAAACTTGTGATTCACCCCCCCCCTAGTGGTCTCAATACTATTAGGGAACAACAAGTGACATCAGATCTTGGGTTCACTCTAAAATATCCATCTCTGAGAATGGAGAATTTGAATTCAAGGAACTATAAGGGGATTCTAGTTTTCAATGTTAAGAAGTACCATATCTTGAAAGATATAATTTTTGTATCTAATGTATCTTGTATATTATGCTTTAGAAGAAACTACAGATGAATTTCAACCACATTGAGAATGCTCCACTTATTTATTCTCATTAGAGAAATATTCAGAATGATGTCAGAGATAAATATTATTTACTATCATTAAAAAATAAAATTCAGTCTCTTAGAGTAAAGGGATTTGGAACTTCCAATAGAATATAGGATAATTTGAAAAACATTTATGAAGGAAATAAAAAGGTTAAGAAGGAAAAGTTACACCTTTGGATGTTAATGTATTAAGATCTAAAAATGGATGAGTATAAAATTTTTGTTGAACTCTTTTCAGGGCTAAATGATATTATTCACACCATAAGATGTATTGGTGAGAAACTATAATACTAAACCATTTTTTAAAATACTTTAAAAATTCTTCTTGATAAGTTTGATGCCAAATTTTTTATCTTTGGAAGATAAAGAACCTAAAATTCTATATTTGTATGATCTTCATAGTACTCTTGTTACTTATTAAATGATATGAGTGTAGATTATGAAAAGTAAAGAAAATTTTGATTAATAAATGTCCTTCAAATATAATTTTTTAAACAAAAAAATAAAGACAAATAAGTTAAATAGGAATCAAGTGATTTGGATGCATAGGAAGAAGCTGATTATTTCAACACTATAGTTTCCCTACTTTCTAAGAAATATAATAAGGGAAATGGAAAATATAAAACCCCTTAGTTGTTGTAATTGTGAAGAAAAGGGACATTTTTCATGGAATTTTTCTATGAAGAAAATTGAAGAGCATGAGTCCAAGGAAGATGATGACAAATCTCATAAATAAAAGTGGAAGAAATATAATTATATATTTCCTTATGGAAATAAGAAGAAAATTTATCTAAAAATAATAAAGGAGGATGACTCCTAATCTAGTTATGAACATGATCATACACTAAAATTTATTTATCAGGTCAGAAATGGAATTGATTCATTTAGAAGCGATAATTCTTACGAAGAGATGATAGAAATGGAATGGATTCTCAAAAGGAATTTGGAGAATGAACTTGAACTAAATAATCAACTAAAGAAAGAAGGAATGAAGTTACATAAATATATTAAATACAAAACTCTTGAGAATGGTGATATTGAAAGAAAACTTAAAATTTTTGATGAATATTCATATAGCAATAAGAATCTCAACAAGATTGAATTTACCCTTGTTAAAAAAGTAAACAAAACAAGTTGAAGATAACTGAATTTGAAAAAATCCAATCTGTTCTAAAAAGTTAGTTGGATGATAAAGAAGGAGATTTTTTTAAAACACATTCAATTTTTCTTATAGCACAGAATGAGATAGGAAATTTGATAGAAAACTTCACCAAGGAAGTTGATATCAAAATAGAATCTTCTAAAGAATGTGAAAAGAAAGGCTTAAAAAATAAAGTTTGTGAGAAAACATATTTCATTAATAAAGATAATATTTCTACATGGAAATTTCCTCCTATGAAAAGTGTTCCATAATTTGTGAATAAGAAACAACAACAACAATGTCATAAAAAATTCAATATCAGTCCAAAAAGTCTTGATTCATGGGTCAATATTGGTGTTGTGGAATTTTTGAACACATAGATTATTCATGTTGGTATAACATTTCTCTACCCTAAAAAATGTATGAATCAAGGGAGATTTTTTCTGAGAAAACAAAATCAAATATTTCTAAAAAATAACCAAAAAAATTGGACATAATGAAGATAAAGAAATACGAGTTTGTTAATAAAGTGGAGATAAAGAAACATGTTGAGTCTGAAAATAAAGGGTGCTTAGTTATTTGTCCAGAAAACATTGACATGGATAGATAGTTAGAATAAGTACATAAATCATCTAAATAAAATGGAAATAAAAAGGTTTATTAATATGTAAGAAAAGTTTATAAAAATATATCGAAATAATGTGGTTTGAAAATATAGAAAAAATGGAAGATATGTGAAAGGGAACAGAATGTTAATAAAATTTTTCTGGCTATAATTCCATAACAAGTTAAAGGAAATAAATAATTTCAATAAACTCACTACAACAAAAATGTTTTTAAAAAGGAAAATAAGTTGAAATCCTTATTAGAAGAATCTACAGATGTAAAAAAACTTTTTTTAAAATCACAGAAGTATGGACTAAGGGAATTAAATATGTCTAATGAAAAATACATGAAGAAGAAGATTAATCCAAGACTGATAAATGACTCTAAATATAAAATAAGTTTCTAAGAAACTATAGATATTTTCCCTTATTCCAAAAATATTTTTATTTGTATTAACTTATAGGTAATTGAAGGCATTGAAGTAAGGAAGCTGATGCTGATGAGTCTCTTACAATTATTGCAAAAAAATGTAATGAAGTTACAAAAAAACTGAGTTTTTTTTAAGTTGTGTTTATACACATTAAATTTATAATGTTTTTTTATATGGGTGTAGGTTACTTTTATATTAAAAAAATCCTTTTTAGATTTCTGCAAAAATGGGAATGTTGAAAGAAACATGAAATGGGTATTACATGAAAGTTGTGTAATGGAAATCATTGAAAACCTAGATTATTCACTCTTATTTTATACATTTATTTCAATCACATAGACTTAGAGTTGTTTAATTAAAGTCTCTTTGTTAAGAAACTCATTTGATACTTATGTTCTCTTAAAGAAGAGTTTCAATATTTTGAGTTGAAAAGCTCCAACCCTCATAAATGACATCATTTAACAATAAGTGGGGAACTTTTCATGATTCCCTTTTAATTTGATTGTCAATAAGGGGGAAATAAAAGGAAAGGGGAGATATAATAAATAGTGTTATAAATAAAGGAATGGGTATAAGAAAATTTGTGAAAAGAAAACAACAAGTGGATTGTTTTGAAATGGTTAAAGTGGGTATTGAATATGGTGGGTATTGACAATAAACACAAAGGAAAATATTGTTATACCCTAATAAAGTTATGGTTTTATTTTTTTTCAATAGATGATAATATATTATACGTGTTTGAATTTTAGATAAGGTAAAGATATGGATCCTCTGAGTCACCATCATAATCAATGGTAAAATGTAGAAATATTAAGAAGTACATTGAATTTTGAAGATGTTTCCTAGAATAAATGGTTTATTGGACTCACCTACAATACAGAATGAATGGAATATCATATTAAAAATATTTATTGGAGTCTTCAAGGCTCTGATGTAAACCTAGTGATGCTTTACTGTTTTTTAATTCAAAAAAATTATAAGTTTCTCGGGAACATGTGACACAAGCCTTATGAAGAAAAGGGGGAGAGCTGGTCCTACCAATCATATTGAATCTTAGTAGGAAGTAAATATATTGTTGGAAGGTTTGAAAATTACAATACATTCCATCATAAGTTAGACAATGCCAAAGAAATTATTAAATGTATTCAAAGTCATGAGTAAGTTTTGGTTACAAGCTGAAGTATGGAGAAGGGTAAAGTTTATGAAGTTGAGGCTTTCTAGTTTCAATCCATCAGTATGAGATTATTAGACAGAGAATTTTTTTAAAGGCTAAGAAGGTTGATTGAGATGTAAGATGGTTAAGGTGTTTGTTTTTAGTTAGAACAATAATCCACAAGATATAAATCTTTAGAGAAAAAAGTTGATTGTCATAATTTCACTTGTATCATAATTAGAGAATGAAAGATATTACTAAAGAGAATAAGTCAATGTTGAAACCAATCCATATCATAATGGATTCTGACACTGATTTATATTGTTAGTATTCTTTGTATATCAGTTACATAGTTTTTATCAGAGTTAAAATATTTGAAGTTTTATTAGAATATTAATTAGAGTTGATAAAATAATCTAATTTATTCTATAACAATCATTTCAAGAGAAAAAGAACAAAATTATTGATTGTTTCTCAAGAAGTGGTGAAGAATCATCGAAATGGAACTGAAAACATTCATCAAAGTGAAGATGAGACCTATCCATCATGTGTAGGATGAAATTGATAAATTCATCATACATGGGACCATTGATCTGAGGAAATGAATAAAATAAGAAATACTTTGAAAAATTTCAGATGTAAGAATTTAATAAGAAACATCTGTACGTGAAGACTTTCAATGTTTACAAGAAGTCATAATATTGGGTCATCTTCAATTTTTCATATGTCTTCATCATAATTAATAATCATAATGAAGAATTAGACTGAAGAAAATATTGTAATCAGGAAGAATTTTGACGTTTTGAGAAGCTCCTAGAAGTAATATAAATAATTGAAGAAGTCAAATATTTATCCAAGATTTAAGGAGAATTGAAGATTCAGAAATTTTGGTTGAGTGAGAAAGATTTTAAGAATCCTGCACAAACCCATTTTGGGTTTCCTAAAAAAGGGTAGAACATTTCATTATTAATGGTGTGGAAAAACTTGGACTGTTCACATGATCTAGAACTCTAAAAATTCAAGAATATGTATTGAATTTCCAACTAACGTTTTTTTTCATGTTTATGCTAAGAACGTTCAATCAGAATGAGTCTATCGGAGCAAGGTTTAATCTGATCAATGTTGGAAGTTCGAACAGATGAAGCATCATCAGATAAATTTCATTTGAGTGAGCCTATCAAAGTGACATCCACCAAAATGAGGTTGATTGGATCAAGTTTCATCAAAAAGAGGAATTTTTAGTTGCCAATTGAGTTCCAACTCAATTGAAGAAGGAAGAGATGAAGGATAATAGGACCATACTAGCCATCAGATAGAGACCATTTGATAGTGATTACCAGACTGATAAGATCTAATGGACTCTATTGAGGAAAATTTCTATAAATAGTTTTTGGAAAAAGTTTCAGGATTAATCATTTCCTTAGATAATTATTAAATTTCATGAAGATTGTACACAGGTAAATTTTTATTCATCCTACTTGTATATTAAGTGAAGGCTTTCGGAAGTGTATCAGAAAATTATAATGAAAGTGAAATTTTTAACTGTGGATACTTATTATGTTTTGAATAGGCTTGTTTTACTGGGTTCTATAACCAACTATGGAAAATGATCATTGGAGAGGCTAGTTGGGGGTATAACCAACTATAACAGAAATTTTATTACTGGGATTGTATAATTGTTCATTTCTTGTGCCGTTGTGTTCTAGAAATAAGAGAGTGAAAGAATCCATGTTGGTGAAAATATTCAACATGCTAAAGAGAAACTCATTGTACTAAACCTTCTAAATGTCATGTTTTATTTCTCTTTATATTTGTTTCATATGAAAGGTGATATTGATAAGTTATATTTGAGTGGATTTTAACTCTAAAATTTTTAGAGGTTAATTAAGTTAACTAATTAGTTTAAATAAAACATTCTTATAAAATAAAAAGGAACCACTAATTCACTCCCCCCCCCATAGTGGTCTCGATCCCATTCGGGAATAACAAAAGTAAACATAAGGAAGGGTAATCTCAGATGATCAGTAAGTTTAAACATGTGATATGTTAATAGATCATGATTATAAGGGTACGAGAAATGATAATAACATTTTAAAACCATACCATCCATATCATGGATCATATACTTTAGTAGTGGCATAAATCATAGTAGTTGATAAGACAAAAATCATAATAGAATAAAAGAACCTAAACCATGATAACAAATAATTAGCACAAGTCATAGATTTATGGCATACACATAAGCATATAAAATCATTTCTGTAGTATTTAGAGGCTCATTTCCAAGACTATCATAGGGGAATATGGTCACTCCCTAAATCATCATAGTAGTCAAGTTTCACTCCCTAGACTATCATAGTGGAAAGAGTCCCTTACAGTACTAGGTTCACTTCCCATTATAGTATTGTGTGTCACGTGATATATCAATCTCTACCCAATTAATTGGATAGATATATAGGTCCCACCTATCACATAATTAAAATCATACATATGTGTTCCACAAGATCATAAAACATTAACCATATCAAAACCCGTGAAAATAAATGGGCTTCAAAAATCATTCATCATATAAAAACAAATAAAAATAAATGGGTTTAATGTAAAATTAATTATATCAAAATCCATGAAAAAATGGGTTTCAAAAACATTTCATAATAGCATAACCTAAGAAAAAGATATAGGTATCATAATCATTTCATCATAGCATAACTTGTGAAAAAAGAAGCGGGTTTCATAAGCATCATGTCATCATAAACACAAACCATTAAGAAAAAGAATAATAATGGTATACTTAGATCATAACCCTAATAAATCATTAGTAACCTCAAAGGATGTCACCTTAGATGGAAAATGGTTTTGACAGAAAAATCACTTAGAACTTTTCTTGGGGAAAATTTCATTTCTTTGAAAATAATATTTTAAAATAAAAAATTCACAAAATATTAAAAATAATAATTTTCATATAAAGTAACAATGAAAACATATAAATTAATATTAAAATCAAATAATGGTCGTGACATTGAGAAAATACATTTATGTTAGACATGTTAAACCAAAGATTCATTTCACATTTTTAGTAAATGTAAAATAAGCCTTGTTTAGAAAACAAAAGGAACATTCCATTTAAAACACTTTGTATAAAGTAAAAAATGGGTAAATATTTATTTAATAAATAATTTTTAGAATATTAAAAATATTTTTATAGACATGTTTTTGAAAGAAAACAGTTTTTGACCGAAGGGGGAAATAGAGATGATTTCTTATAAAAACATTCAATTGAAATATTGAGTACACAAAGAGAGGAAAATCTATGAAAAATATATATTCTTAGGGAATAATGTGATTATAATAAAATTTATGAGTTTCTTGAAAGATATATCATAATATTTCATCATCTAAAGAATAATTATAAACAATTCTAATAAACAATAATATTGTAACATCAAACCTTTAACACTTTTAAATCCTTTGAATCGTATCCCAGATAAACGAATAATATAAAATGAAACATTTAATATCATGAAAACAATTATATTCATTAAATAACATGTCAAATTAAAAGAATATAGATCTCATAGAAGAAAAAAGGTGCAAAACATAACTTATATCACAATTAAGGAAATTTGAGACAAAAAATACCTTACCTTAAGTCTTGAATTCCGTCATACAAATTCAATCCCCATTTATAATAAATTTAAGTTTATTGAAAATCTATTAAATAACCATAAATATATATATTTTACAATATATGATTTAATTAAGACCCTTTATTACATGTTTCTAAATAATCCCATGTTAAAGTCATGTTTCGGGAAATACCTACTTTATTTTTTGTGTATGTTTTGATTATTTTTGTCCTATTACGTTGATCATGGTTCTATAATATCCTGAATTTTAACCATAATATAAAAATATCATATAATTATTATATATTTATTTAGATTAATCTATAAAATTTTGAGATATAAAAAGAAATACATCATTTAAGGAGATGGTAAGTCGTACGAACTCATGAACATTGTTTCCATTTTCTCAAAGGATTGAAAGAAAAATCTAAACAATATAATACTATTATAAAATAATTTTTATTTCATATATATTACATATATTCATCAAACCCATCCTTATTATCTTCCATGTAATTACGGAACGAATCACATCGCATCGTGGGGCTGTAGTCTTATGTACACACGAGAAATGATGTCATATTCCCACAAAAAGAAAATTAATAAGGTAGATGTGCTATAATAATTAAAAAATAACAATATATATATATATAAACAATAAATTTTCCATTATATTCATCTATGATAAGTGGTTATCGAAAACTAATAACATTGGTTCACAAGGCGGCAGTCCGCCGTACAAATGATTGATGTTTTTGTATCCCCTTTGATAGATGTGGAGGTTGATATAGTTTATTCCATTAAAATAATAAAATGTTTTTATATTTTATATTATTATTTTTTTATATCACAATAATATAATAATATTTGAAGGTGGTGGGATAATAAATAACATATAAATAGTCATTGAAAAATGTTTCCTCTTCCTTAGGTTACCACCATGTTTTTTAACCAAGATCCATCCTATGATTGATTTATGATTAAAATAATGATTCTATGATGATATTGTGTAATTATGAAGCCTTTTGGTTAGGTATTTTCCTAACAATTTTTTTTTTTGAATTGTGAATAGGAGAGGATGGGGTTGTCTGTTTATATGTGGGGGAGAGGACATACCTGGTATTTTGGAAAAGAATAAAGTGTACCCATGTTTTTTATATTCCACAAAGATCCAAAAAGAATCATTACAGAGACATAGTAGTTATAAGGTCTGATATTTGAATAAAATGTGTTTTGGACATTTTTTGGGTAATTTTTCACCCTTATCTTTTTAGTTTAACCACACCCCCCCCCCCCCATGAACCCATTTTTACCTTAACTGTTGTAAAAAAAATTTAATATTTTTAAAATTCATTATGATCAAAGTTTAATTAGAAATTATAATATAAAAATTAATTATTATTATTATTCAGAATATAGAATCCATTTTTTAAAATTCAACTCATATAAGTGGAAGAATTTAATTTTAAATTAAACCCACAGCTGTGATGAGAAATATGGTTTTCAAAGAGAAAATATTCAAAATTATAGAATGTTTTTATATAAAAAAAATATAAATTGAGTAAAATGGCATAAATTAGATAAAGAAATATATATTTAAACTAATTTTACTTTTAAAGCCATTTAAAACAATAATTAACCTTATAAATTCTTTAAACGCAAAGTATTTTTCAATAAAAACTAGTATTTTCACTATTTATCTAAATTTTAATCTTTTCATAAAAATCCCAAAAATTCTCCCTAAGATTATTTTAATATTATAATTTAAAAAATGAAATCTATTTTATCAAATTAATTTTTTAAAATTATCTAAAAGTAATTTAATTGTTGTTCACAAAAATAAAAAAACAGTTTTTTGGAGAAAATAGAATTTCACAAACATATAAAGACTTTACTGAAAATTAATCAATTTTATACCAATATATTTTATTTATATAAAACCATATATTTAATATTTAAAATTTGTTTATTCATATTCATGCTGTAAATTTTAATGTTCAGGTAATAGTGTTTATGATTAAATAATAATATTTATTGTTTGTCATGGTTCATTAAAACTTAGTGTTGCATGTAATGCCAGCTATCAAATAAATTTAAGTCTATTAAGAAAACAATAAAATCCTATGGTGTTATATACATCATTCCTATTTTCAAAGGAATCTTCCTACTCATATCACATTCCATGGTTCCAATACATTCTAAATATTGTCGTTCCTTTCAAGCATGAGATATATTACCATCACACCTAACACACTAGGCCAACACCTCTCATGCCTGCCCAAATAACCATAGAAAACCTTCCTAGGATATCTATAACTCATTTTTTAAATCTAGTCCCACCCAAGGTCTCTCATCAACTTAACCACCACCTTATCCCCATGGAGACATAGTTGTGGGGTAATCCCAATTAACCCGAAGTGATAGAATGCATGTATCCCAAGTTTAGGAGGCCTAATTCCTTACTATATCTTTTACCTTGGGAACACTTAATCCATAACCCTTTACTCACTCATATTCATTCATTTAGGCACGCACACTCATGCATAAACAATAATATGAATTTGTATTAAAGGGACCACCTACCTCTATTATGGATTTTCCATCCTCATGAGGCTTTTATCATCATCAATAAAGATCATTATTGTCTTTTTCAAGATCACATCAAAACTTTGTCTCCCATATCAATCCATAATTTCCAAAAAATTAGTTATAAAAATTTATAATTAATTATTCAACTTATGTCAATAATTCAAAATCCTATAAAAACTCATCGAGCGGGATAACTACATTGAAATCACAATAAAAGGGGTTTTTTACAATCCTAACATGCACTTGGGCCTAAGACACACAAAATGACCAATTTATATACCAACATAAATGTCTAATAAAATCCAATTACGCTAAAAACACATAAATAAATAAGTGAGGTGGTATAAATTTGGTAAAATATTACAAAAAACTTGTGTGTTTTTTCTTCTCGGTATCCTCTAGAGATGATAAGAAAAAGGCCCTTTATCCAAGAATGAATCAACCATGATTTGGTGGAATAAATATCAGAAAACAAGATGAATTTATAAAAATTAGATACTAGATAATGGGAAGGAAAATGAATGGGAAAATCACATTAAATCTACCATGGAATACCCTCAAATAATCCCTCACCAAGGGGTAATAGAATGAGGGAATAGAGAGAGAAGATATGACTAAAATGGATCTCCCAATATTCATGTTCAACTAAAAAATGAAGTATGTAATAGTTTCTTATCACATCATGGACCTTTTATTCATGGAAAGGTATAACTCCACTTTCCAGAATCTAAACCCAATAGCCTAACCCTCATAGTCAGACCCCTCTAGTCATAGTGTGACACAACCCCCTCATGAATAACTAAAATCCCAAGGCCCCATACTAAAATGTATGGCCTACTAAATTCCATAGTTGGGCCTACATTCCCCATTTCATATCCTTATATCATTTACATGATGACACCTCCTCATATAAATTCATCATGGTATGACTCTTCTGGTCATGACATAACCATCGCTTACTCTATGGATATCACAATGTCAAAACATCTGAGTCCTCAAAATCAAATGTAAAAACCATCTTTGTGATGTGATTACCTCCACCATTGAATTATTTACCTTAAATATGGGTCTTTACCTTAGTGAATAAGTCCACATAATATTTCATTCCATGTAACCCACTTGCCCCAGTGGGACCCCACTGCTCTGGGATGTCAACCCAACCATCACACCTCTACCATTCCATTAAACCCACAAACCACAAGATAGCCTACAATTCTCACAACATGGTTTCTTATTAGACATAGAGTGATACCAAAACTAACCATCATTATAGAATTACATTTTCTTATCATGGAGTGATGAGCCATACGTAACAAAAATTAGTAAAGGGGGCACATTCACCCCACTCATAAATTCACCCGAGCACGCAAAACACATCAAAATCCTCTAATCCCAACCAAAAACATATTCTATAGATATATGTTGATATCACATTGTGATTTATATTTATTTTCAATAATATATTTTCTTCATTGATATCAATATATTCAAGAATAAACTAAAGTGAATAACATGCTTGGATGTTGGATGAATAATCTAAGCTTGTTAGAATAACTTAATTTAGACAATGATTTATCTGGTTCATGGTGATTAGTTATCCTGGAAGAAGTTCATGATATAACAATATTGAAATGAATATGGAATCAGAGACCATTCCTCAACATGTAAACCATTCCATATAAATTAATTGGAAAGAATATTATATCACAACATATTGTTTATGCCATGAAGATGTTAATTTTAGATGTGGGATAAAAACTATTCTATAGGACCTCATAATGTAGAGTGAATGACCACACCATATAGATGTCCCAATCATAGGTCTCCATGTCATAGTGGATGAATAAATAAGGTTTTATGTCAACAGATAATGTTACTCTATAGTAGAGGATTGGGTAAAAAAAATTTGGCCTTGGAAATATTAAAGACCCCCACACCAGAAGATATGTGTAATTCCATAATATATAAATTAATGATGTACTAAATTTTAGTGAATATACCATTTTGTAATGCACATTGGAATAGTTTTGGTGGAATCCATGACCTCCATGCCATATCTTATAGACCATGTGACAAATGCCTATGATAGATGGGAAGAAATCTCAAAAAACTAAATGGTTATGCCATAGTGATATTAATCATCATTCAATGCCCCACCTCACACTACAAAATACCTGGAAATTCCATAGAAGTGTTTTTTATGCATATTATGGGCATTATAAAATGAAATGATAACTTGGATTCATTAAATATACTTTGTGGTTATTACATCATATTCTAACTTTTCTTTTTAAATGGATAATAAATTTCAATTGAGATATAATGAAAGGGATGTTAAATAAATGGTTGAGTGAATTTTAATATTTTAATTTGAATTTGAAATTCAAAATCAATCATGTGTAATTATTTGAAATATTTTGAAACAATTTATATGTAATGTTGTCATTTTGAGAATTGATAAACATAAAAATAAGAGGAAAAGTAAGAGAATAATAACTTCTGATAAGTGAGAAAGGATTCTAAGGTGAGGATATCATTCATCAAAGAAGAAGATATGTTTCTTGGGTTTTCATAATATTGAGGATCCTGGTCATTTAGAATATGGATTAATTTTAATGACCAACAAACTAGGCATTTTCATCAATTATTGAAGATCTTGAAGGATTACATGGGCATATTTTACTGATCCATCTTATCATGGAGGTATATTATATTCTCAAGTAGTGTAATATCAACCTAGGTAATGAAGAATATATTTATTTAATGGATCTTTTTTTATTTTTGAGATTTTTATCTTCCAATGTATTTTGAAAATATTGGAGTATTGTGTATTTTATGTTCTAAAACATTCATTGGAGATAATGAAGAATCCATGTTGGTAGAAATAAAATACATAGGAAGGAGTGGGCTTTAGAGTCAAACCTTGTAAATTTTTATGTTCTTACATTTTATCAAATTTTTTACATGGAGTGGTTATGAGACAATATTTATTAGACTATTAAATTTAAGAAGTTATAAATAATAAATTTAGAATAAGAATTCATAAAAAGGGTTATCCACTGATTCACCCCCAACCTCTATGGTACTGAAAAAGATCCGTGGAAACATCAATTGGTATCATAGGTAGGTTATCTCTCATATCTAAGAACCATGTAGAATATTTATCATGTGAATGGATAAGGATTTATTAACATTTATAATAAAAACTATTATAATTATTGGAATATAATGATACCCTACCTCATTTCACTTAGTCTTAAAGTAAGACATACTAATTTATTGGGATTTCAAGACATTCCTAAAAATACTCAAATGACATTTGATAAAAAAATTAGTGATATATGGAAAGGATCAAAATTCTATTTTTATGACTTTATTAGAAACGTTTTACACTAAGTTAATGGGTCTTTCAATTGTGAACGTGATATGGGCGAAATTGAGAATCAGTTTTGAAGGAGACATCAAAGTGGAGGAAGCTAAGATATAAGTATGGAAAAGTAGATTTAAATATATTAATATAGATAATGATGAGAATATATATGACTATTTTACTAGGTTTAATGATATATTCAACAATATTCTTGGATATGGATAAAATATAGAGGACTCCACTATTGTCAAAAATCCTATAGAGATTTTTTCAGACAAGCTTGATCTTGATTACTCATTTTTATAAGATATAGAGTTTTTTTTTGGATGAGCATCACAACATTCTCATAAACTATAAAATTAGTAAGGATCTATTTTATAGGAAAAAATAAATGATGATATATAATTTTAATCTATTAGAAATGGAAAAGGTAAAGTGAATGAAAAGTTCAATGATTCAGATGTCGATGATGATAAAGATATTAATTAGATTATTTCTTTTATTTTAAATATATTTCTGAATGTAAAAGGTGAGAAATTTATTTGACATTTTAATTGAAATCAAATTTAGAATATTAAATAAAATTTCAAAGAAGTAGGTTAAGGAATTCGAATTAGATAAGGAATAATAATATCGTTACAAAAAGAAAATTGATAAGAAGAACAACAAGAACATCAACTATAGTTAAAATAATTTGATTCACAATCATTAGAGAGATTCATTTTTGAGTACTAATTAAAATTATGAATTTGTTTCCTTTACTAGTGTAAATAAAAACATAGAATCATATGTTGTGATGATGATGGAGAATATATAACATAACTTGAGTGGGAGATTACTGAAATATTATAATTCTTCATGGTAAAGATTCAATACCTTAATAAAGAAAGTAATAAGCTTGAGAAAGAAAATAAAAAATGTATTCTAAAAAGTAAGAGTATACCAAGAAGGATGTCACATATATTGATGATGTCAACACATATAAGAAAATTATTATTAAAAGATAAAAAATGATATATGATCTTGAAGACAATTTGGACACTACATAAGAGGTTTTGTTTGAAACAAAATCCATATGTGTGGTTGTAAAAAATGAGTTGAACAGGGTTAGATAAGACTTCAACAAATTAGTTTAATTTAATAGATACTACTCTAAATAAAGTGAGATAAATGGATCCAACTATCATGTTAAATATGGAACAGTTAGATATCAAGACAGATATTTTTTAGAGACAATCTAGGTCTCAAAAACATAAAAATAAAATTTTAGACTAATATATTTATTAAGATAGACTCCTCCACATCAAAGTAAGTGATGAAATCAAGAAAATCATTTCCCCTTGGAAAAAAAGAGGGAAAATATTTCAGTATAGAAACATCCATATAAATATGTATAGAGATATAATCAACCTAGAAGATCTCAGTTCAGAGGTTTATTTTGGTGTTGTAGAAGTTTGGACATACAGACTCCATTTTTTGGTTCAAAATTTCATTTCCAGACAAGTGGCAAGAACTAATGGTTAATTTTTTTGGGCAGTACAAGATAAAATATCATGGAATGTAAGTAGTTACTAGATCAATAGAAAATATTTCTACTCAAAAAAAATATCTTCAGGAGGTATGTAGTAGATGTGAAAGGAGGGTATCCAGGATGATATTTTCATGAATAGACTACAACTAGATATTCCTTATACTTAAATAAGGAAGAACTTTTAAAATTTCCAATAAGTTAAAGAACCATCATGAAAATATGACTATGATAAGAAGAAAATTATAAGAACAATAAAATACTCAATAAATAGTGCTTGATAATCTAGTAAAATGATCTAGATATGTCCAAGAAGATATAAATTATTGAGGCTAGATAAAGGAAATAAGATCAAGAAGATGACGTCAGGGTTCATGAGAAGTTATCTGAATTGGAGAAAATGGGTCTATAAGTGAAAATAGTTACAAAGAAGAACTTAATTAAAAAAAAATCTTGAGACTATTGATAAGAACAAAAAAATAAGGTTCAGAGAAAACTCTTAACCTTAGTGTTGCTTTTAAGGAATAAAGAAGTTCCTTCCTTATTTCTAAAATATTTTATAAAAATTTCTAAATTTTTAGAAATTCAAGTATATTTTTTAGGATGTCTTTTCTTGACAAAAAATAGGATATTTTTTACATGGTGTACTACTACATGATGAAGAGAAAATAGCGCATCCAATTAGTAGGGAAATATATGGGTAGAAGTTTTCATGAATTTTATGAAAATATAAACAACTCTATAAAATCTATAATTTAGCTATATAAATCAATCTTGACCTCCATTATTTTAAATATATTCAATATATTTATCTAGGGGGCGTTGGTTGATCAAAGGATAAGAAAAGGGGAGATTATAACTTGTACATGAATTATTTTGAGAAGTGAGAAACCTAAGAAAAAAAGTCAGAGAAGAATAACTTTTGATAAGTTACAATGGAGTCTGAAGCTATGAGGTCATTAATCAAAGAAGAATACATATTTCCAGAGTATTCATAATATTTAAGATACATATCATTCATAATTTGGTTAATTTTTGGAGACCCGTAGATTGATCATCATCATAAACTGTTGAAGATAATTAAGGAGAACACATGTAGAGTTTGTGGATCCATCTTCTCATAGAGTATGATAATATTCTCAAGTGGTTAAATAGAAAACAAGGAGAAGAAAAATATAATTATTTCTCAGATATTCTTTATTATGGATATTTGTATCTTTCATTGGATTCTAAAATTGGTTGAACATAGTAGATATTTTTATAAAATGTTTGTTGTAGATAATAGAGAATCTATTTTGGGGGGAAACTAACACAAAATGATTTTGATCCAAACCTTGTAAACTACTATGTGTTTATATTTACCTGTATTTCTTCACATAGTAAATATGTGAGACTATATTGAGTGGATCTTGAATTTTAAAAATTTATATAGGTTGGATTAAGAAGAATAATTCATTAAAAGAGGTTACCACTTATTCACCCCACCCCACCTCCCACACCACTCTCAGTGTAACCAAAATAAATCCTTTGAAAGTTCAACATTCCTAAGCTTAAAATCCATACCTGTATCCAAATTTTAAAAATAACTCCTACTCCATGACTAAAAAATAAAATTTCCTCCAAATTTCACAAACCCTATTGAATTAGGTCACTACATTGAGGTTTCAACATAAGGAACCACATGGGTTCTCTTAGCTAATTGAATAACTCACCTATATTAGAAATATGATACCAGTTATTGACTATTACTTGGTTCAATATTTATTAATCCACACATTATCATACACTATCATCACCCTTCTGATTGAATAAAATAAGAGAACCATAAGGGGATGTGCTTGGGAGAAAGGATTTTGTCACCATTAGGCCCTTTAACTAAACCTTAAACTCTCTAATCTCTATAGGATCTATCATGGATAGAGAAAAGGATATGTTATTTTTAGTAGGAATTAAATTGATAGTAAAATTATCCTCCCTAGAATGTTGAAACATCAATAAATACTCAGGAAAAATGACATTAATTTAGTCAATTACATGAAGAAATATTAGTTATCATGTATCCTACAATGTACAAAAATGATAGTAGAAAGATGGGTCATTATCATACCAGATTCCAATGGTTTGGTCTCAAATGGGCATCCCACATGTCTCCATCCTTGATGTAGGTAAAAAAATATCCCTTAAGAAAAGTTAAGGACCCCCACCTCTAATAATTGTTTTTGTGTGCTAGATAGTGATTCAACCAATCAATCCCAAGTATCACATCATAATTGTAAATATAAAACACAAAGAAAACATATATATACTCATAACTAATGATCATTATAGCATAGTTTGGACACCTCCAAATACCCTTGGATCATACACCAAAATTTGTATAAATATCCATTACTCTAGAAAAATAATCAACAACCTGACCGAGTTTACAAACTATACAAGCTGACATAAATGAGTGAGACATACTTTTATTGAATAAAACTGATATTAGGTTGTTTGTCGCTAAAATTTTACCTCAATCAGTCGATGCCCCCTTACTATGATCAACAGAATTCCACCAAATATCATGAAGTTTCCCCAAGCCTGAACCTCAACATGGACCTTCTATTAACTGACTCCCCTGAAGAAAACTACCATGATGATTTAGATTCCCCTACCCCTAGGAACCTCATCCTCTCACATTCCTTTATCTACTAGAAGAACCCAAACTACTACACTAGAGTGGTATGTTTGACCTGAATCTGTATCCAAAAACCTACCCATCACCACATGAACTTCTTAACTGAAAAGAAATCCAAAATGAATCTATGGATATCTAATCTCCCAACTTGAATAACATACCATATCAGGTTAGTGGAACTATGATCGATCATTCCTTCCACTACCAAACTAATGACGCCCTTGGAGAGTACTCCCTCAAAGGGAAGTGATGATAAATGAACCTGACTAGAATATATATCACTACTATATCAAGAATTGTTACATATCTGGTTTATACTACTAGATAAACCATTCCTAGAGCTAGTATATAAACCATACTACCTTGGGTGACACTTCCTACTAGGTTTCTCTCATAGATTAGGTCTTATTTAACTACCTCGACAAATAAATTTAGGAGGAAAAAATTACCTAAACCTATATTAGATGAATCAATACAATCTCAAAATAGTGAACCCTAGTAATCTCGTCACCCACCAACATGGGTAACAAATAAAGAAAGCTTCTAAATAATACCGTGTTTTCCATTACAGGAATTTTTCCCTATATGAGATGCATAAACTCTTGATCCTCATTAGACCTTAACATCTTCAGAAAGAATTTATTAAATAAACTATCCTAAAAAATAATTCTAGGATAGTCTCTTCTACTAATATTCCTAGACCAACACATCAAACAAGTATTTCATGAATCCTCCTATAACATACATAGAATCCTTTATCCTTCTCTTAGGGGGTATAAATCTAGTCAAATATAGTCTATAAATACTCAATTCCAAACTCAAAATATCATAGAACACCCTCTCCACTAAATATAGGTGGATGTAAAATATTAAACTCTATATTCAAATGTGACATTGAAATATCAATTATCAAAACCCCATGTCCCATATATTGAATAAATTAAATCATATTCCCGTGCAGTTTCTAATCTATAGTATTCCATGACATATTAGGGGATCTAAAAATACTAAAAATGGGGCATGCTCGTCCCCATCATATTATAGCTTTATTGGTGGTCTATGTGGTATAATATCACTAAAATAATAAATTCATGACTTATAATACATGTATAATTATTCTTGATATGGTATTTTTGGATAATAAGTAAGATACATCACTTTCCACCACTCTATATACATTACTTATGATATAAGGGTCACATGAAACATGGGCGCACTCTATCCCAACCTACCCACTCTCAAGGTTAGGTTCAGTATATATATAGGATTCCCATAATCAATCATTGAATAATAATAAGAAAAAAATCAATAATCATAGGTTCAGTCATGTAATGTTCACCCAAAAATATATTGAGGAAAACATTGTATAACAAGTCATTGATACTTTAAATAATATAACCCCACATAATAATCGAGTTTTTAATAACAAAAACATATAGAAATTTCATGTAAATCATATATTTTGAATAAGTTTCAGGAATTTGAATCATCTTTCCATCTTATTTCAGGATTAACATGACAACATGTATCTCACAAACCATATTCCTTGAAAAAATCAAACTCATAAAACCCAAAAAACCAATAACAACAATCCCACCATCGGAAACATGGAATTTTACTCTATAGGGGTTATTTATTCTAAAATGTAAGGTTTATTCCATGTTCTAATAAAATCCTATCTCAAACTACCATGTCCTAAATAGTATTAATAAAACAAAAAAGTAAATAATACCACTTTTGTAACATCCTAGGCCTAGTTCACTTCCATTGTGACTGAACCAAAGCTCCATATACATCAAATGCACCTACCTATACACCAAATAATACCAATTACTAGTGACATTTGATAAATAATAGGTGGTGAGACTATACCCATAGGTATAAATAACCATAAATCAAAGTGGAACCAATAATAATAATAATAACTCGAATATGGAAAAATCAAATCTATGGATCAACCCTAGAATAATAACAATGAATGATATAAAAAAATAGAAAATTATTAATATCACATAGGTATACAGAAAAAAGTGGGACTTCCCATGGCTGGTTATATACAGGATAGTCCATAAAGAAACAAAATAAATGATATTATAGCTAATTCAGTCCCTGAGTCCAAGCCTAGTTCAGTCCCCAAACTCCATCCACCTGACTTATTTATCAATCACAAGGTCATTTCCCTTATATGTATCTTCAACCATTAAGTTAGATAATGTGACAAGGTGCCCAAGTAGGGTGTGAGTACAACTCAATAAGTCACCACCCATGGTATCCCTAAACAAGTCTAGTAAGTATAAGTGTATAATTAATATGAAATACCAACAAAATAAGTAAATATATAACTCATTGCATCCCAGAATTCCCAAAAACCCATTCATGAGTTACCATACATTTTATAGCCAATGTGGGAATGGGATAATTCACCCATGGTATGATCATACCTCTGGAGTGAATTTTCTATCACTACTCATCTCCTAAGTCATGATGAATGTGTTATCTCTTTACTCATAATTAAAGGGTGAATGATATATCACCATCAAATCACATCGGTGAGTGAGGTTTCACAACTATATGACCTTTTTGAATAATACATCTCTATCACGTTGCCTCGATGAAATGGATATAACAAAAAAAGTATTTATGGAAAACATACACCCACAATATACTCTAGTTGAATAATGTATCACTATTACAACAATAGTAGATAACAATAAATATCTTGGTGAATGATATATCACTTTTAAATAACACCTTGGAAAAGGATTAATTGCCAAATCACATCTTTGAGGTTGAAGATACACTACTAAATCATATACTAGGGTGGATGAAGCACTACCAATACGAATCAGGGTGAATGATATACCACCAACACACATTTCAGGATGATGATAGACCATAATATCACTCAAGGTGGATGATATAATATCAATAAAACCATAGGGATGGAAAAATAACCAAAAAAAATAATTCAAGGGCATCGATCAGTGTTTTTATCTCATCATTAATCAAACATTTAAGGTGAGTGAGTTATTACCAACACACAATAATATTAAATAAGTATTACATCATCAATTAAATCTTAAGTGAATGACACATCACTAGACAATCATTAAGGTATCCAAGGCTATTCTTTACTAGAAATGGAGTATGGATTGTGTTTGTTTTCAATACTCACGTAGAATATTAGGGAGATGGAAAGGAAAGGGATCATACATTTCAAGAAAACAATATTATTGAATGGGGCGTCTTTTCCCATTGTTCGAGGGAAAAAGTGTGTTATCCCAAAAATCATGTAAATGTGGGGTGCATGGCACAGAGTGACTGGGTATAAACAATTGTATTCCACTTCTAGTGAATAATAGTGGATTTAGGTATTACCAAAACACTGTTGGTGAATGTTGTAACACCCCGACCCCAGAAACCCAGAGTTAGTTCATCATTACATATCATTGGCATGATCACAAAAGATCAAGTCTCGAAAGATCGATTAGTTTAGTAGCCTTGGAAGTACTAGATACTTTCATAAGGTTTACATTACATCATAAAATGGAAAACTACAACAACATTGTTTCCATGGAAAACACTAAGATCCCATAGACTATCCCTGTAGGTCAGTCATAATATACTTCTTTGAATCCTGGGAAAAATAAAACATAGAAAGGGGTGAGCTCAAATGCTCAGTAAGGATAACAATATAGCAGAAACTTTCATAAATAAGAATAAACATTTAAGGCAATGAATAAAACTAAAACAAAAGCCTTTTAAACATATACTTCATCATAATATGGAAAATATAAATCAATATAATGCTATTTACTTACTCACATGGATATTCTACTAGTCAAATAATCACATGTAATATCAATATCCACTTTCATAATGATGGAATGCATAATGTCAGACTTTCATAACAACATAGTCAAGGCCTTGTTCCAATAATACAAATAATATTTTGTCAAAGCCTTAATCCAAGACACTATTTTGTCTCATGAGACCTATTGACACATCGAGGAGCTCTAACGGGCTCCACCTATCACTTACTAAGTCCAATGCATTCCCCATATGAAAAGGTTTAAACATAACATAAAAATTCGTATTAAAAAAAGTATACGAAATGTAAATACTTTTTCCATAAACCATGAATGGTGTAAAAATAACACATCCAAATTCAAACATATCACAAAACCTTCAATACAATATGGAAGTTTTGTATCATAATAAATCAACTTCAAATAAGCTTAAAATCCATCAAAGGATGTTTACATAGATGAAATAAAAATTATTTGAGAGAAATATCTTTTTCTATTTTGAAATCATTTAAGAGTCACATAATTATAAAGAAAACATTTATTTTGAAAATATTCTTATAAGCTTGTAAGGGAATCTTCGACGATGTTATAATGGCAGAAAATAGTCGCACCTGCCGTATAAGTTAAAAAAAGACATTCTTACCCTAATTTTTTCGAAAAGGTTATAAAGTACCCAATTTAGAAATGACGGAAATATTACTTTCAAAAACATATAAGGTTAAATAAGGGTCTAAATGACTTTAATCCAATTTTTATTAAAGATTAAAAATTTTTGGAAATACATTTTAATAAATATGGATGTGGATGACAAAGAGATCCCAGTAGATAATTACGTATAAACAACCTCGGATAATGAAGAGATTTTGAAATTAACCCTTACCTTGTAATTTTCCTTGGTCAAGGGTAGTTTAACATCCTATATAATGGTGAAATAATTGTTATTAAAATATAAAAGAATCATATACACTAATATGATATCATATATGATCTTTTAATATTGCTTTGTTAATACTATTTTAGTATTATCGTCGTTTCAGGTGTTAACTGATTCATTTTCCTTTATATGATTTGTTACCTAAGTAATGTTTGTTATATATATGATGTATCTTATTCATAATAAGAATTATATTAAGTCTTTAAATATTATTTTTAATCATCAAATGAAAATTAGTCTTGAACGGATACGATGGGGAATGAATCTCATCACGTTCATGGAGACGGTAATCTGTACGTATGCAGGAGCGACAATATCATTATTTTGATGTTAAAATAATACATAATTGTATGGTATATCATATATAAAGAATAATTATCATTCTATATTTATTATTTACATCAATTACACATCATTAATATACCCATCCAAATAATAATGTATTGAATAACAATTACACCAGGACGTGGAGACGGTAAGTCGTACGTACGCACGTATGGTGACATGTCATTCAAAGGATGGATAGAATAATTAATATGGTTGTACCATATTTATAATAACATCATAGTATATAGAATATACTGGAGTTATTATTTTATAATGTAAACAACAAAGAAAGAGGAAGTGGAAGAAGAAAGGAACTTGAAAGAGGTGATGAAATATTTACCTCTTCATTGGGTTCTTCCTTTGGATTTGATCAAAAGGGCTCTTTGGTTGGATTTATGACTAATGGAATGCCTCTAGGATGAATGGAGGATAGTTTATAGGGTATTTTGGCAGGGTTTGGCTGAGAAAAATGGCTTTCAAGGTGTGAATTAGAGAGAAGGGGGAGAGCCCTTTTATAAGATGGGTGAGGGGCACCTTAGGAAAATCTAGAAATATTATTTTATAATAAAATAATTTTCGGTTTCTAATGGCACCAAAATGAATTATTTAAAGGCTAAGGTTGGGATGGGTCGAAAACCACTCAACCAATAGGTTTTAGACATTTTTGGGTCACTATATTAACCTTATCTTTTAGATTTAGCTCTTAATTAAGTAGTTTGACATTTACCATGTCTCTTTGTATTTTTATATTATATGGTTAATAAACATACTATAAAATTTCAAGAGAACCTCAAGTGGTTCATTAATGACAAATATAATATTATTTAATACTTTTGGCCTAACCTTAGATTTTTTGGAATAGAATATCAATTAACAATATAATATTTTTTTTAGAAAAAATCTTTTATGTCAATTTTGACACTATTTGGTATTTTGTTTTTGCTAAATTTATAACAGCATTATTACATCTAAAAAATTATCTAACCAACCCTAACATTTCATATTAAATTATAAAATTAGTGTAATTCATAAAAAGTCTCAAATTACATTGATTTGGCTATTTATAATATCAATTATTTTAATATTTCATTAATTGTGTAATTACTGCATCATCATTGTGTCATAAATAAATTAAATTATTTAATGTATAAAAAATATAAATAAAATACCATTATTTAGGAAATAGGTTTATCTTTACAATGAATATTTATTGTCGAATTTATCTTATGTGTAACCCTATATTAAAAAGGGATTAGTTATTAAACTTTGAATTTAACACTTTTAACTCTTCTTTGAATTAAATAATAATAAATGTCCAAATATAATACAAGTGGACCTAAAGGATCACATTTTCTTCCTAAGGTTGTTTTTGGTCGAATTACACTTATACAATAGAATTAGTACATGTGTTAGGGTAATAATAATATCCTTTTTACCATTAATTACCTCATTTACTTTTAACCGTGGTAAATAAAAGTAAAAAGTAACTATTCACCAAAAATTATTTTAATCTTATTAAACCGCATTTTACTTACTGATATCAACCGCGTCTCTTGGATTTTTGAAATTGGACTCACAAAATTGGTAAAATTAAGTTTTATGTAAATTTACAAATGCTCCTAATAGGTGGGTAAAAGACGGTAAGAAGTTCAATAAAATTTTTATATGTATAAAAGTTTTATAAACTTACTCCAATGAATTAATTGAACTTATATAGGTATTATGTATCTATTTTGACCTAAAAAAAATTTAAATAAAATAAATAATTATTTAAATAAAAATTTTGTTTTAAACTATAACTGAGTGTTTTTCACTATTCATCAAAAATTGAAAGTATTCAGAAAAATAAAAAATTTCCTCTAAGATAATTTTGATACTTCGAATCCAAAAATGAAGCCCATTTTGAAAGATAAAATTTATAAAATTTCAAAAAGTGGGTATTACTATTCATAACAGCTAGTTTTATTGGTTGTGGTGTGTTAGAACTCGAAGTTGTGTACAACACACACTATTGTATTATTAAAAGAGAAGCATACCGTGGAAGCTTGGGGTGTTACATTCTTCACTCCTTAAAATAATTTCTTCCTCAAAATTTCTAGAATATTAATGCATAAAAAGACTCTGTTGGTTATTCATCATAAGTTCCCCAGGTTCCAACGTTGCCTCTTCCATCTTATGGTTTCTCCATAGATCTTTTACCAGTCGAGTCGTCCAGTTTCTCATCACTTGTTCTCTTGAATCAAGAACCTCGATAGGATCTTCTCAATAAGACAGATCAGGTTCCAGTTCTAATTCCTCATAGTTGAGTACATGCGTTGGTTCAGGAATCTATTTTCTCAACAGTGATACCTAGAATACATCGTGAACTTTGGAGAGATTTGGCGGCATTACCAAACGGTAAGCTACAGCCCCAATTCGTTCTAGAATTTCAAAAGGTCCGATGTAACTGGGACTTCATTTTCTCTTCTTACCAAAATTTATAACACCCTTCCATGGAGATAACTTCAAGAAAACATGATTTCCTACCTAAAATTCCAAATTCTTCCATCATTTATCAGCATAGCTCTTCTACCTACTTTGAGCTGCTTTGATGTGGTTTTGGATTACATTCAACTTTTCCATCGTTTCCTTCACAAGTTCTGTTCCTACGAGTTTTCTTTCACTAACATCATCCCAATAGGTTGGTGTGAGACATCTCTTTCCGTATAAAGCTTTATATAGTTCCATCTGAATACTTGAAGGGAAGCTATTGTTATAGAAAAATTCTACCAGAGGTAAATATTTATCCCATAGACCTTGAAAGTCAAGTGATCATTATCTCAACGTGTCTTATATGGTTTGAATAGTCCATTCTGATTTTCCCTCAATTTGGGGGTGGTAGGAAATGCTCAAATGAAGTTTAGTAACCAGGTATTTCTGAATACTTTTCTATAATATTGAAGTAGAACATGGATCACGATCAGAAACAATCGATAGGGGTACTCCATGAAGTCTCACAACTTCATTAATATATAGACTTTCTAGACATTCAAGTGGTAAATCTTCTCTAATAGAAATAAAGTGTGCTGACTTGGTAAGACGATCAACAATGACCCATATTGCATCATTCCTTCTAGGAGTCTTTGGTAGTCCCATGACAAATCCCATCATAATGTTATCCCATTTCCAATCAGGTATGGGAAGAGGTTACAAGACTCCTCTAGGTTGTTGTCTTCCATCTTTCACTTGTTGACCATACATACATCTTGACACAAAATCAGAAATCTCTCTCTTTATGTTGTCCCACCAAAAATGTTTCTTTAAATCTCTATACATTTTGGTTCTCCCAAGGTTTATAGAGAAATTCGAACTGTGGTCATCATCCAACAATTCTCTTTTTAGATCAGGTATATCGGAAACACAAAGTCTCTTCCCAAATTTCAAAATTCCATCTTCATATACGAAGTCACTCAATAACCCATCATTCATAACATTAATATTCTTTTGAAACTCCTCATCATCAACCTAAGAACTTTTTATCCTTTCTAGTAAAGATGGTTTGGAAACTATTTGAAAAAGCATTAATGTTTCACCTTCCTTGGTTATTCCCAAATTTATCTTTAGTAGATCAATGAAAATAGGATCCCTTTCAACTCTCATCTTGTTCAATACTCCATGATCTTTTCTACACAAAGCACCTGCCACCTTATTTGCCTTCCCCAGGTGGTATTGTATCATGAAATCATAATGCTTGAGTAGTTCAAGCCATCTCCTTTTCCTTATGTTGAGTTCTTTCTATGAGAAAATATACTTCAAACTCTTCTGATCAGTATAAATATCACATTTTTCACCATAGAGATAGTGTCTCCAAATTTTCAAAGCAATGGTTACATCTACTAACTCAATATCATGAGTTGGATAGTTTTTCCCATGAATTTTTAGCTATTGCGATTCATAGGCAATAACACTATCATTCTACATAAGGACACAACCAAGTCCTTTCTTTGAAGAATCACTATAAATAACAAACCCATTATTCCCTGATGGTAGATTCAATATAGGAGAATTGCCTAATATTCTCTTCAATTCTTCAAAACATTCTTCACATTATTTTGTCTAAACAAATTTCACACCTTTACGTGTGATCTTGGATAAACAGTTAGCCAATCGGGAAAAATTTTGGACGGAACACGGATAACAAACTGCTAACCCAATAGAATAGTGTACCTCAGTTATACTTGTCGGTGCTGACCATTCTTGGATTGCACTTATCATAGAAGGATCAACGGAGATTCCGTCCTTAGAGATGATATGGCCATGAAAAGAAATCTCCTGAAGCTGGAATTCACAGTTGCTAAACTTCTCATATAATTCATGTCTTCTAAGAGTCTTCAGGATGATGCGCAAGTGATTTTCATGATCTTCGTATCTTTTGGAGTATAGCCATATATCATCAATAAATACCACTACAAAGTCATCAAAATATTTCTTAGAAACTCTATTCATTAGATCCATGAAAACAGAGGGTGCATTAGTCATCCCAAAATGCATTACTGTAAACTCATAATGCTCGTACCTGGTTTGAAATGTTTTTTCGGAATGTCTTCCTTTTTCACACACAACTGATGATATCCAGATTGAAGGTAAATCTTTGAAAAGTATTGAGCTCTATGAAGTAGGTAAAATAAATCATCAATGCAAGGTAGTGGATACTTGTTCTTTATTGTTATAGCATTGATCTCCATGTAGTTAATGCACAACCTCATAGATCCATCTTTCTTCTTAACAAAAAGAATAGGGGCTCCCTATAGAGAAACACTAGGCTGAATAAATCCCATATTACTCAATTCCTCTAGTTTTTTCTTTAGTTACACTAATTCTACAATGTCCATTCTATAAGGTGTCTTCGATATAGGCCTTGAACCAGTAATTATATCAATGGAAAACTCAATTTCTCGTTCTTGAGGATGTTCAGGTAAATCCTCTATAAACACATCAACATATTATTGCACAATAGGTACATCCTCTATTTGAAAATTCCTTTCCTCACCCATAGTTATTTCATTCTCTTCCTCCCCAATAATTGAATTTAGTTGAGCTACTAGAGATGGATCTAGATAAGAATTAGGTGGTAAAGTTTCTACTCTAAATATAAGGTAATCCTTATCATCATCAAAAAATTTAACCACCTTCTTCTAACAATAAAGTTTCGCATCATGGTCTGAAATACAATCCATACTGAGGATTATATCAAATTAAATTGTGGGTATAATGATGAGATCAGTAGATAAAGAACATTTATATGCCCCAATGGGGACTGATTCACAAAACATTGTTGCAATGATACTTCCCTTAGGAGTTTTGACTGAAAACTCTCTTGTTAAATCAAATTGGAAATATCTATTTTTTTAGTAAATTTGGAAGATATGAAATAATGAAATGATCCATAATCAAATAAAGCATTTTCTAAACTTGAGGAAACCATTTAATTACCCGCCACCATGTCTTTCATAGCTTCAACCTCTGCAGTAGTGATAGCATAATGTTGGCCTTTATCCCTTGGCCTTTTCTAAGGTAAATATCATTGGCGCTTAGGAAATTTATATAAAGAATGACCCCTTTCTCTAAAATTTTAGCATTCAACAGTGACAACCTCTTTCTTCCCCTTGCAATCATGAGTTTGGTGGCCTTTTTCACCACACTTGTAACAAACTCTCATTCCCTTAATGAAAGTACCAGGGTGTTTCTTCCCACATTTACAGCAAGATGGATATTCAACTTTTCCCTTCTTCCCCTTATTTCCATTTCCAGAGTGTTTGGAAGATCTATTCTTCTCTTACTTTTCTTTAAAGTCGTAAGACTTATAGAATTATTTTTTTGTCTTGATAACACATGAGACAATATCTTCATACAATGAGAAGGATTGTGAGACTAATTCTCAATGTATAAATAGTTTTAACCCATCAAAGAAACGATCGATCTTACTTCTTGGGTTATGCATATAATTTGCAACATGCCCCGCTAACATTGTAAAGTTTTCCTCATACTTTGCAACATTCTCGTCCTCCATTAGCCTCAGACTCTGAAATTTTCATTCCATGTCTGCTCGATGATAACGAGGATATTATTTTTCTAAGAAAATATCTTTAAACTCACTCCATTCCATATTTTATACTTCATCATCTTCCTTTGTGTTTTGAATCAATTACCACCATTTATCAGCAGCTCCAATGAGGTGGTAAATCGTCATGACAACTTTTTCTTTTTCACTACTCCCCAAGGTGTGGAATGTTTTCTCCAAGGTATTTATCCATTGATTAGATACTAATGGATTTTTACTCGCATTTTATATTGGTGGTTTTTTTCTCATGAAGTGATCTAATATTAATCCTCCATGCTATGGATCAGGGTGCTCCATACGGGTAAGGTTATTATTCATAACCTAAGTGAGTTGTCCCAGTATGGTGATAAGCTGATCAGTACTAGTTTTATCACCATCTCCACTATAATTTTTTTGATTAGGAGGTAAATAACTACATGGAGTGCGTTCATTTATACAGTTTCCATTCCTTACATTATGAGCCATTTATAAATAATTGCATAAACTAGATTAGTTTATGAATCGAAAAACATAATTTAAAACTTGTAAAACACTTAACATAAATTGAACAGTTTATGGATATAATCCATAATCATAAAAAATGTTTTCTTTGAGGAAGTATATACTCATAAACCCTTCATTATGGTTTGTAAAGAAAATGAGAATTATCATAAGCATATCCCCCGAGAGTGTCGTAACCAAGAGTGCAGCAAGGCCTATTGTCATGCACCAGTTCCTGTTCGAGTCTAGATCAAAGCAGTTTTTTTCTATTTTACCCCTAGTTACATCTATGTCAGAGCCTCCTCTACCTACTCATATCCAGACAAAGATGTATTTCTTTTAAAATTAACAAAATCTCTAAAATACAAAAATTCTAGGAAGTTCTTCTATACTAATCCTCAAAGTCTATCTTAGGGCTATGTGCTCTAATCAGAGTTTATCTAAATCTAGTTTCTAAGGTTTGTAATAAACTTCCTCTAATACCAACTATAACGCCCTAACCCCAGAAGCCGAGAGTCGGTGCATTATTACATATCAATGGCATGATCACAAAAGATCAAGTCTCAAAAGACCGATTATTTTAGTAGCCTTGGAAGTACTTTATATATTCATAAGGTTTACATTACATCATAAAATGTAAAACTACAACAACATTGTTTCCATGGAAAACACTAAGATCCCATAGACTATCCCTGCAGGTCAGTCATAATATACTTCTTTCCATCCTTGTAAAAATAAATCATAGAAAGGGGTGAGCTTAAATGCTCAGAAAGGATAACAATACAGAAAAAACTTTCGTAAATAAGCATAAACATTTAAGGGAATGTATAAAACTAAAAAAAATACTTTTCAACATAAAATTCACCATAATATGGAAAATATAAATCAATATAATTCCATTCACTTACTCACATGGATATTCTACTAGTTGAATAATCACATGAAATATTAATATCCACTTTAATAATGATGGAATGCATAATGTCAGACTTTCATAACCACATAGTCAACACCATGTGCCAAGACTACAAATAAGATTTTGTCAAGGCCTTGTGCCAAGACACTAGTTTGTCTCATGAGACCTACCAATGCATTGAGGATCTACAGTGGGATCCACCCATTACTTACTAAGTCCAATGCATTCCTCATATGAAAAATTTTAAACATAACATAAACATTAATATTAAAACTAGCATACGAAATGTCTATAAATTATCCATAAACCATGAATGGTGTAAAAATAGCACATCCACAGTCAAACATATCACAAAACCTTCAATAAAATATGGAAGTTTTTTATTATAATAAATCAACTTCAAATAAGCTTAAAATGCATCAAAGGATGTTGATATAGATGAAATCAAAACTATTTGGGAGAAATATCTTTTTCTATTTTGAAATCATTTAAGAGTCACATAATTAGAAAGAAAAAATTTATTTTGAAAATATTCTTATAATATTGTAAGGGAAGATTCTACGATCTTATAATGGAGGAAAATAGTTTCACACACTGTATAAGTTAAAAAATACATTCTTACCGTAATTTTGTCGAATTGGTTATAAAGTACCTTGTTTGGAAAATGACGGAAATATTCCGTTCAAAAATATATATGGTCAAATAAGGGTATAAATGAATTTAACCCATTGTCTAGTAAAAAGTAAAAATGTTTTGAAATACATTTTAAGAAACATGGATGTGGATGATAAAGAGGTCCCAAAAGATAATTATGTATAAACAACCTCGGATAATGAAGAGAATGTGAAATTGACCCTTACCTTGTAATTTTCCTTGGTCAATGGTAGGTTAAAATATTGTATAATGGTGAAATAATTGTTATTAAATTATACAAGACTCATATACATTAATATGATATCATATATGATCTTTTAATATTGCTTTCTTAATAATATTTTAGTATTATCGTCGTTTTGGGTGTCAACTGATTCGTTTTCCTGTATATGTTGTGTTACATAAGTAATTTTTTATGGATATGTTGTATCTTATTAATATTAATAATTATATTAAGTCTTTAAATATTATTTTTAATCATCAAATGAAAATTAGTCTTGAACAGATACGATGGGGAATGAATCTCATCACGTTCGTGGAGACGGTAATCTGTACGTATGCAGGAGCGACAATATCATTAATTTAATGTTAAAATAATACATAATTGGATGGTATATCATATATAAAGAATAATTATCATGCTATATTTATTATTTACATCAATTACACATCATTAATATACCCATCCAAATAATAATGTATTGAATAACAATTACACCAGGACGTGGAAAAGGTAAGTCGTACGTACGCACGTATGGTGACATGTCATTCAAAGGATGGATAGAATAATTAATATGGTTGTACCATATTTATAATAACATCATAGTATATAGAATATACTGGAGTTATTATTTTATAATGGAAACAACAAATAAAGAGGAAGTGGAAGAAGAAAGGAACTTGAAAGAGGTGATGAAATATTTACCTCTTCTTCGGGTTCTTCCTTTTGATTTGACCAAAAGGGCTCCTTAGGTTGGATTTCTGACTAAAGTAATGCTTCTTGGATGAAGGGAGGACAGTTTAGAGGGTATTTGGGCAGGGTTATGTTGAGCCAAATGGTTTTCAAGACGTGAATTAGAGAGAAGTGGGAGTTCCCTTTTATAAGAGGGGTGAGGGGAACCTTAAGAAAAGCTAGAAATATTATTTTATAATAAATTCATTTTTAGTTTCTAATGGATTAAAAATGAATTATTTAAAGTATAAGGTGGGTATGGGTCAAAAACCACTCAACCAATAGGTTTTAAATGTAGGACCCCAGGACACCCTGAGAGGGGAGGGGTGAATCAGGGTGACAAATTTTTCTTTTAATGTGAAGGATCTTGTTCCCACGTTGGTAGGAACTTGAAAAACCTGTATGATGAGAAGGATCAGAAAGAAATCATTCACATGAAGAAAGATGACACAACACTTTTTACTTGGTTCACCACTAATGGATACGTCCAAGGAGCATACGCCGACAGGTTTTTGGTCGTGCCAAAATCCATTATGCTTCACTAGCTGTAGATTAAAAAGGTTCGGGAACAGTCACTCTGTCCCAGGCTCATTGCCTTTACAAAATTTTAGGGATAGCTCACTGCATCCCTCGGGCCACTCCCATTGACTCCCCCTGGCTCACTGCCTTTGGTGCAGTCCCACTGAGTTTATAGATGTGAAGGTCTCTTCATCATTGCAATAGAATGCATCTTCTGTTGTATGTAGATGCTCTGTTGAAGTCCAACTTTCACTCGTACACTAATCCCACTTTTCACCGAAGGTATCGATAAATTTTCCAGTTTTCGTGTAGCTCCAAAAGGTCTGGCGTACAACAACCTCTCCTGGTGCACTTATCCAAAACCGGCGCGTAAGTTCCAAGAACGGCGCGCAAGTCACTTTCGAGGTACAATATAGGCGTGCAGGTGACACCAACCCACTTGCGCGACACTCCCTCTCTCTACTCCAAACTTGTGCGACACTGCGCCTTTGATTCCCAAACTGCCTTGGTTGCACAGCTAACAACTGGCGCGCAGCCTCTAATTGCACGACCCAACTACCACTTGCGCGACTCAACAACTTGCGCGGCGAGAGCTCGAAAAATATCTATGTCTTGAACTTCGTACCAAATGAGGAGGGGGGGTCCTCTATTTATAGGCAAACTGGTCCCCCTGTGAGGTGATGCACAAGTCTTCCCTCAGCGCACAGGTTCCGACGCGCATCTCATCCGTCCTTGCCTCCGTCGCGCAACTCACTTGCGTGAACACACTAATACATGTGTCACCAACTTTCCTTAGCCATATTTTGAAGTTCTAATCATGAAGAAAAACCAGAGCGCAAGTTTCCAAACCTCCTAGACATGGGCACAAGTCTCTTTCTCAGCGTGCAGGTCACTTGCGCGACCAGCCCAAAACTTGCGCGGCCCTTATCCCTTTGTCATTTTTCCATGTTCTGATCTTGAAAAAAAATGGCGCTCAAGTTTCCTCTCCTTCAAGTACAAGGCGCGCAAGTCTCGTTTCTAAAAACACACTTCTCCATTTGTCGATTTTTGGGCCCAAAAATTTGGCAAACACTGGGAAACGGTACCTCCTGCAATACTGTTGTCTGCTTGAACTGTATGATCACTTTGCTGGTGCACATTCTGAACTTCCACTAAGGATTGACAACAAATACAAACCATACTCCAATTAATGCATAGAAGACCATGGTTCCAACAATCTCCTCCTTTGGGTTTGTTGGCAATCAGAAAATAAATCCAATAGATCCTCATCCATGTGAAAACCAAAAACGCAAGAATCAACTCAGCCAACACTCTAAGTCTACGTGAGAAATGCTCTGTGTAGAAAACAAGAGATGAGCCTGAATTGGGTTCCCGTGTTTTGGAATTCTCAAGACGCCCTGTCTACTAAGTTCCTTCTCATCCTTTGATGCTCTGACGCTCTGAATTTATTCCATGTTTTGTAATTCTCAAGACGCCCTATCCACGGAGTTCCTTCTCATCCTTTGATGCTCTGACGCTCTGAATTTATTACTTTTTGTGAATTTATTCCTTTCTCCCCCATTGGAAATAAACCCAAAGACCGGTACTTGTTCATTGGTCAGCTCAAAACACACTCCCCATGGATATTATCTCGCCCACAAACCTGCATCTCATCCAAAAACAGATAAAAATAGTTATCATAAATCGAGAGAGGGGATTTTCGTAACCTCCTTATGAACTGAGAGGTGGAAAACACCGAGGTTAAACTAATGTTTCTCAAACACTTCTGCTGACAGTGGCTTGGTCAGAATATCAGCCACTTGCTCATTAGTTCCCACATGGTCCATTCTAATCACTCCATGCTAAACTTTTTCTTTGATAAAGTGATACCTGATTTCAATATGTTTTGTACGAGAATGCTGAACTGGATTCTTCGTAAGATCGATTGCGCTCTTGTTATCACAGAAAATAACCATTGGTTGCTTCACCTCATCAACAATGTCTGTTAGTTGTTGATTCATCCATAGTAGTTGAGTACATGCCTTTGTGGTAGAGATATTTTTAGTTTCAGCAGTACTAAGAGAAGTACTTTCTTGTTTCTTGCTTAACCAGCCAACACATTTATTCCCAATATAAAATGCTCCACCACTGGTGGAATTTCGGTCTACTACATCACCAGCCCAGTCAGCATCAGAAAATACTGATAATTCACTGTCTCTTCCTGTAGTAAAGTGTAAGCTACAATTTTGAGTACCCTGAATATACCTCGTGATTCTTTTTACAACTGACATATGTTCCTCTTTTGGATTACTCTGAAAACGGACTGCAAGACATGTGGCAAAGACAATATATGGTCGTGTCGCTGTCAGGTATAGTAGGATGCCAATGATCATCCTGTACATAGTGGGATCTACAGATGTCCCATCCTTATGCTTTCCAAGTTTGGTTCCAACTGCAATCGGAGTTGACATTGGTTTGGAGTATTGCATATTAAACTTTTTCAGTATCTCTCTGGCATACTTTTCCGAAGAGATAAAAGTGTAGTCTTTCCTTTGAGTCACCTACAGTCCAAAGAAATATGTGAGCTCCACAATCATTGAAATTTGAAATTCTGATTTCATATGATTGTAAAATTCATCAACTGATTTCTGCCTGTTGCCACCGAATATAATGTCATCAACGTAAACGAGAACCATGAAGTAATCTTTCGGAGAATTATTTACATAGAGATTGTGATCTACTCCCCCTCTTTTGAATTCTATCTTCTTGAGATAATAATCCAGTATAGAGTACCACGCCCATGGTGCCTGTTTCAATACATAAAGTACTTTCTTTAGCTTGCAGACCTTTGATTCATCAGCACCAAGAAGAAAACCCACCGGTTGTTCAATGTATACTTCTTATTCGAGTACACCATTTAAGAATGTTGTCTTGACATCCATTTGATATACTATATATCCTATTTGGAGAGCCATGGAAAGGAACAGCCTGATTAACACCAGTCTAGCCACTGGAGAAAATGTTTCTTCAATATCAACACCTTCAATCTGGGAATACCCTTTACATACCAGTCGAGCCTTGTTTATGATAACACTTCCATGCTCATAAAACTTGTTCTTGAATATCCATTTTGTTCCAATCACATTGTGACCTTTGGGTCTTTGGACAAGATCCCATGTCTGATTCTTTTCAATCTGATCTAACTCTTCATTCATGGCTTTCACCCAGGATTCATCCTTTGAAGCTTCCTCAAATGAGGATGGCTCCACAACTGACAGAAATGCAGATGGTGTGTTATTCCTCAACCTCCTTGTCTTTGTGGGTGCATTCCTATCTCCAATTATGTTAGATGGATCAATATATTCTCTTTGATTTCTCCTATGAGGTTCAGTCGCATTCTTACCATCCATGATTTCCTCTTCAGATTCTTCATCTGAGTCAACATCATGATGTGACCCCTGAGTGTTTTGTACACCTTACTCTATTTATGTATTTGAATTTATTCCATGTTCACATTCATTCTCATCTTCTATATCATCAGCATAGGTACTATTTGAATTATTTGGGGTTAACCTTCAATGATCTTAACATCATTTCTTTCCACAATCCTCCCCAAGTGTTTATTGAAACACTTGTAAGCTCTGTTGTTCATTGGATACCCAAGAAAAATTCCTTCATCAGCATTGTCACCAAACATTCCTTGGTTTTTTTATTTATTCTGGATGAAACATTTGCTCCTAAAAACATGAAAGTATTTAAACGAAGGATTCCTTCCATGACACAATTTGTATGGTGTCTTCATTTCTCCCATATAAATCCATGTTCAATTCTCAATGTGCACTGCAGCTTCAAGATCTTCCTTTGAGTAATGGAAAGAGATACCACTCCCAATAAGCATAGTCATGTCCATCTTATTGACCTGTCAATTCTGGCGCTCAACAACTCCATTTTATTGTGGATTTCTCACAACAGCTACCTCATATTGTATTCCATTTTTTCCTAGATAATTCTCAAACTCAATGGACGTGTATTCACCTACAGTTTCAGATCGCGGGACTTTTATTTTTCGCCCAGTATCATTTTCGGCAATCCGGCGATAAGTTTTCATGCAATCAAGTACTTGTCGCTTCCTGTGAATCACCATTACCAAGCCATTCTACTATAATCATCAATGAAAAGGACAAAGTTTCTTTCTCCATGAGTTCCAGAAACATTTATCGGGCCACATACGTCTGTATGAATGAGGTCAAGAAGATGTGATGCCCTTTTCGTCTTTGGCCGATAAGAATTACGGACCATCTTTCCACGAATTCTAGCATCAAAAAACTTTTCACGGTCACGTTTCAGAATGGGGATATCCATGAAAATATTCAGCTTAGATATCTTCTCCATGTCTTGTTGGTTAATGTTCCCTAGCCTTCGATCCTAGAGATTGTTTTCTTCTTCAACAGACAAAAAACAGGAGTTTATCTTGCTCTCAACTTGATATAAGTTTCCATCTGTACTACAACCATTCATAAGAGAATTCCATATTTTTTTCCTTTATAGTGCATCCTTTATGATTGAAAGTCACTATGATCCGTGAGTCACAGAGTTGACTTACACAGAGGAGATTGTGGTGTAAACCATCCACATAAATAACTTCAGTCTTCTTCAGCTCTCCATTGGTGAGAGCAGTATTCCCACTGCCTTTAATATTAAAAGCACCATCATTACCAAACCTTACTGTTCCATCAACCTTCTTTTCAATGTTATTCAAGAGTTCAGTATTTCCTATCATATGTGAAGAGCATCCACTATCAAGAATCCAGGTGTTGCTTCTCTTTGTGGCATTGAAGGAAACTTCTGCAAGATCAGATTTCTTGATCTTTATTTTTTCTTTACAAGAGATTTTGGATTGAGTGTAAGACATTGACGACCTTTTAATGATTTCTTACACATAGTCATATTTTCCATACCCATAATCTTCTTCCAGAGGAGAAAACTTGTTTGTGAGATCAACACCATCAGGAGGATGAATATTGACCCGTTTATTAGAGTTGTATGAATCTCTTTTATCGAACCTCTGCCTGCAATACATAGCTTTATGGACAAAGTTAGAACAATGAAAATAGTATCAATAGAAACTATTTCTTCTAAAAGATGGAGGATATGAATTCAGCCTCCTTTGTTGACGTCCCAGATCTTCCCCATTCAAGTAGCTCCTTGTTTCTTCACAATATTACATGGTATGGGCTAGATAGCCACAGAACTGACACTTCGTGAGAGGAAATGTCTTCTCACATGAATTTATCCTCATACCTTCATCCTTGGGAGAATAGTTTAACTGCCTGTCATTTCTGAATGTTTGAGGATAATTGTCAGTTATCCTTTTAGTTTGGATAGAGGGTTTCTTTTTCAGCACTTCAGGCAATGTTTCAACATGTCCAGCCTTCGTTTTGTCTTTCTTTTGGATCTCTTTATTTCCATCAGTTGATGTCTCAGCTTCACAGCCAATTCCACTCTTTCCCATGCAAGCGGTTCTTTGATCACTCAAGATTTTTCCAACGCCATCTGAACCACACTTGGCTCTGGCCGGTAATTCTGCATCTGAGAATATTCCAAACTGTATTTTCTTCCTTGATTCTTTTGAAATTGATTTAGTCTCAAGTTTACTCCTAAGAGTAACAACTTCCTCCTCAAGACCCTCAGCAGTCTTGGACTTTTCTTCCAGTCTGGATGTGAGGTCATTGATGACCTTTCCCTGATCTTCAATTCTCAGCTTTAGATTTACTAAATCATCATTGCTTTCAAGGATTTTAGACTGTACTTTCACAAATTCTTCTAGTCATTCAATTTCATCTTCAATTTCATCAACATATTCTGATTATTCTTCCACCATTTCCTTCTACTTATTACATCTCTTACATTTATTCTAAAGCTTGGAGAAAGAATCCTTAATTTGAATATTTGGATCACCAATAGCAGTAATCTGATTATATTTTCCTTTATTGATTGAGGATTCTGATATTTCAGTGGTAGCTATCATGGATGCATGGTTTCCGGTTTTAAATTCTAGTTCTTATTCCTCACAAAATTCAATATCATCATCTTCTTCTTCACAGAAAAAACTATTCCTCTACATTTTCTTTCCAGATTTGAAGTCACCATTTTTTAAAAAACTTTTCTGAGGCTTCTCGATGTCTTCACCTTCACTCTCATCATCATAAAACTTTCTTTGACACTGATAGGCAATGTGCCCAACTCTTCCACAATGAAAACATGCAAGAGGTATCTTACCTCTAAATTTACCTTTTCCCTTCTTCAGCTTCCTGGTGACGAGATAAAGAATTTCTTTTTCATCATCATCTTCACCACCACTGTCTTCTGAAATTTTCTGTTTGTCCATGGCTTTAAATTCAATTTCCTTGCTCACGCGAGTCGTGGCATCTTCGAGTTTGACTCTTATCTCATATGCCACTAAACTACTTAACAGATCATCCATAGATAGTTTAGAGAGATCGCTTTCTTCAAGGGATGACACCTTTGCATTGTACATGAGAGGAAGTCTTCTCAAGATTTTATTTACGATATCAATGTCTTTTATTTCTTCTCCAAGACCTCAAATTGCTCCGACTACTTCAGCAATTCGATTGAAGAATGAATCTGCATTCTCATTAGGGTGCATCTTTAGATCATAAAACCTGTTGTGTAAAACCTAAAGTTTTTATGCCTTTACATTGTTGTATCTTTCATAAATGTTTTCAATTTTATCCCATATAGACTTTTCTAAGGTGAAACTCATCACCTTTAGATAAATCTAATCTGAAAGAGCTGTAGTGATAGCATTTTGAGCTTTAGCATCTGCGTCAAGAACTTTCCTGTCTGTATCAGTCATAGCAAGACCTGTTGGATCAGTAACCTGTATTCCTTGGACAGTAGCAAAGAGGACTTCCATTCCAAGGGATCTTAAATGAGATTTCATTCTGTTCTTTCAAATCTGAAAATTACTTTTATTGAAGAGAGGTATTCCCCTATAGTTGACTGCATTCTCCATGATGACAAAGGAAAGATCTAACAGTAGAAACCTCCCTCTTATACCACTTGTAGGACCCCGGGACACCCTGGGAGGGGAGGGGTGAATCAGGGTGACAACCTTTTCTTTTAATGTGAAAGATATTGTTCCCATGTTGGTAGGAACTTTCTTAAACCTGTATGATGAAAAGGATCAGAAAGAAAACATTCACATGCATAAAGATGACATAACACTTTTTACATGGTTCACCACTAAGGGCTACGTTCAAGGAGCATACGCCGACAGGTTTTCGGTCATACCAAAATCCACTATGCTTCACTAGCTGTAGATTTCAAAGGTTCAGGAACTGTCACTATGTCCCAGACTCACTGCCTTTAAAAACGTTCAGGGATAGCTCACTGCGTCCCTCGGGTCACTCCCGTTGACCCCCCTGGCTCACTGCCTTTGGTGAAGTCCCACTCAGTTTATAGACGTGAAGGTATCTTCATCATTGCAATAGAATGCATCCTCTGTTGTATGTAGATGATCTGTTTATGTCCAACTTTCACTCATACACTAATCCCACTTTGCACCGAAGGTATCGGTAAATTTTCCAATTTTCGTGCAGCTCCAGAAGGTCCAGCGTACAATAACCTCTCCTGGCGCGCTTCTCCAAGACCGGCGCGCAAGTTCTAAGAACGGCGCGCAAGTCACTTGTGTGGTACAATATCGGCGTATATGTGACACCAACCAACTTGTGAGACATCGCCTCTCTCTACTCCAAACCTGCGTGACGCTGCACCTTTGATTCCCAAACTGCCTTGGTCGCGCAGCTAACAACCGTCGCGCAGCCTCTACTTGCGCGACCCAACTACCACTTGCGCGACTCAACCACTTGTGCGGCGAGAGATTAAAAAATCTCTAAGTCTTGAACTTTATATCAAATGTGGAGGGGGGTCCTCTATTTATAGGCAAACTGGACCCCCTACGCGGTGACGCCCAAGTCTTCCCTTGGCGCGCAGGTTCCGCAGCGCAGCTCATCCACCCATGACTCTGTCGCGCAACTCATTTGTGTGAACACACCAATACTTGCGCAACCTACTTTCCTTATCCATATTTTGAAGTTCTGATCATGAAGAATAACTGGCACGCAAGTTTCCAAACATCCTAGACATCGGCGCGCAAGTCTTTTTCTCAACGCGCAGGTCACTTGCACGACCAGCCCAAAACTTGCGTGGCCCTTATCCATTTTCCATTTTTTCCATGTTCTGATCTTGAAAAACACATGGCGCGCAAGTTTCCTCTCCTTCAAGTACAAGGCATGAAAGTCTCTTTTCTAAAAACACTTTTCTTCATTTGTCGATTTTTGGGCCCAAAAATTTGGCAAACAATTGGAAATGGTGCCTCCTAAAATAATGTTGTCTGCTTGAACTGTATGATCACTTTGCTAGTGCACATTCTAAACTTCCACTGAGGATTGAAAAAAAACCATACTCCAATTAATTCATAGAAGACCATGGTTCCAACATTAGATAGGTTGGTGTCACTATATTAACCTTATCTTTTAGATTTTACTCTTAATTAAATAGTTTGACATTTACCATGTCTCTTTGTATTTTTATATTTTATGGTTAATAAACTTACTATAAACTTCCAAGAGAACCTCAAGTGGTTAATTAATGACATATATAATATTATTTAATACCTTTGGATGATCCTTATATTTTTAGGAATATAATATCAATTAATAATATAATATTTGTTTTAAAAGAAAAATCTTTTATGTCAATTTTGACACTATTTGTTATTTTGTTTTTGCTAAATTTATAATAGCATTTTTACTTCGAAAAAATTCATCTAACCAACCCTAACATGTCATATTAACCTAGAAAATTATTGTAATTCTTAAAAAGTATCAAATTACAATTATTTTTATTTTTATAATATCAATTATTTTAATATTTCATTAATTAGGTAATTACTTCATCATCATTTTGTCATAAATAAATTAAATTATTGAATGTCTAAAAATATAAATAAAATACCATTATGTATGAAATCCATTTAGATTTCCAATGAATATTTACAGTCGAATTAATCTTATGTGTAACCCTATATTAAAAATGGTTTAGTTATTAAACTTTAAATTTAACACTTTTAAATCTTCATTGAATTAAATAATAATAAATGTCCTAATCTAATTTAAGTGGACCTAAAAGATTTTATTTTATTACTAAGTTTTTTTTGTTCGAACTACACTTATCCAATATAATTAGGACATGTTTTAGGGTAATAATAATATCATTTTTACCCTTAATTACCCTATTTACTTTTAATTGTGGTAAATAAAAGTAACAAGTTACTATTCACCAAAAATTATTTCCATCTTATTAAACCACATTTTACTTACTAATATCAACCGTGTCTCTCAGATTTTTGAAATTTTACTCAAAAAAGCAGTAAATTTATGTTTTATGTAAATTTGTAAATGCTCCTCAGAGGTGGGTAAAAGACGGTAAAAAGTTCAATAAAATTTTTATATATCTAAAATTTTTATAAACTAACTCCAATGAATTACATTGAAATTATATAGGTATTATATATCTATTTTTAAATAAAACAAATTTAAATAAAATAAATAATTATTTAAAAAAATTCTGTTTTAAACTATAACTCAGTGTTTATCACTATTCATCAAAAATTTAATGTTTTCAGAAAAATACCAAAAATTTACCCTAAGCTAATTTTGATACTCCAAATCCAAAAATAAAGTCCATTTTGAATGATAAAATTTATAAAATTTTAAAAAGTGGGTATTACTATTCATAACGTCTAGTTTGATCAGTTGTGGTGTGTTAGAACTCGAAGTTGCGTACACCACACGCTATTGTATTATTCAAAGAGAAGCGTACCGTGGCATCTTGGGGTATTACAAATTCTCCTTGGACTAGCCCTTAGTAGTGAACCAAGTAAAATTGATGTGTTTTATTACTTCTTGTGAATGTTTTAATTACTATACATTACCATCAGACATGATTAATAGGTTCCTACCAACATGGGACTAGGATCCATTTTTTAAAAGATAAGGTTGACACCATGATTCAGATATCCCCTGTCATGGTGTTTTAGGGTCCTTCAAGTGGTATTAGAGCATAAAGTTTTATGGTGTTAAATATGTCTCTCATTATTGTCATGGATAATTCAATTAATGTCAGGGGAGTCCCCCACTTTGATAGAAGCAATTTTAGATATGGAAGAATGGTATGAGATCCCATCTAATATCACTTATAATGGAATTACTCTTTTCTAATGCACAAGTAATATAGGTCGCTGATCCAATAGGGTTGTCTATGACTGATACAGACTGGAAAATGCTTGATGCATATGCTAAAGCACATATTCCCTCACTATAGCACTTTCTAATCAATTATATCTAAAATTGATGAGTTTTACGTCAGAAAAGTCTATGTGTAAAAAACTAGATAATATTTATGAAGGAGATAAGAAATTTATGGATGAAATACTTCAATTCCTTCATAATAGGTTTTATGACTTGAAAATGAATCCTTATTAAAATAAAGATACCTTTTTTAATCGAATTACTAAAGTTGTTGGAGATATATGTGGATATGGTGAAGAAATCAAAGACATTGAATTTTAGAAGAATGTATTGAGAAGGATTCCACCTTTCTATAATTCAAAGGTGTCTTCCCTTGAGGAAAGAGATTTATCTAAACTTTCTCTGGATAATATTTTGAGCAGTCTGGTGGAATATGAAATGAGAATCAAACCTAAAGATGCAATGACTCAAGTAAGCGAGAAAATTGCATTCAAATCAATAAAAACATGAGGTGTCTGGAGATATAGTTGATGAAGATAATGAGGAACATGAAATTATTTCTCTTATTGAAAATAAATTCAAGATAGGAAAAGGGATATTTGAAGGAAATATTACCTTGGACTATTTTCAATATGGTAGAGTTGGGAACATTGTCTCTCGGTGATCAATGAAGGAAGATGATGAAGAAAGTGAAAAAGGAAATTTGTTGAAGCCTTAGAAAAGGTTTTTTTTTCAAAAATGGATACTTAAAATCTAGATAGAAATCCCAGAAGAAGAGTTTTTTATATAAAGAATAGGATGATGATAATGAATTATTTGAGGAACAAGAATCCTGATTTAAATCTATAACCCATGCCTCTATGATGGCCGTAGTTGAAAAGTCAGAATAATAAAAAGATAAAGCTGGAGATAATCAGTTGATTGCTGATAATAATCTCCAGTTACAAATTAAGGATTCTATTGGAAATCATGAGAATCAAAGTAACAAATAAAAAGCATTATAGAGTAATTATGGAAGAATCATCATAATATGTTGATCATCTTGAATTTGAAATTAAATTACAGGAAGAAGTAGTAAAATAATAGTCAAAACCTTTGTAAGTAAAGAATATGTAGTGGAACTGAGGCTCATAATTGAAGAATATGAAAAGGTCATCAAAGACCTTACATCTAAACTGGAGGATAATTATATGAATATTGAGGGTCTTTAAGAAAAAAAAATTACTCTTAGGTGTAAACTTGAAAGTGAATCAACTTTAAAGGAAACAAATAACAAAATGTAGTTTTGAAGATTCTCAAATTCAGAGCTAATAGAGAGAGCTGAGCATCATTTTGAAGGAGTAGATAAGGCTTTGGATGATCAAAAATCCACATGTGTGGGAAAAATTAGAATTGGTTTCGATGCTGAAACATTGAAGTCTAGAAACAAGATGAACTAAAATAAAGGGAATCTGAAAGTTGGACATATCAAAATGTCACCTGATGTATTAACAAAGAACTCCCCAAATAAAACTGAAAGGAGAACTGAAAACTATTCACAAGTTTCTAGTTTTGATCATTAGTCAAATTATATCCATAATGATGGTGACATAGGGATAAACATAAGTGAGAAGACATTTCATCTCATGAAACGTCAATACAGTGCCTATCTAGGCTACACCATGTCATATTGTGATGTGCAAAAGAGTAATTTGAATGGAGAAGAGCGAGGGAGTCAAAAAGGAGAAATAATTCATATCCTACTTATTATAGAATAAATAATTTCTATGTATATTTTTTGATTTTTATAACATTGGTTATAAAGTTGTTTATTGTAGGCATAGGAGATTCATGAAAAATTCATACAGAACTCAGAGATAAGATAATACTCATCAACCATATGGTGTTGTACTTACAAACAGATTTCCTCATCTAGAATAAGTGTTTGAGTATGACGAACCTGTGCATATGGAAAAGGTATTTGAAAGGTCATCTTTATCATTAACTCAATATAATATTTCATGGAGGTAAAAGAAAAATATTGATAAATCCAATCTTGTTGAAGTATCTATCAAAGCTATAAACAATAGTAGCACCTAGATTCCTGATATTGTATGCTCATCCCATATTATGGGGAATGTATATTTATTGAAGAATGTAAGGAAAGGGTCAATGGAACAATCAGGTTTGGTAATGATGGTGGTTTGAAGATCAAAGGTAGTTAAAGTACAAAACTGGAAAATGATGAGCTTAGGAAATCCAAAGTTCTTTATGTGGATGGTTTGAATACTAATCTCTAGAGTGTGATCCAATTTTTTGACTCAAGACATATATTAAGATTCAATCAAAATTGGTACACTATAATAGGAAGGGCAGGGAATTCTCTCATAAAAGGATGTTGAACATATGAAAACTTATATAAGGTTGATAGTAAAGAGAATATTTTTTACATGACAGTTGAATAAGAGAACATCATGTGGCACCAGAGGTTGGGTCACATTAATCAACAAGGCATGGAAAAGATATAGAAACTGAAGATTATCATGGATATCCCTAATATGAAGCATTAATTGGAGAAGACTTTTGATTCTTGTTTAAGAGGAAAGCTGGTCTATTGTTCATATCTCTCAAAGGAGAAAGGGGCATTGAATCTCCTTGATCTCATCCACATAGATGTATATGGACCGATAAATGTGGCTAGAACATATAGAGACAAGTTCTTATATTTTTAATATATGATTTTAGTATAATAGATTTTTTTATTTTTATACACTTGAAATGAAATGTGCTCGATTTTGTTATAAAATATCTTTGAATAGATGAGAATGATACTGGATGAAAAACAAAGTTTTTTTATCTTAAAATGTTGGGGAATAATCATCCATTGATTTTTAAAATTACTTGGAGAAACATGGAATACAATGTGATGTGGTTGTTGTGATAACTCCATCAAAAAAATGGATTTGTTGAGTGCAAGAATTGAGAGTTGAAAAATATGGAAAGAACTATGCTGATTGAGAGTTCTATCCCTCGCTATTACTAGAAAGTGGTTGTTTAAGCTGTAATGTTTACTCAAAATCAAATAGGGATTTATATGGGAGAAACAAAGACACCATATGAGTTGTGTAATAAAACGAACCCATATTTTAAGAATTTTCATGTTTTTAGAATTAAATGTTTCATTTGAAAAAAAGAAGGAACCCAAGGTAATTATGGAGATGATGCAAACCGAGGAATATTCCATTGGTATTCAATGTAGAGAAAATCCTAAAAATGTTTCGATAATATTCTTGGAAAAATTATGGAAAAAAGTTATGTGAAAATCATTGAAGATAAGAACCCAAAGGCCTCAAGTAATTCTTATGCTGATATTATTAAACATGAGGAAGAATATAGACATGGAATAAATCCAAATACATAAGTAGAGGAAGACATTCAAAATATTCAAGGGTCCTAACACATTGTTGATTTGGAATAAGAATAAGAATAGGAAACCACAGATAAATAAAATTATTGGAACCTCACAAGAGAAATCTAAGAGCATATATAGATCAATATAACATCATTAGGGGTTGGAACACACCCACACAGACAAGGAGAATGAGGAATAATTCTCAATCTATCAAGCTATCAGTTGTGGAACCATCATCATTTAAAGAAGCTGAAAATGATGTGTTATGGGTTAAATCTATGAATGAAGAGTTAAATCAGATCAACAAGAACTAGACCTAGGATCTTGTTATGAGACCCTAATGTCTCAATGTGATTAGTAAGAAGTGGATATTTAATAATAAATTCAATGAGCAATGTTCTATTATCACAAATAAGACATGATTGGTTTGTAAAGTATATTCACAGAATGAAGGTGTTTATGTTGAAGAAACATTTTATCCAGTGTCGAGACTAGAGTCGATCAGGCTTTTTCTTGCCTTGGAAATTCAAATAAGGATACAAAGTGTATTAAATGGATGTCAAAATAGATTTCTTGAATGGTGTTCTTGAAGAAGAAGTCTGCATTGAACATCCATTTTATTTTCTACTTGGTAATGATGAGATGAAGGTTTATAGATTAAATAAATAACTTTACAGATTAAATAAAGCACCGCGAGCATGGTATTCTTGGCTGGATTCATATCTAAAGATTCTTTAATTTAAAATAGGAGGAGTGTATCACAATATCTAGGTGAATAATTCTTAGAGAGATCAGTTCATCATACTGGTGTATGTAGATCATATTATAATTGGTGCAAATAGGCATGGATCAGTGGATGAATTTTCCAATCACATGAAATAAAATTTTGAAATGTCAATGATTGGTGAAACCAAATACTTATGGGGGCTTCAAGTGATTCATAATAAATACTACACTTTTATTTCTCAGGAAAATTATGCAAGATATTTTTTGAATAAATTCAATAAGCATGACTCCAAACCAATGTCGACTCTGATTTTAGTTGGAACTAAACTTGGAAAAAATGAGTATAGGACTTCTATAGATCCCACCAGGTACATGAGAATCATTAAAAGATTGTTGTTTTTAAATAAAACAAGGTCAGATACTATCTTTGCAACATTCTTTGTGGACCAATTTCAAAGTAATATAAAGGAATAACATATGGAAATTGTTAAACAAATCATGAGGTACACTCAAGGCACTCACAATTATGGCCTGCATTTTACTAGAGGAAGAGATAATGAACTATCAAAATTTTGGACACTGACTGGGCTCGAGATTTTTTTATAAAAAGTTTACAAGTGGTGGATTATTATTTATTAGGAAGAAATGTTTCGGCTGATTGAGAAAGAAATAGTAAAGTACTTCTCTTGGTATTGTTGAAGCTAAGTATATCACTACTACAAAGGATTTCACTCATCTACTTTGGATAAAGTAACAATAGACTGATATTGGTGATGATGTGAAACAACCAATGGTGATTCGCTGTGATAACAAGAGCGTAATTGATGTTAGAAAGAATATTGTTCAACATTCTCATATGAAACACATTAAAATCAAATATTACTTTATCAAGGAAAATTTTCAAAAAGTCAGGATTAAAATGGATCATATTGTAACTGATAGTCAATTGGATGACATACTAACCAAACCATTTTCATCACATGTGTTTGAGAAGCATCGGGTGAACCCTAGTGTTCAACCACCTCCCAGTGCATGAGGAGGTTAAGAATGACCCCATATCCCCAGTTATTTTAACTGGTTTTAATCTATTTTTCGGAAGTGATTCAATTTTATCGGGGAGATACGATCCAGGGGGAGTGTGTTTTGAGCTCTACAATGTATAAATACTGGTTTTTTGGATTTATTTCAAATGGGGGAGGAGAAATAAATTCAATGGTACAAAGAAAGTTGATGAAATGTTTTTTTGGGATACAGGAGAATATAGAATGGATAATGGAGGAATTTGGTGTTATGAGAAAACAATCCATGGCATGTAATGCTTCTGTGACCCAATGAGAATTTCATGTCATGAGGAAATCATTCAGGGCATGTAATTCTTATGTGTCACAATCCTAGAATAACTTGGATATCTTTAAGCATTCCAAAACACAAGAACCCAATTAAATCTTCCCAAATTGTTTTCTACAACAATCATTTCTCACTTAGACTTAGAGAGTTGGATGGGTTGTTTCTTGCATATCAGGTTTTGATAGTGGTTGGTGCTTCATTGAATTTATCTATAGATTTCTAACAAACCCAAAGGGGGTATTGATGGAACCAAGGTTTTTATTTATCATAAATAGAGTATGGCTTGTTTTTCTTATCAATCCTCACATGGAATATTATGAAGTTGTAAAATAAAGGAATCATATAGTTCAAGTAAACAACAGTATAGAAGGAGGTATTGTTTCCCAGTGGTTGCCAAATTTCTGGGTCTAAGAATTGGAGAGAAGAGAGTAGTATTTTAGGAAAAGGGATTTGTGTACAATATTGAATATGGTTTAGAAACATGCATGCAAGGCATGTTTTGGGAACCTCTCGTCAACACATAGCAAAGGGAAAATTCATACAAAAGAGTAAAATGTGCATGAAAGAAGAGATTGCGTGGAAGAGTCTTACATGCCTAATGAGACGTCAAAAGGGGTTGTGCATGATCAAAGTGAATCCTACATGTAGGATCATCAATTCCAATAAAAAGTTTTCTACCCACACTCAATACTTCAAACTTTTTCAATAAATATAGGGCTCTTATGCCATGCTAAAGAGTTGTGTACGGAAGATTGAGGAAAAAAATTTTGTGTGAAAAGTGTTCCTTTAGACTAAAAATACCAAGAGAAACTAGTGGTGTAGCTACGGGAAAGATAAGGGTTGTGAGAAAAATAAGGGATGTGTGGAAGTCATCTTGCATGACAATCCCAAATATTGTGTGCAATAGTAAGTGTTGCACGCAAGTTCTAGTGTCTACTTCCAGAAAATTATGAACATATGTTTTGTTTGATTGGTGCTTTCAAGTGCATCAATTTAGGAATTTGATGTAAGAAGAATCTGATTCTAGATAGAGACAAATACAATAATGAAAATAAATTGAATTTGAATTCATATTGATAAGCTTAGTTTGACTTCTCTCAAAGTAGTGAGCTAGGCAGAGTCAACAGAAGTGTTCCAAGGGAGGCCATTTTCTATCCCTAAAAACTTGTGAAGAGAATGTTCCTAGAATAGAGTGACCAGGTTTGAACTATTTTATTCCACATCTATAGAAGAATAGTGGATTTAGGTATGACCTACACATTGTCATTGTATTCTCCTTGGACTATCCCTTAGGGGTGAACCAAGTAAAATTGTTGTGTTGTCTTGATACTTGTGAATGTTTTAATTATTGCGCATTACTATCATATAGGTTTAACAGTTTCATACCAATGTGTGAACAAGATCCATTATTTTAAAATACAAAGTTGAAACCATGATTCATCACTCCCCTCTCTGGTTGTTCTAGGGTTCTTCAGGGTGAAGTAATTATTATCTATAATCACTTATAATCATGATCTAAATATTCATAAAACATTAATCACATGAGGGCTTATACTCAGGAGGCTAAAACCTTCTAAAAACTCAATATAAGGATAAACTATCATGAGATTAACCTATATTTAAGGTCTCCCTCAAAAAAGGTAATTCTATATCACCTCATTGTGTTATTAGTCTCATCACATAAACAAGGACACCCATCATAATATCAGATATAATATTCTATAATACTTTTCTCATGGTTTTTTATCATAATAAACTAGGGTGATGACACATATCACTCATAGGAAGACTCATGGGTCAATCAACTCCAATTCACATCATAAAAAATGAGTGGAAGAATTTTAAAATAATTTTAGCATAGTTTTTCAATGTTGTAACTTCCCACAATTAATATGACATAATACACACTTCTAAAAATAAATAGAAAAGATAGGGACCAATAAATTTAAATTAGAAAGTCACTCCCCCTAGAATATCATCAATCAATTAAATCTCAAAGGATATAAATCATAAAACCCAACACAATCCTTAAAATTAGGCATAACTTATGAAATATGAAAAAAAATAGGGAGGGAAACAAGGTTTAAATGCATGAGTAGGGTTAGACATACCATCTTCTTCCCTTCCAATAGAGATCACTTTAATCTAGCTAAGAAGAAATTGGATCCAAGACTGGAGAATGATGATTTTGGGGGAAATTGAGGCGGATCTATGGTTAGACAAATAAGGATGGGGAAGGGTAGTCATTTTAATAAAATTATGATATTTTTTTAATAAATAATATTTATTATTAAAATGCCTCCAATTACCCATTGGTTACACTCTCATCCTCTAGTGAGTACATAATACCCATCAGGAACCCATTTTAGTTGAATCAGTCATCTAAAGTACTGGAAAGAGTAATCCCCTTCACTAAGGGTCCAGTGGATACCCAGTACCATACTACCGGGTACCTGGTGGAGTCTTCCCTAAAAACACAACTCTCAAATAGAGTTTGAATTCCCAAAATCAACCATTAGGCCACCTCCAAAACCTCCAACATCCTAGAAACACCACGATATATGAGTTTCATTGAAAATTAGATCAAATAATGCCTTGAAAACATGTGCGGTGTTAAAAACACCCCGCCATATAGTATCATGTTCCCAAAATGTTTCATTGAGCCTCACCAATTAAAAAATCCTACCACTATGAATGTATATCAAATTCTCCCTCCCAAGTCTCCTCTAAGATACAAACATACTACCACTACTTAGGTACCAGAGGGACATCCTTCCCATGAATTATTTTATTGATTTGTTCTAGGATATTAATTAGTTATTCCTCAAATGATTTATTCTACTCCATCTCAACATCATTGATGTTTTCACATTATAAGGGTTGGTATATTATCTTTCAAGTTGAGATATATGAAATATGTTTTGTATAGAATTGTATCTTTTTGGAAGAATAAATAAATAATCCAGAACACTGATCCTCTCAATAACCTCAAATAGGCCCATGAAACTGGGTGATAACTGCCCTTTTCCTTGAATCCTCCTATATCCAAAATGAGGTGACACTCATAAGAACACCTAGATATCCACCTAAAACTCTATAGGGCACCTTCGCGAGTAATCATACAATCTCTACCTACTCTAATTGGTTACTAAATACTTACTAATTAGCTAAATATTTTCCACCATCTCTTAAATGAGACTCATACCAATAATATATTACTCTATTTATTCTAATTATCATAGATTCAATAGACACAATCTATATAAAAGACATCAAACGGTGTTGTCCATATAGATTCCTGATAATTCTTATTATATTTTAACTATGAAAGTACAAGATAATCCTTATCCAAACCATTGAAATCAAGGATTAATGGTCATGTCTTTTCCTCCAACACCTAGATCGTACCTTCAAACAATCATTCTATAATAGGATTATAAGAAGTGATCAAATATAGCTATTTATGAATTTACTTTTATAGTCCATGATAGAAGCGTGATGTAAAATGGGAATCCCAAATAAAAATTTTTCTACTAGGCATCCCATAAAGACACATTATCTCTTAGACATATAAAAATCCCAGATTGATGATGGTATAGCTTTCAAAGATTAATACTAATTGTAGGGAATTCATCAACTAGTCCAATATAACCCATACCATGTCCCTACCACAAGATAACCTTGGTAATCCCATCTTGATGTTCATCATCATACTATCTCACTTCCACATAAGAATGGGTAGTGGTTTAAGAAGACTGATGGGTTACAAATACTCTTTCTTCATCCACTTATAGGTTAAGCATCATGAAATGATCCCTTTTATGTTATTATTTATCTTGGGCCATTAAAAAAACTTGTTGATATAATGATACTTATTTTAAATCCCCTCATAAACAAACTATCTCAAGGTGTGTGATTGCCACATTAGTTCCTTGTGCATACTCATAGGGAGCACACCTCAACCTCGAACATAAAGAATCTATCTATATCTTAGGACCAATAATATATTTACTCATTTCTACATATATTTTCCCTCGTCACAAAAAAATATGAATCATAAAATTGACTCTTATCCACCCTCATGATGAGTGAGGTAATTTGTCAAGGCAGTGTGAATAACGTTTCCCTAAGACTCTTGTATGTTGAGGTGAATATCATTGAAGAGGCTTATCAGTTTTCAATCATTACTAGCCTTCTTCCCTACTTAGTTCTGGTTCATCCTACCCAGCACACCATCCATGAAATTCCCTTTCAAATGGATGTATTTCATCTTGAAATTGAAATATTGTGGGTGTTATACCCACCTAATTTATCAAAGGTTCAAGCCATGATGAGATAATATATACATCAGGAAATTTTCTTTAATATACATCGTGAACCTATTTCCTAATAGGTAGTCCCTCTAACATCTCTCCACATAGACCTTCATCACAATTTCTAGATCATGTTATTGGGTTTTTCTGCTCTTATTGACATGGTTTTCTAGACCCATAAGGGACTACCGGCCTATAATGCACCAAAATTTCTCCAATCCAAAATACTAACATGCCATAATAAAACATATATTACTTAACCAAATCAGATAATTTTAAGAAAAGTGTAGATTTCAACATCCATTTTTACTTATTAAAGGCACTCTAATAAGATTTTTTCCACTTGAACTTAACCCCCTTCTTGATCAGGGTCTTCATTAGAATAACCAAATGGGATAATTCCTTGATAAATCTTTGATGTTAACCTAAAAAACATAGAAAACATTAAATATCAAATTAATTGTTTCTTTATTCCCAAGAAACTACTTTTTATACCTTTTAGGACCCATATATTTACTATCCTTCAATATCACATTCCCCAGGAACCATGCCTCACTTATCCAGAACTAACACTCTAAGGGCTTGGAATACAATTGATACTAATTTATTATACTCATGATGATCTCAAGATGGTGAGAATAATACTCCCAATACTTATATTATATCAAAATTTTAACCATAAATATAATAATGAATGAATATAGATATTGATCGAAGATAATATTCATTAGATCCATAAACATAGTTAGTGTATTCTTTAAATTGAGTGGTATCATAAGATGCTCATGCAGGCCATACCTTATCCTAAAAGTAGTATAAGGAATATCAAATGGCCTCACTCATAACTATTCATAGCCCAACCTCAAGTTGATCTTAGAGAAATATTTGGATCCCCTCAATAAATTAAAAAGTTTATATAAATGAAGAAGAGTATATTGGTTATTAACTATAAATTCGTTAACCCTTTAGTATTATACACATAAATACAATGATCCATCCAATTTCATAGAAAATAAAAAAGGATCACCCAAAGTTATGTTATTTGATGAATAAACACGGTCTCCACTCAGTCCTTTATTTATTCCCTCATCTCTATAATCTCTACAGGATCCATCCTATAAGGTGAAATGGATATGGAATCCATACCTTGTATAAGCTTGATAGTGAATTAAATATCTCAATAAAGTGGAAAAATGAAGATATAATCTATAAACATATCCTAAAACTTCTTGATGATAAAAATAAATACTTTTGGACTTGTCTCCTCCATTTCCCTAAAATAAACACTAGAAAACTAGTTCATGATAACCCAATAAATTTACATCCAAGTACCAATAATCCTACTTGAAAATTACACCCTATAAAATTTGTATTAAAATCACTCTCAAAGTATGTGAAAGATGTAAATTTATGGTAGTAGTTCATTTTTTCTAATTACTAATTTAATCAAACCATTCTAACAATCACATAAAAACTTAAAATATCTAACATAAATAAATACTAGTGAATCCTACCCCTATTGATCATGATAACACATTTGAAACATATCAATTTTACCTCTAAACTCACCCCTAAAGACATACAAATAGACATAAACCTTATTGATACTTGATAGTAATACCCTAGTAACTAGAAAATTAAGTAGATATAAATTATTGTGACACACCCATGTTAAAAAAATTAGGTTTGATTCCTTAAGAACAACAACTTGAAATATAGATGGACACTCACTATTATCAATAGAAGTATTCTCGATGGCATGAATATGCATTGAACCTTATCCCTGATCTCCTATTTTCTAACTCTGCATAGTGAAATTTTCATGTTTCTACTCTTATCACAAATACTAGGCACCATATCCTCCACCATGACATAAAAAACCAGAGAAGCCACAGCTACCTGACTATTCCCTCAGTCGGGTTCCTCTCTATGATGAGGACCAAGTTCATTACCTCTGAAAAAGATATGAGGTAGAGAATATCCACCAGTGACATAATAGAATACCTTAATCCATACTCAAAACACCTAACCTTGACGGTTTTATCACCCACTAGTGTAAGTTATAACCTCAAAAAATTGGTAAACCATATAGTTTATTCCTTAACATACATTCTTCCTTAAGTGTGGCACATGAACTCCCTATATCTATCTTCCTTTAAGGCCTCAAGGAAAAAGTGATCAAGGATATAAAACTAACAATCCTATCAGGACAAACCCACATGATGGTTTTATTGGTTTAGAACATCTCACCAGTACTTTGATAGTCCACATAGCATATAGGTGGAAAGATTCACCTTCTACTTTTTTGGGTGTCTAAATCTAATCAAATATGTTTTTCATAGACTCTATCTAATACTTTGTTGCCACCAGACATCCCTATTTTAAAAATAGTTATATGTGTTATAACTAGACTTCTAGAGTCAAGTATCATATAGAAGACCTAGATCTTAGTGTCTCATATATCATGGAAAAAATAACCTAAATAAAACTCCCTCAAAACTGCTAATAGATAGAATAAATAGGTATAAAAGGTGTATTTGGATCCACTGCTAGTGTTTCATGCTTACCCTAGCACTCCTGACACCTAATAAGAGGTCTCTATCATTGAATGTTACTAAAATTCTGTGGGTATAACTCAAAACACATTTCTATAAAAAGACTTGATATCACATATTAAGGAAATATGTATAAGGAAACACAAAATACTACAATAATACACACCATATGATGTAAGGGTATCATAAATATCTACTCAAGTATAGTCCAACCAACCCACTCATGAATCATGTATAATCACACATGGGTCTAAAATACTAGTCACCATATATATAAAATTAATATTTAGTAACCATGGGTTGTTTAAGTATAGTTACACTAAGAATTTATATAGTAAAACTCTATATAAGTAGTTTTTGAAAAATTAAATAATTAAACCCTATAATTTAACAAGGATATAAACAAAATACAAGCATATAAATGTTTTGTGATCCCTATATACCAGGAATTATGCAATAATTATTGCTATCTTTCCATCCTTGGTTAAGAGTAATACCCAAAAAACCAATCACAAATCATTTTCTTTGAAAACCAAAATTATTAATCTCCAAAAACAAGAACACAGGTCCCATATATGGCAGCTTAAAATTCCCTAATACATGGGTTAGTTAATATAAACAACAATATATATGAAAATATTTAACAATATTCCTATATATTCCTATTATATCTCAAATTATAAGGCATCAAGAAACAAGGATCAGATACAACTTTATAACATCTCGGACTCATTCACCTCTATTGTGATCGAACTAGAGTGTTGTATACCTTAAGATCACATCATCGTATTCCAAAGGATACTAACTAGTGTTAGGGTTTGATGTGGAATATTTGAGGGGACTATAGCCTTAATTATGGATAAAAATAAGTCATAGAGGAAGCAATGTAATATAGCAATCAAAACAACCAATTTACATAGACATTATAATTATTGTCCAAATTCCGGATAATAGCTTTTAATGTTATAAAAAATGGAATATACATTAATGGAACATATGTATACATCAATAAGTTGGATTTCTTATGGATGATTATATAAAATTTAGTCCAAAGAGAAAAAAATGTATACTATAAATAATTTGGGCCCCAAGTCCCAAACTAGTCCTATCTCTATACTACACCCCCTAGATCATCCATCAATTATAGGTTTATTTCTGATACATGTTCCTATAACCATGAATATTTATCAGGTACTAAGGAGCTCAAGAAATCTATGAGTACAACTTAATATGCTACCACCAACATTATCCTTAAACAAGTCTAGTGAGTAAAAGTGAATGCTAAATATGAAATTCCAGTAATGTCAGTAAATAAATAAATTTTTGTATCATGGAATTATTAGTATCCTAACCATGAGTGGTTATGTCACATTTTCCCAATGATGGAATGGGAATATACACCCATATTTTGGACATTCATTGGGAGTGAATGGTCTATCTATCATTTTCCCATAAGTTATGGGGAATGAGTTATCACCTTATTTGTAATTCTTGAGTGAATGATACCTCACCATAATATCACATTAGTTAACATGGTATCACTTCTATATATCATCAATGAATGAGATATCTCCTTAACAACATCTTGATGAATGATATATCACTACAACATAGTTTTGGTGGATGATATACCGCCTCTGTATGCTCTTGGTGAGTGATGTGTCACCGTAACAAGAACATTGTATAATGAGATATATTCTAGTGAACAATGTATAATCACTAAATAACACATGGGTGAACAATTTATCTCAAAAATACATATTATAAGTGTAATATATAGCACCAAATCACATATCGGGTTGGACGAATCACCACCAATAAAACTTTGGGTGTATGAATTACTATAGAAACACATTTCCAGTGGATTATAGATCACCAATCCATATTAGAATGTAACATATGCCACTAATAAAAACATTATAGTATATGAGGAATCACAAAATATAATTAAAGTCTATTGACAGGTGTATCTATCTCATATCTAATCAAACATTGGAGGTGAATCAATAATCACTATGACTAAATAATATAAAATAAACAATTAATCACTAATTAAATCATTTAAATAAATTAATCATCATTAATAAACTAATAAGAATAAACAATTAATCACCTATAATAAATTATAATAAATCTCTCATTATTCATAAACCATTCATAATTATACTCATAAATTCACAAATTGCTCCTAAATCAAGTCAAGGCTAAACCATCACTATTATAACCTAGGATTAGGATCTCCCTTGTCAAGGATTATTCTTTGTTACACCAATGGATTCATATGGACATCACATAAACAAGGAAACTCATCTCAAGCTTTGATAAAAAAATTGTATAATACTTTTATCAAGGTTTTTTATCTTAATCATCCATGGTGATAATTTACACCACATAGAAGACCACTCACAGATCTATCAGATCTAATTCACATCATAGGAAGTGAAGAGAGAAATTTTAAAATTGTTTCAAGTCATGAATTTATATGTTTCACTTCAATTATTTCATATGACCCACTACATGCTTGTAAAAACCAACACAGAAGATATAGACCACATATCATCTCAGTGGGGCTCTTCCAATATAATATCACAATTTTATTTGACCTCAAATGGTAGAAATCATAAAACATGTAATAAGCCCTGAAATTAGTCATAGCTAGTGAGAGATGATGAAACTTTAATGGAATCATGGATTAGACATGAGAACAGGGTTAGACATACCCGCAACACTCATCGATGACAAGTGAAACTCAAATATGACTTATAATAAAGGGATTATAAGAATGGATAAAGAGATAATATATATAAGGGGAGTGGGGAATCTGGATTGAGAGAATGGGGAAATGTTAACATTTTAAAAAATATATATATTATTATTTTAATTAACTAAATTAAAAAACTCCATATACCTATCAAACACTTGATCATCCTCTACTAGGTAACCATTTTAAGGGAATAATCCATTTGTTATAACTTATAAAGCTACCCCCTCCTCTTAAGGGTCTATTGCGTACCTGGTACCAAACCGCTGAGTAACTAGTGGTGTCTGTCCCAAATAAACCCTAAAACTAGGTTTAAATTCTTGAAATTGACCCTAGGTACCTATAAATCACCTTTAACATCATAAAAAATTAAAATACATAATATTTGGTTAATATTTGATTGAATAATACAAAAAAATATGTTTCTTGTTACAACTTTGTAATTCCTTTTTTAGGTTGACCTAAATAATAGTTGAACCAATAGAGAAATATAACCTCAAATAGGCCTCCATGTATACAAGAGGTTGCTGAAAAAAAAAGATAGGTTTTATAGTAAATATGGGGATACTATACCATCTAGGTTAGATAACTATAAAAAGTAGCATAAGTATCAAAAATACATTAATAATCATAAACAACCCCAAAATACAAACATCTCATCCACGAGACAACCATTAAAGGAATGCACTATATACAATATCAAAATGAAAACTTATTATAATCTTATATAGTCAAACATGCATAATAGAATTTCATCACTGAATCATCAAATTCAAAACTACCCAAAATGAAAAAAAATAATGGATACACAAACAAAATATGAGTTTGGGTCTTTATATGGTCTCATATCCCACTCCAGTTACCCAACTATCTCATCCATTAACTGCATGGCTCTTTCCCTTATTTGGATCCATAATTATAATGTTTTTATACACACTATGATACTTATGCAAGGTGTAAGTATATCTTAGTATTCCATCACTATGAAACCACAAAATTTTACAATATATTTATTTTAGAATAAATTAATTTCTTCGATAGCTTGTGATGAATACAACACCAAGTTTAAATGAAACAATATTTATTCATGTTTTGCGCACTTAATTAAAAATTAAATTTCAAAAAAATAGAAAATTTATTTGAAAAAATAAAATTCATTTTTGAAATCAGAATAAAACATATATCTTAGGTTTATTTCTTGATATTTTTTTGAAAAGTATCTTTATTTATTAATAGAGAAAAATATTGGCTTTTAATTGAAAATTTCTTTCTCGTATAAATAATTTATAATGTCAAATAATATTTTAAATTTGTTTTAAAGTGTAATTATTTCAATTATATATATATTAATCCAATTTAGGTCATTTTAATCAATTTCATATTGAATATTGATATAAAAACATTTCAAACTTTTGAACCTTTTAACTTTAAAAACACATTTTATCATCACGTCTTTCGGATTAATTTTATTTAAAAAGAATTCAATTTTGTGAATTGAATTTTGAAAAATGGATTAAATATATTTAATTAGAATAATTAATAATTTATAATATTATTAACTTATGTTTTGACCAAAATTAATAGTGAATGCAGCAAAAATCAATTACCATCATTAAGGTAAAAATAGATTTATCAAGTGTCAAACAAAAATGATTTGAGTACAAATGACCTAATTTATTATCCTAATTTTATTTAATGAGCTTATTTAGTCCTTATAAATACAAATTATCTAAAATATGATAATTATATTCCACTTTAATTTGTATATGACCCATATAATATGCTAAGTAAAGAAAATGACAAAAGGATGTTTTTCTTACATTTAATATCTATATAGCTTTGGGATAGAATAGAAACATAATATATTTGGTTATAAATAATATTTTTAAATATATATGATTTTTTTATCAAGATAATTTAATTTAAATTTTTAGTGTTGAAATAATTACTTTAAATTCTTAAGAAATGCTAATGTAGGGATTATATAGTTAATAATTTAATTAAATAAATTATATTAAAAATATTAAAAGGGAAGTAAATTGAATGAACTATATCATTAAATTAATTTTTTAGATGAATATATCATGTTATAGGTTTTAAATTAATATATTCAAATTATATTATTTTATCTATATTTTTTATTTTTAATTCAAAAAAATTAAAATTGACATTAATGTTATTTTATAATAAATGGTATTTTATTAAATTATTTAAATTTACTAAAAATCCTAAATTTTTTATAAGTGATTTAAAAATGTTAATAAATATAAAAAAAATTCCATTCAAGGACTAATTTATATTTCATAATGAACATATTGACCCCTAAATCGTAAAAAGTTTGGTAGCACAGTTAGAGTTAAAGTATTTTTTTTATGTGTTATATGCACTTCGGTTAAAATTAATTTTCCAAACAGATGTTTTTTATAAAATATAAATTAGATATCATATATAGAATAATTGGGTATAAAGTTTCTAATAATTTCCACTCTAATTTAGTATTAAAATATAAATTACCTATGTTATAAAACTAGTTACCGTAGTAAAAACAAACAGGGTAAAATTGAGTAAACTTAAAGACTAAGGGTAAAAATGATAGAAATAATTATATTTTATTGTGTAGGAGTATTTTATCATCCAAATAAACTATCCCCTCCATTTTTAGTTTTTTCTATAGACACATTAGGTAAGTAAGAACTCCCAATAGCGAATACTTTTGAGTATTTATAAGAATTTCACTCCTCAACTATAAAAGGGAACTCACTCCCCTCATATATTCACACATATCAATCCATTTGGATCATCCAAAACCAGAATAAATAACCTCAAAACTTATCTCCCATTATCCTAGAAGATTTATTATTGGTTTAAAACCAACCTTTGAAGTATTTAATGCAAACCTAAGGAGGATACCTGAAGGAGAGGTAATATTTTTCAACAAGAATCTTCATTTTATTTATTTATCCACATACTTACATTTCTTTTATACCATGATTATATAATAACATAAGTATCTTAAACATACTGAGATATTTTTACATTAATGATATGTTATACAACCATACACACTTTTATCAAATGGGTTATGAAATCATCATTTGTGTGTACGGTGAACTATCATCTCACGAACCGATGTCGTTCGTTTTTCCAATACCACCTCACAAGGTTGGGTATTATGAGGGGTATAAAGTATATATATCATATTTATAAAATATGTATACCTCTTTATTCATTATATAATATATATATATATATATATATTACCATTTATTCCATTGGAAATACAATAATTCCACTCATGTGTAAGGAGGACTATCGCCTCTTGAAGCGATGTGATTCGTATTTCATTAATGCTTTACATGGAAGGCGATAAGGAATAATGTTAAGGTTTTTATGTGATGTAAATTAAATAATTATTATATTAATTAAATATTTATCATTATATAAATATAATATATATCATTTTATTTTCTTAATTTTTCACTCAATGAAAGACGATAATGCCATCTGTGTATGTGTGGACTACGAACTTCCGGAAGCATTGTGACTCTATTTTATCCCCAAACTACATAAATAATATATGTCAGTGTATAATATTATATTAATGATATTATAATCATTATGGAAATGTAAAATATTACTTACCTCCTTTTTATAATGATCATTGAAAAATGGAAAATGTTACTCATGTGTATGTACGGCCAACTTTCTCCATGATAGTAACGTAATTAATTTTTCATAACCATCATTAGTGATTGGTTTTAAAAATATAATTGATATACAAATATGATAACTATGTCATGGTTATTATTATATATATGATATAACTATATAATATTTTCAAGAAACTAATCTTTCATGGTGAAACATGCATGAGAAAATAAGGCAATTAACACCTGGAATAATGAAAATAAAAATATATTATTAACAAATGGGTGGTAAAATGTTATAGGAGGATCATATATGATATTATAAATATGAGTATAATTTTTTTATAAATTAACAACATGATTAAAATAATTATATATGAGTTTAAATCATGTATAAACAAAATAAAGTGTAATATAAGGGATTTCATCTCAATTTACTTTCCATTTAGACTTATTTGTTATTATACACCAATTCACATTTATGTGGTGTATATTATTACCCTTTTACATGTAATATCAGGAATAATTTATTATTTATTTTATTTTATGTTCCAATTTTAATTATCTTACCCAATGGGATTTTACTTGAAAATTACAATTGGTAAAAGTTATTTTGAAATCTCACATTATTTTGTGGTTATTAACATTCTCTTAAAAAAATCACATTATTGTAATAATTTTTTCATTAGAAACTAAAATGATCTTAAATATCCATATTATTTGGTATTAGATATGATTATTTCCTAAACATTATACCATTTTTACATACGTTGTTTACCTTAAAAGTTATTTGATAAACTGGGGAAATATTAATAAATCTGTATCCTTTACTCAATGCAGATATTTGATAAGGTATGTTTTTTATGGATTAAATCTATTATTTTATATATTATGAATTATATAGACTGGTATGAAATGAGTTATTGATTTATTAATGTAATCCCAGTGATGCATCGATGGTCTCATGAGATAAATTAGTTGGCCAAATCAAATGGGTTTTTACCTAGCATGTTTTAAACAATCTTGTGAAAGGTCTTGATAGTAAAGGTGTCATGAACCTGGGAAACATGGAATCCAATAATTAATAATTTTATACACTGATAATTTAATTATTATTATTATCTATGATATTTATACTATAGCATTATCTATGGATTAATTTTATTCTCATTTTTTTGATAAAATGGAATTTGTTTTAGTTATTTACATTTCCATATTGATTGTTTCTTATCACACCATGATATTCAAGTTATTTATATGGAATGTGTGTTCACTTATCTACCTTTCCATTTATATTGTTCTTATTTATTCATGATAGATTCTTCTATACTGAACCCTTAATGATCATTTGAGATCACCCTTATTTGTTTCCCTTCCCAAGTAATAAAGATGAATCCATTTAATGAGTTTTTAGGGATGTGATTCATTTTATGTTATTATATATTATGTTTTATTTTCTATTTCTAATGAAAAATGGGAATCATGTTTATATTCGGTTCTCAAAAACTAAAATACTAATTGGTCTTGTAGTATTTGATGCATTATATCTATTCCATAGTAAAAAAAAGTGGAGCATAGTGTCTAGGATATTGGGATTGAGGTTGTTAAAATTTCTATCATTGGAAGTTTATTAGAAATCTTGGGAACTTGATTTATGAAAATATATATTATGGAACATAACACTATAATAGAATTTGAGGATAAGTATATAAGAACATCATAAATTGTTGATAAGGTTGATATTATATGGCTTTTCCTATCAATACTTCCTTTTCTAGATAAAAAAAAGTGGGTGTGGTTCTAGAACGAAGATAAATAGGGGTAATAACTCTGAACAAGGAATGTTGGGCTTGATTCGAGCATTCCCTGGTACCCGACAAAGTGAAATACTATGAATAGGTTTGACACTCCTAGGGGAAATTCTTAGGACAATTCATATTTTCTTTACAAACCATTATAAAGGATTTTAAAGTAAAGATATCCCCAAAGAAACCATGATTATGATTATGAGATTAAATTATGTTAATTATTTCCCTAGTTTTGGAATTATACATTATAATTTTAAATTAATAATTTTATGATCTAATACAGTATATTAAATTGTTTGGAAATGGAACCTAGAAGGAAGAATGGTATCAATACTCGTGGCCAATGTAGAGGTTTCCCAACTGAGGAAGCCAATATATGCTGGTATTGGGACTGAGAAAGTTATAGATATATTAGGGTATATTAATTAGGTTATGAAAAAAACCTTGCCTAGGTGGAGAAACATATTCCATAGTGAGATTATCTAATTCTGAATCTCTATATGTGATATAGGTCCACATCATTTATGGGTGGAGCAACCTATTCCGCATTGACATTCTCCAATGTTGAATCTCTCTATGTAACATAGGCCCACATCGTTTAGTGGAACTATATATCCAATAGAAACAAAGCAATAGATTAAGTATCTAAAAATTATATTTATATAATTAGGATGTGGTGAAAGGTAAAAGGTAACACTTTCAATGTATTTTCTCAAATTTTATACAGATCATTAGTGGTTATGGATCCAGAATACTAAAGAGGAAGAGTAAATAGAACTCATGGAATGGAAATATTTTAAGGATACATTCTTCAAAAATTATTTCCCATGTGAACAATATTGGGAGATGAAGAGAAAGTTACATAGCATAGAGAAAAAGGAAGAATAAATTGTTGGAGAGTATGAAGCTACCTTTATATGGTTATCTATTTATTCTACAGATTACATACAGAACACGGAGTGTAAGATTAACCATTTTTTATGGGATTAATCCAAGTCTCCAATGGGCACTGTTATCTAAAACTTTTTCTTCATGCGATGAAATAGTTTTATGATCTATCCAAACATAGAAATAATTCTCCAAGTCTTATTCCTTGAAATAGAATCAAGATAATAGGAGTATGGAAGAGTAAATAATGGATAGAGGGAAAAGGGAAAGAATTGTATTCCCACATGTGAAAACTGTGGAAAGAATCGCCCTTAGAAAAGATTGAATAGATTAAGAGTTGGTAATAATTACAGATAAAAGGTTCATTAAGGAAAATAATGAAAAGGAAAGAAATAAAACACTTTTATTTAGTGTTTTAAATGTTAGGATATGGGAAACTATGCAAATTAATTCCCCAAGAATCAATGGAATATATCTCAGAACAAGCCAAGGGATCAAGGTAAAGTTTATGCTATTGATACAACCAAAGTAGAATGTTTAATATTCTTTTGTATTTTGATCTATGTAAGATGCTGTAAAATTTTTTTATTGATGATATTTTAATCATAATAATTATAAAATATATAAGGATTAAACTGTAGGGAAATTTCATTAAGGATTTGAGAGAATATGTTTAATCATACCAAGAAAATTTATTTAGTAGATAGTTTATGTTTTTGGAAAAGAAATTTTGTAGGGAAATATAACCCTTAATATGTTACTGATGTTGAGATAATGATGTTTGGATAAATAAATTACTTTTTTGGGTAAATTAAATTGTATACTAATAACATCCTTAGAAATGATTAATGATAAGTTCATTTTGAAAATTTTGTGAACTTCTTTATAATGTTGTGAATCTTAATATTTTGTAACGTTCATAAGGTTAACCATTTATAAAATGGTTTAATTTGAACTTTAGATGATGATTTATAGATTAATGTATTACTTCACCTAATGAATATTCATTCACATTAGATAACGTTCTCTACCCACATTAGTTTTAGAAAATAATTTGAGATAGAAGGAAAGACTTTTCATTCTTCTATGTGTCTTATGATATATTAAAAGTGAATTTTAGTTCTTAATAAATAAATAAATCATTTTTTGATATTCATTTCTTGGAGAAAGGGATTGGAAATTGATCGAATCACAGCCAAAGGTTGAAATTGTACTTATGAATTAGAAACGTATCGAGTAAGTATATGTGCACATATTTTTAAATTTTAAAATAATTCATAAACTCTAGAAAAAGGTTATTAAAACAAAAATATTGTCTTATTTTCATTATTTATGATGATATAAATGACCATTTTTACAACTATTTAGTTTATGGTTTTATGGTCATCAATCATCTCTCGATCACCCACTTTCTTCTGATCAATGTTATTTATCACTCTCCATCAGTATTTGGGTGTTGGTTTTCTCTTAAATGTCTATGTTTTCAATTTACATCTATCTTATACAACTCAAAAACCAACTAAAATGATCATTCTAGATGATCTTTGTGCATCCCTCTCTCTCTTATTAACAGAATATTTTATTATCCTTTTTACGATGTGGGTTTTTCACTAAAGGTATTTTAAAATACCAAACCTTTGATTACCAAAATCAAATTTAAATTATGAGTTTGAAATTTGATCAAGGTGGGGAGAATTTAACACCCTAAAACTTATAAAATATATATATATTAGAATAAATTTAATTTCTTCAATAGCCTGTGATGCATGCAACGCTGAGTTTAAACAAAACATTGTCTAGTCACGCTTTCCACAATTAATTTAAAATTAAATTTTAACAATTTTAGAAAATTTATTTTAAAAAATTAAGTTAATTTTTTAAATAATAATACCAAAAATTATCTATGGGTTATTTTTTGTTATTTTTCTCAAGAGTTTCATTTTTTGATGAATAGTGAAAAATACTTGCTTTTAATTGAAAACGGTTTTTTCATCTAAATAATTTATAATGTTAAATTATATTTTAAATTTTTTTTAAAGTAAGATTATTTAAATTATACACATATTAATATAATTTATTTCATTTTTACCAATTTCATATTCAATTTTTATATCAAAAGATTTCAAATTTTTGAACATTTTTACTTTAAAAACCCGCTTTCTCATTGTGTTTACAGGATTAATTTTAAATTAAAATTTTCCACTTTTGAAAATTAAATTTGAAAAAATGTATTACATAATAAAAAATAATAATAATTTCTAATTTATAATAAGTTAAACATAATTTTTTACTAAAATTAAATGGGAATGTAGTAAAAATTAATTATTAGGATTAAGGTAAAAAGGATTTATAATGGGGTTAAACTAGAATGATAAGAGTGAAAATGAACATAAATATTATCTTAATTTTATTGAATGAATTTATTTAGACCTTATAAATAAAAGTCGATGAGATATGAAAATTAATTTCCACTTTCCCTTGAATATAACCCATATAATAACTTCACTATATAAAAGGTCAAAAAAAGACACTTTTATTACTTTTAATATCTATAATGCTTTGGGATAGGGAAAAAATATAACATATTCTATTTTAAATATTATTTTAAAAATACCTGAACTTTTTTTATCATTATAATTTATTTTAATTTTTTAGATATTAAATCATTTCTTTAAATGATTAATAAATGAAAACACAAGGATTATATAGTAAGTAATTTAATTAAATAAATGATACTAAAAAATTTAAAGTGAAGTAAATAGAATGAATAATTGCATTAAATTAATTTTTTAGATGAATATATCATGTAATATTTTTTTCTATATTAATATATTCAAATTATATTGTTTTCATGTTTATTTTAAATTTAAATTAAATAAATAATGTAAAAATTTACATTAATGTTATTTTATAAAAAATGATATTTTATAAAATTATTTAAAATTACTAAAAATAATAACCTCTATAAAGTGGTTTTAAAATGTTAATAAATATCAAATATGGTCCATTCAGGGACCAATTAATCTTTTATAATGAATATATTGATCCTTAAATAGTAAAAAATTTGTTAGCGTGGTTGGAGTTAAAGTAGTGTGTTTGCAAGTTACATGTACTTCTGTTAAAATTAATTTCCAACACACATGGGATTTTTATTTTATAAATTATTTATAATATTTATAATCTTTTGGTATAAATTTTCTATTAATTATCACTTTAATTTATTCTTAAATTATAAATTACCTTGGTTAGGAAACTAGTTATCGTGGTAAAACAAAAAGGGTGAAATTGACTAAACTTAAAGACTAAGGAAAAAAATGGTAAAAATGAATTTTTATGTATTTATAGACAACATAAACCCTAAAATCCATTTTTATTCAATTTTCGACCTAGATGAGGTAATTGGTACCTCCCAAAAGTGAATACAATTGGGTATTTACAAGAATGTCACTCAGCCTCAACTATAAGAGGGCATTCACTCCCCTCACTTATTCAATCCTATAAAGATATTTTTCTCATAAAAACATAAAAAAAACTCACAAATTATATAAAATAATCCCAGAATCCTTATTCTTGTATTAAAACCAAAATTTGTTGGAATTAGTACAAACCTAAGGAGGATACCTGAAGGAGGGGTAATGTTCTTCAACAAGTGTCTTCATTTTATTCTCTTATCCACCTACTTAAATTTCTATAATACAATTATTTTTATAATAAATTCAGTATATTACATATAATTATTTATTTTTATATTAATTTCACGGCCTTTAACTTCACATACTTCTATCAAATGGGTTACAAAATCATTGTTCGTGCATTCGGCGGACTACCGCCTCGTGAACCAATGTCGTTCATTTTTCCATTACCACCTCTCAAGGTTGGGTATTGTGACGGAAATAATGTATATATATAATATTTAAATAAAATTTATACCTATTAAATAATTATATTATATATATCATGTTACCTTACATTCCATAGGAAATATGATAATGTCGCTCGTATGTATGACGGACTACTGCCCCACGAGGCGATGTGATACATCTTTCACTAACACTTCACAAGGAAGTTGATAAGGAATATTTTTAATGATTATATGACATATACATGATATTATAATGATATTTATAACATATTTATAATTATATAAAGATAATATATCATTTTATTTTCTCACTTTTTCACTCAATGAAAGAAGACAACGTCGTTCGTGTATGTGTGGACTACCACCTTCACAAATCGATGTGACTAACTTTTGATCACCAAAATACATTAATGATATATATAAGTATAAAATATTTTATTAAGTATATTATGATCATTCTAGAAAGGTAAAATATTACTTACCTCATTTCAGTAATGATCATTAAAAATGTACAATGATACTCATGCGTACGTACTGCATACCGTCTCAATGATCGTAACATACTTAATTTTTCATAACCATCATTAATGATTAGTTTTAGAAGTAAAATTTATGTATAAATATGATAATTATTTCATTATTATTATTCTATATATTATATAACTATATAATATGTTCAAGAACCAAATCTTTCATGATGATACATGCATTAAAAAATAAGGCAATTAACACTCGAGATAATGAAAATAATGAAATATCATTAACAAACATGTTGTAAAATTCTATAAGAGGATAATATATGATATTATAAGTTTGATAACTGTACAGTTATGAATTAATAATATTCTTATAATCATTATACAAGATTTTCAATCATATAAAACCAAAAGGAAGCTTTAGGTAAGAGATTTCATCTCAATATATATTCCATTGATTCTTTTTTGCTATTATGCACTAATTCACTTTTTTGTGGTGTATATACTTCCCCTTTGACATGTAATATAATTTTTAATTTATTGTCTATTTTATTTTAAGTTCTAATTTGAATCATCTCACCCAATGGGATTTGACTAGAAAATTATGAAGTGGTAAAGGTTATTGTGAAATCTCACTTTCTTTTTTGATTTTCAAATTTCTCTTAAAACAATCACTTTATTATAATCATTTTTCTTTGGAATTTACATTTATCTTAAATAAAATTTTTCCTTTTAAATATATATGATTATTTTTTAACCATATATCATTTTTATATATAGTGTTTAATCCTAAAGTTATTTGATTAACTGGGGAAATATTAATAAATTTATATCCTTTACTCAATGCATATAATTGATAAGGAACATATTTATAAATTAAACTGATTATTCGATATATAAGGAATGATTTGGACTAGTATGACATGGTTTGGAAATTGTTTAGTGTAATCCCCATGATGCATCAATAGTCTCATGAGAAGAATTAGTTAACAAAATAATATGGGTTTTAACCATTTATGTTTTAAACCATCTTGTGGAATGTATTGATGGTAAAGGTACCATGTACCTAGGAAACATTTCATCCAATAATTAAGAATTTTCTTTTTTTTTATAATTTAGTAATTATTATTATCCATGATATTTTTTCTATTACATTATCTATGTATGAATTTCTTTTTCAATTTATTGATTAATTTATATGTTTTTTAGTTATTTACCTAGCTATATTGACTGTGCCTTATCTCACCATGATAGTCATGTTATTTATATGGGATGTGTGTTCAGTTATCTATATTTCTATTTTGATTATTCTTATTAATTCATGATATTTTCTTATTTACTTGGCCCAAACTGAGCATTTTAACTGAGCCTCATTTTGTTTCATTTCCCCATGTTATAAAGATAAATCCCTTGAATGTGTTTTCAAGGATGCAGTTCATTTTTTGTTGTTATATATTATATTTTATTTCATATCCCCATTGTAAAATGGGCATCATGTATGTATTTGGTTCTCCAGATCTTCTAAACTAATCATCCCTTTGGTATTAAAACCATTATATCTATGCTAATATAATAAAGTAAGGCATTTGTACTAGATAATAGGTTTGAGGTCATTACAACTACCAACGGTGTCCCCGAACAAATATAAAATATATAAGGGCATGAATAATGTGATATGATAAAAATAAAAATAAAAATTAATAATAATAGTTTTCATGTCATTGGGTTTTAAAAAGCAACCCAATGAGTGATTATACCAACATCTACTCATACTGGTATAGGTCTAAACATATCTCATGTAATAACAACTTTTTGGCATGAAATATACCCAATAATAATATAAAGTTTAAATTGTTAATAATATCTTGTTACCTAACAAAATCATGATTGAATGGTCGTAGTGACCTATAAAACAACTTAACCAAAAAAGGTAATAACATCTCATGTCATCCCAATATTTTTTAAGATGGAAAAACATCTCATGTTATATAAATATCAAGACAAGTGGACATAAAGTATCATTCCTTTATTTATACAGAGGTAAAATGGGAATAACATCCCATACCATTGACAATACAAAGGCTAAATTCCCATATCATCTCATTCCTATAATAATACTAATACTAAGTGGCCATATTATTCTATGAATTTAACAAAATAAATTCAAGTGGGTATATCATCCCATGAATTTAATAATATAAATTCTTAAAAGTCATATCTTTCCATGCCTTTAACAAAATTCCAAATGTGCATATCATCCCATGTATTTAAAAATACAATATCAAAGTGATAATTTATTCCCAAGCCTTTAACAAAACAAAGTCCAAGTGTCCATATAATCCCACATCAACAACAAATTAAAGTAATAAATAATGAATCATCCAAAAATTATCACATGCACTTCATTTCAAGGTTTTGTATATAATACAATTTGAAGATAAATTTAACTTTATCTTTGGTCTCATAAATAACATTCTCACTCTATATTATATCCGAGGTACAGTCAACCTGGAACCATTTAGTCGAAATATGGGTAACCCTAACCTCTTCATGTGTTATAATTAACTAACTAGTTTTAACTAAACTAGAACCCCATTATTAAAATAACTTCAAACTAGAAATCCACACATATAAATAACAAATCTAACATAGAAGGATACTCAAGGGCACTAATAAAGGTAAAAAATGTTATCATATATCAAGGAACACCCAGAATCGGTTCCACATTTAAGGGTTTAACATGAATTCCAATAGATACATGGTCATAAGTGACCATAGATTCAATATATAATACACTGAGGACCGATCACATCCCTAACCATCTTCATTCTACCCATTAGATATAAATAAACTAGATTTACTTTCGTTTCTGGACATTTCACATGCCTGTCAAAACCATAACATCCTAACATACATGAAACTCGAATAAAATTAATGTAATGCATAAGTAATGCCTTCCTGGTCATTTTAATACCAAATATGTCACATATCATTAGTAGAATCACCCTCAATCAAAATAAATTGTAAACCCTATCAAAATACCCAAAAATAAGGGTTTTATAAAATTAACGAAACAAGGTTCGGAATATAAGTCATAAAATTTACTATAGAAATACATCAAAATAGTTAGCTTATAGATCCAAATTCAAAAAAATGATATTTAATCTTGGAAGAAGATGATCAAAAATGAGTATGAGTCTCGGTTCATATGACCTTAGAACAAAATAAGGGGGTTTAACTTCATAGTATTTAAAAAATTAATTATTTAAAAAAATTCATAGAAAAACTAAATAGAGAGATACTATGTACCCATTAACTTTAACAATGTACTTATTACCTCATTTAATACCAAACCAAGTTCCATTGTGTAGTTTGTGACCCACCAAGGTTGACACCATCACTATTAGGGCACTTAGGTCAATACACTCACTACCTAGGACACCATGTACCCAGTATTAGGCCACCAAATAGCTAGTGTCATCTATCACCATGGATAGATTTCCATATAAAGTTTATCATCGTACATTCTAACCCCTAGCCTCCACCATTACTAGTAACATCTGAAAATTACACAAAAAAAAATCATTTGGTAAAAAAATTAATCAATCTCAGGCCTTGGTATATGTGAGTTATTACAGGAGGAATTTTAATTTTTTAAAAATTATTTAATAATATACCCTAATATTGGGAGTTACATTATGGATAATATATATATATATCTATGTGTGTGTGTCTATTTTATTTAAATATATAGGTTAAAGATTAATAGTATATTATATATATATATAATAATTATACAATTTTCCCAAGAACATGTCTTGGTATACTGTGGTTTAAGAGGATTTTTTATATTCTGTAATTATAAATTGATTAGTGGAAAATATAATAAAATATCCATATCCTGATTTTAATTTTGAATGATAACAAATTGGAAAAAATTATATGCGAACCGGATATTGGAATAATTAAATGATTTATATATACACTAGATTTGGCATTATAATCAAATGTTATAGAAAGTGAAAGTAGTGACTATCCTTTTAATGAACCACATAGTGACCTTCCATTAGGAAAATGAATTTGAAATGTGATAAATTATGTATTTATATATGAAGGACACCATGAAAAATATTTTAACAGATTATTAGAACCTTTAGTTGATCCTAAGAATGTTAATCTATCACACAAATTTAGTGATCAAATAAATGATTTTATGAATTACTAAAATAAACAGACCAATAGTAATATTAAGGACCCTCCAAGGATAAAAATTTTAATTTTTTTTAGTAATGTTATACTATATCAAGTGTCTTTGTAAAATTATTTAAAATAAAATTTTTATGATTTTTGAGTTTCTTCCTAATTTATTTGGTGAATGTATGATAACTACATTATTATATTGGATAAATAAATTTTTTTATAAACTTAACCTTCATTATAACAAAAATTCATGCATGTCCTAATGATTATATAATATTTAAAGACCCGTAAAATTCAAGGGAAATTTTTTCTTAATTTTCTTTGGGATTTTAAAAGAACGCAGTTTTAGACGGCACATGATTCTGAGGCCCGGTGTGCCCGAAATTACTAACCAAAGTTTAGCTCGGGTACGTTCAGTGAACGAATGAGCGGGAATTCCTATCTTTTGAACCGTTGCTCGGAATCGAATTTTGAGGGCACCGATGGAACCGCAGCACCGGTTATTGCTTAGGAACACCTTTTCTGGAGTTTTGTTTGCTCGTTATGAATTTTTTAAATTTGTGGATTAAGTGTCAATGAAATAAAATTTTCGTTAAGAATTTTATTTCCCTTTCCATGAGTTAGAACCTAAGTGTAGGAGTTAGGGTGGGACCCACTGTTTGTTAGTTTTTCTTGATTGGATTAAAGGTGAGGTGGGGCCCACACGAGCCCCCACCTTTTCAAATCCCTTAACTCCCTAACTCCTCTTAACCCCCCACTTAAGTTTTGTAACTCTTATAACTTTTTAACTTCCCATTAATTGGGTGACTTTACCTCTCCTCTCATTAAGTATGCCAACACCCAATTCAATTATTTAATTTAAGTATTGAATTTTTGAATTGTGGCTTAAGTTAATAAAATAAGGGTGAGCCTTATTTTATTTTGGTTGGATGTTGTGTGTGGAAAATTGAGGAGAGAGCTCACCAAGACTTCGACGCAGAACACCAAGACTTCGACGAAGAACGTTGTCACCGTAAAAAGAGATCGACGTGTCGTCTCTTCTCCTCTTCGTAGTCGGTGTGTTTCTGAAGATTGACGATGCACCCTCTTTCGATCTTCTTCCCGTTTCAATGAAAAGGAGACGCCACTTCCTCCTCGGGCGTTCTCCGTCAACTTACGGAGCTTCACCTCGCGAAGTCGTTTCCCACGGCAAACCCCCTTTCTAGCTACGCTCAAGTAGGGGTTTATTTAATTATTTTTGTTCGTGAATTCTACTTTTTCGTCCTTCGTGATTTTATGAACAGTTGTTATCGATTAACGAGAGGGGGTCGGACCGCACAAACACGGCCAACCCTCTTCCAATTTTGAATGTTGTTTCTAATATGGTTGGGACGGAATGGCGTGGTGTCGTCGCACCACGCGGGAATCGTACGGAAAGTAGTGTGCGGCACTGTCGCGCCGCACCGTGAAGTTGAACTTGGACGTGACGCCGCCAGCCGTGTCGAAGAAAACAGAAGACACCGCGGCCGGAGCGGCGCTGCGGCGGAGGGGCGCGGTGTCGTCGCACCGCGGTGGAGCAGGGTGACCGGGGGCCAGTTCCGGGCTGCCGGTGTCGGCGAAGGAAGAAGGACCGGTCGTCGCCGGTCCTTGTTGGCCGAACCGGCCGGCCGGTGCGGGCCGGTCGGACAAAGGGAAACCGGGGGATTCAAATCCCTCGGCCGGCCAAGCGAGCGGCCCCATTAATGGGGCCGCGGTTACAGGGAAACCGGGAGGGCAGCCCCCCCCCCCCCCCCCATGAGCTGGCGCCGCGCGCCGGGTCGCCAGTCGGGCCGTGCTGCGCCGCGCCGACCCGGACCCAGATCCGAGTCAGGTCGACCCGGTTCGGGCCGACCGGGGGGGTCTCGGACCGGGTCGGTCCGGGCCCGAAACCCCCGTTTTCAGACCACCTTCGGTCTTTTGCCCATAACATGATCTACGGACCTCCGATCGACGCACCGTTAGTTGCATAGAGATCATTGAATTGAGATGGTCGTTTTGGTATATCGCACTCAATGTTTAGAAATACTTTGTGTTTGGCCTGGTTGGTTCGTACACGAAACCAACCGGGCCCTCGGAGTGGAAACGCTCATATCTTAAGCATCGGGCGTCCGATTGACGTGCCGTCGACTTTGTTGGATTCCTCTAAGTGATAAGGATCTTTCGGCTTACTCCACCCAAGGTTTGGACGCAGGTGGAGTACGGTCAGGTTGTTTTTGCCTTAAAACCCAACCGGGTCCCTGGGACGAAAAAGCCAATAACTCTTAGACCGGGCGTCCGATCGACGCGCCGTCTGCGACGTTGAGTTCCCGTTGACGATACGGAACTTTCGGATACATCAACTATGGACTATGTGTTAGTTGATGTATCAGCCTCTCGGCTCATGGAGCGGACCCTCCCGAGCGAGCTTGTTGTGTGCGGGAACCCTAGAGCCGGCTGCGTTTGCTACTGTGACGACGACGACTGTACAGAAATCCTCAGTGGATTCGACGGTGACAACTACAGCACTCAGCGATCCTATGTGGATCAGTGCTACCGATCTTGTGTGGGTCCGATCCTGTGTGGGTTAGCGCTCAGTGGTTCTGTGTGTTCCAGCGCCTACAGATCCTGTGTGGGTCTGATCCTGTGTGGGTCATTGCGGGGGTTAGTTACCTATCGATCCTTTGTGGATCAGATCCTTTTTAGGTCATTTCGGGGGTTAGTACCTATCGATCCTTTTTGGGTCCGACGGCTTAGATGAATCAATGGATATATCTGATAATCTCTATCGTCATACAAAAAATTATACCTGTGTGAGCTGAATCCTGTTTGCTTTCCTATGTGGATTGTGTTGTGCTATCCTGAGTGGATTTACGTTTTGCTTTCCTGTGTGGACTGGGTGGTACTCGGGCTCGGATGTTGGAGTCGAACGAGAATTGATGACTTAGGTATATGTATGGGCATATACCTAATCAAAGTTGGATATTACTTTGTAATTGTATCATTCCTTTGTGGATTATTCTTTTGTGGATTTTGGGAGACCTTCGGGGGTCTTGGGGTCCCTACTGAGTATCTTATACTCACCCCTGCACGGGCTATGCCCGCACTACGTTGTGTTGGTTGCAGACGAAGGACAGCGCTTATCGTTGTTGAGGCTTGTGAAGCAGGACGGTACCTGGAGTTGGACCACTGGGCGGGATGTACTCGAAGCGGTTGGCTGGACCCGAAGAGCAGAGGAGGATATCTGTACTCACCCTTCAGGTGGGATTTCTAGTGGACAGCTCGACGTTGCGGCTTTACTTTTCAGTTGTTGTTTTTCCCTTTCCAGTTGTACTTTACTTTCAGTTTGGGTTTGTATACTGGCCCACTTACTTTTCCGCACTTACTGTTGTACTCTGTTTTTACGTAGTGTTTACTTCTACTGCTTGCTTGCTCTGTGGACCTTTTTTACTTATGAAAGGCAATGCCTTCCCTTTTTACCGGGATTTATGCCTTAGTGCTAGTCGCCAGCCCCTGGCCTATGGAAGGCGGGCCTGGGGTAGTCACGGCCCGGGCCCCGAGGACGGGTCATGACATAATTTATTGGGGAGTAGATTTAGGTAAGTAATAACAAAAAACATGTAATATATTACAACAGCTCATTGGAGGGTGATATAAGGAGACCAATAAAATCTACAACACCTAAAAGTACTTGGGGATACTTGAACTCGAGACCTCCCATGATACCCCTCAAAGAAATAACAACTAAGTTATGCCCCTGTGGGCCATAGAAGATGTAATATAAGTAAATAGAAATCAATGTGTATTGGTGAAATTATAAATGAATTTAATACTGTAAAGAAGTGTAAAAATAACTCTCTTAATGTTATTATACTACTTTCCTCTAAATTCATAATTTCAAAGATGATTCATGTCATCTGAAATCATAGAGCACATGAAGTGTCATCCTTTGTAAAGTAAAGATGATGGTTTCATGTGACATGTAAAATATTAAAATTCACAAAATATATTGGATTCATTATGTCCATATTTGTCTTTGGATCCTAGTAATACATTTATGGGATTGTCTTTTGAATATTTTAATCATTTCATAAATTTAATTACTAATTTGATAATATGGGAAGTTTTTTATCCATTTGATCTATTTACATAGATGTATGTGACTCAAACATTATTCATTAGTTTAATGGATTTTCTAGGAAATAAAATGAATAGAAATTTCATTGAGGAATATTATTGAAACCAAAGGTTGTAATATTGGATTTATTGTCAATCGAAGTCATTTAGCGTTTCTACTTTGAGTATCATAAGATAAATAAAGATGGTGAATGTTTGAAAGTTTTTTATTAGAAATAGTTTACATCACAATAGAAGCATAAGTATCACACCATGAAGGACTAGTTACATGAGAATAAAAAATTATTTCTATAACTGTATGGGATTAATTTTTTATGCATATGAGATTGATTCATTTGTTAATATATGGTTTATTTCTTATAAGACTTATGTAAGAGAAAAATCATGGATATAGAAGAGTAATACATGGAATGATGAACTCTTCACATCACAATAGATATATATATTATTAAACCTAGTATACTATATAAGATTAATAAAAACATTATATTCTTGGTTTGGAATTGAGGGAACTTTAATCTTTCCACAATACATGGTATGAACTATGATTGAAATTATTGTACCATAATGATAAAATAGTAAAAATAATGTATAGTGATGTATATAGAATAAAATAACATTGAATCATGAGACTATATGTCATGATGCAATAGGTTTATTTCAAAGAAAATACATTTCATGGTGGTAATTATGTGGGAATTAATCTCAAGTTTATTTTATAAAAAATGGTGATAATAACCTAAATAATATCATCACACTATAATACATCTTAAATTTGAAGAAAAGTTGATGGAGACACCAACTATTTGTTCTAAAGAAGAAGTATGCATTCCATGATTATTGAAAAACTAGATAATTTGAATAAAAATTATGACTTGGAAGTAGAAAGATGTTTTCTTATTTTTGGGGATGGTTATAAAATTATTGAAGGCCAATGGTGAAGATTTTTCTAAAAATGATCTAATAGATGAATTTTAATATGAGAAAGTTTAAGGTAGTTGAATTTCAAATTTGAATTTCAAATTCCTTATGAATAGATATAATAATATTTATTGTGAAATAAAGAAATAGAAGAGTGGATATACAGAGAATATAATGAATAAATTAAGGGGAGAGAGCTATATTGTATATTATTGAAGATTAGTCATAGAAGATGTGTTTTCCCTGTATATCTGTTAAGGTCACGTCATTAAGATTATATTATCATACAGAACACTCGGTCTATTTGGTGTTATTTCTATTACTAGTACTCTAGTGAGTTTTACGTTTATGTCGATACTATCATTTATTATAAACCTTTTAGAAATTAGTGAGTGGAATATAGGAAGTGGTTATAGACCTCACATGAGTAGTGAAAGTTTCCTAAAGATTATAATCACAAACCAAAGGAGTAGTTATTATTATAAATTTAAATTGAATAGTGATATGCGCTCCTTGGATATAGATACTTTTGTATGATCTAGGTAAAATCTCATCATCTTTTCTTTTTATGTTTTTGAATTTGGTTGTGCAATATTAGGATTACAATTAAATGGACTAAGTGTATTTTAAAAAGTTTAAGATAAAAAAATTCAGTTAAAGACAATAAAAAAACAAAAAACACCCTAATTCAACCCCTCCCCCCCCCCCCAATTCCCCTTTGGGTGTGTCTAGGGACCTCAGATTACAAAATTTGTCGTCAAAACCAAGCATTTAATACTAGGGATTCTATAAGAGAACATTTCTATCGTATATAATGTTGTGAATTAAAAGGGTGTACCCTTATTTTATGGATATAATTTTCAAATTTGGAACAATATAATGAGTTCTGATATGTTATAACTTAGGATTAAATAGTTCTCATTGTTACATCATGTAACAAACATCAATGATACTTCGGAGTTTTCAATTAAAAAAGAAGACATGAAATTATTAAATAATGATTCAAAGGATCCAAATTCCTTGTTGATATAATTTCTAATCAAATATATATAAAGGTGATTATTTTATCTTCAGTAAAATCAACTTGTATTAAAATTGATAATTTTTATAAATGTGATATCAAAGTAAAATGGAAAAAATCTATATATTCTTAATAATAGATTTTATTATCTAAAAATGAGATTAAGTGAAAATATTTTTATTATCCTAAAATATATTATTAATTTTTTTGAAATTTTCTTTATACTTGGTGATGAAATGAATGTTATTTATATCATGAATAATATTATATAGATACTTCAACTATATGAAAATCCAAAAATTTTAGTTCTTGAAAAAGTGAATCTTGGTGAATTATCTCTTGATTATTTATATATCATATTGTTCTCATATGAAATTTGAGTGAATTAGGAAGTTCCTCTGAGTATTCATGTAATTAAATTTCATTTAAATCCATTGATAATATTTATATTCATGAAAAAAGAAATGAAGAAGAATATATTGGTGATGAGTTATCATCACTTGTGGATATAAATTTTAAGATAGGTAAAGGAATATTTGATGTTAAGCAACCATTAAACTATTTTCATTATAAAAAGCTTTGTAAAATCACTGCTTGGGTCCAAAAATAATTTAGAGAGAGGATAATTTTGTTAAATTTACTGAAATTACAAGAAAGAAGTTCTCTCCGAGAATAAATCATGCTATAAATGCAATTATAAATTAAATTTAGAGAAAATTGTTGGTATATAAAGAGAAATATGGTGTTAAAAAAGATCCTTTGGAAGGTTTGAAACTGATTTTATCTCAAAAATGGGTTATTATATGATGTTGTTGTGGAGAAATCAAAGAATTAATTAAAATTGGAAGATCAATAGTAGGGTGTTCCTAATCCCAAATTGGATTTAAAAGGATATATTAAGGAAAATTATATACAAAGAAAGAAGAATATGAATATTATAGGATTTCGAAAATAATTCTCAAATTATATTTATAAACTTGAATTAAAAATTTACTGATTGTAGAATGTTTTATAGGAACATAAAAATGATCTAGTGAAAGTAGAATAAGTAGTGAACTGCACCACAAAAATTGAGGATTGGGCTAAGGATATTGATGATCATAATATTTATATCAAGTAAAAAACAAAGATGATTAAAGTAGTTGAAAAGTAATTTATATCACTGTAAATAAATACTTAGTTAGAAATAAAATTATATGAATCATGGAAGAATCATATTTTTTGATTGTTTTCAAAGGAATAACTAAAGGATGGAAAAATGAGGCACAATAGGTGTTGAGAAAGTGTTGAGTTCTCAGAGGCCTATTTTCATGGGTAAAAGAAAACTTAGATACAATTCATACACATAAAAAAGAAGATAATATGTTTGAACATAAAAGGAAAGTACAAGATATGAAAATTTTATCAACCACTGAGAAATTATCAACAATTAAGGATTTATTTAAAATATTTACATTTATAGAGATATGGAAGAATAAATATTTTTCCTCTGATTATGTGATAATTTTATGGAATGATGTCATATTCTAAAGAATTATAAATCCATTTGACAGGTTATGTAAATTGGAATTAATCAAAGGATATTTAAAACATATCTTTAGTCTTGGAATATAAATTCATTTTGTGTATATTATTTCAATTTCTCTAATTTTTAGTAGAAAGTTGTTTATTATAGAAAAATAAGAAGTATGAATTAATCATATAAAAATGATAAAATGTTAGATGTAATAAAATTCAACATGATTTCAATAGGAAATGGATTTTATCCATTTAAAGAAGTAGTGTATAAATTGATTTCATGTATTGGAGAAAATGAGAAGAGAAAATTCTATTTATCGACTCATTGTATTATTAATTATGCAGAAAATAAGTTAAAGATGAAGGATAATGATATAAATATTTCAATAATAGGATAAATAAGATTATTTAGAGTAGTGATGTGAAAGTGGTTTAAATGATGCTAAAAATTATGGAGATTATGTACTTGAAAATTTGTGTGAGGAAAAATAATGTATTGATAAAGATTATGGAGAATTGAAAAATATTCCAAATTGTGATGCTTCTAATGTTGAATTAGTGAATGATATTGGTATAGGAGGAATTCTAAATATGAATCAAATAAGAAAGATAATATTTTTAGTTGATTCTACCAACATTGTTAGAGATAAATCTCCCCTAAAAAACCCAATGAATAAATTTAATAAATCATACTGCTCTATTATTAGAGGTTAAACTAGTGAAATTTGAATAAGCATAAAAGGATGTATCATGGGTGAAATAGATGAATGAATAATTGGATCATATTGACTAGAACTATACATGTATGATTATAAACAAACCTCTACATCACAATGTGATTCATACAAAGTAGGAATTTAAAAATAAATATGATGAACACTGAAGAGTGGTCCTGAATAAATCAAGGCTAGTATGTAAATGGTATGCTTAGATTGATGGACTGAATGCTGATAAAAGGTATTCATAGGTGGAAAGTATGGAATAAATCAAACTATTCTTATCATTGGATACTAAAAAAATTCAATTATTTAAAATGGATATGAAGATTTATTTTATTAATGTAGTGTTAAATGAATAAGTCTATATCAAATAACTAGTATGATTTCTCATAGGAGGTGATGATACCTAAGTATGAATGTTGAAAAATTCTTTTTTGGGGTTGAATCAAGCCCCCCATACTTGGTATAAAAGGTTACACACATATCTAAGAATGTAGGTGTTTAAAATATAGTGTTTTAATCAAAACCATTATGTGAAGATCTTATATGAAGATAGGTTTATGTCGATGGTGTATGTTGATGATATCATATTTGGTAGTAATAAGAAAAACATATATAAAGGTATTCAAATTATTTGTCTATAGACTTTTCGGTGTTAATTATTAGATAACTACCCACTTTCTTGGAAAGAAAGTACAATAAGTTGTAGGAAACACATTTATTTCACAGTTTATGCATGAAAAATAATTTTTAAAGAAGTTTTAGGTTGAATAATTCAAGCCGGTATCAACTCCACAAGAAGTTGAAAATGAAATTAGATATCATGATGACAATGAGATAGTGGGCTCCAAATTTTATATAAAAATTATTGGGATTTCATTATATCTTATGGTAATAAGATAATTTATCTTTTTTTCTATATGTTTATAAGAACACTTTTAGAGTTTTTCAACAGAATATAATCTTCCAATAGTAAATATAATAATGAGATACATTCTAGAAACATTGAATTATGTATTGTTTTTTAAATTTGTACAAGATAAATATTTTTTGTCCTAATTATATGTAAAATGGATAGAGATGATTTGGATCAAAAATCCATACATCGGGGTAATTATTTATTGAAGTAAGTTTTATTGGATGGATATGTAAAAAAGGAATGAAATTATATCCTTGTGAATAGTGTAGGTAGGATTTATTTTATTCACCAAGAATCACACTCAATTAATGTTGATGAATTATCAATTACAATATCATAGAGAATTGGTTTGTTAGCCAATATTGATTAAGTGTAATAATAATATTTCTATCAATTTAGAAAACAACTCGATATAGATTTCTCTCACTAAACACATCAAAAATCATTGTCTTTTTATAAAGGAGAAATTTGAGTGGGGAATTATAAATTTAGAGTTTATTGGTACTATATAAAATGTGGTGGATGTATTTTAATCTCAAAATTCAACCAATTTTCTCAAACTAAAGATGTTTTGGTATGCCCTCTCCATAATGCATATAGTGTTCTATTTGTAAAAGTGTGTTTTATAAGTAATTATGTTGAAAGTATCATATGAAGATAATGGGATATATTATCTATTGGGTCTTATAGGAAGAAAATGGTGACCATATGTTTTATGAAAAAATTCATCGAGTGAAGTTATATAGTCCAAAGTGGACTTAAGAAAATAAAAACCTGAAAATATATAAATCACTAGAGGAATTGGTATTTTATCTTGTTTCCTACAACAATATTTTACTCACAATGGATTATAGAATATATTAATTAATATTTTCTAATATTTATTTAGAGGTGATAGAATAAGGCCATGAATTTCAATAATAGTTTTTAAATTTTCTATCAAAGGGGGAACTTTGAGGATGTTATTGAATATAAAAAACTAGTGATGAATATACTTTTAATTTTATTATCAAATAGGGAGTAGTTGGACATAAATTCCATGATTCAAAGGGAGAATAATAATTTTTGGCTATGAATGTAATGGATATAAGTTAAAGTATTCAAAATTTAGAGATATATTTTTGAATAAATTGATAAAGAATTCTAAAAGGGCATGATGTTCCAACCAAAGGTTGTAATGGTGGTTTTTTCTTTGAAATTCATTGAGAGTTTATGGTTTTTTTGGAAGATATAGAAAATTGGTGTGATTTTGAAAGTGTTTCTATTAGAGATAATTTACATCAAGGGAAAATGATAAGGATCGTGACATGAAGGACTGGTTATATAAGGATAAAAAAGTATTTCTATGGCTATGTAAGATTAATTACATAGGTATATCATATTAAATCACATCATAAAATACTTTTCTGAGTGAAAAATCATAGTTATTAAAGATTATGGAATTTTGAGATGAAATATTCATTCCATAATAGAACTAGATGAGATTAATACTATTATAATGAGTAACAGTAATAAAAACAAGTGTGTTGGGTATGGAATCGATGTAAAGTTCATCATGCCTCACTACATGGTCTGCCCTGAGATATAATGGATTTCTTCACAATGATTATACCATGAAAAATAATCTGCATGGTTATTTTTAGAATAATATAACATTTCATTATGATACTTCAGTGGTAAATCTACAGGAATTAAGTTCAAGGTTATTTTATAACAAATTAGAGTAATTTCAATTAATAATCTCATCATGAAAAAATAAATATAGTTGTTAAATAAAAAACTATGGATAATCCAAGTGGTTTTGTTGTAATGGAAGTAGACACACAGTGATTATTAAAAAATTGTATAATTCAAAAAAATTGATGACTTTACACTGGAAATAAGAGTTATTGGTTTTAGTATGAAAAATAATATTTTTAATGAATATAAATAATAGATATTTACCTAAATAGGATCCAATGGATGAGTTTTAAGAAGAGTATGTTCAATGTATTTTATTTTTGAATTTGAATTTAAAATTCCTATACAAGATATTAAACAATTGTTTTTTTAAAATAAGTAAATATGTGGGAGAATATATAGTTAATTTCAAGAAAGGGATATGAGGATAGAGTTGGAATATATATCATTATTGGTCCAGATTAGAAGAGGGTTTTATTGCGTATATATGAAAAGATCTTGTGGTGAATATTATAACATCACGGAGAACACCCTTGATGTTGGTATTCTTTTTATTACTAGTACTCTAATGAGTTTTATAGTAATTTTGGTACTGTCACTTCTTATAATGCTCTTTGAAATTATTGAGTTGTGGATAGGAAGAGATAATAGAACTTTTATGAGTCATGAGCTTGTCCTAAATATTATAATCTTAAACTAGTGTAGTGGTGATTTTTAGTCATATTATAAAATGTTTATATGTTCTCCTTATATCTATATCAATTTAGGTGGACCAGGAAAAATATCAGTTTCCATTCTCTTTAAATTTACATAATTAGTTGTAAAACTATTTTATTTATGTGACAGGAACCATGTGACTTTCCAAACTCAAAGATGATATTAATTTGAGTTTAAGACAAAAATAAATTTTAGAACACTCTTATTCACCCCTGCCCCTCCCATGGTATATATAGGGACCTTTGGTTATAACATATACCACTTTCCTCAAATAAAATAAATCGTGAATTGTGAAATTATATTTTAGAAACATTTGATGAATCAATATAAAAAATGTTCAAAAGGTATATTCTCTATTAGTGACTACCATAGAATAAAAAACTAATATTGTTTTAACAGTAGTGAATTATAGGGGGAAACTAAATATCCTTTATGATGAGTGTTGAAAAATGAGATTTTATAATCCATAAACTAATAATTATTCAACATAGTATTTTTACACTAATATTTTGATTACTCTCACAACAAATAATATATCTAGTAATTTGGTGTTTAAAGAATTCATAAATCTAGAGTGTAAAATGACTAGTTTCTTAAGTTGGTTATGTATGATATTTTAATATATTTTTATGTTGTAATTATTTTCAACATACTCATGGATAAATTCGAGTTTGGTTAAAGTTGAACAAGATTCAAAGGATTAATAATTTCTTGAATTTTTAAAATTATGTAATGATGAAAAGTTTTTTACAATAAAATGGATTGATGGAAAAAAGAAATGTTTCCCATAAGTGTAAATTATAGTGAAATTAACCTATATTGCATCATCATGATATCTTTTAGTCATGTAATTTTATATATGTATTAATTATAGCTTCAATACTACACAGGTCTGACTACATAATCTTATGTCATGGTTTGAGTAGTTTGTTGGTTTTCAGGTGGATGCAAAGCTTTGAATTATTGGGAAGTATTCATGTTTGAAAATTATATAGTATAGTGATGTCAATAGTTTTATTCCACAATGTTTAGGCCCCAAAAATTTATTACAACTATTTGAATTGAAGTCAAAATAGTCACATTGTAATATGTATTTGTCATGCCATAATGAAAATCTAGAACTATCATGCGACGTTTATGCTTGAAATAATGTCACCATAATGAATATTAATAATTAAATATTACTTAAAAATATTTATATTTTTTAGGATCTCATTTAAGTATTTTTATAAAGGATTAAGAGACTTGATCCCTAATTTTTTTATCTAAGTTTGACTATTCATTGCATTATATCACACAACATTACACAATGATTAATTATAATATATAAAAATTTTGAGTTTCACTTGGAAAATTATGATGAGAAGTTGACATATCCAACAACATGTTCTTGTGGAAATTATAGTGATACATGTATTGGATTCATGGAGAACAATAGGGTATATATCATTTTCATACATTGGAGGCACTTGAGGGGGATGAAATAAGAACATCAAGGGCCATTGATACTCATTTGTTATCCATTATAACTTATATTACTTATTGAATATTTATACCGGTTCAATAACATTTTATTTATCTAAATCATTTGTTTTTTCATAATAATAAGGCTACTAAATGTGAAGTGGGATCAGAACCGTTAAGCACCAAGGATATATCCTCTTGATAAAAAGATCTTGTGAGCCTTGTAAAAATATTTTATACATTTGTATTTTTATATCATTATCTATATCTATTATCATAGTTATTTTCTTGGATAATTTTATATACTAAGAACTAACTAAGATGAGAATATTGTGATATTTTTTTGAAATTTTTTTGTCATACTGATTCACCCCCACCCCCTCTAAGTGCTTCTCACATCACTTTCCTAGGCACATAATTTGGTATTTCAGTGTGGTATACCATCATTAATAATACATAAATTAGTTTCAGGTCCTTACTATCAAGTTATTTCCATATTTTATAGGATTTGGTATTTTTTTATAGATTATATATTTTCAATTAAATAATTTTCATAGAGATTTTATATTCTGTCGATAATAAGGATGTTACCATGTTAAATGGGAAAAAATTTTACTAATGGAAAGATAGGGTGGTTCCATATCTTCCATAATTAAGTATGGATGCTTTTTAAAACACTAATCATTGTTTTCATATTCTTAAATAACTATCTTGTTTTACTAATCAAGATTAAAACAATGTGTAATTTGATAGGAGATCTCACAATGATTTTTAATCTATACTATTTGAGAAAGAATTGATAATAATTATAGGTTCAATATAAGTAAATTCTATATTGAAGAAACTTAATGACATTCCTAAAGGTGAAAAAAATATCTGAGGAACTTGAAATAAAAACTTTCTTCTATAATTTTAAGATATATATATGTCAAAATATAAATTTAATGATGAGTTCTTTATTTAAGTGAAAAAAATTTATAGTTAAATTAAGATATATAAAGAAGTTATTAAAGACTCGACTATTGTAATAAAGTTTTTTTGTATTCTATAAGATAAGTTTTGTGAAAAAAAATTAACATTGATGATTAAGACTTTGATAAGTTTACAGTTGAAAAAATCAATAATATCTTTATATCCTATGTTATAAGAAAAGACCAACATTAAATAAGAAATGGAATATAGAAAAGAGATTGAATTTAAATATTATAAATTCTTTAAAATTAATGAACCCAAGTGGTATCATAAATAGGAATCAGATTCAAATATGATGTTTTGAACTTCGATGAATTTATGTCAATATTTTCTAAGAACTTTAAAAATTTCAAAGTTAAGTACAAAGGAAAAAATGTTATTTAAATGTTTTAAATATGGAAAGATTAAATATTTTTTAAATAGTTTCCCTAAGAAGAAATAAGATGAATTAAAGGATGATTAACCCAAAATACTATTAAATACAATGGTGATTGGTCATAGTGGAATTAAATTCAATAAATTCATGATAATTGCTAACTCAAAGAAGAAGTTGAATCTTCTATTAATGTTTGAATGATCATATTGTCATGAGGAAAGTGAATAAGAGAAATAATATTTTTAGGATACAATTTTTCAAGATTTTATGGACCAATCTAAACATATTAAGGAATCTTCTAGTGAATAATGAGTAAATAATTAAGTGTATAGTGAAAAAGAAGAGTTAACACAAAAGTAATTTCAATTTATAATGGAACTCATGGTTTTCTTGGAAGAAAGAAAAAAACATTTGAGATAAGAATTATCATTAAAGACGAAATTTGTTCTATCGAATATGAATAGGGATACTAAAATGGAATTTGAGTTTATGGGAATGATTAGTAATATAAATTAAACTCTTATTGAAAGATATAAGATTTTATATCACAATTGAATATTTGGTAATAAATAACGTAGAGTAAAATATCTTAAAGAAAACATTCAAGAATCTAATAATTCATTGAAGAAATTTTTATTTGACTTTAATAGTTTATTAAAAAAGTTTCAAAACCATTAAAATCATTGGTTGAGGTTTTTTATTCCATAAAGAAACTTTATTATTATCCTAACAATCATCTCACACTCACCTTGAATATATAAAAAATCAAATGAAATGTACTAGTAATAATAATTGAAAGAAGATTACAGCTTCACCATGGAAAGGTGATACACCCTTTATTACATCAATTGGTTATACATAAAATTATAATAACAAGGTTGTATAGAAGACAGGATGATCTACCTTTTATGTCTTAGAGAAATCATCTATTTACATGTATGTTCTCTAAAATTCTCACTTTATTTAACATATTTTATGATGGTGGAAACTCATTATACCTCAAGTTATTATTTAAAAATAATAACCATATAATTAAATATTTAATAGTGTGTAGAATAAAAATAATTCACGGTATAAAACTAAGGGATAATCCATTAAAAATAAAACCTCAACAAAGCAATATAAGGACATAAAAAATTATAGAATCCAAAATCAAAGGAAATACAACAAACAAAATTTAAATAATTTTTTTTACCTTTGTGTAAATCAAGAATTAAAGAAATATTTTGGGGAAGTTGTGTGAATAAAAATAAGAAATACCTTTATTGGTATAATTTTTTCACTCAATTGAATATATGTAAATATTTTTTGATGAAATAATCCAAAAAAATCCCCCAAAAATAAAAATAGTAATGAAAAAAGTTAAAAATAAAAAATAAATTTTATGTTATTAAATAAATTTTTTATATGTTTCAATAATAAAAAAATACTACCAATAAGTTTCTTAATATTCTAATAGACAAGTTTAAATAAAAAAATCCATATCTAACAAAAATATTAGTAATCAAGAATATTAAATGGGGGTTTAGGTTACATGTAAAGAAGCTGAGGCTAAAAATAATAATATCTTGGATAGTGATTTATCATCCTGTATGATTAGAAAAAAGGATTTTGAAGGATTTTCACAAATATGATGGAAGTGTAGTTTCATTTGGGTGTGATATTTCTTTATGTTTCAATGGAATTTGTAGTTTATAAAGTGGTGGTAATGATTTCACATCAAATAATGTTCTATTTATTGATGGGTATAAACGCAATCTCTGAGTGTCTATCAAATTTAAAATAACATGAATGGGGTGATTTTCCAGAATAATAAAATTTTCATTAGGATATTTAAGGATTGAACAATCATCATAAATGGACATCGTATAGGTGAAAATATATTTTAAATAAAAATTCTAGAAATTTTTATTGTTTGAGTATATATGAGGGGAATCAGTAATTCTATAGAAAACATAGTTATTTGGACCAAAATAATATGATTAAACTTTTCAAATATATTTTTATAAGAAACTTCCTAAAATTTAATTAGGAAAGATAAAAAAATTATGATTTTGGTCACAAAGGAAATATGGTGAAAAAAATCTACCAATTAGTGGATATCAAAGCAAAGAAACCACATATACTTTTTCATTAAGATATGTCTAGGATAATGAGAATAAAATAAACCAATAAAGATAAGTATTTACTTACATTTTTTAATTATTTTAATTGTAAAACTTGTGATTATTTTAAAAATATTAATTAAAAATATATTGAGGGTTCAAAACATATGAAAAGTAGATAAAAAAGAGTATGAAATCAATTGATTTCAATTTGATAATCTATTTGACTATACTAATGAAGGATCTAAATAATGTATTGACAAACCTAGAATAAGGCACGAATATAATAAAATATACATTACATAAAAAAATATAGTATTTGAGAGCAATACTTCAATATTTTTAGACATGGGAAGAACCATGTTCTTAGATAAAAAATCCATAAAATACTTATTAAGGCATGCCACTGAAATAGATATTTACATACTTAATTAGTGTTTTAATCATAGAAATTCATAAAATATACCATCTGATATGTATATTATTAAGAATAAAAATTTTAAATGATTTAAGGTGTTTTATTTCTAATATTAAATAAACACAAAAGGAAAACGTTGGGTCATTTTTTTTGAAATATATGATGAATGTGTGTTTCTTATTTATACACTGTGGAGAAGAATTTATCAGTGTTATAAAAATATTCTGAAGAAGATATTTGATAGATTTTATGTTATTGTTATAGAGTATTGTTGTACTTCATGTGCGTCATTTGCTTTTAATGATGAGAATGTGGAAGCTCAAGCATGAAGTGACAATCTGTCAAAGAAAAATTCAGTTATAGTGGATGGTTTAAAAAACTTATGATAGATTTAAAAGTTTCAATTGATGAGGAAGGCCTAGAAAAAAGTGAATATAAGTTACCAATAAAAAGAAAATGTGTGGTGCCCAATAACATTATCAGATACAAAAAAAATATGTTCAAATAAGAATACCCTGGAATAATTCCAATCATAAGGGATTACTTTAATAGGTTGATCCATGGATTATAGAAGATGATTTACAACAAAAGTATTGGATTACTGCTATAGATTAATAATTAAATTATATTGAGAATAATGACATATGCTAGTTGGTATCACAACCCAAGAATAAAGTTTTGATCAAGGAATAATAATATTTTAGTTTTAAACTTAATAAGAAAATATAAGTGGCTTGGGATAAAGCTGGTATTATTTGTAATTGGTACTCTCAAATTGAGGGTATTGACTTTGATGATACTTTAACTCTAGTCATAAGGAATGAATTGATAATAATTATTATTGAAATACATACTCAATAAAACTGCATTTTTTCAAATGGATATCAAGTTATCATTATTGAATGGAGATCATAAAGATTATTTTTATATTAAACAATCCAAAGGATTTACTCTTGACAATGATGGTTATAATCTGTGAAAGATTAATAAAGTTATGTATAGGATTAAACATGAACTTAAATCATGGTATTTGAAGTTGAAAAACATATTTAAGAGAATGGATTTCAACAGATTAATGGCATATAACAATATATTTGTCAAAGGAAACAACACTAATGTGTTAGTTTATGTTGATGATATATTTTTTACCAGAAATGAAGTAGATACTAGTGATAAATTTGTATCTCAAATAAAGAAACACTTTGAAATTTCCATGATCCCTGAGGTGAAATTTTTCTTTGTTTTTCAAGTGATGAATATATTTTATTTTATTTACCTTTCACAAAAAAATATTCTCATGAATTGTTTAATTGTTTTGTAAAGAAGACTCAAGAGAAGTACCAACTCTTATTTCTCTTGGGACTAAATTTTCCAATGATAAATAAAAAAGTATCACTAATAAAAGATGTTTCAAAGTATATTTATAAGTTTAATTTACTCAATAATTTCAATACCAAAATTATTTATTCTCTCACTCTTTATTCTTAATTTCAAATAAACTTAAAGGATTCACATCTTATTGGAGTGAAGTGGGTCTAGTGTTATGACAAAGCAACTCTTGTGCATGGGTTGAGTTATGAAAAATATAAATCATTAAATATTTATTGTTTTTATAATGATTTTTCGGTATGTTACATCAGGTATTATAAATATAATTCTAGAGGTGAATTATTTATCATAGGGAGATTTGTTTCATGGAACTATGAGAAGAAAAATTCAATCACTCTAAGAAAAAATAATGTTGATTATATCATGGAATCATAGGCTATAAATAAAATTATTTTTATCAACACATGGACATTTATTTTGGGGTTTAATAAGTAAATAAAAATAAATTTTTTAAAAATTTGGTGCAATATTCTAGAACAAAAAATATTTACATCAAATATTATTTCATTAAGGAGATGGTGAAATGATGTAAGTTTCAATTCAAATATGTTTCAACTAAGTAGAAATTAAAAAAAATATTAACAAAAAAACTATGATATGAAGGATTTATTCTTATACTTGAGAGTGTTATTGGGAGTTAATTTTCACTAAAAATTCCCTATAAGTGCATTTTTATTATTTTATTTCTTTCAATCCTTTGAATTTATTAAAAATATGTGAATAAATTTTGATATTTTCTTACAAATGTGGATAATTTCTAATTATTTTATAAGTTAAAAAAGGTGTAGAAAATATTTGGGATGAGTTTCCTTACAAAGGGAGAAATGAGGATTAGTTGGTATTTTTATCATTAGTTCAAAACATGTAGCATAAAATACAATAGATGGTGTTTAATAACCCTATAGGGAGACTAAATATCCCTCATGAAGTGATTTGACAAAGTGGTCTTGATGAGTGCTAAATTAAGACTTTATTAACAATTTATTATTCTTTACACATAGAGTTGGATTTCTCAAAAAAGAATTAATCTATCTAATAATGTGTTTTTTAGATAACTCTTACATTTTAAGTATATTATGACTTGTTTCTTGAGTTAGGGATTCATGATCATTGAATTATTTTTACATGTTATATTAATTTTCAATATGTTTATTGATAAGTTGCAGTTTGTCTAGGAGTGAATGAAATAAATACTTCTTGATTTTTAAAAACAAAAATTACTAAGTAATTAATTAAGCCATAATATAATAATGGAAAAATATTTTTCACAAAAGAGTAAAACACTCCCCAATGCATACTAATTGCACTACGAGACATCTTCAATTCCTAGAATCTAACATACATAGGAATTATAGCTTCAGTATTGTGACTTTTTCATACAGCAATATTTTTTCATGGTTTTAGAAAGTTAAAGGTTTTCAAGTGGATTCAAAACTGGTAATTTTTGGGAAGTATTCATGCTACAATATTTTTAATTATAGTGTAGTTGATAATTTTACATTATAAATATCGGACCATTGCATATAACATCCTAAATTATCCCATATGTGAAATCTGACCATCAACTTAATTAGAATGTTTCTCAACTCTTACCAGTATTTTTCACCACTAAAGGATCAATAATAAAATACCATAACAAATATATATTTCATGGGAAATTATTTATCAACTCATATGCACCAAAAACGAAAAATAAAACAATAACACATATAATACACTTTAAAAATACAACCTTGTGTGAATAACCATCCCACCACCATTGAAACAACCTCTGATAGTATCTACTATAAAACATCCACTACTCTATCTATCAAGTTAATCTACAATCCCTATAACATAAAACTCAAGAAATCATCATATTCATGTTCATTAAGATTTACAAAGAGGGGGTCAGTATGATAACTCAATTGGATTTCCCCCAATGACTTCACATACACCCCATTCATGTAAAAAAATTAACAAATATGTGTTTTATGAAAACATTCCCCAATCATGAATGTTTATATAAGAAAATAAATACTAATAAATCAATAATATTTCATAAAATAATTACCAATGAGTTATAGAATAACTAATTTCATATAAATAAAATCATCTACACCATCCCAACTAAAACCCAAGTCTACTCTAAACCCATGCCACAACCATCATTGTCTTCTCAACAACCCCCACAGTCAAGTGGGATTTCTTAAACCAATCTCTTCTAAACCAAGGAGGCCACCAAACATAATTAGAATTTTTAAATGATCCTTTTCAAATCAAATAAGGCCCCTACACTCATGTATAGTTTTCAAACCAAACTTGTCTAACTTGATAAGTCCCACACACTCAAGTGATGTTTCTAAACCAACCTCACCTAATGCGATGAGTCCCCCACACTCAATTAGAGTTTAAAAACTATCCTTGATAAAACCAAATATTCCCCTACACTTATGTAATGTTTCCAAACCCTGCCTAAGCACACCCGAAATCTAGATAAAAAACATCAATAAAAAAATACTAATTTTTTGTAATGGACCAGGCCTCTTCTATCCATTACTCTGTGAGAATCTAGTGTTTGAGGTGTTATGGGAAGTCAATATGACTTAATCCAACACTTTTCAAGTTTTTCCAGTTTTCCACTAGTGATTTGGACCGGTAGGTTGGGTCTATTGAGTCGGACCTTTAGGTCAACACTGGTGAGTTAGGATAGGTAGGTGGCGATAGTAGGGGGTGACTGTAGATTTCTGATGGTATCTCACCAATGGTGACTCATTATGGTGACTCACACCATTATCTCACCGAATAGTAGCACATGCAATGCTGACTTGTTGAATGGTGACTCATCCAATGATGACTCATCCAACAGTGACTCGCGACGGTGCCCCATATCGATGACTCGCACCAGTAGCTCATTGATCGGTGAGTCACACCAATGACGTCCCCTAGTAGATTATTAAACGATGAGTCGCACCAATGGCTCACACCAGTGACTCACAACAGTAACTTACCTAATAGTGATTCAATTCAGATACCTTTTCAAAATTCTAGATTTCTCCAGTTTTTCCAGTTTCACCCCAATAACATTTTATTTGACATAAAATGAGTATAATACCATATTTAATGGTTTTTGGAGCCGTTTCAAATCATATTTATATTCTAAAACATTGTATATTGATCTAGCTTCCAAACCATGTGGTCATGGTCAAGATACACCTTTAATGGCATTTAAAAATTGTTTCTCCCATTAATATAGGATCCGACCTTTCTAAATCCAACACCCTCTCTTCTTTGCATGCTTCCCTTTACCCATTATACCGAAATTCCCCCAAAACCATTATTCCTTAAGGATCCATGCATTTTGAGGCACCTTTTTGGATCGTATTTTTTTCTGGAGGCTCTTCATGCTGCGTGCGCCACCTTCATCAGTGCAGCCAGGTAGTGCTGATCATCTGTTCTTCGAAGTAGGGATTTTATCATCTCTATTTTATTTCTGTATCATGAAGGGTAGGTGTATGAATGTCTCCCTTATGAAGATAGTAGAATACAAAATAAATAAATCTAATTGAATCATTTTAATATCAACATGTGGGGCCAAGATAAGTGACTTATGTCCTTATTTGTAATTGTTTCATGTTTTGAATTGTATGGGATATATTCCTACCAAAAATCATAGTCATTGGTGGTCCTTGGTTGCGTAAAAAATGTCTATGAATTCATTTTTGACTGATTCTCATTAAACAAATGCATGGAATCTGTTAATCACATATATTCGGCTAAAATAAATGGATTCCCTGGGATCTTATGGCTTCTATGATCACACCCTTAATTTAAGAAGTCGAAATTGAATAATAGCCCCCTTTATAAACACTAAATAAGTTGTGTTGTGGTTTTGATTTGTGGTTTGTGGTTTGTTTTGGGATTCCTGTTTTGGGGGAAACTTGATGGAAGTGTTTTACACTATGTTTGTGATCGGGCTATATGGTTTTGTGTTGACAGGTGTGGTGTGGTTATGTATCGGGACTTTCGAGAATGTTTGTGGTGTGATGTGTTGTTGGGTGTGGATGTTACTTAGGGGGTTGTTCTAATGAGGGGATGGATTGGGTGGTGTGACTTTGAAGAAAAATAATGGGAATTGTTGGTATAGGTAATTCCTCCAGAGTTTCTCCATGATTAGAATGCAAAAAGTTTCACTCCATGTCTCAGAGTCAACTTTTTTTACATGAATGGGTGTTAGATGGAGAGGAAATGTGAATTGGATTAATTTACTGTGGTTCTTATACCTCTATGTGACTTTTTCTTTGTGGCATGTTATCTGTTGTGATTGGTCGTTTCCTAGATGGTAATGAAATAAATGAATTGATAATTAAATATTTATAATTTGTTAAATGAATTAGTTGGGGGAATGATTTGACTTATAACTTATTGTTTGGTTGTTCATTTAGAGGTTGTATTAAGGTTGTCATTGTTGTGGGATGGTTGTTGGTTGAGAACCCACAGGTTGTTCTGAGTTTTTAGTATCTATTTGTAGTATATGTATTTTTACTTGTGGTTTCTATACTCACCCCACCCTAGTGGATCACTATGTGCTGAACACCCCAATCGTCATGGGGGAGGGTGTATTTACCAAACATTCTGGTGGAAGGATGGATGGTTGGCCAACCTATCTTCCCTATAACCTATTCCAAATGAAGATAGCCCAATATTATTCGGGCTATATGTGGTTTGTAAGTCCCAGGTGTGTGCAGATGAGTTTCATTTTTGAGGTGACTTTGAGATGAGATGTGCGGTGCTTTCTCATGTGTCTTTGGGATAAGGTGTGGTTTGTCGCCCAAGTTTTTGTGGGCAGGATGTGATGGGTATGTGTCCCAGGTGTCTTTGGGTGGGATGTGATGAGATTATTTTTTTCTAGGTGATGGGACTTACTGTGAGGCCCAGGTGTGTGTGGGTGGGATGTGATGTGGTATGTTCGGAAGAGGTGGGAACACCAAGACGTTTGTCGTCTGGGTGTGATAGCAGATAATCTATGGGAAAGTGGTTCAGCTTACCCTACTATAGATGTGAATTATACTACATTACTTGACTTGTGTAACTTTTTGAGTGTGACTTGGTGAGGTTTGGATGGCTAGTATACCTTGTTAGGTGTTTTGGATTATGATGTTTTCTCACAAGAGCATTAGAATACTTCCTCAACTTATGCATGAGAGAATTTTGTTTTTTCTACTGAGTATACTTGTATTCTCACCCCATGTATATAAAACTACATTCACGTTTCCAAGATAACTGTTTGGGCCCTAAATGTAATTACTAAATCAGACATTGGGACAGTTGTTGTGTCACTTCATTTCTTTACTTTTGGTATTTACCTTGGAGTTTTTATTGTATTTGTAATAGTTTTATTTAAATAATGCATGTGGGATGGATTTTTTATTTCTTTTATATATAATACTTGGAGTTTTTTTTGAAAGGAATATCTTATCTCTCAGTCAGGTTTTCTTTAAAAATAGAAATGCCTCACATTTTTTGAGATTATATACTCTCGGTGTTGGGCACCACCCTGATGCCTACTAGAGGTAGGACTCGGGGGTCATTATCTCCCTATCTTCATCTTGAAGGAGGGTCATAACGGATTGGTATCAGAGTTGATAGTTGAGATATAGGATGGGTTTTGGAGTTTGGAACAGCGATTATTACATGGGTTGGTAGGGAAATAGTGTTAGGTGGTCTTGGTTCATGACATAGGCTATGAAAGACCATCTAAGAAATGTAATGCCCCGACCCTAGTTACCCAGAGTCGGTGCATCATTACATAACATTGGCATGATCACAAGAAAGATCAAATCTCGAAAGACCGACTGGTTTAGTAGCCTTGGAAACACTAGATATATTCATAAGTTTTACATAAATGAAAAACTTCTACAACAACATAATGTCTCCATAATCCACACTCATATCCCCACATAATATCCCTGCAGGTCATTCATAATTTACTTCTTCACTTCCTGGGAAAAATAAAACATAGAAAAGGGGTGAGCTCAAATTCCCAGTAAGGATAACAATATAGCGGAAACTTTCATAAATAAGAATAAACATTTAAGGCAATGTATAACTCAAACAAAAGGCTTTCAAACATGAACTTTCAACATGGTATGTCATAAATAAAATGAAATAATGCCATTTACTTATTCACATGGATATTCTACTAATCGAATAATCACATGCAAAAATCAATAACCACTTTCATAATGTTGGAATGCATAATGCCAGACTATCATAACCACATAGTCAAGGCCTCGTGCCAAGACTACAAATAAGATTTTGTCAAGGCCCTGTTCCAAGACACTAGTTTGTCTCATGAGACCTACCGATGCATCGAGGATCTATAGCGGGCTCCACCCGTCACATATTAAGTCCAATGCATTCCCATATGAAAAGGTTTAAACATAACATAAACATTCGTATTAAAACTAGCATACGAAATGTCAATAATTTCACCATAAACTACGAATGGTATAAAAATAGCACATCCACAATCAAACATATCACAAAACCTTCAATACAATATAGAAGTTTTGTATCATAATAAATCAACTTCAAATAAGCGTAAAATCCATCAAAGGATGTTGACATAGATGAAATAAAAATTCTTTTTAAAGAAATATCACTTTTTATTTTGAAATCATTTAAGATCCATATAAAATAAAACATTTTCTTTGAAAATATTCTTATAAGCTTGTAAGGGAAGCTTTGAAGATTTTATAAGAGTGGAAAATAGCCGCACCCGCCGTATAAGTTAAAAAAACATTCTTACCTTAATTCTGTCGAAAAGGATAAAAAGGACCTTGTTTTGAAAACGATGGAAAGATTCCTTTATAAATCACTTATAAAAGTCAAAAAGGGTATAAATGACTTTAACTCATATTCTAGTAAATAGTAAAAATGTTTTGAAATACATTTTTAAGAAACATGGATGTGGATGATAAAGTGATCCCAGTAGATTATTACATATAAACAACCTCGGATAATGAAGAGATTGTGAAATAACCCTTACCTTGTACTTTTCCTTGGTTGGGGTAGGTTAACCTCCTGTATAATGGTGAAATAATTGTTATTAAATTATACAAGAATCATATACATTAATATGATATCATATATGATCTTTTAATATTGATTTGATAATAATATCTTAGTATTATCATTGTTTCGAGTGTTAACTTACTTGTTTTCTTTTATATGTTTTGTTATGTAAGACATGTTTGTAAAGGATAGGTTGTATATTATTCATATCCAGAATGATATCAAGTCCTTAAACATCATTTTTAAATCATCAAATGATAATTATACTTGAATGGATACGATGGAGAATGAATCTCATCGCGTTCGTGGAGACGGTAGTCCGTACGTACGCACGAGCGACAATATCATTCTTTTGATATTAAAATAATATATAAATGGATGATCTATCATATATACAGAATCATTAACATGTTATATTTATTATCTACATGAGTTACACATCATTATTATACCCATCCAAATAATAATATATTGAATAACAATTACACCACGACGTGGAGACGGTAAGTCGTACGTACGCACGTATGGTGACATGTTATTCAAAGGATGGATAGAATACTGAATATGGTTGTACCATATTTATAATAACATCACAGTATATATATGATACTGGATTTATTATTTTATAATGGTAACAACAAAGTAAGAAGAAGTGGAAGAAGAAATGAACTTAGAAAAGGGTGGTGAAATCATTACCTCTTCTTCGGGTTCTTCCTTTTGATTTGATCAAAAGGGCTCCATAGGATGGCTTTCTGATCAAACTAAGGCCCCTACGTTGTAGTGAGGGAAGTTGGGAGAGTATTTGGGCAGAGTTTGGCCGAACCACAAGGCTTTGAAGGTGTGAAGAAATGAGAAGGAGGAGTTCCCTTTTATAAGAGGGGTGAGGGGCACCTTTGGAAAAGCTAGAAATATTAATTTATAATAAATTCATATTCAGTTTCTAATGAATCCAAAGCTGATTATTAAAAAATTAAGGTGGGGATAGGTCTAAAACCACTCAACCAATAGAATTTAGACAGGTTTGGGTACTTATATTAACCTTATCTTTAAGTATTAACTCTAAGTTAATTAGTTTCACTTTTACAAAGTCTCTTTGTATTTTTAAATAATATGGTTAATAAACTTACTATATACATCCAAGAGACCCCCAAGTGGTCCCTTAATGATGAACCTATCATGATATAAGTCTCTTGGACGAACCTTAGATTTTTAGGAATTTAATATCAATTAATAATATAATATTTGTTTTAAGAACTCTTTTATATCAATTTTGACACTATTCAATAGTTGATTTTTGTGAAACTCATAACAGATTGATTACTTTGAAAAAAGTCAATTAAATCAATCCTAATATATAATATTATCCTAGAAAATTAGTTTAATTCATTAAAAGTTTCATATTATACTTATTTGGGTATTTATAATATCAATTATTTTAATTTTTCACTATTATAGTAATTACTGCATCATCATTGTGTCATAAATAAAATAAATTATTTAATTTCTAAAAATTATAAATAAAATATCATTATGTATGAAATCTTTTTATCTTTCTAAATAATATTTATAATCTAAAATAAAACATATATAACCCTATGTAACAATTGTTTTTCTAAAAGATATATGCTTGTGTCATTTTTGTATTCATTTTAACTTAATTAAAATAAAGTGTCATTATCACTTACAAGTGGATCCATGGGGTCCCAAAATTGACCCAAAGATTCCCATGGTCGACCATGTATCAACCAATTGGGTTAAGACACGTTTTAGGGTAATTTAGTATTATTATAATATTATTTTTTAACCCTTATTTACCGGATTTACCCTTAACCATGGTAAATAAAATATTTACCGCAGTAATTATTCAAAATGTCTAAAAATAAAAGTTACCTATTTACACAATTTGGACATCCTGATTCTAAATATGGAATCTATTTTTCTAAATTCAAAAAACAGAAGTGGAAGAAATTAATTTAAAATTAATTCCCGCTGTCAAAACAAAAAGCGTGTTTTTAAGAGATAATAACTATCAAAAGATTGACACTTGTTTATGTTCGGTTTAATTGTAAAATTATGTCCAATGACCAACATTATATTAAATGGTAAAAATATATTCTAAATATACTTTAAAACTACTAAAATTCATAATTTATCACTATTAATTATTTTGATTAAAAAAGTTGTTTTTAATTAAAATTTAGTAATTTTCACTATTCATCAAAATATGAAAGTTATCCGAAAAGTACCAAAATTTCACCTTAGTCTAAATTAGATATTCCGAATCCAAAAATGAAGTCCATTTTGAAATATAAAATATATATAATTTTAAAAAGTAGGTATTACTATTCGTAACGGCTAGTTTGATTGGTTGTTAGAACTCAGTGTTGCGTACAACACACGCTATCGCATTATTCAAAGAGAAGCGTACCGTAGAAGCTTGGGGTGTTACATTCTCCCCTCCTTCAAATAATTTCGTCCTCGAAATTTCTAGAATACTATCGCATGAAAATACTCGGGTGGTTCTTCATCATAAGTTCCTCGGGTTCCCACGTTGCCTCTTCCATCTTATGGTTTCTCCACAAAACTTTTACCAGACACGTCGTCTGGTTTCACAGTACTTCTTCTCTCGTATCAAGAATCATGACGGGCTCTTCACAATAGGAAAGATCGGGTTCCAGTTCTAATTCCTCATAGGTGTGTACATGCGTTGGATCAGGCATGTATTTCCTCAAGAGAGATACGTGGAACACATCGTGAACTTTGGAGAGACTTGGCGGCATTGCCAATCGGTAAGCTACAACCCCAATTCGTTCTAGAATTTCGAAAGGTCCGATGTACCTGGGACTCAATTTACCTTTCTTACCAAAACGTATGACTCCCTTCCACGGATATACCATCAGGAAAACATGATCACCGACTTGAAATTCCAAATCCTTCCTTCAATTATCGGCATAGCTCTTCTGCCTACTTTGAGCTGCTTTGATGTGATTTTGGATTACTTTCACCTTTTCCACCGTTTCCTCCACCAGTTCTGGGCCTACAAGTTTTCTTTCACCAACGTCATCCCAACAGGTTGGTGTACGACATCTCTTTCCGTATAACGCTTCATATGGTGCCATCTGAATACTCGAATGGAAGCTATTGTTATAGGAAAATTCTACCAGTGGTAAATATTGATCCCACATACCCTGAAAGTCAAGTGAGAAAGATCTCAACATGTCTTCTAAGGTCTGAATAGTCCCTTCTGATTGTCCATCTGTCTGAGGGTGGTAAGCAGTGCTCAAATGAAGTTCAGTATCCAGGGATTTCTGAAGACTTTTCCAAAATCTTGAAGTAAAACGGGGATCACGATCAGAAACAATTGATAAGGGTACTCCATGAAGTCTCACAACTTCATTAATATATAGTCTTGCTAGACGTTCCAGGGGTAGATCTTCTCTTATAGCAAGAAAATGTGCTGACTTGGTAAGACGATCAACAATAACCCATATTGCATCATTCCTTCTAGGAGTCTTTGGTAGCCCCATGACAAAGTCCATCGTAATATTGTCACATTTCCACTCCGGTATGGGAAGAGGTTTCATGACTCCTCCAGGCTGTTGCCTTCCAGCTTTCACTTGTTGACAAACCATTCATCTTGACACAAAATCAGAAATCTCCCTCTTCATGTTGTCCCACCAAAAATGTTCCTTCAAATCTCTATACATTTTTGTGCTCCCAGGGTGTATAGAGAAATTGGAACTATGAGCATCATTCAGCAATTCCCTTTTTAGATCAGGTAAATCGGGAACACAAAGTCTCTTCCCGAATTTCAAAATTCCATCTTCATACACAAAGTCTCTCAATCTCCCATCATTCACAGCTTTAATCTTCATTTGGAATTCTTCATCATCGGTCTGAGAACTCTTAATCCTTTCTAGTAAAGAAGGTTTGGCAACTATTGGAAAAAGCATTGATGTTTCACCTTCCCTGGTTATTCCCATGTCCATCTTCACTAGATCCCTGAAAATTGGATCCCTTTCAATTCTCATATTGTTCAAAACTCCATGGTCTTTTCTACTCAAAGCATCTTCCACCTTGTTTGCCTTCCCCGGGTGGTAGTGTATCGTACAATCATAATCCTTGAGTAATTCAAGCCATCTCCTTTGCCTCATGTTGAGTTCTTTTTGTGAGAAAATATACTTCAAACTCTTGTGATCAGTATAAATCTCACATTTTTCACCATAGAGGTAGTGCCTCCATATCTTCAAAGCAAAGATCACAGCTGCTAACTCGAGATCATGAGTAGGATAGTTTTGTTCATGAATTTTCAACTGTCGTGATGCATAGGCAATAACTCTATCATTCTGCATAAGGACACAACCAAGTCCTTTCTTCGATGCATCACTATAAATAACGAACCCATCATTCCCCGATGGTAGAGTCAATATAGGAGCATTGATTAATCTTCTCTTTAGCTCTTCGAAACATTCTTCACACTATTTTGTCCAAACAAATTTAACCCCTTTACGTGTGAGCTTCGTTGATGGGTTAGCCAATCGGGAAAAATTCTGGACGAAACGTCAATAATAACCTTCCAAACCAATAAAACTACGTACCTCAGTTATACTCGTAGGTGCTGGCCATTCTTGGATTGCCTTGGTCTTAGAAGGATCAACAGAGATTCCATCTTTAGAGACAATATGGCCAAGAAAAGAAATCTCCTGAATCCAGAATTCACACTTGCTAAACTTCCCATATAATTCATGCCTCCACAGAGTCTTCAAGATAATGCGCAAGTGATTTTCATGATCTTCGTAGGTTTTGGAGTATACCAACATATCATCAATAAATACCACCACAAATTCATCGAGATACTACTTGAAAACTCTATTCATCAGATCCATGAATACAGAGGGTGCATTAGTCAATCCAAACGACATTACGGTAAACTCGTAATGCCCGTACCTGGTTCGAAATGCTGTCTTCGGAATGTCTTCCTTCTTCACACACAACTGATGGTATCCAGATCGAAGGTCAATCTTTGAAAAGTATTGATCTCCATGCAGTTGGTCAAATAAATCATCAATGCGAGGTAGGGGATACTTGTTCTTTATCATTATAGCATTGATCTCCCTGTAGTCGATACATAACCTCATAGATCCATCTTTATTTTTAACAAAAAGAATAGGGGCTCCCCATGGAGAAACACTAGGGCGAATAAATCCTTTATTACTCAATTCCTCTAGTTGTTTCTTTAGTTCGACTAACTCTACAGTAGCCATTCTGTAAGGGGTCTTCTATATAGGCCTTGATCCAGGAATCAAATCAATGGAAAACTCAACTTCTCGTTCTGGAGGATGTCCAGGTAAATCTTTCGGAAATACATCTACAAATTCTTTCACAACAGGTACATCCTCTATTTGAACATTCCTTTCCTCACCGACAGTTATTTCATTCTCTTCCTCCCCAATAATTGAATTAAGTTGAGCTACTGGGGGTGGATCTAAATAAGAATTAGGTGGTGACGATTCTGCTCTAAAGATAAGGTGTTCCTTATCATTATCATCAAGAATCGTAACCTATTTCTTCTTACAATAAATCTTCGCATCATAGTCCGAAATCCAGTCCATACCGAGGATTATATCAAACTCAATCATAGGTATGACGATGAGATCAGTAGATAAAGAAAATTTATGTGCTCTAATAGGGACTGATTCACAAAACTTTGTTGCAATGATACTTCCCTTAGGAGTTTTAACTGACAACTCCCTTATTAAATCAAATTGGAAATATCTAATTTTCTTAGAAAACTGGGAAGATATGAAACAATGCGACGATCCAGAGTCAAATAATGCATTTTCTAAACTTGAGGAAACCATTAAATTACCTGCCACCATGTCTTTTGGAGCTTCTACCTCTACAGTAGTGATAGCATAAGCCTGGCCTTGATCCCTTGGCCTTTTCTGAGGTAAGTTCTCCTGACGCTTAGGATATGCATTTGCATAATGCCCCATCTCCCTGCAATTGTAGCACTGAACGTTGGTATCTTCCTTCTTCCCCTTGCAATCACGAGCTTGGTGGCCTTTTTCACCACACTTGTAACAGACTCTCATTCCCTTCAAGCAAGTACCAGGATGTTTCTTCCCACATTTACCACAAGATGGATATTCAACCTTTCGCTTCTTCCCCTTATTTCCATTCCCAGATTGATCAGTAGGTCTCTTCTTCTCTTGCTTTGCTTTAAAGTCATAAGACTTAGAGAATTCCTTTTCGGTCTTGATAGCACATGAGACAATGTCTTCGTACGATGAAAAGGATTGTGAGACTAATGCTCGACGATGAAATGGTTTTAACCCATCAAAGAAATGATCAATCTTACTTCTTGGGTTACGTATATAATCACCAGCATACCTTGCTAACCTTGTAAAGTTAGCCTCATACTTTGTGACATTCTCATCCTCCTTCTGTCTCAGACTTAGAAATTGCATTTCCATATCTGCTCGATGGTCGCGAGGAAAGTATTTTTCTAAAAACAGATCTTTGAACTCCCTCCATTCGATATTTGATACTTCATCATCTTCCTTCATCTTTTAAATCAATGACCACCATTGATCAGCATCTCCAGTGAGGCGGTAAACTGCCATGATAACTTTTTCCCTTTCACTGCTCCGCAAAGCATGAAATATTTTCTCTAGGGAATTTATCCACTGCTCGGCTACTAAGGGATTTTTATTCCCATTGAACGTTGGTGGTTGTTGCCTCATGAATCGATCTAACATTAATCCTCCACGCTGTGGATCAGGGTGCTCCATACGGGTAAGGTTATTATTCATAACCTGAGTAAGTTGTCCCAGTATGGTGATTATCTGATCGGCACCAGTTGCATCACCAGACCCACTATAATTATCTTGAGCAGGAGGGAAATCCCTACATGGAGTGCGTGCATTGATACGGTTTCCATTTCTTCCACTAGGCACCATTTCTAAACAATGGCATAAACTAGATCAGTTTATGAATCAAAATACATAATCCCATACTTATAAAACACTTAACATAAATTGAACTATTTATGGATATAATCCATAATCATAAAAATGTTTTCTTTGAGGAAGTATATACTCATAATCCCTTAAAAATGATTTGTAAATAAAATGAGAGTTATCCTAAGCATATCCCCCGGGAGTGTCGTAACCAAGAGTGCAGCAAGGCCCGTTGTCGTGCACCAGTTCCCGTTCGAGTCTAGCTCAAAACGGTGTTTTCGGGTTTTACCCCTAGGTACATCTGTGCCAGAGCCACCTCTACCTGCTCGTATCCAGACAGGGATGTATTGCTCGTAAAACTCACAAAATCTCTACAATACCAAAATTCTTGGAAGTTATTCTATACTAATCCTCAAAGTTCATCTTAGGTCTACGTGCTCTAATCAGAGTTTATCTAAATCTAGCTTCCAAGGTTTGTACTAAACTTCCTCTGATACCAACTGTAACGCCCCGACCCTAGTTACCTAGAGTCGGTGCATTATTACATAACATTGGCATGATCACAAGAAAGATCAAATCTCGAAAGACCGATTGGGTTAGTAGCCTTGGAAACACTAGATATATTCATAAGTTTTACATTACATCATAAAATGAAAAAATACTACAACAACATAATGTCTCCATAATCCACACTTATATCCCCACATAATATCCCTGCAGGTCATTCATAATTTACTTCTTCACTTCCTGGGAAAAATAAAACATAGAAAAGGGGTGAGCTCAAATGCCCAGTAAGGATAACAATATAGCGGAAACTTTCATAAATAAGAATAAACATTTAAGGCAATGTATAACTAAAACAAAAGCCTTTCAAACATGAACTTTCAACATGGTATGGCATAAATAAAATGAAATAATTCCATTTACTTATTCACATGGATATTCTACTAATCGAATAATCACATGCAAAAATCAATAACCACTTTCATAATGTTGGAATGCATAATGCCAGACTATCATAACCACATAGTCAAGGCCTCGTTCCAAGACTACAAATAAGATTTTGTCAAGGCCTTGTGCCAAGACACTAGTTTGTCACATGAGACCTACCGATGCATCGAGGAGCTATAGTGGGCTCCACCCGTCACATATTAAGTCCAATGCATTCCCATATGAAAAGGTTTAAACATAACATAAACATTCGTATTAAAACTAGCATACGAAATGACAATAATTTCAACATAAACTACGAATGGTATAAAAATAGCACATCCACAGTCAAACATATCACAAAACCTTCAATACAATATAGAAGTTTTGTATCACAATAAATCAACTTCAAATAAGCGTAAAATCCATCAAAGGATGTTGACATAGATGAAATCAAAATTCTTTTTAAAGAAATATCTCTTTTTATTTTTGAAATAATTTAATATCCATATAAAATAAAACATTTTCTTTGAAAATATTCTTATAAGCTTGTAAGGGAAGCTTTGAAGATTTTATAACAGCGGAAAATAGCCGCACCCACCGTATAAGTTAAAAAAACATTCTTACCTTAATTCTGTCGAAAAGGTTAAAAAGGACCTTGTTTTGAAAACGACGGAAATATTCCTTTATAAATCACTTATAAAAGTCAAAAATGGTATAAATGACTTTAACTCATATTCTAGTAAATATTAAAAATTCTTTGAAATACATTTTTAAGAAACATGGATGTGGATGATAAAGAGATCCCAGTAGATTATTACATATAAACAACCTCGGATAATGAAGAGATTGTGAAATAACCCTTACCTTGTACTTTTCCTTGGTTGGGGTAGGTTAACCTCCTGTATAATGGTGAAATAATTTTTATTAAATTATACAAGAATCATATACATTAATATGATATCATATATGATCTTTTAATATTGATTTGATAATAATATCTTAGTATTATCATTATTTCAGGTGTTAACTTATTTGTTTTATTTTATATGTTTTGTTACGTAAGACATGTTTGTAAAGGATAGGTTGTATATTATTCATATCCAGAATGATATCAAGTCCTTAAACATAATTTTTAAATCATCAAATGATAATTATACTTGAATGGATACGATGGAGAATGAATCTCATCGCGTTCGTGGAGACGGTAGTCCGTATGTACGCACGAGCGACAATATCATTCTTTTGATATTAAAATTATATATAAATGGATGTTTTATCATATATAAATAATCATTAACATGTTATATTTATTATTTACATGAGTTACACATCATTATTATACCCATCCAAATAATAATATATTGAATAACAATTACACCACGACGTGGAGACGGTAAGCCGTACGTACGCACGTATGGTGACATGTTATTCAAAGGGTGGATAGAATACTGAATATGGTTGTACCATATTTATAATAACATCACAGTATATATATGATACTGGATTTATTATTTTATAATGGTAACAACAAAGGAAGAAGAAGTGGAAGAAGAAATGAACTTAGAAAAGGGTGGTGAAATCATCACCTCTTCTTCGGGTTCTTCCTTTTGATTTGATCAAAAGGGATCCTTAGGTTGGCTTTCGGATCAAACTAAGGCCCATAGGTTGTAGTGAGGGAAGTTGGGAGAGTATTTGGGCAGAGTTTCGCCGAACCAAAAGGCTTTGAAGGTGTGAAGAAATGGGAAGGAGGAGTTCCCTTTTATAAGATGGGTGAGGGGCACCTTTGGAAAAGTTAGAAATATTAATTTATAATAAATTCATATTCGGTTTCCAATGGATCCAAAGTTGATTATTCAAAGGTTAAGGTGGGGATAGGTCTAAAACCACTCAAACAATAGAATTTAGATAGGTTTGCGTACTTATATTAACCTTATCTTTAAGTATTAACTCTAAGTTAATTAGTTTCACTTTTACAAAGTCTCTTTGTATTTTTATATAATATGGTTAATAAACTTACTATATACATCCAAGAGACCCCCAAGTGGTCCCTTAATGATGAACCTATCATTATATAAGTCTCTTGGCCGAACCTTAGATTTTTATGAATTTAATATCAATTAATAAATTAATATTTGTTTTAAGAACTCTTTTATGTCAATTTTGACACTATTCAATAGTTGATTTTTGTGAAACTCATAACAGATTGATTACTTCTAAAAAAGTCATTTAAATCAATCCTAATATATCATATTGTCCTATAAAATTAGTTTAATTCATTAAAAGTTTCATATTATATTTATTTGGGTATTTATAATATCAATTATTTTAATTTTTCACTATTATAGTAATTACTGCATCATCATTGTGTCATAAATAAAATAAATTATTTAATGTCTAAAAATTATAAATAAAATATAATTATGTAGGAAATATTTTTATATTTCTAATGAATATTTATAATCTAAAATCCAACATATATGACCCTATGTAACAATTGTTTTGCTAAAAGATATATGCTTGTGTCATTTTTGTATTCATTTTAACTTAATTAAAATAAAGTGTCATTATCACTTACAAGTGGATCCATGGGGTCCCAAAATCGACCCAAAGATGACCATGGTCGACCATGTATCAACCAATAGGGTTAAGACACGTTTTAGGGTAATTTAGTATTATTATAATATTATTTTTTAACCCTTATTTACTGGATTTACCCTTAACCATGGTAAATAAAATATTTACCGCAGTAATTATTCAAAATGTCTAAAAATAAAAGTTTCCTATTTACACAATTTGGACATCCTGATTCCAAATATGGAATCCATTTTTCTAAATTCAAAACACAGAAGTGGCATAAATTAATTTAAAATTAATTCCCGCTGTCAAAACAAAAAGCGTGTTTTTAAGAGATAATAACTATCAAAAGATTGACACTTGTTTATGTTCGGTTTAATTGTAAAATTATGTCCAATGACAAAAATTATATTAAATGGTAAAAATATATTCTAAATATACTTTAAAACTACTAAAATTAATAATTTATCACTATTAATTATTTTGATTAAAAAAGTTGTTTTTAATTAAAATTTAGTAATTTTCACTATTCATCAAAATATGAAAGTTATCCGAAAAGTACCAAAATTTCACCTTAGTCTAAATTAGATATTCCGAATCCAAAAATGAATTCCATTTTGAAATATAAAATATATATAATTTTAAAAAGTAGGTATTACTATTCGTAACGGCTAGTTTGATTGGTTGTTAGAACTCGGTGTTGCGTACAACACACGCTATCGCATTATTCAAAGAGAAGAATACCGTAGAAGCTTGGGGTGTTACAAGAAACATAATTTTAGGTCCCCTTGTGATCCAATGTAATTGCTCTGAGCCTACCAAATGACCAAGTGTGGCTACACCATTTGCTGGATAGAGACCCTAGGAATGGTACATGAACCATAATGACTGGTGTTATTTTATAAATTGGGTTGTTTTAAGGAATTTTAAATGGATAATAGAATGAGATAAATGGGTTAAAATGAATCTAAAATCAAATTACTTACTACTCAGGCTTAGTAGGGTCGATTTCGAGGAGTTTTGAGCAGAATTCCATTCATTGACCATGAAGGCTGAGAAGAGGCAGGACTTACTCTCCCAATTGTAGGGGAGTATGTTAGTACAGAATATGGGGATTAAGTTTAAGGATCTTCTTCTCTTCGCATCATATATCGTTCTGGATAAGGGGTCTCATGTGAGATTCCTAGAGGATTCACATCATTCTTCTATCCAATACAAAGTTACTCACTTTACCTTGCCCACGTACTTTGAGGTTTAGAATAAGGTAGAATTGATTGATTTTATGCACTCACAAGGAGGTCTATCATGATAGGTGGTTCAACAGAGTTCTTCAAAAGGAAAGGTTACATGTAGCAGAAGGTATCAAGCACTAGGGCCTTTGACGTTCTGACCAGCAGGGATTCGACCTCATCAGTTTTTGTTTCTACCTTATGATCCTAGTGCCTTTCCTGTTGGTTTGGGACTGATGTGTTTCATCTATGGAGTCTGTAGGCATATTTAGAACTAGTTTCTAGTGGTTTCTCAATCTCAGTATGGTGGAAGTAGTCAGGTTCTGTGCCATCCCCAGCAGCAGTTCCCAACTAGGATGTTTCAGCAGCAGGGACAGTAGGCTCATGTTCCACCAAATGGAGATGTATCAAGTATAGGATGACCTCAAGGTATTCCTCAGGGACCTTGAATCGGGTGTGGTCATGGAGGCAGTCTTTATTTGAGGTGAATAGAAGATGGCCATGGTCAGTTGCACACCATAGAGGTAGCAGTTCCATCAGGACCAGATATCATTAGAGGTACGATCATCTTGTTTAGTACCCTTTCTTGTTCTTTATTTGATTCAGGATCTTCACACTCCATTATTGAACCCATTCTAGCACATTATTTGGTACTGGATGTATAGATTATTCTCATGGACCTAGTGTTGAGTAAGCTAGTAAGAGGTCCGACCAACTTGTTTCATGTGTGTTGGGGATGTAGACTAACGATGCAACTGTATCAGTCTTATGAGGATATGTTCTTACTATAGATGAAACCATAAGATTTCATTCTTGGCATCAGTTAGTTGTATTTTTTTCATGTCATTACCGACTTCTTTCAGAGAATATTTTTGTTTTTATACATGTATGGTCAGTGTGTGGCTTATTTCGGCGAGCGGAGTTTCCATGTGAGAATTCATTGTGTAGAGCTTCTTCTTTCCATATTGTCCAAGTTGTTAGTGGAACTAGTGGATACTGAGATGGTGGAGATTCCAAGAGTTATTGATGAATTATTTTTTTTCAAGGAGGTTGTGACTCTACCCCCTCGATATGACGTTGAGTTCGGGATAGACGTATAGCCTGGTGTTTGTCTAATTTTGATGGATCATTATCAGATGGAACCTTTTGAGTTGTGGGATTTGAGGTTATAGATTGATGACCTGATGAAGAAGGGATTTATTTGGCCCATTTTTTCACTGTGGGGTGATCTAGTGTTGTTTTCAAAGAATTAAGATTGGGGGTATGATGTTGTTCACGGACTACTAGAGGTTGAATCAGGTGACAATCAAGAACTATTGTCCTCTACCAAGGATAGGCGATATTTTCAACCAGCTGAGAGTAGCAAGTTGGGTTTCTAAGACTGATCTATGTTTTGGATATCACCAGTTGATGGTGAAATAGGGCGATATCCTAAAGACTAATTTTAGATGTGGGTATGGGCACTTAGAGTTTTTAGTCAGGTCGTTCAATGTAATGAATGCACTAGTCATGTTCATGGGGATTATTAACTCTATATTCTATGAGTTCTTGGACCGGTTCGTCATAATATTCATTTATGGTATCTTTCTCTCCTCGAAGTCATAGGAGGATCATTCCAAGAATCTCAGGACTATCTTACATGTCCTTCCATTCCACCAGCTCTATGTAAAGATATCCAAGTGAAAGTTCTAGACACTTGAGGTGAATTTACTTGTACATGTGGTGTGACATCACAGTTTTGAAGTGGACCCATCAAGGTTCGAGGTATTTTTTCACAGGAATCACCTATGAATATTGCAGAGGATCACAGTTTTCTCAGTATGGCAGGCTATTAGCGGAGCTTTGTACTATATTTCTCTTCATTTATAGCTCCATTGAAATCTCTGAAAAAAAAAGACCAAGATTTTGTGTAAATACCCTTAAATTCAATGTAAATTTTTTATCAATTATATGGGAAATTTACGAGTCTGTGAAAATTAATGGTGCGTGATTCTAAGGCCCGGTGTGCCCGGAATTAATTTTTTAACTTTTTTCAGGTAAGTTCATTAAACGTGCGGGTGGGTTTTAGTAACTCTTGAACTGGTGCTTGGAATTGAAATCTGAGGACATTGTTGAACTCTCAGTGCCGGTATTCACTTAAGGAGACTTTCACCTTGATGGAAGTTGGTCGAGTGTGAAAGTTAGTTTTTTTGGTTTTCATGAAAGAATAAAATAAAATAAAAATTTTTAGCATTTTTATTTGTTGAAACTTCCCATGTGGATGTTATAAAGGTGGGGACCACCTAAACTAAAACCTCCCACATGTATGTTATGGAGTTAGGGACCACCGAGCCTAAAACCCCCATTTAGAATTTCTAGTGGTGGGGACCACCTGAACCCTCTTAATGGGAGAAACCCCTTGAACTCCCTCATTAATGAAGAGTGAACCCATGGACTCCCTCACACATTAATTATGTCAACACTATTCATTTAATTGAGTCAATTAATTGAGCCAATTAATTATGCCAGCGTGACAATGTAATTAATCTTCCCAATTTAAATTATATTGGTACCTCTTTCATTTGGGAGGATTTGGTTGGTGAAGGAGAAGAGGATAGATTGGAGAAATTCTCTCCAACAAAGAACAAACTCCATCGAAGAACGATTATCTGACGAACAGATGAATGAGCCTGGGATCAGAGGCTTGTGGTGGGCACGATGAAAGTCGACATCTTCGAATTCTTTCTTGCGCCAACATCAACGAACCTTCGAGGTAGGGTGGTTGTTTGAATTTTTCCCTTACCTGTTCTTGACAATTCTTTGTAAATCAAGAAGAAATTATAGCCACTTGTTACCGCTCTAATGCGGAGACTGTGGTCCAAACCAACATGGACCGACCTCTCTGTAATTATTGTGATTAATTGTTGTGTCCTTTGCGATGGAGGAGGATAGAAACCAACTCTAGTGGGGCACGAGAACAGCGGCCAGCACCATGGCCGGCCCTGACAAAGGCATTGGAGCAACAGCGCCACCCGGCGGAAGAGAATCGCAGCTTGTGCCACGGCAGCTAAAGGAAGATGGTCGGCTAATCTTGTCACTAGTGAAGGCACAGAGTGCGACCGCACCATGTGGAGGGGACGGCTTGCCATCCGGAAAGCCATGGCAGACTGCCGCACCGCAGCCCCCCGCACCACCCCATAGCCCGTGCACCGCACTGTGGCCCCCACTTCGCCCAAGGACAGACCACGACACCGCAGCCCCCGCGCCGCCCTACGACCCCCACGCCGCCCTACGCACCCCGTGTTACACCTCGGCCTGCACGCCACCCCGCGGCCCCTGCGCCACATCGTGGCCCCCACACCGCTCCACGGCCCCCGTGCTGCCCCACGGCCGCCCCGCCACCATGCTGGGCTGCCCAACAAGGGCCGAGCTTCCCTTGTAGGCCAGGTCGACTCGAACCGGGTCAGGTCATCCCAGGCTAGGTTGGGTCAAGTCGGACCGGACACAGACTAGCTTTGACCCATTTCTGCTCTTTTGGCCATAACTTTGGCACCAAGTGTCCGTTTGATGAACCATCTGTGGTTCTGGAAAACATGGAGAGAGACGGTCCCTTTGGTATATCCCACTAAAGTTTTGGATAAATTTGAGAATGGTCAGTTTGGATCGAGCACGAATCCAATTGGGCCCCCGGGACTAAAAATCTAATAACATACAGATCGGGCATCTGTTTGATGCACCGCCTATTGCATTGAGACCCCTATGACGTAGCGGTCCTTTGGGATACTTCTTCGTGGGACTTAGTGGCAGTGGGAGTATTGACCAGTGTCTTGAGGAGGGGACCCTCCTAGAGACGAGAAATCTTAGTGCGGGAATCCTGTAGTTGGATGTGGCGATGTACTAGGATCTCGTGTGGGTCTGACGATGTACTAACGATGTACTTGGACACTATGTGGGTCTGATGACGTACTGAAAATGTACTAGGATCCAGTGTGGGTTTGACGATGTAGTGACGATTTACCAGGATCCTGTGTGGGTCTGACGGCATACCGATGATGTACTTGGATCATGTGTGGGACTGACAACGTAGTGAAGATGTACTAGAATCCTGTGTGGGTCTGATGACGTACTGATGATGTACTAGGATCCTGCATGGGTTTGGCGACGTACTGAAGTTTTACTAGGATCCTGTGTGTGTATGAAGACGTACTAACGATGTACTAGAATCCTGTGTGGGTCTGACGACGTACTTATTATATACTTGAAATCTGAGAACACTGTTGAACTCGCAGCGCCAGAATTCACTAAAGGAGACTTTCACCTCAACAATAGTTGGTCGATGGTAAAATTTAGTTTTCTATTTTTTGTGAAATAATAACATAAAATAAAATTTTTTAACATTTTTTTTGTTGAAACCTCCCATGTGGATGTTATAAAGGTGGGGGACAACTTAAACTAAAACCTCCCACATGTATATTATAGAGGTGGGGACCACCGAGCCTAAAACCCCCATTTTGACTTTCTAGTGGTGAGGACCACCTGAACCCTCTTAATGGGAGAAACCCCTTGAACTCCCTCATTAATGAAGAGTTAACCCATGGAATCCCTCTAACTGTAATTATGCCAACACTTTCCATTTAATTGAGTAAATTAATTGAGCTAATTAATTATTTCAACGTGCCAACATAATTAATCTAGCCAATTTAAATTATATTGGAACCTCTTTCCCTTGGGAGGATTTAGTTGGCGAAGGAGAATGGAAGATCTTGGAGAACTTATCTCCAATGAAGAACAAACCCCATCGAAGAATGATTATCCGACGAACCGACGAATGAGCCCAGGATCAGAGGCATGTGGCAGGCGCGACGAACATCGACATCTTCGAATTATTTCTCACACCAAAATCAATGAACCTTCTAGGTAGGGTGGTTGTTTGAATTCTTCCTCCATACCCAATCTTTAAAATTCTTCTTAAATCACGAATAAATTATAGTCGCTTGTTACCGCTCTAACGCGGAGAGTGCAAGCCAAAAAAACATGGTCTGACCTCTCCACAATTCTTGTGATTAATTGATGTGTTCTTCACAATAGAGGAGGATGGAAAGAAACACCGGTGGGGCATGAGAATGGAGGCTGGAACCACGGTCGTCTGTGACGAAGGCATCGGTGCAACTACGCTGCCCGATGGAAGAGAACGGTGGCTTGTGTCGCGGCGGCAAAGAGAGGACGGCCGGATGAGTAGACCACTGGAGAAGGTGCGGCGCACGACCGTGCAGACCAGAGAGGACGAAGGTCCCCCCGCACCACTTCGTGGTCCATGCACTACCCAGTGGCCCCCACACCGGCCCACAGTAGACCGCCTCACCATGTCCCTCGCGCCTCCCCGCGTCCCCCCGCCGTTCCGCGGCCCCCGTGCTGCCCCGCTGCCAGGCCAGGCTGCCCAGTGTGGGCCAGGCCGCCAAGCGTGGACCGGGCCGAACCTAGCGGGCCAGTTTGACCATAACTGAGTCGGGTCGGGATGGGTTTGATTGGACCAAGACCATCTTCGACCCATTTCCGCTCTTTTGGCCATAACTTTGGCACCGAGTGTCCGTTTGAAGAACCGTCTGTGGAGCTGGAAACCTTGGAGTGAGACAGTCCCTTTCATATACGTCACTGGAGTTTTTGATAATGTTGGGTAACGGTCATGTTGGATTGATCATGAATCCAATCGGGCCCTCAGGACTAAAAAGATAATAACTTACAGACCGGGCGTCTGTTTGACGCACCATCTATTGCATAGAGACCCCTATGACGTGGTGGTCCTTTGGGATACTTCTTCATGGGACTTAGTGGCAGTTGGAGTATTGACCAGTGTCTTGAAGAGCGGACTCATACAGAGATGATCAAGCTTAGTATGGGAATCTTGTAGCTAGCTGTGGTGATGTACTAGGATCCTGTGTGGGTCTAATGACATACTGACAATGTACTAGGATCCCGTGTGGTTCTAATGACGTACTAATGATGTACTAGGATCTTGTGTGGGTATGACGGAGTACTAATGATTTACTAGGATCATGTGTGGGTCTGACGACGTACTGACGATGTACTAGGATCATGTGTGGGTCTGATGATGTACTGAAAATGTACTAGGATCCAGTGTGGGTGTGATGATGTACTAGGATCTAATGTGGTTATGATGAGGTACTATGATCATGTGTTCGTCTGACGTTGTACTACGATCCTCTATGGGTCCGATGATGATTTAGGGTCCTTCTTGGGTTTGCCTCTTAACAGAGTAATATGAATTAGTAGTTACATCTAATCATCTCTACTACTATACCTAAGTTTTACATGGTGTGAGCTGAGTCCATACCTGTGTGGTACTTTCCTTTATGGAAATACATTGATGGTATTCTTTTTGTGTGGAGTACGTGTGTGGTACTTACCTTTTTTGTACTCCTTTGTGGAATTGTTGAGCTTGAGCTTTTGATTTGGACTCTATGTTTCCTCATGATTAAGATTGGAATACTTGATAACTTAGGTATATGTATGGGCATATACCTAAGTAGGGTTTCCTATTGATTTTATGCCTTGTGGTTTATCCTTTGTGGGTTTTGTGAGACCTTGAGGGTGTCGGGGTCCCTACAAAGTATCGTTATACTCACCCATGCACGGGCTATGCCCGCACCTAGTTGTGTTTGGTGCAGACAATGGACAGCGCTGACTGAGTACGAGGGTACCAGGACTGGAGGTAGATCAAAGGTGGACCTAGATGAGGCGTACCGCAGAGACGACCGTTTGAGAGATGTACTTACCCTTCAAGAAGGATCCTTTGTGGGAATTCACTGGAGATGTTCCAGTTTACTTTTACTTTTTAGATTTCCAGTACTTTCCAGTTGGGCTTGTATTCTGACCCCTTTTTTCTTTCTGTACTCATACTTTTAATATATAGTTTACTTATGTTCGTATCTTTTTTTGTGCTTAGTTGCATGCGTTTACATGATATAAAGGCAATGCCTTCTCATTTTTAGGGAATACGGATTTTGGTGCTAGTCGTCAGCCTCTGGCCTATGGAAGTCGGTCTTGGGGTAGCCACGGCACAGGCCCCGAGAGATAGGTCGAGACAAATTGGTATCAAAGGATTCGATTCTACCATAGAAAATAGGACTCTGGCCTTTTTAATGGCAATAGTGTTAAGTGTAGTGAGTGTGTTTATCTATTTAGGGAATCCAGAGTTGGTGTAGTGGCTGACGTATCCATACACCAGGACCCAGACTTCTGATTTCCGACTCAGTGCTCGAAAACGATGATTATGTGTGTGTTTTCGAGAGTTTTATTTTTGATCTATTTGATTCAGCTCACCAGGTATAACTTATTGATCGTGGATCACCTGTTTCTTTTCACGATTCCTCCATGCAGACAGCTAGCTAGGGTTCCGGACATAGTACGTACTGATATCCCACCGAGAGACGAGGCCCCGGTGTAGGAACCACTTCCAATAGAGGCACCAGTGGCACCATTACCTGTTGGGAAACTGATGCCACTAGCCCCAGCAGTAGAGGGTGCACGCCACTTGAGTAAGTTGCATGGGTTCCAGCACTAGAGGCCACCTAGGTTTAGGGGAGAGACAAACCCAAAAGCATCTGAGGATTGGCTGGAGGCCATGGTGAGATTCTTTCAACTAGTAAGGACACCAGCTGATCTCATGGTGATCCTTACTGCCAGCCTTCTATAGGAAGTAGCAGACAGATGGTGGAGCTTGATGATCTAGGTTCACGATGAGCTGACGCTTCTCTGGGATGACTTTGAGAGCATTTTTCATGCAGATTTTGCCCCAGTGACTATTTTCATAGTGTGCATATAAGAGATTCTTCATCTGCAGCAGGGAAGCATGACTGTGGTTTAATACTCAGTGAGGTTCAACGACCTCTCATGCTACTCCACAGATATGGTGCGGGACCCATTCTTTAGGGCCCAGACCTTTGAGCAGGGACTCAGGCAGGTGATCAAGGCTCCGATGATTTCTCTTAGCATCCAGACACAGGCGGGGGTGTTAGAGCGAGCCATCTTAGTGGAGAGTTTTCTTGTTGAGTAGTCACCAGTAGAGAGACCCACCACTGGATTTCATGTAGTGGAGTCTTCTACAGCTGGCAGTAGACAGATGTCACAGAGGTCCAAGAGGACCAGACCTACTGGTGGAAGACCACATGACTCAGGATCGGTTGTCCGGGGTACCGGAGACAAAACCAGTCATGCAAGGAATAGGTAGTGTCTCACATACGGTGGGCAAGGTCACATGGATCGTGACTTCCCAACACATCGTACGGATGATTATCATATGGTCGAAGGACTTCCCATACAGAGATAGAGGTTCAACCAAGGAGGTCCGTAGGGAGCAGGCAGACGTGGAAGAGGAGCTGGTCGTGCTGCTGGCGATGGGCGACAATTTGAGATGTTACTGCCACCACCACCAGTTGGTCCACCCCGACTGCAGGGAGCAAGACGATAGGGGCGAGCTCAGCTCTAGCCAGCTGAGGCCTACGATCATGATTCTCTAGAGATGATACGAGGTACAATTTGTGTCTACTCCCCCTAAGTCGTAGTACTTATAGACACAAGTTCTAGATATTATTTTATTTCCACTACCCTCGTTCGGATTTTGTAGATTCTGATGGATTTGTTGTCTCGGTCCTTACGGCTAGAGACTCTTATGGGAGAGGATTCAACGATTACACACTGTTGCCGGCAGTGTGAGCTTACTCCATGAGGTGAGAGCTTCGGCTGGGATCTCTTAGTAGCGATGTCGATGCCTTTCGACGTCATCTTGGGTATAGACTAGTTATCTACAGTCCATGCTCATATTGATTATATTAGGAGAAAATTATGGTGTGTCTGCACAGATGGGGCCAGGTTTACCTTCACTGGTGAGAAGGGAGCCTTTACAGCATATGATGGACTTACCCGGAGGAGGGTGCAGCCGATTACACATCATTTGGCTAGCCTTACCCTTGGAGTGGTTGATGTGGAGAGTTTGAGTTATCCTATTGTGGTGGACCAGTATGTGGATGTCTTTCCTGATGATGTTATGGGTCTACCTCCTTGCAGAGAGGTGGAATTTTACATTGATTTGTACCAAGGGACGACACTGATATCTACACCAGCATATTGAATGGCTCCCATGGAGCTTCGTGAGCTGCGGGTATAGCTAGAGGACTTACAGGGTAATGGATTCATTCGGCCTAGTGTTTCTCCTTGGGAAGTCTCGATTTTGTTCACCAGGAAGGCGGATGGGAGCTTGAGACTTTGTGTTGACTATTGGCGCCTGAACCAGGTGACCGTGAAGAACAAGTACCAACTTCCTAGGATTGAAGAACTCTTTGATTAGCTGAAGGGAGCATGGTGGTTCTCGAAGATAGACTTTAGATCTGGTTATCACTAGCTTAGAGTGTGAGACGAGGATGCACAGAAGATGACTTTCAAATTTCGGTACAGCCATTATGAGTTCTTGGTTATGCCATGCTATGTAACCAACGCTCCAGTAGTTTTTATGGTACTCATGAACAGGATCTTTCATATATACCTTGATCACTTTGTGGTGGTCTTCATTGATGAAATACTGATCTGCAAAACTACTGAGGAGGAGCATGCCTATCATTTGCAGGAAGTAATGGACACACTCCGAGAGCACCAGCTTTATGGAAAGCTCTCGAAGTGCCAGTTCTGGATCCGAGAGGTTCACTTTCTAGGACATGTTATCTCGGAGGCTGGAATTACAATGGATCCAGTGAAGATTGAGGCGGTACTTTCTTGGGAGCCACCCAGGAGTGTGATAGAGGTACGGAGTTTCCGAGGTTTGGCTAGATACTACCGGAGGTTTTTGCTAGATTTCTCCAGAGTTGCAGCACCTTTATCAGTATTGATGAAGAATGGGAAACCCTTCGTGTGGTTGGAATTATGCCAGTGGATTTTTCAGGAGCTGAGGCACAGGATGACTAGTGCCCCCATCTTTAGGCTTCCGGAGGAGGGCATTGGGTACATGGTCTACTGCGATGCATCAGGGACCAGCCTTGGATATGTCCTTATGCAAGAGCGAGCAGTTATCACATATGGTTCTTGACAGTTGAGTAAACATGAGAAGAACAATGATACCGATCACCTGGAGTTAACAGTAGTGGTATTCGCCTAGAATATGTGGCAACATTACTTGATGGGAGAGCGTTTTACAGAGTACTCTTATCATAAGAGTCTTAGGAATATCTTTACTCAGAAGGACCTGAACCTGAGATAGTGACGTTGGCTTGAGTTCCTCCAGCACTATGACTTTGAGATAGTCTATACCCCTTAGAAGGGGAATGTTGTAGCAGATTCACTCAGTAGGAGATCTGCTATATAGCTTCAAGTTGAGGTGACAGAGTAGTTGTCCACTTTGTAGATATACTTTATGGATCGAGATGGAGTAGCTTTTCTTTAGTCTTTTACAGTCACTCCCCACTTCTTCAGTGAGTTAGGGAGGCGCAATGTGGGGACATAAACTACGAGGCTCGACGTGCTCAGATATCCATAGTACATGCACCAGATGGATTTTCTGAAGTTGGGGAGCATGTTATCCTTTTCAGAGGATGTACCATGGTACCAGTGTCACTTAGGGAGGAAGTTTTGAGGGATTTCCACATATACCCACTAGCAGTACATCCAAGATTGGCGAATATGTACCAGGATCTCTGAATACAGCACTGGTGTCTGAAAATGAAGAAAGGAGTGGCAGAGTTTGTCTCTCGGTGCCTCACTTGTTATCAAGTGTAGGAAAAGCATTAGGTACTAGTAGGCTTAGTTCATCCTTTGGAGGCCCTAAAGTGGAAGTGGGATGGGATATCCATAGACTTAGTGATAGGACATTCATGTACATCCAGTGGTCATGATTCTATCTAGGTGATCATCGACCGACTCACCATGTCTTTCCACTTCCTACTGATCAGAGAGAAGGGTTCAGTAGAGATCTTGGGACGCCTCTATGTGCAGTAGATTGTGAGGCTACTTGGAGTACCCTCGACAATTGTCTTTGATCGTGATGCATGTTTTACTTTCCAGATATGGAAGGGGTTGCAAGAGGCTTTCAGGATGTAGCTTCCCTTGAGCATCGCCTTCCATCCTCAGACAGATGGCTAGACTCAAGGGACCATTCAGACTCTTGATAACATCATGTATGATTGCATCCTCAGCTTCGGTCGCTACTTGAAGGATGACTTTCCCTTGGTGGAGTTTACTTACAACAACAGCTATCAATTCACCATTGGGATGGCACCTTTTGAGGCATTGTATGGGTGACCCTACAGATCACCTTTGTGCTGGACTGACCCAGGGGAGTCCGCATTCGTTGGCAAAGGATAAGGAAAGATCTTGGAGAACTTCTCTTCAACGAAGAATAACTTCCATCGAAGAACTTTTATCTGACAAACTGATGAACAAGGCCAGAATAGGAGGCGTGTAGTGGGTGCGACGAACGTCAACATCTTCAAATTCCTTCTCATTCCAAAATCAACGAACCTTCTAGGTAGGGTGTTTGTTTGAATTTTTCCCCATTAACCATTCTTGACAATTCTCCCTAAATCAAGAAGAAATTATATCTGCTTGCTAACACTCTAACATGGAGAGTTCGGGCCAAACAAACAAGGCCCGACCTCTCTTTAATTATTGTGATTAATTTTTGTGTTCTTCATGATGGAGGAGGATGGAAACCAACACTATTGGGGCACAAGAATGGCATCCGGCACCATAGTCGTCTGTGACGAAGGCGTCAGCGCAACTGTGCCGCCCGACGGAAGAGAACTGTGGCTTGTGTCGCAGTAGCAAAGGGAGGAAGGTCGGTCGAGCCAACCGCTGGAAAAGGTGTGGCGTGTAACCACGCCGTACATATGGGACGGAGGGCCCCCCGAACCAACCCAATCTCAATGCACCGCCCCGTGGCCCCCATGTTGGCCCGCAGTGGACCGCCGCACAGTTTCCCTTGCGCTGCCTCACAGCCCCTGCGCTGCCCCGAGGCCCCCGCGTTGGCCAGCACCACCCCACCACCAGGTCGGGCCGCCCAGAATGGGAGAGGCTTCCAAGCACAGCCCGTGATAGACCTAGTGGGCTGAGTCGACCCAAACTGGGTCGGGTTGGACCGAACCTGGACCAGCTTCGAACCATTTCCGCTCTTTTGGCAATAACTTTGGCATAGAGTGACCGTTTGATGAACCGTCTATGGCACTGGAAACCTTGGAGTGAGATTGTTCCTTTGGTATACACCAGTGGAGGTTGTGATAAAGTTGGGGGACAGTCAGGTTGGATCGAGCGCAAATCCAACCGGGCCCTCGGGACTAAAAGGCTAATAACTTACAGACCAGGTGTCTGTTTGACGCACCGTCTATTGCGTAGAGACCCCTATGATGTGGCGGTCCTTTGGGATACTTCTTCATGGGACTTAGTGGCAGTTGGAGTATCAACCAGTGGCTTGAGGAGTGGACCCACCCATAGACAATCAAGCTTAGTGTGGGAATCTTGTAGTTGGTTGTGGTGATGTACTGGGATCCTGTGTGGGTCTGACGATGTAATAATGATGTACTAGGATCTTGTGTGGGTATGAAGATGTACTAGGATCCAGTGCGGGTCTGATGATGTACTGATGATTTCCTAGGATCATGCGTGGGTCTGGCGATGTACTGAAGATGTACTAGGATCCTATGTGGGTCTGACGACGTACTGATTATGTACTAGGATCCTGTATGAGTTTAATGATGTACTGACGATGTACTAGTATCTTGTGTGGGTTTGAAGACATACTGATGAGGTACTAGGATCTTGTGTGGGTATGATGACGTACTAACGATGTACTAGGATCCTGTATGGTTCTGACGACGTACTGACGATGTACAAGGATCTTGTGTGGGTTTGACGATGTACTAACGATGTACTGGGATCCAGTATGGGTCTAACGATGTACTGACAATGTATTAGGATCATTTGTGGGTCTGATGACATACTAGGATCCTGTGTGGGTAGGTACTAGGATCCTATGTTGGTCTGACGATGTACTATGATCCTCTGTGGATCTGAGGATGATTTAGGATCCTTCGTGGGTATGCCTCTTAACAGAGTAAGATAAATTAGTAGTTACATCTAATCATCTCTACTTTTGTACCTAAGTTATACCTGGTGTGAGCTGAGTTTTTACCTGTGTGGTAAATTCCTTCGTGGAAATACCTTGGTGGTATTCTTTTGTGTGGCATACCTGGGTGGTACTTACCTTTGTGGTACTCCTTCCTTTGTGGAAGGGTTGAGCTTGGGATTTTGAGTTGGACTCTGTGTTTCTTCATGATTGAGATTGGCATACTTAATAACTTAGGTATATGTATGGGCAGATACCTAAGTAGGGTTGTCAATTGATTTCATGCCTTTTGGTTTATCCTTTGTGGGTCTTGTGAGACCTTGAGGGTATCGGGGTCCCTACTGAGTATCGTTATACTCACCCATGCAGGGGCTATGCCCGCACCCAATTGTGTTTGATGCAGACGAAGGACAATGCTGACTAAGGACAAGCGTACCAGGACTGAAGATAGCTCGAACGTGGACCTAGATGAGGCATACCGCAGAGAAGACTGTTTGAGAGCAGTACCTACCCTTCAGGTAGTATCCTTGACGGGTGTTAACAGGAGCTATTACAATTTACTTGTACTTTTCAGTTTTCCTGTACTTTCCAGTTGGTCTTGTTTTCTGACCCCTTTTTTTTACTGTACTCACACTTTTACTATACAGTTTACTTGTATTCATATCTTGTTGTGTGCTTGGTTTCATGAGTTTACATGATATAAAGGCAATGCCCTCCCTGTTTTAGAGAATATGCCTTTCTGTGCTAGTCGCCATCCCCTAGCCTATAGAAGGCGGGCTTGGGGTACTCATGGCACGGTCCCCGGGGTACGGGTCGTGACATTTTGTGTGGAGTGAGATTTATAATGAATCATTCATCTATCTAAAGGGGGAGTTGGTCAGTGCTCCAGTGCTCTAGTTTCCAAAGGAGGGTGTGATGTTCGAGGTGTTTTGTGATGTTTCTTACATGGTCTTGGCATGCATCTTGATGTCGCAGTGAGTAATGATATCTTATGGGTCAATCCAGTTTCACCCCCACAAGTGTAACTATTCCACCCATGGTATGGAGCTAGCAGAGTTCATGCTTCCGCTGAATTTTTTTTACATTACCTCATTGGGGAGAACTTTGTGGTCTTCGCAGACCATAAGAGATTTAGGTATATCTTTTACAAATGGGATCTGAACTTTCAAAAATGGAGTTGGATGATGTTTTTACAAGATTATGATTTCGATATCTATTACACCTCAGGAAAGGAAAATTTCATGGTCGATTCCTTGAGAAATAATTCATATGAGGAGGTTGTTTGGGAATCTATAGATGCTTAGAAATCCATAGAGGAGTTAGAATCATTTTACCTAGATGAAGGAATCTATGGTGACAAAGTTTGTTTTTTAAAATGTAAATGTGGCCTCCTGTAATGCAGTAGGTGGAGGAGTCTCAATGTGGATACATAGTGGGATAGGTGATGTCTGACTGTGTTATCCATGGTGATGCTCTAATGGGATCGTCGAAGGATGGTTGTAATTGGATGTTGTTCCATGGGAAATTGTTTATTCTAATAAAAATTAGTGAGGGAGACTCTGTTAGTTTCATAGATCATTTTTAGTGGGGATCCCAAGAGTTTGAAAGATGTATCGTGGCTTGAGGATACAGTTTTAGTGGCTCGGGATGAAATGGGTAGTGGTGGAGTTTGTGGAAAATTTCTTAGTGTGTAAATCAGTTAAGGTTACACACCGTGTTACAGGTGGTTTATTTAATCCCTTAGATTTACTTGAGTAGAAGTGGGATGACATATCAATGGATTTCTCTATAGGGTTATCAAGAGCTCAGGGAGGATGTGATTCTGTTTGGGTAGTCATGGATTGGTTGATGAAATCGTCTCACTTATTAGAAATCATGGAGTCGGGTGTAGTGGATTCCTTAGGAGAGTGGTATGTGGATGAGGTGGTGTGGTTCTACGGAGTTCGGAGATCCGTTTTCTTAGATCGGGATACATGTTTTACCATATGATTCTATAGGGGATTGTAGCATACTTTTGGCACTCAGTTACATCTCAGCACTACTTTTTACCCTCAGATAGATGAGCAGACAGAATGGACTATCCAGACACTGGAAGGCATGTTGTGTGTATCCATCTTGAAATTTCGAGGATATTGGGAATTTCACTTTCCCTTGGTGGAGGTTTCTTACAATAATAGATATTACTCTTCCATTGGAATGGCTCCATTTAATTCATTGTATGGAAGACCATGTTGTTCACCTTTATGCTGGATAGAGGTTGGGGAGATAGCTATTCCTGGCCCAAAGGTTGTGAATATCATGAAAAATAATGTTAATCTTTATCATGATAGGATGAAAGTGGCACAGGACCAACAGAAGTTGTATGTTGATCGCAGGACAAGGCACTTGGTGTTCAAGGTTAGAGACCACGTATTCTTGAAGGTTTCCACTCAACGTGGGCAGTTGAGGTTTGGCAGAGGGAGTAAGCTTTCTCCTAAGTTAATCAAACTAGTCTAAGTGTCGGGGCGAGTTGTTGAGGTGGCATACCAGTTGGCACTGCCGCCATAGTTGGAGAGGATCCATGACGCCTTTCACCTCTCCCAAATTCGTCGATATCTTCATGATGACACCCACTTCAATCACTATGGAGAGTGGGATATCGAAGATGATGTAATTTATGTGGAGTGGCTAGTAGACATCTAGGATTTTTAGGAGAAGGTGTCACATGGGTGGACCATTCCTTTGGTTCGTGTGCTGTGGAGGCATGGTGGGCTTGAGAAGAGTACTTGGGAATGAGAACTGTAGATGCATGCCCAGTACCCAAAGTTTTTTTAGATTTTCCCTATTCTGTTTTTCCTTATGACGTAATTTTTAAACCCTATTTGTAATGAGATGAGTTCTTTTCTTGTTCTGTAATGTGTGATAAAGTTCTAATGAACAAGGAGGGGAGGACCAGATTCCTAATTGATACGCATTAATTTTGATGCGATTAAACCCATGTGGGAAAGTTAGTTCCTCCTAGAGTGGATATAATCTTGACATGGAATAAGGAATTCCCTAATTCCCATGTTTAGACAGTGTAGTTGTTCTGATTTTTAAATGTTCCTAGTGGTTGTTTAGGTTATAGAATGTTAGAGGAGGTGTTCTTGGATGAGGAGGTTTTTAGTCCATCTTCCCAACAAATAGGGTGGTTTGTCGTTGAACATTGATGTTAGTATCAGTGTTTCAAGCATATTGAGATCCTTGATAGGTTTCCCATGGGGTGGTTATTTAGACCACTATTTTCCTTTAGGTTTTGGTTTTGAATCCTAGCGAGAGAAAACAGTTTGATAGTTATTTTATGTAATGGACCTGACCTCTTTGTTCCATTACTTTGTGAGAATCCAGTGTTTGAGGTGTTCTTGGAGGTAAAGGAGACTTAATCCCACACTTTATATGTTTTTCTAGTTTTCCACCTGTGATTCGGACTTGTAGGTCAGGATCGGTGAGTCAGGGCTGGTAGGTGGCAACGGTAGGTGGCGACAATGATTCGCTGATGGTAGGTCACCAATAGTGACCCGCAATAGTTACTTGCACCAGTAACTCACTGAATGGTAGCTCATCCAAAGTTGAATCACCGAACGGTGACTCCAACAATAGCGACTCATCCAATGGTGACTTTTCCAATGGTGATTCGTCCAATGGTGACTCGTCCAATAGTGACTTGTACAATGGTGACTCGCAATGGTGCCTCATACCGATGACTCGCACTAGTAGCTCGTTGAACGGTGAGTCACACTAGTTACTCACACTAGAAGATCATTGAATGGAGAGTCTCACTGGTGGATGACACCGGTGACTCACAGTGGTGAGTAACCTAGCAGTGAGTCATTTCCAATAGTTTTTCAAAATTCTAGATTTCTCTAATTTTTCTAGTTACACCCCTTTAATGTTTTATTTGATGTAAAATGAGTTTAATATAATATTTAATTTTTTGGAGCCATTTCAAATCATATCTATATTCTAAAATCCTAAATATTACTTTGACTTCCAAACTGCATGGTTTGGGTCATGATCTCCCTTTAATGGATTTTAAAAATTGTTTCTCCCATTGATATAGGATCCGGCCTTTCTAAATCTAAGACCCTCTCTTCCGTGTACTCTTCCATGTACCCTTGATACCAGACATCCCCCAAAACCATTATTCACCAAGGAGTTGTGCATTTTGATGCACCATTTTGGGTCTCTTTTTTTCCTAGAGGAACTTCCTACTATGTGTGCCCCCTTCTTCGGTGCAACTAGGAAGTTCTAATCATCAATTCTTCAAAGTAGGAATTCCTTTGTCTCTATTTTATTTGTGTATCATGTGGGGTGGGTGTATGAATGTCTACCTTGTGAATATAGTATAATATAAAATAAATAAAGATAATTGAATCAGTTTAAGATCAATATGGTGGGCTGGGAAAAGTGACTTATCTTCTACTTTGTTACATGTTGATGTTGTGAATTGTATAGGATATATGCCTACTGAAAATTGTGGCCATTGGTGGAACTTGGTTGCGCACAAAATGTTTTGAATGCATGTTTGTCTATTTCTCATTAATAAAATGCATGGAATCTATTAATCATTTATATTCATCTAAAATAAATGGATTCCCCAGGATCTTAAGGAGTCTATGATCACACCTCTAATTTAAGTAGTGGAAATTAAAAAATAATCCCTTTGTGAAAACTAAATAAGTTGTGTTATGGTTGTGATGTGTGGTTTGTGGTTTGTGGTGGGTTTCATGTTTTTGTGAAAATTGGACAGAAGTATTATACACCAGGGTTGTAATCGGGTTGTGCGGTTATGTGTTGATGGGTGTGGTGTGGTTATGCAACGGGGCTACCGAGAATGGTTGTGATGTGATGTGTTGCTGGGTGTGGCTGTAAGTTGGGGTTTTCTCTGATGATAGGATAGATTGTGCGACATGTATTTAAATAATTATGATGGTAGTGGTTGGTGTGGTTAATTGGTACGGAGTTTCTCTATGAATAGAATGTCCAAATCATCACTCTGTGTCTCTAGATCGGTTTTTATTATGACTTGAATGGGTGTTCAATAGATAGGAAATATGAATTGGGTTAATTTAGCGTGGTTATTCTTCCTCTGTGTGACTTTTTTGTGTGTATTTTCATGTGTTGTGCTTTGTGGTTTATTGGATAGTAAGGGAATAAATTAATTGTTTAATAAATAATGATAATTGGTTAAATGAATTGGTTGGGGGTATGATTTGAGTTGTGACTTATTATCGGGTTTTCTATATAGAGGTTGCATCATGGTTTCCAGTGTTGTGGGATGGTTGTTGGTTGAGAACCCATAGGTTGGGATGAGTTTTTGGTATCTATTTGTATTAATTGTATTTTTCCTTGTGATTTCTATATGCATCCCACCCTAGTTGAGCACTATGTGATGAACACACCCATCATCATGGGGGAGGGTTTCTTTCCCAAATATCCTGGTAGGAGGATGGTAATTTAGCCACCCGATCTTCCTTACTCCCTCTTCCAAAACGTGACAGACCAAGATTCTTCGGGTAGCTTGTGGTTTGTGAGGCCCAGGAATGTGTGGGATAGTTGTGCTTCCCAGGTGCTTTTGGGATGAGATGTTTTGTGTTTGGGATGAGGTGTGGTTTGTTGCTCATGTGCTTGCAGGTGGGTGTGATGTGGTATGTGGACCAGGTGTTTGTGGGTAGTATGTGATGTGGTATGTGGCCTAGGTTTCTGTCACGACCCGTCCTCGGGGCCTGTGCCATGACTACCCCAAGCCCGCCATCCATAGGCCAGGGGCTGGCGACTGGCACCAAAGGCATAAATCCCGATAAAAAGGGAAAGCATTGCCTTTATGAAATGTAAACACACACAACCAGAGTATAAGCGGAATAAAACACTATGTAAGTAGTATAAAAAAAGTGCTGAAAGTAAGGGGCCGGAAATACAAGCCCAACTGTAAAGTACAAGGTAAAAGACAAAACAAATGGAAGGTGACAAGCAACTCTAGGATCGTCCACCACGGATCCTACCTGAAGGGTAAGTACAGATAGCCTCCCCAGTGCCCTCGTCTGTCAACCTCCTCCGGGTACCGACTCGTCGTGAGGTTCACCTCCGGGTACCGACTCGTCTTGAGGTCCACCACCAGGTGACGTCCAGTCCTCGTACACTCGGCCTTCGTCAGCACTGTCTTCCGTCTGCATCCAACACAACGAGGTGCGAGCATTGCCCATGCAGGGGTGAGTATAACGAAACTCAGTAGGGACCCTGAGACCCCCGAAGGTCTCCCGAAATCCACAAAGGATGAACCATAGGAAAGATACAAATCACAAATTATTAACTCTCTCCACTTAGGTATATGCCCATACATATACCTAAGTCATCAATTCCAGTTCTGCTCCAACTCACAAGCCCAAGTGCAACCCATTACACACAGGAAAGCATAACCCAATCCATACAGTAAAGTACAAACCAGTCCACACAGGAAAGTACAACCTAGTCCACACAGAAAAGTACAACCCCATCCACACAGGAAAGCAAGTCAATCACATCAATGATAATGATTGAAAATCAAGACTCAGCTCACACAGGTATACATCATTTGTAAAGAAAAATAGATGATCGTTGTAGTTACTGATTCATCTAGCTATGATCCACGTAGGATACTAGACCAGCAAAGCTGTCGGACCCACATAGGATACTAGTCCAGCTACTCTGTCGAACCCACATAGGATAATATAACAGAGGTCAATACTTTCAGACCCACGTAGGATACAAGTACAGTAGTCATCACCACCAAACTCACGGAGGATTCCAGTACGGTTGTTGTCGTTGTTGACCCCATGGAGGATTCCAGTATGAAAGTCTTCACCATCAAACCCATGGAGGATACTAGTACGAAAGTCATTGCAGTCGCAGCCAGCTCTAGGGTTCCCGCACACAACATGCTTGATTTCAGGAGGGTCTGCTCCACGATCCAATGTGGGTTTAATACATCAACTGACACTTAGTCCAGAGTTGATGTATCCCAAAGTTCTGGCTCATCAACAAGAACTCAATGCGACAGACGGCGCGTCAATCGGATGCCTGGTCTGAGAGTTATTGGCTTTTTTGTCCCAGGGGCCAGGTTGGTTTTTAAGTCAAAACCAACCTGACCATTCTCCAACTGCATCCAAACCTCGAGCGGAGTAATCCAAAAGAACCTTCTCACTAAGAGGAATTCTACAAAGTTGATGGCACGTAAATCGGACATCTGAAACTCAAGTTATAAGTGTTTCCGCTCCGAAGGCCCGGTTGGTTTCGTGTTCAAACCAACCCGGCCATACCCAAAGTTCTCCAAAACCTTGATTTTAATATACTTAAATTACCTTCTCGATCCAGGCATCGCTACGCAACTGATGGTGCATCGTTCGGAGGTCCTTAGCCCATGTTATGGGCGTTTGAATGGATCTATCCGAAAACAGGGGGTTCGGGCCCCGTACGACCCAGCCCGATACCCCTGGGTCGTCCCGAACCGAGTAGACCCAACCCGGGTATGGGTCCGGCCTGGTTGGGAGCGGCCCGGCCCGGCGCGGGCGGCCCGGCCCGGTGTGGGCGGCCCAGCCCGGCGCGGGCGGTCCGGCCTGGCCGGGCCGGTTCGGCACGGTGCGGGTGCCCGTGTGCTGAGCGGACGCGAAAGGGGTGGAGGCCTCCGCCCCCTTCAAACAGAATAGCAGACTTGCATGGGTCCGCCCTTGCTGCGCTGGTTGGGGGTTCAAACCCCCGGTTTTCCCATATCCGGCCGGCTGTTACGGCCAGCCGGTTGTGCCGCGCGGAACCCATTGGTCCCGGCTCCTATAGCACCGGCGGTCGGCGGTTCCGTCTGCTACCCTCTGCACCACCGCTACCTTAGGTTGCGGCCCTTGTCCGACCGGCCTGGCTCGACGGCGCCGCGCCCCTCAGCAGCGGCCCGCCCCGGCCGCGGCCCTCCATGAAGCTTCGGCGCCGCGCAACGGCGTCGTGCCCCTCTATCGTGTCCTAACTCCAGTCGCAGCCCCTTTCAGTCTCAACGACGCGGTGCGATGGCGCCACGATCCCTCGCCACGGTCCGCACCGGCCACAGTTCCTTCATTTCCGCGCGGTGCGACGGCACCGCGTCACCTCTATTCCAATCCATAACAAAGTACGACAACAAAGGGGAGGAGGGTCGGCCATGTTTGTGCGGTCCGACCTCCTCCTATTAATTCGATAACAAGCGGCTAATTATTTAACTATGAATTCCATAAATAATCACGAATGTAAAAACAAACCCCTACCTCAAAGAAGTTCGCGGAAGCTAGCGTCGCTGAAAACGGCATTGCGGAAAACGGTGTCGCGAGGAGAAGCTCTGTATATGTCGATGGTGAACATCCGAGGAGGAGGCGGCATCTCACTTTCTTTGACATGGAGAGAATATGGAATGGCATGTTTCTAAGAGGGGAACGTCGTCACACACCGGCTACGAAAAGAAGAAGAGATGGATCGTCGATCTCTCCTTACGGTGACGACTTTCTTCGTCGAAGCATTGGCGTTCTTCGCGTTATTCAAACATAGAGTATTCTCTCCCAAAATCTCCACCCAACGATACAACAATAATAAAATAATAATTTTTCCTTATTTTATTCCTCATGCAGACATTTTCCAAAATTCAAAACATGAATTCACCTAATTAATTAACTTGTGTTGTCAAATTAATTAGGTGTTCAATTGGTATGCATTAATGTGGAAGAGTGGATGAGTTATAAAATAAATGGGGGGTTTCCAACATTAAGAGGATTAGAGGAGTTAGAGGAAAATTGAAGGGGTGGGGCTCATGTGGGCCCCACCTCGCTAATATCCTACCAAGTGGAGTTAGGATGTAGTGGGTCCCACCCCAACTTCCACACATAAGTTATAATTACTTAGAATAAAAATAAAATTATAGTGCAAATTTTATTTCACTCTTAAGTTAACCCATTTATTTAGCAACACCTCCCGAGCAAACGGAACTCCAGAAATGGTCATCTTAAGCAATTACTGGCACTGTGGTTTCATTGGTGCCCTCGGATTTCAATTCCGAGCACCGGTTCAAAAGTTAGAAAAACCCGCTCGTTCGTTCACTGAACGTACCTGAGCTAAACTTCGGAAAATGAATCCGGGCACACCGGGCCTCGGAATCAGGTACCGTCAGAAACTGCGTACTCGTAAAATCCCAAAGAAATTAAGAAAAAAAATCCTTGAAATTTACTGGTATTTACATTTTCTGAGGGTGGGATGTGATGAGCTTCATTTTCCAGAGTTACGAGACTAGCTGGGAGGCCTAATTGTTTGTGGTGGGTTGTGTTGTGGTATATTTAGAAGAGGTGGCAGCGCCAGGATGTTTTTCATTAGGGTGTGAGAGAAACTAATCATTGGTAAATTGGTGCAGGGTACCCTAGTATTGATGTTCATTATACTATATTACTTGACTTGTGTTACTTTGTGAGTGTGACTTAGTGGGTTTGGGATGGCTAGTATACCTTGTTAGGTGATGTTGGGTTATGTTGTTTTCTCACGCGAGAATTAGTATACATCCTCCACTTGTGCATGAGAGACTCTAGTTTTTCCAGTTGAATATACTTTTATTCTAACCCTACATATATAAAACTACTTTCATGTTTTCAGGAAGACTATATGGACCATGATGGGTATTACTATCTTGTACTTTGCGATAGTTGACATGTCATAGCTTAGCCTTACTTTTGGTACATACCTTGAATTTTTATTGTATTGTAATAGTTTAATTTTAAACATGAATGTGTGATAGATTTTGGATTTATTTTATATATAGTACTTGGATTTGTTTTGATATAGACCATATTATCTCTTAATCTTGTTTTCTTTAAAAATGGAAATACCTCCCATTTTGTGACATTATATACCCTTGTTGTTGGTCACCACCCCGGAGCATACTAGAGGTGGGACTCGGGGTTCATTATCTCCATTTATTAATCTGGAAGTAGGGTTGTGAAATTTTTCACATAATATCTTCCAAAAACAATAAAAAATTTTATAAACTCTAATTTAAAAAAATATCTATTTTTTAAAACACACTCGCATACCCAGAAAATCGGCATTTATTTTCTTTGAAATCAACACATGTGAAAAAAATTTCACAACCATCAACCCACAATTATAAAACCTTGTAAATCTAATTTAAAATATTTGTTTATAAAATCAAATAGGCAAGATAATAAAATTTATCAAATAATGGAAATTATAATAATCCATCTACCTTTTATAATTTCCATATTTTAATTTCCAATCATCCTTGATATCATAAATCTTGTATGGTACCACCCTATATAAGAAACATTATCATAAAATACACCAAAAAAGACTTTTCCAAATAAATACTTAAATAGATTTAAATGAAATTTATGTCCCTCACAATGGTGTGTGGAATCCATAACTAAATTTCCTCCTAGAAATACAAATAGAATCCCCATTGTTTGAGAGGGTTTCTTCATGTCTAAGTGAAACCCGCAAACCAAAATCCCTAGATCTATCCCTTGATATGAGAGGATAACAAGAAGAAAAATAAATATATGGGAGGAGGGACTTACCTTATATTTATGTAGATTAATGTCCCACCCAATGGTGTGTGGAATCCATATCAAAACTTTCTATTGGAAATATAAATAAAATCCCCATATTTTGAGAGGGTTTCTCTATGCCTCAGTGAAAACCTCAGAAAAAATCCCTCGATATAGACCTTTAAATGAGAGACAATCAAGAATAAAAATAGAGATATGAAAGTATGGGATTTCCTTATATTTATGAGGCTTTTAGAGAATGAAAATATCCCTAAATCCCTTTAAAATAACCCAAGATGGGGTTCTCCCACATGACAGTCAAGATAAGGGATGTTTATTGAGTTTTAGGTAAAATTATAAAATATCTGAGTACTTTTTATATAATTCATGTGTCAAATACACTATATCAATAACTATTTATAGTATCATGTACTTATCTCTATCATGAAAAACTCAGGATGCACGGTTGATAAGCACAGTCTAAAGAATCCTGAATATGAATTCTTATTTACTTTTACCACCCTTATAACACATTGAATGACCACCTACAAATAATTAATTATCCCTCAAATATCTACCCACCCATCCATGTCTCTAAAAGCCACCAAAACATCTCTATTTTACTCACAAACCACACAAACTTCAATATATATCAAGTATAAACACTACATACCCCAAACAATTATCCCCCTCAAACACTTAAACTCAGAATTATCAAGTCTTTCTCATTAATCCAAAAACATGGCCTATAATTATACTATCGTCAATCATTTTTTCTATTTAAAAAAAGGTATATGTCAATCCATTTACCAGCCATCGAGAAGAAGGGTATAAAAACTCCCCCAATTTCTTGCTTTTCTCCCCAATAAAGCTAGAGAATATATTGAGTAAACTACTCTTATATCATGGTAATGATGATCATCTATGCACTTCCCTCAATCAATGAACATCATTCATCTATAAAGGATATCTATGAAATAAAAATGAAATCTTTTCATGGGAAACATCTAAAAATAACCCTTTTTGCTTATGAAACTCTATAATTATGACCATCAAACTCACCTAATGTCACATCATCTAGTCTGAAATCAATGTATACACAAGTTATAATAAAATATTCCACCTAAAATCAATTTACAACCAGTATTTAGTCCATATAACATAGAATTATTTCACTTTTATCATCCAAAAAAATACAAGACTACTATAAAAATCATGAAATCCTTGTTATTAAGAGTCATTTATCCTCTAAAAACTGAAATCCATCTAGAGCGCATTGAAAAAATAATCCTGAATAGAAAATGAGACCAATTTATTCAAACTTCATCACTCGGATGATTTTTTCCCCATTTATCCATAGAACCCCAGATCTTTATTCACACTGCCTACTAGATTTGTTTTATTGGACTTTTCATATTGATAGTTCACACCAAAAACTCTCCTTTGGGAGGATTTTAACAGTCTAAAACACATCATTCAAACATATTATGAACTTTGACTTAATTTGAATCCAATAATTGTAATAATAATAATAATCTATTTCCCTCTAATTTAGACTCTTTCCAAAAGTGACCAAGAAATTGTGTAAAAACCAACCAACCAGATAACCAATCTAAAAGCCATCCCCCCATACTCAAAACACCCATACACCACTATACTATCCATTTAATCCCAATAAATTTCATACCCTGAACAAACATTACCAATTATCCTAAAATAAATACTCATGCATTGTTAATACTATCACTATTCCAATCCCCTCACACTGATCTAATTTCCCATACATAGAACATCAACTACCACACATATGTATATATCCTCATACCTATATAAAACCCCAAATTTTTCAACTATTATTCTGATTTTCATGGAAAAGAACCCATTTCCTCTATAAAACCCAATTATACTTTCACCAAAACATAATATTAAAGAACAATAAAATCATTATATACCTTAACCTCATGCCACCCTAGGGAAAATACAAGCTACAACAAAGGAACCACTCTTAGTCTTTGAACAACTAACCAATTCACCAAACTTAGTCATTCATAAAATATTCTTTTAAGGGAAAAACAACCAAGTAAATGAATTTCATAGATAATAACCTAAAATGTTTTACCAATTCATCAATAATCCAAGATTAAGCTGTATCATCTAATATATAAGGATCCCTCCATCTTCTATGGAATATCCTCACTAAAGTATTTAGGGCATATACCCAACCCATCCATATCACATGGATTGACTACAAAACAAATACTACAAGTAGAAAACCCACTCCACCCTTTAATTATCCTCATACTACCCAAAACCAATCCATGGAGAAAACCTGCTCCAGCCCAAGCAACCTAAATTCTATAAACATCCAATACCAGGTGGAAACCTACTCTATCCTAGGATAACTCACTCATGACCAATTAATATCAATGATTCAAACAAATAATTACTACCAAAATATATTTATACCAACCAAGTAATAAGGAACATCAATCAAGTAAACCAAATTTATAGAAAAATTACCTTTGTCACTAAAATCACATTTATCAAAAATCATATTCATATCTTTTTTATATGTTTAAATTTTTCCAAAATTTTAAATAATAAATTCATCATACCCATTTCAAACCATTTGTAATTTACTTCTTCAAAATCACATCTTTATGAAAACATTTCATGTTGAACCAAAACCATTTAATGGGATTCAACAAAACTGTCTACTTTAAAACCATAAATTGAAATCTCAAAAAATCAAGTGCCTTGATGAACCCTGATAAAACCCATTTTCAAAAACCAATTTATTATAAAATAAACTCACCACATGGGTTTCACCCAAATCACTTTTTATGAAAACTCCAATTTCAAAACAATGATCAAATCCCAAAAAATTTATAAAACCCTCACAAAACAACATTAATTTCCAAACATTTTATTTTTTCCCTAATATCACTTTGGAAAAACCAAATTTCTCTAAGATAATATGTTCTTCTTCTACACTAAATAAGATAAATCAGAAACATAACAAAAAGAAAATTTTCATTTCCCACCAGTAATGGACAAAGGATCCAAAAACATTATAAACTATCATTTGGATCCCATTATACCAAGTATAATAAAAAATAATTAAACATGGTGATAAAAAAATTATACAAAGCTATTTTTTCCTTATAAAACCAATTTAAACAACAGAATGATTATATAAATTCCCTTTCCATGACCAAAATAGAAATAAGCCTCAAATATCATTTGAAAATCTATAATCCACTGTAATTTACAAATTGAGTTTAACATAAAAAATAAAACAAAAAAAGAGTAACCTAAATCAATAACATTATTTTCCAAAAATCATTTTGTTAAAAGATTCATTTAGTATATTTAAGAGAAAATAATTATTTAACATGACCAAAAGGAAACTTGGCATGTTACATAAGAGAATCAATAAGATCAAGTATATTCATCTCATAATGTTTACTACCAACATCAAGATAAGTAGATTTCCACCACATAAACTATTTTATCATAGCTATATAGGCCTTTATTGAATTTTTTATTGTTAAATACCCATCCAATTTAATGAAATCCAAAAAATGACCACTATAAATCAATACTGACAATCAATATAACCTATAGTGAAATCCAACATAATATTAAATCCACTACATATTCTAATGAATAAACAATGTTGACCAATTTTAGAAAACTAAGTACACCTCCATATCCATGTACATAACCCAAAAATTCTTTTTATACTATATTTATGGGACATAAATAAGAAATATCAGATATAAAATTTGTTTTTCATGAAAATATATCAATAAGAAAATAACCCTTTTCTTTCATAGTTCCAATTTTAATCATATGAAATTCATATCAAAAATCATGTGTAAGAAAATATATTCCATGAAATGATTATCATTGTACTACATGTTGAATGAGATGAAAAAAATTTCTTAGTCCACTATCATCAAGGAACCACACCTATGTGAAACCAAAAACATACTGACTCATCCTGCGTTAAACAATGCCACACCTTCCTATACATCCCACAAAAATTAGGTACTTCAATTAATATATTAATTTTTATAGTTTACCTCTTGAGTCCTGAAACATTATATCTTCATGCCTACATGGCCCTAACTAAACAAACATTATATCATTTGTAACTTCCAAACTAGACCCAAAAGATCAAACCCATCCATGAATTAAATCAAAACGTTACTTGGACCTAGATACATCCCCCAATTATTAGAGGCTTGATATTAAAATATAATAACCAATATATATGATTTGGATAATGGTGTATCAACTCAAACACACAACATCCACATAATTATATAACATATATAATGGAATCATGGAAACAAATTCATACCAATATAAATATAATAATAACAAATGTTCTCCATGGTACAAATATAATTATTATGAATAATAATCCCACCATTTATGAAACAAAATCTACTAGAATCTATTATCTAACATCCCCAAATTCATCTCATACAATAAATTAGTTGTCCCTTTAACCTGCAACTTAAGAAAAAATAATTTTCATGTGCACCAAGATAACATGTCCAACCCATGAAAATTGATATAATAGACTCAACACCTATAAATCAAAAACAATAAGGTAATTATTATATAAAATAATGACCAATAAGTTATAGTACAATTGATTTTATATTAATAAAATCAAGAACATCATCCATCCTTAAACTCTGAGCAACTCTAAACCCATACCTAAACAATCATTTTCTTACTTACAACCCTCACACTCAAGTATGATTTCTAAAACCAAATTCATATAACATGATGTATCCCCCACACTCAAGTGGAATTTCTAAATAAACCTCACCTAACCCAATGAATCCCCTATACTCAAGTGGAGTTTCCAAACAAATAATGCCTAGACCGAAGAGGTCACCACACATAGGTGGAGTTTCCAAACAATGTACAAGACCAACCCAAATTCATATAAAAATTTTAAAAACAAGAAACATAGAAATGTTTCATTTAATATCCACAAAACACTAATAAGAAAATTCATAAACACAATTTTCTCAAATTCCACCTTTTTAATAAAATACTCATGCACTTAGAAAATTGATATTTATTTTCATTTAAATTATCACACACCAAATCCTTCTTTCATAAGAATCAACCCACCTTTATAAATCCTTCTAAACCTAATTTTAATGATTTTTTTTAAATTCAATATGCAACCCCACAAAATTTATTAAATAATGGTGATAATTGGTATCCACTAACCTCGTAACACTTCAATAATCTCATTTAAACAAATACCCATCATTATAAATCCATTATAGTACCACCTTAGTAAAAACCCAAAATTTCATACAAAACATTTCTGAAAATCCACCTAAACAGGAAAAATTTAAAGAAATATTTTCCTGGATTTCGACCAGAATCGATGCCCCTCCCAACAAAATATTGAATTATTATCTATAAATCCACTATATAATAATAAATAACCATTTTTCTAAAGGATGTACATATTACTTAGTAAAACCATTGCACCAAATCCCTAGATATATCCATAAACATGAGAGAAGATCAAGAAGAAAAATAAAGGAACAAGAGGAGTGACCATACTAAGAACTATTAGGCTTTTCGGGGAATAAAATCACCCAAAAACCTTTTAAAATCACACAATACTAGACTCGCTCATTTGAGGGTAAAAATATAGAGTTTTGGTGAGTTTTAGGTAAAAATATTAAATTTCAAATCACCTTTTCATGAATGAAAGATCTAACTACTTGGTTCATAGGACCGTTCATGGGACAATGAATTTCTCTATATCTTGAGAAACCTATGGTTAATAGTCAACATGGATGAACAAAATAATATTTCATTTCACTAATAATTTATTTCTACCTCCCCTATATTACCTTATACAACCACATGATAATAATGAATGGTCCCTGAACCATGCACTCACCCCTTTATGTCTCCAAAAGCCTCTAAAACACCACAATTTCACCCATAACCTCTCAAAATTAAATATACATCAGGTAAAAATACTAAAACCTCATATTTAGATCTCCATCACCCTCTTAACCCTACTTATTTTGAGTTTTTCTCTTTAATACAAAAACTATACTCTATATTGGCACTTCTTTTTAATTAGTTGTCACTTGTATTACTTATTCAACCTCCATTTTTATTTTATTTTCTAGACAAGACATATTCTTAACTAGTATAATAGTAAACCCTTACATGGGATCAAATATATATAATACATGGGTTGAAGGCCCCTGAGTACATACCCCAAAGGCCCAGATAAATAAGGACTTAACCTACCGCAACCCCTCCCACCATCCTGGCATTAAACTACCCAATTATCAGACGTCACATATAGAGCATGTTATCTTTAGACCATATTGAGGCTCTGGGTGTTCCCTAAATTAATTTGATTCTACCATTTACTGGACACATATATGATAATCCTCCAATGGATTTGTTATTAACTACCTCCACACTATCGCATCCACCTATAAAAGTTTCTCTAGAAAATATGGACTCATGCCTTTAACAAACAAAAATTACATGATTTATAACAAGTGTTTCAATTCCATAAATTTTAAAGATCATTTTGGTTTAGAGTTTTTAGGAATTAGGAAATCCATTCCATAAAAAAATGAAAATTTCCACAGAGTGTACATTTATTTCTTGAAAAAAGGTTCTTATGTTTAGACTTTTTTTCATTCATGAAACTTTTTCTTCATTTATGATGTGTCACTATTAAACTTATAATAATCCTTACACATTATTAATCCTTATGAAAGAAAATTAAAATTTTCGGATGAGAACAACAAATCTTAGTATGGTATATAAGAGGAAATGGAAACCAATAATCCATTTGAGATTCATAACAACCCATAAAAATGTTTTAATTTTTTTATAGTAAACTTTGATCTAAAATAATCATATACTTACTCATTAAATCAACTTTAAAGTCTAATGTTTCCCTAAAAATTTAATAAGAAATCATAAAAAAAATTATAATTCATGAGGGTTTCTTGGAAAAGCATAAAAAAATCCATTTAAGACAAAATATTCACATTTAAAAAATCATAAAACTTACTTTAAATAATAAAATAATTTTTTTAATTTTTTTAATCAAGATATTTTAATAGAAAAGCATAAATATATAGGTACCTTGGGACACAATCTTCTTACCACTCTCACAAAGGAATAACCTACCTTGTTAAATCAAATTACTTCATATTAGTAAATTTAAATAGTTAACTCCATACAATTCCGAGGAATAAATTATAATTATTTAACTCTATCCACTTCATAAGAGTAATGTATAAAAGTGTAATTTTATCCACTTCAAAGGGGTAACTTATAATTAGTTAACGTTGACCACATTACCCAATGCATTAGAGATTTATATCTGGTTATCCCATTATCATCAAAAATTTCCAAGAACCATAAAATGTATGAAATTCATAAAATATAAATTTTTAATCATCATGCTCATAATAATTTTAATTTTAACCAATTAGAAAATGAACTTTTATTTTTCTTAAAAAAAATAAATGAAATATTTTTTCTTTCGAAATCATTTTTAAAATCGAAAATTCCCAAAACAATGGGAATAGGAAATTATTTTAAAACCCATATAAACTTTTAAATAAATCATTATAAATAATAAATTAAATTATGGTGGTAAAATACATTCATGTTCTATACAGTGAAGAAATGTTTTTTACGTATTTATAAAGAAAATAAAAAATCACCTTTATGAAAAACACTGAATTTTTTTTAAACCACTATCAATATAGTCAAAAGTAGTAGAAAAATAACAATAAAAATATTTTAAGTATGAATAAGAACACTCTTGAAACATTTTATATAATATGGATATGGAGTAAAAAAAGTTTTTAAATCATTTAAAACTGTGTTTTAAAGAAAATCTCTTACCACTTTGGTGACTTTTGAATAAAAGGACAGTGAAGAAGATAACTTCAAATGGATTTGTAAACCACTTGAATTTTAGGATACTTTATAAAGGTGTATATATTTAATTTTATACACCACGTAAAATAATACATGTGGTGAGAATAGAATAATTCATAAAGAAAGAGAATTGAGATGAGAAATCCCATACCTTATCTCCCGACTCTCTATGTGTGTCTTTTACTTTCCTCCTTCTTGAATATATTCCTTTGGATTACACCTTTTGAATTATTTTATTGGTATTTGGGAGATACTATGACCTCTAGGATATGGGGAGGAAAATTTTAAAGTAATTTTAGTAGGGATTGGCAGAGACGGAGTGCTCAAAGTTTGTGAATAAGTGAGAAGAGGAGGTGCCCTTTTATAAGTGAGGGGAGTGGTACTCTTGTAATTATTCTTAAATTTAAAATATTATAAATGTATTATTCATTAAAAAGGGTAAAAATAAATCCATTTTTTATCTAATTTGATAGGTTTGAAATCCTCTCATCCAATAAGAAATAAGATAAGTTTTGTGACATTATTAACTAGTTTTTACCTTAATTAACATGTTTTACCCATTACCACGGTAACCAATTTTTACCACGGTAGATATTAATTATGACCAAAAATGTAATTAAACTCATTAATAAATTTTAACCACATAATTAAAAATATTAAATAATTTTTTTAAATATTAAATTTTCAGAAGTCGCTGAAATTAATTTTAAAATAAGAATTCAAAACGTAATGAAAACAGGTTTTTTAGAAAAATGTGTTTTTAAGAATAAAATTGAATTTATATCGAAATAAAGTATAATAATAATTGCTATTGATATATTTTGATTATTTTTAGTCTAATTTTACTAATATTAATTTAAAACCAATCCAAAATATAATGGATCTTGTTATATAATTGAAAAAAATGACAGTTTTTATAAATTCAGTATTTCTCACAATTCAACCACAAATAAATCATTTTAGAGAAATCCTAAAAATAACCTAATAAAAATAAAATATGATGGTAAAAAAATTATTTTATTAAATTCAATTTATAAAATTTTTAGAAAAAAATTTTAATATTCATGCATGAAACGCATAAAATCCATTTATAAAAAATATATTTTTTTGAAGCATAAAATGAATTTATTCTCATTCATTAACTAGTAAAAACCATTATATGATTGTTGATTTATTTAATTAAATATATTATAAATAAATTTCATCAAAATAACGAATAAATAATTATTAATTTAATTTATGAAGTTAAAAACACAATGCATGATTAAAAACAATTTTCTAAAAAATATCTCTTTTTACTACCAAATGATTTTATCTTCATATCTAAAAAACTAATAATAAATGTCTGAATGATTATTCATTAGTTTTAATATATAAAAAATAATTTTAAAATAAATTTTACACTCCATAAAATATTATTTTATCTTTAAAATTGAAACATATAAAATATAATGAAAACCTTCTTTTAAAGAGAAATGACATAATCTAAAATTTTACTATTATTAAACTTATATGATTTCATTATTATCATTCTAAAATGAGTAATTATTTTACAATAAATAATAAATAAATTTAATTAGATTCACTTTTACACATATATTTCATAGTCTGGTTACTCATTCTCATACCTTCCAATCCAATGGCAAAGTTATAACAGTCACTTTTAAATAATAATGTTGTGGTTTATTTAATCTTGGTGTTGCATTTTATATAAACTATCAATCATAGTATTATATTTAAAATTGAATATACGGATATTAAAATTCCCATGCAAAAATAAATTACATCATTATAATTTTTAATTTTTTTTCCTACCAAAAAGAGTGTATAGTGACATAGTAAATAAAATCATATGTAAATTTTATCATCATGAGTAGGTTCTCAGTTAATTAAATATTTCTAAAACAATACTTTTGAATGATTTTCCAAAATATTACCTCAACATAATAGTGATAAAACATGATATATTTTTCTTCATCACTCTTTATTTGAGGAATTCTTCTTCCATAGAGACAAAGAATATGAGAAAATATATATTAACTTGATTTCTTATCATAATTTTACCCTATAGTTTTTTTATTAGTTTTTTACCTATTCTACGTATCATATTATAAATGGCATTACCATGATGAATGTTTCATGATTGGATCACTAAAATTAAGTTTCAATGGATCATAAGATCCAAAAAAAATAAAATGTAATTTATCTAATTTCTATTCATTAACCAAAACAAAAAATGGTTAACATAAGTTAAGATAATTTTAAATATTAATAAATATTCATATAAATATATACTACCTTAATATCCAAAACCTAGAAAATAACACCCAAATTTAAACTTAAATAATTCCATATATAACTAAACTTAAAACACTTTAATATATGCTAGACCAAATTTATAACAGAAAAATTAGAAGTACTTAATCTCATATTCTTTAAAGATATACTTAAACTTTTTCTTGAAAAAACATCAATCACTCATAAAATCACATAACAAAAATGTATATGCCCTAATCATAAAATCTCTAAAATATTCTAATATTTTCCATAAATAAACTAAAACCCCATAAAGACACAATAAAAATCATAGATTCTTCCAAATGTTAACATAATTTTTTTCTCAATTAATATCAACCACTATGACATAAAATATCACATTAGCCAAAAATTTATCATTTTCCTTGATTCATATAATGTTCTAAAAAATATACCAAACTTCTTCCAAAAATAACTTTAATCACTTGGTAACCAAATATATTTTCAATCCCATGGTTATATATATGATAACAACACTGTTATAATCTGGGGCTATGTCCAAGCCTTTATACCAATGGTTTTTACAAACCACTGCTATAGAGGTGTCTATGTCAATGATTTTTAAAAACCGTTGAAATAGACTTACCAATACCGATGGGTTTTTAAAAAGTAATTGTTTAGGATTCAAAATATTTCTCCACTCATGTTTACTACCATCATCACATATCACTCCCATCATGATTCCTCTCCATAATCATTGTTTCCCTTTCATTCCTCATCCCTAGCGATATCTTCTCACATGGTGTTTTGATTCAGTTCTTATTGAACATGAAATTGGTGAGTTCAAAATCCATAATCTCTTCTACCAATCATTATTTTATTTTATTATATAGTTATAAAACACTAAACTAGATTCTTTTAGGTTATTATTTTACTAATTCATTGAATAATGATCTGTTTTGATTATATTTGTTATAGTATTTCATTTTAAATTTTATTGAAGATGATGTATTTTTTCATATTTAGTTACTCTCAAATTATACATAAATATAATATAAACCTATGGTTTTTTGTGATATATGTTAGGAAATTATATAATTAATATTGTAGTAATTTTTTTTAATATATTATGGTATTACGAAACTAATCATTTTAATGTTTTATTCTAATAATTGAAATTATTTATTTTGGGTCTTAATCATGCTTGGATTTAAAATGTAATATATGGTTTAAATATATAGATTTATATTGTCTTCATAAAAGGTTTAACATAGAATTTATTTATATGAGTAATTAAATTTAATAAAGTTTTACTTAAAAAGACATTTAATGAGGTATTGTTTTCCAACTTTAATTTAGTTTTCCCTATAAAACACTTTTCACCTCAAATTAAACTTATATCTTCTACATTATTTTCCCTTTATTTTAAAATCTGTTCCTTGTGAAAACATTTATATGGATATAATTTTTTTGTTACATAAACATATTTCTTAAATTACATTAAATATGTGAAAAACATATTTATATAAAGTACTATTTCATTTCTTTGTATACGATGAAAGGGATATTTTTGTTATGACTTGTTCCTTTTGTGGGTTTATTTGAATAAGAATTTGTTATGACCTATTATATATTAAAACCTTACTTGGTGTTTTACTAAGATAATCTAGTTATTGACCAATCTTAACTAATTCCACATTTGATTTGTATCTTTTTAGATTTAGACCACTATATATACCATGGTTTGGGTTTTATATACATTTATATATTTTATATTATAACTCTCATATGGATTAGTTTATTAGTTATTACTTACATATACATAACATTGATTTATAATAGATTTTGTATAGACATAATTGTGAATGATATAATTCTATTATTACCCATGTGTTTCTAAATTTCATTCCCTAAATTTTGAATGACTTAAAATTTATTTTTCGTACAATGTGATTGGTTATGAATCAATATAAATATTTCAAATATTATTTTTTTAAGGGTGTTTTATGAAAGTGGTGTGATTTTATATGAAAGATATGAGTTATATATGATTTATTTTTTAAACATAGGATGTATATGGTAATAATGAAATGTGTGTTTTCATGGTTTTTGGAAACATTATTTTTGAAAGAAAAAATTCATACACAATATATATTTATAATTTTTTTTGATGTTTTTTTTTGTTTCCTTATTAGATTTTAAATAAATATGGTGATCGTGATTTCAAGTTGTGTTTCATAATTTTGGTTGTTTAAATGTCCAAATAAATTATTATTACACTTTATAAATAAAAATTAATAAAATTTATTCTATTAATGTATTAATTAAGTTTAAAATTGGTTCAAAAAAAATAAAAATTAATTATATTCATAAAATGTTTGAAATCTCATTATTTGAAGGTTTTGGTAAAAAAAAGATATTATATGATATTAAATTCTTATAATTAGATAATAAATGGGCATTTTTTTGTAAAAGAAAGTGTGAATGATAAGGATACCTATTTTTATGGGATGTTTAAGTCAATATATTGCACTGTTTATTCGGTTAAGATGACTTAGACCACTTTTTTTGAACATGAAATGCCACTTTTCATTTAAGGGCCAACAATTAAAACATAAATTCACATTCAAAGTAATTATTGGTATTAGATAATTTATATACCATCACATGTTCTCCCATTTCCCTTCATGAAATCAGTTCCCCCTTTATCTATGTTTTTATAAAATTATGAGATACATCTTCCTACCCACTATCATGAATATTTTAGTTATAGTCTACTATGTTGATATTAATAAAAACTTATTTATCGGTAATAAATTGGATATAAGTCGGTTTTATGATACTGATCAAATCTCAATCAAGTTTCAATAGAATTTGGATTTTTTAGATTTTACATTCAACAATGCTTTATATTGAGGTCTTATACACTAACCTTGATATAATTATATTGTAAGACCCTAGTTAAGTCATGAATAAGTTAGTTACCATATAAAAAAGTTGGTTTTGAAAAAAAAAATTATGTCTGGTATCATAATGGAGAGAAAATACAATCTCATACTATTCATGATTAAAATGAAAAAATTAGAATAGTGATTTTGATATTTGATGGGTTTCCATTTATTCGTCATCATGATAAAGAAATAATTCCAATGAAAGAAGATAGTTATATGAGTAAAAATGATCAAACTAATTAAAATGATAATGTTGAGTGGGTGAAAATTAGATGGATAATGCCTGGACTCCTATATATCTACAATGAGGTAAAATGATAAAAGGAAATTTTTAGTGTGGTTTTATCATGGAAAAACCATGTATATAATTTCAAATACTATCATCATTTATATTATAACATTTTTAAAGGAATTACTTCCTCATGATTCAAATATTCCATCAAATAATTATATGGAATCAAAGTAAATTTTACAACATTGATTTACTATAAATAAAATTCATGCTTTCTAGAAATATCTTAGCTTATTCTGGGAAAAACACCATGGGCATAAATTATAGAAAATAAAGTGGAACATCTCGATGGAAGCCAAATGAATATGGAGACCCATCTCATGTGCCACATAAAGTAATATGGCACTTTTCAATGATTATTAGGCTCCAAATTCTTATCATTTATGATGAAATTTCAACATCTATGTGATGGAATAATTCTTCTAATACAATTAAAGATAATGTAACACCCTGACCAGGGTAACACACATAGTTTCTCCAATCTGGTCAATTACATGACCTCAAGAATGCCTCCACATACACAAGAGGTTGTTGACTAGCAGTGAGGTTATAATATATCAACATGGGGAGACTTTACCCTCTTTACCAAAGTAAAACAATAGAGAAAATAAGTAAACAATAGCCAAAAGATATAGCCAAAAACAGAATTGTACTAGCATCACATGATGACAAAAACTGAAAAAAAAACTAAATAAATAGATATTTTAGGAAAATACATGTCCAGTGTCAAATGATAAAACCAAAATAAATATACTGAAAACTCCCCCAAGCGGATCTCGATTCCAAAGTCTGGTTCCCTCATCCATGATTCATCCCATATCATCCATCTAACATAGGTCCATTTCCCTTATCCTATCCTGCAAACATAAAGTCTATTTGTTTTTCAATAAGGCATCCCAAGTAGGTTTTGAGTACAACTCTGTAGGCCACCACCAACTACCTCAAAAATAATATCCTGTCAGTAAAAGTTTATGCAGTTTTATAAAGAATAAAATAAAATCAATAAAGTAAATAGATTCCATATATTAAATTATTCTTTATTTATCCACATAAGCCCCTCAGTTCTCGAGGACACATGAACCCTCAATACCTACTTCGGTCCATGCTGGAGTCTGAACCATAACATATATTCAATTAAAAGTTCATTATAACACATGGGATTTCATTATCCATTTCATTTCAATTCAATAAAAGGCCACTTGTAACCGTCTTCCAATGCTAATATCATGGGATTAGAATGTAATTTCTAGAACCTTGTGGTTATTTAGAGACTCTATTACTGTCTCACACATCAAAGTTGCATGGGTATTTGGAGCCTCAGTTCATATCCCACCCCTCATAGTCACATGGGCATTTGGATCCTCAGTCCTTGTCCTGCACCTCGATGTTATATGGGTATTTAGAGCCTCAATCCCTGTCCCACACCTCAAAATCACATGGGTTTTTGGAGCCTCAGTCCCTATCTCACACTTGGTATCACATATAGGTATTTAGATCCACAATCCCATTCCCACACTCATTTATCACACATGGGTATTTGGAGCCCCATTCCATATCCCACACTCATTTATCACATATATCAAAAATATCACAATATCACAAAAATCATAATCTTGTATGCATCAAGGTTATATGTTATTAACCTTATTATCAAACAGTATCATTTAAGTACACCTTATTAATTAACTCATAATCAAATTAATTGACCAATTATTTAATCCCAAAAATCCCACCAATTTCACAATCACAATATTCCATTAATTAATTAACCAATTAATTAATCCAATTCCACCAATTTCATAACCACATTAATTAAATAATTATGAAATCCCAAAAAACCCAAAAATTACACAATCACAATATTCCATTAATTAATTAACCCATTAATTAATCTAATTCCACAAATTTCATAATCACATTTACCAAAATTTAATTTCCCATATTCATCTCATTTCATTATCACGTTGAAAATAAATTAATCAATTCCATGATTCCATAAATTAATTAATCAATTAATTTATTCAAATCAAGATTCAATTTTTAAACATAGAGATTTAAATTTCACAAAAACAATATGTAATTGGAATTCAATACTATGGGAATTGAATTGAAACCACCTACCTCAAAATTGATGTCAAACGCTCACCAATGGAAATCACCAATTGAAACGAAATGATTAAGAACATGATTTAGAATGATATGTAGATCTAAAACCTAGATCCAAGATCAAAAATATTAGATACAAGAAATCCTATATCCAAACCTATTCCAATTAATGAAACCCATTCCCTTTTCATCCAGAACGAAAGACAAGAGATATAGAGGGGAAACCACTTGGGATGAGTGTCTCTTACCAGGATAGGTGTGGATTCTTCAATACAACTTTAGATTCATCAATAACAGTTTTGAAGAGCCAAATTAATTCATCTAGAAGCCTCCAAAATGAGATTAATAATTTAGGGTCTATTTGGTTCAACTTTGGGTGAGGTTTGGGTGATTAAAAAAATTAGTATGATTTCTTTTGGTTTAAATTTCCAAGTGTATGATTTCATAATTGGGGTGCATGGTTTTACCTAACTGTGTGCCAAACTGTGTGCCTACTCCTAGGGAGTGTCATGGTTATAAATAAGAGGGATCATGATTTTCCAAACCGTACCCCAACTGTGAAAACCCCCTTTACCCTTAGTTGCACGATTTGCTGGGGAATGGAACACAGTTTGGGAATGTAATGCACCAATTGTGTACTTCCCAAAACCCCTCCAAAAACATTCAAGCTTCACCCAAACACACCCAAGATAGCACCCAAACAAACTACAATCAAAAAAAATAAAAGAGTACCTAAAAAATCATGATAGATCACTAGAAAAGTTCATCATCTTAAAATCTACCCACATTAGAAGAGAGAATCTTCAAGTAGTACTCCCAAACATGTCTAAGGTTCCAAGGTAAATAGATCGATCCACTGATCCCACACATCTGCTTCTGTCTCTCATGTTTCCTCCTAAACATGACCATGTTTCCACAATATACGAACTATAAGTATAGCCTTTCCTTGCAACACTTTCTTAATGTGATCCAACACACATATCAGATGCTCCTCAAAGGACACATTGATATCAAGCTCAATATCATCCACATCGATCACATGAGATGGTTCGGGGTGATACAGCTAATTTTGTGATACATGAAAGACATTGTACATGGAACTATACCTATGTAGAAGATCCAATCGTTACACTACCTACCTTATTCTCTCTATATCCTCAAATGGTTCATAAAACCTAGGAACCAAATTTCCCTATCACTAAATTCTATGGTGACCCAATCTTGGAGACACATGAAGGAACACATGATCACCCTCTGTGAACACTTTGGGTCGTCGAAATTTATCAAAATATGAATTATTCCTACTCTGATCCAAATCCATATGCTTCTAAATCAGCTGAACCTACTCTAGTGTATCATGCATGAGACTCAGTCCCAACATCTCTTACTCTATTGTCTCCATCTAATCATAGAGGTGATCTGCATTGCCTACTGTAAAGAGACTCATATGGTGCCATCTGAATAGTTGCATGATAACTACTGTTATAGTAAAACTCCAAAAGTTATAAGTTCTTCTCCAAAGACCCACCAAATTCTAGGACACAAGCCCAAAGAATATCCTCAAACACCTGGATAGCACATTCTGACTGCCCATCTGTCAGTGGATGGAATTTCATACTCATTAAAAATTTCATACCAAGTGCCTTATGCAAGACCTGCTAGAACCATGAAGTTAAACATGAGCCATGATCTAAAAATATACTCCATGGAACCTCATGTTGATGGAATATCTCCCAAAAATATACGTATCTCAATTGGTCTACTCAGAAAGTCACCCGTATAGTAAAGAAATGTGATACCTTTTTCAAAAGATCCACAGCCACCCAAATAGTGTCATTCTTCTGAGGCATCCTCAGTAGACCCACCAAAAATTCTATATTAATGTAATCCCACTTCCATTATAGAATGGGAAACAATTGTATTAAATCTCCAGGTTGTTTATTCTTATCCATCACATGTTGATAGTTGTAGCATCATGTCATGAACCCTAAAATCTCCTTTTACATGCCTAGCCACCAAAATTATCATCGTAGGTCATGGTACATTTGGTCACACCCGGATGAACCACCTACTTTGAGTCACAAAATTCAAATATCAACTCCTCCATCATACTCATAGTCACAACAACCATATTCTTGATACTTATGATCTCATCCTCATCTGTAGTCCAGTCTGAAGGTGTCTTCCTGCCTTCAAGGATTTACCTCAAGAACAAACATTATAGATCCTTATATTGTCTTTCCCTAATCCGAATAAAAAAGTTTATAATCCACTAAAACTGATATGAGATTCATATTCTATTGACCCTATTATAATACAACATGTATCTCAGCTATAAAAGTCATCATCTTCACTAAGAACTAGACTCTTGAACTATATGAGTCTTAGTTTTCCTACTTAGTTCATTGGCAACATGGTTTCATTTCCTAGGTGTATGTGCTAGCTAAAAATAAAATTAATGCATGTACTCAACCCATCTCTATTTTTTAAGATTAAAATATAATTGTGAAAAGATATAATTTAAGGTCCTATTATCAATATACACAGTAAACCTTTCTCCAAATAGATAATGTCACCAATACTACAAAGAAAAAACACTACAACTAGCTCAATGTAATGTGTATGGTATTGTTTTAAATGTGTCATCAATTTCTGTGACACATATACCTCAACTCAATCTCCCAACATCTACACTACTCCAAGTATGATCCTAGAAGCATAAAAAAACAACCTATACTCCTCACCCAGTTTGGGTAGGATCAAGATTGGTGTCTTTGTCAAGCGCTTCTTTAACTCCTAGAAATCACTCTCACATGATCCATACCATTCAAACTTTTTCCCCTTCCTGGTCAATCCCAAAATTGGAATATATAATCAATAGAAGTCCAAGATAAACCATTGATAATAAACTACTAATCCCAGAAGACTGAGGATATCAAAAACAATCTTGGGAATCTCCCAAGAAACAACTCACTACACCTTCACCGAGTCCGCTGACACACCTTCCTCTAAGATGGAATGACCGAAGAAGTGTACCTAATCAATCTAGAATTGGAACTTAGATATATTGGTGTATATTAAATTATCTCTCATTATACCTAGGATGATGTCAAGATGTTTGGAAAGATTGTCCAGGGTCTTGAAGTACACCAAGATTCCATCCACAAACACAACCACTAACTGATCTAGGTATAAATGGAAGATTCTATTCATCAAAGCCATAAACATTTCTGGTGAATTAATCAGCTTGAACAGCATCATGATGAACTCATAAAGGTCAGTCCTACTTTTTAAAGTAGTTTGTTCTATATCATATGTTCGAACTCTCAACTGATGATACCCAAATCTCAAGTCGATCTTGGAGAAAAAACAAGCTCCACTCAGCTGGTCAAATAGATCATCGATGTGTGGAAGAGGATACCAATTCTTCTCTATCATTTGATTTAAATTTTGTTAATCAACACACAAGCTCAAGGTCTCGTTAGCCTTATTTGAAAACAAAATTATAGAACCTCGTGGTGGCATACTCAGACAGATAAACCCCACATCTATCAACTCTTCCAGTTGAGCCTTAAACTCTTGAAGCTCTATTGGTTCTATTTTGTATGGTGGAATGAAAACTAGCATAGTATCTAGTATGAGATAAATTCTAAATTCCACATATATATCAAGTGGAAGTTCTAAAAAGTCCTTATGAAACATGTCCTAGAACTTGTCCACTGTGGGTGGAAATATATCCTTTTTTACACCTTTATTATCCAGCAACAGACTAGAAACCTAAGCTGTGAGCACCCACAATTGTAGATGAACTGGCCCCGCATGGCCCACCATGACAGCCCACTCTCCACTGTGAATATAATTATCACCTTCAAGAGACATAAAAGTCGCTCTCATTTGGTAACAATCAATGTGGGCTTGGTGTGACACTAACCAGTCCATACCCATAATTAGGTCAAAGCCTGACATATAAAAAATATAAAGATATCATAGAAAACAATACTCCTCAACCTCTAGAGAATACCCATTGAATAAATAGATATCCCTTGACCGTACTCCCAATGTTGTATAGATTTTTAGAATCACACTCATAAAATCCACTACCAGACTCAAACCATTCAAAAGTTATGCATATATAAAATAATGTGAGGCACCAATGTCAAATAAGGCACGAGCTAGCATAGAATCCACAAGAACAGTACCTCTAATCGTCGATGGTCCAGCCTCGCCATCCACCGGTTTAGGATGAATAGCATGCTGTTGTCCTACCCCTATTCCCTATGATACAGTCTGAGTCCCCTGAACTACACCACTCTGCTAATGTAGGAACTCTTACCCAGAAGTACCACATCCACTTCCTCTACCGCCCCGATAAGTAGAACTCCAACTTCTAGAATGATATGGTGTAGAAGATCCTCATCCTGTACTCTGGTTCTGTCTAGTCACCCCATCACTACCCATCTATCATGGGTTCCTGCAGAACCATTGTAGATGTACCATCCTGCTGCAAGCACAACACTCTATCGGTGGACAGGGATAATGTCTATGAAACTGTCATTGCCTGCTGCACTAGTGGCAAATCACTCAGGTAAGATCTTGAGTAACTGATCCATCCCCCTGGACACTCTTCTTTCCATTATTTTTTTCAACATTATTAAAGTGATTATTTCTACTCTAATAATATTTACCTCATGATTTTTTAGTAGAAACCACATGTCCTCCACAAGAATATTCCTTCATGTTCCACTCAGATATGAGACCCTAATCCATCACATCTACAATATTATTTAACTGAAATATATTAACTTGGGACTTAATCTCAAATTTAATTTCATCCTGGAATTTTCTTGTAGTACTTGTCTCATCCCCTATCAATGTTGGAGAAAAGTGATACAAGTTAGTAAAGAGACTAGCATAGTCCATCACAGACATACTCCCTTGGGTCAACTGCATGAACTCATATTATCTCTCATATATTAGTGCCTCTGGATAATATTTCTCCAAGAAATTCTCTTGGAAGTCCTTCTATAACATACCATCTACTTTCCAAGTCTGAGCATGAATATCCCAATAGCACTTCATAAATCTTGTAACATATAAGCATCCAACTTGACCCTCTTCTCAACTGGATTCTATAAATGGTCAAGTATTGTATAGATGTACTCAATCAAGAACTCATCTATCTTAGGTCCACCCTCTCCAATAAAAATCAGAGGTTATTATAACAAAAACTCACATGTTAGGTCAGACATACTCTTCACAACCCACTCTAGGTCTCTCTCCATAAACTTCACGAATCAAGAAAAGTTCTCAAAGAACTATTCTCTGAATCCTTCACTTGGAACTATTGGTGCCTCAGGTTCCACTATTGTAGGATCAATTCAATCCATATCCTCATGTCATTCTATCATAAAAATTCATCATGGAGGCATATATCTCTACAGTAAAAAACACACATATTAGGAAACCCTACCAAGCATTAACACTTTATAGGGATTCACAAAAATCCATACCAATTCATCCCCCAAACCCTCCCATGTGGTCAAAACATAGGCACTATCCCTACCATTAACTATCCTACATCTAGTTCATGTTTAACAAAAGGGTAAAAACATTCTCATTTTCTAATTTATCAATATACACCCAATTATTCAAATTTATAATCATTTTAAAACTTCTAATTCCATATTATCCACCATTTTTAGATCAATTTCACAAGCAAGGAAAACATTTCAATTTCCACAAATTACCCAAAAACTTGTGTTTCCTTTGCAGCCTAAAATGATGCATATAACAATAAATCTTGAGTTCCTATGATGATTCATGCATACTCAACTCTTATTCCATAATAGTCCATAATTAAAATATTTTAATGTAATAACATCACACAAAAAGTGTGTCACCCAAGATGGAAAAACACCCAACCATAACAGCAAACACTAATAACTACAATCCCACCTTAGGTACTTGGATTTTACCCTCGTACATGGGTTATCTACTCCCATGCATGAGATCTTAACCAAGGCCTGAATTGTCCTATTATTATATATACCTTTTCTAAATAGTAAGAAAAAGTAAAAGAAAACAAAAGAAAACTCCCCTAATACCACTTTGTAACATCCAGACCCAGGTCCCACACATCAGTGCCCTGAGATGATCGGTTACATGATCTCAAGTGCACCTTCCTATACTCTAGAGTATGCCCAGTAGCAGTGATGGTCTAACATATCAACATGGGGAGACTATTACCTCTTTATCAAAGTATCACAATATCAGAAATAAATAAAAAATTTCCAAAAGATATAACCATAACTAGAATAATAAAAGTATCACATGATGACTAAAATTAAAAAAAATCCAAAACTAAAGCAACATATATGTCATGTAAAATATGCGTCCAATGTCAAATTAAAAACCCAAAATAAAGATACTGATAACTTCCCCAACCAGGTCCTGATACCAAGTCTAGTTCCCTCATTCATTATCTATCCCATATCATCCATCTAACATAGCACCCTTTCCCTTACCATACCCTACAAACAAGAAGTCTATTCAAGTACTGATCAGGAATCCTGATTAGGTTGTGAGTACAACTCAATAGGCCACCACCAATGGTGTCTAAAATAATATCTAGTCAATAATAGTGTATGTAGTTGTATAAATAATAAAACACATGTAATAAATTAAATATTTTACATATATTAAATTATTATTTATTTAACCACATAAACCCATGGGTTCCAGACAACACATGAACCCTCAATACCTACTCCTCCCATGCCATAGTCGGAACCAAAACACATATTCAATTCAAAAATCATTATAACACATGGGATCTCATTATCCATTTCATTTCAATTCAATGTCACAGCTACATGGAACCATGGTCCAATTGCAATCTCATTGGTGTACAACAGCATGTCTAGCACCTCATGGGTATTTCGAGCCTCAGTCCCACTCTCACACCTCAAAGTCACATGAGTATTTGGAGTCTCAATCCCTGTCTTACATCTCAAAATCACATTGGTATTTGGAGCCTCAGTCCCTATCCCACACCTCAGAGTTACATGGCTATTTTGAGCCACATTCTATGTCCCATACATAAAAGTATCATGGGTTTACGGATACCCAGTCCCTATCTCACACTTGATTTCATATATGGTAATTTAGTGTCTCATTCCCTATCCCATGAACATTTATTACACTTGGGTATTTGGAGCCCCATACCTAGTCCCACAATTTCTATCACATATGGTTATTTGGAGCCTTAGTCCCTATTCCACACTCATTTATCACACATGGTTATTTGGATCCTCATTCCCTAACCCGCACTCATTTATCACACATATTACAAATATCACAATATCAAAAAAAATCACAATCTCATATGCATAAAGGTTATCTATCATTAATACTATTATCAAACAATCTAATTTAAGTGAACCTTATTAATTAATTTATAATCACATTAATTGACCAATTATTCAATCCCAAAAATCTAATCAATTTGGAAATCACAATATTTGATTCATTAATTAACCAATTAATTAATCCAATTCCATAAATTTAATAATCACATTAGTTGAAAAATTACGCAATCCCAAAAATCACATCAATTCCACAATCACAATTTTCCATTAATTAATTGACTAATTAATTAATATAGTTCCACAAATTTCATAATACAAATCAACAAAATTCAATTTCTTATATTCTAATCATTTCATAATCACATGGAAAATCAATTAATCAATTACATGATTCAATATATTAATTAATCAATTAATTTATTCAATTAAAGATTCAATTTTCAAATGTGGCAATTGAAATTTCACAACACATACACATAATTTGAATTCAAGACTATAGAAATTAAATTTAGACCACCTACCTCAAATTTGATGATGAATGCTCACCAATGGAAATCCCCAATTGAAGAAGAATGATCAAGAACATGAAAAATAATGAGATCAAGATACAAAACATATATCTAAGATCAAACATATTTGATTTAATAAAACCTGGATCCAAAACCATGCTAATGAAGGAAAGCCATTCCAATTTCAGACAGAAAGAGAGAGAGGAGATAAAGGAAACCACTCAGGATTATAATCTATTACCAGGAGAGGTGTAGATTCTTCAATCTGGCTATTGATTCAACAAGAATAGTGTTCAAGATACCTAGGAATTCATCTTTAATCCTTTAAAAATTATAGGAATGAGTTAGGGTTGAGTTGGGTCAACTTTGGGTGAAGTTCAGGGGGTTTGGAAGTTTTTTATCTAATTTTTAGAGGTTTAAATTTCCACACACACATTTTCCAGCTCATGGTGCACAATTTCCCCTAACCATGCGCCTAATCATGCGCCTCCTCTCATGGGGTCGCATTATTACAACTAAAAGGGAACATGGTTATCCAAACTATAAGAATATGGTTTTTTCTTAAGTCTAGGATCATTTCATTTTTGATAATATTCAGCTTAAATGTTTAAATATAGCCTAAAATGAATACCCTTTGAAATCCTAGAGGTGTCAAGGGTGTCCAGGGATGGTTCGGATCCCAAAACCTAGATTTTGTGTAAAAATGTCATGTCTCGCGGTTAGTAGAAATCGTGGGAGGTAGGTCGTAGGGTTAGATAAAACCATGAGAGGCTGGAAAGTAGAGTCATAAAGGATACACGGCTTGATAAACTATGAAATTTGAGGCACATAGCCATGTGGTAATTTCTACAACATTGAAAGTGGATTGAGACAAATTTTACCCATAATTAGTCAAATTGTGTGAAAAAAAATGTGCGATGTGACCCTCCCTACATCAAAGGGTTCATGATTGGTGCACGGTTTGGCCAACCATAAGGCCAAACCATGTGGCTTACAAAATTAGATGAACATATAAAACTACCCATAATTAAATCTTATAATTCAACCCTAATTTCCCATTCCTCAAATGGAAAAAACTCTCACCTTTGAGAGCTTCCTTTGGGTGCCTATTCTAGGAAGTTAGAGATCTCTTCCATTCAAGCTCAGAATCGAGAGTAGTTTGTCTCATTGGATCCACATCAGTGAGTTCTTGATTCATTTTATATTCTTCCTCATTTGGTTTGGTATCATATGTGCTATTTAGGTGCAAGATAATATGCCCTATTTTTGAGGGTTCTCATCTGTTCTTCGATTTTATCCAGATCTTGGTCTAATAAGGAAATGATAATAGATGAGATATCTACTATGAACCTATGATATATAGTCTCATTTGTTTCTTTCAAAGTTAAATAATTTATATATTTCTCTTTTTTTTTGTGCCCAATATTTAGAGAAATTCCCTTGAAATGGATTTTAATCCTTGAATTAAATGAATAGGTATGGCCTATTGAATTAATGAGAACTGATGATAGGTATTTAAATTCCATGACCCTTGAATCCAAACCACCTGTTTGGGTGTGTTGTTAATTTCATAGACCACCATGGGTGGCTATTAAATTTGGATACCTTAGGGTGTGCCTTTTTTCCTTTTCGATGGGATGTGAATCGTAAACTAAATCCATGAATTGAATTACAAATTTCTATGTGAGATGAATTGGAATAATAATTTAAAATTGAATTTATAGAGAAAATGGAATGGAATTCATGTCCCTAGACACATTCCATGTATTGGTTGTTCAAAAATGAGATGCTTATTATGATAAAATTCCCACCTGAGTTAAATTAAAGACTAAGACTTATAAACTTATCCATGACTTTATCCACATTCTGAGGTGAATTTTAATTAAAATGAATAAGTTGATGACCTTAACATGAATAAGTGATATTGATTAAATGATAATGATTGATTAAATTCTTATATTCCTTGGGTAAAACATGGATTCGTATATGAATTCCACGGATGGAATCATTTTAATTCTACCTTACTTATGCTTGAGTGATTCTTGGACTCCTTATATGGAATGACAAGGACATAATCATGGGCATTTACTATTATACATCTGAGCGATACTTGGACTCCTTATAGACTACCAAGGATGTAATCATAGGGTAGTTGATCATATATACCATGGGTGATACTTGGTCTCCCTTAGTGGACCTCAAATGATGGACTCTAGTGGCTAGGATGCTATACCAAACCTAGAGTGATACCTGAGTTCTTATAAGGATCTCTATGTATGGGCCTATAGGGTGTTGGTTTATATTATACATAGAGTGATACCTAGATTCAAAATGAGGAATTCAAAGGACAGGATTAGGATCTGAATTGAATAAAGAATGGAATGGTTTATATGACGTGTCTACCAAGACAAGGCATAAGCTTGGATCTGGTCTTTGTCTTATGAATTACGGATATCCTTCTTAGTCTTCCTTTGATCATATCACTATGGGGGACACTGGATCATGAAGAGAAAACTATCATGCCTTGTTTGTATGAAGGATATGAAGTTTAAAAAGGAAATGAATGTCATTTTGGTTTTAGTTTCAATGGAAATATCTGATTCTTTCTAATGGATCATCCAAATATGATTAATCATCAATGTTTTGATAATACCATTCAGACCGATGGGGTATAAAAACTTATGTCTAAAACTGATGCACTTAAAGAATTAAAATATATATGTTTTTGACTTAGGAAAGTTCAGAACAAATCTAAAAAGAGGAAGAATGTTTTCATTGAATCCAAGTACAATTGGAAGAAGAAAAGTATCCTATTTGATTTTCCTTATTGGTCAACCAATTTGTTGTGTCATTGTTATAACATAATTCACATTCATAAAAACATATGTGAAATGTTTCTTTCAGTTCCTCTAAATGTGAAGGGGAAAACCAAAGATGATATACGATATCAATGTGACTTAGTGTATTGGTGTATCATACCAGAACTGCATCTTGTTTCTATTGGTGAAAATATATTGAAATTTATTTGTGGTTCTTATGTGATGACCCCTTAAGAGAAAAATCAATTTTTGGAAGCAATAGAGACTATCAAGTCTCATATTCCTATTAAATTAATATATCAAAACAATTCAATAGAATAGATTTGAAACTGAAATCTCTAAAAAATCATGACCACCACGTCCTTCTTCATGAATTGATTCCAAGAGCAACGAAAAAAATTAATTTACAATAATGTAAAGTTGATGGTGATTCAGTTTTACTTTTTTTATAAATATCTATGTGCTAAACATTGCTCTCTGTATTTCTAGAAAAAAATTCAGGAAGACGTGTAGTTAATTTTGTGCAAGTTTGTGAAAAAAAATTCCTCTATATTTTTTCACTTCCATGTTGCATATAACTTTCCATATTACAACTAAAATTATTCTTAGGGGACCCATTTCCTTTTATTGGATATATCCAAACAAAATAAATATATTCATAATGAATTCTTATGTTTAGAACTATAATCATCTTGAATGTTCTATTGTGAAATGTTATCTGGATCAAGAATGTATGAATTTATGTTCAATTTATTCGGGTGATGTGAGCACGAGACATAACCAACCAATGATAAATGAAGAAGAGTAATATGAGAAAAATGAACCATCTTTTCCATCACTTCATCAAATATAAGTAATTCTTGTATCATATGCATTGACTACATTGATCCTTAAAGAGTGATAGATAGCACATCGCATAGTCTTGTTTAACTGTGACTTTTTCGATAACTACATCAAGTAAATATTTTGAACATGTATATGTTTTCTCATACAAAGTAGTTTCACATATATATTAAACTTTTATTATATTTTTATATAGGTAGAATAAAAAAAATTAGGTAGACTCATCATTCATTGCCTTTAATAAGGATAGAGAACTTGAATAGCAAAGAGTTTTCTCTTTGGTTAAAATTTAAGGTATGAGAATTAATTTAATAAAATAGATAAAATAAATATTCATTTTCATTTCTAGTGATAATTTTACATATTGACTATATCTCTAAATAAATTAGGGTATTATATTTTGGTCCCAATTCTTTCGTTTTTGAATGCAGAACACTGGTCGTAAATGGTTACGAATTTGATCTAACTGATCAAGAAGTGAACATAAGAATAAAACTTGATGGTGTTATATTGACTAAAACTATAGACTATTTTTCTAGTGCATTAAATATTAGTACTTGATGTGAAAAATGTGTATTATTATTTATTTGTTGATAAAAATATTAATATTAAATTATTAATCCCTTGATCAAGTTTCTTTGTTGAAATGGAAGTGGTTTTATTCAATGACGCAACATGGAACATTTATTAATGATAGTGGATTTATAGTTATTGATATGAGTTGCTTCCAAAATATTGATGAGCCATATATTTTGGCATTAATAGAGAAACAATTATTTTATGTAAAAGATCATATGAGGCCTGAATTCAATCTTATTAGTGGAGTAATCTCAATATATATTTTTTATGATAGTGGGGATGAAGTTTTTCACCATATCTAACCTTGTTGGTCTTGATCAATTTATTCCGTATGATGAATCAAATATTTAAATATTCATGGTTGATTATGAAAAAAATTAGTGGATGGAGGTATATAAAAATAACCTTATATGTTTCTGGTTCATTTATTTTTCTTAACTTGAATCTTTTAGGTTTTCTCTATTCAATTTGATTTCTTTTGTTTTCATTTTGTAAAATATAAACTGATTTTAATAAATAGTATATATGTAAACTATAAAATCTTCTTATATGTAATTTCATATAATCCATTCAAATCAACCCAAACTAAATTGATTGGAATTGAACCAACTAAAAGTGGTTATTTCATTTGATTTAACCCAAAATAACCTAACCCATAAGTGAACCAAATAACTTAACCAAAAATGAACCAAATACCAAAACTCAAAATGATCTAAATAACCTAACCAAAAATAACCGAAATAACCTAAACCAAAATGAACCAAATGTCCTAACCAAAAAAATAAACAATTGATCAAATGACCTAACCCAAAATGAAAAAATGTATAAATGACCTAAATAAACTAAATTACCAAACCCAAAAAATTCATAACCTAAAAATGAACTGAATGCCCTAACCCAAAAAAAAACAAAATGACATTACCCATAGTAAACCAAATAATGTAAACTTGTGTGAACCGGTTGACCTACAAAAAATGAACAAATTTCCTAATCAAAAACAAACCGAACGACTTAACCCAAAATAATCTAGATGACCAAACTCAAAAATGACATAACCCATAAATGAACCAAATGACTTAACATAAAATGACCTAAACCAAAATGAACCAAATAACATAACCCTGAATAATCCAAATATTGTAACTTAAAAATGACATAATCCAAAAATAAACCAAATTACCTAACTTAAATGACCTAAGCCAAAATGAACCAAATAAACTAACCTAGAATGAGACAAATAATTTAATTCCAAAATAACTTAACCCAAAAATGGAGAAAATGGCTAACCCAAATCAACCAAAATGACCTAACACACAATAAACAAAATAAACTAACCCAAAATGAACCAATTGACCTAACCAAAAAATAAAAAATTGAACAAATCACCTAACCCCAAATGAAAAAATGACCAAATGATCGAATCAAACCAAATCACATAACCGAAAAATGGACTAACCCAAAAAGAGAAAAATGGAATAACCCAAAATAAACCGAATAACCTAACCAAAAGTAAACAAATTGAGCTAACCAAAAAATGAAATAACCAAATGACTTAACTAAAAATTACATAACCCATAAATGAACCAAATTAATTAACCCAAAATAAGTAAAATGACTTAAATCAAAAATGAAATAACCCAAAAATGAATCAAATGACCAAACCCAAAATGACCTAAAGAAAAATGAACCAATTAACCTAACACAAAATGAACCAAATTATGTCATTCAAATATAAATTAACACAAAAATGAAGAAAAAATTATTACCCCAAATTAACCAAAATGAACTCTATAAAAATGGACCAAATGTTCTAATTTAATGAGCAAATATTCCAAATGACCAGACCTGAAAATGAACCAAATGGTGTAACTCATTAATTCTAGAAATTAACTCACCCAAAATGAATCAAATAAACTAAATAAAAATTATTCTTATGATCTATGTGATTGAAAAAATGACCAGATAACTAAATACCCTAACCAAAAAATGAACCAAAATACCAAATGACCAAAATTACCAAATGACCAAAAAACCAAATGATGTAACATAAACTGGATTAGACCAAATTAAACATACAAGAAGAAAAGCATATCAGACCCATGTTTAGAATGATAATTATTATGTGTTTGTTATGTTATACCATTTTTATTAAATTTTTAATTAAATGTATATTTATCATCCAATGAAAAAAATTTCAAATATTAAAGAGACACAAAGTAAGAGAATGGAATAAAATGATCACCACATGAGAGAGATGGGTATTCCTCCTATGGTTCCCCTTATGAGTATAATATTTCAAATATATATATATATATATATCAATTGAAAAAACTCGTAATGTCACTTCATTAATAATTTTTAAATGATAATTAGGTTCCACCATCCAGGAGACAAATAATCTCCATCCAAAAAAGTAATAGTGGTGACCAGCCAACCAATTTGAGGATGGTTATACTAGATCTACTCACACCACTTTTTATGCCCAATAAACCTCAGAACCTTATCTATATACCATATACCATAGTTTCTTATCCCATAGTTCCCTTATAACTATTAGGGGTTTTTAAACAACCTAAATTATCACCAACATTTTTTATGATCATCCTTCTCATCTATCATATCCATATCTAATGATAGCTCCTACTACGCATCAATAATTTCAATTTTATAGACTTTTATGGTGCAACCTTTAGTACTTACTTCTCTATTATATCCTATATTTTATGTTTGTTCTCTAAGAAATTCTTGTGAAGTGCCTTTAGATCATCTTGAGTATACATTGGACCCCCCAAGCACTACACAGGTTACCAATCATTTATACCCTAGAGTTCTATCAGTTCCCGCTGATCAGCCTGGCTCGGGTATATGCACACAACCTTAATAAATTTTTCATCCATAATTTTCATTATAAAATGTATTAATTTAATATTTTTATTTTCTTCACACTCAAATAAACCAATATTAGTCAATGAGGACATACTATATTGTGTGAAGTGAGGAACCTCAAGACATAGGTGATGTTGGAGTATGATAAAGGAAATAGAATGATTGGAAAAATTAGAGAAATTATAGTAGTTTTATGGAAGCACTTTCCAAATACTGTGACATCATTCCCATGAAACCAATTTCCCAAAGAGACCTTAAGATGGAAATAAAGGATGTTTCATGGGCTCGAATATGGGTAAGAAAGTTTATTATATTAAATATTATATTATTATTATATTTATATGAATTAATATTTCGGTAGAAACTTCATTATAATTTTCCTGATGGTGAAGTTGTGAGGGTTGCACAACTGATGGAATTAGATGAGCTATGGACAGCATATAAGAATGAGGTATATAATGGTTGGGATGGTATAATTGGATCATATTTAGAATTTATACCAATATTTAATGATATTTTATTAACATAGTACCAGGAAATGATTGTTTATTGGGTGAGTGATAAGATTAAAGTAAAATTCAAATTTAATGTTTTTTGATTGAAACTGATTATGATATGTATTAAAACTTTGTTTCTTATTGTTTAATTTTCTTTTAAAGGAATAATCATATAGAAATAAAAAACAAGGTCGATAAAAAGTATGTCCACAGTTTATGGTGAACTAATATGTCAGAATATTAGAGACATCATGAATTTTTAATGCACAACTATATTTAATTTGAGACAAACAAAAATTAACCAAACCAAATCAAACCTACCACATATTAATCGATCTATACCTAATTGAATGGAATAAAATTGTACTAAAATTAATTAAATGAATATAAACTGACCTAAACTTACTCAAACTAAACCGAACCAAATAAAGTCAAAATAAACCATGAATTTTATAAAGTTTATGTATACTCTATAAACAACTTATAGTTTTAAAAAAATTATCGTTTTACCAATAATCTACTTCTCTAAATCACTACTTTCCATGATTAATATATATATAGGATGAGTTTCAATCATCTAGACACAAAATAAATGATATTTTAAATATTTACTACCCAAAACATCAACATCCCTTATAATTCTAATCAAACCCCCAACCTCAATAGCCAAAACATCAATTATCATCTCAAGATTATCAAATAACATCTCAATCATTTATTAAAGATCAAATTTAAAAGGTTCAATTTTAAATTACCATAATTCAATCCATATGACCACTGAACTATTCATCCATCAAATAAGCTACTGTCCCTTCCTATTTATACCCCTAACATACATCAAAAAAGGATACAATAAAAAATAACCACCCAAACCAAAATATTACTACCTAATTCAAACAAAGGAAATCATATATAATTTTTTAATCCTAAATAAACCATTCCCAACTCCATATCACACATAAGATCCAAAATCAACAATATCATTCCACTTAACATTAAATTCCAAAATTTTACCTTTAAAACAACCACAACCTAACAACTCAATCACTCATATAATAAAAAAACCCAATAAAACCATAAGTAAAAGAAACAATAGAAATAAGTAATTAATTATTTCGAAAAAGCTAAATAGATAACTATATCGACCATGGTTCCAACTATATAAACATCAACATATTCCATGTTACATATTAATTGAACCAGACATGTCATAACCAACAAGATAAAATATTTTTTAAAATAAAAATCATGTAGAATTTATTTTTAATTAAATTCATGGTTTTTAAGTAACATAATTATTTAAAATTCTAAATTTCAAAAATTCACCACATTTAAATAGAAAACAAAATATGCCAAAGATTAGATAAAAAATAATATGTCAATAATATTTTTTTTATCACCAAATGCCTAAAATATTAAACTATTTATAAGATGTTTTAAAAAATTAAATCAAATTAGGAATATAATATTATTTAAAAATGTTTTCTTATATTCGATGTCATTTTTAGAGAGTGATATTGATCATAGAAGGTCATGTTCCTAGGGTGAAGTTGTTTTTATCAACAAAAAAGAATAAATATTGGAGTGTTATAAATGAATAAGTGCAAAAAAATTAAGTTTAATTCTAATACTTTAAAATTTTAAAATCTATTTTACACTAAATATATCATTTTTATTATCAACGGTGTGCTTTTAAGGCCCTTGATGTGAAAGAGTATGAAAACTTTGGTCTAGATAATCATTTAAGATAGATATTATGTGATGAACACCATGGAATGGTTTATTTTCGACCTAGGAAGAGTATCTTTCCAACTAGGTATTATCCCACTTATGGCACCTCTAATATCTTTGGAAACATTGAGTTGCAAGAGGCCTATCTAGAGTAAGAATAGGTCTATACAGAGGTAGTATAGGCTAAAGATTTTCCATGAAAGATCATGAAATAAGTAAAAAATCCAATGAGTAGTTTATGAAATATATGGTAGATTTATTTCTATCACTTCCACTAGATATCGTTGTTATTTTTTATACATGCCTGTAAAAAATGAACTACATATATGATACACCCACTGATGGTGATAAAGATCCTAGTCGTGGGAAGGGAAATGAATTTTCTAATGGCGAAGGCGATGAAGATGTTGGAGGAGATGGTGTTACTAAGTATTTTCATGATAATAGTGATAGACATGATGATATTGATGGTCCTAAGGGATATGTTGAACCCTTATATTTCTAACTTTATATTTATAAAACAACTTTCAAATTGGTGTTTGATGATGGAAATTGATTGTATATGGGTTTTTATTTGTTTATTAAATTATTGATTGATTAAATGTGTAATTTATCTAGTTTAAGACATAGATGGGTTTTTTGTTTATAATGTATTAGATAAATGGTGTTTGAGGTAGAAAAATGGATTTGGTACATAATTCTGGCCTATACCGACAGCTTTAGAACTGTTGGTATAGCCTATATACCAACGGTTCAAGTAAATTTTTGGTATACCTAAAATAAGAACCCTCTATACTAATAGTTCTCAAAGAGCCATTTATATAGGGGTATCCCTATAGATTACGTACCAACATTTTTGGAAAATATTAGAATAAGTACCTTTTCCAAAAGTGAATATATATTCCCAAAATGTAATAAACCTACTATCCCAATTAACCATAATTACCTTAAAATAAAAGATCATATTAATACATATGGTTATATATACTCCAATCATGTATTTTTCTTAAAACACAATAAATATGTTCCAAAATATCATTAATAACCATGGAATACAATATCATAAAACTACAAAGGGAGTCTATACTTTTGAGCTTATGGTCATTTTTTAATATTATCAATCTTTAAATGAAATACCACTATATAATAACTCCTAAAACTCTATATATAAATTTTTTAAAAGTTTAACTTCCTTTATAAACCTTTAACCATGATTTTTCATATTATTCCTTGATACCTCCTTCTTGTGATCAAAAGTATGAATGATGTCTGAAGATTCATAAATATCAATCTAATCATGTTTCCTACTTTAAACATATTCAAATAAATAATTTATACCTTTTATATTTCATTTTCAGTTTCTTTATCTTCGTATACCTTTAATAAACCTTTATTCATACGATATAGTCAATCCCCTTATTGATCTTTCCCCCTAGGGCAATTATTTTCATAATGACTATACTTCCCCCGTTCTACACATACATGAAGTTTAACTTTTTATACTCCATGTACTTTATAACCTAAGCTCCCATGAAACTCCGTTTTTCTCTCATTTTTTGTGTTATGAAACTCACTTAGGTTGAGGTTGTTAATCATAAATCAAGATAGCTAGTTAGGAATAACCATGAGATTTTTCACTTTGACTATAATCATGTTCAGTTTATTGTTTATACAACTAAAAAATTATCCTTCACACCCATTGTTAACTTGGTTCTTACTGGTTCCATCTATTTCATAAAACCAAAAATTATTAGTCTGAGTATATAAAATAAAATCATAATAAAACATATTATAAATAAGATAAAAACTAATATATCCTCAAATATATAACCTTCTATTTGACTCTTTCATTTCATCCTATAATTCCCAAAAATAACCACATTTCTTTTTAACTCACTAACATTTAAAGTTATAAAATAATTCTAACTTATTCTCAATTAACAACCTAAACTTAAAAGTTATCCAAACCCTTACTCTGATATATTGACAATATGGAACCATGCCTTTAACAACCTATAATTACATTATTTATAACAAGGATTTCACTTTCTTATATTTCTAAGATATTTTAGGTTTAGAGGTTTAGGGAATTAGGAAAAACATTACATAAAAAGTATACATTCCCACATAGTGTACATTTTTTAACAAAAACAGGTTCCTGTGTTTACAATCATGTTTCATTCATGACACTTTTTCTTCATTTGTGATGTTTCACCATTAACCATGCTATAATACCTAAAAAATTGTAAGCCTTGTGAACAACATTTGAAAATGTTGGATGAGAAAAAAAATCATAAGGGGATATAAAAATAAAGTTAATCCATTTTTCCATTTAAGATTCATGAAAATTGATAAGAATTTTTTATATTTTTTATAATAAACTTTGATCTCAAATAGAAATTTAATTACTCATGAAATCAAATTCAACACCCAAAGTTTTCATAAAACATTTTGTAAGAAATAATAAAGAAAAAAGCATAAATATTAAGGGTTTCTTGAAAGACGTGAAAATGTTTCCTTGAAAACAAATCACTAACCTTGACAAAATCATAAACATTAATTCAAATCATAAACTTATTTTCTTACCTTTTGAAATCAAATTATTCCCATAAAAACTCATAAACATATAGGTAACATGGGAAATTATCTTCATATCACTCTTATAATCACTCTTAAAAAGTAAAAACATACATGGTAAATTCCAATTACTTCATAGGAGTAACTTATTGATAATTAACTCCCCACACTTTATTGTTGGGAAAAATCCCTCAAGGTAACGTTGCATCATTTTTGGCATAATTGTGTTTGTTGACAAAGTAGGATTACAAGGTATTTTTTGGAGTCCAAAGATATTTTTAACATGGTAAATTGAAAAATATTCAAGATAAAGGAATAGATGCCCTAGAAGTCATCCAGAAAATTGCATACACAAGGTGACGATGTTTCCTAGTGTTTTCAAAATATTTGGGGCCCAAAATTTGGAGGATAGATAGCATCGTGAAAGCTATATTTCCTTGAAGGCCTTATAAAAATATGGAAAAGTCATGATTTTCATAAATATTGGATTTCGTGAAGGGTGGTTCTCCACGGTGTGAATATTTTTACAGAAAGCCTCACGATTACTACAAGCATCACAAACGATGTGAAGGTTTTGATGGAAAGATCCACAATTATGATGATAATCACTAATGGAAAATTTTTCCTATAGTATCATGAGATAGGTATCATCATAATGGAAATAATGGGGAATCACGAAAAGGTGCTAACGTGGATGGAAGCTTCTAGAATTGGTTGAAATGCCTATAAATAGGACTCTATCACCTTCAGAAAAGTAGAAAGACTTAATGAAGATCATAAGGATCTGGATTCATTAAGGTGGTTTTAAAAGTTGGTTCATTCGAAAAAAATTCACAAAGGATATAATTGCAAACTGAATTTTTCGAGCATCACAAAAGTTAGAGAGTTCGTGAAGGCTATAAAAAGATGACCAAAAGTTGTGCGCTTCATGAAGGCTAAGTGGGATTTATGAAAGGAAGATTCTTAATTAAGGCTATTTAAGTCTCACGAGAGAGAGAGATTCATGAAGTCAGTGTGTATCGTGAAAAGTGTTTAAAAGGGATTGCATAGAAAATTTTTGGTAAATCCATATTGATCAATTGGATGAATGTTGAACTTCAACAGAGTATCTATCTACAAATGAGGATGTGTAAAAACCCAACCCCAGTTTCCCAGATTCGGTGACATTTTTTAATTCATTGGAATGATCATAAGAAATTCATATACCAAAGGAAAGAATAGTTTAGTAGTCTTGGAAAACTAGATACATACATAAGTTCAACATTACAACATGAAAGGAAAAAAATTTAGAAACTCCTTTGACAACGTCCATAAATCCTAGGTTATTTTGGCATGTCATTCATAATATACCTATTTATGTCTCGGGAAAATGAAACATAAGAAATGGGTGTGCTCAAATACTTAGTAAGGGTAAGAAATATAGTGAAATATATCATAAACAGAAACATTAATCATGATGAATAACTAAAAATACATGCCTCTAAATCTAAACTTGAACACATTATGGCGCGAATAAGATCTGAATAAATAATTCCATAATAAAGAAAAATCATCAGTATTATACTAGTTTAATAACCTCATGAACTTTAAATTACTAGTTTCATAATGATGGAATCCCTAATGTTGAACATCATAACCATATTGTCAAGGCCTCAGACCAAGACCATAAATAATCATTTTGTCAAGGCCTTGTACCAAGACTTTATTTTGTCTCATGAGACCTAAAGATACATATAGGGGATATAGTGGGACCCAAACATAACTTACTATGTAAAATTAATTCCTCATATGAATGGGGATAAACATAAATGACATATACATTCATATTGAAACTGACATATGAAATGTCAATAATGTTCCCCCAAACATTAAGCATAAACACTAACCATTCTAAGTAAATTGGTGAATGGTTATAATATATAACATAAATAATAAAACTAATAATAAAAAATTAAACTAATATGGTATATTTTATCAAAAAATATTAATCCCAATAATACATAAGAATTAACAAGAGTGTTGAAACAGGTGAAGATACTCTTATAAAATCATCAAGTAATTCTTGAGATTAAAAAGAAGAGTTCTATTGGAAAAGTCTTTGTATAAAACCAGAAGTGAAATAAGATATTATTTTCATAATAAAATTAGTGTTTTTAGAAAGATAATGGTCACTAAAAACAAATTATATAGTACCCTTCAAAATTGTTAAGAATTTGAGAAATTCCCATGAATCTGGCTTGTATTTCGGGAAGAATTTTTTGAAAGATACTTTTAAAACATATGACTCCCCATAAATAAAAGTATGATTCTTGTTGAGACAAATATATAGAAAATTATCACATAATATATGAGGAGTACATATGAATAAATAATAATTTGATTGAGGTAAGTAGAGAATAAGAGTAACCTGAATGAAAATGGAGTTCCAGGTAGAAAACACTTACCTTAAGTCTGAAGGTGTTCCTCACTTGGTCTTAATGACATGAATAATAAAATTTAGGTTCATAAATTAATGGTTCCAAAACATAGTATACATGTAATTGATTTAATATATCCTTAATAGGTTCATTAATTTTCTTTTTATGGGTTAAGAGATTCAATTTCATTGTTTGGGAATGTTTTCCTTCTTGGTTTTCATGTTCGGTTTACTTATATTCATGTATAGATAAACATGTAGAATGAGAATGGTTTTGTATAATATAATTTGAATTTTATTAGTGAAGAAATAGAATATTACATGGTCATAAAATTCCTCTGGTTATTGGGAGTGAATATTAATCATTATATAAAACTTTAATGACAATTATTTGGGTTAATTGCCAGTTCTTGATCACAACGAAGTAATTTTGATTTATAAATTAATATAATGTGTAGAAAAGGATTAAAGAACCTTAAATCAGTAATAATACGTATATTATAGTCTTTTTAAACCATTAAAATGGTTTCATGATCATAATTTAAGATGGTAATAGAAATTGAAAACTCATCGTCCTTGAATTTGATAAATTAATACATCTTGGATGGTGTTTTCATTTCTAGTACAAAATAAGGTTAAAGGAGAGATGATGAATAATTCTTAATTTATCATTAAAAAATCTATTATATTTAAGGTACTAGATTCATCACAACATTTGGATGAAAGGAGGTGAGGAAACAAAAAGAAAAGACAGAAACTTGAAATAAATGAAATGAAAAGAGAAATTTACCTCTTGAAGTTATCTTCCTTGAGAGCCGCTTTAAGGGAGAGGTTTAAGTATTTTTATGAGACCATGGGGTCATGTACGTAGAGGATTATCTTGGTAGGTGATTTGAGTAGATTTTAAACATTTCACAGGTCTTGATAGAGGTCAAGAGAAGAGGGAGTGGGGGTATAGTGGAGGAGAGGAGGGTTTTCCCATTATTTTACTCATTATTTTATTATTTCACCAAAAAAACCAATAGTGTTGATTCATGTGACCCATAACAGTAATAAGTGCATGTCAGTTCAAAGAAAGTGTGTTTACATCTTCCATGATTCTAGGAATAGTGAATTTAACTAATAATGTATATATATGGTAAATTGTCAAATTTTACTATTCATCTAAAATTTGAGTATTTCTGAAAAATCCCAAAAATTCACCCTCACAATTTTTTGACATGTAGAATTCAAAAATAAAATCCATTTTTTAAAATTAATTTTCTAAATATTATTAATTTAAATTTTAAATAAAATCATAATTTATTCAAAAAATAACAATTTTAAAACAATAATTCATTTTATATCACCTTGAAAAATTAATCAAGATCTCATTATCTCGTAAACTTAATAAAATAAAATAATAATATGATTTAATATTCATAAGGGTCATATTACTATTCATAAGGTCTTGTTACTATTCACCAAAAATTATGTTTTCGTATTAGACTAAATATCTTACTAAACACAACCGTGTATATTTGTTTTTTGAAATTCAAATCATAGAGGTGAAAAATTTATGTTTACTGGATAGGTTATAACAAATTGGTGTTTTGTGAAGACTCAATGTTTCAGGAATTCAATATTAAACTTATTTATAAATCCTTATGGTGTTACATTCTCTCCTCCTTACAAAAAAATCATCCTTGAAATTCATATAATTTTACCTCATAAAAAGAGTTGGGTAGCTCTTTATTAAAAGTTCCTCAGGATCCCATGTGGCTTCTTCGATTTTATGATTTTTCCAAAGTATATTTATGATTCAAATAATTAGATTCCTCAACACCTATTCTTTAGTGTCTAGAATCCGAATAGGATCTTCACATAAAGATAAGTCAGGTTTTAATTCTATTCCTTCATATGTGAGGACATGCATTTGTTCTAGCATATACTTTCTCAAAAACGAGACATGGAACGCATTATGTACTTTATACGCTCAAGGAGGCATAACCAAAGGATATAAAACAACTCCAATTCTCATTAGTATTTCAAAAGGTCCATTAACCTAGGGCTCAGTTTCCATTTCTTACCAAATCTTATAACACTCTTCCTTAGAGATACCATCAGGAAAACATGATCCCCTAATTGAAATTCCAAATCCTTCCTTCAATTATCAGAATAGCTATTTTTCTTGATTTGAGTTGATTTTATATGGGTTTTAATTTTTATATTTTTTGTTGTTTCCTCCACAAGATCTGGGCCCATAATGTTCCTTTCACCAATTTCATTCCAACATGTTGGTGTACAAAATCTCTTTCCATAAAATACTTCATATGGTTCCATTTAAATGATAGAATGGAAACTATTATTATAGGAATACTCCACCAATGGTAAATATTGATCCCACATACCTTGAAAATCAAGTGAGCATGATCTCAAAAAGTCATCTAAAGTTTGGATCATCCTATCTAATTGCCTGTCAGTTTGAGGGTGATAAGTAGTACTAAATCAAAGCTCGATATCCAAGGATTTCTGAAGACTTTTACAGAATTTTGATGTAAATAGTGGATCAATATCAGACACACACTACTGGAAATATCACCTATACCCATGGTTTAAAACTGTGGGTATATCCCTTGAAACTATGGGTATAGGATATACCCACGGTTTTAGAAACTGTGCGTTGTAGTGTCATCACAATAGGTCTATACCCACGGTTCTCTAAAAACTGTGGGTATAGACCAAAGAAAATTGATATTACCCATAGTTTGTTAAACTGTAGGTATACATTTACACCCACGATTTGAAAACCGTGGGTATACTGATTTAAAGCGCCCCATATTTACCCACGGTTTACCAAACCGTGGGTATAGACAGGTTCCCCAGGCTGAGCAGGTTCCACAGGCTGAGCAGCTGCACCTCCCTACCATTCTGCACCTGTATTAGCACTTATAAATGGCATTTCAGTTAAAATAGAAGTTTCAATACACTCTATGGATGGTTAAATATGTGATCCTCTCTATATAAAAATATCATCCTTACCTCATACATATGAAAATGAAAGCACAATACCGGAACAAGATGATTTACAAAGTTGAGTGAAAATCCTACTTTCCATGTTGGTTATACGAGACAACATGGATACTCTAATAATATCAATACTAATTTGTTGTACATCATGACTATAAAAATACATCAAATGGTTATACACTTAATCCTTTATTCAAAAATTGGTTATACATCACAATTTAAAACTCCTTCAGTGATTGGTTATATGCCCCATCTAAAAGCCTCCTACAACTATTTATATACCCCATCCACAAGCTATTTTTTAGAGTTGATCAATTGTAGAAAAATAGACTTCTTTAAATGGTATTCCTCAAGAAGAATGTTGGATCACTATTTATTGAGTCTAACTACTTAGTGATCTTTAACATCTTTTGAGAAAGGTATGCTTGTCTTGAAACTTCCTCTGGATCTAGGATGATTTGGATCTAATCAATTTTCAACATTATGGAACTTTATCCAAAATGTTGTCCTTGTAGTTCTTCTTAAAAAAATCTATGCTTCCGGTTCTTCATACCTCCTTTGACCCAAATGCACTTTTGATGAAAGTAGATCATAAAATCCCCTTCTTCAACTCTTTTTCTTAGTAACTCTCAATATCTCATTCTTAATATTCCCTATTTTTCATGTACTTAACTCATGTGATGTTCCCCATTTATATATGAAGTTTTCATCTTATAGATGTGAGAATGTATGGGCTTCAATTTGAAATTCCGACTACCTCAAGAATTGACTACTTTACTATCTTCCAAAGATATTGGTATTTGACTTTGTCAATGCTCCCACAAAATTCAGCATCGGCTCTATTTAACTCATCCTAAAATCTCATCTGGAATCATGAACATTCCTTCCTTGAATATTTATAGTTGAATGTTTATCTCAACATCATCATAGTGATTAGCTTTATAATAACGTAATACCCTTTTGGAATCTTCCAAAAAGTGTTCTTTGACCATAATACACATTTTTATTATTATTTAAAAATACACTTTTTGGGTAAGTGGGAACCATACATAAGACACTAGTAAATGAAAATCCCACATAACCTTAAACCACTACACACCACATTCAAAAACTCAAAAATCAACAAAATGTTAAAAATCACCGCGCCAGATACAAATTTTAAAATTCAAATTTCAAAAAACCATCATACCGAGAAATCACATCATCGCACTACCAACCTATCACCGCCACCTATCCACCATAATCACACTTTAGACCTATCATCATCACCATCAGTATTGCTTCACCTTTGTCAACACCATCATCGTACATCATGCCTGATCACCGTATTCATCAAAGCTTCAAGAAAGAAACTCAGACATCATTGTTTCTGTATCATCGCCGGAGCTGATAACCGGAGCAACCGAAAACATAGAGGCCCCATCATCTATGATTCACCATCACTTAACAACCGAACTATGGGCTCATTCCATGGAGAACCGATAACTGCTTGGAAACCACCTACCAAAGCTCCGATGAACCATTGCTCCCGACCGACCTGGAGAGGAGAAATGGAACTCGGGGCTAGAGCAGGGTTAAAGAAGCATAAACTTCCGAGGAATGAGCTTTTGGCCAGTAAAAAACCCAGCAGGCCACACCAAACAACATCGCACCAAAAATTCTGGCCATGCCAGTATCATCATCAAACCGAACCAACACCAAAAACAGACACCACAAATGTCGTCTACCATCGCCAGCATGAAACGAACCACCACCATTAGCATCGACCCTGTTATCACTGGAACCACCATAACACTAAAAGATAATAGGCACAGCTCGAACAAAGAACCAATACCAACATCAGAAAACTTCATCCACCATTTTCGAACCATCACGAACACAAGGAGGGAACCGCCCGCATGAGCCCCAAGGAAGGAAACGAAGAAAAAAAACCAAAATTAAAAGAAACACCTTTCGTAGGAAATGAACCCACCACACTTACTCCAGGGGATCTTGATGAAGCATCCGGTCACCTCAAGGAAATAGAGGACAATCCAGTACCTCTCAGGGCTGGAAGTACCACCACTAGATCCACAAGGGGCCCCCAGGAATGGGATCTGAAACAATCGAGACAGAGGACCGTGACCTGAGGCTTATACTCTAAATCAATCAATACCATAGGAGCCTGAAAGTGGGTGATACGACGATCCACAAACCTAACCAACAAGATATATAGGGAATAAAGGCATCTAAAAAAATAAGATGTATATGGGAGAAAAGTAGTGCACAATCATGGAAAATCAGGGAACTGAGCCGATGAAGCAAGCAAATGCATAAGAGAAAAAATTGGAAGAGGATCTGCCAAAAACCAAGACAATGAAGCGAGGAAACCCTAGGAGCCACCAAAAACTGAGATGAGGAAGCGAGGAAACCCTAGGAGCTGAGAGGGCATCCCGACGAGTGGGGAGACATTCCCCCAAAAAGTGTTCTTTTGACGTAATAAATATGCTCATTATGGTTCTTTTTTTTCCTCAACTTGAACTTAAATATAGGAATTCTTAATAGAATTCAATGACAACCACTAATCACTTTATCAGAAACTATCCAACAATGGAATCCTCAAGAGTCCCTTAGACTCACATCAATTGTATAATGGTACCCGACAGTAACCTCCATTAAAAGGAGTCATTCCTTCCAAAAGATTCTAATATATGTGGTCCCCAAACTCAATAGTTATACCTCAATGTCTCTAATCTTGAGAAAAAGGTCCCAATACACAAAGTAAAACAATGATATCCTCATAGAAACTACTTGATCACTCCTATAATGATCCATTCAATTGAACATTAAACAACACTAGTTGGGTAATCCCACTGAGGGTCCCATCTAAATTGTGTGTACTCCCCACCTGCCCAGCCCCTCCCCCTCCCTCCCCACTACACAGCTCCTCCCCCTACCCCTCCCCCTCCCCCTCCCTCCCCACTGCCCAGCCCCTCCCTCTACCCCTACCCAACCCCTCTCCCTCCCTCCCCACTACCCAGCTCCTCCCCCTGCCCCTCCCCCTCCCCCTGCCCAGCCCATCCCCCTCCCTCCTCACTGCCCAGCTCCTCCCCCTCCCCCTCCCACTCCCCCTCCCTCCCCACTGCCCAGCCCATCTCCCTCCCCCCCACCCAGCCCCTCCCCCTCCCTCCCCACTACCCAACTCCTCCCACAGCCCTCCCACCTCCCCCTTACCCAGCCCCTCTCCCTCTCTCCCCACTGCCCAGCCCCTCCCCCTCCCCCCTGCCTAGCCCCACCCCCTCAGTCCACACTGCCCAGCTCCTCCCACTCCCCCTCCCCCTCCCCCCTTCACCATTCTCAGTCAAGTAGAATGGCATATTTAGAGAAACTTCTGGATAAAAAACACATGAAATAAAATACACAAACATGTATTGCAATGTCATTAAACAATTGATATATATACAAAGTATCCGCCAAAAACATAAAATGTTATCAATATTCAAGACTTGCTCATGTTAAAAGATTAAAAAATCAAGAAAAAATAAATGGGTGCATACCTAATGAAAGTACATCATGATCCATGATTTCTGAATAACATCCTAAGCCTTTTCAAATGTGATGATAGTTCAATGTATCCAAAACATACAAAAACCTACAGCCAAATAATAAAATTAAAATGTTGAAGTAAAACCTGAATCATGATTCCACTAAACTAGCTTTTTCTTTTGTGTTTGGAGTCTTCCTAAAACACAAAAACCACATTAAAAATTTAGAGAAAGGAAAGCTGAAAACCAAAAATAGCATATGCAACATCTAAATCAGTTAGTCAACTCCGAATATTCATATAACCATCAGATCACATACTAATCAGTAAAGTACAATGACATATTTAGAGAACATTTTGGATAAAAACACATGGAATAAAATACACAAACATATATCACAATTTCATTCAACAATTGATATAAATACAAATTATCCACCATAAACAGAAAATGTTATCAATATTCAAGGCTTGTTCGCATTATCAAAATTAAAAAATTAGCTCCTCATCTCACCCCTTCCCAACAAATTCCCCTCCCCCTCCCTCTCCCCTCTACCCATCCCTTCCCTCATGCCCAGCTCTCCCCTACCCAGCTCCTCCATCAGGCCCAGTTCCCCCCTACCCAGCCCCTCCCCCTCCCTCATGCTCATATCCCCCTACCCATCCCCACCCCCTCCTCCCTCATGCCCAGCTTCCCCTCATGCCCAGCCCTTCCCCCTCCCCCTCCCTCATGACCAGCTCCCCCCTGCCCAGCCCCTCCTCCTCCCCCTCCCTCATGCTCAGCTCCCCCCATGCCCAGCACCACTCTCATGCCCAGCTCCCCCCTGCCCAGCCCCTCCCCCTCCCCCACCCTCATGCCCAGCTCTCCCCCTGCTCATCCGCTCCTCCTCCCCCTCCCCCCTGCCTAGACCATCCTCCTCCCCCGTATTTACTGTATACTAATCAAATATGATATTCATTTACATCCCAACGCATATAGTTTTTTTAGGAAAATTAAATACATAGGGAAAGTGTTTTAGTTTTTGGTGTCATGACTGAACTGCGTAACAATATAATCATAAATCGATGACCAAAAGGGTAAAGGGGAAATGAGTGCATGTTACTTGCCTTCCCTTGTAGAGCAATCATAGTTATGATCACATTAACACCACAATTTTTTGCCAAGGTTCAAGGTATTGCCTCAAAATAAACTGCAGCAGCTTTGTAAGGCCACTGTTTAGAAAGAAACCAAACAAAAAATATGAATCACTCCAGGAACTACAAATCAGTGCCTTTAAGTTTAAAGTAAAAGATCAGAAGCAAATAAACCTTCTCAACACCTTCAATAGATGGGATCTTCTTCTTCAAATTGTAGGACATGGTCATACTCGCCTGATGAACATCCTCTACATGCCGAGTATATGAAAGATAGATTCAGTCAATGCAGCTCCCTCCCCTCTAAGACCTCCATGGCACCCCTCCCAACGTTCCCCTCCCAGCCCCCCATCCCTCCACTGTAGCCCCCCCCCCCCCCATCACTCCCCTGCAGCCACCCTCCCCCCTCCCAGCCCTCCACTACAGCCCCCCCCCAGCCCTCCACTATTGCCCCCCATCCCAGGCCTCCCCTCCACTGCTAAGGCTAAGATTAGAGGGTGAGATAATAATAAACACACCAAACCATAAAAAATATATATGGAATGTTAAATTTACCTAAAGAATTTTCAAATAACACCCCTGATGATAACATAATCCAAAATGCATTTCATTGCATAAATAAATTCACATACAAGCAGTCCACCAATACAAACAAAAAATTAAACTCCAACACAAGTCTCTCTGTTAAGTCAAAAATGGAGGGGAATAATATCCCCCCCACCCATCGCCATCATTGTCATCCCCATGTCCAGCATCATCAGCAGCAGCAGCAACATCGGCAGCAACATCATCAGCAATATCATCACCAACTGCACCATCAGCATCATCTTCAGCAATCTAATCACCAACAACAGGATCAGCAACATCCTCACCAGCACTATCGCCACCATCTTCATCACCACTAGGACTCTCATGGGAATCACCCAAGGAATTATTTAAAGAGCGCATTGATTCCATACTTGAATGACCAGTGGCAGCAACCTCGGATGGTAATGACTAACTCAAAACTGACATAGCATTTATGAAATTTTCATTCATTAGCTTACTTTTTTCATGATCCTCTAATACTATATTCTTTTTCGCGGATAATTCAGCACACGCACTTTACAAATTAGAGGAATTAGAGGCTTTATAGGATTCCAATGATGACCAATACCTAGAGTGGACAATGTTTTTTCCTGGTCTACAATGGAATCTTCCTGGATGCTCCACACCAAACACCTGACTCAAATGATCATTTGGCCCTAAGTTTTCAGTTTCCTTCCCATCCATGGACTCGAAGGTAGACTGTTGAAATTATAAACATATTAAATTATGAATTTTGTATAAATGTTTTAAATATAAATAAACAAACTTACAATTTTATCATGTGTTTGTGAATTAACTGCAGTTCCATCTTTATTTCCTACTGAAGCAGAATAATTTGGCACAAGGTACAAGACCTTCAATGCCCAATACATCTTGTTGCATATGAGAAATGCACAAATTTGGATTACAAAAATATATGATAAATGCAAAAAAAATATTTAATTGAGTTGCAACAAATACCTACAAACATTGAGGTAAATGACAGTCATAACCGATTGGTGGTTTTCTGAAATGGTTTTCTGAAGTGGGTTTCAAGGACATATATTACTTGTTTAGGAAAAATATACAAGACTTCTCCTAGTATAATATCTGATTTACAGGATACATGGACTAACCAAGGGAAGGCATGAATAAGTTATGATGACATGTTATAAATACAGACATTATTTTAATTCAGATGAATGTACCAGCCGCTTCTCATGTTAGGGCATTGTAATGCTCCCCAATGTGTGTAGACATGTCATTTCATCTTTGTTTTTTTTCATTGACACTTCCTAAGAAACAAAAAAACAATACAAGTAATAAAAATTAAATTTTATATAAAAACCATTAAATATGGGTAGTACCTTATACTGTTCAGTCTTCCAATGTGCAATCATTTTTTGATATTGACTTTTTGGATAGTCAGGGTTTGTGGGTACACCCTCTAACTCTGTACCCACTCTGCTCCTCCAAAAAATATGTAAATCATACTTGTATGACCACCAATACTCTCCAAGATCACTCAACCTAGCAGCTTTGGCAGCTTCACCGTTAATAAAGTTAAATCGAATCTGCAACGAACATGTTAAGTCATATAAATACATTACTAATATAAATATAAATTTATAAAATTTATGTACCCATATTTGTACCCATACCCTTTCCTTGATGTTAGCACTGATATGTCTCCCTGAGACTGGTTCCACCGGAATGATATCATGATATTTGGCTAAAGTAGCCATGAAACTTCTACACTCCTTAGCATTTTTACCTACCATTTGATTTTGAGAATTGTAATCCACCATAATCTGAGTTTCACGATTCCAGGCATCCTGCATTCGAGTACGCCCACGTCGCCTACTAGAAGATCCCACTAAATAAGATAAGAGGTGAAATGAGAAGAGTTAAGTGACAATACAATAAAAAAAAGTTAAATTCTATAATTTGAAAATTTTATAATGAAAAACCCGATGCAGGCTCCTGAATAGGCTGTGAGGCATCCGTGGACTGTGCTGGATCAGCATCCTCTGAAGGAAGTATCTATTCTATAACATGATATGGTTGATCTTCATGAACAGGAGTGGAAACTGAAATAACAGACTCAATATGTGTAGGATGGATGGTAGGAAGAAGAGGTGGCATAGACATGTCATAATTTGCATAGTAGGTCTGGGGATACATGAATGGATATGGAAATAGTGTAGGTGAGAACATCAGTCGAGTCGGCATGGACATGGAATGGGAAAAACATGGTAAATGGGATGATGATGGAGGCATTTATGGGAACATCCCAGGGGTCTCAAGCGGAGGGCGGACATGTGTTGTAGATGGGATGTCCACTGATGGGTCAGTGTAGGGAGTGGTAAGGCGGGAGCTCCGCCTAGGTCTAGGAGGATCTATGCTCGGTCCCATACTGAGAAGAAGAAACTCTGGAGTTATATATCCCTAAAAAAATTGATCAAAAATATGAACTTGATATTATATGTAATGCAAAAGATAAATATTAGAATTATTATACTCACTGAAGACAACTCATGCTCGCGTCTAACAGGATCAACATCAAATAATCTATTCTTGCAAGCTTCTGTAGCTTTCCTCATAATACGCATAAGAATGAAATAAATATTTTTTAGAAACAATTTTTAAAAATCATACTTAAAACTTAGAAGATAAAGAAGACAAAAAATTTCATAACATCTTTCAGTAATGATAATTTACAACCAAGTTATACAATTTTTAAAACCACATTTTAAACCCAGTTTTCTGAATTGAAATAAAATAATTAAATGAAATGAAACCAAACAATACTAAAACAGACATATCATTCCCAACTAAAACTAAATTAAAGTAATTACATTAGTACCAACCTAAGAAACACACTTCAAGGTAAATAGAATGAACTCTGAATATATATGGATGCTTTTATATATTACCCTCCACTACCTCAGGTTCAACATCATCTCTCACAATGGGACAATTTGTATCATCAAATAAAATATTTTGGCTAACACCGATTGGGGTGTCAATGGTGACAATTTCATCCCCAGCATCATGAAAAATATTTCTTGGTATTACTTCATTAATGAAACTGTAATCAGGTTTCAGATGATCTTTCACATAAAACACTTGTTTTGTCATTGATGCCAAAATGTATGGTTCATCAGTATGCAGGAATCGACTCATGTCAATAACTCTAAATCCACAATCATCAATAAATGTACCATGTCGCGTCATTGAATCAAACCATTTACATTTCATCATAGTAACTTGACATTGAGAGTAGTGATCCAATAACAATATTTTCTCAACTAGTCCATAATAATACACATCTTCATATCAAGGTCGAAAATCTAATGCCCTGGAATAACAATCCGTTCTAGAAGTTAACATAATTCCATCATGTTGTGTTCTCATTTTCACCACTCTATTAGTTGTAACAAATTTATATCCATTGATTGTTAAAGATTTGTAGTCACGAACCAAAGAATTCGGACCAAAAGGCAATACTCTTAATTCTTGAGAAATGAAGTCATCAGGTAAAATCAATACTTGGAATACATATGAGTAATATAAATAAATATATATCTATATTTTAATGTATTTAATGTAATGTTCATACCTTTTATTTCAACCAAGCTGGTAACTCTTGGCTATGCATAGCCTCTCTCCATCTTTACGGCAAAGACCGATGAACTCTACTTATAATTTTCTTATGTTCTCAGCATAAAATGACAATAAAAGTATAATGTATATGTGATATGATATCTTATGAGATAACATATAAATGTATTCAAATTAATTACTTGATATAGGCATCAAACAAACCATAATTAAACAAGATTGTATGATGTGCCATATTCCACTCTTCAAAGCTCAATGTAACCAATGTATATGACCATAAAATTCCACCTATTTGGGGAAGAGATGGAAACGAGGGATGAATTTCCTCATACTTCCCATCTTCATTTCTCATTGGTTTATTATCTCTTTTGCTCACATCAAAAAAAATATTGAACAAAAATCCATACATTCTTGGGCCAAATAACTCCTCAAAATGGAACCTTCGGGATAATTCTTATTTCAGACATATGATTTCATTGTGCACATATTTCTTTCAGTGGGATAAATCCACCAAAAAGTGATTTGTCCCCCAAGAAGTGTCTTAGTTGGAAGATAAACTATCAAATGTAGCAAGCAAGTAAAAAAAGATGGAGGGAAAAAATTCCAACTCACACAGAATTAGCGGTACCTCTTGTTTCATTTTTATCAACAATGATTTGAATAACATTTTAGCACAAAGGTCTCTAAAAAAATGACACAACTGAATCACTTCCACCCTTAAATTATTGGATAGAAAATGCTGAATTTCTATTGTAATCAATTCATGAATAAGGATGTGATAATCTTGAGTTTTTATGGATTTCAATTTCAAATGTCTTCTGTTGACTTGTTTAGATATGTTGCTGGAATAGCCCTCTAGAAACTTGATATTCTCCAATATTTCTAGAAATTGATCTTTATCTGTCAGTGTCATCACATAAGAATCATAGGGAAATTTCTATTTGTTTTCACTGATACAAACAGGATGTAGTTCTGGTCGAATACCCCAATCCAATATATCCCAATGAGATCGGAATTCATATTTGGTCTTCCCATTAATATTCAAAAGAATTTCAAGAAACATTTCACATATATTTTTTTCAATATGCATTAAATCTAAATAATGATGTAACAAATTAGTAGACCAAAATTGAAACACAAAAAAATACTTATCTTTTTCCAATTTTAAGTGACTTCAGTATCAACATTCTTCGTCTTTCAAGATTTAAACTAACCTTTCCCTAACGAAAAGCTAAAACCTTTTAATTCATTAAGTACATCACTTCCTGACATACGTTGATGTTGTTCTTTAGTGTCAACATTATTATCAAACTTCCAATGATTCTTCCTGTATTGAGGATCCATTGGCAAGAATTGGTGATGCCCCATAAAATTGAAACTATGCCGATATTTAAGCCTTCTCAATCATGTATTCTTCATACAAACGGGACATGATAGTTTTCCCTTCGTGCTCCAAACAAACATAATTTCATAGGTAGGGAAATCATTTATAGTCCATAGAATGGAAACACACATCTGAAACATTTTCTTTGAAGAAGCATCAAATGTATGCACACCTAAATCCCAAAGTTGTTTCAACTCTTTTATTAAAGGCTGCAAGTAGACATCTATATCATTACCAAGATACGAAGGTCCATATATCAGTATACTCAATAAAGGGAAAGGTTTTTTCATACACATCCACGGAGGAAGATTATAAACATGAACAAAAATTGTCCACGTGATATGAGCAGTAAGCATCTGACCAAATGGATTAAAACCTTCACATGATAGGCCCAATATAACATTACGCACCTCAGCTGCAAAATTAGGATGTTTTGCATCAAATGTTCTCCATGCTAATCCATCTGTAGGATAGACCAGCTCATAATTACCTTTAATTATATCAACATTTTGACATCGCATATTGACTGAGATTTCTAGATACATGAGTAGATTTTGAAGTCTGGGAATCAATGGAAAGTGTCACATGACTTTTTGTGGCACACGAGATGGTGTTCCATCTGCATTTGTCTTCCATAGAGATGTACCACATTCTTTACAGTCATTACGGTTAGCTATTTCCTCCAAAAATAAACTACAATATTTCGGACAAGCATGGACTTTATTAGTAGCAAATCCAAGCTACTTAATTAACTTCCAAGCCATGTGATGATTTGATGGAATATCTACACCATCAGGAAGCAAGTCCTTCAAAAATGTAAGAATATAATCAATGGTCATACTAGAAATCCCATACATGGTTTTCCCATGATATAACCGCATTAAAAATTCCATCTTCGTCATTTTAGTACATTCTTGATATACTGGAGTTTTGGCATCATCCAATAAATTTTTCACTCTCTAAACATCATCATCTTCAATATTTTCCTCATGTGTAATGATATCAATGTATTCTTTCACCGGCAATCTATCTCTCTCGGAATGATGCACATATGGAAACTGATCAAATATCAAATTATCCATGTCACTTCATTCATTTTGTTTATGAACAGTTGAATATTGACTCATCTCTCTATGGTGAAACCAAACATTATAGTTTTCTTGAAATCCAAATTTTTTTAAATGGTAACTAACTTCTTCTCATCTTAACCATGGTCTTCCAACACAATTATAGCAGGGACACTATATAAAACCTCCATCTGATGCATTGTTAAATGAAAAATCTAAAAAATTATCCAAATTATTTTGAAACTCGGTAGAAATCTGATCGGTACGATACATCTAGCTTCTATCCATTCTATAACAAGAAAAAAATTATCATTCAATCAAAAATGTAAATCATATTTAAAAAATGAATTACAATAAATTTTATTATTAAATTAATCAAAGCATATTAATAGCTAGAAAAACATATTTAATCACAAGAGGAGTCCATGATTGAATAAGTAGGAAAAAACAAAAAAGTCTACCTTAAGATATAAACTAAATAAAATAGTTAAAAAAGACACTCCCTAGTGGTCATTGATGGGTAATAAAAAAGAAAATTTCAATGTAAAATAATCCTTTATAGATATAGAGGCATTATACACATGGGAAGAAACTTCTATTTTAATAATATGAATTTATAATTTTATAGATTATTTGGTAGGGGTTATTTGATGGGGAATAAAACATTCAATGAAAATATATTAGTTATAACTTTAATGTTTTGGAATTAATATGGAAAAAATGTTTCAAGGTATTCTACAAATTTTGTACAACATGATGCCTAAAAGATATAATTTTTATGGATTCTATTGGAACTTTGGAATATTTGTTCATATTGAAAAGATATTTTTTTAAATAGACGTCATGATATACTTGGGAGTATTAAGAATCAATTTTTCGGGGTTTCAACCCCTTTAAAGGAATAAAAGTTAGAAACGTTTTGTAAATTCTATATAGAAATCACAGAACATGTTTGATATTTCTGAATAAGTCTATGGAAGGTTTGACCATCCTATTCATGATGAAAATAAATGCCTCATAATTATACCATCCTGAAAAAATTTTAGTTTTAATACTCAAAATCCTCAAAATAAGAATATAAAAGTGAAGGAGAATGATTTAGTTGTTGAAGTTTCACCAAAAGTATCTAAAGGGGAAAGTCCATGGATCTTGGATAGGGGATGTTTTTCTCACATGATAAAAGATTTAAAAACATTTAAATCTATTTAAAAATGAAATGTATTCTTATTTACCTTCATAAATTATGGGTCACTAAAGGTTAAAGGAGTTGGTTTAATTGTTATTGGGAAAGAGAAGCTTAAATCAAAAAACACTCTCTATGTTGATGGATTAAAACACAATCTATTAAGTGTTTACAAACTTCATGATAAAGGAAATATATTTTTTTAGGAATTACAGGTTATTTGTTAAGAACATTGAGAATGTAAGAGTGGTTAAAAGAGGATAAGAGTGCTAGAGACAATTTATTCCAAGTGGGTGATGTTGACAATTCATGTTATCTAAACATGAATAAAGAGAATGAATTATAGTATCAGGGTATTGGAGAATATAAATGTTCTATTTTTTAAAAAGGATATGGACTCTCTTTTTATTTTTATAGTATATTATAAATGGATAATATATAGAGAGTGTTCCTTATTGGGGAGACTTAGGGAGTTGGCAGCTGAAACTTAGAGAATATTTCATGTATTGTTCCCTATGTTTTTGACAAATAAAAAGGAGGAAATTGAGGTGCCCTTGATGATCATAAAACATAAAATTCTTAGATTCTAAGATCCCTCATTAATTTAATTAGTTAATGGGGTGGTGATTAGATCTCAATTAATACATTGCTAGTATAGTGTTGATATTTACTATGCAGGTTAGATAATTATGAACACCATTATTCATTACAATAGTTTAGTGTTTAAAAAACATTTTTAGTGTATAATTACTATGAAATTGTTAATGAATAAAATACATTCATGGATATTGAATTAATTTTTTTTTATTTACTGGAATCATACTCATTGATGGGTAATAAGTGAATTTGAGATAATTTTAAGAAAAATTAATAAAGAAAATCCATCAAATTCCATGTCTACATCATGGTTGTAACAACCCCTACTTTTTATATGGGAATTTACCATTTAATAAATTATATGTGTGATATTTCATAAAAAATAAACAAAATATTATTATAAATTCAGAACTTTACATGTCCATAATATGATCATTGGCCATTATAGACATTAGAGATGTAGTTGTTAGAATGTGATAATTATAATTGGTTCATATTAAGGGTAATGATGAGAGATAATTTATATATAGGGGTAAATGATGGTCTCAACTAGTAGGAAATAACATTTTTGAAACATAGTAATCTGATCTTGGGAAAATAGTTGGATACAAAGGGTTGGTTTTCTAATATAACCCAAAATACTTAATTTGAGGATGGATGGGAAGGATGCCTTTCCCAATGTGTTCTGATATTTTTTAAGTGTTGTTTGAAGTGATGAAAACTTAAGAGGGGTGTGATTATGGTAAAAAGAGATAAATTCAATAAGTGGTGTCATATTTATTAGATATATTAATTGGTATATAAATATAAAATGGTATCATGGACTTATTCGACTCAATAAATGGTGTTGAGAAACCAATTTAGATTTGTATGCTAGATCTATAATTTCATCTTGTGATGAAGAGGCTCAAATGATGTAGAGCCTCATAGAGAATTAAAGTTGTTTTAAAGCCTCATAAAAAAATTCAGTTGTGTTAAGTGAAATTTGGTAATTGATAAATGATATCATTTCATATGTAAATTGTTATAAGGCTACTAAAATTAATAGAATATAACACATGTAATTGATAATAACTTTCATGGAATTTATGTTTATTTTTTGTGTGATAATAATGTGGTGTTAGGTTATTGTTTTTTCTAAGATACCAAATTTTTTTGGAAGTAACGTTTCATAACCAAAAAATAGTTACAATGTTTGAAGTATTATCTATATAATTAGTGTAAATAACTGAATGCATTTAGTGGGATTTTGGGATGGGAACACATAAACTGTTTATTCTTATCCATAAAAAGGAAATCCATATGAGGAAAGAAAGGTTAAAGGATATCAAGTGGTGTCATAAGTCCATCATGAAAAAGTGATATCTATTAGTTAAACATGTGGTGTGACTCACACACTTAGTACTTTATTATTTATATTCTGATGGTTTTGTGTAATTATGATTGAGATTATAGGATGTGTAGAAGAAAGAAAAATCTCAAGTTATACATGTTTATATAAGTAAGCGAGTCGCATGCATAGATTTGATGTTATTGACTATATCGAGTTTAGAATTATTTGGATTGAAGTATTCATCAATAACTCAATGATAAGTCATAAATTAAATTGCTGAAAATATTTTAGTAAAACATGGTTGAAGAGAGTAAATGGTTAAAATCATAGAAAATAAAAATTATGAATTATTTTTATCTAAAAAGTGGTAATTACAGTGGTAAAATATCCAAAGGTTTAATCAACACATGGTTTAATGATAACATAAAGGTTTGAATGTGGTACATGGATCCAAATTTTCAAGAGATGGAGTTTGAGGAATAGGTTGAAAGAGCTCAATATCAAATGGCTTGTAAATGAATTTAATGAGAAAGGGGGAGAAAAAACTCTCCAAATATGGATTTTAAAATTTGAGGAGAATAAAAATGTACCAACAAGGATTTAGTGGATACCATTAGAAAAATACAACATGTATTTTATGGATGACAGGGGAGTATAGCTAATAAAGTAACCCTATGTAATTATCTAATAAAGGGGGGAGAATGAAAATAAAAATATGTATACAAAGTCCATTTTTATTATATTTAAAAAAAGGGGAGTGAAAATAATACACCATAAATATGTATTCTTTTGAATAAATTATTGTTAAAATTTGAGGTAGGATTTATAGTAGTATTATCAACAAAATCTAAAGGGACATAAAGTTTCAACTAGGTGTTTGTGTGTTTTATTTTTTTAAAATAAGTGTTATGTTTTCTAATAAATAATTTTGTTTGATAAAAGAGGTCACAAATTGGAGTTTTTGAGATTGTTTGGATGTTATTTAGGAAGATAAGTTTAAGAATGATAAGTTATGAAAAGTGTTTTGGAAGTGGTGTTGGAGATGTTCTATAAGTGAATTTGTTAAAAATGTAAAACTTAATATTCCAAAAGTAAATTGATAGTGGATGTAAAGTTTGTGCATTCTGGATGTAGTATGTTACAGAATTAGAGAACCAAGATGTTCTGAGAAGAATTTTTTGTTAACTAGAAGTTTAAAAGTTAAGTATAGAAGTTTTTTTTGAAGTGTAAGTCTATAAATTAATTAGGTAATATAAGTTTGAATATTTTTTGATAAGGTTAGAGCATTGTAATATGAGTAATTGTATGTTTTTGGAAAATTAATTCTGGAAATTGAGCACATTGGTTATTTTGGAAGTTACAGGAATAAACCATGGCATAAACACAATTATTTCTCCATGATTTATGTTTAAATAAAACTAGTAAAGGAAATGAAAAACATTAACCTAATATACATAATATCTTCCATGCTGATGCATAAGAAATTTTAGAAGAGGAAAAATTAGTAAAGTTTATAAAGGATCCAATACATAAGGATTACCTCAAAAAGAAAAATCCTACAAATGGGTTGATCTATACTGGTAATCTAGAAAAGGAAAACACAATTTGTATTGTATATATAAGAGTAACTCATGCCAATACTTATGTTTTCTTTATAATTAGGAGATTGGAAAATTTTATATGGAATGGTTTTTTTCATGTTATATAAGGGAATTCCAAAGAAGACTTAGTAAAAAAATAGAAAAGTGATGAATTTGATGATACCCGGAGGAGAGGGAGTCAAGACTGGGGATCGGGGACATCACCAGAGCTGGGGGAAGCGTGGTGAAGGCTTGGATGTTGAGGCGGATTTGAAGTCTGGGAGGTCCAAGTCAGGAGTGGAGGAGAAGCCATGAGGCGGAGCCGGGAGGCGGAGCCTGGGAGGCTGAGGCTGGGAGGCGGAGGCCTGGGAGGGGATGAGATGGCCGAGAGGCGGAGGTCGGAGTGGGGAGGAGAGGGTAGGGAGGCGAAGTTCGGATGGTTGGGAGGCAGTGGTCGGGGAGGGGAGGACAGGACCGGAAGTCAGAGGTCAGGGAGGTAGGGTAGAAGTGGGGGGGAGTGCGATGGAGACCGATACTTACGGGTTGAATACCCACAGTTTTAATAAAACTATGGGTATAGAAAATTAAAAACCATCTATCCCCACAGTTCTTTAAACCGTGGGAATAGATGCATGGGGATAAACCCCATTTCTAGTAGTGAAAATTGATAGGGGTTCTCCATTAATTATCACAACTTCATTGATATAGATTCATGCTAGGATCTCCACTGGAAAATATTCCCTTATAGCGAGGAAATGTATGGATTTCTTAAGTTGATCAATAATTACCCATATCGCATCATTATTTCTTGTAGTTTTGGGTAATCCAGTGAAAATATTCATGGTGATTTTATCCCATTTCCATATAGGAATAGATAGAGGTTGCATGACTCCTCTAGGATGTTGTCTTTCAGCTTCACTTGTTGACAGACTAAACATCATGATATATAATCAGCAATTTCTTGCTTCATGTTGTCCCACCAGAAATATTTCTTCAAATATCAATACATCATAGTGCTACCAGGATGTATAGATAAGTTCTCACTATAGGCATCATCCAATAACTCTCTTTTTAGCTCCGGTATAGATGGAACACAAAGCCTCTTCCAAAATTTCAGAATTCCATCTTTATATACGAAGTCTTTCAACTTCCCATCATCCACAGCACTAATTTTCTTTTGAATATTCTCGTCATCAGGATAAGAACTTTAATTTTTTTTCAATAAAGATGGTTAGGTAAACAATTAAAAAAGCAATGATGCTTCACCTTATTTGACAATTTCCATGTCCATCCATACTAGATCCATGAATACAGTATCCCTTTAAATCTTCATTTTGTTTAAAACTCCTTGATCCTTCCTGCTCAATGCATTACCTAACTTATTTTTCTTTCCCAAGTGGTAGTGTATGGAAGAATCATAGTCCTTGAGTATTTTGATCCATCGTCTTTTCCTCATGTAGAGTTTTTTCTGTGAGAAGATATACTTCGGACTCTTATGATCTGTATATATCACACATCCTTCACCATAGAGATAGTTTAGCCATATTTTTAGAGCAAAGATCACAACTACAAACTCAATATCATGAGTATGATAGTTTTGTTCTAGAATTTTTAATTATTTTGATGCATAGGCAATAACTCTATCATCCTCCATAAGGAAACAACCAAGTCCCTTCTTTGACGTATCGCTATAAATTACAAACCCATCATTTCTATATGTTTGAGTTAGGATTAGAGAATTCTATAATCTCCTATTAAATTCCTCAAAACATTCCTCATATTCTTTTTTCCACACAAACTTAACCCATTAACGTGTAATCTTAGTCACTTGGTTGGATAAGTGGGTGAAGTTTTTAATGAAACACCAATAATAACCTGGTAAACCAATAAAAAACATACCTCAGTTATGTTCATTGGAGTAGGACATTCTTGCATAGCCTTTGTCTTCATAGGATCAATAGAAATTCTATCCTTAGATAAAAATTTTCTAATAAAGGAAACTAAATAAATCCAAAATTCACACTTGCTATACTTCCCATATAATTCATTTCTTCAAAGAGTCTTCAGAATAGTGCACAAGTGATTTTCATGATCTTCATAGCTTTTAGAGTATAACTAGATATCATCAATAAATACCACCGAAAATTTTTCAAGATACTCCATCAAAACTCTATTCATTAGATCTATGAAAACATAGGGTCCATTAGTTGGTCCAAAAGAAATTCCTATAAACTTGTAATGCTCTTACCTAGTTTGAAATGTTGTCTTTGGAATGTCTTCCCTCCTTACTCACAACTGATGATATCCAAATCAAAGGACAATCTTTGAAAAATAATGGGCTCTATGAAGTTGACCAAATAAATCATCAATGCAAGTTAGGGGTTACTTGTTCTTTATTTTTATAGCATTGGTCTCCCTTAAGTCAATGCACAACATCATAGATCCATCCTTCTTATTAACGAAAGGGATAGGGGCGTCCCATGGAGAAACACTAGGGCATATAAATCCTTTATTACTGAATTCCTCTAGTTGTTTCTTATATTCTACTAATTCCACAATGTCCATTCTATAAGGGGTCTTTGATATGGGTCTTGAATCAGGAATTAAGTCAATGGAAATCTCAATTTTATACTCTAGAGGATGTCCAGGTAAATCCTCTAGAAACACATCAATATATTCTTGCAAAATAGGTATGTCCTCTATTTGAAAATTCCTTTCCTCTCCCATAGTTATTGTATTACCTTCCTCCCAAATAATTGAATTCATTAGAGCTATTAGGGTTGGATCTAGATGAGAATCAGATGGTGATGTTTCTGCTCTAAAGAAAAGGGATTTTATATTGTCCTCAAAAATTGTAACCTTCTTCTTGCAATAAATTTTCACATCATGGTTTAAAAGACAATCCATATAGAGGATTATATCAAAGTAAATCATGGTTATGATAATAAAATTAGTAGATAAAGCATGTTTATATTCCATAATGGGAACTGCCTGACACAACTTTGTTGCAATGATACTCCCCTTAGGAGTTTTGACTGAAAAATACCTTATTAAATCAACTTGGAAATATATAATATTCTTAAAAAACTAGGAAGATATGAAATAATGTGATGATCCATAATCAAATTAATCTTTGGATAAGTTTGAGGAAACCGTTAATGTACCTTCCATTATATCCTTATAGACTTCAATATTAGTAGTTGTGATCGCATAAGCTTGGACTTGATCCCTTGGCCTTTTTTGGGGAACGTTTCCTTGACACCTAGAAAAATCATTTTCATAATGTCCCTTATCCCTACAATTGTTGAATTGAATATTGGTAGCTTCTTTATTTCTCATATAATCTCAGGATAGGTGGCCTTTTTCTCCACAATTGAATCAAATACAAATAGACTTCCAGAAAGTACTAGGGTGTCTCTTCCCATAATTATCACAGGGTGGAAGTTCAAATCTTCCCATATTCTTCATTTCCTTATTTCCTATTCCAGAGTTTTTAGTATCCCTCTTCTTCTCTTTCTTTCTCTTAAAATCATAAGACTTAGATAATTCATTTTCTGTCTTGATATCACATGAGACTATATCTTCATATGATGAGAAACTCTGGAAGACTAGAGCCCTTCAGAGGAATGGTTTTAAACCATCAAATAATCAATCAATCTTTCTCCTTAGATTACGTATGTAGTCTAAAGAAATTATTGGTAACCTTGTGAAGTTAGCTTCATACATTTCAACATTATCATCCTCTTTTTTCCTTAGATTCAAAAATAGTCTTTCCATATCTGCTCGTTTTTCAAGAAGGAAGTATTTTTCTAATAATATTTCCTTAAAATCACCCTATTCTATTTCTTTTATTTCTTACTCCTCATTTTTATTTTAGATTAAATACCACCACTAATATGTAAATCCTGATAGTTGATAAACTGCTATGATAACCTTCTCCCTTTCGTTACATCCCAAAGTGAGAAATATCTTCTCTAATTAACTTATCCACTACTCTACTAATAATGGGTTTGTATTCCCCTTAAATGATGGAGTATATTTCCTCATAAACAGGTCTAACATAACTCCCCAACATTGTTGATGTGGATGCTCCTCATGGGTAAGGTTATTGTTCATAACCTGAGTTAGTTCTTCCAGTATAGTTATAAGTTGCTCAGCACCAGTTGCAGATCCAGAGCCAACATTATTATCTTTCATCGGAGGGAAATCCCTACAAGGGATACGCATGTTCATGTGATTTCCATTCCTTCCACTAGGCACCATTTCTAAATAATGGAATACACTACATTAGGTTATTAATCATAATGTACAATCACAATATATAAAAATAATTAGCATAAATTGAAATCATATACATAAAAAATATCATAAACATGGTTTCTTTGAGGAAAAATTTACATTTAAATCCTTCATAATTGCTTCTAAAGAAAATGTGAATTATCTTAATAAAATTCCCCAGGAGGGTCAAAATAGGTGTGCAGTAAGGCATGTTGTCGTATACTAGGATATCTTGGGTCAAGCCTGAAACTCATGGTCAGAGTTGTTACTCCTTGGTACATTTATTCTAGAACCATGTCCACTTGTAGTATCCATATAAAGATTTATTTTCTAGAAAGATCAATATAATCTATTTCTTAAAAAAAATTCAGGATGTTATTGTATGTTTATCCTCAAAGTCTATCTTAGGATTTTGTTCCCTAATCTACATTTTCAAAATCTATTTTCCAAGTTTTTAACTTAACTTCCTCTCATACCAACTGAAAATTCTTCACCCCAGTTGCCTAAAGTCAGTGTCTTATTTGGTTACAATGGAATGATTACAAGAAATTTGTATCCCAAAATAATGAATAGTTTAATAGTCCTAGAAAACCAAATACATACATAAGTTCGCCATTACTACTTAAAAGGAAAACAATTTAGAAACTACTTTGACAACATCTATAACTCTTATACTATTTCTATATGTAATTCATAATATACCTCTTCATGTCCTGGGAAAATGAAACATAAGAAAGGGGTGAGATCAAATTCTCAGTAAGAGTAATCAATACAGAAGAATATATCATAAACATAAACATTAGGCATGGTGAATAACTAAAAACACATGCCATTAAATATGAACTAGAACACCTTATGGAAGGAATAAGATATGAATAAATAATTCCATAATTAAGAATAATCATGGGTATTCTAGTAGTATAATAACCTCATGAACTTTCAATTAATATTTTATTAATTATGGAATGTATAATTCCAAACATTATAAGCACACCACCAAGGCCTCGTTCCAAGACAATAAATAATCATTTTTTCAAGGTCTTATTCCTAGACTATAGTTTGTCCCATGAGACCAACTGATAAATCGATGGGATATAGGGGGCCTTCCCATCACTTAATAAGTCCAATTAATTCCTCATATTAATGGGGATAAACATAAACAACATATATATTCATATTGAACCTAACATATGAAATTTCAATAACGTTCCCTGAACATTAAGCATAAACACTAATCATTCAGAGTAAATTGGTGAATAGTTTTAAGATAAAACATCCATAGTCAAAATAATAATAAACCATTAAATTAAATATGGTAGATGATATTATAAAATATTGATCCAAATAATACATAATAATCAACAAGAGTGTTGAAACAGATGAATATACTCTTATAAAATCATCAAGTAATTCTTCAGATAAATACTCTTTTACTTTGAAAAGAAGAGTTATTTTACAAAAGTATTTGTATACAAATACAATTGAAGTAAGATAGTATTTTAATAATAAAATTATTTTTTTAGAGATATAATGGTCACTTAAAATAGATTATATAGTGCCCTTGAAAATAGGTAAGAATTTGAGAAATTCCCTTGAATCTGGCTTGTATTTCGTGATGAATTTTTTGAAAGATCCTTTTAAAACATATAAATCCCCATAAATGAAAGTATGATTATGGTTGGTAGACATATATAGAACATTATAAAATAATATATAAGGAGTAAATATGAATAAAAAATAAATTAATTTAGGTAAGTAGAGAATAAGAGTAACCAGAATGAAAATGGAGTTCAGGTAGAAAACCCTTACCTTAAGTCTGAAGGTGTTCCTCACTTGATATTAACGAACTAAATAGTAAAATTTAGGATCATAAATTAATAATTATAGAACCTATCGTACATGTTTTTGATTTATTATAACCTTATTAGGTTCATTCATGGCCTTTTATGGGTTAATAGATTCAATTTCATTGTTTGGGAGTGTTTTCTTCCTTGGCTTTCATGGTCACCTTACTTATATTGATGTACGGATAAAAATGTAGAATGAGAATGGTTGTACAGAATAGAAGTTCTATGTTATTATTTAACAATCTTAATATTACATGGTCATAAAATTCTTTTGGTTATTGGGAGTGAATATGAATAATTATATAAAACGTTAATGACAATTGTTTGGGTTAATTGGTGGTTCTTGATCATAACAAACTCATTTTGATTTTTTAATTAATATCATGTGTAAAAAGGATTATAGAAACTTAAATAAGTTATAATAAATATATTATAGTTTTTTTCAACAATAAAAATGGTTTCATGACTAGAATTGAAGACAGTAATAGAAATTGAAAACTCATCATCCTTGAATGTGATAAATTAACACAACTCGGATGATGTTTTCATTCCTAGTATAAAAGAAGGGGAAAGAAGTGATGATGAAGAAATATTACATTTTCAGAAGAAAAAAAATTCCAATACATGTAAGGTACTGGATTCTTCACAACATTTTTATTAAACGAGGTGAGGAAAAAAAAGAAAAGAAAGAAACTTCAATTAAAATAAACGAAAAAATTAATTTACCTCTTGAAGTTATCTTCCTTGAGAGCCTCTTTAGGGGAGAGGTTTTGGTCTTTTTATTAGACCAAGTGGTGATGGACATCTTTGAGGAGATTGGGAGGTTATTTTAGTATAATTTAGACAAGTTACAAAGCTTGAGAGGAGTGAAGAGAAGAGGGAGAGAGGTGGTTTTTTGAAGTGGAGGAGAGGAGGGTATTCCTATTATTTTACTCATTATTTTATTTTTTTACAAATAAAACCAATAGTGTTGATTCATGTGACCCATAATAGTAATAAGTGCATGTGTTTTTGAACCAACCGTTCTAATATTTTCCATGATTCTAGTAATAGTTAATTTAACTGATAATGTATATATACGATAAATTGTCATATTTTACTATTCATTAAAAATTTGAGTATTTCAGAAAAATACCAAAAAATCACCCTAACCATTTTTTGACATGTAGAATTAAAAAATGAACCCATTTTTCAAAAATAATTTTATAAATATTTTTAATTTAATTTTTAAATAAAATCGTAATTTTTTCAAAAAATAATAATTTTAAAACTATTATTCATTTTATATCACCTTGAAAATTTAATCAATATCTCATTATCTTATTACCTGAAAGCAATAAAATGGTAATATGATTTACAATTCATAAGGTTCATATTACTCTTCATATTATTATTCATAAGGCTATGTTACTATTCACCAATAATTCTGTTTGTCTTATTATACTCTAAATATCTTATTGAACGCATCCGTGTTTGTTTGTTTTTCAAAATTAAAGTCACAGAGGTGGAAAATTATGTTTACTGGATAGGTTATGACAAACTGGTGTTTTTTTAGACACTATTTTTCATGCATTCTATATTAAATATATTTATAAATCCTTGGGGTGTTACAGGATGTATTCATTAGTGATAATGAAGGGACCTAAAATTCTATTAAATCTGGGGGAATCCCTTATAAGATCAGTGAGTAAATGAAGAGGAAGAAGGTGATCCTTTCTACCAGGAGTGAGTTGTAGAAAGAGATAGAGGTAGTGACCCTTGGAAAAGTAGTGAGCAGACCATAAAACCTTATAAAGAAAGTGATCCTGGACATAGAAGTGATCTAGCCCGAACAACATTTTTGTAGTGAGCCATAGGGTATTTGGAATTATCATAACATAGTCGTTGTATTCTCCTTGGATGTAGGCCAATGAGGGTGAACCAAGTAAAAAAAATTGCTTATGTGCTTAATTTTCTTCATTACTTTCAATCATCATACTTAGATAAATAAGGAAGGAACAATATTTACATAAACACTTAATTGAAAAAGAAGTGACCCTAATAATAAAGAGGTCAAGATCTAGTGGGGTGGCAATAACATTGAAAATAATATCCATACCCTGATTCACCCCCCCTTAAGGTATCTAGTTCCATTTTTTACCTAACAATTAGTATAAAGGGAGGTTTATTTTATCATATTTGTTTGCACTGATTTGGTTCAGTCGATTGTTGAAGTTAAAAGATTCAGAATACTCATATCATAGTGTGCCACGGAAAAGGGAAGAACTTAAAATAAGAAGAAGAAATCTAGTAGAATTTCTCAGGGTGGAAGTTTCTATAGAAAGAGTGTGATTCAGTTGAAGGAAATAAACAATGTACTAAAAAATACCTGGATGAATCATACAATGAAACTATTCACTCATTCAATGATTATTAAGTAATGTGTGAAGAACCTAATATTCCAAGTGATGTTGGTACTATTAATTATGAATAAATTGAAAGAAGTACAAAAGTGTAAGTTTTCCAAAAAATAAAGTAATTAGTTCTTAAATTGGATGAAGAAAATAAATCTAAATATATCTAGATCAAAGTGTGGTAAATTTAAGTCAATAAGTTTAAAGGTTTAAATAAAATAATTATATATTTGGATACAGATTTAAGGGAGAATAATTATTCACAAGTTTAAGAGCTTCAAAAGATATCTACAAATATAGAAAAAATCAAAGATGGTGACAAGGGAAAGAATATTAACTCAGATGGAATTTAGAATCTAAAATACAGATATGATGGTCTTACTACATAGTGATCTTAACTAGCCTAGGAGAACCAAATTCTACAATAGGAGCATGCATGTTGTATTAATTAAAATATTCAAGAAAAATTTAAAATAAAGGAGCAATGTGACATGATGGATAATCTCACATGATAATTAGAAAATGAGATGAGTAGTGGTGATAATATCAATATAGAACTTAATGATAAACTTGAATCAAGGGATATGAAGATTCAACAATTTGGAGAAGAGCTAGAATCACTAAAGAAAGAAGTGTAGTAATATGATGCCAAAGGCAATCCCAAACTAAAGGATGTATTATATTTTTTATTTGATTATCCTTTAACTGGTGATAATGAAAGGAAAAGAAAATATGCTACTTTAGAGGAAAAAAATGAAAGGATTTTCTAATTCCAAATACCATACAGTTTTGGAAAAATGGATATTGGATATGATGAATCATCTCCCATGCATGATAGTATGAGAGTTTTGAATAGTTCCATAAATAAGAAAAATCGAATAGATATCAAAAAAATACCTAAAAAGGTTTTGATAGGAAGTAATGATAACATGTCCTATTTTTGTGGGTTTTATGGTCATAAATCAAGTTTTTGTTTAGATGCTTTGGAATAATTTTCATGATATCAAGAAAGAAATATTTATAAATCTAAGAATAAGAAAAAGCATCTTGAGAAATCTGAAACAACAGTCTCTTTGATGAAATTATCCATGAAATGCTACTATTTTGGAAGACTAAGACACTCTATGAGTTTGTGCCAAGAATCCCAGGATATTAATTTTATAATAAAAACTCAAGATATATCAATGTCTCAACCAAGAAATTATGACATGAGGTATTTTTATAACGATGGATATTTTATTTATTCTAATCACCAGCATTTGGCAATAGATTTTATATTGAAGAAATAAGGGAAGTAAAAGGAACTCAAAAGGATATCCCCAACTCTAGTGATGTATAATTAGAAAGGCAATATTTAAAGACAACATTAAAAGTTGAAAAATAGGTTTAAAGTCTCATGGTAATAACAAAAAGCTCAACTAAAGGTGTATCAACCACCTTACACTCACATAATCTCTCATGGAAATAATATGAACAAACCTAGAAGAAAAACGGAGGATATACTCCCATTATGATTTAGAAGAATGTAAAAATTAGTCGAAGACAAAACCCCAATAATAAAGGGGGATTTGACTTGGATAACTAACAACAGAAAAATGAATAAATAATGTCTCGCCAAACCCGCATGTCATGCCATATGCGAGAAGTGAAGGAAAAATAAATATATCTTCAAGATAGAAATATAAAAAATAAGATTAAAATTGGAAAAAAATCGTACTCAAGGAATGAGTTGTGAAAGTTGGTATATTTTTGGAACTACAAAGAAAGAAATTTCCACTAGTGGGTATAAACCGAAAATTGTAAAAAAATCCAAGCCTATAGAACCTAAATATCATAATAATACTCAGAGTGTGGGTAAATTATGTTTATTCATATGGCTAAAATAGTTGAGGTTGGTTGGGCAGTTGGAAAAAGTATAGAAAGAGTAAAATGATTTGCAAGAAATTATCAAAGGGTTGATCCATCAGGATCAACCAAAATCCCCTTTTAGAGGATTATAGAGATAAACCCTCTCCCAATGTGTTTAAATTTCATTAAATGATGCTCTTTTTTCATTTTTTTGGGGACATACAATCCAAGGGGAAGTTGCATTAAAAGATTCAAGCTGGTGATGTGATTTGGTCCAAAATGTCAACAAATTAAAATCATTAAAAGCACGAATTTTAAAATATCTACAATCTAAATGGATGAGAATTTTAAAATAGTTTGAGTATTAATGAGGAGTCACGATGATTGGAAATAGGAATTGAGATTTCATATGTCAAAATCATCTAATCTATCCGATATCATATCTTGAGGAAATAAAAATTTGATATTAGAGGATACTTGAGATATATGGAAGTAACTGAATTCAATGGACAGTAATGGTGTTATTAACTTTATCTCTTATTTCCAACATTGAGTTTTGACTCAATGGGATAAAAATTTTTGTTGATGGCTCATTACTAAGAGGTAAGTTCAATAACTAAAAATAATATTGAAGGAAGCTACAACTAGAAAATTTTATGGAGCTCGAGAAGTTTCTCAAACCTGCAGTCACATGTTAATAAATAATGTAGGAGAATAGGAATGTTTGTTGGTCTAAATAGTGGGCCTAAAAATAGGAGAAGTTTCAAATCATTGGGTGATCATTCAATCTACTAATCAGATGAAAGATATCAATGGTAAATAAAGGATGAATGTTTATAATATCTGACATTAAGAACATTAATTGGGGAAGAAGCAGCAACATTCATATATTTCATGATTATCTTTTTTGTTCAAACAATATGGTATCAGTTGATTATTTTTGGAATACCAATAACCTGTTAGAGAATATTAAAATCATTTCCAACAAGTGGTCTACATGTTATAAAGAGTAATTCAACATCTAAAATTTGTATGAAAATTGGTATTGATGATTTATGTCAGTAAAATTCTTGAGTTTTGGTGGGAGATTGTTTCCAGACTAGCAGATAAGAATGTCATTGGGACCTAGTGGGTCTTTCACAACAAGGTGAATTTAGATGGCATGGTGATTCAAAACAAATCACAACTAGTGTGAAAATGGTACTTATAAATAGAATTTATCAATGTTGATGGGACATTTTAACCTATTTCAAGGCTTGAGATAGTCAGATTATTCTTGGCCATAGTAGTACAAAGAAAGTTTAAAGTTTTCCAAATTGACATCAAGTCCGCATTTCGGAATGGGGTTTTGGAAGAAGAAATTTATATTGAGAAGCAAAATATTTTTCTTATTCATGAAGAAGAGAACATATTTTTTTGGATGAAGAAGGTGCAATATGGGTTGAAGTAAGCACCAAGAGCATAGTATTCGAGACTATGTCAGTTTTTGAAGAAGCTTGGTTTTCAACATGGTGGGTTGATTACAATATCTATGTCAATAATAACAGTAATAAAATGATGGTGGTGCTGGAATATGTTGATGACATAATATTTGGTGGATCAGTTGAAGCTCAGTACAAGTGATTTTCTAAATTCATGAAAACTGAATTTGAAATGTCGATGATCAGTGAATTAACATTTTTCCTTCGTTTACATGTGACACAAGGAAAGAACAGAACATTCATTTCTCAATACAAATATACCAAGGAGGTATTGATAAGATTTGGAATGGATAATTACAAAGATATGATGACTTCAATTGATACCCAAATGAAACTTTTAGGGAATTATGAAGGAAAAGACGTTAATTTCACTAAATATAGGCAGATCATTGGTATCTTGTTGTACTTAACAGCGACACAACCAGATATTGTTTTTACCACATGTCAAGCCGCACGGTATCAATCCAATCACAAGGAAATCCACTTACTTGTAGTAAAAATAATTATTCGTTATATCAAGGCCACAATGGATTTTGTCTTGTTATACAATGAAAAATATCAGCAAGAGTTATTGGGCTATACAGATAAAGATTGGGTTAGATCAGGAGATGATAGAAAATCAATGTTAGGTTGTGCATTCTATCTTGGTGGATTGTGTATTTATGGGAAAAGAAAAAAATGATATTTCATTTCATTTATCTCCATATAAGCTAAGTATATTATGGAAACTCAAGCGTGCATACAATTATTATGGATGAAGTAGTATCTTGATGATATGGGAGTTGAAGCGAAGTCTTCGATCGGAATCCATTATAATAATTAAAATTCTATAAATACGATCAAAAATCCATTTCATCACTCAAGGATGAATCACATTAAAATAAAGTACCATTTTATTAAGGAGAAAGTAGAGAAAGGGCTTGTGAAGTTGAAGTATGTGCCTACAGAACTACAGGTTGCAGACATTCTCACAAAGGCCCTACCCAAAGAAGAATTTTAATTGCATCTAATTTCTATGGGAGTTTAGTTGAATCCCCACTCTTAAAAAAGTGTGGATGTGGAACCCCCTCTCCCCAAGGTATGGTGTATTTTTCCCTAATGTACTAATATATGTTCTTTACCATGTTGTAGACCATAATAATGTGACCTTTGGGTTCATTGACAAAGGGGGTGAAATTGTAGATATTAAAGGGGAGAAAATGTCTCAATAAAAACAGGGGGAGAAGTTTATAAGTGATGCGGTGAGATAGGGGGTATTAAATATGATGATACTAAATCTGATTGATCAAAGATTATTTATCATTATAAAAGGATCATGATGAAATTAGTTGAGTGGTTTTGGAATGAAGTGATTCATTGATGAACTTACCATAATACTCTTGTTTCTCATGTCGACAATCGATCATGTGGGCTTAGAGTGTGTGTTATGTAAATAATTTATTACTATCTGAATCACATGAATCAAATATTTGTATAATATGAAATAAGCTTCAACGAGGTATAAAATTAAGAAGAATTGTCATAGAACCCAAAGAGGAGATTGTTGGGAAAAAATCCATCAAGGTAACATTGCATCATTTTTTGGGCTAATTTTTTTTGTTGAAAAGGTGGGTTTACAAGGTATTTTTTAGAGTCCAGAGATATTTTTGACATGGTATGTTGAAAAATATCCCAGAAAAAGTAATGGATTCTCTAGAAGCGGTATAAAAAATTGTGTACATAATGTGACGTTGTTTTTTAGTGTCTTCAAATTTTTTGGGGTCTAAAATATAGAGGACGTCTAGCACCATGAAATATGGATTTCCTTGAAGGCCTTATGAAAATATGAAAAATTTATGAGTTTCATAAATATTGGATTTCGTGAAGGTTGTTCTGTGATGGCTTGAAGGTTTTGACAGAAATCTCCATGATTACAAAAAACATCATGAACGATATGAAGGTTTTGACGAAAAGATTTGCAATTATGATGAGCATCATGAATGGAAAATTTTTCTGGAGCATCAAGAGATAGGGAGAATTGTGAAGGAAATGAGGGATCATCACAAAAATGTGTTGATGTGTCTAGAAGCTTCTGGAATCGGTGGAAACACCTAAAAATAAGGCTCTACCCCTTCAGAAAAACAACAATATTTAACTGATATCTTAGGGCTTTAGATTCGCAAAGGTGGTTTCTGAAGGTGGTTCATGTGAAAAGGTTTATGAAGGATATAATATCCAACAAAATTATTTGAGCATCGTGAAATTAATAGAGTTTTTGAAGGCTATAAAAATCCGATAGTAAGTTCTGTGCTTTATGAAGGCTAAGTGAGCTTTGCGAAAGGAAGGAGATTCATGAAGTTTATTTGATCATTGTGAGACAGGGAGCTTCACAAAGATAGTGTTCATCATGAAGACTATTTAAAAGTTATTTCCCATTAAATATATTATAAATTGGTATTCATAAATTGGATGAAAGTGGAACATCAACATAGAACCCTTATAAAAATGAGGTTGTATTCGTTAGTGATAATGAAGGGACCAACAAATCCATAAACTGTGGGTGAATCCTTTCCAAGACTAGTGAGAAAAGGAAGAGGAATAATGTGATCCTTTCCACTGGTAGTGATCTAGAGAAAGAGACATAGGGAGTGACCCTTGGGAAAGTAGTGATCTAAACCTAAACCTTATAAAGGTAGTGATCCAGGGCATAGAAGTGATCTAGCCAGAAAAATATTTTTTTGCAGTGAGCCTTAGTGGATTTGATACAATCGGCACACTATCATTGTATAATACGTGGATGTAGCCCAATGAGGTTTAACAAAGTAAAAATATGTGTTCCTGTATAATTAAATTCCTACATTACTTTCAAGTGTCTTCATTATATAAATAATAAAAAAATAAGATTGGTATAAACACTTAAGTGAAAACAAAGTGACCCTTATAGTAAAGAGTTCAAAATCTAGTGGGATAGGAAGAACGTAGTAAATAATATTCATACCTTGATTCACCCTCCCCCTATATAAATGTATCTAATACCCTTTTTGACCTAACAATAGAAGTAAGTTATAAATAGTTAACTCCATCCACTTTATAAGAGTAACTTATAATCTGTTAACTCTTTCCATACTACTCAATGCATTAGAGAACTATATCAGGCTCACCCATCATCAAAAATAACTTCCAAGAATCATAACATGAATGAAACACACGAAAATATTAATTTTGAATCATAACCATTATAATAATAATTATTTGATCTCATAAAAAATCACTTTTCTCACAAAAATAAGAAGACATATTCTTTTCTTTTAGAAAAAACTTTTTAAAAATTTTAAATTCCTAAAATAATTGGAAAAGGATATTCATTTAAAAATAATATATACCTGTAAATAAAACTTTATAAAGAATAATTTACATGATAATGGGTAAATTCTTTCAAGTTTTTAATGTCAGAAACATTCTTTTCACACTTTTTGTAAATAAATTCAAAATTCACCTTTACAAAAAATGCTGAAAAGATTCCTTTTTAAAACCTTTGTAAAGAAAGTTAAAAGTAGTTGAACATGAAATTTAAAATTATTTTAAGTATAAATAATAATATTCTTAAATCATTAAAAATAATATATACATGGAATAAATTGATTTTAAAACATTTAAAATAGCGTTTTATAGAAAAATCTCTTACCACTTTGGTAACTTTTGAATTAAAAGGAAATTGAATAATAGAACTTAAAATGGATTTATAAACCACTTTAATTTCAGGAAAATTTGATAAAATACATCCATATGGTAATTTATACACTAAAAAAATAATACATTTGGTGAGAATTGCATAAGTCTCGATGAATGGAAATTGAAAGGAGAAATCTCTTACCTTATCTCTAACACATCAAATAAATCTTTTACTTTTCTCCTTGGATATATTCTTTTATATTACACCTTAATACTTCTAGGATTGGTATTTTTGTGAGACTAATACCAATATTACATGGGTAGGAGATATTGGAATGTATTTCTCTAGGGATTGGATAAGCTAGAGTGCTCAATGTTTTTGAATAAGTGAGGAGAAGAGGTTCCCTTTTATAAGTGAGAAAAGTGACAATCTTGAAATTATTCTTGACTTTTAAATATTATAAATTCCTTTCTCATGCTTATGGGGAATAAAATCAATCCACTTTAGAATATAAGGTGATATGCTTTGAAATAATATCATATAATAATAATTAAGAAAATATTTTATGGCTTTATCACTTAGTTATAACCTTAATTAGCATGTTTTTCCATTTACTATGGTAACTTATATTTACTATAGTAACTATTCATTATGAATAAAAAATTAAATTAACAATATTAATAAATTTGATCCTAATAATTCAAAATATTAAATCCATTTTTCAATATTCAATGTGTAAACATAGAAGAAATTAAATTTAATATTATAACAAAAAATACAATGAAAATTTTATTTGATAAAAATTCATTTTTAAGCATAAAAATGATTTTATACCAAAATAAATTATAATTTTGATTCTATAGAATAAATTGTATAATTTTTATTAAAATGGTACTAAGTTTCCTTTAAAAACAATCCAAATTATAATGTTACTTTCTAAATACTTGAAAAAAATAACAATTTTTATAAAAATTGGTACATTTCAGTATTCACTTAAAAATTAATCTTTTTAGAAAAATACCTAAAATTTACCCTAAGAAAAATTTAATATTATAAATCCATGAATAATTTGATTCTATGAAAAAACAATTTCTAAAATTGGAAAAAAAATAATTATAATATTTTCACACAAATCATATAAAAACCATTTTTAGAAAAAAAAATATTTTCGAAGCATAAAATGAACTTATTCTCATTTATTGCCTAGTAACAAAAATTATATGAATATTAGTTTATTTTATTGAATATATTATAAATAAATTTATTCCAAATAATTAATCAATAAATATTAATTTAATTTATAAAAATTAAAATACATTGTGCACCTAAAAATAGTTTTTTGAAAAATTTCACTTTTTACCATCAAATTATTCTATTTTAATTTTAAAAAAATTGATAATAAATGTATAAATAATTAATCATTAGTATATATTTATAAAAAAATACTTTTTATAAAAATTTAATACTTTAAATAATGGAAATTTATCTTTAAAAAGAAGCATATAAAATATAAATAAAACTTGCTTTAATAGAAGAAATAACCCTTTTAAACTATATTTATTATTAACCTTATATGATTGCATTCTTATCATTAAAAATTGAGTACTTATTTCTTAAAAAATAATAAATAAATTTTTACTAGAATAAATTTTCTACATATATCTCATAATTTGGTCACTCTTGTCCATACTCATCAATCCAATTGTTAGGTTATAACAGTCATATTTAAATAATAATATTGTGGTTCTTTAAGCTCGGAGTTGCGTGCAGTGCATGAAAAGATAGCTCCACTATGGGGAAATTAAATAATTGTTATGTTATATTATAATATATGACACAAACATCACAATTATTCATGTTAATGGGGTTATTTTACACAGATATCTTGTTCTGTCGTAAATTTTCTTTATTTACGATTGAACTTCTAGTCTCATCGCTAATGTTTTTGGTGTGGTTGTGCACCATTACATGAAAGGACTTGTAGAGATGGATAATTGTGATGGAAGGTTAGTCCATCATAAAATAACTTCCATGGAAACTTTTTGCGGTGGTCAAAATTTCATCGCTATTATCCCATTACAAAAAATAATTTAATAAAATAACACATGACCCTTTCTTCTCCTCTCCACTTTCTCCAAACCCTCCCACCCAGTCTACATAGATGATCCAAAATTTTCACCCATAAATCACCTAAAAACTCCCATTTCAACTGATTTCTTGCTGATTTAGGCATAGAACTTCCAGGTACAGACTCTGCTTCTGTCCTCCTTCATAATTTTTGCATTTTACATTCAATCTTGCAAATATTGATTGGTTCAGAACCTACATCAATAAATTTACCAAATATTTTTGATTTATTTGATATTTAGGGTTACTATAAGTTTATTATTCCCTATTTTTGTGTCAACTAGTTTCGTATGAGTTGATTTTATTTGATTTGAAGTATTTTTCTGATTGTTTGATCTTTAGATTTAATAGATTTTTTTTGTTTTGCATTTAGGGTTACTACAAGTTTATTATTTTATATTATTATTTTAAAAATGATGATTAGGGACATTATTTAAAGGGATATATGATATTGTTTAAGTTTATATAAAAAAATTTAATTGGGAAATTGTAAAATATAGTTATATTGATATAATTTTTTATAAATTATGATAATTCATGGATTGTGACATTAATGTAAGAGAATTTTTTATATTATGATTTGTTTTAATTTATTTAAAACTTGTAAATATAGTTTTGTAAAATTTTGGTTATATATATATATATATAAACATGTGGATATACATATATAAATGTTTTAAAAATAACATGTAATGATTTTGATTTGTGTGTGTGTGTATTTGATATGTTCACTTGTTTAAAAAAGATATAAAACTATGTTTGATGTAAATATACTTGATTAAGAAAGTATTTAATGTATATATATATATATCATATGAAATAAATAGAAATTAGCACTTTTTAAAAATGATGATAAAATTAATTTAAAGAAAACATTTTAACAAAAATTCTATTTATAAGAATTTTATGTATAAAAAACGTTATAAAAGTTGTTTTAATGAAAAGGAGTAGTAATTAAAAATATATAAAATTTATTAAAAACTTAGTTAATAATAATTAGTATAATTTTTTGAAATACATTGTAGAAAAAATATAAAAAAATACTAAAAATAATTAAAAATGTAGTATTAATTTAAATAATTAGTAAAAATCATTAAATAATTTATAATATTCAATGATTAATTAGTCATTGTTATTAATAAATTGTAAATATTTGTGTTAATTACAAAATATTTTTAATAATTGTTTAAAATATATAAAAAAATTATAACTCTTAAAAATTCACAATAATTCAAATAAATGTTGTATTAATTAAAATAATTAGTATTAATAATTAATATAAATGTTGTAAATATATATATAATATAAATAAAATATTAAAAATGATGTTATCACGTGTGATATGACCAAACATCTGGCATGCGCAAATTTTATGTCTCACCTAGGGTAAACCCCGCATCTCAGACCTAACGGTGGTCTTTGATTTTTCATACGATACACAGTTTGGAAGATACTTAATTTTTTTACAAAAAATGATAATAAAATTTTTAAATGAATTACTCTCACATTCAATGTAACCAAATACCTAATGCGCATAAATTTTATGTCGCGTATAAGGTAAACCCCACATCTCAGACCTAACAGTGGCCTTTGATTTTTCATATGATGTATAGTTTGGGAGATACTTAAATTTTTATAAAAAATCATAATAAAAATGTTAAATTAATTTCTCTCACACACGATGTAACAAAAAAATCAATGTGCACTGTTGGTCGGAGTGGACACTCAAGAGGGGGGTGAATTGAGTTCCAATTTAAAATTTTTGTTACAAACTTTATGGTTAAGAAAACCCCCAATTTTAAAAATGGCCCAGTTAATTAAGGCAGTAGAAATGTAAATGTTTAATTGGTCTATAGGTTTCTAAAAGGGATATTAATCCTCAGATGAATCATTGTAGAACAACAATTCAACTTTTGAAACAAGTTTAATGAATTAAACAAATACACACACTAACCAAAAATAACTGTCAATGTGTAAGCAAAAATAGTTTTCTGTTTTAGCTAATATAAGTAGCAGATAAAATCAAAACCTAGTATATGAAGATTTGTACAACAATGTTAACAAGAGGTTCAGTCTCAAGCCGAGACTTAATCCTCTCCACTTAGTGATCACCTACCACAAAGAAGTTTATATTAAAACTTGATACACATCCTGTATTGGGATTTATATTAGTTTTCACAAACTGTCCAGGGAACACACCCTCTACCACTGTTCTTCATGGCAAAGAAAAACAAAACATGCCACTCACGGTCTCTTCCACAGTTATACATGGGAAACACAGATAAGGTGAAGTTTGATGTGAGGATAGTTAATATCCTCCAGTTCAAGCTCAGGAGACAGTGTGTGATACAAATAGACACACACACTTCTCAAAGATATAAAATAAAGAAACGCAATAGAGCAGTTATGATGAAAAGGAGTTTAGAAGGCTCTATGTGTTTCCAGTTTAGCTCTTGACTCTTGGAATGAGAAACATTGAAGTTTGAGTCAATCTCTAGAAGTTCTTTCCAAAACAGAGTGTTGAAACTCTAGGTTCAAGATTTCAGTGTTCTCCTTCTGATGTTAATCAAGAGTTGATAATGCATAGAAGGTAGGAATGAGTTTATCCCAGAATGATCTTTGTGATGCTTGTAGGATCAGTATCTTAATGTTGGATTTTTTGGCTTTTTTATCTGGAAAGTATGCTCTATCACACTTCTCATGAAACCCTTTCTTCGTGTCCACGTATATGTTACAATTTATTGTTTGTATCCTCAAAATTCTCCTTGTTTTTATATCATGGTATTTCCTTTTTATATTTGAGGTCCGATAATGGGAATGAGTAGATCACATGCATGCTTCCTCATACCTCGTACTTTCCACAGTATTGTATCCTGAAATGTTTACAATTAGCATTAATTAATTTCAGAACATTTATTTTATCAAATATGGTCGTTAGAAATGTATTTAGAAATTGAAAAAGTATGGAAGAATAAGAGTCGGTAGACTGGTAACGGTAGCCTTCATATCGGTAGGCATCAATAGTAGGTTCACATCAGCAATCTCCGACTGTAACATTTAACAGTATCCTCACACCAGTAACCATGTAACAATGACCATATCATGGTAAGCCTGTAACAGTGACCTTATAGCAGTAACCCTGTAGCTATAACCCTGTAACGGTAAGCTTATAACTGTAACCTTGTAACAGTAAGCCTATGACTGTAACCATGTAACGGCAACCTCTGTAATGGTGACATCTATACTTAGATGAATTTTACACTGTGATCTTAACCAATCAAGCAATGAGATTTAAATTATATGAAAATTACTCTATAGGAACAGGAAATGTTAATGAAACATAATTATCAAAGAATGAATACATGGTACTCACTTAAATGAAAACAAGATTTGGGATTATCAAAATATGATTTGAGATTATAAAAATATGATTTGGGATGATAAAAATATGATTTGGGATTATAAAAATATGATTTGGGATTATCAAAACAGGTGAGTTCAACAATCTCCCCCTTTTTGATAATCACAAATTATGGAATTGATAAGTGTATTGAATCAAGGTAGAACACATCTGCTAATGTCCTTGAGTCAGAATATTTATGTTTTGAATATTTTCTCCCCCGTGAGAATGACATCTCCCCTTTTTCTCCCCATTAAGATTTTCTCACCCTTTGTGATTAACAAAAAGTGTACAGAAAAATAACAAAAAAGTGAAAAGAGAGAATCCTTATTAGTAAAACATGAGTACGTTAAAAAAATGATACACCAATCCCTATCAACTAAGACATTTCACACTCAATCCACATTAGATATGCCCATAGGATCTTTTCCCTGGGAGGCAGAGGATGCAGGTGTTGAAGGTGGAGGGATAGGTCGAGGGATGGAAGTTATCAAGGTAGGAGGATCTGCAACCGAGGAATCAGTAGACCTGTAATGAGTAGATCTCTTAGTAATCGAGGGGGTCAATCTTCTAATGGTCGAGGTATGAGTCATCAAAGGAGCAGCACTGGTGGAACCTGAAGCAACTGAAGAAGTAGGCAGAGCAAAAGGAACTATGATTGGAGTGCAGTCCACGTGGAGGAAAGGCAAGAGAAGATTCCAGAAGTCCATAATGATACTACCACCTCTCTCCATAGTAGATATAAAATCATACTTATTCTCCATGAATTTTTCCAAAGCAGGAGTCAATTCTCTGAGTCTGTTAACCTGATCCTTAAAGTTCTGAATGACAGGTGGGAGCCTTAAGTTTTCCAAAAACAACTTGAAGTGACCATCCATATGATTTTTGGTGTACACCCGTTTGTAGTAGATATCAACTTGATCCTTGATGGCCTTCTGATCCGGATCAGCTTCCCTTAAATAGTTTCCCACAAGATTATGAACTTACCTGGTGATGGAAATGACCTAAGAATATGAGGAACTACCACTAGAGAACATTGACACTTATTCTCTGACAATAGTCCTAAAAGATTCAATGTCAATTGAAGAACAAGCTGAAGTGGAATCATATGCAGCTAGAGGAGCCATAGAGAAGGCCATTATTTCCTTGAAAGATTTTGTCAGCCCACTAATCAGTCTTTTGACATCATCATATTTCCCTTTAAAATTTGTTTCCATAGATTTCTTGAAATCCTCTAACACTGTGACCATTTTCTAAACTATACGTTTGACATATGCAAGGTATTTGTCCACTTGAGTCCTCGAATCCATATAAGCATCTAATTTGGGAATAGACTGTTTCACAAAAACCATAGATTATACCAACTCTTTTACTTGATTCTGATATTCCTTAACCTCTTGTAACACAACTGAGTTAGAAGTAGAGACTATCCCTTCCACTACAGATGTTACAAGTCCTTGATTGGTTGTTATTGTTCTTGTTATCTTATTTGTTTGATCATCAAAGAGTCTCTCTAAGTATGATTTCAAAGAATCAAGGTCTGTTTTCTGACATAGTCTTGTGGGAAAGAGGTCTCTGGAGGGGAAAAAGTGAGGTTTGTCACTAAGGGTCTTACGATATGCCTCTCATCTTCTGATTCATCATAGTACAGACCCAACAACATAAATCTAGGGTCCTCAAACAAGCCTTCAATTTCATGCAAAACAACAACTGAGCCTGTAACAGTAGGTTCCTCCCCCTCAATCTGAGAAATCTTCTGATCGGTCACATTCATTTTCTTCAGACCTCCTTGATCAATTGCAACATTATGAAGGCTCACTTCCACTTCCACTTCCACCTCAGAATCCTCAACTACTTCCAAGAAAGGTCCGGCCTCAACTGAATCAGCAGCTTCTTCTTCTACTCCACGTTCTACCCTTGTTGTATGTCCTATTAGAGGACTAAGACTTAGATATTCCTCTTCATTTTCAGCAGCAGTTGTCTCAAGGTCAGCATGACTTCATTCAGAGTCCTCATCCTTATCTAAGGTATCTCTAACTTCTCTTAAAACAATTCCATCCCCTAATTCTTCACTGGTTTCTATATCATTGTCCCTTAGGACAGCTTCCCTACTAGGCAATCTCTTTGGTGGGCTAGGCTCACCAAAGGATATCGTAGTCGCATGAGTATTGGAAGAAAGGTCAGGGTCACTCCTGTCATCTATTGGAGAATCCTCTCTTTCTTGCATAGCAGCAACTTCCTCTTATTCTACATCTGAATATGCAGGCTCGACTTCATCAGGCTTAAGACCATGGTCTCTCTTATTCTTAGGCCTAGTAGGATGATTCACAGGATTAAACTCTTCATACACATTAGCCTCATCATTCACCCATCTCTTCAGCCATGAATTCTAGTTAATCTTCATCAGTTTTTAGATTACTTTGGTGATGCAATAGTTATCTTGTACAACAACAATTTCTTCCTTATCTCCAGCAACTCTTTTCACTTTCAACATAAGAGATATGAGCTTGTAATGGAATAGAGCATTAGATTTGGAACTAGGATTGATCACATATTCTAACTGAGCCATCAGCAACCTACACAGGTTTATCTAATGTCCATGCTTCAACAAATACAGAATGAATATGTCCTGATATTTCAAAACAACAAATTCCCCTCTCCTGGGACTTATCACATGATGAAAAAATTTGAAAAAAAGCTTATACACTCCTGCCATTTCAGTAGCAATGCCTTTCCTAGGAATTCTATTCCCTATCAATTCAGCTAAATCTTCTTCATATCAAAAGAACTCGCTAGTGGGAGGCAGCACATCTGAGTAATAGGCATAAATTCCTTCATGACAAACCCTTAAACACTCATCTCATTCAACAGAGGAGAAACTTACATTTACTCCATTTACTCTGGAAGTCATCCAATGCTCATTGTCAGACTGTCTGAATTTCAGATACTCATAAAACTCCTTCACCAACTTTGGGTAATAGGGTCCATTGTTGTTTGAAAAACATTCAACCTAGCCCTGAACTTCCAGTTCCTTAAGCACTAAAGATTGACTTGAAAGCAGCCACTCTGAACTTAATTCCTTCTTAGCTACTATCTTCATCTTGGATAGATGCGGGTTCATTACCTTTTCCACTATCTGGATTCTGCTACTCGATTAACCTCTAGGTCTCTTAGGACCAGGCGTGTCTCCTTCATCACTGACCATCAGCCTCTTCAATCTAGCCATTAATCCGGAGCAGTTCAAGGTTTTAGTGGAGGTTTAGGTTCTTAGATTTTAGAGAAAGATGTTCAGAGGAGGGTTTGATGTGGATTGAAATGTGGTATGTGTTCTATTTTTATCATTTAGGGATCAAAAAATAAAATAGATAAAATAAATAAATAATAGCAGAAAAACGTTTCAGTTTCCAGTTGAGCACATAAAATGCAAAGTCCCGGGCTTTGAATGTCTATCGGTAAGGAGGTATCTGTAAGGTCTAATGGTGTGGTCCTAACAGTGAGGTTCTAACAGTGAGGTTCTAATGGTGTGGTTCTAATATTGAGGTTCTAATAGTGAGGTTCTAATAGTGAGGTTCTAACATTGAGGTTCTACTAGTGAGGTTCTAATGGTGAGGTTCTAACAGTTAGGTTCTAATGGTGAGGTTCTAACGGTGAGTTTCTAATAGTTAGGTTCTAACAGTGAGGTTCTAACAGTTTATCATAACTAAATCATGTCTAATGTAATTTAACCTCTCATAATTAAAAGGATTTTTGAATATATCATCCAATTGGTGTTCAGTACCAATGAATTCAAGAGTGATGTCACCTTTTTGAAAATGATTTCTCAAGAAGTGATGTCTTACATAAATATGCTTTGTTCTAGCATGAGATACTAGATTCTTAGAGATACTAATAGCACTTGTGTTGTCACATTTAATGGAGACATGTTTGAATTGATATCCATAGTCTAGTAAAGTTTGTTTCATCCACATAATTTGAGCACAAAAACTAACAGCAGCTATATATTCATCCTCTGTGGTAGATAATGCAACAGAATTTTGTTTCTTACTACACCATGATACTAGTGACTTGCCTAAAATGTGACATGTTCCAGAGGTTCTCTTTCTATCTAACTTTCACCCAGCAAAGCCAGCATCCGAATAACTTATTAAATCAAAAGGTTGTCCTCTTGGATAAAATATTCCTAAATTAATAGTATACTTGAGATATTTAAAAATTATTTTAACAGCATTTAAATGAGACTCTTTGGGATTGGCTTGAAATCGAGCACACATGCATACATTGAACATAATATCAGGTCTACTAGTAGTAAGATAAATTAGACTCCCAATCATACCTTTTTAATTGGTTTGATCCATTGGTTCACCAGTTTCATCAGTATCCAATTTGAAAGTGGTACTCATAGGTGTATTGCTTCCTTTACTACTATTCAAACCAAAACATTTTAAAAGATCTTTAATATATTTATTTTGATTTAAAATAATACCATCTTGATTTTGAAAATTTTGAAATCCAAGGAAAAAATTTATCTCCCCCATTAAACTCATTTCAAATTCATTTTGCATCATTGACGAAAAATTAGTACATAAAGAATGTTTAGAAGATCCCAAAATTATATCATCTAAATAAATTTTTACTATTAAAACATATTTGGAAATCCTTTTAATAAAGAAATTAGTACATGATATCCCTTTGGAAAAACATTTTGAAATAAGAAAAGAACTGAGTCTATCATACCAAGCTCTTGGAGCTTGCTTTAGACCATATAAGACTTTAGACAATTTAAAAACATGATTTTCAAAATGGAGATTTGTATTTCCATGGGGTTTTTCAACAAATAAATATTCAATTATATATCCATTTAGAAATTCACTTTTGACATCCATTTAATAAATTTTGAAATTCAGATGATCTACATAAGCAAGTAGTATCCTAATGGCTTCTAGTCTAGCTACAGGAGAAAAGGTTTCCTCATAGTCTATTCCTTCGTCTTGACTATACCCTTGTGAAACTAGTATAGCCTTGTTTCTAACTATATTTCCATATTCATCAACTTTTGTTCTTAAACAACCATTTAGTGCTTGTGGTTAAGGTGTCCTTAGGTCTATCTACTAGTTATAAAACTTGGTTTCTTTCAAATTGATTTAATTATTATTGCATAGACGTCACCCAAAATTTATCATTAATTGCATCGTTGATATTTTTAGGTTCAAGCTATGAAAGAAAAGCTTGATGTTCAACTTGGTTTCTCAAAGAATCTCTAGTTTGTGTCCCTTAGTTTAAATCACCTACTACAGCATCTAAAGGATGATTCCTTAGAGTTTGAATACCTCTAGAAAGAGTTGAACTATATTCCTCTTGGATTTCTATTGGTTCAGGCTCAACAGTTGCAGATTCAGGAAGATTCCCAAAACTGGTTACTTTTACAGGAGGTTCACTATCATTATCCTTAAGATCCAGAATTGACATATCTTCCTCAGGATATTCAAGAGAGGTTTTGGGTTCATGTGGATCAGTCTCATCAAACTTGACATGAACTGACTCTTCTACACATTTTGTTTTATTATTGAATACTCTATAGGCTTTACTCGAGATTAAGTAACCTAGGAAAATTCCATCATCACTTTTGGAAGAAAATTTGCCAATATTATATTTAGTATTAAGGATAAAGACTTTGCAACCAAAAACTATAAAGTAATTAACCTTAGGCTTTCTATTGTTCCAAAGTTTATAAGGGGTATTCATAAAAATCGGTCTAATCAAGACTCTATTAATAATTTAACAAGTTGTATTAACAATTTCAGCCCAAAAATAAATTGAAAAATCATATTCACTGAGCATTGTCCTAGAAATATCTTGAAGAGTCATATTTCTTCTTTCCATGACTCCATTCTATTGAGGTGTTCTAGGAGAAGATAATTTGTGACTATAGCCATTATGTGAGCAATAAGATTCAAACTCTTGATTTTCAAACTCACGAGCATGATCAGTTCTCAAGGTCTTGATCATAAGTCCACGAAGATTTTCTACAGACTTGGAATGTTTGATAAAATAAGAACAGGCTTCACTTTTTTGAGCCATAAAGTATACCCAAGTGTACCTATAAAAATCACCTACAAGAACATAAGCATGGTGCTTACCATTTAAATTTAAAACTCTTGATGGTCCCAACAAATCCATGTGAACCAACTCAAGCAGTTGAGAAGTAGAAAATTCTTTCTTTGGTTTGAAAGAAAATTTGTGTTGTTTTCCCTTTTGACAAGGATTACACACTTTGTTAAGAGGGAATTCCAATTTAGGTAAGTCTCTAACCAAAATGTTCCTAGTCATTTTCCTAAGTGACTACACATTACAGTGTCCTAGTCTTCTGTTCCACAACCAATATTCCTTATGAAATGCATTTAAACAAGAAAAAAATTTCTTAGCTAAAGAATCCATATCAACAGCATATACATTATCATTTCTGAGAGATATAAATATTAAATCATTTTTAGAATTAAAAATGTTATATGTATCATTTTCAAACTTCAAATTAAAACCATCATCACACAACTAAGAAATACTTAGCAGATTTTATTTTAACCCATCAACAAAAAGTAATTTTGAAATTAATACAGTATTTGGGTTACCAATATGGACAAAGCCAATGATTTTCCCTTTAGCATTATCACCAAATGTGACCTATCTACCATCAACTTTAATCATAATTTTGAAACATGAATAGTCTCCTGTCATGTGTCTTGAACATCCACTATCCAAGTACCATAGAACTTTATAGGAACTCTTTAGACAATTTTCCTGCAAAAAAAGATTAGACATGGGGTAACTTTGGTACCCATATTTTATTGGTTCTAGAGAGTTTATCAAGTAATACTTTAGGAACCCATAATTTTCTCATATATTTCCTGTAATCAACAGATATATTTTGAGACATAAACACTTTGTTTGGTCCTTTAGAGAATTGTTTTTCAAGAAATGGTCCAGAACTTGAACTAGCTGAGAATTGTCCAGATTTTGGAACAAATTTGGGTTTAATAAACCTTCTCTATCCTGGATAATATCCTAGACCAGTTTTATATTTTGGAGAAATCTTTTTTCCTACCAACTGAGTCAAGGTATTTATAACAGCAGTAAATTTTTCAAGATCTCTCTTTAATTGTTCATTGGATAATTTGAGTTCAGTATTTTATTTTAATAGCTAAGCACATTTTTCTTTCTCAATATCCAGATCAGATTTGTAATTAGTATTTAGAGCATGTTGTCTTTTCAATAATTTATATTTATCCTTGAGTTCATTAAAAGTATCCTCAAGCATTCCATAGTATTCAAATATTTCATCCTTAGTCATATTTTCATCATTGTTTGATTCACCTTCATTCCCAGAATAATAATCATTAGCTATAGGGGAATTTGGTGTTACCTCATATGTTTCTGTCATGAAGCACAAGTTGGAATGATTGTCATGTTCACTATTAAAAGCATCAGATCTACTGGGGCTATCTTCTAAAACACTCCAGGTAGATTTCATAGCCTTTTTATATCCTTTTCCCTTATCCTCATATTGCTTCCAAAATTTCAGCTTGGGGAAATCTGCCTTCACATGACCTTTTCGTTTTCACTCATAATATATTATTTCATTTGGGTTGTCATTCCATTTTATGTCTTTCATCCATTTTCCTTTACTATCAAAATTTCCATTGTAGTTTGACTTCCTAAATAATCTCTTCTTTCGGTAGAATTTTTTGAATCTTCTTGCAAGATGAGCCATATCCTCATTACTGTCTGAGTGTTCACTTGTGGAAGTATCTACAATAGCTTTAACTTTTTCTTTATCCTTGTTCTTTGAGGTAGTAGTCTTAAATGATATAGATTTCTTCAATGGTTCTTCATCTACTTCTTGATTCACCTTAAGTTCTTCTTCATACAACATAATCTTTCCAATTATTTCTTTCACTGGAAGTTTGCCTATGTCACCAGATTCTTGGATAGAAACAGAAGTCCCCATCCATCTTCCAATTAGGCATCAAAGTAGTCTCATGATTTGGTCCTTGTTGTCCACTAGTTTCCCAAGTAGACTCATAGTATTCATTATCTCATTGAACCTGAGATACATGTTACAAATGAGTTCATCAGGCTTCATCTTAAAGTTATCATATTTAATAGTGTAAGTATTTAATCTCATTTCTTTAACATTGGTTGTTCCTTCATGAGAAATAGCTAAAATGTCCCAAATTTCATATGCAGTTTTACAAGCAGATATTCTACTAAATTCCTCATCACATTGAGAACAGTATAATGCATTCATTGGTTTACAATTATTATTATACGTGGCTTTAGTCAAGTGAGACCATGTGTCTCTAGAAGTTATAGGCAATGTATGTAGCTCTTCAATTGTGTCCCAGATTTCAGGTCTCATACTCACTAGATACATTTTCATTTTTAATTTCAACTAAGCATAGGTATTACCATTAGAGAAAGGTGGCATGTTAGTAGCAGCACTCTCAACTATATTTTCCATAATTACTTAGAATTTAAGGAACTCAAAATTTAGATATGACAGAAATTTTAAAATCTTTAAGATACAACTAAAATCACAGTTAAAAAGAATTTTCACATTGGATAAAAGTCCTTTGATACCAAATGTTGGTCGGAGTGGACACTCAATAGGGGGTGAATTGAGTTCCAATTTAAAATTTCTGTAAAAAACATTATGGTTAAGAAAACCAAAAATTTTAAAAATGGATCAGTTAATTAAGGTAGTATAAATGTAAATGTTCAATTGGTTAATAGGTTTCTCAAAGGGTGATTTATCCTCAGATGAATCAATGTAGAACACCAATTCAACTTTTCAAACAAGTTTAATGAATTAAAAAAAATACACACACTAACCAAAAATAACTATAAAAGTGTAATAAAAAACATTTTTATGTTTTAACAAATATAAGCAGCAGATAAAATCAAAACAGAGTATATGAAGATTTGCACAAAAATGTGAACAAGAGGTTCCGTCTCAAGCCGAGACTTAATCCTCTCCACTTGGTGATCACCTACCACTAAACAGTTTATATTAAAACTTGATACACAGCCTATAACGGGCTTTACAACAGTTTTCACAAACTATCCAGGGAACACACCCTCTACCACTGTTCTTCGTGGGAAAGACAAACAAAACAGACCACACACGGTCTCTTCCACAGTTATACGTGGGGAACATAGATAAGGTGAAGTTTGATGTGAGGGTAGTTAATATCCTTCAGTTCAAGCTCGGGAGATAGTGTGCGATATAAATAGACACACACACTTCTCAAAGATATAAAATAAAGAAACACAATAGAGAATTTATGATGAAAAAGTGTTTATAAGGCTTTATATGTTTTCAGTTCAACTCTTGACTCTTGTAATGAGAAACATTGAAGTCCGAGTCAATCTCTAGAAGTTGTTTCAAAAATAAAGTGTCGCAACTCCAAGTTCAAGCTTTCATTGTTCTGCTTCTGATGTTAATCAAGAGTTGATGAAGCACAGAAGGCAGTAATGAGTTTATCCCAGAATGATCTTCCTGATGCATGTGGGTTCAGGATCTTAATGTTGGATGGTTCGGCTTTGAGATTTGGAAAGTACGCTCTATCACAATTCTCATGTAACCCTTTCTTAGTGTTCGCATATATGTGACACTTGTTTGTATCCTCAAAAATCTCCTTGTTTTTATTTCATGGTCTTTCCTTTTTATATTTGAAGTCTGACAATGGGAATGAGTAGATCATGTGCACGCTTTCTCATACCTCGTATTGTCCACGGTATTGCCTCCTGAAACGTTTACAATCAGCATTAATTAATGTCAGAGGATTTATTTTATCAAATATGATCTTTAGAAAAGTATTGAGAAATTGATAAAGTATGGAAGAATAAGAGTCGATAGACTGGTAATGGTAGACTTCATATCGGTAGGCATCAATAGTAGGTGCACATCGGCAATCTCCAATTATAACCTTTAACAGTATGCTCACACCAGTAACCATGTAACGGTGACCTTGTCGTGGTAAGCCTGTAACGGTGACCTTGTAGAGGTAACCCTATAGTTGTAACCCTGTAACGGTAATCTTGTAACTGTAACCTTGTAATGGTAAGCTTGAGACTGTAACCATGTAACGGTAACCACTGTAACGGTGACCTCTATACTTAGATGAATTTTTCAATGTGAGCTTAACCAATCAAGCAGTGAGATTGAAAGTATATGAATATTACTCTATAGGAAGAGGAAACGTTAATGAAACATAATTAGAAAAGAATGAAAACATGGTTCTCACTTAAATTAAAACAAGATTTAGAATTATCAAAATATGATTTGAGATTATAAAAATATGATTTGGGATGATAAAAATTTGATTTGGGATTATAAAAATATTATTTGGGATTATCAAAATAGGTGAGTTCAACATGCACAAATTTTATGTCATGTTTGGGGTATACCTCACATATTTTAATTAATTTTGGTCTCTGATTTTTCCTAAGATACACGGTTCAGAAGATACATAAATTTTTTTATTAAAAATTATAACAAAAATATTAAAGGAATTACTCTCACGTGTGATGTAATCAAACAACAGACATGCATAAATGTTATATCATGCCTCGGATAAACCCCACATCACATGCCTAACTATACTCTCTAATTTTTCATATGATACATAGTTAAGGGGATACTTATATTTTATATAAAAAAATATAATAAAAATATTAAATGAATTACACTCGCAAGTGATTTTAACAAACACTCGATTCACAAAAATGTTATGTATCACCTTGGTTAAACCTTTCATCTCGAATCTAACTGTTATCTTAGATTTTTAATATGATACACAATTTAAAAGATACTATATTTTTTATAAAGAATCATAATGAAAATGTGAAATGGATTACACCTACGTGTGACGTAACTAAACACCCAATGTGCATAAATGTTATGTCACACCTTGGGTAAACCCTGGATCGCTAACCTAACGGTGGTATCTAATTTTTCATATGATATATAGTTTGAGATATACTTAAATTTCCTATAAAAATACAATAAAAAATTAAATGAATTACTCTCACGTTCTACGGAACTAAACACCCAACACAAACAAATATTAGGTCGCACCTAGGGTAAACCCATCATTCCTAACCTAATGATGCTCTTTGATTTTTCATATGATACATTGTTTGAGAGATATGTAAAATTTTTATAGAACAATATAATAAAAATATTAAGTTAATTACCCTCGTGAGAAATGTAAACAAACATCTGATGTACAGAAATGTTATGTTTCTCCTAGAGTACAAATCATATCCTACACTTAATGGTGGTCTCAGTTTTCTCAAATGAGACACCATTCAGGAGATATTATATTATTTTTTTAAAATAACTTTCATGTGAAATAACATATTTAATATTTATATTTTATCTACACCAATCGTTTATGGGGCCCAGAATTCAATATTAACCCAGTTCCTCACTCTGATAATATTCTATAGAATATTTTAAGGTGTCAAAATATAATAATAAATTATAATTAGTCATAATGAGTAATGATTATTTTTATTTCTAATGTATTTTTAGATAACTATGGACTCATAAAATATACTATAATTTCTATTATGCGATCATTATTAGATAAAAAATTGAAAAATCCCAACGGATCTGGTATAAATTATATCTACATTGAGATTGTTGAAACATTTATATCATTTTCATTTTCGAATTCATAATTTGTTCCTGAAGAAACAATTAAATTTCCATGTAATAAATGAGATCTTTGGAGATTATATGTGTTTGAAAATTCTGGACTTCATCTACTACATTTTTTTGAAATATTATATTTTTTGGTATCAACATGGTGAACAGAATTTAGTATAAAATGGAAATTTTTTAGTTCTGTATCCATCATTTTAAAATTTAATACATGAGGTAGTTGTCTCATTTATTCAGGAATCAAAAACTCAAAATTATATTATAAATCCTGAATCAAAACCTCCTCAATTTTATAATTTGTTGAAATCTATTAAGGATTTATTATATCCAAGATTTCAAATGAGAAAACATGAAGCTATCACAAAATTTATGGATATTAAATCATATTTTTGTATGTAAAATAGTTATTTTGATCATATTTAATATTTGGTTAAATCATTGTTTCTAGATAGAAATACCTTACCTTCAAGTTTCTATAAAGTAATAAGTTGGTCCATAATTTGGGTCTTAGTGATCAGAATAATCATGCATGTTAAAATGACTATTTCTTATAATACGGTGATTATGAATCATTAGTTAATTTTGCAACATGTGTAAAATCGAGGTATAAAGAGACACAAGAAGTGAAGTCCATATTTTTTAAAAAAAATTGAGGTATTTCCCAATTACACCCCATTTAAAATATTTATTTATGTCTTGAAACATAGGTGCATTGATGACATGGAATAAATAAAAAAATCATTTGTAAAATCATAAATCATCCATGTGATGGTGATTTGTGAAAACACTTTGATCAGATGGATCCTTCTTTTACTTCAGAACCTTGTAACATATGGATGGATCATTCAAATTATGGTTTTTTTAATTTGTTGATTACAAAAGTCAATATTCTTGTTGGCTTGTTTTCATTAGTCCATAAAACTTACCTCATTGGATGTTGATAAAGTAACCATATATATATTTTTCACTATTAATTACAGAACATCTAAATAATAATATCAATTATTATTTGAATCCACTAATTAATGAGATATTTTTCATTATAGAACAATGGTGTGACTACATTTTATATTGTTTCATATCAAAATTTTACATTGAAGGTTGCATTAATGTAGATGATCAGTGAATTTTTGACATACGGTATGCTATCTGGATGGAGTACACAAGGCCTAAAATCATGCATGTACTACATGGATGATAACAAAGAATTTATGATTGGTAATGGGGGAAAGAATAGTTATTTTAGTTGTCACTGGATATTTCTTCCTGCAGATAACCATTTTCAATGGAACAGAAATAATTTTAAAAAAGGTAAAATTAAAAGAGAAGAACCTCCAATAGTGCCCTCGGGTATTTAGGTAACATCTATCATCTCTACATTACCTCCAGTTACTATTGGAAAAACCATAAACGAATAAAAAATAAATTGTTTTGAAGAGATCATAATTGGATAAAGTATAATATATTTTCGTACCTTCTATATTGATCTGATTTGTTGGTTTGTCACATGTTAGATGTAATGCATATTGAGAATAATTTTTTTGATAACATATTTTATACCATGTTGGAAACACCTGATACGACCAAAGATAATGTGAATTCACAGTTAGATCTTATCCAAATTTTCATACGTCCTAAACTTGGATTATTTAAAGTTGAAAGATCACACAATTTAATGAATTCAAAAGTATCTTACACACTTTATAATGACATTAATTTATTATTTTGTCAATGAATTTGAGATTTATGGTTACTGTATGGTTATTCTTCTAATTTTACAAGCTCTATCACAAATAGGCATATTACTAGTTTATAAATTCATGACTTCCATATCATAATGGAAATATTACTGCATATTGGTCCTAGAGGGATGTTAATATTCTTATATCTGGGTTATGTAGACCAGAAAATCATATTTCTTTTAAAATATTTTGCTAAAACATTGGTTTATGATTCATTAGGAATATTATAAAACGATGTTGTTTTCATTTTATGTAAGTTGGAGAAAATATTCCGGCCAACCATCTTTGACTCAATGGAACATTTAATATTTCATTGGTTATATGAAGCTAAATTTTGAGGGCTGGTATAATTTTGATGGATGTACCCATTTGAGAGATGTTTGTAGAAGTTAAAGAATATAGTACATAATAAAGAATCAGATGAAGGGTCAATTTCATAATCACTCTTGTAGGAGGAAATTTAAAATTCCTACTCTTATTATTTTCAATCAGAATATCCTTTAAAACAAAATTGCATGGGTCACAATGAGACAAATGTTGATGATGTCAAAGACCATCAATTTTTATTTTTTAATTATCATGTGCTTGAGTTTGGTGGTTATCATGAACAATGGATTTTAGATGAAGAACTGCACATAACTCATACATATCTTCTACTAAATTGTGAATAAATGACACGATTTGTAGAGTAAATACTACTTTTTAATATTTTGGTAAATTTTTATAACTAATACCTTTAATTACATTAATTTATTTTAACAATATATTATAACCATATCAAAAAATAGTTTGTATAAATTATATTTGTTGCACTTGAATAATGTTTTCAACAAAATTTTGAATATTGGTTTCAAAAACAGGTAAGTAAAGTTGTTTTCAATGGAAAAATAAATAATTTTTTTAATGATATCTATTATTAATAATTTTTATTGTTTTCAGGCAACAAAAAATGAAAATAAAATTAATATTCAATTATATGTGTTCATAAACCCTCCATTTAAATTGGTGAAATCTAATAATGGTTATGTGTTTAATGGATTTAGATTCCATACACACATATATGGTGACTCGAAGAAATAAATGAATAGTGGTGTTTATTTGAAAGGATATCATCATAAAGAAATTGAAGTTCACTTTTATAGTATATTGGATGAAATAATTGAGTTATGTTATCTGGGACCAAATTATGGAACAATGTTTAAATGATAATGGTTTGATATTGATCAATGGATGCAAGTTCACCTACGACGTGAAGTCATTGACAATAAATATAATAGAATTCTTGCATAAAATAAACCATCTATGTTAGAACATCAAGCACATCAATTTTATTTTGAAAATTACTATGATGTTTTAAGACATCTGAATTACTAGTGGAGTGTAATAAAAATTAAATATCATGATAATATGTTTATTGAAAATTAAAATGGTTTTTTGGAAGTGAATCATATTGAAATTTATCAAGAAAAATCCCCAAATATTTCTCTTACCATACATGATATAAATATCGAAGATGAAACCCCCCAGTTAATGGATGGTGATATTTATAATGTTGATGAAGTAATAAGGGATGATGAAATTGAAATTTGTATGGAACTTGACAATGTTGTGGATGAGGATTAAGACACTATCATCGATGAAAATGATAAAGAAGTAGATTATTGATCTATTATATTAATGTATATATTAGTTTTTTATATTTTATATTTTTATTATCAATTATTTATAGGTAAGACTATTTGTTTCAAATGGTTGGACCCAATGATCTATTTTTTTCCTTCGTTGATGTCAGTAATTATTAGTTTTTTACATTTTATATTTGTATTAAGATTTATTTATATATAAGAATATTATATTCTACATGATATTTATTAATTTTTTATATTTGATATATATATTAACAACTATTTACATGTAAAATTATTATGTTCTAGTATTTATTTATAGATAATTGTTATATTATTATATGTATTAGTTTTTTGTATTTTATATTTTTATTAAAAATTCTTATTGGTAAGATTATTATATTCTGGTATTTTTTTCGTTCTTATATTTGATATTTCTATTAACAATTTATTATAGGTAATATTATTTGTTTCAAATGGATGAAGATGCTCCCACTGATCTATCTTGTTCTCTCACAAATGTCAAACTTTCTATTGATGATCTCGATTCATGTGATTTGTAGGATGTTTCACCTATTATGACGGGGTATAGTCTTTATTGATTGATGATCATGGACCGTATTCCATAGATATGCACATCTGTTGATTTTCATCCCCATTTATAGAGGTATGTTTAATTATTTATGATATTTATTTTATATTAAATTTTTGAATTTATTTTGGTAAGAATATTTTGGTTATTTGTTTTTGTTTTCATAGTTTTTTGCATTTATTTTTTGGGAAGGCTGGTGCGATTCTAAGAAATTATTTTTTTGATTCATGGGTTTCATGGGACTAGGTTCCCATCACCATGATTCAGAAGATGTTTGAGCACAATATTTTACATTATTAAATATATATAATTTTAAAAAAAATTAATTACTAATATATTATTTTTATATTTCTTACAGTGTTTATTTTCTCTGATTTCTGATAGTCTGAGAGATCCTATTTAAGAGAAATGGGAGATTTGTATACCTGGTCATTTTCATAAATTTCTACACAACCTCATAAAGTAAGGTATGGATAGAGCATATGCCCCTATTTTAGACCAGTCTTGCATCTTCCATCGACTGGACTATATGTCAACTCAGGTATGGGATGGATTATGATACTCTTGGCTAGGAGATATTTTTAGGAGGAGGTCATCATCTGGATTTTTGAGCTATAGGATACAAGAGGTCACAGATAGGGCCAAAAGTTGTACATTTGATATACATCGATGACATATGTTAAGTGATATTATTTATTAAGGTATTATAATTTAAATGTAAAATGCTTGTTATATTATATAGGTCATTATTAACCCTTCTATTGTAGAGTATGAAGTTTAAAAGTATATTTATATTGATCCCTGTGTAGGTGAACTTATAAGAGACCGAAAAAACCATATTGTGGTTAGTAATTTATTAATAAAATCACTAAAATTAATTTTATTTTTATTCTAATTTATAACTATATTTGAAGGAAACATAAGAGGCTGAGACTTCTCATTCATAAGTGACTCAAGCCAAGAGAGAAGCAAATTCCACTAGTGATTCAAGTTTTGAGTAGGGGGTCTAGATACAAGAAAATTTGTATGTTTTTTAGAAATGTTGAATGATCAATATTGGTTCTTGGTTAACACCTACGAGTTATTGTGGTAATTTTTTGATTTCATCAGTGAGCTCGAAGGGATCTCATGGAGAGTCATGTTCGATGCTATCATCCATTGCATACTTTGAGGAGAGGTTGAGAGCCCAGGATGAGATGATATAGCAGATGTAGAGAAAGGGGTAAGAGGATCATGAGCAGCTGTATTAGAGAGATGAGAAGAAGTTGGAGTATATGTGATGGCTTGCGCGTGACATTGGTTTAGAGTTTACTCCCCCTGAACCTTCCAGTGATCCTCCCTCACCAAACACCAATTGATGATTTTAGAAGTTTTATGAATATTTTTTAATTTGGGGTGAAAACATAAATTGTTTGAAATAATTTATTACTTTTATGTATGTTTTAATTTTTTTATTATTTTTAACCATTTGATATATTTTAATTTAAAAAAAATTAATTTTAATAAATTTTTTATTATTTTTAATTATTTTTAATTATTTTTAAATTTTTAAGTGATTTGTAATTATTATTAATTTTTATAGTTTCTTAAATTTTTTAGTTATTTTTTATTTTTAAATATTTTGTTTTTTTATTTTTATTGTTTTGAAAATATTAGTATATGCGATGAACTTATCGCCAATCATAATTGATCTTTTTTAGAAAATTTCAATAATTATTGGCAATGGTCGTCTTATCTGTTCCAAATACTAATTATTTGTGATGGACGATCACAAATAACAATTGTGATTCCATTTTTTATGACAATTCATTAGTGAAAGAATCCCATACAAATAACTTTTTGCAATGGGAGTCTATCACTAACGTACCATCATAAAAAATGGAAACTTTAGTAGGGCCTAGAGGACCTCGAATGATTCCCTAAAGGACATGTAGCCAAAAGCCCCAATACATTTCCAAAATCTCATTTTTGATAAATAGTATTGTGGATACAATACCCACTATAGTACTTGCACTAATACAGTGCTACAGTACTACTACAGTTCAACTGAAATTATTCTCCACTCAAATTTAAACCAACGTTTCATGCAGGACTATGGAGTGACATTACCAGTCAAGAAAGCCTCGAAATAACTTCACTTGTATTACTCATTTCATACTTGTAGAAGTTCATGATCATCTTCTTTCTCTAAATTTTTAGTTAATTTTTTATAATAAAAAATGTGTATGTGTATCGTGATCATATCCTCTAAGCACCAAGGGTGTAGCCACTCGATAAAAAAATTTAGTGAACCATATAAAAACTCTTATTTTTGTGCCTTCTTCTATCTTTCTATTTATATTCTTAGTTATTTAGAGATCGTATTCACTAAATGACATGGAAATATTATAATATTTATAGGACATTATTTTGGTTGTAGTGATTCACCCCCCCACCCCATCTCAATGCTTCTCACATATCTTTCCCACAAACATCAAACACTTATACTTATTTGGATGGTTTATTTTGAATTTTTTATATTGAATCCCAGAAATTAACTCATAGAAATAAATTGGGATTCGTGTGTTGTCATTGATTCCCTATTTCATGACATGAATTCATGTTTACTGATACATAATTCAATGGAGAATTTATTAGATAAATCCATTCAAGTTATGATATAATTCAGAAATGTTGGGACAATTAATAAATTTTGTTATAGAATTTGGAAAATTTATCTATTGAAAAAATGTAGGGAAAGTGTTCTAGGTGCATTATTAGAAACAATTAGAATATAATATTGAAATAAAATACGTATATTTTTTAAACTTCCTTATTAGCAGTTTGATTTTCTATTTGTAATATTGACATTATGACTTTTGAGGAGAATGATAATGTTATTTTTTTTCATTTATTAATTAGTATAAAAGATAAAAGGATCATCTTAATACTCGTAGGGGATTGGAAGTAATGAAAATAAAGAAAATTTTATGGGAAATGGTAATAAAAATATCTTGAAGCAATTTTTTATTGAAAATCAGTAAAAACAAATCTTTATTTAAACATTAAAGAATATTAAAGTGCTTTATGGATATTTAAATAAAATATTAAGATTTTTTTACTTAAATCATCATAAGTTACATGGATTGAAAAGGTCTTGAATTTCATTTGGTGATGGAGTATTTTCTACCCTTTTCATGGTTTAAATTTTTAACTAAAAAAGTGACTACAGTTATAATTGAATTGCATAACTTCTTCAGACATATTTTTGAGAAAAAAATCAATCTAATTAATGATGGAAAATGTCAAGAAACAATTATAATTACAATTTGTCATTTTTGTAATTCCCCAACCACAGTTACCCAGAGCCGGTGCTTTATTTTTATATATTGGAAAGATTTCAAGGAATCAAGTCCCGAAGGACCGATAAATCTAGAAATCTGGGAAAATAGATTACATACATGAATGTTACATTACACTTTCAAACAAAAAAAACACAGTATAAATAATTCTTTGAGAATATCATTATTCCCCTATCTTAACCCTTCATATCAATTGTAATACACTTCTTGGAATCTTGGTAAAATAAAACATAAGAAAGGGGTGATCTCAGATACTTAGTACTGGTAAATAATTCAGCAGAAGCAACAAACTTTTAAGAAAGATTTATAATAAAAATAGAATCATTTTAAACATAAAACATGAACATAATATGGTAAAAATTAGTCAAACATTACCAAAAAAGCATGGACATTAATATTCTACTAGTCTAATAATCACATGTAATAACTAATTTTATAATGATGGAATGCATAATGATGTACAAAATAACCACTATGTCAAGGCCTTGTGCCAAGACCATTCACAAAAAAATTGTTGAGGCCTTATTCCAGGACACTAGTTTGTCTCGTGAGACCTACTAATACATTTAGGGGCTATAGTGGGCCTCGCCCGTCACTTACTAAGTCCAATGCATTCCTCATATGAAAAGGGTGAAACATAACATAAACATTCGTATTAAAACTAGCATACGAAATGTCAATACTTTAACTGTAAACCATGAATGGTATAAAAATAGTACATCCACAGTCAAACTAATCATAACTCATTCATACAGTATGGAATATTTTATAATAAATCAACCTCAATCATGAATAATATCCAGTAAAGTATGTTGGCATAGTTGAAAATGATCAATAATACTCTTTGAGAGAAATATCCCTTTTTCATGAAATCATTTAAAAGTCACAAAATTTATAAAGGAAGATGTTTATAATATATTTTTGAATCAAAGTGTCCCATTACACTTTGAAACTTTTGAAAGGAATTAACATTTTAAAAAAATCATGCCCATATAAGTCAAACCTTCAAATCATTTTGAAAACATGGACATTAATTATATAAATTTAGAAAAATAAATCTTTAAAACAATTAAAATGATGATCCAGTTAAAGAGTCCCTTCCATAAAACCATAAAAGATTCCTTTTGAAATAATTTTTATGAAACATGGACATGGATGATAAATATTTCCCAATAAATACTTACACATAAACAATCTCGGATAATAATGAGATTGAGGAATTAACCATTACCTTAGGTATGATACTCTTCATACATGACTGAAACTCCTGTATAATATTTTTAAACATATTATTAACTTATATAATAATCCTAATAATATGTATTATATCATATATGATTCTTTTATGACTTTATATTACCCATTTATTAACAATTTCAAGTTAATGCAACATTTCGGGTAATATCGCTTTGTTTATCATACGTGTTTTGACTTATTATTCTTGATCATATTACTTAGATAGTGATTTACTTACTTACATAATGTATAATATAATTTATATATCATATATATTCATAATATAAATATATATAATAGATAGATATATAAAATTAAGTACACCGTTCATGGAGATGGTAGGTCGTATGTATGTATAAACGCTATTTCCGTTTTCATATTGTATTGAATGGAAGTAAGTGTATGAAATATACATAAATACATATATATATTTTTATAGTAGAATTATAATTTCATATATTAAATAATTATTAATAATATATATTTTTATAATCATCCTTTAACAGTGAACGTGGAAATGAATCTCATCACGTCGTGGAGACGGTAAGTCGTACATACGCACGAGCGACAATATCATTTCCTTAATGATTAAAATGTGTGGAATTGGATGGTATATTAATTATAAAAAACATTAACATGTAATATTTATTATTTACATCAATTATACTCATTATTATACCCATCAAAATAATGAAGTGTTGAACAACAAACTAAACCACAACGTGGATATGGTAAGTCTTACGTACGCACGTATAGTGACTTTATCATTCATAGGATGGACGGAATAATGAATATGGTTGTACCATATTTATAATAACATCTCAATATGTAGAAGGTATTTTAGTTATTATTTTATTATGGAAATAATAAATAAATAAGAAGTAAAAGAAGAAAATAACTTTGAAATAGGTAATGAAATAATTACCTTTTATTCGGGTGCTTCCTTTTGATTTGAACAAAAGGGCTCATTAGGTTGTCGTTCCGATCAAAGTAAGGCCTCTAGGTTTAATTAAGGGTAGTTTGGAGAATATTTGAGCATGATTTGGCCAATCCAATTTTCTTGGGGTTATGAATTTAATAGAAGGGGAAGTACCCGTTTATAAGAGAAGTGAGGGGCACTTTAGGAAAAGCTTGAAATATTAATTGTTTAAAAAATATTTTGGATTTTTAATAGCTCCATATTAATTTATTTAGATGATAATATGAGGATGTTTTGAAATCATCTTAATAAATAGGTTTTAGACATGTTTAGATCATAAAATTAACCTTATCTTTTAGATTTAACTCTTTGTAAAATAAGTTAACTCTTACCATGTCCTCTTGTATTTTTATAATAGATAGTCAAAATAATTACTATAAAATTCAAAGAGAATGTAAAGTGGATCATTTATGAAATTTTTATCACTATCCAAGTTGTTTGGCAGAAATTTATATTTTTAGGATTTTTATATCATTTAATAAAATAGTATGTGTTTTAAAAACTCATTTATGTCAATTTTGATACTATTTAGTAATTGATTTTTGTTAAAGTCATAAAAAATTGATTGCTTCAAACTAAAGGAATTGAACTCATTTATGTCAATTTTATTTATGTCAAAACATTATAAATAACATTAAAAATTTATTTTTTACTATTTATATTACAATATTTAATGGATAAATAAATATGTCATTTAAATAATTATAATACTAATGTGTTGTTTTACAGAAACACAATTTTGCATATAACGCAATCCAAGTTGGTGTTGCATGCAATATAATATATTAAATTACTTTAAAGAGATAACATTCTATAAAATCATGGGGTGTTACATTCTCCCGTCCTTCAATAAATTGCTTCCTCACAATTTGAAATTGTTCTTTGAAAATAAAAGGTTTAAAATAGAAAATACCTTTGTGGAAAACCCACATTGGAAATAGAGTTAATAAAATTTAGTCTTAATAAGAGGGAAAGGGAAATGAAAAATTCACCCCCAAATTAGGATTTTGAATAGGAGAATATTGGTGGAAATTAAAGACACATAATTGGAAGGAAAACGTAAATATTTATAGGGAGTTATTTAGGTCATCAATCACAAACAACTAAACAATAAATGTAAAATTTAGGACCTCAAAGCCCTAAATATATGATTATTTAAAATATCATTGGTTCAACAGAACATAAGGTATTAGGATAACACATTTTTTTAGATACTTTATTTTTTTGAAGAGGAGGGGTTAATTTACTTCCAAGATAAGAACTCAAGAAAACATACTTGATTTCATTACCAATCATAATCATAATCTCATCATTTGGTTGTTCTTTGATCTATTTTAACTTCTTCCATATCACTAGGAAATGAATGTTCAAAATGAATTTTTTTAATGCCTGAAGCACATTTTATAAATCATAAGGCCCACAAGTATTTCCTTAATCTTCTATATGTTTACTAAAATCCAAAAGGTTAGTTAAAAGTATCCAATAAATTATACTTTAACCTCAAATAAAATATCAAGTGCTCAACTTACTCCATTCAAACCTTTAAACTTATCAAAAATACTTCTGTCCAATCTCTGTCTACAAGGTCTTTAAATTTCTAAAATCTTTTGTAACATCTGATTCCCCAAACAAGGTAATGTAGATATTATTGTCACATAATAAATATATCATTACCTTAATCATATTAAGTCCTTAATGAAAACAAAAAGTATTGGATTATAATCTTTAGATATATCACATTATTCTATAGGAAGAATATAATTCCTCAATCCAAAAATAAAAATACCTTAATTATTCCATTTCAACTATAGTAACAACATAAGCTTGACCTTGATCCACTTGTTTTTCTGAGCTATATTTCCTTGATGCTTTGGACAATCATTTTCATAATGTCTCATATCTTTACAATTATAACATTGCTTGGATTATTTCTTTCCCTTATAATCACAAGTTGGGTGACCTTTTTCTCCACATTTATAACGAACTCTCATTCCTTTTAGGTAAGTACTAGGGTGTTTCTTCAAACAATTATCACATAAGGGGAAATCCTTATTTCCCTTTTTCACTTTATCTAACTCTTTCTCCACTGTACTCTTATTCTATTTCTTTACTTTAATTTCATAATACTAAGAGAATTCATTTTCTATCTTGATAGCACACGAGATTATATCTTCATATGATGAGAAAGATTATGAGACCAAATCCCGTCGGAGTAAAGGTTTTAACCCATCAATGAATCTATCAATATTACTTTTTGAGTTATGTATGTAATCTGTAACATGCCTCTCTAACCTTGTGAAGTTATCCTCTTACTTTTCAACATTCTCATCCCCCTTTTACCTTAGGCTCATAAATTGTCTGTCCATGTCATCTCATTGTTCACGAGGAAAGTATTTCTCTAGAAAAAGTTCGTCAAACTCCCTATATTCCATATTTCCTAATTATTCATCCTTTTTTGGGTTTTGAAAAAATGACCATCATTGATCTGCATCTCCTGAAAGACGATAGACTTCCATAACAACTTTTTCCATCTTGTTTCGCCCCAAAGTAATAAATATTTTCTCTAAGGAACTTATCCACTACTCAGCTACAAAAGGATTTGTAGTCCCATTGAATTTTGGAGGTTTTTGTAACAGCCCAAGATTTTATAAAAAAATATTCTTTTTAATTTTATTAATGTCTTGTGTTGTATGCTACACCAAAAGGAGCTTGCACAACACGCATCTTTGACTTGCCTTGCATTACACGCAATCGCGACCTTCCTCGATAGCGTGTGTAATACGCAATACCGAGTTTCACTAAACAACGATATGTTATTAAAATATTATTAAAACTAGCCGTTATGAATAGTAATAACCACTTTTTAAAATTCTGTAAATCTTATTTTTCAAAATGAACTTCATTTTTGGATTCGGAGTATCGAATTTAGCCTAAGGTGAAATTTTGGTACTTTTCAGATAACTTTCATATTCTGATGAATAGTGAAAATTACTAAATTATAATTAAAAACAACTTTTTTTTAATCGAAATAATTAATAGTGATAAAACATTAATTTGAGTGGTTTTAAAATATATTTAGAATATATTTTTTACAATGTTGGTCATTGGATGTAATTTCACATTTAAACCCGACATAAACAAGTGTCAATCTTTTGATAGATATTGTTTCTTAAAAACACGCTATTTGTTTTAACAGCGGGATTTAATTATAAAATTAATTAATGCAACATCTATGTTATGAATATGGTAAAATAGACTTCATTTTTTGAATTCGGAATATGAAATATAGCTTAGAATGAAATTTTGGCATTGTTCTGAAAAACATCAATTTTTGATGAATAGTGAAACTACTAAGTGGTAGGTTAAAAACTGAATTTTGCATAAAACTTAATTTTACCACTTCTGTGAATGGAATTTCGAAAATCTGACAGACACGGTTAATATCAAGGACTAAAATGTGGTTCAATGAGATGAAAATAATTTTTGGTGAATAGTAACTTTTTACTTTTTTTTACCACGGTTAATAGTAAATAGGGTAACTAAGGGTAAATATGATATTACTATTACCCTAACACATGTCCTAATTCTATTGGATAAGTGTAATTCGGCCAAAAACAACCTTATTAATATAATATGACCATTTAGGCCCACTTGGATTAGATTAGGACATTTATTATTATTTAATTCAAAGAAGAGTTTAAAGAGTTAAAATCAAAGTTTATTTACTAAAACATTTTTAATATAGGGTTATACATAAGATAAATTTGATTGTAAATATTAATTAGAAAGCTAAAAAGATTTCCTACATAATTATATTTTATTTATAATTTTTAGACATTAAATAAATTAATTTATTTATGACACAACGATGATGCAGTAATTACCCTTTTAAGGAAATATTAACATAATTGATGTTATAAATGCTCAAATGAATGTAATTTGAGACTTTTTATGAATTCCACTAATTTTCTAGGTTACTATGATATATCAGGGTTGATTTAATCAACTTGGTTCGAACATATAATTCTGTTATGACTTTCACAAAAATCATATATCAAATAGTGTCAAAATTGACACAAAATAGTTTTTAAATCAAATATTATATTATTAATTGTTATTTTATTCCTAAAAATCTAAGGTTCGGCCAAATGACTTAGATAAGGATATATATATTAATAATAAACAATTTGGGGTTCTTTTGACATGTTATAGTAAGTGTATTAACCATATAGTGAAAGAAAACAAAAAGACACGGTAAAAGTTAAATTATTTAACTTAGAGTTAAATCTAATTGATAAGGTTAAAATAATACCCTAAACTTGTATAAATATTATTGGTTGATAGGATTTCGACCCATCCCCACTTTAGATTCGAAATAAGACCCTTTGGAACCATTATAAACCGATTTTGACTTTAATATAAAATAATATTTTGAGATATTCCTAAGGTGCCCCTCTCCTCCCTTATAAAAGGACACCTCCTCCCCCTCCTCCTCACACCAATTTTAGCACTCAATCTCGGCCAACCTCTGCCAAAATCTCTTCTTCACTTCCCTAGAAACATCCTAGAGGTTCTGGTCTTCCTCAAAGACCAATTTTAGTTCCCTAAGAGGAGGTCTCCAAAAGGCGCTTCAAAGAAGAGGTAATTACCGTTACCAATTCTTTCATCTTTATTTCTTCTTCCACTTCTTCTTCTTAGGTTGTTTCATTATGAAGTAATAACATCAGTATCACTCATATACTGATATGTTATTATAAGTATGAAACAACCTTATTTCACCATCTATCCATCCTACGGAAAAAGAAATCACCGCGCGTGCGTACGTACGGAATACCGTCTGCACGTCGTGGTGTAATCTATTTTCCACCACCACCTTACATGGATGGGTATAATGGTGTAAAGAATAACTATAAATAGTTATTACAACGTCATATTGATTCTGATATATTGTATAATCCACTCCAATTCAATTCAATATTTATGGAAATGATATCATCGCTCGTGCGTACGTACGGACTACCGTCTCCACGACGCGATGAGATTCATTCTCCATGTTAACCATTTAAGAATGATTATAAAGTATATATAAGAAATAATAATGAAATATATGACATTATAAAGCTACTGGATTTATGTGTATATATATATATATGTATGTCATCTACTTACTTCCATTCAAGACAATAAGGAAAGGAAAACAGCGTTCATGCGTACGTACGGACTACCGTCTCCATGAACGGTGTTTTTCATTTCATTTATCTATCTATTATATATATATATACTGAATATATATGATATATAAATCATATTTTATATTCTGGAAGTAAGTAAATCATGATATAAGTAATAATAATGTCAAGAACAACAAGTCAGAACACCTACGATAAATGAAACGATTTTACCCAAAACGCTTCTTTAACATGGAATTTACAAAAGAACGGGTAATATAATGTCATAAGTGAACCATATCATAACAATGAATATGATTCTGTAATAAGTAAATGACATTATTTAAATCATTATACAGGAGGTTCGGACACTTACGAAGCAAATCGGACCTAAGGTAAGAGAAATATCACAATCTCATTTTTATCCGAGATTGTTTATACTTTGGTATTTACTGGGGTGTATTTTATCATCCACATCCATGTTTCATCAATATGTAATATTATTTCCATCCACCTACAATTGTTTAAATCCATTTTTACCCTTCGGTGAGTTTTTAGTAATATGTATGAAAGGAATCTTTTGTCGTTTTTCGTACGAGGTACTTTTTGACTTTTCCGACAAAAGTACGAAGAATGTTTTTTTTTAACTTATACGGAATGAATGGATTTTTAAAACATTATTTCCAAAAAGATTCATTTACAAGTATTCAAGTTTATTTTTAATCAACTTATTTCATTTTAAAATTGTATGACATGTTAAGAAAGGAAAAGTGTTTTTGAAGTAGAAAGGATATTTTCCTCAAGAATGAAGTTCAAGTATTTTATCAAAATTATTTTCCATCTAAGATAATAAAAGGGTTCTGTTTTTATCCCTATTATTACATGGATTTGATTATGTTGTGATGGAAACATTTTTATGAATTCCTTTATCTTATATGAATTGTTTTATGATGTCATGTTGTTTAAGAATCCCATTTTTTTTATTACATGGGTTATGCGATGATGTATGATTTATGATTATGTGGCACACATAAGAAAGGATTCATTATAAGATGGGTGGGACCTATATCTCCCTCCAATGCATTGGGTAAATATTTTATATCTCATGAGATAGACATGGCTGGAATGGTAGGTTATACCGGTTCAGTGAAACAGGACTGAAACGAGGGTTACTCGATTCAGAAAGGGACTTTGTCCACTAAGATAGTCTTGGCAATGAGTCTTGACTAACAAGAAATGATTCTCTATGATTATGTGTTTATGCCACAAAGTTTCATGTTTTAAGTTATGATTATTGGGATTTCATTTCACTACTATGATTTATCCCATGTTGTGAAATTATGCTCTCTTTTGCAGGTTAAGATTTCCAAAAGTTATGTTCTTATGGATATGATGTGATTGATTTTTCTTTTGTATACCCTTACTGAGCATTTGAGCTCACCCTTTTATGTTTTATTTTCCCCAGGATATAAAAAAAGGGTTTTAGGTAAAAAAAAGGGAAGATCTTTATGGGAGATATTGAAGATCTTTCACCACGATTAGAAGATTATGTTCCGAGTTTCCAAAGACACTAAACTATTACGATCCTTGTGTGTGTGTTTTTTTTATGTACCAAGTATTCCGCAAATGTAATGTAATGTCCATGTAAGTCAGGATACGGGTATCTACAGTTTTTGTCTCATAAAGCGGTCCAACATCGATCCTCCGCATTGTGGATCAGGATACTCCATATGGATATGGTTATTCATAACCTGATTCAGCTGTCCCAATATGGTTATAAGTTATTCAGTACCAATTGTGTCACAAACTCCATTATTATTATCTTGAATAGGAGGTAAATCCCTCCATGGATTATGTGCATTGATATGATTTCCATTTCTTCCACTAGGTTCAATTTATAAACAATGGAATGCACTAGATTAGGTCATGAATCATAATGCATAATTCCAAACCAGTACAATACTTAACATAAATTGAAACTTTTATGCATATATAGTCCATAATCATAAATATGGTTCCTTTGAGAACATATTTACTAATATATCCTTCATAATGGTTAAAGAAAATATGAATTATCCTAATAATATCCCACCAATAGTGTCAAACCAAGTGCGTAGTAAGCCCCTTGTCATGTACTAGGTTACCCTAATTCAAGCTCGGAATACCTTGTCGGAGTTTTCACCCCTAGGTACATCTATGCTAGAACCTTGTCCCCTTGTAGTATCCAGATAGGTATTTATTTCTTAGAAAACTCATAAAATCTATACATTACCAAAATTCTAGGAAGTTTTTCTATATTAATACTCAAAGTCTATCTTAGGGTAATGTTCTATAATAAAAGTATTTTTAAATCTAGTTTCCAAGGTTATTGTTAAACTTCCTATGATACAAACTGTAATGCCCCGACCATAGTTACCCAGAGCGGGTACATTATTTTAATACATTGTCATGATTACACGGAATAAAGTCCTGAAGGGCCGATTAGTTTAGTAGTCTTAGAAAATGTATTACATGCATGAATGTTAAATTACACTTTCTAACATAAAAAACAGTATAAATAATACTTCGATAATGCCATTATTCACCTATATTAACCCTGCATATCAATTATAATACACTTCTTAGAATCCTAGGAAAATAAAACAAAGTAAATTAGTGAGATCAGATTCACAATAAGGGTTAATAATTCAGTAGAAGATATAAACTTTTAAGTCAAGATGTATAATTAAAACAGTATCCTTTTAAACAAAAAACATGAACATAATATTTTAAAAATTATTCAAACATTACCATATAAACTTGCACATGAATATTCTACTAGTAGAATAATCACATGAAATAACAAATTTCATAATGAGGGAATGTATAATATCAGACATAATAAATACAACGTTAAGGCCTTGTGCCAAGACCATTCACAAATATTATATCGAGGCATTGTGCCCAGACACTAGTTTGTCTCGTGAAACCTACTGATGCATTGAGAGGCTGTAGAGGACCCCACCTGTCACTTACTAAGTCCAATGCATTTCTCATATAAAAAGGGTGAAACATGACATAAACATTCTTATTAAAACTAGCATATGAAATGTCAATACTTTAACCTTAAACCATGAATGGTATAAAAATAACATATCTATAGTCAAACAAATCATAACTTATTCAATATAGTATGGAAGATTGTATAACAAATCAACCTCAATCATGAATAAAATCTAGTAAAGGATGTTGACATAGTTGAAAATGATCAGTAAAAATCTTTGGGAGAAATATCCCTTCTTCATGAAATAGTTTTAAGGTCACACAATTTATAAAGGAATATATTTATAAGATATTTTTTAATCAAAGTGTCACATTTCACTTTGAAACTTTTTAAAGGAATTAACATTTTAAAACAATCATGCCCGTATAAATAAATCCTTCAAATCCTTTTGAAAACATGGTCATTAATTAAATAGATTTAGAAAAGTAAATATTTAAAACATTTAAAATAATGATCCAGTTCAAGAGTCCCTTCCATAAAACCTTAAAATATTCCTTTAGAAATCATTTTTATAAAACATGGACATGGATGATAAATATTTCCCAATAAATACTTACTCATAAACAATCTATGATAATAATAAGATTGAGAATTAACCCATACCTTAGGTCTGATACTCTTCATTCATGTCTAAAACTCATGTATAATGTTTTTAAACATATTATTAACTTATATTAGAATCATAATAATATTTATGATATCATATATTATTCTTTTCAAACTTTATATTACCCATTTATTAACAATTCTAAGTTAATGCAACATTTTGGGTAATATCACTTTGTTTATCGTACGTGTTATGACTTGTTATTCTTGACCATATTACTAAGATCATGATTTAATTACTTCCAAGATGTATAATATAATTTATATATCATATATATTTATAATATAAATATATATAATATATAGATATATAAAACTGAATACACTGTTCATGGAGACGGTAGGCCGTATGTACGCATGAACGTTGTTTTTTTCATATCATATTGAATAGAAGTAAGTGAATAAAATATAGGTAAATACATATATATATTTTTTCTGTATGATTATTATTTCATATATTACATGCTTATTAATAATATATATATTTATGATTATCCTTTAATGGTGAATGTAGAAATGAATCTTATCGCATCGTGGAGACGGTAAGTCTTACGTACGCACGAGCAACAATATCATTTTTTTAATAATTAAAAGGCATGGAATTGGATGGTATATTAATTATATATAAACATTAACAAGTTATATTTATTATTTACATGAATTATTTACATTATTATACCCTTCCAAATAATGAAGTCTTGAATAACAAACTATATCACGACGTGGAGACGGTAAGCTGTACGTACGCACATATAGTGACTTTTTCATTCATAGGATGGATAGAATAATGAATATGGTTATAACATATTTATAATAACATCTTAGTATGTAGAATGTACTGTAGTTATTATTTTATTATGGAAACAACAAAGAAAGAGGAAGTAGAAGAAGAAAATAACTTTGAAAGAGGTGATGAAATAATTACCTCTTCTTCGGGTGCTTCCTTTTTATTTGAACAAAAGGGATCCTTGGGTTGGATTTATTATCAAATTAATACCTCTAAGTTGAAGTTAGGTTAGTTGGGAGGATATTTGAGTAGGTTTTTTCTGAGACAAATGGTTTTGGAGGTGTGAATTTAAGAGAATAGTAAATACCCTTTTATAAGAGAAGAGAGGGGCACTTTAAGAAAAGTATGAAATATTAATTTATTATAAATTTATTTTCAGTATTTAATAGCTCTAAATTAATTTATTTCAAGTATAATATGAGTATAGGTCTAAACCCTCTTAACCAGTAGTTTTTAGACATGTTTATCTCATAAAATTAACCTTAAATTTTAGATTTAACTCTTTGTAAAATAAGTAAAATCTTACCATGTCCTCTTTTAGTTTTATACTACATGGTCAAAATCATTAATATAAAATTCCAAGAGAACCTTATGAAATTTTTATCACTATCCAATTTTTTTTCCAAACTTTGGAGTTTAATTATTTTTATATCATTTAATAAAATAGTATTTTTGTTAAAAAATCATTTATGTCAATTTTGACACAATTTAGTAACTGATTTTTGTTAAAGTCGTAAAAAATTGATTACTTCTAACCAAATACATTTAATCATGCCTAATATTTCAATTTCATCTATAAAATTCGTGTATTTCTTAAAAAGTTTCAATTTACATTTATTTTAATATTTATAATGTTGTTTATTAGATTCCTTCGTTAATAAGGAAAATACTACATCATTATTGTGTCATAAATAACTTTTATTATTTAATTTATAAAAATTATAAATAAAATAAAATGATGTAATAAATCATTTTATCTTTCTAATGAATATTTATAGTCGAATTTATCTTATTTATAACCCTATATGAGAAATGGTTTAATTATAAAAATTTGAATTTAACACTTTTAACTCTTCTTTAAATAAAATATAATAAATGTCCTAATCTAACCCAAATGAATCAAAAAGGATCTTATATTTTTCCTAAGGTTGATTTTGGTCAAAAAACACTTATCCATTCAAATTAAAACATGTGTTGGGGTAATTTTAAATTATTATAATATTATTTTTACCATTAATTGCCTGAAATACCTCTAACAGTTGTAAATAAAATTCAAAAGTTACTATTCATTGAAAATTATGTTCATCCTATTAAACCAAATTTTACTTGCTAATGAAAACTATTTTTGTTGGATTTTTTAAATTTAATTCACAGAAGCAGTAAAATTACATTTTCTACAAATTTACAAATGTGCCCAGAAGGTGGGTAAATGATGTTAAAAAGTTCAATAAAATTTTATATATCTAATCTTATTATAAAATGACTCCAATGAATTACATTAGACTAATATATATATTATGTATTTATTTTTACTTTAAGATAAATTTTAATTATAAATAATTATTTAAATGGAAAAGTTGGTTTTTATGTACTATGGAATATTTTTCACTATTAATCAAAAATTGAATATTTTAAGAAAAATACGAAAAATTCACCCAAAGATAATTTTGATATTCAGAATTCAAAAATGAAGTATATTTTACCAAATTAAAATTTTAGGAGTGCCAAAAATTAATTTTATTATTGTTCACAAAAGGACATAAAAAGTAGTTCTTCAAAGAAAATGGTTTTTCTAAATATGTAACTATTTTAATAAAACTTATACATTTCATTATAAATATATTTTATTTATGTGAAAAAAATTATAAATAACATTTAAAATTTATTTGTTACTAATCATATTATAGTATTTAATTGATAAATAAATATATCTTTTAAATAATTATAATACTAATGTGTTGTTTTTCAGAAACTCAATCTTCTGTATTACGCAAGCCAAGTCAGTGTTGCGTGCAATATAAGATATTAAATTACTTTAAAGAGATGACGTACTATGAAATCATGGGGTGTTACATTTTTTATGCTATTTACCTATTCATTTTTCTCATTAATGATCCATTTGATTGTTCATTTGATTGAGGAAGATAAAATTGGATAACCTTTACAGTATCAATGGAAATTTTAAATTGAGAGGTATATTAATAATCTTTTTTCTAATCAATGAATTCACATTCATCAAATCATTATTCATATTTTGTTTGCCTAGTTTTTTCCATTATGTTCTTAAGTCATTTTAAGTTATTTTTGAGAAATAAATCTCAACTGGAAGGTTCTATTTTTGAAGGTTACCTAGTCAAAGATTGCATGGACTTCTATTATAAGTTTTTTATAGGAATTAGATAATATTCAGTTATATTAATGTGTTGAAGATATATCCAATATTTATAAATCTAAAAAAAATTATTGATCATTCCTATTATAGGTAAACCAATTAGAAAGGTCTCAAATTTTACACTGGCCAAATTAGAGTTACTACATGTACATAGATATGTTATAATCAATAGTAATATTTTAGTTTCATTCTTTAAATAATTGAGATTTAAAATAAATATTATTATAAGTAATCGTTATCAAAATGATATGGAAATAAAAAAATGTTAATAAATATTTGTTTAATGGTTCAAAAATTATGTAAGTACATACTCAAATTCTTATAATTAAATCAATATTATTTAGTTTATGTAAATAAATATATTTTATTTCCTCTTGTGTAAATCATGAATTTTGATAATCAAAATGAAATATCGAATGATTTAAATCCTTTTCCTTGAGGTCAAAGGGAAAAAAATAGATTCAATTATTATAATATTAATACACTACACTAAATACATAGTTTAACGGTGGTTTATTAGTGATGGTTTTTTAATAACTACCTCTAAATTTTATCCATTTACTAGAAAAATAAAACTTTCTCCATGAGACCCCACCCCCACCCCCCCCCCCCATTCTCCCCTAATCACCCATACCCCAATCCCTCACCACAGCTAAATTTCCCCCCTCATTGGTGCTTCAGTTTCCCCAAAACCCCACGATCCATCACCAGTTCTCTAGTTTCTCCTGAGCCCCCAAGCCCTAACCCAATCTGGCACTCTGGTTTCCCTTTTATCCCATTAATCCCTCGCCCTCTCCCTTGCCAGTGCTCTGATTTCTCCTAATACCCCCTCACCCTCACCCTCTATGGCTTTCCAGTTTCCCATAATCCCTCTGATCCCTCTCACTCACTCTCACCACTTGCTGCCTCTTCTCTCATGAGCCATCCCCACCAGCACCCTTCTCCCCTTTCTCCCCCTTCTCCTCCTTCTCTTGATTTTCAAAGAGTTCTAAGTCCTCATTTCTTCTTATTTTATTCTCCTCCCTTATTCTCTTTCCCCCTCTCTCAATTTTTCTTACTTATATGAACCCTAACCAATGTTTTTGTTTGGATTAAGGTTTGGGGAAGTTCTAATGATATAGATTTGGTTTTTCTAGGAAGATTATATTATTTATTGTCTCAATTGTTCATTCTCTATTAAAGGTTACAAGTTTCATAGGTTTCCTCATAACATAAGGTGATAATTTCTATGGAATTCCCTTGTAATGCATGGTCTCCTCTTTAAGAAAATTTTTGTTTAGATATATGATATAAAAAGGGGACTTGTTCGGTGCATGTTCATGTTTTTTAATATGTTTGTAAATATTAAATGTTGGGTATATTCAATTGACATTCATTTCATGTTATAAAAAGAAAATAATAATAGGAATTGATTTTATTCCCTAATAAGAATACCTTTAGGGAGTGTATAATTATTTTTCACTATCATTATCCTCACAAATAGTATTTTTTATTATTATTCCAAACTATTAGACATGGAATTGTTTATATGAAATGAAATAATTTTCAAAATTATAGTAAAAATAATTTTAAAAAATGTTTAGTATAAAATATGAATTAAAAAACAATAAATCATATAAATCATATTTTCATTTATGTTAATGAATTCTTATGAATGAATTGGTTTTTGAATAAATATTTAATTGTAATGTATGTCGTTTATGAAACCACAACCTATTGTATTAATATTATTAATACCACATCTTAGACAATGATTTTCATGCTATTAGTATGTATTTTTAATGGCCTTTACCATGTCACATATTTTTTTTGGTTCCCTATAAGTATGAATCGGTTGTTTACTAATCAATATCTTAGGCTTAATTTCGAATTCAACTAGTATGAATTAGACCCTTCCTATGAGATATCCTATCCTTTTTTTGGTTTTCCACTAGTATGATAATTTTTCTCATTTTCCATCTCTTATATCCTTTTTTCATTCTATAAGTTTGAATTGGTTACTTCATATTCCATATCTTATGCATTGTTTGTTTTATTATTAATGTGAATCATTTGTTCCCTATTTCACCTATTTTACTTTTCTTATCTTACTATTAGTACAACCTAGATTTTGGTTATTCAATTACATGTTCTTTGTTTATATTGAAATTAATATTCCTCAATGGTCAATTATATCATGTCTTGGGAATTGTTTATACTTCTCATAGAATTCCATTATTTTTAGTTATTCCATACCTTATACTTAGAATAAACCTAACAATATTTATAAATTACTATTTTTTTATTTAAATGGTTTTAAATGGTTGAAATACTTAGCCTAGAACTAGGTCACATGCCTTGTGGTAGTTAAAATTCATAGTGGATTTTCTAATGGTAATTAACTATTTAAAGGGGTTTCAGACACCAGTTTTTGTCTTTAAAATGTGTTTGTGTTGTTTTAGAGTCATGTTTTAGAAATTGAAGTTAGTTAACCTTTACTATTTTTTTAAATGGTTATGAGACCATAAGTCTCAGGGTGGATTGAATTTTTTTAAAAAGGTGTAAGTTTGGTCTTGAAAAATGCGTGCTTAACACCAGTTGACTTCCTTTAAATAGGGGTGTTTTTCCTTCAAAATTGACTTTATGGAAATAGTTAGATTTCTAAATTGGTTTTCAATGTGCGGTTTGATAAATTATTTTCAAATAAATTTTGAAATTTTGTTTTCTTAATGATTTTATGATTTTTCTCTTACTTCTATTTTACATAATACTATCCATGATTGATTTCATTTTTTTACTTTGATATTTTTAGTACTTATATGAATCTTAATATAACTACTTGGGTTGTGTTCTTCCACTTCCATTTATCTCTTTTCCTGCTTAGTAATACATACATGTTTTAATTTTTTATAACAAATTTTAGGAACATTGTAATATATATGGATAAAAGTTGGATCACATTACTGAGGAACATACCTTAGTATGTTAAGGGTTTGGAGGAGTTTTTAGATTGTTCAATTTCCAATTGATCCGTTGATGGTACAATAAGATGTTCATGACCTAAATGTAAATTTATAATATGGTTAAACAGACATGAATTTATGAACACTTGATATTGAATCAAATCCAAGCTCAATATTTGTTTTGGATTTGGCATAGAGAATCGAACATTATATAAAGTTTTAGCACTGATGTCAATCAAAAGAATGAGTTCCCAACTCATTTGATAATGTAAAATGAAATGAAAAACCTTATAAATGATGATTTTAGCATTTCAAGACAACAACATAAACATCAAAACATATCAGAACAATTAGTTAAGGATGCTACAAATAGTAACTTGAAAAGTTATGTTTTGGGACTATGGGACAATCATATAAAGATTGTAACATATCATTGGATCACCCTCTTGATTCTATAGAGACTAATGTAAGAGAGAACTTTAATGAGATGAAGAATTCATTTCATTATTTAGTTGATGATGGAAATCAATATCTATATAGTGAATGTTTTAAATGTTTAGAACTTTCTTTTCTACTAAAGTTGTACCATATCAAATGCCTTTGTGGAATTATAAATAAGGCAATGTCCATGATATTGGAATTGTTGCATGATGCATTTATTGAATCTAGGATCACTTGGTCTTTTTATTATATGAAAATTTTTGTTAATGAGATATGTTTAAATTATAAAAATATAAATGATATTTCTAATCATTGTATTATTTATTGGGGAGAAGATTCAAGGAGACCGTATTAAAAAAATCTTCTAGATGGCAGTCAATGGGTGATTTTTTAAGTTTGAATCAACATACTACTATGAAGTAGAATAAAAAGAACACACCTGAAAAGGTTCTATGCCACTTCCCTTTAAAACCTTAATTTTAAATATTATTCATGTCATCAAAAAAGTTTGAGCACATGAAGTGGCATTCTATAGATAATAACAATGATAAGTTAATGAAACATCCAATAGATTCGAAATCGTCGAAGAAATTTGATTTATTACAACTAGATTTCTAATATGTTCCTAGTAATGTGTAATTGGGATTGTTTGTTGATGGATTCAACCCATTTGGGACTTTGATAACCTGTTATAGAATTTGGATGGTTGTTATGAACCCTTACAATCTACCTATTTAGATGAGTAAGAAACAAACTACTTTTATCATTTCAATGATTATTCAAAGAAAAAAATGTCTGGAAATGATATTGATGTATAATTACAGCCTCTAATTGAATAATTATTAGATTTATGGAGAAGCATTGTTGATACATATAATGCATCTTCTAGAACATTGTTCAAAATGCACACTCCTCTAATATGGACCATTGGTGACTTCCCTAGACCTGGGAACTTATCTGGTTGGAACACTTACATGGGTTTGGATTGTCTTGTTTGTAAATTTTATTTTGATCTTGAATGACTACCTTATAGTAAAAAAGTTACTTCGTGTGTCATTGAATATTTCTCAATGCATCTCATAGATTTCAGTTGAACAAGTCAAAATTCAATATTCTTATTGATCATAAACCACCTCCAAATTTTTTGAAAAGTTCTGAAATATTGGAACAACTTGAAAATATTAAAATATAATTTAGGAAGGTTCATCTTTTTAATGATAGTGGGAAATTAATTCTAAGTGCATCATCAAGTGAAATTGTAATGCGACAATGGAATAAAAAAATTATATTCTTCAAACTTCCATATTAAGAATTTAATTTGTTGTGGTATAATTTTTCTATTATTCATATTGAGAAGAATTTTTGGGAAAATTTGATCTTCACATTACTTAATGGTCATGGAAAATAAAAGTATCATCTCAATGCCCAAAAGAACTTTCAAACAATGAACATAAATCATGATCTTTATCTTTATGAGAAATAAAATTATGCTCTGGAAATTTTTGCAATGAAAAATAGGGATAATGATGTATTCCAATGAATTTTAAAATTTATGAAGGTATCTGATGGGTATTCAAGTAATATATCAAGGTGTGCTGAATTAAATCATCATAGGTTGCATGGTTTAAAAATTCATGAGTAACATATTTTTTTATAGTAGTTTCTACCATGAGCATTAAGTATATTATTATGTGAAAAGGTTACTGCAGTTGTACTACAATATTTCACATTCTTTAGAAAACTATGTGAGAAAACTCTACAACTAAGAGATCTTGAAAACCTTGAAGAGATATTTTTATTGACACATTTTTCAATGAAGATTATCTTTACTCCATAAATATTTACTGTCATGATGCATTTAACTATGAATTTGGTCGAGAAAACTAAATTAGGAGGCCATGTACATTATTTATTGATGTATCCAATTTAGAGGTACTTTATTTATATTTTTTTTATCTTAAGTAAAAAATTATTAGAACTTCATTAAATACATATTTATGTTTTACCTTTTCTAGATACTTGGATGATATTGAGACAAGGTTAAATTGAATTGGATATGTTGAAGACACATTGAAAAAATCTCAACAACATGGGAAATCAAAAATATTTCCTATTATTGGTCTTTTAGTTAGGAGGATCTAAAATATTTTATAAAAGAAATGAAATTATTACAAGAAAGTAGATATGTGTTGCTAAATTGTGAAATTGAAAATCCATTTTTCAAAGATCTATGGATATAAACAAAGAGACGAATGAGAAATCAAACATTAAATGAGAAAGATATAACAAAATCTATTATTAAAGAGCTTGTTGAATGGTTTTCACATCATTTAACTTCACAAATATTTCAATCAATATAGATATTAGGTTGACATATATTTTTTAAATCAAATAATATATATTGCTTTTTATAGATCATGAATACTGATAATTGGGATAATTTGTTAGAATATTTAATGTTTTTGGCTCAAGTTCCTCTAAAACAGGATATAAAATTCCATACTTACAATGTGAATGGCTTTAAATTCCATACAGTCGATAAGGAAGAGGGGTTGAAAATACAGAATAGCAGTATATTTACTATTGTATAATTGAGATAATATCGAATGTTGACTGATATTATTGAATTAAACTACTATAGGCATTTTTCTATTTTTTATTAAAATGAAAGAGGGTTAATATTACTAGGGGTATTAAAAGAGATTCATTGCAATTTACTTCTATGGAATTCTATCACTTGATGGATGTCAGTGATCGTAAATTACATGATCCTTATATCTTCTCATCGTAAGTGAAAATGGTATATTTTTTGGAATATGTCATGGATAAAGGGTGGAGTTTAGTTATTCACCTAAAAAAAGAGACTTTTATGATTTGGGTGATGAAGTAGAATATTTGACCACTTTCATTGAATCCCATCAACAGAAAAAAAAACTTATTTTTCCATTATGATATTGAAAATATTTTTCGTACAAGAGTGGATAAAGTAATGATGAAGTAGGAAAATAACATGATTGAAGGAAAAAATAATGTATGTTTATTCATGCATTAATTTATCAACCACTTATGTTATATGTGCAATCATTCATTATCATAGATATGAATTTTTTTTTGTCAGTGTTGTGCATCTATTATCATTTCTAAAAAATTCTACATAAATTTTTAAAAATATATGTTCTGAAGTTAATTTTATTTTATTAAATGAAGGAATTTCCAAGGAACAAGTGTTTCACTAATACCAGTTGACTCCTAGTTGACGTTCCCTCGACCACTCATCCAGGTGATGATCCATCAGTCTCCCTCCCTACAACATCTAAGACACACTCCGTCCGCCCCCTGTCAGGATCTCTCACACACCCTCCTCCACTCCATCAACATCTGGAACACCCTCCTTCTTCATCCCATCAGTGTATAAGACATTGCCTCCCCATTTAATAGTTTTATCAGTGACAGAATAGGTCGTCACTATTATTTATTCATGAGGATATTGGAGGGTGATAGTTATAGGTGAAAATTTTAATATGAATAAATTTATTGCACGTTTTTATACTAATAACTATTTTTTTATAAAATATGAAAACTATGTTACTACATAAACAAATATGAAATGTTCAGATGCCTGAAATCTAAATGGATTAAAGATAGTTGTCCCATTTGACTATTATGGGGTCCTAACAGATGATCTCATAGGATTATCTGGCCAAATTCTAGACCAATTGGTGACAGAGCTAGTTACCCTTTCGGTTACCTATTCTGATTAGAGGAATATGCCTCAATCTTAGAAGACTGAAGTCTTTGATTCCCAGATAAAGGTAATTGTAATACATTATGGTGTAAATGAATATCGTTATATAATTAAATTCTAATATTTTAAAAATGAACCTCTTTATACAAATGTTATTACACTTTATCGTTGTTGATCTTATCACATGAAAGTGGACGATGAAAAATTTAGATAAGAAATAGAAATATTTTAAATTGAGATTATGGAATTAATTCAATGATAATTATAGACCACTCCATATCAGTATTATAAGGTACCTGAAGGGGTACTTAAAGAGTAGTGGAAGGTGTTTATTGATAGCCATCGCCATGAGAAGCATGTGGTACTGAAATATATATTATTACATCAATCTAATTTTATATATATACATTCATATGATAAGTAGATAACATTTCATACATTACAATTAAATTATATGCTTTTTATTTTAGGATGTTTCAAAGAAAAATGCATCAAGTCGAGCTAAATAAATCATCCCCCACATTGTTGGGTTGAATAGTTTTTCCATAAATTGATCGAATTTGGTAATATTTTCATTAGTTTAAATATTTATAAGATAAAATTATTTGTTTAATATATTAAATTATTGATTTTATTTGTTTAATGTAGTCAGAGAATTTATGGCACTAAGTCTCCTAAAAAAACTTTGTTTGGATGATCATAAAAAATCTTAAGGGATTTATGTGAATGATCCTACCAAAGAAGATGGGGTATAAATTTATTTTTCATTATAATAACTTATTATCACTTGCCAATATTTTAATTTGTATTTCTTTAAATATGACTGATATTTGATTTATAGGTAAAAAATAAATATTATATTTCAATCTTGTGCAGTCCTTCTCTGTCTCCCAGTGTGGTCCAGTTAGTCTAGTCCTTGCAAAAGAGCATCCTGGTCGCGTACATGGGATGGGTTTTAGACCATTACCATCTGAGGTCTTTGGTAGGTCAAAGGGGATAGTTGCATCATCTACTCTTGGTTGTAGTTAATGTAACACCCCAAGGTTTTGAAAAATAAATTGAAATGACTGAAACTTTATTTTAAGTAGATTTTTATAACTATCCTTTAAACATAATTTTTCTACTTCAATTTTTTTAATTTCGAAAAATGGTCATCTACATTTGTAATCATTAAGTTATTTGGAGTCTAATGGAACCAACTTGATTTTTTGTGAATTGTAACATACTCTTATGAATAGTAATATGAATAGTAATATGACCCTAATGAATAGAAAATTGTATTATTATTTTATTTTCTTAAGGCTTTAAGATAATGGAATCTTGATTAGTTTTTCAAGCTATTAAAAAATAAGTTAAAGATTAAAAATGGTTATTTTTGAATAAATTATGATTTTATTTAAAAAATAAATTAATCATATTTAGATAATTATTTTCAAAAAATGGAGTACATTTTTTAATTATACACCTTAATAAATGGTTAGGATTATTTTTTGGTATTTTTCTAAAATTATTGAATTTTTTAAGAACAGTGAAATACGATAAAATACCGGGCATTAAAATTATCAGTTACATACACTATTATTGAAATTATGGAAGATATAATCCCACTTTTTTCAAACTCAAATTATCTTGTTACTATTATTATTATAAGAATGAAGAATATTCCTTGTCTTGGACAATAATATAAAAATAATGATTAAAAATATGTAAAATCCCTCCTCTCCTCTATAAATTCTACCCTCATTCCCATCTTCCTCTCAAACCTATCAAGCCTTGAGCATTGTCTAAGTTCTGAAAAATCCCCTCCCCAAGGTTCTTCCCCTGGTCCAAGACCTAATGGTCCCACAAAAAGTCCAAAACCAAAGTCCTTAAGGAGGATCTCAAGGAGAAAAGATCAAGAGGTAAGAATTATCTTCCTTTTTCACGTGTTTTCATTTCAATTCCTTTCTTTTTTTATACTCTATTCCAATCCCCTTATCCAATAGGTATTAAATCTCTATAATATTATATATTCTATATTTTATAAATTTAATGTAAAAGATTCATCACATTTCTTCACTCCTCTCCCTATTATTCTAAAAATAAAAACATCGTCTGTGATGTGCCAATTTACCAAAATCGTGGATAAGTGTTTTCAATTTCCATTAATTCCTTAAAAGATGGTCATAAAGCCCTTTTAATGGTTGAAACATAATTTAAATTATATTATGTAACATATTTTATATTCTGTAATAAACTTTTTTCTGTGAAATGAAAAAATATAATGAAACGAGTTCATGATTAATGAGAAACTGCCAAAAATGATCTAAAAAATATCATAAAGTTTTTATCTATTGATCCATCATCATATATGATAAAAAATTATTTATGGTGTCATTATATATTCTATAAGAATATTAACACAATTTCACTCCACTTTTTCAATTTTATTTCCATAGTACAAGAAAATTAAATACAACCCGTACATGGAAAGCATGTAAAAAACGCACCCAAAGCAATGAAAGGAACAAAATACTAATAATTAAAGGGTGAAATGATGTTATGAAATGATCATATAAGGTGTTATAAACATGAATATTTTTCTTTAAAATATTAATAACACTATTTTAACCATTATACAGAAGGTTTAAACAAGTTTGAAGTAATAAAAAACTGAGATAAGGGAATTCTTAACCTGATTTCCATTCATTGAGTGGCCATTCTACTTCATTATTTATGTGGTATTAAAAAAAATTGTGATAAATTTTGTTTATATTATGTTTAATTATGTGTATATACAGTGTATATACATATTAAATCCACTCTATTAAGTATCACTTCAATTATATGATATTTGTAAGAGGGATTTTCTTTTAAAATACACTTTAAAAATTCTGTTTTACAAAATTAAAAAGTAATATTTTTGTTAAATTTTTTATATTGTATGATTATGTTATTTTTATTGAAAATTATTTGTGATAAACGGTGAGATTTATGTCTCCCTCAAATTCATTTTTTATGTGCAAGTTGGAGGTCATCTGTTTGGTTACTCCATATAGAGATGTGATGGTTACACCATAAGGTTATGTGAGGGTTACATTGCTAGGTAGTTGTGAGGGTTAAAAATCATAAGGTAGTCATGAGGGTTATAATATAAACAAGTAATTCCCTAAGATAACTTTATGGTTCTATTTACGTTCTATATGTTTTGTTGAAATCTCATGGAATTCTCAAGTTTCACAAAGTAAGTTTATATGGGTTACAATTATGTCTTTTTGAAAATGATTTCATATATTACAAGTATTCATAGACTAAGGTTTTCTTTTTTCTATATACCTTAATGAGATTTTTGTTCTCATACCAAGTATTTAAATGATTTTCATAGGTTGTAAGGATGTGTAAGACAAAGAAGTAATACAAGTTAAATGTTATGAAGTTTCGTCAAGGAAATAATGTTTTATTTGAAAAGTTTTATATTTTGGAAAGAATGGGTATTGTTTTGTGGTATCTTCTCTATATGAATATAGAATGTTTTGTATGTATTATATCTCAGTTCTCTAAAACTCTAAACTTTAAAATATTCTCAATGCTATAGGAAGTGAGTTCTTGTCTAAAATTCAAGTTTATGTATTGTAATAAGGTTGGGTCCTTATAGTTGGTATAAAATGATGGTTTAGATAACTTTAGGGGTTACGATGATGTTAATAGACTACCATAAATGATTTTTACTCTATGGTTAATTTGAAATGAAATAGAATTTAAATATTACCATGTTTCTTTAACTAATATATGTTTTTCCATAATGGTTTTCTATAGAAGAGATAGGGAAGTTGAAGTGGAGAGGCATCGACAGAATGATATCATTCTTAATATGTAGCCCAAAATGTTAGGGATTGAACCGAGTAGTTTGTGATAGTAATGGATCTGATAACACAGGAAATAAATGGTGTTGGGGTCAATTAAAGAGAAAAACCATAGATACTACAAAGGAACATGATGATAATGTAAAATTTTATGAGGCAATACCTTCATTATTTCAGTGGATCTTCTAACCCAATAGCGGTTGAAGGATGGATTAAATCCCTTGAAAAGATATTCGATTTTATGGGATGTTTTGATAATCAAAAGTAAAGTCTTTCCATTAATAATTTGAAGTTGAAGTTTATCAGTGATGGTCAATGGTCAAAAATATTAGGGATAGAGATGAGATTGATTCCTTAGAGTGGGATGAATTTAAAAGTATTTTCCTTGAAAAAAACTTCCTAAGGTGGTAAGACCTAGGATGGAGAAGAAATTACTAGAATTGAAGAAAAAGGGATGAAGATACAAAGGTTATGTGTGAAGAAAACTTTACCTGACTGGAGAGGTATTCTCCAAATCTTATTCTGGATCATGATATACAAATCAATAACTTTTACTCAGGATTAAATCCATGGTATCGAAAGGCACTGGATTCCCATGAATTCAAAAGTTATGAGAAATTTTTCTAATGTGATTAGAAGGTAGAGATGGAGTTTTTTTATGATCACGTGCACTTTAAAAATAAAGAGAAGAAGAGGTCTATATGGAAATAAATGGGTAAGAATCAATCAAAGAAATATGATGGTAAGAAATTCTAGTTTCCAATTTGTGAAAAGTGTGGAAAAATGAACCATGGGGAATGCCTTACCAAAATTGGGAAGTTTTTTTGATTTGGTAAGTTTGGACATATATCCTGAGATTGTAATGAAAATGATCCTAAGACTAATCTTGATATGAAAATTGTAAATTGTTTTAAATGTGGTGAGATAGTTCATTATGCAAATTCTTATCCAAAGGGAGATCTGAATGATCCAAAGAACCCAGACTCTAAGCAGAAAGGTTTACTAAGATCCATTGAGACTATGTCAGTAGACTTCAGGACATCTAATGAAGTTGTATCAAGTACCTTGTTTATTTACTCAGATTTTTCTAAAGTTTTGTTTGATACAGGGTCTACACATTCCTTTTTTTCTGAATAATTTTCTGGTAAATTGGAAATATCACCTCAACAAATGAAACCAAAACTTATTTTTAAAACACCAGGGGAAATGATATAGTAAATAGAAATTATAAGAATCTTTCTATTATGTTATGTGGAAATAATTTACCTAAAAACCTTATTTTTTCCTTTAGTAGAGTTTTATGTCATTCTAGGAATGGATTGGCATTCTGTTTATCATGATAATATTTAATGTAGAGATGAAGTAGTTATTTTTCAGAAAGAGTTTCTGTTTGTAAACAAGAACAAACCCATACAATTGACAACATAACAGGAAGCTGAGAAACTGTTTAAATATGGAAATGATTGTTATCTTGCTCATATTGTTGAAAACAAGGGAACTATTTAGATTAATTAAGTGTCAGTGGTAAATGAATATCTTGATGTGTTTCCTAATGGGTTACCCAGTGTTATACCTAATCAGTAAGTTCAATTCACAATTTACTTAGTTCCTTAGGCTTAGACAATTTCAAAACCCCCATATCAAATGGCTCAAATGTAACTTATTGAATTTGAAAATCAGTTGTGGGAGTTTCTTGATAACGGATTCTTTTGTCCTAGAACTTCACCATGGGGTGATCCTATTTTTTTGTTAAAAAGAAAGATCATTCCATGAGACTTTACATTGATTTTAGAGCCTTTAATAACATCACTGTTAAATCCAAGTATCCTTTACATTATATCGATGACTTGTTTGATTAGATCTAGGGAGCTCAGTACTTTTCCAAGAATGAATTGTGATTCAGATACCATCAATTGAAGATGAAGTGTGATGACACCCCAAAAACAACTTTTGTACTAGATAGGTCCATTATGAATTTGTTTTTATATAGTTTGGGTAAACTAATAGACCTATTATATTCATGGATCTTATGAATAGAATATTTCATGAGTTATTGGATAAATTTGTAGTTGTGTTTATTGATGACATTATGATATTTTCTAAAAGTAAAGAGGATCCTGAAAAACATCAAAGTCTTATTTTTAAAATCTTAAAGGAAAATAAACTGTATGGAAAATTCAGAAAGTGTGATTTTTGGTTGCAACTGATTTCTTTTCTTGGTCGCATTGAAAATAAGTATGAAATACCAGTTCATAATCCCAAAACGAAAGTGGTTAATGAATGTCCAATACCTACAAATATTACAGAGATTCATAGTTTTCTTGGATTAGTAGGTTATTATCGACGGTTTGTTAAAAACATTACATGGTTATCTAGCCTTCTAACTAAGTTAATAAGAAAGGGGGTTAAATTTGTTTGGAAATAAGAATGTGATGTTTGTTTTCTTGAACTAAATAAGAGATTGGTGAATGCTCTAGTTTTTTCCTTGCCTTACCAAAATGGTGAGTTTGTCTTCTACAGTGATGCTTCAGTGAAGGGACTTGGTTGTGTTTTGATGCAGAATGATTAGGTAATTGCTTATACTTCAAGAAAACTAAAATTTGATGAGTTAAATTATACCACATATTATTTGGAGTTGGTAGTTGGGGTTTTTGCTTTGAAAATTTAGAGGCATCATTTATACGGAGCCAAATGTCAAATATATACTGACCATAAAAGTCTGAAATATATATTCACTCAGATGGAATTAAACTTGAGGTAGAGAAGATGGATTGAACATATAAAGTATTATAATTTCATGATCAATTACTGACCAGGAAAATCAAACAAAGTGGAATATTCCTTGAATCAAAAACATCATACATCATTAACCACGTTACGTTTGGAACATGATCCCTTGATTAACAATTTGATGAATTTTGGCTTAGAAGTTGTGCATGTAACAAATGTCTCTATTTTGTTTCAGGTTTTAGTACAGTCATCATTATATACAGAATTAAGCAAGCACAGAGGGAATACTATGAGATACAAAAAAAAGTATAATTAGTTAAAATGGGTAAGTTTCCAGAATTCAACCTTGATAAAGATTTTTTGTTAAGATTTGGTAAAATGTTGTGTGTGCCTTGTGATTCCCATTTGAAGAAATAATTATTGGGTGAATCTCATATTTCTCCATTTTCAGTTCATCCTAGTAGTAATAAGATGTACTGAGACCTTCGAGAGTATTACTGGTGGGTTGGAATGAAAAGGGATATTGCTGATTCTACAATGAAATGTTTTACATGTCAACAGGTTAAAGTAGAGCGACAGTTACCAAAGGGTATGATTCATCCTTTACTAGTACCACAGTGAAAATGGTAGAATATATCCCAGGACTTATTTGTGGGACTACCAAATACACCTCGAGGTAACAATGTAATTTGGGTTATAATTGACCGAATGACTAAATATGCACATTTTCTTTCTATTCGAGATACAATGTATTTGGATCAGCTTTCTCGACTGTACCTCAAAGATATTGTCAGGTTAAATGGAGTTCCTATTTTCATTGTATCTATCCGGGATCTCAGGTTCACTTCTAACTTTTGGAAGGGCATTCCGAAGTCATTGGGCATAGAATTAAATTTCAGTATAGGTTTTCGTCCACAATCAGATGGGTTGTCAGAATGAAAAATTCAGTCTTTAGAGGATATGATTCGATATTTTTCAATGGACTACCAGGGAATTTTGGATCATCATCTTTCTTTAGTTGAGTTTTCTTATAATAATAGTTTTCATTCCAGTATTTCGATGGCACATTTTGAGGAATTTTATGGGAAGTGGTTTTGTACTCTAGATTTTTGGGATAAAGTTGTGTAAAGGAAGTTAATAGGACTATAATTAGAAGAGGAAGTGTCTGATAAAGTGAAGATAATCCAATAATACATGAGAACAGCTCAGAGAAGGTAGAAAATTTATGCAAACAATAGGACGAAATACTTTTCTTTTGAGGAAGGTGATCATGTTTTTTTTAGAATCTCACCATGGAAAAGTGTTTTGTGTTTTGGTAACAAGGAAATCTAAGTCCACGGTTCATTGGGCCTTATTAAATTCTGGAGAAAGTTGGATCAGTCCCCTAGTGAGTGTATTTTTCTCCAAGTTTGTCTCAGGTACGCAATGTTTTTCATGTTTCAATGTTGAGAAAGTATGTGCCTAATTCATATCATGTCTTGAGATCAGAAGCAATTCAGTTTGAAGACAACCTTTCTTAGGAAGAGAAACCTATTCACATTCTTGATCAAAGAGAAAAAGTATTGAAAAATAAGGTAATCCATCAGGTAAAGGATTTTTGGAGAAACCACATGGTTGAAGAAGCAACATGGGAATCCAAAAATGCTATGAGGGAAAGGTACCCTAGCTTGTTTAACAAGTAAATAAAATTGTGACATGCAATTTCGAGAAGATGGATATAATGTAACACCCCAAGGTTTTAAAAAATAAATAGAAATGCATGAAACTTTTTTTAAGTAGATATTTATAACAAGCCTTTAAACATAATTTTTCTACTTCTAGGTTTTGAATTTCGAAAAATGGTCATTTACATTTGTGATCAGTAAGTTTTTTAGAGTTTAATTGAACCAACTTGATTTTGGTGAATAGTAATGTACTCTTATGAATAGTAATATGACCCTAATGAATAGTAAATTGTAATATTATTTAAATTTATTAGGGATTTAAGATAATAATATCTTGATTAATTTTTCAACGTGTTAAAAAATGACTTATATATTTAAAATTGTATTTTTTAAAAAATTATGATTTAATTTAAAAATTAAATTAATCATATGTAGAAAATAATTTTCAAAAAGTGGAGTTCATTTTTGAATTATACATGTCAAAAAATGGTTAGGGTTAATTTTTGGTATTTTTCTAAAATTCTTGAATTTTTGATGAATAGTGAAATAAAATAAAATATCGTATATTCAAATTATCAGTTAAATACCCTATTTATTACATCATGGCCGATTTAATCCCACTTGTTTAAAACTCACCTACTATATTTACTATTTTTATAATAATAATGAAGACTACTCATAGCCTTAGACAAAAATATTAAAATAATTATTAAAATAAATAAAAATCCCTCCTCTCCTCCACTATAAATATCACCCTCGTTCCCCTCTTCCCCCCACACCTCTCAAGCATTGGGCATTTTCTAAGTTCCACCAAATTCCCTCCCCAAGTTTCTTTCCCATATCTAAGACCATCTAGTCTCATGAAGGTTAAAACCAAATTCCTTAAGGAGGATCTCAAAGAGAAGAGATCAAGAGGTAAGAATCCTCTTCCTTTTTCATGTGTTTTCTTTTCAATTCCTTTCTTTTCTTATACTCTCTTCCCCTCTACTTATCCATGAGGTATTAAATATAAATAATCTGATACATTCTATATATTATCATGTTCATATAAAATATTCACCATCTTTCTTCCTCTCCTCTCCCTCTTATTCTAAAAATAAAAACACCTTTTGTGATGTGCTGATTTACCAAAATCGGGGACATGTGCTTTAAATTTAAATTACTTCCTTCAAAGATGATCATAAAATACTTTTAATAGTTTAAACATTATGTAAAGTGAATGATTTAACCTATTTTATGTTTTATAATTAACTTCTTTTCATGACATTAAATTATATAATGAAATAAGTTTATGATTATCGAGGAACCAATAAAATGATCTAAATAAATATCATTTATTTTTTATCTAATGATTCATCATCATATATGATAAAAAATTATTTATGGTATCATTATATATTTTTTAAAAAAATTAACACCATTTAATTCCAAATTTGGAATTTAATTTCCATACGACAAGAAGAGCAAATACAAACTGTGCATAAAAGCATGTAAAGAATGCACCCAAAGCAATGGAATGAACAAATTACTAATAATTTAAGGGTGAAATGATGTTATAAAATGATCATATAATGTTATATAAGAATTAATAAATTTATTTAAGATATTAATAAAAATATTTTAACCATTATATATGAGTTTTAAATGATTTTTAAGTAATACAAACCCGAGGTAAGGGAATTCTTAACCCGATTTCCATTCTTTGGGTTAACATTCTAGTTCATTATTTATGTGGTATTAAAATTTTTTTGTGGTGAATTTTGTTTATATTATGTTTAATTATGTGTATTTATAGGGTATATACATATAAAATTCACTCTTTTAATTATCACTTCAATTATATGATATTTTTAAGGGGGATTTACTTTTAAAATACTTTTTTAGAATTATATTTTACAAAATTCAAAAGAAATGTTTTTGTACAATTTTTCATGTTGTATGATTATGTTCTTGTTATTAAGAGTTATTTATAATGAATTTTGGGACTTATATCTCCCTCTAATGCATTTTTTATGTTTAATTTGGAGGTCGGTCGTATGGTTACTCCATGTGTAGCTGTGATGGTTAAACCATAAGGTAGTCATGAGGGATACATTGTAAGGTAGTCATGAGGGTTACAAATCCTAAAGTAGCCATGAGGGTTAAAATATAAGTAAGTAATGCCCACATGATAACTTTATGTTTCTATTTATGCTTTATATTTCCTCGATCCATTTTTTTTATAAACCACTTTTTAGAAAAGTGGTAACCTTACACAACCATTCAATGCGGCTTATACACCATAAAAACCAGATTCAAAATTCAAAGTTCAAAATTCAAAATTCAAAATGCAACATCATCACCTCCTCTGCCCACGTCCCACCACATGTCTCTTACACAAATAAAACTCTTCGTAGAACAAGATCATCTTCAAGGAATGACTGTCGGAATCCATCATCGTCGTCAAGCACCATCATCATCGTCAAAAAATCACACAACTTTCAAAAAAACAACTGTCGACCATCAACCAATACGAAAAAATCACTGAGAACTAGACCAACACCAAGACAAGCTCCACCAAAGAACATCACTCAAGACTACTGAAACTCAATAGCCACCTTTCCAGACCAGCATGAAAATTGGGAGAAATAACATCCAAATCCATCAGAAACCCCAAGGAACGAAGTCTTCATCGGTCGTAACTCCTTGAAAACTGGAAACTGATCAAACTACAAATCCCAAAACCTCCGAGAAAATCACTGCACCAGACCGACTTGGAATGGGATCGACGATCGGGAAGCAAGAGTAGAGTTAGATCGGCCAGGTCATCGACAAAGAGCAATGATCTTCAACAGTAAGTCCATCCCCTTCGACAGACACACCACCAGAAGAGCAGACACCAGTTAGCCATACCAAACCTCTATGCCTGCAAGCCTTCACTAAAATAAAAAAACACCAAAAGAAGAAACCCCAAAACACCAGACTCCGCATCCAGCTATAACAAAAAGATGAAGCCCTACAGCGGCCTCTCTCGCCAAACCCCGCTCCACCTTTGTGCAGCGTCAACACCACTTTGAGAGCGGTGAGGGAAAGAGCACCCCCAAATACATTAAAGTGAATTGAACCCCGAATGAAAGAAAACCTAATTCCATCACGAGAGAGAACAAGATGAAGCATATAGATCCATCGATTCTTGATAGATAAGATAATGCCACTTTGATATGGGAGGAATGCTACCCAGATCTGGTAGGACCAATATGGACGACTCCTAAAACATACATGGGCTACGGCTGCCTTAAAAGAACTTGCAGCTGAATCGAGAACTTAAATAGGATGACTGATATAGGCAGAATGACACGTAAACAACACTGGGGTGGGAGTAACACGAGCCTGGAAATGCCCAGTGAGGGAAGGGGGAAGCGATGCTGAGAACTAGTGAAGGGGAAACCCTAGAGATCTGGAGAGATGCCAAGAGAGAATGGAGCCATACTTTCACCTCTATTTATGCTTTATATGTTTTGTGTAAATAACATGGAAATCTCAAGTTTCACAAAGTAATTTTATATGGGTGATAAGTATGTCTTTTTTAAAATGATTTAATAAATTACAAGCATTCATGGACTAATGTTTTATTTTTTATCCCTTACTAATATTTTTGTGATCATCACAAGTTTTTAAATGATTTTCATAGGTTTTAATGATTTTTAAGACAAATAAGGAATCCAAGATAAATGTTATGGAGTTTCGTCAAAAAAATCATGTTTTATTTTAAAAAATATATTTTTTGGAAGGAATGGATACTATTTTTGTGGTATCTTCTCTGTATGAATGTAGAATGTTATGTATGTATTATATCCCAATTCTATAAAACTCTAAACTTTAAAATATCTTCAATATGAAAGGAAGTGAGTTATTGACTAAAATTCAAGTTTATGTAATGTAATAAGGATGGGACCATATAGTGACTCCCTACCTCTGGATGCTTAGAGTGTATTTGTTGCAATGCAAAGAATAATTTATATCAGAAGACAACTGGATGTGTCCCCATTGATATTGCATCAATTGTTTTTAAAGGTTTGAGAAAATTTTCATGAAGGTTCTAGTATGAGGGAGTGGAGACAGAGATAGAGATGGTGTCGATCATAGTTAATCAGGTAGTAATTAGGGTTCACTTGGGATTTAGTGATGATGTGTAACTAAACTTATGACAGACTATCACTAATATAGTGATTCAAAAACCATGTTGTGGTTTCTGGTAGGGGATATTTGTATTTCCCTTATATTTCATGAAAATCATATGCTTGGTTCATATTCTATGTTTTATTCTGAATTTTACCTTATACTAATCAGTATTAGGCTTTTCATGTTTTGTTTTGTTTTAGTACTCCTTGAAATTCCACATCTTATTATTATTTTCAAAATCTATAGTCTCTTTCAATCATTTATAAAATTTATTTATTTCTAACTTCCAGTTGGTAATTCATCACGTATTGCCTAGATAACTATACAAGTTGGTCATCTTGCATCTAGACATCCCACTAATATTTTGATTATCTGTGAAACATATATATTGTTAGCTTCACTCTCCACTAAAACAATGAACATTAAACTAGTTTATCCACAAAGATAAAATGTATATTAGAATATACACTCAAAAAAACTCTTCTCTGATTGTAATATTACCTTAGAACTCAGTTAATGCAGTAATCTACCATAATAATTATGCATAATGGGTATCTTGAATATCTTCATGCTTCGAGATGAAACATCTACATCATATTTAACCACCTTTCCAATTGATTATTCTTGATTTAGTATAATTAATGGCAGAAACTTATTCCATCATATTAATTATTATTTAGTATGGATAACCCTTTAGAGAACAAAAAACTCTATTATCATAAACATTCTTGGGAACTCCAAAACAGATATGCTCCACAATACATGTTGAGTTCATCCATATTACCTTTATCTTTATTGATGAAAAATAAAACAAAAAACACTTAGGTTTAATATTTATAATAGATGAATCACCACCCCCAACTATAAAAATTTTTTCTCCCACCCATAAAAATTATGTAAAGGTATTTTGGGGGTTTTCAAGTACACTTTAAAATGTTATAAATATGTAAATTTTAATGTAATAGATTCTATTTAAAATATATTGGAACATTATCAAAAAAGTGTTTGGGTGGAGGAATTAATGGCCTTTATTTATCCTTTGTCGCTTTTTGTGTCACTTTCCCTATAAAATTATAATCCTTATAGATTAAGTAATGGTTATTTTTGGAAATTCCAATCATTCTGATCTATAAAAGGGGACTTCTTCTACCTATTGAAAGACACTCCTGACATTCAGTTTTTTAGAAGTGAATTTTCCATATTCTATCCCTAAAAATGAAATCTCATGTTTGGAATATCCTTATTTTAAGATGAAACTGTAAGGCCTCCAAATAAAGAAGGTTTTGAAGTGGGAACTCAAATTTCTTATTTATAAGTAATAAATCATTTTTCTTATTTTTCTTTTATATACACATCCTATTTCATCTTGGATCTGATTTATCTCTTCTATGAAATCTAAATAAAATAATTATGCTTATATAACAATGATTTTATAATAAAATCACATCATATGCATTCACATCCACTATAAGTGTGCAAGCTGATATGACAAGATATATAACTCACATCCATGGTTGGTAATGCTTTCCATGCTCTCATCATATAACCCAATCCATAAAAATATTAATATCCATGGTTGGAATGAATAATAGAACCAAAACACAAAAAATGTTTCATAACATCACACATGTCCATGGTTGACATGAACACCCAACACACATTTCTATCACATCTCCTAGCATCATTGGCATCATCACCGAACCCAATCCACATAACCATTCTATAAAATCACATTCCAATGGTTGGAATTCTCACCCAACTCATGTCACAAGGAACCCATATAAAATCCCAGCATAGATAATCTTATGGCACAATTAATAACTCACTATTCAAAATGATAGTATTAAACATACCAAGAACAAACATAAAAGGCCAAGGGTTCTCACAGGTTAGAAAAACACCCAACACAAAATGTTATACAAGCTAGGGTATCTAAAATCACACACATGACCTCTTTCAAATTCCCACTAATTCATAAGGATACCATCAATTTTTCTAGACCTTCATATTCTATAATTTATCATGGAGGGATCCATGGTTTATAACTAAGTTCACTAGTCCATTACATGATCAGAAACACCCCACTTAAGATCCTTTATATCTGTTATGTAGCGTGAGGGTTAAATCAATGGTAATCTGTCACTTAGCCATCAAAATAAACACAAGAGGAACATTAAAGAACATTATTCATGTTAATTAATTGTTGGTTATTATTATAGTTATGTTAAGGATTTGTTGTATTATGGTTTTTTATAAATTGAACTTGGCATGCTATGATTATGTTTTTATTATACTGGAATAGTTTGTTTACTGTTTGTATTATGAAATATCAATTTTTTTGTTCTGGGGTTGTATTGTCTATAGCTATATTTTTAACGGTGCTATATAGTGGCGGTTTAAACAACCTTTATATATGTAAAAATATTTTTTAGCAGTTGTTTAAAGTGTCACTATACATTAATAAGTTTTGTGGTGATTTAAACTACTACTATCACCGTAATATTTTTTAGATAAGAGTCTTACCCTGAAAATAACTAGCTTGAGTTGGATATTGACACCAACTTTATCAGTGGTTTTTGGAAACTATCATGGAACCATATGGCGGTAGTTTTAACTACCTCTTTTATATGGTTTTTTTGTAGTGATAGCTTCAAGTATTATGTTCTCTAATTTCCAAAATAATTGGTATGAAATCCATTTTTTAGGTTTGAGAGTCGTAAATTTTTCTGTGAATAATGGAAGCAGATGAATGAAATGTGAAAATTGACCGCTTCAATGGAAACAGCTTCAAATTTTATAAGATTCAGATTGAAGATTATATATATTGGAAGAGGATGTACCTAACACTTATGCGGGGAAATTGGGTATGATGTCGGATGTGGATTGGGTATTATTGGATATATAGGCCCTAATAATTATATGCCTAGTGTTCATGAGTAATGTCATATTCAATATCATGGCAAAGAAGGAAATTGTGGGATTGGTGAAGGCTTTATTAAATGTGTACGAAAATCCTTCGACATCAAACAAGGTGTAATTAATGCATAGACTATTCTACCTAAAAATGGATGAAGGAAATTCAATAAAATATCGTATTAATGAATTAAATAGTATATCAAGACATTTGAGTTCATTATATATTGATTTCACATATGAAATCAATGAATTATTTATATAGACATCATTGTTGAAAAGCTAGGATGTGATATTCATAGTGGTAAGTAGTACATGTAGAAATTATAAATTGAAATTCATAATATAATCATTAGTAAATATATTCATAGAATAGAATCGGTAAAAATCTCTAAACATTATATGAATATTGAAGTAAATAGTAGATCAATGAGCTAAGGAAACTTGAGAGGTGGGTTGAAGTCAGGAAGATGGGTCCAAGGGAAACTTAAAGGAGAAGATTGTTGAAGGAGAGTATCTATGGAATATTTCTCCAAGTTAGAGGATGTTGAGTCACAATTATACCATTCCATCTTGGAGATAAGGTCATGGGGTGTAGGTTTTTTACTCGGGTCAAAGAACCACTAAAGGTTTTTTAGAAAATAACATGGGATACACATGGAGTTTTTGTTATAAATTTCACACATAACATGGTGTTTGAATTACTAGTTTCATTCAGGATTGATGTGGAGGGATAATTTTTGCATTGATGCACATGTGGAGGAGTGGAAAATATATTTCCCATGAAAGAATGATTCAACTCGGAAATTTATGACTATTTTTTCATCTTTTAAATATTTGTGGACACTGAAATTGTGTTTGAAATCCTGTTGTACTTAATTAATAATTTAATATGTTATTGTACTTTTCATGCATAAGAGAGAAAAAATAATATGGATACACCCTCGGTAACTCCCTCGGGAGAAAATGATGGCAAGTAACTTGGTGATCTAGACTCTAAATCCAAATCTCTCTTCATTATTGGGTGAAAACCCAATCCTACATCAGAATCTACAAAAAGAATCATGGATCACATATAATCTTAGATAGTCAATTCCTCCTAACACCCATGGGTTTTAATATAGAACCCCATAAGGGACTGTGTGTTGGGCCTGAGAGACCTAGGGCTGGATGAAAATCGATCCAACAATTGGTATCAAAGGCATGGTGTAGCCCAGATGTGATGTAGGGTGAAGTATTCCCCAAACCAGTTTGATAAAAATTTCAGTTTCTCTTTTAAATCATGTGAATCCATGGTTATTTGTGTCAAAAGTCTTCCTAATAATTGGCGGTCAGGCGGTGAGTCCTGATGAGAAAATTGTAGTTCAAGCTGGTTGGATCTGATGGATTATTGTTGTAGGGGAGGCATGTGTGGTATTTGGTTTGAGGGGAGGATATTTGGGTACAAACCCAATCCTACATCAGAATCTATAAAAAGGAAAATAGCTCCCATATAATCTTAGTTAGGTAATTCCTCCTAACACCTATGGATTTTAAGATGGAACCCAAGAAAGGGATATGTGTTGGGATTGGGATACCTAGGGTTTGAGGAAAATCGATCCTGAAATTCATACCTAAGGACACTCTCCTAGCTTCCCATCATAAGGTTTCCTTTATTAATGCAATCATGAACAATCACTACCTCATGGGAGAACAGAGGCAATTTGATGACAAGATCTCATCAAGGTTTCACAAATGGTCATTGATTTCTATTACAGAGGAGGGGATTTATTTTATGGAATAGAAAGACATATTTTCATTGATTGGAAAATTTGATAAGTGACCTAAAGTTTCGACCATCAAATACTTGTTTGAGTTAATTGGTTTTTGAGGTCTTTTGGTTAGTTAAACTGATGAAAAACATTTCTTTTTTCAACTTTGATTATAAGGATTTATATTATCAATTTTTGATTAAATTTTTTTGGGGGTTTTATGGTTGTGGGATGTGATTCTTGAAATGGAAAGATAATTTTTATCCACATTTTTAATCACATGTAGTTCTAATCTAGATTTTTTTACCCAAGCTTCTGATTCATACCTATTCTATGAATCAATGATGTGGGAGATTGGTTGAGTTTTAGGAAAGCTAGTTAATATAGATTCAATAACCAAGAAAGGCTCTCAACCTTTCTTTTCTCACATCTGTTTGGAAAAGGATGTCTTGACATTGCTTCCTGATATGACTTGGATCATTAATGTCTTAAAGGGTTTTTTGTAAGAGGTGATTTATAAAAATATTTTTTTACTATGATAATTGTTTTTTTCTTGGACACATTTTCAAGAACTATTCTTTAGCTATTCTGAATCAGAAATAAGTAGATCCCTTGGAGATCCAGGTTTGGTAGGGTAAAAGGTTGGTTGGGTTTTTGATTTGGACAAAAGTAAAATTTCTTTGGAAGATGATAAAGTGTGTGTTACTCACTTTGATTTTGGAACTATATTTTTTGAAGGTACAGGAGGTTTCATTCATCAAGGGAAGATTGGAGAATATGGGTAGAGGATGGAATGGGTGATTAAGAACTGCTTGATCTGAGAACAGGATGATTTTCAGCATCATTTTTCCTCTGGACTTAGGGAATCCTCATCACATTGAGGGGTTCTTGATAATGTGGATATTATGTTAAGAAAATTTTAAGCACCCTCTTTGGTTTTTTATTCTTTTTATTATGATGATTTCTTCTGATAATATCACCCATCTTGTTGTAGTTACTAAGGATCCAACCCCCCACCGGGAAGGGAAGATGGTGGGTGATAAGGAGCTTGTTGATTTTTTGAATTCTTCTATAGTTATTGGGTATATCTATAAAGATTCATTAGGATCAGGGGTTTCTTTTTCTAGCACCTTGGTTGATGCAATTGGGTGGGATATAGAAATCCAAAAGGGTCTTACCGATTTTGAGAAGGTCTATGGAGAGATTCATTAGGATCCAAAGGTTTCTTTTGTAGACACCTTTGTTGATGCAGTTGTAATGACTCAGATTTTCCCAAACTTATCTTTAGAAAATTTATGAAAAAAATTTGAGACCAAGCACTAAGACGGCTCACGATTCCAATGCCTTGTGTGTCCAAAATGGTTTAACGAAAAATGTTAAGTTTTTAATAATTCACTTGAGTAGTTTTCTTGAAAAAGTGGAATCTCTATTAAATAGGTTCTCAAATTAGAAATCTGAGAGCACTGTTGCATTCAGGATGCTGGGTTTACCCTAGGTACGACTTAACTTTGTTTAGTGTGGGTCTCCAATGAGAAAACCCGAAAAGGAAGTAACTGCAAATAAAATTATTAAATAAAATTATTTAATTTTAAAATTTTAATAACTCATGAAATATGACTTGGATTTGAAATATGAGACCACCATTAAGTTCATAAAGTTATGTTTTTCTTATGCGGGGCCTAACATTGAACAGCATGGGTCAATTGTGAAAGTTAATTTTTGGAAGTTTTAAAGAAGGATAAATTAAATTTAAACAAGTTTATTTTATTTATTGTTAAACATTTATTTATGACGTAGTGATGAGTCATCCCATTTCATTTCTTAAATGAAACAATGTGGCGATGCTACAATGCTGCAACAGGACAATGTGTTTTCTTTTCTCCCTAATTAAATAGAAATTCAGGGTTAACGCATGACCCCAGAATTCCCTCGAAACTCTGGAGAAAGGTGTTTGTAATTCCCTCTTGTAGGCAAATGACAAACGATGAGAAATGCTAGAAAATTACAGATTGAGGATCAAGGATCGGTTAACGATAGTGACACAACTCTGTTCTTCACCAACAATAAATCCAAAGATCGAGTAATGGGTTTTATTTATTTTTGGTATTTTTCTTTCCCCATTCTTGATTTCAATGATGAATGTGGACCAACCAATAAGCAGTTTGACCCGTGGTTCGATTGTTCTTGCAGGATGGATAAACTGCAAGATTAAAGGGAGTAAATTGGTGATTATTCTTCTTCATAACCTAATGACATTAATGGACCAAGACTGACATGAACAATGCCAAGGTCCATTATAAGGGTGTTCTTGTGCCAATTCCTTATCTTTGTTCTTCATTCTTCGCCGATGGACCCCTGTGGTTGTGTCAGGATTTTTTGAGATGTTCCAAATGTGGTCGAAGCCCTGAAGTGATGTCAAGACGAATTTCAGCCCTTGGCAGAGATGGTGGTGACCCAAGGATGACAAATGCATTCTCGGTTCGAAAAATAGACCACCGTGACAATGGTGGTAGCCTGAAGAAGATTCGCGAGCAGTGACATGTAGAGGTGCGGTCTCCAGGAAATAGGTGGTCGCCAGCTCGATAGTCGGTGGTGGAGGGGCCCTTAGTGGCGCGACCACATGTAGCGACTGGGAGTCGTGGGCAGCGGCGGTGCAAACCAGTGACACAGCGGGGCACCACATCGGTTGGATGGAATGTGGTCCCACGGACTACGTGTGGGAGTAGAAGTCAGCCGCATTGACTGGGTGACATGGTCACTCGACTGCTTCTACCAGGTGGGAGGGGTGTGGCCTGTGTGTCACGCCCGGCTGGACGAACCAGCCCACATAGGTGGGTCGGACTGGAAAAATTCAGACATCAAGATGATTGGCAGGATAGACTGTGTGGCCTAGTGGGGAAAAGTTTAGAGACCCCATGGGCCTAGCCTTTGGTCCATGCCAGTTCAGGTCGTCTCGACTGGGTCCAGCTAAACCTGGTTCCAACTGACCCCTTTTTACTAAAATGCTCATAACTCTCAAAATGTGTGTCCGCTTAACAAACTGTTTGCAGCGTTGGGACCCTCACAATGAGGAGGTCCTTTTGAGATAATCTACATAAATTTTCATTCAGGTTGGAATATTACTGATTGTCTCAAGAAGTAGGTGCTCTCGGAATGAGTGCACTAAGAGAGGAATCATGTGATTGGTTGTGGAAGCAATGCGGAGTTGATCTTCTATGAGGATGTGGAGTAGATATCCTGTGAGGGCGCAGAGTAGGTCTCATAAGAGGGTATAGAGTAGGTCTCCTATGAGGGTGTGGAGTAGGTCGCATGCACTGGCATAGAGTAGGTCTCCTACAGAGAGTGTATGTCTCATCAAATTTAAATATGCCTTGAGTAGAATCCTATGGCTAAGGATTGGTTGTGATATCGAGACTTTGTGTATTAGAGAGACTGAATGTCTTAGGAAAACTTCGTGATGTAACAAGACCATTTTTTCTCTCAGATACTTTTGGTAGACCTGTTCTATGTGCTTACTATCAGATGGATTGAGGAGTTAGATCTCCCGGAACAAGCATGCTACAAGCAGAAGCATATGGATAGTAGTGGATGAGACCTTGAGTCTTTGAATCCTTTACGAGTATACCTGGATGTTCTTATTATATTTTTTGTTGACTTATACAGGTGTGAGCTAACTATAGTGACTATCTTGACTGTACTTCTTAGAGGATACACTTCATGTACCTCTTTGGTAGTCTAATTTGGGGTATACATTTGTGGTTTGGGGTCCCTACTGAGTATAGTTTTACTCACCCCTACATGGACTTCGCATGCACTTGTTGTGTCTTGTGTAGATGGAAAACAGCTTTGATGGGATCCATGGTGGAGTAAACACAGGTAGTACTTAGAGGGTATCCCAACAGATGAGATGCACTTCAGCAACTTTTGATTCTGTACCTACCCTTCAGGTAGGGTTTTCAGCAGATAGATTCTAGGAGCTTGTACTTTTCTTTTATTGGGATTGTATACTGGCCCCCTTTACTTTTAGTCTGTACTGCTTACTCTGTGTTAGTTTTATCAGTAGTATACATGCATGTCTACTCAATTTTTTTGATTTCATCACTTTTTCTTGGATATGAGTGTGTGTGTGTGTGTGCAAGTACTTGGGAAAACGCCTCCCACTTGTGGGATATACCTACTCAGTGCTAGTAGTCATCCCCTGGACTATGAGAGGTGGGCTTGGGGTAGTCATGTCATGGGCCCCATGGGATTCATCGTGACAACAGTTGGGTGGGATCTGGACATCCAAAGGGGCCTTATCTATTTTGAGTATGTCTTTGGAAAGATTCATTAGGATCAGGGGTTTCTTTTGCAGGAACCTTTGTTTATACAGCTGGGTGGGATATGGACATCTAAAGGGACCTTACCTATTTTGAGCAGGTCTCTGGAAATATTCATTAGGATCAAGGTTTTCTTATAAATGCGCATTTTTTGATGCAGTTGGGTGGGATATGGACATCTAAATGGGCCTTACTGATTTTAAACAGGTCACTAGAAAGATTCATTAGGATCAAGGGTTTATTTTGTAAGAACATTTGTTGATGTGGTTGGGGGTATATGAACATCCGAAGGGCCTTACCAATTTTGATCAGGTCTCTAGAAATATTGATGATAATGTAGGGGAAATAGATGTAGTTACTGGTCAGTTTACTATAGATTGTGATTCAACAAAGGATGGTTTGTCATTAGTTTCTTCTTCCCCCCACAAAAGACAGAGCTAATAGTTTCTATCATGCACCCAATTAAATGGACGATTCATGTCATGGACCCAAACGCATTTATAACGTATCAATCAAAGAATTCCAGATTATGAAAGAATTATACAGGGATGTAGCACACTATGATAATTATATTTTTTAGTAAGGAACTCAATGGAACCTCATCAGATACAACTATAGAAAAAAAAAAGCCGTTTACTGACACTCCTCATTCTAATTGTTCTTTATCAGTCTCTCCTCCTCAACAGTTCTTTCTTATTTTGATTGATTTAGAAAGAGATGTAAGGGGACATATTGATTTTCAAGGAAGTAAAAAGGATAAGGAGACATGGGAAAACTATAAAAAATTAATGAATCACTCCAACTTACATTTTTCTTGGATTTATAAGAAAATAAATATTCTTTTTCTTTACCAGTCTCTTCTCCTCAGTAAGAAATTCTTATTTTGATTGATTTAGAAAGAGATGTTAGAGGACCTATTGATTTAAGGGTGCCCATTGATTTTCAAGGAAGTATATAGAATAAAGAGAAATGGTAAAACTCTAAAAAATCAATGAATCACACCAACTTGCATTTATCTTATCTTTATAAGAAAATCAATATTCTCTCGAGAGTCAGTAATGCTTTATATCATGAGTGTTATCCATAGGCCACTTGATCTCTCAATCCATTAGGACTTCTATCTTAGAATCAAGTTCCCTTATTCAAGTTTTAGGTCACTCAGATGATTAATCGACATTATTACATCTCAAAACATATTAGGGTCATCCATAACCACTTGGATCATAGCCCTCCAATATTCTCCCTATCTGCACTATATCCTAATTTTTAAAGGTATTATTGTCACCAAGATTAGCTAAGAATAAGGCCTATAGGGATAGGGAAAAATACTGGAATACTTTAAAGGCCCTCTCTCATGTTTTCTGAATATAACTATTGAAGATCATTTTTGGTAGTTGTGTTTGGATCGCAATATTAACCAAATTTATTTTGAGGGGTGGATTAAAATCCTTTAATTTTTACTCTCACTTTCACTTGTATTTTTTGTATCGAGTTTTTTTTCCACCACAATTGAGGATTTAATTCAATTTTATTTTTTATGTTTAAAAAGATACTTTTCATACATATATTGTTGTGTTTTATTAATTTTTTAATTTATAATTCATTTACCTCTATTTTTTAATTTATAGTTCTTTAATTTATTTTTCTAGTCCTGTATTTAATGCACCAATAGAGAGTGAGAAATTGGATTCTCTTCCCATCTTAGTGATATTAGAGGGTTGTCGTTATAGGTATACATGTCATTTTGAAAAACAATTTATATATTTATATTAATTATTGAATTCATGTGTCAAGAAAATACAAATAACAATAAAATCGATTCAAATATGAATAAAACATATGTATGGGGCTTAAAATACTTTAATATTTTTATCCCATTTGATGAGATAGAGGTGCCTACTAGTGGTGTTGTCAACATTTATGGATGTATACTTGAGAATATTTATTGTGATTTGGTATGTCTCTAATAACTTATAAATATTGGATACATATTACAATATCTTGGAAAAATGAGGTGTTCTATAATAAATTTAATTGATGATTAATTTAAATTATGTGAGCAAAAATATTAATATACAAATAATTGTTCATGTTTATTTTGATGTGTCAAACTCACTCTTGGTTTGGTGCTGAAAACAATATAATATTCTTATTTTATATAATGGATATAATATTAAATGAAGTGATCCAAATTTAAAAATTTACAATTAAAACCTCAATTCTAAGTATTGGGTCACTACATACCTGAGAATATTTTTATGTATAGAGATTAAGAGAATTCTGAAATTTATCTTGTATCAAATCCATACTATTTATTTTTAAATGGAAATTTTCCTCATTATTAAAAAATACTCGAATACTATTCTATCTTTAGCCAATTAATCCTCGTAATCAAAAAATGACCCTATAATAGCTCATGCTCATCAATAAGCTCTGTGAAAAACATTTGAAAACTTGGAGTATTCCTAAAAGATTAATAGGGGTTCTGAAACAAATGATAAAACACCTTTTTAAAATTCTTGAAAACTCCTTTAATGTGTTCTCTTTAAAACAAAATACATTGAGTTTTATAAATTATTTTAAAAACTACCCTTTAAAATATAAAGGATTTTCAAAAAATAATTTTTATAAAAAAATTTCTTTAAAAAAACTGTATTTGAGAAGACATAAAATACTGAAGCCTTTTTTCTCAAAATATAAAACATTAAAATAAATTTTAAATTAAGTAAATACCCCTTTTAAATCAAATTTTTTAATTTTAAAAAATATAACAATATTTACATTAAAATGGAATTCAATGACATTCTGTAAGCTTATAAAAAATACTTGAGGCCACCTAGAACATTGAAGGGACATATAGGGTCTACCCATCACATTGTGAACAAAATATATTGAGTTTTGGGTTCACTTTCAATATTGCATCATCATTTATAATGCCAAAATGTCAAATTTTAATAAAAAAAATAGTAGAGTGTATTTCTCATAAATTACATTAAAAAAATTCGAATGACCAATATAGTGTAAAACTTTTTCAAGGGGAAAAATAAATAAAAGCATGGTTAATCAATAAAAACTCAAAAAAAATCAATAAATATACACTTGAAGAAAAAAAAAATTAAAGTATCGATCAGATGTAGTTGAAAATTCATGGAATACACATTTAAATTAATCCTAAATTTGATTCATATAAATATTGTTATTTTAAAAATTATCATGGTTTGTGGATGAATATGTAGAGAAAAAGTGTGATTTTCCAAGGAATATTTTAAAACATGAATGTTAACTATGAATGAAGAAAATTCCATAAGAATAATATCCTTTTCAAAAGAAAACATGGTTTTAATACAGAGTGGTAGTTTTTGAAATAAAACATTTTAAACATGAAATGTTAATTTTAAAACTCTTAAAATACCATATTTGAAAACAATTATTAAAAATGAAGTTTTATTTTCTATATACCATAAAAAATAGTGATTTGTTTTGAAACTTTAAAATGGGAAATATTTTTAAAAATTATTCCCTTAAGTTAGAATTTTATTTTCGAAATGATGGAAGAGGTTTTTTAGTAAAAATATAGGGAAACTTGGAAATGTTTAAAAATAAAAAATGATTTTAAAATAGTTACCTTTCAAAGTGGGTTTTAGAATATTTAAAATAAAATTTAATTTGAAAACATTTCCTCTTACAAAGAGGGTTCTATTTGGAAAATTTAAAAAAACAATTTAAAAAAAACTTACCTCATATTGCTAACCAAAAGTTACTAAACTTCCACTGCATATCTCCCTATCAGAAGGTAATAATTAGAACTCACTCTTCAACCTCACTCTCTCTCTCTCTATCTCTCTCTATCTATAATTTCAATACATATATTTTTATTTTGATGAATCTTAGAAGAGCTTATTTAAAGGAACACCTGAGGAAAAAGGGATCCTTTATATAACCAAACTCCACATGTGAACCAGACATTGATTAATTATTAATCAGCTTCTTCGGTACTCAATTGGTAGACGTGCGGAAAACTTCAAAAAAATCCTATTTTTTCTACTTCTGTTATAAATCCTCCATACCATGCAGATGTTTTAAATGCATTTAATAGTAATGATTTTACCCTTACCAGTACCATCTTTTATCTATCATCGCGTCCTATTATTTTCACACAACTCACTATGTGTGGTCTGTGTGATAAAAACATGTATATAACCTATCATCGACCATATAAAAATTGGATGATTATAGTGAGAATTTTATTTTATGCATCATGAGATTTCATGAAGTTCTTATTGCCTCAACATGCATAATATATATGTCTGTGTGTGTGTGTTCTGCTTATAATCTTGCTAGAGTCGTGAAAGGAGGAGGAAGGTGACGACTACAACATATTTAAATTTTAAAATAAGCATGTCATAATATTTCTACAAGGGTCCCTCCAAGAGTGATCCTCCTTACAACCGAAGTAAATGAGGTCACCAATTGTATGTCGAATGGGTAGTGTGAATAGCTTCTTGAAAATCATGTACTTCAGGTGAGGTTGACAATGATGGGTGATGGTAGGTTTTATTTTCAAGCATGTGTGTACAAAGTTTTAAGAAAATGGGGGGGATTAGATTTTATTTTCTAATTTTACATGATAAGAGGAAGAAGATGATGGGGTGGTGGGTTTATTTTCAATTGTGTACATGATATTTTTAAATTCTGAATAGTACCTAGAATATGTGATCCCGCATTGATCTCTCAGTTAGCAGCTCATTCCTTAATAAACTCTGACACCGCGTCACAACACTAATGAAATCCACCAGGTGCCAGTGGTCTCCATCTATCGTCTATGTCACTCTATACATTCAAGGCAAACCACCCATGACCATCCTATGTGCCACACCACGCACTCATAGACGCTTGTATGCCTAACCCACTATGTGCTCTATCCCTTTCTATGTTGTTGGCCCGGTGCCTTTGGGTCGACAATTGGCTTGCTTCCTTAAGTAGTTGGATTGATCAATCCTTAGGCTAAGGCTGGTTGTCCCATTTTTTTATTAATTGCTAATACAAAAAGTAGTCTTACTAACAATTTATTGTTTAAATATAAACTTAATATTTCAAAACAATTTATACTAAAATCCAATTATAAACACATTCTATTACATCTATTTATATTTTATATTTTATAATACTCAATATATTATCATTAAAGTTTATTTGAAATTAATATACTATGATGAATATTATATTACTATTAATAATATTTTTACTTTAAATTATTATAATTTGCTTATAATTATATTTAAATTAAAATTTAATTTTTAATATTATATATATTTATAACTGTTTTATTACTATTAAAATTTATATATGTAATTCACTATTATTTATCTACATGTTTTAAATTATTTTAATCTATTTACATCTTATTTCATTAATATATTACTCATAAAATAATTTCAAATGTGGTTAAAGTATAAATTTTGAATTGTGAATATATTAAAAATAACTTCATTTTTAATAAAAATTTGTTGACAGTTTATCTCTAAAATAAATATAGATGAATATTTTTAATTATTTTACTCTATATTTTATTCCTTGTTTGAAAAGGGCCTATCATGACCCCCTAAAGGCAATACCACATTCACATTTTCTTTTTTAAATGCCAACACTTCCTCTCCAATTATTTTACTTTTAAATATTGTTCCTATAATTCCACCTATCCTTATTCACTCTATTTTTATCTTTGGAGGGATTATCTGTAACATCCTGGGTTTTAAGAAAGAAACACTATGTTCAATACTTTACATGATACGCTACATCGAGTTTAAACGAACATCTAAATATTATTATTAAAATGTTTACATTATAACCTATCTGTTGTAATGGAATGAATGAATAGTATCAACTAAATTATAAAAATATGGTTTACACATGTTTAAATAAAGATTCATTGGTTACCAAATTTATTATAAATAGAAATGAAAACCAATTGAATATAAAGGATGTGTTTTTTTGAAAACCTATTTTAAAAAGAGAATAATTGTGTTTATAAAGTAATATCAATATTTATGGATTTTTATTTAATGAAAAATATATATTATATATTCAATTTAATGTTTCAAATTCATCTTATATGTTTTCTAGATATTATATAAGAACAAATTTAATTTTTCAGATAAAGGAAGTATTTTTTTAAAATACAGTTTTACCTCCTTTTGATGGAGAACCCTTTTTAAATCTAGTTTTTGTGACTTTTATATGTTCTATTTGAAACAAAAATTATAATAGAAACATAAAATTTTACTTTGGTTTAAATTTTGGTATTTTTCTAAAGAAATTCGTATTTTAATGAATAGTGAAAAATATTGTATTTCAATTCAAAACTGCCTTTTCGTCTAATTTATATATATATTTATGTTATCCTTTTAATTGGTTCTAAAGTTTAATATGATTATGTTTTTATCATTTAATCCTTTTTTGGTCATTGGAAGTAATTTTACCTTAAAATTGGCCATAAACACATGTCAATCTTTTGATGATTTTTACTTCTTAAAAACATGTTTTCTGGTTTTGACAATGGGAATTAATATTAAATTAATTTTTTCCAATTCTATATTTTGAATTTGGAAAATTAGATTCCATATTTGTAATCATAAGGTACAAATTATGAAAATAGGTACCTTTTATTTTTTTACATTATGAATAGTAACTTCATTAATTATTTTTATTTACTATGGTTAAACGGTAAATCGGGAAAATAAGGGTAAAAAATAGTATCATAATAATATAAAACTACCCTAAAATGTGTCAAAATCCTATTTTATTTGATATTTCTATCCATGAGCATCCTTATGCAAAATATTTGGTATTTGGGAGCCAATTAGATGTTAAAATGACAGGTTATAATAATTAATTTAAAGTAAAGGGAAATATAACATAAAAATGTATCTTTTTTCTAAAGAAATCGTACCATGGGGTTATATAATTGATATCTTTTACTATAAATAGTCATTATAAATCTAAAAACATTTTCCATATTATGGTATTTTATTTATAATTTTTAGAAATTAAATAAATAAATTTATTTATTACACAATGATAATGTAGTGATTACCTTATTAATGAAAGATTAAAATAAATGATATTATAAATATTAAAATAAATGTAATTTGAACATTATAATATCAAAAAAAATATGGATGATTATGACATATTATCTTTGAGCTAATTCTTTTTTTTAAGTAATAATTTTTTCGTGACTTTAAAAAAATCAATTACTAAATAGTGTCAAAATTGACATAAATAAGTTTTTAAAACAAATACTATTTTATTAAATGATATGATAGTCCTAAAATATAATATTCATTCAAATAACTTAAATATTGTTAAAAAGTTCATTAATGATCCACTTCTGGTTCTATTGGAATTTTATAGAAAGAATAGTAACCATATATTGTGAAAATACAAGAAGTCATGGTAAGAGTTAATGTTTTTAACTAAGGGTTAAAGAAAAAAGTTAAGGTAAATTTTGTGACATAAATTGTCTAAAACCTATTGTTTTAAAGTATTTAGACCCATACTCATCTTATCCTCAAAATATATCACTTTGGATCCATGATAATTCAATAATAAATTTATAATAAAATAATATTTCAAGACTTTCCTAAAGTGCTTCTCCTCCCTCTTATAAAAGGCCACCAAATCTACCAACTTACTCACACATATAAATCCCCTTGTATCATCCAAATTCTCCTAAAATAAGGTCACAACATCCCTCATTTATTTCTATAATTCTTAACTTGGGCATAAGGCAATTCAAGAAAGCCTTTTGGCTCAAATCAAATGAAGTTACCCGATTTAGAGGTAACATCTTCTCTCAAGTTCCTTTCCTTTATTTTCCTTATTCACTCCCTATGATATTCTTAATCTTAGATTAAAAACAACAATATTATCCTCAATATTCTAGTATTTTTTTATGATAATGATTATAACTACACTTACATAAACCTCCATCTAATAGATATGAACATACTGTTTCTGTGTACGGTGAATTACTGCCTCGCAAAACGATGATTGTTCAATTTTCTAATACCACCTCTAACAGTGGAAATTATGATGAAACTATATTTATATATGATATATATTATTTTTTCTCTATTTTTTTATAATTATTATGTATATAATACCTTTATTTTTTCCATAATGTGTAAATATTATAATTTTATTTGAGGAAGTGCAGACTACCGTCCCCTTAAAGTGATATGACTCGTTCATGCCATACATAGAACTTATAAAGGATAGAATTAATGAAATTATGTAACATATATAAAATATATACTATACTATAATTATAATATACCTATTTATCATTTAGTTTTAATTCCTGTAATATGAAAAAGAAATGAAAGTAGCGTTCATATGTACGTACGGCCTACCGTCTCCATGAATGGTGCATTTCATTTCCTATCTAGAAATATTATAGACATAATAAATAAATATATATTGGATATATATGATATTTAAATCATGAATAATAATATTATTGATATGATGTACTTTTGACTACATAGACAAGTTACATCAAAACAAGTTCATTTTCGACTCAAGTACCAAATATCGACAAAATGACCGACATAAACATAAATAATTATGTATTTTTTATAACATGGTAATAAGTGATATAAAAGGAATAAAAATTGGAAAAATGTTCTCAAGAAATTATATATTAACCTAATTTTATTATTTAGTAACATAATGATTTAACATGACGAGTCGGGCTCAAGGTAAGGGAACTTATTAACCCAATTTCCATTCTTTAGGTTAATCTTCTACTTCTTGATTTTGTAGTGCTATGATTATGTGAGAAATAAATTTTGATATCATATCTTGTATTTATAATTTCTTTAAGTTTATTTATATTTAATATACATAATCGATCTATTTTATTAACAAAATGATCTTTATAAGGGAAATATTAACTCAATCTCTATTCATTGAGTTTAATATCCATGTCATTGGTTTTGTTTTTTCCAAGAATATGTGTGAATGACCAATGATTGTTTTTCAATGAATATCCACTTATATTTGGGGTATATATATTTATAACACAAAATTATTTCATTCATTTATCCTTAATCTAATGATATGATATTTGTAAGGGATTTTGTCTCAATCTCCTTTTCATTGGGGGGTATTTTGAGGTTATGCACATTTATTATCCTATAAGGTGTATATACAACCCTTTTTACATGTTATGTTATGAAATAATATATTCTCGTGATATTTAAAGTTTTGATTAATTTTATTACTTATTGATTTTATTTAAGTGTTTCTCAATTGGCAAGGGACTCTAACTAAAACATCGTTTTTAATGTTTTAAAGATTTATTCTTCTAAAACCAACTAATTCATGACCATATTTTCAAAAAATGTTTTATGAATTTATTTATATAGACATTATTAGTTTCAAAAGTTAATTTATTTCAATAATTTCAAAGTGGTATGGGACACTTTGATTCAAAAGTATCTTTATTAAATTGTTTAAATGGTTTTAGAATTGCATTGAATATTTCAATATCTTGAAATGATATCTTGTGACTGTAAGTGAATTATTATAAGTTAAATGTTGATAATTTAAATATTTTATTTTTTATGATTATATAATGGTACTTGGACATTTGATGGTTGGTTGTGTGATAAACCAAAGATGGGTGGTTACACGATAAACCAAATATGGGTGGTTCCGTGATAAACCATGGATGGGTGGTTACATTATAACCTCAAATTAATTTGGTATGAAAGTTGGACGTATGGATATTCCATTTAGTGATATGTGTGGAAGTTGATAGTATGGTTATTCCATTTAAGTATGTTTATGACTCAAGTCACTTTTATATGTTATATGTTTCTTTTTATGGGATTTATGGTAATCTTTTGGTTACAAAATGGGTGTGCAATGAGCTTATATTGAGTGAAGTATATTTACTAATTATTAAAGGTTTTTTTTTAAGGTTGGGTCTGAAGCCTAATTTTTATTAATAAAGTAAAGCAAGGACCTCTTTTAACTGGGTAGAGGGAGACCCATTATATATCTTTATGGCCCAGTGGGCTTGTAGCCCATTATATAGCCCGTAGGCCCAATTTTTTGGCCCAATTCACATTCTGTGAATAGTAACCCGGCTACTACAGTACCCCACACAGTACCGCCACCGCTACAGTTCCCTACCGCCACTACAGTACCCACCGATCAATAGTACTGCCACTGCTATAGTACCGCTACAGTAGTGATACAGTAACCTGTGCCCAATGGGTTTTGAACCCCCATTTTTCATGTAGTATTATCGGGTGCTTACCACTAAGACAAACCCCAACTACTTACTACTTATTAAAGGTGAAAAGTATTACTGTATGATAAAGTATTCCTAGTTTTCATGTTATCACAAGACTAATAGTTTTCCTTCTTTGTGTATCCCTTACTAATCTTTTTATTCTCATCCTAGGTTTTGAAATGTTTTTCACAGGACTTAAAGAAAAATAGAGTCAAGGATGGGATCAAGAAAATGGAATGTTGTTTAAACATGAAATGAACCATTATTCTTTTAAAAAAAATTGTTTTATGAAAAAATTGGATAGTATGTAGAAGTGTATAATTTTTAACAATCAAGTTGATATGTATGGGTTATGGATTAATTCTCTAAAGTTCCAAACCTGAAAAGATACTCAAAGTGAATTAATGTCAATTTTTAACTTATCTCAAGATTAAGTAATATTTAAAGTTGGGGCCTTATAGTTGGTATTAGAGGTTGGTTTAGATAACATTAGATGTTAGGGTGTTATTTGAGCATAAGTGACTTGTTTTGTATAACCACAATGGTCAGAATATTAGAAAGAGTCATAGTTATTTTAGATAAATTGAATGTGTTTGAGATAACATGAATAAGTATATCTTAGTGTTCATTATCTTCATATGATAATATATGATGATTTTATTAATATTATCACACTAAACCTATTTGTTTTTAGTAAATGGATGGATCTATAAGGAACCAAAGTAACAATGGGTGTGATGAAAATTGTGGTGGTTTTATAAATAAGCAACTGAATGAAATAGGATCTACAATGAGAACTCTTGTGGTTATTATGAACCAATTATCTGGAGTCATGGTTGACCACATTAACCTTGGTGATTTTTATAAGGCATCATATATGCGAGAAATGAATCCCTATAAAAGTTAAATAAATAATCATAAAGGTAAGTATATTTAACAACCTATGTGTCATGGATGTGGAAAGAAACACCTAGGAAAATGTTTCAAAGGGATGAGAAGATGTTATAGATGTGGTAATGAAGGTCATAGAGCACTAACCTACCAAGGAAAAAGGAAGCACTCAATTGACTCCAGAAAAGGGAAAGAAGTTCTTTCTAATCGATCAATTGAATGTTTTAAATATGGTGTGCATGGTCATAATGAAAATATATGTCACATGAAGAAGGTTCGGGAATGGGATCAGCATGACCTTACAATTATATATTTACCAATACCTAATTCCCTTACAATTGAAGGTGACGAAACTATAAATGAACTACGAATAGTATGGATTATTTCTTAGCTCATGTTTTGAAATTATTGAATCTTAGGAAATTATGCATGATTTTTTTTTAGGAAATAAGTATTAAATAATAAGATGTAAAATCATGGATAAAGGATCATGAAGAATGTTTGGTTATTAAGATGTCTACATTTTAGGAATTGGAGAGTTATGTTGGATCTATGGATGATGATATGTTTAAATTTATTATTGATGGGATTAATTTGGAATATTTATATTATGTGTAACCCTTAAGTTTGTTATGCAAAAATGAGGAAGAATTATCTTTTCTTTGGTGGATATAGTTATAATGAATCTTTAGGGTTTATATGATCCTTGAGTTTGAGGAAATTATGGGTTATTACATTTTGAAAGGCATGAGATAAACTTGAGGTTAAATTATGATATGGATATTTTGATGATTTTATCTCATGTTAGGAATTTTATATGAATTATATAGTTCTAGAAAAAGTACAACCTTTAGGATGTGTGACAACCCGTTATGTCCGGCATGTCTGTGGGAATTGAACTCACAACCGAAGGGAGAAAATGGCGCATCACTTACCATTATCATATGTGAAGTCCTTGGTCATTATGAATTATTCTCTTTATTTAAATGATTTTATGGATTAAGAATAAGTTTAATTTGGGAACTTATTTTTTATCAAATTGATATCCTCAGTATAGTAAAATGATTTGGTGATTAAGTGACAAATTTTATTTTAGAAGATGTTCGCTCTTTTGGGAACACTATATTCCTAAGGAAAATAGAATACTGTGGAATTTCATTTGAGGAGTAATGGTTTAATTTTATTTTGGAAGAATCTATATTTTTATTGTGGAAAAATGGTGATTTGGGTTACTTGTGGAAATGATTAACCTATTGTAGAGAAAATGTGATTAGGTTAATTAATTTTTTGTTTGAGACATTAAGAGTTGTTGATGTTATTTAGAGATAAATTTTAAAATTTATCTTGGAAAACTAAGTGATCAAATCCTTTTGAGTTTTGGATTTCAATATTAGTTGGATGATTTTGAGTAATTTAAAGGAATTTTGTTTGTTGAATGGTCTATGTAGAACTTGGGTATTACTATTGAATTTTGGATATTAAAAGTAGTCCTTCTCCTTATAAAGGATCCTTATTTTTAGGGGATTATCTGATCTTGTACTAACCATTTTAGTTTTTGTTAATGTCTAAATACAGGGGACATATACAGTTTATCTTTTGTGGATTATTTGATTCTCTAGAATTTGACTCTATTACTTTAGGTGTGACCAAGTCATCTTGAATACCCATCGTTTGGAGAATAGATGAGTGTGTGGAAGAAATTTATTAAAGAATGAAACTCTAATTGTCAATTAAGTATATTTCCTTATGTTTTTATTCTATGTAGTAAAATAATAACTCAATTTTTTGAAAATGGTCTTAAAACAAAAATATTTTCCATTTACTTTTCCTACTATGAAATCAATGATCGTTTAACCCATCACATGTTTGTGGTTTTCTGGTTGTTAATATTCTCCTGATTATGTTTTATATCACTCTCCATTAGAATAATATGGTAAGTTTTTCCTCCATATCCATGTTTTCCTACACGGAATCCTAGTATGTGTTATCTCGGGTGACCTTTGTACTTCTCTTTCCATCTTATAAAGTGATAGTTTTATTGACTCTTTTTTGGATGTGGGATTTTCAATGAACTTATCGATCCAAATTTTAAAATTGTGAGGATGCAATTTATAAAATGGGGAATGATGTAACATCCTTAGTTTTAAGAAATAAACATTATGTTCAATAGCATAAATGATATGCTACATCAAGTTTAAACAAACAACTAAATATTATTACATAAATGTTACCTTTATAAACTAGCTGTTGGAATGGCGAGAATGAATAGTATCAACTAAATTATAAAAATATGGTTTAAACATGTTTAAATAATTATTAATTGGTTACCAAATTTATTATAAATGGAAAAAAACAATTGAATATAAAGGATGTGTTTTTAAGAAAACCTATTTTAAAAAGAGAATAATTATGTTTATAAAATTTTATCACTATTTATGGATTTTTATTTAATAAAACATATATTTTATATATTCAATTTAATGTTTTAAATTCATATTATATGTTTTATATATATGATATAATAACAAATTCAATTTTTTTAATAAAATAATTATTTTTCTAAAAATGTAGTTTTACCGCCTTTTGATGGTGAACCCTTTTTAAATCTATCTATTTTGAATTTTATATATTATATTTAAAAAATTAAACTTATTATTTATAATAGGAACATAAAAATTTACTTTGGTAGAAATTTTGGTATTTTTCGGATGAAATTCATATTTTAATGAATAGTGAAAATACTGTATTTTAATTCAAAACTGTCTTTTTGTCTAATTTATTTTTATATTTATGTTGTCATTTTAATTGTTTTTAAAGTTTAATTGGATTTTTATTATTATTATTTAATCATATTTTGTTCATTTCAAGTAATTCCACATCGAAATTGGTCATAAACACATGTCAATCTTTTGATAGTTTATACTTCTTAAAACCCTGTTTTCTGGTTTTGACAATGGGAATTAATTTTAAATTAATTTCTACCAATTATTTGTTTTGAATTTTAAAAAATGGATTAAATATTTTTAATAATAATTTCAAAATTATTTAAATAGGTACCTTCTATTTTTTAACATTATAAATAGTAACTTCAGTAATTATTTTTATTCACCATGGTTAAAGGGTAAATCGGGTAAATAAGGGTAAAAAATAATATTATAACAATATAAAACTAGACTAAAACGTATCCTAATCCTATTTTATGAGATATTTCATTCCATGAGAATCTTTAGTCTTAACCTTTGGCATTTTGGGGCCACTTGGGTGTGAAAATGACATTTTATAATAATTAATTTAATATAAAGAGAAATAAAACATAAACATGTATCTTTTTTCTAAGAAAATTTTAATATAGGGTTATATAACTTATATATTTAACTATAAATATTAATTATAAATCTAAAAATAGTTCCTATGTTATGGTATTTTATTTATAATTTTTAGTGATTAAATTAATAAATTTATTTTTTACAAAATGATGACGTAGTGATTACCTTATTAATGAAAGATTCAAATAAATGATATTATAAATATTAAATTAAATATAATTTGTGAATTTTAATGCCATAAAATAATTTTATGGATTATTATGACATATTATCTTTGAGTTAATTCTTTTTTTTAAGTAATAAAGTTTTTTTGACTTTAAAAAAATCAATTACTAAATAGTATCAAAATTGAAACAAATGAGTTTTTAAAAAAATACTATTTTATTAAATGATATAATAGTCCTAAAAATATAATATTCAGCCAAATGACTTATATAAAGTTAAAAATTCCATTAATGATCTACTTATGGTTCGATTGGAATTTTATAGTAACTATAGTAACCATATATTGTGAAAATACCAGAAGACATGGTAAGAGTGAATGTTTTTATCTAGGGGTTAAAGATAAAAGATAAGGTTAATTTTGTGAAATAAACTTATCTAAAAGCTATTTTTTGAGATTATTTTGACCCATAATCAACTTATAATCTAAATATATCACTTTTTAGTCATTATAATTCAATAATAAATTTATAATAAAATAATATTTCAAGACATTCCTAAAGTGCTTCTCCTCCCTCTTATAAAATGACACAACCTCTACCCACTTACTCACACTTCTCAAGCCCCTTGGATCATCCAAATTTTTCTAAAATAAACTCCCAACATACCTATTTTCTTCATATAAGCCTTATCTTAGTAATTAGTCAATTCAATAAATACTTTTGGCTCAAATCAAAAGAAGTTACCCGATTTAGAGGTAATATCTTCTCCCAAGTTCCTTTCATTTATTTTCATTATACACTCTATATTCTCTTCTTATTCTTATATTACATAACAACACTAGTATCCTAAATATAATAGTATTTTTTTTGAGAATTGTTATAACTACACTTAGAAAGATCTCTATCTAATGGATATGAACATATTGTTTCTGTGTACGGTGAACTACTACCACAAAAAACAACGATTGTTCAATTTTCTCTTACCACGTCTCATGGTGGGAATTATGAAGGAACTATATTTATATATGATAAATATTATTTTGTATTTATTATTCTATAATTTTTATTCCCAACATACCTTTATGCTTTCCATAATGTGTAAAAATGATAATTTCATTTGAGGAAGTGCATATTATCGCCTCATCAAAGGGATATGACGCATTCATTCCATACATGGAACGTATAAAATATGGTTTTAATGAACTTATGTAACATATATAACATATATATTATAATTTAATTACAATATACCTATTTATAATTTATTTTTCATTCATGTAATATGACAAAGAAATGAAAGTAGCGTTCATGCATACGTACGACCTACCGTCTCCCTGAACAGTGCATTTCATTTCTTATCTCAAAATATTTTGTATATAATAAATACATATATACTGGATATATATGTTATTTAAATCATGAATAATAAAATTCTGGAGATGATGGAATTTTGAATACATGGACAAGTTACATCAAAACAATTTCATGTTCAACTCAAGTACCGAATATTGACAAAATAACAGATATGAACTTAAATAATTATGTAATTTTTATAACATGGTAATAAGTGATATAAAAGGAATAATAAACATAAAAATGGTTCTCAAGAAAGTATAAATTAACATAAGTTTATTATTCAGGAACATAATTATTGAATGTGACGAGTCGGGCTCAATGTAAGGGAACTTCTTAACCCAATTTCCATTCTTTGGGTTAATATTATACTTCTTGATTATGTTGTTCTATGATTATGTGAGAAATAACATTTGATATAATATCTTTTATTTATAATAGACTTATGTTTATTTAAATTTAATACACATAATCGATCTATTTTATTAACAAAATGATCTTTTTAAGTGAAATATAAACTCAATCTCTATTGATTGAGTTTAATATCCATGTCATAGGTTTTGTTTTTTCCAAGAATATATGTGAATGACCTATGATTTTTTTACAATTAATATCCACTTATATTGGGTGTATATATATTTTTCACACATTATTATTTCATTCATTTATCCTTAATCTAATGATATGATCTTTGTAAAGTACTTTGTCTCAATCTTCTTTCATTGAGGCATATTTTGACTTTATGCACCTTTATTATCCTATAAAGTGTATATAAAAACATTTTGACATGTTATATTATGAAATAATATATTCTCATTATATTTAAAGTTATGATTAATGTTATTACTTAATAATTTTATTCAAGTTTTTCTCAAGTGTCAAGGGACACTTAAACTAAAACATCATTTTTAATGTATTATTGATTTATTCTTCTAAAACCATCTAATTAATATCTATCTATTCAAAAGAAGTTTTATGAATTTACTTATATGTACATGAATGTTTTAAAATTTTAAGTTCATTCAAAGATTTATGTGGTATGGGACACTTTGATTCAAAAGTCTCTTCATTAAATGCTTTAAATGGTTTTGGAAATAGATTGAATATTTCAATATGTTGAAATGATTTCTTGTTACTGTAAATGAAATATTATGATTCAAATGTTGATAATTTAAATATTTTATGTTTTATGATTATATAATGGTACTTGGATATTTGACAGGTGGTTATGTGATAAACTGAAGATAGGTGGTCTGTAATAAACCAAGGATGGGTGGTTACGATATAACCTCCAGTACATTGGGTATGGAAGTTAGCCATATGGCTATTCCATTTAATGATATGTGTGGAATTAGACATTATGGTTATTACATTTAAGTATTTTTATGTACCAAGTTAACTTTATATGTTATATGTTACTTTTTATGGGCTTTATGGTAATATTTTGGTTACAAAAAGGGTAAGCAATGAGCTTATATTCAGTGAAGTATATTTACTACTTCGTAAAGGAAAAAAGTATTACTTTATGATAAAGTATTCATGGTTTTCATGTTATCCCAAGAGTAATAGTTTTCCTTCATTTTTTATCTCTTACTGATCTTTTTATGCTCATCATAAGTTTTGAAATGTTTTTCACAGTACTTAAAGAATAATAGAGTCAAGGATGGGATCAAGGAAAATTCATGTTGTTTAAACATGGAATAAACCATGATTCTTTTAAAAACGTTTTTGTTTAATGAAAAAAAATGGATAGTAAGTATAAGTGTCTAATTTGTAATAATAAAGGTTATATGTATGAGTTATGGCCTAATTTTTAAAATCCATAAACCTGAAAATATTCTCAAAGTTAATTAAAGTCAATTGTTGACTTATATCAAGATTAAGTAATATTTTAAGTTGGGGTTATATATTATCTTCATGGTTGATCATGATGATATGTTCTATAATCTTTATGTTTTCATGTTTACTTTCATTTATTTTCCAACTGTACTTATAAGTTTAATATTTGTGGTGGTATTTTCATCTTTGTAGTAATGATAGACTTGTAATTTCAGGATGAGTTATTTCCTGTCAGGTTTGTAATGTTTTCTCAATAAAATATGGAACATTTTGATCTATTTAAAAAATAATATACTATCATAGTATTTATTTATAATTATATATATATATATACTCAAACTTATTATATTACATTATACCCCTCTTACAAAAATTGCATCCTCACAATTTTAGTTATCTCTTACTTTCAAAACATATGAAAGTGCTCTTTGTAATATAATTTCTAAATAGTTATCTACCTTCCTATCATTAGTAAGTCTCATATTTTGCCTCATAATATATCTATATTTTTTTATCTATCACCTCCATTTTTTCCAAATATACATCCTTAGTTATAAAACTAAAGAGTTTCTAGAAACATATCTATTCTAACTTCATTTTCGCAGTCCTTTTCTCAACCAAATACTAAAATCAAAATGGTTGTGAAAAGAAATTGGTAAACATGTTAATATAAAAACCATCCATATGTGTATTATTTATTGAAAACTTATTTTCACCCCATAATGGAATCCAAAACACTTAAATAACCTTTACCAATGACATCCTAAACCCGAAACAATAAAACCCTAGAAAGTCTATATAATATTTCTTTAGATCATAAGGTCTCTAAAAAATAACTTTTATCCAAAATACCTTCAATAATATAAAATTATAAACTTTAAATCCTTAAAAACATAAATAGTTTTCAACTAATGATATTATATCCTTTTAATTTTTATAAACATTTACTTTGATACCAATTATGATGCCACATGTCTGCACTTTGGGTCCATTGTTGAAAGTAACAAAATCTTCTTCTTTTATATAATGGATCTAATATTAAATGAAGAACCCCAATTTTAACAATTCACAATTAAAACCTCAATTATGAATATTAGGTCATTACATACTAGAGAATCTTGTAAGTTACATCTTTAGAGAATTAGGAACTCTATTACATATAAAATTCATAATATTTTCTTTTAAATGGGAATTTTTCTCATTATTAAAAACTTCTAGAATATTATTCCATATTTTATTTGGTAATCCTCATAATCAATACCTAACCACATAATATCTACTACACATTAATAATCTCTATGTAAAACATTTGAAAACATGGGGTAATAAAAAAAAGTTCAGTAAGGGTTTTTAAAACAAATGAGAAATCCACCTTTTGAAATTCTTTAAATCCCTTAAAATTTATTTAAAATAAAAAACTTTTTTATTTATAAAATTTTTTAAAAATTAACCATTAAAATAAAAAGGCTTTTCAAAAAATAATTTTTATAAAAATGATACTTTCAAAAAAACTTTTTTTGAGAATACATAAAATACTGAATTGTTATTTCTTAAAACATAAACTCTTAAAATCAAATATAAAAATAAAAAATACCCCTTTTAAATAAAAATTTTTACTTTGAAAATTCAAGCAATATTTCCTTTTAAAATAAAATTTTAATGATATTAATTAAGATTAAAATAAATCCTTGTCGCCATCTAAAAAATTGAAGGGGAATAAAGGGCACATCCATCCAATTGTAGACAAATTCCCTTGAAGTTTGGGTTTACTCCTCATCCATCATAATCATTTACAATTTCCAAGTTTAAAATTTTAAAAAAAACATTTCTAGTACCATGTCTTTCTCATTAATTATATTAAAAATTTTCTTTTAAAATGCTCAACATTAGTGAAAAAACAAATTCAAGGGAAAAATTAATAAATGCATGGTTAATCAATAAGGACTTAACAAAAATGTTTTATGAAAAATACAAACTTAAATAAAAAATAATAAAAGAATTGATATTTTGTAATTGAAAATTTATGGAAAATTCCTTTAAATAAATCCTTAAATTGAATCATATAAATAGAATCATTTTCAAAAGGATCATGGTTCATAGATGAATATGCTGAGAAAGGGTGTGCTTTTCTAGGGAATATTTTAACACTTAAATGATAATTGTGAATCACGTAAGTTTGATGAAAATATTATTATTTTAAAAAGAAATCATGATTTTATTATTTGGTGTGTAAGTTTTTGAAATAAAACATTTTAAACATGAAATGATAATTTTGAAACTCTTAAAATACCAGCTTTGAAAATAATTCTTAAAAATAAAATTTTATTTTCCAAATACCAGAAACAAATAGAGATTTGTTTGTAAACATTAAAATGTGAAATATTTATTCAAAAAAACTCCCTTAAGTGGGAATTTTACTTTAAAAATGTTAGAAGATATTTTCTTGTAAAAATAGAGGGAAACATTAAAAAATTTAAAAATAAAAAATGTTTTAAAAATAGTTCCCTTACAAAGAGGGTTTTGAAAACATTAAAATATATTTTTTAGAAAATTTAACATACAAAGAGGGGGTTTTTGGAAAATTTAAAACAATAATTTTTTAAATATTTCTTCCTTGCCTCATAATAATAACTAAAACTTAAAAAACTTCCATTGAAAATATCCCTTTCCAAAGGTAATACCTAAAACTCAATCTTCGGAACCACTCTATATCTCTCTCTCTACAACCAAAATATGTATATTTTTATTTTAATAAATATTAGTAGTTCTTCGTTAGAGGAACACCTGAGGGAAGGGATACTTTATATTAAAGAACCCAGATCTCCATTTCAGGTATGGACTTTTATTTCGGGTTGTTTTTTATGAAAAAGGAAGAAATAGGAAAATTTCTAAATACACACCGTGTACTTTTGAGTACACATCGTGTACCCATTTTCCACATGTAGCCATGTACTGGCCATGTAACATCCGAGTACATGGTTTTGTAAGTGACCTTGTAGACTGCCTAAATAGGGGGCCAGTTGAGGCTAGTACACGGCATGTACATTAAATGAACACACTGTGTACTTTTCCTTTAAATTTATTAATTGGAGGGGGGTCACGTCTCATCTCTAGAACTATATTCGTATTTCCGTTTTTTGTATTGGAGATCTATGAGATATCCAATAACATCAAACCCCTACCAATTCTCTGTTTGAGCCCTGATTGAGACGTTGCTGGGTACGTTGGATCCTCACCGGTGAGTTCTCTATTCCCCTAAATCCTCTATTCCTAATTTCTCCTCTCTCTTGAGTTATCCAAGGTTGAACAATTTTAACCTTTTGTAGATCTATGTCGTTATAGGCTGATTCAATGATCGACTTTCAACTATAGTGATCTCCCGACATCGAGGTAGGTGGTTTGTGCCTTTCTTTGATTGTATTTGGATTATATATGCTTAAAGTGATGAATACCCATGTTTGGGGGATTGTGTGTTTTGGATTTTAGCCCTATTATCTACCTTTTATGATTTAATTGATTGAAAATTGGTGGTATCATATGTGTATGGTTTGATTCCTTGTTTATAGGACACCCATGGGTGTGTTGCCCTAGTTTGACTATTTAGGGCCATTTGGCCTAGGTTTCCAATGATGCATACTATCTTTTCCATGCCTTGTTTGTTTAGGATGGAGTTGATTGATTATATTAATTTCATGTGTTATTCTTGATAATGTTAGTCATGTAGTAGTTATAGATTACATGTGTTGCCTTTTATGATATGTGTGTTGATCTTCCAATGAACCGTGAGAGCTTCGAACTATGAAAACTTTGGGGGTTTCCATATTTATTTACATAAGACTGTGAAAACCTTAGTGTAGACTTTTACCCCGAGATTATTGACCATGAGATAAATCAGAGGTTGTTTATGATTATTTATACTATGTTGACCCAGGGGGTATTGACCATGAGAGCTACCCGGAGGTCATGTATAAATTATTGATTCCATGTCGACCCAGGGTTTTGACTGTGAGAGCTACCCAGGTGGTTGTTTGCAATTTTTTAGTGCTATGTTTAAACTAAAGGGGATAGACCATGAGATCTTTTCAATAGGGTTGTTATGAATGATTGATTATTGTTGTGACGAGTCTTCCAAGCCAAAGCACAAGCTTTGACTCGTTTTTACTTGGTTTCTTAGATGGTATTCTGAGACGTCTGTTGTTACTATTACACATAGGGATACATATCTTAGTCTAGATCTCAGGATTCATTATTCAAGGGTTTGAATAATGATTAAATGGAAATGAATGTAATTGGAAACTATAGGATTGTTTACTTTTGAGTACTTCCTAGTTTTTTTCTTCATTTCTACATATTGCCTGCTATATATATTCACTGACAGTTAGGCACATATCTTTTGGTGGTTGCCTATAGGTATTTACCTCACACCCTATTTGGGTCATGATTTTGGACCCAAATTGATTATATAGTTTTAGGTATAGATAAGGGAAAGCATCCTTCTTCATCATGTACTTGATCGTTGTTGGAGCTAGAGGGCATGGGACCAAGCTGAGGCTTGCGATGCTGATGGAGTTTGCTATTTTCTGTACTTTGGTTTCAGTATCGTAGTTCCAACATTGTGACTCGTTTGGATGATTTCTTAGATACTTGTGACATGCATCATTTATATATGCTCCGGTTGTTATATTACTATCAGTCTTCCGTTGTTTACTTTTGTTGTACGGTATTACTGCTTCCAATTTTTTTTACTATTGTGATTCCAATGTGTATACTCTACCAATGAGGGAATAGTTTCCCCATTATCATACCTTGTCCCTCCCTGCTAGTTGGCATAATATGGTGTTTGGGGAAATGTGCTTGAGGTTATGTGACCTACCGGGTTTCGGGCACCTTTGGGCAGCACCCGGAACTAGGACATTACAAAGTGGTATCATAGGGAGGTTCTTTTCTACTTTGTCTTACTTTTTGGAGCCTATAGATAGGGATAGGAAGGAATGGGTAGCTGGTAATAAGTTATGCCTGGGAGTAGTTAACCCGTGTACATATAAAATCAAAGTCACCTCAAATATTTCAATTTTTCTAGTTTTTCAATTGTTACAGTTGATTTGATTTCATTGTTGGGTGATTCACTTGTTTTATGATGTTATCGTTGATATTATTGAGGTTCTATTTCTGTTTCAACCTGATGAGATGATGGTATGCCATCTCATGCATCACATAGGCACTTGATATAGATCACATGTCATGCATTCTTGTCATTCCATTTAGAGTATATTACTAATTGCATACTATTGTGATAGATATTGTGCTAGATATGCATGTAGTTGTGATAGATGCCATGATAGAATATCTACTATTTTAATAGGGTATTGGAATATGTAAAGTTTCATTGGATGGACACCAAAATTTTGTCCCTGAGGTGTTATGGGCCCTCTTGGGTCAGAATTTTCCGGATAATTTTTGAACTTTAATTGAATTTTTTCAAGTTATAAGATGAATAAGGATTCCAAACTTTGATTCACAGGAGTATGAGCTCTCACAAGTTAGAATTTTTCATGCCTTGAACAAAATTTTAAGTTTTTAAGGGTTTCAGAGAAGTTTTAGAGGCTTATTGTCTGAAAACCCTAACAACACGGTGTGTGGTGTCATGAACACACACCATGTGTTCTTATATTCTAGAAGAGCTGACTTTTCTTAAGTACAGGCCATGTACTAGGAGTACACTCCATGTAGTGCTTGATCGTTTGACTGACTGTGTGAGCAGAGACACGGGGATGGGAAACTTTTCGTAAAACACGTCGTGTCTGGATTGTACATGGCGTGTTGTAAAGAACCGTGTATCTGGTAGTGTGACCAACAAAACGAGTGGAAAAAAATTAGTGTGTATACATCGTGTTCTGTTTAAGCATGCCATGTAGAGTCGATCATGTATCTGACCGTATGACTAATGACACAGGTGATTGGAACATAAGTAGTACATTTAGTGTCTAGGGTGAACATGTCGTGTAGTGTTACCTAGGAGAGAACTGTGTAGTTCTAGATGTGTAGAGGAACCTGGGTGTGAGGGAAAATTCAAATACATGACGTGTCTCGTGAGGAAAACGTCGTGTGTATGGTTGTTATAGGACTTGTTTTGTTAGAGGTACACACCAAGTTAAAAGCTTAAGGTAACACGTTGTGTAGGGGTTATACATTCCATGCAACCCTAGTTTGTAAAACTTGAATGTTTCTTCTCCTATTTCTTTCTTTCACTTCTAAGTACTTTTCCTTGGTAATCTTGAAATGTGGTGTGCGCTTGACCTTGAGAAGTCATTCCACCAAGACTTCCTCTAGTTGTACTCCAGATATAGGGCAATGATCACACACCAGAAATGGTAGAATAGGAAATATCAGCAGATCCTCCTATTTTTCCCATCTTGGAACCAGCTATTATACCAGACACAGGTGATGACGCATAGTTCCATGAAATCTTTATGAGGATGATGTAGACATTTTATGGAGCACCACATCCTACCCAAACTATGGAAGAGTTGATGAGGGTGTTCCAATAGCAACATCCTCCCACCTTTTCAGGGGATGGAGGACCACAGGGCTATAGAGTCATGGTTGGTGGCCATGCTTGCTATCTTTGAGCATCTGGAGACGCCTCTAGAGAGGAGGGTGAATCTCACTATGTACATGCTACATGATTCCTCCAATAGATGGTGGAATGTTATCTCATAGGCACGACTTCATCGGGATATGACTTGGAAAGGGTTTCAGAGGACCTTCTATGACTACTTATACCTCGATATGTTGAGGATCGATCGAGCCTGAGAGTTCATGAATTTGGAGCAGGTCGCTCTTTCAGTGATGGAGTAATCTTCTCATTTTACATATCTTCAGTTCTTCACACCTATTCTGGGACGTGACAAGTTATCTTTGGCTATACAGTTTGATTATGGTCTCAGGTATGACATTTGATCGCAAGTGAATATCTTCATGCTAACTTCGGTGACTTCTATAGTAAACTAGGCACTGATTACTGATCGCAATCTAAGGGATTCGGGAGTTTTGAGCCAAGGCGATTCAGCATCCATGGTTGGTACTCCTTTGTTTGATAGCAGAAATCATTGTAGGGAACCTTCAAGTGGTGATTCCAGTAGCAAGGATGTATCTACAGGTAGCCAGGTGAGGTGCTACTAGTACGGTAAGAGTGGGAACATGATACCTCAGTGCCCGAGAGACCTAGTTGTGGGCCAACATTGTCTAAAGGTGGGTGATCTTCAGCATTTTTCCAATTTTTATTACCATAATCTAGTGATATGGGATCATTTGTGACTCCACGTTCAAGAATAGGACCACCATTTTCTCCTCAATCAGGGAACTGGAGTTCGTTAGGTGTTCAGGACAAGGAGGTGGTCATGGCCGCGGTAGCTAGATGACAGGATTTTAGCGACATCGGGGTGGATCAGCTTAGGGTAGTCAGGTAGGGTCGTAGGGCTGTGGTACAGGTCAGACTTTTGTAATGGAGAAGACCCAGCATGAGAAACATCTTGGACCCTCTGCGGTTAGAGTTATGATTCTATTTACCTTAGTTTTAGCTTCTAATCTTTTTAATATAGGGGATTACCATAGTTTTATATCTGTTACTGTTTTGGATAGCATTGGCATCTGTATATTTACTTATGAGGATGTTATGGCTCTACACACTTCATTGGGGATTAGGATGGTTAGTGTACGTCAGTGCAAGGAGTTACCTCTTGAGGTTAGTGGGTGTCACTTCTTATGGGACCTCTATATCTTAAAGATAACAGGATTCAATTTCATTCTCAGAATGAAATAGTTAGTCTCCTTTCAGGGCTTTGTTGACTGCTATCATTGTAGGGTGAGTTTTACATCACCAGAGGGCATGTATTTTCTATACAAGGGTGAATGGGATGTCTAGGTGAGAAAATATGGACCCAAGAATCATGGGTTAGAAGGAATTGTATCCCATATTGCTAGTTTATATCTAGATGACCAGGGGACTTCCCAAATGGACTTTCCTCTAGTGGTGGATCATTTTAGGAATGTCTTTACAAATAACTTTTCAGGTTCACCTCGGGAGTGAGAGGTAGATTTCTCTATTGATCTTGTGCCGGGAGTGGCACTAGTGCCCATTCCTCTATATAGGATGGCTACACCAATGTTACAGAAGTTCAAGAAGTAGTTAGAGGAGTTTCAGAAAAAGGGTTTAATCAAACCCAGTACTTCTCCTTGGGTTTTTACCATCCTTTTTGCGAAGAAGATGGAAGGTACCCTCAGATTTTTTGTGGATTGTAAGAAGTTTAACCAGTTGACTATCAAGAACTAATATCCCTTGCTGAGGATTAATGATCTCTTTGATCAGATTCGAGGATCTCAGTTTTTCTTGATGATTTACTTGAGATCTAGTTCTCATCAGTTGCGCATTAGACCATCAGATATACCTCTTACATCCTTTCAGAGCAGGTATGGTCTATATGATTATTTGGTTATGCCATTCGGTCTCATGAATGCACTGGTAGTTTTCATGACACTGATGAACCAAGTGTTCCGTCCTTACTTGGATTCTTTTGTGGTAGTTTTCGTGGAAGATATCTTGGTGTACTCTCACACTCGACACGACCATGCTACCCATCTTGAGATTATATTGAGTACACTAAGAGAGAATCAGTTATATGATAATCTCTTAAAATTCCACTTTTTGGATGGACCAAATCCATTTCTTGGGTCATGTTATCTCAGAGATAGGAATATTAGTAGACCTAGATAAAGTGATAGCGGTAGTTTCCTAGAAGCAATTGAATAACGTCTTTGAGGTACGGAGTTTTCTGGGGCTGGCTGGTTACTACAGGTGCTTTATTCCGGACATTTCGCACTTAGCAGTGCCACTGATGGGCCTAACTAAGAAGAGTGGAAAGTACTTATAGACAGACTCCTGTGATTTAGTCTTTCAGGAGTTGAAAGGGAGATTGAATTTTGCACCAATACTGATTTTTCCAGAGTCGGTAAAGAGTTACACTATTTATTGTGATACATCGGGTATCGTGCTAGGAGAAGTGCTTATACAGGGGGTAAGGAGTCATTGTGTATGGGTCTCTATATTTGATGCCACATGAGAGGAATTACCCGACACACGATCTCGAGTTAGCTGTAGTTGTTCATGTTTTATGCTATTGGAGACATTATATTTTGGGAGATCATTTTGTGGTATTCGGTGACCACAAGATTCCCAAGTATATCTTTACTCAGTGTGATCTGAATTTGAGACAGTGAAGGTGGGTTGAGTACCTTCAGTCTTTTAACATTGATCTTTCCTTTACGACAGGTAAAGGCAATGCAGTGGTTGATGTGTTGAGCATGAGAACTCATATACATGCAGTTCAGGAGGCTATTAGTGAGTAGAAGTTAATGGATCTGTTCTCTGATATGCATTTGTATTTTCATGAAATATAGGGGAAAACGTTGCTTTCTTCTATAGTTGTTACCTTTACTCTACTGGATCGAGTGCAAATGAGGTAGCTATTGAATTGCGAAGGCCTAGTCCTACGAGAGAGTGTGTCAGGAGAGGACCCTACTCCTGGGTGGACCATAGGTGATGATGAGATCTTGCATTTCCATGGACGTATATGGGTGTCAGCTGACATATGTGAGGATTTGATATGATATTTTCATTTCTCAGTTTGGGAAGTTCATCTTACTGTCACAAAGATGTATCAAGATTTACACCGTCAGTATTGGTGGCTAGGTATGAAGAGGTATGTAGCTAGTTTTTTTATGATATGTTCCACCTGTCAGTAGGTAAAGACGATGAATTAGTGACTGGTAGGGATTTTATAGTAGTTAATTATTCTTGAGTGGAATTGGAATGATGTCGTGATGGATTTTGTGATAGGTTTGTAGAGATCTCCACAAGGGAATGATGGAGTTTGGGTTATTATTGACAGACTCACAAAGGTTGCACATTCCTTGCCGATCAAGGATACCTTCAGTTTTCATGAGCTTGGAAGGTTTTACATCTAAGATATTGTAGGTTTTCATGGGCTTCCACGCTCTATAGTTTCAAATAGGGATGGTCGGTTTACTTCTTGTGTCTGGTAGGGACTATAGAGGGTTTTGGGTACACAAATACTTCTGAGTATAGATTACCATCCCCAGATAGATGGATAGTCTAAGTGCATGATCCAGGTTTTATAGGACATGCTTTGATCATGTATCTTAGATTTTGGGGCCTCTTGGTAGAGACACATACCCCTAGTGGATTTTTTCTACAATAACAATTTTAAGGCGACGATTCAGATGGAACCTTATGAGGCTTTGTACGGTAGGTCATTCTGATCACCCCTATGTTGGATGGAGGTAGAAGAGGTGACTATGGTGGGACCTTGTCTTGTCCAGGAGACCACTAACAAGGTGAAGTTTATTCATAAGGGGGTGGATAATGCATAGTATCGACAGAAATCTTTTGCTGATCGACGGAGACGACCTCTAGAGTTTGAGGTTAGATATTAGGTTTTCTTACTTGTCACACTAAGGTTGGGACACAAGAGGATTAGGAGACAGGGGAATATTTTACCAAGATATGTCAGATTGTTTGAGGTTTTGAAGAGAGTCGGTCTAGTTTCCTATCAGTTGTAGTAACCTCAGAGGTACTGGACTTTGCGTGATTTCTTTCATGTTTCTCAGCTATGACATTACTTTTCAGAATCCTCTCATGTTTTTCAACCTGAGGAGGTTGAGTTGGAGGTGGATTCATACTTTGAAGAGCAACCTATTTGGATTATGTATCACAGAATAAAGGTTCTCCATGGCCGGTCTATTACTCTGGGATGGGTCCTATGGCATCACGGCCAAGTACTGGATGATACTTGGGAGAGGGAGGTCAATGTTTGATCATAGTGGCCAAAGTTGTTTGAAGTTTCTTCTTCTCCACCCTTGTAAGGGAAATTCGGGGATGATTTATTTAAGGGGGGGAAGCTTGTAAGAACCCGGATCTTCATTTTAGGTATGGACCTTTATTTCGGGTTGTTTTTTAGGAAAAGGGAATAAATGGGAAAATTTCTAAGTACAGGCCATGTACTTTTTAGTACACGTAGTGTGCCCAGTTTCCATGTGTAGCCGTGTACTGGATATGTAATGGATGAGTACAGGGACAAGTAGGTGTCTTGGCAGACTGCCTAAATTGGTGGCCAGTTGAGACTAGTACATGTTATGTAAATTAAATAAACACGTCGTGTGCTTTTTCTTTTAATTGATTAATCGGAGAGGGGTTGCGTCTCATCTCCAAAACCTTCTTCTTCTTCTCGTGTTTCGTACAAGAGAGTGACGAGAGGGATGAGAACTTAGAACCCCTATCAATTCTATGTCTGAAACCTGATTGAGACGCCGCTGGGTGCATTGGATTCCCACCAGTGATTTCTCTCTTCCCCTATAACCTCTCTTTTGGATTTATCCTCTCTCTTGAGTTATCCAAGGTTGAATTATTATAACCTTTTTGTAAATATACGTCATTCTATGCCGATTAAAGGGTCAGTATTCAACTATGGTGATATCCCGACATCTAGGTAAGTGGTTTGTTCCTTTCTTTGATTATCTTGGGATTATGTGTGCTTAAAGTGACGAATACCCATGTTTGGGGTATTTCATGTTCTGTATTTTATCCCTATTATCAAACTGCTATGGTTTAATTTATTTAAAAGGGGTTGTAGCATATGCGTAAGGTTTGATTCCTTATTTACAGGACACCCATGGGTGTGTTTCCCAAGTTTGACTATTTAGGGCCATTTGGCCTAGGCTTCCTATGAGGCATACCTTGTTTTCCATGCCTTGTTTGTTTAGGATAGATTTGATTGATTATATGAATTTAATATGTTATGCTTGACAATGTTATCCATGTAGTAGTTATATATTACATGTGATACCTTGTTATGATATGCACGCTGATATTCTAATGGACCGTGAGAGGCTTGGACCAGGAAAACTCTGGGGGTTTCCATGTTTATTTAAATAGGAATATGAGTGCCTTGGTGTAAAATTTGACCTAGGGGGTGTTGACCATGAGAGCTACCTGAAGGTCATTTATGATTATTTATACTATATTGACCTAGGGGTATTGACCATAATAGCTAACTGGATGTCATGTATAAATTACTGATGCCATGTGGGCCCAGGGGTATTGATCGTGAGAGCTGCCAAGGTGGTCATTTGAAATTGTTTAGTGTTATGTTTAAACCAATGGGGATATACCATGAGGGATTTCCCAGAGGGTTGTTATGAATGATTGTTTTGGTTGTGACGAGTGTTCCAAGCCAAAGCACAAGCTTTGACTCTGTCTTACTTGGTTTCTTAGATGGTCTTTTGAGACGTATGTTGTTACTACTACATGAAGGGATAAATAGCTTAGGATAGATCCTGTGATTCATTATTCAGGGGTTTTAATAATTAATAAATGGAAATTAAGGTAATTGGAAATTGTATGATTGTTTACTTTTGATTACATCCTAGTTTATTACTTCATTTATGAAAATTTCTTATTATATATATTCATAGACAGACACATATGTTTTGGTGGTTCCCTAGTGGGATTCGTCTCACACCCTGTTTGGGTAATGCTTTTATACCCAAACAGATTATATGGTTGTAGGTATAGATAAGTTAAAGTTCCCTTCTTCATCAAGTACTTGATTGTTGTTGGAGCTAAAGAGAATGGGACCAAGGTGAGTCTTGTGATGCTGTTGGAGTTTACTGTTTTCTGTACTTTGGTTTTAGTATTGTATTTCCATCATTGTAACTTGTTTGGATGCTTTCCCAGATACTTGTGACATGCATCATTTATATATGCTTCAATTGTTATATTACTATCAGTCTTTCACTATTTACTTTTTTTGTATGGTATTACAACTTCCTCTATTGTTTACTACTATGATTCTATTATGTATACTCTGCTAATGAGGGCATAGTTTTCCCATTATAATACTTTGGCCCTCACATCTAGTTGGAAGCCTCTGGAATTTTCGGAAATGCGCTTGAGGTTATGTGACCAACCAGGTTTCGGGCACCTTTGGGCAGCACCCGAAACCAGGACGTTACATTATATAACCAAACTCTTAATATGAATCTGATACTAAGTAATTATTAAACATCATGCACTATTGAAAAATGGGGTTATCCCCACACCTCTATACCAGTGGTTTACATGAACCATTTCTATAAAGTTCCTGGATCAATTCTATACCAACTGTTTATTCAAACTATTGGTATATATAAAGTTATTCCAATGGTTTTAAAAAACCATTGTTATAGGTTGGGCTATACCAATGGTTTTTTAAAAACTATTGGTATATATTTTTCACAAATATATCGAGATTCTAGCCTCCCCCCATTAATCTATGATCCCTACCTTAATTTCCATCACCTGAGTGAGCAATGACTTCCCTTCTCCTCCAACATTCTCCACTTATTCAGAAATTTTTTTATTTTGATCTTCTTCAACATAATATTAGTGAGTTATGAATCCTTCTTCTCTTCTGCTAAGTATTGTTTTCATTCTTATCTATGTCATCATGTAAATTCATGTTCTTATACTAGATAAATATAGATTTAGTGATTTTGGTTCATGTTTTTAAATTTTAGACTTTATGGGTTTTCGTTCATGCCATGAAGTAAATGGATGCATCATGAATCATGGACGTCCATAAATAGGTCATTCCATAGTTTATGTTCATTTCATGAAACTCAAGTCGACCTGAAAATAAGAACACAATCTCTATGAATTTATTGAAGGAATTTTGTATCTATTGACCATGATATCCATGTTAAAATTTGAAGAGTTATTTGGGGAAGGAGAAGTCGACACCATGAAGAAATGTTGCATATAAATAATGGGTTTTGGATGGACGTGAAGGGAGAGGACTAGAATGAGCTGGGAGTGGGGAGGCTAAAAATGTTTTTCTATAACATATTCTATATGGTTTATTTCATTTTTTTCATCACCCAATCATAGATATTACGAGAGGGTGATCTTTATTTCTTTCTAACATTTGATTAAAGGGGGACTGTACAAATGTGTCTATGGATTTTTATTTAATTCATGTTGGGTTTAACATTAAATTTTATTCCCTTTCTATCTACCTTATTTTTTATTACACGACCATTGTGTTTTTAATAAGTTAGTGTTCTATAATGCGGTTACTAGAATACCACTTTCACTATAACCATTGGTTATGGTAGGTTCTATATTTAAAAATGATTTTTCATTACCATTCTCACTATCAAACCAAAGTATATGACCATTAAAAAGGAGAATTTATGAGAGAGTGAGAGTAATCACTTGGATGGGGGGAATTAGACATAATTCCAATGAAAATAAGGAGAATTAATTAAGTTTTTATAATCACTAGCACATGAACCTAGGAATTATATGTCTCATATCATTTTTTTCTTCTATCATTCTCTTAAATCATCATAAATCTGTCTTCTTTTAATTTTCAAGTAGTTTTTGATTTCTAGCATTAGTTTAGTATTTTAATTATTGAATTTAATATTATATATCCTTTTACTTATGATATCATCCTTATAATTTCATGATCCTATACTAATTTATTAGAGATTTAGTGATTTAGGGTCTATGCTTTTAACTTCTAAGTTGATTGATCCCATGGTTAATTAATGACTCTATGTGGGTTGGACACAACCCAAGAAGGGTGGAATCTATTTCTCCTTCAGGGCTAGTAAATATAGTGACCCTGCTTTTACTTACATTACTATTACATCATTTTAATGATAAACAATATAATAGTGTTATAAAACCAAGATCCAAAGGTTTAGTGTCTTGGGAAAATTAGGACCAAATATAACATTTACAAAATAAAACACAAAAATTATTTAATTCCTTATTCCCTAGATTCTTAGTGTCCCTAATGTACTCCTTATTATATGTAGTTACCTAAGGATATACATAAAATAAAGGGGTGAGCTAAAATCCCAGTAAGAGGATAGACAAGAAAATGAATCAATATAACATGGGTGAGTATAGTCATCATCATCATAACATAAGTATGGGATCATCATCATAATAATTAGAGGAATTATTATATAAAGTCAAGGAATGTGGTAGTAAAGTTTCCCCATTTAGTAAAGATCATAAGTTGGGGGAACCTAAATCATATAATACATCTCATTCAATTGTCATCATCATCATTGTATATTTTTATTTTCGAAAGAAATAGCCAAAGCCAAAGACAAGGGCAAGGACCAAGAGCGGAAGGGATCTAAGGAGGTCTAAAGTAATGCAGGCCAAGGGAATCCCCTCTAATCAGGTTCAACCCATTGGGTTTAAAACAAGAAGTGTTATGGAGACATGTGACCTCAAAAGTTTGTCCTGCCTAAGAAGCAAGGTGGTCTGCTACTTTGTTCCCCTCTCGCTAGGTATGGATGACTTTAATATTGTTGGATATGAGTGTCTTGCACCTCCTAATTATGTAAGATATCGGCCAAGGAAACATTTAAGAATTTTTTGGTAGATTGTGTTTGCTGAAAAAGAGGGGGGTTTTTTGACAAAGAACCATGAAAAAGGAATGGATGATCTAGAGGTGGTACAAAAAAAATAGTTATAAGGTGGCATTGTTTTCCAGTGTTTTCCAAATTTTTGGGCCTCAAATTCAGCAGATGGATAAAAGTATTTTTAGAAAAGGGACTTGTGTGCTAGTGTCTTGGAGGCTTGTAAAGTTGTGAGCCATATGTTTTTCAATATTAGAACATAAAAATATGGAAAAGGAAAGAAGGGTGCCCAATTTTTTGAGTTGGTTGTGCAAGGTGACTAGGGCGACATAGGCTTGGGTGAATAGACTAGTGCACCTAGAGGAAATTTATGTGTAGTGATCAAGGTATCCAAAATGCCTATAAATAGATGTCTACCCCTCCTCATTTTTTAATAATCTCAACACTTAGAGAAAGTTTGATCTCCAGTCGCACAAGTGGTTTGGGCACGCACATATAGAATTACTTAGAAGTTGCATGTCAGTAGGTAGTTGCATGCCAATATTGGTTTGGTCATAAAAGGGTGTGAGTCACCCAAGTTTTGAGTTTTATAAGGGATTGTTTCACAAGTGGTTAGGTGACACTTGTGTTTCATGCTTAAAGTAGCACGAAATTCATCCTAGGGTTGCATGAAAGCTGGAAATTTCCTATTACACCTGTCGTAAAGTCATATTCATTAGTGGATGAAAGTGGAACATCAAGAGAGAATCTATATACAATGGAGGATGCATTTATTTTTGATAATTAAGGGACCAACAAGTATTTAAAATTACGAGTGAATCTTCTGAAGAATCATTGATTACACGTCAGTTGAGAGACCAGTGAGATTTCTTTTTATGACTGGTTGTAAACCAAGAGGGATAGTGAGTCCCCTCCAAACTTTGTAAATAGTTGTGTGCCTATAGTGGATTTGGTACATCAATACATTACCGATGTATGATCCTTGGACATATCCCAATAAAGGTGAACCAAGTAAAATCATTGTGTCATGTCCATGATATAAATTCTATTCATATATTACTATGGGAAAGAGAGAAAAGATTTTTTTGTTTAGAGATGAAACAAGATCCAAAGAGGTAATGGTTTTAATCTATCATACCCTTATTCACCCCCCCCCCCCAAGGTATTTGACCTAGCGGGACAAATATAAATCATTAGTGTGTTTATAATGTGTCTGGTTTGAGTCTTCTAATTCATAATGCTTAAAAATTCTAAAGACCAGTCATTTTTGTGGTTGGTTGGGATATCTACAAAAACAATTATAGATTAAATTGTCCAAATAAGAAAATGTCCCTGCCATCTTCTAGATCATAATGTTGAATTACTAAATATTATAAAGTATTTATTATGCTCCCATATTCTTTATATTGATAAATTTTCTCCTTTGATTCTATTTTTTATCTTTGGAATGTATTTTGGGATGTTCAAAGTTTTATTATAATTTGGAAATTAATAAAAAAAATTATGAAATTACGTTTTTTCATTTGTTTGGATCTTATTGATTGAGTATTCATAGTTAAAACCTTGGGTATCACTTTTTAGTGTATTAAAGTTATTAAATTTATCCACCATAATATTTAATTCTTAAATATCATGGATACCCACCTTGGTTCATTATTTATAGGCATCACTTATAGCATATGTTATTTCTTTTATTCTTTTTTTTATAACTAATATTATCCTTTGATGACATTTATATTAAATATGGTCATAATTTTTAATTATGTTTTACATTTTTTATTTGAATATAAATTTTTTTCCATTAATATAATGGATAAAAGTTGGATGTATCATATCTATCGAATTTCAACCAAGTTTCAAAATAATTTGGATATTTTTTTAGATTTTAAATTTAACAATACTTTATATGGAGGTCGTATACAGTTCTTAGGTTATAATTGTGCTATAAGACATTGGTTAAGTTGGTAAGAAGTTATTTACCATATAAAAAATCTGAATTTCAAACAAACTATTATTTTTGGTATCACAATGGAGAGACAAGAAAATATTTTACTTTTCATTAGAAGAAAGAAAGAAGTGGTATGTAGAATTTGATATTTGATCAATTTCCATTTATGCATCATCACAAGAGATATGGGGTGCTAGTGAATGAAGACAATGATATCAATACACATGAGGAAAATAATGAATATTATGATGTTGAGAGAGTTAAAAAATTAATGGGTGATTCCCTAACTTTTATATATCAAGAATATACTAAAATGTAATTTTTTTTAATTTTTAATGCAGTTATATCAGGGAAAACCATGTATGGAATTTATAATACCTCCATTGATTATATTCTTATATTTTTGAAGGACATTAATCTTGATGGTTTAGATATTCCCTCAAATCATTATAAGGCATGAATATTAATTATGCAGTTTGTATTTTCTACAAATAAAACTAATGCTTGTCCAAAAGATTGTAGATTATTTTAGGAAGAAACAACAGACCTTAATGATTGTAAAGAATTTCGTACATCTTGGTGGAAGGTAAATATAGATATAACACCATCTTGTGTTCCATATAAAGTCATTTGACACTTTTCATTGATTTCAGGGCTTCAGAATCTATTCATGTCTACATAAATATTAACTAATATATGATGACATGAAGTTAAGATAATTAAAGTTAATGATGAGTTGGTTCGTCTTATAAACTGATTATTGTTGAGGAAATTTTATGCACAACATCCTGATTTTGCAGCTGAGGTGTGTAATTTCAGGTAGGGCCAATCCTATAATGTTTTTAATCTATTTGATCATATGATTACTATTCACAGCATGTGGAAAGTTTTTATTCATTTTTATAATCTTCCTCCATGGATGTGTATAAAAAAACCTTTCACTTTCTTGAGTATACTAATATCTGGACCTTCTAATCCTGGAAATGATATAGAAGTCTACTTGAAACCTTTATTAAGATAGTTGAAGCATCTTTGGGATATGGGTGTGTGCACATTCGATGCTTCTTCAAAAAATATATTTCAAATGTGTGTTGCCCTTCTATGGACTATAAATGATTTCCCTACTTGTTCAATGATGTCAGGTTTGATTATGAAGGGAAAACTATCATGTCCTTTTTTTTAATAATACACAATTGATAAGTCTTAAATATTGTCATAGTTTTAGTTTCATGGCTCATTGAATATTATTTCCAATGGATCATCAATATAGGAAGAATTATTAAAGGTTTGATAATAATTTGGACATTGAATATCCCACTCAATTTATTTTAGGAACTGATATGATTAATGAATTGAAATATTTCAGTTTTTCATTAGGTATAGGTTAAATGAAACCTAAAAAGAGGAATAATGTTGCCACTGAATCCACTTACAGTTGGAAAAAGAAAAGTATATTTATTGATTTTCCATATTAGTCAAACAATTTATTATGTAATTATTTAGATGTAATCCACATTGAAAAAAATATAGGTGAAATATTTCTTTCAATTATTCTAAATATCAAGAAGAATACCAAAGATGACTTGTGATGTCGTTAGGACTTGTTGGATTAGGGTATTCGATCAGAACTGCATCATGTTCGTATCCGTGAAAACAAATTGAGGGTTCCTTGTGCTTTTTATTTGATGAAACCTTTAGAAAAAAATCAATTTCAAGAAGTATTGGAGAATATCAAGGTTCCTCATGTATATTCCATCAACATATCTAAATGATTCAACAGAATTCATTGGAAACTGAAATCCCTAAAAACTCATGATTATCATATCCTTCTTCATGAATTGATTCCAATAGCAATCCAACATTTACTATTTAATAATGTAAGAGTGACGCTGATTCACTTGTGCCATTTTTATAGAGACCTTTGTGCTAAAAGTTTGTCCAATTTTTTCTTGATAAAAATGCAACAAGAGGTGCCATTAATTTTTTTCTGAGTTGGAAAAAAAACTTCCGTCATTTTTCACTTGCATGTTGCATTTAATAGTTCATCTTCCAAATGAAACACTTCTTAGAGGACCCATTGATTTTGGATAGATTTATACTACAAAAATAAATATGTTCAAAATTAAATATTATGTTCAAAATAATAATCATCCCGATAGTTCCATTATGATAGGTTATCTGGATTAAGAATGTATGGGTTTTTGTTCAATGTAATTGTCTAATGTGATCACAAGACATAACCATCCAATGAAAAATAATGATGAATAGTATGGGGAAATTGAGGCCTCATTTACATATCTTCCCCAAATAAGATGAATTTGTGTATCATATACATTGACAACATTGAGCCTTGAAGAGTGGAATATGGCACATCACACAGTTTGGTTTAGCAGTGCATTTTTTATTGACTATATCAAGTAATTAATTTGAATATTTATATGTTATCTCATACTATGTCATTTTACATATACCTTAAACTTTCATTACTATTTTATATTGGGAACATATTAAATTATAAGTAAATCTCATTGATATTTACCTTTTAGAAGGAGAGGGGATTTTCATAACAAAGAGTCTCCTTCTTGGTTGAAATCAAAGGTATGAACGTTACATTAATTAAATTAAAATATAAATATTCATTTAATTGTATTATTCATATGTATTTCAAGTATTTAGTTTATCCGTTGACTCTACCTATCAATAATTAAGAGTGTTGGCTTTTGGTTCCAATTATTTGGTTCATGAATGTAGATATTTAATAATCAATGGGTATAAATTTGTTACAAATGATCGAGTTATGAATATGATAACATGACATGATAGCATTATGTTAACTACAAAAATGGACTATTATACCAGTGCATGAGATAGTATGTCTCGATATGAAAATGTGTCCTATTATGGAATTTTGAGAAAATATTCTTATTGGATTACTACTCTCATGCTGAGTCACTATGATAAAATGTAAATGGTTTTATTCAATGATGCAACATAGTATATTTATTGATGACTATGGATTCAGAGTTATTGACATGACTCACTTCCAAGCTACCGATGAACCTTATATTTTTTCATCAATGGAAAAAATATTGTTTATGTGAAAGATCATCTGAGACCTGATTATGGTGCCATTGTTGAAGTAATCCCAAGACATATTTTTCATGGTGGTGGGGATGAAATTGACACAATTGATGCCCCCATTGGTGTTAACCAAAATATTATATTTGATGACTCAAATTGTCTCATTTATATAATTGATGTTGAACCTAAAGTATTAGTGGGTAATATATATAAGCATCCATATAGGTTCATAGTTCATTTACTTTATCGTGACATGGGTTTATCGCGTTGGTGCTGCTATAATTTCTTTAATTTAGTTTTGGTTTGGAATGATATATTTGTTTTAGTATTGTTTTTTATTTAATTTAATTATATTTATTTCAATTCAAAAAATCACGTTTAAAATTGGTTTTTAAAAAATGTATAACTTTTTTTAAATTATAGTTGCTAAAACATGTTATATTGTTGTTTATGACTTCTTTGAATTTTAAGTTGTATGCAGAATGTTTAAAAACTATTTCTAAAAAATTTAAACTTCATTATTATAAAAATTATGAAAGATATTAAATAAATTTGAAGGAAGATATTATTTGATAATGATCGACAGATGCGTGAGATAGGGTTTCCTCCTCTGGTTCTCTAAGTGAGTATAATATTTTTAATATTTTTATTCTATATTAATTTACTATTATGTTCTTGTTATTTATCTAAAAAATTTAGGTAAATTCATCTCAACTAGAGTTGACTTCTCCTCAGCTTACTAGTATGGGTTTGAGGGGGGTACTCCTAGAGCTATACAGATAACCTATCATACCCATTCACACCCTAACCCGCCAGTGGAAATCCCATCTACCACACTTTTTCATCCCTCATTTCAACCTCTAGAGATGTTCCCACCCATGCCTCCATCATCATCTTATTTAGCCTATACATCTCATACCATTTATATTTAGGCTCCAGGATTGTTCTAACCTATACCATATCCATATCCTTTGATTTATCCCTAGTCTTTCTATCCTTATCCCACCATGCCTACACCGCCTCCATTTCAAATTATCCATCCAAGATATGATGATTGTGTTCCTTCAGCTTCCACTCTAATGCATGTAAATGAACAAGTGCATGCATTGTAACAGGAACATCATTCAGAGGCTACCAATCCATGACAACCCATGAATCCATCAGAGCAGCCTGTATCGGTTTTTTATAAGTGTGTCAAATTATATCACATAATTTTTTCCTATTTTACTTTGAATTAATTATTCATTTTTTTATCTTATTCAGTGGGATCTTCTAATAGATTATTTGGGTGCTTCTATATTTGTGAATCTTGGAATCATCAAAAACAAATAATGGTATATTATAATGAAGATAATCAAATTATAGGTAAAAATGATAGACAGTACAGAAGTTGTATGGAAACTTTATCCCAGTACAATGATATCATTCTGGTGTAACCAGACTCGTGGAGGCATATTGGTAATGAAATCAACAATAAAGCATGGGCGTAGATATGGGTAAGAAAATTTGTTAAATTTATATCTATATTATATATATATATACATGAATTAATATGATCACTATAGAATCGATTTAACTTTCCTAATGGGGAAGCTTCAATGGTCACACGGTTGATGGATCTTGGGGAGTTGTGGTGATCATATAAGCACGAGGTATATATTGGTTGGATGAGTAGAGTTGGTTCTCATTGAGAGGGTGTACCAATAATCACCGACTATCCAATAATGTAATATCAATAAATTATTGCATATTGGAAGATTAATGAGTTTAAGTTATTCTTAATCTTTAATGGTTTTCATTGAAAATTTAATTCTTATTAATTGTATTGAATTTTTTTTAGGATGAGTCATGAAAAAAACAAAAATAAAAAGGATTTTATCATGTATATTCACACTTTGGGTCACACTACAATGCTTGATCATGATAGGGGTGGGGTACTTTAATGTGAATAAAAATAATACTTGTATTTATATTATTACTTGAGTATAATGGATTTATTTTATGGAGTTAAAATTTAGTGGGATATCTATATTAGATAGGATTCAATTTTTTTCATGTTGAGAGTATAATAATCCATTATTTTCATAAATGTATATTACATCAATTTTTTCGGAATATTTCATACATTACACAAACAAGCGCCAAAAAACCATATTAGTTTAGTGCATTTAGAAACTTGGAACACAAAATTCTAGTCTGGTGAAAGATCTCCAATATTTCCCATAAAGATAATCCCCCTTAATAAACCTACATAAAACCATTATTTTTAACCTGGGTAAAATAAAACCTAAAAAAGGGTGAGCTCAAATACTCAGTAAGGGTTATCAAGGAAGATGCTTATGCATAATCATGAACATAAGGGTATGAGAACATGATATTAACATTAGAAAATCATACATTTCATATCAAAGATCATATAAATGATTCATGGAATAAATAATGGCAGTTCATAAGACAAGATCTATGTGGAAATCAAGGGTATAATCAATGAAATTGTAACCAAAGAATAATACATGGGATTTTGTGGTAGATACATAAACATGTAATATCATTCCCTATAAGTCAAGGATTATTTACAAAACATAACAGGGAACCTAATGGGGACTACAACTATTGAGTGGGACACACCATTATCCCCTTTCATAGTCCTTTCCTTGTAAGGTATTGGGTTTCCCCATCTTCCCATAGTGGATTGGGTTTCCCCATCTTCCCATAGTAGATTGGGTTTCCCTATCTTCCATAGTGGATCAAGCTCATCAACTTGTTTCCATAATTATCTCATGAGATATAAATCTTTACCCAATGAATTAGAGGAATATATAGGTCTCACCCATCACATAACGAAAACTATACATATGTGTTCCACTTAAATCATATCATAACCCATAAAAGGAAATGAGTTTCATAAACATTTCATCAAAACATAACTCATGGAAAAGAAACATAATTTATAAACATCAATACATCATAAACATGAACTATTAAGATAAATTATAATAATGGAATCATCGGGTTATATACCTAGAAAAATAAAATAAAATTATCTTATATGGAAAATAATTTTGAGAGATCACTTGAAATCATTCCGAAGGAAAATATCCTTTCGTCTTGAAAAATATTTCTTTTTAGTATACCATGAAATTGTAAAAAAAATATTTGAAAATAACCTTCAAATATTTTATGGGATGATTCAATTCATTAATAAAACTTGAAATCATAAAAATATATTCATGCAGTATAAGTTAAAAAACCCTTTTTCAAAAAACTCATAAAGAATATTGTTCAGAAAACATCCAAAATATTCTTTTCAATCCATTTCGTAAAAAATTCAAACATAGGTAAAAATAAATTTAAATATTCATAATATAATAGTAAAAACCTTTTTTAAAACCTCTTTAGAAAACATGGAAATTTAGGATAAATATCCCCCAATTGGTATTTAAAACAAAATAATCCTGAATATTGATAAAATCGTGGAATAAATACTTATCACTTTATAATTAGTAGAACTATACGCCCCATGAAGGAAAGAAAATTATATGGATATGTAAATAATATAATATTAATATTAATACTTATAAAAGACACTCATTGGAGGAATATACACCACACAAAATAAACCAGTAGTGTATAAGTCATTGTCCCATAGAAATAAAAGTGATACAAAAATCCCTTACCTTATATCTCGATTCTCATCATACTTGTGAAAAACAAATGTATAATAAATATAAGTTTAGTATACATTTATTGTAGAAATATTCATGTATATAATACCATATATTATTTACCTATGACTTTATATTTCCCTCTTATTAATAATTTCAAGTTTAAGTTATATTTTGGGTAATACCTTCTTTGTTTCTTATAAATGTTTTGACTTGTTATTCTTGGTCCTCATAATTAGACCATGATTTAATTATAACCATGATATAAATATCATATATATTTATTATATATTTATTTATGTTTATCTATATAATATATAAATATAAAATGAAATATATTGATTATGGAGACGGTAGATCGTACATACGCATTAACGCTGCTTCCATCTCATGTCGTGCTAAAATAAAGAAAATAAATGACATATATGTGTCTATATATATAAAATCATTTAATTATAATTATTATGTGATAAATATAATATAATTTGACAAAACTCATCCTTAATACATTCCATATAAAGTGTGAATGAACTGCATCGCTTTGAGGAGGCGGTAGTCCACATGTTCACAAACGAAGTTATCATATTTCCAAAAAATGGAAATTATAGAGGTATGTGTTATATAATAATTATATAATAATAAATACATCATAAATATAATATATATAATATAAAAATATAAATTCAATCATTATATCCAACCTTGAAAGGTGTCAATGCAATAACGAGTGACATCAGTTCGTGAGGCGGTAGTCCTCTGTACACACGAATGATGATTGTGTATCCCATTTGATGGAAGTTAGTGTGAGTGTAGGTAGAACACTTAATATAACAACATATAAGTATATTTATTATACTTATATTATTATATAAACATGAGATAAAAATAATTTTAGGGATTTAAGGAAGAAATAAAACAAAAACGTTTTTTGATGAGCATAACCTTTTCTTTGGGTATCTCCTTTTGATTTGTACCAAAGGACTTCTTTTGCTGGATTTATGCCCAAAGTAAGGATTATAGGATGAATTGAGAGAATTTTTTAGTATATTTTTACATAGTTTGGTTGAAAAAAATAGGTTATTCAGTGTGAATAAAAGAGATGAAGAGGGGCACTTTTATAAGAGAGGGGAGGGGCACTTTTGGAATTTTTCAAAATATTAATTTAAAAAAGTTTAAATCGCAATCCAAATACCTCAAAATGTCCATTAATTCAAAGATAAGATATTATAATGTTGTAATATCATCAAAAAATATATTTTAGACATTTTTTTGTATTATTTTAAACCTTATCATTTTGATAAATCCTTAGTTAATCCATTTTAATTTTAACTATGGTAACAAGTTTTTCAATAACAAGAGGATAAACTTTTGACTTATAAACTATCAATTGGACCATAAATGGAAAATTTATGATATCTTAGAACATATATCATCCCATTTTTACTTACTTAATATTTTTATGATTTATAAATAATTTAATAAAATATTATTTTCATAAAATGTCATAAGTGTCAATTTTAACACAATTCATTACTTTAACTTTAAGAAAATAAATACAGCAAGATAAATTATAACCAATTAATTTAATACACCCATAACATGTAATATTAACATATAAAATTATTTTATCACATTAATTAATTCAAATTATATTTATTTTAATATTTCTGATTTCGTTTAATTGATTGTTTCATTAATTGAATAATTACTGCATCATCATTATGTAATTATTTATGATAATTATTTCTTCAAAAAAATTAAAAATAAATTTATATTATGTATATAAACATTTTATATTTTATAATAATATATATATTTGAGCATATCTTCTATTTAACTCCATATTAAAAATATTATACTCAGTTAAAGTAAGAGTGACATTTTTTCACTCTCTTTGATTTTAATAATATCCAAGTCATTTTCATAAACAAAAGTCCGTTAAATTATTAAATTTAGATCCTTATATCTTAATGGTATAATTAAATTCATCCAATAAATTTTTTTCAATTTTTAGGGTCATTTAATAATCCTTATCGCTTTATTTTTAACTTAAATTACCTAATTTTTCCTTTTACCATGGTAATAAAAATTAACAAAGTTACTATTCATATTGGCCAAAAATAAAATGGAACTATCTTTTAAATTTTTAAATTTTGATTCCAAATATGGAATCCATTTTTTATAATTCAAAACACATAATTTTTTACAATTAATTTAAAATTAATCACGTTGGCAGAATAAGAAAATGAGTTTTTAAAGTGAAAGCATCCAAAAGATTAAAGTGTTTTTATATCCAAATTCAATGTGAGATTAATTAAAATGAACTAAATTGGATTAAATGATAATAATTTGATCTAATTATAATTTAAAACCAATAAAATATTTAATTTAATACTATAAATTATTTCAATGAAAAACCTGTTTTCAATTAAAATTTATTATTTTTCACTATTCATCAAAACATGAAACTTATCAGAAAACTAAAAAGAATTCAACCAAATTAAATTTAGAAACTATTATTTAAAAGAGTTTTATTTTTTCAAATATAATTTATAAAATTGTCAAAAACTTTATTTAAAATAATTGTGCTATCAAAAGGCGGCAAAACTGCCTTTTTAGAAAAATGCTTATTTTATTCATGAAATTGAATTTGTTCTTATATCATGTCTATAAAACACATAAGCTGAATTTTGAACCTTATATTTAATATTATATATATATATATATATGTATTATTAATATAATTCAAAAAGATTTATTTTTTTATTATTGATATAAAAACACACTTGTTCACATTTATATAATTTTTCAGAAAAACATTTCCTTTTATTTTAAAACAGGTTTTACATTAATTTGTAATTAATTGGTCAAATAATTATGTTTAAATGATAATTTCATAATTCATTTAATCATGTTCATACCTTCCATTCTAATGGCTATATTATAATTGTCTTATTTAAATAATTATAATAATAAAATGATGTTCTGTAGAAAATTGGTGTTGTGTGTAAAGCAAGATAAGTCGATGTTGCGTATAGCACAAAATTAATTTACTATAGCATATAATACAAGACATCAAATATATTTAATTTATTTGAAAAAAAAGGTTCATTAAAACTCAGGGTATTACAAAGACTTTACTGAAATAGAATATTCTAGATTTCAGCAACTATTAAATAAAAATCCCAACAATTGAGTTACTTAATTCAAAACTTATAATAGTTAAACCAATGACCTTAAGATATTTTTTTTCTTTAGAGTGATTATTGCCCATATTTTTCAAAACTATATGCTTTTTTTAAGATCTTCTCAATAACAAGTTTGGCATACTTTGGGGATCCAACACATTTATAAATTATTTTATTCACCAATACTACTATTGGACCAACCATATGTGTCTTCTTTCATCCATCTTAGATCAACCTGAGTCTTTCAGGTTATTTATATAAAAAATTGATTTATTTTAGTTTTATTTTGTAAAATATAAACTGATTTTAATAAATAGTTTTCTTATAAATGATAAAATCTTCTTACATGTAATTTATTAAAGTCCATTCAAAAAAACCTAGCTTTAATTGAAAAAAATCAAACAACCTAAAGTGGTAATTTCATTTTATTTTTCTCTTAAATAAGTATAAAAACATAAAAATTCATAAAAAGTATTTAAAATTAAATAAAACAATATTAAAAAAATCTTAAAAAAACACATGTAGTCCTAAAACTGAAGGCTGAAAATGCCACATTAATATAGAAGACTAAAAATGCCCCATTTAGTTAGACTTTCATACTAAAATTTAAGTTTTATTTTCGAGAATGCATTTAATATAAGTTTCTAAATGCCTATTTAATATATAATTTATATATTGAATGAATTCCACTAACTCCCTCCAGGTTTTTCTAACATTACTCCTCCAAACATGATGAAAGTTATATTGAAATCTATAAAGACCATCTTGCTTGATTTTAATTTAACTCCTTCATGATATTATAATGTAACTGTTATAGTATTGAAAAAATTGTTCGATGGATGTATTATTACTCAAGGGATATATTTGATAATTTCTCAATTCAAAAAAACTTTGTAAACCAAATAACATAACCCAAAATTAACCAATTGACGTAACTCAATATAAAGAAAATACCTTGACCGAAAATGGACTAAATAATCTAACCCAATGAAAAATAAATAACCATACCCAAAATAAAATAATTAACCTAACCAAAAAAATGAACAATTGATCAAATGACCTAATCCAAAACAAACTAATGACCAAACAACCAAAATGAATGAAATGACATAACACAAAAAAAGCTATAAGCCAAAAATAAACCAAATGACCTAACCCAAAATAAACCAAATAACCTAATATAAAAAAGAGATAACCCAAAAATGAACAAAATAACCCAACCTAAAAATAATTAACCCAAAATGAACAAAATGTCATAACCCAAAATAAACCAAATAACCAAACCCCAAGTAAACCAATTATTCAAACCAAAAAATAAAGAAATGAACAAATGAACTAATCAAAATTACATAACCCTGAAATGAACCAAATGACTTAACCCAAAATAAACCAAATGACCTAACTCAAATATTAAATAAACCAAATATGGACCAAATGACTGAAAGCAAAATGACCTAAACCAAAGTGAACAAAATAACATTTCCCAGAATAAACCAAATTATATAACTCAAAAATGACTTAACCCAAATTGAATAAAATGGCATAACCCAAATCAACCAAAATGACCTAACTAAAAATGAACCAAATGATCTATCCAAATGACCATATGGCCAAATATTCAAAATTATCTAACCCAAAAATAAACCAAATGACATAACCCATTAATGAAACAAACACCCTCACCCAAAATGAATCAAATGACCAAACCAAAAAATACGAAAAATACTCTAAATGATTGACTAAATTAATAAATGAACTAACTAAAAAATGAACCAAATAACCAAATTAATAAAATAACCAAGTGACCAAATAAATAATGTAACACAAATATAATTGGACTAAAATGAACATACAATAGGAATTCATATCATACCCATATTTATCATGCTAATTAATATGTATTGATTATTTTATTCCACTGGTATTAAATTTCTAATGAAATGCATATTTAGAGATTCTTTATTTTATGTATTTATTTAACAACTAAAATTTTAATTCATTCTAGGTTGTGTTGAACTCCTATGTAGCTTAAATTGGTTAATTTAAAATAATATGCTTGCTACATTATTAATCTAATATAGCTTCCCATTTGAACCTTACTTTCACTTAATTGCATGTAGATTCATTCCCTTGAAACTTAACCTAATGTGAGAATTTATGTTAATACCACATGGTGACTCACCACTATAATTTAATCTAATGTGGGAAGTTTTTAACTTTATGTGAGTAGATGGTTAATCTCACATGTCTTCACAATCATTTTTTTGGTTTTGTTTATCGATATCATATTATTAAATAATGTACTATTATAGTAATCAATGTCATTTGCAGCAAGAAACATTGGGAATTAAAGGTTCTGTCCCAAGAGAAAAAAAATATTGAGTTAGAGGGAAAAGTATGAAAGTGTTGTAAATTCATAGACACAAGAAAATATTATAAGTATTTTTATTGATATTTTAAATTTTTATAAATAATTCATAATTAAATATCTTATTTATATTTTCAGTAGTGTTCCCTAGAGGCCCTCGATGATAATGAAGATGGAAACTTTGGGCTAAATGATTATTTGATACAAGAATTAGGTGTGGATAACTAGGGGAGAGTCTGATGTAGACTTGTAAAAAACATCATCCCCACTAGATATTAGCCCTCATCAGGTGTGATGTCTTGACCTGGGTGCCACACACTAGTTCCCCGATCCGATCATTCACATGAACTCAGGTGAACCTCCTTGTATGCCAGAGTCTACTGACTAGCAATGAGGGTTTAATGTAGATCATGGGGAGACTATATCCACTTTATTAGAGTAATACCACAACGAAAATAAATAAGCAATAACCAAATTACATATAACCATAACCAATTTAATACCAACATCACAAGATCACCAAAATTGGAAATACAATATCAAAACTAAATAGTAGATATGTCATGCCAAGGTATGTTCCAAGTATCAAAATGAAAACCCAAAAGAAAAGACACTAAAAACTCCACAGTGAGTCATGAACCACGTTTGATTCCCTCATTCATGATCCCTCTAAAATCAACCATCTAACACAGGTCATTTTCCTTTATCTTGTCTTGCATACATGAAGTCTGTTTAGATACCGATCAGGCATCCCAAGTAGGGTGTGAGTACAACTCAGTAGTCCACCATTAATGGTGTAAAGAATAATGTCCAGTCAAAACTAGGGTATACAGTTGTATAAATAATAAACAAAAGTAATAAAGTAAATTGTTTACACTTATTCAATTTCTCTTTATTTAACCACATAACACCCAGGTTCCTGAGGATACCTGAACTCTCAATACCTGTTTAGCCCATGAATGAGTCTACACTATCCGTGAGGGATATAATTTCTCATAATTCCATTATTATCATTCTTTATCTCAATTCACATATGAATGTCATTTTTACCATTCATTGTCTCAATTCTATTATGAATGTCATTGTTACTGTTCATCATTTCAATTCACATATGAATGTCATTTTTACCATTCATTATTTCAATTCGCACATGAATGACATTGTTACCATTGATCATTTCAATCCACACATGAATTCCATTATTACCATTCATCATTTCAGTTGAAAAATGAATTCCATTGTTTCCATTCATCATTTCCATTCACATGTAAAATCCATTGTTACCACTCATCATTTCAATTCACACATGAATGTCATTATTACAATTCATCATTTCAATTCACACATGAATTCCATTTTTAAAATACATCATTTCAATTCACACATATCACAATATCACATTAATTAATTCACTCATTAATTAATCAATGTCAACAATTTCATATTCACATCATTCCACAAATTAATTTAATAATTAATTAGTCATGTCAATTTCATTAACTAATTAAATAATTAATTAATCACATAAACCCTATTAATTAATTAAATAATTAATTAATCATCATAATAAATTTCATAATCACAACAATCTCTAATAATTAATTAAATAATTAATTATTCCCATTCAATAATTTCAATATAACAATAATTAATTAAACAATAAATTATTCAATTTCAATAATCACAATCTCTCTATAATTAATTCAACGATTAATTTTTCTAAATCAATCAACTTCATAATCTCAAGTATTCCCATTAATTAATTAAAAAATTAATTAATCAAGTTCAATAATCTCAATAACTCCATAATTAATTCAACAATTAATTATTCCAATTCTCAATCCCAATATTCCCAATTTAATAATTTCTTTCAATTAATTAATCCTAAATATTAATTAATTCAATCAAGAACTAAATTTTTAATCATATAATTGAAATTATATAATTAAATACACATAACTAAAATCAATACTTTGATATTTGAATTATATACCACCTACCTCAAAATTGATGAAAACCACTCATCAAAGGATATCCCCAAATTGAAGTATATCAATCAATAACATGATGAATAATATAATCTAGATCTGAAACCTAGATCCAAAATTAAATGGATCAAGATATAAAAAACCTAGATCTAGATCTAAAACCAATAGTGGATAAATATCCTTCTTTTATCTGGGAAGAGGAATGAGAGAGAGAGAAAGAGATCTAAATGTGAGGAAACCACATACCCAGAGAGGTGTAGATCTTGAATCCTTCATTTGATTCACCAAGAACAGAGGTCAGGCGGGCTTAGAATCCATTCAAGAACCTATAAAAATTAGAGAAATTGAGTTGATCTGAGTGGGGTTGATTTTGGGTTAATATGGGGGTTTGGGTATTTTTAAAACTAATTTTTGGGTTAATTAAAACTATGTACATAGTTTTCTTAGAAAGGGTGCACATTTTCCAAACCATAAGCTTTAACTGTGCACCTATTATGGGGGTGCATAGTTTTTCCTTTTAGGGTGCACGCTTTGGAAAAATCATGCGCCAACCGTGCACTTTCCTACTTCCTTCCAAAATTCTAAATTTTTACCCGAACACATCATAAGGTAAAACCCAATTGAAAAGTACTCAACACAAGGTAAATGATTACCTATAAATGATCCCAATACGTCCCTAGAAAAGGCTGAGATATTACCATATCCCCGCCTTATAAAATCTCATCATCAAAATATGCTCCCAAGCATCTCTAAGATTTTGAGTCAAAATATCAGGTCATTGAGCCCTCATATATGCTTCTCTCTCCCAAGTTTCCTCTTGAACACATCCATGTTTCCACAATACATAAACTATCATAATATTATTTCCCTAAAACACCTTCTCACTACAATCCAACAGACATTATAGAGATCTGAAGGACCCCGGGACACCCTGAGAGGGGAGGGGTGAATCAGGGTGGCCAATTTTTATTTTAATGTGATGGATCTTGTTCCCACATTGGTAGGAACTTGTTGAACCTGTATGATGATTATGATTAGAAATCAAGCATTCACAAGCACAGATAATACACAACCCTTTTTACTTGGTTCGCCACTAAGGGCTACGTCCAAGGAGCATACGCCGACAGGTTGTCGGTCGTACCAAAAACCACTATGCTTCACTAGCTGTAGATTACAAAAGTTCGGGTACAGTCACTCTGTCCCAGGCTCACTGCCATTACAAAGGTTAAGGGATAGCTCACTGCTTCCCTCGGGTCACTCCCGTTGACTCCCCCTGGCTCACTGCCATTAGTGAATTTTCACTCAGTTTATAGACATGAAGGTCTCTTCAATTGATAGTCATGAATTCATTGTCTCCTGTTCAGAATGAGACTTTGCTTGCATCAGAGTCCTGAGTTAATGCTCTGTTAAGATCCAAACTCCAACCACAGAAGAAAACCCCCTTTTTCCTTGTCCACAGGGCAAACAACCTTTGACAAAAGGCCTTCGCAAAGTACCCTAATTCGCGAGGCTCCCAAAATTGCAAAGCTCAAACAAGCCTTCGCGGAGCCCCTGCCATTTTGTGAAGCTCAATCGCGAAGCACTCTCGCGATGCTCCAGCCTTCACAATGCTTGGCTATCGCGAAGCTCCTGCCTCTTCGCGAAGCTCACTGAGCCAACGTGGGGCGCGCGTCTTTCGCGGAGCTAAAATAGCCGCCGCGAAGCTCCTCGTTCGCGAAGCACACTGTCTTCGCAAGAGACCTTTGCGAACCGAGAGCAAAGGACTTTCTCTGAAATTCTCTCTGCTTCTCTCAAGGGGGTCGGCCTCTATTTATAGGCGATTCCACCGACCCTCGTCTCTTCCACGCGAAGTCAACGCCACGTCATCTCAAATCACGGAGCTCCAAAGTTTCCGTCATAATTCTGTCCAAATCGCGAAGCACCACAGAAACTTTCCATTCACGGAGCTTGACGTAATCGCGAAGAATCACCATCAACATACCTTCGCGACTTTGCCGCGAAGCTCCCTCACACACCGCAAAGCTCCCTCACAAAGCCTTTCACCGCCGTGATTCGCTTCAACTCTGTCGTTCATGAAGCTTTGACGTAATCGCGAAGACTCACCGTCTCCATTCTTCTGGTCTTTGCGATTTCCAAACCATGCATCCTCTCTTCACGAAATTCAAGCCTTTTCCAAACAAGCTCACTGCCCTTACAAAGGTTAAGGGATAGCTCACTGCTTCTCTCGGGTCACTCCTGTTAACTCCCCCTAGCTCACTGCCGTTGGTGAAGTCTCACTCAGTTTATAGACATGAAGGTCTCTTCAATTGAGAGTCATGAAGTTCAATGTCTCCTGTTCAGAATGAGACTTTGCTTGCATCAGAGTCCTGAGTTAATGCTCTGTTAAGATCCAAACTCCAACCACTGAAGAAAACCCCCGTTTTCCTTGTCTACAGGGCAAACAACCTTTGACAAAAGGCCTTCGCAAAGTACCCTACTTCGCGAGGCTCCCAAAATTGCAAAGCTCAAACAAGCCTTCGCGGAGCCCCTGCCATTTCGCGAAGCTCAATCGCGAAGCACTCTCATGATGCTCCAGCCTTCGCAATTCTTGGCTATCGCGAAGCTCACTGAGCCAACGCGGGGGGAGTGTCTTTCACGGAGCAAAAATAGCCGCCGTGAAGCTCCTCATTCGCGAAGCACACTGCCTTCATGAGAGACCTTTGCGAACCGAGAGTAAAGGACTTTCTCTGAAATTCTCCCTGCTTCTCTCGAGGGGGTTGGCCTCCATTTATAGGTGATTCCACCGACCCTCGTCCCTTCCACGCGAAGTCAACGCCATGTCATCTCCAATCGCGGAGCTCCAAAGTTTCTGTCGTAATTCTGTCCAAATCGCGAAGCACCACGACAATTTTCCATTCGCAGAGCTTGACGTAATCGCGAAGAATAACCATCAACATACCTTCGTGACTTCTCCGCGAAGCTCCCTCACACACCGCGAATCTCCCTCGCAAATCCCTTCACTGCCGCGATGCGCTTCAACTCTGCCGTTCGTGAAGCTTTGACGTAATCACGAAGACTCACCGCCTCCATTCTTCTGGTCTTCGCGATTTCCAAACCATGCATCCTCTCTTTGCGAAATTAAAGACTTATCCATATTTAATTATTATATTTTGGGAAATCCACTTTTCGCGATGCTCAACAACTTCCAGATTTTGGACCCCAAAAATTTGGCAAACACTGGGAAATGACGCCACCTTCAATACTGTTGTCTGCTTGAACGGTATGATCTCTTTGCTGGTACACGATCTGAGCTTCCATTGAGGATTGACAACAAACACAAACCACACTCCAAATCATGCATAGAAGACCATGGTTCCAATAATCTCCCCCTTTGGGTTTGTTGGCAATCAGAAGAAAAATTTCATAGATCTCCATCAATGTGAAAACCAAAAACCGCAGGAATCAACCCAACCAACACTCTAAGTCTACGTGAGCAATGCTCGGTGTAGAAAACAAGAGAGGAGGCTTGAATTGGGTTCCACTGTGTTCCTTATCATTCTTCTTTCCTGAATTTATTCCTTCTCCTTTCTCCCCCATTGACAATAAATCCAAATACCAGTAAAAATTTTCACGTTCAGCTCAAACCATACTCCCCCTGGATAGTATCTCCCCCATAAACCTACATCATATCCATAAACTGATTAAAACATTTAAAACAAATTGGGAGAGGGGAATTCCGTAACCTCCTTATGAACTGGGAGGTGGTCGAACACTGAGGTTCAACCGATGCTTCTCAAACACAACCGCTGACAGTGGCTTTGTCAGGATATCAGCCACTTGCTCATTTTTTCCCACATGATCCAATCTAATCACGCTTTGCTCAACTTTCTCTTTGATAAAGTGATACCTAATTTCAATGTGTTTTGTACGAGAATGCTGAACAGGATTCTTCGTAAGATAAATTGCGCTCTTATTGTCACAGTAAATCACCATTGGTTGCGTCACCTCATCGCCAATGTCAGTTAATTTCTGCTTCATCCATAGCAGTTGAGTACATGCCTTTGTGGTGGAGATATACTCAGCTTCATCAGTACTAAGAGAAGTACTTTCTTGTTTCTTGATCAACTAGCCAACACATTTCTACCCAATATAGAAAGCTCCACCACTAGTGGACTTTCTGTCTACTACATCACCAGCCCTGTCAGCATCAGAAAATGCTGATAATTCACTGTCCCTGCCTGCAGCAAAAAATAACCCGAAGTTATGGGTTCCTTGAATATACCTCATGATTCTTTTTACTGCTTCCATATGTTTCTCCTTTGGATTACTTTAAAAGTGGGCTGCAAGGCATGTTGCAAAGACAATATCTGGCCTTGTCGCTATCAGGTACAGTAGGATTCCAATGATCTTCCTGTACATGGTGGGATCAATAGAGTTCCCATCCTCATGCTTTCCAAGTTTAGTTCCAACTGCAATCGGAGTTGACATTGGTTTGGAGTCTTGCATATTGAACTTCTTCAGCAACTCTATTGCATATTTTTCCTGAGAAATGAAAGTGTATTCCATCTTTTGAATCACTTGAAGCCCCAAGAAATATGTGAGCTCCCCAATCATAGACATTTCAAATTCTGATTTCATGTGGTTGGCAAATTCGTCCACTGATTTCTGCCTTCTGCCACCAAATATGATATCATCAACGTAGACAAGAACCATGAATTGATCTTTTGGAGAATTCTTCACATAGAGATTGTGATCAACTCCTCCTCTTTTGAATTCCAACTTCTTGAGATATGAGTCCAGCCGTGAGTACCATGCCCGTGGTGCCTGCTTCAAACCATATAGGGCTTTCTTCAGTTTGCAGACCTTTATTTCATCAGTACCCAAAACAAAGCCCACTGGTTGTTCAATGTAGACTTCTTCTTCGAGTACACCATTCAAGAATGTTGTCTTGACATCCATTTGATATACTTTATATCCTCTTTGGAGTTCAATGGCAAGGAAAAGCCTGATTGACTCCAGTCTAGCCATTGGAGCAAAGGTTTCTTCAACATCAATGCCTTCAATCTGAGAGTATCCTTTACATACCAGTCATGCCTTGTTTCTGATGACACTTCCATGCTCATCAATCTTATTTTTTAAGATCCATTTGGTACCAATCACATTTTGACCTTCGGGTCTCTGGACAAGATCTCATGTCTGATTCTTGTCAATCTGATCTAATTCATCATTCATGGCTTTCACCCAAGATTTATCTTTTGCAGCTTCTTCGAATGAGGATGGCTCTACAACTGATAGAAATGCAGACTGCGTGTTATTCCTCATCCTCCTTGTTTGAGTAGGTGCAATTTTTTCCCCAATTATGTTGGATGGATCAATCTCAACTCTTCGATTTCTCCTGCGAGGTTCAGTAGCATTTTCTTCAGCCATAGTTTCTTCTTCAGATTCTTCTTCTGAGTCAACATCATGATGTGACTGCTGAGTGTTTTTGAACAACTTCATCTATTTCTGCACTTGTATTTTCTTCACGTTCACATTCTTCCTGAATTCTATCACATCAGCATATGACGTCCTTGGATCATTTGTGGTTTTCTCTTCAATTATCTTAACATCACTGCTTTCCACAATTCTTCCCAAATTCTTGTTGAAACATTTGTAGGCTTTGTTGTTCATTGAGTAACCAAGGAAAATTCCTTCATCTGCATTGTCGCCATATTTCCCTTGATTTACTTCTTTGTTCCTGATGAAGCATTTACTTCCAAAGACACGAAAGTATTTTAAAGAAGGCTTCTGTCCATGCCACAATTCGTATGGTGTCTTCGTCTCACCCATATATATTCCTGTTTGATTCTGAATGTACACTGCAGCTTGAACAGCCTCTTTCCAGTAATGTCGTGGAATACGACTCTCAATCAGCATAGTTCGTGCCATGTTGTTCACCTATCGATTCCTACATTCAACAACTCCATTTTGTTGTGGAGTTCTCACAGCATCTACCTCATGTTGTATCCCATGCTTCTCTAGATAATTCTCAAATTCAATGGATGTGTATTCTCCTCCGTTGTCAGATCGCAACACTTTGATTGTTCGTCCAGTATCATTCTCGGCGATTCGCCGATATGTTTTCATGCAGTCAAGGACTTGTCGTTTCCTGTGAATGACCATCACACATGCCATTCTACTGTAATCATCTATGAAAAGGACAAAGTACCTTTCTCTATGTGTTTCGGCAACATTTATTGGACCAAAAACATCTGTATGAATCAGATCAAGAAGGTGAGACGCCTTTTTCTTCTTTGGCCGATATGAACTGCAGACCAGCTTCCCACGAATACAAGCATCACAAGATTTTTCACGCTCACGCTTCAGGTTGGGGATGTCCATGACAATTCTCAATTTTGATATTTTCTCCATGTCTTGTTGATTTATGTGTCCCAATCTCCGATGCCACAAATTGTTTTATTATTCAACAATCATGTAACATACATTTTCTTCACTATCAACCTGATACAAGTTGTCTTCTGTTCTGCATCCCTTCATAAGCGAATTGCCGATTTTTCCCTTGATAGTGCAGACTTTCTGATTAAAAGTAACTATAAGTCCAGAGTCACGGAGTTGACTCACGCGGAGGAGATTATGACGTAGGCCATCCACGTAAAGGACTTCAGTCTTCTTTAGTTCTCCATTAGCTAATTGGGTACTTCCACTCCCTTTGATTTTCAGAGCTCCATCATTACCAAATCTTACTGTACCATCAACATTCTTTATGATATTCGTTAGTAGGCCGGCATTACCTGTCATATGAGATGAACAACCGCTATCCAGAATCCAGGTACTGTTGTTCTTTGTAGCTTTGAGGGCTACCTCTGCAAGGTTCGATTTCTCAATCTTCTTCCTTTCCTTCCATGAGACATTAGATTGAGTATATAGAACTGATGGCCTTTCAACTATATCTTCCGCATACCCAGGTTCTTCATAGTCAAAGTCTTCTTTGAGAGGTGAGAACCTGTTTTAAAGAGCAACATTATCTTGCTGACGATACTTGACTTGTCTTGAACTTCAGTATGAGGTGTCTATGTCCCTTCTCTACCTGCAATTAATGGCCTTATGACCAAAGTTAGAACAACGAAAACAATATCCATATAAATTATTTCTTCTATAAGAATTAGGATATGAGATTGTTCTCCTTTGTTGAGCATCTATATATTCTCCATTCAGATAGCTTCTTGCCTCTTCATAATAATACATGGTATGGCCCAGATAGCCACAGAACTGACACTTCATGAGAGGAAATGTCTTCTCACTTGAGTTTCTCCTTATACCTTCTTCCTTGGGAGAATAGTAAGACTATCTGTCATTTTTTAAAGTTTGAGGATAATTTTCAGGTCTCCTTTTAGTATGGATTGAGTGTTCCTTTTTCAGCACTCTAGGTATCATTTCAACATGTTCAACTTTCATCTTATCTTTCTTTTGGATCTTTTTACTTCCAGTAGTTGATGACTCAGCCTCACAGCCAATTCCACTCTTTCCCATGCAAGCGGGTCTTTGATCACTCAAGATTTTTCCAACCCAATCTAAACCACACTTGGCTCTAGCTAGTAATTCTGCATCTGAGAATCTTCCGAACTGTATTTTCTTCCTCGATTCTTTTGGAACTGATTCAGTCTCCAGTTTACTCCTTAGAGTAACTACTTCCTCCTCAAGACCCTCAGCAGTCTTGTATTTTTCATCCAGTCTGGATGTGAGGTCATTGATGACCTTTGCCTGCTCTTCAATTCTCAGCTTCAGATCAACTACATCATCATTGCTTTCAATTATTTTAGACTGTACCTTCACAAATTCTTCCAGTCGTTCAATTTCAGCTTCTAGTTGATCAACGTATTCAGTTGATTCTTCTACAATTGATTTCCACTTATTGCAGCTCTTACATTTAATCTTAAGCTTACTAACTGCATCCTTAAGTTGCACCTCAGGATCTACACAAGTTCTCAGTTTTTTTTCTCCATCAGTATCTTCTGACTTTTCAACAGTGGCCATCATAGAAGCATGGTTCCCAATTTTGAATTCTGGTTCTTCCTCATCATAGAATTCATTATCATCTTCTTCCTCTTCACAGACAAAACTCTTCCTTTGCATTTTCTTACCAGATTTGAAGTCTCCCTTTTTGAAGAACCTTCTCTGAGGATTCTTGAAGTTTTCATCTTCACTATCATCATCATTGATATTCTTCAAGCACTGAGAGGCAATGTGCCCAACTTTTCCACAACGGAAACATGCGATAGGTAACTTCCCTTTGAATTTCTCTTTCCCCTTCTGGAACTTCTTTGCAATGAGAGAAAGAATTTCTTTCTCTTAGTCATCATCACTGCTACTATCTTTTGAGATTTTCAATTTATCCATGGCCTTGAATGCCATTTCCTTGCTCACCCGAGTCGTAGCATCTTCTGGTTTGACTCTCATTTCATATGCTACCAAGCTGCTCTGTAGATCATCTAGAGAAAGTTTGGAAAGATCTCTTTCCTCAAGGGCTGACACCTTCGCATTATACAGAGGTGGAAGTCTTCTTAATATTTTCTTTAAAATATCAATGTCTTTGATTTCTTCGCCTAGACCCTGAATAGCTCCAACCACTTCAGTAATTCGATTGAAGAAAGAGTCTGCATTCTCGTCTGGATGCATCTTCAGATCATCAAACCGATTGTGTAGCACTTGTAGTTTCGCCTCCTTCACTTTTATATGTCCTTCAAAAATATTCTCAAGTTTATCCCACATGGATTTTGCTGAGGTGCAATTCATCACCTTCAGGTAGATCTGATCAGAAAGGGCTGTAGTGAGAGTATTCTGTGCTTTAGCATCTGCATCAAGAAGTTTCCTGTCTGTTTCAGTCATAGCCAGGCCTGTTGGATCAGTGACTTGTATTCCTTGCACAGTAGAAAATAGAACTTCCATTCCAAGAGATCTTAGATGAGATCTCATTCTGTTCTTCCAGATATGAAAATTGCTTCCATCGAAGTGAGGGACGCCCCTGACATTGACCGCATTTTCCATGACGAAGAAGGTCAGATTCAACACCAGCAACCTCCCTCTGATACCACTTGAAGGACCCCGGGACACCCTGAGAGGGGAGGGGTGAATCAGGGTGACCAATTTTTCTTTTAATGTGATGGATCTTGTTCCCACGTTGGTAGGAACTTGTTGAACATGTATGATGATTATGATTAGAAAGCAAGCATTCACAAGCAAAGAGAAGACACAACCCTTTTTACTTGGTTCACCACTAAGGGCTACGTCCAAGGAGCATATGCTGACAGGTTTTCGGTCGTACCAAAAACCAGTATGCTTCACTAGCTGTAGATTACAAACGTTTGGGTACAGTCACTCTGTCCCAGGCTCACTGCCCTTACAAAGGTTAAGGGATAGCTCACTGCTTCCCTCGGGTCACTCCTGTTAACTCCCCCTAGCTCACTGTCGTTGGTGAAGTCTCACTCAGTTTATAGACATGAAGGTCTCTTCAATTGAGAGTCATGAAGTTCATTGTCTCCTGTTCAGAATGAGACTTTGCTTGCATCAGAGTCCTGAGTTAATGCTCTGTTAAGATCCAAACTCCAACCACTGAAGAAAACCCCCGTTTTCCTTGTCTACAGGGCAAACAACCTTTGACAAAAGGCCTTCGCAAAGTACCCTACTTCGCGAGGCTCCCAAAATTGCAAAGCTCAAACAAGCCTTCGCGGAGCCCCTGCCATTTCACGAAGCTCAATCGCGAAGCACTCTCGTGATGCTCCAGCCTTCGCAATGCTTGGCTATCGCGAAGCTCCTGCCTCTTCGCGAAGCTCACTGAGCCAACGCGGGGGGCGTTTCTTTCACGGAGCAAAAATAGCCGCCGCGAAGCTCCTCATTCGCGAAGCACACTGCCTTCACGAGAGACCTTTGCGAACCGAGAGTAAAGGACTTTCTCTGAAATTCTCCCTGCTTCTCTCGAGGGGGTTGGCCTCCATTTATAGGCGATTCCACCGACCCTCGTCCCTTCCACGCGAATTCAACGCCACGTCATCTCCAATCGCGGATCTCCAAAGTTTCCGTCGTAATTCTGTCCAAATCACGAAGCACCACGACAATTTTCCATTCGCAGAGCTTGACGTAATCGCGAAGAATAACCATCAACATACCTTCGCGACTTCTCCGCGAAGCTCCCTCACACACCGCGAATCTCCCTCGCAAATCCCTTCACCGCCACGATGCGCTTCAACTCTGTCGTTCGTGAAGCTTTGACGTAATCACGAAGACTCACCGCCTCCATTCTTCTGGTCTTCGCGATTTCCAAACCATGCATCCTCTCTTTGCGAAATTCAAGACTTATCCATATTTAATTATTATATTTAGGGAAATCCACTTTTCGCGATGCTCAACAACTTCCAGATTTTGGACCCCAAAAATTTGGCAAACACTGGGAAATGACGCCACCTTCAATACTGTTGTCTGCTTGAACGGTATGATCTCTTTGCTGGTACACGATCCGAGCTTCCATTGAGGATTGACAACAAACACAAACCACACTACAAATCATGCATAGAAGACCATGGTTCCAACAAGATCCAAGCTCGACATACATAGACATTAAATTTATTTTTTAGAATACATAATACATTACACAAACAGATGCCCAAAGATCGTATTAGTTTAGTGTCTTGTCATACTCAGAACATAATCTTCCAATCATGTTGGAAGATCTTCAACATATACCATAAAGATCTTCCCATTTTTTCCTACCTAAAACCTTTCTTTATATCCTGGGGAAAATAAAACATAAAAAGGGTGAGATGAAATGCTCAATAAGGGTAAACATGGAGAAAATAAAACAAACCATATAAATTTGAATGAAAAAACATGAACATAAAGTTTAAACATCAAAATCTTGAGTCATGAAATAAATCTTGGTAGTACGTAAGGAATAAATCATAAAGGAATATTAATCATGACAAAATAGCATGAGAATAAAACATAGAATTATGGAAAACCATTAAGAATATAATATTATTTCCACAGTATCCAAGGCATTGCTTCCAAGACCATCATAGTGAACAAAGTCCATTACAGAACCGGGTCTACTTTCCATTCCAGCCCTGTATTACTGAACCATATTTACTTTCCTTTCTAGCCATTCTTATCTCATGAGATATAAATATTTTCCCAATGCATTAGAGGGAGATATAGATCCCACCCATCTCATAATTAAATCATTATTAAATGTGCCACAAAATATAAATCATTCATCATAGTATAACCCAAGAAATAAAATGGGTTTCTTAAACATCACTTCTTCATAACATAATCCGTATAAGATAAATGGACTTAATAAAAATAATTCCATCATAAAATCAATCAACTAAAAGAATTAATAGGGATATAATCAACACCCTATGTCATCTTAGAATGAAAATAATATTGATAAAACACTTGAACTTAGTTCTTGAGTAAAATATCCTTTTTTCTTCAAAAACATTTTCTTTTTTCAATATGTCCTGAAATTTTAAAAGAAAATAAGTTAATTGAAAATAAACATTAAAAACTTTAAAGGAATATTCTTGGAAATAATTCTTTATGAAATCATTAAAATCCATTTATGTCTTATAAGTTAAAAAAACATTCTCCTCGTACTTTTACAGGAAAAGACAAAACGTACTTTGTATGGTAAACAAAAGAAAGATCCCTTCCATACCATGTAGTAAAAGTAAAAATGGGTAAAAATTACTTTAAACATACATAGAACAATATTAAACATTTTATGAAAACATTTTTATAAAACATGTACATTGGTGATAAATATATCCCTAGAAAATACTTACATATAAACAATCTCAGATAAGAATGAGATTGCAAAATTATTACTTACCTTAGGTCTAATTTAATCTGTATGTGTATGAAACTCCTGTATATAGGGTTTAAACATATTATTAACTTTTAACAGAACCATAATAATATTTATTATATCATAAATGATTCACTTATGACTTTATATTACCCATTCTTTTGTCAATTCCATGTTAAATCAACATTTTGGGTAATAGTTGTTTCATTTATTGTATGTGTTTGGGTTTGTTATTCTTTATATGATTACTTAGATCATAATTTACTTAATTACATAATGTAAAACATGATTTATATATATATCTTATATATTAATTATATAAATATATGTATAATAGATAGATAAATGAAATGGAATACACCGTTCATGGAGACGGTAGGTCGTACGTACGCATGAACGTTGTTTTCGTCTCCGTATTGAATTGGATGGAAGTAAGTAAATGACATATATATATAAATAAATCTATTATAATTATTATGTCATATATTTCATGATTATTTAATATATATACTTTATAATCATTCTTTAATAGTTAACATGGAAAATGAATCTCATCGCGTCGTGGAGACGGTAAGTCATGCATACGCAGTAGCGATGATATCATTCCCATAATTATTGAATGGTATTGATTTGGATGGTGTATAGTATCTCAGAATTAGTATCATGTTATATTAATCATGTATAGTTATTATTTCTACCATTATACTCATCCAAGTAAGGTGGTGGTGAAAAACAGATTACACCACAGCATGGAGACGGTAAGTCTAACGTACTCACGCGTGGTGATTTCATTTTTCGTAGGATGGATAGAATGTTAGATAGGGTTTTTTCATATTTATAACAAAATATAAGTATATGAGTGATACTGATGTTATTACTTTATAATTAAACAACTAAATAAGAGGAAGTATAAGAAGATATAAATTTGAAAGAATCGGTATAAGTGACTACCTCTTCCTTGACCTTCCTCCTTTAAATTAATTATTAGGGAACTAGAGTTGGTCTTTTGAGAAGACCAGAACCTCAAGCATTTAACTATAGAAGTTGAAAAGATAAATGGGAAGGTTTTTACTGAGATTTAGGGCTCAAATGGAGTGAATAAGATGGGTAGTAGTGCCCTTTTATAAGAGAGGAGAGGGCCACTTTTGGAAACCTCAAACAAATTAATTTATAAAAATATCAAACCCTACCCAAAAACCTCCAAAGTGTCCCAAATTATAATATTAGATGAGATGGGGTTGAAATATCATCAACCAATAAATTTTGGATAGCTTATTTTTTCAATTTAAACCTTATCTTTTTAATTGACACTTAGTTATTCTATTAAATTTTCATTTTGGTGATAACATTCTAAATGTTTAATGGTTATGAATATTTACATATATGGTTTTAATCGACAATAAATAGGTATTTTACAATATTTTAGATATTATAATTATCACTTTACAATTTTAAATATTTTTTATGATTTTCAAATAATTTAATAAAATGTTATTTTTATAAAATATCAACAGTGTCAATTTTGGACACTATTCATTTATTTGAACTTAAATAAAATCCTCACAAAAGATAAATTTGAAAAAAAAATATTTAATACACTCCTAAAATGTCATATTCACCTAGAGAATTTGTGGATCACTTCAAATAGTTCATATGATATTTATTCTAATATTTTTAAAACCATTTATTTGATATTTCTATTAATAAAATACTTTTTACATCATTATTGTGTCATCATTAATGATAATTAATTAATATATAAAATTTCTAAATAAATTCACATGATTTATATAATTTCATTTCATTTCTATTGACTATTTAGTTTTTAATTTTTATGAAGTTTATCACTAAATTAAAATTATTACACTTATAAGATATAAGAGAGTGACGCGTTGTCACTTTCTTTTGTTTTACTAATAATTACATCATGTTTGTGGAAAAAAGTCCATGGAATGAATAAATTCTGACACTTACATGATATGGGTCGACTTTTATTTATCCAATAGAATTTTGGTAGGTGTTAGGGTAATTTTATAATGTTATTTTTATCCTTAATTACTCGATTTATCTTTAACTATGGTAATAAAAATAATTATCAAAGTTTCTATTCATAATGCCCAAAAAATCAATGTATCCTATTAAAATAATTTGGACCTAATGATTCCAAATATGGAATCCATCTTTAAAAATTAAAAACATATAAGTTTCAGGAATTAATTTAAAATTAATCCCATTGTTGAGAAAAGGGGTTTTAAAAGTTAAAACATTGCAAAATATTGAAATGTTTTTACCAATGAATTTTATGTAAAATTAATGATATTGACATAAAATATATTAAATGGTAAAAATATATTCTATTTATAATTTAAAACCATTAAATATTATAATTTAACCATATAAATTATCTCGATTAAAAAAATTAATTAAAATTTATCGTATTTTTACTATTCATCAAAATATGAAAGTTATCAGAAAAATATAAAAAATTTATCCAAAGTAAATATTTATATCATGATTCAAAATAATACATTTAATTTTTCAAATTGAACTTATAAACTTTTCAAAAACTATATTTAAAATGGGTGCTCTATCAAAAGGCGGCAAAACTGTATTTTTTTAAAAATACTTACTTTATATGAAAATTTGATTTTGTTCTCATACCATGTTTTAGAAAATGTGTAATATGGATTATAATTTTATAAAATTAAAAATGGGGTCAATACTATTCATAATTTATAATTTATATCCCATTAAATAATCATATTTTTATAATGTATCATTGTTTAGTGAAACTCAGTATTGCGTACAACGCAGACTATCGAGGAAGGTCGGTCTTGCGTAAAATGCAAGCCAAGTCAGCGTTGCATGTAGTGAAATATTCCATTTATGTTGTTTATAACATAATAAAAACTTATTTCATTTATAAATTGAACAAAATCTATACTCAGTGTTGTGTGAAATCAATTCTATCAAAAGAACTTAAAATTGTGTGAAACACAAGCCAAGTATATTGTTGCGTATACTGCAAGCTAATCTTGTTGTAGTATACAACATAAAAAATCAATTAAATTAAAAGGAATATATCTCATAAAATCTTGGGGTGTTACATTCTACCACCCTTAAAATGAATTTCTCCCTTTAAATTTTTCAAAGTTATAAATTGTTTTCTACGTGAAAGTTTCTTTCATGCAAACTCACATCATAAAAAGGGATACTAAAACTTCATTCTACAAAGGAAAGTTATAAATGTAATGGTTACCCAAAGTAACTCATCACTGGGTTTCCACATACTAGAACATATGTGGGAAGTAAAAACATGGATATGGAAGAGAAATCTAACCATCAAGTTCTGATGGATAGTGATAGAGAATAAGGTTTGGAGAAAGTTAACTACCAGAAAGCCATAAATCTAGGATGATTTAAGGGACCGTCTGATTCATCAGATAAGAGGGTACTAGGATAACATTTTTTGTTTTCATGATCATTTCTCTAAAGTTGAATAATTTTTGCATAAGGTTAAATACTTACTTGATTTCAGTGTAATGTCATCGTTGGTCGTTCCCTAAATAATTTCCACTTCATCTCTTATTTAAATAAATGAAGTTGAATTTTTAATTCTTGAAGTGTTAAAACATCATACGATAGAAGGATAGGTCATTCCATCTATCTCAAAAAAAAATTAGAATAGATTAAATATGAATAAGTCTACCTATAGTGATATAATATATTAATCTAACAAAACATCAACCAGAATATAAATTATACTATCCATAAATGTATAACATTACAATCCTTCCAAAAACTAAAAATATAAAACTTTATAAGGAGGTGAACTAAATTGACTTAACATTTGTCTCCTATATCTCATTTGGCAGTTCTTGGTTATCGCATTCCAAACATCTAAATACCTTAATCATGCATTCTATTGAAATATGATAATAACATAAATTACTATAAAACCTTGGTGACAACATGCATTCAATCAAAATTTACTCTTTCCATGCACCAAAAATTCTATACACTCAAACCATGATATCACTTTGTCCTTTTATCAGTCATGAGATCATTAATACTATCAAACATATTATTTTCTCCTTATCCATTCATTATGTGCATATCATCTGCTTTCCAAAAATATTTCAATCACTTTTAATGGTTACTGGTACCATATAATTATGGAAAACCATAATAGACCAATACATAGATATTAAAATATTCCATAATAATATAAATGAGATTCCAAAACACCATTTTGAAATCCCGTTACATAAACACTTAATCATTCCACGACTTTGTTGTCATACCCAACATCACTAATAGTGATCACATGTGTCTTCCCATTGTATTTTTCTTTAAGAGGTTGTTGATATCAATTATCATTAACCCTTGAATTAGGTAATTGGTTAGAATAATCCCCATTTCCTTGCACTTATAGCATTGAAGTTTTGGTGGTGCGTTCTCTATAGTCTTTTCTCCATCCATATCATTTGCAACCTTTTTCCCATTACTTCGGCACTCAACTGCTCAATGACCTTATTTTCTACACTTGAAACATTTTCTAGTCACTTTTATACAATATCCACAATGCTTCTTTCCACACTTTGATCATAAGGAAACATTTATCTCCTTTTTACCATTGTTTTGAGATTTTCCCTTGAACTCCATCTTTAGTTTCTTGTCAAACCCATGAGATGAATATGTAACACCAACTTCTAGTTCTACCTTGATAGTACAAAGCACAATATCTTTATAGATACTAAAGTCTCTTATAGTTAATTCCCTTATAAGACTTGGTTTTAAGCCACTAAAGAACCAATCAACTTTTCTTTCAGGTTTGATGATAAATCCAGAAGCATACCTTGCAAGTCTTGTAAAATTTACCTCATATATACCCAAAGATTCATTATCCTTTTTCTTAAACTCAAGGAACTCATTTTCTATATTTTTTGAATAATACGCGGGAAGTACTTATTGAAAAAGAATTTATTAAACTCATTCCATTCCATGTATTCAATTTCATCTTGTTGCCTTGTATTATTAATTAGAGTCCACCAATGGTCTACTTCACCTTCTAAATGATAGATAGCCAAAATGATCTTTTAAGGTTCTGAACAATGAAGGATGGAAAATATTTTTTTCAATGGTACTGATCCATTATTCATGAACAAGTGGATCAGAAGACCCACTGGAAGAAGGTGGACATTGCCTCATAAAGGACTCAATAGAATATTATTCCCTTCTCTGCTCATTTGGGAGTCCAGAATGATTCATAGCCTGTGTAAGTATAGCAATAAGATTTTTCATTCCATATCCTATAACATTTCACTACTAGAAAAATAACTTATACCAACGGTTTTAAAACGTTGGTATAGGCCACCAAACCGTTGGTATGTCCTATACAAACAGTTTGGAGAACCATTGGTTGGTAATCCGTGGGGATATGTCTATACCAACAATTTTTAAAAAAACCATTGGTATAGACCTATACCAATGGGTTTCAAAACCATTGGTATAAGTAATATGAGAAATCTATACCAACGATTCCATAAAACCATTGGTATAAGTAATATGAGAAATATATACCAACGGTTCTATAAAACAGTTGGTATATGTATTTCAAAAAAGAATCATTCTGTTGGTTTTGATCCCAGTACCTCCCGTTTATGATTGAACAACCTAACCACTAACCTAACTTGACTTTTGTGAACATAATTTCATAAATATATATATGTATTATCATAAATATTTTAAATTTTGATTTATTTAATGTTCTCTATAAAACTATTCCATAAAAAATAAATGTAACTATACCAATGGTTCTCAAAACCGTTAGTATAGACCTATACCAATTATTTTGAGAACCATTGGTATATATTCTTTGATTTTGGGACCTATACCAATGGTTTTGGATAAAGTGTTGGTATAGGGGGGACCTATACCAATGTTTTGTCCAAAACTATTAGTATAATGTCTCTATTATGGACCTATACCAACGGTTTGGCCAAAACCGTTGGTATAGGTCCATATAAGTGAACTATACCAACGGTTTGGCCAAAACCGTTGGTATAGGTCCATATAAGTGACTTATGCCAACGGTTTTGGGCAAACCGTTGGTATATGTCCAAATTAGTGACCTATACCAATGGTTTTGGCCAAACTGTTGGTATAGGTCCATATAAGTGAACCATACCGATGGTTTGCCCAAAACCATTGGTATAGATCTTATTTCTAGTAATGTTTGCTTGTTCAAGAGAATAATAATTGCATTGCCCAGTACATTGATCACTAACACGGTTCCTTCGGGTTCCATCCATCGTCTAAAACCCAAAAAAAATAGTGTGAGAGGCAAAAATCATACTAGGAAAATAACATAGTCAAGGGAGAGTACCTTCAATATCTAACATCTTAGGTTTAATTATATGTTATTTATGATCATTACCAAATTTATCATACTGTAACCTACAGTTAAACTTAACCTGTGTTACATCCCCATACATACCTTAGAAATATCTCTAGGGGTCTCACTAAAGTTTTCACAACCTAGTTTCCAAAGGTTAACTAAACCTTCTCTCCGATACCAACTATAGAGGTCTAAGATTGACCTACATAGACATTATATTTCTTTTGTGGAATACATAATACATTACACAAATAGATGCCTAAAGAACATAATAGTTTAATATCTTGGGAAACTTGGAACATAATCTTCTAATCATGCTGAAAGATCTTCAACATATCCCATAGATATATTCTTATTTTTTTCTACCAAAAAACATTCTTTATATCCTGGGGAAAATAAAACATAAAAAGGGTGAGCTCAAATTCTCAATAAGGGTAAACATTGAGAAAATAAAACAAACCATATACATTTTCACAAAAAAAACATTAACATAAAGTTTAAAAATCAAAATCTTGAGTCATGAAAAAAATCTTGGCAGTACGCAAGGCATAGATCATAAAGGAATATTAATCATGGTAAAATAGCATGGGAATAAAACATGGAATTTTGGAAAACCATTAAGTACATAATATGATTTCCATAATTTCCAAGGCATTACTTCTAATACCATCATAGGGGACAAGGTCCATTACTGAACCGGGTTTACTTTCCATTTCGGACCTGTGTTACTGAACCAGATTTACTTTCTGTTCCATCCATGTATATCTACAGAGATATAAATCTTTACCCAATGAATTGGAGGGAGATATAGGTCCCACCCATCTCATAATTAAATCATTATTATATGTTCCACAAACATAAATCATTCATTATAGCATAACCCAAGAAATAAAATGGGTTTCTTAAACAACACTTCATCATAACATAATCCATATAAGATAAATGGACTTCATAAAAATAATTCCATCATAAACTCAAAGTAATAACAGGGATAGAATCATAACCCTATGTCATCTTATATGTAAAATAATTTTTATAAAACACTTGAACTTAGTTCTTGAGTAAAATATCTTTTCTTCTTCAAAAACATTTTCTTTTCTCAATATGTCGTGCAATATTAAACGAAAAGAAGTTAATTAAAAATAAATTGAAAAATTGTAAAGGAATATTCATGAAAATAGTTCTTTATGTAAGTGTAAAAATATATTTATATCGTATAAGTTCAAAAACATTATCCTCATACTTTTACCGAAAAAGTCAAAAAGCACCTCGTATGGTAAACAAAAGAAATATTCCTTCCATACCATGTACTAAAAGTTAAAAATGGGTAAAAATTACTTTAAACATAAATATAAGAATATAAAACATTTTATGAAAACATTTTTATAAAACATGGAAATTTATGATAAATATATCTCTAGAAAATACTTACGTATAAACAATCTCATATAAGAATGGGATTGCAAAACTATCCCTTACCTTAGGTCCAATTTCATTTGTATGTATCTGAAACTCCTGTATTGTGGGTTTAAAAATATTATTAACTTGTAACATAACCATAATAATATTTATGATATCATATATGATTCACATAGGACTTTATATTATCCTTTCATTTGTCAATTCCATGTTAAAGCAACGTTTTGGGTAATAATCGTTTCATTTATCGTACGTTTTTGGACATCTTATTCTCTATATGATTACTTAGATCCTGATTTACTTACTTTAAGAATGTAAAACATGATTTATATATATATTATATATTAATTATATAAATATATATATATATATAATAGATAGATAAATGAAATGGAATACACCATTCATGGAGACGGTAGGTCGTACGTACACATGAACGTTGTTTTCGTCTCCTTATTAAATTGGACGGAAGTAAGTAAATGTCATATATATATACATAAATCCAATAGCATTATTATTTCATATATTTCATTATTATTTATTATATATACTTTATAATCATTCTCGAATGGTTAACATGGAAAATGAATCTCATCGTGTCGTGGAGACGGTAAGTCGTACATATGCACGAGCGATGATATTGTTCCCATAATTGTTGAATAGTATTGATGTGGATGATGTATAGTATCTCAAAATTAGTATCATGTTATAGTAATCATATATAGTTATTATTTCTACCATTATACCCATCCAAGTAAGGTAGTGGTAAAAAATATATTACACCACAGCATCGAGACGGTAAGCCGTACGTACGCACGCGCAGTGATTTCATTTTTCGTCAGACGGATCGAATATGAAATAGGGTTTTTTGTATTTATAATAAAATATCTATATATGAGTGATACTGATGTTATTAATTTATAATAAAACAACTAAATAAGTGAAATTATAATAAAAAATAAATTTTAAAGAATCGGTAGAAGCGATTACCTCTTCCTCGACCTGCCTCTTTTAAATTTATTCATAGGGCAATAGAGTTGGTCTTTTGAGAAGACCAAAACATATAGAATGTAACTAGAGATGTTTATAAGATAAATTTTCATGGTTTGTCTGAGCTTTAGGGCTCAAAATGGAGTGAAGAGGAGAGCAATGAGGTTCCCTTTTTTAAAGAGATGAGAGGGGCACTTTTGTAAACCTCAAAAATATTAATTTATAATAAAATCAAACCCTACCCAAAAACCTCCAAAGTGTCCCAAATTATAATATTAGATTATATAGGGTTTAAATATAATCAAACAATAAATTTTTGACAACTTATTTTTTCAATTTAAACCTTATCTTTTTAATTGAAACCTAGTTATTCTATTAAATTTTAATTTTGGTAATAACATTCTAAATGTTTAATAGTTATAAATATTTATATATATGGTGTTAATCGGTCATAAATAAGTATTTTATGACATTTTAGATCTTATAATTTTCACTTTGTAATTTTAAATATTTTTTATGATTTTCAAATAATTTAATAAAATGTTAGTTTTATAAAATATCAATAGTGCCAATTTTGACACTATTCATTTATTTGACTTTAAATAAAATCCTCGAAGAAGATAAATTAAAACCAAAATATTTAATACACTCCTTACATGTCATAGTCAGCTATAAAATTTGTTGATCACTTCAATTATTTCATATGATATTTATTTTAATATTTTTAAAACCGTTTATTTGATGTTTCTATTAATAAAATAATTTTTACATCACTATTGTGCCATCATTAATGATAATTTATTAATCTATAAAAATTTTAAATAAATTCAAATGGTTTATAAAATTTAATTATATTTCTATTTATTATTTACTTTTCAAGTTTTATGAAGTTTATCACTAAATTAAAATTATTACATTTATAAGATATAAGAGAGTGACATGTTGTCACTTTCTTTTGTTTTAATAATTATTACATCATCTTGAGAAACAACAGTCTATGGAATGAATCAATTCCGACCCTTAGGTGATATGGGTCTACTTTTATTCATCCAATAGAATTTTTTAAGGTGTTAAGGTAATTTTATAATATTATTTTTACCCTTAATTACTCGATTTACCTTTAACTATGGTAATAAAAATAATTACCAAAGTTACTATTCATAATGCCCAAAAAATAAAAGTATCATATTAACATAATTTGGACCTAAGGATTGAAAATATGGAATACATTTTTCAAAAATCAAAACACAGAAGTTGTAGTAATTAATTTAAAATTAATCTCATCGTTGAAAAAAAAGGGTTTTAAAAGCTAAAACATTGCAAAAGATTGAAATGTTTTTACCTATGAATTTAATGTAAAATTAATGATAATGAAATACATTATATTAAATGGTAAAAATATATTCTATTTATAATTTAAAACCATTAAATATTATATATTAACCATATAAATAATCTTGATGAAAGGAGTTTTTTTTTAATTAAAATTAAACATATTTTTAGTATTCATCAAAATATGAAAGTTATCGGAAAAATAACAAAAATTTAACCAAAGTAAATTTTTATATATTGATTCCAAATAAGATTTTTATTTTGTCAAATTTAACTTAAAAACTTATAAAAAACTAGATTTAAAATGGGTGTCATCAAAAGGCGGTAAAATTGTATTTTTTGAAAAATACTTATTTTATCCGAAAAAAATTGATTTTGTTCTCATACAATGTTTTAGAAAATGTGTAAGATGAATTATAATGTTATAAAATTTAAAATGTGGTTAATACTATTCATAATGGCTAGTTTATATTCCATTAAATAATCATATTTTAATAATATATCAATGTTTAGTGAAACTCGGTATTGCGTACAACGCAAGCTATCGAGGAAGGTCTCCCTTGCATGTAATGCAAGCCAAGTCAGTGTTGCGTGTAGTGAAATCTTCCTTTGGTGTTGTTTATAGAATAATAAATACTTAGTTAATTTATACATTGAACAAAATCTATACTCAGTGTTGCATGAAATCAACTCTATCAAAAGAACTTTAAATTGTGTGTAACAAAAGCCAAGTATAATATTGTGTATACTACAAGATAATCTTGGTGTAGCATACCACACAAGACATCAATGAAATCAAAAATAATCTATCTCATAAAATCTTGTGGTGTTACATGTGTATCAAATGATCCTCAAAGGATGCATTAGTCTCAAGCTCAAGATCATCCATATCAATCAGATGAGAAGGGTTGGGGTGATAACTCCAAAGTTGTGACACATGGAAAACATCATTCATAGCATTGAATCTATGTGGTGGATCCAATTGGTATGCCACCAGCCCGATTCTCTTCATAACCTCAAATGGTTCAATGAACCTGGGTTCCATCTTTCCCTGTCTTTGTATCCTTCAGTGACCCAACCTATACGACACCCAAAGGAATACATTATCACCATCTATAAACTCAAGGGTTCATAGATGTCTAGAGACATAAAAATTCTATCTACTCTAGGTTGTAGTTATATGCTTCCAAATTAGTTGTACCTTCTTTGACATCTTCTACATGAGACTCAGTCCCAACAACTCTGACTCACCTGCCTCCATCTAGCATACAGCTGATCTGAATGACCTACCATAAATACCCTCATATGGTTCCATCTATATAGTTTCCTGAAAAAATTGGTTATTGGATAACTCCGCTAAATCCAGGTTCTTCTCTCAAGAACCACTAAAGTCTAGAACACACACTCATAGCATATCCTCGAGAACCTATATAGTATTCTCCAACTTCCTATATATCTATGGGTGGAAAGTTGTACTTAGTATAACTTGTGTTCTATGTGCCTTATGTAAACCTTTCTTGAAGCATGAAGTAAAATGCAAGCCACGGTCCGAAACAATAGTCCATGGTACCCCATGAAAACTGACTATCTCCTGAACATATAGTTCTCCCAAATAATCTACTCAGAAATTATCTCGTACTGGCAATAAATGATCTAGCTTTGTTAAATGGTCCATAATAACCCAAATAGAATTATTCTTCTGAGGCGTCCTCAGGAGACCCACCAAAAATTCCATAGTCACGTCATCTAACTTCCATTCTAGAATGGGCAACATTTGTAGCCAACAACCAGTTCATTGATGCTTGGCCTTCGCTTGCTGAAAGGTGTATAATCATGTCCTTAACCCTTATATCTTCTTTTTCATGCCCAACCACCAAAACTATCAATATAGATCATGGTACATTTTGGTCACACCTAGATGTACCACCCACTTTGAGGCATGAAACTCAAACATCAACTCATCATGTGTTCTCATAAGTACAAGAACTTGATTCATGACATAGATGATCTCCTCCTCATATATGCTCCAATTGAAAGGTGACTCCCCACCTTCAAGGATTTACCTCAAGGTCAAACACTCTGGATCCTCATATTGTTTGTCTCTGATCCATCTCATAAGTGTATACTCTTCTAAAACTAATAAAAGATTCATCTGCTCCTGATTCTCTCGAACCACAACATGCATCTCATCTAGTAAAGATATCATCTTCCACTAAGCACTAGACTCCTGAACAGCCTGAGTCTGAGTTTTCCTTCTCAAAGCATCAGACACACTGTTTCCCTTCCAAGGTGTATATGCTAGATCAAAATCAAATGAACACATATACTCAACCCATATCCACTATTGGAGATTCAAATATTCTTGGGAGAAGATATAATTTAACCTCTTGTGATTAGTATATATAATAAACTTCTTACCCAACAGATAATGTCGCGAACACATTAAAGCATAAACCACTACAACTAACCTGAGTTCATGTGTAGGGTAGTTCTATTCATGTGTCCTCAACTAATGAGACCCATAAGCCACAACTCATTCTCCCCGCATCAACACTGCTCCAAGTCTGATCGCAGAAGCATCAAAAAACATTGTATACTCCTCACCTAGATCAGGTCGGATCAAGATCGGTGTCGATTTCAAACACTTATTTAGCTCCTAGAAAACATTCTAACATGCTCCAGACCAATCAAACATTATCCCCTTTTGGGTAAATCCTGGAAATGGAACTTAAAAATGTGAAAAAGTAATGAATGAATCTTTGATAATATCCAATTAACCATAGAATTCTATGAATATCAAAAACATTATTAGGATGCTCCTAAGAAACAACAATCTGAACCTTCTCTGGGTCCATTGACACACCTTCCTCTGATATGATGTGACCCAAGAAGTGTATATGGTCAATCCAAAACTAAAACTTAGATATCTTGGAGTATAACTGATTATCTCTCAATGTACTCATGATGATGTCAATATGTTGTGCATGATCATCATGAGTCTTGTAGTACACAAATATATCATCCATAAACACCACCACAAACTGATCCAAGTACGTATGGAAGATTCTTTTCATCAAGGACATAAACATTATCGGTGTATTCATAAACCCAAATGGTATTATGAAGAACTCATATAGGACATACCTATTTATGAAAGCAGTCCTCGGTATATCGAATGGTCGAACTCTCAACTGATGATACCCTAATCTCAAGTCGATCTTGGAGAAAACACAAGCTACCCTCAACTGGTTAAAGATATCATCAATACACAGAAGAGGATTTCGATTGTTTACTATCGTCTATTTAAACTTCTAGTAATTGACACACAATCATAGATTCATTTCATCTTTCTTAGAAAATAATGCAGGACAACCCCAAGGTGACATACTTTTTTAGATAAACCCCTTATCCTCCAAATCCTCCAGCTAAGTCTTAATCTCTAAAAGCTTTATCAATTCTATTATAATAGGTGGAATATAAATTGTCACAACTCTAGGAATGAGATCAATTTTAAATTCCAAATCTATTTTAGGTGGCATCCCTGATAAGTCTTCAGGAAAAACATCTTGAAACTAATCTACTACTAGTGGAAAGACACCACACTTCACTCCTCGGTCATCTAGAAACAAACTTTCAACCTGGGATATTATCTCCCCCAATTTCTGGTGAACTAACCCTGTACAGCTCTCCTGGATATCCCATTCCCCATAATTAAAGTAATTTTCACCCTTATGAGACATAAAAGTCACTCTCTTGCAGTAACAATCTATGTGGGAATAATATTCTACTAGAAAATCTATACCTAGAATTAGTTTGAAGCCAAACATGTCAATAATATAGAGATCCCATGGAAAATGATACTCCCCAACCTTGAGAGAACATCCCTTGCACAAAGATATATCTCTAAAATGTACTCCCAATGGTGTATCTATCTTGAATACCCTGATCATGCACTCTAACACCAGAAACAAACCATTCAAAAGTTTTATAGAAATAAAATAATGAGAGGCACCAGTGTCAAATAAAGAATTATCTAGTGCAAAATCTATAATAATAGTACCTCTTAATGTCGAAGGTCCATCCTTTCTATCTACAAGTGTAGGATGAATGACATGTAACTATTCTTCCCCTCTTCCTTATGAGGTTCTCTGAGTCCCCAAGGCCAGACCACTCTGCTGATATGGGTGCTTTTTCCAAGAAGAACCTTGCTCACTGCCTCTACTACCTCGGCTGGTAGAACTCCTACTGCCAGACTAATATGGTGTAGAAGATCCCCTTCCCACACCATAGTTCTATCTAACTCCTCCATCACTACCCGTCTGTCATAAATTCTTGCAGAACTTCTGTAGATTTCCTATATTGTTTCTAGATCATCACTCTCTTGGTGTTTAGGGATATTTTCTATGATTGTGCCTTTGCCTACCGCACTAGTGAAATAAAATATGGGTAAGGTCCCGTGTAACTAACCTTTTCCCCCTGGATACTCTTCTTGCTGCCCCATGGCTAACATTCTTATATTGATGCTTCCTATTCTTGGAATAAATTCCTCCTAATCATCTAGAAATAACAATCTATCCTACATTGGAATCATCCTTCAAGTCCCACTTGACTATGAGAGTCTGATCCACGACGTCGTCAAACTTATTTAACCTAAAAAGGTTAACTTGGGACTTAATATCAATTTTAAGTCCATCATGGAAATGCCTCACCAAAGATACCTCATCCCTTTCCAACGTTGGAGAAAATAATTGAAAATATGTAAAGCTTCCAACATATTCGATCACAGACATACTCCCTTGAATCAACCTCATGAACTCAGTAGCTCTCTATTTCTATAGTGTCTCTAGATAGAAGTTCTCCAAGAAATTATCCAAGAATTACTTCCATAATATACCATAAGCATGTGCAGTCAACCCTGAACATCCCACTAGGGCTTCACTAATCCCTATAGAATGTAAGTAGCCAATATGACCCTCTTATCAGCAAGAGTCTCCAAATGGTCAAGTATATTCTAGATAGACACAATCCATAACTCATCTCCCATAGGTCCAACCTCTCCAATAAAATTTATAGGGTGTTGTAACTAAAAATCACACATCAATTAATACATTCTCTTCATAACCCGCTCTAGGTATCTTTCCATAAAATGCATGAGGTAAGAAAAGTTTTCTCGGAACTCCTCCCCTACTTCCTCACCCGACACTATCAGTGCATCAGGTTCTGCTACTGGTAGATCATCTCCATCCATATCCTCCATTCATCCTATGGAATATATCTATAATGATAAACATACATCATAGGTAACATAACACCACTTTATCATGTTTATGTAAGAGGAAAACACAACAAGGCACAATAAGTCTTTTTTCCAACCACACTACATGACCAAAAATGAGGCTTTATCACTACCCTTAACCATCCTACAACTAGTTCATGGTTAAAAAATGAAAAATCATTATCATATTCAAGTTTATCATTAGAAACCCTTCTTATCTTTCATCATTTTATAATTCTCAATTTCATATTAGGCACATTTCAGTTCAATTTCCCTAGCAAGGAAAAAAATATTTCAAGTTCAACAACTTACCCAAATTTGTTTTCCCATATGAGCCTAAAATGATAGATGTCACAAAATAGTCTTGAGTGCCTAGAATGATGCATGCATACTCAACTCTCATGCTATTCTAGTCCACGAGTCAAATCTCAAAAAATATAAACAATTATCACATCACACAACAAGTGTGTCACCCAAGGTGAAATAACATTCAACTATAACAAAAAATACCAATAAAAAATCCCACTCAGGGTACTTAGTTTTCCCCGCATACATGGGTTTTCAACTCCCATGCATGAGATCATGACTAAGGCCCGACTCTTCCTAGTCACCTTTCTACCTTTCCCAAATATTAATATAAAATTAAAGAAATTAAATCTCCTCTCATACCACTTTGTCATGTCGCAAACTAAGTTCCACACACTGGTTCCCTGAGCTGATCGATCACATGACCTAAAACACGACTCACCGTATGCTAGAGGCTACCGACTAGCAGTGAGGGTCAAATGTCGATCATGGGGAGACTATACCCTCTTTATAAAATTAATATCACATCAAAAATAATTAATTAATAAACAAATTACATATAACTATAACCAATATAATATCAGTATCACTATATGACCAAAAATGGAAATAAAATATCAAAACTGAACAGTAGATATGAAATGACAAAGTATATGCCAAGTTTCAAAATGAAAACCCAAAAGTAAAGACATTGAAAACTCCCCAGTGGTTCCCAGACCATGTCTAGTTCCCTCATCCATTCTCCATCCCAAATCAGCCATCTAACAAAGGGTTGTTTCCCTTATCCTATCTTACATACTTGAAGTCTATTCAGGTATCGATTAGGCATCCTGAGTAGGGTCTGAGTACAACTTAGTAGGCCCACCAATGGTGTCTAAAAAAATATCCAATTAAAACTAGTGTATAAATTTTTATAAAGAATAAATAAAATCAATAAGGAAAAAATCACTTATTTAATTACTCTTTATTTAACCGCATGACACCTAGGTTCCTGAGGACACCCGAACTCTCAATACATGCTTCGGCCCATTCCAAAGTATGTACTATATTTAAGGGATATCATATCTCATAATTCCATTGTTAACTTTTTTCATCTCAATTCACATATGAATTCCATTTTTACCATTCATTGCCTCAATTTTCTTATAAATGTCATTATTACTATTCATCATTTTAATTCACATGTTAATTCCATTATTACCATTCATCATTTTAGTTCTCGCGTGAATTTGATTATTACCATTCATTATTTCAATTCACACATAAATTCCATTATTACCATTCACAATTTCAATTCACATTTGAATGCCATTATTATCATTATTCATTTCAATTCACACATGAATGTCATTATTACCATTCAACATTTCAATTCACACATGAATTTAATTGTAACCATTCATCATTTCAATTCACACATGAATTCCATTTTTACCATTCATCATTTCAATTCACACATATCACAATGTCACGTTATTTAATTCACTAATTAATTAATCGATTTAATTAATTGAATATTCACATTATTCCATTAATTAATTCAATAGTTAATTAGCCACATCAATTTCATTAATTAATTCAACAATTAATTAATCAACTAAACCCTGTTAATTAGTTAAAAAATTAATTAATTATCTCAATAAATTTCATAATCACAGCAATCTTTAATATTTAATTCAGTAATTAATTTTTCCCATACAAAAAATTCATTATAATAATAATTAATTCAACAACTAATTACTCAATTTTAATAATCTTAATATCTCTATAATTAATTCAAAAATTAATTATTCCAAATCAATCAACTTAATAATCCCAACCATTACCATTCATTAATTTTACAATTAATTAATCAAGTTCAACAATATCAATAACTCCATAATTAATTCAACAATTAATTCTTCCAATTCTCAATCCCAGTATTCCAAAATTGACAATTTCCCTTAATTAATTAATTCACCAAAATAATTAATGAAATCAAGAACTCAATTGCTAATCGTATAATATAAATTCTATAATTACATACAAAAAATTGAAATCGTGACTTTGGGATTTGAATTATAGACCACTTACCTCAAAATTGATGAAAAATACTCACCAACAGATATCCCCAAATTGAAGCGGGTCAATCAAGAATGTGGTAAAGAATATGATCTAGATCTAAAACCTAGATCCAAAATTAAATGGATCAAGATCTAAAAACCCAAGATCTAGATATAGAACCAATAGTGTATAAACATCCCTCTTTTATCCAAGAATAGGATAGGGAGAGAGATATATAGATCTAAATGGGAAGAAACCATATACCCGGATAGGTGAAGATCTTCAATCTTCCCTTAGATTTACCAAGAACAGAGGTCAGGATGGATTGGAATGCATTATAGAACATAAAAAATAAGTAAAAATGAGTTTCTCTAAGCGGGGGTTGATTTTAGTTTAATTTGGGGGTTCAGATAATTTTAAAACTAATTTTCAGGTTAATTAAAATTGTGTGCATGGTTTACTGGGTAGGGGAATATGGTTGGCCAAACTGTGAACCTTAGTCATGCACCTCTTCTAGGTGGTGTGTCCACGGTTTTTCCTTTTAGGTCACATGGTTTTACAAACCATTTACTATCCATGCAATTCCTATCTGTGAGGGGTTTCATAGTTTGTTGGGCCAGGGCACATAGTTTGAGCAAACCATGCGCCAACCATGCACTTCCCCTCTTCCTTCCAAAATTCTCAATTTTCACCCAAACACACACCAAGGTAAAACCCAAATCAAAAGTAGTCAACATAATAAAAAAAATAGTACCTATAATTGATCCTAATACATATACAGAAAAGTTAGGGATCTTACATCAGGCACCTTTCACACCACCAAGCTAAAAAACACCCATGCAGAAGCAATTAAGGCCTAAAAAATAGCTATACGGGAGCGTGAAAGAGGTAAAATGGTCACTGAACTATTCCTAAAATCTTTTTCAGTTATATTTCCATCACTTATATCATAGGATGTTAATTTTTTTGATTCATATATAGAAAAAATGTTCTCTATATATTATGCATTGGGTGATGTCAATGAGGGTCCTAGTGGTGGTCGAGATGATAATATTGTTGCCGGTGGTTGTGATGGTGATAGTAATGATGATGATGATGATGATGTTGATTCTCCAGGCATCAATGCTAGTTATTATTATAATGGCATTGGTGGTGATTAGGGAGATATTGATCCCCTCCATTTTTTAGTTGACATTAAAGATACATGTGTGTGTAATGTTTAATGACTAAAACTAATTAATGGTGTGGATTGTATATGTATGTTATAGTATTGTAAATGGTTTGAAAATTATTGATAACATAATGGTTAAATTCTAAATATATAATAATTATACTACATTAAACTTTTATAATGTTTTGTAATTTATTTCCAGGTTTTGTGAGAGGTGTTGGATGGTGTTGCTGCTATCAATTGGGGATAGGACTATATACCCACGGTTTATAGAACCATGGGTATACATCAATTTTGTATATGACTCTATAACCACGATTTCAGAATCCATTTATATAGATTCATACCCATGTTTTGAAGTAAACCGTGGGTATTCAAATTTGGCAGTGATCTATAACAATGATTTCAAATAAAACTATTGGTATATCACTATATCAATAATGGCTATCATCCCCATGGTTCACTAAAACATTGATATAGGCTATATAAATGGTTCTAAGGCCTATACCAATGGTTCTAAACCACATTTATAACTTATTTTTCATCAGTAATTCTTAGTTCTCAAGAGATAGATGTGTGAAGACCTTCAAAAAGAACCCATTTCATCTACTTATATTATAAATACTCCATAACATGCAAATGTTTTAAATGAATAGCATAGTAAATAATTTACCCTTAACCATACCATCTTCCAACTATCCCCACATATTGTTATTTTCACACAACTCATTGGGTATGGTTCTTATGATGTAAAACATTTATATAACCAACCATCAACCTTGCAATAGTAGGAAGAGGACAGCGATATCCTATTGTGTTGGTTATAGTGAGCATTTTATTTTAGGCATCCTAAGATTTTGTGAAGGTCCTACTGCCTTGGAATGAATAATATATATATATATATAATCTATTGATAATCCTACTACAGTCAAGCCTAGAAGAGGATGAAGATGACTCCAACATATTTTAATTTTAAAATATGAATTTCATAAGATTTCCATGTAGGTCCCTCTAAGATAGATCTTCCTTACAGCTGAAGGAAATGAGGTTATCGATTGTATATCGAAAGGGTAGTGTGAATGGCTTATTGAAAATCATGTACTGCAGGAAAGGTTGGAGATGACAGGTGGTGGTAGATTTTATTTTTGAGTATTCATACATAGAGGTTGAAGATATTAACAATATTGGGTTTTATTTTTGAATTTCACATGATAGGATGAAAAATATAGTGAGGTGGAGGGTTTATTTTCTATCGCAGGTGCATTATTTTAAAACTATGAATAATACTTGGAATACGTGATTCTGCATCGATCTCGTAGTTGGTAGAATGTTCCTTCATAAACATGGATGTCACATCAGAACACTGATGAAATCCATGGGAAGTTGGTGTTATCCCTCGACCATTCGTTTCTCCTCACACAAACAAGGCTAACTACCCAAAACCATCCTAGTCAAAGTATAAATTTGGAAATTAAAAAACATTAAAAATGACTTAATTTTTAATATAAATCTATTTATATTTTATCACTAAAATAAATATAGATAAATATTTTTAATTTTTTACTCCATATTATATATCTTGTTTGAAAAGGCCTTATCATAACTATAAGAACTCAGCCTTAAACATTACATGATCTTGAGTTTTAAGTCAATAATTCATACATCTAAATTTGAGGATCATTACAGGTTTATTGTTTTAGATAATTGGGTCATAACTTGAACCTAAAAACTATATTTTACAAAGTGGACACTTCTAACCAGTATCCATTTTTTCCATAATATAAAATTTTTAAAATGAAAAACATTTTCTTTTCAAGAAAAATCTTCATGACTTTCAACTTGACTTCTTCTATTCCCTTACCCATCTTTAAACCCTGTGAAAAAAAAATTTAAATGTGGGATGAGCACAAAATTCTCAATAAAGTATATAAAAAAGAAGAAAAAATTTATTATTCTAGTGAAAAACATGAAAACCCATGAAAAATGTTTTCCATAAAAAATGACATTTTACACTTAAAGGGAATAATATATCCTAAAAAATCCATAACTTACCTTTTGAAATAAAAAAGTTGATGAAAACTCATAAGAAAACATATAAAAGTCATGTAGGTTAATTGGGACATCATCTTCAAATAACACTTATAGATTCCTTTCAAGAACCCTTACAATTGGAATAACTATACAACTGACTTTAAATATAATTCTCTAAAGAACCTAATTATTACCTAATGTATTGGAGAAATATCTGGGAAAACAAATATTATAATATATATTGATATAACCTATTAAAAAAATTTACAAGGACCATATCATTAGTAAAACATTTTATATTTCACCTTTTCATCATCAAACCCTTGTAAAACTCTTTTTAACATGTAAGGGAACACTCTCAAATTTCAAAAAATCCTTTTCTTTTAAAAAAAATAAAAACATAAATCACCTAGAATAAGGGAAGGATCATTTTTCTTTAAAGAAAACATAGAATCTTGTAAAGTAAGTAAAATATAAAATAATGGTTATGGTGGAATGAAAATTTTTTATCTCCATATATATTAAAATAGAACATTCCTTTCATCTTTTTGTCAAAACATTTCTTATAAAACACATAAAATGATTCCTTTTAAAAAACTTTAAAAAAGTAAAAAGTGATATAAAATTACGTTTATAATTCATTTATGTCCCTATAAGTACATCCATAAAAAAATTTAAAAATATGGTCATTGAATAAAAAGAATTGGAAAGGAAACTTTAAAAGAGGATTTTTTTTAAAAATCCCCTTACCTTGTGCCCGACTTGTCACATGTGTTTCTCATATTCCTAAATAATAAAATTATGTTTATTATTTACCATCTTGATAACCTTTTTAATGTTTATTATTCATTTTATTTTTATTATTACCATCTTATATACAATTAATTAATCATTTAAGTTCATGTTTGGTGTTTTGGTGGTATTCGACTCATATGTCCAAAATGACTTCTCTAGGTTGACTATGATCAAATAGATCATTAATATATCATATAAATAATAATAATAATGTCATAATTATAAATTTTATAAAAAATTATAATTTTAAAATCAATCATGAAATATGTCTATTAAAAATGAACTATGTTACAATCATGAAGACGGCACATTGTACGTACGTGCGAGTAACATTTCCAACTTTCAAAAATAATTATATAAAGAAGAAAAGTATTATTTTATCTTTAAATAATAATAATATAATTAATACCATATTATTTGTTTAAATATAATTATATATATCAACCATATGATGTGGTGATGAAAAATAAATCACATCACTTTATGGAGTTGGTAGTCCACAAGTACTCACAAACGGCGTTATCATTTTTCAGTGAATAAAAAGGTAAGAAAATAGGTTTTATATTATATTTAAAAAATTATAAATATTTAATGAATATAATATATATAAATATATTAAATTCAAAATTATAATTAGTTATGAGAGGTGGTTATAGAAAAAAAATTACAACGATCCGTGAGGTGGTATTTCGTCGTGCACATGAATAATGGATCCCTTTCCCATTTGATAGAGGTTGGAGGTGGATATTGATTATTTAATTAACATAATAACAAATAAATATATGGGAGATAATAATTTTATTATATAATCATGTTTAAGAAAGATTTTAAGGAGGTGTAATAATAAATAAAACCAAAACGCTCAATTAAGAACTATACCTCCTCTAAAAACAACCTCCATGGTTTTACACATTAAGACATATGAGGTTGGTATTATTCCCAAAATAATGCATATAATATATATAGATGGATGTAATTAAGGGATTTTTGTAGGTATTTTCTAAATCAAATGATTTTTAAATTTAATAAATGAGAAGAATATGTTCCCTTTCGTAAGAGAGGGGAGGGGAACTCTTGGAATTTCTTAAAATATTAAATTAATATTAATTAATTTTGATGTAAAATTGGATCCAAATTGATAAAATTAAAATATAATATTACTATAAGTAGAAATAATATAATAAAATAAAATTTTTATAAGTTTGTATCACATTTTTACCCTTATATTTTTGTTTTAACCCTTTGTTAACCCTTTTAACAATTACGGTGATATTAATGTTTTTTACTCTTAAAGGGTTAATATATTTACTATAAAAGGATAAAAGTCCCATAATGCACAATAGTTGATATTTTAAACCATATAAAAATCACTTGGATTAATATAAGATTTCTAGTAATTTTAAATCATTTAATAAATTACTATTTATTATAAATTAACATTAATGTCAATTTTGGAACTATTCATTTAATTTGACTTTTAAAACTAAAAGAAAATAATGGAATTCAAATAAAATGAATCAAAACCTCTATAATATATCATTTTTATCTATAAAAATCATGAAACACAAATATTCATTTAAATAATATTATTTTTAATATTTTTAAAATCATTTGATTTATTTTTCTATTAATTGAATAATTAGTGCATCAGTGTTGTGTAAACTTTTAAGGTAATTATTTCATCACTAAAAATTAAAAGTAAATTAAAATGACAAAAATAATAATTTATATTTCAAATTAATATTTATTTTCTTTTAAAATATTGAAAAAATATAATCAATAGAATCTTCAAATTAATATTTATAAGAGAACACATCCTCTATTTATCCATATTTTAAAAATATTATAATTATTAAAAGTAAGAGTGTGACATTTTTGGCTTTATATTCACTTAAATATTATAAAGGTCAAAATCAGGTATAAGTGGGGAAAAGGCCATATATTTGACTTTTGGATGATTATAAATAATATATAATCATGAAATAAAATTACGGTAAGTGTTAGGATCATTTTATAGTCTTTGTCATTTTATTTTTCACATTAATTACCCGATTTACCCTTTACCATGGTAACAAAAATTTCTAAGGTTACTATTCATATTGAACAAAAATAAAAGGGACCGATTTACTAAATTTATACCTACTGGTTTCAAATACGGAATCCATTTTTCAATATTCAACTCACATAAGAGGTATAATTTAATTTAAAATTAAACCATAAAAACGCGATGAAAACAATTTTCTACAAAAATTCTCTTTTAAGTATAAAATATTTTCATACAAAATGAAAGTATACGATTCATTTCAAAAATAATAATTAGATTATTTTAAATAATAATTAACTAATTCAAAATATAATTTGAATTTGTAAATAATTGAAAAGGAAATACAAATTTCAATAAAAATAAGTATTTTTGACTATTCATTGAAAAATCAATCATTTCATAAAATTATAAAAAATAATCCTAAGATAAATTTTATTTCATGAATTCAAATTATAAATTAATTTTTTCAAGTTAAAATTTTATAATTTGAAAATTATAATTTTAAATAAAACCTTATAAGAAAAGAGTTTAATAAAACTATTTCCTTTTTATTTAAAAATTACTTAATATTTTTATAATGAATATAACTATATATCTCATAAATACTAATAAATATGAAAATGATTTATTCTATCATTACCTTGTTTTTTACATTCTTCCCCATTTTGTAAATTGTGTCCTTTTAATTTTATTCACTTATTAAACAACTGGTGATATATTTCCCTCATATCATTTTTAGATTCTCATGTTTCTTCTTTAACCATATGATTTCCCCAAAAAACCTTAATCTAGTGAATTAGCTTATTCCATAATGCATGCTCTCTATGTTCAAGAATTTGAAATGGTTATTCCTTGTAATAAAGGTTATCTTCTAACTAAAATACCTTAGTTATCAAAACATGAGATGAATCCAACACATATTTACTTAACATCGAAATATAAAAAATGTCGTGTACCTAGGATAAACTCAGAGGCATAGCTACTCAGTAAATTACTGATCCAACTTTCTCAAGGATTTAATATGGTATAATAAACTATATACTTAACTTCCCTTTTTTCACCAAAACATATGACACTTTTCCATGGAAATACTTTAAGAAAAACATGATCACCTACCTCGAATGAAGGATATTTCATCTAGTTATCCGTAGAATTTTTCTACCTGATCTGATCCATCCTCATATATTACTGAATCATCTTTACCTTATCATCTATTTCCTATACCAACTCTTGTCCCATCAACTTCATTTCCCCTACTTCATCCTAAAAATCTAGAGTCTAACACCACTTTCTACATAATGCCTCAATAGGTTTGATCTGAATATTGGAATGAAAAGTGCTATTATAAGAAAACTCAACTAATAAAATATGCTGATCTCGACTTACAAAGTAATACATTTAATAAGAATGAAGCATGTATTCCAAGGTTTGAATCATTCTCTTGTATTATCCATCATATTAAGGATAAAAATCTATATTGAAAATTTATTTAGGACCCAATGACTTTTAAAGACTTATCTAAAAAATTTAAGTAAACCTAGGATCACAGTCAAATACAATAGCGAGAGGAAATACATGTAACCTAACTATATCCTTAAGATACAGTTGAGAAATTTTATCAAAATACATAGTAACTCTAATGGGAATTAAATGTGTAGATTTAGTTAATCAATCAATAATTACACAAATCTCATTATTACCTCAAGATATATTTGGAAATCCCACTACAAAATCCATGGAAATATTTTCTCACTTCCACTTTGGCATTGCCGAAGGCTGAAGTATCCCCTTTGGTAATTATTGTTTTGCTTTAACCTTTCGAAAAGTCAAAAATTTCATGGTAAATTCAGAAATATCTCTTTCCATTACATCCCACCAGTAATACTCCCAAAGGTATCTATATATATTAGTACTTTTAAGAAGAATATAAAATGGGTAAATATGAGATTCATTCAATAATTCTCTCTTCAACTAAGAATCATAAGGAACACATAATCCTTTTCCTGTAAAAATGATCCTCCTTCTAATTTTTCTTAATTTATTTTGATAGAGACAACTATATTTCCACCTAAAATAAAATAGATAAAGTTCATACATTTATAACTTCTAGGAAAAAATTCATCAAATCATTAACCAAAGGATCATGTTCCAAACATAACATGATTAATGTAACATTATTTTTCTAACTCAAATCATTAGCTACTTTTTTTCCTTTTCTAGGATAATAATGAATCATGTAGTCATGATCCTTTATCAATTTCATCTATCTCTTCTATCTCATGTTCAACTCTTTCTAATTGAATATATACTTCAGACATTTATGATCAGTATATATTTCACATTGTATTCCATATTAAGGATTCGTGTAAATTTTTAAATCAAAAACCACACACAACTATAAAAATACCCTATTATCACACATCTATTGCAACAGTTTACTAAAACCATGGAAATAATTGATTCTAACCCCCAGTTTATTTGAAAATATTTAAATATATATTGATTTATCCCCCTCCTGATCGATCCCACCCACCCTCTTCTCGATCAATCTTGCCTCTACAGATTCTCTCAGCCAGTGATCCCTTCTTTATGATCAAGCCCCAACCTCCATATATCTTCTCCCGATGATCCTCCTCCTCCGACATGGCTCTGATGAATCCTCCCCACATCCCTACCAATGCAGCTCCAATGTGGACTCTCCACCTCCCTGTGATCCTCCTCCATGATGTTGAACTCCGACTTCCCCTTCATGGCTCCCCTGCCTTCCCATCTACTAGTCTCAGCCTCCTGGTCCCTAACTCCCCACCTCTGATCTCGACTCTACTTCCACCTTAACTCCCCCATATCCTTATGTATACTATAATTTCTCCACATACTCTTACTCATCTCCCCATATACCTACCTTTCATCCCCATTGGCTTCTGGTCAGTATCCATTTTATTTTCCATGAATTTGGAATTCCCAATTTGAAACCCAAAATTAATTTCCTATTTTTTACCATGATTATTGATTTTAGAACTATGAACATAGATTCTTTACATGTATTAAGAAGTTGATCCTTCTAAATGGTATCACCTATATTGATTATCTTTTCTATTTGATTTCTTTCATTCATTATTCTCTTGTCTTGGTTCATCTATTTCTATCCATGACTTTGATTTCAGGTGATGGGAATACTCAAGTTATTTTTCTTTAGTTTATACCCTTTCTATAATTAATTTTAACCCTATAATTTTTTCAACTCTAAAATAACATATTTTCAATTAAACAGTATCAATTATTCAATAGTATATTCAGTACTTCTATTCCAAGCTTGGATTTTTGAAATATAAATATTTCATTAGGCATTGTGTACTTTTCTAAACAATGTTCTTTGTATTACTTTTTGTATTTGAACTATATTATTTATTAAATGTATTTATTTTTATATTTAAATTATGTATTATCATTTACAGTGATGATGATCTTTGAAATTATAATACAATTTGGTGGGTTTACTTTCTTAATACTTTCATTATTCTATAACATAAAAGTTGATTAATTGGTCTTTTTTGGATTGATTCAATAGGTGATTCCATTTTTTATTTCTCATAGTCTAGGGATTATTGGTATATTAAAATTATTATTATTCAAATAATAAGCTTCATATGAGATACTTACAAAAATTACTATAAATGTAGTGTGTGTTCATGGTTTCCTGTTATTAACCCCTTGTAATTAGTTTATCTATATATTATATTCTCTTGATAGGAATATGTGTCACTATATCATATATTCATTTTGAATATGTGAAATATGAAATATTCATTCTCAATATATCCAATATGAATTATGATATATGTAATAGGAAATATGCATTTTGTTCATGCAATATGCATTCTATTTATATAATATTCATTTTTTTTATGTAATATTCATTCTGTTTATAAATATATATGTTCTTTTTTAAAATATATGCAACATTAAATATTCATTCTATTTCAAAATACATGTTTTATGTCTCCAAATATAAAAAATATACATTCTATTTGAATACATGTAATAGAATTTTTTTATTCTGAATATATTCTATATATATTCAATTTATTCTGAATATATGCAGTATGTTTATTCATTGAGTTAGTCCCAAAATGATAACCCACTTTTACACTTGTATTTCTTTGCTCTATATTGTTTTCTATAGTATACACTTTATAAATTTTCAAAATAATCATCATTCATAATATTAGTTTCATAGGATTTATCTTGAAAATATAATTGTATATAAATACAATTATTACTTCTTAATGTAAACTTCTTGACCTTATTCTAAACATACATCATTAGGTAGACATGTCATATCAAATGGTTGCACCCTTGGCTTTCCAGGTCCTGGAGGTATGATTTCTTATAATTTTCATTAATATTATAGTATTAAATTTATAATTATAAAAACTGTAAAATAATTATTTTATTTTGACCACTTCTATTGAATAATTTTAACACATGAAACATTTATAAAGTTATATTAATTCCATCTATATAGATTTTTATTTCATTTCCAATATTTGAATGATTATGTAAAAACATCTACTCATATATCATTTCAATAGAAACCTTATTCCCCAACTTTTAATATCCATACATGCTTTTAATATGATTATAATTTTCAATATTCATATATAATTTTAATCTTCATACATCTTTATTCTTTAACTTCCATTACTGTATTATTTTAATCTCTAATACATAATTTTAACCTGGTTATAATTTTTAATAAATTGTATTTTTTAAACATAATTGTTTTATTTTTTTATGTGTGATGGTTTTTTCTTCCAGAATTATAACAGAACATATATCATGGAATTTCATAATTCTATAATTCCTTTTATAAGGTTAGTTTTTCTGCTCTTTCCCATGTTATTTTAGAGTGTGAATTATATATATATATATACAACATATATAGGTTCTTTATATAAATAAAACATGCATATGTTCTATATATAAAGGAAGCATATGTATTTTTTTATATAAACAATACATATATGTGTCCTATATATAAGAATATACAGGACATATTTATGCTCTATATATAAATACAACATATGTATGCTCTGTTTGTATACAAAACATATTTATATTCTATATATAAATGAAACTTATATATTTTATATATATGTGTTCAATATATATATAAATTTTAGGAATATATGTGTGTGTTTGTGTGTGTAATTTTATATGCATTGCATGTATAAATTTTATGAATATATTTTTAATTGTTCTACATAATTTGTCCACACACATGTCACCTTATTTTATTGTCCATTTTATTTTGTGAGTTTTATAACTCTTTAATTTCAAGTTTTACTCTGTATATATTTTCATAAATTGTAAAATTTTCTTTTTAAACCTAATGATTTCCTATGATTTATATGTTTTATATTTAAAATAAATTTGATATTATAATTTCCATGTAATAATTGTATTAATTTACACCTTTATATTTCCACTTTTAAGGGAAATTTTGGTGGAAATGATTTTTAGGGGGAAAATTTGGGAGAGGCCCAGTGAATGTGGGAATGGATTTAAAAATACTTGTAAACTAATTATTCCATGCTTTTGAATTTTTCTGAATTCATTTATTATCATTCACTTATTGTTTTATTTCATTTATACTCCATATTTCTTCTTTATTTTAAATAATATTCTCAGTTAGTACTAAAAGTTATCAAAAAGGTTAGTAATGGCATAAAATTTTAGATTGTAATATAAAATCATGCTTACATATCATTGGCGATATGTTGAGAGGAAATCTATTGTTACTAAGTCCTTCACTGTCTGGGTTTTTTCTATCACTTTTCACTATAGTTTCTTTATTCTTTAGGTTATAAAAAATCATCCTATAGAATATACTTTTAATTTAATGCATTTTATTGGCCATGGAAACCAGAAAATTGGTTGTCAATATAATTAGAAGGGCCTTAACAATGGTTAAAAATGTAATTTTATCATTTCTAAGGAGCTTTTGATGAGGCCAATGTATTATTTATAAATGAACCTTTATTTTATCTTAATACTTAATAGTTTCCTTTATTTTTAAGTTTAAATCTAATTTAGTTATTGAAGTGTCTTTTGGTTTTGATATTTCATGTGTAGCTTACTTAATTAATTAATACAACATTGTATATGAATGTTATCCAATTTTATATATTCTGTTTTTATTTGAAAGCTTAAAATTGGTATTTTTACTTTTTTCATCAATGAACCAAAGTGTATTGTTATCATTTCATTAATTTTATTTATTCTTGACAATAGTATTGGTAAAAGTTTAGCGATGTGACTTAGAAGAGGGTTTGGAAAGGGGAGTTGAATAAATGGGGTGTATTTTGAACATTTTTAAATTTTACCAAAGTGTAAGATTGGTATGATTTAAATGGTTTTATAAATCCTAAGAAAAAATTTTAAGTGGAATATAGTATTGATTTTAAGGGGAAAATCATGTCCAATGTATTTTAAACCATAATGTGTGATGTTGTTCCTTAACTGAGTTTGTTAATGTGTGAGTTACATGCTGAATTTATATATAATGAAGCTATAAGTGAATTCTTAAATGGTTATATAGGAATAATAACTAGGTAATGGTCATGTCATTAACCTTGACATGAAATATGGGATATTGAGACATTATTAGTGGTTATTTACGTGTATTGGGTTGCAGAAATTTTGATATTTAATATAAATTATGGAATTGTATTTCTGTGTGGATTTCACATGCTATGCAAGTGTGATAAATTGAAAAAATGAATTTCCATGGGTAATAAATGATGTAATATGTTGTGTTTTTAGTGATTTAAGAGAAGCTTATCACTAACCATGTTGTGTTATGTTTGAGATATGCTAATGGTAACTCATAGGTGGCTTATGGTGGGTTGAGTTATTAATTCCACACTTCCTTCCATTATCTATTTCAGTTGCATTACTTTTGTATTGGTATGTATGACTTAACCTTGAGTTTAGTTTGACTATTTGACCTTTGTGGGGATGCTAATATATCATGTAATGCATATAACATGAATATTGATACAGGTGTTCCATGATTTGTGGAATGAATTGGAATATTTGATATTATGTAGAATCATTTCATTTCATCCATTTTAAGTAATCATAAAATAGTTGAACATTATTTTATGATTCATTAAAGATATTTATAATGGTTATGAAAATAATTAAAATGCTAAATGATTTTTTATGGTAAATTGATGATATGAGTAGTGTTGTGTGTTGTTGTAACCTACAGAATCTAGAGGATATGATCTTGATCTTTTGATATTTTGATTGAAGAAATCCTAATATAGGTGTTTTCTATTTTAATCTCCAAGATTGAAGAAGTTCAATCTAATAAATTCTCACTTCTAGATTAAGGTATTGATCCTTTTGTCTCTTTGGGTTAAAATAAAATAATTTCTGATGATGGAAACTTGAATAACCTTTGTTTAATAAATTTTTTTATTAAATAATGTAATAGGAACCCCATTGCTTTATTACACTCCATACTTTCCACATTGTTATTTATCTATGTTCTATTTATATACTGTTTAGAGTGTGTTACCCTATAAATTGTTACCTTGTTTATACTGTAATTTTTTTAGTTCTGTCACTGCATTTCATTAGATATAAGGAAAATTTAGATCAATATTTATGATTCTCTAAAAATTAAATCTTTTCACTATAAGTTCAAACTACTGCTACAGAAAATATGACTTACTGAAAAATCCTTATTCATTTGAGCTCTGAAAAACTCCACATAAGTTCCAAAGAAAATTACACATCTTCAATATATATTAGGCACCTCAAATGCCTGCTAATCATCATTATCCATGCATCTTCGCATATGTGGTTCTTTTTCATCAAGTGTAACTCATAATTCCCCAAGATGGTATCCTCTTACTTCATGAATGTAAAACTCATGTATAAAATTATTCTCAACACCAAGTGCACCATCTATCTTAGGCTCTAGCAAGGATCTTCTTTCACTTTCACATATTCATACATAATCATATGGAGTACATCGAAGGAATTTTCCTCTTTAATAAAAATTTTCATGTCATACTACAAAATAACATTATGATTCAACTCAAATGGACCATCCTTTTCCATAAATAGTGGTTTCACAAATGGAATATCAACTTCACCTCCTAGAAGTACAAGTCAAACTCCATATGCATGTACAATCTTCTTACAATATTGTGTAATCCTCACATTGTATATTTGTGATAATTTATAGATTTTAGATCAATATCAAACTGTATACTCCATCACACTTCAACAATCACCTCATGTTCATATTTCTCTATTAAAGTTATTCCATGATGAACCTTAAAAAGATCCCCATTATATAAATGTCTTTACAAGTGTGATTTCCATATCAAGATTTTTTTTACTTTTCCAACCATCACCTTCATAATCTCTATGTGATATGATGCACTTTATGCATCAAATATAGTACTTGTTTAGTCCTATTCATTTCAGAACTTGAAACTATATCCTTTATTATTTTTTCAAGGTAGCCTTTATGAAATAATTCCATGGACATCATGATGTTCTCATGGAATGTGGTAAAATGACATTAATCTTCCTTATTCTCATATTTAAACATGATTTCATGGGATTTTCTTCATTATTATCTTAGATATTATTCATTCTTATCTTTTGATATCAATACCAAAACAAGATTACCAATTGAGATAATATATATTGACTACCATAAGTATTTAATTATGTGAAAGGTTTTATAAAACTCTAGAGAGGAAGAATGATGATTCAAGTAGAATTTGTTCATCCAGGGTCTCTAAATATTTCATATCTATAGAATTCTAAATGGAATCAGTTTATCCATGTCATAAATGGAGCCTTGATGGATTTGTAGATTCTCAAAGTAGTCCTTCATGGAGAATCCTGTTTAGGAATAATGAATGTTGGTAAAAAAAGAAACCATATCTAGTAATAATTGATTCAACAAGATAGGTCTGGTATATTTAGAAGTATCTAACCTATATTTATGGTTAAATATATCACCATGAAGACCAAAATATGGAATCTATCTAGTTATGTTGTTAAATTCATTGTCTTGGGGATTTAATGCTAGAATATATTTATATTTACTAGAATTCTTGTTTTCCATGTTGAAATATGTCTATACATATTTAAAATGAAAGGATATTATGAAATTAGTGGTATGGAAAATTTGTGGAGTAATATTATCTCATCCATCACCTTGGAGAAAACTATGATGATTCTATATAGAAATTCTTAAATACGTATGTATATGCTGAAATATTTTAAAACATTGAATATCATGGATTATTTGAAGTGATTCAGTTGCATTGCTTTTGTATTGGTATGTATGAATTACCTTTGAGTTTAATTTGAATATTTGACATTTTTTGGTGTTCCAGTATATATTATCTCTTTAATGCTTTAGTGAAAGTGACCGACTGATGTAATTATACAGTAAATCTTAACATGATTGAAGTTATAGGTTAATTTATTGTTATGTAATACCTATAACTAATAAGAAATTCCCATTCACTAGAACTATTTATATTAGGGGAATAATTTCTTCAGGCACTTTCTACAGTGCCATGATTCTTAAGGCAGTTATTTATTGATGAAAATACCTCTACTTTGTGGAGAAATACCAAATATATGATAAGATGAATTCAAACATTATGGTCCATGTATCATCATGATTTCATTTCAAATAAGGAGATAGTGTTATTATTAGGAAGTGTAGGCATCTATCAAATATGGTGAGGTTTAATATGTTGAAGGTGATCTCGGTTGGGTCTTCAAGAGTAGGGAAGAAGAAGGCCTTCACTAAAATATGAGTATGCACTTCTTTATACATTAGATTTTATCAACAAGGAAAGTTAAACCTTTTTTATTTCATAAGAAGTTATTTTACATTGTATTTGTTGGATCTTATAATGTGCATTGTTATGTGATCATTTTTTTCCTTGGAAGTCTAGTTATAGTGTTGTTGGTTAACTGATGTAATTATGTTGTGTGTTGTTGTAACCTACAGCTATTTAATTTTTTTATGGCATATGGAGGATATATCCATGGTTAAAACTGTGGAAGTAGCCTCCAATTTCCATGGTTAAACTATGGTTCTATCTTGAAATTTACATGGTTCAAACCATGGATATAGATTTCCTACTTTTACAGTTTTAACCATGGTATTAGGTTTCAATTTATATGGATAAACTATGTCTATAGATTATAATTTTCACAGTTTGAACGATGGCTATAGATTACCTACTCCATGGTTTTAACTATGGTTTTAGGCTCCGATTTCCACAGTTAAACTGTGTCTTTAGCTATAAATTTCCATGGTTTAAATTGTGTCTATACATGACCTATTACCATGATTTAAACCAAAGTAATTGAAAAGGCCTATTGCAATGGATCTAGCTGCCAAAATTTTGAAAACCATAGTAATAGTCTATTTCCATGGTTTTTTGGCCTATAGCCATGGTCTCAACCTGTAGTTGGGGGTGAATTTTATTTTTTTGATAGTAGTTAATTCCAGATCATGTATAAAATAATTTAACTCATTAGATTCCATCTGTCATAAAGTATAAGCAATTACTTGATCATTCTAAATTAGTACACAACCAAGTCCCTTCATAGAAGCATCACTATAGATGATAAAGTCACTATTTCTAGAGGGAAGGTCTAAAACTAAAGCATTCACCAATCTTATTTTTAGTTACTAAAAACAATAATCACATTTTTTATCCAGATGAATTTAATTATTTTTTAGTCAACTTAGACAATGGGATAAACAATCAAGAAAATTTTTCAACAAACCATCATAGTAACCCACTAATCCAAGAAAACTATAAATATATATGATATTTATAGGTATTTTCCATTATGTATCCAATTTTGTTTTAGTAGGGTCAATATTTATTCCATATTTAGAAACAATATTTCTAGGGATAGAAATTTATTACAACCAAAATTCACATTTACTAAATTTTTCATACAGTTTTTTTTTTCTTTTAAAGTTTGAAAAACAATCCTTAGGTGTAATTCATGATCCTCGTGAATTTTATAATATACCAATATTTCATAAATAAACACAACCAAAAACTTATCCATGAATTCATAGAAGACTTTATTCATGGATATATAAATATATTTGGTGTGTTAGACAACCCACAGGGTAGAGTCTCATTGAATCGTATTTATTTTAAAAAAAAAATAAGATAGGATCACCCCATGGTGAAGTGATAGGATGAATGAAACCTTTATCTCGTAACTATTGAAACTTATTTTTCAATTTAAAAATTTTTACTTGAGCCAATTGATAAAGGGGTTTTGAAATAGGCTTATCATCTGGTACTAAGTCAATAGTAAACTCAACCTTTCATTCAGAAATAACACTAGTAAAATCATCAAGAAATACATAGACATGTCTATTTACTACTGGGACATCACTAATCTGAACAATTTCATTCTTCTAAACAACATTATCTAGATAAATTTCACTACTACCTCTAAAAAATTTATCTGCTTCATGGTATGTTATTTAAAAAAACAAATCATTGAATAAAACCTTCTTGGATCTTCAATATGTCTTATCATGATAAACCAAAATCCAATCCATACCCAAAATAATATCAAACTCTACTATGGGTAGTTCAACATGGTTTTTGGAAAATATCATCCCACTAATAATAAGATTTAGATTCCTATAAATATTTTTTTTAAATTTCCACCTAGATTTTTCACTAAAAGTTCTATTTTCTTTTCATGTGGTGATATTCCAATTTTAGTAGAAAATTTATTAGAAATGAAGGAATGTGAATATCATAAGTCAAATAGGGTATTGTAATAATTCAAATAAAAAAGTAACATACATTTCACCACCCCATTAGATGGAAAAACATCTACCATAGTAGTACCAGAATATTTATCCACACCTTTCTACTCTTGGTCTTAATGATTTCCATCCTGAGTAACTAAATTTGGACACATGTTAGTATAATGACCCATCTCATTGAAACTAAAAAATCTCACCATTGTATGGCTATTTATTACTCCATTATTTGATTTTTTTTAGGATTATTTTCCTAGCAGTTACGAGTCTTATGACCAAACTTACCACATCAGAAACACTCCTCATATTTTATAATACATTCTTTAAGATTCTTTTTACCACACTTATCACAAAATAGGAACATTGTTTTCTTTCCCCCAGATTTCTTTAATAGATTCTTCCCCATTTTCTATCATCTAAACCTTTTCTTACTCTTATCATCTCTAGAAATATAAGTGTCGAATAATTACATCTCAATTTTCTCAGTACAATTAACAAATTTCTTATAGATTTTAAAGACTTGTGAGGCCAAATCTCTTCATAATTTGGGTTTCAATCCAGAGTAAAATATATTAATCTTACTATCATTTTCCCAAATAAAATATGGTATATACCTGGTCAATCTTTTAAAGTTGGTTTCATATGCGACTATTGAATCTTTATCTTTTTTCCTTACTTCCATGAATTGTTTCTCTATTTTAAGTCGGCCGATATTAGGGAAATATTTATCTATAAAAATATTCTTAAATGTTCCCATTCCATGGAATCAATCTCATCTCTCTATAGTATTCTTAACCAAGGACCCCAATCGATCAGACTCACCTTCAAAATGATAAAGGAAAAGAGTTACCTTTTGATATCGAAACACCCCATGACTTCAAATGTATTTTCCAGAGCATTGATCCACCATTTAGCTACCACTGGGTATAAATATCTACTAAATGATACAAGATGTTGTCTCATAAAATTCTCCACTATCATCATGTTCCTTCATGGTAGATATGGTTATTCACTAGCATGGATTCCACCACTATTTATATCCTACATAAACCGATCCATCATTATAACAGACTACTCAGTTCTAATTATAACCATTTTAGGATACTGATTTGGAAGGATATTTTCCTCTTAATACCTTTCCACTTTATCTTCTCTATTTACTTTATGGAAAAACATTCTAAACATAAATAATTTAGATGAAGAAATATGGTAAAGTTTAAATTCTATATCATTTTAACTTAACTATAAAGTATAATATTTCAAGGGTATGTTATTAATATTATCCAAAACTCTAAATATATCTATACCTTTCCTCTAATACCAACTACAAGTACCTAACCTTAAATATTACATAATATTGAGTTTTAATTCAAGAATTCATTCATTTATGTTTAAGGGTATTTTGGGGTTTATATATTTAAAGAATTAGGTCATAAATCGTACATAAAAAACATATTTTACAAAGTGTAAACTTCTAACCATTATCCATTTTTTCCATAATATACAACTTTTAAAATGAAACACATTTTTTTCAAGAAAAAAATTTTTGACTTTCAACTTGACTTCATCTTTTCCCATACCCATCCTTAAACCCTGGGAAAAACATTTTAAAACATGGGATGGGCACAAAATTATTAGTAAGGGACATAAAAAGAAGAATAAAAAATCAGATATTCTAGTGAAAAACATGAAAACCCATGAAAATAATTTCTTTAAAACATACCTTTTAACCTAAAAACATATAATATATCCTTAAAAATCATTAAATTACCTTTTAAAATCAAAAAAATTCCATGAAAACTCATAAGAAAGCATAGAAAATTCATGTAGGATCCTTAGGACATAATCTTCATAAAACCCTTATAATAACCCTTATAAAAACCCTTACAAGTAGAATAACTATACAATTGAATTCCAATATAATTCTTCTAAGAACATAATCATTACCCAATTTATTGGAGCGTTATCTGGGCACACTCATCGTATAATATATATATCAAGAACACCCATTATAAAAAATTTACAATGAACATATCATGAATAAAACATTTTATCTTGCACATTTTCATCATAAAACCCTTGAAGAACTCTTTTAACCCATAAGAAAACACTTTCAAATATCAAAATACCATTTTCTTTTAAAAACTAATTTTCAAAACCTAAATCACCTAGAACAAGGGAGAGATGGATTTTCTTAAAATAAAGCATGGAAACTTTAAAATTAATTCAGATATAAAATAATGGTTATGGTAGAAATAAAATTCATTTCCACTATATATGTTAAAATTGAACATTCCTTTTATCTTTTTTGTCAAAATATTCCATATAAAAAACAAAAAAAATATTCCTTTTGAAACCCTTTAAAAAAGTAGAAAGAGAGATAAAATTAAATTTATAATTTATTTGTGTCCATATAAATGCATTTATAAAATAATTTTAAAAATATGGTTAGGGAATAAAAATAATAGGAAATTAATATTTAAAAGAGGATTTTTAAAAGAAAGTCTCTTACCTTATGCCTGACTTGTCATGAGCATCCCTTATCTTCATAAATAATAAATGTATGTTAATTATTTACCCACTTGAAAACATTTTTAAAGTTTATTATTCCTTTTATTTAACTTATTACCATGTTATATACAATTAGTTGATAATTTAAGTTCACGTTAGGTGTTTTGGAGATATTCGGCACATATGTCCAAAATGACTTCAGTATGTTGACTATGGTCAAATTGGTCCTTATACCGTCATATAAAAAATAATAATCATGAAATAATTATAATTTTAATACATCAATTACACTTTTAAAATCAATCATTAAATATGGTTATGAAAAATGTAGTATGTTACAATCATGGACATGGTAGATCGTATGTACGCATGAGTAACGTTTCCAACTTTCAATGATCATTAAAGAAAGAAGATAATAATTATTTTATTTTTCAATAATAATTATAATATCATTAATACCATATTATTTATTTTAATAAAATTATATATATAATCTATTTGATGTGTTGATGAAAAACAAATCACATCACTTTGTAGAGGTGGTAGTCCACACATACGCACCAAAGAAATTATCACTTTTCAGTGAATGAAATGGTAAGAAAATAGGTTATATATTTTATTTTTAGAATTATAATATGTAATAAATATCATTTATATACATTAAATCCATCATTATAACCAAATGTGAGATGCGGTGATGTAAAACGAATTATATCGGTTTGTAAGGCGGTAGTCCATTGTACACACGAATGATAGATTCATTTCCCATTTGATGGAGGTTGGAGATAGATATAGGTTATTCCATTAACATAATAAAATATCAGTATATGGGAGATTATTATGTTATTATATAATAGTGGTTAAGTAATATTTGTAGGATATGGAAGAAGAAAGAAAACAAAACTTCTCGGTTAAGAACTATACCTCTTTTTCGGACAACCTCGTTATATTTACATATTAAGACCTATAAGGTTGGTATTTTTACCTAACTAAGGAATATAGGATGTTAATAGGGATTTATGGAAGGTATTTTGACATGTATTTTATAAAAGAAAGGCTTTTTAAGTGTGAATAAATAATAAGAAGATGTTCTCTTTTATAAGAGAGGAGGCACTCTTGAAATTTATTAAAATATTAAATTAATATAAATAAATTTTGATGTCAAAGTGGATCCAAATTTATAATATTCAATTATAAGATGATTATAGGATGAAATAATCTCATCCAATAAAATCCATAGATTTTTTTATCACATTTTCACTGTTATATTTTTATTTTTTAACCCTTCGTTAACTCATTTTACAATTACAGTGATATCAATGTTTTTCACTCTTAAAGGTTTAATATAGTTTCTATAAAAAAAACAACCTGTAAATAGATCACGGTTGATATTTTTAACTATATCCTAATAAATTTTCCAAAGATAATATTTTTAGGAATTTTAAATCATTTAATAAAATATTATTTATTATAAAATAACATTAATGTCAATTTTGGAACTATTCATTTAATTTGACTTTTAAAACTACAAGATAATAATAAAATTTGATTCCAATGCATAAAAAACTCTATAATATTTCATTTTTATCTAAAAAATTATGTAACGCAAATATTCATTCAAATAATATTATTTTTAACATTTTTAATATCATTCATTTTATTTTTATATTAATTGAATAATTACCACATCAACGTTGCGTAAGCTTTTAAGGTAATTATTTCATCCCTAAAAATTAAAAGTAAATTACCATGATAAAAAATAATTTAGATTTAAAATTAATATTTATAACTGAAAATATCCTCTATTTATCCATATGTTAAAATTATTATACTTTTTAAAAGCAAGAGTGTGATATTTTTTGGTTTTATATTCACTTAAATATTTTAAAGGTAAAAATAATGTCCAACAAAAAAAATAATATATTAAAATTTTGGATGATTATGGGTGATATATAATCATACAATAAAATTAAGTCAAGTGTTAGGGTCATTTTATAGTCTTTATCATTTTATTTCTAACTTTAATTACTCGATTTACCCTTTTACTCTAGCAACAAAAATTTCTAAGGTTACTATTCGTATTGATCAAAAATAAAAGGGACCCATTTACTAAATTTTAACCTCCTAATTACGAATATAGAATCCATTTTTTAAGAATTAATTTATATAAGTGACATAATTTAATTTAAAATGAAACTGACAAAATGCAAAGAAAAACGATTTTTCAAAATAATGAACTTTTTTTATAAAATGTTTTTATAATAAATGAATTTATAAAATTAATTTAAAAATAATAATTGAATTATTTTAAATCAAAATTCACTAATGAAAATTTAAAACTAATCCAAAATATGATTTGAGTTTGTAAATAATCGAAAAGAAAATACAATTTTCAATAAAAATTAGTATTTTCACTATTCATTGAAAATTTAATCCTTTTAGAAAATTATAAAAAAACTCATCCTGAGATAATTTTTACTTATTAAATTAAAAAAAATAACTTCATTTTTTCAAATTCAAATTCCATAATTTGAAAATTATACTTTTAAATAAAATTTTATAAGAAAAATGTTTAATAAAAATATTTCCTTTTTTATTTAAAAATAACTTGAAGTTTTTTTATAATGGATATAACCATCTATCTCATGAATAATAATAAATATCAAAATGATTTATTTTATCATTGTCTGGTTTTTTACAATGACCCTCCCCACCCACCACCACAATGACTATATAATGGTCACATTTTCTTCATTAAATGTCAATGCTTCCTCTCCTATTATTTTACTTGCAAAGATGATTCTTATAATTCTACTTATCCTTATTCTTTTTATAGTCATATTTAGAGGGATTATCTCTAACATCAGTCATGATGATCTATTATATGATCTTATTGTTTTCATATTTACTTCCATGTATTGTCTTGTCATACTTGTAAGTGTTATATTTATGGTTCTATTTTCATATTCCTAGTAGTAATAGACTTTTAATTTTCAGAGGAGTTATTTCTTATATCGTTTGTAATATTTTCTCAATAAAATATGGTGTGGTTTGATCTGGTTGTGAAACAAGATTCCAACACGGTATTTATTTAGAATAAAATATGTGTGTGTGGGTGTACTCAAACTTGGCATGTTACATTTTTAATCTGCCTATGTTTTTTCATCATAATTTTCATGATTTGATTTCACACCCATGAACATTGAATAATTTGGGTAAAAAATGGATATACTTTAAGTGGAGGTTATGATAGGTTTTTAATGACATAACTTTGAGCATTTAGTAGATATATAAAAAAATGGATATGTGTATCAAAAGAAATATATTTTTTGTCAGAGTAGGACACTCAAGAGGGGGTGAATTGAGTTCCTATAAAAATTTCTTTTAAAAAGTTTACTTAAAAGATTCACCCAATTAAAATTAAAACAGGCCAGTTAATCAAGGTAATAAGATTATAATAGTTTGACTGTTCAAATAGATTCTCATAAGATTGATTAATTCTCAGTAATATCAATGTGGTATATTGATACCACTTTTAAAACTATTATAATAAGGAAAAATAGTTATAACTACTATCCAAGACGAACTATCAAAGTAAAATTTAGTTTTTAGAAATATAAATTAAAACAAAGAAATACTAAATAGAAACATATCGTGGATAAAATAAGTGGTTCAATATCAAGTTGAGACCTAATCCACTCCACTTGGTGATCACCTGCCACCAAACAATTTATATTAATAAACTTGATCCACACCCTGGATCGGGGTTAACAACAATACACAGAATTGTCCGGGTCACAATACCTCTTCCACTGTTCTACATGGGAAAACAAACAACCAGGTCACACAAGATCTCTTTCACAGTTATACGTGGGTGAAGCAAAGTGTATAAAGATATTTGATTGAGGATATATTGTATCCTACAGTTTAATGTAGGAGACAGTGTGTGTTTTAATGTAGATACACACACTACTTGAAAAGTAATCACAACAGTACACAATTGTGCAAAGATGATGAGAAAGGGTTAGAAATGCTCTGAGTGTTTTTTAATGCAGATATGGACTTGTAGGATGTAGTATATGTGATTTTCAATTTCTCTTGTGAAAATAGAGTAATGTGAGTCTCGTGCTCTAATTTTCAATTAGATGAGATGTTCTTTTTAGCTCTTTTCCTTCTTAGGGTTGCTACTGTAAGAATGTTTGAACATATATAAAAAAATGGTGCTACTTCCAAGAATATTCTGTTTCCATAAATGCCTTTTCTTATCTCTCCCCCTTTTGGGATTATCAAAAAGAGAAAAATAAAAATAAAATAAAGGTTGAATGATGGTAAGGAGAAAAATAAACAACAGTAGTGCACATTTTATGGGATATAAAGATAAAGTTTATTACAAGTATAAGGAAAAATACAAAACATCCCTATCAAAAATACATCCTTCACTTATCTTCAGGGTTAGCAGTCTTCTCTTTTCCCTTGGTAGAAACATGAGGAGGAGCCACAGGAGCAGAAGGAGAAGTGGTAGAAGGGATTGATCCAATTGATAGAGAAGTAAGAGGCACTCCGTCAAAAATAGAAGGGGAAAGAGTTGTTATAGTGGATGATATAGGTAAGGATTGCACAATAATGATAGTTTTGGTCTGTCTCAAAGCCTGAGATATAGACATGGAAGCAGGAGAAAAGAAAGTAGAGGAGGAAGGGGTTGAACCAGGATGCAAAGGGGCAGTCGTAGGAGCCACTATTGTAGTGCTTTGAACATGGAGATAAGGCTTCAACAATTTGATAAAATTAGTGATGACTTTACCTCCATATTGCATAGCCTTTTCAAAATCATCCTTATTCTCAGTAAAAATTTTCAAATTAGGTGTGAACTCATTCATTTTCTGCACTTGGTCCTTAAAATCTTGAGTCACGGGAGGCATTTTGAGATTTTCCAGAAGGTGCTTGAGATGACTAGTCAGTTGGTTCTTTGTATAGATCCTCTTGAAGTATAAATCAACCTTTTTAGTAATTTCATCTGAGGCCATAGAGGCTTCCTTTTAATATAGTCCAACCATGTCATGGACATGATCACTATTTTGTACAATCTTAGAGAGTCTCTCTTGAATAGATTGACCTTTTAATTACTAAAGCTCTTCTTGAATCACCTTTTTGAGTACCGCACTGTCTAATAGTTGATATAGTTGACCATGTTTAGTAGAGGAAGAAGGAGTTGAGATGACTATAGAGGGTGCAGGAAGGCTCTTGAGAACAGTCTCAAAAGAGTTCTTAAAAACACCAGGCAATTCATTTATTGAGGATAACAATCCTTGAACTTTATTTTCCAACTTAGAAATGTTTGCAACTACCTTCTCAACAATAGATACCAAATTAGGTTGGATCAGATTCACAACCTTTTTAGCAATTTTTTCAGCATCTTCTATGTTGAAACGAGAAATAGGGGGTTCAGCAGTTTGAAATTCCTTCTTCAGTTCCTCAATAATAGATTTTAAAGATTTAAGTTCCTCACTTAATTACTGATTTTCAATCCTCAATTCTTAAATTTCATGCAGCATCCTTGGTTGGGTTTTCCAGATAAGTTTCTCTAAGAGCATGCCAGCATCCTGTTCACTTATATGAGTTAAAGGAGTAGGTTGATATTTCAAAAAAATTTCAAAACCATCCATCATAATTTCACTAAATACTTTTAAATCCTCATAGATCAAAAATCTAGGAGCTTCTTGTGAAACCTAGGATGTATAAACTGACATAAAAACTGGTACTTAGAAGGTATGACTTCTGGTATAGAAATAAGGTTCAATTGAAAAGTTATTGTGAGATCAATTCCTCTCACTGAAGCCAACTGAGAGTCAGAGACATCAAAGTAGCTGGAGAATTTATAAAAGTGTCCACATGTCTTGTCTCAATAGAACCTTGCACTTGAGTAATTTCCAAAATGGGATTTTTCTCCCCCTTAATAGGTGATTCTCTTTTGGGACTAAGAGAATCAGTCGCTTGTCCTAATTCCATCTCTTCTATTCTAGTAGGTTCAGGAAATTATTTATCTAACTGAAAAACTTGATCCATCCTTTACTCAACAGAAATAATAACTTCAGGTTCATATTTTTCTTTAGAATGTTCTATAGTAGTAGGTCCTTCCTCAACAAAAATTTCTTCTTTAATAGTAGGCTCTTCTAAATGTACCTTAGGAAAAACTTGTTCCTCTACACCAGCAGCTGGTCCTTTTTCAGCAACAATTTTTCTAGAAACTATCTCTTCAGCAACTTATGGGTTAGGTTGGATACTATATTCTTCCTCTAAGATAGTTCTATACTCAGGTGCATCTTCTAAATCTCCTACTTCTTCACTTGAGTATTTAGCTAATTCATCTGGTTCCAAACCAGGTTTTGATTTATTCTTAGGTCTTGAAGGATTCTCAATTGGATTGAACTTCTCATACAGTCTTTCATTATCTTCCACACAAGATTGTTTCCAAGGATTCTAGTTAATTTTAATCCTTATAAGTGTATCCTTAGATATATGAAACTCATAATCCTCAATAACTTCTTCATTTGGGACAACTACTCCTTTGACAGACAATATTGCAGAAATAAAACTTTAATAAAACATGGAGGTATATTTTGAATTAGTCTTGATCATATAAATGATGTGTAGAATGATGTACTCCCAAAAGTTGATCTTGTGGCCATTTTTCATAATAAGTAACATAAATACATCGTTATACTTCAGGGTTGTTAAATCTCCATTCCTTGGAAAAATAATATTTTGAATAAACTTAAACAGCAACCTTGTTTCTCCATATAACTCTATTGTAATCACCCTTCGTCTCTTCTTATTTCCAGTTAGGCTTCCCAATGCATCTTCTAGTTTAAAAACATCACTAGAAGGTGGAGGTCCCCACTGATGATCCTCATAAATTCCCTCATGTGGTATTTCAAGACAGGAAGCCCACAACCTGGATGAGAAGGTACACCTTTTTCCATTTATCCAACTTCTAACAATGAAATCTTTTGTCGACTCACAAGAGAACTGAGGATACTGATAAAATTGGTATAAAAGCTTCGGATAGATGGGTCTCTTCTCTTTAGTGAACCATTTCAACCATCTTTGTTCATCCAAAACTTTCAAAATTAGAAACTTACTTGTCAGCAGCCACTTCATTCATACTTTTTTCTCTAGCACTACAGTTTGATCAGTAAGGCCTAGATTCAGCTGTCCTTTAGGCATTATTTTTGGATTCTTTTTTACTTTATTCTGAGACCTTTGCTTCTCAGAAGTTGATGAAGAAGGTCTCTTCATTCCGGGCATCTAACATAGGTTCTAGAATAAGAACAAGTTAAAGAATTATAAGAGGTTTGAGAGATAAGGGTTTCAGTTTCAAGAGAGGAGAGATCGAGTGAAGAGATAAGTGAAATATATCTGGTTTTTATCATTTAGGGATTCTAAACATTACAAACAAAATTCATGGCATAAAAACAATAAAATAATTGATACAGCGATACGGGAAATAAAAAAAAATCTAAGTCATTACGGTGAGACTTGAATAGGTCATCACAGTGTCATCATTATGGTGTGACTCCAAATGGTGTGATCGTATCATTGAGACAGAAAGTGTAAGATAGTAACTATAAGACCATAAATGTGAGACAGTAATTCCAAGACAGTAACTTGTGAAACTATGAATCATGAAACTGTAAACAACGAAATAGTAATTTTGAGATAGTAACTTTGAGACAGTAAACCTTTCACTTAAGACTTATCATCCCTAATTCATGTATGATGTAATTTATCATTTCATAATTTAATGGTTTAGGGAATATATCAGCAAGATGATGTTCAGTGTCAATGAATTCCAAAGTGATATCATCTTTTTGATAATGATCTCTCAAAAAGTGATGTCTTACATCAATATGTTTTTTCCTAGAGTGTGAAATAGGATTATTTGAAATGTTAATAACACTTGCATTGTCACAATTTAGTGGTACATGTCTGAATTAATATCCATAGTCTAGTAATGTGTGTTTCATCCACAAAATTTGTGCAAAATAACTACTAGCAGCTATGTATTCATCCTCAGTAGTAGATAATGTGACATAATTTTGTTTCTTACTACACTATGATACTAGAGACTTTCCAAAAAGGTGAAATGTTTCAAAGGTTCTTTTTCTATCTAACTTAAAACCACCAAAATCAGAATATAAATAGCTAACTAAGTCAAATTATTTTTCTCTGGGATAGAACAGTCCAAAATTGGTTGTATGTTCGAGGTATTTGAAAATTATTTTAATAGAATTTAAATGAGACTCTTTGGGGTTTGCTTGAAAACGTGCACACATGAAAACACTAAACATAATATCAGGTCAACTAGTAGTTAAGTAGAGTAAACTTCCAATCATTCCTCTATACGTGGTTTGATCAACAGATTTACCATTTTCATCAATATCCAACTTATAGGTAGTACTCATTAGATTATCCCTACTTTTAGTTCTATCCATGACAAAACATTTTATAAGATCTTTGTCATATTTTCTTTGATTTAAAATAAGACCTTCCTTATTTTGAAAGATTTTAAATCCAAGAAATAATTTTAGCTCACCCATTAAACTTATTTAAAATTCATTTTTCATCATCTTTGAAAAATCTATACATAAAGAATTTCTAGAAGATCCAAAAAAATATCATCAACATAGATTTGAACAACTAAAACATCCTTAGAAATTCATTTTATAAAAAGAGTAGGATCAGCTATACCTTTTTTAAAACCTTTGAAAATTAGAAAATTATTTAATCTATTATACCAAGCTATTGGAGATTTCTTTAAACCATATAAATATTTTTTCAACTTAAAAACATGATTTGGAATATGAGGATTTGTAAAACCAGGGGGTTGTTGAAAAAAAACATCCTCAACTATGTAACCATTTAGGAATGCACTCTTGACATCCATTTGATAAAGTTTAGAATTTAGTTGTGCTGCATATGCAAGAAAAATTCTAATGGCTTCAAGTCTAGCTACAGGTTCAAAGGTTTCTTCAGAGTCAGTTCCTTATTCTTGACTATAACCTTGTGCAACTAATCTAGATTTTTTTTCTAACTATATTACATGTTTCATCTACTTTGTTTTTGAAAACCCATTTTGTTCCTATGGTAAAGATTTATTTGGGTCTATCCACAAGTTTCCAAACTTTATTCTTTTCAACCTGGTTTAGCTCCTCTTGTATGGCCATCATCCAAAATTCATCATTGATAGAATCATTGATGTTTTTACATTCAATATGTGACAAGAAAGATTGATGTTCAACTTGATTTCTAAGAGAAACTACAGTCTGTATTTATTTATCTAAATCTCCAACAACAACATCTAAAGGATGGTTCTTAAGAGTTTTAAAATCACTAGAAAAAGAAAGACTAGTAATTTTAGGTTCTTCAACAGGTTCATGTTCATTATGGCTTGAATCTTCAGAATTTCCAGAACTGGAAATTTTAAAAAATTCCTTTATAAGATGGTTAGAAGATTTATAATTAATGTCCAAATTTGACATATCATCCTCAATATTCTCTAAGGAGGTCTTAGGTTCATGTGGATCTGTTTCATTAAATTTGACATGTACATATTCTTCCACACATTTTGTTCTTTTGTTAAATACTTTATAGGATTTACTAGAGATTAAATATCTTAGAAAAATTCTTTCATCACTTTTGGATGAAAACTTATCAATATTATCCTTAGTATTAAGAATATAGACTTTTCAACCAAAAACTTTGAAGTAATTAACCTTGGGTTTTCTATTGTTCCACAACTCATAGGGAGTCATTTTAAGAATGGTTCTTATTAACACTCTATTAATAATGTAGCATGTTGTATTGACATCTTCTTCTCAAAAGTAAAAAGGTAATTCATACTCACTAAGAATGGTTCTAGCAATTTATTATAAAGTTCTATTTCTTCTTTATACAACACCATTTTTTAGGTGTCCTAGGGGTAGAGAAATTATGATTATAGCCATTTTGTGAGAAAAAGGATTCAAACTCTTAATTTTCAAAATCAAGTCCATGGTCACTTATTAGATATTTTATTCTAAGTCTACTAAGATTTTATACAGTCCTAGCATACTTTGTGAAATAAGAGTAGGCTTCACTTTTGTGAGCCAAGAAAAAGGTCCAAGTATATCTAGAATAGTCATCTACAAGAACATAAACATAGTGATTACCATTTAAACTAGAAACTCTAGATCATCCAAACAAATCCATGTGAACCAACTCAAGAGGTTGATAAGTTGAAACTTATTTCTTTGGCTTGAAATAGATTTTGTTTGGTTTACCCTTTTGATAAGGATTAAAGACTTTGTCATTTGGAAAATCAATTTTGGTTAGGTCCTTAACTAAACCTTTTCTAGTAAGATTTCTAAGGGAGTGTATATTATAGTGTCCTAATATTCTATGGAAAATCCAAGACTCTTTTTGAAATACACTTAATCATGAAACATTTTGAGAAATTAAATAATCTAAGTTAACAGTATAAACATTTTCATTTCTTAAATCAGAAAATATTTGTTCATTTTTAGAGTTAAAAACATTACAAGCATCATTTTAAAATTTAATATGAAAACAATCATCACATAGTTTCGAAATAATAAAAAGATTATATTTTAATACATCAAAAAAAATTACTTTACAAATTAAAACTGAGTTAGAATTATCGATCTGTCCTAGGCCAATAAATTATTCATTAGCATTATCACCAAAAGTGACATGCCCACTATAAATCTTTATTAAATTATTGAAGCATGATTAATATCCTATCACGTGTCTTTAACATCTATTTTCCAAGTACCATAATCTTTTATAGGAGCTCTTCAAATATATTTCCTACAAAATAATCAAACAAAAACATATTTGGGTACCCGTACTTGTTTGGGTCAAATGACATTAGTAATTAGTGATTTAGGAACCCACATATTCTTTATAGGTTTCCTATAATAATTATATAACATATTTGAAAAATAGACACTATTTGGTCCAAAAAAACTAGAGGTAGTAAAATATTTTCCAGAACTGGAACTAGCAGAAAAATTTTCACTTTTAGGTAGAAAAACAGATTTTCTAGATTTAGTTACAAACCTATTTTAGGTGAGATTTCTTTTACCAGGTTGGTATCCTATACCAGTAGTGTATCCAGGGGAAATTTATTTACCAAGAATCTGTATAAGATTATTTTTTCCATTGGTGAATTTCTCTAGGTCCTTTTTCATTTTCTCATTAGATAACTTAAGTTCATTTTTTCTTTAAGTAATTGAACATTTTTCTCTTTATCTATAGCAAGTTCAGATTTAACAGTAGTAGTCAAGTCATGATGTTTCATTAAATATTTATATTTATCTTTTAGTTCATTACAAGTTTCTTCAAGTCTATTACAATATTCAAATAATTCTTCACCAGTCATTTTTTCATAATCACTTTCATCTCTAGAATAATAAGAATTTTGTACATGATATTCTTGGGTTACCTCATATGTGTTTTTCATAGAAAAAATATTTGCTTTGTTGTCCTTTTCATCATTTGAAGACTCTAAGTCACTTTAACTATCCTCATAAGAACTTCATGTTGCCTTCATGGCCTTTTTATACTTTATATCTTTGTCCTTATATATCTTCTTGTATTTTATCTTAGGACAATCAACCTTTACATTTCCTTTTATTTTGCATTCATAATATAATATTTCATCAAATTTTTCACTTATTTTCAAATCCTTCTTCTAGTTTCCCTTGTGATCATATCTTCCTTTGAAGTTAGGCTTTCTGAAAAATTTATTCCTTCTATAAAATTTCTTAAATTATCTATCTAATTGAGTTATTTCCTCATCACTGTCTGGTGATGATTATTCATTGATAGAAATTTCTGTAGGGTCTTGTAATTTCTCCTTCTCCTTATGTTTATAGGTAGTAGTCTTAAATTCTACAGACTTACTTTTGGGTCCATCCTCCTCTTCATTGTTGACTTTTAATTATTCCTCATACATCATCAAATTTCCTATCAACTCCTTGACTGGTAGCTAGCTAATATCACAAGATTCTCTAATTTTGATAGTAATCCCTATCCATCTATTTGGTAATCATCTGAGTATTCTCATAATTTTCTCCTTGGATGTAACATCTCTTCCCAGAGAGATCATAGTGTTCACAATTTTATTAAACCTGAGATACATGTCAGAAATAGGCTCATCATGATTCATTTTAAAGTTATCATATTTAATATTATATGTGTTAAGTCTCATTTACTTAATACTAGAATTTCCTTCATGTGAAACAGATAAAGTATCCCAAATTTCATGGGTTGTTTTACATGTAGAAATTCTATTAAACTCCTCATATATTAAAGAATAGTATAAAGAATTCATGGATTTTAAATTATTATAAGAAGCCTTAGTTAAGTCATCCCAAGTGTGCCTATCAGTAGCAGTAATCTTATATTCATCTATAATTGAAGACCAAATCACAAAATACATACATTATAAGTGTATCTTTATTTTAATTTTCCATTATGCATAATTGGTTCCATTAAATAATGGAGCTTTGTTGGTAGTAGAACCTTCCAATCTATTATCCATACTAAAGAAATAAAAATTTAAAAAACAAAAAATTTAGAACTAATATAAATTTAAATATCTTTAAAACACAACTAAAATCATAGTTGAAAACTATTTTACACAGATTAAAAACTTCAAAAATAGGGATTTTAAAAACACCTCTGATACCAAATTTTGGTCAGAGTAGGACACTCAAGAGGGGGTGATTTTATTTCCTATAAAATTTTCTATTAAAAAGTTTACTTAAAAGATTCACCCAATTAAAATTAAAATAGGCTAGTTAATCATGGTAAAAAGATTATAATAGTTTGAATTTTCAAATATCTTCTCTGAAGATTGATTAATTCTCAATAATATCAATATGGGATATTGATACCACTTTTGAAACTATTCTAATAAAGAAAGATAGTTATAAATACTATCCAAGACTAAATCTCAAAGTAAAATTTAGTTTTCTAAAATATAAATTAAAATAGAGAAAGACTAAATAGAAACACACAGTGGATAAAACAAGTGGTTCAGTCTCAAGCTGAGACCTAATCCACTCCACTTGGTGATCACCTTCCACCAAAAATTTTATATTAATAAACTTGATCCACACCCTGGATCGGGGTTAAAAATAGTACATAGGACTATCCAGGTCACAAGACCTCTTCTACTATTCTACATGGTAAAACAAACAACCAGGTCACACAATACCTCTTCCACAGTTATGTGTGGGTGAAGAAAATTGTAGAAAGATATTTGAGTGAGGATATCTTGTATCCTCCAGTTTAATGTAGGAGATAGTGTGTGTTTTAATGCAGATACACACACTGCTCAAAAATTAATAACAACATTACACAACAGAGCAAATATTATGAGAAAGGATTATAATTGTTTTGAGTGTTGTTCTATGCAGCTCTGGACTTTTAGGATATAGCATATGTGATTTTTGAGTCCTCTTGTGAAAATAGAGTATTGTGAGTCTCGTGCTCTAATTTTCAATTAGATAAGATGTGATTTGTAGCTCTTTTTATTCTTGGGGTTGCTACTGTGAGAATGTTTGAGGCTTTGATCTATAGTAGTTCAGCCTTCAGGAATCGAGAGTTCTTCGTGTGTTCTTCAATGTATGGATATTCTTCTATTTAGAATGTAGTTCACTTCACAAACTCTCCCTATATCTTTCTCAAGTTCCACACTTTTATTTTTATTTTGGGTGCATGTGTTGGAGCTGACTTGAATCATGATTTCTAAACCTTGTACCGCATACAATAAGGTGACATGTAGTATGTCTTTAAATGGTGTCACTAGAAACGATGTCTTCTCCTTTTCCTTTTAGCAGTGAGATAGTCACAGTGAGATAGACACAGTGCCACAGTTGCATTGAGATATGTAATTGGTAGCACAAATAAAGTGTCAAGATCCCAGTGTCTCAGGTAACGATGTCTAGTCCTTTGTTAAAACTCTAAATGGGGTCTTGTTAAGATGTCTTGGAAACGGTATCAAGGAACCGGTGTTACAGGTTTTATGAAATATGGAACTGGTTATGGTGTCAGAGTCACGGTGTCTAGATTACAGTGTCTAAGTCACTATGTCAGGGTTACGATGTTAGAGTCACAGTGTATGGGTTATAGTGCTAGAGTCACGGTGCCAGGGAAAAATTTGAAACCAGTGGAAAACTTATGATTTCTCAAACTTATCTAAATATATGTAAGTTGACTTAAGAAATAACATTCAAAGAATGGATTAGACTGAATCATTAACATAATAAACCTTTATAGAACAAGATCAAATATAGTTTACAAGATTTAGACATGATTTTTGATATGGTAAACATGATTAACATAATTTGTGAGCATTAAAACCTGATTAAACATGAGGAGTCCAACATGGATTTTGTTTTTTGATAGTAATAGGGATGTATCACATGAGGTATTATTGGGTTTTATATTAAACTAATAACCAAAGTACATCAAAATTGTGTTATTTTTTATTAATTCAACTAATTTTAGAAAATGTATAGAAAGAAATATATAGTCTTGAAAAAAACAGTTCCTCATATAGTTGTTTTGTAAAGTTTTTCAAGAAAATGATCAACCATGATTATATTTTATTCATTATGATTTATAATCCTATATTATACCAAGAGAATATTTTCTTAACTTATTATGTTTACACTTATTTTACAAAGGCTTGAGAGGTGGGTCACCCAGTTAGAAGAATAAATATGTGGCTTTATACTCATTATAATCCTAATGTCAATTTTATGAATGAACCCACCAAAGGGATTGGAGTAAATATTTTCAGTTATAATTTAATGTTATTTCATTATTATTGATATATAATAATGAAAAATTAAATAATGAGATAATATTATGAAGTTAATATAATTAATAAAATCATTGTTTGATATTATTTTATTTTCATGATAAAATTCATGAAGCATGAGATGTGAACCTTGTACAATCATTATTGGTTTCCTAGAACAATACAGTTGCACAAGTTTTAGTGAAGGAACATTCCAGACATATATGGAGGATGTGTTTTGGATAGACCCCATCAAATAGTTTTTCTAAGTCACATTCATCATGTACTATTACATTATCTATTAGGGGTCGGAGAAAATCTATTGATCGAGAAGCACTGAGGGAAAAAATTGTAGAAAGAAAAAGGTAAAAGGACAATACTTATATAAGAAAACATAGAATCAATGGTGTTCGATAATAGAAAGTGTCTTATTTGTTGTATTTCAATGGATGGTAAGCATAGTGCCTGAGGAAATTTTCCTTCTGATAGATTATCCTACATATGTAAATTTTGAACTCAATCCATGAAAACTATGACAAATAATGAAAGTATCAAATGAATTATATTAATAATTTTACTTCAAGAGTCTTTATTCGTATAGTTCTGGTTGCAATAGTAAAACTACATTGAGTTTGATTTATTATTTATTTAAATTTGATACACTGGTTTATTTATTTTTCTTTAGTTCATTTATTTTATTAACTTTACAACACTATGAGATATTATTTAATGTTTGTTATTTTTAGTTGGTCTATTTTCTTCACATATAAACAAATGTGAAATATCATTTATTTACTTTTTTAGTGGATTTTTTTTAATGCATTTGTTTTATTGCACCATGTAGAATAAGTGAGATGGTGTTTGATATTTTTTAATGTTTGATATGAGATGACATTTCATTGTTTCTATTAGTATTTGTGTGATATAATTGATTGTGTTTTCTACTAGTGAAGATTAATTTCCCATTCCATGATTTTTTTGAAACAATGATATGATTTTATAAATTGATTTGATACTATGAATTTCATATATTGAAAATTTGAATAAAAATATGGTTAAATGGTGATATGATCTAGTGTTGTGATTGAAAAATAAATTTATATAGAGACACCATAGTACGGATTGTATTATTAACTTAATATGATTAATTAAGATCATAAATCCATGATTTGTTTGAAATGTATATTTTTTTGTTTAAAAAGAATGATTTTTTTTGACTTTGATGTCATATTTGTTGGGAAAAATCTCTAAAGGTAACATTGTGTTGTTTTTGGGTTGATTGTATTTTTTGAAAAAGAAGGTTTCCATGGACAGTTGTGGAGTAATAGGGAGATTGTTAACAATCTATGTTGACAAAGATTCAAGAAAAAGGAATGAAAGTTCCCAATGCGACATCAAATGTGGGCTTACGCACTTGGGGAAATCTTATGTGCACAAAGGAAGACGCATAAGGATTTTGAACGCAAGGTCATATTGGTCTATAAATAAGTGGTTACCCCCTCATTTCATAAACTCATCCCTTAGAGAAATATTAGGATCTAAATCATGTAAGAGTTGTGTGCAAAGGGATTTGCACGTAAGAAGAGAGTTGCACGTAAATAGTGTTTCACGTAAAGCGTAGAAGTTGCGCACAAGAGGTTTTTCCATGATAGTGCCTGGAAGTTGGGATTTTTGCACCTAAACTCAAATGTTCCACATAAGGAATTAATTTTGCCTGCAAGACACCCAAATTTTGTGTAAATTATTGAAGTTTTCTAGTAATTCTGTGGTAAAGTGGTATTCATCAAGTGGATGAAAGTAGAACTTAATGATACACTAAATGAGGTGTAAAAATTACTGATTCTAGAGATCAAAGTGGATTCTTTTGAAGGAGCAGTGATAATGCTTCAGTTGAGAGAGTAGTGAGCTTTCAAACTATGATTGGTTGTAAACCAAGAGGGATAGTGAGTCTACTCATAACTCTGTAAATAGTAGTGTTATTTTAGTGGATTTGGTACGTTGGAACATTGTCATTGTATGCTCCTTAGATGTTTCCCGGTGAGGGTGAACCAAGTAAAATTGTTGTGTCTCATGCATGATTTCATTTTTGTTCATATATTGCACCAGGAAAGGGAGAGAAGAACGTTTTTTTAGCAACGAAACAAGATATAAAGGGTTAGTTGTTTTAATCTTTCATACCCTGATCCACCCCCCCCCCCCGGTGTATTTAACCTAGTTGGGCTAACAATATTATGTAATTTATATATATTCATACTTTTTAATATGTTATTGACATGTAGTAATAATAACTATATTAAGAAAACTTGTTAACTTGAATTAAATTTCATGATTTATTGGTTCTTTGTTATTTGTTTTTTTAGTGGGTCAATTATGTTTTTAGAAGAAGGATTGTGTTTGGTATTCATTTTCTTAAATGTTTTGGTTTATTAATGTATGGTAGATGTTGGAAATAAGCAAGGAGTTAAGCCTAGACAGTCATCTTAGCCACGACACTCTTGAGACGATATAATATTACAAAAAAGACATTTAACAGCGCTGACCTTTATCAGTGCTTTATTTTTAGCACTGATAAAGGTCCTGAATAAAATGAAAAAACTAAATAAATAAAAATTAAAAGTGAGTAAATTAAAAAAATATTAGCAGTTTTATAAATTAAATAATTATTGATAAAAATGAATAAATTTAATATACATATACATAAATTAAAAATATTAATAAATAGTATATATTAAATATACAGATATGTAAAATGAATAAAATAAAATAATTAAAAATGTGTAAATTAAGAAAAATATTAAACATTTTATTAATTAAATAATTATTGATAAAAATGAATAAATTTAATATACATATATATCAATTATAAATATTAATAAATAGTATATATTTATATAAAATGAATAAATTGTAATAATTAAACAAAAAAATTAAAAATGAATAAATTGTAATAATTAAACAAAAAACAAAAATGAATAAATTGTAATAATTAAACAAAAAATGAATAAATTACAAAATTATTAAAAAAAATATTGATGAAACAGTTATTAATAAAAATGAATAAGTTTAATATATATATATATATATTAATTATAAATATTAATAAATAATATATATTAAATATAAATATAAAGAATGAATAAAATGTGATAATTAAAAACATATTGATGTCTTGTTCATTTTTTATGTTTTTATACATAATTATTCATTAATACATTTAATATAGAAATATATTCATATATATTTATATATATATATATACTAATGTATAATATTTCCTAAAATATGATTTATATAATACAAAATATTTATGCTTATATATTAAATAAGTCATATATTTAATGAAGAATAATTTATAATTAAAAATTGATATTTATTAAAAATACTGACTAATTTCATGGAGTAATGGACAAAATTGAATTTCATTTGATTTTTTAATTAAACATATATCAAATTTTTGTTACATTAATTTCACATACATATAAATAATTAATACATTTTTATATATGATGTGTACACGCGTATATTTTTATAATTAATGAAATCTTATATATATATATAAACACATACGCCTAATATTTTTTTAATTTATTCAAATTTTAGTATTCATCTTAGAATTTCATTATAACATGATATATTTAATATATTGTGTTTTTAATCATTAAATTTTATTAATTTATTTTTAATATTATTATAGTTATGTGTTAATTCATTTTTAATATTTTTTTATTTTTTATTTTTTATTTTTTTGGGAATTTAATTATTTTCTTTTATTTATTTATCTATATTCATTTATTATGTTTTAATATTTTCAATATGTATTCAAAATTATTTTAATATAAATAATAATTTATATTTAATTAATAAAACTTATCCATTTTTTCAACATTTTTAAAGTGTACTCATTTTTTATTATTCAATTTCCCTCATTTTTAACATGCATGCATTTAAGATTATATATTCCTTAATAATGTTAAAAATATATTTGTAAATAAATATTTATAAATAAATATATTTATAAATGTATATTTACTATATTTAAAAAATTATATATTTATAATTATAAATAAATAAATATTTTTTTAAAAAGTATTCATATAATTATAAATAAATAATTATATATTTTTAAATAATTATAAAATTATAATAAATTTATTTAAATATTGAATATATTTACTATATTTATATTTATATTTATATATATTTATATTTATATATATAAATATTTATATATATAAATATTTATTAAATATATATATAATTATATAAATACAAATATGTATATATATAATTATATATTTATATAAATATATATAATGATATAAATATATTTATAATTATGAAATTATAATAAATATATTTAAATAATTAATATATTTACTATATTTATATTTATATATACTTATTAAATATATATATATATATATAATTATATAAATATATATAATTATATAAACATATTTATAATTTTAAATAAATAATTATAAATATATTTATAAATATATATTTACTATATTTATAAAATTAACTTTTTATAATTATAAATAAAAAATATATTTTAAAAAAAAGGTGTTTATATAATTATAAATAAATAATTATATATTTAAATAATTATAAAAGAAAAATAAATAAATATATAAATATATTTAATAATTTTTTTTATTTATAATTATAATTATAAATCCTTTATTAGCGTTAAAGTTTTAACGTTGATAAAGATGGCATTTATCAGCTTTAAAAAATCACTGGTAAAGATATATTTTATTCGCACTTATTAATTTAGCATTGATAAAAGGTATCTTTATCAACATTTTTTTGAAAGCATTGATAAAAGTCTCTCAATTTATTTAAAGAACCCTAATCATGGCTATTTCAGTCGCGATATCTAAAACATTACATGGAATCCACCTGTCATCGGCATTCCTCATCCTCGAATCTAGACTCAAATCAAGTCTCGAACGCATCCAATGCTTGAAAAAATCCAATCTTTTGAACATGATATCTCTACTTTCTCTCAGAAAAATCAAAGATTGAATCCAAGGTATGTTATTTTCTCCTCCTCCTCACTTGTTGATTTCTTGTTTGGGTTCCTTATAAGGTGATTTTGACTTAGGTGGTGGTCTTTTCTATGAGTGAGCCTGGGATTTTTGGGCACATCAAAATTGTGTTGATTTCACAGAATGGTTGTGGGTATTTTACCTTTATTAAGAAGTGTGGATCTTCTAGTTTTTGAGTTACTAACCATATAATATTCTCACATATATGTTTAGAAGTTGGTGTTTAGGCATGAACACCTTCATTTTAGCACATAGAGTGTTAGGAATCAAATCCAATGATATTTATAAACAGGGTGAAATCCCCATCCCTGGAATAATGTATAATGAATTTCTTCCTTCATCCAATGATAAGGAATATATAGGAAAACCCCTACCCTAGTGAGATGCCTACTATTCAAAGTACAGATAATACTAAGAAGGTGTCTCCATCTGCATTCAATTGTTCTATTTGGGGAAATTGGTAAATTTCCTAGTGAGGTCTTCCCTTTAATTACTTAGGTGTGCCACTTTTTGAGGAAGACCTAAAGCATTCCACTTCACTACCTTTTTTATCCAGATTATAATAAATTTATCTTCCTGGAAGGGAAAGTTTCTCTCAATGACAGGGAGGATCTGTCTTGTTAAACACATAGTTATTTCTAAATTTTTTTACTTCTTCAAGGTTTACTTATGACCAACCTCACTGCTCAAAATCATAAATATGTCTATAAGGAATTTCATCTAGAGTGGTAGTATCTTAGAGAGGAAAGTCGTCACAGTCAACTAGAAACAATTTTGTAAACCTTACAATCTTGGGGGGCTAGGCATCAAAAATATAGAACTATTCAATCAATCCCTCCAAGATGAATTTATATGGAAACTGGACAATAACAAGAATAAGTCTTTAGAACTACTCAGAGTCAGACTGATAGAGCATTTAAAGTCTAGAAAACATTAGTACATGGAGTCCTCAATCTGGCCTCGTTTGAAAACAGTGTTTGCTAAAGTGAATAGGTGTTCTCATTAGATGGTCAATGCTAACTCCTCCCTCTAATTTTGGTAATATAACTGGTTAGGGAATTCCTTTTTGAATGTGCACAGCTCTGTAGATTAACCTTATGATCCCTCTATCATAATTAAATACCAACTAAGAATCTAGAATACTCTTTTGGATGATATGAAATTTGATCTCTCTAATATTATATTCATTTGACATTATGAATTTTTGTTTTGAGAACCAAATTAAAATGGCTTTATGGATTTGAAAATGTTCTACACTCATGAGATCCAAGGCTCTCCTTTTAGGGTTGTAGGTTTCAATAACTACTGGATAAAACCCTCTCGATTCTCTCACCTTTGGAGTGTTTCTTTTTGCAGGATTCCAGTTGATGATTGTCTTCAGATTAAAGGTATTAATATTTGTTTAATATGTTCCTTATGTCACAAACATATGGAAGATGTGGATCATCTCTTCCTTGCCTATAAAACTACTACTTCTTTATGGATTTTTTTGTTTGACATGTTCGAACTCACTCTCCTACATTTGGATAGAATTGACAATCTTTTTCATCAGGTTCTAAACTTGCAGATGTCCATACAACTTTAGAACTTTTTTAGAGTGGCCTATGTAGAAATTTTGTATATCATTTGGCATGGGAGGAACATAGAGGCTCATTACAATGCTCTATTTTTTCTAAAATCTTCTCTCACAAACATAATTGGTATAATTTAGCATGTTAACCTTCTCCAGCAAGGGTTTTGCAGTAATACGGCCCACGATCTTATTGTAATGTAATGACTCAAGATCCTTGGTTGTTTTCCTCCTAATTATCTGATCAAATTCTTCTGGTCCTCTCCATACGTTGTATCATTAAAATGAAATAGAGACAGGGATTCTAAAGTGAATCTCAGGCCAGCGGGCTTTGGCGTTATAACCAGGGATCATAAAGGTGATATCATTGATTATTTTTATGGGTCCTGTGGACATCTCACATACATGTAAGCTAAAAAAAATTCTTTCATAAATTTTGTTCATATGGATAAGCAGCAAAATCAGAATTTGGTTTGGTTTGAATGTGACTCGACTACTATTGTGCAAGTGGTGAGTCTTGGTTAACTCCATTTGTCATGGAAGCTCACTAAAATATGGATTGATTACATGAAAAAGTTGTCCACAATGAATTATATTATCACCCATGTCTTTTGAGAGGCTAATGATTTGGTTCATGCTCATACAAACAAAGGAGTTTTTGAAGTGGGATGTATTCATACTGATACTTTACCCCTATACCTTCTCTCTATTCATTAAAAACACAGTTGTAAAATTCCTTCTCTCTATTTGTTATAACTTTTGTTTATTTAATAATTAGAGTTGATGTGATCATCTTTCTAAAAAAATAACTAATCAGGGAAAGGAGAACATACTAAGTTCTAATATGGGTTTATAATCATGATGTATAGTAGGTAATAATGATTTGGAATAAAATAGGCATTCCATACTTTGTGGGATTATTATAGTCTCACTCGGTGGTTTTGTCACCTTATGATTCTCATGTTGGTTAGTTAGAAAATCCGAAGGGATATTAAAATATAAAATTAAGGGGGTGGACCTAGGATATTCTTATATGATTGTGTGAGAGGGACCTTTTAGGGTGGATTGTGTGATTGATGGTTTTAAATGGTTTCCTTATGGTCCATGGTTCATAAAGAAAGTGCGGCGTAGACTTGGGATATAGGATATCACCATGGAATTTAATATCTTTTAGTATATATGTTAGATTATGAGAGTACTAGTGAGGATAATCGTGGCTAATGGAAGTATCCCATAAGGGTTGGACTGTGTATGAATTTCCCTATGAATGTTTTTCTTAGGGTATTAATATTCTAAGAGGGGTTATATGATCACCTTATTAGTGATTAGATATGTGGTATAAAATCGATTACAGTCCCTTAAAACATATTGGGATAACCTGTAAAGGGTAGGATAGACTATTTGATCATATATCTTACTTTGTCTTGATATTGGAGGTGTGTGAGTGACGAATTATGTACTATGGACTATGATATTATCTAACAAGTGATCATTGAGAAAGATGATCAATGCCTAAGATAGATAATCTTTGAGTATCATATATTAGAATATGATGGGTATTATGTGAGGGCTAGGTATGGTATGTTAGAATTTGATTTACTATAAAAATGTTAGTGATTGATCAAGGGCTAGGGTGAGGGTGATGTGACATTTTTGTTGTTGTTTGTTCTTCTTTTCAGAAGTTTGGTTTAACTAATGTATTTTGGAACCCATTGTATGGTTCTTTCCTAAGGGAAAAATGATGTTAATATTTTCCCATATTTTAAATGCACTTCCTAATAAAAATGGCTATGTTATACCTATTTCATGATTTGGATGCAATAAGTACATGTGATGGTTATCCTTAAGGGATAGTCTTGGATTCTAGGGATCTGAGGTCGAATATCATGGTAGATGTGATGTGTTTATTTTTAGAGGGAGATAAATAATTTTTTCTCCCCCTCTGATTAAAATGTTAACCTCTTATTAGTGAAATTATTTGAATTTCAGGGAACTACCATGGTATAAACTTTTGGTATGACTAGTATAATTCACTGGTATAAAATGATGTACATTTGATTATCATGGTATCCTAGTTAGTACACAATGACTTGACTTTCACGTGTATTGTGAGTGTTTTTACTTTGAAAATATACTCAAATATATGAATTGTTGTATATTTTAAGGTGAATGTTGTTGTACATCTCGTTCCCCTCGTTGTTTGATTTTCATGATCACAATCACCTTTCTTATTTGTCTAACCTTGTGTTTTAAGTGTTGTGGATGATAGGTAAGAGATTGCCAAAGGAATGGCCCAAGAAGAATCAAGAAGTGGACTGAAATTCAGTCCACCGGCCAACCGGTGTGATAGCACCGGCCAGCCGGTGGACCTGGCAGAGGCATTGCCCACTGCCAGGCTCCACCGGTCAGCCGGTGGCTTGACCACCGGCCAGCCGGTGGCACCCTGACTCAAGGCTGAGCCACTGCCTCCCCACCGGCCAACCGGTGGCCTCAGCACCGGCCAGCCGGTGGCACCCAGCCTCAACAGTGAGACCTACTGTCTCACCACCGGCCAGCCGGTGGCTCTGGCACCGGTCGACCGGTGGCCCCTGGACAGGAATCCAATGACTTTTTGCAAACACCGGCCAACCGGTGGGACTGTACCGGCCAGCCGGTGGAGCCAGTCAAACTAGTCGTTGCAGTTTGACCAGGCTGGCCCACTTGGCTCCCAACGGCTCTTTTAGCCTCTCCAACGGCTCCGAAGGCCCCCAATGGGTTCCATGCCTATAAATAAAGGCCAAGGAAGCCCCGAACATCTACCAAAACTATACGGAAGCCCACGGACATATTTTGCATCAATTGGCCAACCTCCGGCGACTTCCTCCAAGGGAACCCCAATAGCTCCAACAACTTCCACATCCAAGGAGCCCCCTCAAGAAGCTTGGGAGAGCACGCTACATCAACTCCATCATCCAATTGGCGCCCAAGTCTTCCTCCATTACGGTTTTTCATTCTTTATTCATTTTGAGCTTTAAAATTGGGTTTGTGCCTACAAACCCCAAACTCTTTCTCATCCTCCCTTTCTTTTGGGTTTCACATCACCACTAAGGTGTGAAGAGGTTCACAAGCTTTTCCTTTAAAAAGCTTGAGACATAGGTGAGCTATCCTTTACCTGTAAGAAGGATAGTGGGTTCTTGCTAAACCATTAAAAGCAAGTGGGTTCTTGCTCAACCAATAAAAGCAAGCTGTAATAGGTCCTAGTGCTACCTCAAAGCCTAGTGGGTTTCTTGCTAAAACCATTGAAAAGCAAGCGGTAGGAATCTCTCAACGATTGAGTTGGGAGCGGAGACGTAGGCCGGGTTTTGGCCGAACTCCGTTATCAATTTCGTGTGTCTTGCCTTCTTTATTTCCGCTGCACTTTACTTTGATTTTTAAATTGTTAATTTTTTTTTAAAAAGGCAATTCACCCCCCTCTTGCCATCATTCCCTCGCTTGTTCTTTCCGACCCAACAATTGGTATCAAAGGCAACTTTGAATAATTCCCTAACTCGGTTTCAAATTTAAGATCCATTAAGATGGCATCAACCTCTTTCGCCCCCGAGGGCCTCTCATTGGGTCGGGCTCCATTTTTTGATGGGTCCGACTATAATTATTGGAAAACCCGCATGACCACTTTTCTTAGAAGTATAGGATATCCTATTTACAAAATAGTCATGCAAGGTTACACTTTCTCTTCTCCCGATGAGTCTAAATGGACCCCCGCCGACATTGCAAATTTCGAGCTTGATGGCAAAGCCATGAATGCTCTACATTGTGGGTTAGATCGTAATGTTTTTGATTGCATTTCTACTTGCTCTACTTCTTACGATCTTTGGAAATTTTTAGAACTAACCTATGAAGGTACTAGCGAGGCTCCAAAGCAAAAATCCGATCAAAAGCAAGAACCCGACGAAAAGATCAAGCCCGTTTGCCCACCTCACAAGAAAAGGGCCAAGAAGAAAAAGAAGAAGGCTTCAAAAGCAACATGGAGTGATAGCTCCACCTCTTCATTCTCCTCCTTCTCCTCGAGCGACCAAGGTAAAAAATGCCTAATGGCAAATCATGAGGTATCATCTTCCGACTCTTCTTCCTCGTCTTCTAGTTCTTCAAATTCTTTCAATCATTTGTCATATGAAGAACTCCAACACGTTAGAGATCAATTAGAAAATGGTTTTCATGAGCTTTCATCAAAATTTGTCGCTTTGAAAAAGAATTTCAAAAAACTTTCCTCCGAAAAAGAACAACTTCTCAAAGAGAAGGAGGAACTCTCCCTTAAAATCCAAAATTTCCCCAATGTTGATTCTTTGGAATCAACCATCAAGGATCTTAGAGAATCCTTAGCCAAGTTCACCCAAGGTGAACAAAATTTGTCCAAACTTTTAGGTTCTCAACGAGTATCTAGAACCACCAATGGACTTGGCTACACCAACCAAGCTTCCTCCTCCCATGCTCCAACTATTTTTGTAAGGGGGAGATCCGAATTTAAATTTTGTAATTATTGCAAAAAACCCGGGCACCTCATTTATGAGTGTGATTGCAAAAATGCCCGGTACGGCCAACCCAAGTCTTTTTTCTTTTCCTATGAATTCTATAGGAGAAGACCCGCTATGAGACAAGTTTGGATTGAAAAATCCCTTCTTGCGAGTCTCTCCGGGCCAAAAATAGTTTCCTTTCCCCGGTGATTTATTGTTTTTATTTAGGGGGAGTTAGGATTGATTAAGCTTTTCATTTTCAAATTTTATTCAAACTTTCAATTTCAACTCTTGGTTTCAAATTTCAAAATTCAATTGGTTTTTGATTCAAAACTTTCAATTCAAACTGTTATTCAATTTTTGATTCAAATCTTTCAATTTCCAAAATTTCAATTGATTTTCAAATCCCATCTCTTGTTTTTCAAAATTTCCCTCAATCAAGCTTTATGCCCCATTCTATTTTGATAATCACAAAGGGGGAGAAATTCCTTGATTGATTGGGGGAGAGTCTTCTCTATCATGCTTTGATTTATTTTCATTTTATCCTTTAAGAATTCCTTTCATTTAAGTTTTTACATTGTTTGTTTCGGTGATTGTGATCATCAAAATAGGGGGAGATTGTTGTACATCTCGTTCCCCTCGTTGTTTGATTTTCATGATCACAATCACCTTTCTTATTTGTCTAACCTTGTGTTTTAAGTGTTGTGGATGATAGGTAAGAGATTGCCAAAGGAATGGCCCAAGAAGAATCAAGAAGTGGACTGAAATTCAGTCCACCGGCCAACCGGTGTGATAGCACCGGCCAGCCGGTGGACCTGGCAGAGGCATTGCCCACTGCCAGGCTCCACCGGTCAGCCGGTGGCTTGACCACCGGCCAGCCGGTGGCACCCTGACTCAAGGCTGAGCCACTGCCTCCCCACCGGCCAACCGGTGGCCTCAGCACCGGCCAGCCGGTGGCACCCAGCCTCAACAGTGAGACCTACTGTCTCACCACCGGCCAGCCGGTGGCTCTGGCACCGGTCGACCGGTGGCCCCTGGACAGGAATCCAATGACTTTTTGCAAACACCGGCCAACCGGTGGGACTGTACCGGCCAGCCGGTGGAGCCAGTCAAACTAGCCGTTGCAGTTTGACCAGGCTGGCCCACTTGGCTCCCAACGGCTCTTTTAGCCTCTCCAACGGCTCCGAAGGCCCCCAATGGGTTCCATGCCTATAAATAAAGGCCAAGGAAGCCCCGAACATCTACCAAAACTATACGGAAGCCCACGGACATATTTTGCATCAATTGGCCAACCTCCGGCGACTTCCTCCAAGGGAACCCCAATAGCTCCAACAACTTCCACATCCAAGGAGCCCCCTCAAGAAGCTTGGGAGAGCACGCTACATCAACTCCATCATCCAATTGGCGCCCAAGTCTTCCTCCATTACGGTTTTTCATTCTTTATTCATTTTGAGCTTTAAAATTGGGTTTGTGCCTACAAACCCCAAACTCTTTCTCATCCTCCCTTTCTTTTGGGTTTCACATCACCACTAAGGTGTGAAGAGGTTCACAAGATTTTCCTTTAAAAAGCTTGAGACATAGGTGAGCTATCCTTTACCTGTAAGAAGGATAGTGGGTTCTTGCTAAACCATTAAAAGCAAGTGGGTTCTTGCTCAACCAATAAAAGCAAGCTGTAATAGGTCCTAGTGCTACCTCAAAGCCTAGTGGGTTTCTTGCTAAAACCATTGAAAAGCAAGCGGTAGGAATCTCTCAACGATTGAGTTGGGAGCGGAGACGTAGGCCGGGTTTTGGCCGAACTCCGTTATCAATTTCGTGTGTCTTGCCTTCTTTATTTCCGCTGCACTTTACTTTGATTTTTAAATTGTTAATTTTTTTTTAAAAAGGCAATTCACCCCCCTCTTGCCATCATTCCCTCGCTTGTTCTTTCCGACCCAAAGGCAATTCACCCCCCTCTTGCCATCATTCCCTCGCTTGTTCTTTCCGACCCAACAAATGTTAGTATTTACTTGTTGATTTTTATACTCACACCCTACAAATGAACCTCAGTGGACATAGATCTCTTATATTTGAGATACATGTGAGTAAAAATTACTAGTAACATAGATTAGAGTCAGTGTAAATCAGTGGGGATGAGTTGATGTTCTCGTGGTAGTGTCAGGGACCTCTTATCATTTTGAGATGAGATTTGAAATTTTAAATTAAAATGTGGTAATTTAAAAAGTTTTTAAGGAGACAATTGTCATCCCCATCGACTTTATCTCCCAAATAGTTATTATTGCATTTTTTGGTTGAGACTCATCCTATAAATCTTCAATGTTTCTTGAACTACTCTGAGCAATATTCATCCAAAATGATCATTGATACCCGGTATGGGATTACTACTACTCATAGTAGTTCAAGAAACATAGGTACATGCTCAGAAGAGATAGAGGATGAATATCAAGAAACAACAAGAAATAATAATTGTTTGGGAGATGAAGCTGACGAGGATGATAGTTGTCTATAACTTTAACCTTTGGATGAATTTAGAGGATAACACCTACCATAGTGGAGTAATTCTTTTCTTAAATTCAGTTACTTATTTCCTTGAAAATGGGTACATTCTAATCATTTGACAAAAGAGTATGAATATGGAGTTAAATAGTTCATAAAGTTTTCAATAGATCATGAATACAACCCTTCTAAAATCCTTTGTTTGTGTCTACATTAGTGTTATTCAAGACAAATTAAATATTTGCCAACCTCTATAGATGATGTATTCTATACATAATGATGCTTCCAATTTTAAGTAAGAACAGACAGTTGATGTTGAAACTGTATAATTATTAGGGGATCAACAACATGTTTATGAAAAGAAAGAAGAACAATGTAGCATCACAGACCTGACCTGAATGGCCCAAAGGCCTTTTTTATTGATTTTTGATAACCCTCGTTTCAAGGGATTAGGGGGAACCCTTACAAGGACTGTAGTCTTAGAGATTACATGACTCGTAGGTCTTAGAGGAAATATCCTAACTATTACTATAGGAACTGTACCTCCCAAGAATTTTCATCGTAAAATTAGCTCTATACATTCGCATGGTTGTTCGACTTGGCTCTTATGGATGCACAGGCTGGTCCTGGTGGCTATGTCATACCTTGTCTTTCTTCCACATCTTTTTAGCTTCAGCTCTGGTGAATATTCCAGCTCTGAATCCTCATCTGTAGTCTTCTCTTTGTAGAGTATATATGATCCATTAAGCACAAATTTCAGGTGGCTCTAAATCCTTGAGGTGGCTTGAAGGCCTTGGGGTGGCCCGAAGGCCTTGAGGTGGCCCAAAAGCCTCACTGGCCCGAAGGCCTTGGGTGGGCCAAAGGCCTTGAAGGACCCAGGGACCAAACTGGTGGACCAAAAGCCCAAACAGATGAATAGTTTCGGTTTCTACAGTATCTGCTACACTGCTTGCTACAATGCTGCTACAGTATCCCAGAAATATGTCTCCACCTAGTTTTGAACTCGGGTCTCTTGGATTCACTTGTCGATTCCTCACCAACTGGGTTGAGACTCTTGTTCGCAACATCATAGTGTTTAATAAAATTATCAAAGAAATAAGTAAGAGTATGAAATTTGAGGTTGGTTTGAATCAATGTGACCAACCTGTTGACCCCAACAATTCAATGTACATTAGTAATGTTGGGGTTACAATGAGGATGAATGTGCCAATTAATATTGATTCATGGTGTTATTTCAAGCCTATAATGAAGGATACCCTTTGGGAAGATGTGAAGGTAATGATACGATATACTTTATATATTTTACTAAAAATTTATATAATGAAACATTGATTTAATTTTCATTATTCCTTTTAGATTGCGTTTATTTTAGAAGAATTGCATAATAAATTTATCTTAATCACCAGTGGAAAATACCATATAGGCTTTTATAATCTTCTTACCAAGTTATATCTTAAGGATGCTAAGGGGAAAGTAAAACCCCACCCATAATTTAGTTATTCACACATTATAAAGTAGGAAATATGGAATGATTCCATCAGTCGTCGTGATAAGAAATAATTTCACGTGCATTTTAGTTGATAATATATTATTTTACATTATTTATATTATATAATTTGATTCAAAATTGTTAATTTATGAAATAATAAAAGTGTGTTGAAAATAAAGAATGTACATCAAAACCAATGTACCTCTATCACAAATAAATGATGGGTATGATTCACTAGAGAATAAATTGGTATGTATTTTAAATCAACAATAAAATTATTATGTGATATAAAACAACATATGTTCATTTTTTATATAAATAACGATGAATCAAAATCTGAAGCAACTTCCATCCCATGCCATGTTTTATTGAAGATTTGGCTACAACATTTAACATAGACAATCATTTCCCTTTCACCAAGGTCCATCCCCAAGGTGTCATTAAAAATTATCAAGGTTATTCACCAAGGTATCGTTAAAAATGGTCATCTCTAGAGATTAAGTCTTTACCCAATGCATTGGAGCGCTATTAGGGCGCACCCTTGATTTTTCTTTATTATCATGTGATCCACATATATAATCATCAATAATTTCATAAATAACCCATATATCATAAAAGAAATGGGTTTCATTTCATAGTCATCACATTTTAAAAAACTGCTTTAAAGACGTGATCTTTATGTCACTTTAAACCCACGGAAAAAGGAAAGCGGGTTTCATGTATGTAAGTCCCATAATTAAAATAGAACATTTCTATATATATGTGAATACCCCTATAGAATAAAGGGCTTTTAGTATTTACTTAATAAAAAATAATTTGAGATAAAGAGAGAGACATTTTGAGATGAAAATTCTGTAGCATAACAGCTATGTTATAGGGTTTTAGAAAATACTGAAAAGAGAGGGGACATGGGTAACCCACTCATAAATGATCCATAAATATTATAGGGACATGATATAAAGTACATAATAACATGGTAATGAAATTTTAAAGACATACCATATGAAATGAAAAACATGGAATGAAGATAAAAATAAGATTTCTCTTATGAAAATTCGGCAGCCTAACGGCGTCACTTAAAACTTCAAAAAAATGAATTGATAGGATCAAATAGGGTCTCTCATCATATGAACATAAAATTTAAGTATGATAGATATATAGATCATACCCCGACATAATAAAAGGAACTTGAAAGACCTGACATGAAAATAGAACTTGAAAATGAGAAGGGTGAAAGAATCCCTTAAAAATTTGGCAGCCTAACGACGCCACTTAAACATTATTAAAATGAATCGATGAGAGAAAGAGGGGGTCTCTCATCATATGAACATGAAAAGGACAGTAGGATGAATATAAAAGAACATCCCCAACATAATAACATGGAGCATAAAATAAATGACATAAAATATAGTACTTGGAAAGAAAGAGAGAGGTAGGATCCCTTACCTTGAAGAGTAACTTTGAAATCTTGAAGTTTGGGACCTTGGGAGGCTTGAGGGAACCTTGGGAGGACTCCTTGGGAGGTAAGGAGACCAGAACTTCATTGAGGAGGATTTTGGAATGAAAAGGATGATAGAATGGCTTGGTATTTATAGGGGGAAGTGAGGGGACAAGGCATTAATGGCCAAGGGACACCTCATTGGTGGTATTAGCAAAACAAGTTGTATTTTCTCATGATATTTGACACTTGGGACACCTCATACCTTATCTTACAATTCATAAGTCGATCATCCCTAAAAATATCTCATGACATCATCATGACGCGGTTATGATGTCATTAAACATACTGAAACCCTAAAACTGTATTTTTACTATTCACTAAAAATTCAAATTTTTCAGAAAACTCCCAAAAATTTACCTTAACATAATATCAGTGCTATGAATTCAAAAATAAACTCAATTTTATAAAAATATTTTTCTAAATATTTTTAATTTAATTTTTAAATAAAACACTATTCAGCGAAAATTCATTTTTTTCAGAAAAAACCCCAAAACTTACCTTAACAGAATATTGATGTTCTGAATTCAAAAATAAAGTCCATTTTATAAAAATAATTTTCTAAATATTTTTAATTTAATTTTTAATTAAAAAACACTATTCACCTGAAAAAACTAATACTTGACTAATAATTTCTGGAACAGTTATTTAACTATTTTATTGAATCACATTACTTAATCAAGGTGCCTATATTATATCAATACTTTCTTTAAGTGAGATTACTAATCCATTTGGTCACATTACTAATCCTAAGCATAAAATCACTATTCATAAATTTCTATTCACCAAAAATTATGTTGATCTTATTAGACTCCAAATTTCTTACTGAACACATTTGCAGAAGACAATTTTTTGAAAATAATTACACATCATTAATTATTTAAGGTTTACAAAAATATTTTAAAATATCCTTTTTTTCAAATTCATCAATAATATACATCCTACATTTATCCGGACATTTGAAAATTTAAAAACATCACCATAAGAATAAAACACAGTTTTATTTATCTCAAAGGATTACACAAAGCAGTTACGGTCTCCTTACATAGCCCCTTATAACCCCAGCATTGGACCTAAGTGTAAGGTGTGTTAAGGTGAGAGAATCCGAGGGAGTATTGGCCAACATTGCACGAGTAGTAATTTCTATTAGCTTGAACTTCTGGCAAATTCGATTCCATTATAGCTTCACACGATGATGTTCGGCTTGGGTTTGGTCCAGAGAAAAGCCCAGTGGTGCTACCTCCTTCCCAAGTTCTGTTAGATGGGCTTCGATTGGACCGAGACTACTGGATGAGGCCATCAAAACTTCCATTTATATTAATTAACCAAGATCACTTGTATTTAGAGACAATAATCGCAACATTTTGTTTCCAATAGTCATATTGACCAATGGTCATATAATAGTCAAAACCCAATGGTCTCATTTTAATTATACTCATGTTATCAAATGAAACAGTTTTTTTGAGTATAAAATAAAATAACACACAAAATTAGGAAACAAGATTTATTCAAAATTTCAGTTCGTTACATTCTTCCCCCCTTAAGAAATTCCATCCTCTCAATTTTTAAAATTGGGCTTGGAAATTTAATTGAAAGTTCCACATTAGAAAAGGAGTCAGTAAAACTATTACTTTAAAAGAAAGAAAGGAGAGTACAAAGGTCACCCGAGTTAACTCATACTAGGATTCCATGTAGAAAAACATGGATATGGAAGAGAAAATAAACGGTCAAGTTTTGATGGAGAGTGATAGAAAACATGATTAGGAGAAAGTTAACCACCAAAAAATCACAAACTTGGGACGGGTTAAATGGTATTTGATTTCCCAGTATGAAACGTTAACAGAAAATGTTTTTGTTTTACTTTCCTTTTCATAATTTTGAGGGATTCATTTACTACATAGAATAAAAACATATGGAAATATACCTACCTCCAAGTAGAGTTTCATCCATCAATAAGTTTCTACCAAAACTAATCTTTCCTCCAAATGATGAGCATTCAAAAACACTAGGTCTCATCAAAATCACAAGAATCATCTTCTAGATAATCACATAATCCACAAAATATTAACAATCTATTTCTTCTATCTTTAAACATTATCCCAAAAACCAAAAGGGTAAGATAAAACAACTCTTCAAAAATAAAGAACCCCATAGGAAGGGGAAATACTCTTAAATCTTCAAAATTCCACGGTACTACCCAAAGTTCATCATAGACCATTCCATAAATAATGGTCCTTAAAATTCCTCAAAATAAACCAAACTAAGATTGAAACACAAATACAAGAAGGATTTGATAAAATAGTCTTCCAAGATAAACTTTATCGTTCATCTCCAAACAACATCAACCACTCCTAACATCTTATAACAATAGTAACTAACCTAAACATATTTTCCCCAAGATAGGTTAATCATTTACATAAGTAACCTAAATTACTATAAGTTCACCTTAAATTCATCTATTATTCAAAATATAAGTCAACCTTTACTCCTCAAAGAAAATACCTTAGTAATCTATTTACCTCGATCATATAGGGTACCCAAAATAGTGAACGTCTTCCATAATAATAATCATCTTTTAATCCCCTAATCATCTTTTTTTATAAGAAGAACAACTTCACAACATCAACATGTGGTACATAACAATAGATTTTTTCCTTAATGATATAAAACCATCTTAGGTAGTGACTTGATGTTCTTAGAAAACATTAAATATATGCTCATAGGGCACGAACTAAAATACAACCTGACAAAGACAATTATTGCGAAGAAGTTACATGTACTTTAGTCATCATGATCCATCTCAGCATAGGACTTTCATTATTCCCTTGTCCTTGAATATTGTTGATGCTAATAATGCTTATCATCCCTTCTAAGAGAGCATTGCCTTGGATAATGTCCAACTTCTCCATATTTATGACATTGAAAAGTATAAGGTACAATAGATCGAACCTTATCTCTATTCATCACATTATCCATTTTTTTAAAGAAATTAGCTACTTTATGCCCTATCACCCCACACTTAAAACATCCCCCAGTTCCTTTGTGACATTCTACATGGTGCCTCCTTCCACACTTTTTGCACAAAGGAAATTGGGTCTTATTTCCCTTATCAACTTTATTAGATGAACATCCTTGAGACTTCCTCTTCTTCTTCCTTGATTAATTTGGGCATTCAACTAGGTACCAATTATTAATTTTGATTTTTGATAGATGGTTTGGCATAATCACAATATGTTCAACTTGATCTCTCTTCATCTCTATCATATTAATAGGGAAATTTTCACATTTCCTATCACATTGGTTGTTGGGACACGTTCTTCCATTTCCTGCCATTAACTAAGAAAAGAAAGTATAATTAGGAGGCTAAAATACTTAGCCAATAATCATGAAAAGGAAACTTAAAGCATAGAAGGATAAACTTGTAGAAGAAAAGTAGACCCTAACTTGTGATACCCTAGGTTCCAATCTAGGTTATCCATGATCATATATTCTTATGTGAATCTTTATTTTATTTTATCTTTTTCCCTTTAATAATGGTTCATATAAAGCTTATGAATTTACCAAAGCATATCCCTCGGGAGTGTCAAACCAAGAGTGCAGCAAGGCCCATTTTCATGCACCAGGTTACCCTAGGTCAAGCCTAAAACACCTTTTCATAGTTTTTACTCCTAGGAACATCTGTGCTAGAGCCACCTCTACTTGTTCATATCCAGACAGGGATTTATTTTTTTAGAACCCACTTACTCAATAGTCACCAAAATACCAGGAAGATTTCCTATATTTAAACTTTCCTATAGGGTTATTCCTAAAGTTTTCATATAAAAATTTCCACAAATAACTAAACCTCCCTTTGATACCAACTATGACATCCCGCCTTTTTATAACATAACTTTTCATTACATTTTATAAAACCGAGGATCTTTAAGGTTTAGTGTCTTGGAAACCAGGAAATTAATACATGACAAAAAAAACATTCTTCTAAAAAACTTGAAAGGATTCTTCATTTGTTTATCCTAGGTTCATTACAGTATCTCATAACCTAGGAGAATACATCAAAGGAAAGGGTGAGCAGAAGGCCCAGTAAGGGAAACAAGGGAAACATTTTACATGTGAACTTGAGATACATCAAAAAGTCATGAAAAATAACTTTAAGGCATGAGAAAGAGATCATGAGGCATATCATAATAAAAATAACGTGTTTTATAACTTGAAGATGTGGATACAACATTTAACATATACAATCATTTCTGTTTCACAAAGGTCCATCCCCAAGGTGTCATTAAAAATTACCAAGGTTATTCACCAAGGTATCGTTAAAAATGGTCATCTCTAGAGATTAAGTCTTTACCCAATGCATTGGAGCGCTATCAGGGCACACCCTTAATTTTTTTTTATTATCATGTGAGCCACATATATCATCATCAATAATTTCATAAACAACCCATATATTATAAAAGAAATGGGTTTCATTTCATAGTCATCACATTTTAAAAAACTTCTTTAAAGACGTGATCTTTATGTCACTTTAAACCCACAGAAAAAGGAAAGAGGGTTTCATGTATGTAAGTCCCAGAATTAAAATAGAACATTTTGATATATATGTGAATACCCCTATAGAATAAATAGATTTGAGTATTCACTTAATAAAATAAAATAATTTGAGATAAAGAGAGAGACATTTTTGAGACGAAAATTCTGTAGCATAACGGCTATGTTATAGGGTTTTAGAAAATACTAAAAAGAGAGAGGACATGGGTAACCCACTCATAAATGATACATAAATATTAGAGGGAAAAATATAAAGGATATAAGAACATGGTAATGAAATTTTAAAGACATACCATATGAAATGAAAAACATGGAAGGAAGACAAAAATAATATTTCTCTTATGAAAATTTGGCAGCCTAACGGCGTCACTTAAAACTTCAAAAAAAATGAATTGACAAGATCAAATAGGGTATCACATCATATTAACATAAAATTTCAGTATGATAGATATATATATCATACCCAAACATAATAAAAGGAACTTGAAAGACTTGACATGAAAATAGAACTTGAAAATGAGAAGGGTGAAAGAATCCCTTAAAAATTTGGCAACCTAACGACGCCACTTAAACATTATTAAAATGAATTGATGAGAGAAATAGGGGGTCTCTCATCATATGAACATTAAAAGGACATTAGGATGAATATAAAATAACATACCCAATATAAGAACATGGAGCATAAAATAAATGACATAAAATATAGTACCTGGAAAGAAAGAGAGAGGTAGGATCCCTTACCTTAAAGAGTAACTTCGAAATCTTGAAGTTTGGGACCTTGGGAGGCTTGAGGGCACCTTGGGAGGAATCCTTGGGAGGTAAGGAGACCAGAACTTCGTTTATGTGGATTTTGGAATGGAAAGGATGAGAGAATGACTTGGTATTTATAGGGGAAGTGAGGGGACAAGGCATTAATGGCCAAGGGACACCTCATTAGTGGTATTGGAAAAACAAGTTGTATTTCCTCATGGAATTGGCCACTTGGGACACCTAATACCTTATATTACTATTCATAAGTCGACCATCCCTAAAAATATCTCATGACATCATCATGACACAGTTATGATGTCATTAAACATACCGAAACCCTAAAACTGTATTTTTACTATTCACTGAAAATTCAACTTTTTCAGAAAACTCACAAAAATTTACCTTAACATAATATCAATTCTATGAATTTAAAAATAAACTCTATTTTATAAAAATATTTTTCAAAATATTTTTAATTTAATTTTTAAATAAAAACACTATTCACCGAAAATTCATTTTTTTCAGAAAAAACCCCAAAAATTACCTTAACATAATATCAATGTTCTGAATTCAAAAATAAAGTCCATTTTATAAAAATATTTTTATAAATATTTTTAATTTAATTTTTAATTAAAAAACACTATTCACCCGAAAAAACTAATACTTGACTAATAATTTCTAGAACAATTATTTACCTATTTTATTGAATCACATTACTTAATCAAGGTGCCTATATTATATTAATACTTTATTTAAGTGAGATTACTAATCCATTTGGTCACATTACTAATCCTAAGCGTAAAATCACTATTCATAAATTATTATTCACTAAAAAATATGTCGATCTTATTAGACTCCAAATTTATTACTGAACACATTTGCAGAAGACCATTTTTTGAAAATCATTACACATCATTAATTATTTAAGGTTTACAAAAATATTTTAAAATATCCTTTTTTTCAAATTCATTGATAATATACATCCTACATTTATCCGGACATTTGAAAATTTACAAACTTCGCCATAAGAAGAAAACACAATTTTATTTATCTCAAAGCATTACACAAAGCAGTTACAGTCTCCTTACATAGCCCCTTATAACCCCAACATAGGACCAAAGTGTAAGGTGTGCTAAGGTGAGAGAATCTGAGGGCGGCTCGGCCAACATTGCACGAGTAGTAATTTCTATCAGCTTGAACTTCTCGTGAAGGCGATTCCGTTCTAGCTTCACACGATGATGTTTGGCTTGGGTTTGGTCCAGAACAAAGCCCAGTGATGCTACCTCCTTCCCAAGTTCTATTAGATGGGCTTCGATTGGCCCGAGACTACTGGATGAGGCCATCGAAACTTCTTTCTATATTAATTAACCAAGATCACTTGTATTTAGAGACAATAATCGCAACATTTAGTTTCCAACAGTCATATAACAGCCGAAACCCAACGGTCTCATTTTAATTATACTCATGTTATCAAATGAAACAGATTTGTTGAGTATAAAATAAAATAACACACAAAATTAGGAAACAAGATTTATTCAAAATTTTGGGTCATTACAATAAAGAACTCCCAAAATATCACATTAGAGTGGGTATTGAGGTATCTCATGAGCCAAATGTTGAGTTTCTTGTTCCACTTGATGATCCAGATATTGCAATGGTCAATGATGCTATTAGAAGTTTTGTAGCATGGCCATCTAATCATGTAAAGATACATGAGGTATATGTTTAACACAAAAATCATATGAAAAACATGTAACAATTTATGAAAAAAGGTATGAAGTGAGGTATGATATTATTGATAGATAAAGAAATGGGTAAATAGATTTTTGGATCAAGACAATCTAGTGAATTGAACAAGAAATCAAAAGGACATTATGGGTGTACCTTATCCCCACCAGTTCCATAAAAACATTAATTATCATTACAACATCATGTAGAGTCTATATTTAAAGATGAAAATATGTCATACATTCTATATGAAGAAGAAATATATGAAACTTTCATGATATACATAGTTGGTCTTGAGGGTATAAATGAGATTCTCAAGCATGAATGGTTGGGATCCTCAGATGTGAATAGATACATAAGTTATATTTTCATAATTTTCTTGTCTAAATAGTGAGTTAATATTTTCATTAAATTTAATAACTATTCATATTTTCTACAAGTATTTTTATTACTATTATATAAAGATAAAAGTGTGTGAAACATGATTTGGATTCATTAATCCATGTATTATTTCTATGGAAAAAATTAGTTTTCCAAACAAAGAAATCTAGAAGAAAAAAAATTAGTTACGTGATGAATTTGAGAAAAAAAAATTTCCATAGACTCTTTTTTATGCCAATAATGTAGAGGTAAGAAAATACAATCTAATCACAAAAAATATTTTTTTTATTTTTTGAATTATTTTTTTTTTATTTTTTTAGGCAGCATTAGATGCTGATCGCAGTCAATCAGGATACCACAAATATTTATTTTTTGGATCTAATGCATGGATATACAACAAACTGACCACACAAGATGTATATGGTGAATTTTTCATAAATTGTAATCAAAATTTTATAGACAAACTCCAAATTATATGTTTTTGTTTGTGTTTTAACAAAATTTTCTTATGATAGGATGGTCGCTAAATATAGGATAAATTATTCCATGAAGTTAATGACTGAACATAAAAAACTTTTGGATTACTTCAAATGGAAATAGATTAAGGTATATATAGAAATATTTAACTAACAAAACATGTTTCATAACAATTTACTTATTTTGGTCAATGTTTCTACAGTGTTTGAAGCAAGATAATGGCAACGATTGTGGATATAATGTTTGAAAATTTATGAGATAGATCATAAACCATCAAAAAACCATCATCCCCTGAACAGATAATTTCTAAAGGTAATTACAATTTCATTAAAAATATTTCTTAATAATTTTTTTTATAATTTCTCAGTACGACTAAAACTTTCAGAAACCCTCGTACTCAAAAGAAAAAGCAAATTTGTTTAGAGATGAGTGGGTAGCGTACATGGTGTTAGAATGTTTTCTACCAAAAAATTTAGGTGATTTCTTGTAATGTTTGTGATCTAGTACAGGTTATGACCTTAGAAATATATTTGGGGTGTGAATCATTAGGGTCATAATTATTATATATTATTTTTTATTTGTTTCTCAAGGAGAAGTGTAATGGAGGAAATCAATTTTTTTAGAAGAGTTGGCCTAAAAATAGTAAAATTGTTTGGTAATGGCGGAGGAATAGGTGGAGTCAGAGACCGAGGTAGAGGAGGAGGCAGAGGTGGTGACCAAGCTAGAGGAGGAGATAAAGTGTTGGCCTACAAAAAATAAAATTGTTTCCAAGTTTGCGTTTGAGAATAATTGTTAAAAAGTGTGAAAAACACTTATCACTTGATATATGATCCATTATGAAAGTGTTTCAGGTTTCTTATTGAAAAAATGTTTTTCACTTCTTGTTTAAGTGATTTTTTACAGAAATTTAAGTGGATTAATTGTTTTCATAACCAAAAACAAACACAACTTATTTTTTAAAAATGATTATCATAGGCTACAATTTCTATTAGCATATTCCAAGTACTATCAAATATTATTAAAATTTGAAATCAACCCCTCACCAAGAAAAAACTAAACAATAAAAAAATAGATACAGTTGCTTTCCCATGGATTCTCTACACTGCGAAGAAAGGGTCTTAGTAGTGAAGGCGATAGTCACTTGAGATTCATACATCACTAATTCAATCATAAAACATGTATATAATCTAGTTCAAATGTTTGAATAAATATGTGTTTAATCAACCATCAAAGCCATCAGGTGTATGAGAGAACTATTTGAAGACAACCAACATTGAGAGATCGTGGTCATTGAAGAGGGATGGTGTTAAAGGAAACATTTAATCAAATGAAAAGAAGCTTCTTTATGAAGAAATACATGAAAATGAAAAAGTCACTTTAAATAAAATCATGAAGCATCTAAAATCCAAAAAAATACCCCTTTGTAAAAGAAGATAGTAGCTTGATCTTAAACCTCTAAAAATTTAAATGAATAAAAAATTTCATCAACTAAATCATTAATTTTTAGAAAAGAACAATACAGTGGTTTTACTTTGGTGGGTGTTAGAATTATTTAGGTTATTCGATCATCAATTATATTCATGATATAATATCACAAATGATTTTAAAATCCATACAAGTAACATTCATTATGCATGTGCACATTATTTACCTAAAATGATCCATGTTCTGAAGCTTATTAATAAAAAACTCATCGTCGTTCTCAATAAAAAATACATGAGAATAGGGATATTCCCATTTTGATGACCAAATAATGATGATGTTATGTCAAATTTTATCATCACACAAAATATTGAAAGGGATATACTAATCTATAGCACAATTCAAGAAGAATTAATGGATGCGCTAGATTTTAGTGTCATTTGGATGCTATAAAGGGCTATACTAATGTGTAATACTATCAAAAAGGGGTAAACAATTTATAATAGAGTTTAGTGTCTTCTAAAAATACATAATGAGTCACACTGAATTTTCTTCCATCAAAGAAGGTAAATGCTTTATCATGGAGTTTATACTCTCTATGATAGTGGAAGGAAAAAATAGATTTTATTATGTTCCGTAAAAACTCATATGTAAATATTTATTTTAGTTCAATAAATAAACATTAATAGGCTTACACTAATGGTTAATGTTTTCTAGGAATAAATGAATTCTTCACCAAAGATAATTCACTCATGTACTATGATCATGCACTTAACAAGGTTGATTCACTCATGATGATGCGATTTTCATTTTTATTCTCTAACGCATTCAACATTCTAGGTTATCAAACTAAAATATTGTTAGATACTCAGAGTGTTGAATGCGTTGTAGGATAAAAAGACATGGTAGAATCAACCATACATTAAATCAATACATGGTGTACCCGGTATGACTCAAATTATGTGGTTTCAGTTTAAAATTTATGTTTTATTAATGTATTATTTCATATTTATGTTTAATTTATTTATTTATAGTATTACTAACATAATAATTGTTTTTTTATATAGGTGGATTATTTTTCTCAAGTTGTGGTGGTTTGTTCGAATCTTCTTGTGATCATGAGGGATTAGACTTCGAGACATCAACTAAGATAACAACAATAATAAAATGGGTCAAGAATGTATGCAACCATCATGAAAAGGTGAATTCCTACTACTTATTTAGTTAATTTTATCACCATTTTATCTACTATTTTTAAGTTAATTTCAATATCATTTTTATCTAATAATTATTATTATTCAAAAATATTTTGGGAAGTCATATTTTCCATCCATCGTCTATAGCAAGCTATAAAAGAGAGAACATGTTGCTTTTAGATGAGGAATTTCAAGTGGAATGGGGTTTATTCTTTCATCCAAATGAAACATTTCTTTATTTTCTGGATTGGTGTAGATGTTTAAAATAAAAACATCACTTACATAATTAGTTGCGCCTCAATCTGATGCACGACGTGACCGGTATGACTCCAATTGTGTATTTTTAGCTTATAATTTATATTTTAGTTTATAATTTATATTTTAGTTCAAAACATACATCACATACTCAAAACTAAGAAAACACATTAATATCATTTTGATAATTTAGTACAATAATACATAAGTCACTTGTGATGTAACATCCCAATTCTGGGAGCCGCCCAGAGGTGCCCCATACCTAGTTGGTCACATGGCCTCAAGCGTATTTCCCCAAATGCCAGAGGCTACCAACTAGCTATGAGGGCCTTGGTGTGATAGTGGAGAAACTATGCCCTCATTGGCAGAGTAACACAACAGAAGTAAAACAGATAGCAATAGCAGAATTAGTAAAACATGGAATAAGTAAGCAGCAGAAGTAATAAACAACTGGAGCACACACATATATATATATATAAATGATGCATGATACATATGCCTAGGAAAGCATCCAAAAAAATCACAATGCTGGAATACAGTACTAAAACAAAGTACAAAATAAAATCAAGTAAACAACTCCACAGCATCACAAGCCACATCTTGGTCTCATGCTCCCCATCTCCATAGTAATCAAGTACCTGAAGTAGAAGGATTATTTCCCTTATCTATACCTGCAGCAATATAATCTGTTTGGGCCCAAAAGCATAACCCAAATAGGGTGTGAGACTAATCCCAGTAGGCAACCACCCAAAGATCTATGCTTAACAGTCGGTGAATATATATGGTAGGAAATAAGAAAAAAGAAGTAGTGGACACATAAGTACTCAAAAGTAAATATTCCTATAGTTTCATTTTCAAACATTTACTTTTAAGTATTTAATCAGCCAAAAACAAATACAAGAAACCCTCTGGGTAGTTCTCATAACCTAACCTCTTCAGGTCTACTATACAAGAGAAGATATAGCAAATACTCTATGAGGATGCACTCACCGTCAATTCCCCCTTTAGTCATGTGTGATCAAAGACTCTCTAAGGAAGAACTCACCGTCAATTCCCCCTATAGTATTTTAACGGTAACCTACAGGAACTCTGAGGAAGCACTCAACGTCAATTCCTCATGTGGCCTCGTAACGTAACTATAGACACTATGAGGTAGCACTCAATGTCAATCCCCCCTATGGTCTCGCAGTTTGATAATTAAAATAGACACTCTAGGAAATCCCTCAATGTTAATTTCCCCTATGGTCTCACTACACCAGGTTCCTGCAACCACATGTCAAGCAATTGTGCACATACGATAATCAATATCCAAAGTAAACCTCAAGAACTACTTGGCTAAACAACTACAGCATATCATATCATGTCAAATAATAATCACTCCACCCAGCAATACTAGGCATGGAAAGTAAGCAGCATCCTAACAGGTAAGGCTAGACCAAATGGTCAAAAACAAGCAAACATGGGAAAAACATCCATATCTTGGAAAAGATAACCCTATTCTCAAACAATTAACCTCTATCCAATCAAACAAGGAATAACATGAAAATAAAAGGGCTAAAACCATAAACAAAAAATACCTCGAACAAGGGTATTGGGAACTTTTTCACATATAACTCAAAGAATAACTACAGAAAATCACAAACCACCTACCTCGGCATCGTGAGATCGATATACATGAACCTCGGGCCTTGAATCTCCCTAGAACGTTGTAGATCTACAAAAATGCTTAAGACATTCAACTGAGGATATCTTGAGGAAGAGGAGAAATCAGGAGATGAAGTTCAAGAAGAAAGGAGAACTCACTGATGCGATTCCAACGCAATAGATCGCGGTCGATTTGGATAACGGATGGCGATTCGGGGGCTCGGAGAAGATCTGTGGTCGTATGGATGCTCCTGGATGAGATAGGTCAAGAAGAAGTGTGTTCTGTCTATCAGACGCGACCTCGGTCCATTTAATTAAAAACAAGTACATGTCATGTTCTTTAAAAGTACACGGTGTGTACTTTCCTTTTCTAGCCTCTGCTTTAGGTGGCCTCCAGGTCACCACACACAGCTATGTACTCGGTCGATACCCGGATAGTACATGGTCACACACGGAAACCAAGTACATGGCGTGTAATTATAAATACACGGTGTGTACTCTTGAATTTTTCAGAAACTCCTCTTTTTCTTCAAAGACAACCAGAAAAGAAAAACATACCTGAAAAGAATATCCGGGTTCTTACAAACTACTCCCCTTAAAGAAATTCATCCGTGAATTTCCCTAGAAAGACAGCGTAGAAGAAGAAACCTCGAACAGCTCTATCCACTACGATCGTACATTGGTATCCCTCTCCCAGATCTCATCCTGTACTCGCCTGTGCTGCCATAGCACTCATACCAGAGGAATAGACCAGCCACAGAGAACCTTCGTACTTCGATCAACAATCCGGATAGGATGCTCTTCAAAAGATATGTTCACCTCGAGCTCAACCTCATCAGGTTGGAAAACATGAGATAGTCTGAGAAATAACGTTGAATTTGAGAAACATGGAAGACTTCATGCATATCCTGGTACCTCTTAGGTAACTGTAATTGAAAGGCAATTGGCCCGACTCTCCCCAACACCACAAATGGCCCAATATATCTCGTTGAAAGCTTACCCTGTCTCTTTATCCTCCTGTGTACCAACCTTAGTGTGACACATAGGAAAACTTGATCTCCAACCTCGAACTCCAGAGGTCGTCTCCGTTAATCAGCATCAGACTTCTGTCGTGATTGTATCATAGTCATCCTCTTCTGAATCAACTCTATTTACTTGGTGGTCTCTTGGACAATTTGAGGTCCCAGAATAGCTAACTCTCCTACCTACAGCCATTATAAGGGTGATCGGCATGACCTACCATACGATCCTAGTCGCCTCAGTTTTAGATTCTGCTCTTTTCGATACAGGGGCTTCCCATATCTTTATATTTTTCGTTGTTGTAGAGAGCCTTGGGCTCTGTATCTTTTCTTCTACTGATATCTTGACGTTGGACAATCTGTTGGGGACTATAACAGATAGTGTACGTCATTGCAAGGAGTTCCCTCTTGAGGTCAGTGGGTTTCACTTATCATGGGACCTCTATGTCTTAGAGATGACAGGTTATGGTGTTATTCTTGGAATGGACTGGTTAGTTCCCTTTGAGGCTATTGTTGATTGCTATCGTTGTAGGGTGGGTTTTACATCACCAGAGGGTGGTATGTTTCTGCATAAGGGGGGTGGGATGTCTAAGCGAGCAGAGCAGGACCCAAGCATCATGGGTTGGGAGGAGTTACAGCCCATATTTCTAGTCTATATCTGGATGACTAGGGAACTTCACAGATGGACTTTCCTCCAGGGATGGATCGTTTCATATATGTCTTTCTAGAAGACTTTTCATGGTTGACTCCAGAGTATGAGTTATAATTTTCTATAGATCTTATGCTAGGATTGGCACTGGTGTACATTCCTCCTTATAGGATGGTTGCACCATAGTTTCAGGAGCTCAAGATGTAGTTGGAGGAGTTGCAGGAAAAGGGTTTCATCTGACCCAATACTTCTCCTTGGGGTTTGCATGTACTGTTTGTGAAGAAGGCGGACGGTACCCTCAAACTTTGTGTGTATTATCGGACACATGGACTCAAGTTCATTTCCCTAAATTCCATAGGCTTACGACTAGCAGCGAGGGCCTTGGGTGTGATAGTGGGGAAACTATGCCCTCATTGGTAGAGTAACATGGCAGAAGTAAAACAGATAGCAATAGCAGAAGTAGTAAAACATACAATAATTAAATAGTTGAAGTAATAAACAACTGAAACACACATATATATATATATATATATATTATTCATGATACATATGCCTAAGAAAGCATCCAAACAAATCACAATTCTGGAATACAATACTAAACCAAAGTACAAAAGAAAATAAAGTAAACAACTCAACAGCATCGCAAGCCTCAGCTTGGTCCCATGCTCCCCAACTCCATAGCAATAAAGTGTTGAGTCAATAGGGTTTCCTTATGAATTTTACATTCCTTCATGTTTGGGGAGATTTTTGAGTTAATAAGGTTTCCTTATTACTCTACCATTCCTTTAGGTTTTGAAAATCACAAAAACCATATCTTAAGGAAAATTTCTTTTACTCTATGTTTTACTTTCATAAGGAAATTTTCCTTCCCCAAGGAAATTTATCCTTACCATATTTTTCAATATTCATATTTTGTCTAAGTAGAAAACTCAGTTTCGTATCCAAAACCTCAGACTCTTATAAATACTTATATATAGAGCATTCTATTTTTAGGATCTGAATTCAGGTTCCAAATTCTCTGAATTCCAGTTCCGAACTTTCTAAGTTCGGACTCCGAATTCTCTAAATTCAGACTCCAAACTTTCTAAGTTCAGACTTTGAATTCTTTGAATTCAAGTTCTGAACTTTCTAAGTTCAGACTCTGAATTCTCTGAATTTAGACTTTGAACTTTCTAAGATCAGACTTCGAATTCTATGAATTCAAGTTCCGAACTTTCTGAGTTCAGACTTTGAGTTCTCTGAATACAGACTCCGAAATTTCTCAGTTCAGACTCTGATTTCTCTGAATTCAGACTTGGAACTTTATGAAGTTAAGACTCTGAATTCTTATGAATTCAGACTCCGAACTTTGTAAGTTCAGACTCTGAATTCTTATGAATTCAGAATCTGAATTTCCTTGAAATTCAGACTCCGGAATTCTATAGAATTCAGGTTTTGAATTCCTTTGAAGACAGAATCCGAATATCTATGTGGTATAGACACCGAATGGTTTTTTGGTTAGACTCCGAACTTTCATTTTTCCTTACACTCCAAAAAATGAATTTGGTTAAGCAACCATATTTTTTCTTACTCATGTTTTGATTATAAAACGATGTTGTGCATTCAGTTACTAACTAACCATTGTTTGAGTGACAAGTGTACATGTCCCTCTGAAATTCAAGGAAAAATATAACTATTGGAGGAGGGAGCTGACCGTTGAGAATGTGCCTATAAATATGAGCTCATTTGAATGAGCTCACAACAAGTTTACCAATCTAGAGATTACATGTTGTTGAAGTGATTCCTAGATAGAGAGACTTTATTTCTTTGTGTGTATTTAACATCTTGTTCAGAATTGCTTCGTGCGACACCAAATGTTGTTGAGTACATTCGAGGGCTTCCGGGGATAGGAAGACAGAGGTGTCGACTACCTTGAAGTTTGAGGGCTTGTAAGGATAGCAAGATAGACTCTGATCTTTGTATCGAGGGCTTATCCTGGTGTGGGTAAGACATACTTTCTTGAAAGTAAAAATCAGGGGTCCTTTATCCAAGGTTGTTGGATACCCTTCTCTTTGGGTTAAAAGATTTACTACTTGGTACTTTTATTGTTTCAATTTTTACATTGCATTTTGGTTTTTGAGTAAAGTATAACTATCTTATACTTTCTTATACTTGTATACTCTGATTTGGTGAGATTTTATACGCTTTAAGGTAGAATCTTTATCTTTTTAAACTTTTGTTAAGTTTCATTTCCAGAATCACTTTTTCAGAATTACATTCTTAGAATCACATTTTTGAAATCAAGTAAGTTTGTAGAACTTATAGGTTTTGTGAATTTACCTTGTTTAACCTTGTTAAATGATAGAAAGGTTTCTAACCAACTTTAAAAGTTCCCAAAGAATTTTTATAAAGTATATAATTCACCCCCCCCCCCCTCTTGTATATTGAGCATCTACATCATCATTTTGATCCTATATCAAGTACGTGAAGCAGAAGGGTGTTTTCCCTTATCTATACTTGTAGCAATATAATCTATTTGGGCCCAAAAGTATGTCCCAAACATGGAGTGAGACTAATCCCAGTAGGCAACCACCCAAAGATCTATACCTAACAGTCATTGAATATATATGGCAGGCAATAAGAAAAAAGATGCAGTGAACACATAAGTACTCAAAAGTAAATAGTCCTATAGTTTCATTTACAAACATTTAATTATAATTATTTAATCAACCAAAAACAAATACAAGAAACCCTCTGGGTATTTCTCACAGCCTAACCCCTTTGGTTCACAATACAAGAGAATATATAGCAAAGACTCTCTGAGGAAGCACTCACCGTCAATTCCCCCTTTAGTCATGTGTGATCAAAGACTCTCTGAGGAAGCACTCACCGTAAATTCCCCCTATAGTGTTTTAATGGTAACCTAAAGGCACTTTGAGGATGAACTCAATGTCCTGGCCTCATAACATAACTATAGAAATTCTGAGAGAGCACTCAACGTCAATCTCCCCTACGGTCTCATAGCATGATAATTAAAACAGACACTCTCGGAAATCGCTCAACGTCAATTTCCCCTATGGTCTCACTACACCATGTTCCCGTAGCCCCGTGTCAATAAATCATGCACAAACGATAATTAGAAGCCAAATTAAACCTTAAGAACTAATTGACAAAACAACTACTACATATCATAGCATGTCAAATAATAATCACTTCACCCAACAATACTAGGCATGGAAAGCAAGCAGCAGCCTAACATGCAAGGCTAGACCAAACGGTCAAAAACAAGAAAACATGGGCAAAACATCCATATCTTGTCAAATATAACCCTATTATCAAACAATTAACCTCTATCCAATCAAACAAGGAATAGCAGGCAAAAGGGGATAAAACCATAAACACACAATACCCCAAATGAGGGTATTGGAAAGTTTTGCACATATAACTCAAAGACTAACTACAGAAAGGCACAAACCACCTACCTCAGCATCGTGAGATCGATATATGTGAGCCTTAAGCCTTGAATCACCCTAAAATTATGTATATCTACAAAAACACTTAATATGTTCAACCGAGGATATCTTACAGAAGAGGATAAATCAGGATATGAAGTTCAAGAAGAAAGGAGAACTCATCGATGCGATTCCAATGCAATATAAGATGGTCGATTTGGAGAATGGATGGCGAGTTAGAGGCTTGGAGAAGATCTGAGGTCATACGGACGCTCCTGAACGAGATAGGTCGAGAAGAAGTGCATTCTGTCCGTCAGACGTGAACCCGGTCCGTTTAATGAAAAAAAGTACACAGAGTGTTCTTTAAAAGTACACAGCATGTACTTTCCTTTTCCAGCCTCTGCTTTAGGAAGTCTCTAGGTCACCACACACGTTCATGTACTCAGCCACTACCCGACCAGCAAACGGTCACCCGTAGAAACTGAGTACACAACGTGTACTTATAAATACACGGCGTGTACTCCTGAATTTTTCAGAAACTCCTCTTTTTCCTCAAAGACAACAAGAAAAGAAAAACATACTTGAAGAGAAGATATGTGTTCTTACATGTGACATGAAAGAATCAATAGCACCTCAATCCAATACATGGTGTACCCGATATGACTCTAAATGTGTCTTTTTATTTAAAATTGACATTAATTTTAGTAAAAAAGGAAAGTGACATACTAAAAAATGATAAAACATGCTTGGATTGTCTTGATAATTTAGTAAAATGATTAATAAATCATTTTTGTCGTGTAGGAATCAGTCTCATGTCAAAATGACACGCGATGTGATAGGTATGACTCAAAGTGTGTGTTTCCAGATTAAAATGACATTTTAGTAAAAAACACAAGTGACATACTCAAATACAAGAAAACGAATTTGTATTATTTTTATACTTTAGAAAAAAAAATCATAAGTTATTTTGGACATGTAGGTTTCTACCACACCTCAATCTGACACACATTGTGATCGATAAGACTCAAAGTGTGTCTTTTTATTTAAAATTGACATTAATCTTAGTAAAAAGGACAACTGACATACTCAAAACCAAGAAAATGGATTCAAATTATTCTTATACTTTAAGAAAGGGATCAATTATTAATTTTTAACATGTAGGAATCGGATGCACCTCAATCTGATACATGATGTACCCAGTATGACTCAAAGTGTCCGTTATCAATTTAAAATTGACATTTTAGTTCAAAAAAGTTTCACTCACTAAAAACATAGAAAACACACTCATATTTCCTTGATAATTAAGGGAAAAATCATAATTCATCTGTGACATGTAATAATTAGTCCCACATCAAACTGGCAAACATTGTGACTGGTATGACTCAAAGTGTGTGTTTACAGTTAAAAATGACATTTTAATAAGAAAAACACATGTGACATACTCAAAATTGAACAAACACATTCATATTGTTTTTATAATTTAAAAAAATTATCCATAAGTCATTTTGGACATGTAGGAATCATCCTCACCTCAATCTGTTGCACAATGTGACTGGTATGACTCCAATTGCATCTTTTTATTTAAAATTGACATTAAACTTAGTAAAAAAGACAACTAACATACTCAAAACTAAGAAAAATCATTCAAATTATTTTTATGCTTTATGAAAATGATCCATATGTTGTTTTTTACATGTAGGAATTAGCCTCACCTCATTCTGATACACAATGTTCCTAGTATGACTCAAAGTGTCTATTATCAGTTTAAAATTGACATTTTAGTTTAAAAAGTGTCACTCACTAAAAACTGAGAAAAAACGCATATATTTTCTTGACAATTTAGAAAAAAAGATTTATAAGTCATTTTTTGACATGTATAAATCAGTTTTGAATAAAACGAATGCACGATGTGACTGGTATGACTCAAAGTGTGTGTTTCCTATTTAAAATGGCATTTTAGTAAAAAACACAATTGACATACTGAAAATCAAGAAAACACATTAGGATTATTTTTTTAATTTAGTACAATGATCCATAAGTCATTTGGTATGTGTATGAATTATCTTACCTTAATCTAATGCATAGTTTGATCGCTATGACTCCAAGTGTGTCTTTTTATTTAAAATCGACATTAATTTTAATAAAAATGACAACTAACATACTCAAAACTGAGAAAAATAATTCGTATTGTTCTGATACTTTATTAAAATGATCCAAAATTTACTTTTTACATGTAATAATTAGTCACACCTCAATCTGATACATGATGTGTCTGGTATGACTCAAAGTGTATGTGATCATTTTAAAATTGACATTTTAGTTCAAAAAGTGTCACTCACTAAAAATTGATCAAACACACTAGGATTGTATTGATAATTTATAACAATTATTCATGTGTTATTTTTTATATGTAGGAATTAGTATCATATCAAACCGACATACGATGTGACCGGTATGACTCAAAGTGCGTGTTTCCAGTTTAAAATGACATTTTAGTAAAAAAAAGTGATGTACTCAAAACTGAACAAAAACATTCAGGTTATTTTTATAATTTAATAAAATTATCCATAAGTCATTTGGGATGTGTAGTAATTAGTCACACCTCAATCTGATTCACGGTGTGACTGGTATAACTCAAAGTGTGACTTTTTATATAAAATTGACATTAATTTTAATGAAAAAGAAATATGACATACTCAAAACCAATAAAAAACATTCATATTATTTTGATACTTTATTAAAACAATCCATAATTCATTTCTTGACATATATAAATTATCTGCACCTCAATCTGGTACACGATGTGACCGATATTACTTAAAGTGTCTATTATCATTTTAAAATTGACATTTTTGTTCAAAAAGTGTCACTCACTAAAAACCAAGAAAACATGCTTGGATTGTCTTGTTAATTTAATAAAATTATTCTCAAGTCATTTTTTACATGTAAGAATCAGTCTCACATAAAACTGATACACATTATGACTGGTATGACTCAAAGTGCATGTTTTGAGTTTAAAATGTCGTTTTAATAAAAGTCACAAGTGGCGTACACAAAACCAATAAAATGCATTTGGATTGTTTTGATACTTTGTAAAAATAATACATAATTCATTTGGTATGTTTTGGAATTAGTTTCAACTCAATATGATGCATAGTGTGACTGGTATGACTCCAACTGAATCTTTTTATTTGAAATTGACATTAATTTTATTAAAAAAGACAACTGACATTATCAAAACCTAGAAAACACATTTGGATTGTTTTGACACTTTAGTAAAATAATCCATAAGTAATTTTTGATGTGTATTAATCATCTGCACCTCAATCTGATACAAAATTTTCCCGATATGACTCAAAGTATCTGTTATCACTTTAAAATTGACATTTTAAATCAAAAAGTTTCACTCACTGAAAACTAAGAAAACGTGATTGGATTGTATTGCTAATTTAGGAAAATGATTCATAATTCATTTTTAATGTGTAGGAATTAGTCTCATGTCAAACAGACACACGATGTGATCGGTATGACTCAAAATGTGTGTTTCCAGTTTAAGATGACATTTTAGTAAAAAACAAAAGTTAAGTACTCGAAACCAAGAAAACACATTATAATTTTTTTTATTCTTTAGAAAAATGATCCATAAGACATTTGGGACATATAGGAATTAGTTTCACCTCAATATGATGCACAGTGTGACCAGTATGACTCTAAGTGTGTCTTTTTATTTAAAATTAGCATTAAATTTGGTAAAAAAGACAACTGACATAATCAAAACTGAGAAAACATGTTTTTATAGTTTTTATACTTAAGTAAAATTATCCATAAGTCTTTTTTTATGTGTAACAATCATCTAAACCTCAATCTGATACATGATATTCCTGGTATTACTCAAAGGGTTTGTTATTAGTTTAAAATTGACATTTTAATTCAAAAAGTGTCACTGACTGAAAACTGAGAAAAAATGATAAAATTTTCTTAATAATTTAATGCAACGATTCATAAGTCATTTTTTATGCGTATGAATTAGTCTCATGTCAAAACAACACACGATGTGACCAATGTGACTCAAAGTGCATGTTTCTAGTTTAAAATGAAATTTTAGTAAAAAAACACAAGTGACATACTCAAAATCAATAAAATTCATTCCAATTGTTTTTTTACTTTATAAAAGTGATCCATAAGTAATTTGGGACATGTAGGAATCAGCCACACCTCAATCCTACATACGGTGTGACCGGTATGACTCTAAGTGAATCTTTTTATTTAAAACTCACATTAATTTTAGTAAGAAGGACAACTGACATACTCAAAACATAACAAACACATTCAGGTTGTTTTGATACTTTAGAAAAATGATCCATAAGTCATTTTTGATGTGTAGGAATTATTCACTCCTCAATCTGATACATTATGTGTTCGATATGACTCAAAGTGTCTGTTATCAGTTTAAATTGACATTTTCGTTCAAAAGTGTCACTCACTAAAATTTGATGTAACATGCTCAGATTATCTTGATAATTTAGTAAAACTATTCATAATTTATTTTTTTTTTTATGAATTTTTTTCATGTAAAACTGACACACGATGTGACTGGTATGACTCAAAGTGTGTGTTTCTAGTTTAGAATGATATTTTAGTAAAAAACACAAGTGACATACTCAATTCAAGAAAATGAATTAAAATTGTTTTGATACTTTAGTACAATTATCCATAAGTCATTTGGGATGTTTAGGAATCAGCCACACCTCAATCTGACGCACAATATGACTCCAAGTGCATCTTTTCGATATATAAGTGTCATTTTAGTTTAAAACGCACATCACATCGCCAAAACTGAGCAAATGATCCTAGAAATTTTTCTATTCATTTTATCTATTGTTAATTAATTTCCTTATTATTTTTATCTTATACTTATTTAGTTAATTTTCACATATATAATTTCTGAAGACGAACAAGAAATAGTGTGACGTGCAAGAATCAACTGCAACTCAATCTGATACACAGTGTTCCTGGTATGAATCAAAGTTTAGTTTAAAATTAACACTTTCTATTTAATTTATTTATTTATATTATTACTAACTTAAGAATTTATTTTTTATACAGGTGCATTCTTTTTCTCAAACAGTTATGGTTTGTTCTTTTATACAGGTGTGTTCTTTTGTTTTATAATATAGTGTTTTTTTACTTGTATTTGTGTTGTAAATTTTATTTCATTTAAATTTTGTATTTATACCTAATTTTGATGCTTTTTGGTGATGTTTCTAGTGCTTCAGTGTGCTATTACACGACATTTCAGTATTCCCCTTTATCAACGTACTTTTTAGCACTGATAAAGGACCCCTTTATCATCATTTTTCTAGTGCTAATAAAAGCTTCGGGTTTTTAATCACACTCTAGTAGTCAGTGTTTTTTTAGTGTTAATAAAGGTCAATTATTGCGTTGTTAAAGGTCTATTTTGTAGTAATGATAGTTATGATATATTATAGTTTTTGTGATGTATTTTCTAAAAATTATCATGGAACTGTGTTTGGTGAGATTTTATTAAAAGAAAAGAAATGATTTGATAGTCTATAAAATAAAAGAAAAAAATGAAATGATTGTGATTTCTCTCTATGTGTTTGGATCAATAATTTAGTAAAAGAAAAAAATGTTTGAATTTATGTTCATATTTTTTATTGAATATTTTTATGATACATTTAGAAAAAAAGGATAAAATTTTAATTTTAAAATATTAATAACCCTCCACCATCATTTCCTTCCAAAAAATCCCAATTTTGGGATGATTTAAAAACAATATCACGAGAGAAATCTATTTATCTACCTTTCTCCCCTTTTCATTTCTCCCCTTTTCATTTCTCCCCTATTAATATTACCTCACCAAACATCCTAAATATATTTCTCTCACCAATATCATTTCTTTTCTCTTCATATCACCTATGCCAAACTAGGTTGGTTGGTTATGTTGATATGTTCTAATTTTTGTATTCTTTCTATTTTAGCTATTTAATGGTGATTTTGTGGACTCATTGTGTAAGATGAGGATGACAGGTGATGGAGATAGTGGTTGAGGGAAGATATTTGTTTGATTGATAAACATGTTTGTATATTAGTGATGCTAATTAAGTCTCCAAAGACACACCCTAGTGGTTTGTCTCTATGGGATCTCGGGTAAGTCATAGGACCAAGTCTTCCCGATTACATTATAATCACTAGTAATTTTATTTGTAATTTTTAATTCTCCCAACCATTTGTAAATATTAGTGATGATAATTGAATGCTTGATGAATATGTGTGATGTATATTTCTGTTATTATTATGTTTGTGTAACACTGATGTTCTTTGTGCCCCCCCCCACTCCGAATGGCCCGAAGGCCTTCATTTTTATTTATTTTTGATAACCCCCCTTTCAAGGGATGAGGGGGAACCCTTAAAAGGCCCATAGGCTTAGATATTACATAGCCCATAAGCTTAAGAGAAATTACATGACCCAAAGGTCTTATGGAATTCAATCAGACTATAACTGTAAGGAATTTCCCCTCCCCAGCATCTGCATCATGATGGTAGCTCTCCACATTCACAAGGTCATTCATCTAAGCTTCCTATTCAAGCACAGGCTGGTCATGATGGAATTGTCAATCCCTCTCATTCTTCCAAATCTATTGGTTCTGCTTTAGTGAATGCGCCTACTCCAAATCCTCCTCTAGGGCTGCTCCTTTTTGTAGAGTTTGTTTGGGGAAACTGCATTGATCGTGTGGCCCGAAGGCCTTGAGGTGGCTCGAAGGCCTTAATGGTGGCCTAAAATCCTTACTGACCTGAAGGATTGGGTGGTCCGAAGGTCTTAAGTACTCCATGCCCAAATTGGTGTCCCAATTTGAATAGTTCTAGATCCTACAGTACCAAACAGTACCTACTACAATGCCTACTACAGTGCTCGCACAGTGCTGCTATAGTGCCTGTTACAGTACCTACTACGGTGCTACTACAGTAACTCTAAAATATTCCTCAGCCTAGTTTCAAACCTGTGTCTCATGGATGCACTTAGAGAGACCTCACCAACTATCAAGAGTATAATGCATGAACACTGTGATTTAATTTTATAATTGAATATATAAACTTAAATCATGGTGTTCATGTATTGTACTCTTGCTCGTATTATTTATTTATTTTTAAATCTAGGGATGGTTACAAAATGATCCTACATTTTTATAAATTTTTAAAATAAAAATTAACCTTAACATAAAAACTAACCTCTAGCTAAATGTTTAGAGAATGTTTTAATTTTTTTTAGGAAAGTGACAATTGTTAATTTTTTAAACTAATTTTATAAAAAACAACATTTCTATAAACTGCTAGGAAAGAGAATAAAAAATTCCACAATTTGTCAAATATTGATATGGGAATTTTAATATTAATAAAAATGTAAAAAAATGGCTGATTATTTAATAAACAGGTTAACATTCTCAATCATAAATAATTTATATGGGAATTGAAACATCCATACACTGTTTATTAACAATATTTTTTTTGAAAGAATTATGAAAATCAATATATATTATAACTGTTAGTAAATAAAATAAATAATCTTTTCTTGAGTCTCTAGATAATATAAAAAATTTTAAAATGCAGTAAATATTTTACTAATTTTACAATTATCGGTATATTTATATTTTAAAAATATTGGATAAAATAAAAAACAATTTTTCCCAAAAAAAGTCATTAGAATGATTAATTCAAATTCTATGCCAAAAAAACATACTTTTATATAGTGAAATAAATTACATAATCCACAATTTGGAAATTTTCTATACATGGAAAAATCTCAAAAACAAAATTCAAAAAAAAGAAAAAAACTTGTTAGGTTTTTTCTATATTGAAAAAAAAGAGAATTGGCATCGAAATGGTAGAACTACACTGCAACTAAAACCATTTGAATTAGTGATGGAGTCCTCTGGCCATGAATCTCTGAAGATCTTCCGCAACAAATAGGCCTTTCTCTTCTCCCTCTCTGTGCACTCACTTTATAGCACCAGTAATATCTGCATCACCACCCCAGAAGCCACTACCTCCCGCTACGACTATTTTGTCTCCATGCATAGCGACTGAAGTGCCCTCGTTTCATACTTCGTTGCCCGATCTGATACCTTCAGAATCATCTTCATCAGAAGTGGCACCACCACAACATTCTCCAAAAACATTGTGCACTCCTTTGGCATGTGGCACAATAACTCCACCGTCGCTAGTGCATGCTCGGCGTCGCACCTCTCAGAGCCCGCCAGGCGTTCCACCAGGACCTCGGTGGTGCTGGTGGAGACCGCCTTGTGCCAACTCTACTTACCAAAAAAAAATTGCTAACAAGTCTTCATATATGTGCCTAAAAATTTTAATTGAATAGTGTAAAGTCCTAAACCCGCACTTCCGGATTCAGTATTTAAACATGCTGTGTATTTTTTTGTATAATAGATATGTGAAAAATACACAATAAATTATACAAATGAGAACCTTTTCTGGTCTCAGTTTTGGGAAATTAGACAACTTACATAAATTTAATCAGAGTTTACAAAAATAATTGCAATATAACTAATTGGATTTATATGTAGTAGAACTATAAGTATGGCATCCTACCTTTTTATTACATAACTTTTCATTACATTTTACTAACAGAGGATCTTTAATATTTAGTGTCTTGGAAATCAAGAACAATAAAACATGAAAACTTAAAACACTATTTTAAATCCCCTTGAAAATGTTCTTTAAAATTTCATCCTATGTACAATTACTGCATCTCATAACCTGGAGACATACATCAAAGGAAAGGGTGAGCTGAAGGCCCAATAAGGAAAGCAAGCGAATCAGTTTACTTGTGATATCAATAAGAATTTGATAAAAAAATATAAGACATGAGCAATGGAAAAAGAGGCATATCATGATGTAAAGAACATGAATAGTAACTTGAATATGTGTCTAGAATATTTAATTTATACATTCATGAACATATCACCAAGGTTCATCCCTAAGGTGTCATAAAAATTACCAAGGTTATTCACCAAGGTATCGTGAAATTTTTCATCTATAGAGATTAAATTCTTTACCCAATGCATTGGAGTGATATTAGGGTGCACCCTAAATATGACTTTATTTTCATGTGATCCACATAGATCATAATCATACATTTCATAAATAACCCAAATAGAGTAAAATAAATGGGTTTCACTTCAAAATCCTGATGTTTTAAAAGTGCTTAAAAATAAGATCATTATGTCATTTATAACCCATGGAAAGGAAGTGAGGGTTATATGTATGTAAATTCCAGAATATAATAGATAAATTTTATGTATTTATGAATACCCTTGGAAATGAAAATAGATTTGGGTATTCGCATAACTAATACAAGATAAATTCTTGAGAAAAAAGAGATAGATTTTTAGATGAAAATTCTGCAGCATAACGGCTATATAACATGGTTTTAGAAAACAAAAAAAAGAGAGGGGACAAGAGTATCCCATCCATAAATGAATAATTTTATAGTAGAGGTACATAATAAAATATAAATAATATCATGGTATGGAATGACATACCACGTGAAAAAGAAACATGAGAGAAAAGAGAAAATGTGATTTCTTTTACGAAAATTCGGCAGCCTAACGGCGTCACTTAAAGATTTGGAAAATAAATTGATAAGAGTAGAAAGGGTCTCTCATCATTTGGACATGAAATGGATAGTAATAAGAACATATAAGAACTTACCCCCTCATAAGAATATGGTAACTAGAAGACATAACATAAAGGAATTCAAGACTTAAAAGAGGAGGGTGAAAGGTTCCCTTACCTTGATGAGTGACTTCGAAAGCTCGAAGGTTGGGACCTTGGGGATTGAGGGAACCTTGGGAGGACTCCTTGGGAGGTAAAAAAGACCAGATCTTCATTGAGGAGGATTTTGGAATGAAATGAATGAGGTAATGGCTTGGTATTTATAGGAAAAGTGATGGAATATTTAATTAATTTCCAAGGGACACCTCATCGGTGGTATTTGCAAAACCATGGGCTTGCCCATAGTATTTTCTCATGGTATTGGCCACTTGGTACACCTCATAGCATATATTACTATTCAAAAGTAAACCAGATTTATTACATCATGATTACATCATCAATGATGTCATTAAACACCCGAAACTCAAAACAGTATTTTTACAATTCACTGAAAATTCAACTATTTCAGAAAAATCCAAAAAAAATTACCCTAACCTAATATCGATGCTCTAAATTCAAAAATGAACTCCATTTTATGAAAATAATTTTCTAAATAATTTTAATTTAATTTTTAAATAAAATCATTATTTATTCAAAAAAACTCTAAAACTATAACTTGTTTTGTAGCACCTTGAAAAAGTAATAAAGGTCCCATAAAATTATCTTATATCCATAAGACAATAAAGTAACAATTTATGATTATATTTTATGAAAATAAATTTCTATTTTAAATTATAAAATTAATTATAAAATTTTAAATAGAGTATTTATGACATACAAAAATGAAAAAAAACATATACTATGATTGTTTTTTCACTTTTAAGATGTCTAAATTGTATTTATACATTCATGGGTGAAGTTTCTATTTTTTTGGCCGATTTACTATTCATTACTATTCATAAGGGTATGTTACTATTCATGCTTTACTATTTACTAAAAAACAAGTTGATCTTATTAGAATCTAAATTTCTTACTGATCACAACTGTAGAAGACCATTTTTTGAAAATAATTTCAAATTATTAATTAATTAAAGTTTACATAAATATTTTAAAATACCTTTTTTTCAAAATTCATCAATAATATTCATTCTATATTTATCTGTACATTTTAAAATCACAAATTTTATCATAATAAGAAATAGAAATTTTATTTATACCAAGGGATTACAAAAAGTATCTAAGGCCTCGTTACATAGCCCCTTATAACACCCGCATAGGACCTAAGCGTAAGGTGTGCTATGGTGATAGAATCTTGGTGCGGCTCGAACAACATTGCCCGAGTGGTGATTTCTATAAGCTTGAACTTCTCCCGTAGGCGATTTCGTTCAAGCTTCACATATTGAAGCTCGGCTTTGGCTTGGTCTAGATAAAAACCCAGAGATTCTACCTCCTTCCCAAGCTCTGAAAGATGGGCTTCGTACTGCCTGAGTCTACTGGATGAGGTCATCGACCCTTCTTACTGTATTAATTAACCAAGATCACTTGTATTTATAAATATTAATTGTAACATAAAGAGTTTATTTTCAAATGTTCATATTGACCAACGGTCATATAAAAGTCGAAACCCAACGGTCTCATTTAATTATACTCATTTCATTAATTAAGGGATATAGTTTTGTTGAGTATAAAATAACATACAAATTTATGAAACAAATATTATTCAAAAGTTTGAGTCGTTACATTCTTCCCCCCTTAAGAAATTGTGTCCCTTAAATTTTAATTTGTACCCTCAAAAGAGAAAAATTTAAAGACCCAAAAATTCCATGTAATTTTTTTTTAATTATATGGGAATTTTACGAGTCCGCGAAAATTGACAGCGCGTGATTCTGAGGCCCGGTGTGCCCAGAATGAATTTATGAACTTTTCTTCGAGTACGTTCAGTAAACATGCGAGCAGGTTTTTGTAACTTTTGAACCGGTGCTCAGAATTGAAATTCGAGGACACCGTTGAACTCACAGCGCCGGTATTTGCTTAAGGAGACTTTCACCTTGATGGTAGTTGGTCGAGGGTGAAAGTTAGTTTTCGTGATTTTTCATGGAAGAAGAAAAATAAAATGTTTGACATTTTTATTTTTATTTTTGAAAACCTCTCAAAATAGGTTATGGTGGTGGGGACCACACAAACCCCTCTTAATGGGGGGGAAACCTATCAACTACCCATTATTTTATTCTCCCATTTAATTATGCCAACCCTCTAATTAATTATTTGAGCCATTTAATTTTTTTCCAACATGAATTAAATGTATAAACCTACTTTAATTTATGTTGTCTCTTCATTTAATCATTGGGGAAAAAATTTTGGCAAAGGGGAGAGTGGGGAGAACTTTGGAGAAACATTCTCCAATGAAGAACTCTTCTCCTTCGATGAATATTTCTCCAAACTCCGTCAAAGGACCTCCAATGACGAATGAACCGATGATCGATGAAATGTCTTCATCACTGACTTCGCCTTTTTCCTCTCCTCACTGATGTCACTAAACCATCGAGTTAGGGGTTTTGTTGTTGTTTTTTTTTTGTTTAAGTTGAATTAATCCTCTTAATATACCTGCTACCGAACAAATGTGGAGGGTGCAGGCCAAATGAACATGGCCTGATCCCTCCGCTGTTATTCATGGTTGTTGTATCCTATGGTGGTGCCCAAGGGAGTCCGACCGCACGATGGGGTGGCGGTGCGCATCCACGCTGCCCGAAGAGAAAGGGTCACCTCTTGTGCTACGGCGACGAAGGGAAAGGTGATTGGTGTTCAGCCGGCTGCGGAGAGGTGGCACACGACATGCCGTCGTCGAAGCAAGGGGCCGCGTCTCTCTTGGCCACAGCGGATGGCAGAGGCGCGGCCGTCGTTCAGCCGGCCGCAGAGCGGCAGCGCATGACGTGCTGCCGAGAGGACCCAAGGGTTGATCATTTCGGTCGGACGAGATGGACCAAGTGGGACCCGCTCGGGTCCTGCGTGTTGGCAGGCAACCGAACAGCCAAACCGTTCGGTGTTTGAGAGCGGGGGGTGCGTGGCTCCCCCCCGCATGCGGCCGGGTCGGGCCACCAGGCCGGGCCACCCAGCATGGGCCAGGCTGGTCCCAGCGGGCCGGGCTAACCCGAACCAGACCAGGTCGGCCCAGGCTGGGTCAGGCTGGGTCGGACCGGACCCGGACCAGTTTTGGCCCTATACGTACTTTGGCCATAACTTTGGCATCGGGCATCCGTTTGATGAACCATCTGTGGCGCCGGAAACCTTGGAGTGATACGCTCCTTTTGGTATACCCCAATTGAGATTTGGATAAATTTTGGGTACATTTGGGTTGGATCGAGCACGAATCCAACCGGGCCCTCAAAACTAAAAGGCTAATAACTTACAGACTGGGCGTCCGATTGACACATCGTCTGTTGCGTTGATACCCCTTTTACGTGGTGGTCTATTGGAATACTTATTCTTGGGAATTATTGGAAGTTGGAGTATCGACCAGTAGCTTGAGGAGCGGACTCTCCTGGAGATGAGAAAGCTTAGTGCGGGTACCTTGTAGCAGGTTGTGGCGATGTACTAGGATCATGTATGGGTCTGACGACGTACTGACGATGTACTAGGATCATGTGTGGTTCTGATGATGTACTGATGATGTACTAGGATCCTATGTTGGTCTGACGACATACTGATGATGTACTAGGATCCTGTGTGGGTCTAACGACATACTGACAATGTACTAGGATCCTGTGTGGGTCTGATGACGTACTGAAGATGTACTAGGATCCTGTGTTGGTCTGAAGACCTACTGATGATGTACTAGGATCTTGTGTGGGTCTGACGATGTACTGATGATGTACTAGGATCCTATGTGGGTCTGACGACGTACTGACAATGTACTAGGATCCGGTGTGGGTCTAACGATGTACTGACGATGTACTAGGATCCAGTGTGGGTCTGATGACGTACTGACGATGTACTAGGATCCTGTGTGAATCTGACGATGTACTAGGATCCTGTGTGGGTCTGATGAGGTACTAGGATCCTATGTGGGTCTAACGATGTAATATGATCCTCTGTGGGTCTGATGAAAATTTAGGATTCTTCGTGGGTCTGCCTCTTAATAGAGTAAGATGATTCAATAGTTATATATAATCATCTCTACTATTGTATCTAAGATATACCCGGTGTGAGCTGAGTCCATACCTAAGTGGTACTTTCTTTCATGGTACTACCTTGGTGGTATTCTTCTATGTGGCGTACATGTGTGGTACTTACCTTTGTGGTATTACTTCCTTTGTGGAATAGTTGATCTTTGGGCTTTTGAGTTGGAATGTGTGTTTCCTCATGACTGAGATGGGTATACTTGATAACTTAGTTATATGTATGGGCATATACCTAAGTAGGGTTGTCAGTTGATTTCATGATTTGTGGTTTATCCTTTGTGGATTTTGTGAGACCTTGAGGGTCTCAGGGTCCCTACTGAGTATCATTATACTCACCCATGCACGGGCTACGCCCGCACCCTGTTGTGTTTGGTGCAGATGATAGACAGCGATGACTGAGGACGAGGGTACCAGGACTGAAGGTAGCTCGGAGGTGGACCTAGATGAGGCGTACCATAGAGACGATCGTTTGAGAGCTGTACCTACCCTTCAGGTAGGATCCTTGGAGGGTGTTCGCAGTAGTTGTTCAGTTTACTTGTTGTTTTCATTTTTCTTGTACTTTCTAGTTGGGCTTGTATTCTGGCCCCTTTTTACTTACTTTACACACTCTATTTTCTATACAGTTTACTTGTGATCAAATATTTTGGTGTGCTTGGTTACATGAGTTTACAGGTTATAAAGGAAATACATTCCCAGTATTATAGAATATGCCTTCAGTGTTAGTCACCAGCCCCTGGCCTATGGAAGGTGGGCTAGGGGTATTCATAGCATGGGCCCCGGGGGACAGGTCATGAAAAAAAAAAGGTGTGGGTACTTCTGCCTCATAGACTCCTCTAGTTCCCACATGGATTCTTTGAATTTTTTGTTTCTCTACAACACCTTAACAAGGTGGGTAGTCTTGTTGCATAGAACCTTGTCTCTGCGATCCAAGATCTCCACCAGCTTCTCCTCATAAGAGAGGTCATGTTCCAGTTGTACCACCTCTGGATTTAGTACATGTGAAGGGTCAGGTATGTACTTCCTCAAAAGGGATACGTGGAAGACATCATAAACTTGTGATATATTTGGAGGAAGTGCAAGTCGATAGGCCACTGCTCCTACGCAATCAGGGATTTCATAGGGACCAATACACGTAGGGCTGAGCTTCCCTTTCTTCCCAAAACTTATGACTCTCTTCCAAGGTAAAATTCAAAGAAATACTTTGTCACCAACATTAAACTCGAAGTCCCTTCGATTTTTGTCATCATAGCTCTTTTACCGACTCTGAGCAGTCTTAATGTGTTGTTGGATGGCATGGTCTTTTTTTGTCATCTCCTATACAAGATCAAGCCCAAAAACCTTTCTCTCACCAGCTTCATGCCAACAAGCAGGAGTTCTACATTGCTTACCATATAGATCTTCATAGGGTGTCATTTTAATGCTCGAGTGGAAGCTCTTGTTGTAAGAGAACTCAACTAAAGGGAGATATTGATCCCATCCACCTTTAAATTCCATTGAGCATGTTCTCAACATATCCTCAAGTGTTTAAATAGCCCTTTCAGATTGGCCATCAGTTTGGGGGTGATAGGCCATACTGAAATTCAATTCAGTTTTCAGAGCATGTTGAAGACTTCTCTAGAATTTTGATGTGAACCTTGGATCATGATCAGATACAATAAAAAGTGGAACTCTGTGCAGCCTTACCACTTCCTTCATGTAAATCTTGGCAAGTTGATCAAGAGAAAAATCTTCCCAAATGGAGATAAAATGGGCAATCTTGGTGAGATGGTCCACAATCACCCATATCGCATTGTTTCCTTTGTAAGTTCTCAGGAGAACTGTGATGAATTCCATAGTGATATTGTCCCACTTCCATGCTGGTATGGGTAGTGGTTTCAATACCCCTTTAGGAAGTTTTTTCTCTTCCTTCACTTCCTGACATACTAGGCACCTTGAAGTGTAGTTAGCAATCTCCCTTTTCATATTATCCCACCAATAATGATCGCGAAGGTCCCTATTCATTTTTGTGCTTCCAGGATGTATAGATAAAGTAGAGATATGAGCTTCATCCATCAGCTCCTTCTTTATTTCTAGAATAGATGGAACACATAGTCTTGTACGAAATTTCAGTACACCTTCTTGATCAATATTGAACTCAAGAAAATCCCCATCTTTCAAAGCCTCAAAATTATTATGTAACAAAGGATATTCTTTCTGAGCTTTCTTGATCTTCTCTAGTAATGATGGTTGAGAAATCATTTGGGTTTGGGTTGATGATGTCCCTTCCCTTATAATTCCCATGTCCAGTTGTACTAGTTCATTGATCAAAGGATCTATTTGAATCCTCATCATGGAAAGAACAATTGGGTATTTCCTTCTTAATGCATCAGCGACTTTGTTTGCTCTTCCGGGATGATAATGAATTGAACAATCATAGTCTTTGAGAAGTTCCAATCATCTACTTTGTCTCCTGTTCAATTCCTTTTGTGTGAAAATATACTTCAAACTTTGTTGGTCTGTGTATATATCACATTTCTCCCCATAAAGATAGTGCCTCCATATCTTCAGAGCAAAAACAACTACAGCCAGCTCTAGATCATGTGTAGGATAGTTCTGATCATGAGTCTTTAACTATCAAGATGCATAAGCAATGACTTTTTCATTTTGCATGAGGATGCACCCAATCCCTTTTAGAGATGCATCTCTAAAAATAACAAATCCTTCTCTACATGAGGGAAGATTTAACACAGGTGCAGTAACCAATCTCTTCTTCATCTCTTGGAAACTTTCGTTACACTCCTTTGTCCATATGAATTTGACCCCTTTCCGAGTTAACTTGGTTAATGGATTAGAAATTCATGAAAAAAATTTCACAAACCTTCTATAATATCCCGCTAATCTAAGGAAACTACGAATCTCAATTATTGTTGTAGGTTGAGGCCACTCCTCTACAACTTTTGTCTTTGTAGGGTCAACTGTGATTCCTTCATTGGTTGCAATGTGCCCCAACAAAGAAACTTGTTGCAAATAGAATTCACATTTGTTGAACTTCCCAAAAATCCTCTTTTTCCGTAGAGTTTTCAAAATAACCCTTAGATGGTCCTCATGTACCTCGTGACTTTTGGAATATATTAGAATATCATCAATAAAAACTACCATAAAGTTATCAAGGTAGTCCTTAAAGACTCTATTCATCAAATCCATAAAAATAGCAGGTGTATTAGTCAGTCTGAAGGGCATAACAACAAACTCATAATTCCCATATATTGATCGAAAGGAATTTTTTGGAATATCTTCTCTCTTAACTCTCAATTGATGATAACTAGATCAAAGATCAATCTTAGAGAAGAATTGAGCCCCATGAAGTTAGTCGAATAAGTCATCAATTCTTGGAAGAGGTTATTTTTTCTTCACTGTGATCTCATTCAGTTCTCTATAATCAATGCATAGCCACATCGATCCATCCTTCTTCTTTACAAAGAGAACTGGTGCTCCCCAAGGAGACACACTCGGTTGGATAAAACCATTCTCCAAAAGATCTTGGATTTGTTTCTTTAACTCCTCCAGCTCCACATTTTCCATCCTATACGGGGTCTTTGATATTAGATGAGATCCAGGTAAGATTTTAATGGAGAACTCGACCTCTCTTTCTGGAGGAGGTCTGGGTAACTCTTTAGGAAATACGTGAACGTATTCTTGGAAGATGGGGACATTTTCTATCCTAAAACTCTCATTTACTTCTTCTTCTTCACTGATAAAATTCATAAAGAATGATATAGGAGGTTCTTCTAGACAAATATCAGGTTGAGATATCTCTCCTTGGAAGATAACCGTAGGTTTTCCATTCAAGACTACTGAGATTTCCTTGCTTCTGCATTTGATCATAGCATTATAATTTGAGATTCAGTCCATCCCTAGTATAATGTTGAATTCCAGCATGGGAATGACTACTATATTTGTGATAAGATTGTGCTCACTAAAGTAAATACTAGAGTTTCTAAACACTGATGATTCTTGGATAATCCTACTAGGAGTCTTGACTGATAACTTTACTTTTAGAAAATCGGGGTTTGATTCTAAATTCATTTCAAACTTGGAGGAAATAAAAGAATGTGTAGAACCAAAATCAAACAAAGTACTTGATAGCTTTGAGATAGAAACAAGAGTACCTACTACCACATCATTTGGTGCTTCAACTTCATCCATAGTGATTGAAAAAGTATGACCTTGTTCTCTTGGATGTTGCTGAGGCTGATGGTGATTCCCCTCCACTGCCCTCAGATTTGGACAGTGATTGGAAAAGTGTCCAAGTTGTCCACACTTATAGCATTGGACATCAGGTAGGGTCTGCACCATATTCCCCTTGTCGTTGGTGTTGGGAAGTTGAGGCTTCACCTCTCTACGATAATTCCGCGCGATGTGTCTATCTCTACCACACTTGTAGCACTTCTCGCTCCCGAGCAGGCAGTTCCCCGAATGCTTCTTCCCACATTTATTACATGTGGGACGTTGTACTTGATTGCCTCCTCTTCCCTGATCGAAAATCCTCCCTAATCTTGGCTCCATCGATCTTTTCTTGTCATTGGATTTATGATACTATTGTGTCTCACCAAACTCCATTTCAACTTTCATCGCACTTTGCACGATCTCCTCATAGCTATCATAATATCAGTTGGCTAGATTCTTCCATGGATGAGGTCTCAGCCCACCAAAGAATCTATCAACCTTACCATTGGGGTGCATGAAAAAGATATAGGTGTAATGTGAAAGCCTTGTGAAGTTCATCTCATAGCATCCCACATATTTATTCTCCTTCTGCTTCAGCTCGAGAAAATCCTTCTCCATTCTTGTTCTCATCGATTGAGGGAAATACTTGTTGAAGAATATCCCTCTAAACTCTTCCTAATCCATATCTTTAACTTCCACTCTTGGCCTTGTGTTTTTAATCAGTTCCCACCACTGATCAACTTCTCCCTCTAAGTGATAAACCGCCAAGGTAACCTTATCTTGTTCAGAATAGCGGAGCATAGAAAAGATCTTCTCAATAGAGCTGATCCACTGTTCAACAATCAATGGGTCGGTAGATCCACCAAAGGTTGGTGGTTTTTTGATGCATAAAGGATTTAATATAAATTTTTTCCCTTTATGGTTAAATTGGTCTCTCATCTTGATTGAAGTTATTTTCCATAACTTGAGTCAGTTGGTTCATCATTTGCATGAAAGTTTCCATTCCAGCATCCATCGGAGGGTTGTCAGCGCATGGTCCATTGCAGTCACCATTTGCTCGGTTCCTCATATTACCTACCATTTTCTAAAAGAATAAATCATTAGTGAGAAGATTACTTCATTTATGAATCTTTTAACTATAAAGGATTTTATTTCTTAAAACTTCATGCTTTAAACAATTACATTTCTCTATAAATCCTTCATAATTATTCATAAAAAACTTATGATTAACCAAACATATCTATTGGGAGTGTCATAACCAAGAGTGAAGCAAGGCCTATTATCATGTACCAGGATACCTTGGGTCAAGCCCAAAACTCCTTGTCAGAGTTTTCACTCCTAGGTACATCTGTGCCAGAGCCGCCCCTACCTACTCGTATCCAGATAGGGGTGTATTTTCTTGATAAACCACTTACTCAATACTCACCAAAATACCAGGAAGTATTACTATATTTAAATGTTTTTATAGGGTTATTTATAAAGTTTTCATATCCTAATTTACATAAATAACTAAACTTTCCTTTGATACTAACTATGGTATCCCGCCTTTTTATTACATAACTTTTCATTACATTTTACAAACAGGGGATCTTTAAAGTCTTGTGTCTTAGAAATCAAGAACAATAAAACATGAAAACTTAAAACACTATTTTAAATCCCCTTGAAAAGACTCTTGAAATTTTCATCCTATGTAAAATTATTTCATCTCATAACCTGGAGACATATATCAAAGGAAAGGGTGAGTTGAAGGCCCAGTAAGGAAAGCAAGGGAATTAGTTTACTTATGATATCAATAAGAACTTGATAAAAAAACATAAGACATGAGAAATGGAAAAAAGAGGCATATCATGATGTAAAGAACATGAATCATAACTTGAATATGTGGCTACAACATTTAATTTATACATTCATGAACATATCACCAAGGTTCATCCCCAAGGTGTCATAAAAATTACCAAGGTTATTCACCAAGGTATCGTGAAACTTTTCATCTCTAGAGATTAAATTATTTACCCAATGCATTGGAGCGATATCAGGTCACACCCTTAATATGTATTTATTTTCATGTGATCCACACATATTATAATCATACATTTCATAAATAACCCAAATAGATTAAAATAAATGCATTTCACTTCAAAATCGTGACGTTTTAAAAGTGCTTAAAAATAAGATTGTTATGTCATTTATAACCCATTGAAAGGAAGTGAGGGTTATATGTGTGTAAATTACAGAATATAATAGATCAATTTTATGTATTTATTAATACCCTTGTAAATGAAAATAGATTTGGGTATTCACATAAATAATACAAGAGAACTTCTTGAGAAAAAGAGAGAGATTTTTAGATGAAAATTATGCAGCATAACGGCTATATAAAATGGTTTTAGAAAACAATAAATAGAGAGGGGAAAAGGGTCTCCCATCCATAAATGAATCATTTTACAGTAGAGGTACATAATAAAATATAAATAAGATCATGGTGTGGAATGACATACCACATGAAAAGGAAACATGAGATAAAAGAGAAAATGTGATTTCTTTTAAGAAAATTCAGCAGCCTAACGGCGTCATTTAAAGATTCAGAAAATAAATTGATGAGAGAAGAAAGGGTATATCATCATTTGGACATGAAATGTACGGTAATAAGAACATATAATAACTTACCCATTGATAAGAATATGGTAACTGTAAGACATAACATAAAGGAAGTCATGACTTAAAAGAGGAGGGTGAAAGGTTACCTTACCTTGATGAGTGACTTTGAAATCTTGAAGGTTGGGACCTTGGGGGCTTGAGGGAACCTTGGGAGGACTCCTTGGGAGGTAAAAAGACCAGATCTTTATTGATGGGGATTTTTTAATTAAATGAATGAGTTAATGGCTTGGTATTTATAGAAAAAGTGAGGGAATATTTAATTAATTTCCAAGGGACACCTCATCGGTGGTATTTACAAAACCATGGGCTTGCCCATGGTATTTGCCCGTGGTATTAGAAACTTGGGACGCCTCATAGCATATATTACTATTCACAAGTTGACCAGATTATTAAATCATGATTACATCATCAATGATTTCATTAAACACCCAAAACTCAAAATAGTATTTTTATTATTCACTGAAAATTCAATTGTTTTAGAAAAATCCAAAAAAAATACCCTAACTTAATATCGATGCTTTGAATTCAAAAATGAAATCCATTTTAGGAAAATAATTTTCTAAATATTTTTAATTTAGTTTTTAAATAAAATATTTATTTATTCAAAAAAAAACTCTAAAATTATAACTTGTTTTGTAAAACCTTGAAAAAGTAATCAGGGTCCCATAAAATTATTGTAAAACCATAAGACAATAAAGTAACAATTTATGATTATATTTTATGAAAATAAATTTCCATTTTAAATTATTAAATTAATTATAAAATTTTAAATAAAGTATTTATGACATACAAAAATAACAAAACTTATATTGTGATCGTTTTTTCACTTTTAAGATGTCTAAATTGTATTTATACATTCATGGGTGAAGTTCCAATTTTTTTGGCCAATTTACTATTAATTTCTATTCATAAAGGTCTGTTACTATTCATACTTTACTATTTACTGAAAATCAAGTTGATCTTATTAGACTCTAAATTTCTTACTGATCACAACTATAGAAGATCATTTTTTGAAAATCATTTCACATTATTAATTATTTAAAGTTTACATGAATATTTTAAAATACCATTTTTACAAAATTCATCAATAATATTCATCCTATATTTATCTGGACATTTTAAAATCACAAATTTTACCATAATAAGAAATAAAAATTTTATTTATACAAAGGGATTACAAAAAATATCTAAGGCCTCGTTGCATAGCCCCTTATAACACCTGCATAGGACCTAAGTGTAAGGTGTTCTATGTTGATAGAATCTTGGGGTGGCTCGGAAAACATTGCCCGAGTGGTGATTTCTATCAGCTTGAACTTCTCCCTTAGGCAATTCTGTTCAAGCTACACATGTTGAAGCTCAGCTTGGGCTTGGTCCAGAAAAAAGCCCATAGATGTTACCTCCTTCCCAAGCTCTGACAGATGGGCTTCATACGGCCCGAGTATACTGGATGAGGTCATTGACTCTTCTTTCTGTATTAATTAACCAAGATCACTTGTATTTATAAACAATAATTTTAACATAAAGAGTTTAGTTTCCAATGTTCATATTGACCAACGGTCATATTGACCAATGGTCATATTGAACAACGGTCATATTGACCAACGGTCATATAACAGTCAAAACCCAATGGTCTCATTTAATTATACTCACTTCATTAATTGAAGGACATAGTTTTGTTGAGTATAAAATAACATAAAAATTTATGAAACAAATATTATTCAAAATTTTAGGTTGTTACAATAATTTTCCTTTGAACATCTAAGGAATCCTTTGAAAAACATTTTTAAAAACATGGGATGAGCACAAAAAGCTCAGTAAGGTACATAAAGAATGAAAAAACCGTTAGTCCAGCGGAAACATGAAAACCCTTTAAAAACCATTTTCTTGAAAACTAATAAGCATGCATAGAAACATCATATAGTTTCCTTGGAACATATTTACTATATCACTCTTACATTCACCCTTAAACATGGAATAACCTTTTGGTCAAATTCTATCTCCATAGTACCCAATGCATTGGAGAGCTATAATGGGGCTCACCCGTCATATCTTGAGCTATAATGGGCTCAACCCAACATATCTTGATCTATAATGGGATAAACCCAACATAAATAATTTCCAATTAATATATCATGGTAATAAAGTATCTTGAAAATCAGAAGAAACCACTCATGTCGTATACATATAAAAAAACAATCCTTTTGAAATTTATTAAAGAGAGTTTTAAAAAGAAAGTCCCTTTAAATATAATTGGAGTGAGAATTAATAGAATGAAATGGATATGTGTATAAGCTATAAATACACATATTTAAACATAATATAAACAAAAAAAATCACACCAATAATAATAATAACACATAATGAAAAAAGAAGAAGGTTAACCCAAAGAATGGAAATTGGGTTAAGAATTCCCTTACCTTGGGTTCTATTTACTTAAAAAGTGTTTAAACCTCTTGTATAATGGTTAAAAGAGTGTTATTGATATCTTAATTAAACATATTAATGTTTATAACACCTTATATGATCATTTTACAACATCATTTGACACATTTATTAGTAATATTTTGTTATTTACATTGTATTGGGTGCATTCTTTACATGGTTTCCATGATCGGTTCATGATGGATATTCCTGTTGATTGGAAGTGAAACTACAGAATTGGAATGTAATGGTATTTAAATATTTCTAGAACCATAAATTATACCATTTATCATTTTTATGTCTGAAATGATTATGATTCATAAGTTAAAACTTTGTTGATATTTGTTTAGGTCATTTTGGCGATTCTTCGATCGTAATGAACTCGTTTTGTATTATAAATTAATCACATGTGTAAAAAATGATTATAGAACCTTATATAAGATATAATACATAAATTATAATCTGTTTAAACCATAAAAAATGGTTTCATTATCAGCTTTGAAATAAGTAAAAGAAATTGAAATCACATCATTCATGATGTTGGTAAATCGACACATCACAGACAGTGTTTTAATTTCTTGAATAAGTGGGAGAGGAGAAGAAATGTAATGGTGAGTATTCCATAAACATGATGAAATCAATAATATATAAGATATTGGATAATTCATTCCTATTTTATAAGGGGGTTGAGGAAAGAAAAATAAAATAAGGGAATCTTGAAATAAAAGAAAAGTTGAGAAATCCCTTACGAAAATTTGGCAGCCTAACGGCGTCGCTTTAAATTTCATAAAATATTTTGATGAGAGAAAAGGCGTCTCTCATAATTATTACATAATATGTATATTAAGGGTAATATTTAATGACATATCCCAATATAATCCAAATGAAATTAAAAATAATAACATAAAATGAAAGAAAAGAAAGAAAACAAGAGGATGTTTACCTCTTGATCTCTTTTCCTTGAGATCCTTCTTAAGGCCTTTGGTTTTGGCATTTTGGTGAGACCATCAGCTCTAGGATATGGGGAAGAGTCTTGGGAGGATTATTGGTCATAACTTAGGTAAGGCTTAAGGCTTGAGAGGTGTGGGAGGAAGAGGGGAATGAGGGTGGTATTTATAGTGGAGGAGATGAGGTGTTTTTCATTAATTTAATCATTATAATAATATTTTTAATCAAGACTATGAATAGTCTTAATTAATGTGACCCCAAATAGTAATAATGTCATGTGAGTTCGAACCAAGTGGTATTACATCACTTATGATGTCATAAATAGTGTATTTAACTGATAATTTAAATATACGGTATCTTACCTTATTTCATTATTCATCAAAAATTTCAGAATTTCAGAAAAATACCAAAAAATAACCATAACCATTTTTTGACATGTAGAATTCAAAAATGAACTCCATTTTTTGAAAATAATTTTCTAAATATTATTAATTTAATTTTTAAATAAAATCAAACTTAATTCAAAAATTAACAATTTTAATTCTATAACTGTTTTTATATCACATTGAAAAATTAACCAAGATGTCATTATCTTAAATCCTTAAGAAAATAAAATAATAATAAAATTTACTATTAATTGGGGTCATATTACTATTTACATTACTATTCATAAGGGTATGTTACTATTCACCAAAAATTATATTGGTTCCATTATACTCCAAATAACTTAATGAACACAATTATAGATGACCATTTTTTGAAATTCAAAACATAGAAGCGGAAAAATTATGTTTAATGATTAGTTTATAAAGGTCACATAGTATTTATTAGTTCATTGAAGCATATAGTGTTTCCTTTTAAAATCTTGGGATGTTACATTATCTCCTCCTTAAATGAATTGCGCCCTCACAATTTGTTCATTGTACTTATAATTATGAACATACATTTCAATAATTATGTAAAATGATTTTATTATGTGTACATAATTAACTATATGTTCAAAAGTAAATTCTACCACGGATTTGTTTTTCAAAAAAAATGTCAATATCAAATCTCCAAAGTTTTTTAGGTCGTTCCTTTGATACCAACTGTAAATCCCTAGACCTACACTTCCGGATTCAGTACTAAAATATGCTGTGTATTTTTTTTTTGTATAATAGATAAGTTAAAAATACACAGTACATTATACAAATGAGGACCTCTTCCAGTCTAGTTTTTGGAGAATTAGAAAACAACTTACATATATTGAATCGGAGTTTACAAAAATAATTACAATATAAATAATTGGATTCATCTACAGTAGCACCATAATTGTCCTTTGAACATCTAAGGAATCCTATGAAAAACATTTTAAAAACATGGGATGGGCACAAAAATCTCAATAAGGTACATAAAGAATGAAAAATCGTTAGTCTATTAGAAATATGAAAACCCTTTAAAACCCTTTTCTTGAAAACTCATAAGAATGCATAGAAACATCATGTAGTTTTCTTGGAAAATATTTACCATATCACTCTTACATTCACCCTTACACATGGAATAACCTTTTGGTCAACTTCCATCTCCATAGTACCCAATGCATTGGAGAGATATAATGGGGCTCACCCATCATATCTTGAGCTATAATAGGCTCAACCCAACATATCTTAAGCTATAATGGTCTCTACCCAACATAAATAATTTTTAAATAACATATCATGGTAATAAAGTATCTTGAAAATCATAAGAAACCATCATGCCATATACATATAAAAAAACAATCCTTTTGAAATTTATTAAAGAGAGTTTTAAAAAGAAAGTCCCTTAAAATATAATTAGAGTGAGAATTAATAGAATAAAATGGATATGTGTATACACTATAAATACACATATTACAACATAATATAAACAAAAAATCATCACACCAATAATCTAAATACCACATAATGAAAAAAGAAGAAGGTTAACCCAAACAATGGAAATTGGGTTAAGAATTCCCTTACCTTGGGTTCTTCTTAATTCAAAAGTGTTTAAACTTACTATATAATGGTTAGAAGAGTGTTATTAATATCTTAATAAAACATATTAATGTTTATAATACATTATATGTTCATTTTACAACATCATCTGACACATTTATTAGTAATATTTTGTTATTTACATTGTGTCGGGTGTGTTCTTTACATGGTTTTCATGATTGGTTCATGATGGATATTCCTGTCGATTGGAAATGAAACTACATAATTGGAATGGAATGATATTTACATATTTACAGAACCATAAATTATTCCATTTATCATTTTTAATTCTGAAATGATTATGACTCATAAGTTAAAACATTTTTTATATTTGTTTAGGTAATTTTTTGCGATTCTTCGATCGTAATGAACTCGTTTTGTATTATAAATTAATCACATGTGTAAAAAATGATTCTAGAAACTTATATAAGATATAATAAATAAATTATAATCTGGTTCAACCATAAAAAATGGTTTCATTACTAGCCTTGAAATAAGTAAAAGAAATTGAAATCACATTGTCCACGATGTCGGTAAATCGACACATCATAGACGGTGTTTTAATTTCTTGAATAAGTGTTAGAGGATGAAGAAATGTAATGGGGATTATTCCATAAACATGATGAAATCTAGAATATGTAAGCTACTAGATCATCCATGACTTTTGGATAAGGGGAGGTGAGGAAAGAAAAATAAAATAAGGAAATTTTGAAATAAAAGAAAAGTTGAGAAATCCCTTACAAAAATTTCGTAGCCTAACAGTGTCGCTTAAAATTTCATAAAATATTTTAATGAGAGAAAAGGGGTATCTCATCATTATTACATAATATGGGAAGTAAGGGGAATATGGAATGACATATCCCAACATAATCCAAATAATATTAAAAATAATAACATCAAATGAAAGAAAAGAAAGAAAACAAAAGAGGATGTTTACCTCTTGATCTCTTCTCCTTGAGATCCTTCTTCAGGCCTCTGGTTTTGGCCTTTTGGTGAGACCAGCAGCTCTAGGACGTGGGGAAGAGTATTGGGAGGATTATTGGTCAGAAATTAGGTAAGGATCAATTCTTGAGAGGTGTGGGAGGAAGATAGGAATGAGAGTGGTATTTATAGTGGAGGAGATGAGGTATTTTTCATTATTTTAATCATTATAATAATAATTTTGCTCAAGACTATGAATATTCTTAATTCATGTGACAATAAATAGTAATAATGGCATGTGATTTCAAACCAAGTGGGCTTTCATCACTTATGATGTAATAAATAGTGTATTTAACTGATAATTTGAATATACGGTATTTTACTGTATTTCACTATTCATCAAAAAATTTAGAATTTCAGAAAAATCCCAAAAAAATCACCATAACCATTTTTCGACATTTAGAATTCAAAAATGAAATCCATTTTTTGAAGATAATTTTTTAAATATTATTAATTTAATTTTTAAATAAAATCATACTTAATTCAAAAATTAACAATTTTAATTCTATAACTGATGTTATATCACATTGAAAAATTAACCAAGATGACATTATCTTAAATACTTAAGAAAATGATAAAATAATAAAATTTACTATTCATTAGGGTCATATTACTATTCACATTACTATTAATAAGGTATGTTACTATTCACAAAAATTAAGTTGGTTCCATTAGACTCCAAATAACTTACTAAACACAATTATAGATGACCATTTTTCGAAATTCAAAACATAGAAGCAGAAAAATTATGTTTAATTGTTAGTTTATAAAGGTCACATAATATTTATTAGTTCATTGAATCACATAGTGTTTCCTTTTAAAATATTTGGATGTTACATTATCCCCTCCTTAAATGAATTGGGCCCTTGTAATTCGTTCAATGTACTTATAATTATGAATATACATATCAATAATTATGAAAAATGATTTTATTATGTGTACATAATTAACTATATGTTCAAAAGTAAATTCTACCACGAATTTTTTTTTCAAAAAAAATGCCAACATCTAATCTCCAAAGTTGTCTAGACCATTCCTTTGATACCAACTATAAATCCCTAAACCCGTACTTCCAGATTAAGAACTAAAATATGTTGTGTATTTTTTTGTATAATAGATAAGTGAAAAATATAGAGTACATTATAAAAATGAGAACATTTTCCGGTCTAGGTTTTGGAGAATTAGACAACAACTTACATATATTGAATCATAGTTTACAAAAATAATTTCAATATAAATAATTGGATTCATATGCAATAGCATCATAACTGTCCTTTGAACATCTAAGGATTCCTGTGAAAAAAAAATTAAAAACATGGGATGAGCACAAAAAGCTCAGTATGGTACATAAAGAATGAAAAATCGTTAGTCCAGTGAAACATGGCAACCCTTTAAAACCTTTTTCTTGAAAACTCATAAGCATTCATAGAAACATCATGTAGTTTCCTTGGGACATATTTACCATATCACTCTTACATTCACCCTTACACATTGAATAACCTTTTGGTCAACTTCCATCTCCAGAGTACCCAATGCATTGGAGAGCTATAATGGGGATCACCCGTCATATCTTGAGCTATAATAGGCTCAACCCAACATATCTTGAGCTATAATGGGATCAACCCAACATAAATAATGTCCAAAGAACATATCATGGTAATGAAGTATCTTGAAAATCAGAAGAAACCACTCATGCCATATACATATAAAAAAACAATTCTTTTGAATTTTATTAAAGAGAATTTTAAAAAGAAAGTCCCTTAAAATACAATTGGAGTGAGAATTAATAGAATAAAATGGATATGTGTATACACTATAAATACACATAGTACAACATAATATAAACAAAAAATCATCACACCAATAATCTTAATACCGCATAATGGAAAAAGAAGAAGTTTAACCCAAAGAATGGAAATTGGGTTAAGAATTATCTTACCTTGGGTTCTTCTTACTTAAAAAGTGTTTAAAACACCTGTATAATGGTTAAAAGAGTGTTATTAATATCTTAATGAAACATATTAATGTTTATAACACCTTATATGATCATTTTACAACATCATTTGACACATTTATTAGTAATATTTTGTTATTTACATTGTGTCGGGTGCGTTCTTACCTGGTTTCCATGATCGGTTCATGATGAATATTCCTGTCGATTGGAAGTGAAACTCCAAAATTGGAATGGAATAGTATTTAAATATTTACAAAACCATAAATTATACTGTTTATAATTTTTAATTTCTAAATGAGTATGATTCATAAGTGAAAATGTTTTTGATATTTGTTTAGGTCATTTTGGAAATTCTTCGGTCGTAATGAACTCATTTTGTATTATAAATTAATCACATGTGTAAAAAATGATTCCAGAACCTTATATAACATATAATACATAAATTATAATCTGGTTCAACCATAAAAAATGGTTTTATTACCATCCTTGAAATAAGTAAAAGAAATTGAAATCACATCATCCATGATGTCGGTAAATTGACGTATCACATACGGTGTTTTAATTTCTTGAATAAGTGGGAGAGGAGAATAAATGTAATGGTGAGTATTCCATAAACATGATGAAATCCAAAATATGTAAGATAAGTTATCATTCATACCTCTTAGATAATGGGATGTTAAGAATGAAAAAGAAAATAAGGGAATCTCGAAATAAAAGAAAAGTTGAAAAATCCCTTATGAAAATTTGGAAACCTAATAGCGTCACTTAAAATTTCATAAAATATTTTGATGAGATAAAATGGGTATCTCATCATTATTGAATAATATGAAAATTAATGGGAATATGGAATGACATATCCCAACATAATCTAAATTAAATTAAAAATACTGACATAAAATGAAAGAAAATAAAGAAAACAAAAGAGGATGTTTACCTCTTGATCTCTTCTCCTTGAGATCCTTCTAAAGGCCTTTGGTTTTGGCCTTTTGGTGAGACCAGAAGCTCTAGGACATTGGAAGGATTCTTGGGAGGATTATTGGGAAGAACTTAGGTAAGGCTAAAGTCTTTAGAGGTTTGGGAGGAAGAGGGGAATGAGGGTGGTATTTATAGTGGAGGAGAAGAGGTATTTTTCATTATTTTAATCATTATAAAAATATTTTTGCTCAAGACTATGAATAGTCTTAATTAATGTGGCCCCAAATATAAATAATGGCATGTGAGTTCAAACCAAGTAGTCTTACATCACTTTTTATGTCATAAATAGTGTATTAAACTCATAATTTGAATATATAGTATTTTACCGTGTTTCACTATTCATCAAAAAATTTCAGAATTTCAAAAAAATACCAAAAAATCACCATAACCATTTTTCGACATGTAGAATTCAAAAATGAACTCCATTTTTTGAAAAAAAAACTAAATATTATTAATTTAATTTTTAAATAAAATCATACTTAATTCCAAAATTAACAATTTTAATTCTATAACTGCTTTTATATCACATTGAAAAATTGACCAAGATGTCATTATCTTAAATTATTAAGAAAATAAAATGATAATAAAATTTACTAATCATTAGGGTCATATTACTATTCATAAGGGTTTGTTACTATTCACCAAAAATTAAGTTAGTTCCATTATACTCCAAATAACTTACTAAACACAATTGTAGATGACCATTTTTCTAAATTCAAAACATAGAAGAGGAAAAATTATGTTTAATGGTTAGTTTATAAAGGTTGCATAGTATTTATTAGTTCATTTAAGCACATAGTGTTTCCTTTTAAAGTCTTAGGATGTTACAAATAGTATAATTCTTACTCAAAATAAACAAGTCTGGTTACCAAAAAATTTAATTCCTAACACTACTGGACCTAAAATTATATGGGTACCAAAAGGCACTTGTAATTGATGTTTTTCAGTATTATACCACTAAGATGAATTTTTAATCTTTAAGTGGTTTTTTTATGGATATATGTTAAAATATCTACAAAAGGAGTGAACAAATATGAAGTAGTTTGTTATAAAAAAAATCCTCATTACTAAAGTCATTGATCCAAGAAGTATTTTGTTTTTAATATTTATATACTTATGGTACATTAAATGTTTTATACAAGAAGATAAAGATATTTCTCAAAGTTTAATAAAAATTTGTCTTTACTATTTAAATCAAGTTTCAGTCTATCTTAATTATATAACTAATTTGTTAAATTTATCAAATATTTATTTTGAAAATACATTATTTGTCATGAAATGTTTATATTATCGTTTTTAAAATCTTTTATATTTTATTTTATGAAAACTGGAATACTCTTCTTACGTAATATGAAATGATTGTTCTATATTTTTCTACTAAAGAAAATGAAATGTCATCTGTATAATGCCAGAACCTAACGTTTCATCTTCTCCTTCAAACTTTTAAATTAATAATTCATCTTCTTCAAATTATCTTGTTCAAAAGTTTCTGAAAAACCAGACATGACAAGATGAAGCAATCGAGTACTTTAAGTTCAGAAGAAAATCATTCTTATAAAAGGATGAAAGGTAATCCTTCTAGTATATCTGTTTTTTATGTTGAATATTCGCTTGAAAAATCTTTTGAAAGAAATAAGGAAGTTCAAAGTCATAAAGAACATGAAGTATTATATTCTCAAATATCTTATGAAAAGATTCATTTTAAATTAAACACTTTGAATAAAGAAAAATTGAAGTTATAAGCTGACTTGGATGCGTCGAAAAAGTCATATGAAGATCTGCAGAAAGCATCTGTATCAAAAATAGTTTCTGATTCATTATAAAAGGAGTATCATAATATGAAAGATAGTTTGATCTCAAAAGAAGACTTTGAATATTTAAAAATAGAAATGATAATTCAAATGGGGTTGCTCAGAAAAGAAGTTGCTGCTAAACTAGACCTTTACAAGATAAAGTTGTTTCTGGTTGAATAGTGCATGTCTTCTTCGCATCAAAGAACAAAAGATATTCAAAATATATTAAAAGAAATTCCAAGAGTTTTAGCTTCCCTAAGTGATAAAGTTTGAAGTTTGTAAAGTTCAGATGATTAGTTTATTTACTTTATTTTTTATTTTAATATTAAATGTATTATTTTTAAAATATATTGTTTAGTAAAAAAATTATTAATTATGCATTATTAGTTAGTTCATAAATTTATTTTTATTAGTCATCTTACATGAGCATGTATATAAAATTTAATTATCTCATAAAAATTTTATTGTTGATAATAGTTTTATTTTACTTATACAAAAGTTTTACTTGTGAAAAATTAGTCAAAAGTTTTATATTCCATGATTTAGGGGGAGTTTTAAGCAAATAATCAATTTATTATGTTGCTTTATTTTTATCTATGTTTTTAGCATGAATTTAGAAGGGGTTATTTTAAATACTCTCTACTCTTATATTTTTTATGTCACAAAAGGGGTAGAATTTTATATCAAAGTTGTAATGCCCTGACCCCAATTACCTAGAGTTGGTGCATTATTATATAATATTGGCATGATTACAAGGGATCAAATCTTGAAAGACTGATCAGTTTAGTAGCCTTAGAAGTACTAGATACATTCATAAGTATTACATTACATCATGAAATAAAAACATCAACAACATTTTGTCCCCTTTTGAACACACTTATATCCTTAGCCTATCCATGCAGGTCAACCATAAAATACTTCTTCACATCCTGGGAAAAATAAAACATAGAAAGGGGTGAGCTAAGATTCTCAGCAAGGATAACAATATAGCAGAAACTTTCATAAATAAGCATAATCATTTAAGGAAATGTATAAGACTAAAAAAAAGCCTTTTAAACTTAAACTTCATCATAATATGGAAAATATAAAATCAAATAATTTCATTTACTTATTCACATGGATATTCTACTAGTTGAATAATCACATGCAATATCAATAGCCACTTTCATAATGATGGAATGCATAATGCCAGACTTCATAACCACATAGTCAAGGCCTTGTGCCAAGACTACAAATAAGATTTTTGTCAAGGCCTTGTGGCAAGACACTAGTTTGTCTCATGAGACCTACCGATGCATCGAGGAGCTATAGAGGGCTCCACCCGTCACTTACTAAGTCCAATGCATTCCTCATAGGAAAAGGTTTAAATATAACATAAACATTCGTATTAAAACTAGCATACGAAATGTCAATACTTTATCCATAAAACATGAATGGTGTAAAAATAACACATCCACAGACAAACATATCACAAAACCTTCAATACAATATGGAAGTTTTGTATCATAATAAATTAACTTCAAACAAGCTTAAAATCCATCAAAGGATGTTGACATAGATGAAATCAATATTTTTTTTAGAGAAATATATCTTTCTATTTTGAAATCATTTAAAAGTTATATAATTATAAAATAAAACATTTATTTTAAAAATATTCTTATAATCTTGTATGGGAATCTTCAACGATGTTATAATGGCAGAAAATAGCCGCACCCGCCGTATAAGTTAAAAAAAGACATTCTTAACTTAATTTTGTCGAAAAGGTCATAAAGTACCTTGTTTAGAAAACGATGGAAAGATTACTTTCAAAACATATGTGGTTAAATAAGGGTATAAATGACTTTAACCCATAGTCTAGTAAATAGTAAAAAACTTTTGAATTGCATTTTTAAGAAAACACAGATGTGGATGATAAAGAGGTCCTAATAGATACTTACATATTAACAACCTCAGATAAGTAAAGAGGTTGTAGAATTAACTCTTACCTTGTACTTTTCCTTAGTCGATGGTATGTTAACCTCATGTATAATAATTAAAACATTGTTATTAAATTATTCAATAATCATATACATAAATATGATATCATATATGATCTTATAATATTTCTTTGTTAATAATATTTTAGTAGTATCATCGTTTCGGGTGTTAACTAATTCGTTTTCCTTTATATGCTTGGTTACGTAAGCCATGTTTATTATGGATAGGATTTATTTGATTCATATACAGAATTATATTATGTTCATAAAAATTATTTTTAATCATAAAATGAAAATTATTCTTGAATGATTATGATGGGGAATAAATCTCATCGCGTTCGTGGAGACGGTAATCCGTACGTACGCACGAGCAACAATATTATGATATTGATGGTGAAATCATATGTAATTGGATGATATATCATATATAAAGAATAATTAACATGTTATATTTATTATTTACATCATTTATATTCATTATTATATCAATACAAAATAATGAATTGTTTGAATAACAAACTACACCACGACGTTGAGACGGTAAGTCGTACGTACGCACGTATGGTGACTTTGTCATTTATAGGATGGATAGAATAACGAATATGGTTGTAACATATTTATAATAATATCACAGTATATAGAGGATACTGGATTTATTATTTTATAATGGAAACAACAAAGAAAGAGGAAGTGGAAGAAGAAAAGAACTTGAAAGAGGTGATGAAATATTTACCTCTTCTTCAGGTTCTTCCTTTTGATTTGATCAAAATGGATCCTTAGGTTGACTTTCTAAGAAAAGGAAGGTCTCTAAGATGAAAGGAGGAAAGTTGGGAGGATATTTGGGCATGTTTTGGCCGAGACAAATGGATTTGGAGGTGTGAAATTAAGAGAAGGGGAAGTACCATTTTATAAGAGAGGTGGGGGTCACTTTAGAAAAAGCTTGAAATATTATTTTATAATAAAATCATTTTCAGTTTCTAATGGCACAAAAATGAATTATTTCGAGGATAAGGTATGTATGGGTCGAAAACCTCTCAACCAATAGGTTTTAGATAGTTTTAGGTCACCATATTAACCTTATCTTTTAGATTTAACTCTTAGCTAAATAGTTTGACATTTACCATGTCTCTTTGTATTTTTATATTATATGGTTAATAAACTTACTATAACAAGCCAAGAGAACCCCATGTGGTTCATTATTAATATATATAACCTTATCTAAGTCCTTTGGCTGAACCTCAGATTTTTAGGAATATTATATCAATTAATAATATAGTATTTGTTTTAAAAACTCAATTATGTCAATTTTAACACTATTTAGTATTTGGTTTTTTGTGAAAATCATAACAGCATGAATACTTCAAAAAAATTATTTAATAAACCCTAACATGTCCTATTAACCTATAAAATTAGTTTAATTAATCAAAAGTCTCAAATTACATTTATTTGGATATTTATAATATCAATTATTTTATTCTTTCATTAATAAGGTAATTACTGCATCATCATTGTGTCATAAATAAATTAAATTATTTAATGTCTAAAAATTATAAATAAAATACCATTATGTAGGAAATATTTCTATATTTCTAATGAATATTTATAGTCAAATTTATATTATGTGTAACCCTATATTAAAATGGTTTAGTTATTAAACTTTGAATTTAACTCTTTTAACTCTTCTTTAAATAAAATAATAATAAATGTCCTAATCTAATCCAAGTGGACCAAAGAGGATCATATTTTATTTATAAGGTTGTTTTTGGTCGAATTATACTTATCCAATAGGATTAGTACATGTGTTAGGGTAATTATGATATCATTTTTACCCTTAATTGCCTTATTTACTTTTAACCGTGGTAAATAAAAGTAAAAAGTTACTATTTACCAAAAATTGTTTTCATCTTATTAAACCAAATTTTACTTACTGATTTAAAACTTTTCTCTCGTATTTTTTAAATTCAACTCATAGAAGTGGTAAAATTAAGTTTTATGCAAATTTTCAAATGCTCCTAGGAGGTGGGTAAAAGACGGTAAAAAGTTCAATAAAATTTTTATATATCTGAACTTATTATAAAATGACTCCAATGAATTAAATTGAACTTATATAGGTATTATGTATCTATTTTTACTTAAAATAAATTTAAATAAAATAAATAATTGTTTAAATAAAAAGTTGGTTTAAAACAATAACTCAGTGTTTTTCACTATTCATCAAAAATTGAAAGTTTTCAGAAAAATACCAAAAATTCACCCTAAGCTAATTTTGATATTCCAAATTCAAAAATGAATTCCATTTTAAAAAATAAAATTTATTAAATTTCAAAAAGTGGATATTAGTATTCATAACGGTTAGTTTGATTGGTCATAGTGTGTTAGAATCTCGAAGTTGCGTACATTGCAAGCTATTGGATTATTTAAAGGGAAACATACCATAGAAGCTTGGGGTGTTACACAAGTTTTTAGTCTATAGGTTTCTAATACTTTGGCGGATAATTTTTATGAAGTTTATAGAATTTTATAGTTTCTAATTATATGGGGGGAATTTTTATAGAATTAAGTTTATATGTTTTTATTCTTAATAATCTTGACATAGAGAAAAAATTTGCGATCCTTATTACGGGGGAGAAGTTTTTATAAAGGGATAATGGAGGAAAACTTTTCCTTTATAAATAAAAGAAATTTTATATCAATGAAATGGGAAAATCTTATTGTTTTTAAATTTTATTTCAATATGGTTTTTAACCTGGGTTTTATGACCATCAAAAAAGGGGAGATTATTGAGCATGTGTTGAATCAACAATTTCGTTAATTTATTTTTGGTTTTGATGCTCAAAAACACCCACATTTTTGTTACTAATGAATTTTCTTTTAATTGAATTTTAGGAAATTATTATTCATTGAAATATTTATTCTGGAATCATATTCAAGTCATTGATCTACGGGGAATATTCATTGAAGTATTCGGAATGCATTTTAGCATATTCTAGAAACACTATTCATACCCTATGTGTGCAAACATAACGTATGGAATCAACCCTACATTTAGAACAACACATATAGATCATATACCTTATGTTGTTGGGAAAGTATGGTTCAGGAACCCTACGTTCAGAAGCAACCCTACGTTTGAGGAAACAAATGTATGGTACATCAACCCTACTTTTATGATCAACCCTATGTTATCAACCCTACGTATGGAGTTTTTCATCATGTGAAGGAACCCTATGCTTGACTATTCAATGATAGAGTATTAAATCAGAGATACTATCCTTGAATTATGCAATAATCTTGGCAGACATAAAGATCTATTCAAAGCTTGTCTACGATCGAATCAAAGGTTCATTATGATTTATTTAAAGGCTCGTGTTCAATAGAGTAATTTGTTCATATTCTTATGGAAAGTTACAACCTCTCTTGAATGTTTTTGAATTCAAATATTCATGATTTATTATGCGATATTTCTGGATTTGTTTTTACCTGGAGTTGTTTGACCAATATTATAAATATCAAGATGCTCTTCATCGAAATGAGAGATGAATATAAGAAAAGGTGATATACATAAAAAAAATCTTGTTTTTTTTATTTCAGAGCTACACTTTGGAGGAATACTTGTTTTGATCTATCATCTCACTACTACTGCTGTTTTTTTTGCTGCTACTATACTTTATCGTTACATTTTCCTCTACAAGAATGACGAAGCATTTACCAGAGATACACTTTGGAGACATACATGTTTAAACTTATGTCTGGTGTTTTCTCTATAACTGTTTAAATAATTCTTATGTGGTGTTGAAGATTTATTTTGTTGTTGTGCTTTATTAAAGATTTGAATACATCTGTCAGTTGTTACTGCAACTATGAAGATTAATTTGTATCATCAACAAAATCAATCTTTATTGATTTGGTTGAGTTTCAGCTACTCAAACTCAACCGTGGTTAAGTGTCAAATTCTTGTACTAAGCTGTGGATTTATGGTTCCCTATAAAATAACTAGAAGGCCTTTTAAATTCTTATTGTAAAGGTGTCAATTTCTCAGATGTGGATTTTAAAGGTCTTAGGATAAGAGGACCGGGTGAAAATAACCAAGCTTGTGGATTTGAGTGTTGGGGGAGTGAACTAAGGGATCTTTATGCCCTGAACCACTATACATCACTATGTTCATTTCCTTTATTTATTTTTGTTTCTTGTTTATCTTTAAGAAAAAAGGAAAGGAATGTTGCTTAGAAAAGTGAGGTGTTTTGAATCTGTGAAATTTTTGAAAACCAAAATTCACCCCCCCCCCCCCTCTTGTGTGTTTGACTTCGTTATTATCTTCCTGACCTAACAACAAGAACCCTTACAACTAGAATAACCATAAAGCTGACTTCCAATATAATTATTCGGAGAACATAGTCATTACCCAATGCATTTGAGCATTATCTGAGCACACCCATCATATAATATATATTGGGATTACTCGTTATAAATAATTTTCAAGTACCATATCTTGAATAAAACATTTTATCTTGCACCTTTTCATTATAAAACCCTTGAAAAACTCTTTTGAGCCCGTAAGAAAACACTTTCTGATATCAAAATACTCTTTCTTTTAAAAACTCATTTTTAAAACATAAATCACCCAGAACAAGGGAAATATGGTTTTATTTAAAGAAAACATGCAATATTGTAATGGAATTAAAATATCAAATAATGGTTATGGCAGTAGGAAAAGTTGTTGTCGTCATATATATTAAAATAGAACATTAATTTTGTCTTTTTATCAAAACATTCTGTATAAAACACATTAAAAATTTATTTTGAAAACCTTTAAAAAAAGTAAAAAGAGAGATAAAATTCACTTTATAATTCATTTATATACATATAAATGCATCCATAAAATAATTTTAAAAATATTGTCATATAAGAAAAATAATTGGAAAGGTAACTTTAAGAGGATTTTAAAAGAAAATCTTACCTTGTGTCCGACTTATCACGGGCGTTCATTATTTTCCTCGATAATATACTTATGTTAATCATTTACCTACTTGAGAACATTTTTCAAGTTTAATATTCCTTTTATTTCACTTATTATCATGTTATATATAGTTACTTAATCATTTAAGTTCACACTAGGTGTTTTGATTATATTTGGAACATATCTCCAAAATGACTTCGGTAGATTGACTATGGTCAAATATGTCATTATTACATCATATCCAAAATAATAATCATTTATTAATTATAATTTTTATACATCAATTATAATTTTAAAATCAATCATGAAATATGGTAATGAAAAATGAACTACGTTACAACCATGGAGACGGTAGGTCGTACGTACGCATTAGTAACGTTTCCAACTTTGAACGGTCATTATGGAAAGAATGTAAGTGTTATTTTATATTTCTAGAATGATCATAATATCATGAGTACCATATTATTTCTTTAAATTCACTTGTATATATCATCCATGTGACGTGGTGATGAAAACCGAATCACATCGCTTTGTGGAGGTGATAGTCCACATGTACACACGAACAACGTTATCAATTTTCAGTGAATGGAATGGTAAGAAAATGGGTGTTATATTATATTTATAGAATGAAAAATATGTCATGAATGTCATGTATATACATTAAATCCATCATTATAACCAACCATGAGAGGTGATGATGGAAAATGAATTGCATCGGTCTGTGAAGCGGTAGTCCGTTGTACACACGGATGATGGATTCCTTTCCCATTTGATGAAGGTTAGAGATGGATATAGGTTATTCCATTAACGTAATAACATCTCATTATATGGGAGATAATTATTTTATTATATAAGCATGGTTAAGGAATATTTGTAGGAGATGTAATAAGAAATAAAATAAAAACACCTGGTAAAGAACTATATCTTCTCTTTAGACAACCTCCATTGCTTTATGTCTTAAGACCTCTAGGGTTGGTATTTTTTCCTAAATAAGGCCTCTAGGATGTGGATACGGATCTAATGAAGGTATTTGGGCAGGTATTGGCTGAACCAAAGGCTTTTTAAGTGTGGATAAATGAGAAAAAGAGATACCCTTTTATAAGAGATGGAGCACTCTTGGAATTTCTTAAAATATTAAATTAATATAAATTGATTTTGATGTCCAAATGGATACAAATTGATATGATTCAAATATAAGATGAGGATAAGTTTAAATCCTCTTATTCAATAAAATTTGGACAATTTTGGATCACATTTTTACCCTTATCTTTTTGTTTTAACCCTTCATTAACAATTTTGACAATTATGGTGATATCAATGTTTTTCACTCTTAAAGGGTTAATATAGTTTCTATAAAAGGAAAAATGAATCATAAATGGACCATGATTGATATTTTTAACCATATCCCAATCACTTGGACAAAGATGAGATTTTTAGGAATTTTAAATCATTTAATAAAATATTATCTATTATAAAATAACATTAATGTCAGTTTTGGAACGGTTCATTTAATTTGACTTTTAAAACTACAATAAAATAATGGAATTTAAATCCAATGCATCCACACCTCTATATTAAGTAATTTTTATATAAAAAATGTGGAACATAATGATTCATTCAAATCATATTATTTTTAACATTTTTAATATCATTTAATTTATTTTTCATTAATTGAATAATTACTACATTAGTGTTGCGTAAGCTTTTAAGGTAATTATTTCATCACTAAAAATTAAACGTAAATTGCCATGATAAAAAAATCATTTATCTTTAAAATTATTATTTATAACCAAACAGGTCCTATATTTATCCCTATGTTAAAAATATTATAGTTATCAAAAGCAAGAGTGTGACATTTTTGGATTTATATTCACTTAAATATTATAAAGGTCAAAATCACGTCCAAATGGAAAAAGGTCATATATTTAATTTTGGATGATTGTGGATGAGATATAATCATCTAATAAAATTAAGGCAAGTGTGAGGGTCATTTTATAGTCATTGTCATTTTATTTTTAACTTTAATTACCCGATTTACCCTTTATCGTGGTAACAAAACTTTCTAAGATTACTATTCATATTAGCCAAAAATAAAAGATACCTATTTACTAAATTTGGACCTCTAAATTTTAAACATAGAATTTATTTTTCAAGATTTAATTTATAGAAGTGGCGGAATTTAATTTAAAATTAAATTGACAAAACACGACGAAAAACAGTTTTTCAAAAAATGTCCTTTTCAAGTATAAAATATTTTAATACTAAATGCAAGTATAAAATCCATTTCAAAATGCATAATTGGATTATTTTAAATCAAAAATAACTAATGAAAATTTAAAACTAATCCAAAATAAAATTTGTCTTTGTATATAATCGAAAAGAAAATATAATTTCCAATAAAAATCAGTATTTTTCACTATTCATTGAAAAATAAATCTTTTTAGAAAATTATAAAAAAAATTCATCCTAAGATAATTTTGGCATGATGAATTCAAAAAAATCATTTTTTCAAATTAAAATTCCATAATTTGAAAATTATACTTTTAAATAAAACCTTATAAGAAAAGAGTTTAATAAAACTATTTCCTTTTTTATTTAAAAATTACTTAATGTTTTTTTATAATGAATATAACTATCTATCTCATGAATATTAATAAATATGAAAATGATTTATTCTATCATTACATGGGTTGTTACAATGACCCCCCCCCCCCACACACACATAATGACTATATAATGGTCACATTTTGTTCTTTAAATGTGAATGCTTCCTCTCATCTTATTTACTCGCAAAAATGTTTCTTATAATTCAGCTTATCCTTATTCTCTCTATAGTCTTCTTTGGAGGGATTATCTTCACGGTCGGTCGTGATGATCTTTTGTATGATCTTGTTGTTTTCGTGTTTACTTTCATGTATTGTCCCGTCATACTTGTAAGTGTAACGTTTATGGTTGTATTTTCATCTTCATAACAGTAATAGACTTGTAATTTTAGGATGAGTTATTTCTTGCATGGTTTGTAATATTTTCTCAATAAAATATGGTGTAGTTTCGTCTAGTTATGAAACAAGCTACTAAAATAGTATTTATTTAGAAGAAAATGTGTGTGTGTGTGTACACTCAAACTCGGGATGTTATATTTGTTATCTGTGTATGTTCTTTCATCACAATTTTCATGACTCGATTTCACACCCATGAACAATGAAGAATTTACTTAATAAATGGAGATATTTTAAGTTGAGGTTATGACATGAGTTTAATGGCATAACTTTGAGCATTTAGCAGATATATGAAAAAGTGTCTGGAGATGTGTCTCAAAAGAAATGGAAGTTGTTTTTCAATAGTAATAGGGATGTATTACACGAGGTATTATCGGGTTTTATATTAAACTAATAACATAAGCACATCAAAATTATGTTTTTTAATTAATGCAACTCTTTTTAGAAAATGTATAGAAAAAATACAGTCTTGAAAAAAATAATTCCTCATATAGTTGTTTTGTAAAGTTTTTCAAGAAAAATATCAGTCATGGTTGTATTTTTTTCATTATGATTTATATTCTTATATTACACCTAAAGAATGTTTTTAAAACTTGTGATGTATACACTGTTTTTATATAGGATTGGCCTGATTAGAAGAATATAGATATGGCTTTGCGTTCATCAGAAACCTAACATCAGTTTTATGAATGAACCCACCAAAGAGATTGGGGTAAATATTTTCAGTTAGAATTTAACGTTATTTCATTATTGTTGATAGATAACAATGAATAATTAACTAATGAGATAATATTATGAAGTTAAATAATTAATAAAATCATTGTTTGATATTATTGTATATGCATGCTAAAATTCATGAAGCATGAGATGTGATCCTGTGAAATCATCATTGGTTTCCTATATCAATGCAGTTGCACAAGTTTTAGGGAAGGAGCATTCTAGATGTATACGGAGGATGGGTTTTGGACAAACCTTGTCAAAAAACATTTCTAGGTCACATTCATCGTGTACTATTGCATTATCTATTGGGGGTTGAAACAAATATGTTGATCGGGAAGCGCAAAGGGATTTTTTTTTTTGAGAGAAAAAGGTGAAAGGACAAGACTCCAACAAGCAAACAGAAGATCAGTGGCGGTCGACAATAGAAAATATCTTAGTTGTTGTATTCTAGTGGATGGTAAGCACGGTGCCTGAGGAAATTTTCAATTTGATAGTTTATCCTACAAAGGTAAATTTTGAACTCAATCTATGACAACTATGACGAATAATGAAAGTATCAAATGTCTTATATTAATACTTTTACTTCAAGCATCTCTATTCATATAGTTCTAAACCACACTGAGTTGATTTATTGTTTACTTCAAGCATCTCTATTCATATAGTTCTAAACTACACTGAGTTACATTTATTGTTTATTTGACTTCGATACATTGGTTGATTTATTTTTCTTTAGTTTGTTTATTTTCTTGACTTTGCAACACTATGAGATATTGCTTAATGTTTGTTATTTTTAGTTTGTTTATTTTCTCCACATATAAACAAATGTGAAATAAATGGTTTGAGTATTTAATAAACAGGTTTAATATTCTCAAACAAAAATAATTTATATGAGAATTGAAATATCCATAAATATACTATCCGTTAGTAAATAAAATAAATCATCTTCTTTTGAGTCTCTAGATAAAAGATTTTTTTTGAAAATGCAGAAAATATTTTACAGATTTTACAATTATCTGTATATTTATATTTTAAAAATATTGGATAATGATAAAAAACAATTTTACAAGAAAAAGTCATTAAAATGATTAATTCCAGAAGAAGAAAAAAACATTATATAGCGGAATAAATTACATAATCCACAATTTGGAAATTTCCTATACATGGATCAATCTAAAAAACAAAATTTAAAAAAAAAACATTTTACGTTTTTTTTAATATTGAGAAAAAAGAGAGAATTATCATCAAAATGGGAGAACTGCGCTGCAACCAAAATCATCTGAATTAGCTATGGAGTCGTCCGGCCATGAATCTCTGAAGAGCTTCAGCAGCAGCTGGGCCTTCCTCTTCGCCCTCTCCGTGCACTCGCTCTGCAGCACCAGCAGCAGCTGCGTCACCACCCCAGCAGCCACCGCCTCCCGCTGCGACTGCTCCGCCGCCGTGCACAGCGACAGCAGCGCCCCCGCCGCGTACTCCGTCGCCCGATCCGACACCTTCAGTATCGTCTTCACCAGAAGCGGCACCGCCGCCGCGTTCTCCGCAAACGCCGCGCACCCCTCCGGCACGCGGCACAGCAGCTCGACCGTCGCCAGCGCACGCTCGGCGTCGCACCTCTCGGAGCCCGCCAGGCGGTCCACCAGGGCCTCGGCGGCGCCGGCGGAGACCGCCCTGTGCCGGCTCTGTTTCACGAGGCAGAGCGCGAACAGGGCCTTCATCCCCACCTTCACGCCCCGCGGGTGCGCCGCCGCACACCACCGGAGGATCTCCACCACCCCCTCGAACACGCCCTCCTCATTGCTGACACGGGCGCGAAGCTCCGGCGACCGGATCCCGACGGCGACGGTCTCTATCAGCGCGGCGGAGTTCACCCGGACCTCGATCGAGGGGTGGAAGAGAAGCGACGCCAGGTAGGCGAGGCGGGCGGGGTCGTCGGCGACCGACTCGCACTCCGCCTCGGAGAGCGGGGGCAGGATCGCGAGGACGGCGAGAGCCTCGAGGGCCAGGTCGGAGGCGGCGGGGGGGTCGGGGAAGGCGACGAGGAGGAGGACGGCGTGGGCGTCGAGGGCGGCGAGGGCGGAGCGGTTCCTGTCGGAGTCGCGGGCGAGGGAGCGGAGGCGGCGGAGGGCGACGAGGCGGGGGAGAGGCGGGGCGGCGGAGCGGAGGAGGGAGCGGAGGAGGGCGGGCTCGGCGGGCTGCTTGGGGGTGGGGATGCGCTGGACGCCGGCGGCGCGGTGGGCGACGCACCAGTCCTGGATGAGGCGGCGGAGGGTGTGGTTGGGGAGGAGGACGCCGGGGAGGAGGGGGCCGCGGGTGACGGGGCAGGTGGCGTTGCCGGCGGCGAGCCACCCCTCGATGCTGCTCCGGTCGTAGGTCTGGCCGGTGGCCACCGTGACGGGGTCGCGCATCAGCTCCAGCGAGATGGGGCAGCGGAAATGGAAGGGGATCTGGATCGCCGCCACGTCCAGCGCCTCCACCTCCACTCCGCCGCCGCCGCCGCCGCCGCCGCCGCCGACGCAACCTGGCGCCATGTTCTCTGGTTCCGGGGGGCTCTGCACCTCCTGCGAGGGGTCTGAAAATTCTGGTTCCGGGGATTCTGCAGGGGACTCTTATATTCTGCGGAGGAGGAGCGCGTGATTCTCTGTCCGAGTGGCCACACGTTCGGGTTGGTGACCAGAGTTTTAACCATGGTTAGGACAGCTGGGGTTTGGTTAGAATTAAAGCAGTGTTGGGTAACCACCACTCGCACCACCAGTCTCCGGGCACCGGACGAGTGAGGTTTGTTGGTCAAAGAAAAGTGTGGGCCGGTGGCCGATGGGGTCCACCCTCACCGTCACTTTCTTCCCTTCATTATTGGAAAATAAATACATAAATTATTGTTTTATTTTTATAATAATATTCATCATTTTCTAATTAAAATTAATATTTTTTTCCAAATGACACTGTTTGATTAGGTTCACTTTGGTGAATGATGTGGGTTTTAATAATATTTCCGGTGGTATATTATTATATTTATTATTTTGTGGAATAATTATATTTTTATTGGATGCATCATCGAGAATTAAATTATTATTATTTATTTGATTTTAAAAAAATCGAATACAAGGATGAAAATATTGAAGGTGATTAAAGAGATGGTTAACTAAGGCTTTAATGGAAAATCAAAATAAAAATAATTAAATGATGATATTAAATTGCTTTTGGTTAGTTTTTTTTTTAACATTGTTTGAATGTTTTTTTTGAGATTGTTGCTTTTGTGATGGTTGCCTTATTTATATTTTTTGATCAATACATTTTTATGCATAATTTATTAACTTAATGAATTAAGTCTAATTTCAATGTTTAATCAATGTTTGTTGATATAACTAATTGAGATCGACTAAAACCAACATAAATCGATCAGTTGGGTTTAATACATTTCTAGATTGATCATCAATTTATTTTCTTATGGTCATCAGTTCAATTGATTCAAATTGATACTATTAACCAATTAAAATCGAATGTGCACACCCCTTGACACAATCTTATCGTGTTTTATTTAAATTATTCCTATTTTATTTTAGTAATTATTAAATTGGTATTTTCAGTAAAAAAAATTTATAAATGCTTAAAGGAATAATAAATTATTTAATTCATATTTCTAAAATATTAACGATGTTTTATGAGACTGATCAATATTTCATTTACTCATAATTTTTCATTTCTTTTGATTTCAGTAAAAAAATTAAAAATTACATTCAACAAAAAAATAAATAAATAAACACTAAAGAAACTCATTTTTTCATTCATTCAATTTAGATTATGTTTAATACAACAAAAAAATTCTAATTAACACATAAAATGCATGAGAGAAAGAGTACTAAAATGTGTCGATGAGTTGAAAGTTTGTTTGAAATGAACATAAAAATTTGTGATAAAATAAATTAAATAATATAAACAATATATAATAATAGTAAAATATAATATATTTTTTGTTCAATGTTTAAGGGATATACTTACCAATAATATATAAAGCCAAATGAAAAACTATTATCAAATGACTTCCTCCCATCACCTAACATTTCCTGTCAAGCAAAAACCCTCACTGCCTCAGGTGCGTGGATGCCTCAGGTCCTTTTAAGTTTGTAGGCTTACATGAAAACTATTTCATTATGAGATTCAACTTGGAGGATTTGAGTAAGTCATATATTCTCGGGGGATTGGACCATTCGAGCATTATCTTACTATAAACCCTTATAATAAAGATTTATTGCAAAGAAACACCTCCATGTCTCACATCTTCACTTGAGTTCGGGTTCCTGGGATTCCCTTCATGTACTAACACTACTACAAAATCGAGCTTTTGCGTCTGTTGATGCGGGTGACTGCCTAAGGCAATCACTGCACCCAAAAAACACCCCCCTATCGCCCCCACCCCACCCTCACGCACCCCCTCCATCCTCTCCCTTGCTCCTGGCTGCACCCGCTTCGGAGCCAACCCCTCTCCCCCTCGCCTCGCACACCCATTCCCCCTTCCCCGTCAACTCCCTCACCCTCACCACACCCAGTGTCAGAGCCTCCACCATTGCCACTCGTCCACGCATCCTCTCCCATACTCGATCGCCGCACCCCATGTCGGAGCCACCGTTGCCCCTCTCTACCACTGGCCCCGATTCGGCCGCCGCCACCAATTGTCGCCGTCCCCTTAGGGCGAGGCTGTCCCAACGGACTCCACCTTTGGATCTATCACTTGGTCCTAGATTCCTATCAGGTAAACCCTAATTTTGATCTCTGGTCAGTATTGATTTTGTTTTCCATGACATCGAAACACTAGATTCAAAACCCTGATTTAATTTTGTCTCTAGGTCCAAGCCCTATGATGTGCGTGTATTATGGGATCTGCTCCTACATTTCATCTAAAATCCCTAACCATTTTTTCCTCGTGAAGGCGTACATCTTCTGTTTCCTCTTGAAGAAAATAATTCCCTTCTGAAGCCCTTCGTTTTTATTTTCTCTTGAAGAAGCAGTCTATAAATGTTTGATTCTCTTATGAGGGTAGTAGATTTCGATGGGAAAGGGAAAGATGAATCATCAAAATGGGTCTACCGAAGAATCATGTATTCAATTCAATCTCATCCACTTTATTTTTGGATCGGTGAAAGTATTTATTGTTGCTATGCATATATGATTGTTGTGAGTAATTAGATATGTTTTTCTTTTTCTATTCAGTTGTATTGTGATTTTATGATCATAGATGTTTTTGTATTTGACTCAACGGTCATAGAAAACAAAATGTACACAACATGGTGTTGGGAAACCTAGACTTAGGTTTGATAGTAAATACTCTAGATTGCTACGGTACAATGAGATTTCCAATCCCATTATCTCACATTGAATTTTATTTTATTTTGTGTCACCATTGGCGTTAGTTTTCTATTTTTTCCCGACACATGATGTGAGATTCAAGGTAATGTATTCACAAATTTTCCATGTTCAGGTAATATGATATTATCTTTAATTTTTTCATTTGATTGTAACTTTTGATTGGAAGAAAATCCCTCAAAAAAATTTCACTGTCATTCCATTTTATTTGACATTCTTTATTTACATTCAAGCATGCATAGAGGTGAAAATTTGTATTGTACTTGCTAGATTTATTGTATTTATTTATCTTGTCTATGTTCTCTTATACTCCATGAAACAATTTTATTGATGCTATAATTGGTTATACATATTTTTACATTATGTTCGCCTCTTTTCATATCTATATTCCGATATGTTGTCGGATACTTGTGCCATCACGATGTATGCTACTTCTAATGCTCCTCTCCTAAAAGTAAGAGGTAAGTCATTCTTTTAAGTTGACATCAACACATGATATCATGACTTTTTTTCAAATTTGAGTTCTATGCGCATATTTTTTAGAGGATCCATTAGTCCTAAAGCATCATCCATCTTCTTTTTTAGAATCATAAAAGGATTATTTGGTTAAAGCGATGCATATATTTTCTTGCTTTTCCACAAGTAAATAATATTGATATAAATAGTTGTTTACTTGAAAATCAGATGCCACCTCCAGTGTTTAGAATTGATGATAAGTTTGAGATATACATATTATTTATATTATACTATAAAGGGATATTTTATTTATTAAATAGTTTAAAACAAGAGATCTATATTCTGATTCAATTTGGATACAATTTATAAACATTTATCCTCTGTGTTTGAATTCAGAATGTAGAATTTTCAAAATTAATCACTTTGTATAAGGTTTCAAATTTGGTTAGCAATATATGCATCTATTTTCAAATCTTTATACCTCAATTATTTTTTTTGAAAAAACATTATAAATGTTCCTTCTATTCTATTTTTTCATTTTTAAAAGTGTTGTCTGCTTATATCTACCTAACAGATCAACTATTATTTTGGAGAAAAAGTGCAGGATTGCAAAAATACATTAGGGTGTTGTTACTAATGCCGCTATTAGTTTACAGGCTACTGGGGAGAATGTGAATTTGTATTTTAGTCTCCATGCATCTATGGGTTGTTCTATATTTTGGTATGTTATAATTTTTTATCCTTCTGTGAAAATCTGAATTTAAATTTAATCACACGATATAGGTTGTACATTTTCTTGATAATCTTGAAAAATACTTTATGTAGGTCCTTTTATGGGTTCACATTCTCTCTATTTTAAATTAAAATTAGTTTTTAGTTGGTCATGTTTTTGACATTATGCACGATTCAATACAATCATATTTGTCACGTCATTAAAAAACATGGTGAATAAATATTTGGGGAAGCAAGTTATATGTAGTAAACTGTCATTTCAATGGTGTTCGTGCTTCAAAACCAAATTCAAACATATTAATTTTATTCCTTTCTATTTTAACCATTTACAATCAATACAATCAATATTGTAATTGTAGCGGCCCAGACCTTTCGAGCCATTACTTTGCAAAAAATCTGATGTTTGAGGTGTTCGGGGGTAGTTCGGGGGTATTTCGGGGAAATTTTGGGACATGTGAGTCATTCCAACAGTGACTCATTCCAATAATTTTCCAAATTTCTTGTTTTCCAATGATGACTCATCCTGACGACGACTCATTCTGGCGGTGAATCATCCTCATGGTGACTCATTCTGGCAGTGACTCATGTCACGACCCGCCCTCGGGTCCGTGCCGTGACTACCCCAAGCCCGCCTTCCATAGGCCAGGGGCTGGCGACTAGCACCAAGGCGTAATTCCCGGTAAAAAGGGAAGGCATTGCCTTTGTAAAGTAAACAAACACCACAGAGAAAGCAAGCGGAATGTAAACACTAAGCAAAAACAGAGTACAACTGGAAGTGCGGAAAAGTAAAAGGGCCAGTATACAAACCCAAACTGAAAGTAAAGTACAACTCGAAAGGGAAAACAGCAACTGTAAGTAAAAGCCGCTACACCGAGCTGTCCACTGGAGATCCCACCTGAAGGGTGGGTACAGATAGCTCCACTGCTCCACGGGTCCCGCCGTCCGCTCCGAACACGTCCCGCCCAGTGGTCCACCTCCAGGTACCGTCCTGCTCTGCAAGCCTCATCCAAGATCAACGCTGTCTGTCGTCTGCAACCAACACAACGTAGTGCGGGCATAGCCCGTGCAGGGGTGAGTATAAGATACTCAGTAGGGACCCCGAGACCCCTGTAGGTCTCCCGAAATCCACAAAGGATAAACCACAAAGAAAAATACAAACACGAAGTAACAACCGACAATGCTTAGGTATATGCCCATACATATACCTAAGTCATCAATTTCAAATACGCTCCAACCTCCGAGCCCAAGTACAACTCAGTCCACACAGGAAAGTAAACGTATTCCACACAGGAAAGCAAAACGTAATCCACACAGGATAGCACAACACAATCCACACAGAAAAGCAATTAGGATTCAGCTCACACCAGGATTTTCATTATCAAAACCGTAACTGCTGAAGAGCCCCATCTCTGAAGTGTACAATGGTCCTGTCACGACTCCGAGGTACTGCTCACTAACCTAAGACTGCTGAAGTACTCCTCCTGTCGAGTACCGCGGGTCTGCTGCCAACTACCGGGCGCTCCGTCCGCTGAGGGTCTGCTGCCAAATACCGGGCGCTCACCCAAATAGCCTACAGAGGTACTCCAGTCGAGTACCGCGAGTTTGCTGCCAACTACCAGGCGCTCCGTCCGCCGTGGGTCTGCCGCCAAATACCGGGCGCTCCGTCCACTGGGCTAGTCGACTCACTCCAAGTCGAGTCGGTCGAGCAGTCTTCAGGTCTCAGCCGGCTACACGGTCTCCGTACTCCGTATGCTCGTCTCCAGAATCGCGGGTCTGCCGCTACAACCAAGCGCACTACCTCTATCGAGTAAAATAGAAGGTTCAGCTCACACAGGTAAACTTCTTCGGATGACGGTGAAGATGATCACTGATCCATCTAAGTCGTCGGACCCACGAAGGATCGATAGGTACTAACCCCCGCAAAGACCCACACAGGATCGTAGCACTGTTCCACGTAGGATCGCTGAGTGCTGTAGTCGTCGTCGTCGAATCCACACAGGATCTCTGTACTGTCGTCGTCGCAGTCACAGTAGCAGTAGCAGTAGCACTAGGGTTCCCGCACACAGCAAGCTCGTTCGGAGGGTCCGCTCCATGAGCCGAGAGGCTGATACATCAACTGTCACAAAGTCCAGAGTTGATGTATCCAAAAGTTCCGTATCGTCAACAGGAACTCAACGCAACAGACGACGCGTCGATCGGACGCTCGGTCTGAGAGTTATTGGCATTTTCGTCTCCGGGGCCCGGTTGTTTTTTAAGGCAAAATCAACCCGACCGTACTCCACCTGCGTCCAAACCTCGAGCGGAGTATGCCAAAAGATCCGTCTCACTAAGAGGAATACAACAAAGCTGACGGCACGTCAATCGGACGTCCGTAGCTCAAGATATGAGCGTTTCCGCTCCGAAGGTCCGGTTGGTTTCGTGTACGAACCAACCCGGCTGAACTCAAAGTAATCCGAAACCTTGAGTGCGATATACCGAAACGACCGTCTCGATCCAAGGATCGCATCGCCGCTGACGGTTCGTCAATCGGACGTCCAGTCTGAAAGGTATCAGCCTTTCCGTCTCACACCCTCCCTGGGAAACTTCCCAGGAGGTCACCCATCCTGATCACTACTCTAAGCCAAGCACGCTTAACTACGGAGTTTTAACCACGTAGGCTCCCGAAAAAGAAGGTGCGCCTTGAGTATAGTATACTGAAACGACCGTCTCGATCCAAGGATCGCGTTGCCGCAGACGGTTCGTCGATCGGAGGTCTGTGGCTCAAGTTATGGCCAAAAGACCGAAGTCGTCTCGAAAACGGGGGGGTCCGGGTCCGGGCCGACCCGGCCCGACCCCCCCTGGGTCGGCCCGAACCGGGTCGACTCGACCCGGGTCCGACCCGGCCCGGCGCGGCGGCGCGGTCCGGCGCGGCGGCGCGGCCCGGCCAGCGGCGGCGCGGCCTGGCGCCGCTAGGGTCACGCGCGGGGGGCTAAGCCCCCGCTTCCAGCAAGGCGGCGCGGCTTAAGAGCCGCGCCTTTTTGGAGACCGGCCCCCCCTCGTGGGGGCCTGCTTTGAAGGCAACCGGGGGGCCGCCTGCCCCCCTCAAGGAAACCGCCCCCCTCTCTTAAATGAGGGGGGTTTTTGAGCTGGCCGAGGGAATTAAATTCCCCCGGCCTTTGACCTTCCGACCGGCCACCTGGCCGGCCGGTTTTTCTCCAACCGGACCGGAAAATCCGGTCCCCTTTCCGGCTTCCGACGCCGGCGGCCCGGCGTGCCGCCGGTCTTCCCGTCTCGCCGCGGCCCGGAACCGACCTCAGTGTTCGTCGTCCGGCGCGGTGCGACGGCACCGCGCCCCTTCGCCGCGCCTTCCATTTCCCTCGACGCGGTGCGACGACGTCACGTTCTTGATGATTCTTCCACGGCGCGGCGCGACGGCGCCGCGCAATATAATCGGGCGAATAACCGTGTGGTGCGATGACACCTCACCACCTTGTTTCATCCGCAATATAAAACATCAAGAACGAAGGAGGGGGTTCGGCCGTGTTCATGCGGTCCGGCCCCCTCACGTTAAACAATAACACATATTTAAAAACCTCACGTTAGTCACGCTAGAACCACGAACAAGGATAAATAAATAAATAATTAACAACCACCCCTACCTTGGGTATAAGGTTTGAAGATTTGTCAACGTCCCGCGGAAGACAACGTCGCGGAGGTCTGGCGTCGCGGTAGTCGTTTGTCAAATCCGTTGACGAAGAGATACGCCCGAAGAGATACGTCGTTGGAGAAACTTCGTATGCCGATGAAGGAAGTCCGAGGAGGAAGCGGCGTTCCCTTTCATTGACACGGAAGACGAAGAAGAGAGGAGCGGCGTTCTTCGTCGGAGCTTGAGCGTTCTTCGTCAAGCTTGAGCGTTCTTCGTCAAAGTTTGAAAAAGAAAGAAAAGCTCTCAAATCCTCACAAGATGGCTAAAGAGTTCTAACCCAACAAAATATGATAAGAGCTTATTTTATTCACAAACTTAACAAAAGAATTTCAAAGGTTTGAAATTCAAAAAGGATAACTCCAAAATTAAATAACAATTGTCATGTCATTTAAAGAGGGGTTAAGGGAGTTTGAGAGAAGATGAAAAGTTTAGGGTTCTTGTGGGCCCCACCACACTTAATCCTCTCAAGGGAGGTTAATTGGGTGTGGGTCCCACCCCTAACTTCCTTTGAGAGAAGTTAACCAACAAGTTTAAATAAAAATTTGTAATCCAAAATTTTTATTTAACTTATTCTAAACTCCCAAAAACTAACTCTCAACCCGAAATAAACGCAACCTCGGAAAAGGTCTCCTTAAGCGAATATCGGCGCTGCGAGTTCATCGGTGCCCTCAGATTTCAATTCCGAGCACCGGATCAAAAGTTAGAAATTCCCGCTCGTTCGTTCACTGAACGTACCCGAGCCAAACTTCGGAAATTGATTCCGGGCACACCGGGCCTCGGAATCAGGTGCCGTCAGAAACCGCGCTCTTGTAAAGTTCCAAAGAAAATTAAGAAAAAATTTCCCTTGAATTTTACGGGTCTTTACATTACTCCCACCTCAGGGCTTTACGTCCCCGTAAAGATACAACAAAAACTAGGAGAACAAAATAGGGTACTGAGCACGCATCTGAGCCTCCCGCTCCCATGTGCTCTCCTGGAGGTTTCTGTGCTGCCATCTGATGCGCACAAGAGGAATCGATCGCCCACGCAGGACCCGCTCCTGTCGATCCTCTATCTCCACCGGAACCTCTGTAAAAGTCGCCCCATCGTCAACGTCAAGCTCCCCATGGTCAATGATGTGCGTCGGGTCGTGCACGTATCTCCTCAGCTGAGATACGTGGAAGACGTCGTGCACCCGGTGCAACTGAGGTGGCAGAGCCAGGCGATAAGCCACCTCGCCAACCCTGCTGAGGACCTGAAAGGGTCCGATGAAGCGCGGAGATAACTTGCCGCCTCGGCCAAATCTCCGAATACCACGTCGAGGTGAGACTCGCAAGAAGACGTGGTCGCCATCCTCGAACTCCAGTGGCCTCCGCCTCCTGTCAGCATAAGGCTTCTGCCGACTCTGAGCTGTACTCATCCGCTCCTGGATGACCTGGACCTTCTCTGTCGTGGCCTGGACCATCACAGGTCCCACAAGTGCTGCAAGATTTCTTCTTTGCCGACAAGAGAAATCTGGTCTCATCCCCTGGATGAACCACATTCTTTGCCTAATACAGTCAATCCTAACATGGATGATACTAATCCATACCAAGGATGACATCGTAAGGCCTCGACGCTACTACCAAGAGATCCAACCGTTACTCTCGCCTCCAAGAGTTGAGTCACACTGTCGGCATCAGTGTGTGGTAACTGGGTCTCCTCCAGTAGATGTCTCACAAGTGAGGGTCAAGTCAACAGTCAAACTGGAACCTCTTAGTAACAACACAAAAGAGGATAGGAATGAAAACATCACAAGGTATGCGTCTTTTATTATTGCAGCTCATAATACAAAGACGCTACACAATAGCAACAGGGAACTAGAAGTACAAAGGACGTATCCACTAGTTCTGCTCCTATCCATCTGCTCCCAGAGCTCCATGATTGAAGGTCTCGGCTGCCTGAAGCTGAGCTCTCGCTTGTTCACCTACTCCCTCTGGTCGGGGCGGACCTCCTGGTGGTGGTGGTGGCAGAGCCTCAAAGCGTCGCCCACCACCTGCTGCTCGGCCACCTCCTCTGCCTCGTCCGCCTCCTCCCAGCGGATCGCCACGGTCGAACCTCTGCCTCTGCCTGGGAGGTTCTTCACTTAACTGCTGATCATCAGCATGGCGGGTCGGACAGTCACGAGCCATGTGACCAATCCCGCCACAGGAGTAACACTGCCCACTCTCGGCACGCCTGGATCTGACTCCACCCCGGATCCCTCGCACAACTGAGCCTGAGTCGTGCAGTCGGCCACCGGTAGGTCTGGTATGCCTGGAACCCTGAGTCATCCGTCGGCTACCTGCTGCCGAAGACTCCGCTATCTGCCGCCCTATGGTAGGTCTCGTTGTGGACTCAGCCAGGAATCTCTCGATCAAAAGAGCCCGCTCCAGTACTCCTGTCTAAGTCGGTATGCTGAGGGAGATCAGCGATGCCCTGATCTCGTGTCTCAAACCCTGCTCAAAGTTCCGGGCCCGGAAGAATGGGTCCCGTACCATGTCGGTCGAGTAGCGCGAGAGATCAGTAAATCTCGCCGAGTACTGAGCGACCGTCATGCTGTCCTGCCGCAGCTGAAGAAGCTCCTGGATACGCACCACATGAAGGGTGGATGGGACGAACTCTGAGCGGAAGAGGCTCTCAAAGTCTGTCCAAAGTAGAGATGCCTCATCGTGCACATGGAGCATCAAGCTCCACCATCGTCCTGCTGCTGCGTGTAGTAGGCTCGCAACGAGGATCACCATGAGGTCTGCTGGTGTCCTCACTAGCCTAAACACACGTACCACTGCCTCCAGCCAGTCCTCGGCTACCTGGGGATCCGTCTCCCCGTGAAACCTGGGTGGTCGTTGGCGCTGATACTCATGCAGTGCGCTGAGGCGACGTGCATCGTTAGCGGCTGGCGCTGGAAGCATCGGGGGCTCGGCGGGTAGTGCTACCGCCGGTGCCACTGCTGACAAAGGGCCCTGCACCGAGGCCTCGTCGCTCGGTGGGATGTCATCACACTCGACTCTCGGAACCCTAGCTGGCTGCCGTTGTGGGGCCATCCTGAATAGGAAACAGGTGCGCCACGGTCAAACAGTATACCTGGTGAGCTGATATAAAGAAATCACAAAGAAAACTTTAAAACACACACGCAATCAACGTTTTCGTGCATTAAGTCGGAAATCAGAAGTCAGGGTCCTGGTGTACGGATACGTCGGCCGCCGCACCAACACTGGACTCCCTGGACTGATAACCACACTCAATACGCTAAACATTATTGCTTCACATAGAAAAGATCAGAGTTCGCGGTAGAACCGAACTCCTTTGATACCAATTTGTCACGACCCGCCCTCGGGTCCGTGCCGTGACTACCCCAAGCCCGCCTTCCATAGGCCAGGGGCTGGCGACTAGCACCAAGGCGTAATTCCCGGTAAAAAGGGAAGGCATTGCCTTTGTAAAGTAAACAAACACCACATAGAAAGCAAGCGGAATGTAAACACTAAGTAAAAGCAGAGTACAACTAGAAGTGCGGAAAAGTAAAAGGGCCAGTATACAAACCCAAACTGAAAGTAAAGTACAACTCGAAAGGGAAAACAGCAACTGTAAGTAAAAGCCGCTACACCGAGCTGTCCACTGGAGATCCCACCTGAAGGGTGGGTACAGATAGCTCCACTGCTCCACGGGTCCCGCCGTCCGCTCCGAATACGTCCCGCCCAGTGGTCCACCTCCAGGTACCGTCCTGCTCTGCAAGCCTCATCCAAGATCAACGCTGTCTGTCGTCTGCAACCAACACAACGTAGTGCGGGCATAGCCCGTGCAGGGGTGAGTATAAGATACTCAGTAGGGACCCCGAGACCCCTGTAGGTCTCCCGAAATCCACAAAGGATAAACCACAAAGAAAAATACAAACACGAAGTAACAACCGACAATGCTTAGGTATATGCCCATACATATACCTAAGTCATCAATTTCAAATACGCTCCAACCTCCGAGCCCAAGTACAACTCAGTCCACACAGGAAACTAAACGTATTCCACACAGGAAAGCAAAACGTAATCCACACAGGATAGCACAACACAATCCACACAGGAAAGCAATTAGGATTCAGCTCACACCAGGATTTTCATTATCAAAACCGTAACTGCTGAAGAGCCCCATCTCTGAAGTGTACAGTGGTCCTGTCACGACTCCGAGGTACTGCTCACTAACCTAAGACTGCTGAAGTACTCCTCCTGTCGAGTACCGCGGGTCTGCTGCCAACTACCGGGCGCTCCGTCCGCTGAGGGTCTGCTGCCAAATACCGGGCGCTCACCCAAATAGCCTACAGAGGTACTCCTCCAGTCGAGTACCGCGGGTTTGCTGCCAACTACCAGGCGCTCCGTCCGCCGTGGGTCTGCCGCCAAATACCGGGCGCTCCGTCCACTGGGCTAGTCGACTCACTCCAAGTCGAGTCGGTCGAGCAGTCTTCAGGTCTCAGCCGGCTACACGGTCTCCGTACTCCGTATGCTCGTCTCCAGAATCGCGGGTCTGCCGCTACAACCAAGCGCACTACCTCTATCGAGTAAAATAGAAGGTTCAGCTCACACAGGTAAACTTCTTCGGATGACGGTGAAGATGATCACTGATCCATCTAAGTCGTCGGACCCACGAAGGATCGATAGGTACTAACCCCCGCAAAGACCCACACAGGATCGTAGCACTGTTCCACGTAGGATCGCTGAGTGCTGTAGTCGTCGTCGTCGAATCCACACAGGATCTCTGTACTGTCGTCGTCGCAGTCACAGTAGCAGTAGCAGTAGCACTAGGGTTCCCGCACACAGCAAGCTCGTTCGGAGGGTCCGCTCCACGAGCCGAGAGGCTGATACATCAACTGTCACAAAGTCCAGAGTTGATGTATCCAAAAGTTCCGTATCGTCAACAGGAACTCAACGCAACAGACGGCGCGTCGATCGGACGCTCGGTCTGAGAGTTATTGGCATTTTCGTCTCCGGGGCCCGGTTGTTTTTTAAGGCAAAACCAACCCGACCATACTCCACCTGCGTCCAAACCTCGGGCGGAGTATGCCAAAAGATCCGTCTCACTAAGAGGAATACAACAAAGCTGATGGCACGTCAATCAGACGTCCGTAGCTCAAGATATGAGCGTTTCCGCTCCGAAGGTCCGGTTGGTTTCGTGTACGAACCAACCCGGCCGAACTCAAAGTAATCCGAAACCTTGAGTGCGATATACCGAAACGACCGTCTCGATCCAAGGATCGCATCGCCGCTGACGGTTCGTCAATCGGACGTCCAGTCTGAAAGATATCAGCCTTTCCGTCTCACACCCTCCCTGGGAAACTTCCCAGGAGGTCACCCATCCTGATCACTACTCTAAGCCAAGCACGCTTAACTACGGAGTTTTAACCACGTAGGCTCCCGAAAAAGAAGGTGCGCCTTGAGTATAGTATACTGAAACGACCGTCTCGATCCAAGGATCGCATTGCCGCAGACGGTTCGTCGATCGGAGGTCTGTGGCTCAAGTTATGGCCAAAAGACCGAAGTCGTCTCGAAAACGGGGGGTCCGGGTCCGGGCCGACCCGGCCCGCCCCCCCCTGGGTCGGCCCGAACCGGGTCGACCCGACCCGGGTCCGACCCGGCCCGGCCGGCGACGGACCGGCGCGGCGGCGCGGTCCGGCGCGGCGGCGCGGCCCGGCCAGCGGCGGCCCGGCCTGGCACCGCTAGGGTCACGCGCGGGGGGCTAAGCCCCCGCTTCCAGCAAGGCGGCGCGGCTTAAGAGCCGCGCCTTTTTGGAGACCGGCCCCCCCTCGTGGGGGCCTGCTTTGAAGGCAACCGGGGGGCCGCCTGCCCCCCTCAAGGAAACCGCCCCCCTCTCTTAAATGAGGGGGGTTTTTGAGCTGGCCGGGGGAATTAAATTCCCCCGGCCTTTGACCTTCCGGCCGGCCACCTGGCCGGCCGGTTTTTCTCCAACCGGACCGGAAAATCCGGTCCCCTTTCCGGCTTCCGACGCTGGCGGCCCGGCGTGCCGCCGGTCTTCCCGTCTCGCCGCGGCCCGGAACCGACCGCAGTGTTCGTCGTCCGGCGCGGTGCGACGGCACCGCGCCCCTTCGCCGCGCCTTCCATTTCCCTCGACGCGGTGCGACGGCGTCACGTTCTTGATGATTCTTCCACGGCGCGGCGCGACGGCGCCGCGCAATATAATCGGGCGAATAACCGTGTGGTGCGACGACACCTCACCACCTTGTTTCATCCGCAATATAAAACATCAAGAACGAAGGAGGGGGTTCGGCCGTGTTCATGCGGTCCGGCCCCCTCACGTTAAACAATAACACATATTTAAAAACCTCACGTTAGTCACGCTAGAACCACGAACAAGGATAAATAAATAAACAATTAACAACCACCCCTACCTTGGGTATAAGGTTTGAAGATTTGTCAACGTCCCGTGGAAGACAACGTCGCGGAGGTCTGGCATCGCGGTAGTCGTTTGTCAAATCCGTTGACGAAGAGATTCGCCCGAAGAGATACGTCGTTGGCGAAACTTCGTATGCCGATGAAGGAAGTCCGAGGAGGAAGCGGCGTTCCCTTTCATTGACACGGAAGACGAAGAAGAGAGGAGCGGCGTTCTTCGTCGGAGCTTGAGCGTTCTTCGTCAAGCTTGAGCGTTCTTCGTCAAAGTTTGAAAAAGAAAGAAAAGCTCTCAAATCCTCACAAGATGGCTAAAGAGTTCTAACCCAACAAAATATGATAAGAGCTTATTTTATTCACAAACTTAACAAAAGAATTTCAAAGGTTTGAAATTCAAAAAGGATAACTCCAAAATTAAATAACAATTGTCATGTCATTTAAAGAGGGGTTAAGGGAGTTTGAGAGAAGATGAAAAGTTTAGGGTTCTTGTGGGCCCCACCACACTTAATCCTCTCAAGAGAGGTTAATTGGGTGTGGGTCCCACCCCTAACTTCCTTTGAGAGAAGTTAACCAACAAGTTTAAATAAAAATTTGTAATCCAAAATTTTTATTTAACTTATTCTAAACTCCCAAAAACTAACTCTCAACCCGAAATAAACGCAACCTCAGAAAAGGTCTCCTTAAGCGAATATCGGCGCTGCGAGTTCATCGGTGCCCTCAGATTTCAATTCCGAGCACTGGATCAAAAGTTAGAAATTCCCGCTCGTTCGTTCACTGAACGTACCCGAGCCAAACTTCGGAAATTGATTCCGGGCACACCGGGCCTCGGAATCAGGTGCCGTCAGAAACCGCGCTCTTGTAAAATTCCAAAGAAAATTAAGAAAAAATTTCCCTTGAATTTTACGGGTCTTTACAACTCATCCTGGCGGTGACTCATCCTAGCGGTAGCTCATCCCAGCGGTGACTCATCTGGAGGTAGCTCATCCTGGCGGTGACTCGCTGGCGGTGAATTGCTGGTGGTGACTCTCTGGTGGCGATTTGTCTGGCGGTGACTCATTTTAACAGTTTTCTAAATTTCCAGAATTCTTCCAATTTTTCCAATTTTACACTTTTTACGTAATTTTTGATAAGAAATGGGTTTAATTCCAGATTTAAGAGGCTTTAAGACCAATTCAAAGGCTATTAATCATATCTTAAATTTCTTCAATGTCCCAAGGCTTTTAAATGGTCAAACTGTGTTGTTTTGTTGGGATTTGCCTATAATGGCAATTCAAAATAGTATCAAATCCCGAACGTTCATGATCAAAACTTTCTATAGAAAATATTCTTCCTGCTCCCTTTCGGTCTGGATTTCTATTAAGACCAGACTTCCCAAATCCTTCTTCCTATAGGTGTCGTGTAACCTGGTTACTACAGTTGGTTCGTGTTTCCCTGGAGAGTTTTCTGCTATATGTGCACCCCTATTTTTGGTGCAGTAGGATGGTGTTGATCATCTTTCTTCCAGACAGGATTTCCTTCATCTTTTTTGACTGTGTACCATGAAGGATGAGTGTATAAATGTTTATCATTGTGGAGATGGTTGAATCCAAACTAAAAAATATAAACAAATTGGTTTAAATTAAATATAAAGGGGCAGGGGAAAGTGATGCATGATCTTATGACTTCTTTGTTATTTATTGATGTTATGTATTGTATGGGCTAAGTTACCCACTGAAAATCATGGACATTGGTGGTCCTTGCTTGCACTTATATCTTATGAACTATGGAATGCATGGTGTGGTTGATGAGAAACACATAATATGTAATTGGCTAATCACGTATAGTCGGTTAATAAAATGGATGCCCCATGATCACACCATTTCTGTGATAACACCCTTAATTAACAAAGTGGAATTGAATAAGAGACCCCTTGCTAAATATGAAAGTCTATTGTGGTGTGGTGTGTGATATGACATGCGTGGTGGGAAGTTGATGAGATATGGTTGTGTAGCGGGTCTGTGATGGTTATGATGTGGTTGTGCAGTGGGGATGCGATGGAAGATGGATTTGGACTTGGGTGCCAGGCTTTTATTTCAATATGCTACTTTTTGTGTTAGGTACCGTGTTAGTTGCCTGGTTGGTATGGATGGCGAAATGATTAATAATCATGAACTAGAATTATTACATGATGATGATTTAAAGGTCATGTTTAATGGATGAATTGATGATGGACTTTAAGTATAAATCAAACTACATGTTTAATAGAATTGGTTAGAAATAGAGAATCTGGAAAATGGATTAATGATAGTTTGAGACTGAAATATAAATTCTGGATTGTGTTTTTCTTGTATGATGTTATGCATCTAGAGGTATCATCAAAGTGGGGAAGTCATGAGTAGGTTGGTGTTTTGTTTATAAACCCATAGGTTGGGCTTGTGTGATTTTCTCTATATACATGTATATGCACTGTATGTTCCTGTGATTTTAATACGCAACCTACCCTTGTTGAGAACTATGTCATGACACCCACATAGTCACATGGGAGGGTGTCTTTCCCAACATCCTAGAGGGAGGATAGATGGCTGGCCACCCGCTCTTTACTGCTCCCTCTTCTGGGAAATAATGACCCGGGTGTCTTCAAGCGAGTTGTGATGTGGTGTCCCTGGTGTCTTCGGGATAAATTATGATGCAGTGTCCCAGGTGTCTTCAGGATGAGATGTGTTGTGTTATCCCAGGTGTCTTCGGGATGATATATGTTTTAATGGCCCATGTGTGTGCGGTCAGGATGTGATGTATTGTGATGGCCCAGGTGTGTGTGGGCAGGATGTGTTGTGAGGTGTGGCCCATGTCTGTGTGGGTGGGATGTGATGTGATATATTCAGAAGATGTGGGAGTGTCAGGACGTTTTCCATTGGGGTGTGAGAGTGGTTAATCAATGAGAAAGTGGTGTAGGGTACCCTATCATCGATGTGCTTTATATTATATCATATTACTTGGATGTGTTATTTGGTGAGCGAGCCTTGGTGTGGTTGGGGTTATGGTTAGTCTACCTGTTAGGTACTGTTTGGTTCTGTTATTTTCTCACAGGTTCATTAGTATGCTCCTTCCACTTGTGTATGAGAGACTTTGGTTTTCCTACTGAGTATACCTGTATACTCACCCTGCATATATAAAAACCATTTTCAGGTTTCTAGAAGGATTACATGGATTGTGCTGGGTGTTACTAGCCATACCCTTGGACAACTACCGTGTTGCTGCTCTAGTTTTATTTTTGGGTATTTACTTTGGAGAATTTTACTTGTATTAGTTTTATTTACACATGCATTGTGGGATGGTTTTTGGTTTTATTTATATATATGTCATGGAGTTTATTATGGTGGGTTCATCCTATCTCCTGATCTTATTTCCTTATAAAGGGCAATGCCTCTCATATTGTGAGAATTGCACACCCTTGGTGCTAGTCACCAACCTGGGGTTTGTTGGAGGTGGGACTCGGGGGTCATTATCTCTCTCCCCTCATTACGGTATCTTTGGTGGGATGGGGTTGTGAAAGAGTGGTATCTGAGGTGATGGTTGAGAGATAGGGTGAAGTTTGGAGTTAGACACAGTGAGGAATACATGAGATGGTATGGAAACAGTGTCAGTTGACCTTGGTGTGTGACATAGGCCAGGGAGATCAGATAGAACATAAGATTTTAGGGCCCCCCATGATCCAGTGAACAGACTCTAAGCTTATTGAATGACCAAGTGAGATAAGTCTGCTTTTAAGGTAGAGACCTAAGAGAGGTATATGCATTATGATGACTTGTATTCTGGTTTGAATTGGGTTGTTTGGAGAAAGTTAATATGGATAAAATGAATAAAATGGATTAAAGTTAATTAAAATATATCATAATGAAAATCCATACTACTGAGATTAGAAAATCCTTGTTTCTCTTTTAGCTATGGATCCTGGTCATCATCCGCATGTGGCTTAGGAAGTGGAGGTTCACTAGGCTTACCCGATTGATCGAAAAAAGGGTTGATCTAACTAAGGATGATTATAAGTGGAAGAGGATGTTGCATGCTTTTCAATAGCAATCTTTGGAAAAGTACGAGGGGAGCCTTTCTGATATGGAAACAGAGATTTGGCTAGAGGATCTAGAGATCTCTTTCGTTTTGATCTAAGCCCCGATGGATTATAGGGTCCCTTTGGCAGTTAGTAAGATGCGAGGACTTGCGCTTTAATGGTGGGTATTGTACCTTGGTGAGCAGAGGGAGGTAGATTTTTCATGGGTTGAATTACAGAAGAAGTTTCAAGCAAAGTTCTTCTCATCAACCATGAAGTTTGGGAAGAGGCAGAAGCTACTCTCCCTTTAGTATGGGAGTACGTCTATGTGGGATATTGGGATTATGTTCAAGGACCTTTTGCGCTTCTCCCCAGATCTTTTTCCAGATGAGGAGTCCTGAGTGAGGCGCCTTGATGAGGCACTCCATCCTTCGATCTAGTATGAAGTTACACCTTTTACATTTCCAACGTACCTATAGATTCAGAAGAAGGAAAAATTGATCGAGTAGATGAAATCATGATAAGGTTTTCCATGAGAGGGGAACCAACAAGGTTCCTCGAGGGGTAGAGTTGTCAGTGGTTGGTCTTATACTTCAGGGCCTTCGAGGTTTCGACCAGTTAGGAGTCGACCTCAGTAGATTCCCTTTAAACCTTATGGTTTCCATAACTTTCCTACAGGCTTGGGGCCAATGTGTTTCTTCTGCAGGTTTCACGACCATCTTCAGGACCAGTGCCCGGTGGTTGCTAGAACTCAGTTGGGCTGAGGCAGGTAGGTTCATCGTTAGCGTTGGCATCAGTTACCAACGAGGTCGTTCTAACAAAAGGGGAAACAAGCTTATGGTCTAGCTAGGGTAGATGAGGCAGGTAGTGGCTGACCTCAGGATGTTCCTCAAGATCAGGGACCTCGACCCAAGCATTGTCATGGTGGTAGCTATCAGCAGAGAGGCAGGGGAGTTAGGCATGGTCAGTTGCATGCAGCAGAGGTAGAAATACTGAATGAGCCAGATATCGTTAGAGGTATGATTAGTTTATCATCTATGATTGTCTGTTCTTTGTTTGATCTTGGATATTCACACTTCTTTGTGACACCCACTCTAGTTTGTGCTTTGGGACTAGACATAGAGAGGCTTTCCATGCCCTTGGTTGTTGACTACGCCAGTCGGAGGCCATACCAGCTAGTTTTCTGTGTGTCAGGGGTGTAGACTAATGATGGGGCCACATCAGTCTCATGGGGATCATTTCTTACTTGAGATGAATCCATACGATGTCATCCTTATCATCAAATGGTTGTATTCTGTGCATGTTGTTATTGATTTCTTTCAGAGGAGAATCATGTTCTCGAACGTGGAAGGCCAGCGGGTAGTTTTCGTTGGCGAGCGAAGCTTTTTGGTGGGAAAAAAACATGTGGAGCCACTTCTTTCCTTAATGGATGAGATATATGTGGAACCAATGGGTGCTAAGGTAGAGAAGTCTCTCAGGTTTTTCAGCGAGTTCCTGTATGTTTTCCCTAAAGTGGTTGTGACACTACCCCTTGACATGATGTTGAGTTTGTGATAAACTTGTAGCCCGACGCTTCTCCAATTTCAATAGATCCTTATTAGATGACACCCTCTGAGTTGTGAGAGTTGAGTATTCATATTTATGATCTGATATAGAAGGGTTTTATCCAACCTAATGTGTCATTGTTGAGAACTCAAGTTTTGTTCACCAAGAAGGCAGATGGTAGTATGAGGTTGTGCATAGACTACTAGAGGTTTAATTAGGTGATAATCAAGAACCATTACCCACTTTAGAGGATCGATGATCTTTTTGACCAGCTGAGAGGGGTGAGTTGGTTTTCTAAGATCAACCTGTGTTCTGGATATCACCAGTTAAGGGTGAAGGAGGGTGATATCATGAAGAATCTCTTATGATACAAGTATGAGCACTATGAGTTTGTAGTCATGCCGTTCGATGTTACGAATGCACCAAAAATGTTCATGGGGCTCATGAACTCCAACTTTCGTGAGTTCCTAGACTAGTTCTTCATTATATTCATCGATGATATCTTGGTCTACTCAAAGTCATAAGAGGAGCATGTCGAGTATCTCTGAGCTATCTTTCAGGTTCTTCAGCACCACCAACTATATGGAAAGTTTTCCAAGTGTTTGTTTTGTACATGAGAGGTCCATTTCCTCAAGCATGTGGTGTCTCAAGAGGGTGTGACAGTTGACCCAATGAAGGTCGAAGCAGTTGTTTCTTGGGAAATACCCAAGAATGTGGCTGAAGTTCATAGCTTCCTTGGTCTCACAAGACATTATCAGAGGTTTCTGCCCGATTTATCTTGAGTTGCAGCCCCATTGATATAATTGAACATGAAAGACCAATCTTTTTTGTGGACTAATCAATTCCAGGTAGCATTTGGTTACCTGAAGGGGAAATTGGTCAGTGCTCTGGTGCTCCTTCTAGAGGAAGAGGTAATGTAACGCCCCGACCCCAGTTAACCAGAGTCGGTGCATTATTGCGTAACATTGGCATGATCACAAAATATCAAGTCTCGAAAGACCAATTAGTTTAGTCGCCTTAGAAACACTAGATACATTCATAAGTCTTACATTACATAATAAAGTAAAACAAAACTACAACAACATATTGTCTTCATATCCCCTCATACTATCCCTGCAGGTCATTCATAATATACTTCTTCACATCCTGGAAAAATTAAAACATTGGAAGGGGTGAGCTCAGATGCTCAGTAAGGATAACAATATAGCAGAAGCTTTCATAAATAAACATAACATTTAAGGAAATGTATAACTAAAACAAAATCCTTTTAAACTTGAACTTTAGCATAATATGGCAAAAGTAAAATGAAATAATGCCATTTACTTATTCACATGGATATTCTACTAGTTGAATAATCACATGCAATATCAATAACCACTTTCATAATGATGGAATTCATAATGCCAGACTATCATAACCACGTAGCCAAGGCCTCGTTCCAAGACCACAAATAAGATTTTGTCAAGGCCCCGTGCCAAGACACTAGTTTGTCTCATGAGACCTACCGATGCATCGAGGAGCTATAGCGGGCTCCACCAGTCACTTATTAAGTCCAATGCATTCCTCATATGAATAGGTTTAAACATATCATAAACCATAACATAATTGTATCACATAAAACATGCATAAAGGAAACATAACATTTCCACATTTCAATCACAAGATATCAATACAACACATTGATATAATAATAAAAAAACACTTTCAAAACCATTTTTAATACCAAAATAAAAGGAAATTAAAACTTTGTATTTATTTTTCATTTAAAAAAATTATGGCTTATAGAGGAAGCCGAAACTCAAATAATAGTCACGGCGGCGGATAAGTCGTTGTCACCGCATACGTAAGAAAAAACATTCCTTTTGTCGTTTAGTAAAAACGCTTCGTATAAAAAGATTCCTTTTGAATAAAATTAAAAGTCAAAGGGGTTTATACACCATATAAAGTAAAGTTGTGTATAAAACCAAATATGCCTCAATGAAAGGAGATTGAGACGAAGTCCCTTACAAAGATCATTTTTTTAAATAAAATAGATCTATTATGTGTATTCACTATAGGTACACATAAATAAAGTACAAATACAATATATGACATAATAATATAATGACATAATTTGAAAGTAGGAGATTAACCCAAAGAATGAAAATTGGGTTAAGAAGTTCCCTTACCTTGTGTCCGACTTGACTCGACCGCTCTTTAACCTCCTGAATAATAAACTAGAGTTAATATCTACTTGCTTAAGAACCTTTTTCAAGTTAATTATCCCTTTTATATCACTAATTACAATGTTACGAAAATTATGTAGTTATTTAAGTTAATAACAGTCATTTTGTCAATCTTTGGTACTTGAGTCAAAAATAAACTTCTTAAAATTACACTTTGTTCATGTGGTAAAATATCCATTATATCCATAATTATATTCATGATGTAGATATCATATAAAACATATATATCCAGTATATACATTCATTTATAATATCACATAACATTTAGAGGTAAGAAATGAAATGCACCGTTCATGGAGATGGTAAGCTGTACGTACGCATGAACGCTACTTTCATTTCTATTTCGTATTTAATGGAATGAAGTTATAATTATATAAAGGTATAATATAATTATAGTATAATATAATGTATAATACCATTTACTCCATCCTTTATACATCCCACATATGGCATTAACGATTCAAATTACTTTGAGGGGGCGGTAGTCCGCACTTCCTAAAATGGAAATATCGCGTTTACCCATAATGGAAACCATAAAGGTATGAAATAAATGAAAAATAAAGAAGCTTAAGTAAAACATAAACATATTATATATCATATATAAATATAGTGACATCTTAATGGCCACCTTTGAAGGTGTTATATGAGTGTTGAACAATCATCGTTTCATGAGGCATAAATTCACCATCCACAGATTCAGTATGTTCTTTAACCATTAGATGTAGGTGTGTGTAAGTGTAGCTCAAATAATTCTTATAACAACATCCTAGTATATTGAGGATACTGGTATTGTTACAAAATAAATGAATAAAAATATTTTAGGGGGTTGGAGAAGCAAAATAAACCATAATAACACAAGAGAAAACACTACCTTTAAAACGGGTAACTCTTTTTGATTTGAGCTCAAAGGCTTCCTTGGGAAGACTTCTGCCCAAAGTGAGGATTCTAGGAGAAAGAGTGGGAATTTGAGAGAGTATTTGGGCAGAGTTTGGCTGAGCCAAATGGATTGGAAGGTGTAAATAAGGTGGTAGTGGTGGGGGCCTTTTATAAGAGGAGAGAAGGGGCACTTTTGGAAAGATTGAAATGTTACTTTATTATGAAATGATTTTCAGATTCTAAAGGTCCCACAATGATATATTTAGAGGTTAAGGTGATAAGGGTTCGAAATATACTCATCCAATAGGTTTTTGACAAGTGTAAGCCTTAGATTTTACATTATCTTTTCATTTTATTTAAATCGTTAATTAATGAGGTAATCGCTGCATCATCATTGTGTCATAAAAATTTTAATTTATTTAATGTCTAAAAATTATAAAATAATTATCATGATGTAGGAAATATTTTTAGATATCGAATGAATATTTATAGTCAAAAATATGACTTGTATAACCCCATTTAAAAATTGTTTTAGTAAAACAACTCATGTTTGTGACATTTTATTTTAACATTAAATAAAAGGTTTTTAATGTCATTTTCCTACCAAAGTGGCTCCATGGGGTCCCCAAGTTGACCCGTGGATTGTCTTGGTCGGCCATGACTCATAAAATAGGTTTAGGACAAGTGTCAAGGTCATTTCATATTATTATAACATTATCTTTACCTTAAATTTCACTAATTCCTTTAATCACGATAAATTAAACTTAAAAGTTACTATTCACCAAAAAATTATTTTAATCCCATTGAACCACATTTTACTTCCTAATGACAACCATGTATGTTGGATTTTTGAAAATCAAATTACAGAAGTGGTAATGTTTCATTTAAACGAAAAATCAGTTTTTTAACTACCACTTAGTGGTTTCACTATTCATCAAAAATTGAAGTTTTTCAGAACAATGCCAAAATTTCACCCTAAGCTATAATTGATATTCCGAATTAAAAAATGATGTCTATTTTACAAAATTCCAAACATATAAGTTTCATTAATTAATTTTATAATTAATTCCCGCTGTCACAACAAATAGCGTGTTTTTAAGAAACAATATATATCAAAAGATTGACAATTGTTTATGTCCAATTTCAATGTTAAATTAATTCTAATGACCACCATTGGATAAAATGGTAAAAATATATTATAATTATACTTTAAAACCACTAAATAGTATAATTTATCACTATAAATTATTTTGATTAAAAAAGTTGTTTTTAAGTATTTTTCACTATTCATAAAAAATTGGAAGTTCTCAGAAAAATACCAAAAATTAAACCTAGGCTAATTTAGATATTAAGAATACAAAAATGAAGTCCATTTTGAAATATAAAATTTCTATAATTTTAAAAAGTGGTTATTACTATTCATAACGGCTACTTTGATTAGTCGCGGTGTGTTAGAATCTCGAACTTGCGTACAATGCAAGCTATTGCATTATTGAAAGAGAAGCGTATCGTGGAAGCTCGGGGTGTTACATTATCCCCTCCTTCAATAAATTGCGTCCTCGCAATTTGAAATTTTTCTTTGAAAATAAAAGGTTGAAAATAGAAAATACCTTTGTGGAAGACCCACATTGGAAATAAGGTTAATAAGAATATAACATTAAAAGAAAGAAAGAGAAGTACAAAGGTCACTCGAGATAGCCCATACTAGGATTCTATGAAAATATGGATATGGAGGAAAAAACCATCAAGGTCTGATGGAGAGTTGTAGAAAACAGGATTAGGAGAAAGTTTAACCACAAGAAAATCACAAACTTGTGATTGGTTAAACGGTCATTGAATCCCCAGTTGGAAAAGTTAACCGAAAATGTTTTTGTTTTAAGTTACCTTTCATAAAGTTGAGGAATTTATTTAAGAGATTTACTAAGAACGTAAGGAAATATACTTACTTGTCATGTAGACTTTCATTCTTTAATAAATTTTTACCACAAACCCATCTTTCACTCCATAAGATAATAGAACTCAAAAATATTATATTTATCCTAATATTATAAGGTTCCAAATATTAACACATACCATTTAGATTAAGAAAATTATTTTGCAATAACCAGGGACTTCCTGTAGGCTAGTGGTAGGTAATAAAGGCCTGTCGCACTATGGTTGTGGGTTCGATTCCTACAGCTTTGTCCGACGCGACGGGTTATCCCCCGACCTGTAGGTTGTCCTTTTCCAATACTATAATATTATAATATTCCAAAAATAATCTTCATAAATGTTTTAACCTTAAACAATACTATCCAAAGTTCAACTTAATCCATTCCAACCTTTATAGTTATCCAAAATACCTCCATCCAGACTTTCTCTAAAAGTTCCTTAAATTCCAAAATCAATTGTAACATTAGATTCCCCAAACAAAGTAAAGTTTCTCTTATTGTCACATACTAAAAATATGATTACCTTCATCATATTAAAATCTTAATGAAAACAACAAGCACTGCAGTACAATCCTTATATTTATCACATTATTCTTATAACCAAAATATATTCCTTGAGTCCAAAAGCACCAATACATTAATTATTCCACTTCAACTGTAGTAACAACATAAGATTGTCCTTGATCCCTTGTCATTTTCTTAGGTAAGTTTCCCTGACTCTTAGGACATTCATTTGCATAATTCCCCATTTCTCTACAATTGTAGCATTCAACACTGATAGCCTCTTTCTTTCCCTTGCAATCACGAGCCTGGTAACCTTTTTCTCCACATTTATAACAAACTCCCATTCCTTTTAGGCAAGTATCGGGGCGATTCTTCCCACAATTATCGCATAATGGAAAATCCTTCTTTCCCTTTTTCCCTTTATCTGTCTCTTGTTCCACCGTTCTCTTCTTCTCTTGCTTTACTTTATTGTCATAAGATTTAGAGAATTCCTTTTCTGTCTTGATAGCACATGAGACAATATCTTCGTACGACAAGAAGGTTTGTGAGACTAATGCTCGACGAAGAAATGGTTTTAACCCATCAAAGAAACGATCAATCTTACTTCTTAGGTTATGTATATAATCTGCAGCATGCCTCACTAACCTTGTAAAGTTAGCCTCATACTTTGCGACATTCTCATCCTCCTTCTGCCTCAGACTCAGAAATTGCCTTTCCATATCTCCTCGATGGTCATGCGGAAAGTATTTTTCTAAGAAAATTTCCTTAAACTCTATCCATTCCATACTTGATACTTCTTTATCTTCCTTTGTGTTTTGAATCAGCGACCACCATTGATCGGCATCTCCAGTGAGGCGGTAGACTGCCATGACAACCTTCTCCCTTTCGTTACTCCCCAAGGCGTGGAATATTTTCTCTAAGGAGTTTATCCATTGCTCAGCTACTAATGTATTTGTACCCCCATTAAATTTTGGCGGTTGTTGCCTCATAAAGCGGTCTAACATTGATCCTCCACGTTGCGGATCAGGGTGCTCCATACGAGTAAGATTATTATTCATAACCTGAGTGAGTTGTCCCAGTATGGTAATAAGTTGATCAGCACTAGTTGTATCTCCATCTCCACAATAATTATCTTGAGCAGGAGGGAAATCCCTACACGGAGTGCGTGCATTGATATGGTTTCCATTCCTCCCACTAGGCTCCATTTCTAAACAATGACATAAACTAGATTAGTTTATGAATTAAAATACATAATTTCATACTTGTAAAACACTTAACATAAATTGAACTATTTATGGATATAATCCATAATCATAAAAAGAAATATTTTCTTTGAGGAAGTATATACTCATAAACTCTTCATAATGGTTTTTAAAGAAAATGATAATTATCCTAAGCATATCCCCCGGGAGTGTCGTAACCAAGAGTGCAGCAAGGCCCGTTGTTGTTCACCAGTTCCCGTTCGAGTCTAGCTCAAAGCGGTGTTTTCGGGTTTTACCCCTAGGTACATCTGTGCCAAATCCACCTCTACCTTCTCATATCCAGACAAGGATGTATTTCTCGGAAAACTCATAAAATCTCTATAATACCAAAATTATAGGAAGTTCTTCTATACTAATCCTCAAAGTCTATCTTAGGGCTATGTGCTCTAATCAGAGTTTATCTAAATATAGCTTCCAAGGTTAGTACTAAACTGCCTCTGATACCAACTATAACACCCCGACCCCAGTTAACCAGAGTCGGTGCATTATTGTGTAACATTGGCATGATCACAAAAGATCAAGTCTCGAAAGACCGATTAGTTTAGTAGTCTTGGAAACACTAGATACATTCATAAGTCTTACATTACATCATAAAGTAAAACAAAACTACAACAACATATTTTCTTTATATCCCCTCATACTATCCCTATAGGTCATTCATAATATACTTCTTCACATCCTAGAAAAATTAAAACATTGGAAGGGGTGAGCTCAGATGCTCAGTAAGGATAAAAATATAGCGAAAGCTTTCATAAATAAACATAAAATTTAAGGCAATGTATAACTAAAACAAAATCCTTTTAAACTTGAACTTTAGCATAATATGGAAAAAGTAAAATGAAATAATTCCATTTACTTATTCACATGGATATTCTACTGGTTAAATAATCACATGCAATATCAATAACCACTTTCATAATGATGGAATTCATAATGTCAGACTATCATAACCACGTAGCCAAGGCCTCGTGCCAAGACCAAAAATAAGATTTTATCAAGGCCTCGTGCCAAGACACTAGTTTGTCTCATGAGACCTGACGATGCATCGAGGAGCTATAACGGGCTCCACCCGTCACTTATTAAGTCCAATGCATTCCTTATATGAACAGGTTTAAACATATCATAAACCATAACATAATTGTATCACATAAAACATGCATAAAGGAAACATAACATTTTTATATTTCAATCGCAAGATATCAATACAACACATTTATATAATAATAAAAAAACACTTTCAAAACCATTTTCAATACCAAAATAAAAGGAAATTAAAACTTTGTATTTATTTTTCATTTTAAAAAAATTATGGCTTATAGAGGAAGCTGAAACTCAAATAATAGTCACGACGGCGGAGAAGTCCTTGTCGCCGCATACATAAGAAAAAACCTTCCTTTTTTCATTTAGTAAAAACTCTTCATATAAAAATATTCATTTTGAATAAAATTAAAAGTCAAAGGGGTTTATACACCGTATAAAGAAAAGTTGTGTATAAAACCAAATATGCCTCAATGAAATGAGATTGAGACGAAGTCCCTTACAAAGATAATTTTTTTAAATAAAATAGATCTATTATGTGTATTCACTATAGGTACACATAAAGAAAGTAAAAATACAATATAGGACATAATAATATAATGACATAATTTGAAAGTAGGAGATTAACCCAAAGAATGGAAATTGGGTTAAGAAGTTCCCTTACCTTGTGTCCGACTTGACTCGACCGCTCTTTAACCTCATGAATAATAAACTAGAGTTAATCTCTACTTTCTTAAGAACCTTTTTCAAGTTCATTATCCCTTTTATATCACTAATTACAATGTTACAAAAATTATGTAGTTATTTAAGTTAATAACGGTCATTTTGTCGATCTTTGGTACTTGAGTCAAAAATAAACTTCTTATAATTACACTTTGTTCATGTGGTAAAATATCCATTATATCCATAATTATATTCATGATTTAGATATCATATACAACATATATATCCAGTATATACATTCATTTATAATATTACATAACATTTAGAGGTAAGAAATGAAATGCACCGTTCATGGAGACGGTAAGCCGTACGTACGCATGAACGCTACTTTCATTTCTATTTCATATTTAATGGAATTAAGTTATAATTATATAAAGGTATAATATAATTCCAGTATAATATAATTTATAATACCATTTACTCCATCCTTTATACATCCCATATATGGCATTGATGATTCAAATCACTTTGAGGGGGCGGTAGTCCGTACTTCCTAAAATGAAAATATCGCGTTTACCCATAATGGAAACCATAAAGGTATGCCATAAATGAAAAATAAATAATCTTAAGTAAAACATAAACATATTATATATCATATATAAATATAGTGGCATCTTAATGGCCACCTTTGAAGGTGTTATATGAGTGTTGAACAATCATCATTTCGTGAGGCAGAAATTCGCCATCCATAGAAACAGTATGTTCTTTAACCATTAGATGTAGGTGTGTGTAAGTGTAGCTTGAATAGTATTATAACAACATCCTAGTATATTGAGTATACTGGTGTTGTTACAAAATAAATGAATAAAAATATTTTAGGGGGTTGGAGAAGAAAAATAAAACATAAGAACACAAGAGAAAACACTACCTTTAAAACGGGCAACTCTTTTTGATTTGAGCTCAAAGGCTTACTTGGGAAGACTTTTGACCAAAGTGAGGCTTCTAGGAGAAAGAGTGGGAATTTGAGAGAGTATTTGGGCAGAGGTTGGCCGAGCCAAATGGATTGGAAGGTGTAAATAAGGTGGTAGTGGTGGGAGCCTTTTATAAGAGGAGAGAAGGGGCACTTTTGGAAAGATTGAAATGTTACTTTATTATGAAATGATTTTCGGATTCTAAAGGTCCCACAATGATATATTTAGAGGTTAAGGTGATAATGGTTCTAAATCTACTCATCCAATAGGTTTTTTACAAGTGTAAGCCTTAGATTTTATATTATATTTTCATTTTATTTAAATCGTTAATTAATGAGGTAATCACTGCATCATCATTGTGTCATAAAAATTTTAATTTATTTAATGTCTAAAAATTATAAAAAAATTATCATGATGTATGAAATCTTTTTATATTTATAATGAATATTTATAGTCAAAAACATGACTTGTATAACCCCATTTAAAAATTGTTTTAGTAAAAAAACTCATGTTTGTGACATTTTATTTTAACATTAAATAAAAAGTTTTTAATGTAATTTTCCTACCAAAGTGGCTCCATGGGGTCCCCAAGTTGACCCATGTATTGTATTGGTCGTCCATGACTCATCCAACAGGTGTAGGACAAGTGTCAATGTCATTTAATATTATTATAATATTATCTTTACCTTAAATTTCACTAATTACCTTTAATCGCGATTAATTAAACTTAAAAGTTACTATTCACCAAAAAATTATTTTAATCCCATTGAACGAAATTTTACTTCCTAATGACAGCCATGTATGTCGGATTTTTGAAAATCAAATCACAGAAGTGGTAATGTTTCATTTAAACGAAAAATCAGTTTTTTAACTACCACTTAGTGGTTTCACTATTCATCAAAAATTGAAGTTTTTTAGAACAATGCCAAAATTTCACCCTAAGCTATAATTGATATTCCAAATTCAAAAATGATGTCTATTTTAAAAAATTCCAAACATATAAGTTGCATTAATTAATTTTATAATTAATTCCCGCTGTCACAACAAATAGCGTGTTTTTAAGAAACAATATATATCAAAAGATTGACAATTGTTTATGTCCAATTTCAATGTTAAATTAATTCTAATGACCACCATTGGATAAAATAGTAAAAATATATTATAATTATACTTTAAAACCACTAAATAGTATAATTTATCACTATAAATTATTTTTATTAAAAAAGTTGTTTTTAAGTATTTTTCACTATTCATAAAAAATTGGAAGTTCTCAGAAAAATACCAAAAATTCAACCTAGGCTAATTTTGATATTACGAATACAAAAATGAAGTCCATTTTGAAATATAAAATTTCTATAATTTTAAAAAGTGGTTATTACTATTCATAACGGCTACTTTGATTAGTCGCGGTGTGTTAGAATCTCGAACTTGCGTACAATGCAAGCTATTGCATTATTGAAAGAGAAGCGTATCGTGGAAGATCGGGGTGTTACAGGTAATGTTTGAGGTGTTTTGTGATTCTTCTCATCTGGGATTGGGATGCATCTTGATGCAGCAAAAGGAGGTGATCTCTTATGTGTCTAGGAAGTTATTACCTCATGAATATAACTATTCCACCCATGATCTAGAGTTAGCGGCAATTGTGTTTGTGCTAAAGTTGTGGTGACACTACTTCACCAGGGAGCGTCTTGTGGTATTCATGGATCACAAGAGTTTGAAGTATATCTTTTCCCAGTGTGACCTAAATATACGATAGAGGAGTTGGATGAAGTTCCTTCAGAACTATGATTTTGAGATATCCTATACCTCATAAAAAGGGAATTTCATGGTCGATGCTTTGAGTAGAAAGTCACATAAGGATATTGTTCATGAATCTACGGATGCTTGGAGAGCAATAGAGGAATTAGAATCCCTGCACTTAATTTAAAGGGTGGGCGGTGGTATAGGCTATTTTTTTCAGATGAAGGTTTGTCTTATTTGATGCATCAAGTGGAGGAGTTTTAGTGGGGAGACTCAGAGGTAGAGGTGATGCATGATCATGTTGGCCATGATTATGCTCCAAAGGGATGGTCGAAGGATAGTAAAAACTGGATGTTATTTCAAGGGAGTCTTTTTATTCTGATAGTAGTGTGCAAGGTAGTTCTTCATGAGTTACATATATCACCTTTGGCAGTACACCCCAGAATTTCTAAGATATACCACATCTTGAGGATGCATTTTTGGTGGCCTTAGATGAAGCGGGCTGTAGTGGAGTTTGTGGAAAGGTGCTTGGTTTTCCAGCAGGTAAAGGAAGAGCATCATGTTCCTAGTGGTTTGTTTCAACCCTTGGATGTCCCTAAGTGGAAAATGGGATGACATCTTAATGGATTTCTTCATAGGGTTACCCAGAGCTCAAAGAGGTTGTGATACTATCTAGGTGCTTGTGGATCAGTTAAAAAAATTGGCCCAATTCTTAATGATCAAGGAGTCGGACGTAGTGGATGCTTGGTCTAATATGTACATAGATGAGGTGGTGTAGTTGTATGGAATTTTGAGGTCCATTGTATCATATTGAGATGCCCATTTTACCTCATGAGTCTGGAGGGGATTTCAATATGCTTTTGGCACCCATTTACACATCAACACTGCTTTCCACCCTCATACAGATGGGAAGACAGAGCGAACTATCCAGACACTGGAGGATATGATGTAGACATGTGTCTTGGACTTCAGAAGATCATGGACACAATAGCTTCCCTTGGTTGAGTTTTCTTATAATAATAGCTATCACTCACCCATTGGTATGGCCCCATTTGAGGCTTTGTACATATGGATGTTTTGTTCTCCGTTGTGCTAGACTAAGGTTGGGGAGACAATAGTTCTTGGTCCTGAGGTGGTGCAGAGAACAAAAGAGAAGGTTCAGTTGGTTCAAGAGAGGATGAAAGCAACATAAGACCAACAAAGTTCTTATGATGATCGAAGGAGGAGGCCCCTAGAGTTCAAGGTTGGATACCATGTGTTTTTGAAGGTTTCCCTTCAATATGGGAAGCAAAGATTTGGGAAGGGGAGTACGATATCTCCCTAGTTTGTTATACCTTTAGAGGTGTTGGGGAAAGTTGGTGAGGTGGTATATTAGTTGGTGTTTCCACTGCGTCTAGGAAGGATCCACAATGTTTTCCATGTCTCTCAACTCCATTGATATCTTCAAGATGAATCCCATATCATTGAATGGGTAGAGTTAGATATTGAGGATGACACAACCTTTGTGAAGCATCCAGTGGAGATCCAAGACCGTCGAGAGAAGGTGATGCAAGGACAAACCATTCCCTTGGTTCGGGTGCAATGGAGGCATGGTGTCTTAGAGGAGAGTACTTGGGATCACGAGAAATAGATGTGATTCTAGTACCTAGAGTTGTTTTGAGTTTTCCCTTATCTTTCCTTTTCTTTGTAATGTACATTTCGAACCTTGGTGTTTTATACGATATGTTTTCCCCCCCTTGATGTAATGTGTGTTGTGTGTTGTGTGCCATGTGATGTGTGATGATGTTCTTGACATGAGAAAAAGAGAAGACCTGATTCCTACTCAAGATTCATTATAATACGACATGATTAAACTCGTGTGAGAGATTCAATGCCACCCAAAGTGAATAGTATCTTGACATAGGGGATGGAATTCCCTGATTTCTATGTCTGGGATGGTATGGTTGTTTAGCTGTTATGAGAGTTTGGGTTAGTGGGTTTGATTGGTGGCAGTGTTTTAGGTGTAATGCGATCTTTAAGAGGTATCTTGGGGGACAGTTGTTCAGACTCTTCCTCCCTTTTCTTTTGGGATGGTTTTGAATTATTGAGGGTGAGCATAGTTTGAGAGGTATCTAATGTAATGGATTTGAACTTCCGACCCGTTACTTTGTAAAAAATATGATGTTTGAGGTGTCTGAGGGTAGTACAAGGTGTTTTTGGGACATGTGAGTCATTCCAAAGGTGACTCATTCCAACAGTTTGTGAAATATCAAGTTTTCTAATGGTGAATCATCCTGGTGGTGACTCATTCTGGTGGTGAATCATCCTGGCAGTGACACATCCTGGCAGTGATTCATCCTGGAGGTGACTCATCCTAGCGGTGACTCATCCTGGCGATGAATCATCATGGCGGTGACTCATGATGGTGGTGACTCATCATGGTGGTGACTCATCTTGGTGGTATCTCATCCTGGTGGTGACTTATGCTGGCGGCGACTCATGTTGGCGGGGACTCATCCTGGCGGTGACTCGTCTGACGGTGACTCATCTGGCGGTGACTCGTCTGGCGGTGATTTGCTGGCGGTGACTCACTGGTCGTGACTCATCTGGCGATGACTTATTGAAGGTGACTCGATAGTGGTGACTCATCTCATGGTGACTTACTAGGGGTGACTCATCTGTAAGTGACCCATCTAGCAATGAATCATTTCAACAGTTTTCCAAATTTCCATAATTTTTCCAGTTTTTCCAGTTTTTCCCTTTTTACGTATGTTTTGAAGAGAAATGGGTTTAATTCCATATTTAAGAGGAATTTTATACTAATTCAAAGGTCATAGATAATATCTTAAATTTCTTCAATGTCTTGAGGCTTTTAAATGGTCAAATACTATGGTTTTGTTGAGATCCGCCTTTAATGGAAATTTAAAATTGTATATAATCCCGAACATTCAAGATCTAAACTTTCTATAGAAAATATCCTTCCTCCCCCCTTTCTGTTGGTATTTATCTTAAGACCGGATGTCCCAAATCCTTCTTCCCATAGGATTCATATAACCTAGTTGCTGCAATTGGTTTTTGTTTCCCTAGAGAGTTTCCTGCTATATGCGTACCCCTGTTTTTGGTGTAGTAGGATGGTGTTGATCATCTTTCTTGCAGGTAGTATTTCCTTCGTCTTTATTGATTGTGTACCATGCAGGATGGGTATATAAATGTTTATCCTTGTGGATATGGTTGAATCTAAAATAATAAAGATAAAAAAATTAGTTTAAATTAAATATAAAGGGGCAGGGGAAAGTGATGTATAATCTTACAGCTTCTTTGTTTTTTATTGATTTTATGTATTGTATGGGCTAAGTTACCCATTGAAAATCATGGTCATTTGTGGTCCTTGCTTGTTCTAATATCTTATTAACTATGGAATGCATGTTTTGTGGTTGATTAAAAACACGTAATATATAATTGGATAATCACGTATAGTCAGTTAATAAATGGATTCCCCAGAATCATACAGTTTCTTTGATAACACCCTTAATTAACAAAGTGGAATTGAATAAGATACCCCTTTCTAAATATAAAAGTATGTTGTGTTGTGGGGTGTGATATGACATGCATGGTGTAGGTTCTGGGCTTAGTGGAATCACGAGAGGGTCGGTGCCCAACTTTATTTTTTTTCCATATTCAATGAACAATTCAGGATTAATAAAATAATGAATGCCAATATCCACAGAATTGAATCAAAGATTTAGACAGAGGAATAGAAACCCAGAACCAAGAGAGAGGATCAACATATTTTGTTTATAATTAATTTAATTAAATCAAATAATTACCTCAAAGGTGATTCTTTCTTCATTGATGTGTTCGGCCACAGATCTGTAGGTGTACCATCGTTGCGTTGTAGAGATCAAGAGTAGATCTCCTCTAGTGGTGATCCACGCTTGTTACACATATCTTCAGACTTCGCCAAAGGAGTCTCCGGGTGCTAGTATAGAAGATCCTTGCGCTTGTGATGTCTTCCTTTGATTGCCTTGAGAACCGCTTCCAAAGCATTCTCCTTGATCCGGTAAAGGAGGATCACTCTCATTCTTGGGGGTGTTCTTGGAAAAGAAAGAAATCTCTAGGCTTGAGAGATTTTTTTTCCAATTCATTACGCACAACAATCATCATCGCTTAGCTAGTTCTTGGATGATAAGAGAATAATATAATCATGAATTTAATTCACTAGGGTAATAATAAATAATTTGCAAAAGTTCCTTAATTATTTTATTAATCCTAGAAAAACCCCCATGTCAAATAACAACAACAACAATATTATTTCCTAACATGCACTTAACTTGCGAGTTATAATTAAATATTATTTTATAAAATAATATTCAACATTATTATTTCTCACTGGACCCTTAACTCGGTCTGCCAATCCTCCACCATATTTATTGAACCTTGAATAATGACTATTTATTTATTAAATAAATATCACTTCATAATTCACCAATAAATATATAAATATCATATTCACTAAATAGAAAATAAATATTTATTAATTATTCCTGCCACATTATATTCTCTCAAATAACTAGTATCGAAATAAATGTGATCAAGCATCCATGAATAATTATTAAACCACAACCGAGAATAATATTTATTCAACATGTTGAATAATAAATAATATATTATTTAACTATCCACAACTAGGGGATTCCCTTCTTTGAAAAATTTAATAATATATTATTTAACTGAGATACTGGATACACTTAGTGTGTGACCCTCTAGGCCTCTTTCTCAGTGGCATTAAGCAAAGTAGTCTAAAGTACAAGGTTAGCGTCTAACAACACGCTAAGGAACCCATAGAGAAAAAAGTTAATCCTAAAATAACATGTCACCTGATACGAATGCTTACCATGTAATATAATCCCTTTTTCTTGATAGCTCAAATCAAACGGGTTGCATGCAAGTGCCATTAACCCATGTGCTCGATTTCTCATTCTTTGATTTCCTAGAAATTGAACTTGCCTATAGAACACCATGGCCAGGGATTTATTTAGGCTATATCATTTCCATCAAAGGGACTTAGATATCAACTTCCGTTATGGAATAGAAAGGAAAAATCCTTTCTCGCATTATTTATTAATGTAGCATTACTCGTGACACGCCCAACATATCCTACCTCACCATGAACATATGTCGTCATGGTTTTTTCTGATACATCTAAGTACATGAGTCATAATACCCATTAATAATAATCTTAAAGTCTAAGGACCAATACAAATGTCCACATATAGGAACATCTAATGACACTTATAAATGTGGATTTCCTACTGGCGGGTCTCGTTCTCATAATATCCTCATATACATTACCAAGAGAGTACACCATAAGAAGGTGTCTCAAAGTCCTACGAGTCTTCACCCCTGATAGCCTGTATCATTTGTGTCCCTTCAAATGATATCATATGGATATAGAAAATATGTTTAATAATAGTTTCATGACACTTCTGGGTTCTCATCATAGTAGAGATACGCTATGACCTTTTAGTGCGATAACTACTCTTAGGACATTATCACACACAATGGCATACAGAAGAATAATCATAATGTAATAAGGAGTTTCTTAATATATATCCAATGAATATATGTTTATCACAAAGTAATAATAAGTTGGTTCTAGGGAACCAACTCCAACAGACTCCCACTTGTACTAGATCAAACTACTAACAATCTTCAGTATGCTAGCTCTCACATGATATCCATACTTCTACAAAGATAGGCCTTTAGTCAAGGGGTCTTCCACATTCTCTTTCATGGATACTATACTTACTACAAATTCAGCCCTTTGATATAAGTACCTAAATAGGTGATAATTCCGGAGTATGTGTTTTGTTCGTTGACGTGACCTTGGATCTTTAGCAAGATCCACCACTACAGTATTATCACAATACAATGTGATAGGGTCTTTACAGATAGGTACCACATCAAGATCCTGGACAAAGTTCCGAATCCAAATGACTTCCTTGGTTGCATCGAAAGACGCTATGTACTCGGACTCCACTATATAATCAACCACAATTGGTTTCTTTGAACTCTTCTAGCTCACAGATCCTCCGTTGAGATAGAAAACATACCCCGATTGTGACTTCAGATCATTATAATCTATCTAAAAACTAGAATCAACACACCCTCTGATGAAAATCTCCTCATATCCTCCATACACTAGGAACATATCCTTATTTCTTCTCAGATACTTAAGGATAGTCTTAACAACAATCCAATGCTATTCTCCCAAATCTTCTTGACATCTGCCTACCATGTTTAGTGCATAGGCAACATCAATTATAGTACATAACATGACCTACATGATAGATCCTATCATTGAAGCATATGAGATCTTACTCATTCTATCTTTCTCTTGTTGTGTTTGGGGACTCGTTTTCTTAGAAAAATGTAATCCATGTGACACTAGAACCAATCCCCTATTGGATTGTTCCATACTAAATATTTTTAGCATCTGGTCAATATATGTACTTTTACTTAGTACAAGTAGCCTCTTGGATCTATCATGAATGATCTTGATCCCTAGAATATAGGCTACTTCGCCTAAGTCTTTCACGGAGAAGCACTTATTCAACCAGTTCTTAACAGATTATAAGACTGGTATGTTGTTTCCAATAAGTAATATGTCATTAACATATACTACTAGGATAATGTCTGCATTCTCATTAAACCTTTTATAAACATACAAATCACATTCATTTTCAACAAAACCAAGTTCTTTTATGGATTCATCAAATCAAATGTTCCATGACCTAGATGCTTGCCTCAATCCATAAATGGATCTTTGCAACTTGAAAATCCTTTTGGAATCACCTGGTGTCACAAACCCTTCTGGTTGTGTCATATAGAAATATTCATGTAGGTTTCCACTAAGGAATGCAGTTTTGACATCCATCTTCCAAATCTCATAGTCATGGTAAGCTACTATGGAAAATATGATTCTGATGGATTTAAACATGGAAACTGGTGAAATGGTTTCATCGTAGTCAATTCCTTAACGCTGTTTAAACCTTTTAGTTGCCAGCCTTTCTTTATAGGTACTTACTTTACCTTCCATGCTTGGTTTCCTCTTGAATACCCATTTACACCCAACATGCTTTACATCAACTGGCACATTGACTAGAACCCAAAATTGGTTTTGATACATGAAATTCATCTCATAATTCATAGCTTCTAGACATCTTGTAACTTATGATCTCTCTACTTCCTCCTTATAGGAGAGAGGTTCATCATTGTCTAAAAATAATAAGTCACCATCCTCGGTGACTAGAAACCATATCTCTCTAGTTTATTTACCTCTCTTACAATCCCATGTAGTACTTGTGTTTCAGGAACCACTTCTTCCATGGGGACCTGTGGAACTTTTTACTATACTAAATCCTGTGTATCATGAGCATCAACTTCATTGAAGTCAATCTTGCTCCCACTATCATTTTTGAGTATGCGCTCCCTCTCAAGAAATACGACTTGTCTGGAAATAATCACTTTCTTGTCTGAGGAGTTGTATAGGTAGTATTCCTTTTTTTCTTGGGATACCCTATAAAGATATATCTCATGCTCTAGGGTGCTAGTTTGTTGCCTAATAAATCCTTAACAAATGCCTCACATCCCCATACATGTGTATGTGAAAAATGGATTTCTTTCCATTTTCCACCTTAGTTTTTACTCGATTTAATGTGTATGCCATAGTTTATAATTCATATCTCCAAAAATATAATGTATGACCTATATGAAAAATCATAGACCTTACCGTGTTCAACAAGGTATGGTTCCTCCTTTCACTAACACCATTCCACTGTGGTGTACAAGGTGGAGTGAGTTGAGATAGAATCCCAAACTCCCATAAAAATTCGATGAACTCTTGGTTAATATATTCTCCATCTCAATCCAATCAAAGATTATTTATCTTATTACCAAGACAATTCTCTACTTTATTCTTGAATTCCTTGTATTTCTCAAAGTAATTGAACTTATACCTCATCAATTAAATATATCCACATCTACCGAAGTCATCAATAAATGTTATAAAGTAAGAACATCCAACTCTAACTTCTACTGGAAATGGTCCACACACATTAGTGTGTACCAATACTAGAAGTTCTGTGGCCCTTTCACCTTGTCCACCAAATGACGGTTTGGTCATTTTTTCTTGTAAACAATCATGACATCTATCAAGTGGTTTTAGCTTAGAAGAGTCTAAATAACCATATTGATAGGGCTTTGTCAAACGATTCTTGTTTACATGATCGAGACGGTGATGCCACAAATGGGTGTTATATGAGTCATGCGAACTTGATTCGTTATCAATTTCCAACACTTGGTTTTCACAATTCAATACATACAGACCATTATTTAAATACGCCATACAATAACATATGTTGTCCTTATAAAAGAAACAACTTTTATTTCTGAACTTGAAAACAAACCCATCTATATCCAAACTTGATACAAAAATTATGTTTTTGGTAACACTATGTACATAATAACAGCCATGTAAAACCAAAATAATTCCCGTTGGTGTGAGGTGGTAGTCACTAATGGCAAGAGCAGCTAGCCTCACACCATTGGAAGCCCATAGATCCACCTCTCCTTTGGAAATTTTCTAGAATCTGAATATAGATGTGAGAAATACAAGCTGTATCTAATACCCAATGTGTAGAAATGGAATTATTGCACTCGATAAAGAACACACCTTTGACTTTCCCTAACCTCTGGGTGCAGTTTATCTTCCAGTGGCCTGACTTTCCACATGAAAAACATACTGCCTCCTCTTCCTTGCCCTACCTTGGATCTTCTTCTTCTTGGTCGGACGGTGCTTGGGGGCTTTAGACTGTTTATAATTCTTAGTCCCCTTTTCATTGTCCTTCTTCTTCCTATTCACCATAAGGACTGTGGGTTCTTCATGCCCCATGTCCTTATCCACTTATAGAATTAAAGTAATAAGTTCCAATAGACTCTTCTCATTATTTATCATATTATAATTCACAATAAAACTAGAGAAGGTCTTGGGAAGTGATGATAGTATGATATTTATACGAAACTCATCCGGGAATTTAATCCCTAAGATGTCCAGACACTCAATGTATCCAATAATCTTGACTATATGTGGCACAACTGACACAGACTCTCCAACCTTAGTGGTGAACAACGCATTGGAGATATCATACATCTCCTGTCTTTCCTTATCTTGATAAATATCCCAAAGGTGAAACATCATGCTATAAGAATCCATTTCATCAAGTTGCTTCAAGAGCTCATTGGCCATGGATGATAGCATGAGACACTGAAAATCTGTAGCATCATTTATATGTTTCTTAGAGAGAGAGAGATCTTCATCACTCACCTCATTTCTAGGTGTAACTTGTAAAGGCTCTTCCAGCATGTACAATTTCCTTTCATGGTGAAGGATGACCCGTAAGCACCTTTGCCAATCGTAGAAATTAGTGCCAGTGATAAGGTTTTCCTTCTCGAGTATGGATCACAATGATATGTTTGATGTCATTTTTAATTCTTTTTCTACAAATAAAATGAACAGAGTTTAAGTACTTTATCTGATAAAATTAAGACAAATAAATAAATAAATATGCATTAGTCTCTCATTATTTTATTGAAACCCAATAGCCCTCACCATTGGATTTAGAATATCATGTTGCTTGGACATTATAGCAGCAAGGATCCATATTTCCCTTCACATTACCCCAACTTTGGCTAGTCAAGAAATTTGAAATGTTTTAGGTAGGAATTCCAAATTTCAACTGCATTAACTCATAGATCCTTGATCTGTTGAGCGGACTCCCTAATCCTGCAATCCTTAATTTTGGATTTCCTCAACCTTTTCCTATTAGTTACACCAATTCTTAATTTTACAATCAACCCTTGATGTAAAATAAGTCAAGTCAATCCAAAACCTTAAATTATAATTCATCGATAATTGAAAGCACCCCAACTTTGGCTGGTCAAGCACTTTGAAATATGGTTCGATTCTAACCGAAGTAATGGAAGGCTATACCAAATTAATATTTTATTGAGGGATTTAATACTTTATGTGTAAATTTCTATTTATTATCTTTTCACATGCTTGTTAATATTAAGTGGGATAATCTTAAGTGATTGAACATGTATTAGATAATATTTACCCATAAGCCAGTTTATTTTAGTTCCATATTGCATGATTGTTAATTCATTAATTATGTGATCATGAAAAAACATCTATAATGAATAAAAATACAACTGGAAGAAATAAAATAAAGGGTATCATCATGAACTTGTTCTAATGGTTAGTTTATCTAGAAGTTGATAAACTAACCGCTGACCTAGGGAAGAAACACCTTGAACTAATTAGGTTTGTGTTTATTTATTTCCACCTATCCACCTGTCCAACTTTGTATCTCCTTGGATTGGTTTCACCTTGACTCCTAACTTGAACCGCCTCCACTAGCTTGGTAGATCCATCCGTTACATATGTTTTTACTCACATGTAGGTGAAGGGTAAAAGGGGGTCTACATAAAAGAAACCATGGGCACACATGCCCTATATATTAATGAGGAGAGAAGGCACACATGCCAATAATTTAATTTAATAATAAATTAAAATGAAACCAATCATATATAAAGGTTTGGTCTAGCTCATGATCATCCACATACATGCAATGAATTACACATTTAATAAAACCAACATTCAATTCTTTAATCGTTCTTTTTTAAGATAAATCGTGCTCAAATCTATTAATTATTATCTTTAATTAATCAATCCTTTTATCTTAAAACTTTTTCTGAATTTCCTTGATATTCTCATATATTATAATTTTAAACAAATTAATAAATTCATTTAAAATTAACTATGTACATAACTTATACCTTGGAGGTAACCCAATGAATACCCATCCAAAACTGCCGAACATGTATTATACTTGTATATACTTTATTCTTTGTGACATGTAGCATGCACAAAAAATTATAATTGTAATACAACTCATACATTATATGTTAATCTTTGAACATTACACAGATGTTAATTAAACACATATATATATATATATATCAAACACCTATCACAAGTTGTGTCCCAGCTTTACACCCACACAAAGGTACATTTCTCAAGGGTTACATAATATAATAATAAAATTTAAATATACGTAATCTAGAAAAAGTACATGGTGTGTAGATCCAACTACATGACATGTACCATTCTCACCATCTATCTGAAGTAAATGCCTAGGGAAATGTCATGTGAAGTGTACTTCGGAAATCTTTAGAGTACACAGTGTGTCCAGTGGGACACACGTTGTATAGACTCCACATTACATGGTCACCATCTAGGCAAGCTGTGTATAAAATAGACGGCTCAACCCTGACCCGAAGGGACTACACGCCGTGTCCAATAGGCCACATAACATGTAGTCCAGTTTTCATGCACAAGTTAATCCTGGTCAACACCGTGTAGATTAAAGGTCATTAATGGTGTTATTAATTCCTAATTAACACAATATCTCAAATTGATTATCGAACCAAATATTGATGCATTGAACAATACTACACAACGTGTAATTTTGATTACACAACGTGTAGTCTGATGTTGTATAACCAGGATCCTTGGAACCTCCAGATTAGTTCCTTGATTTTATTTTAATCATAAAATCAATCATTTCTGTTAGATATCCAAGAAATGATAGAGGAAGAAACAAATCTTGTAATTCATATTAAAAAAATAATGATTAAACTTGAATTGACAAAATAAATTATTAAAGCATAAATCATCAATGAATTAGTCAAATAATTATAAATAATAATATTCCCTCTCTGATACCACTTGTAGGTTCCGTGCGTAGTGGAATCATGGTGGGGGGGATCGATGCCCAACTTTAAGTTTTTCCATATTCAGTGAAAAATCCATGATCAAAATGATGATGAACACCGATATCCATGGAATTGAATCAAGGATTTAGACAATGGAATAGAAACCTAGAACCAAGAGTGAGGATCAACATATTTTGTTTATAATTAATTTAATTAAATTAAATAATTACCTCCAAGGAAATTATTTCTTCATTGATGCGTTTATCCATAGATATGTAGGTGTACCATCATTGTGTTGTAGAGATCAAGAGTAGATATCCTCTAGTAGTGATCCACACGTGTTCCATGTATCTTCGAACGTCGCTGAAGGAGTCTCTAGGTGCTAGCATGAAATATCCTTGCGCTTGCGATGTCCGCCTTTGATCGCCTTGAGAACCACTTTCAAAGCATTCTCCTTGATCCAGTGGAGGAGGATCACTCTCGTTCTTGAGATATTTCTTAGATAAGAAAGAACTCTCTAGGCTTGAGAGTTTTTTTTTCAATTCATTGTGCATAAAAATCATCGTCGCTTGGCTAGCTCTTGGATAATAAGAGAATAATATAACCGAGCATTTAATTCACTAGGGTAATAATAAATAATTTTCATAAGTGCATTAATTATTTTATTAATCCCAGTGAAACCCCCATGTCAAATAATAATAGCAACATTATTATTTTTTGACATGTGCTTAACTTATGATTTATAATTAAATATTGTTTAATAAAATAATATTCAATATTATTATTTCTCACTAGACCCTTAACTCGGTTCACCAATCCTCCACCATATTTATTGAAACTTGAATAATGAATATTTATTTATTTAATAAATATCATTGAATTATTCATCAATACATATATAAATATTATATTCACTAAATAGAAAAAAAATATTTATTAATTATTCCACCCACATTATATTCTCTTAAATACCTAGTGTTGAAATAAATGTGATCAGTCATCGATGAATAATTATTAAACCACAACCGGAAATATTATTTATTCAACTTGTTAATAAGAAATAATATATTATTTAACTGAGATACTGGATACACTTAGTGTGTGACCCTCTAGGTCTCTTTCTCAGTGGCATTAGGTGAAGCAGTCTAAAGTCCAAGGTTAGCATCTAAAAACACGCCAAGGCACCGATAAACAAATAAGTTAATTCTGAAACGACATGTCACCTCATATGAATTCTTACTATGTAATATAATCCCTTTGTCTTGATATCTCCAATCAAATGAGTTGCATGCAAGTTCCATCATCCCTTGTGCTCGATTTATCATTCTTTGACTTCTCAGAAATTGAACTTACCTATTGAACACCATGTCCATGGATTTATTTAGGCTATATAATTTCCATTAAAGGGATTGAGATATCAACTTCCATTATGGAATAGAAGGGACAAATCCTTTCTCGCATTATTCATTAATGCAGTATTACTCGGGACAAACCCAATATATCCTACCTCGCTGCGAACATATGTCATCATGGTTCTCGCCAATACATCTAAGTGCATGATTCATAATACCCATTAATAATAATATTAAAGTCTAAGTACCCATATACAAATCCGTAGATAGGAACATCAAATGATACTTATAAATGTGGATTTCCTACTAGAGGGTCTCAATCTCATAATATCCTCCTAGAAATTACCAAGGGCGTACACCATGAGAAGGTGACTCAAAGTACTATGAGTCTCCACCCCTGATAGCCTATATCATTTTCTTCCCTTCAAATGATATCATCCTGCTATAGAATATATGTTCAAGAATAGTGTCATGGAACTTCTGAGTTATCATCATAGTAGGGATCCGCTATGACCTTTTAGTGTGATATCTAATCTTAGAACATTATAACATACAATGTCATGAAGAATAACAATCATGATGTGATAAGGATTTTATTAATATCCATCCAATGAATATATATTTATCATAAAGTTCAAAGAAGTTGGTTCTAGGACACCAAATCCAACACATGGGGGGCAGTTGATGAGATATGGTTGTGTAGCAGGGATGTGATGGTCATGATGTGGTTGTGCAATAGGGCTATAACAGAAGATGGATTTGGACTTTTCTGATGGGATTTTGCTTCAATATACTTCTTTTTTTTGTGCTATGTTAGTTTCTTGGTTGGTATAGATAGAGAAATGATTAATACTCATGAACTGGAATTATTACATAATAATGATTTAAACAAAATTTTTAATGAATGAATTGATGATAGGATTTAAGTATAAATCAAACTACATGTTTAATGGGAATAGTTAGAAATGGAGAATCTAGAAAATGGATTAATGATAGTTTGAGACTGAAATATAAATCATGTCTTGTGTTTTTCTTGTATGATGTTATGCATTTAGAGGTGGCGGCAAAGTGGGGAAATCATGAGTAGGTTGGTGTTTTGTTTGTAAACCAATAGGTTGGGTTTGTGTGCTTTTATATATATACATGTATATACATTTTATGTTCTTATGATTTCTATATACACCCCACCCTTGTTGAGAACTATGTGCCATCATCTATATAGTCAGGTGGGAGGGTGTCTTTCCCAACATCCTGGTGGGAGGATGGATGCTTGTCCACCTACTCTTCCTTGCACCCTCTTCCAAGTGATAATTGCCCAGGTGTCTTTGAGAGAGTTATAATGTGGTGTCCTAGGTATCTTTGGGATGAGTTGTGATGTGGTGTCCCAGGTGTCTTTGGGATGAGATGTGTTGTGATGGCCTAGGTGTGTGTGGGTGTGATGTGATGTTTTGTGATGGTCTAGGTGTGTGTAGGTGGGATGTGCTATGAGGTGCGACCTAGGTGTGTGCGGGCGGGATGTTATGTAATTTATTCGGAAGAGGTGGGAGTGACATGATGTTTTCTGTTGGAGTGTGAGAGTGGACAATCAGTGGGAAAGTGGTGCGGGTTACCCTATCATCGATGTGATTTATATTATATCATATTACTTGGATTCATTATTTGGTGAGAGATCCTTGGTGAGGTTGGGGTTATGGTTAGTCTACCTGTTAGGTGCTGTTTGGTTTTACTATTTTCTCACGGGTGCATTAGTATTCTCCTTCCACTTGTGCATGAGATACTTTGGTTTTCCTACTAAGTATATCTGTATGTTCACCCTACATATATAAAAACTATTTTCAGGTTTCTAGGAGGATTACATGGACTATGCTGGGTATTACTAGTTGTACCCTTGGACAACTGATGTGTTGCTACTCTAGTTTTGTTTTTGGGTATTTAATTTGTTAACTTTTACTTGTATTAGATTTATTTACACGTGAATTGTGGGATGGTTTTTAGTTTTATTTATATATATTTCATGGAGCTGATTATGGTTGGTTCATCCTATCTCTTGATCTTGTTTCCTTATAGAGGGGAATGCCTCCCATATTGTGAGAATTGTATACCCTTGGAGCTAGTTTCCAAACTGAGGCCTACTGGAGGCGGTACTTGGGGGTCATTATCTCTCTCCCCTCATTGCAGTATATTTGGTGGGAGGGTGTCATGATTGTAATAACATTTTGAAAACATTTTAATGTCATTACAATTTACAGTAATAACATTTTAGTTCTGTATATTGTATGTTGTACGTGGTTCATGAAATTTATATACAGAATATTATTCTCAGTTTGTATTCACTAAATTTTATTGATTTTGTATACACTTATTATACTATATCCTCAATCCTTTTTTTTTCATTTTCAGAAAACCACTTTGGGATGAGTGGGAACCTCACAAAGTCACCTTATTACACGATTCAAACCAAGTCACATTCAAATTCAAAATTCAAATTTTGAAATTTAAAATTTCAAAATGAGGGAAAAACGAGCCGCCCGAGAAACCCTTCATCGAGGAAAGCCACGTCATCGGGCCGCCATCATCACATCCAGCCTTAACGTTCCATCACTGACACCATCGTACCATCCTCACATCACCGCTATCATCGACATAAACAGCTCGTCACCATTGGCCTTCAGAATCCATCGTCGCCGATGAGGAAGACCATCATCGTCGTCGTTCCTCGCTGACGATAATCGAAGCATCCTCACCCGACCTCCCGTAGCAGACCGCCAGAAAATAAAAAACATCACGGATTCAAACAGGACCAAAAAAATCACCAGATGAAACCATCACAGAATCAATCCAGAACAGGAAACAAAAAAGAAACTTCATCCTTTCCGAAAGCACCAAGAAAGCAACCCAGCAGAATCAAAATCGAAAAACCATCGCCTTCATCACCGCACACCAAATTAATAAAAACACAAAACATCAGAAACAATGATGTCGCCCGAATAAGGTCCAAGTCTGTCGCCAAAACACCAAATCAGAACCACTAACCTGAGTGAGATCATCACCTCAATGAACAGAAACCATCAGAAGCCAAGAAATAGGCCCCACCGCTGCTTTCAAAACCGCGCCTGAAGGCCAGATCTACCAAAAGCACTCTCAGACATCGCTAAAAGCAACGACACCCCCAAATCGCTGCATCTGAAACCCGTACCCTGGTCTGCATCATGCTGCCTTGAGAAACCCTATCTGAAACCATAGGCTAGAGTGGGATGGAGGCCAAGCAATGATGTTGTACATCGTGGATGACAACGAGTCCGTGCGACACTGCCACCGGGAGAAACCGCATCTCAAGCGCACTGAGAGGATTGCCACTTGGAAAAATCCCACTTTATTCACTTCCATGAAAAATAATCTTCTCTAATTTATATATAATTCAAAATAAATGTTATATGTTAAATTTTATTTATTTTATATTTATTACATCATTCAATTCTCTTTCTATATTTCATTATACCCCTTATAATACTACAAGCTCTTCCTTTTTTATCCCTGCATACATTTTTTATACTCTATGGAATTGGCCTCACCTACTATGAAAATTTAAGCTCAATTCCATATTATTACAATAATTTATTCAAATCATTATCTTTTGGATTTAGGTCCATTAAGTTTTCTCCTTTCATGATATCAATAATGAATTTTGAAAATTCTAAGATATTTTTTATTTATTTCTATTTTCAATTAGTTATATTGATTTCATTTCGATGATTACATTTTCTGTTGACAATTTTGAATATCATGACTTCATTATACCCCTTATCATACTATAATTCCAAATATTTCATGCATGGATATCACCTAACAACCCACTTCCAAGGAAGAGAGATTACAAAGAAAATTAACATGGTTGAAAAATAAATATTATGGTCATACATATTTTTCAATTACATTTCATGATATACTATAAATATATATGTTTTTATTTATTCATTTAAATACATTATATTAAATGAAAATTGTATGTACCATATCAAGGTATTTAAATTAAAATAATGAGAAACCACACCATGTTGAAATGAATACAATTTACTCTACTAATGATAGACTAAAAAATTCCCAACACTTTCCATTATCAACTGCAACATTATAAGTTTTTTTTACTTTTTCCCTTACATTTTTTATTTAATTATATTTATCACACAACCTTTAAATCATTTATACTATAATGAGTAGATCCATTAGGGAGTTTTGTAGAGTATTTAACCTAGTTTTATGTATTAAATTACTTAAAAAGTGGTTTCCAAATGTATTCAGATATTAATTATTTACATTTATTCCTTTTTATTCCTTTTAGGTTCTTCTAAAGACTGTGCTGCAATAATAATATACCCATCATCACAGGAACACCTGAAACCTATGATACTTATTAGATTAATTTATTTTTAACACTTTTAATCATGTTATTCATATTATGTTAGATATATTACAAGCATATAGTTTTTTATTTATCATAACCCTTAATCATTATTGAACCATTATTAAAAAATAGGAACCTTTCGGCAAGGGATCTTCTTGATAAATTCAATTATGTTAATTAATCAGGTACACCTTTATTTTAAATTTTCATTAACATATTTATATTTAATCCTAAATCATGTTAAATTTAATGATTAACATTTTAAATTCTATTCATCTCTTAATCATTATTGAACTTTTTTCCTTTAGTATTTACACATGATTTTTTTCTTATAGATTTTTGTATAAGATTCATTAAGAGCTTTGAGAATGGAAGAAAAATTAATAGAATTTCTCATATACCAAACTCAAAAAATTACTCATCCCCAATATTTGTGATTTCATTAGAAACTACACTGTTCAGATACATCCATCACATGAAATGCGCCTTCTTCCTGTCAAGCAATTGGCTTGGAAAAAAAATTCTAGAATCACCATTCAGTGATGAATTTTTTTTAAATTATAATGACCTAAATTCATCATGCTACATAGGAATTTTATCATATATAGAATCCTTCATTAATAAACCCCCATCTAGGTTATGGTTCATCATCAACCTCCAATGATGAAAAACCTTTGGATTGTAGTGATGAAATCAATACACACACTGGTGATTTCATCTTCTGTAGCATCCTATTATAAAACTATTGTAGGAAAATTTTCACACCACAATCCAAATACACACCATACTCAGTATCTAGAGTTATAGTTGGAATTTTAGTATTTTGGTAGGCATCCATTAGATGGAAAGTATATATTTTTTGTTCTATATTTGGAATTCCATCAAATTTTTTATAAAAAAATTCAGTGATGAAACCTATTAAAATTATAGTGATGAAATGAAACTATATCAACCTATCATGTTTGTAAGACTTAACTAATTCAGGTAACAGTTTAACATCATCCTTCAATGATGAGGCCCCTTTGGACCTTATCGATGACTCTCTTAGTATCCACAATGCTCAATTATGTAGAATCCTTCTCTTATAAAACTAATTCATTTTATCATTCATTTAATTAATTTAAGGATCCCTACATTAAGTATGACCACCCATTTTTATTGGATTCTATCCTCTTGACTATACAATCATTTTCTTGGGCATAATTATAGGGAATCTTAATATTGAACCATGTATCCTTAAATTTAAACTTTTCATATTATTCAAATGGAAAACATTAATAAGTCTATATGATTTCTTACCTCTGTGACCACTTGAATAGGAAAAGTATCCTTTGAAAATGAAAGAAATATTTTTCTAAAAATTCACTTTGATCATCAGTCATATAGTGTTCTCCATTTAAAATTCTTGGGCATCCAAATCCTTTCTCCCATCACATATAGATTTTCCCATGAAAGAATTTCCTATATCCAAAGGACGTACCAAATAAAGAAGTATAATACTATAGAATAGATCATATTCAAGTAAGGTTGTGATTTTGAAAATATATTATTCTTGGAAGTAACTTTTTATACATTCCCACTACTATGGTCTTTAGTGTGAAAAAGAATCACTATGTTATTTAAAAGTTGTGAAGGACTATCTTTTTATCTATCCATCTCACCGTGAAAATTATTCATTACACATTCTTTATCATAATTATAAATTAGTTTAAATTTATTATATAAATCATCCAATTTAAAAATTAGTTTAACCATTCAATTCAATATTCCTATCTAAAATTTTTCACCAAAATCTAATTCAAGATATGATAATTTATTGAAAATATTACAAGATAATTTTAAGGGTTTATTTATACATGTAATTGGATAAATCAATGTTGTAATCTACAATAGATATAATAATAATATAAGTTAATGGTACACCCAAATAAACCTTTATAAGGACTTGTAAATTTTTTTTATATCTTTTCTACTTAGTTTCTTTGCTAAAATTTATAAAAAATGTAAAGGAAAACTATATACTATTTACCCTATAGCCTCAAAGTATCATTAAAATTATATATAACTCATCAAATTTCTAGTATTTATCATCTATTTTCAAAATGATGCACCAAATAATGGAATTTTTACCCTCTCCAAGTTCTATATCTCTACACTATGATTCAAATATATATGAAATGTTCATTCTATAACATGTTTCTATTATCTATTTGACATAAATTCATTATATATTCTCTAATTTGATCTAGGGATTCAAAAATATGTGCAATATCACTTATTTATTATTTTGTATATACTATTATCCTCCTATACAATGCATAAATGTATTGCAATCAATTTTTTTTTTACAATTTTGATAAATTCAATGATCTCTATTACATCTTCATTATTAATTAGTCTTATCCCATGAATTACTCCAATATTTTATTTGATTATATTTTTAAAAATAAATGTTACCTATTTTAATTCACTATATACTACTGGTCTTATGAATTCTCCTGGATCCAACACTATGTATTCACCTATTTGAGGTTTTTATACTTCATTTTCACCCTTTTTAATTTCATTAACTACACTTGCATAAGGGTTTTGCATACCTGATTTTGATTTTTAAGGCATTATATTGTTCAAATAAGCATCACCTAATCTCAAATCTTGGTAATTTAGGTACATTTTCTTTCTGAATACATTTGAATTTTTATCAAGTCTATAAACAACACCTACAATGTCTTATTCATTTTAAATTACATTTTTGCTGTATTCGTAATTCCTACTGATCAAAATTTTAGTAATCTATTTTCAAATTACATTTTTGTTTTAGTTATTTAGATGCTGGAAAACTGTAATTTTCTTAAAAAATTATCCAGGTTAGCAACTGCCATAGGTGGTTGCTAATTATTTTATTTTCAGGGAGCATTAACGACTCCTAATGGCGGCCTCTATATATTTATATGTTGTGACCGCTTTTGGTGGTCTTTAATGTTATTCCTAGTGAATAACAATGTGGTCATATGAAGACTACTTATAGTGACCACCAAAAGTGGTTGGATGGAAGTAGCTAAAGGCCATTAGAAACCACTTTTGGAGGGCTAATAGTAATAGTTTTAGTAGTGTAACACAAGATTTCACTCAGACATAATGGATGAATCATTCACTACCATAGATCTGGATTTATCCAGCGTTACCCTTTATGAATGCTAAAAAAAGCATTGATAAATGGGGTACCTTTTTCAGTGCTAAAAAAAGAGCTGATAAAAGTACCCCTTTACCAATGTTTTTTTAATACTGATAATGGGTACATTTATGAGCGTTTTTCTTTGTGCTAATAAAAGTATGTTTTTTTTATCAGCACTAAAACAACTGTTTTTAGCACTAATAAAAGGTATATTTCATAAAAAAAATTTATATAGCATTAAAAATCATATATTGATATATAAATAAATTTATATTGATATAAATATAATATATTTTATAAAATATAATTTATATAATCTAAAATATGTAATTACACTTAATATATAAGATATTTAGTAGAAAACTGTTTATAAAATAATTTTAAAATAATATTAATTAAAAATTTGATAATTATTATTGATAAATAGTCATTAAATAACAATTTGAAGATAGAAAAATTCAATAAATTAATAAATAATCTTAAATAAGTTGAAAACATGATTCGAACTTCAAATGACCATAACTTTTGATCTAGGTGTCCGTTTGAGCTCTACCACATATCAAATAGAATATTGAGAAAAGATCTATGCTATGGTGACCTAGGGAACCCCAAACATTGTTTTGGGGGTAAAAAAGGTCTTAAAGGCCTCAAAAACTGAGTTTTTTTTATTGGGGTGCCCCCATTTTTTAACATTTTATGAAATTTCATCCTCATTTAAGCGAGTCTTTTTATATTTTTTTGGGTGGACACTAAATTTATTCTTAAGGAATACACTTGTATAAATATTATGACATTAAAATTTTATCATCTTTCATATTTTACATTAATTTATAATTAAATATATACACATATATACATATTTGTATATATTTACACATAAAAATTTAATTTTATAAATAAATATGTAAACATATTTACATATAAAACATCTTTCTAAATATATAAACTATATATAAATTAAAAATAATATCCATTTTATTTAAAATAAAAATGTATGAATATTTATATACCAATACAATGTATATATAATGTTTATATATATGTAAATATATTTATGTGTGTGTATTAAAAAACATATATATATTTATCTAGATATTATAATATATGTATATATATATATATTAATATATAATATATGTAAATAAATTTAAATATGTATAATTATATTCACACACACACATATAAATATATATATATGTAAGTATATATATGTATTTATAAACACACACACACACAAAACATATTTTATAAATGTATTTAAAAATAATCATATAAAAATATATATAAATATATGGATAAAAAATGTAACTAAATATATATATAAATAAATATATCAAAAAAATGAGAACAAAACAATATAGAAGAGTTGTAAAGGTTTAGATCTGTAAGGGGTAGGTCTTAGGTTCGAAACCAGGTGACAAAAAGGGAATACGAGGGTGGGAGGTAGGCACTCTAGCACTGATAAAAGGGCAAGGGGAGGGCTATAAAAGCACTGATAAAAGGAGGTGGTCTTCCCCCTTCCAAATTTATAGATTTTTTATTAATATTTTTGACATTTATCAGTGCTTAATTTAGCACTAATATTGTTAGGACCAAGTTGAATTCTGGTTATATTTGTGTGTCAATATATGATATATGGTTGAAGTTGAGAAAATTTGGAGTTTTGGTTTCTAGAAACACCCCATCAGACTGACTAGGAAGATACACCAGACATAGAAAATCGAATACACAACACAAAAGGAAACATAGAAATTTGGACCTAGGCTATTAATATGAGGACTAAACTCAGCCCATAGACATGAGTCAATGGATCCAGGCCATCATAATGAGGATTGTGTGGAAAGATAGAAGGTATTGGAAGGATGGAAAGTTATAGAAATTTCCAATGAAAATATGGAAATGATTTCTTGTTTGATTAGTTCTCAACATCATAAGTAATCTGACATACTTATGATACAATAAAGAGTTTGTGAAAGAATAAAGGGGTTGAAGTTTTATCAAATTGTTGATCGACTGATCCATCAGATTGGCCAATTCGTAAGACTATCTGATCCACCGAACGAAACAATCCAAAGGATCAATCATGAGCCATAGATATTGGTATATCAGATGAGTTCTAATATTGATATAATATAATTAGATTCTATTAGAAAGAAATATATGCTCTGATAAGGAAGAATGAGAAGTTCCAATAACAACTCATCGGTACAATGAATCTGAAAGAAGGAAGCCACTGGAGATATTGGTTTATCGGACATAATATGCCACCAATCCATCGAAGGGGATTCTGAAACTGATTCATATTATATTTTTGGTATCCTTTATATATCATATGAATAGTATTATTTAAGGTAGAATGTTTAAGAAAGTTTGATTTGTAGGAAAAAATAATCTATCGGAAGGATTCAGTGATCAATCAACCAAATAATGACCAATAATGTAGTCAACTATTTTCATCAGGTTGAATCGTATTATAATTGAGACAATATTTTTTTGTTTATTTTTCAAGTGGTTCAAGAGTCATCAAAAAATATGTGACCCTGATATATTAGAGTAAATTAAAGACCGATCCACCAGATGCATGCTAACACTGATAATGTCATCAGACGTTGAAATTCATCAGACATGGGATCATCGATCTGAGGAAAAGAAGGAAAAAATATTTTTTGAAGAGTTTTTTTCAAAGTGTATAATGGTATCTTTAGAAGTGGAAACTATGTTTATGATAAAAGAAAATCCAAAATGTTTTGATAGAATGTTCTCAATGTTTTATTTTTTTTAAGTTGGTACGAAGCATTTGTATGAGAAGACTTTTAGTTTTTACAAGTGGTCAACATAATGAGAAATCTTCATTTTTCTATATGTTTTCATCACAATGAAGAATTATACTGAATAAATGTTTGTAAATTTGAAGAAGTATGAAGTTATGAGAATATTCTATAAGATTAAAGAATCTCTTAAAAGTATTTATAAGAGTTGAAGAAGTTAAAGATGAAGACTTAAATGAACGTGAAATTTAGGAATTTTGAATTTCATTGAGTGGGAAGAGGAATTAGTTTTCCTGATTTTTCCATTATGGGATTTCTATAAAAGGAGATCACAATAAATTCATACTTTTAAAACTTGAAATATTCACATGTACTGAGAGATGAAACCCTGATAATTTTTTCAGGTATTGAGATTCTAACCAAACCTTTGTTTCGGGTTGAAGATAAGGAAGATCCATCGGAGTGAGGTTCAATCTGATCATCAGAGCAAGTTCTATCAGATGAAGTTTCATCAAAGTGAGTCCATAATATTTAGATCATCAGAGAGACATCCATTAGAGAAAAGTATATCAGACAAAGTTCTATCAGATAAAGAAGTGGTGAGTTACTGATTGAGTTTTTACTCAATTAAAGAAGGAGTATCAAAAGCAGTATTAGATAAAGCTAATCAGATAGAGACTATTAGATAAAGGTTAACAGACTGAGGCTGATCAGATTGAATTTTGTTTAGGAAGTTTTCTGGACAGATACTCTGGACGAAGTTTCAAGAGAAAATAGTTCCTTAGATAATTATTGACATTATTGAATATTGTACGCATGTAAAGTTTGATTCAGATTACTTGTGGAGGAAGTGAATAAATTTTTGAAGTGGGTTAGAAAAGAAAAAGGAAAGTGAAACCTATAACTGTGGATATTTACCAGTTACTAAAAAGGATTTATTGTTTTTTAGTGTGTATAACCAGCTGTGGGAAGTGGATATGAAAAGGATAGTTGGGGGGGGGGGGGTATAACCAACTACATTAGGATAGTTACTACTCGGATTGTAGAATTTTTCACTACTTGTTCCTTTTCATTCTAGAAATAAGATAGTGAAAGAATCCATGTTAGTGGGACTATCCAATATGGCTAGGAGTAGGTCTTTGTACCGAACCTTGTAAATATTATGCGCTTCCTTCTCGTTATATTTTTTTTCATATTAAAGGTATATTTGATAAGTTATACTTGAATGGATTGTAACTTTAACAGGTTTCATAGGTTAAGAAAGTTTACTAAATAAGTTAATAGACTTTCTTATAAAAGAAAAATGAACCATTTATTCACCCTCTTAGTGGTATCGATCCTATTTGGGAACAAAAATTGGCATTAGAGTCCAGGTTCCCTATAAAAGATCCATCTATGAGAATAGAGAATTTCAATTTAGTGAAAAATAGGGGTGTTTTTGTTTTTTATGGAAATAAATATCACAGTTGAAGAATAGTATGTTACCCTATCTTCTTTTACTTAGAATTGAAGTTAGAGATGCAAAAATAGAGGGTTTTACTCTTATCAATGAAGCCTCTATGATAACTGCTGATAAGAGAAGTATAAAAGTTTATGGAAAAGCTCACAACTCTTTGTTAATGGCTCTTAATAATAAAGTTTATGCAAATATTATAGGGTTTCTAATAACTAAGAAAATGTGTGATAATTTTAAAAGTAACTATGAAGAGAATGAGAAAGTTAAGGAAGCCAAGTTACAAATATGGATAGTAGATTTGAAGATATAAAAATGGATGATGATGAAAGAATTGATGGTTACTTTACAAGAGTAAATGATATTTTAAGTAACATCATAAGTTTTGTTGAGATGTTGTAAGATTCTACAATTGTCAAGAAGATTATTAGAAACTTTCTAGACATATTTGATGCAAAAGTTTTATCTTTATAAGATAATTAATATTTATATTTGGATGAAATTCAGAATATCATTGCGGCACATGAAATGAGAAAATCCCCTAATTTAAAAAAGATATTAAAAGGGAAATTTCCTTCAAAATTTTTTAAAAAGGAAAAAAAAAGATAAATAAGTTGAAGAAGAATCAAGTGATTCATAGGTAGAGGAAGAAGTTGAATATTTCAACACAATTGTTTCCTGCCTTTCTAAGAAATTCATTAAGGGAAAATGGAAAGTTAAAACTCTCAAATGTTGGAACTATGAAGGGCAAGGACATTTTGCACAAAATTTTCCTATAAAGAAAGTCGAAGAGTATGAGTCTGAAGAATATGTTGAGAAACATAGGAAACAAAAGTAGAAGAATCATAAGGATAGATTTCCTTATGTTAATAAGAATAAAAATTATCTAAGTAGAATAAAGAGGGATGATTCCTTATCTGAAGATGAATATGATCATCAACTCAAATTTATTACTCAAGTTAAAAATGGAATTAATTCTTAAGACAGTGATGATAATGGTAAAGAGATTACATAAATAGAGTGGATTATAAAAAAAAATTGGAAAAAGAAATTGAGTAGAATACTCAACTCAATAAAGAAAGAAGAAAGTTACAGAAATATGTTAAAGATATATCTTTTGAGAATGATGATCATATGAAGAAAGAGGAGACAAATCTAAATTTTATTAGATATTATAATATTAAGACTGGAGAGCATGAAAGAAAACTGAAAATCTATGAATAAAGATCACTTAGTAATGAGAACCTCAACATGAAAGAATATACACCTATTGAAGAAAATAAGCAGAACAAGTTGAAGATAACTGAATCTGAAAAGATGATAGATATTCTATAGGTTATTCTGAATGAGAAAGAAGAGGATTTTTTAGAAACACAATCAATGATTCTTACAACATAAAGTGAGGTAAGAAAGATAAGATAAATTTTCACTAAGGTAGTGCTGTTAAAGGTGAAAATTTTAAAGAGGGTGGAAAGAAAGGTTTGAAAAAGAAGGTTTGTGAGAAAACATATTTAACCAAGAAATAAAAGAATTATTTAGTAAAGAATCACCATGAGAAAAGTGGTCCACAATTTGTAAATAAATAACAAAAAAATTCTGAAAAATTTCACTATTAGTCTAGAAAATCGAAATTTAGAGTTCATTGTTGGGTTTGTGGAATTTTCAAACACAAAGCTTACTCATGTTGGTGTAACATGTCTCTACCAGGAAACATGTATGAGTTAAGGGGGAGTTATGATGAGAAAATAAGATCAAATTTTTATAAAAGATATGTGTAATTAGAAAAGAGAACCCAGAAGGTGAATAATATTGAAGGCTCAACAAATAAAAATGAGAAGATGATGAAATTTGAGTGTTAAGAAAGTGGAGAAAAAAAACATGCTGAGTACAAAAATAAAAAATTCTTAGTTATTTGTCTAGAACAATTTGACATGGATAGAAAGTTAGAATAAACACAGAAATCAAATGAATCAAAGGGGAGTAAAAAGGTTTTTAAATATGTGAGAAAAGTTGATAAAAAGATATCAACAAATTTTGATTTAAAAATCCAGAAAATATGAAAGGGATGTGACCAAGAAGTGAATGTTACTAAAATTTATTTGAATATCCTTCCGGAACAAGAGTAAGAAATGAAATAGTTATTAAAAAATCACTATAATAAAAAGGTTAATAAAGGGGAAAATAAATTGACATCCTTATTAGAAGAGTCTACATATGAAAAGAAACTTGTTACAATATCTGAGAAGGACGAACAGAAGAAAGAAAATATATCTAATAAAAAATACAAGAAGAAGAAGAAAAAATCAATACTGAGAGAGGTATATCAGTCCAAAACATGCTTATAAAAAACTAATAAGGTTCATCATTATTAAAAAAATATTTGTATTTGTATTAACTTGTAGGGAATTGAATGAGTTGAAATAAGAAATCTGATAGTTGAGTCTCTTACTATTCTTGCAAACGAAAGTAACGAGGTTAAAAAATATGAGTTTTTGGAATGTTTTGTTTATAAAACTGAACTTTTTGATATGTTTGTTGATATGGGTGTAGGTTAATTTTATCTCAAACAATTCCTCTCAATAATTTTCATAGATATGAGAATGCTGAAAGCAGAATGTTAAGGTAATACTTGAAAATTGTTTTATGGTCAACATTGATAAACTTGATTATACACATTTGTTTTCTACATTGGGTTCACCCACGCAGACTTAGAGTTGTTTAGTTAAAGGATCTTTATTAAGAAACTCATGTGATACTTATGTTCTCCTGAAGAAGTATTTCAAGATTTTGAGATGAAGAGTTCCAACCTTTAGAAATGAAACAATTTTTTAATAAAGGGGGAAACCTGTCATGATGGTCCCTTTGAATTTAATTGTCAATAAAGGGGAGATAAAAGGAGTAGGGGAGAGATAAATACTAAGGAAAAAAATAAAATAAATGGGAGAATAGATAAAGGAGGAGTATGAGTTTAGGTGAAGAAGGTGTTGGAGAAGACATGCATGTTGGGGGAGAAGAAAAAGTGAGAAGAGAAAGTGAGAAAACAAAACAAAAAGTGGTATTGTTTTGAAGTGGTTATTGAAAAAAAACAAAAAGGGGGAGATTTCTAGGCCCAAGTTGATTTTTAGTTACATTTATTTTAAATAGATGATACATGGTTGAAGTTAAGAAGAGGTGGAGTTTTGGTTTCTAAACACACCCTATTTAACTAACTAGGAAGATGCACTAGACATAGTAAATTAGATGCAAAATAAAAAATAAAACACAAAAATTTGGACCCAGGCCATTTGTATGAGGATTAAACTTAACCCATAGACACAAGTCACCGAATCCAGCCATCATAACGAGTATTGTGTGGAAATAGAGAAGGTACTGGAAGGATTGGAAGTTATATAACTTTGTAATAAAAATACAACAAAGCTTTGTTATTCAATTAGTTGTCAATATCACAAGTAATCAAACATACTTGTGATACAAGAAAGAGTTTGTGGAAGAAGAAAGGAGTCAAAGTTTTGTTGGAGTGCTGATCGAATGATCCATCAGACTAACCGATTCATCGAACTGTATTATCCACCGAACAAAACAACCCAAAGAATCAATCATGAGTTGAAAATATTGGTATATTAGCTGAGTGATGATATTGATACAATAGAATTAGTTTATGTTAGAAAGATATATTTTCTACGAGGAGGAATAATGATAAGTTTTGATAATAACTCATCAGTATAAAGAATTTGAAAGAAGGAAGCCACTGGAGATTCCAGTTCATCAGACATAGTATTCCACCGATCCATCAGAGGGGATTATAACACTAATTAATTTTATATTATTGGTATCCTTTTTGTATCAGATACAAAGTTTTATCAGAGGACGAATTTTTAAGAAATTTTGAATTGTAGGAAACAATAATCCATAAGAAGGATTCAAAGATCGATCAACCGGATGATGATAAAAAATATAGTCAACCATTTTCATCAGGTTGAAACACATTAAAATTGAGTCAAAAATAATAATGTTGTTTGTTTTATAAGTGGTTCAAGAGTCATCGAACAATATGTGACACCGATCCATCAGAGTATAGAAGAGACCGATTCACCAGATGCATTTTGACACTGATAAAGTCATTAGATGTTGAACTTCATCGAACGTAGGATAACCGATCTAAGGAAAATAAGGAAAAAATATTTGTTTGAAGAGTTTTTGTTAAAAGGGATAATGTTATCCTTAGAAGTGGAAACCATGTTTCTGATAAAATAAAATCCACAATGTTTTGACAAAATAATATAAATATTTTAATAAGTGTTTTTTAGTTGGTACAAAGCATCCGTATGAGAAGAATTTCAGTTTTTAAAAGTGGTCATCATAATGAGAAGTATTCATTTTTACATATGTTTTCATCAAAATGAAGAATAAATATGAATAATTATAAATAAGAGATGTTTGTAAACTTGAAGATGCTAGAAGTTTTGAGAATATTATAGAAGCTCCTAGAAGTATTGAGAAGAGTTGAATAAGTCAAAGATGAAGACTTAAATGAATGTGAAATTCTATAATTGTGAATTTCATTGAGCGGGAAGAGGAATTAGTTTTCATAACTTTTCTATTCTTTGATTCCTATAAAAGGATAGAACATTACATTCATACTTTGAGAACTTGAACTATTCACAGGTGCTAAGAGAATACACCCTGATAATTTTTCCAAGTATTGAGATTCTAACCAGAATTTTGTTTTAGGTTGAAGCTAAGGAACATCCATCGGAGTGAGTTCTATCAAATCATCAGTGTAGGTTCCATCAGATGATGTTTCATCAGAGTGATTCCACTAGAGTGAGATCATCAGAGTGACATTCATGAGAGAAAAGTCCATTATACGGAGTTCCATCATATGAAGAAGTGGTGAGTATCTTATTAAGTTTCTACTCAATTGAAGTAGAAGGATAATAAGTAGAATAAAAATGAGACAAATTGGATAAAGACCATTATATAGAGGTTAATGAACTAAGGCTGATAAAATTGAATTTTTTTGAGGAAGTTTTCTAAATAGAGATTATAGAAGAAGTTTCAAGAGCAACAAGTTCCTCAGAGAATTGTTGAAGTTCTTAAAGACTGTACTTAGGAAAGTTTTGATTCAGCTTACTTGTAGAGGAAGTGAAGAACTTTCTGAAGTGGATCATAAAATAATAAAGAAAGTTAATCTTGTAATTATGGATACTTACTAGTTCATGAAAAGGATTTATTAATTTTTTGGGGTGTATAACTAGAAGTGGGAAGAAAATACAAAAAAGATAGTGGGGGGGGGGGTATAACCAACTATAGTAAGAAAGTTTCTACTAGGATTGTAGAATTGTTAATTTCTTATTCCTTTTAATTCCAGAACGAATATAGTGAAATAATCTATATTTGTGGGATTATCCAACAAGGAAATGAGTAGTTTTTTGTACCGAACCTTGTAAATATCATGTGTTGCCTTCGCTTTATATTTTTTTTTATACGGAAGGTAAGGTCGAGAAGTTATAATTTAGTGGATTATAACTTTAACAAGTTTCATAGTTTAAGAAAGTTTACTAAATAAGTTAAGAAACTTTATTATAAAAGAAAAATAAACAAATGATTTACCCCCTCTTAGTGGTATCAATCATATTTGGGAATAATAATTGGTATTGGAGGCCAGGTTACCTCTGAAATATCCTTATATGAGAATGGATAATTTCAATTCAATGAAAAATAGGGGGTTTTCTATTTTTTATGGCAATAAATATCACAGTTGGATGAATAAGATGCTACCATGTATTCTCTCACTTGTCCTTGAAGTTAGAGATACAACAATAGTGGGTTTTCCACCCATCAATGAAGTTGCTATGATAGCTGCTGATAAGAGAATTATAGATGCTGATGGAAAATATTAGAATGATTTGTTTATGGATCTTACTGATAATTTTTATGCAAAGATTATGGGGTTACCAATAGCTAAGAAAATGTGGGATAAGTTGAGAAGTAGCTATGAAGGGAATGAGAAAGTTAAAGAAGCCAAGTTACAAAACTGGAGAAGTATATTGGAAGATATAAAAATGGATGATGATGAAAGTATTTATGGTTACTTTACAAGAGTAAATGAGATTGTAAGTAATATTAAAATTTTTGGTGAGAAGCTGGAAGATTCTAAAATTATCAATAAAAGTATGAGAAAATTTCTTGATATATTTGATGCTAAAGTTTCAGATTTATAAGATAATGGAGATTTATCTTTGGTTGAACTTCATAATATTATTTTGGCATATGAAATGATAAAATACCCTACTTTAAAGAAAACATATGATAGGGAAATTGCCTTTAAATCTTTTTTAAAAGGGAAAAATAATGATAAAGAAGTTAAAGAAGAATCAAGTGATTCGTAGGCTGAGGAAGAAGCTGAATATTTCAACACAATTGTTGCCCTCCTTTCTAAGAAATGCAATATGGTAAAATGGAAAGGTAAAACTCTCAAATTTTAGAAATATGAAGGGTAAGTACATTTTTCACAAAATTATCCTAGGAAGAAAGTTGAAGAGTATAAATATGAAAAATATGATGAGAAACCTTGGAAACAAAAGTGGAAGAATCATAAAGAATGATTTCCTTATGAAAATAAGAAGAAAAGTTATCTGAGAATAAGAAAGAATGATGATTCCTTATCTGGAGATGAGTATGATCATTAACTCAACTTTATTACTCAATTTCGAAATTGTCACATCCCGTGTTTTTGAACCGGATAAAATAAAAAGGTTTTTGAACCTTTTCTTTTATCAGCGGGTCAGTTTTAAAAATGAGCTTTGGAACAAGGTCCCGAGTGTTTGAACCATTTTAAGTGGTGATATCAGACTGTGCACGGTATGTTTAACCGTGCGGGTCATCCATGTGGGATACCCCGGGTATCCGGTCTCAGGCGCACGAGCTGCACTCAATCTGTCAGACGGTGCGAGTCAAGACGTGAAGTTTATCTAGATTTAAAATTTGGATTATTATTTAATTAAATCTAATTCAAAAGTATTTAATTAAATATGTGTAATTTATATATTTAATCTTTTGAAAATTTATTAATGTGCCAGTATTTAATTAATTATTTTGTAAGTTAATTAATTTACTTGCATTAATTAATTGCGAATTAATTAATGCATTGAAATAATTAAATGTTTGTTGAAATCTTTAATTAATTGGGAGTTTCAGATGGTTAGCGAAGAATTTTAAATTTATTAGAGTTTAATAATTTTATATGGAATTGTTATTTTAATCAATTGGTCAAACAAATTTTAAATGGGGAGTTTTATAATTTAATAAAGAAGCATTTTAATTTTGGGTAAGATGATATTAAAGGAATAATTATTGAATAATAATAATAATATAATTGAAATTAGTAATTATATTATATTATTTTTTATTTTATTTTATTATTTATTATTTATTTTATTTTTATAAAACCAAAGAGGGGGGGAGAGACCCCCCTTTCTTCTCCCATAAGGGGTGCGTGGGGCATCTCCTCCAACCGCGGTGACCTCAAATGGCCGGAACACCGGCGCGGTGGCTTCCCCTCCCTCTCCCCCAACCTTGGTGCGACTCCTCCTCCCTCGAACGACCCTACAGCAGCCGCACAACGTGCTTCCAGCTGAACCGCTGCAGCGCGCGACAGACCGACACCCGACCTCCTCCTTCCGTGGACAATTTTGTCCGGTTTTCTTCACCTTTAGGCTTTGATCCACCATGGTAAGGTTCTTATATGTGTCCTTCATCCTTGCTATGGTGATTCATCACAATTTCGATGCCTGATTTTGTTTGGCCTAATTTAGGGTTTTTGTGGTAACCCAAATTTTTGGCATTCTACTAGTTTTAGGGCATGTGAAGGTTTTCTTGGGACTCTTTGATGTGTGTTCTATCAACCGAAGCTGCGGGAAAGGTGGTTCAGGTAGTTTCAGTCCACTGACTTTGCTTTGAGGTAAGGTTTTGTTGTTGTTGTTTGGTTTTCACTTGATTAATTTAGGGATTTTGGTATTTATGAGTCCGTGGCATGTTGTTTGTAGTGCGTTGAACTCCATAGTGTGGTTTTGGGGTGATTTTTTTTATCTCCACCAATCGAGGTAAGGTTTTAGACCTTATGTTTGGTTTTTCCCATGTTATATGTTGTTCTTTGAGTGTTTAGAGTTCCTAGTGTTTATCTTGTAGAGTGTTGGTCCCTGCTTGTTGGTTTTGAGTCGCCAATTCAAGGGAAACTCACATGTGTGTCCATAGGTATGTATATATATGTATGTTGGTTCCCCCATTACTTGTAATTTCACCCATGGAAGTGAATTTCACATATGGGTTATGGTGTGCCTATGTACATATATAGAAAATGCATGCGTAGGTGAGTGGAGGATAGTGTATGCATATAAGCATATGTGTAAGGATCCCCTTGCACATGCCCATGGCCATGAAGGTGTGTTCATAGGGGCTAGGTGTCCTTGCACACGTGTGAAAGTGTGTATACTCAGTGGGGGAGCAGCTACTCGTAGTTAGAAAGTGTTAAGAACCGGAGCAGATGGCTTAGTTCCACTTGAGGTAGGATCCCTTTCTTTTGCCCATTTAATTTAAAGAATTCATTAATTTATTTCTCACTTCATTTTTATTATATTTTAATTAATGCAGTTAAGTATTTAAATTAGTTTTTGTTTAAATTAATTCAGTTAATTCCTTAAATTAATCATATATTAGAAGTGTTAAATGCAATAAATCTTCATTTCATAACAAAGGTCATGGTTTTATAATAAAACCCCTATTCCGAGGTGCGCTGCCTTCAATCTAAAAATGTAGTGATAGCGTTTCATGATTTCCTTCCTTATTTCTTGGATTCTTGATTTTGTTAAGTGTTTAATGAGTTTTAAAATAAATGTTAAATATCCCTAAATGAATTTTTTGATAAAGTAATGACATGTTTTCTAATAAAACTCCTCCAATGGAGGTGAGCTGTCTACAAGATAAAAATGTAGTAGTAGATTTTTATGCTTGCCTGCTTAAATGTCTCATGACTCTTTATGCTTGGCATTATAATTGATAAATTACATTCTTGTACATGTCCCTTATTGGTTACCTCAAAATGACGTTGCTTCTTAAAAAATAATAGATGATCCAAGACACCTCCCATGTTCATGGCTTAACATGTAATTATAACTTTTAGTGTAGGGATTCTACCCTCTTCCCTTTACTTCGGTGCTTATGTCATGCCATGTCTTGTACCGCTTGTCTCAACCTTTTGGTGATGCCTCATTATCTCTTATTAAAATGATTGGGTGGTTATCTCATGCCCATTGTGGCCTTCGTTTATGGTGAAGCCCATCCTAGGTGCTCTCCTTGCCTCTTGGCCACCCCTTTGGGTGTGCCCCGCCTAAAAGCCCATTTTCCTTGTTCTTTAAGTTATAAATGTAATGTGGTAGTTTGAATTGAATTCCTTGCTTGAACAAGGTTGTTATCTTGTACCATTTAATGTCATTAATAACCTATAATTGAGGCATGTTGATGCCATACGCTTTTGTTTACCTTCTATTGCTCATGCAAGTGCCAAAATGCTGATCAAAGATAATTAATTTTGAGAATTAATTATGAAAAGTTGAGAACTGATTTGGATAGTTAAATGTGAAGAATTAATTATAAAATGGGAACTGTGTCGATTGATTAATTAGTTGATAAATTATAATAAATGAATGAGATTTTGGGTCCTAGACATGGCATTCTAGACCGATTTAAAAGTTGGATTTGGACATGGAATTCTACCCTAATGGTTATCCAAGCTTGTGATATAGGGTGTTAGAAATGGCGATATACACTGAATAATTATCTAGGTGTTAGACATGGAGATCTACACCAAATGTGATTTGATGTGTTAGACATGGCGATCTACACCAAATGAGAATTGGGGTTCTTGACATGGAATTCAAAACCAAACGAATGATAATAATGATTTATGAAAAGAATCAGAGATGTGATTAAAACTCGAGTGAAATTTGATCAAATAAATAAAGGTAAGAATGAATGGATTTCCAACCTAAGTTGAAACTTGAACTAGGTTATGTGATTACCTAAGGAACATGAAAACCTTGGAAATGATAAGTGAATAAAGAGAGTATAAGTGAGAAAAATGATAAAAAGTATTTTTATGCTTGAAAAAAATGTACTTGTGCTGTTTTGAGTAGGTTCTTATTCTGACTACGGGTCGAGGCAGGTATTACCATCAGATGTCCTTTTTGGAACCTGGATGGGCATTGATTTTTTTATATTGTACCATTATTGTTTGGAAATACCTGCACACTGTTTAATTATATTTCATTATCTAGAGTGGGCTAGACACCGGTGGTTTCGGCCTACTGGGATTTATATATCACACCCTACTCGGGCATCCATTGCACTGGGGTACCTGAGTAGATTCTATTTGGTTGTAGGACCTTGTCGTTGCTGTTTCCTGTACTTGGAGTTAGGAGAAAAGGATTGAGCCAAGGCTCGGGATGCTCATGGAGATCTTCCTCGGGGATTGAGTCTTTTGTTTATTTACTTATTCATTGATGTGTAAGCATGTTGTGTTGTTTACTGCTCCATTGTATCATTATCATGTCATGCATGCATCTGCTATATGAACTGACGTTCACTAATTTTTTTCAAACCTTATAAATGAAAATGTGTTCTGCTGCTTTCTTATTATTTACACTGATTCCTCTATTGTTGTATTTTGTCCATTTTTTTTACTTTGATAAGAGGTTATAGTCTCCCCCTGACTTACCTTACACCCTCGCCACTAGTCGGCAGCCTCTGGCGTAAGGGGAGACGCTCTTTAGGTCATGCCGTGGACCGGCTCGGGTGACTGGTTCAGGGTTGACCCTGGTTCGTTCGTGACAAAATGGTTTCAAAGGAACTCCTTTTTCTTTGTCTTACTATTTTTGGGATTGGTAGACAAGAGACTAAGAATGTGTCGACACTTGGGTTAATATCCATGCTTGGGACTGATCACCCCACATACGGGAAATGACCAAGTGACCAGGCCTGGGATTGTTGTTCATGCTTTTTGATATTACAGTTGATATGATTTCACCTCGAGTGATTGGTGTATTTTTAATTGATTATGGTTTATGAACTTTATTGTATTGAACCCTTGACCTGTTAAGGCAAGGATGAAGCATTTCATGCATCATAATAGGCACTTAGAGACTCACATGTCATGCATATATTTCATTCCATGTAGTTGCATTATTAGTATGCTTACTGATATGTATTGTGTGCCTTGAATATGCCATGTATTGTACTTTTTTACCATTCCATTTTTGATAGCATGTTTGAGTGGTAGATCTAACATTCTTGAGTGATACTATGTCATGCTTATGTGCCATGATTCTATGTTATATCATGTTTTTAGCAGTTTCAGCATGTTGCTCTGTGTTATCTACTTGTAAAGACATGGTAGCTTGTTAACAAATGATTAATTTCTTTGAATGAATTTATTATTTGTGATTATGACAGGACCAGTTTTCAAGTTGTAAGGTGTATGGGAACCTTATATCTTGGGAAAAGGGTAAACCATGTATTTGAACTTGTGAAAAAGGGGCTAATAAATTAAACCATAAAGTGAATTGGTTTTGATTAAATAGAAGCCATCTTTCAACCCATGAAGTGTATGGGTGCTTCATGAGTTGGGAAATGGAAACCCATATTAAATGTGATGGCACAATGCCATGTGAAATGCTTATAAATGTGAAAGATTTTTAATTTTGATCTGGAATCAAAATGATTAGCTTTTAAAAAGAAATTGGACCCAAGTAGGTTGGTTGGGGAATGTTTTTATGTGATGAACCATTTGGGTGATTTAATTTTAATAATTTATGGAAATTACTATTGGGTTGTATGATAATGAACCCAGGTTTTCTTAGTGGGACCCTTGTAGGTCAACCTAATGTTTTATAAAAATTCCCGTTTTTCCCTTGGGGCATTGGTTAAAATCAAGTACCTAGTGTTTTGTTTTGAAAAATGGAAACTTAAGGTTTTAATTAAATATTTTAATGATTAAGGATTAAATGTGATTAAATATAAAGGGCTTGGAAATGGAACCTATAGTGAGGTCCTCTGTTTAAGATCCTCATATAAGGGTAGATTGAGTTTCTCCTTAATTCACTTTTGAATAGATTCTCTAGTAGGCCGTTGTCCCTAGTCAGCCCCCCTTGCTTAAATTGAAACCTTTGTTAGGATGAGTGGTCATGTTTTCCTTGAATTTTGTTTCGGGATTGAGCATCAGGTAGTTCTCTTTTCTAGCTGGTTAAACAATATCAAGTAAGCGTCATCGTGGTGTTTTGATTAGGAAATGAGTGTTGGCTTAGATTTTAATGGCTTATGTGTTGCTTCCCTAACCAATGTTTGAGCGTGTGTTGGGTGTTTAGAGAAGTAACATGACCTTTTGTGTAAGTCTTCCTGAATCACGTAGGATGGGTGAGGGTTACGTTGTTCCCGAAGCCTTCTCGGGGATGAGAAGTTCTAAGGTGGGAAGGTTGTCACATCATGTGTTTTTAAACCAGATAAAATATGAAGGTTTTTGAACTTTTTCTTTTATCAGTGGGTCAGTTTTAAAACCGAGCTTCCGAACGAGGTCCCGAGTGTTGGAACCATTTTAAGCGGTGATATTGGACTGTGTGTGGTAGGTTTAACCGGGCGAGTCAGCAATGCGGGATACCCCGGGTATCCGGTAGTAGGTGCACAGGCTGCGCACGGTCTGTCAGACAGTGCGAGTCAATACGTGCGGTTTATCCAGATTTAAAATTTGGATTATTATTTAATTAAATAAAATTCAAAAGGATTTAATTAAATATGTGTAATGTATACATTTAATATTTTTCAAATTTATTAATGTGTCAGGATTGAATTAATTATTTTGTATGTTAATTAATTTCCTTGTATTAATTAATTACGAATTAATTAATGTGTTGAAATAATTAAATGATTGTTGAAAAGTTTAATTAATGTGGATTTGTGGATGGTCAGTGAAGTGTTTTAAATTTATAAGGGAGTTTCATAATTTTATATGGAATCGTTATTTTAATTAATTGATCAAATGAATTTTAAATGAGGAGTTTCATAATTTAATGAAGAAGCATTTTAATTTTGGGTAAGATGATATTAAATGAATATTTATTTAATAATAATAATAATATAATTGAAATTATTAATTATATTATATTATGTTTTATTTTATTTTTTTATTTTTTTATATTTAGAAAACCAAAGAGGGGGGCGAGACCCCCCTTTCTTCTCCCGTAAAGGGCGCACAATGCATCTCCTCCAACCACGACGACCTCCCATGACCAAACCACCAGCACGAAGGCTCCATATCCCTCTCCTCTAACCGCGATGCGACTCCTCCTCCCTCGGCTGGCCCTGCAGTAGCTGCGCAACGCACTTCCCGCCGAAACGCTACAGCACGCGACGACCCAGTGCACGACCTCCTCCTTCCGCGGATAATTTCGTCCAATTTTCTTCACCTTTAGGCTTCTATCTACCATGGAAAGGTCCTTAGATGTGTCCTTCATCATCGCTTTGGTGATTCATCACAATTTTGGTGCCTGATTTGGTTTGGCTGAATTTAGGGTTTTTGTGGTAACCCAATTTTTTGGCATTCTACTAGTTTTAGGGCATGATAAGGCTTCCTTGGGACTCCTTGATGCATGTTCCATCAACCGCAGTCATGGGTGAGGTGGTTCTAGTGGTTTCGGTCTGCCGAATTTACTTCAGGGTAAGGTTTTGTTGTAGTTGCTTGGTTTTCACCTGTTTAATTTTGGGATTTTGGTATTTATGAGTCCATGGCATGTTGTTTATAGTGCGTTGAACTCTGTCGTGTGGTTTTGAGGCGATTTGGTTCATCGCCACCAACTGAGGTAAGGTTTTAGACTCACTATTTGGTTTCGCCCATGTTATATGTTGTTCTTTGGGTGTTTAGAGTTCCTAGTGTTTATCTTATAGAGCGTTGGTCCATGCTTGTCAGTTTCGAGTCGCCAATTCAAGGGAAACTCACCTACGTGTGCATAGGTATGTAAATATATGTATTTAGGTTCCCCTATCACTTGTAATTTCACCCTTGGTAGTGAATTGCACGTATGGGAAAAGGTGTGCCTATGTACATATATAGAAAATGCATGCGTAGGTGAGTGGAGGCTAGTGTATGCACATAAGCATATGTGTAAGGATCCCATTGCGCATGCCCATGGCTATGTGGGTGTGTGGATAGGGGCTAGGTGCCCGTGCACATGTTTGAAAGTGTGTATACTAAGTGTGGGAGCAACTGCTTGTAGTTGGAAGGTGTTAAGAGCCAGAGCGGACATCTTAGTTCCACTTGATGTTGGATCCCTTTCTTTTTCCCATTTAATTTAAAGAATGCATTAGTTTATTACTCACTGAAATTTTATTATATTTTAATTAATTCAGTTAAGTCTTTAAATTAATGTTTTTTTAAATTAATGTAGTTAATTACTTAAATTAATCATAGATTAGAAGTGGTAAATGTAATAAATGTTTGTTTCATAATAAAGGTCATGGTTTTATAATAAAAATCCTCTTCTGAGGTGCGCTGTCTTCAATCTAAAAATGTAGTGATAACGTTTCATGATTGCCTCCCTTATTTCTTGGATTCTTGATTTTGTTAAGTGTTGAACGAGTTTTAAAATAAATGTTAAATATCACTAAATGAATTGTTTGATAAAGTAATGACATGTTTTCTAATAAAACTCCTCTAATGGAGGTGAGCTGTCTTTAAGATAAAAATGTAGTAGTATATTTTTATGCTTGCCTACTTAAATATCTTATAACTCTTTATGATTGACATTATAATTGATAAATGACATGCTTTTACATTTCCCTTACTAGTTACCTCAAAATGACATTGCTTCTTAAAAATAATAGATGTGCCAAGACACCTCCCAAGTTCATGGATTAACATGTAATTTTAACTTTTAGTGTAGGGCGTCCACCCTATTCCCTTTACTTCGACGCTTATGTCATGACACATCTTGTGCCTCTTGTCACAACCTTACAGTGATTCCTCATTATCTCTTATTAAAATGCTGGGATGGTTTTCTCATGCCCATTGTGGCCTTTGTTTATGGTGAAGCCCATCCTGGGTGCTCACCTTGCCTCTTGGCCACCCCTTTGGGTGTGCCCCACCTAAATGCCCATTTTCCTTGTTATTTAAGTTATAAATGTAATGTGGTAGTTTGAATTGAATGCCTTTATTGAAAAAGTTTGTTAGATTGTACCATTTAATGTCATTAATAACCTATAATTGAGGCATGTTGATGCCATACGCTTTTGTTTACCTTCTATTGCTCATGCAAGTTCCAAAATGCTGATCAAAGATAATTAATTTTGAGAATAAATTATGAAAAGTTGAGAACTGATTTGGATAGTAAAATTTGAAGAATTAATTATAAAATGGAAACTGTGTCGATTGATTAATTAGTTGATAAATGATAATAAATGAATGAGATTTTGGGTCCTAGAGATGACATTCTAGACCGATTTAAAAGTTGGGTTTGGACATTGAATTCCACCCTAATGGTTATCCAAGCTTGTGATATAGGGTGTTAGACATGGCGATCTACATTGAATAATTATCTAGGTGTTAAACATGGAGATCTACACCAAATATGATTTGATGTGTTAGACATGGAGATCTACACCAAATGAGAATTGGGGTTCTTGACATGGAATTCAAAACCAAACGAATGGTAATAATGATTTATGAAAAGAAACAGAGATGCGATTAAAACTCGAGTGAAATTTGATAAAATAAAGAAAGGTAAGAATGAATGGATTTCCAACCTAAGTTGAAACTTGAACTAGTTATGTGATTACCTAAGGAACATGAAAACCTTGGAAATGATAAGTGAATAAAGAGAGTATAAGTGAGAAAAATGATAAAAAGTATTTTTATGCTTGAACAAATGTACTTGTGATGTTTTGAGCAGGTTCTTATTCCGAATATGGGTTGAGGCAGGTATTACCATCAGATTTCCTTTTTGGAACTTGGACGGGCGTTGATTTTTTTATATTGTACCGTTATTGTTTGGAAATACCTGCACACTGTTTAATTATATTTCATTATCTAGAGTGGGCTAGACACTGGTGGTTTCGGCCTACTGGGATTTATATCTCACACCCTACTCAGGCATCCATTGCACTGGGGTACCTGAGTAGATTCTATTTGGTTGTAGGACCTTGTCATTTCTGTTTCCTGTACTTGGAGTTAGGAGCAAAGGACCGAGCCAAGGCTCGGGATGCTCATGGAGATCTTCCTCGGGGCTTGGGTCTTTTGTTTATTTACTTCTGCATTGATGTGTAAGCATGTTGTGTTGTTTACTGTTCCATTGTATCATTATCATGTCATGCATGCATCTTCTATATGAACTGACGTTCACCAATTTTGTTCAAACCTTATAAATGAAAATGTGTTCTGCTGCTTTCTTATTATTTACACTGATTCCACTATTGTTGTATTTTGTCGATTTTTTTTTATTTTGATAAGAGGTTATAGTCTCCCCCCTGACTTACCTTACACCCTCGCCGCTAGTCGGCAGCCTCTGGCATAAGGGGAGACACTCTTGAGGTCATGCCATGGACCGGCTTGGGTGACTGGTTCAGGGTCGACCCGGGTTCGTTCGTGAAAAAATGGTATCAAAGGCACTCCTTTTTCTTTGTCTTACTATTTTTGGGATTGGTAGACAAGAGACTAGGAATGTGTCTGCACTTGTGTTAATATCCATGCTTGGGACTGATCACCCCACGTACGGGAAATGACCAAGTGACCAGGCCTGGGATTGTTGTTCATGCATTTTGATATTACAGTTGATATGATTTCACCTCGAGTGATTGGTGTATTTTTAATTGATTATGGTTTATGAACATTATTGTATTGAACCCTTGACCTGTTAAGGAAAGGATGAAGCATTTCATGCATCATAATAGGAACTTAGAGACTCACATGTCATGCATATATGTCATGCCATGTAGTTTCATTAGTAGTATGCTTGATGATATGTATTGTGTGCCTTGAATATGCCATGTATTGTACTTTTTTACCATTCCATTTTTGAGAGCATGTTTCAGTGGTAGATCTAACATGCTTGAGTGATACTATGTCATGATTATGTGACATGCTTCTATTTATAGCATATTTTTAGCAGTTTCAGCATGTTGCTCTGTGTTAGATACTTATAAAGACATGGTATCTTGTTAACAAATGATTAATTTCTTTGAATGAATTTATCAGTTGTGAATATGAAAGAACCAGTTTTCAAGTTGTAAGGTGTATGGGAACCTTATATCTTGGGAAAAGGGTAAACCATGTATTTGAAGATGTGAAAAAAGGTTCTACTAAATTAAACCATAAAGTGAATTGGTTTTGATTAAATGGAAGCCATATTTCAACCCATGAAGTGTATGGGTGCTTCATGAGTTGGGAAATGGAAACCCATATTAAATGTGATGGCACAATGCCGTGTGAAATGCTTATAAATGTGAAAGATGTTTAATTTTGATCTGGAATCAAAATGATTAGCTTTTAAAAAGAAATTGGACCCAAGTAGGTTGGTTGGGGTATGTTTTTATGTGATGAACCATTTGGGTGATTTAATTTTAATAATTTATGGCAACTACTATTCGGTTGTATGATAATGAACCCAGGTTTTTAGAGTGGGACCCTTGTAGGTCAACTTAATGTTTTATAAAACATTCCCATTTTTCCCTTGGGGCATTGGTTAAAATCAAGTACCTAGTGTTTTGTTTTGAAAAATGGAAATTTAAGGTTTTAATTAAATATTTTAATGATTAAGGATTAAATGTGATTAAATATAAAGGGCTTGGGAATGGAACATATAGTGACGTACTCTATTTAAGATCCTCATATAAGGGTAGATTGAGTTTCTTCTTAATTCACTTTGGAACAGAACCTCTAGTAGGCCGTTGTCCCTAGTCAGACCCCCCTTTCTTAAATTGACACCTTTATTAGGACGAGTGGCCATGTTTTCCTTGAATTTTGTTTCGGGATTTAGCATCAGGTAGTGCTCTTTTCTAGCTGGTTAAACAATCTCAAGTAAGCGTCATCGTGGTGTTTCGATTAGGAAATGAGTGTTGGATCAAATTTTAATGGCTTATGTGTTGCTTCCCTAACCAATGTTTGAGAGTGTGTTGGGTGTTTGGAGAAGCAACATGACCTTTTGTGCAAGTATTCCTGAATCACATAGGATGGGTGAGGGTTACATTGTTCCCGAAGTCTTCTCGGGGATGAGAAGTTTTAAGGTGGGAAGGTTGTCACATCCTGTGTTTTTGAACCAGATAAAATACTAAGGTTTTTGAACTTTTTCTTTTATCAGTGGATCAGTTTTAAAATCGAGCTTCAGAACGAGGTCCCGAGTGTTGGAACCATTTTAAGCGGTGATATCAGACTGCGTGTGGTAGGTTTAAGCGGGCGAGTCAGCCATGCGGGATACCCCGGGTATCCGGTAGCAGGTGCACAGGCTATGCACGGTTTGTCAGACAGTGCGAGTCAATACGTGCGGTTTATCCAGATTTAAAATTTGGATTATTATTTAATTAAATAAAATTCAAAAGGATTTAATTAAATATGTGTAATGTATACATTTAATATTTTTCAAATTTATTAATGCGTCAGGATTCAATTAATTATTTTGTAAGTTAATTAATTGCTTTTCATTAATTAATTACGAATTAATTAATGCGTTGAAATAATTAAATTTTTGTTGAAAAGTTTAATTAATGTGGATTTGTGTATGGTCAGTGAAGTGTTTTAAATTTATTATGGAGTTTCATAATTTTATATGGAATCGTAATTTTAATTAATTGATCAAATGAATTTTAAATGGGGAGTTTCATAAAGAAGCATTTTAATTTTGGGTAAGATGATATTAAAGGAATATTTATTTAATAATAATAATAATATAATTGAAATTATTAATTATATTATATTATGTTTTATTTTATTTTATTTTATTTTTTTATTTTTTTATATTTAGAAAACCAAAGAGGGGGGCGAGACCCCCCTTTCTTCTCCTGTAAAGGGCACACAAGGAATCTAATCCAACTGCGAAGACCTCCCATGGCCAAACCACCAGCACGAAGGCTCCCTCTCCGTCTCCTCCAACCGCTACACGGCTCCTCCTCCCTCATCCGGCCCTGCAGTAGCTGCGCAACGCACTTCCTGCCGAACCGTTACAGCGCGCGACGACCCAGTGCACGACCTCCTCCTTCCGCGGATAATTTCGTCCAATTTTCTTCACCTTTAGGATTCTATCTGCCATGGAAAGGTCCTTATATGTGTCCTTCATCATCACTTTGGTGATTCGTCACAATTTTGGTGCCCGATTTGGTTTGGCTGAATTTAGGGTTTTTGTGGTAACCCGATTTTTTGGCATTCTACTAGTTTTAGGGCATGAGAAGGCTTCCTTGGGACTCCTTGATGCATGTTCCATCAACCGCAGTCACGGGCGAGGTGGTTCAGGTGGTTTTGGTCTGCCGAATTTACTTAGGGGTAAGGTTTTGTTGTAGTTTCTTGGTTTTCACCTGTTTAATTTAGGGATTTTGGTATTTATAAGTCCGTGGCATGTTGTTTATAGTGCGTTGAACTCCGTCATGTGGTTTTGAGGCGATTTGGTTCATCGCCACCAACTGAGGTAAGGTTTTAGACTTTCTGTTTGGTTTCACCCATGTTATATGTTGTTCTTTGGGTGTTTAGAGTTCCTAGTGTTTATCTTGTAGAGCGTTGGTCCCTGCTTGTCAGTTTCGAGTCGCCAATTCAAGGGAAACTCACCTATGTGTGCATAGGTATGTAAATATATGTATTTAGGTTCCCCTGTCACTTGTAATTTCACCCATGGTAGTGAATTGCACGTATGGGGAAAGGTGTGCCTATGTACATATATAGAAAATGCATGTGTAGGTGAGTGGAGGCTAGTGTATGCACATAAGCATATGTGTAAGGATCCTATTGCGCATTACCATGGACATGTGGGTGTGTGCATAGGGTCTAGGTGTCCTTGCACATGTTTGAAAGTGTGTATACTAAGTGGGGGAGAAACTGCTTGTAGTTGGAAGGTGTTAGGAGCCGGAGCGGACAACTTAGTTCCACTTGAGGTTGGATCCCTTTCTTTTTCCCATTTAATTTAAAGAATGCATTAGTTTATTACTCACTGAATTTTTATTATATTTTAATTAATTCAGTTAAGTATTTAAATTAATGTTTTTTAAATTAATGTAGTTAATTACTTAAATTAATAATAGATTAGAAGTGGTAAATGTAATAAATGTTTGTTTCATAATAAAGGTCATGGTTTTATAATAAAAATCCTCTTCCGAGGTGCGCTGTCTTCAATCTAAAAATGTAGTGATAACGTTTCATGATTGCCTCCCTTATTTCTTGGATTCTAGATTTTGTTAAGTGTTGAATGAGTTTTAAAATAAATGTTAAATATCACTAAATGAATTGTTTAATAAAGTAATGACATGTTTTCTAATAAAACTCCTCTAATGGAGGTGAGCTGTCTTTAAGATAAAAATGTAGTAGTAGATTTTTATGCTTGCCTGCTTAAATATCTTATAACTCTTTATGCTTGACATTATAATTGATAAATGACATGCTTGTACATTTCCCTTACTAGTTACCTCAAAATGACATTGCTTCTTAAAAAATAATAGATGTGCCAAGACAGCTCCCAAGTTCATGGATTAACATGTAATTTTAACTTTTAGTGTAGGGCATCCACCCTATTCCCTTTACTTCAACGCTTATGTCATGACACATCTTGTACCTCTTGTCACAACCTTTCAGTTATTCCTCATTATCTCTTATTAAAATGATTGGATGGTTTGCTCATGCCCATTGTGGCCTTTGTTTATGGTGAAGCCCATCCTGGGTGCTCACCTTGCCTCTTGGCCACCCTTTGGGTGTGCCCCACCTAAATGCCCATTTTCCTTGTTATTTAAGTTATAAATGTAATGTGTTAGTTTGAATTGAATGCCTTTCTTGAAAAAGTTTGTTAGCTTGTACCATTTAATGTCATTAATAACCTATAATTGAGGCATGTTGATGCCATACGCTTTTGTTTACCTTCTATTTCTCATGGAAGTGCTAGAATACTGATAAAAGATAATTAATTATGAGAACTAATTATGAAAAGTTGAGAACTGATTTGGATAGTTAAATGTGAAGAATTAATTAAGAAATGGTAACTGTGTCGATTGATTAATTAGTTGATAAATGATAATAAATGAATGAGATTTTTGGTCCTATACATGGCATTCTATACTGATTTAAAAGTTGGGTTTGGACATGGCATTCCTCCCCAATGGTTATCCAAGCTTGTGATATAGGGTGTTAGACATGGCGATCTACACTGAATAATTATCTAGGTGTTAGGCATGGCGATCTACACCAAATGTGATTCAGGGTGTTAGACATGGAGATATACACCAAATGAGAATTGGGGTGCTTAACATGGCATTCAACATCAAACAATTGATAATAACGATTTATGAAAATAATGAGAGATATGATTGAAACCTGAGTGAAATGTGTTCCAATAAAGAAAGGTAAGAATGAATGGATTTCTAACCTGAGTTGAAACTTGCACTAGGTTATGTGATTACCTAAGGAACATGGAAACCTTGGAAATGATAAGTAAACAAATAGATTATAAGTGAGGAAAATGATAAAAAGTATTTTTATGCTTGAACAAATGTACTTGTGCTGTTTTGAACAGGTTCTTATTCTGGCTATGGGCCGAGGTAGGTATTACCGTCAGGTGTGCTTTTTTGAACCTGTACGGACATTGATTTTTTATATTGTACCGTTATTGTTTGGAAATACCTGCACATTTTTTAATTATATTTCATTATCTAGAGTGGTCTAGACACTGGTGGTTTTGGCCTACTGAGATTTATATCTCACACCCTACTCGGTCTGCCATTGCACTGGGGTACCCGAGTAGATTCTATTTGGTTGCAAGACCTTGTCATTGCTGTTTCCTATACTTGGAGTTAGGAGAAAAAAAACCGACCCAAGGATTTAGATGATCATAGAGATCTCCCTCGGGGCTTGAGTCTTTTGTTTATTTACTTCTGTATTAATGTGTAAGCATGTTGTGTTGTTTACTACTTCCATTGTATCATTACCATGTCATGCATGCATTTGATATATGAACCAACATTCACCAATTTTGTTCAAACCTTATAAATGAAAATGTTTTCCACTGCTTTCTTATTATTTACACTGCTTCTGCTGTTGTTTTATTTTGTCCATTTTTTTATTTTGATAAGAGGGTATAGTCTCCCTCTTAACTTACCTTACACCCTCTCCGCTAGTCGGCAGCCTCTGGCATAAGGGGAGATACGCTTGAGGTCATGTTGCGGACCGACTCGGGTGACCGGTTCAGGGTCGACCCAGGTTGGTTCATGACAGAAATAAAAGTAATTCTTCAGAAAATGATGATTATGGTGAAGAGATTACAGAAATTTAATGGATTCCTAAAATAAATTTGGAAAAATCAATTGAGAATAATACTCAACTTAAGAAATAAAGAATAAAGTTTCAGAAAGATGTTAAAGATATATATTTTGAGAATGATGATTAGATGAATAAAGAGGATACAAATCTCAATTTTATTAGATATCATAATATGAATATTGGTGAGCTTGAAAGAAAAATGAAAATCTATAAAGAAATATCAGTTGTAAATGAGAACCTCAACATGAAATAATGTACACTTATTGAATAAAATAAGCATATAAAGTTGAAGATAGATGAATCCAAAAATATAATAGATGTTATGAATGTTTGTCGGGATAATAAAGTAGATGAGTTGTTAGAAACACAGTCAATGCTTCTTACAACACAAAGTGAGATAAGAAAGATGAGGGAAAGCTTCACTAAGTCAAATGATGTTAAAGGTGAGACTTCTAATGGGGTTTGAAATAAAGGTTTGCAAAAGATGGTTTGTGAGAAAAAATCTTTCACCAAGAAAGAAAATAATTATTCAGTAAAGAATATCCATGAGCATAGTGGTCCATGATTTTTAAAGAAACAAAAAAAAAACATTATGAACATGTTCACCATAAGTCTATAAAATCATGATTCATAGGTCACTATTGGTGTTATAGAATTTTCAGACATAGAGCTTACTCATGTTGGTATGACATGTCACTACCCGAAAACAAGTATGAATTAAGGGGGATTTATGATGAGCAAAGAAGATCAAAATTTTCAAAATGATTTGTTGAACCTGAAAAGAGAACTCATAAGGTGAAGAATGTTAAAGGATCAACAAAGAAAAACAAGAAGATGATAAATGTAGAGTATGTTAAGAAAGTGGATAAAAATAACATGCCGAGTCTAAAAAGAAATAGTGCTTTATTATTTGTCTAGAACAAGTTGAAATGAATAGAAAGTTATAATAAGTGAAAAAAACCAGATGAATCAAAGGGGAATAGAAAGGTTTCTGAAGAAATGATAAATTTTGATAAAATGATATCAATAGACTGTGATTTGAAAATTCATAAAAGATTCAATAGATGTGAGAAAGAAGGGAATGTTACTAAAAGTTATTTGACTATTTTACCAGAACAATAGGAAAACATGAAAGAGTATTTACAAACTCACTGTAATAAAAAGGTTACTAAAGGGGAAAATAAATTTATATACTTATCAGAAGAGTCTACAAATGAAAATAATATTGTTATAAAATATAAGAAGGATGAATAGAAGGAAGAAAATACATCAAATGAAAAATACAAGAATAAGAATAAAAAGGAAAGACTAAGAGAGGTCTCTTATTCCAAAAGATGATTCTAAGAAACTATTGAGGTTCCTCCTTATTCCCAAAATATTTTTATTTATAATAAATTGCAGGGAATTGAAGGAGTTAAAATAAGAAATATGATATTTGATTCTCTTACTATTATTGAAAAGGAAAGTAATGAGGTTACAAAATATGAGTTTTAAGAAAGTTTTGTTTATACACACAAAATTTCTGATATGTTTATTGAGATGGGTGCATGTTACTTTTATCTCAAACAAATCCTCTCAATAATTTTCAAAGATATGAGAATGTTGAAAGAGGCATGTTAAGTTAATACATGAAAATTGTGTTATGGAAAACATTGATAAACATGATTATAAACTCTTGTTTTCTACACCATTTTCTCCCACATAGACTTAGATTTGTTTAGTTAAAGGCTATTTTTTAAGAAACTCATGTGATACTTAGGTTCCCTTGATGGATAATTTCTAGATTTTTAGATGAAGAGTTACAACATTGAACCAATTTTTTAATAATGGTGGAAACATGTCATGATGGCCCCTTTAAATTTTATTGTTAATAGGGGGAGAGATAAGAAATAGGGGAGAGATAAGGACTAGGGAGAGAAAGAAAATAATGGTGAGAAGAGATGAAGTAGGAGAATGAGTTTAGGTGAAGAAGGTGTTGGTGAAGACATGTATTTAGGGGGAGAAGAAAAAGTGAGAAGAAAAAGTGAGAAAAGAAAACAAAAAGTGGTATTGTTTTGAAGTGGGTATTGATAAAAAACATGAAGGGTGAAATTTTTATGTCGAATTTGAGTTTTTTTGTATTTTTTTTGTCAATAGCTGATATATGGTTGAAGTTGAGAAATGGTGGAGTTTTGGTTTCTGGACACACCCCATCTAAATGACCGGGAAGATACACCAAACATAAAAAATCAGATGTAAAACAAAAAAGGAAATATAGAACTTCAGACCCAGGCCATCAATATGAGGATCAGAATCATACAATCGACATGATTCGATAGATCCATGCCATTAGAATGAGGCTTGTGTGGAAATATAGAAGGTACTGAAAGGATGGGAATTCATAGAACTTTCTAAAGAAAATCTGACGACAATTTTCTCATTTATTAGTTATCAAGATCATAAGTAATATGAAACAGTTGTGATAAAATCAAGTGTTTTTAGAAGAAGAAAATAGTTGAATTTTTCATGGATTGCTGATCAATGGATCCATCAGACTGGCTGATTCATCAAACTATCCGATCTACCGAATGAAACAATCCAAAGGACCAATCATGAGCTACATTTATTGTTATATCAGGCGAGTGCTCATACTGATGCATCAGAATTAGTTTTTTTATAAAGATAGATATTCTTTGATAAGTAATAATGAGAAGTTTCAATAAAAACTCATCATTAAAATGAATTTTAAAGAAGGAATCCACTAGATATACCAGTTCATCAGACACAATATTCCATCGATCCATTAGAGGGGAATATGACACTAATTCATTTTTATATTGTTGGTATCCTTTGTGTATCATATGTAGAGTTTTACTGGAGGCATAATTTTTAAGAAAGTTTGAATTATTGGAAACATTAATCCATCATAAGGATTCTAATATCGATCAACTAGATAATGATCAACATTATAGCTAACCATTTTCATCAGGTTGAATCATACTGCAATTAGATCAAGAAAAAAAGTGTTGTTTGTTTTCCAAGTGAGTTAAGATTCATTGTACAATACATGAAATTGATCCATCATAGTAAATTAGAGAATGATACACCAGATGCATGATGACACTGATAAAGTCATCAGACAATGAACTTCATCAAACGTGGGATCATCAGTATGAGAAAAAAAATGGAAAAACTATTTTTTTAAAGAGTTTTTGTCAAAGGGGATAACAGTATCTTTAGAAGTGGAAACTATGTTTATGGTAAAAGAAAATCCATAATGTTTTGGTAGAATGTTCTCAATGTTTTAACAAGTGTTTTTCAGTTGGTACAGATAATCTGTATGAGAATACTTTCAGTTTTTTCAAGTGGTCATCATAATGAGTTGTCTTCATTTTTGCATATGTTTTCATCATAATGATGAATCAGAATGAATAATTGGACTGAAGAATTCGAATAAATAAATGTTTGTAAACTTGAAGTATTATGAATTTTTGAGAAGGTTCAAGAAGATTCCAGAAGTTTACAGAATTGTTGATAAGATTTAAAGAATTTAAATTAAAATACTTAAATGAAAGTGAAATTCAATTTTTTTTAATTTCATTGAGCGAGAAGAGGAATTATTTTTCCCACCTTTTCTATTCTGGGATGCCTATAAAAGGAGAGCAAAATAAATTTTTACTTTGCAAACTTGAACTATTCATGGGAACTGAGAGTTGACACCCTGATACTTTTGTTAGGTTTTGAGATTCCAATCAAACTTTTGTTTTAATTTGAAGCTAAGGAAGACCCATTAGAGTGAGGCTCAATCCAATCATCAGAGAAAATTCCATTGAACAATGTTTCATTGGAGAAAGTCTATGGAAGTGAGATTATCAGAGCGACATCCATCAGATAAATGTACATCAGGAGAAGAAGTGGTGAGTTGTTGATTGAGTTTATACTTAATTAATGTAGAGGGAGCAGAAGTAGAATTGGATGGAGGCCAATTAGATGGATACCATTGGACAAGGGTTACCTGACTAAGGCTAATCAGATTGAATTTTGCTTAGGATGTTTTCCAAAAAGATATTTTGGAAGAATTTTCAAGACCAAAAAGTTACTCAAATAATTTTTTAAGTTCATGAAGATTATATATAGGTAAATTTTGATTCATCTTACATATGATGGAAGTGAATAAATTTATGAAGTGGATCAAAAAGGAAGAAGGAAAGTGAAGCTTGTAATAGTGGATACTTACCAGTTACTGAAAAGGTTTGATTGTTTTTATGGGGTGTATAACTAGCTATGGGAAGTGGATATAAAAAGTATAATTGGGGGGGGGGGGGTATAACCAACTATAAAAGGAATTTTTATACTAGGATTTTAGAATTGTTCATTGCTTGTGAATTTTTATTATAGAAAGAGGATATTGAAAGAATCCATATTGGTGGGACTATCCAACATGGAAAGGAGTAGGTTTTTGTAATGAACCTTAAAAATATCATGTGCTGCCTTCTCTTAATATTATTTTCATATGAAAGGTAAGGTTGAGAAGTTATACTTAAGTGGATCATAACTTTAATAAGTTTTAGAGGTTAAGAAAGTTTACTAAAGAATTTAGGAAACATTCTTATAAAAGTAAAAGGATCCACTAATTCACCCCCTCTCATTGTTCTTGATCCTATTTGGGAACAAAAGATAGAAGGGGTCTTTTATCAGTGCTAAAAAATGTGATGCTAAAATTAAAAAAACTATTCTATTCTGGTAAATTCGGCTAAAAAAAGGTGCTGATAACCCCTCTGAATTTGCAGATTTTTTTTTAATTTTTCAAATTTTATCTATGATTTCTTTAACACAGATAGAACGAGACATTTATCAGTGCTAAACAAAGGTGATGATAAAATTCACAAAAATTATTTTTTTCTTGTAAATTCAACTAAAAAAAGGCATTTATAAAAGTCACCTTTTATCAATATTTTTTAGTGCTGATAAAATTTACCTTTTATCGACACTTTCTTTTAGTGTCAATAAAAGACCCCTTTTATCAATTATTTTTTAGAGATGATAAAATAGAGCTCCCTTTTAATAGAAATTATATAAAAAATTATTTTTTAGTGCTAATAAAATATTTTTATAGCGATTTTAAAATCAAATTATATAGTAGTGATCAACCTATACTCCAAAAATCACTATAACACTAGAGCAAGTGATAGAGGATGATTTTTATGCTTAGTTTTCAATAGTAAACATACCTTATTAGAGACACCCTAAGAAGGAGGTGGATGAATCAGGGTGACCAATTGTGTCAATGTTTTACTCCTTTTGATTATTTCACTCAATGCATCTTGATTCTATATTAATAGATTCACCAAGTATGCTCATTATGTTATTCTACTTATTCATATTTTGGCACTATTATCAACCCACTAATTTAATTACTCACTACTCTCTCATGTCATTTATAATTATTAAGAAACATATCGGTTTAATCATCAATAAATATAGTAATTACATTGTTTACCCAATATAGGCTATATACAATGTGAGAGTGGGGGTTCAAAAATCATCTCACAATTCAGTATCACTTCAATGATGGTTATAAGGTCTAGGAATAAGTCCCAAGACTTATAATATATTGCATCTATGGATCAATTGCACTTAAAAAATGGGAATAACATCATCAAATAATCATAAAAATATGGAAAAGAGTATGAGATAAATGGTACCATTATAAAGGTTCTCTTTTATTTCTCAACATGATGCATTCTCTTGGCCAGCGTTCATTTGCTTCTTCTTATATCTAAAAAGATCCTCCTCTTCTTTACCTACTCACATAGAGTGATAATCAGACATGAAATGTATCTCACCTATACTCTTCTCTCATATCATAGGTTATTTCTCATATATCATAGTGTTATATTCACTTCTGTGTATTTCCAATATTTTTCTCTCACTCCATATTCTACATTTTATCCTTCCTTTTCATGGTCTCGACCAATACCTACTGTGGTAGGATATTCTCATATGGCTTTTATCTCTCACAAAACAGTGACACCACATAACTAGATCATCTCATTATTAGGATATACCCACCTTCTATTTTGAGCATGAATGTAAAACCCGAAGATTTTAAAAAGAAAACTATATTTGATAGAGTATATGACATGCAACACTGAACCTAAATGAACCATGAAATATTATTATTTAAATATAACAGTTATAACCTATTCATTAAATTGATGAGTATAAAAAATATTACCTACTTTATAAAATATATAAAGGCCATACTCAATATAAATTCATTTATAAATTCTTAGTAAATAATCACTCAATTTTTAGTAGTCACTTTATTCTTCAAAAATACATTTTCTTCAAAAATGAATTTTATTACTTTTCATGAGAAAATATTATAATTATTTTTTGGAAATTTTAGAAATTTTAATTTATAAAAATGATAGAATTTTTGAAATAATCATATCAAAATTATGTTATGGTGAAATTTTGATATTTTTTTTGAAAAGTTTGATTTTTCAATGAATATTGAAAAAATACCGATTTTTATTGAAAACTATATTTTCTTTTAAAGTGTTTACAAATTAATATTATATTTTGGATTAATAATTAAATCTTATTAGTTCAATTTGATTAAATTTAATCCAATTATAGTTCTCGTAATGAAATTTATACTTGAAATTGGTATAAAAATATTTTTATACTTAAAAACGCATTCTTCTGAAAAACGGCTTTTCATTATGTGTTATGAGTTTAATTTTGAATTAAATTCTACCAATTAAATAAATTTAATCTTAAAAAATGAATTAAATATTTTTAATTAGGAGTTCTAAATTTGGTAAATAGGTCACTTTGATTTTTTTCATTATGATTAGTAACTATAATAAATATTTATCCCCACTATAAGGGTAAATCAGGTAATTAAGGTTAAAAATAATATGAAAAAGACTAAAAATTGACTCTAAAACTTGACTGTATCATTTTTGAATAGTTTATTTCATCCATTACCATCCAAATCCTAAATATATGGACACTTGGTTCCATATTTATTTGATTTTTACCTTTATAATTATTAAGTAAAATATAAAGACAAAAATGTCACTTTCTTGCTTTTAATAACTATAATATTTTTTGACAGGGATAAAAACAACTTATGTTAAGCTATAAATATTAATTTTAAAGATAAATTATTTTTTATCATGTTAATTTATTTATAATTTTTAGTAATGAAATAATTACCTTAAATGCTTATAAAACACTAACATAATATTTATTCAATTAATATAAAAACAAAACAAATAGTTTTGAAGATATTAAAAGTAATATAAATTGAATTAATTATTGTGTTCCATGAATTTTTAGATAAATAAAACATATTAGTGTTGTTTGAAATTATTATATTTTAATTCCATTACTTTTATATCATTTATAAAGTCAAATTAAATGAACAATTTCAAAAATGACATTAATGATACTTTATAATAAATAAAGTTTTCTTAACTGAATTAAAATTCCTAAAAATTATATATTCATCCAAGTTATTGGTATATGGTTTAAAATATCATACATTTTCCATTTATTGTCCAATTTTCCTTTCATTATTACTATCTTGATCCCTAAAGAGTAAAAACTTTATTATCGTGGTAATTTTAAAAAAGTTTATAACCTAATATAAAAAGGTACAAATTTTATTGGATGATTTTATTTCAACCCATGATCATAATATATTACAATTATACTAGTTTGGATGTTTTCTTCCATGAAAATTAAATTATATTAGTTTAATATTTCTGGACATTCTAAAAGTGCCCCTCCCCTCACTTATTAAAGTATACCTAATCTCTTATTTTCTTCACAATTAAATAACAATTTGGTTTGGATAATACTTATACAAATAAATTACCTAATTATATTCCTATATACTAAATGCCTTGGTTTTATTATAAAAACCTCATAGGAAGGCTTTTTTTGTATACCTAACGAGGTTGTCTAAATAGAAGGTATTGTTCTTAACTGATCGTTTTTATTTTATTTCCTCTTCCACCTCCTTAAAATATTGTTCAACCATGATGATATAATAACATTATTATATATCATATACTAATATGTTATTATGTTAATTTAATAAACCACATCTATATCATATTCCATTAAATAGGAAATGAAACCATCATTTATGTGTACGGAGGACTACCACCTCGCGAACCGATGTAATTCATTTCCATCATCACCTCTCATGAATATTTATGATGATTGATTTAATATATTATATTGTATTAATGAAATATTTATAATTATATAAAATTAATATAATATATATTTTCTTAACTTTCCATTCCTTGAAAGATGATAATGTTGTTCATGCATATGTGTGGATTACCACCTCCACAAAGCAATGCGATTATTTTTTCATTATTGTATCACATGAATGGTATATATAAGTATATTTAAATAAATAATATGATATTTATTATATAATTATCATTATTTAAAGATAAACAATTACCTTCTTTCTATCATTATCGTTTAAAAATGGAAACGTTACTCATGCTTATGTACGACCTACCATCTCCATGATTGTAATATAGTTCATTTTTTATAAACATATTTCATATTTGGTTTTAAAATTATAATTTATGTATAAAAATTATAATTATTTCATGATTATTATTTTTTATATGATGAAATAATTAAATCTTTGACTATAGTCAACCTATTGAATCCATTTTGGACATACGAGCCGAATATCGTCAAAACATTCGATGAGAACTTAATAGATTAAGTAATTATGTATAACATGTTAAAAAATAAAATAAAAGGATCAATAAACTTGAAAAATATTATTAATAAATTAAACAATTGACATAATTTTATTATTTAGGTAGATAAAGAATATACGTGATTAATCAAACATGAGGTAAGAGATTTCTTCTCATTTTTACATCATTGATGCATATTTTATTATTATGCACCTAATATTTTTTATATAGTGTATATAATACCCATTTTTATATTTTAAATTATTAATCCTTCATAATTAATGGTATTTTAAGTTAAAATTCAAATTATTTCATCCAAGGGGATTTGACTTGAATGTTACCAAGTGGTAAGGTGTTTCTTAACTCAATTTCCATTCATTGGGTTATACTTATACTTCATTGACTATATTATGCCATGATTATGTATGAATTTACATATTATTATATTATGTTATATTTCCACTTGTTTTTTATGGATTTACACTTGTCACATATAATCACTTCATTGATTAAATTTCCACTCCAATGATAAGAACTTTGTAAGGGTTTCTCATCTCACTTTTGTTTCTATGAGACATATATTGTTTCACCACTTGATTTTTTTTCATGTGGTCTAAATACTGAACCTTTGATATGATATATCATTATTCCATTTATATTAATGGTATTTAAAGATTCATTTGATGCTATTTATTTCATGGGTATTATGATTCAAAAGTTTTCAAAGCGGTAAGGGTTTATTTCTGAATCTCATCATTATTTGGGATTGTTTATGTTTAAGCATACACTATAGAAATTATAGGATATTTTTATCTTAAAACCAATATATTTTATACTAATTTGGTTATTTTTGAAAATTATAAGTTTTCCTTTCATTTTCCTCTTAATTACTCAAGAGATTGAAATATTCTTTTTTCAGGAAATCTGACTTTGTTTTCTATTTGTCCCGGTTTATTTTTATTATATGTCCATATTTTTCTTAAAATGATTTTAATAATTCTTTTAATACCCTAAAATGATTTAGTAAATAAATTTTTATCAATGTTTATATTTTTAGAAATTTTTTTAAATGAAATATTCTTATCATTTTCTGAATGAGGTACTTTTTGACTTTTATTAAAAATGTGAAAGGAATATTTGTTTTAACATTCTTGGAATAAATGAAATTTCTCTCCATCATGAACACTAAATAATTTTAATATTCCTTTTAATTTTTCCATGTTTATTTTTAAATAAGATGGGTTTCCTAATATTCTAGAATTTTTTCTTTTTTAAAAGTGATTTTCATAGTGAAAAGATATTTTTCATAAAGAATGTTTTTAATTATCTTTTTATGTTATTTCTTTTCATCAATGATAATAAAAATTTATTTTTCTTATACTCCACTGATGATATATTGTAATGATACCATCCTTATTATTTCTTTGGATGGTTTTTGATTAGTTTGATTAGGGAAATATTAACATTTCATATGCTAGTTTTCCAATATAAATGTTATTGTGGAGAATGTATTGAATTTTTATTCACCCCTTTCATATGATGAATGAATTGGACTTAGTAAGTGAAGGTAGGGGCTCGTTATATCCACTCGGTGCATTGGTGTGACTCATGAGACAAAATATTTTGGTTATTTATCCAAGAATTTACCCATTTATGTAATATGACCTAGCATGAGGCATCAACGACATGTTTAAGATGCTTGGTATTATGCATTCCATCATTATGAGATTTTTTATTGAAGTATATGGGATTATTTGAATGGTTATCCATGTATAAGTTTCATGTTCATGTGATTAGTTATGTGGAATTATTTAATCAACATTAATTCTTGATATATTATTATTCATACTCAAATTATTGATTAAAAGACAAGTGTTTTCAATTATTTACCTTGACATATTGATCATGTATTATTTATTATATGATAACTTCCACTGTACATGACCCTTACTAAGAATTTGAGCTCATCCGTATTTTTTTCTTTCCCTAGGTTACTAGAAAGTGTACTATGAATAATATGAAAGGAAATTCTGGAGATAATAATAGAGTTCTCAAAGAAAATAATCCTTTATATTTTATTTTTTCAAATGTAATGTAATATATAAGTATGAATCCAGTATAATAGGACTACTAAAATATCTATTCCTTTAGGATGTGATCACTTGTATATTATTACAATGTAATAATCTAACCACCGGATCTGGGCTACGAGGTTTGGGGTCTTTACAGTTGGTATCATAAGAATTTTAGTAGAAACATTAAGAACTAGATTTAAGAAAATATATATTAGGGAATATAACCATATGACTGAATTTGAGGATATGTATAAGTATATAATAAAATTTTAATGTTTTTTAAGGTTATTTTTTATGAAAACATCAACCTATCATGGTGAGAATCTATAATTAGAAGAATAAGTTTCTCTTGTTTGGAGGGAGGATCCCACTGATTAATAGTGTACTTACTTCTATTCTGATGCATGTGTTATACATTATTAATCCACCGAAGGGGACTATTAGAAACTTAGAAAACGTCATGAAAACCTTCTCATGGGATGAAAATCAATCTAGCCATTTTCAATGGTCTTTGTGGGAATGAATAGAAAAACTAGTGGATGAAGGGGGAATCGATTTATGTGATGTGGAGGAAACCATGCAATCCATGCAAGCAAGGTTGGTGTGGAATATCTGAGAAGGGAAATATTTATGGGAAATGTACATTATTGATAGGTGTGGGGATATCAGGTAGATTTGGGCTATCCATTCTAGGAGGTTGTCAGGTGTAGCACGGTGTATGCTCAATCATTTAGAGGAGATGTAAGAGAATGTTTACTGGACTATGGGTTGCAATGACATTAGCTTATGAAAAACAAATTAGTTAGGATAAATGATTCACTTCGCTAGTTTCCCATCCCCAATCATCTTGTTCAATGAGGATAGATTGTATTTTTCCTTCCTTGATGCTATATTTAACCAAGATCAGAATCATATTTACAAAAGCATTATGATGGTGGATGAACCGAATGAGTATACCTTCTTGGGATCCAGTATCGACAGGTTTTGTAGTCGTGAATTGAAGAAAATGGTTCACTCTTGTAGTGTCATGGATGAATGGGATTAGAAGTTTTTGTGTAAGAAGATACTAGGTAAGATGATTTTTTTTATTATGGCGTTTGAGAAACCAAGCAATCCCAACCGATGAGAATTTTCAAAGAAGAGAATAAGTTCTGAACTCCCGCTCTTAGTGTTGTATAAGGCTGCAATAAGAGACAACAGGGTATGTGTTCTTCTATAGTGACTGGAAGAAGGGGGTTTAGAACTTCTTAAAAAATGGGATGAACCTTAAAAACCTTGGATATTCCATACATGACTTGATTGACGCTTGGTTTTGGGGGTCGGGGAAGCATGGAATGGAGGTTTAGGTTCGTGGAATGGTTTTTGAGACTACTTGTTGTATCCTCATATAAACTCAAAATAAAACAAGTAATGGTGTAAAGCATTCTAGTTTTTACCTCCAGGTGTGGGTGGAGCTATTAGGGTCAAAGCTAGGGGCGTTGATCAAGGATTACGAGTATTCTGTAACTCTAAGAATATTTTTACCTAGATATTGCATGAACATGGTTATCAACCGATGTAACTAGGGAAGGTGGGTCAGATGGACCCAATTACATGCGGATGAAATTGAATTTGGATGGTTCATACCTAGATAATGATATTAGAGGGGGATGGATGGTAAGATAAAATAGGTGTTCAATGTTATTGGGCTTTAGTTCTTTTTTTTGGTGCAATTAGCTCCATTTGAGTGGATTCTAAATCCTTAGCCACTAGTCTTTCTCTGTGTAGGTGATTCAACATCAAAATCACCAAAGTTGAATATGATTCTACTATGATGGTATGGTTTTTTAAATAGAAGGGTGTTGTTTACTGGGAGTTGGTTTATATTTTCAGGTCTTTTAGAATTTATGTCAACCAGAATATTCTTGTCAGACATACTTAGAGAGAAGGGAAATGTGCAGCTGATTTGTTATATAGAAAAGGTATACTAGAATATAGACTAATTATTTACACTATATTGGGGTCCTTACATAATTATTGTAAGATTATTGTTAGGAACTATTCTATGGGTCTTCATTACTTCCTCCCTCCATGAGTTTATACAGCCTTAGTCGCTTGTACGTTTCCATGATTTTCTTGAATAAAAAGTTAATTTTCTGCTAGTCATCCATGTTTGGATACTACTAGTGGAATTGGTTTTTGAACAGATGAATCTATGGGAAATAACTATAAAAATATTTGGTTGAGTATATCCCAACCATCATCCTATTTCACGGTGAGTGTTCTCTTAACGGGCAGTTGGTTTGATACTCTTGGGGGATATTCTTGGGTTAATTAAAATTTTCTTTATGAACCATTATGATGAATGGGGGAATAGAACCTATGGAAACCTATGATATTCCATAGTGATATGGGATAAATATATAACATCGTGGGTTTATAAGTTTAATGTTTATCATAAGTTTAAAGTCATAGATACCCCTTTTTAGGTTTTAAATAATGAAAGTCCAAGATGATTAAGAGTATTTTGGGAAGCATTTATGGTAATATAATCCTTGGGTTTGGTATGGGTTTTAGTGAAAAAGTTATTTGAGGAAGAATGCCTTTACATTTTTTGGACATAAGTTTAAAGGTATTGATTACCTTTAGGGTTAATATGATCATTGATGTTAGGGTAATAATAGTCAATTAAGATTATTTTATTTTTTGAAAAAATTGGTTGTATAGAAAACCTTGTTGTTTAAAAGGTTATTTGATGACTAATGTTATTTTTGAGGATGTTCATCATATTTTTGGGATTGTTATAGGGATTATATTAATGTAATTTTAGAAAAAGGACAACCCATAGGCCGAGTGATAAACCATAACATCCAATAAGACCGTAGGGCTTCAACCCACAACTGAAGGGTGATAAGGGTGTAATAACTACCATTACATGATTTCCTATTTAGTATGATTTTTTTCTCAAATAATTTAAAATATAATGATTATTTTTATTTTTGGAAAATATGTTTTATTGTATAGATAACAATGGGATGGAAAAGTGATTTGGTGACTATGTCATTGATGTTATTTTTTAAGAAGTTAATTGTTGTGGGTAAATTATATAATTAAGGTAAATAGAAATATGTTTAGCTAAGATGTTTTATTATTTTATGAATTAAGTTTGATTTATCTTTTGGAAGACTAAATTATTTTATTATTGCATTATTCTGGGAAATTATCAGTATATTTTGTATAATATGTGACAAAGAAATATTTTTTTTGATATGATACTTTAAGAGTGATTACTGTTATCTAGAGAAAAATGTTATGTTTATCTTGGAATAATATGTGATAAAATAATTATAATCTTTGGGTTTCAATATTAGTTAGGAATATTATTAAAAAATTTAAGGATAAATACTTTTGGAATGTATTAAGTTAAACTTTTGGTGTTACTATTGATATTTTATATATTAATGTATTATATTGTATAAATTGTGCTAACCATTTTGGTTTTGGTAAATATTTAGAGACAGAAGGAAAAAATATTCATTCATTTATAGATCTTAAGATCTATTAAAATCTAATTTTAGTGCTCCTGGCATGAAAAATTCATCTTGAATATTCATTTATTGGAGTAATAAATGAAGTGGAAATTGATCAAAGTAAAACTAAAGAATGAAATTATTCTTAGGAAATAGAAATATGTCACGTAACTATAATTTCTAGTGTTATGTATCTTGATAGTAAAATAATCCATCAACTCTAGGAAAATGATCTTGAAACAAAAATGTTATCCTATTATGATCATTTATGATGAATGAATGGTCTTTTCAACCATCATAGATTTATGGTTTTTTGGGTGTTAACTTTATCTTGACCATATTCTCTATCACTCTCTATTGTTCCCTAGGTGTTGGTTTTCTCCTCCATGTCCATATTTTCACTTCCTAAATTTTTTCTCTTATTTGGAAACCTAGTTATGTGTTATTCCAGATGGCCTTCTTATTTACCTTTCCCTATTTTCAAGGGAAAGTTTTATTAACTATTTTTATGTTGTGATATTTAAATAAAGATATTTTAAAATGTCAAACCATTGATTACCAATATCAAGTTCAAATTGTGATTAATAAATTTATTAGGGGGTATGGGAGAAAATGTAACACCCTGATATTTTAAAAAGAAAACTATATTCGATATTGTGTATGAAACGCACCACCAAGCTTAAACGAACCATGAAATATTCTTATTTAAGTATGACCATTATAACTCAGTCTTTAAATTGGCGGGCATGAATAAGATTAATTGATTTATGATATATATATATATATAATTACTACTCAATATAAATTTATTGATAAATTCTTAGTAAATAATCACTCAATTTTTAGTAAAGTCATTTCATTCTTCAAAAATGAATTTTAGTGTTATTGAAACTCCTTTTTTGTATATGAGGATGAAAAGTTTCAAAGGAAAATATATCAATTAATAGAGAAGTGAAAGGAATCAAAGATCACATGAATTCACCCAAGTGGTCCCGTGCAAGGCCCAACTTGTGCACTTGGTGTCATCGTGCTAGGCCCAAACTGTGCACCCAAAATCATTGTGAAAGTCTAACCTGCAGACCTAGTGTCATTTTGAAAGAATAAAATGAACACCTAGAATCATCGCATAGGTCTAACATGCATGACCAACGAATCACGTAGGTCCAGACATGTGTGGCTGGAATGTCACATAGTTCACACCTATGTGTGAGACCTACAAAAGAGACTTGTGTGAGTGACCTACGTAACCCACTTCCTTTGCCTAGGGTCCCAAGTTTTCTAATAAATAGGAGCCTTGGGCTCCCCATTTGACATAATTGGAATATGAAGTGTCATCCTGAAGCTCTACTAGCCCTAGTCCTTCACCCAAGTTCCTAAAACCTTCTAGATATCCATATAATCCCCGAAATAAGAGGGAATTAATGAGAGTATAGGGATTAGGGTTCTTCCAAGGTTTGAAACACTAAGGAACTAAATGAGTATCCAATTTCACCTAGTCCAAAAGTACTAGGATGAATTATACTTCCTGGACTAAGGACCTAAGTGAATCCCTTCCAAGAGAACCTAAGGAGACCCTTAGAGGTCTGATCATGGTCTCTCACAAGTTTGGCCACCCAGGTTGTTCTTCATACAACATCAATTAAGTAAGACTTGCGCGAGGTACCTTTAAATTATCCTAAGTAACATTTAGGTGAGGTATCTCCCAAATATGACCAAGAATTACCTGGATTAAGTATCTAAAACTATCTCTCCCAGGTATCATCTAGGTGAAGACGAAACCAATTCACCTAGGTATCACCTGGATGAAGCCAAAACTATCTAACCAAGGTATCACCTGGGCAAACCACCTTTTGGAACCTCTTTTCACATCTCTAATGAGTGTGTACCACTCTATCCTGGTCCCTCATCTGAGGGATACCAAGACAAGACCTCTACTAAAACCTCTGGACATACATGATTCGAACCCCGGACACACTAGCATGACCACTCAATCATAAATTCTAATGGTAATATAAGACCCAAATTTTTCTTGCATAATAGGTAATCTACTCAAAATGTAATAAATCATAAATTCCTATGGTAATGAGGATCAAAAAATTATTTATGGTGGAAGATAGACTCTTGGTCTAGGCTGTGATATCTATTTCTTGAAATATGAAGAGAATCATTCCATATCAATATGTATTTTTAATCCTTGACCAGAAGGTTTGAAAACAAGAGAGGATATGGGGACATCTAAGATCCATCTTTCTTCCTGAATCTCCCACCATGAACTCATCCTCATTTAAAAACAAATGAGGATAAAGTGTATAATTTGGGAATCCCTCCTGGAGTAAGCCATGGTCTTTCTCATGGGACATCCCCTTCCTTCCATACCCTCACCCTTGTCTACCAACATATGAAGAAGATTGTGAATATTTCCATATCTTCTGATTCCTCTTATTTTTCACATCAAGCATGACTCATGTATGGTTAGAGGTTAGTGGCAATCATGTCATCAACATGATTAAATTCCACATGGGCATCCTCCATAGGTGTAATCCCCAACCATTATGAACTATGTGGTATTTTATTCCTGTCCAAGTGGTATACACAAGAAGCCTTCATGAGGTTCAAACCCAGCACACCAAACTCACCCTAATCTTATTTGGTACATATTCCCAGTAGAGTCATATCTAACCTATAGGTCCATATTCATTATAGACCCCTTATACTATTTTGATTAAAGTCCCACACAAAATTTTTCTAGGCCCATTTCACCTAGATGTCCTTCCCACATGCCATTAAATTGCATAGTCTGGTCCTTGTCACATGACCTTAAAAGGTAAAACGTATCCTATTAAGTGGCACTAAACTATGTAAATTATGATTTCTCTCACAAGGATATGTAGTAATCCCTTATCATGGGCCCGATCCTTACATCGAAATAACTCCCATCTCCCTGTATGATAATAAATTCCAGATAACCTAACAGTGTGTCTTAAAACTAGCATCATGAAGCAATAGAAATAACCAAGATGGAGAAACTATGATACATAAAAATGGTTCCATTGGAAGAGAACCTATGATACATACATATGGTTTCCCATCAATACATTTCCATAATTTATCATTAATACATAGGTGTGATGGGTTCCATATTTGGAATTTAAAAGGATTCATGAATATGTTTTAAATCTGTAAAAGTGTCCAGAAGTAGACAATAATTTCCCTCCCAAAGGAAGTGATGAGCCCAACCTCCCATACTCTTGACCAATGTGAGTTATTAAGTGTCATTGGTTATGTTCCCCAACAATATACTACCTTTGAAAAGTAGTCCTATGAGCTATCATGGATGCGAGATACGTTGGGTGTTTTTGGTTCCACGAACAAACCCCATTGGAAACCGATCTGCCATGAATGGTGAAACAAAATGGTGAACCCAATGTGAATCCTTTAATTAACCAAAAAAACTATGTCCCCCACATGTTAGGCCTATTTTATATTCTTATAAAGTGAAAATGGAAAAAAACATTGATCTCTTAAGACAATCAATTGCATGTGTATTATTCTATTGTGATGCTGCTTTGCTGAGTTATATTGTTTGTTTTTGTCATATAAACCTTCCAAGTACTTTCATCAAAGATATATTCAATACAATGGAATCCTAATAACTGAAAAAAATGTACAATTCAGCTGCCGTACAAGCCGAATCCTCATCTAACTAGAGTACACCGTCACCAACTCAGCATCTTTAACACTGGGTTTCAAATGCACTAGTTTGGGAATACCACATTAATGGTACTTTCCTGACCTTGGAGGCCACACGTGCCACCCACTAGTATATGAATCCCCACTATCCATCCAATCAATGAAATATGGTGTAAAATAAATAGATGAAACTTATTTTCATTTCAAATCATTTTAGGAACCTTTCCCTAGAACACAAAAACAAGTTCCTCCCTTACCTTAGGGAGCAGAAAAAGTTCTCAATGATTGCCTCATCTCAATTACATAGGGGTAATTCCATAGGGTTTCTTCCAACAACCTTTTCCTCAAATTCCATGTAATTAAAATTCCTTATCATGTTGAGGATGTCTCCCTATGGGCTCTAGCTCAGGTCACTTAGACCCAACCACCTAATAAAGTCGACTAGGGAAATTATCAAACAAACAAGAACAAGATCAAATCATTTTTCCTAATAGGGAAAGCCTCCCCAAAAATGTAGAAATAACCTATGAGCAGACCCATATACATTCTAACACATATCAATCGTACTTATGAAATGTGGTAGCAATCAGAGAAACCTATAGGCAATCCCAAACATCAAATAGGGGTAAAATCCATGTCTATTCCCTTGCACATAATGATTATTGGTATATCCCAACAATAAATGGAGTAAATAAGTAGAGATATATCCTTAATACAACCACGTAATGGGTATATATACCCATTACAGCTGAATAAGTCACTCAGTACATCTTGGTGATGCTATAAGGATAGGTAGAAGTCCTTTCCCACATTATAAAAACCTTCTAAAAGATAATGACTACAACATAATTAGTAAGGAGTTGGGAATAAAACCCTACCTCTGTAATCAAAATGTTACCTAAGCATAATACAATGGTCACTCAAGAGAGGAAACACATATCTACTCCCATATATGAGGGTCATCGGAAAAATACCATTATAAATGGAAAATAGGATCAGGCATATATCCCCATTCAAACTGGAGGTCACTAATCTACTTCAGTGAACACTCCAGGGAAGAAATATATCCCTGCTTGAATTTGAGAATCTTGTCAATGAATACCAACATCTGTATAAGATTCACTTAGATAAGACCCCTATGTATAAAATTCACTTTCCACAGTATGTGATTCCAAAAACATGAATAAGAGAACCTAATAAAGAGTCTCACCAAATGAAAATTAAAAACCAAGAGTAGGTCAACTATCCAGCTCTATTTAAGGCTATAATTCCTTAGGCCATAAAATATCTCTCAATGGTGGCCTAGGATCATTTTGACCCGTTACTAAATTATAGAAGCATAATCTATAGTTACAAAGTTCATCCTTGAAACACTTCTACCAAAAAATATAGAGGTCCTCCCAAGAATATCTACCATGAAGGCCACCTTTTTTGTCATGAAATGATCAATTATAAGAATCCTTCTCTTATTAAATACCATAGAAACCCTCCCTGTGCTTAGAATATCAAATGGTATGAAGGTCCCCATTTTCCATCATCCACCTTGAAGGTACTCCCTAGGGTATATACTGAAGAAATCATTGTTGTAGTCAGACATCAAACTATGATAGTAGTACCCCCAATCATGGAATTTTCTATAAATTTCCTCCCCACAATAATATTTCTTTTCATCAAGATGGTCCTCCCCTTGATGAAGTAATTATGATAAAACCCTCACATCGTGAGGCGATTGAGAAGACAAGTACAATCATGCCTAATGAATTATCATTGAAAAGTGATGTACTTTATCAACTATAATATATTCCAAGGAAACAACCACTCTATGAACCACCCTTGGATTGCCTACCCTCCAATATAATAAACGAGATTCCTTATAACCCCATATCTTACTACAAAGAAGATGAGAAATTATTTCTTTGGTTAGACTAGGTGGAGGAATATTCTCTAGAAGATAAAGCAGATACATTACTTATGAGGGAAAGATTGGATTAAGACAATATACCGGTCATGTTTTTTCCCTTATCCAATCCTCAATATGGAATTCCAAAAACATTGTTGGAAGAGTGTGTGCATGAAATTCGCCTGAACATATGGATGACTATTCATCAGTTGAGAAAAAAATTATTTCCTTACAATAAATATAAAGATCATTTTAAGATAATAGAATAACTACATCATCAAATTGACATAGATTCCCTTCTGGCTATGTGAAACCCAAAATTGGGGAAACAATGGGAGGTTCTCCAACATGCATGTCTTAATGCATTATTAAAGCTACACTAGTTGATCACTGACAACCCAGATGGTGTTCAAATTAGGGGATGGTGAGAGCATAGAGCATTGTGTTTTAACCATATCCCCGATTAAAGGGTCTGCCAGAAGTGACATCATGCAACGTCATTGCTTCTAACCAGCCCTCAGAAGAAAAATATGCTCATGAAAGATAGAACACTCAGTCTAAATCAGCCTTGAAAAAATATCAGAATCATCATTCCTAATGAGAAAGAGCCATTTAAATACTCTTTCAAAAGGCTTATGAGAAGATTGGGTAGGATTATAATTTAAGGAAGGCCAATCACTAAGCAAAAAAAATGCCTTTGAAAGAAAGTAGCTCACATGTAGACCATATGATGTACTCAAATCATGCTTGAACAAAGATACACAAGATTAAGAGAAAATCCATGGAATTTGTAGTTGTAATGATACAATAACAACCCTATACCACAGGGATGGGGGGATTTTTAACTCAACTTACCCCTATAAGGCCAAAAAATCTGGTCTGAAATATTTTTTTAGTAGAGGGGGAATAACCTCATCCAGTAGGGCTGGGATAATTTTTAAATCCTCCTCCTCCCTAGTGGAGGTTAGTAGTTTCCCGATTGGGGGAAATTCCAAAGGAATAACCCTCCCAGTATCTCCCATTTCATAACTCAACTTAATCAATCATGACATGCATGAAGAAACTGTTAAGAAACTCCCTTCGAGCCACCCTTCACCAAGAGAATCCAAGGGTATCATTGAAGGTGAAGACAAAACCCTTCATAGGGATCAAATAAGAGCGATCCATCAAGGGTACAACCACTCTTGAAGATCATAGTTCTTTTAGAAAATATTATCAAAGAAACTAACCCTCCTATCATTATAATGATAATATGTCACTAACAATTCATTATGCATTAGTGAATGTCATTAGAACCACCCTTGTGGAAAATACAGAACATGAGGTCGATATAAGGGAAAAGTAGGAGGATGTATCCATCTGAAATACAATCCATATGAAAATGAATAAAGAAAGTGTTCGTACTAGGAACCATAGGATTACTATGAATTTGGGGACTCACTAAAATGATCCCCTACCACCTCTTCATCAAGAATATTCCAAGGAAAAGGGTAAAGGTGTGACTATTTTTCACCAATCGGATAAAGAGGATGAACCTACCACACTTAATGAAGGAATTTATCAGTATGAGGAATAGATATAGAATTTTAGAAAACTCATTGTTGAACTAATATGAGGAAACATACCTACTATATATGTTGTTCAATAATCACCTCATCTCACATAGCTAGATGATGTACCTCAACAAAGATAATTTACCGCAACAACTAAAGTAGATTTATAACATTTTCTCAATATGGGACACCAACAACCAATATACTTCAATCCCACTGTGGTGAGACATTAAGAGTTATACCCATTAGAGATGCAACCAAAGATAGGTAAAATGTATCCTCATAGAACAACCCTTTTAGGTTACCCATCACAAGCATAAGAAGAAATGCCACATCTGGCACAACCCATTGTTTCCCTTGTTCAGGATCCTGACCAGTCAACCATTCCTCCCAAGATTATCAGTACTATTGAGTCACTGATGGATTGATTGGAAGATGCAGAATAATGATGTGCACTAGTACAATGATAATGTAATCCATACATTGAATGGTTGTATGAGGCTCTTCGCACACCAAACTTTGAGAATCCTACATTCCAAACATTTAATGGCTCGGGGGATCCAGAACAACATCTGACACACTTCACATCTCAGTGTGGTTCCATGATGGGAACCCTCAAATATAAAGTGTCAGCCAAAATTGGGTGTTTCATGTAGATCTTAAAGGGACCAGCCTTTACTTGGTATACCAGTCTACCAAATAGATCAGTTAAATTGTGGGAATATATTAAATGATAATTACTCTATAAATTCATCTCTATATTGTAGAAGATGACGATCCTTATTCTATCAAAGTGCAGAAAATGAGAAAATGAGAGGGATTCAATTTTTTTTTTCAGGTGGAGGATTTTTACTCAATCCTTGAATTTATAGCTTCCTCAAGATTATTTGTTAGGTCTTTAAATCGAGAGTCTTTATGATGAACTATGAATTCAACTTATTTTGTTAAATTATCCAAGTGTCTTTCTGGATATTTCCACAATAACAAAAAGTTTAGAAGATTCTATTTTGTAAACCAGGGAAAATTCTCATCCAATATTGGCAACCCAGGGAAAGATAATAGGCATGGTAGAGACTGTAATGGCCACTTTGAAACTAGACTCTACACTATTGCTGGATCCAAAGCTCATACCTCCTCAAAAAACACCACCTCCTAAATGAAAACATCAGCAAAAATACCCCCATTAGGATGAGCAGAGAGAACCTAAACATTCCCAATTTAAGGATCATAAGAAAAAAGTTTATTCCTTCTGAGATGAAAAAGTTTCAGGATACTTTATAGCATCCATAAAAAACAATTTATTAAGGCTACCAAAGCCCAAGAGGCTTGATCAATTTGGTCTTAATGACCACCCAAATTATTTCTCTTATCATCAAAAATCAGGGCACACCATCCCAGACTATTTTGTTTTTAAAGAAATCATATAAAAGATGGTTGAATTCAGGAAAGTAAAGTTGGGTACACCACTAGCACAAGTAGCATGTGTTTCAGCTACCACTCTAGAGGAAAAGGTGAGTGGAAAGAAGTTACAAGTAAAGGTGTAAAAAAGTTTCACGATTGGATAACTTAGAAAACAATAAATCTAACTGATTCTATCCTCAAGGAATAACTAAACCAACTAAATGTTCCCCAAATCTCTTATTCCAAGTTAAAACTAGCTTTATTAACACCAAATTATTCCAAGATCCGATATTTCATGAAGAGACATACCTGAAGGGATAAAAATCAAGTACAGGAAGATGAATCTAAACAGATGTTAAAGTTGAACTTGGATCTCTTAGATTTTATACCTATAATCCCAAGATAATGAGCACGTCCCCACTAAATGGTACCATAAGAATTTATTTTATAAGAGGAATCCTATTCATACAAAGAATTTATCTTATGTTTTATTAATATCATTCACTAAATGGTCCCATTTTTTGATGATAATAAATATTATGAATCTGAGTTCCCTATTCCAAATTGGGGAACCACAAGCAGAGACCATAGAGGATTAAGAGGTAGGGAAATATTTTCTCATGGTTGAGCTCAATATTCTATACACATCCTCTTCATATGCATTTAAGATACCAATAATCATAGAAGAGATCATCAGTAATCACAAGAAAAATTGAAAAAATTAAATTTATTTACTGAAAGTCTTTCAAGACCGATTATTTTGGAAGACTGACTAGAAGGGGAGTGGTAGTCTTATAAGACCAGGAGGATAGGTAGGCCAAGTTGGACTAATCCAACAATAAAAAATGTTCCCTCAACATCTGCTCGAATACCTGACTCACCTACCCCAGGTAATTGAACCTCTAAAGTTCCCTCTGGGGAAAAAATCCCTACAGGAAGGTGAAAAACTTTGACTCATAAGTATGATATCCTAAAGTAGCTGGTTGTAGTTTCAGAAAATTTGTCAATTTTGGATTTTCTTAACCTATCAAAGGATCTCCAGGAATCACTTTTGGATGCTTTTCTAATCCCTCAAGAGTTAAAAACTAAGGTCAATACTTATAAGGTATAATAGGAAGCGATCAACCTTATGGAATGTCATGATGTCATATCTTTTATAGAACATGACATAAATGATGTGATACAGGGACACATCAATCCCTTTTATGTGTTAGGAAGACTTGATAACATTAATGTTTGATGAGATTTCATTGAAAATGGATTAGGGTTCGGTCTTATTCTAATATGAATAATTTTTGGTTAGGTTATAGGGAAGCTAACATGTCTCCTTCTCCTGTGAAACTCTAGGGATACAACTAGAGTGAACAAAATATCCTTGGATGGATGAAACTCAAAAATCAATTTAGGGACCTAGTGTCCAATTCTATATTCCTGATCATCTGAAAAGATATATATTTCAATGTATTGCTTGGAAGGCCTTGGTTACACCAACATGAAAAAATCCCTCCATCATATTATGAATGTATAAAGTACTACATCAATGGGAAAATTGAGGCATTATACAGTGATAAATCATTGATTTAATCTTGTGAGGATCAGTACATTGATGAGGGATTTTATCAGAGATAATGTAAGCAACCCATGATCAATGATGTTTCTTAGGTTACCACCGTAAATGGTTTGGAAATGACCCCGAACAACCCATTAAAGGACCTCGATGATTAATACATGCTGCCCATCAACTGGATTGAAGATGTCAGTTCATAATTGGGCATGTATTTTCCAACCCTCATAATATTAGTCATGTTAGTTGAAAGTATCCATAATGAACATATCCCTGATCCTCCTATTATAAGTGATGCTTTTGGTGAAAATTCTCTTACTTTATCCCTGATAATTTAGTATATCCCAATGTCATCCACTGAATCTAAAGGAATCATCTTATCACCATTGAGGAATGGAAATATCTTTACCTATTAATATTAGAATATCAATCCTTACACAAACTCTAAATATTATCCTTCATCAATCATCCATACCAACACATACATGAAATAAGGAATAGAAAAATAGAAAGAGGAAGAAAAATAGAAAGAGGAATATGACCTCAAAGATACCCCTACAACATTTGAGGTGGGTGTATCTACCATTGTCAATGAACTCTGATAGGTAAATCTTGGCATAAAGGAAGATCCATGACCTATAATGATTAGTGCAGATATTCCCATTGAAGAACAATAGGTATACACCCTTTTATTAAATAATAATTGAGATGTATTCACTTGTAATTACACAAAAATTCTAAGCCTCAATCCCAATATAAACACCCACCACTTGGGTTTCCAAAATATCATCATGGTTGCAAGTAGGGAGCCCAAAGAACACATCTAACCCATGCTTCTAAATTTGAAGTCGAAGTTGATAAGATCATCAAAGAAAACTTCATTTAGGAATTTCATTATCCAAAATATCTCACCAATATAGTCTTAGTCAAGAAAAAATGGAAAAAATAGAGTTTTCATTGATTTTAGAGATCTCAACCAAAACTATCCAAAATATGATTTCCCAGGTCTAATTATAGAACTTTTAATTGATATGATGGTTGGATATCATGTCCTATCTTTCATAGATAGATATCCAGGGTATAACCAAATCCAAATGGGCCTTGAAGATGAAGAATACACTACCTTTAGGTAACCCCAAAGAGTATATTTATATCTTGTGATTCCCTTAATCTTGAAAAATACCAGTGCTACATGCCAGCATGCCATGAACTACATCTTTAAATCTTTTTTTGGGAAATTTAATCAAGTGATATGTCGATGATCTGGTGGTGAAATCTCAACAATAATCTAACCATCTTTTTTGACCTTGATATGGTTTTCAAAAAAATATAACAATATAGCCTAAGAATGAACCCCTTGAATTGTGATTTTGATGTTATCTCAGAAAATTTTCTTGGCTTTGTAGTACACCATCATGGAATTGAAGTTGATCCTGAGAACAAAAATAAAATCCTTGACATTATACCCCATAGAAACCTCAAAGAGTTTAGAGGACTATAAGGAAACCTTTACTATAGTTTATGCTTTATAGAAAATATTACTGGAAAGTTATTTACGTTCAACAAGTTGATGAAAAAGGGGTCACGTATTAGTGTAATTGTGAATTTCAATAAGTTTTAGATAGTATCAAGAAGTATTTTCTGATTCCACTAGTGATAATACCACCTATTAAAGGAAATATACTCATATTATATGTGGAATATTTAGAATGACCACTGGTTGATTTCCTCACACAAAATAATAACTCTGAAAATGAAACCAGTCTATATTATCTTAGTTGAACCATTATCAATACTGATATTCTTTATTAATATATCAAGAAGAACTATCTAGAGTTAATCCTTTCTATTCAAAAATTTAGGCACTACTTGTAATATCACAGGGTCTATTTGGTCACTATAATTGACCTTCTCAAGTATATTCTCAACTTCCCTATGCTGACTAGATGTTTGGCATAGTGGGAAATTATCCTGTAGTATTTTGACCTCCAATTTATACCATATAAGGAAATAAAGGGGTAAGATTTGGAATATTTCTTCATAGAGAATCCATCTTTAGAATAAACTCATATGAATACCGAACTACTGGATGAAGAAATATTCTATTTCCAAGACCCCCAAGACATGGAAAATATATTTTTATGGAATTTATAGGAGACCAACAAGAAAGCGGATGGAATACCCCTAGCTCAATAAATTCAAGTTAAGGTTTATTCACATCTATCTAATAAAGGAATTCCTTCCTTATTCCTTACTATTGTCAGAAGGACTATCTAAAAATGAGGCTTAGTAATAAGCCCTAATTGTAGGATTAGAACTCTCATTGAAAATTATAATGACCCATATTAATGTTAAAGGTGATTTGGAGTTGGTAATAAAACAAGTCAATGGTGATTACGCTATCAAAAAATAATATATGGTACCATTTCTTGACTATGACTGAGGATTGATGGATGAATTTTCCTTAGGTAAAATGGTTAATGATATCCTATTCTCTTATAATGCTCAGGAAGATGCATTTGAAAATGCAGCTACAACTTTGGAAGATCTAGATAGAGACAAAATAGTCATCTCATTGCACATTGTAGATTGGTATTTCCATTTGTTCAGAGTAACATGTAAGAGATCAGCAAGGTCAATTCTACCCCTGAAGTAGATAATCATGTGAATGGTTACATGATACCCATCCTGGACTATCTCTAAAGTGGGACTCTTCTGTTTGACATATCTAGAAAAGAGAATATCTGATGGAGGGTAGTTAATTTTACCCTCTATGACAGCCTAGGTCATCAGAAGGTCCTCTATAAATGAGTATTTGATGCTATCTTCCTCAGATACATTGATGGAGGGGAGAATATCTCCATTATGCAAGAAGTCCATGCCAGTGCATATAGAACCCATCATTCAAGGGATACTACTTCTCACCAAATAAAAAGGATAAGATATTTCTGACCTTTGATAATTCAAGATTGTATACAATTCATTATAAAGTTTCATCCTTTTCAAGTGCATTCTAATTTCATCCATCAACCCTCAGAGTTGTTACACATTTCAAAATACTTCTGGCCATTCGAGATATGGGTAATGGATGTTATGGGACCATACCCTCCCACTACAACCAAGTGGTCTAAGTATATCCTCACTACTACCTACTTCTTCTCCAAATGGGGTGAAGAAATACCACTAAAAGAAATCAGGACAAAAAGAATTATCAATTTCATGTTGTCCAACATCATCATTAGGTTTGGTGTCCCTCAATTAATATTGATGGAAAACAACACCAAATTATATTCTTCTAAATTTAAAAGTCTATACCAGGAATATAAAATTGATTCCAACCATTCATCATACTATCATGCAAAAATAAATGGATAGATATAGGCTATCAACAAAAACTATATTTAACATACTCTAAAAAATGGTAGACAAAGATAAGAAACCCTAACTTGAAAAGATTATAAATACCTTGTGTTCCTACTATACCATAACCTATACTACTATGCATGTGACCCTGTATTCACTAGTATACAGGAAAGCATTTTCCCATTGAAGTCCAGTTTACTTCACTATTTATTTCCATATGTGATCAATTTTCCACATATGATTGATCCCAAAAACATTTGGACAAATTGGAATGACTGGATGAAAAAATACTGCACAAATTGCATCATTTAGAGGTTCACCAAAACTAAATAACTCGAGATTTTAACAAGAAAGTTCAACTTCATTCATTCCTAAAAGGGGAACTGGTTTTGGTCCTCATGACCTCGATGATACCTAGGAAGAAACCTCTAAAGCATGAACTAAAATGGGAAGGACCTTTTTATATCCATAAGGTCTATTATAATGGAGCATATTCATTGATCACCATGGATAGGGAGAACACTATTCCCCTACCAATGAAAAATTTCTCAAGAAATATTTCATGGGATTAACGACATATGGTCCTAGTCATATAACCCAAAACTACATGGCATAATTTGTCCTCACTCTATGATGTTAAAATACATGAAGAAATCCTTATCTCATAACCCTAAAAGGCATGACCCATATCATCATAGTCATTTGATGTTAAATTATATGACAATTCTTTTAGCACATGATGATAAAATATAGTCTTACCCTATGCACTAAGCATAATATGCCTTGGGATAAAATTATAGTAAGTATCATGTGATGATAATGGGAAAATATTATTATGAGATTATTTATTGAGTTCCTAGGAAGCCTTTAATGTATAATTCCTATGTACTTTATTGTCACTTCTTCAATAGAATATAATTACTTACCACATGATGTTAAACTACACGGAATTCTGAGAACCATGTACAACTTGATTCTTTATTTGAAGATATATGTAGTGACACTCGAATCCTACATCTAGGTTCCGTCACATTATAATAAATTCTTCCCCATTCCCATCATATTAGTTAGATAAGTGCAGGTAATCCTTACCCAGAAATATGTGAAGCTTGATTCTTATTTCCATAAAATACATAGTGATTCATATACCTTCTATGTTAGGCCCGAACACAAATTATAAACCCAATTATGATTTAATTTTCCAGTGGTTTACTCAATTTCATTCATTCACATCAGGTCCCTCATTACCAATTGATGATTCTATAACCACTGGTGTTAATCATCCACTTCAGAAGTTTTCTTAAAATTTCCCCCATAATAAAAGGGAAACACCCACCATTCCTTATTTATCATATTGATAATATCTCCCTTGGGATTAAAAATCTTGGTAAGGGCCTCCTCTCATAGTTATGTTATTTTTCGGTCCAAACACTATGAATTTAAACTATGAATACTCCATTCAAGAGGTGTTTGTAAAATTCAATACTTCATACATATTATTCACATTGGGTAACCTAAATACTTGATTCATAACATTAAACTACATGGTTTAATTCCCTTTCATATGATGTCAAATTTTCCATTATTGTGTGCCTCTCCTGAAAGAACCACCATTACTGGTGTTAGTCCCTTACCACACCTATATCTCAGAACTATTTGCAGCTTGATTCTCATCCTAATGAGGTATGTAGTGATGCCCAAATTCTACATCCTGGACCAACTGAAATATTATAAAATTATCCATCCTTGCATGAGAACTCGACCAATGTGGGGAATCTATCTTATAACTACAAGTGACTTGATTCTCATCCCGACGAGATATACAGTGATTCCTAGATTCTCTAAATTAGACCCAAATGAAAAAATATATTCCTCACTCTCCTATTTATGAGATATATCAACATGAGAGAGTCTAGGGAATGTTATCATTTCATTTTTTAACCCACACTTGAAAATATGCACCTCCCTACATACAGAGCATACCTGTGTAGGGAATTTTTTTCGAAATATGCATGGATTGATTCATATTAAAACATGATATGTAGTAATTCCCAAATCTAATGTCCTAGGTCCAATCAAAAATTTTCCCATCATCACATATGATCCATACCTATGTAAAGAGTAATTTAACTTTCCTAGTGAATTTTTACCTAAATTCACCCTTCATACTCAAGCTTGTTCCTTTCGCAAAACATAATCTATGTCTTGGAAAATTCATATATCCATATACTTCCTTTAGCTATTATTAATAATTTAATCCAACTCTAAAGGGAAACTTTTTTTTACTATGTATAATATGCCCCGGAAACATGGCTTTGAATAATAAACCTCCAAATGTGGTCTATCAATCAAATGAATTTCTATCCCCAAAATAAAATCCTCTTATTTCCATATGTTTTGATGATATAATAATGGAAACCACTTTTTGAACATGGTTCATGATCATCCCTTGTATACCTATCCCATCCCACTCCTTTAGATCTAGGAACTCCATGGCCACTGCTTACAACCACCCCCATCACGCCTATAGAATGTCAGATAATTCTTGGTCGGATCACTATGAAATGGATGGTCCTAGACATGAGAATTTAGAAGGAACATCGAACATCTTTATTGCATGAAGTTAAAATATAGGGAAACTTACTTACCACATGATGTTAAACTGCATGGTTCAAATCCCTATCATATGATGTAAAACTATGCATTGCTGTGGCCCTTGCTTGAGAGACCACTATTCCAGGTTCCAGTCTCTTATCACACCTTTTTTTTTCAAAACTACACGTGGATTGATTCTCATTCTAATGGGATACGTAGTGACGTTTGGATCTCTCATTCTAGACATATCCTCCATGGAAAAAATGTATACCCCCTCTTTCCCACATATGGTCCTAATCCATGTTGGGAATTCCATCACAAGTCCCTTCATTGATAAACTCATGATTGGACTAAAATTATACTCCCTCATCCATAGAAAAAACCAATCTAAATGTTTCCTTAATCTCTAGATACATTCATTTCACAAACCACACTTCATGGTTTTGGGAAATTTAAAACGTCACAAACCTCCCATGACCATCGACAATAAGAGTGTCCAACCCCGAAGGACACCTTTGTTTTGAATATTCATAATACACCTTAAACACAACTTTTCATGATATGATTCTAAATATGGACAGTAAATCGATGGAATTTTAACCCCCAGAAGAAAATCCTCTTATCTTTATGAACCCCATCAACATCGCAATGGAAGTTGCTTTTCAAACATTGTCCATGATCATTCTTGGAACACTTGTTCCTTGTCTTCTGTTTAGGTCCAAAAATTCCTAGATCATGAATTAAAAATTTCCATCCTCAAGTCCAGAAAGTGACGGATCATTCTTGAACTATAGGTCCTACTTGGATCATTATCCACATAACTTATGTTCAAAGCTGTTCAACCAAAAACATCAGTTGCATTGGCATGTCTTGAATGACCTTAAATAGACAATAAAATAAAAAACACTATCCAAAATGAAAACCCACAAAGGGAATCCTAGGAAAGAGTTTAGTTTCATCTCTCTAGACATGCACTATGCATGATTCAGGAAAAAATTGAGCAATTTAAATTAAAAAGGTATACAACTTGTTAGGCTGAAAACTTGTAAAAGGAAACCTAACAAAAAGATGAGTATCACATGCTAGGTCACTTTTTATATCCGAAATTGGAAAAAATTAGGGTGGTGATGGGAAATACATAAAGTTTATAGGTTATGTCATATAGCTCTATCAATAGTAAAACTAAGCTCCCAAGGTCCTAAGACTTTGAAAAAACTTATAGCATCATATTGTTCCTTTCATTGTAATCACAACACATTAACACAAGGAAATTCAGTTAAATAAGATATCTTCAGTGTTATGTTATAATTGTAGAAGAAATATGGACAAAGACATAGATGGATGGGGGAAGAATTATTTTTATTCATAGAGAAATAGTAATAGGAGCATCCAAAAGTTGGAGTCTCTCTATCATATTTTAAAAAATTCCATCAAAATAACTTTTTAATTATTGGATCACCTCTCTATACTTATCAACATCCTATTGAAGCCTGACTAGTTGGGTAGTCTCAGCCCCCTCAGCAAGGTGAAACACCTCCATTAAAGCTATAATAACAGTTTTCCCTCATATTGGACCTCTTCTAGTGAATGATGAAGTTGTATGAGCTCTCCTATAGTGGTATCTATCTCTTGTTAGAGTCATAATATTTTAATGTATTTATCGTCAACCTATTTTTTGCACTCATCTAACTTTTTTGGTGTGATTGATCTTTGCATGGGATAGTGTAGCTCGAAGATCATTATTTTTTGTGAGAATCCTTTCTTTAGTTAGGATCTATTATGACTCATGTTCTCACTCCCATCGGAATTTTTTTCTTCTCAGTATAGTGGATCGTGCAGTTTAAGATAATATCTCCTTATGAAGAGAATATTCTCGAGTCTACTCAGGACCCACCATGGAAGGATCATGAAAATCCATTGTCATAGAACCTCCTTGAGCAAGTTCTCCATATACAATAGGAGTAGGAGGGACTCTAAAACTCTGTCCATGAATCACCTTGGAAATATTTTTTTTTAGAAAATGCCACACAAGTCAAGAACTTTGATTTAATGCATTGGATATAAGGAGTTAGGCCATGTGAGAAAACACTAAAGGGGAAACTCATGTCCATAAAATTCATTATTAAAGTCCTCAAACTCCTACAAGGAGATGAGAATATCAATATATTAGAAAATTTATTCCATTATTTCATTATATAATGCTCCAAATCTCTTAACATCGTCACTATTAAGGGTATTCGAGATGCTTGGATCAGGACCCAAATTGGCCCCACTGTTAGTATCATCCACTATCTTTTTATAAGGCACAACATTTTTAGGCCCTGCAAAATAATGATCATCACCAACACATTAATTGAAGTATCTAAGATCCCCATCAACCCCTTTTGGGATGAATACATGTCTGGTGTTGGTTATTGCAGGTTTCTCCAACACATGTAGTAGATTTGAAACTTCATAAGGAAGAAAAGTTAGTGATTGATAGATAACAAATTATGATGAAAATTTTACATTAAGATGATTCTCCTACACCTCTATGGTAGTAGGAATTGATATGGTATCATCCCTTGATACTTATCTAGTCAAGGGGATGGACCCATCAATAATAACCTATGCCTCATCTGGCGTATCCTCGTCAGTTATCATAGGGTCAGCTCTAAGCCTCTTGAGATAAGAGAGTGGAGTAGATACTACAATCCACATGCATAATTTGATACCCACTGTAGAAAATCCCAAGAATAATGTACACTAACACATGATGGAAAATGAATAAAGTATCCATCAATTTCTATATTCATCTCTACATCAGGATTAGATCCTCCTCTTCTGATTGGATCTAATCTTGAAGGGGGGGGGGTTGAAACTCTATTTTTTTACATGAGGATAATAATTTTTAAAGGAAAATAACTCATGTAATAGAGAAGTGAAAGGAATTAAAGATCATATTTGTTCACCTAACTGATACTGTGTAAGGCCTAACCTGTGCACCCTGTCATTATCATGCAAGGCCCAACCTGTGCACCCAACATCATTGTGAAAGTCTAACCTACACACTCGGTGTCATCGTGAAAGTATAACCAGTGCACCTTGAGTCATCATGTAGGTCTGAAATTCATTCCTAGAGACTTATACATGTCCATACATGCGTGGATAAAACCTCTCACAAGTCATAATTACATGAGAGACCTGCACGAGAGACCTATGCGAGTGAACTATGTGAACCACCTACTTCACCCAAGTTCCCTATTTTTCCTATAAATAGGACCCTTAAGCTCCCCATTTGACATAGCTAGAAGATGAAGGGTATACCTGAAGCTCTTCTTTCCCTTGTCCTTTACCCAAGTACCAAAAAAATTTATCTCTCTAAACCTCAAAATTAGAGGGAATTAATAAGAGTATAGGGCTTAAGTTTCTTACACGATTTGAAACAACAAGTACCTATGTGAGGATCCACTTACCCTAGTGAAAAAGTACTAGGTTAAAGTCCCCTTCCCTGACAAAGGACCCACACAAGGCCCTTTTAGGATCACTTGAGGAGACCTTTGGAGTTCTAATCAAGGTATATCTCAAGTTAAGTCACCCAGATTGTTCTTTTTTCATGATCACATGAGTAACACTTGTGCAAGTAACCTTCAGATTAACCTAAGTAATATCTAGGTGTGGTATCTGCAAAATATGTCCAAGCATTACTTGGGAGAAGCATCCAAAACTAGCTCACCTAGATATCACCTGGGAAAAGTTGAAACCAATTTTCCTAGGTATCACATGGTCAAAGGTAAATCCATATCACCTAGGTATCACCTGGGTAAAGAACTTTCTATAACATCCTGGTTTTGGGTGCCATCCAAATGTGCCCTGTACCTAGTTGTTCACATGGCCTCAAGCGCATTTCCCCGAATGCTAGAGGCTGCTGAATAGCAGCGAGGGCCTTGGGTGTGATAGTGGGAAAACTATTCCCTCATTGGTAGTGCATGCACATATGAATAACAAATAATAAATAGTAGCGGAAGAAAAATACCATACAACATGTAAACAATGAAAGATGAAAAGTAAATTACAACTGGAGCACATATATAAATAATGAATGTCACATATGTCTAGGAAATCATCCAAATAAGAAAATATGCTGGAAATACAACTAAACCAAAGTATAAAGAAAATAGGAAAACTCCAGAAGAATCGTAAGCCTAAGCTTGGTCTTATGCTCTCCAGCTCAAACCAGCCAATCATGTACTTGAGGAAGAAGGGCGCTTTCCCTTATCTACACCCACAACCATATAATCTATATGGGTCCAAAAACATGACCCAAACAGGGTGTGAGACAAATCCCAGTAGTCAACGACCACAAGATCTATGCCTAACTGTCAGTGAGTATATATATCTGGTAATAATGGAAATGAAGCAAAGAACATGGAGTACACAAGAAATAAACAATCCTACAGTTTCCATTTACATTCATTAGCATTTAATGTTCATCATTTAATCAATTAAGTATCACAAAAGGTATCTCATAAGACTACCTAACAGGAACAAATCCAAGATTGTGCTTTGTCTTGGCAGGCGCATCACAAACATTTGATATTTATGTTAAACCTCTGGGTATCTCACACAGTCTAACCCCTTTGGACAAGTAATGCAATAAAAATGGCAGACACTCTGAGGAAGCACTCAACTTCAATTCCCCCTATGGTCTCATAACTTAAACTATAGACACTCTGGGGGATCACTCACCGTCAATCCCCCCTATGGTCTCGTAGCATAAAATATAACAAACACTCTGAGGAAGCACTCAACGTAAATTCCCCATGTGGTCTAAATACACCAAGTTCTCATAGCCCTTTGCAATCCAATCATGCATATATGATATCAATAATCCCAAAGTAATCTCAACTACTACATGGATAAACAACTCCAATGCACATCACAAGCATTTAACAAGCATAAAAAGGCAATCAGTTCCATCCAATCAAGAAAGGCAAGGAAACAAGGTCCGCCTCATAGGAAATCTGGACCAGACTGCCCTAAACATTAAAAAAAGGAAATGCACCCATGGGGTGTTCCTTAAAAATAAAATTTTACATATTTATATAACAAAAAACCCTTAGTCCAACAATAAATCTAAGGCATATAAAATCAGGTTCAATTTCCTTAACCCTAAATACCCGAAACATAGGTAATTGGTACTTTGTTATATAAACTCAAAGAAAAACAAAAATAGGCAAAAAACCACCTACATTGAAGTTGTATGATGAAAAATATTGAACTTTGGCCCATGAATTGGCCTATAACGTTGTAGATCTACAAAAATGTAAAAAACGTTCAACCATGAATAACTCACTAAAGAAGAGGAATCTAGAGGAGAAGTTCTAGAAGAAGGAAGGAATCATTGGGGGGATTATAACACTCCTACCAAAGATTGAATTAGACCTTGTATGGATAAACGGTGTCTTGGAGAAGAATTGGAAATTCCTGATGCTCCTTCGTGAGGCATAGGAAGAAGAAGATGTTTTTGGGGATTAGACGCAACCCCAGTCCGATTAGTCAAATAAAATAAAAAGTACATGGCGTGTACTGTTAATGAATACGATGTGTATTTGCCTCAACTAGCACCTAAAATTAGTGGTATGCTACATCACCCCACACGACCATGTCTCAGCTATTACACTCCCATGATGCGGCTGTACACGGTAACTAGGTACACGGCGTTTACTCAGAAGTACACGGTGTGTACTTAGAAAATTTCCAAATTCTCCCCCTTTTCTAAAAAACACCTGAAATCAAGATCTACAACTAAAATAAAGATTTGGGTTCTTAAAAAATTCCCCCCTTAAAGAAATTCATCCCTGAATTTCCCTAACAAGGTGGCGAAGAAGAAACCTTGAACAGATTCGGCCACTACGATCACACATTATTCTCCCACTCCCAAGTCTTGTCCTGCACTTGGTCATGCTGCCACAACACCTATACTAGAGGAATAGACCAGACATGGATAACCTTCACACTGCGATCAAAAATCCGGATAGGATTCTCCTTGAATGATTCTTCCACCTCCAACTAAACCTCCTCAGGTTGAAAAACATGAGACGAGTCTGAGAAGTAACACCATAGATGAGAAACATGGAAGACGTTGTGAATAGCCCATTACCTCTGAGGTAACTTCAACCGATAGTCAATCGATCCGACTCTCTCCAAAACATTAAATGTCCCAACGTATCTCAGTGAAAGCTTTCTCTATCTCCTAATCATCATGTGACTAAACCTCAGTGTGACACACAAGAAAACTTGATCTCCGACCTCGAACTCTAGAGGTCGTCTCCGTCGATCAACATAAGATTTCTGGTGATGCCGCACAATATCCCTCCTTTTCTGAATCAACTCCACCTTCTCAGTGGTATCCTGGACAAGATGAGGTCCCAACATAGATGCCTCTCCTGCCTCCAACCAACATAGGGGTGAACGGAATGACCTACCATACAAATCCTCATAATGTGCCATTTGAATAGTTGCTTGAAAACTATTATTGTAGGAAAACTCCACTAGAGGTATGTGATTCTCCCAAGAACCTCCAAAATCTAGGATGCATTCTCGAAGCATGTCCTGAAGCACCTAAATCGTGTGCTTTGACTGGCGATCTATCTGGGGATGGTAAGCTATACTTAGAAGTACTTGTGTACCCAAAGCCTTCTATTGCCCTTTCCAGAAATGTGAAGTAAAGTGGGAATCCATGTCTGAAATTATAGAGTGAAAAACCCCATACAATCGTAAAATCTCTCAGATGTACAACATTTTAATCTCATAAACATTGAAGGTCTCCTTGATCAGTAAAAAGTGTAAAACCTTTTTTAGTCTATCAATGACAACCCAAACTGCATCATTCCCTCGAGATGACCTCGGTAAACCTGTCATGAAATCCATCGCAACATCATTCCACTTCCACCTAAGAATGGGTAACTACTGTAAAATCCATAATGGTCACTGATACTTTGCCTTTACCTACTGACAGGTGGTACATCTCATAACAAATCCAGCAACATCTCTCTTCATACCTGGCCACCAATACTGACAGTGTAAATCTCGATACATCTTGGTAAAATCAGGATGAACTTCCCAAACTGAGGAATGAAAATCTCACATCATATCCTCACGTATGTATGCTGACACCCATACACGTCCATGAAAATGAAATATCACATCCTCACCTATGGTCCACCCAGGAGTAGGGTCCTCTCCTGACACACCCTCCTGTAGGACTAGGCATTCAGAATCTAATAACTTCCTCATTCACACTCGATCTAGTAGAGTAGAGGTAATAGCTAAAGAAGAAAGAAACGTATACCCCTGTATTTCGTGAACCTCCAAATGCATTTCAGAGAATAGATCCATGAGCCGCCACTCACTGCTGGCTTCCTGAACTGCCTGTATGTGAGTCATCCTGCTCAACTTATCAGCCACTACATTTCCTTTTCTATGAGTGTAGGCAAGATTAAAGTCAAAATACTGAAGGTACTCAACCAACCTTCATTTTCCCAAATTTAGATCACACTAACTAAAGATATACTTGAGGGTTTGATGGTCAGTGTACACACCAAAATGATCTCCCAAAAGATAATGTCTCTGATAGTGCAAGGCATGAAAAACTGTAGCTAACTCAAGATCTTGCGTAGTATAATTCCTCTCATGTGGCCTCAAATGCAGAGATCCATATGAAACTACATAATCCTCCTACATAAGAAATTCTCTATGCCCTATACCTGATGCATCATAGTAAATGATATAACTCTTTCCAAGCTTTGGAAAGATTAGTATCAGTGCTGAATTCAACCTCCCCTTAATCTCCTAAAATGCTGACTCAAAAGAATCCATCCATGAGTACTTTTACCCCTTCTTAGTCAGGCATGTCAGTAGTGCTACTAAGCATGAAAAGTCATGTATAAAGTACATGTAATAACCAAACAGCCCCAAAAAACTCTGTACCTCAAAGAATTTCTTCAGCTACTCCCAGGAAACTACTTCTCTCACATTCTCTGGGTCTACTGATACTCCTGTCTCTGAGATAACATGACCAAAGAAGTGAATATGGTCCATCCAAAAGTGAAATTTTGAGGGATTAACATATAACTGATGCTCTCTCAGTGTACTAAAAATGATCTCAAGATGTGTGGAATGGTTGTGTCGAGTGTGAGATTACACCAAGATATCATCCATGAAGACTACCACAAAAGAATCCAAGTAAGGATGGAACACTCAGTTCATCAGCTCCATGAAAACTGCAGGCGTGTTCGTGAGACCGAACGACATAATCACATACTCGTATTGAACATACCTGCTCCGAAAGTCTGTAAGAGGTATATTTGATGGTATAATGCGCAAATGATGATAACTAGATCTCAATTCAATTTTAGAGAACACCCTGGATCCTCAAATATGATCAAAGAGATCATCAATCATTGGTAAGGGATACTAGTTCTTGACCATAAACTCATTCAAATTCTGACAATCCACGCAATGTCTGAGGGTACTATTCAACTTCTTTGAAAACAGGATAGGAAAACCCCAAGGAGAAGTACTGGGTTGGATGAAACCCTTTTCTTGTAACTCCTCCAACTGATTCTTGAGCCCCTACAATTCTAGTTTAGCCATCATATAGGGAGTAATGGACACCGGTGCTGCCTCCGACCCAAGTTCAATAGAAAAGTCTACCTATCGCTCTAGAGGCAAACCTGAAAAGTCGTCTGGAAAGACATCCCTCAAATGGTTGACCACTAGAGGAAATTCAATCTATGAAGTCCCCTAGTCATCCATATGTAAACTAGAAATATGGCCTATAACTCCTCCTAACCCATGATGCTCGGGTCCCGCTCTGCTTTCCTGGACATCCCGTTCTCCCTTGTATAGAAAAATCCACCCTCTGGTGACGTGAAACTCACCCTACAACGATAGAAATTGACAAAATCTTGGAAGGGAACTAACCAATCCATTATTATAATGACGTTATAGACCATCATCTATAAGACATAAAGGTCCCTTAAGAAGTGACACCCACCAACCTTAGGAGGTCACTTTTTGCACTGATATACACTAGCAATTATAATCCCCAATGGAGTGTTTAGATTCATTATATCAGTATAAGTAAAGATACAGATCCCAAGGATCTCCACAATAGGAACATATATAAAGCTATGAGAAGCCCCTATATCGAAAAGAGTAGAATCTAAAACTAAGGCAACCTAAGTCATACCTCTAACCGTATAGGGTTCGAGATCCTACTCCTGATGAATTTGCTCCAGCGCAAAAGCTTGACCTACGCTGTAGTCCTATGAAGTTGTCTAAGATCCTTGAGCTGATCCACCCTACGGCTGTCAAAAAACCTGTGTCTAAACACTATGGCTATGACCACATTCTCAGCCAGAATGGAGTGAAGAAATCTATCCCCCAGGCTGATGTGGGACTGGTGTTCCTCCTCCAGTACGAGGAGTCGAAACAGATTCCCCCTCACTAGCTTCTGGAAGGAGGGAGTTTCAGAAACGCTTAAGATGTCTCATCTTTCCACAAGATCGGAACTCAAATGGGTCTCTCAGGAACTAATTTTTCTTATGTAAACCCTTCCCGCATTGGTAGCACACCACCTGGCTACTTGAATAAAAATACCGCCTACTTGGATCTCCATGCATAGACTCCCTGCGGTGCTTCCTGTTGCCAGTCGGAAGTGTACCAAATCTGGATGCTGAACCACCCTAGACCAGAACTCCAGAATCCCTCAAGTTGCGCTCAGTGATCAATGCCTCGTTGACTATAGAAGATATGGAAGTCAACCTGAAGACATTCACTTGAGATCAGATTTCGTGCCCGAGACCATCCTAAAACTTTCTCGCCAGAAATAACTCATCACCCCCCAGAATGGGTTTGAAGCGATGAAGCTCTGTGAATCAAGAAGAATACTCCATGAGTGAGAGATTACCTTGATCCAAACTCATGAAATCTCAGGCTCAGTCGGCCCTCAAGGTCTCTGGGTACAATTAGTCATAGAAGGTATACTGGAACTCATCCCAAGCCATAACCTACTAGCATCCCGCATGTGATATAACATCCCACCATATCTTGGTGGAATCCCGAAGCATGTATGACGCAAGATTAACCATCCTCTCCAGAGGTGTCTTCAGATGCTTGAAGATAGACAACATGGATTCTAACCATGACCATAGATCCTGAGGTCCTCTATCCCCTAAGAAAGTGGGAGGATGCTGCTGTTGAAAAACCCGCATCAACTCTGTCATAGATGGGGTAGGATGCGATGCTCCTTGGAATGTCTGCATCATCCTCATGAAGTCTTATCAGAATTATGAATTGACACCTGTATCCAGAATTAAAGCTAGTTCCTTGAAGGGCACGATGGGAGGGTCTTCTGGTAGTCCTTGGTCTACCGTTTCCAGTGTATGATCATCCCCCTGAACCTGGAGTACAACCAGAGGAAGTCTAGGTGGAATTAATATTCAAGGTCAAGCATGCACCTCAACACAAGATTAAAGAAACAGTAACTTAGAAGTGAAAAATAGAACAGAGAATTAAAATCATTCAAGTTTTTGAAAACAGGGTAACACGTTGTGTGTGCACTCTACCCGACGTGTTCCCTTAAGCCTTTACATGGGCGTGCAGTTCTTCCAACCCTGGTCGTGTAACACCCCATACACACAGTGTGTTCTCCTTAAGAAACAATTTGTACTTGAATGTTCCCTCTATCCCAAGTACTTCTACTTGGCTAGAACTACACAGTTATCTTAAAAAAACTACACAGTGTGTATATTCCAGACACGACGTGTACTAGAAGGATTTCACTAACCCGTGTTATTGGTCACACATCTGGATACATGGATCACAAAAACACGTAATATACGCCTAGTACATGGCGTGTTCAAGAAAAGATTTTCCAACCCATTTCTTTTCCCACACGGTTGGTCACAAAGTAAATGGATACACTACGTGTAGAGAAAGTACACGACATGTACTTAAGAAAAAGAATTTTCTTCCTGAATAAAAGGATACATGGCATGTATTCATCATCACAAACCATGTATTCTGTGTTTTTCCAAATAGTAAGACTCATAAACTACTCTGGAACCCCATTAAAACACTGAAACAAGAAATAAAGTGCCAAATTCTGATCTGTGCGGGCCTGTACTCCCCGCGAATCAAACCTTGCCATCATATTCATGTCATTTCATAGAATAATTCTGTTAAAGTTCAATATTATCCACCAAATTCCAATCCAAGAGGTCCCATAACACCTCAGGGACCAAATTTTGGTGCCCATTCAAATGAAACTTTAAATTTTCCAATACCCTATCAAACTAGCAGACATTCTATGACGGAATATATCAAAACAACATGCATATCTAGCACAACATCTATCACAACAATATGAAATCAGTAATTCACCATAAATGGCATGACAAGAATGCATGACATGTGATCCCTATCAAGTTCCTATATGATGCATGAGATGGAATACCCTTATCTCATTAAGTTGCAACAAAAATAAAACCTCAATGATATAAATCATAACAACACAAATCAAGCCCGTCACCCAACGGTGAAATCAAATCAACTATAATAATTGCAAAACTAGAAAAATTTCAATATTTGAGGTAACTTTTATTTTCTATGTACACGGGTTAGCTACTCCTAAGAACAACTTATTACCAACTAACCATTTCTTCCTATCCCTATCTATAGGATACAAACATCAAGACAAATCAAAAAAGAAAAACCAACACTGATACCACTTTGTAACGTCCCGGTTCCGGGTGCCGCCCAAAGTTTCGCCATACCCAGTTGGTCACATGGTCTAAAACGCATTTCCACGAATGCCAAAGGCTGCAAAATAGTAGCAAGGGCCTTGGCTGTGATAGTGGGGAAACTATGACCTCATTGGTAATGCATGAATAGTGAAATAACAAATAATAAATAGTAGCAGAATAAAAACACCATACAGCTAGTAAACAATGGAATACAGAAAGTAAATAACAACTAGAGCATATATATAAATAATTCATGTCACATATGTCTAGGAAAGTAGCCAAATAATAAAATATAATGGAAATAAAACTGAACCAAAGTACAAAGAAAATAGGAAAACTCCAGAAGCATCACAAGCCTAAGCTTTGTCCTATGATCTCCAACTCCAACCAGCCAATAATATACCTGAGGAAGAAGGGATCTTTCCCTTATCTACACCTACAACCATATAATCTATTTGGGTCAAAAAACATGACCCAAATAGGGTGTGAGATGAATCTAAATAGGCAACCACCACAAGATCTATGCCTAACTATCAGTGAGTATATATAGCAGGTAATAATGGAAATGAAACAAAGAACCAGGAGTACACAAAAAGTAAAAAATCCTACAGTTTCCATTTACATTCATTATCATTTAATGTTCATCATTTAATCAAGTAAGTATCACAACAGGTATCTTAGAAGACTACCTAACAGGACTGAATCCAAGCTTGTGCTTTGGTTTGGCAGACACATAACAAACATTTGATATTTATATTAACCCTCTGAGTAGCTCGCATAGTCTAACCCCTCTGTCCAAGTAATGCAATAAAAATGGCGAAGAAACTCTGAGGAAGCACTCACCATCAATTCCCCCTATAGTCTCTCCATAACAACTACACACTCTATAGGGAAACACTCAACATCAATTGCCCCTATGGTCTTGTAATGTAAAATATAGACACTCTGAGGGAGAACTCACCATCAACCCCCCCTATGGTCTCATAGAATGAAATATAACAGACACTCTAAGGAAGCACTCAACGTCAATTCCGTATAAGGTCTAACTACCCCAGGTTCTCACAACCCTATGAAATTCAATCATTCATATATGATATCAAGCGGCCCAAAGTAATCTCAACTACTACATGGATAAAAAATTCCAATGAATATCACAAGCATTTGACAAGTAGAAGAAGGAAATTAGTTCCATCCTATCAAGCAAGGCAAGGAAACAAGGTTTGCCTCATAGGAAACTTGGACCAAATGGACCTAAACATTCAAACAAGGAAACAAACCCACATGGTGTTCCTTAAATATGAAATTTCACATAATTCCAAAACAACAAACCTTTATTCCAATAATAAATCTAATTAATATAAAATAGGGTTCAATTTCCTTAACCTGAAATACCTGAAACCTGGGTAATCGACATTTTGGCATATAAACTCAAAGAAAAACAACGAGAGGCAACAAAACACATACCTTGATGTTATATGATGAACAATCTTGAACTTCATCCCTTGAATTGGCCTAGAACATCGTAGATATACAAAAAGTTAAAAACATTCAACCTTGAATAACTCACTAAAGAAGAAGAATCAAGAGGAGATGCTCTAGAATAAGGAAGGACTCACTGGTAGGATTCCAACGCACCCTCCAAAGATCAAATCAGACATTGTACGGAGAAACGATGGCTTGGAGAAGAATCAGCAATTCTAGATGCTCCTTCGTGAGGCACGACCTGAAGAAGATGTTTCTGGGGATTATATGTGACCCTAGTCTGATTATTCAAATGAAAGAAAAAGTACACGGTGTGTACTATTAATGAACACGCTGTGTATTTTCCTCAACTGACCCCCAACATTAGTTGTCTGCCATGTCACCCCACACGACCATATCTCGGCCGTTACATGCCCAAGATGCGGCTGTACGTGGTAACTGGGTACACGGCGTGTACTTAGAAGTACACAATTTGTACTTAGAAAATTTACAAATTCTCCCCTTTTTCTAAAAAAACACTTAAAATCAAGATCCATACCTAAAATGAAGATCTGGGTTCTTACACCTTTTGTGAATTCTTTTTTATATCTATATTGATTGTTTGCCCCTATTTCCTAGTCCCTTATCCGAGGGGGACCAAGACAAGCCCTCCTCCAAAACCTCAAAACATATAGGATTTAAACCTAGGTCACACTAACACACCCTCTCAATTATAAATTACCATGGTAATGGAAATCCTTCATTTATCCTACCTAATAGGTAGGATCCTCAGAATTTACTAAATCATAAACTCCTATGGAAATGAGGATCCCAACCTTAGGGATGGTGGAAGATGTCTTCTTAACCCAGGGCTATGACATCTATTACCTGAAATGTGAATAGAATCAAGCTATATCCATATGGATATATAATCCCTAACTATGGGGTTTGAAAACAAGATAGGAGATAGGGACATCTAATCTCTTTCTTTCTTTATGACTCTTCCACTATGACCTCACCCTCATTTACCAGTGAATAAGGAGTAAGTGTATCCTTTGGGAATCCATTATGATGTAAGTCCCTATTCTATCTTGTGGGACATCCCCTCCTTCTATACCCTCACCACTGTCCACTAGTGGATGAAGAAGATTAATCATATTTCCATATCTTCCACTTCCTCTTGTTTCTCACACCGAGCATGACTCATGTGGGATTAGATTTTAGTGATGATCATGTCATATGCATGATCAAATACCACATGGGGCTCCTACATAGGTGTAATCCACAACCATTTTGAATAATATGGGCTTTGGTCCCTGTATAAGAGGGATATGTAGGAATCCTCCTTGAGGTTCAAACCCAACACCCCAAACTCACCCTAATCTTCTACAATCCATATTACTAGTAGGGTCATATCAAACCCAGAGGGGCATATTACCTCCAAGTCCCTAAATCTGTTTTATAATAATGATCACACCAAAATTTTCTAGGTCCCCTTCACCTAGATTTATTTAGTGCATGATGTTAAACTATATGGTTTGGTCCTTGTCACATGACCTTAAAAGGTATGATACATCTCGTTAAGTGGCACCAAAACAATGTGGGTTATGATTCCTCTCATGAGGATACATAGGAAGCCCTTATAATGGTCTTGATACCAACATTAAAATAACTCACATATCCCTAGATGATAATAAAATACAAAGTTCCTAACTATGTGGCTTAAAACTATCATCACAAAGAAATAAACGTAACCAAGATGGAGAACCTCTGATACATACAGATGGTTCCATTGATGGAGAACCTCAGATAAATCTAGATGGGTTCCTATCAATAAATTTCCATAACTGATTGTTAATACATAGGGGAAAAAGTTCCATATTTTTAATTTAAAAGGGATTCATGAATATGTCTTAAATATGTAAGAGAGTCCCGAAGTAGGCAATGATTTCCCCCAAAAGGGTGTAATGATCCCGATATCCCATCCTATCGACCGATGTGAGTTATTAAGTTTTATTGGTTAATTTAACCAAGGGAAAATTTCTTTTTTAAATAATTCCCATGATTCATCATAGATGTGAGATCCTTTGGGTGTTTTTGGTTCCATGAACAACCCCATTGGAAACCGACCCGCCATGAACGGGTGCAGAACAATTGCCTTTCATAATAAAATATTATAATTAATTTATAATGATTTTAAAAATTTTATTTTGTAAAAGGATACCAATTCTGAAATTAGGATATCAAAATTATCTTATGGTGAAATTATGATATTTTTTCTAAAAATCTTGATTTTTCAATGAATAGTATAAAAATACGGATTTTTATTGAAAACCTTATTTTCTTTTAAAGTGTTTACAAATTCATATTATATTTTGGGTTAATATTGAAATTTTATTAGTTAATTTTTATTAAATATAATCCAATTATAGTCATTGGAATTAATTTTATACTTGAAATTGGTATAAAAACATTTTTATACTTAAAAAGGCATTTTTCTGAAAAAACCACTTTTCATCACATTTTACTAGTTTAATTTTAAATTAAATTCTATCAATTTTGTGAATTGAATCTTGAAAAATGAATTAAATATTTTTAGTTAGGATGTAAAAATTTGGTAAATAGGTCCTTTTTATTTTTATTCATTATGAATAGTAACTATAGTTAATATTTATCACCACGGTAAGCGTAAATCAGGTAATTAAAGTTGAAAATAATATGAAAAGGACTAAAAAATAACCATAAATCTTGAATTTATACCATTTTATGTGTGATGTTTGGACTTGGATATCCAGTTCTCGAATATATAGACACTTAGTATCATATTTATCTGATTTTGACCTTTATAATAATTAAGAGATAAATACTGGCTAATCATTTTTTTTTCATTTTCAAAAGCTGGTTTATGGGTTCCCGGTACCCCACTACATGATTCCAATACAACCACTTTCACCATACAAAAAAACATCAAAAACCAATGGAAATGTCCAAGAAACCATGAACCAGGGCACAATAACATCAAAAAAGCTAGCCAAACCTCAGAAAGGGTTACCTTGAACGTCCCCCGACGCGACCATCGACACCGGACCAAATCCTCCCATCGGCAAACTCCAGCGGAGTTCACCTAGCATTCAAGAGAAATGAAATGGACCTCCATGAATAATCCATCCACAAAGGACGTCAAAGAAACCAAAGTGAAGATGACTATATCCTGACGCTGTTAGCACCCTGATCCGCAAATAACTCAGAATATCCACCTTGCCCTTAAACCACAATCCCCCTTCACCATCATCACATAACCATCCCTCACATCCCAACCAACCAACATTCCATACCAATATACAAAATTCACCAAACTCTCGCATAGAAAATACAAGAAGAGAAGCTGATTTGTCAAGCATGAAAATTAAAATCAGATCAAACACAAACCCAACTTCACCAAATCAGGACCTCAAAGAAACTTCCAACATCACCAAGAAACACCAAAAAAAGAGTCCTCCCCCCTCCAAGCCACTGGACCAACCCCAAGAAAATTAGAGGACGCCATGATCGATGTCAGCCGGGACAAAGCCAAGAAAGGATCTAGATCCGCCGGTGCTGAGCACATCAACGCCGAGAACACCGTCACCGTGAAAGAAAACCGAACAAGCAGGGCTAACGAAGCCGACGACATGCGCACCGAGCCGACACCGATTCGAAGCTACGACGAGACACTAACACCAGGGGCGAGCCAAATCCAACACCGGTACATCAGATCAAGCACCACGCACCTGGATCCGTAAAGAAGACCTGGACCCGAAATCTATGGAACCGTCACTGAGTTGAGATCTTGAATCCGAGTCACTTAGAGTCGACGCACACCAACGCTGAGTTGAGATCCCAGATCCAGGAGAGCTGAGGCCACTTCTCAGCGCACCGGAGCCGACGATGAACATACCACATTCGAGGCAAGATCACGAAGCCGAATTGAAGCCACCGATGAGCCCAAAAAGAATCCGAACCACGCGGATCCGTCACCCAACGATGGCAAGACCACTTTTGTAGTAACTATCTTGACCCCTAAATAGTAAAAACATTGTTATCACGATAATTATGAAAAAAGGTTAATGTTGGTTAAAACAAATAGATAAGGATAAAAACCTAATATAAACTTGTAAAAATTTTATTTTATGATATTATTTAGACAAATAATCATATTATCTTCTAATTATATCATTTTGGATCATATTTTCTATGAAAATTAATTTATATTAATTTAATATTTTAGGAAATTCCAAAAGTAACTCTCACCTCACTTATAAAAGAGAACCTCCTCTCCTCTTTTATTCACACCTAAAAAACATTTTGGTTTGACAAATACCTACCCAAATAATTTCCTTAATTCCCTTAATACATAATACAAGACTTTGTTTTGCTTAGAAAAACCTCCTCGGAAGTATTTTGGAGTAAAACTAAAGAGGTTGTCCAAAGAAGAGGTATCATTCTTAACCAAGCATTTTTAATTTATTTATTCTTCCCCCTCATTCACATATTATTCAAACATATTGATATAATAACATCATTATCTAAAATATAATTATATTTTATAATATTAATTTAATAACCCACATCTATCTCCTCTTCTATCAATTGAGAAACAAATCAATCATTCACGTGTACAGCGGACTACCGCCTCGTGAACTGATGTAACTCATTTTCCATAATCACCTATCAAAAATATTTATTATGATGAATTTAATGTATATATATTATTTTAAAAACATATTTATAATTATAAAAAATTAATATATCTTATATTTTCTTATCTTTTTATTCATAGAAAGATGATAATATCGTTCATGCGTACATGTAGATTACCACCTCCATGAAGCAATACGATTTATTTTTCATCACCACATCACATGGATGGTATATATTAGTGTATTTAAAGAAATAATATTATATTTATGATAGAATTAACTTTATATAAATTTAAAATAACACATAAATTCTTTCTATCATGATTATTGAAAAATGGAAACGTTACTCATGTGTACGGAAGACCTACTGTCTCCATGACAATAACATAGTTCATTTTTTATAACCATATATCATGGTTAATTTTAAAAGTTCAATTTATATATAAAAATTATAATTATTTCATGATTATTATTCTATATATGATGAAATAATGACCTCTTTGACCATAGTCAACCTACTAATGTCATTTTGGACATAAGAGTCAAATATCATCAAAACATATGATGAGAACTTAATTGATTAAGTAATTGTGTATAATATAGAAAAAAATAAAATAAATGCAATAATAAAAATTAAAAAGGATATTATGAAATTAAATAATTAAGATTATATTATTATTTAATAAGATAAATAATGTACACAACGGTCGGTCCTGAGGTAATGGATTTCATCTCAATTTTCCTTCACTGAGGAATATTTTATTTTTATGCACTTAATTTATTTTATATGATGCATATAATGCCCCTTTTTAGATTTTATATCATGAATAATTCATAATTCATGTTATTTTAAGTTTCAATTCAAATTATTTCATCCAAGGGGATTTAACTTGAAAGTTACCAAGTGGTATGGGGTTTTTTAACTCAATTTTCATTCATTGGGTTATACTTATACTTCATTAAATATATTAGTAAATGATTATAAATGTAATAAAATATGATTTTATTATGATTTATTTCCATTTTTTGTATGTATTTACATTTATCACATATAATCACTTCATTTATTAAATTCTCACACTAATGATACAATCTTTGTAAGGGTTTCTCATCTCACTTTTTTTTGTAGAACATGTATCGTATTCACCACTTGATTCTTTCATATGATGTATATAATAACCCTTTGATATGATATATAAATTTTCCATTTATATTTATGTTATTTAAAGATTCATTTTAATTTATTTCTTTCATAGGTATTAGGATTCAAAAGTTACCAAAGTGGTAAGTGTTTATTTCAAAATCTCATCATTATTCGATATTGTTTGTGTTTAAGTATCCTATGGGGTAATTATATGATCTGTATATATTAAACCCAATATATTTTATTCTTTTTTTTTATATTTTAAAATTATAATTTTTCCTTCTGTTTTCCTCTTTTAATTACTCAAGAGCTCTAATGAATGTTTTTAAGGAAAATTGACTTTGTTTTCTATTCTATTCTGAATATTTTTCTAACATGTTCATATTTTACTTAAAATGTTTTAAAGATTTTTTTAAATATTCTATAATGATTTATTAAATAAAATTTTACCCATATTGGAAATTTTAAAAAATGGTTTAAATGGAATCTTTTTATCATTTTCTGAACTAGGTACTTTTTTGCTTTTACTGAAAATGTGAAAGGAATATTTTTTAACGTACTCAACATGAATAAAATTTACCCCATCATGACTGATCAATGATTTTAATCTTCCTTTACAATTTTACATTGTTATTTTAAAAGAATACATCTTTCCTAAAATTTTGTAATTTTTTGTTTTTAAAATTGACTGTCAAACTGAAAAGAGAATTTTCCTTAATAATGTTTTTAATGATACTTTTATGGAATTTATATTTATCAGTAAAAATAAACCTTTATTTTACTTATAATACACCTAGGGTATTTTATAATGATACCATCCTTATTCATTTTTTGTATAGTTTATGATTTTTTTGACTGGGGAAATATTAACATTTCATATGATATTTTTCCAATAAAAATATTTATGTTGATTATGTATTGAATTGTTATTCACCCCTTTAATATGACGAATGAATTGGAGTTAATTAGTGATAAGTGCCGCTGGTTATATCCCATATATGAATTGGTATGTCCCATGAGACAAAATATTTTGGGTATTTTGCTGATTAATTACCCATAGATGTAATATTTTGTAGAATGTGGCCTCAATGATTGTTTAATATGTCCAACATTATGCATTCCATCATTTTGAGATTAGTTATTGATGTCTACGAAATTATTTGAATTGTAATCCCTGAATAAGTTTCAAGTTCATATGAATTGTTATATGGAATTATTTGATCATATTTTATTCTTTCCATATTATTCTTTATTCTCAAATTATTGATTAAATAACCCATTTTTTCAGTTATTTACATTTCCATATTGATTATGTATTATTTATTCTATGATAAATTTCATTGTTTATAACACTTACTGTCATGAACCAAATCTGGTATCCACCAATACTGGAACAAAAAAAAGCCTGCAACAAGGACCTAAGGTAATTCCCAATACCCATGGGCTGGAACAAGTTTCCAAGTATCAAAAATTTGGTTTGGGAATGATTTACTTGAGTATGAAAGCATAAAACATTAAAAACAATCAATAATATGAATCTGAAATTTTCATGCCAAAAAACCCTTAACAAAATATAGATCAGAATATATGGTTTTAAAAAATGTAAAATAGGTCCAAACTTAAATAAAAATAGCATCAAAATAACCACAAAGACTCCACATGACAAGGGTTCATCATCCCCGAGCCTTCTCCACAACACCGCACCAAGAGGGGACTGACAATCCGAACCGCTTCACCCGAGGCTTTTCCTTTACCTGTGTAAAACATAATCAGGTCTACTTACACCCAAGGGGTATAAGTAGGGTTTTATTTTAATCCCAAGAGGATACCACCCAAGGATTTCAAAGAGTATGCAGCACAAGGTGAAAAGCATACTGTTTTAATAAGAAAAACTGACGATATATTCCAAGAAATGCAAATTCAATTATAAACAGTTTCAAAAAAAAATTCATAATGTTAAAACATTTCAATAATACATGTTATATAATGTAATGTACATTAAAAAACACCCTAATACAAGGGAAAATAACACAAATCCAATGATCACCAAAACTGAGAACACCCCTAGGCACTAGGTAGTCTCGAGCCCTATGTACCTCTTACCTCGGTGTAAAATATCCATGTCACAATCCTTTACCATGAATGAGACACTAGTATGGAACATAACCACAACCTAGTGTTCCCCAAATATCATACACATATCTTAGTTATAGTTGTCTTGATCCAAAATGCTAAGTGAAACAGGGAAAAAACCCATCCGAATCACTAGCGTACTAGTACATATCTGCCCACCTAGGTACTCAGGCTCCCCCCTTTGCGCTCAAATAATTTCAACATGCTACATAAATCCAATTTCATATAAAAAACCACTAATGGTCACATAAAAACAATACAGTATCTAATCACACTTTATACCACTTAAAACAGACAACAAAACATTGTGATTTTCAATAAAACAACTTCTCAAAATCTCACACTATTTTCCAACCAAAACTCTTTGAAATACCCAATTTTAACAGCATGTTCACACTTATAAGTCACCAAAACAGAAATGGAAGCCAAATACCTTTTCAATTAAACCAAAAAAACAGTTATAGGGCAGCCCCATATGAACAAAGAAATGATAGCTTTTTAAAACCTCCATTTTCACACAAACATGACACTTAAATTACATATGATTCACAAAAAACATTAAAAAAGTATTCACAGTAGAAACCAAAGGAGATAAACATTAAAAAAAATTATTTTACTCCCTAATAAATTTCAATAAAATCAAATAAGTATTTATAGGGAATCCCCAAATAAACCACTAAAATATTTCTATGAAAAAACTCCAATTTCACATAAAAATGACACTACAAACTCATTTGCTTTAAAAATACAACAAAATAAAATTTCTATACCAATAATCAAATTATATAAACATGAAAATATCATAAACACAATAAGCTAAGTTACAAGGATTTCACACACTTGAAATCACCTACCAAAATTGTTAAAACCTTGAATCCTTTGTGAAAAAATTCAGTCGCACCACCACTGCACCTCAGGGAAGGTAGATCGAGCCTAAAATCAGATGATTGGACCAAGAAAACAAAAATTTTAACCCTAGGTTCGAAACCATACCCTCTGGTCATTTTTAATTCAAGGTAATTGGAAGAAACTTCATGAAGAGGGGAGGAACTAAGAGGGAGAGACACTTACTCTAGATTGTGTGAAGTTCCTCCACCAAATCCCACTTCAAAATGAAGTTACAACGAGGGTTTGAAGAGCCTGGTAGGCTTCCATGGATATAATGGTCTAATGGGGAAAGAAAGGGGTGAGTTAGGATAAATCCCAGTAGGTAAAATAAGTCATTTTCTCATTTTTAATGAGTTGGACATAGGTGCATGGTTTTTGTGCACGATTTGGAAAAGCGTACACCTAAAATGTGCACCCTCCTTTATCCACTCAAAAATCTTCAAAAGCCACAAAACTTTATGGGGGATTAGGGGGGACTTAGGGGGGATTCTAGGATAAAAGTATATGAAATATAAGTACCTTTAATTAATAACATGGGTGTGACAATTCTCCCCACCATGAAACCTTTCCGTCTCAGAAAGTCGACCAGAGGCATGATTAGAAAACAAGAATGGGTACTCGTCCTCAACCCATTACTTTCACTCCCAGGTCTCATGTGTATCAATACTATGCTGGAAACGAACCCAGGCTAGCGGAATAGAATTCCCTCGAAGCACCTTCTCTTGGGAGTCCACTATTTTCACTGGCCGCTCAAAAACTGACAATTCAGGCTCTATCTCTAGTTCTTCCCAACTCAGCACATGGGATGGATCCAGGTTGTATTTGTTAAACTAGGATACATGGAAGACATCATGGATGGATGTAAACTAAGATGGTAAGTCTAACCTATAATCCACCTTTCTAATACACTTGATGATCTCAAAAGGGACGACATATCGAGGTGTCATCTTCCCTTGCTTCCCCAATCGGCGATGGCCCAGATGAGGGGCCACTTTCAAGAATACCCTATCACCCACATAAAACTATAAGTCTCAACGATTATGGTCATAATAATATTTATGAAGACTCTAAGCTATCAACAAGCACTTCCTGATCAATTTGACCTTCTCATAAGTCTCCTACACAAGGCTCGACCCCAAAAGTGAAGTCTCACCTACCTCAGCCCAACATAGGGTGGACTGACATGGCCAACCATAGGGCGCCTCAAAAAAGGCCATTAAAATCGAGGATTGGTAACTATTATTATAGGAAAATTTGACCAATCCCAAATGTCTGTCCCAAGAACCTGCAAAGTCCAAAACAAATGCACAGAGCATATCCTCCTGAATCTGGTTCACCCATTCTGTCTGACCATCTGTTTGAGAATAGTACACCGTGCACATCTTGATCTGTGACCCCAAGGAATTATATAGGCCTTCCCAAAACTGAGAAGTGAAATAGGGGTCTCTATCTGAGACAATTTCTAATGGAACACCATGGAGTATCACCACCTCCTGAAGATACAAATGGGCCAACTCATCCACTTTAGCTGTATCCCTGATCAAAATAAAGTGGAATTATTTGGTCAGACGGTCAATCACCACTCAAATCGAATTATTACCCCAAGGTGTACGAGGTAAGACAATAATGAAGTCCATGGAAACCTCATTTCACTTCTAGGTAGGAATGGGTAATTGATAGAGCAAACCTAAGGGACTTTGATGCTCTAATTTCACCTACCAGCATGTGTAGCATCTCTACACGAAGTCCGCGATGTCTTGTCTCATACAGGGTCACCAGAACTGCCAATGAACATCATAATACATTTTGGTGGTATTTGGATGGACAACCCACTGAGACTGGTGGCTATCCTTCATCACCACCTTCCGCAGAGATAACGACACTATTGAATGGCCCTTGAAGCACAAGATGCCCTCAGGAGATGATGACCAATCAGAGGGTGTCTCCCCACCATGAAAAAACTACTTTGACTACTTAAAAAAGATCATCACTAGGATATTCCCACTAAATCAAATCCAATAGAGAAGGAGTCAACTATATGATTTCCAGGAATGCACCCCCATTTTATTCCATGCCTTCCACATGTTTCTGAGCAAAGAGCCCCATCAAAGTCCAATCATCACCAGAATTCCTCAAAACTGGCACTGGAAATATTCTACTCAAGGCATCCTCCACTACATTCCCCTTTACTGGGGTATAAAAAATGTCTAATTGAAACCCCTGAAAGTACTCTATCCAACGGGATTGCCTCAGATTTAGTTCCTTTTGCAAGAAGATATTGGCCAAGCTCTTGTGATTAGAGTAGTCCACAAACTTCTCCCCAAATAGGTAGTGATTCTAGGTCTTCAAAGCATACATCACTGATTCCAACTCCAAGTCGTGGGTTGGGTAATTATTTTTGTGTGGTTGGAGTTGACGAGATCCATACGCCACCATGTGATCATCCTACATAAGCACACACCCAAGACCCATACTTGAAGCATCACAATAGACAACAAACCCATTTCTAGCCTCTAGAAAAATCAGCACAGGGGTGGTAGTAAACTGCCGCTTCAGCTCCTCGAAGGATTCCTGACACTCTAGGCCCCATACAAACTTTACCCCTTTTCGGGTGAGTGCGGTCATCAGTGAAGAAAGATGAGAGAAATCCCAAAATAATCACCTGTAATAACTAGACATTCCAAGGAAACTCCTGATCTCGAACAAATTCTTCATTTTATCCCATGAAATGACCGCACTGATCTTCTTGGGGTCCACTGAAAGCCCCTCCTATGAGATCACATGCCCCAAGAATCTCACTTCCCTGATCCAAAAAGTGCATCTGGACAACTTTTCATTAAGGCGATGCTCTCGCAAGGTGCCCAAAACGATCCTCAAGTGATGTTCATGTTCCTCATCAGAGCCAAAGTATACTAAAATGTCATCCATGGACACTAAAATGAAGGAATCAAGATACCGGTGGAACACCCTATTCATGAGTTCCATAAAGACCACTGGAGCATTGGTCAATCTGAAGGACATGACCAAATACTCAAAGTGGCCTTACCTTCTTCGGAAGGCTATCTTCGGGATATATACCTCTTTCACCATTAGTTGATGGTATCCGGAACACAAGTCTATTTTTGAGAACCACTTTGCCCATTCAACTTATCAAATAAATCATATATTCTGGGCAAACAATATTTGTTCTTAATTGTTACCTTATTCAGCTTCCAGTAGTTAATGCACAACCAGAGGGATCCATCTGCCTTTTTCGCAAACAACATAGGAGTGGCCCAAGGAGAGACTCTTGGACGAATGAATCCTTTAGATTATAATTCATCTAGATATATATTTAATTCCCTCAGATTGGTGGGGACCATACGGTATGTGGGAAGAGATATCGTCTGTATTCTCGGTGCTAGATCAATCGAGAACTCCACATCCCGCTCTGAGGGAAAACCTGAAAAATCATCATGGGATACCTCCAAAAACTAATTCACTATATAAGGTAGTGAAAGTTTAGGGGAAATACCATCGACCTATATCATGAGCGATGTTAACTGGAAGATAATACTTCCCAATTCTAGGAGTGGAGGTCCCGCGCGACACGACTGAGGATCCCATTCTCCATGAAAAACCTGACGACTCCCATCAGGTGCTGTAAAAATCACTCGCCACCTGTAACAATCGATGTGTGCTTAAAAGTGTACTATCCAATCCATGCCATGTATCATGTCGAAAAGATCCATATATAAGTCCAATAGGTCCCACTCCATCTCAACCCCTTACACGAAGAGCGCAAATGATGGGCACCTAAGACCCTGCTCCTTCTTTCCCAGCAGTGTCACAAACTCCATTGCAAAAGGAAACAACTCAGTAGGAAAATTAAGTGTGTCAAAAATAAGGAGAAAGATAAATGAAATTCATAAAATAGTATCAAAAAGTGAAGTAGCTATAGAAGATTCAATAAAAACGGTACCTCGAACTGTCGACGATCCCGCCTTTGATCCCGCTGGTGCCTAATCCACCACATGGAGATGTCCGATCTTTGCCTGAGGAAGACCATGAGTCTATGGCTATGCGCTAAACTGAATTTTCCCAGAAGTTGAACCATCACTAACACCACGACCACCGAATCGAGATCCCCCCATCCTCATTGGCTCAGACTATGTTGACACTCCTTTTGAGGTCACTGACCCTGCCCCACTCTAAAGTGGACGTGCCACCCCAGAAAAGCGCTTTAAGTGACCCATACCCCAAAATTGGTAACAGGGATTCAGAGGAAGTGGGAATGATGGTCAGATGCACCCTGGCCTCGCACACTAGTGTAACATGACCGATCTCACATCAGAATCCATAGACGAAAATTGCCTGGAAGAGTGGCCTGAACTACCACCTTCCTTCTCCACTTGTTCCCCCACTTCCTTTTATTTTCTAAATAGATTACACCACCCACTACTAATACTGAAATAGAGAAACCACCCCTGACTTTACAGTCAATATCTACCATACATACCTAGTCAATGACCTCAACATAGGTCCTCAGCTTGAACAAGAAAACCTGGGAGTATATATCTGGTTGCAAGCCTTTATCAAACCTCTGGGCCTTCGCCTGCTCATTGCAGATGATTTCAGGAGCATACCAAACCAACTCAGCAAAGCGGTTGGTGTACTCCATTAGATAAATATTCCCCTAAACAAGGTCCATGAACTCTCGGGACCTGGCGTATACCAAGACCTCAGGGCAGTGCTGTTCATTGAAGACAATCTTGAAATCTCCCCAATGCATCTACTAATTCCTACCAGTCTGAAGTACTGACTCCCACAACTTTCGGATGGTAACCTATAACAAAAAGGAGGCACATTTCACCCTAATCTCCTCAGGTGTATCTAGGAACTCGAACATACACTCAATCTTCTCGAGCCATTCCTCTGCTTCCTAGGGTTCTATGCTGCCTCGAAAAGTAGGAGGCTTGTCTTTCAGAAAATCCTGAGATTTAACTTTTCTAGGACCCATATCTTATTCCCTAAAAGGAATGGGAACAAGATCCGGTCCCTTTCCCAGATCTTAGACATCCCTACCCACATCCTCAACTATCCTCTGACCAATTAGAGTGGGATAACTCTCTCTGGCTTCATACTATGGGAGCATGGGAGATTTCTGGGGAGGCATGTGGCTACAAAATGAACCAGTCACAAAAAAATAGTCAATACCACAATTCTGAAAATTTTAAAAAAATACGCCAAATATAAATAATCTAAACACATTATAGTAATAAAAGAAACAACTGCTCCACCCCTGCCCAATGTACACATGTGGTCTGCAGCCCACACGTCTCACCTGGAAGTGAAGTCAATCAGACAATTCCAATGTCCCATGGTGACTCAAGGTTTTCCAAAAGAGGTGCAGGACAGACACCCTACTCACGATAAAAACTCCGAGCCTCGTCAGTCCTAGCTCCTGTGTACCTCGACTCATCCCAAAATAGTAATATAACCCAAAAACATTGGCCTCCTCTGATACCATTTTGTCACGAACCAAATCTGGTCGCCACTAATACCAGCACCAAACCCAGCCTGAAGAAAGGCTTGAAGGGTGTTCCCTTTCCCCACAGGCTAGAAGAAGTGCCGTAGTATCAATAAATTTGGTTTTGGAATGATTTACCTGAGTATGAAATCATAAAATATTAAAAAAAAATCAATAATATGAATATGAAATTTTCATGCCAAACAACCCTTAACAAAAATCAGATCTGAATACATGGTTTTAAAAAAGTAAAATAGGTCAAAACTTAAATAAAAACAGCATAAAAATATCCACAAGGACTCCTCACAATAAGGGGTCATCACCCTCGAGCCGTCTCTACAACATCGCACCAAGAGGGGACTAACAACCCGAACCACCTTTACCTAAGGCTTTGCCTTTAACTATGTAAAACATAATCAGGTATACTTACACCCAAGGGGTTTAATTAGCATGTGAAACTAATCCCAATAGTATTCCACCCATGTATTTCAAATAGTATGCAATACAAGGGGAAAAGCATGCAGTTTTAATAAGTAAGGAAAAGCAGCAATAAATTCCAAGAAATGTAACTTTCAATTGTAAATAGTTTCCAAAATAAAACTTTCAGAATGTTAAAAAATTTCAATAATACATGTTATCTACTGTAATTTACAGCCAAAAACACCCTAAGAAAAGGGAAAATACCACAAATCCAATGAGAACCAAAATCAGGAACACCCCTAGGCACTAGGTAGTTTTGGGCCCTATGTACCTCGTACCTCGGTGTAAAATATCCTTGTCACAATCCTTTAACATGAAAGAGACACTAGTATGGAACATAAAAATAACCTAGTGGTCCCAAAAAAATCATCACATAGTATAGTTAAAGTTTTCATGGTCCAAAATTCTAAGTGAATCAGTGGCAAAACCCATTCGGATCACTAGCGTACTAGTACATATCCGCCCACTTAGGTACCTAGGCTTCCCCCTTTGTGCTAAAACAATTTAAGAATGATAAATACATCCAATTTTATATAAAAACACCAATAATGGTCACATACAAACAATATAGTATCTATACACACTTTATACCACTTAAAACACACAAAAAAACATTTTGATTTTCAATAAAACAACTTCTCAAAATCTCACATTATTTTGCACCCAAAACTCATTGAAATACCCACTTTTCACACCATGTGCACACTTATAAGTCATCAAAATAGAAATGGAAGCCCAATAACTTTTAAATTAAACAAAAAAATAGTCTTAGGGCACCCCATATGAACCAAGAAATGATAGCTTTATAAAACCTCTATTTTCACACAAACATGACACTTAAATTCCATATGCTTCACAAATACCATTAAAAAAAGTTTTCTCAACAACAAAAAAAGGATATAAACATTCATAAAATGATTTTCATATCTAAAAAATTTCAATAAAATCAAATAAGTAGTTATAGGTCATCCCTAAATAAACCACTAAATGATTTCTATGAAAAACCCCCAATTTCACATAAAAATGGCACTAAAACCTAATTTGCAGTAAAAATACCACCAAATCCAATTTTCTCACAAATAATCAAATGTGATAAACATGAAAATATCATAAACACAGAAATATAAGTCACAAGTATTGAATACTCATGAAATCACCTACCAAAATTGTTTAAACCTGAAATTCTTTGTGCGAAAATGAAATAACACCACCGCCGCACCTCAAGGAAGGTATATCGAGCCTAAAATTAGAATATTGGGCCAGGAAAACCCAAAGTTAAACCCTAGGTTAGAAACCATACCCTTTGGTCATTTTGTAATTCAAGGGAATTGGAAGAAACATCATGAAGAGGGGTGGAACTAAGAGGGAGAGACACTTACTTGAGATTGTGTGAAGTTACTCCACCAAACCCCCCTTCAAAATGAAGTTCCAAGGAGGTTTTATAGAGTTGGGGAGGCTTCCATGGATATAATGGTTGAATGGGGGATGAAATGGATGAGTTAGGATAAATCATGGGAGGTCAAAGAAGTCATTTTTCTCATTTTTAATGAGATGGACATAGGCGCGCGGTTTGTGTGCACGGTTTGGAAAACCGTGCACCGAAACTGTGCACCCTCATTTATCCCCTAAAAACATCTTCAAAATCCACCAAAATTTGTGGGGGATTATGGGTGGTTTCTAAGATAAAAATATATGAAATATAAGTACATTTAATGAAGAAAATGGGTGTGACACTTATTGAGCATATGAGCTAACCCCTATTTTGTTTCCTTACCCAAGATATCAATAAGTGTACTGTGAATAATATTCAAGGAAATTATATAGATAACGATGGTGTTATAAAAGAAACTACTGTGTTATATTTTATGTTTTCAAATGTAATGTGAGATTTAAGTATGAATCTAGTTTACCAAGACTACTAAACTATTCAGTCCTTTAGGATGTGATCATTTGTATCTTATGCTACTATAATAATGTAACCAGTGGATCTAGGATATTAGGGAAGGAATATTTGTAGTTGGTATCAGAATAAGTTTAGTAGAAACCATGGGAATTATATTTTGGGAAACATAGATTATGGAATATAACCTTATGAATGAATTTGAGGATAAGTCTAAATATAGAAAAATATCCTAAAATTTGGTAAGATAGATATTATGTGGTTTTCCTGTAAATACATCCCTTTATAGATACTAAAAGTAGATATGGGTTTGAAACAATTGCATATATGGGTAACAAAACAAAAAGGAGTTGGTCGAGTAAATCGCAACCATCATTCTGGTTCATAGTGAGTGTGCCCTTATAGCTCACCTGGTTTGACATTCCGAGGGGATATACGAGGGTTAATTCACATTTTATTTATAAACCATTATGATGAATGAGAGAATAGAACCTATGGAAGCCTATTATATTCCATAGTGATATGATATAAGCCTAAAGTGTTATGGGTTGATAATTCTAAGGCTGATCATATGTTTAAAGGAATAGGTACCCATTTTGAAGTTTTAAGTGATGAAATTCTAAAATGATTAAGAGTATTTTGGGTGATAATTATGGAAATATATTATGTGTTTTAGTAAAAAAATTATTTGAGGAAGAATGAATTTTAATTTTGTGAACATAAGTTTAAAGGTATTGATAACCTATAAGGTTCATATGATCATTGTTTCTAAGGTAATAATGGTCAATTAAGATTATTAAATTTTGTGAAAAAAATAGGTTGTATAGAATACATTAGAACTTAAAAAGTGATTTGATGAATAATTTTATTTTTGAGGATGTTTATCATATTTTTGGGAGCATTATAAAGATTATATTAATATTGTTTTAGAAAAAGGACAACTCACAGAATGGTAGACAACCTATCACATCCGATAAGGCCGTATGGATTGAACCCAAAATTGAATGGCGACAAGGGTGAAAATCTTACCACTAGCCTATGTGATGTATTTATTATCATGACATTGTTTTTTTACTTAAATGATTTTTCAGAAAATTAATAAGTTTATTTTTGGAACATATGTTTTATTGTATAGATAACCATGATATTGAAAAGTTATTTTGTGACTATGTCACTAATGTTATTTTTGAAGAAGTTTAATTTCATGGGAAAGTTATATAATTAAGGTAAATAGAAATAATTTTGGCTAATATGGGTTTTTTATTTTAGGAATAAAGGTTGATTTATATTTTTGAAGAAATTATTTTTTTATGACCTTATTTTGGAAAATTATTGGTGTATTTTGGAGAATATATGACAAATGCATATTCATTTTTGATACGATACTTTAAGAGTGGTTGATATTATTTGATGAAAAATGTTAAGATTATATTGGAATAATATGTGATAAAATCATTCTAATATTTGGGTTTCAATTATAGTTAGGAATATTTTGGATAAATTTAAGGACACATACTTATGGAATGGATTAAGTTGAATGTGAGTGTTACTTTGAGGTTTTAAAGATTAATGTATTATATTGGATAGCTTGTGTTGACCATTTTGGTTTTGGTAAATATTTAGAGACATTCAAAAATACTTTTCATTATTTTATGGATACTATTATTTTTTAAAAGTTAATTTTAACGATTCATGCATGAAAAATTCGTCTTGAATATTCATTTCTTGGAGTAAGAAATGAATTAAAAATTTATTTAAGCACAACCAAAGTATGAAATTGTACTTGTGAAGTAGAAATATATCAAGTAATTATATTTCTCGGTGTTCTATATATTCATATAAAAATAATCCATCAACTTTAGGAAAATTATTTGAAACAAAAATTTTATCCTATTATGATCATTTCTGATTAATCAATGGTCATTTCACCCATTATTGATTTATGGTTTTATGGTTGTTAAATTTTTTATAAACCTATTCTCTATCATTATCTATTAGTCATTGAGCATTAATTTTCTCCTAAATTTCCATATTTACACTTTCCATAATGTTATCCCATTTGGAAACCAAGTTATGTGTTATTCTAGATGATCATATTATTTCCCTTTCACTCTTTTTAAGTTAAAGTTTTATTAACCATTTTTGCGAGGTGGGATTTCAATAAAGTTATTTTCCGATGTCAAAACAATTATTAATGATATCATGTTCAAATTATGAGGATTAAATTTATTAAAGGGGTGGGGGAATGTAACACCTAAAGATTTTAAAAAGTGAACTATGCTTGATAGCATACATGAAACGCAACATCGATACTAAATGAACCACAAAATATTATAATTTAAATATGAGCATTATAACCTAGGCATTAAATTCGTAGGTATAAATAGGATTAACTAATTTATGAAATATATAAAAAGTACCTCATAAATATAATTGTATTTTGAAATTCTTAGTAAATAATTACTCAATTTATAGTAAAGTCATTTTATTATTTAAAAATACACTTTCTTCGAAAATATACATTCTATTCAAAAATGGATTTTATTGCTTTTCATGAGAAAGTACTATAATTAATTTCTCAAAATTTTAGATATTTTATTTGACAAAAAGGTTATAATTTTTAAAATCATAATATCAAAATTATATTATGGTGAAATTTTATGATTTTCCTAAAAAGTTTGTTTTTTCAATAAATTGTGAAAAAATACTGTTTTTTTGAAAAATTTATTTTATTTTAAAGTGTTTAAAAAGCCATATTATATTTTGGATTAGTTTTGAAATTTAATTAGATTATTTTGATTAAATATAATCAAATTATAGTCCTTTGAATTCATTTTATTATTGAAATTGGTATAAAAAAATTTTTATACTTAAAAGGCATTTTTCTGTATAACCGGTTTTCACCATATTTTATGGGTTTGATTTTAAATTAAAATTTTTACCTTATATGAATTGAATCCTGAAAAATTAATTAAATATTTGGAATTATGAGATACAATTTTTTTAAATAGGACCCTTTTATTTTTAGTCATTATGAATTATACCTATAGTAAATATTTATCACTACGGTAATGGTAAATCGAGTAATTAATGTTAAAAATAATATGACAAGGACTAAAAATTGAACTTAACACTTGCATTTATCCTATTTTATGAGTGTATTTAAACCATTTACATCTAAGTCTTGAATATATGGACACTTATTTCCATATTTCTTTGTTTTTAACCTTATAATAATTAAGTAAAAGATAAAGATGAAAATGTCACTTTCTTGCTTTTAATAGCTATAATATTTTCTGTGATAGGGATAAAAGAACTTATATTGAGTTATAAATATTAATTTTAAATATAAATATTTTTTATCATGGTAATTTATTTATAATTTTTATTAATGAAATAATTACTTTAAATTCTAATGCAACATTGACATAATATTTATTCAATTAATAGAAAAATAAAATACTTGATTTTAAAAAAATTAAAATTAGTATAAATTGAATGAATTATTGCATTCCAAATTTTTTAAAATAGTTCTAAAAATGACGTTAATGATATTTTATAATAAATAATATTTTATTAAATGATTTAAAATTCATAAAAATACTAAATTCATACAATGTATTTGTATATTTTGTAACATATCAACCATGGTACATTTATTGAATAATTTTCCTTTTATTAGAACTATATTTATCTATAAATAGTAAACACTTTGTTATCCAATAATTGTCAAAAAGGGTTAACGTGGTTAAAAAATAGAGATATGGGTAAAAACCTAATATAAACTTGTTAAAATTTCATTGTATGATAGGATTTGGAACCATACTCATATGTTATTATAATTATATCAGTTTTTATCTATTTTTTCAAGGAAAATTAATTTATATTAATTTAATATTTTAGGAAATTCCAAAAGTGTCCCTCCCCTCACTTATAAAAGGGCACATCCTCTCCTCTTTTCTTAACACTCAAAAAACCATTTTCTTCAAAACATAACTGATATAATATATTCCTTAATTACATTACCATGTATTATGGTACTTGTTTTATTATAAAAACCTTCTAGGAAGGATTTTGGTGTGAACCTAAATATGTTGCCTGAAAATGAGATATCATTCTTAGCTAAGCGTTTTTGTTTTATTTTTTCTTCTATATATTTCAAATATTGTTCATACATGGTGATATAAAAACATAAGTATATATCCTATACTATTATTTTATTATTTTAATGGAATAATATACATCCATATCTTCTTCAATAAAATGGGAAACAGAACCATCATTCATGTGTATGGAGGATTACCACCTTGCAAACCGATGTAATTCATTTTCCATCATCACCTCTCATTGATATTAATAATGGTAAATTCAATGTATATATATGATATTAATAACATATTTATAATTTTTTAAAATTAATATACCATATAGTTTCTTAACTTTTCTTTCATTTAAAGATGATAACGTTGTTCGTGCGTACATGTGGATTACCACCTCTACGAAGTGATATGATTAGTTTTTTTTTACAAAATCACATGGATGGTATATATAAGTAAATTTAAAGAAATAATATTATTTTTATTACATAATTATGATTATGTAAATATAAAATAACACTTAGCTTATTTCCATCACATTATTTGAAAAAGGAAAATGTTACTCATGCGTGCATGCGACCTACCATGTCCATGGTTGTAATGTAGTTCATTATTCATAACCATATTTAATAGTTGGTTTAAAAAGAATAATTTATGTATGAAAATTATAATTATATCAGTATTATTAATCTATATATGATGGTATAATGACTTGTCCAACCATATTCAACCTACCGAATCCATTTTTGACATACGAGTCAAATATCATCAAAGCTTCTGATAAGAACTTAATTCATTAAGTAATTGTTTAAAAAATGATAAAAAATAAAAATAAAATGGACAATAAAATTTAAATTTTTTAATAATAAAGTAAATAATTAACATAATATTATTATTCAAGAAGATAAAATACGTACGCGATGAGTCAGACTAGAGGTAAGGAATTTAATCTCAATTTTCCATCATTGATGCATATTTTATTATTATGAACCTAATTTGTTTTATATAGAATATATACTACCACTTGTTACATTTTATATCATGAAACCTTCATAATTAATTGTATTTTAATTTTTAATTCAAATTATTTCATCCAATAGGATCTGACTTGAAAGTCACCAAGTGGTAAGGGGTTTGTTAACTCAATTTACATTCATTAGGTTATACCTATGCTCCATTGACTATATTATTACATTATTATGTGTGAAATTAACTATGATTATATTATGTTTTATCTCCAATTTCTTTTTTTGGATTTAAAATTTTCACATAAAATCAATTTATTGATTAAAGTTTCACACCAACGATATGATCTTTGTAAGGGTTTCTCATCTCACATTTGTTTCCCAGAGAAATATGTCCTATTCACCACTTTTTTCTTTGATGTGGCTTATATAATTCACCTTTTATATGATATATCATGATTCAATTTATATTTATGCTTTTTAAATATTCATTTTATGCTATTTCTTTCTTGGGCATTATGATTCAAAAGTTACCAAAGCGATAAAGGTTTATTTGATAATCTCTTCATTATTCGAGATTGTTTATGTTTAAGTATCCGCTAGGGGAATTATATGATATATCTTTATTAAAACAAATATATTTTCTTATAATTTGGTTATGTTTTAAAATTATAATTTTTTTCCTTTCATTTTATTCTTTTAATTACTCAAGATACTGAAAGAATGTTTTTAAGGAAAACTGAATTTGTTTTTCTATTCAGTCAGGAATATTTTTATTGTATGACTATATTTTACTTAAAATGTTTAAATAATGTTTTTAATATTCTCTAATGATTTATTAAAAACAATTTACCTATACTAAACCGTTTACAAAATGGTTTAAATGAAATCTTCTTGTCATATTTTTATTGATCTACTTTTTTACATTTTTTTTGAAAATCTGAAAGGGATATTTGTTTTAACATGCTCACCATGAACATAGTTTCCCACCACCATGACCACTCAATGATTTTAGGCTTCTTTTAAAAGTTTCCAAGGATATTTTAATGATTTTCCCTAAAATTATTCAAATTTCTAGTTTTTAAAAATTATTTTCAAAGTGAAATGGGAATTTTTCTAAAGAATGTTTTTAATGATAATTTTATGGTATTTTTATTCATCAATGAAAATAACCATTTATTTTACTTATATTATACTGGTGATATTCTATAATGATACCGTCCTTATTTTTTCTCTGGATGGTTTATGATTAATTTGATTAGGGAAATTCATATGCTAGTTTTCCAATACGAATCGTTATATTGATTATGTATTGAATTGTTATTAAACTGTTTCATATGATGAATGCGTTAGACTTACTAAGTGATGGGCGATCCCTATAATATCCCCTCAATGAATCGATATGTCTCATGAGGAAAATTTGTTTAGGTATTTGGATGAGGCCTTACCCATTTATATAAGATGTCTTGGAATGGGTCCTTGATGATATGTTTATGATGTATGAAATTATACATTCCATCATAATGGTAATAATTATGGTTGTGCATGTGTTTATTTAAATATTTATCCATGGATAAGTTTCAATTTCATATTTTTAGTTATATGAAATTATTTTATTATCATTTATTCCTTCCATTTTATTCTTAATTCTCAAATTATTTATTAAATGGGATGATTTATTAATTATTTAACATTATATATTGATTATTTATTATTTATTATATGATAATTTCCACTGTATATAACCCATATTGAGAATCCAAGCTCACCCTTATTTTGTTTCCTTTCCCTAGGATTCCATGAAGTGTACTATGAATAATATACAAGGAAATTATAGAGATAAAAATGATGTTCTCAAAGATAATTCTATGTCATATTTTATGTTTTCAATCATAATATGTGATTTGAGTATTAATCTAGTTTACCAAGACTACTAAACTATCCAGTACTTTTGGATTCAATTTCTTGAATCTTATTCCAATGTAATAATGTAAACACCAAATCTGGGATACTAAGGACATGGTATTTACAATTAATTATTTTTATCATCATGTATGTTGTTCATCATCTCTTTTGTAGACATTTAGTTTCATCTATGGTCTTATACCTTCTCATACTTCATGGATCAATAACCCTTTTCTCTAATAAATAACACCCATGTTTACAGTGGGTTGTACCTTGATCAAAACATCTTCTTCATGATGGTCCTAAAATATCCTTAAGTCTTGCATATATCCTATTTGGCCATTGAAGTAACGTTTATCCTTCATAAAAGTTACCAAATTAAGTAACTTAAATTCTTTATTAAATTCATTAAATGATGTTTAACTGGAATATACTCATGATCTCAAGATTCTCTTGCTCCATGATCATTATAAATCTATCTATGAACACCACTTGTCCCATGATCTCAAGATAGTTTACCAATCTCCTTGAACTTTCTTAATCATGGGTTATGAAAATGAACAATATTTGATTTAATTTTAGTTTTCTGCGAGTCCTATCTCAGCACCATCTCTATCCATGCATGCCTCACATGATTTTAGGATTTATACCTGCTTCATTTGTTAATATTTTATAATATTGTGATCTATAAATGAATCACATATATTTTATACATATTCATATCATTCATGTTGTATTGTATGACTTATTCAGTGATATAACCATATCACTACTTACAATGTATGGGTTTTCAATATAACTCAACTATTATCTTTATCATGAACAATGATATCCCATTATCACTATATGTGATTCCAAGTAGAGAAATATTAGGAATATATCATTATTAGTATTTCTATATAGTCACTTGTGATTCCTTTTTTCACTATGTGTGATAACATGCTTCTATTTATTAAGAATTTACTTTCCTTTGAATCATTACCCGAGGAACAATATATCATTGTCCATAAAATCCCTCAATGCATTGTTTATGCAAAACAAAACACAATTACTTTCAATGTGATATAACTCTAATCACTATTAGAAATAGTCCATACACTATAACATGAGTGGTTATGTAATACCTGAAGATATAACTCAATAATTATATATAAAACACATGAACAATAACCATACTTATCAACCTCATTTATCACAAGAAACCATATACCCATATTACATTCTATGAGGGAACCATGAGCCATGATACTCATATACCATCTTCTATGATATGTTTCCCTTGAAAAGGGAAATTTAAAATTTAAAACACACCTAATATCCTTGTCATGGGTAGCGATAATCCCAAAAATTCATCTGTGATACTTCAGTAAATAAAACTTTGAGTTGTGATATGAAAATAATACACCTTTATATATAATCATGGGAAACTATATATTTGATCAATATCCAGTTATTCACTCCACAACTTTAATTCAATTCTCTTCCTATAATTATCTTATTATTTAAAAACTCCAACAAAAATCTTCATCATATTTCTTATACTATTTTTCAATATAATTCCAAATCATGACTAGCATTTTGATAAATTATTTAACATTATTCATAGAAGTACACCATTATTTATAAATCAACAACTTGTCTTCACTATATATATCATGAATTATCTTCTCATTTATGACTTCCTTTATAATGAGCACCAATATTCAATCTTCATATTATCCTTCAGTGGAAATATCTAGTCATTCATTGATGTACTATAGACCTCACTTTCTATACTTATAATATATTCAATATTTGTATACTCATTAAATTCAATCATTTCGACATTCTTCTTTGATATAAAATAATGTTATAATTTTCAAAGTGAGTTTTTTATTTCCATTTATAAGAATTTTTAGATCCACCATGGTATGGTCATATTCATCCATCCTCTCAAGACATGATAAGGAATCATGTTCATATATCTAGTGTAAATTATTGATCTAGATATCCCTTGTATCCAACCTTCCCCTAGGATATAACTTTTGTTTGTAAAGAGAACTTATTTATATTCTTCAAGGAGTGCAAACCATTATTTTGTATTGAATTCTTTATTTATCAACCACTCCCATCATCATTACAAGTTTCATCATCATCACTTCATTATTAGTTCCTTAATCATCACTGGTTTATCATCCTATCCATTAATAAATGAAAATATATCTAACTATAAAAAAATCCATGTATCCAAACTTTTTTTTGAACCAAATCCATTGGTTCTAATAATATCCACCATTGGATTTAATTTTAAACCAATTCAAAAATTCCCCAATTTAAAACTAAATTAAAATTAATTTTTTTTGTTTTAAATTTATCCATCACTTATTCATAGTGCTAAACTTCTTCATATATAAATACAGTGAATCAAAACTTATCATGGAATTACTTAACCAATCCTTTAAGTGTACTTGAGTTATAGATTAGTGTAAGGAAACATATAATTAGACAATAATAATACATTTTCCATTTACACTTATCTTCTTTAATAAAGTCACAATTAAAATTTACAATGAATTCACAATTCTCATGTAATTAACCTATGACCTTCAATCACATTTTACTTAAATAAGAATTAAATTCAATTGATCAAGGGAGTATACAATATTTTTTAAAAACTACGCATATTTCATTGTTTGTACCACTTTGTTATGAGACCATGAGGTGATGGGGGGGGGGGGTGAATCAGGGCATGTTAATTAAAAAATAAAACCCCAATGATATTCTATTGTAGTTAATAGGAACACTTTTATCTTCCTCACTAAACATCAAAGAAGTAAAAACACATAATAAAAGTTGTTTTATTTAGTTCACCTACACTGGCCTATATTCATGGAGCATAAAATGATAATGTGTTGATGTAAACAAATAAACTAATCACACTATTTATACAATCTTAGAGTGAACTAATTGTCTCTATTGGTTTACAAACACCCACAATTTGAAATCTTATTGATCTCTTTCAAATAATGAATCACTCTCAAAATAATTTAATACTTTTATCTCCATAAAAATAAAAAAATAAATATTACATTTTCATTGGTGAATTTATAGGCTATATAGTCACCATGTAGATGAACTTTTGTTTCTTTTTCTTTTTTGGATGAATGTGTCAATGAGAGAAAATAATACTTGTTATTTGTGACAAATATTTATTTTAACCTTCTCCATATCATTTTCCCTAATTCATGGAATTTGATTAATTGATACAATCTCTTGATGTTGTATAATCAAAAGAGTATACAATTATACTACAAGAGGGATTGGGGGGGGGGGGGTGAATTACAGTTTATAAAATGTAAAATTACAATTTTCTACAACCTATTTAAGAATGTTTATCATAAAAAGTTTTATAATGATACACTTTATAAATAGATTTATTAAGAGTTTATAAAAAACAATATAAACTTTCATATAACATGTACAATGGAAAATTTAAACTTTTATAAACAAGTAAAACAAAATTTTATAAAGTATGTTAGAAAAAATTTCAAAACCCATATAAGAAAGTATATACACTTTATCCATAAATGTTAAGGAAGTCTATAATATGACTTAAGGTATCCGTGATATTAACCTTATTATAAGGTTTGTCTTCCTCACAAAAGAATAACTCAATCAGAAAGATAATACACAACTATGTTTCCCTAAACTTGGGGACCCTCGATCAGGAATATCATAATAACATTCTATCTATCAAAATTTGATTTCCCTTGATCAATATGATATGAATCAAAAAAATTACAAAATCAAAACTTATTGAATTTACAATGATATCCTCACAAATGCATTACTTAAGAAAAATATATCTAAAATTTACAATGAAGCGATCTCATGTTACAAGATTTTACAAAAATGTTCACAAAAAAATTATGTCCTTGATTATAAAATAGAAATCTTGCAAAAAAATATTTTACTTTGAACACATGGTTCTATTTACAGGAAATCCTTAATAGTAATATTCCGTATTTCTCAGAGGTGTCTACAATGATATCAGACCCACTCCTTTGCTTCAGAAGTTTAGAAAAACATCTCTGAATAATGTTCTTCATGACTTGTACCACTATAGTTCATATAGATTCCATCTATTAGGATGAAAAAATTAATCTGATATATTATATGTAGTTATTCATTTGGAAGTTTTGATAAAAATTCATTCAGTAGACATGTATATATCTGTCTAATAAAGGTTTTTGGATAGACTTGGTAGAACTTCATACAATATAATTTTTATACTCTATATACTATAATTTTTAAACCACCAATCCAATAAAAATGGTATTTTTCTATCTGATGCATAAAGTACATGTCCGTTCGATATACTTAAGAAAACTTCATCCAATAAAAGTGATAATATCCATTTGTTAAAATAGTAATTTTTCCTTAAAAACAAATTAATAACTTGAGAAGTATAAATGTTATAAATATATAAACATCTAAGTAAGTGGATTGTGATTTTAGAAAGTAAAGATAGAAAGTGTTATCTTGACTAAAAAATATCCACCTTTTTGAAATGAATAATAAATAATATTTTTAAACAAAAACTTTTAAACAAAATCTTTAAAATATTACTCCCCTTAAATTATATCACTTCAAAGTGTTTTAGATTTATCCTTTTTCACAAAATTTTAAACTTTCTCCCCCTCTCCTGATTTTTGATTTTTGTAAAGGATTTTTAGGAGGTATAAAGTATTCCCTAAAATATTAGATAGAAATTATATACAAAACAAATAATATAAATGTAAAATATTAAAATATCTATCCAAAAAAATATTAGAATGAACCAAAATTCAAAAAAAATCTATCTAAATGGTTTAAGTTTGATTATTACAAAAACCTCAAATACTTCAAAAATTAGCCTTTCTTTAAAAGTTTTTAATGATTGAATTTATCTTTCTAAGATCATCTTGATTATTATATGACACTTTAACTACTGAATTTTTTGTCACAAATTATTCTTTAATAACTTTGTTCTTATTTAATTTCTTATAAATCTCCTCATCCTAATGTATAGAAAGAGACTTCAAATTTTCAATTTCTCTTGTGACTTCAAAAAAATCTATGGTGATTCTATTAGAAAACTTGGAAACTAATTTTTTTATCTTTTAATTATGTTGGCTGCCTTACCAAAACAAATTTTATTGAATAGCTCATAAAAAAGTTTGATGTCTCCCTCAATATTTTTTTTCCAATTTATAACACTTTTTATATTTATGAATTCAAATTTGGATTTTCCTTTAAAATCCTTGAACTCATCTTCATTTTGGATAATTTTCTCCGTAATTTATTTTATGGAGATTGAATTTTCCAATTGATTAAATTTTCCTTTTATTTATTTTCATTTATATTGAATATTAGGAAAGAAATGAAAAAATTCTTCAAGTTTTTTAATTACTTCATTGAAGTAATTCATTTTCATTTCAATTATCTTGGAACTTATACTTGGTGAAGATTTTTTTGAATCAGTTGAAGCTTCTATCAAGGTAATTTCTAATACTATTGATGGTCTAGGTTCTTATCTTTTAGTGAATTGGGGTTGAGATATATCCATTATATAAACTTCCTCATCAGTAAAATCTTTGTTTGATGGTTTTATTTAAGAATTTTTCTCTTCATTCTCTAATGATTATTCTTCCTCTGTTACACTAAGAGAAAATTATTTATTGGATTGAGATGATAAATATATTGAAGTATTATTAATCATTTCTTCAATATCCAAACACTTCCTTAAATATTTAATGACTTCATATTATTTCTTTAGTTTTCTCTTCCCAGGTACACAAGATGGTTCTATTGGATGAGATGAGTTTTCTAAAACAGATTTTTCTTTTTAATTTTTTTCTAAACCTACTTGAAAATCATCATATTATGTTTCATCAACAAAATATTATTTTCCGTTATATTTTAAAATATAATTAGGAATTATTTCAACTTCTTCCAGTTGATCTGTCTGAGGAACAACAGATAGAGGATGAACGAATAAAGGAACATTTTATTCTTCACTAAGTTTTTCATAAACTTTTTATTTCAAGAACTTAGCTTCCACCAAATATAAAATAAAGGATTGAATATCATCAATATTTTCTCCTTTATTTTCAGTAAAACCATAAAATTCATCCTCAGACATAGTTTTAGTTTTCTTTCCTATCATGGGATGTGACTTTCTATAAGATTATTTAAATTTTATTTTCTCAATAATTTTTTTTTCTGATATCTTCAACTTCATTAAGGGATGAAACTTTTTCATACTTTTCTTCAAACTGATTTAAAGTAGGAATAATCATAATATTTATTTTATCAATTGTTTCTTCACCAAAGTATGAATATTTTTATCAAATTGGTACTGCCTCATTATTAATGTTTTAATCCTTCATCAAATTTAATAACACTTTGTTAATAAATCTTATATATAAAATATTATTCAAATTTACATTTCCATTATTTATTACCTTGATAATTCTCAACATAAACTTCACTATGTTGAACTTTCTCATGCTTGAAATTGTAGAATATAAATTTATTTCACTTTTAGAGTATCTTGGTATCATTTTATTGGGATAATAATGTTTTATAAAGAGAAATAGTCCTTACATCTAATGAAAATTGTGATAACTTTCTTACTTTCTCATATTTATGGAATACATAAATTTATGCTCTTTATTTCTTAAAATATCTAATTTTTTTGAGTGACCTATGAGTAAAAACAATTACTTCTCCTTTTATTGGAATTCCAATATGCTCAAAAACTTGATTCATATTGATATTATAAGATTATAAAAACAGAGTTAACAAAACATTTTACAGACCATCCACTTTGTTAAACTTATAATTACTATAAAACTCTCCAATAACTGGTGCGTAATTCAAACCAAAATATTCTTTGGAAACACACAAATATTCTCATCCTTGGAATATGATTTTTGGTTTTAATAGAGAGTAATACCTTTCAAACCATGTTCTTTTAATCAGTATTTCCTCAAAATCTTCCCTATTGGAAAATTTATATGAGGATACCATGTAATATGATTAGTTGAATAGATAACACTTAGAAAAATTAGAAACAATTTGATGAAAGAAAAAAATGGCGAGAGCGCTCCACAAAATCCAAAACGACGAAGAATAAAGGGTGTACCAATGCATATTTATATAGAATAACAGGGAGAGAGAGTTTATTTATATTCTAACAATATCTAATGGCTAGGAAAAAACTTTTAAAAACTAATGGATAAGATATAATCATCAAAAGATGATAACATTAGCATTTTAAGAAAGCTGATATATTTTTGAACTCTAAAACCTATTTAATAATAATTATAAAATCTTTGAGTTTTATTTGAAAAAATATTCTTCTAATGAAACTTGATTGTATTTAATGAATTTTGTAAATATTTATCTATAATAATATAAATATTATTGAAAATTTATAAAAAGAGATGAAGAAATTTACCTCTTAGAGAAAATGTTTATAAACATTCTTAAAAAATTTTGGTCGATAGTATATAATTATTAGCTATATAAAAATTTTAATGATAGAGTATATCCATTGAAACGTTGGAAAAAGATCGATCCAATGAAACAAAATAATTTTCTATGAAAATCCTCATCTAGGTATTTTTTTCAAAACCTAAAAAAAACACAAAAATGGAAATAAGATAAGTAAAATTTGTAATTCCCCTTTTTTAGAAGCTTTTTACTATAAGAAGGAAGCTAAACATGAAGTAGATAAAGGATTACTTTGTGTTAATCAATATAATATTCTTTTTATTGTATTAAAATCTATCATAATTGATGGGTTTGGTAACACTATTTGCAAGTTTATCTTGTATTCTAATAAATTATAAAATAATATCTACTTTCTATGTGTGATTCAAATGGAAATAGTGTCTTATATCTAAATTATCTGATCATGAGTGATGTTTTGAGTTTTTAATTAAAGTTATGAAACTTGTGTTATCATAAAAAGTTAGAGTTTTATTAAACTCATTCTAAATTTATTGAGTTTATATTGGATCCACAATACCTAAGCACAAAAACTTTCAGCTACTATATATTAAGCTTTCGTAGTGGAAAGTGATACTGATTTTTTTATTACAAGGACAAGAAACTAAATCTTTTCCTAAGAAATAAAAAGTTATATATGTAATTTTGCTATCTATTTTACACCTATTGGAGTTATGATCTGATTTTTTTTGTTAAAAAGAATTTCCAGAAGAGTAAAATAATCCAAGATCTATAGTTCCCTTAAGAAAAAAAATCATGTAAAAAATATAATATGGGTATGAACAACCTAGACATCATCATTTATTCTTCATGGGTATTGATCATATTAGAAATTATAAATCTCAAACTATACTAGTTACAAAGGTGTAACATAGTGGTAGCATGGGGTTGAACCCATAGGGACAGGCTAGAAATGCTAGTAACCTAGTGATTAAAACTTGATCGATGGATTCCTCACGTGACTCTCATAGGTTTGGTTTTCTAAGGATTATGTAGTTTGGTTTTACTTAAAAATAAAGAGAAGGGATCAAGGTAAATTTCAGGGATTAGGAAAAATGTATTACTAGATATAGCTTGGGATAGTCCTATGTCTTAGGTTATAAAGTAGTGTGGAGGTCACCAATTGGTTTTGATCAAACCAATTGGATCTAATTAAGCTGGAAACTACTCTTTGGTCTAGAGTTAGTCAACAACCTAGGTACAATAAGCTTAACTTTAAGGGAAGAAAGCGTTATAGGATATTGGTATGAGCCTCCTCAACTCCAATCAGGGCAAAGTATTTCTATTAAAATTCCTTGAATTAGGGTTGTGAAAAATAATTTTATTAATAATAATTATTGACCTAATTACTATTCATTGATTTAAACAAGTTTTTATTTAAAGATTCATTATGTTTAAGCCACCCATACTCTTGAACCCTAACCCTAAGAATATTATCCACACATGATAGCAATGGTATTCGATGAAAGATAAATTAATGTACTGAATCATATGTTTATTAACAAATTCATATTAAATCAATCCATGATTAAATAAATCGTAGAATAAAACACAACTCTTACTTGAGTACAAGAAGAAGAAAGGTACACGATAATTTGACATGAAATTGGAATTTATAATTGAAATAGAAATTATAATTGAACAATAATGATCAATACACAAATCTTTGGAATGATGTGAAATAGAAAAGGATCCATAAGTAGAAAATAAAAATGATTGAAATAAGGTCTGGAGAGGTATGGAGAAGAAAATATAAAACAAAAAAATAAAATGTGGCCATCATTTTATTCAACATTGGGGGTGGAATATATACAAGCCCAATCATTTAATGTCTTGTAAAGTTTTCACATCATGATATATATTTAAATTAATTCCACCTATAAACTTTAATGATGTGTAATGGAAATTAATTTTGTGTAATTATATCTTCTGATACATTTAAAAATTTCATATTTTACAGATTTCATGGATTGAATCTTTCAGTGGAAAAAACAACAGAATATTTCATGTTGTGTAATTGATTCACATATTTTATTGCTTCATTCAATATATTCACAGATTTTACTACTTTCACAGCTTGGATTTCAGTCTATAGTGGTCCTTAACTTAAGGAATACACATCATGAAGAGGTTTCACGATATGTAATGTCTTAAATTGATGAAATTACAACAGATCCACTTTTGAGAATTGATTTCATATTTCATGAAAAAACCAAAAAAAAGCTAATGAATTATTAAATAAATAATGAATATATCTCAAATAAATGCATCCAATATACATATGAATTCATCTTATCAAATTCCCCCCCACTTGAACAATTTATTGTCCTCAAGAAAAAAAATCTCAATAAGGATTCCAAAAGAAATATATTTTAAATAGGAAACTTGTATTACAACTAATAAAATAAAACTAAGTGTTAGTGGAAAAATATAGTACTTTATAATAATTCCTATATAGAAAATCAATTATTCCTCAGGGTTAAGTTCTTTACTCAGATCATTTATTCCTTTAATTAAAATTTCTCAAGTGTTCCTTAGAAGCCAAACACGTATTTCAATTTACCTTACCATGAATTTTATATCGTCACTCAAGATAATATGAAACATTATTTATGCTCATAAATTTAATACATGTTCCTAACCATAGGCTTTAATTGGTTTTAACAACTCCACTTAGTAAAGACAAACACACAATTAATCTTGAGGGCTTAGTAAATAAGGTTCAAATGACTCTATGGTTGAGGGTGGGTTGGTAGATGATAAAAATTAAGATAAAACGGAGGGTAAAATATCAAGTATAATACATTATTATCATGAATAATTAAATGAATAACCTCCTCTAGAAAGTGGCATCCCCACACTCCCAAATATTTGGTAAGGTCTATGGATGTTCCATAATGGTGCTATAAAAGTTTCCCGTTTCACTTTTTTTTTCGAAAGTCATATCTAGACTAGATCTCACATCCATCACCTAACCACATATGATCCATAATAAGATTCATTGGTATGGTAATGGTGATTTTTTACCTTCTTAATACACAACCCATATTATTATATTTTATTATTTTTTTAAGAGGATAATCATGAATGTTATATTAGAAGAACCATAGACCAATTCCCAAAGATCACGTGGAAACGTCACTATACATCTCCTCAGTAGTAATGATCCCATGTCCATCAGTAAATACTATCTCACATAAAATTATTCAATTAAAAATCATGAAATTATATCAAGATTAGGGTAGGAAAAGATAAAATGGTCTTGTAACATGGATCAATCTTAACAAGGTCAGTCATGAATTCTATAGGCTTAAGAAGGATAAATGTATAGGTATGTTTCAAGATAAATAGATCTAAAAATATTTCCACAAAAATTTTAATAGTGTATTTATTTATTCATATCCTCAATAAGATTCCAATAAAAGCTCTGATAGGTATACACGCCCCAAGTATCTCTCAATAAATATGATTAAAAAAGAATATGACAATGTAGGTCCATAATCCTCTCTGGAATAAGAATACAAAAAATAGGGAAATAAATTAGGGTATAACAACAAGTAATAATTAAATCCAAATTAATTGAAATAAATGAGAATCAGAATTAAATTAGTCAACTTAGTAATCATGGAAAAAATATAATCAGTAATAAAAATAGATTTCAAAATTTTCCAATAAAACATTTTATATTATTTAAATGGATGGAATAAGATTTCAAGTTAAATCAGGCTTTCAATGAAAAATATCTCCTATATTAATAAAAATATGAAATATTCTAGGTATAAACATATTAAATCTCAATAATTTCCCCCCCACACATAAAAATGAAATAGTTTCCATAAAGCAATAATAGCATAGATAAAATAGAGATGGAAATTATGAATTTAATGTAGGGAATCAAGAGCTCCCTTTAATGGAGGTCATTCCATGATGGAAAATGATGAATGGTGATGTGAAAATATGAACTTAAAAAAACTATTAGAAGTAAAATACCTACACTAGATAAATCATTAGTAAACAAAGATAAGAAATATAGAAGTAGAAAAATGGGCATGTGAACTTATTAAATAGTGGTATAAAGTTATGTAGATAAATACATGAATTGGTATATAATGAAGTCTCTAACTAACGAAAAGATGAAAAATGAAAAAGTGATAAAAATAAATATTCCTAAGAAACATAGAAAAAACTCAGAAAATGAAAATATAGGTTGCCTCCCATAAATCACTAACAATTATTTCATCATCCAGATAGGTGAAAAAATATTAGTCATTAGCATCCATCAACTATGATATCTACTGTATCTTGTAGTAACTGGTAGCTATATCCTTGAACTCATGGGGGAACTTGGTGGGGTTTACCACCTTTGGAATGGCCCAACCAGATATCTCTTATGGGAGGAGTAGAAATCGAGAAGGTCATATATAGAGCACTTGGAGCAGTATCTGTAAATCAACCAATAAAGGAAATACCTTATGGGGAAGGCCTATGGATGTACTAATAGAGTCATCGATAGTTTTATAAAAGGAATAAGACTTAGTCATATGAGACTGAATGAAAAAATAAGAATGAGAATAGAAGCAATCTATAAATTTAAAATCATAGCCTGTCCATTAGATATAATAAATGGTTCAACCAGAAATAGGGAATAAAATGAGTACAAAAATATGCCCAAATAGAAGGGGAGGGTTATTCATGGAAAAGACTAAATAGTGAGGGTATACTCACTACTATTAACATTATATGTCCCCTCTTGAATAATGGGTGTTGAGATTTACCCCTCTAAATATTTGGTAGCTATGGATGTAAAAGTAGGTGGATCAATCTCCATAGAAAGTTCTATGGTGATGGTATATAGATCGGTCCTCACAGGTGGAGGGAAGTTATCAATCCTTACTAGGGACAAATGTATGGCAGTTGGATCTATGAATGGAATCTCAGATGAAGAAGGTAAGGTGAATTCCTTTCCCCATTAAGCTAACTCCATCAAAAACCTTTATTGGGTAATAGTGTCTATAAGCTCTAAAAGAAGTTTGACATGGGTGGATGATGGGGTAGGAAGGGAGGTCAAATCTGGGTCTATGGTATATTGTGGGTGGGTGGAAGGTGTGGGTATGGTATGAGATGCATTAGTTGTAGAAAAATTTTATGGATCTATGTAGGGGATGATAAAATTTCATCAAATCCATCTTTGGTTCTCTAGAATACATTAGAGAACATCCCAGATGTCTAAGGACAATGGTAGGGTAGGCACATAATGGAAATGAGGTGGTGGAGTGGTGTAAGTAGGAGAAAATGGACGAGAGATAACAATAGTAGCTAGTGGAGATGTAGCAGGAGTTGTGGAGTGGGTGGCATGGGTGGAAGCTGGTTTATTAGCCTCAGGAGCGAGAGCATGTGGGGTTGGAGCATGAGGAGATAATTCCTCATCACTAACCTCTACATACTCAAGATCCCACTTATAGTGCCTACTGATCTTCCAAAATAGCCACATTTTATGGGGGAGGAAATCAATGGACTCCATCTGCCCAAGGAAGGATAAAGGATGAGAGGCATAAAAAATTTCTAGATGACATGCAAGATACATAATAAAACTACCCCCATCAATGTACCATGATCCCTTCTGTCCTAAGCCTCATAGTGGAGTGTGAAATTCTGGGCCATGTTGATGGTAGAGCCACCCATAGAAGAAGAAAAAATGATCACCACTATTTGACTAATTCTCCCATGAGAATCTCTATGGATATCTGATCAGGGGTAAGATCCTGATGCACTATCCACAAGATGACACCCCATAGATGGGTTCTCTTCACCATATGTGGATCATGAATTCTCCGAGGTCCATAGATGCTTAATACCGAGATCTATGGAGTGTATACCTTATTAAGATTAATTCGTAAGGTAATATAAGTAGGATAAGCAATGAAATCAGTGGTACAAATACTTATCCCAAATTCGAACTCTCCCAATATAAGCACTCCAGGCTATCCACTGAGATAGAAGGTGATGTGAACAACATCAAGCTCTAACATGTTTAGGAACTCTAGAAATATCTCTCTGAATGTCTCCTCACATACCTGGATAATTCTAGGTATGTGAATGCACCAAATGAGATCCATTAATTCCTTGTTCACGAGGATCATCCCAAGAATGGCCTAGTCAAGGGTCTTATTAGTTCTCATGGCCTTGGCGTCAATATGGTCTAGGTAAACCTGCCACTCAGTCTTAGAAAAGTGTAGGCAGGGGTGTAGGTGAAGGTGCTAGGTAGCCCCTAGAACTAGCTGAAATAAGAAAGGGAATAGATAGATGATATGGGAGTGTAAGAACTAGATGAGGATGAAGGTGGGGATGGATATATGAGGGTTAGAGTAGGAGAATTCATTTGACTCTTAGGTGGAAAAGGATTGGCTTATTGGGCTATACACTTAGAGGATGGGGAATTTATTGTTTTTATGTGGACCATTGTGGATAGAAGAAATGAGTAGGACATAGAGGGGAATAGTATTTGAGTTTTGACTAGAAAATAAGGATGATAAGGAGGAGGGTAGGTATTAGTTGATTAACCGAGGCATGTGGGATAGGTGGAAAGGCAGACGGTCAGGTGGGGGGATAGGGTGTCACCCGTAAAAATGAGATTCATATATTTAAAAGGCATCCCTTTGCTTTGACGATGTATATTTAATTCATGACATGTAAAATTATGGAATTGAATTTTTTCAAACCCCAATATATTCAATTTGTGTAATGTTTACATGATGTGAATGAGCCAATTTTCACAAATTTTGTCCAAGAACCTCTGATCGACTACTAGCATTTTTGTTCCTTTCTAAACATCTAAAAACCTAATCTAACATATGAAACCTATGTTGGATTTATAACCAATTATAGATTCATTTAATGTTAATATATATATATATAGAATTAGAGTTCATTAAATTTTAAAGAATGAACACACCCCTCTTGAAATGGTTCTTGTTAAAATTTTAATTTTTGACAATTGACCTTAAAGGGTGGTCCTTGTCCTCTTTGGATTTAAATCATCCCATAGGTTAAAACTTTGAAAACTTCAAAAGGACCCAACCATCGATATTTTAGTTTCCTAGGTAATAGATTCAATTTGTATTTAAAGAGTTGAACCATATCCCCTAGTGTAATTACCTATCAATAAATTCATTGGTTATTTCATTTTTTTATTTATTTTTAAATTTAGGAATTTTTATAAGCGTCCTATTGAATCTCTTCTAGACCATTCATTTGTATCATTTTTTGTTGTCTATATTTTTGAGAATATAAGATTATTATTTTAATTTCCCAATATGATCAATGTTCTAATTATATTTGTAAGTGAAAGGGATTCCCATAAACAAGTTGTAATATAGCAATGCTATTGGGTGTTTTATAATCCATGTGATATTCCCAAATTGCATCATATAATTTTAGGATCCATTATTTCATAATGTAATTAAACACATTTTATAAGATTTTTTTAATCTATATATTGGATAATTAAACTTTCCCACTTATCTTTAGGTGGTTGGGAGTTCCAGTGTTGTATCAAATTTCATATTTTTCAAGAAGTACTTTAATGAAAGTATTGGTAAAGTGTGTCCCCTAATCACTAATGAGTAATTGGGGAAATCCAAATATGGAGAAAATTTTTTTCCTTAAAAAATCATGGCCACCTTGGCTATGTCATGGGTGGTGGATTAAGCTTATACACACTTTTAAATGTAGTCCACACTGATTGGGATGTAATGATTCCAATAAGAATTAGATTATCGGACTATAAAAACAATTATCCATACATCAAATATTTATACTTCAAGAATAAGGTTATGGGGCATTTTGTTTCATTTTCAAATAGTTCCCATCTGCTGGAATCAATCACAACTCTGTACAAATCTCTTTGTATCATGATGGAGTGTGGTCTAGAATAGCCTGATTTATACAATCTTGACCACGGTGTGTTCAGGCCCATGATGTTATCTAGCTGGCGATGTGTCATCCTATGGGATGAAACATCACATCAATACATCGGAAAAATTCTTAAATAATAGAAGATAATCCAAGTAATAGCGTAAACAATCGACCAATAAATTATTCTTCTATTTATAGGATAAGTCTGGGTAAATAAATTCCATGGAAAGATAGTTATCAATATCAAAAAACCACGGTCGTTCTTGTGTATTTATACTAAAAAGTGTTTCATCCGGAAAGTTATCCTCATTACTCAAATTCTTATTATCCTCAATACTTAGCATTATAAGTCTAGATAAGTGGAAAACAATGAAATTTTAAGTCCCTTTTGTGTATTTTATAACTACAATAAATTATTTTATAAATAGTATCTATCATATTATTTATAGTTTGACATCCTTTTTTCTCAGTAGGTATTTTAGTACTGCATGATCTGTATACACCACCACTTTGGAAAGCATGAGGTATGATCATAATTTATCAAAATAAAAGACCACTCCTAGTAGCTCCTTCTCAGTGGTTGTATAATTGACTTGAGATTCATTTATGTTATGGATGGAATAATATATTGGAATAAAGATGTGTCAAATCTACAATTCTAAAAGAGTCACCGTAGTAAAATCACTGGTTTCACACATAAATTAAAAGTAATTATCCTTTTCGGGTGATACTGTGATAGGAGAATCCCCCAATATATTTTTCTAAGTGTTGATTGACCAGAAAGCCTCTTTATTGAAATCTAATAGAGTGTCCTTAGACAATAGGAATGTCAGTGGGTGGGATATTCTTGAAAAATTATGGATGAAGTAGTGATAAAATCCCATTGGGCCCAGAAAACATCTTATGACTTTCACAATTATTGGTTTAGGAAAATATTTAATCACCATGATATTTTCCAGATCAGTTTATCTACCATGATTTGATATTTTATGTTTGAGGACTATGCCTACTTTAACCATAAAATGACATTTTCCAAGTTTAACACTCGGAAATTCTCTTCACAGTGTTGTAGAACTAACTCCAGATTTCTTAGTAAAACCCATTTGGATCTTCTTTACATAGAGAAATCATCCATGAAAATCTCTAGTAACTTTATTGTCATATCATGAAAAATATGTGTCACACACCAGAGGAAAGTTTCCGGTGCATTACACATTTCCAAATATCTTCCTTTGATATGTGAAGGTTCTAAAAGGGAAATTGAATATGGTATTGGAGTAAACATCTAAGACAACATAAATTTGACTTTATTAAAAGTATCCATCTGAAAAAATAATGGAATTCATTTACATCCAGTCTCTCCAACATTTGATCCATCAATGAGAGTAGAAAATAGTCCTTTTGAGTAACCATGATGATATTTTTGTAGTCAAAACATACCCAATATACAATAATGGGTTGAGTTGATATTTAACCATCTACATTTTTTTAATAATATCCATGTCACCTTTCTTTAGGACCACTTACATTGAGATCACCCACTGACCATCAAAGATGAAAAATATGATACCTACATCTAGAAGTTTCATAAATTCCTTTTTATTTAATTATTTTATTAGAGGGACTAGTCACCTATGGGATTGAATTTTTGGTTTGGATCCTTCTTCCAACAAAATTTTATTGGTGAAAATCATGGGGTTTATCCCCATGATGTCAGTAACACCCCAAAAAAGTGAGTTTTTATACCCTTTCAAGGCTTTAATTAGTTTTTCTTCTTGTACTTGATTCAGATATGAACTGATGATAACTGGTTGTTCCACTATAGTTTCTAATAATTAGTAATTTAATGTTTTTAGAGGCTTAAATTATAATTTATATGGATTTATGACTAATGTTATGAATGTTGGAATGAAATCCCCAATAATAGGTTCACTTTAATTAATATCCTCATAATCATTGCACACATTTTTTAGGATACCAGGTTACTATGTCATCCTCAATGGTCATATAATCATCTTTTTCATCATTCATAAAGGTGGCTTAAAGATCACATGAATCACCATCATGTTTAATATCTTCCACTAAATTGAACACCACATGTTCATTTCTAAATCTAAAAATCAGTCTTCCATGATACACATCAATAAAATCCATTATAGTGTCAAGAAATGGACTCACTAGAATGATGGGTACATCTACTTATTCTTTCATATCGAAGATAAGGAAACCAATAGAAAAAATGAATTTACCAACCTTGACTAAAACATCCCTAAAAATTCCTCAAGGGCACTTGACTGATCTATTATCCAATTGAAGTACAACTCTTATTGGTTTCAAATATTCAAGACCTAACTATCTAAAGACACACATAGACCCGATATTAATACTTTAAATGATTTCACACAAGAATTTTTCCAATTCACACATTCCTATAGTGCATGCAATCAATAATATTTTTGGGTCTCACATATTTGGGGGGTGCTTCCATTGAATGAATAAGGAGCATTATTCATTCAAGGAGATGAATCCTAGGTATTCCATTTTTTATTGAATAGAAAATACTTCAAGATTTTTTCATAAGAATACATTTGAGTGATGGCCTCTTAAAAGAGTATATTTATGTGTAACTACTCAAAAATTGATATTTTTTGTATTAACCCTATATCTTTCCTTGTCTCATTATCTTTGGAAAGGGAAGAGGGGGGTTTGTATAGTGATTGTTCCATATAAATGTATTCTTTTTATAGATTCTCTTTTATATGAGTTTCTTTAGCTCGATCTAATTGTATATTTTGTTCTTGATTGGATTTATGTGCGCTATCATCACTATATTTTCTGATGATTATCACACATATTTCAAGTTCTTCTAGCTTCTTTCCCTCACCTACACATGGATTCTGAAAATTCATCATTTTTATACTCCTAAGGACTACAAAAATTTTCACCTCTTTTAGATATGCCTCAATATTACAGAGAAATATACTCAGTAATATGTCTAATAGAGTTTTAGAGATTTTTCCCACTTGGTGCTCAATATTTCGGAGTGTAGCACTTTGATTTTTCATCTCATTTTCTTGGTAAGTCATCCTCTGATTCACCTTCTAAACAAATGTGGTGAGTATGTTATTAATATTTTATTATTGAGGTGAGGATTATTATGGTTTTCTAGGTAGAGCTTGATAAAAATACCATTGGGGTAGAAATTACTAGGCTCTAGGGAAAAAAGGTTGTTGAGGAAATTATTGTTGGGGTTGAGGAGTTGGATTTTGAGATAGGTTCCCAAGTGGTCCCTGATTTCATGGTGGTTGTTGACAACTTCTCTATTGTAAGTAATGTTGATTGGGTTGTTGTGCCTATTGATCCAGTCTTTGTTTATAATACAACTACTGGTATTTTTGAGGTTTTTGAAATTGTTGGTTTTTTATTTTAATTTACATAATTAAAATATTGATTTTGGGGTTCTTCCATTCCTTCTCTACAATTCTAGTATGGAAGTAAGCCTCTGCACATTTGACATGCTTGAATTTACATAACAGGGGTCATAGGTGGAAGTGGCGAAGAAGGTAGCTAAAAATTTTATAGCTTATTTGTGAGGGCTTCAAATTGGGATACAAGGTGGGTGTTCTCTTCCACCTGGTGAATTCCACATTGAATCAGTACTCGATTTATCTACCACATATTGGAATTGTGGAAGGTTTCATCTAAAAGTTTTGTTCCCACTTTTGTAATTTTGAGTATGGGTCCACCATTAATGGCGACATCCACTTTTAAAAATTTATTTGGTTACAATCCTTGGTAAAATTATTAAAGATACAGCCACACATCAAGCATGTGATGTGGGAACTTTTGAGTCTACTCTTTGAAGTGATCCCAAGCTTCCCAAGACGATTCTCTATTTTCTTATGTGAAGTTATGGATTTTGTTTTTGAGCTTCCAGGTTCTTATTGGTGGTAAATATTTTTCTAAAAATTTCTTATCTAAATCATCCCAAGTCATAATAGAATCTAGATCTTGGATTTTGAGCTAATTCTTTGCCTTTTCACATAATTAAAAATGTAAAACTCTAAGTTTGGTGGCGTCATAAGTTACACCTTGACTCCTAAAGGTGTTACAAACTTCCAAGAAACTTGAAATATGATAATATAGATATTTTATTTGAATTCCACCAAATTTTCCTTGGTTCTATGTGATATGTATGAGTCTAGGTTTTATTTTGAAAGTATGTGACTGGATTGGAGGATGAACGATGCTGGGCACAACACCACTAATGGATGGTAAGCTATAGTTCATAATGGTTCACTCTTACTGTGATGGTCTCTCTCCCTGATGTTCATGTGACATATATTGAATATTTTGAGGGTTATGAGGTGAAAGGTTACTGAGTTTATTTTTAATAGAGTGATAACATTTATAAAGGTATCTCTTGTTATTGGGATCGAAAGAAAAAAGTTCTTGAGTGTCAATTCTTCTTGAATGAGTCAGAGGACCCGAGCAGATGAACTAGGTGAAAAATCAGATGTAGGTTCTAGTCTATGTGTGAAAATTGTGAAAATAAAAAAGAAATAAAAAAGGGTGTGATTTAATCCTAGGTTCACACTGAATGTCACCATGCCTAAGAAATAACTAGTCCCCAAAAACGGAGGAAAATTTGACCGGTCTGTGAAGTGTCATTGATTTATCATAAGCATTGATCATATTATAAATTTATAAATCTCAAACTACACTAGCTAAAAAGGTGTATCACAATAGAAACATGGGGTCAAACCCATAGGGACAAGATAGAAAACCTGGTAACCTAGTGATTAGAACCTGACAGAGGGAATCCTCACATAACTCTCATAGGTTTGATTTTTAAGGATTATGTAGTTTGGTTTACTTCAGAAGAAAGAGAAGGAATCTTGGTTTATGTTAGGGCTTAGGAAAAAGGTATTACTAGATCTATCTTGGGATATTCTTATGGATTAGGCTGTGAAGTAGTGGAAAGGTCACCGATTGGTTTTGGTCAAACCAATTGGATCTAACTAAGCTGGAAACTACTCTTTGGTCTAGAGGTAATAAAAATATTAAGTGTAATAAGATTAACTTCAAGGGAAGAAATCATCACAAGATATTGGTCCTAGCATTCTCAACTCCAATCAGGTCATGGTCTTTCTATTAAAATTCCACAGATTAGGGTTGTGAAAAATAATATTAACAATAATAATTCTTAACCTAATTACTAGCCAAAGGGTAACCCATGTTTTTATTAAAGGATTCATTAGATTTAATCCACCCAGACTCTTGATCCCAAACCCTTAGTGGATTAGTCACACATGATAACAATGGTATTTGATGAAAGATAAATCAACAACATGCTTGAAATGTTTATTAAGAAATTTAGATTAAACCAGTCCATTATTAAATGAAAAATAGAATAAAATATAACTCTTACTTGAGTAAAGGATATAGAAAGGTACACAATAATTGGATATAAAAGTGCTAATCATAATTGAAACAATAATTGGAATTGAATATAAGTTAGAACAATAATGATAAATAAAAAAATAATTAGAATGATGTTCAATATAAAAGGATAAAAAATTAGGAAAGAAAAAAAATATTTAAATGAGGTATGGAGAGGTATAGAGAAGAAAACTCAAAAGAAAGAAAGAAAGTGTGGCCGTCATTCTATTCAGTGTCAACACAGGAATATATATAAGCCAGATTATCTCACAATGATTAAAGGTTTCATGTTATGAGATTTAGTTAAATGAATTCTATCTTGAAACTATCACAACATGAAATGGAAATTAACTCAATGTATTAATATTTCTTTGGAAATTTCATATCTACTAGATTTCATGGCTTGAATCTTTTTGTATGAAAAATAATAAAATATCTCACATCTTGTAATGGATTGACATCACATATTGCTTCATTTGGGAAACTCATGACTTGTACCACTTTCAAGACTTGGATTTTAGTATTAAGGGGTATTGAAATGAAGGAATAAACATATTGGAATGGTTTTGCAACAAGTAATATATGAAATTTCTAAAATCACAACAACTATTGTTTTGAAAATTGATTTACCATTTCCTACAAGAAACAGAAAAAACCCAATGAATTACCAAATAAAGCATGAATTTATCTTAAATAAATGTATTAAATATATATATTAATTCACCATATCAGGGTCACTTTTATATTATCTTGAAATATCAAACATAAGTATACATAACACATTAAGTTGGGTTGACTAGATACATGTTATAGTAAACTTCCGATCATTCCTCTAAAAGGTTTTTGATCCACTAGTTTCCAATATTCATCAAGATCAAGATATTTTAAGGTTCTTATAGGAGTAATAATACAATTAGAATTTCCATATCCAATCCTTTTAAGTAAATATTTTATATAATTTTGTTGAGATAAAAAAGTTCCTTCTAGTTTTTGAGAAATTTGAAAACTAAAAAAACATAAGTTTACTCATCATACTAATTTCAAACTCGTACTTCATAAGATCCAAAAAATAATCCGAAAGATATTTTTGAGTTGATAAAAATATAATTTCATAGATATATATTTGAATAAATATGGTGTGCTTAATTTTTTTAATAAAAGGATTAGATTATTAGCTCCCTTAATTTTGTTGAAGTAAAAATATGGGAAGTATATCAAACCAGAATCTTGGCAATTGTTTGAGTACATAGAGTGCCTTAGTAAGTAAAAAACCATCATCCATAGATTATTTTGTTTTCAAAACCAGGTAATTTTTCTACATAAACTTCATCCTATAAATATTCATTAAAAAACACTTTACATTCATTTGATAAAGAGTAAAATTTAAGAATCATTCATAGGCTTGAAGTATACGAATGTATTTAAGTCTATCTACCAGAGTAAAATTTTCTTCACATTCTATAACTTATTGTTGATTATATCCCTTAGAAATAAGTTCTTCCTTATTTCTTACTATTATTCCATTTTTATCACATTTATAATGGAATATCCATTTTACTCTAATCACAAAAAAATATTTAGGACATTCTACCTAATTTTAAATTTTATTCCTTTGAAATTAGTTAATTTTATACTATATTACCCTTATACAATCTTCATAAACTAAAGCCTCATTGGGAGTTTTAGGTTCAAACTATGATAAGAATGTAGAATATTTACATTCATTTCTAAAGGAACTTCTAGTTTTGACTGGTTGATCTACATCACCAATGATATTATTAGTGGGATGATTTCTTAATATTTTTTGATTCCTTAGGTTTTTAAAATGAAGTTGTCAAAAAAAGTTGAACCTTTTCTTGATGTATAAATTCAGAAAAAGTTTCTTTAGTTGTTTTATCAAGTAAATAATTTTACAACATTGGTTAAAAATCAATACTAGAAAGTTCATCCAAAGTTATGGTTTTTGGTTGTTTAAAAACAAAAGGGTTAGTTTCATCAAATTTAATATTCACTATTTCCTATGTAGTAATTTTTTATTTTTTAAAACTATGATAAGATTTAATAGTTTTAGAATAGCCAATAAAAATTACTTAATCAGATTTTGGAGAAAATATATATAGATTATATTTAGTATTCGAGATAAAGACTTTTCATCCAAAAATAATGAATTAAGAAAGGTTTTTATTTCTTCCCATCCACAACTCATAAGAAGTTTTATTAAGAAAAGGTTTAATTAAAAATAAATTTATAGTATAATAGGAAGTAATAATGGATTCATCTTAATTTTTTTATAAATTGAGTATTCACTCAACGTGGTTCTAGTAATTTTGTGAATAACTCTATTTATTTGTTCAAATACAACATTTTTATGAGGTGTTATAGGAGTTAAAAAGTAACGTATAATTACTTTCTTACTATATAATGTTTCAATATCATAATTTTCAAATTATCCACCATGATCACTATGAATAATAAATGAAGGTATTATTTTCCAATTTTTAATATGGTTTATGAAAATTTTAAAATTGAGAAAGGCTTCTAAATTTTTGGCTAGAAAATAAACACATGTATATTTAGTGTAGTCATCAACCAAGACATATACATATTATTTAAATCTAATAATTCCAGTTTGTGTTAGACTAAATAGTTCCAAGTTAACTAACTAAAAAGTATCAATAGTTTAAACTTCATTGATATATATAAATATTTACTTATATTGATTTCCAAATTAAAAAGGATCACAAACTTTAGAAGAGTTAAACTTAATCTCCTGTAAATATTTAACTAGTACTTTATTAGAAATCTTGGATAAAGTTATAACATTATAATGTCATAAACTTCTATTCTATAACCAATATTGATCCTCCATTACACCTAGGCAAGGTATATCATATCTTTTTAGGTCTTATAAGTTATGAGTGTATACATTATCATACTTATCATCATAAGGAATAAATTTACCTTTTGAACTTTGAATAATACATTTATCATTCTAGAAGTTCACAAGATATCTTTCATGAAATAATTGAAATATGTTGACTAGATTTTTCTTAAGACCCACAAAATATAAAATATTTGAAATAAAAGATTTTCTGAGAATTAAAATGTCACTAATACCATAAATTTATCCTTGAGAATTGTATCTGAAGGTTAATTTTTCACCATTCATTTTGATAATATTTTGGAAATATTTATTATTTCCAGTCATATTCCTAGAACAACCACTATCTGTGTACCAAATATTCTAAGTATAGGCACTAAAATTATCTCCCTAAAATATAAAAATTTGGATTTTTTATGGAAAACCCTGCTTTTATTACAAACTTAAACTTTATTTGTTACATAAAAATTCACTTGATACAACAATAAGATCAAGAGTTTTAGTGTATTTGGGGCTTAGGATAATTACATAAAAAATTAAAACATGAAATACAACATCTTTATTGAAATCTTCCTTTACATGACCACTACATTCCCTCGTACTTAGCATTGCATGGGATAACCTGAGGACATGCATACGAAAAGGGTGAGCTATAAAGCCCAGTAAGGGAGTACAAATGGAATAACATGAGGAGTAAAATACATGTTAGACAATAGGAATATCAATATAGCATAAAAGAAACATGAACATAAAGGCATGATAAAGCATGATAATCATAACATGGAAATGTGGCAACACCACTTAACATGGAATTAGCATGAGCCAAGGCTCATTGCACATAGAGCATGAGTAAATCCTCATTGCAAATAAAGCACGAGTAAACCCTCGTTGCAATTGAATTAGCATGAGTCAACACTCATTTCAAATGACGTATCATGATACTATACTTTACTCAATGCATTGGAGCGCTATAAGGGTGCACCATTCTTAAACATTTCATATCATGCATAAGTGTGCCACATGGATCATAAAAAATAGATTCATAAAACATAATCATTTATTCCATGATAAAGGAATGTAGAATTCATACATGAAACTTGAAAATAAATAAGTAAATGTTCATAAAGGTGAATACCCTTGATGGAGAAATGGGCATGGTATTCACTACACAATGACATTGGCTTAGAAAATCGGTGCGATTTCGGCAGCGTAACAGTGTGACATAAGAATTAATAAAAATGGTTGATGAGAGAGAAATGGGTTACTCATCATATTTAAATGTAATGGACAGTAATTAGGTCATATAGATACATGTCCCAACAATTTTAATGGAATTTAGATTTATGATACAAAAGTATTGCTTGAATGTAAAAGAGGAGAGAGAAGTTCCTTTCAGAATTTTGGCATAGTAACTGGTGTACATGGGAGGCATTTAATGAGAGAGAAAGGGTCTCCAATAATTCAAACATAAAGAGGTCAGTATGAGGGAGGTGTGAAACCATAACCCAACATTTATAATTGAAATTAAAAGGGCAAAACAACTTAAAGAAAATTGGACAAAAATGAGAAAGGAAGAAAAAACCCTTACTTAGAAGTGTGCTTCTAAAGGCTAGAGAGAGGATTGTGAGAGGCTTCTTGGGATCTTGAAGAACCTTGGGAGGATTCTTGAGAGAGTAGGGCAGAGTTTGGACGAACTCAATGGGATTTGAGTGAGGAGGAAGTGAGATCTTGGGAGGGTTTATATAGGAAAGGTGAGGGAATTCTTTATTATTTAGGTTTGGGAACCGTTATATTAAATTAATTCAAACCACAAACCATCACATGGTTTTTGGAAAAGGTAAGAGGAAAAAAATGTTTTATAATTCCAAAGTCCTAACTTCTTAAAATAATAGGGTTGCTTATGTGGAGGTGAGTCACACTCCCATGGAAATTAATTTAAAAAGGCAAGGTGTTGAATAAGTCTTGAGGGGTCCATTAATGCTTTGAAAAGTAAGTCAAACAAACCCAAAATCACATTATTTTAATGGTAAAACATATATTGGCCGAAAATAAAGATTATAGTATTTTATTACACCACTATTGGGTCATTATTATGTCATAAAACACATTATATATTTAAACGGTATTTAATTTTTACCCAAAAATTTGACTGTCTCAGAAAATTATGAAAAATTTACCGTTAGATAATTTCGACGTCTTGATTCCAGAAATAAAATTTATTTTATCTAAATAATTTTCTAAATATGTTAATTTTCACTTTTAAAATAAGAACCGACATTTATAAAAAATTCACGGGTTTTGACAGAAATGACTTTCAAACCTTAATAAAAATTTTAATTGCATTCATAAAATTATAAGATCATTTATATTTAATAAAAATTAATTTAATAATAATAATATTATTTTATTAAAATATTATTTAATTCAAAATCCCTTAATTTAATAAAATATATTTCTTAATTAAATAATAACAAAAAACACCATTTGTACTTTAAAAACTATTTACAATGTATAAAAGATGGCTAGAAATTATATTCATTAATATATACAAAAATAATTTACAAGAACATAGTACTACTTATTTATTACATAACCCCTTAAAACAGCCACATAAGACCTAAGGGTAAGGTGTGCGATGGTGACAAACTCTTGGGGTGGCTCAGATAACATCGCTCGAGTAATAATTTCAACCAACTTCCTCTTTTCCCATAGACGGTCACGTTCGAGCTTGAAATGATAAAGCTCAACTTGGACTTGGTCAAGGGCGAAGCCCAGAGACGCCACCTCTTTTCCGAGCTCTGACAAATGGGCTTCGTATGGGGCAATTCTACTGGATGAGGCCATCGCTTCCTTTGTCTGTGTAAATTGGATTTGTTAAAGTCCTATATTTATACTAATCATGTGATCACTGTTCAATGACTATATTAGCAATGGTCAAAATTCTTAACATAAAACCAAAGAAGTTGACATTTTATATAAACATAAAGAGACATTTAATTAGATCAAGAGGGATTTACATTAATGAAACTTTGGGTCATTACAATATTCCCCCCTTAAGAAATTTCACCCTCGAAATTTTCCTTTTCCCACACTAAAACAAATGTGGGTAACTCAGCTTCATCATTTCCGCCGATTTCCAAGTCACTTCTTCAAACTTTTGGTTTCTCCACAACACCTTGATGAGGGGCATTGTCTTATTTCGTATAACTTTTTCTCTACGATCTAAGATCTTCACTGGTTGCTCCTCATAAGAAAGATCATCTTCCAATTGTACCACCTCAGAAGAGAGTACATGTGAAGGGTCCAGTATGTACTTCCTTAAGAGGGATACATGAAAGACATCATGCACCTTGGACAAGTTAGGTGGAAGTGCTAGTCGATAGGCCCCCACCCCAACACGATCAAGAATCTCGAAGGGGCCGATGTACCTTAGACTTAACTTCCCTTTCTTTCCAAACCTCATGACCTTTTTCCACGGAGACATGTGTAGAAACACCATGTATCCAACTTTAAACTCAAGGTCTCGTCGACGATTATTTGCATAACTCTTTTGTCAACTCTGGGCTGCCTTGATATGCTGCTGAATGATTTTCACCTTCTCCACCATTTCTTCGACCATTTCTGGTCCAAGCAGCTTACGTTCACCGACCTTATCCCAACATGCCGGTGTTTTTCACCTTTTCCCATTAAGGGCTTCATATGGTACCATTTGGATGCTTGAGTGGAAACTGTTATTATAAGAGAACTCAACCAGAGGAAGATGTTGATCCCATCCTCCTTTAAATTCCATTGATCATGATCTCAAAATGTCCTCAAGTGTTTGGATAGTCTGCTCAGATTGGCCATTAGTTTGAGGATAATAGGCCGTACTAAAGTTCAGTTCAGTATTCAGAGCATGTTGAAGACTCTTCCAAAACATAGAGGTGAATCTTGGATATCGGTCAGACACAATAGATAGTGGTACTCCATGAAACCTTACCACTACCCTGATATATATCCGTGCCAGTTTATCTAATGAGAAATCCTCCTGAATAGCAATGAAGTGTGTAGTCTTTGTAAGATGATCCACAACAACCCAGATTGTATTGTTGCCTTTGGATGTCCTTGGAAGTCCGGTGACAAAGTCCATGGTGATGTTCTCCCATTTCCATTCCGGTATGGCCAATGGTTGCATCATCCCCTTAGACTTCTGCCTCTCTGCCTTCACTTGCTGACACACCAGGCACTTTGATGTATATTCAGTGATCTCCTTCTTCATATTATCTCACCAAAAGTTTTCTCGGAGATCTCGATACATCTTTGTGCTCCCTAGGTGAATAGAGAAATTTGAACTATGTGAATCATCCAAAAGTTCCTTCTTCATCTCCGGACGTGATGGAACACATAGTCTTTTCTCAAACCGCACAATTCATTCTTCATTAACATTAAACTCTGAGGATTTCCCTTTTTTGATAGCTTCCACTTTTTCCTGAATTCCCACATCATACTTTTGAGCATCCTTTAACCTTTCCAAAATAGATGGTTGAGCAATCATTTGTGAAAGGATTGATGATATTCCCTTCTTTATGATTCCCACATCCATATTCATCAAGTCTAAGAAGATTTGATCCTTCTCAATTCTAATCATTGATAGAATTGCTAGGTCCTTTCTACTTAGGGCATCTGACACCTTGTTCGCTTTCCCTGGGTGGTAATGTATTGAATAGTCAAAATCCTTGATGAGGTATATCCATATTCTCTGGCGCATATTAATCTCTTTATGTGTGAATATATATTTAAGACTCTTGTGGTCAGTATATATCTCACATTTCTCTCCATAGAGATAATGCCGCCAGATTTTCAAGGCAAAGATCACAGCTGCCAACTCCAGATCATGCGTTGGATAGTTTTGTTAATGGATTTTCAACTGCCTTGAGGCATAGGATATCACTTTATCATTCTGCATCAACACACAGCCTAAGCCCTTCCTCGAAGCATCAATGAATACCACAAAAAGTTCCCCACTTGTGGGTAAAGTGAGCACGGGCGTAGTGATAAGCCTCCTTTTCAACTCCTTGAAGCTTTCTTCGCATTCATCACTCCAAGAAAACTTTACTCCCTTCCGAGTTATCTTGGTAAGAGGGTTGGACAATCGTGAGAAATTCCTCAAAAATAGTTGATAATATCCAGCTAACCCCAAGAATCTACGGATATTTGTTACCGATGTTGGCCTCGACCAACCCCCAATTGCATCTATTTTGGAAGGATCCATAGATAACCCATTGCTTGTGATGATATAGCCCAAGAATGAGACCTCCTTCAACTAGAACTCACACTTGCTGTACTTTTCATAGAGCTTCTCCTTGCGCAAAGTCTCTAGTACAGTTCTTAAGTACTCCTCAGGATCCTCCTTGATTTTGGAGTATATTAGAATATCATCTATAAAGACTACCAAAAATTTGTCGAGGTAATCTATAAAGACTCTATTCATTAATTCCATGAAGATTTCTGGAGAATTGGTGAGTCCGAAAGGCATTTCTGTGAATTCATAGTGCCTGTATCTTGTGCGAAAAGCAGTCTTGGGGATATCTTCCTTCTTCACCCTTACTTGATAATATCCTGACCGCAAGTCCACCTTGGAGAAGTATTGTGCTCCACGCAACTGACCGAACAATTCATCAATTCGTGGGAGAGGATACTTGTTGTTTATCATGATTTTTTTAAGTTCACAATAATCGATGCAAAGCTGCATTGACCCATCCTTCTTCTTGACGAAGAGGACTGGTGCACCCCATGGTGAAGCACTTGGGCGTATAAACCCTTTATCTAGATTCTGCCGTAGTTGTTTCTTCAGCTCTTCAAGCTCTACAACAACCATTCTATATGGAGTCTTGGATATTGGTAGCGCCCCAGGTATAAGTTCAATTGAGAACTCAACATCTCTTCTAGGAGGAAGACCAGACAGTTCCTCGGGAAACACTTCTGCGAATTCCCTAACAATAGGAATTTCTTCAAGGATGGTTTCTTCTTTGGACTCAATAATCTGAGCCAGATATACGTGTTCATAGGGAAGTAATATCCATGCTTGAGATGATGGAGCTAAAGGAGATTCATCTTCCTCCTAACACTTTTAAAGAATCGGGGGTCGATTCTCCATATAAAGTGTGATTTCCTTCTACCAACAATTTATGTTAGCTCTATATAAGGAAATCCAATCCATGCCAAGAATTGCTTTAAATTCCACCAAAGGGAGTATGACGAGGTTTGATGGGAAATTAAATCCACAGATTATAACAGGGGGGGACTTATATTCATGGGATGCAATGATTTCCCCATTTGCCGTACTCACCGACATCTTTACTTCCATGATTTGTGGTGGTGATGGGATTGTTCTACTAAACTTTTGAGATATAGAAGAATGCGTAGAACTTGAATCAAAAAGTACATTCGCTATTCTTGAATGAATAACTAGTGTACCTGTCACCACTTCGTTGTTGGGGTTCACTTCAGCCAAAGTGATGGCAAAAGATCTTCCTTGCGGTCTTGGAGGTTGTTGGTTTCCTTCGAAAACCCTTGGATTAGGGCACTGATTTGCAAAATTACCCGGTTCTTTGCATTTGTAGCATTGAACAATGTGTTGAGGTTCGAATGGAGAATTCCACTCCTCTATCACAGCTGCAGGTCTTTCTTGCCGACAGTTAACAGCTAGGTTCCCTTCTCTTTCACACCTGAAGCATTTCCTCATCCCCTTAAGGCAATTTCCCAGGTGCTTCTTTCCACACTTTTGGAAAGTGGGGTGCTGGATCTTGTTAGCACCGTTGGATTTATCCATCGGACCGCTAACATTGAATTCCACCTTACGCTTCTTGTCCCCATGATAACCCTATGATTCCCTGATCTTTATTTCAACCTTGAGGGCACATTAGACAATCTCCTCATAGCTGTCGAAGTCACGGATCACTAATGATTTCCATAGGCTAGGCTTCAGCCCACCAAAGAAGTGGTCAACTTTGCATTCGGGGGTAACGACAAAGCCGGAAGCGTAACGTGCAAGCCTTGTGAAGTTTGCCTCGTACGCTCCAACAGATTCTTTATCTTTTTTCTTGAGGGAAAGGAAGTCCCATTCCATCTTAAGCTGGAGGGTGTGCGGAAAATATTTATCGAAAAACATCTTCCTGAAATCCTTCCATTCCCATGCCTCTATCTCCTCCTTAGGCTTCGTATTTTTGATCAATGTCCACCATTGATCAGATTTACCCTCCATACGATAAGCATCCAGGAGAACCTTCTCTTGTTCAGAACATTGAAGGATGAAGAAGATCTTTTCAATGGAGTTGATCCATTGTTCAACGATCGTGGGATCAGATGATCTAGTAAAAGTAGGAGGCCTTTGTCTCATGAAGCTCTTGATAGTGACTTGTTCTTTCTTGGGGGGGGGGGGTTGAACATTCCTCTTGACCCGTGTTTCTATTCAAAACTTGAGTTAGCTGAGAGAGAAGCATGATAAAGTTCGCGATTCCTACTCCCATTGTATTGGGCATCGCATTAGTACAGTCATCACACTGATCTTCACAACAGTTGTTAGCCCGAGTCCTCCTATTACCGACCATTGGATGGAATAAAAGGAAAGTTAAGGGTAACACATAAAGGGTAATCCAAAGACAAAAGTTGATGACTCATAAATAAACATTTATTTCCTTAACTCACGTGTCTATAGGCTTTAATCTAGGCTTTTCATGATCTACTTTCTAACATATATTCTTAGGGGCATTTTTTTAATTCTCTTAATAAGGGTTCATACTAAGCTTGTGAATTTATAAAAAAATATCCCCCAAGAGTGTCATAACCAAGAGTGCAGCAAGGCCTGTTGTCATGCACCAGTTCCCGTTCGAGTCTAGCTCAAAGCAGTGTTTTTGGGTTTTACCCCTAGGATACATCTGTTCCAGAGCCGCCTCTACTTGGTCGTATCCAGACAGGGATATATTTGTTTGATAAACCACTTAATCAGTACTTACCAAAACTTAGGTATGTTTTTATTATACTTAGTCTTCTATCTAAGGCTTTACTAGGGATTCCTAATCCCAAAAATAACTAAACCTACCCTATGATACCAACTATGGAAACCCTGCTTTTATTACAAACTTAAACATGATTTATTACATAAAACATCACTTGATACAACAAGAAGATCAAGAGGTTTAGTGTCTTTGGGGCTTAGGATCATTACATAAAAACATAAAACATGAAATACAACATCTTTATTGAAAACTTCCTTTACATGACCACTATATTCCCTCGTACTTAGCATTGCATGGGATAACTTGAGGACATGCATAAGAAAAGGGTGAGATATAAAGCCCAGTAAGGGAGTACACATGGAATAAAATGAGGAGTACAATACATGTTAGAAAATAGGCATATCAATAGATCATAAAAGAAACATGAACATAAAGGCATGATAAATCATGATAATCATAACATGGAAATGTGGCAACAACACTTAACATGGAATTAGAATGAGCCAAGGCTCATTGCATATAGATCATGAGTAAATACTCATTGCACATAAAGCACGAGTAAACCCTCGTTGTAATTGAATTATCATGAGTCAACACTCATTGCACATGACGTATCATGATACTATACTTTACCCAATGCATTGGAGCGCTATAAAGGCGCACCCTTCTTAAACATTTCATTTCATGCATAAGTGTGCCACATGGATCATAAAACATAGATTCATAAAACATAATAATTTATTCCATGATAAAGGAATTTGGAATTAATACATGGAACCTTACAATAAATAAGTAAATGTGCATAAAGGTGAATACCCTTGATGGAGAAATGGGCATGGTATTCACTACACAATGACATTGGCTTAGAAAATCATTGCGATTTCGGCAGCGTAACGGCATGACATAAGAATTCATAAAAATGGTTGATGAGAGAGAAAGGGGTTCCTCATCATATTTACATGTAATGGAAAGTAAGGAGGTCATATAGATATATTTCCCAACAATTTTAATGGAATTTAGATTTATGATACAAAATTATTGCTTGAATGTAAAAGAGGAGAGAGAAGTTCCTTTCAGAATTTCGGCATAGTAACGGGTGTACATGGGAGGCATTTAATGAGAGAGAAAGGGTATCCCATCATTCAAACATAAATAGGGATGTATGAGGGAGGTGCGAAACCATACCCCAACATTTATAATTGAAATTAAAAGGGCAAAACAACTTAAAGAAAATTGGACAAAAATGAGAAAGGAAGAAAAAACCCTTACTTAGAAGTGTGCTTCCAAAGGCTAGAGAGAGGCTCGTGAGAGGCTTGTTGGGAGCTTGGAGCACCTTGGGATGATTCTAGAGATATTATTCCAGAGATTGTACGAACTCCAAGGGCTTTGAGTGAGGAGGAAGTGAGAGCTTGGGTGGGTTTATATAGGAAAGGTGAGGGAATTCTTTATTATTTAGGTTTGGGACCCCTTATATTAAATTAATCCAAACCACAAAACATCCCATTGTTTTTGACCATGGTTTTTGGAAAAGGGAAGAGAAAAAAAATGTTTTATAAGGTCAAATTCCTAACGTCTTAAAATAATAGGGTTGCTTATGTGGAGGTGAGTCACACTCCCATGGAAATTAATTTAAAAAGGCAAGATGTTGAATAAGTCTTGAGGGGTCCATTAATGCTTTGAAAAGTAAGTCAAACAAACCCAAAATCACATTATTTTAATGGTAAAACATATATTGGCTGACCATAAAGATTATAGTATTTTATTACATAACTATTGGGTCATTATGATGTCATAAAACATATTATATATTTAAACGGTATTTAATTTTTACCCAAAAATTTGACTGTCTCAGAAAATTATGAAAAATTCACCGTTTGATAATTTCGACGTCCTGATTCCAGAAATAACATTTATTTTATCTAAATAATTTTATAAATATGTTAATTTTCACTTTTAAAATAAAAACCTACATTTATCGAAAATTCACTGGTTTTGACAGAAATGAATTTCAAACCTTAATAAAAATTTTAATTGCATTCATAAAATTATAAGATCATTTATATTTAATAATAATATTATTATTTTATTAAAATATTATTTAATTCAAAAATCCCTTAATTTAATAAAATATATTTCTTAATTAAATAATAACTAAAAACACCATTTGCACTTTAAAAATTATTTACAATGTATGAAAAATGACTAGAAATTATATTCATTAATATATAAAAAAATAATGTACATGAACATAGTACTACTTATTTGTCACATAACCCCTTAAAACAGCCGCATAATACCTAAGGGTAAGGTGTGCGATGGTGACAAACTCTTGGGGTGGCTCAAATAACATCGCTCGAGTGGTAATTTCAACCAACTTCCACTTTTCCCGTAGACGGTCACGTTCGAGGTTGAAATGATGATGCTCAACATGGGATTGGTCAAGGGAGAAGCCCAGAGACGCCACCTATTTTCCGAGCTCCGAAAAATGGGATTCTTATGGGGAAATTCTACTAGACGAGGCTATCACTTCCTTTGTCTGAGTAAATTAGATTTGTTAAAGTCCTATATTTATACTAATCATGTGATCACTGTTCAACGACTATATTAGCAACGGTCAAAATTCTTAACATAAAATCAAGGAAGTTTACATTTTATATAAACATAAAGAGAAATTTAATTAGATCAAGAGGGATTTCCATTAATGAAACTTTGGGTCGTTACATTTTGGCCCCCAAACTTTTTTGGGTCCAGAATTATTAGAAAATATAACCTTAAGAATCCATATTTTCACAACTATTTTATGTTGAACAAATGATAATTATTTAGAGATATAGGTTTTGTGAAATCCAAAAGATTGATTCTTATTTAGATAACATTTATTCTTCCAATATCTATATCTCTAACATTAGTACAGAAATTTTCACCTTTTTGGAACAAAGTAATTATTTTGAAAATACAGTTTTTATATAGTTAAACTAACCCAAAGGTATTTCTATATGGTTTCAACTATCACTATACATTGTAAAAGTTTTTCATATGAGAAGTTGAATTTGATAATTTTTTTAGACTGAGTATTTTAGAATTCATTTTCACAACTATATTCTGATCTTCTTTAGTTGAACTAGAATTATATTTTTTTATCTAATTTTGTTGTAAGATTTGAAATCTCTCATGAAGGCTTTGAAATTATAGAATTTTCTTTGGCAAGTTCTACCTTAAAATTTTTATAGTCTTTCTTAGGTTAATTATTTTTTTTCCAAAAAAGTATCATATCTTGTAACTTCTTCAAAACCAGATATAATATTCTCATTATAAAATGTAATAAAATTTTCTTCACTAGATATAGTTATCATTTCAGTTTAAATTTGTAAAGGATTCGACAAATAACTTTGCCCCAAAGCATTAGTTGGTCTTCATAATTCCAATATAAAAATCTATAACATTCTTTTCATAACTATAATTTTTTTAATAACTTTATAAGGAAATATCTCCACCTCTTTCACTCCAAGTGTCTAAATCATTAAAAATTTTCTTGCTTTTGTTATTATACAAATTCCTTGATTTTTTATCTTTATTATCCTTTATTTTCAATCTAGGACAATCTAGTATAATTTGAATAGAATTATTTCATTCATAATAAATCATCTCAAAAGTGTCTTTATTATCACTTGTATATTTTTTGTTATTTTCATATTTATAGTGAAAATATTTCATTCCAACAATTCTATTCATCCTTTTATAAATTTGAGATAGTCTATTCTCACTTTCTTATGAAGATCTATCTTTTTATCAACTTTAGATAGAATATTTATGAACATTTTCAAAAGATCTAGATTTCTTAGCTGTAGTATTTGTTGAATAAAAGGCTACTCCATTCTTATTTTTCCCTTCTTCAACATCTAGTTTTAGCCTACTCCCATATTTCATGAGATTTCCATCAAAATCATCTAATATTAGCTTTTTAATATATTTTATATCATAAATAACTATTCTCTTGGATTCCCATTATCTCAACATGATATCTATAATCTTATCAATGCAATGTTCATATTTTATCACCTTTTCACACAATGTTTAGAAACTATTTACTATAGTCATAAATTATTGATGTATTTGAGTAGCCAATTCTCCAGGTAGAAAATAAAGTGCTTAATAGTTTAAATGTACAATTTATCTTTGAGTTTTCCAAAATTTTGAACTTACAATGCATGTAACTTCCAATTTCTTCCATATAGTATTATCCTATTCACAATATGAAATTTGAATATAAATATTTCCATTCATGGAATACAAAAAAGTATTATGAACATGATAGTTTTGTTTAAATTCAATGTAACATCCCAACCTGAACAACCACCCGAACAGTGTTAAATAGGCCGGGTGTCTCTAACCGTAGGCGCACCTCCCAAAATGCAAAAGGCTTCCGACTAGAAGTGAGGGTGTAATTAGGTATATTTGGGAGGCTATACCCTTTGAGAATAGGAAAATTTACTGGTCCGATATTAAAACATAACATGTAGTGGAAAATAAATGAATCAACATACTCAAACTAGACCCACCGAGTGGAAGAATATTCAATATCATTAAATAGTGGAAGCAATATATAAACAACTATAGCAGAAATTAAATAAAACAACATGATAAAAAACACTTGTAACTAGCACTAAAACAAACAAGGAATGCCTCCATAGTAGGTCATACATGTCAATACACAAAGGGAATCCATGGATAAATACTGTATCTACATAAGAATAATAATCATGAAGATACAGTAATGAAAGATAAAATAAATTAAAACTCTATATAGTCATGACCTCAAGGTCCAGAACAATCTCCATGCCCATATTACTATGATACAACTCCCGAGGCTGATCGTTTACCTGTATGTAAAACCATAAAGTCTACACACATCCTGAATGGATCATGTTGAGTGTGAGATGAATCTCAATAGGATAACACCCAATGGTTCATACCTAGTATAAGTGTTTAAGTAGACATTCATCTAAAGTAAAGTAAATAATACAATGAAATAAATAAACAAAACCTCCACTAGTGCTCAACAACCACCAGGGAGTGTCACCTATTTCAGCCAACACCAGAATCTCGGAAGCAAAGAGAGTCCTTGGCCCATGGCCCAAGGTGCACCTATAGTCACAAAGACTAGGTGAACCCTTAGGTTCCACCTTAATCATATAACCCAACACCATGTGCCTCCTAGTAATGTGTGTCTCAAGTATCGACATCCTGAAGGTATGACCAAACAGAAGTAACCTAGTCCCATAGACCCCTGCTCAAAAGATCATGTCTTCTCATTCTATGAAAACTGGAGGAACGCCGATTTCTGTTCTCAATTAATAACTATAGGAACATTGATGTTTGCCCTCAAATAAATAATTAGAGGAACATCAATGTCTTTTTTCAATCACCTAACCCGGTAGCCTCATCCCTGCCAACCAAAGGATCCTCACCTTCCATGTGGCTTCCTACGACAAGCACCTTCAAACCAAGAGTACCTAAACAACAACTATCGGGGGCCTCTACCCCCGCGAGTGTTCAAAAACATTTCATCATGGAGTCAACCTGTGTGCACATTACTCAAGAGAATTTTGGCCCTCATGGGGGAGCAGAAATCACCAAAATAAGAACCAAAACCACACCATCTCTGAATCCTCATGTCCTTGCGACCATGTTTCTCAAATACGATGGCCATTCCATCCACGTATCCCAGGCCATTCCCTACCTGAAAGTCATACTGAATCAAACCGATGTCCATGACGCCGAATCCTATGGTCAAAACCACCCAAGAAAATCTGATTTTTTCCCAACCTGTGATAAAAATCACCCAATTATGATGGCCATTCCATCCTACCTCAGGCCAAACCCTCTATAATGTCAATATAATCTACATATTTAATCCTAACCATTACATATATATATTCACATTAAAATACTTGTAAACATGCAATTGAATTTAAACAATTTAGTTTCTCTAACTACCTACAATCACATAGCAGCACTAAGGTCTTGAATGCCTCTAAGAAGCTTAAGAAAGCTAAAAAAATTTAAACATACCAATATAAATTAAGATAATTAATTTAAAATCCATTTTAGAACCCCCAACCAAAATAACCCAATGATCAACGATCTCTCTCCAGACCTTGCTCAAGCATAACAGGTAAGAGAATACCCAAAGGAATCCCATAAGGTATCATAATCAAATTAAAATTAAATAATACGATTCTGCTAAAAAACTCACCATTTTTCTAAACGACGCAACCCCCAAATGTTCTCAAAAACACAAAGCAAACTATGCACCACCTACATAATCGTATGATAATCCTCATCCAGTACTAGCCTCTAATTCAGTCTAGATAAAGGTAGATATACACATTGAGAATAAATTCTTAAAATCCTATAACATGGTTGAGAAATGAAATCATGAAGAAAGACTCAAGAGGAATCAAGATCTTACCGGTGGGGTTCCAATATATCTGACGATGTTCGATTCATACTTAAGACGATTAATTGGGAGTAAAAATGAGTCTTGGAAAACTAGTTTGTGAACCCATGTGAGGAAGTTATGTCTATTGAAAAAAATTAGGCTACTGCTTGTTTTAAGAAAAATTTACAAAGTACACAGTGTGTACTTGGGACTACACATCGTGTAGGTTCTTCTAATATTCTAGAGATGGCCTAATTTCTCCAACCTACTTTTCAAGTCTTTCTGACATGAATACACTGTGTGTACTAGGCAGTATATAGCATATACATGGTTTGGTCTTTTAATCCTCTACTAACATCCCTATATGCCATGTATACCCCTAACAACTATAGAGTACACAATGTATACTTAGGATTACATGGCATGTTACCCTATGTCAGGACGTGTGACAGTCTAATTCCAATACATTCCCAATTTCCCCCTATTTTCTCAAAAACAACTTGTATAAAAGAAACACGTACCTCAAAGGAAGAACCCAGTTCTTACAAACTTCCCCCATTAAAATAAATTCATCCCTGAATTTCCCTTCCAATGGTGGTGAAGAACATTCTAGGATAACTCTAGCCGAAAGCTCAAATCAAACAAAGGCCCATCGACCTATTTCTTAGACCCATGGTTATCCCATAACACATTGTCACCCCTGCACCTCATCAGGTTCTCTCGTGTCTCTTCGGACACCCAATCACATCCTGCACCACATCAGTGTCCACCTCGAGCCCACATAACCCATGTCAAAACGAGGTCCTGCATCCCATGGATGCTTAAAATAGACTGATTCCTTACACCTCAAGTCACCCACATCCAACGATGGCCTGATGCCCAAGGCACCTCAAGTAACCCGCATCCAACGATGCCCCTGATTCCAAGCACCTCATACATATATATAATCATGCACCAGAGATGATGCCAACCTACTGACAAACATCTAGGCAGTCCATATATATCTTGTGCACATCATGTGCTCAAAAAGGACATGCCTCAACATACCAATCCAAAATAAGAAAAAGGAAATAATAGCCACACCCACGACGTACCTCCGATAGTAATCGATTCACCAGCCTTCTCAGCCCCTGGCAGCTCCACCGTGTGCACCTAGCCTGAAACACGGCTGCCTAAAGCCTGTTCTCCCCGCGGTGTTGCACCATTCACAAACCACTGACCCCACGACTGGGTCCCACTATCTCTGCCACATCATCCATGTGCAACTGAACCTCGACTACCCTCACCTGGTACTAAACCTGAAACAAATATAGATGTCATAGTTTGTCTTGGTCCCTAATTTCCAGGTATCTGAGAAGGATTCTTTCAGAACCTCTCGAGATGACCAACCTGTCCCCATGCCTAACACTCTTTTGGAGGCCTATCGCACCGAGTACGAACATTCCATGATTACCCATTCTGAAATAAAACAACTGTTGAACTGCCATGAGGTTCTTTAACTGAGTCCTTGTCCTAACCGCCCTACTAAAACTCACCCCGACCTCATTTCCTGCCATTTGAACTATCACCTAAGGTCTCCTTCCAGCCCAAGTGAGACCTATCTTTTATATTTCCCTTGACTATGAGCACCTGATTCACTGCCTCTAAGAACAAGGCCAGCCTAAAGATGTTTACCTATACCCGTATGGTGTGATGTAATCCATCTTTGAATAGACTAACCTTAGAGGTGTCATCTCTTACCATAACTAGTGAAAATATAGAAAACTTAGTGAAATTATCTGCATAGCCCATGATAGACATGTCACCCTGCTGAAGGCTCAAGAACTCCTGATCTCTCTCTGCCCTCAGTGTCTCTAAGAAAAATTGATTGAAGAATATATCTTCAAAGTTCTTCTAGGATAGTCCCTCATGTTTGTGAGCCTGAACCCACACATCCCACCAGCTCTTCACTGTTCCTCTGAGCATGTATTTAACCAGCTTGAACCTCCACCCTGGAGGTGTCTTAAGCTGCTCAAAGATCACCTACATGCTCTCTATCATGTTCTCAGTCACCTACGGACCACCCTCACCCTGAAAAAGCATCAGGTGATATGACTGGAACTCTCGATTAAGGTAATATATAGGGGGATCTGTTCCATGAGAACCTATATCCATCCCTTTAAAAACATGTACTAGACTAGTTCAGAGCTTCTCATCGAGCCATGACCCAAATACTTTCAAACCCAGCAGCTTCCCTACTTACAATGGATCCTGAACATGATCCTATCCCCGAGTCTCTACCTGCAGATCATTCTCCGCCTGAACCTCAGGGGTATGCATTTGATCGTGATCCTACGGAATTGTATCATCACCCGCCTGATGCTAAATCAATTTGTCTTCGAGAAACCCCTTGAATACCATAAATGTTCAGAAATCCCATATATATCAAAATATATTCAACATAGATAGTAAAATAAGTAAAAAGGCAATGTATAACAACTACCCTTTCTCTCCACTATTGCAATGGTGCCCCACGACATCCCAGCCTCATGGAATCCTTACCCGTCCTCTATAGAGCCAAGTATCACAAAATCCCTTGTCCACACCCATCCGGAAAACCACTGTTGCCTCAATTTGATGACTGAGTCGCACAATACTGGTGATCAAAATCACCTCAACCATAGTACCTACCTGGCCGTATAAGATCGAGGCCCATTCTCATGCCACATGAAATTTCAACAAAAATATAAATCTTGGAATATCACATTACATAAAAATAGAAATTCTATAAGGAATTTTACATTTTTATCTTGGAATTTGATATATAACACATGGTATTATCACTTCACAAAGCATACATGCATATATGAAACTGAAATACCCTAAAAATGTGCCTATCAAAATCCATAGAAAACACGCCTTGCCTTATGGGGCCAATGTACAATTCTACCTTACTGCACTATGTTAAGGGTCACATATCAAAACCAATAATCTTCACAAACCAAGTGATCCACCAAGGTGGAAACCATATAAACTGTAATATGAGAAAGATAAAAAAAACATATCCCACCCAAAGCAACCTGGTCCATCCCTCATACATGGGGCTGTAGGAACCCAAGCATGAGTTCAAAATCCAATTACAATAACAAACTATATCTAGTATACCTTAATCCAAAATAGTAATACCAAGAAAAGAGGCAAAAAAACTACCTCTGATACCACTTTGTAACATCCTGACCAGAACAGTGCTAAACGGGCCGGGTGTGACTAACCTTAGGCATACCTCCCCAAATGCCAAAGGCTTACGACTAGCAGTGAGGGTGTAATTAGGTAAATTGAGAATAGGAAAAGGTACTAGTCTGATCATAATAGCATAATGTGCAGTGGAAAATAAATGACTCAGCAGACTCAAACTAGACCCGCAGAGTGGAAGCATATTCAATATCAATAAATAGTGGAAGAAATATAAAAAAAACTATAGAGAAAAGTAAACAAAACAACATGATAAACATAACTTGTAACTATCACTAAAACAAACAAGGAATGCATCTATAGAAGGTCATAGAGGTCAATACACAAAGGGCACCCATGGATAACCTCTATAGCTACATAATAATAATAACCATGTTGACATAGAAATGAATGCTAAATGGAAGTGAAACTCCATCCAGGAATGACCTTAAGGTCTGTTCCAATCTTCATTCCAATAGTAATATAATCTAGCTCCTGAGGATGATCCTTTACCTGTACGTAAAACCATAAAGTATACACCCGTCTTGAAGGGACCATGTAGGGTGTGAGATGAATCTCAATTGGATACCACCCAATGGCGTGTACCTACTATAAGTGTTTAAGTAGAAATGAATCTCAATTGTAGTAAATATTATGATGTAATAAATAAACACAACCTCCACTGGTTCTCAACATCCACCAGGGAATGTCACCTTCTTCGACAATGTTGGAGTCTCAGAAGCAAAGAGAGTCCTTGGCCCATGGACCAGGGTACCCCTATAGTCACAAAGTCCAGGTGAACCCTTAGGTTCCACCTCAATCATATAACCCAACACCATATTCCTCATAACAACACATGTCTCAAGTATTGACATTTCGAAGGCACTCCCAAATAGAAGTAACCCAGTCCCATGCGCCCCTTCTCGAAAGCTCACGCCTACCCATGTCACGAAAACTGGAGGAAAAATTATGTATTTCTTAAATTAATTACTTGGGGAACAATGATATATTCCCGCAAATAAATAACCATAGGAACAACAATTTCTGACCACAATCACATAACCCAGTAGCCTCATCGCTGCCATCCGAAGGCTCCTCACCTTCAACGTATCTTCCGACGGTAGCACCCCCAAACCAATAGTACCTAAACCAAAACTATTAGGGACTTGTGCCCATGCGATTGGTCAAAACCACCTCATCAAGGATTAAAACTATGTGTACATGACTCAAGAGGTTTTTGGCCATCACAGGTGAGCATCAATCACCAAAATAATAACCCAAGCCACACCATCTTTGACACCTCGTGTCCCTGTGACCATGTTGATAAAATCTGATGGCAATGCAATCCAAGTATCCGGGCCATGCCCAAAATGACAGTCACTCTACATCAAACCAATGTCCATGACACCCAATCCCATGGTCAAAACCAGTCAAGAAAATCTGGGCCTCACCCAATCTGTGATCAAAATCACCCAATTCTAATGGCCATGCCATCCAACCTCGGGACAAGCCTACCACAATATCATGAGAATCAACATATGTAATACAAACCATTACATATATATAATCACATTAAAATACTTGTAGGTAATAAATTCAATTTAAATAGTTGAGTTACACTAACTACCAGCCATCACATAGTAGTGGTGAGGTCTTGAATGCCTCTAGTAAGCTTAAGAAATCTTAAAAAGTTTAAACATACCAATATAAATCAACATAATTCATTTAAAACCATTTTAGCACCCACGAACAAAATAAGTTGATGATCAATGGAATCTCACCCATCCTTTCTCAAGAATAATAGGTAAGAGAATACCCAACGACATCCCACAAGGTATCATAGTCAAATTAAAATGAAATAATGGAGTTCTGCTAAAAAACCTGACATTGTTCTAAAATCCTCAACCCCCAAATGTCTATGAAAACACAAAACCAAGTATGCACCACCTACCTCGTACTCTTTTGATAATCCTCATCTTGTAATGACCACTAATTTGGTCTAGAATAAGGTAGATCTATATAACGAGCATAAACACTAAAAATCCTATAACTTGGTCAGAAAAAAAATCATGAAGAATGGATCAAGTGGAATTAAGAGATTGTCGATGGGGTTATAATAGATCTGATGATGTTTGATTCAGAATTAAGATGAATAATCAGGAGTAAAAATGAATCTCAGCTGATTGGTTTGCAAACCTGGGTGTAGATGTTCTATCCACTAATAAAAAATGAGGCTACTACATGTTTTAAGAAAAGTTTACAAAGTACACGATGTGTACCTAGGAATACATGTATTTTAGGTTATTTTACTATTCCAAAGATGACTGAATTTTTATGACCTACTTTCCATGTATTTCCAACATTAATACATGACTTGTACTAGGAAGTACATGACATGTACATGGTTTGATCCTCTAATCCCCCATCGACATCCCTACACACCATGTATACCCCTTACACTGTTAGAGAGTACACATCATTCACTTGGGATTACAAGGTGTGTAACCGTATATAAGGACATGTGATAGTATAATTCTAGTGCTTACCCAGTTTCCTCCTGTTTTCTCAAAAACAACTCGAAAAAAACAAATGCATACCTCAATGGAAGAACCTGGTTCTTACATTCAAATTTCACTTCTTTAGTAAAAGTAGTAACTTATTTATCTAGAATTTTGATAACCTCTTATCATTATAAAAAAAGTGTCTGTACCAGTATTGATAATCAAAGCCTTCATATTATCTCTACAATACTCATAATCGACACCATCGATGATTGGTTTTCTTCATGGGTTCATATTTTAAAGTGTCCCAATAGACAAGTCTACCAACTTAAAAAGAAACATACTCTTTTCTGAAAAATATAGTTATTATAAAATTTTATAACAATTAAAAACTATCTCTAATTAAAAATTTAGTTTTGAAAGAGAATATAATTATAATACAAGAAGGGGGTGGGGGGGGGGTGAATTATAGTTTATTAAAATTTAACTTAATTTTTTTTCCAAACTCTTTAAAAAAGTTTTTCAGATAAAGTTTCATACCGATATAATTTATAAACAGAGTTAGAATGAGTTTGTATCAAATAGTATAAAATTTTATATAACACACAGAATGGAAAATATACTCTTTTAGAAACAAGTAAAATAAACTTTTATAAAGTATGTATAAAAAAGATACAAAAACTTTATAAGAAATTATCCACAATTTTAACTTTTTTTTCTGGAAGTCTGTAAGATAAATTAAGGTATCCATGATATTAACCTTATCTTAAGTCCCATCTTCCTCACCATACAATCCCTCGATTAGAAAGATTAGACACATATCTATTTCCCTAGTCTTGGGAACCCTTGATTTGACCAATGAGAATAACCTTCTATCTCTCAAACCTTGAGATCCCTAGATCAATATGATCAGACACAAAATAATTTAATAATAAAAACTTAAGGAATTTATAGTGATGTCCTAATAAACAAATGACTCAAGAAAAAACTCTCTAAATTTTACGATGAAACACTCTTATATAGCAAGTTGCTGCAATTTTTTTTAAAATAACTTCATATTGTTGATTGAAAAATAAAACTATTGAAAAAAAATAATTATTATCGAACATGTGGTTCTATTTATATGCAAGTTTCAATGGTCATATGAAACAGTTCTTGAAGGGAGTAACAATTTCATTAGACAAAATCCTTTTTTACTTGAGAAGTTCAACACAACATCTTCATTAAAAAATTTTCACGGTTTTTCCAATATAGTTCATGTAGGTTCTATCCTGTAGGATGAAAAAATTTATAAGGTATATTTTATGTAATTTTTTGTTTGGTAGGTTTGACAAAAGTTCATCCAATAGAAATGTTTGTCTCCATTTGATAAAGTTTTTCCGACAGACTTGGTAGAACTTCATTGAATGGACTTAGTTATAATACATATTATATACTTATAAACTATCCATCTGATGAACTTGGTATCTATCCATCCAATGTATAAAGAACATGTACTTTTGATATACATAAGAAACCTCCATTTGATAAAAGCGATAATCACTTTTTGGTAAAATAGTAATTTTTCCTACAAAACAACTTAATAAGTTGGGAAGTATAAAATTTATAAATATACAATCATATAAGAGAGTGTGTTGTGTTTTTAAAAAGTAAGGTTAAAAATTGTTCTTTTGACTCAATAGATTTTTTTATTTTCCCTCTTTGATAATTTGATCTATCTTACCCCTTAATGGATAGCCAGATCTATCATATAGGGTCAAATAATATCTCTCTATATAATATCAAATATTTTAAATTTAAAGGATTTTGAATTCTATAAAATATATAGATAAAAGTTGAATTTTTATTTAACAATGTATATTTTGATGTAATCACTTATAATATTTGATCCTTGAAAAATCATGTCATAATTTGAAAAACATATCTTAAATTCCACACTATTATCAAATAAAAAATATATTTGTTTTACATAAATTATTACATGAAAAAATTCATTATGAAATATAAACCTTTCCCTGTAAATAATATTGCCTTTGGATATAGTGTGAAACCCTTTACTATAATACCCAATGTAAAACACACTTCTAGAGAACACTCTCCGTCCATGAATGAATACATCCCCTTATTAGCTATAAATTATATTACAATCAATAGTTCCAATCCCATTATTCAATTTCAACCTTATGTTTTAAAACCATGATGTATTATTTTCTCTTTATAGTGTAATATTTATTTTTCATCCAATGAAAAAATTACCACATAATAACAAAAAACAATGAATACCTCTTAACCCCTAACTAAAAAATAGAGAGATAATGACATTTCATTAAGGCATAATTTCCAAGTTATAATAGCTAAATCTAACACATTCTTTCACCAACACTACTAATAGTTAATTTTTCAACATCCACAACTAAATCATATCATAACCAAAACTCCACTATAACTTAATTTTTTTTCATTCTAGTTTAAAGCATTTTAACTTCCTCCAAAATTTATAAAAATATATATAATGAATTCATTATTATCTATTACATATTTCAAAGGATTTATAACTTCTTTTTTAATTAAAATAACCTAATTTTTTTACTTGGATTGTAACTATCAGTATCCTTCTCTGGTTTTGTTGATAAGTTACCTATTTAAAAAAAATACTTTACCATAATGAATTAATTTGGTTGATATTTTTAGCACTATTAGAATATTCATTATTTTATATTAAATTATGTTCAAATCATACACTATAATCCCAAAAATATTCATGATCATCATGAAAAACAAGCGTTAATCGAAAAGTGTATTTCATGAATCACTTCTCCAATATTATACTCATTCATAAAAAATACTGATAAGTTGAAACTTGAAACTTTTATGAATAATTTTGAAACAAATTTCAATCTCATCCTTTATATCATGATAAAAATTTTTTGCAAGGTTTATTAGGATTGAATAATACTTATTAAAGTTGTAGAAGACACAAGAAACCATAACTTAGATTGTTTATTCTTTGAAAATAAAACAAATATATTATTAAATGAACAATATATCATGCACTAATTATAGAAAATCCTTTTACATTTAATAACATTCCTGATAAATATTACTCAAAATTATCCAAATTAATTCATCCACATAGGGTTTCCATGAGTTGATGAATCAAAAAATTCTTTGGGTAGGATTCTCTTTTCAACCATGGTATGCAAGTACTTCTCGATGGTAAAATAAGAAATAGAAGGGAGGTTGGTTGTAGGGAGAATCATGTCACACACAAGATAATCATATTCCAATTTCATGGCCTCAAAATTTTTTAAATAGGCCTTGAGGATACTCTTTGAGTATTCATTAAATTACTCGAATGTTTCTCAAATGTTAGAGTAATGTAATGAGATTAAAAACATTTTTAACATCTCATTCATTCATGTATTTAACACTTAAATCAACTTAGATTCTTTTAATAATTTTATAATATGAAACATTGATAATAATGATAAATTACATAGAATAAGGCCTAAAATTTGACACTTATCATTCAAATACCATATCATTGATTTTATAATATGACTAATCCATATGAAAACACTTAGGATATGTAAATATCATATAACTATATATGGATAAAGTTAATAGTGTGATATTCCTATACCAAATGATATGATATGCCATACCAAGGTATACTATATTTGTTAATTTCATGCATTTCATACAATAAAACATGCCTATATCAAACACTATTATATAAGAAAACAAATATTGTATATGTAACAAAATTTAGGTTAAATCTTAATGAATCTCCCACTTTCACTAATGCCTTATATAATTTATTCAATTCTAACTTATATTGTACCATACACAATAAATTGTGAAATTTATCCCAAAATAATTTTGAAATTTCTAAAAATATTTTGGAAATATATTAATAATTTCACCTGGAATCACATCATATGCAATAAATTTTTAATCTACATCCAAAAAACCTTTTATAAAAACTATAAAAACTTTCAGAGATTCTCTCTATATTTTTTTAAAACATTATCCCTATTTAATTTGTTGGATTTAGTTCCCTAGAACAAAATAATATAAACATTAAATTACTAGAATATTTATGGTGTTAAATATTTATTAATATCTTTTTACATCATGATTTTTATTATGTGTGACATTGTAAGTGATAATTTCTTAAGGGTACATATCCCACTAAAAGGTCCTAACTATTCCCCACTATGAAGAGAACGTGGAAGTTCTATGAAAATATTTTAAAAATATATGTCCTATGGTCAGATAATATCATTTGGAAAGACACAAATAATAAGGGTCATAAGGGGTTGATACTCATAGGACTTTGAGACACTATCTCACAGTGTACGCTCTTGGTAATCTCAATAAAGGAGGTTATAAAAAGATTTCCTTCCAGAAATAAATATATATTAATATGTTTCATTGAATGTTCCTATATTTTGGATGTGTGTAATGGTACTTATAATTTATGACTACTATTAATGCATGTTATAATTAGTTCACTTTGATGTATTGATAAAAACTATGAATACATATACTCACAAAGTGTCAAGATATTTTGGGTGTGTCATGAGTAAAATTTCATTAATGAATAATATGAGAAATAATTTTTCCCTTATATTATTTAAAGGAAGTTTATATCTGGAGACCTTTTATGGAAATGAAACTACCATAATAAGTCCATTTCTATAGTGTTTATTGGAATATTCATTTCTATAAAGTCAAAGAAAGAAACATTGGTCACATAGGTTGATGAGAATAGCAAACAACCTACTTGACTAGTAATATCATAATAAAGGGATTATATAAAATAGTCTAAATTCATATGTGGTTATTATTGTTGCAACATTTAACTTCTTTCTCTATGGGTTCTTTTTTGTGTTACTGGATGTTAACCTAGGAATTTAGGGAGTTCTTCCTAATTCCACCGAGATAGAGGCATAAAGGGCCACACACTAAGTGTATCGAGAAGATTTGTTAAATTCTATTTGAATTTAACATGTTGAATAAATATTATTCATGTATATGGTTTAATACTTATTCATATTTAGTTGATCACATATATTCAGTCACCAGTTATTTGATAGAATATTTTGTGAGTTGAATATTAAATAAATCTTCATTTTGTATGGTAATTATTAGCAATGTGAATATATAATATATAATTATTTTTATTCATTCAGATGGTAAGAAATATTTATTTATTTAGTTAAATAAATATATAATAAGTATTTATTCATTTGTTTTTTTAATAAAAAATTTATTTATTTATTGGTGAATAATGAAGTAATATTTATTTATTAAAAAATAGTCATTATTTAGGACCCGATAAATAATGAGGAGGATTTTAGGATTGAGTATAACAGTTCAGAAAGAGATATCATATTAAATATTATTTGAATAAATATTAATTTTTTTATTCATATAAATAATATTTATTTTATCTGTGAGTTGAGCGTATGTCAAGTAAATAATGAAAATATTATTATTTAGAAATGGGATTTGAAAAGTATTAAGAAAAATAATAAGGGACCATGTGAAATTATTATTTGTCTAACCCTAACTCTATTTAAACCCAATTATGTTATATATAATCCAATTCATCTTTTTGCACAATGATATTTAAGAGAAAATTCTCTTAATCCCTAGAGAGATTTTCTCCTAGAATGCTCTCAAGAAAAAAAGAGAGATTCTTTTCCACCAATTATTGGATTAGTGCAGCCATGATCCTTGGATAATGTTGGGATAATCATTATAAGCCCATACTATACACCAAATTGAAACTCTCACAGTTTGACCTCCACGGTGAGGTCTCTAGGGGTTGCAGGGGGTAGTGCGCCCCTCCTCAAGGTGTGGCAGATGAAGGCCCTTGACCAAAATATTTTAGACACCATTGAATCTCTGAAAAACTATAATATATCTGACTAGTGACAGCAACATGGAACTATAATAGTGAAGACTTACTATAATAGAATGTGACAATAGTACTATAGCTTTGAAGAGTTCCTAACAACAATACTTTAGTAGATTGTGCTTGGGTGGATATGACACTGTAGCATAGTGGACTTACTATGAAGTTGGTGGAATTTTAACAACATGTTTTATTATAGCACCGTATTGCTTTATGTACCTCTTTTGATCTAGGGTTTCTCTATGCTCTGAAATCACCCTGTAATCTTGCTCCCAAATACAGTAAAGTGATTATACCTCTCTTTAGACATAGTGATTATTCTCAAGCCACATAAATTGCTGTATTCACATTCTTCTAGTTATTTTGTTAATTTTATCAATTTTATTATTATTATATTAATATTTTTCTCTTATTACTCCTAGTATTTGTATAAAAACTATTATCAAAGATTAAGTTTTGAAGATCAAGTATTTATTATCTCGAATTGAACATTAGATATGGAAGAAGGAAATGTAGAGATCAATAATTTCGATGTAACTGACTTCAGTTACCAGAGTATTACTATTGAATACTATATTTATTAGAAAAATATACACTTGCCTCTTATAGGGTAAAAACCAATGGAGATGGAGAAGACATAGTAGAGGCTACTAGATCGAAAGGTTCTGGGAGTTCTGTGCCTTATATTGACAAAAAATATTGTGTTTAACATCAGAGTAGAGAATATGATGACTGGGTTGATAAAATATATTTTGAATATATATGATAATCCTTCCATTCTGAACAAATTGAACCTAATATGATGATCATTCAAACTGAATATGATTGAATGGAATATTATCATTGATCAGATCAATGATTTCAACCCTATCAGAAGTTAGTTTTCATTAGTGGGAATTATGATAAATGATGAGGTATTACATTGGTCTTACTGTCTCTATTTCATGATAGTTTGGAATTGACTGTAACATCCATGTATAGTTCTTTAGAGAAAAAAAATTTGGTTTTTAAGGATGTGAGAGACTAAATCCTTAGTGAGGATATTCAGAGAATAGAATCAGGTTGATTATCTAGTTCTACTTTGAACATGGAATTGAGAGGAATATATGTAGAACAAAATATTATTAAAGGATGATCAAAATAAATAGGAAAGGGAAAAGATAAAATATATGGGATTTTTACTACTTGTTATATTTGTGGGAAGGACAAGTCAAGAAGTAATGTAGAGAAAAGAATAAGGCACCTGAAACCAATACAGCCAATATGAAAGATAAAGGAACTCATGAGGTATTTATGGTGAGAATGGATAGCCCTATAGAGTCTCAAATTTTAGACATAGGGAAATATTTCCATTCTACTTTGGAGAAATATTTATTTCACAACCATGTTTATAGAATTTTTTTAAGATACATCTTACTAAGGATGAACCTTTAAAGATTGTGGTGAAGGGAGATGCATGAATTAAAACCTATAGTGGGATTTTACTGGTTCTAAGGAATGAAAGGTATATCCATGTACTGAGAAGAAATATTATTTCTATAAAGTGTCTTGATGATGCATGTTTTAGTACTACATGAATTAGTGGTTCATAAAATATTACCAAGGTACTTATGGTTATAGCTCATGGAGATTATAATGGTACCCTCTACAACATGATTGAAACTTTCATTAACGTGCTTGCATTGATAATTTTTTTTTTGGGATTCACAACATTGGAACTACAGGTTAGTCTCCACGAGTGATAAAGGGATAAATGTACTAAAAAAAAGGAATGCTACCAGATCTAAAGTCGATGGAGGTTGTACTATGTGAAGATTTTATATTTGGAAATTAGAAAAAGGAATCCTTCACAAAAGGAGGTAGAACAAAAAAGTTTGGGAAGTTAGACCTAGTGCTCATTGAACCTTAGGGGCCTACACCAGAACATTCCCCTATAGGGTCACAATATTACATAACATTTATTAATGTATTAAAAAATAAGGTATGAGTTTACTTTATAAAAATAAAATATGATGTCTTTAACATGTTTCATAACTATAATACCACAATAGAGAATGATTGAGGATCAAATATAAAATTATTAAGGTCTAAAAAAGGGGGAGAGTGTAGAAGTAATGAGTTTAGATAATTTTATGATAATAATGTAATTCATTGGGAGAAGATGTGAGGTCCTAAAGTTTTGATGGAAATAGATAGGATGGGGGTGATTTTTATTTTATTTAAATTTATCAAAGTTATTAAAAATAATTTTGGAATTTTTCAGTTTAAAAAGACTAAGAAATTCTTTCTTAAAGGGTTAAGAATAGTGGAAGTATGAATATTGTTTATAAAAAATTAATGAGATGAGAAGAAGAATTTTATAGCATTTCATTATAATCAACCTAGCCCACTCTTCACACCACAATAGATGAAGTATGAAACCCACTAATATATTAGATATACTTTTACATGGAAGTAATTTACACCCAGAATTTTATAACGGGATCAATAACAACCCAAGACTTCTACATTCCATCATCACCAAACCTAAATATCCTTTTTTTGGGAGAAGATAAAATCTAGGTTTTTCTATAAGGAGAATTCTTAACCTATTTGTTCTAGCTTTTGTTTAGGTGAGTATAACCAAGAAACTTATTTTTGGTAAGTTAGCAGAACCACTTTGTTTTGGTCATGTAGAAGAACCAAGGGCTACCTTTTATAGGTGGTATAACCGATTGTGTGATAATATTATCTTCATACCTCTAACTAGAATTAATATATAAAAACAATGAGATACAACTAGATAAAAGTATAAAAAAATCTATAGATGAAACAATTGATTAAGACCCTTTGAAATGATCCAATAGTGGTATAGTTCTTCTCTTCAAGGAAAATAAAGTTGAAGATGATTTTTCCCACCTTGAGAGTTCATTAATAGATGAGATATTTTTGAATAAGATCACTTTCTCAGTCGTATATTTCCACCCTATCACCATAATCTTTTCTTGCCTTGATCCCTTTAAATATAAATAACTTAACAAATCCAAGCGATCCATTTGGAAATTAAAAATAATAAAATTAAAAAATTATTGAGGATAGAGAGAGAGTGATTATAATTTGAATTTGAAACCACTTGATCATTTCAAACTCATTTTAAATCACTCATTAAATGGTTCAAAACAATATCATAATAATAGGTAAAAAATATCCATGAATCTCGCACAGATTCAAACTATAGTATAATAAATTTGAATTTAAAAATTATTTTCATATTTGACATGCGATAATATCAATATATAAAGATAAAAAATTGAAATAAGTTTGAAATAGTCTGTTAGAATTCAACATGATTTTAGGAACATTAAAATCAAAGAAATCAATATAATAAATAAATTTAAAATATTTGAAACTCATGTAGCAAGTTTATGCATGGATGAAGAACAATATAAGTCTATATATAGATCTGTCTAAAATAATTTAAAAAATATTTCACAAAGATTCTATATGACTAATATTAATTTATAGAATCATTAAAACTATTAAAACACTTAAAAATAACATGCAGTAAATCAACATATCAAGAATATTGAGAAACATAGAAAAATGAAAAATCTAGGTTTTCAAAACAATTTAAGGGTCATTTATATGCATGATTTAAGATAATTCATAATTTTTATAGGCTAAGTAAAGGTATATATAAGATTTCATATATTACATAATGGTAGTGTACAAATTATAAATAGTATGTAAGGCTAAACATGAAGTTTCATAAAGGTAATAAGAATTTTTTTTTCATGCGATGTACGTGTAAGATGTAATATACACAAGACACCTAAATGTAAACCCAATAGTTTTGTAAAGGTTAAGAAATGCACTGCATATGTCTAAAAAAGAAAGTTTATATGTTGTGTAAATGTAGATATTGTTGCGTAAGGGAAAACATCATATTATATGAATTGTGTAAGGGTAAGCTAAACATACATAAGGGTAAAGTAGACCTATGTAAGGGTAATCTGAACTTGCATGATGGTAAGATAGACTTTCATAGGGGTACAAGATTACTTTCATAAATGTAAAGAATAATTAACAAAACTTATGTAAGGGTAAAGAGAACTTACGTAAGGGTAAAACCATATTTCAATGCTCATGTAATAGTAAATATAAACTTCTCAATACTACATAATTGTAAATAAAAACATTAGAAAATTAATTTTTTCACAAAATTTTAACAAAAATAATCATAAATAATAATAAAAACAATAATAAATTATTAATAATTAATTAAAAATTAAATAAAATTTCAACAAAATTATTTCCTATAAAATAAAATAAATAATAAAATTATAATTAACCAAAAAATAAAATTATGAGATATTATAATTTTCAAAACATAAAATAATTAAAGTGGTAAGGATCCACTCTAAAAATATCCACCATTTTCATAATTATAAAAAAATATCATTTTCAAAATTTATCCTTCTGTATGGAATTGATCAAAAATATTTAAAAATTTGAGAAAAAACATTTTCTTCTTTATTTTGAAATAAATAAGGCAAGATTATCTAGTTTATAACACATTTTATCCCCAAAATAAAATATTCTAATTATAAAAAAAATAAACCTCAATTAAATAAATATATAAAAATAATAGATATATCCCCCTAAATTAATTATTCTAAAAAAATACAATAGGATTCATTAAAACAAATAATATGATATTCAATTTTTAAAAGATATGAAAATAAAAATAATCAAAATTTATAACATACGATTAAACCAAAATATAAAATATAGAATATATACTCACTAGCCAAAATGAAATAAATTTTAAAGCACATGCCAATTTACCATAGGATAAAATAATATGAATATGCATGATGGACATAAAAAAACAATTTATCGGTAATCCAGACCAGTTCTATTCTAATAGATTTTAAAAAGTACATTTAGGGACCCAAACTTTGGGTATTCTTGGAACATTGGATCTCATATGAGATAAAAAATATAAATTTGTGTTCCCAAAATGATAATCTTAATATTGGAACAGAATTATTAGAATAATGTCTTTAAAAACCATATTTACCAAAAATAACTTAACACTACTACAAAATGGGCCTTTAACAGTGCTGGAATAGACCTTTATCAGTGATAAAAATGAACTGACTACTGGAGCACGGTTAAAAGACCAAGGATTTTATCAGCGCTAGAAAAGAACTGATAAATGGGTACTTTATCAGTGCTAAAAAAATCCATTATAAATCACCCTTTTATCAATGATTTTTAGCACTTTTAAAGGGTCCTTTTAACAATATTTTTTATCACTATTAAAGGACCCCTTTAACAGTTCTTTTTTAGCACTAATAAAGCCCCCCTCTAACAACACTAAAAAAATAACTATTAAAGGGGGTAAAATTATATTTCTTTCGAAGATCTATGAGCTCGACCCCTTTATGAGCACTTCCAAGACCCCTTTAACAATGATCCACCCCCACCCCCATTATCAATTCTTTTCACCCCACCACCAATTTATCACCACTTTTTGAATTTTCAGCCTCCTACGCCTACCTGGATTTGAAACCTGCTCATGTCCTTTGAAGATGGAATTCCTTTACCATTGCACCTTGTTATTTTGTTTTTAATTTAATGATATTCCTATATATATATATTTACAATATATTTTTCAATCTTATATAAATATATATATTTAAATACATTTATAAAATATATATGTGTGTGTGAGTGATATATATACTTATATTTATTTAAATATTTTATATATTATATTAATTTACATATACTATAATATAATATAAATATATATCCATTTATTAATAAACCCATATATGTATATATATAAATATTATATATATATACATATTTGTATAATGTAAAAAATAGTTAGACATTGTTTTAAATAATTTTTTAGAATATTTATTTATTTACATATATTAGAATATACATACACATACAGACAAACACACGAACACACACACACATATTTGTTAATTATAGACACACAAATGTTTACATATAAACATTAAATTTATTGTTATATATATACATATGAATTTATTTTTATAAGGTAACTAAAATGGATATTTTTTTACATTAAATAAAATGAATATTAAATATTTATTTTATATATTTAAAAATACATTTATATGTAAATATGTCTATATATGTATTTATATAAGTGATTTATTATAAGAAAATATAAGAAAATATTCATATAATTAAGAATAAATAAAACTAAAATGTGAAAAATGATAAAATTTCAAAACCATAATATCAATATAAGTGTAATCCCTAAGAATAAACTCATTATCCACCAAAAAAAGAGGTCAAAATGGCCCCTTGAAATGAGGCTGAAATTCCATTAAATATTAAAAAATTGGGGCAGCCTTACTAAAAACTCAGTTTTGGAGGTCTTCTAGGCCTTTTTTTGGCCTTAAAAATCGTGATAGGGGTTTCCTTAATATCACTAGAGAATACATCTTGTCATAGTCTTTGATTTGATATGTGATGGAGCCCAAAGAGGCATCCAGATCAAAAGTTATGGTCGTTTGAAGTTCAAGTTACGTTTTCAACTTATTTCAGATCTTTTATTATTTGTTTTCATTTTTTTATCTACAAATTGTTATTAAATGACTATTACTTGATATTAATTAGAAAACTATTAATTAAAAATATTTTTTAAATTATTTTATAAGACATTTTCACTAAATATATTATATATTAAGTGTAAATGCCTTTTTACCCTTATCTAAAACATATTTAAAAAATATATATTATTTTTATATCAATTTTTTTTGAAATAACCCTTTATCATCACTGATGGGGGGGATTTATCAGTGCTTCTAAAAAAAACTAATAAATACCCCCCTTTATCGATGCTTTTTAACTAGCGCTAATAAGGGGATTTATTATTGAATTTTTAAAAGCACTAATAAAGGGCCCCCTTTAACAACACTTTTTTTAGCGCTCTTAAAGACCCCATTTAATGGAACTAAAAAAAGAACTTTTAAAGACCCCCTTTAATAGTGCTTTTTTCTAGTGCTAACAAAGGGTGTCTTTAAAAATGCTTTTATCAAGCGCTATTAAAGCCTTGACACCTTATAAACCTAGTTTTCTAGTAGTAGAAGAATAGAAAATATGACTTTTTAAATCACACTTCTTAAAATGAATAGGATGATCCTGGCAGGCTTTTGAAACAAACATAAGATTTTTTAAACAATTTACTCCTTTTATAACATTATCCACACCATATTTTTATTTAATAGCATTAAAAACATTATAAATACTACCAGAATAAGAATTTATCAATTTATCATTTTCTTCCTTAATATTTTTACATTTTTCTTCAATTTGGGATAATTTATCCAAATCCAAATCCAAATTTCTTTCTTCATATTCATTATTTTTAGAAATAAAATCCTTAAATATATCATTATCATCTTTTAGACTTAATATTTCTAGATCATAATTTCGTAAACTTTTATCTACAAGTGAAAAATTTTATACTCTTTAACAACTTTCTTATAATATGACTTGAGAGATAAATATAAATCCATCATTTTAAAAAGTTATTATTAATACTTCTTATCATGAACCATCCCGGGTACCTTGGTAATCCAATAACTGATTTGGTCCTGACATAGCCTGAAAGACATTCCTAATCCCCACGGGTCGTCAACTAGCACCAGACGTCATAAAAAATGAAAGTGGGAATAATTTTTCAAAAAACCTTACAAAAGTAAAAGAAACAAGATAATATGCATGTAAAAAGAAACTTCATAGGGTGTAATATACTAGAAGTCAAATAGGTATAACAACCCAAGTACTATAACCAAGTAGAAGAAAATAAGAAAAATGCCCAAGTCCCTAAGGGTAAAACTTACCAAGACCATGATTCAATAGCTATAACCACCTCCAAGTGATCCTTTTAACTTGCTCAATCCAGGAAAGAGACAATCCTCAAACACCTGAAGACACAATAGGGCATGATCAAAATCCCAGTAGGATTTAACCAAAAGATTCCATAACAAGATTCCAATATCAAATTAACCAATAATATGATTTCAATTTTTAAATAAATAGGTTTGGAATTTAAAAATCATATTTAAACAGATCATGCATTACAATTAAAAATATGAAAACACTTTAGCAATTTGTGCTTCACATTTCAAATGATGGAAATAATTTTCAAATGAGGGAATTAACTTTAAACAAAGGGATGATTTACACAAATGGAACATTTAACAAATGGATTAAATAAATAATTTTATATAAATTAGTTTATATAAATTCAGAAGGCATGTAAAACAGTTTACAAAAATGGAACATATATATTTGAAATTAAAATAAGATAGAAAGATGGTCTTATTTTTAATTAGGTATGATATTTATAGGCTATAAGGACAAAACATTGTGAAATAAAAAATATTCATATACACCCCTTTGGGATTAAGGCCAATGAGGACCCATCACCATCACCTAAGGGATGTGATATGCTCATATGATGTTTTAGAACATTTTAACTCATAAAGTGCTGCCCAAAATAACTCACTAACTACCTAATACTCATATGTGCTTTAGTATAAAACAACGATGGAAAATTTATTTCAATACTACTTAAAATAAAATTTAACCCCATTATCTACTTCAAATATGCTAATTTTCCATTTAAAACCCATAATGGGTTTTTAATAAAAAACAAGCATTTTTTACAAATATGAAACCCTAAGGTTTCCATGAAACCATTTTAATCCCTTTTTCAAAAATACGTATTTGAAAGAAATTCATGAAATTTCACAATCCAATTTCAAAAACTAAATTCACCAATTTAATTTTCAAAACAATTCCATCAATTTCATGAAAAACCCTCAATTAAATGGAATTATGGTTTATCACAATTTTCCATCAGAAATTTCCACAATTAAAATCAAAAATTTAATTGAAATAATTTTCCATCAAATCCAAAATTTAAATTCAATAATTTAAATGTCACAATTTTAGATAAACACTGTATTGCCCCGACCCTAGTTTCCCAGAGTCGGTGCATTATTACATAACATTGGCATGATACAAGTAATAATTTCCCGAAAGACTGATCAGTTTAGTATCCTTGGAAGTACTAGATACATACATAAGTTTTATATTACATCCTGAAATAAGAAACAAAAACATTGTGTCCCATTTGAATACTCTTATATCCCTTAGCCTATTACTATAGGTTAATCGTAATATATTTTTTCGCATCCTAGGTAAAATAAAACATAAGAAAGGGGTGAGCTCAGATTCTTTGTAAGGATAAAAATATAATGAAACTATCATAAATAAGCCTAAAAATTTAAGGCAATGTATAAGATTAAAACAAAAGACTTTTAAACTTAAACTTTAGCATAATATGGAAAAGATAAATCAAATAATTCTATTTACTTATTCTCATGGATATTATACTAGTCGAATAATCACATGTAATATCAATAGCCAATTTCATAATGATGGAATGCATAATGCCGGAAATCATAACCACATAATTAAGGCCTCATGCCAAGACTACAAATAAGATTTTGTCAAGTCCTTGTTCCAAGACACTAGTTTGTATCATGATACCTACCGATGCATCAAGGAGATATAGCGGGCTCCACCCGTCACTTACTAAGTCCAATGCATTCCTCATATGAAAAGGTTAAAACATAACATAAAAATTCATATTAAAACTAGCATACAGAATGTTAATAATTTAACCATAAACCATGAATGGTATAAAAATAACACATCCACAGTAAAACATATCACAAAACCTGAATTAAAATATGGAAGATTGTATCATAATAAATCAACTTCAAACCAGTTTAAAATCCATCAAAGGATGTTGACATAGATGAAATCAAAACTATTTGAGAGGAATATCCTTTTTTATATTGAAATAATTTAAAAGTCACGTAATTATAAAATAAAACATTTACTTTTAAAATATTCTTATAAGCTTATAAGGGAAGCTTTGAAGGTGTTATAATGACAGAAAATAGCCACACCCGTGGTATAAGTTAAAAAAACATTCTTACCTTAATTTTTCGAAAAGGTCATAAAGTACATTGTTTGAAAAACGAAGAAAAGATTCCTTTCAAAACATTTTATAAAAAATAAAATGAGGGTATAAATGACTTTAAACCATAGTCTATTAAATAGTAAAAATGTTTTGAAATACATTTTTAAGAAACACGGATGTAGATGATAAAGTGGTCCCAGTAGATACTTATATATAAACAACCTCAGATAAAAGAGATTGTAAAATTAACCATTACCTTGTACTTTTACTTGGAAATGGGTAAGTTGACCTCCTATATAATAGTTAATTATTTTTTATTAAATTATAAAGGAACCACATAAATAAATATGATATCATATATGATCTTCTAATATTTCTTTGTTAATAATATTTTATTAGTTTCATTGTTTCGGGTGTTAACTGATACGTTTTACTTTATCCGTTTTGTTATGTAAGAAATGTGTGTAATGGAAATGATGTATTTGATTCATATCTAGAATGATATTAAGTTATTAATCATTATTTTAAATCATAAAATGAAAATTATTTTTGAATGGTTATGATGTGGAATGAATCTCATCGCGTTCATGGAGATGGTAATCCGTACATACGCACGAGCAACAATATCATTCTATTAGAGGTGAAATAGTATGTAATTAGATGGTATATAATATATAAAGAATTATTATCATGTTATATTTATTATTTACATCAATTATACTGATTATTATACCCATCCAAATAATGAAGTGTTCAATAACGAACTACACCACGACGTGGAGAGGGTAAGCCGTACGTACACACACATGGTGACTTTGTCATTCATAGGATGGATAGAATAATAAATATGGTTGTAAAATATTTATAATAACATCATAGTATGTACAAGGTACTAGATTTTCCAATTTTTTATGGGAACAACAAAGAAAGAGTAAGTGGAATAAGAAAATAACTTTGAAAGAGGTGATGAAATTATTATCTCTTATTCAGGTGCTTCATTTTGATTTGATCATAAGGGATCCTTAGGTTGGATTATGATCAAAGTAAGGCCTCTAGGTTTAAGTGAGGGTTTTTTGGAGGATCTTTGAGTAGGGTTTGGCTGAGACAAATGACTTTGGATGTGTGAAATTAAGATAAGGGCAAGTACCCTTTTAAAAGAGAGGTGAGGGTCACTTTAGGAAAATCTTGAAATATTATTTTATTATAAAACCATATTCGGTTTATAATGGCTTAAAAATGATCTATTTCAAGGATAAGGTGGTTTTGGATCGAAAAAATCTCAACGAATAGGTTTTATACAGGTTTAGGTCACCATATTAACCTTATCCTTTAGGTTTAACTCTTAGTTAAATAATTTAACTTTTACCATAAATTCTTGTATTACTATAATAAATGGTTAATAAAATTACTATAAAAAGACAAGAGAACCACAAGTGGTTAATTATTAATATATCTAACCTTTTATAAGTCCTTTATACAAACCTTATATTTTTATGAATGTTATATCAATTAATAATATAGTATTTGTTTTAAAAACTCATTTATGTCAATTTTGACACTATTTAGTATTTGGTTTTTGTGAAAGTCATAAAAACTTTATTACGTCAAAAAAAAATTATTTAATCAACCCTAAAATGTGATATTAACATAGAAAATTCTTTTAATACATAAAAAGTCTCAATTAAAATTATATTAATGTTAATAATATCAATTATTTTAATCTTTCAAAATAAGGTAATTACTGCATCATCATTGTGTCATAAATAAACTTAAATATTTAATGTATGAAAATTATAAATAAAATATCATTATGTAGGAAATATTTTTATATTTATAATTAATATTTATAGTCTAATTTATCTTATGTATAACCCTATATTAAAAATGGTTTAGTTATTAAACTTTGAATTTAACACTTTTAACTCTTCTTTAAATAAAATACTAATAAACGCCATATTCTAATCCAAGTGGACCAAAAGGATAATATTTTATTCATAAGGTTGATTTTTTTCGAAATATACTTATCCAATAGAATTAGGACATGTGTTAGGGTAATTATAATTTCATTTTTACCTTTAATTACCATATTTAGTTTTAACTGTTGGTAATAAAATTCAAAAGTTACTATTCACTAAAAATTATTTTTATCCTATTGAACCAAATTTTACTTACTGATGTCAACTTTGTCTCTCGAATTTTTGAAATTCAATTCACAAAAGTGGTAAAATTAAATTTTATGCAAATTTTTTAAATGTGCCTAGAAGGTGGGTGAAAGACATTAAAAAATTCAATAAAATTTTATACATCTAATTTAATTATAAAATGAGTCCAATGAATTAAATTAAAATTATATAGGGTATTATGTATCTATTTTTACCTAAGATAAATTTAATTAAAATAAATAATTATTTAAATAAAAAGTAGTTTTTAAACAATAATGCAGTGTTTTTCCCTTTTCATCAAAAATTGAAAGTTTTCAGAAAAATATCAAAAATTCACCCTTAGCTAATTTTGATATCCCTAATTCAAAAATGAAGTCAATTTAGAAATATAAAATTTATAATATTTCAAAAAGTGGGTATTACTATTCATAACAGCTAGTTTGATTGGTCGTGGTGTGCTAAAACTCCAAGTTGCATACAATGCAAGCTACTGCATTATTCAAAGAGAAACTTTCCTTGGATGATTGGGGCGTTACAAACACACCTCAATCCAATGGAATTGTGGGTTTTACAATATCATTCCAAAAACCCATTTTTCTTTAAAATCCTAATTCAATGAAATTGGGTTTTTCCAACAAAATAATTGAAATCCATTTAATCCAAAATCAAAAAATTTCATTTAATTCAATCAATTGAAATTTAAAAAAGAAATTTAGGGTTAGTATAAATTGGGTATTATAACGGAACCACATACCTTGGGATCAATGGATCTTGATTAAAAAATCCATAACTAAAAAAATCCAACAGAGAATAAAGACCACACGAATCTATGAAATAAACCTATAGGTTTAGATCCAAAACAGAGAGTATTAGATAAACAATCCAACACATGGATTCATGTAACCCTAGGGATGATAAGAGAGACTATGGGAGAATTGAGACCGAGACAAGGAAACTAACCAGAAGAAGATCAAAGGGTGTTACTCAAGATTTGGATCGATTCTAGGAGGGATATGAGGGGCCAAGAATCCTTCTTGGGAGCTCCAAGGATGGGAGATACAATTCTGGGTTGAATGAGGTCTGTCAAGGACCTATATGGATGGTTCAATAATTTTTTAAAAAAATTCAGATTAAGGAAAACCCCTTCTACACGGTTTCCCAGGCAAAGGTTCACAGTTTAGTCAAATCCCATGAAATCCATGCGCCTATTTTATATGGGAAGAAAAGTTTCCTAAAAAAGGATTCATGGTTTTTAAAATCATGTTAAAGCCATATGAATCCCACTGTCCAATTTTTCCAAATTATTGTAGCATGGAGCACTATTCAAAAAACCATGCGCTATCCATGTTCCAACAATGCAGTTTCTAAGGAACTTCCAATTTTTTTTTATAATTTATACCTATTTAACCCCAAATGAAACCCAAACAAAGAAACTTAAAAAAACGGGTTTAAGAATACCTGAAAATATTAATTTAATGTTACAACCTATGCACCATATAAACTTTATATCCCCAGAAATCCTGCGATGAAGCTTCCATGTCAAAAATATTAGGACAATGTTCTCTCATCATCACCTACCTCTCCCAAATATCATAAGAATTAGAACCATACTACCATAGCACATGAACCAAGGGTATCTCCCTCCCACAAAGTACCTTGGTTTTATAATCAACTATCCTGACTGGCCTTTCAGTCACAAATTAATCAGGTTCAACTTCAAGATATATATAGATTAGAAACTGAGATGGATCAAATTGATACATTCAGTGCTAAGATACATGAAACATGTTATGTATCGACGTCAGTTGTAGGGGTAGTGATAAATGATATTCAACTTTCCCCCCTAATCAACAAACTCAAAAGTTCCTACAAAATGGGGAGCAAGATTCCCTTTCCTCCCAAGCTGTCGATGAACCAACTGAGATGAAACTTTCAAGAAAACCTGGTCACCAACTCAGAATTACCAAGGTCTATGGAGACAATTATAATAAGTATTATATCTGTTATATTCCGTCAACATTATTAGATAAATTAACTGGGTCTTCTCTGTCATCTCTTGGACCAAACATGGTCTAACTAAGGAACTTTCACTAATCTATGACCAACACAACAAATATTTACAAGGAAAACCATACAAGGCCTCAAATGGATCCATCCTGATTATTAAATGGCAACTGCTGTTATAAGAAAACTCAACCAGATCCAAATGATCATCCCAAGCTCCACCAAAGTTTAGAACACAAGTACAAACATATCCTCAAGAATCTATATAGCTCTTTATTTCTGAACATTCGACTATGGATGGTATACAATAATCAAATAGATGTGAGATCCCAATTCCTCCTGAAGGCCTCTAAAAAAAATATAAGTGTACCAATGATCTATATTAGGAACTATATCATAAGAAAATCCATGCAACTGAATAATATCTTTCGTATCGGTATTTCAAAACTCTTCAACATTAGTTATACCATGAATGGGTAAAAAGTGATACTATTTCATTAGCTGATTAATCACAACCCATATCGCATGCTTCATTATCTGGGTATGTGGAAACTCAACAAAAAATTCCATAGATATATTATCCCACTTTCAAGTAGGAACTAGAAGTGGCAGGGGAAAACCAGAAGGCTTATAGTACTGGACCTTCACCTGATGGAATGTATAGTAATCAGAGACAAACTCAAGAATGACCTATCTCATACCTGTCTAGCAGTACTTCCACCATATGTCATAGAACATATTCATGGATCTTGGGTTCACTTCCCACTAGTAACTATTGAAATTCCACATTACATATTTTCTTACTAAAGATGGTACCACAAAACGGTTTTGAAATTATAAAATGCCCTCTTTTGAGAATGACCAATCAATCGTGGTATACCCACCATTAATAGAGTTTGTAATGCTACAGAATTCATCATCATACTATCGTTCCTAAAGAATCAATTTGAGAAGATAAGATGTCAACTGATCACTAGCCAAGGAAACCTAGACCCTTCTCATAAACTCCAAAATGTAACTATGAAAAAAAGCAATAAAATTCTAGTCTTCTGAATATTCTTTCACAACCTGGGATGGAAGTTTCCTACTCAAATAATCCATTACATCATTCCCTTTCCCTGGGGTATAGGTGATGTTGAAATTTAAATACTTTAGGTATTCCACCCAATTCCTTGGAAAAAGATTTAATTATTTTTTGAGAGAAGATATAACTCAAGATCTTGTGGTCTAAAAATACATTAAACCTTTATCTATAAAGGTAATGCCTCAAACTATTAAGAGCATGCATCACAGCTTCAAGTTTTAGGTCATGGGTTGGATAATTCTTCACATATGTCCTAAGATAATGAGATCTATAAGAAAAAACATGATTACCCTGAATAAGAACACTGCCCAAGCCTGAACCCGATGCATCCCAAAAGACCACATATCCCTAGCTGGCCTCTGGAAGTGACAACACTGGTGAAGTAGTCAAAAGACATTTTAGATCAACAAAATAATTATGATATTTTTCATCCCAAGAAAACTTTACTCCCTTCTGAGTGAGGGAAGTCATTGGAGAATCTCACTTTGAGAAGTACTTAACAAACTGACAATAATATTCGACTAATCCCAAGAAGCTATGGATATCAAAGACATTTAATGGTTTCTCCCAAGTCATAAAATCCTTCACCTTCTCAAGATATAATATTATTCCTTATTCTAACACTATTTACCCCAAAAACTTTAATTATTGAATCTAGAAATCACTTTCAAAAGCTTCGAATAATGTCAGTGATTTCTAAGAAAACTCAAAGCAATTCTTGGATGATGTACATGATCCTCCAGAGACATAGATTAAAAAAGGATGTCATCCACAAAGACAACCATGAAATTATTTAGATACTCTTTAAAAATACTATTCATTAAATCCATCAAAACTATAGGAGCATTGGTTGAACCAAATGGAATAACATAGTACTCATAATGATTGTACATGATCTGAAAGGCGGGTTTATAAATGTCATATTATTTTATCCTCAACTGATGGTAAAAAAATCAAAGATCAATTTTCAAGAACCACTTTGACCACTGAAACTGATCAAACAAATAATTAATCTATGGTAATAGATATCTGGTCATTATGGTAACTCGATTGAGATTTTGGTAATCAATTCATAAGAGAAGTGAACTATCAACCTTCTTAGTGAAGAGAACATGCACTACACAATGTGACACACTAAGGAATATAAATCGTTTCTCAAGAAGATCTTTCAAATGGGTCTTCAGCTCTTTTATTTTAGATAGTTCCATATGGTAAGAGGTGATAAATAATGGTTGAGTATCGAGCATCATGTCAATAGAAAACTCAGGCTACCTTACCAAGGGAAAACTAGAAATGTTTGAAGGAAACATATCCTAGAACTTGATGACCACTAGAGGGAGATCACTACTCAAAGAATCCCAATCCAAATCAAAGTAAAACACAAATATCACGTTCACCAACTATGTATAAGAAAGTCTGGATCTACTCAACCTTATGTCCCATTCTCTTTGGAAGAGATGGCACATACCACTGGGTATAGTAAATGAGACTCATCAAAGATAAAAATCAATCCGGGATTTATTATTAATGAGCCAGTCCATACCGAAAATCACATCAAAAGATTTCATGTTGAGAATTAGAAAACTATAAACAAGATAAAAATTAGATAGATAGAAAACACAAGAGGGACTATAGAGACCCTACTATATCTTCATACCAAGGGGTGTTATAATATCCATTACAAAAGATAAAATCTCCATAGGAATATTAAATATATTAACAATATAGTTTGAAATAAACAAATGAGATGCACCGATATCAAATAGAGCAGTCATTAATGACAAAGCTATAGTAATGGAACCTCTCATGGTCATTGGACCCGTATCCACTGCATGAAGAAGATTTGTTCTGGATGCATGTGGTTGGAACCCTTTTTCATGTGAAACATATGATTGCACCATAGTTTTAGAAGGTGTAGATGATACCCTACCACTATGTAGAGTGGAATAAACACGAAACAATCTCTATAAGTGACCAGAGCATCCACAGGAGCCCTAGTTCTTGGGTGCCTCAGTGAAAACACTCTTTGAATGCCTTGGATTTACACACTGGTAACAAACCAAAGGACCTATTCTAGGCACTATAGGAGGTTTAGAAAAACCTTTTCATCGATAACCACTATGAGAATAATCACGTTTCCTATTTCCCTTAGAGAAATGCACACTTCCACTGGGATTGAATGAAACTCCTGATAACCCAAACTTTCCAACCAATTCCATCTCAACTATTAGTGATCTATCTATAAAATCAGCATAAGAAGGTATCTTCAGAAAAAAAACTAAGAAAAAATATCATGATGATGTACCAACTTGAACTGATGATCCTTAAACTTCTCATTCAATAAAATCTCAGGTGAGAAATGCACGAGCTCATAAAAATCTTTTTTATATTATTTCACGGTACTTTTAGCCTGCTCAAGTTTAAAAAACTCAGTGGACTTGTACAATAACATTAACTATGGATAGAACTATTCGGTGAAAAGAACATTGAAGTCTTTCCACTCCAAGAAATCATGTTTCTTCATCACTATCATTATATCCAACCATCTCTTGCTCGGTTATTTTAGAACTTAGGTGGAATGCTTCACTTTTATTTCATTGATTGTGTCCTAGAAACAAAATAAAGGCTCTATTCTGCTCAATCACTCCTTAGCCTCTTGAGGATCATTTGATCCTTTGAACGGTTCTCTCTTCTTATGAAGGAACTCTTGAGAACAAATCTTGAGAACTTCCTTATAAGGTTCCATAACTAGATCTTGAATATGAATTGGAGGTTTTTCCTATCCTAGAGCATGGACAGTGCACACAATCACCTCAACCATATTTAGATATACTACAGGATTCTATCACCAAGATCCAATAACAGCTTCCTCCTTGATCCAATTGTCTTGTCTTCTCAGAGGCATGATGCTACACAACATCAACAAACAAAAAGAAATACATTAGGCTACACTCAAATCTAGAAACAAGGAAAATTAATCCCAATAGATATAATGGAATATATTTGGATTTCAATCTATCCAAATCAAAACTAGGAAAATACTAAAACTAATACACAAGACATCTTTCCCTTACCAACCCTGGTGACTTAAGTTTTATTTCGGTGAGGGATGGCCATGCACTCAATCGTTACTACCTCCTAAGTCCCGATAAGATTTCAGAATTCATACTAACTTCAAGACAAGAAGTTAAACTTGAACCTCTAATACCACTTTGTCATGAACCATTCTTGGTACCCTAATAACCCAATAACCGATCCAGTCTTGACATTTCCCAAAGGGCGTTCCCAATCTCCATGGGTTAGTAACTAGCACATGACATCATATAAAATGAAAGTGGGAAGAATTTTTCCACAAAAACAATAGAAGTAAAAGAAACAAGAAATTGTGCATATCAATCTAAACTCCACCGGGAGTAATGTACTAGAATTAAAAGAGGCATAACAACCCAAGTACCACAACCAAGTACTATAAAATAGGAAAACTACCCAAGTACCTAAGGACAAAACTCAACAAGAACATGAGAGAATAACTAGAACCACCTTTTAGTGGTCCTTTTCCATTTCCGAATCCTAGAAGAAGATAATCTACAAACACCTGAAGGCACAAGTAGGGTGTGAGCCAAATCCCGGTAGTATTTCACCCAAAGGTTCTATACCAAGATTCAAATATCAAATTAACCAAGAATATTCTTTCCATTTTCAAATAAATATGTTTTTCATTTCAAAATAATATATAAACAAATCATGATTTATAATTAAAAAGATATAAATACTCTAGTGATTCATGCTTCATATTTAAAATAATGGAATTACCTTTAAACAAAACAATTTTTACCCAAATAGCACATTTCAAAAATGGGTTAAATAACCACTTTTATATAAAATAGTATATATAAATTCAAAAGGCATGTAAAAAAGTTTACAATAATGGAATATATTCATTTGAAATAAAAATAAGTGAGCAACATAGTCATATACTAAATTATGTACGATAATTCCATGCTATTGGGACCCGACACTATGAAATAAAAAATATGTACATATCCCCCTTTGGTCCTAAGGCTAAAGAGGACTCATCACCATCACCTAAGGGATGTGATGTGTTGATATTATGTTTTGGAATACTGTTAGTCATAAATTCCCGCCCAAAATAACTCACCAACTACCTAAGGATTGCATGTGATCTAGTACAAAAAATTATGGGAAATACATTTCAAAACTTATTAAAATATAATTAAATCCCATTCTTCATTTTTTATATTACAATTTTCCATTTAAAAACCATAATGGGTTTTTAATAAAAAACATGCCCTTTTCACAAAGATAAAAGCTTAAGGTTTCTATAAAACAATTTTAAGAAAATTTTAACACATAATTATTTGAAAATGATTCATTTAATTTCAGAATCCACTTTCAAAAATTAAATTCAATAATTTAATTTTAAAAACAAATTACATCAATTTCATAACAAACCCCCAATTCAATAGAATTAGGGTTTTTTTCACAAATTTCTATCAAAAAATTTCCAGAATTAAATTCAAAAAATTTCCATCAAATCCACAATTTAAATTGAACAATTTAAATTTAATAATTCTCCATAAAAACACCCTAATACAATGTAATTATGGGTTTTTAATTTCATCAAAAAAACCTAATATTATTAAAAACCCATATTCAATGGAATTGAGTTTTTCCAAAAAAATAATTGAAATCCATTTAATCAAAAATAAAAAAAATCATTTAATTCGAACAATTGAAATTAAACAAATCAATTTAGGGTTAATATAAATTTATAATCATAACAGAACCACCCACCCCGGCATCAACGAATCTCGAATCACAGAGCCATAACCGAAAAGCTCCAATGGAGAATGATGATAATAAGGATATATGAAAAAATATTGGTTTAGATAAAAAACAATGGGTATTACTTCCAAAAACCAAAAAAATGATTCATGGAACCCTAGGGAGGAGAAGTGATACTATAGGTGAATGATACCAGGATGAGTAAAATGACCAGAAGAATATCGAAGGGTGTTCCTCAAGATTTGGATCATTTCTTGGAGGGATCTGAGGGGCCAAGAATCCTTCTTGGAAGGTCCAAGGATAAGAGAAACCATTTTGGGTTGAAGAAGTTTTATTGAGTACCTAAATGGAGTTTTTAGGAATTCTTAATAAAAATTCGGATTAAGGAAAAACTTTTCTTCACGGTTTACTAGGAAGAGGCACATGGTTTAGCCAAATTGTGCACAAGTTGTGCACCTATTTTACGTGGGACACATGGTTTCCTCAAAAAGGGCACATGGTTTGTAACACTGTGTACAATCCATGTGAATCCCACTGTCCAATTTTTTGAAATTACTATCACAGGGTGCTTGGTTTGACAAACTATGTGCTAGCCATGTGCCAACCGTACACTAACCCAAAAAATTCCAATTTTTTTTTATTTTCACCTGATTCAACCCCAAACAGAACCCATCAAAAGTAAGTTCAAAAATAGGGGTTTAGGAATACCTGAAAATAATAACAAGATGTTACAATTATCATGAATATCATCTAAAATTATATTATTAAAAATAGAAGATATAGAATCACTAACCTAAATTGATTACAGCATATTAAATACACTACTATAATATGCCTTTACTTTTAAAGATTTTCGATCACACCCCTGATTTAATTTATTCTTCCTAAAATTTTTCTTTTTCTGTCTACCCATTATTAAAATAAATATTTCACTTAATATTTTTATTTAGTAGGATACAAGTTATCTTAAAAAAAATAAATGAGAGAGAACAAATCTAAAGTGGGTGAGATATGATACCAAATATGTACCATCTAGAAAAATAATAACATAGATAAAGTATCCTTAATATGGTTTGGCTCTGATACCAAATGAGAGGTCCCAAAGGTTTGATGAGAATAGATAAGGGGGGGGGGGGGGGGTGAATTGTATTTTCTTAAAATTATCAGAATTGTTAAAATTAATTTTGAAATTTGGTGGTTTAAAAAGATTAAACAATTAGTTCATAAAAGATAATTAATAGTGGAAGTGTGATGAGCATATATAGAAAATTAAAGATATGAAAACAAGGAATTTTATAGTGGTTCACTCTAATCGACCTTGTACACTCTTCACACCCCAACCGATAGAGCATTCTACCCACTAAGATATGAGAGATAATTTTACACGGGTGTAATATAAACATAGTATTTTATATCAAGATCAGTACCAACCTAGGAATTTTAAATGGGAGTATCCCCAAAACTAACTAGACTTTTTTGAGAGTAGAAAAAACCCTATATTTTATACAAGGAGAAACCCCAACCTATGTGCTCTGTCTTTTGGTCAAGTGATAATAACCAAGAAACTATTTTTTGATAATGTATAAGAACCACTTATTTTTGGTCAGGTAGCATAACCGATGACTACCTTTTATCAATGGTATAACCTATTGTATGAAAATATTATATGTTTCTCTATACAGACTTAATTGATGAAAATAGTGAGATACCGATGAATATAATTAGAAAGAATACTATAGATGAAACTATTGATGAAAACCCTTTGAAATGATCCAAGAGTGTAATTTGGCATTCTAAGAATGCTATAGTTCTTCTATTTAGGGAGAATGAAGATGAATATGATATGTACCACTATAAGTTTTCATAAATAAATGAAATATCTTGGCTTAGGATCACCTTCACAATTGTATATGTCCACCATATCATCTCCATCTCTTATTTCCTTGAGACCTTTAAATAGAAATAACTTAAAAAATCCAAGTGATTTGTTAGGAAATTAAAAATAATAAAATTAAAAAATTATCTTAGAGATAGAGATATTATCATTTGAATTTGAAACCATTTTTAACATTTCAAACTCATTTTAAATCACCAATTAAATATTTTAAAACAATTACATAAGAATACGTAAAATATATCCAATAATCTCACATAAATTCAAACTATAATATTCAAAATTTTAATTTCAAAATTATTTATATATTTAACATTTTATAATATAAATATATAAATATAAACCCCTGAAATAGGTTCGTAATAATTTTTTATGCATAAAAATGATTTTAAAAACATTAAAATAAAAAAAATTAATCTAAATAAAAAAATTCAAAATATTTGAAACCCATACAACAAGTTCATGCATGAATAAAGATAAGTATCAATATAAATATAAATTTATTTAAAAAATTTTAGAAATACATATCATAGATTCTATATGATTAATAACAATATATATAATTATTAAAATAATTAAAACTCTTAAAACTAACATGCATAAAATCAACTCATCAAGAATAATGAGAAACAATGAAAATTAAAAAACCTAGGTTTTCAAAACTATGTAAGGATAATTTATATGCATGTGTAAAGTTAACTCATAATTCATATAGTTTTTGTAGAGGTAAATATAATATTTTAAATACTGATTAAGGATAATGTACAAATTATAAATAATATATAAGAGAAAACGTGAAATTTTGTGACGTTAATAAGAATTTTTCTCATGCGGTGTAAGGGAAAGCTGCAATATATATAATACAGGTAAAGGTAAACTAAATAGCTATTTTTTGGTATAGAAATGCATTGTATAAAGGTATATGTAGTTGTCTAAGGTTAATAAGAAGATTATATGGCTTGCATATGGGTTAATATAACTCATGTTTGGGTAAGTTAATGTAAGAGTAAGATTGACTTATGTAAGGGTAAGATAGACTTATATAAGGGTACTATATAATTGTGTAGGGGTAAAATATTACCTTTATAAAGTTAAATAAAAATTAACACAACTTATGTAAAGGTAAATAGAATTTATGTAAGGGTAAAAAACATATTTTCAAAACTTCCATTAAGTTAATGATAAACTTCTTCATGCTACGTAAGGGTAAATAAAAAAAATAAAGTTAATTTATTATAATATTTTTAAAAAATAATTATAAAGAATAATAATAATAATAATAATAATAATTAATAAATAATAATTAATAAATAATTAAGGAATAATTGTACACAGTTATTTTCAATAAAATAAAATAAATAATAAATATATAATTAACTAAAAAAAATGAAATTATGAGATGGTGTAATTATCAAAAAAAATTAAATTGGAAAGGATTAAATATAATTTAAGAATATTATAAGTACAAACCAACATAATTGTGTAGCTGAAAGGATGAAAAATACACTGAGTGAATGAGTAAGAGTATGGCGCTACGCTTGGGGTTAACCAAGACTTTTGGGCAGATGTAGTGAGCATGGAAGAATATCTTATCAAAATTATTCCATCTATACCAATGGGAGAATGTCTACTTGAGTAGATATGGTTAGAAAATGGCGTAATAATCTCTCATTTATAAGTATTTTTTGTTTGATATATGTCCATATGCTGATTCAAGGGACATGGTTGATGTTAATTCCAAATACCATTTCATTTTTGGATATGGTGTTGATGAGTTTAGATATTGGTTTTAGGATGATATGAATAATATGATCATCATAATCAAGAATGTGATATTTAATAAAGGAATCACATATAAGGACTATCGTGAAGATGAATTTAATAGTTGGAATAAAGAATTAGAGTGCCAAGAGAAATTGTAGCTTGAAGGTGTACTTGAGCATGTGACACCAAAACTAGTGGGGCCTACTCTTCAAGTTCAGTTGATGTGGCAAAAAAGAGTGGGAAGTCTTGTGCAAAGGTATTCATCATTATTACATTATCTATTATTGAATGAAGGTGAAAAACTATAATAATTTTAATAGTTAATACATTTAAAGGAGTTGTACTGGTGGGAGATAGCTATGAGGGAGGATATTTCTTCATTACCTGATAACAATACTTGGGAAATAAAATATTTTCCACAAATAAAGAAAGCATTATATAAAAAATGGGTATACTGAGTGAAGGAAGAACATGATGTTAAGAAGAGGTATAAGTAAAGGATAGCGGTGAAAGGATTTCAAGGGAAGGAAAGTATGAACTTCACTAAAATTTTCTCACCTTCAGTAAAGCATTCCACCATCTAGGTGGTTCGTAGTATTATTTCATCTGAGGGCCTACAACTTTAGTATATTGATGTAAATAATGATTTATTTTATTGACATATAGAGGAGGAAATTTATATGCAGAATCTGGAGTGATATGTTGATTTAGGAAAGGAATAAATAGTGTAAAAAATCCATAAGATCTTATATAGGTTAAAGTAGAAACCCAAAAAGTGGAACAAGAAGTTTGATGCATTCATGAGAAAACATTTATAGAGAAGGTGTATCATGGGTCAATTATAATTTTATAAGTCCCTTTGTGATGGATACATTATATTAATTATATATGTTAATGAAATTATCATTATAGGATCATTTATGCAGAGGATTTATGAGATAAAGGGGAAGATGGTTGAGGAGTTTGAGGTGAAAAATCATAGTGAATTTGGAAATATTTTGGAGAGGAAGATCAAAAGAGACCACACAACTGGAAACCTAATTTTATCATAGTATGACTACATTGTAAAGTTTTTGAGTATATTTAGTATGTTAGAATAAAATCTAATTTCAATTTCCCAGGAAATACATTTCAATTTATCAATGGATAAATCTCTAAATATGGAATAAGTGGTTGAGCATATAACAAATGTTCCTTAAAAATCAGGTATTGGAAGATTGATATATACTATGGTTTGTACCTGACCTGATATTTATCATGCAATAGGATTTATGAGTAGGTACATGATTAACCCTGGAAAGAAACATTGGGAAGATGTGAAGTCGATACTGAGGTATTTGAAGGAAATAAAGAAAGTATCTTTGTGCTTTATAAATAGAAAATCATTATTGGGGTATATGGATGGTGAACTTAGAGGTGATGTCAATATAATGAGGAGTAACATTGGTTATATACTTACCTATGGCATAATTTCAGTGAGTTTAAAATCTTAGTTACAAAATGTGGTGGTGCTATCTATCACAAAGTATAAATACACTACTTTAACGTAATCTAGGAAGGAGATGGTTTGGATAGATAACTTATTGTAGGAGAAATATATAATGAAAGAATAAAATGTATTTCTATGTGATATTCAGAGTGTTATACATTTTATAAATAACCTAGTGTTTCATGGCCAACCGAATCATATTTAGTTGAAGTAACATTCTTTCATAGGCTTAATACAGGACGGGTTGCTGACATTATAAAAGATTCACAGAACTAACAATTTGGAAGACATTTTGAAAAATCCAATAATTATTGAGAATTTAAGGCACTATTGTGCCTTTATTGGTCTCCATTGATGAATGGAGATAAGAGGAAGAATATGGGAGTACACTATAGAAGCATAAAAGGTAAAACAATCGGTATTTCAAAAATAATCAGTTTGAAATTGAATATTCTTTGGGAAGCGCCCATTGACGAGTGAAAAAGAGGGGGATATTAGATTAAATAAGTAAGATATGTCATTAGTAGTGAATTATGTCAGTATATCAGATAAGGATGCAAGTGGGAGATTATTTTACTAATGTATCTTGATCCTTGGTTGAAGTTTGGCCAGTCATTGGCTACCCATACTACACTACTGGCTAAAACCATCACGGTTTAACCTCTATGGTGAGGTCAGTAGGGGTTGTAGGGGTTACTAAACTCCCACTCTTGGGTGTGGGGGAAAAATCACCCCAACCCAGTTTTTAGTCACTATAGAATCTCTGAAATAAATATATCATAGTTGAACAACAACACTGATAGGGTGATATAGCAGTGAAAACTTATTGTAGCATCATGTGGCATTAATATTGTAGCTCCACAGACTTCCTAAGACTGATACTATATAAACTTGGACATTTTAGGATATGAAGCTGTAGCACTGTGGAATTACATTGTAGTGGGTGTCACTATATCAATATGGGTTAATGTAGTAATTTATTTATCTATGAACCCATTTAAAACTTGGGTTTCTATATACTTTGTAATAACCCTATAATCTTGATCTTGAATATAGTGAAGTGATTATACCTCTCTGTGGATGTAGGGATTATTCCTGAACCATGTAAATTCTTGCATTTATCTTCTTGATGATTTTTTATTTTACTACCTTTTACTCTTATTTTATGAAATTTTTTTCTTGTATTTCTCCTAGAGTTTTTGAAATACCAACCTATCAAGACTAGAGAGATCAAGACGAGTCCTTCCACTTGAAGTTATTCTTGTGGAGATCATCAACAAACGACGCAAGCATAAGAATCTTCCATGCTCACAACCAGATATTTTTATAGTGATGTTTAAAGGTTTTTACTGAACATGTGGATCACTGATAGAGGGATACTACCCTTGAATCCTTTTTCTATAATTATGGAATGATAAGAAGTGTTCTACCATCTCATCAATGTAGAAAAAAATTCAATGAAAAAGGTATTTATTTATCCAAATAAATTAATTATAAATTTTATGTGATGATTCTATCTTCTTGGTTCAATCATAATAGTCAATTAATCTACAATTTAATTCCATTGGTCAAGATATTCTTTATCATGTACATTGTGATGCCCTAAAGATATAAAGTAATAACCTTGTATTCGATTTCGTGTATGACATGCAACACCAATCATGTAAAGTAATATAATATTTAGATACTTTATAATATATTTACTATTTAAAATATATTCTATATATTTTAGTGCATATAAAACTGAGTTAGTATGCGTTACACACAAGAGATACATTCCTCAATGATATGCGTTACATACAAGACCGAGTTTTATTAAACAATACTATATTAGTAAAATATAATGAGATACAATCTAGTCATTAAATTAGTAGTTAAGAATAATAATAACTAACTTATGAAAATTATGGGTTATAAAAATTTAGAATTAATTAATTGGTTACAAATTAATTATAAATTAATATAAGAATAAATTGAATATAAAATTAATAAATTATAGAAAACTATTTTAATGCTAAGAAAGTTGTTTTACATTAATAGATTAAATGAATTAAAATTAGTGAGTGATATTAATGTAATATATATATATATATATATTATCTTCAATAAAATATTTTTTATATTCATCCATTAGTTTTGATATACATAAAATAAGAACAAACTCTATTTAACACATAAAAACTTATATTTTTATAAAGGAATTTTACCGCCTTTTAATAGAGAACCCATTTTAAATATGAATTTTGAAACTTTAATTGATTTAATATGTCAAAATAAACTTAAAATTTTAAAACAAAACATAAAAATTATATTGGGGTGAATTTCTTATATTTTTCTTGAATATTTCATTTTTAATGAATAGTTAAAAATACAGAATTTTAGTTCAAAACTGCATTTTCATATAATTTATTTATAAGGTTAAATTATATTTTTAATTGATTTTAATGTTTAATTAGATAATATTTTTATCATTTAATACAATTTATGTAATTGGAATTAATTTCACTATGAAATGTTTTATAAAATCACAGAAAACATTCAGATGTTTTTACTTTAAAAACCTGTATTGTCGTCATGCTTGCGGGATTAAATTTAAATCAATTTATGAAAATTATATGATTGGAGTTTATAAAAATGTATTCCATATTTTTAATAAGAATAATTTATAATTTTTAATAAGACTATATTTTTTTGACCAGAAAAATTAGTGAAAGTGATTAAAATTAGTTACAACGATTAGGGTTAAGTTAAGCTTATTAAGGGAAAACACCTCAACCTTAAGGCCCAAAATGACCTAGAAAATTGTCTAAGACAAATTTTATGGAATTATTTGGACCCTATCTGATGTTTTATCTAAATTTTACTATTATTTAATCCAATTTATCTTGAAAAATATGCATGGAATTTCTTTGTAAAAACATTTGAGGAGTGCCACTCCTCCTCCACTAAAAAAATGACCTCCTCTCCTCCCAATTCTTCACAAATATCATGCCACTTTGGATTGACCAATATTTTCTAAAATAGTTCCTCAAAATCCCTCCCCTCATCCTAGAATACTCTCATGGGTAATAAATAAATCCAAAGAAGCTTTTGGTTCAAATCAAAAGGAGTTATCCGATTAAGAGGTAACATCTTCCCTTAAGATTTTTATTTTTATTTCTATTATCCAACCCCTAAAACCATCTTATTTTATGCAAGTATAATATAAAAAGTATCTTAATATAATACAATGTTTTTATGCTATTTTTTTGACCTAAAATTTTACAAAATTCCATCTAAGGGGTAATGAACATTCTATTTCTATGTACGGTGAACTACTATCTCCTGAAACGATGATTGTTCATTTTTTCCTTTACCACCTCTCATTGTGGATATTATGATGGAAACTCTATTTATATATGATATATATGATATTTATTATATATTTATACTTATTTAATCATTTTATTACAAATACATTTAATACTTACCATTTTATGTTAATACGATAATATCGTCTGAAGAAGTGTGGACTACCTCCCCCTCGAAGCGATGTGATTCATTCACACTATAAATGGAACATATAAAAGATGTTTTTAATTAAAAATATGTGACATAAAAAAACTCTATATGATATTCATGACATAATTACCATTATGTAAATACACTATATATATATATATTTCATTATTACCCTTTCACGCACTTAAAAAGTGATAACGTTATTCATGGATGTGTGGACTACCGCCTCCTTGGCATGATGTGATTCCTTTTATAGAAAAACAATTAAATATATAAGTATATATTATTAAATAACATGGTATTTATGATATAATTATCCTTCTATAAATATATACTGTTACTTACCATCTATCCATAACGATCATTGAAAAATGGGAATGTTACTCATGTGTACGTATGACCTACCATCTCCATGATTGTAACATTTATTAATATTTCATAACCATGTTTAATGATTGATTTTAAATGTTTAATTGATGTATAAATATAATAATTAGGTCATTATTATTATTCTGGAGATGTTATATAATGAAACCTTTGACCATAGTTGACCTACCAAAGTTGTTTTTGACACATAAACTGAATTTGGTCAAAACACATGACGTAAACTTAATTGTTAAAGTAGCTGTATAAAAAATAGTAAAAAGTGAAATAAAATTAATGATAAAAATTAAAAATGTTCTCAATAAAGTATAACATTAATATAAGTTTATTATATTACAAGGTAAAGGACATTCCCCTGAAAGGAAACACAAGGTAATGGATTGACATCTCACGTTTTATATCTATGAGATAAATGTCATGTTCACCACTTACATATTTTTAAGGCATAAATAATGCCCATTTTGTTCTATTATATCATTAATAATTTTATCTTCATGGTATATTAAACTTTTATTTAAGGTTATTTCTTCATGAGGATTATTATTTAGAATGTTTCAAAGTGGAATGCGACACATTGGAATGTTTAAAAATTATTTTCCTTAACAATAACTTTGATGATATTTCAACGGTATTTCCATTCTAGGAAATTATATGACCATTTTTTAATAAAACCTTTCAATTTACTATACTCTAGTTATTCATGACCTCTTTTAAGTATTAATACCATTTTACCACTCTTGGGTACTTAAGGTGTTTTAGAAAATGTTTTTAAGAAAACCCAACTTCATTTATCTCTTTAGTCAGAGCACCCATTTTCTTCAAAAAAACATGTTTTATTAAAATGTTTTCAAAAATGTTTTTAAAATTATTTGGTAAAGAAATTTTTACCCAATTTTGTCTTTTACCAATGTTTTCAATGGAATATTCTTATCACTTTCCAAACAATTCATTTTTTAACCTTTTTACCATGCAAAAAGAATGCTATTTTTATCTTGTACGACATGTACAGATTTAGCTGCTGCCATTCCTTTGAAGCTTCCTTTGTATGTTTAAACGGTTAATTTTTAAAGAAAATATTTTTAAAAGTTATTTTCAAAGAAATATTTTTTCAATATTTTTTCAAAATAAAAGGATATTTTCCTCAAGAATGTTTTTAAAAGATATTTTTATAATATTTCAATTAATAAACTATGAAAACCCTTTATTTTACTCCTAGAATGGCCCAAAGGACTTATTTTTTATTGATTTTTAATAACCACCCTTTCAAGGGATGAGGGGGAACCTTGTCAAGGCCATAGGCTTAGAGATTACATGAACCATATGTCTTAGGGAAACATACATACTATGAAACATGGAACTGCTCCTCCCCAGCTTCTTCAGCGTGATTTCAACTCTCCACCTTCACATGGATTGTTCATATTGGATTCCCTTGCATGCACAGGTTGGTATTGACGACAATTCCATACCCTCTCTTTCTGAAAAATTCTATTTTTGTTCTGTTATGGTGAATGTGCCTGCTCAGAATCCTCATATAGATTCTACTCCTTATAGAGTCTGTCTAATCATTAAGCACATTTTTAGGTGGCCCAAGGACTTGGGTGGCCCTAAGGCCTTGAAATACCCGAGGCCCAAACTCATGGCCCAAAACCCCAAACAGATGAATAGTTCCAACTGCTACAGTACCAGACATTTCTTGATATGGAGCCTGCTATAGTACCGACTACAATTCCAACTACAATTCCTACTACAAAACTGCTATAGTCCTAGAAAATTATGTCTCCACCCATTTTTGAACTTAGGTCTCTAGGATGCACTTTCCAAGTCCTCACCAACTGGGATGAGGCTCTTATGCCCTTTATTTTACTCTACTTTTGGTATATTGTATCGATACCATACTTAATATCCCTATGTATTGTTTATGATTTATTTGGAAAAGGATTTTATTCAAATTCACTTCCTTGATTCCTTTTATTCCCCTTGAAATATTCAATTTGCTATGATTATTTGACATTGACTTTCCCCTAAATATCTATATCATTTTTCATGGATATGATCATTTCCTAAACTATATACCATTTTTCATACAGTGTTTACTTTTAAAGTTATTTGATTATTTGGGGAAATATTGATAAATACAAATCTTCTATTTTATACAGAAATTTGATAAGGGACATTATTAAATTGATTATTTGATACATGAGGAATGATTTGGATAGATATGACACGGGTGGGGCCCAGTTATAGACATCCTCTCAATGAATCGATAGTCTCATGGGATGAGTTAGTTGGATTGATGCTTTAGACATATTTTTACTTAATAGATAAACCATCTTGTGAAAGTAATTTACGACACTAGTTCCATGTACCTTGGAAACATGAATTCCAATAATTAACCACTTCCCTCATTTAGTTTCAGTTATTATTAATCCGGGAGATTTTGTGTCAATGTATCTATGGATATATTTCATTTTCAGTTATTTAGATGGGATGTGTTTCAGTTTCTTACCTTTCCATATTTATTTTTCCTTGTATATTTATTTGAATGGAATGTGTTTCGAGTTATTACCTTTCCATATTTTTTTCACACTTCTATTTAGTTTATTGATTATATGGAATGTGATTTTAGTTATTTACCTTTCCATATTGACTATTCTCATTGATTCATTGTTTCTTCAGTCATATTTTTCCCTTATTGACCATTTGAGATCACCCTTATTATGTTTCCATTCCCGAGGAATCCAAGAAGCATCCTATGAAAGATATGTAGGGATATAATTTATGGAATAAAGTCATCATCAAAGTATTTTTTTATAAATAAGAAAAACATTATGTTGTAATTAGCATATTAATTTTTAATACAAGACTCATATATGTATCTGTTTTACCAAGAATAATAAACTCTTGGTCCCTTGGGATTTGATTCCTTGTAATCATGCCAATGTAATAGTAATTGACATCAGCTACATGCCTTCTAGTGTCGAGTCACTACACTTGATATCAAAGGAAGTTTAATAGAAACTTTGGGAACTAGATTTAGGAAAAAATAAGTTTGATAACATAAACCTAAGCTAAAAAAATTAGGATAAGAATAGAAGAAAATCCTATAATTTTTTTGGGTAGAGATTATGTGGGTATTTCTAGAAATACATTCCTGTATCGATACTATAAGTTGACAAGGTTGTCGCACAGATGTACCTTGTTACAACCCAATGTTTTTCAATGGAAATTACATTCTTATAAATATGTCATAAAAATCACATGAAAACACAAAATAATGAACTACTAAGTTCTAAGTGACTTTTAAACATAAGTTTTTCACTTTTATGTTTGGAATTTTGAAAACCCGATATACATAGTTGCAGTCAGTAAGTTATTTGGAGTCCGATAAGAAAAACATAAATTTTGGTGAATAGTAACCCACCCTTATGAATAGTAACATACCCTTATGATAATATATAAATATTATTCAAGTTGATAGTACAATATACCTATATTTTAGAATGAGTAAATGAATGTTTTAAAACTAGGTTTTGATAATAAATTATGATTTTACTTAAATATTAAAATAATCATATTTAGAAAATTATTTTTGAAAAAATGGAATTATTTTTTAGATTCTACATGTCGAAAAATAGTTAGGGTAAAATTTTGATATTTTTCTGAAATATTTGAATTTTTGATGAATAGTAAAATACGATAATTTATAATAAATGCTAAATAATGGATTTATTGAGTCATTGATGATATTCTGCTAATATAAGACCCATTGGTTTAGGATCACATGATAATATTACTATTCTTGGTCATTTATGACTCATTATTCCTTGTCTTGTGGGGAAATAATAAATTAATGAATTTTATATTGAGAAATCCCCTCTCTCCTCCACTATAAACCCCCCCTTAGTCCCTCTTCTCTTCACTCCTGTCTAGCCTTGTGCCTTTCCAATATTCTACCCAAATCTCTCCCCAAGGTACTCCCCCACGTACAAAATCTCTTAGCCTCTTCAAAATACCGAAACCTCTTCCATTAAGAGGTTCTCAAAGGAGGAATTCTCAAGAGTTAAATTTCTCTTTCCAATTCCTTCATTTCTTTTAAGTTCTTTTCTTTTTGTTTCTTTCCTTACCTCCCTTCACCATAATAGTATGATAAATCTAGTAACATACATGTACTATAATTTTTTCATGCTAATGAGATATTTCATTATCTTCTCTCCTTTCTACACCATTTATTTGAAAGAAATGAAAGCACCGTTTGAGATGTGCTAATTTAGCACATTCAAGGACAAAGATTTATCAATTTCTATTATAATCTATAATTTTAGCCATGAAACCATTTGTGTTATGGTTGAAACATATTATTATATATGTTATATATCATATTTTTAGTTCTATAATCCTTTTTTACAAATGGTATTAAGTTATAAATCAAAACATGTTATTTGTAATTAAACCCACCGATTAACAAAAACAGTTGTCACTGTGCTTTTATATAATAATTCAAATTCACTCTAAGTAAAAAAAATAAATTTAAAAGCATTTAATCTCCTGGTTGTGCAATAATAGAATATGACTTCAATTCTGGACAACCACTTTAATCTTACATGTTTATCTATACATGAATATAAGCGCACCGGTCATTAAAACCAAGTAAACAAACAATCCCGAACTATAAAAATTGAACCTTTTAACTAATAAAAATGCCGTGAATGAACTAAAAAGGGTTATAATAAATCTATTACATATATAAGAGGTTCCATAATTATGAATTAATAAGCCTAATTTGTTTATTCAGGTCTTTAATTACAAGTGGAGAACACCAACAGATATAAGGTAAGGGATTCTCTCCATTTCACTCTTAATCAAGATTGTCCTATATGCTATGCCTTTTTATGTGTAATACCAAATGATGGGGTATGTTTTCACACCTACACAATACTTCCCTCATGTTTTAATTCTAATGTTTCTAAAATACATTTCTTATATGTTGTCACTTCTATTTGATAGCACTTACCATGTTATATGCCTATTTTACCCCATGAACTTCCATGTATGTTCTAATCCTTTCCTTTCATGGACACTTTCGTGATACGCCCATTAGTCATGATTGTGGTACCCAATTCTTTCCATGGGTACCATTGTGTTTATGTATTGTTGATTATGTATGATTATCTATGTGGTAAGAATATTTATTTGGAAATAATATTCATGAAAATTTTGAGATGGGTGCGCCTAGATAGCGCTCCAATGCATTGGGTATGATTATGTCTCATGAGATGCAATGTGAAATGGGATTGGCCATTAGCCTTGACCCATACTAAAATTGGAAACGATATTTGTGGTTAGCCTTAACCCATACTAAAAAAATGTTTTATGATTCTGCCACATTTATATGATTACATGTTTATATGATCCCATGCTTATATGATATTATTTCATATGTTCCATGCTTTGGATATCATTATGTCATGTCTCCTAACTCATGTGCTTAAGATGTATCCTTATCTTCATTCCCTTACTGGGATTTTCAGCTCATCCCTCTGTTCATGTGTTCCCTAGGGTACCCTCTATAAATGTAAGGGCTCAAAGGAAGTTAGGATCTCTTTATTAAGATTAAATAAAGAAGTATTTTTTAGCCCCATGTTTTATGTTATATGAACCTAGTCTTCCAAGACACTAGACTTAATGATCCTTGGCTTGTACTTTGATGATTAAATATGCTTAAAATCATGAAATTTTGTATGTAAGAGGCTTGGGTCGCTATAGTTGGTATCAAAATATGGTATAGTTATTTTTTTAGATTAGGAATAGAGCACCTTAGTGAGAACCTTAAGTATGAGACTAATTATAAGAAAACATTCCTAAATTTTGGTTAGTATTTAGAAAGTGATTTATCAAGAAAATACATCCCTGTCTGGATACGAGAAGGTAGAGGCAGCTCTGGAACAGATGTACTTGGGAGTGAAAACTCTGACAAGGAGTTTTGGGCTTGACTTAGGGTATCTTGGTACATGACATCGGGCCCTGCTACACTCTTGGTTACGACACTCTCAGGGGATATGATTTGGTAGATTCATGAGCTTAGTACAAGCCATTATTAAGGAAAAAAATCCAATTAGAATATAAGTTAAGAAATATATCGAGGATAACCTAGATTTAAACTTGAGGAATCAAAATTTTGGATATACTTATTCTTTATAAATTTATCCTTTTATGTTCAAAGTTTCCTTTTTATGATCAATGACTAAGTGTTCAAGACCTCTAATTATAAATTCTTTTTCTTAGTTAATGACGGGAAATAGAAGAACACATTCCAATAACCAATGTTATAGGAAATGTGAATATTTCCCTAATGATATGCCTAATATAATGGGAGTGGGTGCTCAAAACTTCATGGCAGTACTTGATCAGCTGGCTTGAGTTATGAATAATAACTTGAATCATGTGTAATTCCCTCCTCCTCCAAGGATAGATCAAGTTTCTATAGAATCCTTCATGTGGAAAAGGCCTCCCATGTTTAGCAGATCCTCTGATCTCCTCTTCACGGAACAATGGATTAACTCCATTGAAATGATATTCTCCATCCTGTAGTGTTTGGAAGAAGAGAAGGTTGTACTGGCGGTCTATCATTTTGATGGGGAAGCTGATCAGTGGTGGACACTGATCAAGAATACAAAGTCCCAAGAGGAAATTGATTCCATGGATTGGGAGGAATTCAAGAGGATATTTTTCAGCAAATATTTTCCTCTAACCCTTCGTCTCAGGATGGAAATAGAGTTCCTTAGACTCAAGAAAATGGAGGATGAGTCCATCGGGGTGTATTAAGCAAACTTTAAAAGGATTGCAGGGTACGCCTGTGGCTTTGTCATGAACATCGAATGCAAGATGGATCTCTTATTTAGGGGACTGAAGCCGAGTCTAAGAAAAGTGTTTCCAATTAGAGACTTCAAAAGTTATGAGGAGATTGTCTGTTGCACCGTCAAGGTTGAAATGGAGATTGGAGACTCTCAGTGGTCTCATGGGCCCAATGAAAAGAAGCGAAAAATGGACAACAACATGGGTGGTTCATCGAGAAAATCCTATGATGGAAAGAAGACATACTTTTCCCCATGCAAAAATTATGGGAAGAAGCATCCTGGTAACTGTCTGAAGGGAACCAATAATTTCTTAAAATGTGGAAATTTTGGTCATCTGGCCAAGAACTGCCACTGGGATATGAAGAATCCCACTAATGTGGAAGAAGAAAGGAAAGTTCAAGTCAACACTAAACCTGCAGTGCAGTGTTACAACTACAAGGATCATGGGCATTATGCAAACAATTTCCCTAAGCTGATGGTTGTTGGAGGAAATCAAAAACAACCTCCAAGGAAACAAGGATGGTCTTATGTTATCACTAATACTGATGTGGAGCCAGAAAATGATGTGGTGACAACTATGCTAGTTATTCATTCAAGAATATAGAATATACTATTTGATTCTGGTTCTACGCATTATTTCATATCTTGCAAGTTTAGTAGAACTATTCAAACACCACCTCAAAATTTGGAAGAAAATTTTTCTGTGAGAACATCTAATGGGGAAATTATTGCGTCCATGGTTTGTAACTCATCCCTGGTTAATGTTTGTGGACTGAACCTCCCAGAAAATCTTATCATACTTCCTTTAGTGGAGTTTGACGCTATCTTGGGAATGGATTGACTATCTTTATACAAAGTCAACACCAACTTTCGGGAAAGGGAGATAACTTTTCACATCCCAAAGCATCCTCTTATTCTTTACAAGAGTAAAGAGGAAGATGAATATCCTTTATAATCTTCATCTAAAGTGTGGATAATGTTTCCTTATGAGCAAGCATATCTAGCTCAAATGATTGAGACAAAAGAGAGAATCATGCTTAAAGACATGCCCATTGTGAGGGATTACACTGATGTATTCCCTGAAGAGTTTCCTGGTCTTCCTCCTGACTGAGATGTTGAGTTATCAATTGAACTTATCCCTGGATCTTTGCCTATCTCAAAGACACCTTACAGAATGGCCACCGTAGAGCTGGAAGAGCTGAAGAAGTAGTTATAGGAGAATATGGAGAAGGGTTTTATATGCCCGAGTTCTTCACCGTGGGGTGAGACAGTCCTCTTCATCAAGAAGGATAGATCAGTGCACCTATGCATTGATTATCACGAGCTCAATGAAATCATGATAAAGAACAAGTATCCCCTTCCACAGATATATGACTTGTTTATCAGCTTCGTGGGGCCATTTATTTCTCTAAGCTGGATCTTCGGTCGGGATATCAAAAACTAAAGGTGAGGAAGGAAGATATTCCCAAGAATGCCTTTCAAATGAGTTATGGACACTATGTGTTCATAGTGATTCCCTTCGGACTCACTAATGCCCCAAAATTTTTCATGTATTTAATGAAGAGAGTCTTTAGATATTACCTCGAATTTTTTTTGGTAGTCTTCATTGATGATATTTTGATATACTCCAAGAGAAAGGAGGAACATGAGGAGCATTTGAATACTGTGTTAAAGACTTTTTTGAAGGGAGAATTTGTATGTAAACTATAGTAAATGTGAGTTTTGATGGAGGAAGTATCATTATTGGGGCATGTTATCACCAGCAAAGGGATATCTATGGACCCTTCAAAGAAAAAGGCAATTGAAGAGTGGCCCAATCCAACTTCTCTAACAGAGATCCACAACTTTTTGGGTCTAGATGGGTGTCATCGACGATTTGTTAAGAACTTTTCATGATTGTCAAACCCAATGACCAAGCTGACAAAGAAGGGAGTAAAGTTTCTCTGGACACGAGAATGTGAATACTGTTTCAAGGAGTTGAAAAAGATGTGTATCACTGTGCCAGTACTCACACTCCCTTCAAGTGAAGAACTCTTTGTGGTATATAGTGATGCTTCTAAGAAAGGATTAGGATATTTGATAATGAAAAATGATAAAGTGATAGCCTATGCCTAAAGGCAGCTGAAAATCCGTGAGAAAAACTATCCCATGCATGATCTAGAGTTGGTAGCGGTGATCTTTGTGTTTAAAATCTAGAGGCATTATCTATATGGGGAGAAGTGTTAGATATATACTGATGACAAAAGTCACAAATATATATTCACACAGAAAGTGCTTAATATGCTCCAGTGAAGATGGATAGAGCTCATCAAGGATTTGGACTGCTCAATCCACTACCATCCCGGTGAGGAAAACAAGGCGGCGAATGCTTTAAGTAGAAAGGATCCTGCATCTTTATCAATGATGAGAATTTAAAAGGATCCAATCTTATTATATTTGTAATGGATAGACATGGGAATCATTAAGGTAGGAACATCATCAATCCTTTTTCAAATTATTACTCAACCATCCCTCTTGAAGAAAATAAAGGATTCTCAAAGAAAAGATGTGGAAATTCAGAAAAGGGTGGAAGCTATTAAAAATGGGAAATCCTATGATTTAAAAATTGATGAGGAAGGAGTTGTAAGATTTGGGACATGGTTATGTGTACCATACAATTCAGATATAAAGAAGGAACTATTGAATGACGCATATAGCTCGACCTTCTCTATCCACCCAGGGAGCACAAAGATGTTTCGAGATCTCTGAGAAAACTTTTGGTGGGACAATCTGAAAAGGAAGATTGCTGAATATACGTTAATGTTCCTGGTATGTTAGCATGTGAAGGATGAGAGAAAAAAGTCTAAGGGGGATGATACAACCACTACCCATACCAGCATGGAAGTGGAAGAACATTACCATGGACTTTTTCAGTGGACTTACAAGGGCATCCAGAGGAAATGATGATATATGTGTTGTTGTGGATCGTCTTACAAAGATATCCCACTTTATTGCGGTTTGAGAGGACTTATCATTGGATCCACTTTCACGGATTTACATTAAACAAGTAGTAAGGATGCATAGAATACCACTATCTATTGTATCAGACCGTGATTCGATATTCACTTCGAAGTTCTGGAAAAGTCTTCAGCATGCTTTAAGCACTGAACTAAACTTCAATATGGCCTATCATCCTCAAACTGATGGCCAATCTGAGAAAACTATTCAGACACTGGAAGACATGTTGAGAGCATGTTCTATGGAATTCAAAGGTGGATGGGACTAACATCTTCCACTAGTTGAATTATCATACAACAATAGTTTCCACTCGAGTATCCGAACGACACCATATGAAGCACTTTATGGGAAAAGGTGCAGAACACTAGCGTGTTGGTATAAATTCAGTGAGCATAAGCTGCTAGGACCTGAAATGGTTGAATAAATGGTGGAGAAGGTGAAAACCATTCAACAGCATATCAAGGAATCCCAAAGTTGACAGAAGAGTTATGTAGATAATCATCGATGAGACCTTGAGTTCAAAGTTGGAGACATGGTATTTCTATGAATATCTCTATGGATGAAGGTCATGAGGTTAGGAAAGAAAGGGAAGGTGAGTCCTAGGTACATCAGCCCCTTCGAGATCTTTGTTCGAGTCAGATCTGTGGCCTATCGACTGACACATACACATACCATGTCGAAAGTACATGATGTATTTCATGTATCCCTCTTAAGAAAATACATACCAGACCTCTCACATGTACTATCTTCAGAGGTGGTACAGTTGGAGGATGATCTTTCCTATGAGGAGCATTCAATGAAGATCTTGGTTCATAGAGACAAAGTCCAATGTAACAAGACTACTCATCTGGTCAAGGTACCATGGTGAAACCATAAGTATGAAGAGGTAACATGGGAACTGGAGGAAGCAATGAAGGAAAAGTAACTGCACCTATTTTTTGCTTAGAATGTAAAAAGAAAATTAGAGGGTGAAATTTCTTAAGGGGGGAAGAATGTAATGACCCGATGTTTTTTAATAGAAATTCCCTTCTTATAAATATGTCATAAAATCACATGAAAACAAAACATAATGAACAAATAAGTGCTAAGTGACTTTTAAACATAATTTTTTCACTTCTGTATTTGGAATTTTGAAAATCCAACATACACTATTGCAATCAGTAAGTTATTTGGAGTCCGATAAGGAAAAATTATTTTTTTTGTGAATAGTAACCTACCCTTATGAATAGTAACATACCCATATGAATAGTGATATACCCTAATAAATAGTAACCTTTCTTATGATAATATATAAATATTATTCAATTTTAAAGTAAGATATATGTATATTTTAGAATAAGTAAATAAATGTTTTAAAAATGGTTTTTGATAACAAATTATGATTTTAATTAAATATTAAAATAATCATATTTAGAAAATTATTTTTGAAAAGTGGACCTCATTTTTAGATTCTACATGTCAAAAAATATTTAAGGTGAATTTTTGAGATTTTTCTGAAATACTTGAATTTTTGATGAATAGTAAAATACGATAATTTACAATAAAAGATAAATAATGGATTTATTGAGTCATTAATGATGTTTTGCTGATGCAAGACCAATTGGTTCTCGATCACATGATATGATTAATATTCTTGGTCATGGAAGACTCACTATTCTTTGCCTTGTGGGGAAATAATAAATTAATGAATTTTATATTGAGAAATCCCCTCTCTCCTCCACAATAAACCCCCCTCACCCCTCTTCTCTTAACTACTCTCAAGCATTTTTCCTTGCCAATATTCAGCCCAAATATCTCCCCAAGATCCTCCCCTATGTCCAAAAGCTCCAAGACTCTTTAAAATACCAAAACCTCTCCCATTAAGAGGTTCTCAAAGGAGGAAGTCTCAAGAGGTAAATTCCTCTTTCAAATTCCTTCATTTCTTTTAAGTTATTTATTTTTTGTTTATTTCCTCACCTACCTTACCCATAATAGTATGATAAATCCAGTAACATAAATTTACTAAAATGTTTTCATGCTAATGGGATATTTCATTATCTTCTCTCCTTTCCCCACCCTTTATTTGAAAGAAATGAAAGCACCGTTTGAGATGTACTAATTTTGCACATTCAAGGACAACAGTTTATCAATTTATATTATAAAATTTAATTCTGGTGATGAAACCATTTGTGTTATGGTTGAAAAAGATTATTATATATGTAATATATCATATTTTTAGTTCTTTAATCCTTTTGTACAAATGGTATTAAGTTATAAATCAAAACATGTTATTTGTAATCAAACCCACCGATTAGCAAAAACGGTTGTCACTATTCTTTTATATAACAATTCAAATTCACTCTAAGTAACCAAATTAGATTTAAAACCATTTAATATTCTGGTTGTTCAATAATATAATATAATTTCAATTCTGGAAAACCACTTTAATCTTACATGTTTATCTAAACATGAATATAAGCGTACCGGTCATTAAAACCAAGTAAACAAACAAGCCCGAACAATGAAATTGAACCTTATAACTAATCAAAATGTACGTGAATGAACTAAAAAGGGTTATAATAAGTCAATTACATATATAATATGTTCTTTAATTATGGATTAATAATCCTAATTTGTTTATTCATGTCTTTAATAACAAGTGGATAACACCAACAGATTTAAGGTAAGGGATTCTCTCCATTTCACTCTTAATCAAGATTGTCCTCTATGATATGCCTTTTTATGTGTAATAAAAAATGATGGGGTATGTTTTTGAACCTCCACCATACTTCCCTAATGATTTATAAGTGATGAGAAATCCCTTTTATCTCTCATCAAGCCCTCTTAGGTACACCCGACAAAATGCCAATAAACTGTAGTGAATTCTACCTGAACCCTTTTTGTTCATTCGGGTTGCCTTATCTTTATTTATATAAAAATGGAGTTATCATATCTATTTATGTACATATTTTAATTCTATGTAGGTTTACAAAATTCATTTATGTATACTCTTTCATCACCCTCTTTTGGGGATATACATGTTTTTAAAAGGTTCTCTTCTTAGAACTCTCCGATAAGCAAACCTGTTTTAGGGGAACTTCCAGAATTTTCACCCAAATTTCAAGTGCACTCTATCCTATGTTTAAAGACACAATTTTCTTTATAAAATAATTGTTTTTATTATTAAACCTTTCTTGGTTCAATTCTTGTTTTATATAAAATAATGTCTTCTTTTCTATTTGAAAATCTCCATAGTATTTTCCTTAGAACCGCACAAAAATGTTTTAATGTTAATGTTTCTAAAATACATTTCTTATATATTGTCACTTATGTTTGCACCACTTACCATGTTATATGCCTATTTTACCCAATTAACGTCCATTTATGTTCTAATCCTTTCGTTTCATGGACAATTTTTTGATACGCCCATTGGTCAGGATTGTGGTACCCAATTCATTGCATGGGTACCCTTATGTTTATGTATGGTTGATTATGTATGATTATCTATGTTGTAAGAATATTTATGTGGAAATAATATTCATGAAAATTTTGATATGGGTGCACCTATATAGTGCTCCAATGCATTGGGTAAGGTTAAGTCTCATGAGATGTGATGTGAAACGGGATTGGCGGTTAGCCTTGACCCGTACTAAAATGGGAAACGAGATTTGCAATTAGCCTTGACCCGTACTAAAGAAATGTTTTATGATTCTGACACATTTATATGATTTAATGTTTATATGATCCCATGGTTATATTATATGATTTCATATGTTCCCTGATTTGGATATCATTATGTCATTCCTCCTAACTCATGTGCTTAAGATGTATCCTTATGTTCATTACCTTACTGGGCTTTTCAGCTCATCCCTTTGTTCATGTGTTCCCTAGGGTACCCTATGAAAATGTAAGGGCCCAAAGGAAGTTTGGATCTCTTTATGGAGATTAAATAAATAAGTTTTCTTTAGCCGCATGTTTTATGTTATATGTACCTAGTCTTCCAAGATACTAGACTTAACAATCCATGGCTTATACTCTGATGATTAAATATGCTTAAAATCATGAAATATTGCATATAAAAGGCATGGGTCACTATATAACTTGTAGAGACCCAAATCTTGAAGTACATGGAAATTACATTACTTTTTCGGAATATTTAATACATGACAAAAATAGATGCCCAAAGATCGTATTAGTTTAGTGTCTTTGGAAACTCGGAACGTAATCTTCTAATCATGGTGAAAGATCTTCAACATCTCCCATAAAGATCTTCCCCTTTTGGTTTTCTTACCTAAAAAATTTCTTTATATCCTGGGGAGAAGACAACATTAAAAGGGTGAGATCAAATGCTCATTAAGGTTAAACATAGAGAACATAAAACAATCCATAAACATTTGAATGCAGAAACTCGAATATAAAATCTAAACATCAAAATCTTGAGCAAAGACATAAATCTTGGAAGTACATAATGCATATATAATAATGGATCATCAATCATGATAAAATAGCATGGGAATAAATAATGTAATTATGGAAACCATTAAGAACATTTTATGATTTCCATAGTAGCCAAGGCATTACTACCATGACCATCTTGGTGGACAAAGTCCCTTTCTCAATCGAGTTCACTCCTCGCTTCAGTCCTGTAACACTTAACCGGATTAACTTACCGTTCCATCCACATATATCTCATGAGATATAAATCTTTACCCAATTAATTGGAGGGAGATATAGGTCCCACCTATCTCATAATGAAATCATTCTTACGTGTGGCACAAAATAAACATACATCATTCATAATAACCCAAAAAATAAAATGGGCTTAATAAACATCATCCCATCATTACATAATCTATATAAAAAAATGGATATCATTTGATCATAAGAAGAATCAAAACATGTAAATAATAGAGACATTATACTTGAAACATAATCATACTAAATAGTGTCATCTTAGATGGAAAATAGTTTTGACAAAACACTTGAAATTATTTCTTGAGGAAAATATCCTTTCTTCTTCAAAATCATTTTATTTTCACAAAATGCTATGAAATTTTAAAAGAAAAGTATTTTTTTGAAAATAATCATGAAATATTGTAGAGTAAGCTTCTTGAAAATAAGGCATTATGAAACCGTGAAAATCCATTCATGCTGTATAAGTTAAAAAAAACATTCTCCTCATACTTTTGTCGGAAAAGTCAAAAACTTCCTTGGATGGTAAACAAAAGAAAGATTCCTTTCATAACACATGGTAAAAGTAAAAAAATGGGTAAAAGGGAATTTAAACATATATGAAACCATTTTTAGAAAATAGGGACATGAATGATAAATATAACCCCAGTAAATACTTACGAATAAACAATCTTGGATAAAAACAAGATTGGAAAAATTATCCCTTACCTTATGTCCGATATGCTTAGTATGTATCCGAACCTCCTGTATAATGATTTAAATAATGTCATTGACTTATTACAGAATCATATTCATTGTTATGATATCATATATAGTTTACTTATGACTTTATATTACCCGTTCTTTTGTAAATTTGATGTAAAATCAGCTATTTGGGTAAAATCTTTTCATTTATTGTACGTGTTTCGACTTGTTGTTCTTGATATTATTACTTATATCTTGATTTACTTAATTACAGAATGTAAAACATGATTTATATATAATATATATTCATCATATATATATATATGATAGATCGATAAATGGAAAGAAATACATCGTTCGTTGAGACGGTAGGCCGTACGTACGCATGAACGCCGTTTTTGTTTCCTTATTGAATTGAATGGAATTAAGTAGATGACATACATATATATACATAAATCCAGTATCATTATTATGTCATTTATTTCATTATTATTCATTATATAAACTTTATAATCATTCATGAATGGTTAACATGGAGAATGAATCTCATCGCATCGTGGAGACGGTAGTCCATACATACGCACGAGCGATGATATCATTCTCATGATTGTGGAATTGTATTTAAGTGTATGTATAATATTTCAGAATCAATATCACTTTACAATAATCATATATAGTTATTTATTTACAACATTATACCCATACAAGTAAGGTGGTGGTTTAAAACTGATTACACCACAGCGTGGAGAGAAGAGAAATGGGCAGGGGTTGGCTGAGATTCAAGGCTCAAAAGGGTGTGAAGAGAAGAGGGAAGGGGTGCCCTTTATATAAGGGAGGAGAGAGACACCTTTGGAAAAATTTAAAATATTATTTAATAATAAAGTCATATTCGGTTTATAATAGCTCTAAATTAATTTATTTCGAATCTAAAGTGAGTATGGGTCTAAATACTCTAAACCAATAGGTTTTAGACAAGTTTAGGTTACTATTTTAACCTTATCTTTTAGATTTAACTGTAAGTTAAATAATTAACTTTTACCGTGTCTTCTTGTTTTCTTACACTATATGGTGAATAAACTTACTGTAACCAGCCAAACGAACCCCAAGGGGTTCATTATTAATATTTATAACCTTATCTAAGTAATATTTCCAAACCTAAGATTTTTAGGAATATAATAACAATTAATAATAGAATATTTCTTTTAAAAAACGATTTTATGTCAATTTTGACACTATTTGGTAATTGATTTTTGTGAAAATCATAACAGCATGATTAGTTCGAAAAAAGTTACTTAAATCAATACTAACATGTCATATTAACATATTAAATTAGTGTAATTCCTAAAAAGTCTCAAATTACATTTTTTTGGATATTTATAATATCAATTATTTTAATATTTCATTATTTAGGTAATTACTGCATCACCATTGTGTCATAAATAACTTATATTATTTAATGTCTAAAAATTATAAATAAAATACCATTAGGTAGGAAATATTGTTATCTTTCTAATGAATATTTATAGTCCAATTTATCTTATTTATAACCCTATATTAGAAATGTTTTAGTTATTAAACTTTGATTTTAACTATTTTAACTCTTCTTTAAATAAAATAATATTAAATGTCCTAATCTAATCCAAGTGGACCTAAATGGTCATATTTTATTCCTAAGGGTTTTTTGGTCGAATTAAACTTATACAATAGAATTAGGACATGTGTTAGGGTAATAATAATATCATTTTTACCCTTAATTACCCTATTTACTTTTAACCATGGTAAATAAAAGTAAAACGTTACTATTCACCAAAAATTATTTTTATCTTATTGAACCACATTTTACTCCTTGATATTAACTGTGTCTCTCAGATTTTCGAAATTACACTCACAAAAGCGGTAAAATTAAGTTTTATGTAAATTTTCAAATTCTCCTAGGAGGTGGGTAAAAGATGGTGAAAGGTTCAATAAAATTTTAATATATCTAAAATTATTATAAAATGACTCAAATGAATTAAATTGAACTTATATAGGTATTATGTATCAATTTTGACCTAAAATAAATTTAAATAAAATAAATAATTATTTAAATAAAAAGTTAGTTTTTAAATAGTAACCCAGTGCTTTCACTATTCATCAAAAATTGAAAGTTTTCAGAAAAATACCAAAAATTCACCCTAGGATAATTTCAATATTCCGAATCCAAAAATGAAGTCCATTTTGAAAGATAAAATTTATAAAATTTCAAAAAGTGGGTATTACTATTCATAACGGCTAGTTCATAATAATATTATAATAATATCTCGTTTAGTAAAACTTTGTATTGCATATAACACATGCTATCATGGAAGGTCGCGGTTGTGTGTAATGAAAGCCAAGTCAGTGTTGCCTGTAGTGCAAGATTCATTTATTGTTTCATATAATAGAATCCAACCATATTTCATTTATACATTGAATATATATATATATATACACTCAATGTTGCGTAAAATAACTTCTATCAAACGAACTTGAAATTGTGTGGAACACGATCCAAGATTATTGTTGTGTATACTGCAAGCTAATACGATGTTGCATATAGAACAAGATAATTTTGGTGTCGCGTACAACACAAGACATCAATAAAATTAAAATTAATAATTATCATAAAATCTCGGGTTGTTACATTCTACCCCCCTTAAAATGAATTTCTCTCTCTAAATTCACCAGGGTTATAAATCATTTACTACTTGAAATTTTTTTAATAGAAACCCACATCATAAAAAGGAATACTAAAGCTTAATTTAAAAAACTAATGAAGTATTAGCAGATCATGCGATAGAATGATAAGTCATCCCATCTGTTTCTATCACAAAAAGGTTAGCATAAGTTATTAAATATACATAAGTCCATCTATGGTGAGATTAATCGTATATGATTCCAACAATGGACTTATACTTTATCTATCATACTGCTTAATAAAATAAAACTAGTTTCTACTAACCAAGGGCTTCCTATAGGCTAGTGGTATGCGATAAAGGCCTGTCGTACTTCAGTTGTGGGTTCGATTCCCACAGCCTTGTCCAACGCGATGGGTTGTCTCCCGTCCTGCAGGTTGTCATTTTTCTAAAACTACATTACTATAACATTCCATAAATAATATCAAAAAATGTTCTAGCCTTAAAAAATTCTATCTGATGTCCAACTTAATCCATTCCAACCTTTAAGATTATCGAAAATAATTCTATCCAATCTTATAGTATAAAGAAAATGATTACTAGAAATGTCATCAACCAAGCATGTGAATACCATTATTTATCCCCATATAAGATATATCTTGTTGGTCACATTCCAAACATGTGAATACCTTAATCATGTTTTTCTTAAAAAATGAATACCCATTGAACCTTAGTGAAAACATGAATGCTTTCAAAATTTAACTCTTTCCACACACCAAAATCCCAAAATTTTTATATACTCAAACCATGATATCACATTTTCCTTATATCAGCCATGAGCTCATCAATACTATAAAACATCTCATTATCTTTTAATACCTTCATTATGCACATATCATCTACTTTCCAAAAATATATGAATTAACCTTTCATGGTTCCCGGTACCATTCAACATATACTTTCAAATACTTTAGAAAAAACAACAGTGTAACAATCCTTAAATTTCTCTTTATTCCATAGTACCCTGAGATTACTAATACAACATTACTCTTGATAAACATATAATAATTCCACTACCTTCTTAAACCATTGGCTGAGCTTCAACAATTCTTTCATATCACATATCATTTGTAGTCTCTTCATCATAATCAACATAAATACTACCCATAATACCAAAATGATTCTCTTCATGAGACTTTCCCTTAGGGCATTGGTTTGCATAATTCCTGTACATTCCACATTTAAAACATTTAACCATTATTGATGTCTTAGAAATACCATTATCCTTGTCCTTGGTGTTAATTGAACCTTTTCCTTAACAATTACTCGATTTGTGTTCTTCTTTTCCACACCCAAAGCATCTTTTAGTTCCTTTGAAACATTCTCCCCGATGCCTCTTCCCACATGATTTACATGAGGGGAATTGAACTTTCTTTCCTCTATGATCATCATGAAACTCCATCTTTCTCTTATTAGCTGAGTCGGGATACTTACAAAAGTTGAGATTATTGATCATATTATGAGATTTCTGATTAGGCATAATAACGATGTTTGGACTTCCAGATCGAATTTCATCTCAAAAGGGTGTGAAGAGAAGAGGGAAGGGGTGCCCTTTTTATAAGGGAGGAGAGGGGCACCTTTGAAAAAACATAAAATATTATTTAATAATAAAGTCATATTCGGTTTATAGTAGCTCCAAATTTATTTATTTAGAAGCTAAAGTGAGTATGGGTTGAAATACTCTCAACCAATAGGTTTTATACAAGTTTAGGTTACTATTTTAACCTTATCTTTTAGATTTAACTGTAAGTTAAATAATTTAACGTTTACCGTGTCTTCTTGTTTTCTTACACTATATGGTTAATAAACTTACTATAACCAGCCAAACGAAACCCAAGTGGTTCATTATTAATATATATAACCTTATCTAAGTCATTTGTCCGAACCTTAGATTTTTAGGAATATAATAATAATTAATAATAAAATATTTGTTTAAAAAACTATTTTATGTCAATTTTGACACTATTTGGTAATTGATTTTTGTGAAAATCATAACAGCATGATTAGTTCAAAAAAAGTTAATTAAATCAATACTAACATGTCATATTAACCTAGAAAATTAGTGCAATTCATAAAAAGTCTCAAATATCATTTATTTGGGTATTTATAATATCAATTATTTCAATATTTCATTATTTAGGTAATTACTACATCACTATTGTGTCAAAAATAACTTAAATTATTTAATGTATAAAAATTATAAATAAAATACCATTAGGTAGGAAATCTTTTTATATTTATAATGAATATTTATAGTTGAATTTATCTTATTTATAACTCTATATTAAAAATGTTTTAGTTATTAAACTTTGATTTTAACTATTTAAACTATTCTTTAAATAAAATAATATTAAATGTCCTAATCTAATCCAAGTGGGCCTTAATGGTCATATTTTATTCCTAAGGTTGTTTTTGGTCGAATTAAACTTATCCAATAGAATTAGGACATGTGTTAGGGTAATAATAATATCATTTTTACCCTTAACTACCCTATTTACTTTTAACCGTGGTAAATAAAAGTAAAAAGTTACTATTCACCAAAAATTATTTTTATCTTATTGAACCAAATTTTACTCCTTGATATTAACCATGTCTCTCGGATTTTCGAAATTCCACTCACAGAAGCGGTAAAATTAGGTTTTATGTAAATTTTCAAATTCTCATAGGAGGTGGGTAAAAGACAGTGAAAAGTTCAATAAAATTTTAATATATCTAAACTTATTATAAAATAAATCAAATGAATTACATTGAAATTATATAGGTATTATGTATCAATTTTGACCTAAAATAAATTTAAATAAAATAAATAATTATTTAAATAAAAATTCGGTTTTTAAATAGTTACCCAATGTTTTCATTATTCATCAAAAATTGAAAGTTTTCAGAAAAATACCAAAAATTCACCTTAGGCTAATTTTGATATTCAGAATCCAAAAATGAAGTTCATTTTCAAAGATAAAATTTATAAAATTTCAAAAGTGGGTATTACTATTCATAACGGCTAGTTCATAATAATATTATAATAATATCTCATTTAGTGAAACTTGGTATTGCGTATAACACACGCTATCATGGAAGGTCGCGATTGAGTGTAATGAAAGCAAAGTCAGGGTTGCATGTAGTGCAAGATTCATTTGTTGTTCCGTATAATAGAATCCAACCATATTTCATTTACACATTGAATATATATATATACACTCAATGTTGCGTAAAATAAATTCTATCAAACGAACTTGAAATTGTGTGTAACACGATCCAAGATTAGTGTTGTGTATACTGCAAGCTAATACAGTGTTGCGTATAGAACAAGATAAGTTTAGTGTCGCGTACAACACAAGACATCAATGAAATTAAAAATAATAATTCTCATAAAATCTCGGGTTGTTACATAACTAGTAGTAATAACTATGACAAGGTGTTCCAAGCCTGACTCAGGGTAACCTGATACATGACAACAAGCCGTACTATGCACCCAGTTTGACACTCTTAGGGAATATACTTAGGATAATTCACATTTTCATTACAAAAAATTATGAAAGATTTTAATAGATAATGAAGATTAATGACATAGGTTAAACTTCACATGTTTTAGATTGAATATAAGGTGTCATGTTTTATAAATCCTACAAATTACATTATGGATAAACCCTATACCAAGGAAGGACCTATGTGGAAATAAGTACATGAAGTATTTATGTATTGAGGTTGAATTAAAAACCTTAGTTAAAAGGATATTTAGTAATTAACCTAATTTTAAGGATAGACATCATATTTTTGTAGGATATTATATTAATATGGTTTTAGAAAAGGATAACTTGTAGGTTGGGTGACAAAGAATCAAATCCAGAAAGGTCGTGGGTCTTGAACCCATGACCAAAATATGATAAGTGTTTCATGCCAATAACTTACCTATGGAATGTCTAGGTTAAATTTTCATTGTTTTTAGTTAAAAAATTTGATGAATAAATGTTAATGATGAACTAGTAATATCATTTTTTATAATTAGAGATTAAAATATTAACCATATTATTTTCGGAAGATAGTTATAGGCAAATAGTTAGACTTGTAACTCTTTTATTGGGTTTATGAACCTTTAAAATATTATTTTAGCGCTTCAAGCATAAAAAAGTTCTCTATTGGTAATTAATTTCCTAGAGTAAATGAATTAATTATAATTTGATCGAAGAAAAACCCAAATTTAGGATTTTTAATATGAAATTTAATCCTATCAAGTAATAATATTTCCTTATATTCTTAGGCAGTAAAATAATTACCCAACATTAAGAAAATGACTTACAAATAGAATTTTGTCCTAATACATTAATTTCAGTTGAACTGATGGTCTTCTAAATTATCAAAGATTTATAGATTTGAGGCCCTCAATTTTTTATTGATCATTAAATTGATTTTGATTCATGGTATCATTAAATATCTATAAATATTTATGCTTTTCTTCAAACTACATATCTCTACTTACCATTGATGTTCTCCTACTTAGAGACCTAGTTATATGGTAGTCCATGTGACCATTATACTTTACATTCTCTCTTTTATATAGGATGAATTATGAACCCTTTTAAAGATGTGTTATTTCAAACATAGGTGGTATAAAATAATATATCACCATGATCTAGTTTAAATTATTATGATTTAATTTAAATAAGTTGGGGAGATTGTGACACTCCAAAAATCTAAAGCAAGAACCTTGTATTCAATAGCGTGTACAAAACGTGACCCCAAGCACGTAAGGTAATATAATATTTAGATAATTTATAATATATTTACAATTTAAAATAGATTATATATATTTAAATTCATGAAACACTGAGTTATTATGCATTACATTCAAGACAAACCTTCCTCGATGACTTGCGTTACACATAAGACCGAGTTTTATCGAACAATAATATATTATTAAAATATAACAAGATATAAACCAGCCATTAAATTAGTATTTATGAATAGTAATAACTAACTTATAAAAATTATGTTTTATAGAAATATAGAATGAATTAATTGGTTAAAAAGTTATTCGAAATGTATATAAGAAGCGATTGAATATAAAGTAAACATTTTTATAGAAATCTATTTTTATGCTAAAAAAGTGGGTTTACGCTTATAGATTAAATAAATTAAAATTAGTGAGTGATATTAATGTAATATATATATATATATATTATATTCAATTAAATATTTTTTATATTCATATATTAGGTTTTATTGACATAAGATAAGAAAAAACTCTATTTTACACATAAAAACCTATATTTTTATAAAGGTAATTTTACCACCTTTTAATGGAGAACCCATTTTAAATATGAATTTTTTAACTTTAATTTTTTTAATATTTCAAAATAAACTTAACATTTTAAATTTAAATATAAAAATTAGGTTAGGGTAAATTTATGGCATTTTTCTGAAACATTTCATTTTTTAATGAATAGTTAAAAACACTGAGTTTTGGTTAAGAACTACTTTTTCATATAATTTATTCGTATGGTTAAATTATATTTTTAATTGGTTTTTGATTTTAAATAGGTAATATTTTTATTAATTGATACAAATTATTTAATTGGGATCAATTTCAATTTTAAATTGATTATAAAATCATTTCAAACTTTCAAACCTTATTATTTTAAAAACCCACATTGTCATCCCGCCTGCGTGATTAAATTTATATCAATTTGTGCCACTTATATGATTGGAATTTAGAAAAATGGATTAATTATTTGGAATAATCATAATTTATATTTTCTAATAATACCAACTTTGTTTGACCAAAAATATTAGTGAAATTGATTAAAATTAATTACAATGATTTATGTAAAATTAAGCCTATTAAGGGAAAAAACCTTAACCTTAAGGCCCAAAATGACCTATACACTTGTCCAAGACCTATTTACTGGACATATTAATACTATTTACTATGTTTTCTAGAAATGGGACCATTATTTTATCCACTTTCAACATGAAAAACGTGAACATAATTCCTATGTAAATATATTACAAGATTGCCACTCCTTCTCCACTATAAAAGGTCCACCTCTCCTCCCACTTCCTCACACCCCTCAAGAAACTTTGGCTCAAACAATATCTTCCAAAATTGATCCTAAAAATAACTCCCCTAATCCTTTAATTTTACCCTTGGGTATAAATAAATCCAAGGAATCTTTTGGTTCAAACCAAAAGAAGTTACCCGATTAAGAGGTAACATCTTTCCTTAATCTTTTTAGTTTTATTTCTATTCTGAAACCCCTTAAACCTTATTATTATAATATTTTATAAAAAACAGTATCCTAAATATACCGGGATGTTTTTATGATATGTTTTTTACCTATAATTACGCACAATTCTGTTTAATGGGTAACAAAGATACTATTTCTTTGTACGGTGAACTACTACCTCATAAAGCGATGATTGTTCATTTTTCCTTTATCACCTCTCATTGTGGATATTATGATGAAAAATATGTTTATATATATTATATATATGATATTTATTATGTATTTTTACTTATTTAATCTTTTTGTAACACATTCCTTCAATACTTCACATTTTATGCTAAAACGATAACATAATTCAAGGAAGTGTGGACTACCGCCCCCTCGAAGAGATGCAATTCATTCACACTATACATTGAATGTATAAAGATAGTTTCAATTAAAAATATGTGACATAAAAAAACTATATTTTATATTCATGTCATTATTATATTTCTATAAATATACTTTATATATATATAATTTTCATTATTACCCTTTCACACACTTAAAAGGTGATAACATCATTGGTGGATATGTGTACTACCACATCTTCAACACAACGTGATTACTTTTACATAAATATAATTATAAATATAAGTATATATGATTAAATTACTTGTTATTTATTATATAATTATCATTCTCTACATATATGATGTTACTTACCTTCTTTCCATAATTATCATTAAAAAACGAGAACGTTACACATGTGTAGGTATGACCTACCATCTCCATGATTGTAGCATTGAAACATATTTCATAAAAATATTTAATGATTTATTTTAAAAGTATAATTTATTTATAAATATAAGAATCATTTCATGATTATTATTATGGAGATATTATATAATGAACCCTTTGATTATAGTTGACCTACCAAAGTTGTTTGTTACAAATAAGCCGAATTTGGTGAAAACACCCAATGTAAACTTAATTGTTTAAGTAGTTGTATAAAACATTGTAAAAATTGAAATAAAATTAATGATAAAAATTAAATATTTTATCAAGAAATTAAAAAATTAACAGAAGGTAATTATATATGAAGTTAAAGGATTTTCCCCCAAAAGGAAACAAAATGCAAGGGATTCTCAACTCACTTTTTACATCTGTGAGTTAAATGTCATGTTCACCACTTATATATTTTTTGTGGTGTATCTACTAATTTTTTTTATAATATATAATTAATAATTTTTTATTCATGGTATTTTAAACATTCATTTATCATTATTCATTTATAAGGATTATGATTTAAAATGTTTCAAAGTGGTATGGGACAGTTTGGAATGTTTAAATATTATTTTCCTCTACAATAACTTTAATGATCTTTCAATGTTATTTACATTTGAATAAATTATATGATAATTGTTCAAAAAGCCTTTAATTATCCTATCCTTTATTTATTAATTAAATCTTTAAAGTATTAGTACCATTTTTTCACTCTTTAGTACTCAAGGTTTTTTAGAAAATGTTTTTAAGAAAACATGACGTTATTTATCTATTTAGTCTGGGAACTATTTTTCTTCAAAAATACATGTTTTATTAAAATGTTTTCCACAATAATGTTTTTTTAAAATAACTTTTTATAATATTTCCATTCATCAAAAACAAAAAAACTTTATTTTACTCCACTTGGGGTATGTTGTATTAATACCATCATTCATCTTTATCTATATGTTTTATGATTTATTTGGACAAGGATAGTATTCACATTCACTTCCTTGATTCATTTCCCCCCATTAAAATATTCAATTTCCTATAATCATTTGACATTGAATCTCCCCTAAGTATACATATCATTTTTCATTGATACGATTATTACCTAAAACATATAACATTTTTAATATAGTGTTTACTTTTAAAGTTATTTGATTATTTGGGGAAATATTGATAAATCCTTATCTTTTATTTCATACGGATATTTTTTAAGGAATATTGTTAAATTTATTATTTGATATATGAGGAATGTTTTGGATTAGTATGATATCTGTGGGGCTCAATTATAGATACCCCCTCGATGCATCAATATTCGTATGGGACAAGTTAGTTGGCTAGTTTCTTTAGATGGGTTTTTACCTCATAGATAAACTCTCTTGTGAAAGGTATTGACGGTATTGGTTCCATGTACCTCAAAAACATGACATCCAATAATTAAGAACTTCCATAATTTTGTTTTAGTTATTATTAATCCATGAGATTTTATTTCAATATATCTATGGATAAATTTAATTTTCAGTTATTTTGATAGAATGTGTTTTAGTTTATTACCTTCAAATTTATTTTTCTTTATATAGCTATTTGAATGGAATGTGTTTCTATTTATTACCTTTATATATTATTGATGCACTTCCATTCAGTTTATTGATTACATGGAGTGTGTGTTAAATTATTTACCTTTCCATATTGAATATTCTCATTGATTCATTATTACTTCCACTATATTTTTCCCATACTTGACATTTGAGCTCACCCTTATTATGTTTCCATTCCCAAGGAATCCAAGAAACATTATATAAAAGATATTCCAGGATATACTATATGGAATAAAGTTATACTTGAAGTATTTATTTTGAAGGAAGAAAAAAAATCATGTTTTAATTAGCATATTAACGTGTAATACAAATCTCATATATGTATCTGGTGTACAAAGACTACTAAACTCTTGGTCCTTCAGGATTTGATTCCTTGCGATCATTCCAATGTAATAGTAGCAGACACCGACTCCGGGGCTTCTGAGGTTGGGTCGCTATATACATCTCAGATTATTCAATGATTATGCTAAAAATCAAAATTGGCCATGACCTAATGGTCACTTTCGCTGTTCTCGAAACCATTAAGTGTGAACCCGCAATCTATTCTAGTTTAAAACCGTGGAAATATTTAATGTTGTAAAAAATCATGAATTCCACAATCTATAAATATAATAAAATGAAGTACTGTAATAACGAATCTACATAACTAATTCAAAAAAGGTATTTGACATGATATCTATTAAACACATGTATCTCTATACATGTTTCTAATAGTTGTATCATATAAAAGTATAAATAATTATATAATCCCTTTATCTTTGACATTGAGTAACTATAGAACAAAAATTATGACAATCCTGTAAAGTTACTCATACAGTCTCAATTCTACGTATATAAACTGACATATGGATGGACACATCACATGTAATTCACCCTGATAGATGATCACATCACATGAACCTCACCCAACATATGATAACATCACATGTCACTTATCTAGGTATGGTCATAAACTATTTCTGTCTATATCAATTGAGGTTTGAGATGTCATGCTCATCATATGAGTGGGAAAATATTATCTTGATTAAACCTCAAATGATTACATGATCAACAATATAACCAACCACCCCCCAATTAGATCAACATAAAGGTTGAACTAAGAAAGGTATAAAAGTATAAATTTTATCGTTCTAGGTATCCTGGATAACCTCATTTGTGGTCATTTAATATGAAACATGAACCCTTAGAACACCAAAGACATAGTGTATGACAATCTATGTGGTATACATGGTAGGTTATCCAGTATTAAAAACTCATTTTAAATATCAGAAGAATATTCTATATCTATATAAAATTTTTGATGTCCCCTAGGGAGATTAAAGAGTTTTTGATGATTGGGGAAAATTATTGAGTGTTAGAGTTTATATAATTCCCTCATGAAGCAAATTAATAAAGTGGAGTTGTGATTTGAATTCAATCGAGTCATGGTATATATGGAATTACTATAATTATACAAGTTGGATTAATCTCACAAGAACCATTCTGTCATATAATATTTTGTTTCATTTTCTTTACATTTGAGGCATGCTATGACTAGTTTTTTAGGAAATTTAATCATGTGTTATGGAATTAGTTTCAAATTGTATTGATTGAAAACATGATCATGGATGTGTTAGAGGTTAATTGAATCTATATGGATATGAAAATAAGTGAAGAAAAGTTTAGGAAGATATGAAATGAACATCTACACACCATGAATGAAATGTATTTTTACAAGGCTAAAATGGCTTGTGAAGATCCCAAGGAAATTTTTATGTTTCATAAGATATGGTTGGATTATGATGAGAACAATGAGTATTTAAAATATCATAACTTGGGAATTAAATGGCTCGGTCTATCCTATCATGGTTCCTGGATTCCACTCAGTAAAATTAAGGGAGAGTTTATAACTAATTTTGGGAAACCATGCTCAAAATGGGGATGGTAGATATTATTATAAAAATGAAAACCCCTATGATAAATGTCTTGGAGGAAAATGGTTATAGAGACCAATAATTTTAGTTTGGAGCCTAGTTGACCATGATAAAGTTCAAGAAATTCCACACCGTAGTGGATCAATAGTGAACCATAGGGGGTAAAAGGAGTTTTTTTATTAAATTTTGAGTTGGGGTTATATATAAAGATATTATACATCTTGAGAAAATTCATATAAGAGATGTATCTACATAAATAGGACCTGATGAACTACCAAAATGGGTGTTTTGAAGAGCGCCATGTTGTGAGGGTGTTATATCTATAAGTAATTGGTGTTCTCCCCAAATTAGTGTGATTGAGTGATTATGAAACAAATTTTAGTTATCAAACTATTAATTCTTGGGATAATTCCTAAGAGGTTTTGGATGAGATTTTAGGAAAATAACAAGGGTTCTCACATGATCTAAATTCCAAAGTCACTCAAGGTTGAGGAATTAGGGATCAATCAACTTATTAATGATTGTAATTATTTTTTGTTCTTAGGAGTTCCATTACACATCCATGATCATTTAATTATTCATATTGATATTAAAATAGGAATTTGGTTAGCAGAATCACAACCTTTTCACACCGGGGATTAACTGTTTGATAATAAGAGTTGGTGAACCTTATATTCTCTATTATGTAATGTGTGTTATTTTTATCTCTTTCTATCATCTTCGTATTATCACCACTGAGATAATTTTTTAATTTATTGAGAGTGATAAGTGAGTTGAAAGTTTCTATTTTTTGTAACCATTTATTCAAGTATCATCTCAGTGGTGTTCTACTCTCATTCAGGCATTTTTCTTGGTATTAGAGTAGGAAACAATTATTTCAAGTTATCATCATAACAAAACCTTATTCTTTTTTTTATCATAGCACTACCAAGTACTCCATTGATCAATTTTTTTAATTAATATGTATTTTATTGATAATATCTATGAAGTTTATGTGGTTTTAATATAATACAAATTTTCTACATCTATTTTGGAATATAATTTTCACTTAAATTACAAATGTTCTCATGAAGGATAATTACTTAATAATGATAAATTTATATTTGAAATTGTGATTATTTGAATATCTTGATGAAAATACATGTTTTGGTGCTAAATTGATAAACTGTCATTTGATTTAATTTTTTATATATATTAAGAACAAATATTTTGTTTGTTTTTGAGTGAAATTTTATCCAAATATTATTTTATCTTTTTAAAGTATTTCAGACTTTGGTATTAATTATTTCAAGTTACATGGTTTTATTATAAAATATATATTTTTGGAAAAAATCCTTGTTTGATAATTTGTGTAAAAATATTAAATTTTAGTTAATTCATTATTTTCTTCCATGAGTCTAACTTGTTTTTCATTTTCGTAATACTTTCAAGTCTTTTTAGATAACTTTTATTTTTTTTGTAAGAATTTAATTATTTTCATAATACTTTAATATGATTTTCATATGAATTCAAAGTATTTTTTTAATTGTGCATTTTTTATGTCTTGGGAAGTTCATAGTACTTGTAACCGATTTTCATATGAATTATTGTATTTATGTTTGTATTTCAAGTTTTCATATGACTTCACCCATATAGGACTTTTTAATTTCATTTTTAAGACTTATACAAACCTTCATGGGTTGTCTGAAAATCATCAAAGTGAGTCCAAGATGCACTGGATAAAGGGGTATGATTTCTGTGCAAAGTAAAACTGAAACCAAGTACTAATTATTGACACCAAGCTGAGTTAAATAAGAAAAAAAATCTATTAAAGAGCTTATATGCATCAAACTTATGAACTAGTGGTGCTAATTTGATCCAATGATGAAAACTAAAACAAGTAGTTCAAGTATATGGGGGGGGGGTGAAACTGTGGCCGAACCTTGTATAAACACCAAGAGGAGCTTTAGGAAATGAATTCTAGGCTAGGTTAAAGAATACACTATGCTGAAGCATATTGATTATAAGTCATGAAGAGGTCCTAACAAATATTTTTTCCACCTAAGGGATGAAGCATTCCTCGATTGGATACGGGAATACCCAAAATAGTATAATATATGACCCTAAATCTATGCTAAAAATGATGATTGAGGTGACCCAAGCATTACAAAAATAAATATTATATCATTTTAGATAAATTTTCAATACATCTCCAAAAAATACATTCCTAAGAATTGTAAAGGTTTAGTTTATTTGGAAACAAGATACATAATTATATTATTTTATAAAAGATTAAAAACATATCCTACAAAGTTATTCTAAAAAATAATACTTATTAAATATACCCTTCTTAAAACCATCATTTATTACCTAGGGAAATGAAAACATAAGAAAGGGTCAGCTCAAATCTTCATTAAGTATAAGAATATAATACACAATAAGTCAAAGATATTTAATCATGATTAATGGAATAATGTTTTGTCATAACAAAATACGCAAGTCATAATAGCGTACAGTCATCAATAATTAATCATGATCCATAAGAAAATCTCATAAGTATAAGAAATAAGTTTATGATAGATACATAAGCATCGAAAATAAATTCCTTAGTTAAGGTTTAGTACCAAGACTATCATAGTGGATCAGGTCCACTCCCCATTCCATCATTTATTTAGTCAAGGTTTAGTCCCGAGACTATTATAGTGGATATATTCCCTTACTTAACTTGGATAAATTCCCATCCCAGTCCACATTATTTTATGAGATATCATTCTTTTCCCAATGAATTAGAGGGATATATAATTCAGGTCCATCCCACCACATAATTAAAACCATACATATATGTTCCATAAGATTATAAAACATTCATAAATCCATAATATCATAACCCATGGAAAGTAAAAAAGTTTAAAAAACATTCCATAATTTAATTATAGAACATATTTTATAAAATAAATTGGTTTCATAAAGATTTCATCATAACTTAATTAACCCGCATAGGATAAATATGTTTCTTAGAATAGTCCTTAAATAATTATCATCATAAGATATTTATATAATTAAAGTGGATGGTACAATATTATCATATCCATAGTGAAGCATAAAAATATATAAATATTTTTGACATAGATGAAAACTACTTTTAGAAGAGCATTTGAACATTTTTAAAAAATAGGGAAAATAGACTACTCATTAAATTATTTAAAAATTTTAAATTCCCAAAATATTGAGAAAAAACTTTTTTTAAAATAAACATGGAAGTATATAAATGAATCATAAAATTAAATAATATTCATGATGATGGGAAAATTAATTCATGCGGTAAGAATTAAAATAAAGACCCCTTTCACACTTTTTGTAATAAAGTCATAAATAACATCTTCACAAAACAATATAAAATTATTATTTTTTTAATTTTTTTCAAGTGAATTAAAATATGGTTAAATATTAATTCAAATAATATTTTCATTATATAAAATAACATTCTTTATATAATTTAACAGAATATGTACATGGAATAAAACGTTCATAGACCAAAGAGGAAATAAGGTTGGGTTTTCTTAAAAATATTTTATTTATAGTTTTAATTAAAAAAGATAATAAAATGGTAATCATATATATAAATTATAGGAGTAAACATATGAGAATAAAATATATTATTTTTAAATGATAATATCTATAAAATTATTCTCCATAAAATTTTATCATAGACAATTCTGAAAATAAATGAGATTGTAACATACACCCTTACCTCAAGTCCTATACTTCTTTATACACATTCAAAAATAAAATAAAATAAATATATATTTATTATAAATCTATTCCAAAACCATATTCATACATAACTTACTATTTATAATTCCTTTATAATTTCTAATTATCCTTTTATTAATTATTTCATCCTTAAAATGAACATTTAGGTGAAAAAACGTTTGTTTTCCATGCATGTTTTGGTTCGATGGATTCGGTCCTTAAAACTTGGTCATGGTTTGATGATAAAAAAACTATTAATCATGATATAGGTATCATATTTATTCATTAAATACAATTTTATAACCATTCATTTAAATTGGTGATGAAAAATTAATTACATCACTTCGTGGAGGTGGTAGTCCACACGTGCAGACATGTGATGCTTTCACATTTCAATGGATGGAAAAAAGAAATGTGTTTAAAAATTATTTTTTAAATAATAATAATTATATCATAAATATAGTATATATTCATTAAATATATCTCTATGACCATCTATGTAATGATTAAATGAAAAATTAGTCACATATCTTTATGAAGGTGGTAGTCCAAACATACACACGAGCAAGGCTGTCATTTTCTAACTAATGAGAAGGATATAGAAAATGGATATAGAAATAAAATAAAAGCATTTGAATATATTTAATATACTTATTAAATCATTTTAATAGGGTTATAAATTATTTTTATTAGTTTTAATAAGAAATAAACATGAAAAAGAATGGTAAAAAACATATACTTATACTTTAGGAATCCTCATTTGAAAAGAGATTTAAGGATTCTTGGATGGGTATTTTAGAAATAAAAGACCCTAAAAGTAATGAATAATAATTTTTAAAGAGTATTTGGATATATATTTATTGATATGAAGTTCTAATGTGGTGTGTAGAAGAGAGGATAGGAGGTTGCCTTTTATTAGTGTGGTGGGTGGAAAACTTGTAAATATTCAAAAATTTATTATATAATATATTTTAAACTCAAGTAAAGTGGTTCTAAAATTCCAAAGATTCAATGATAATAAGGATAAATTCTAAATACTATCAACCAATAAAATTAAAGAATGTATTTTTGATAATTTAAACCTTATCTCTTAGGTTAACCCCTCTTTTAACCTTTCTAACCGTTGCTATGGTGATAAGATATTTACAATGGTAACAATTCCTTGTGAAAAAAAATTAAGTCGAACTTATTAAATTATATTAATTGAAATTATTAAAAATTTGGAATAAATTTTACAATATTTAATTACTATAATTGGAAAAAATTCATTTTAAAAATGTGTTCAAGACGCCACAAAAACCGTTTTTATAAAAATGAATTTTTAAGCATAAAAATGATTTTATTCTTATTACATTACTAGTAAAGAAAATTATATGAATTATAAGCTTTTTGATATAATATATTATCTAAAAATTTAATTAAAATCATTCATTAATATAAATTAATTTAATTTATTATGATCAAAACACATTACGCGCATAAAATTAGTTTTTTACTAAAACATCTATTTTTACCTTGAAATGATTATAATTTAATTTCTCACCAATTTATAAATAATGAATTCATTTTTACATGTGTAAAAAAACAAATTTTCATAAATTAGTTGGTCCTATTCATACCCTCTAATACGAAGACTATTTTATAACTGTCGCATTAAATAATAATATTTCAATAGTATATCACGGTTCATTTAAACTCATTATTGTGTATAAGAAAAGATATAAAATACATAAAATTTATTTAAAATGGAATACATTAAAAAATATTAGGGTATAATATTCTACCCCTTTTAATAATTTTTATATTTAAATTATTTCATTATGATGTAAACAACTGAGGATACTTCTACCTCATCACATCCTTGGATTCCCACATAGCTTACTCAAATTTATGGTTTCACCATAAAAATTTGTCTAGTTGAGTGGTCTTGTTTGAAAAAAAATTCTTCCTTGGATTTATAATCGACATTGGGTTTTCCTCATAAGATAAATTATACTCTAGTGTTGCGACCTATGAGTTCAATACATGTGAAGGATTGGGCATGTACTTCCTCATGAGAGATACTTAGAACACATATTGAACATAAGAGAGATTTAGTGGAAGAAACAATCCAAAATCTACCATCCCAACATGATCACGAATTCTGATGGGAATGATATATATAGGGATCAACTTTCGATTCATTACAAATCTAAAATCCTTTATCTAAGTAGATATTTGTAGGAATACCTTATCAACAACATTGAACTCTAGGTTTCAATGGTGATTATCAATATAACTATTCTGTTGAATATATATTTCCCTAATGTACTACTGAATGGATTTATCCCCTTATAATACTTTCTTATATAAATCAGGTATTACTAGATTTAGTTCTCAAACTTATGTCACAACCTGACTTAAACCGGGCCCCGGGCCACAACTACCCTAATCCCTACTCCATAGGCCAGGGGGTGGCGATAAGCACTAAAGACACACTAAACTTGGGGAGTCCTTTGCCTAAATACCTGTGCACACATACAAAACCAATTCAATGTAAAATTACATTGGGAAAGAAATAAAAGATGCAACACTACTATAAATATACCAAGTATGTGTGGACCACTAAACAAAATGAAGTACGGTAGTGTATAATGAAAAGAAAAAGGAAAAAATACATGCCAAAACTAGAAATTTGTCCTAACATGAAAAAACTGGAAAAGAGTAAACAACTAAGAGATCCCAGCTCCTGTATCTCAAGATACAACCACCGTACATAGTCCAAGCATTTAATATCCCTAAGATCCTATAAATTGACAATTGACATATCTTCCATCTTCAAAAGACCTGACACATATTGGGAAAATCCCATTACGGGTTGAGTATATATATACCCAGTAGAACACCTCAAAAATGTGAAGGAGGAGAAATAATAGATAAAACTAAAGAGGGAAGAAGTAGATAGAACAAGGTACAGTAAAAGAGTACCACTCAAACCAAAAAGGTAGAGAGTTAAATCTTCCAAACATAAAGATCTCAATATGGTGAGAAGATGAACTTCTCATTGAGTCTTATCTACCTATATACAAAGAGTATACTCATCTAACCCTAAAAAGATAAACACAGAAATCATGTGGCATACCCCGTGCATCTTATTCTATCCTAGAAGGAAGGTAACAAAAACCCAAGGAGTGGGTACCAAATAAGGATATATATATATATATATATATATATATGTTCAGTCAAAGAAACCCAAATGAGAGAGTAAGGGGATCTCCATATCGTAGATCAGCGCAAGAAGAATAGTTTCCAACAGTTCCAAGGTAAGTCTATCTATAATGCCCATCATCTTGTGTATCTGCCCAGGACACTAGTTATAAGGGACTCAATCACCACACCTTGATACAATCCTCTTTTACCAGCATTGAATCTCCCACAAAGTTTTAAGTTGCGTCACAAGAATGCGTCTCACTGGGTAAAGTGTACCTCTTTCTTGTTGGGAAAAAATACCTCAAGGTAACATTGTAGAATTTTTGGTTTGATTGTATTTATTGACAACGAAGGTTTCCATAAAGAATTGTTGAGTTCCAGAGAAGTTGCTGACAATCCATGTTGAAAAAGAATGATGACAAAGGAAAGGACGATCTAGAGGAGGTAAAAAATATTAGTACATGGTGGCACCGTTTCCCAGTGTTTGCCAAATTTTTGGGGTCCAACATTTTGAGGTTGGTGAGCATCGTGAAAATAGAATTTCCATGAAGATAATAATTAAATATGGCAATGGAATGAATTTCACGAAGAGAGGCTTCAGGGTTTGTATTTTGAGAAGACCAGAAGAATGATGGAGGTGAATCTTTGCGATTACAACAAGCTTCGCAAACAATAGAGGTTGAAGCGCATCGCGGTGATGAAGGGATTTGAGAGGGAGCTTCACGGCGCAGGCTTGAAGGGAATGAAGGATGCTCCGTGATTACGAAGAGCTCCACGATCGGAAAATTTCCATGGTGCTTTGTGATTTTGACAGAATTCCAGTGGAAACTTCGGAGCTTCGTGATTGGAGATGACGTGGCGCTGACTTCGCGCTGAAGGGTCGAGGGTCAGTGGAATTTCCTATAAATAGAGGCTGACCCCCTCGAGAGAAGTAGAGAGAATTTTCAGAGAAAATACTTTGCTCTCAGTTAGTGAAGGAAGTTCGTGAAGGCAGTGTGCTTCGTGAAAGAAGAGCTTCGCGGCGGCTATTCTAACTCCACGAAAGTCGTGTGCTCTGCGTTGGATCAGTGAGCTTCATGAGGGAAGTCGCTTTGTGATGAGTTGAGCTCCGCGACAACCTAAGCATTGCGAAGGCTTGATCTTTACGATGGTCTGAGCTCGGCGAAATTGTGAGCTTCGCGAAAAGAAATGTGCTTCACAAAGGCTTGATTAAGCTTCACGAAATTGGGAGCCTCGCGAAGTAGGGTGCTTTGCGAAGGTACTTTCCAAAGGTAGTTTTCCCGGTGTTTAAGAGGAAAAGGGGTATTCATCAGTGGATGAACTTTGAACTTCAACAGAGCATCTATCAATAGTTAAGGATGCATTTATTAATGCAAATGAAGAGACCTACAAGTCTATAAACTGTGAGTGGATCCTTTCCGGAGTAGTGAGCAAAAGAAGAGGAAGAAGGTGATCCTCTCCACCAGCAGTGAGCAAGAGAGAGAGAAATAGGGAGTGAACCTTGGGAAAGTAGTGAGATGACCCTAAACTTTGTAAAGGCAGTGAGCCTGGGATAGAGTGACTGTGCCCGAACCTTGTGATCCACAACTAGTAAATTTAGAGTAATTTGGTACCACCGACAACCTTTCGGCGTATGCTCCTTAGACGTAGCCCTTAGCGGTGAAACAAGTAAAAATTGTTGTGTCCTGTGCATTCTTTACTTTCTGTTTACATTGTGCAATAGGAAAGATAGAGAAGAGTGTTTTTCTTAATAGCGAAACAAGATCAGAATGAGATTTAATTTTAAATTATTCATACCCTGATTCACCCCCCTCTCAGGGTACTCAACATTGTGGACCTAACAATTGGTATCAGAGGGAAATGTTGGCAATAGTTCTTCTCTCAATGGAGGTCACTAATCATAAATGGGGCGGTTATTCTAGCTCCGCGAAAGTCGTGTGCTCCGCATTGGCTCAGTGAGCTTCGTGAGGGAAGTCACTTTGCGACGACTTGAGCTCCGCGATGGCCTAAGAATTGCGAAGGATTGAGCTTTGCGATGGTATGAGATCTGTGAAATTGTTATCTTCGTGAAAAGGAAGGTGATTCATGAAGGCTTGTTTGAGCTTCGCGAAATTGGGAGCCTTGCGAAGTTGGGTGCTTTGCGAAGGTACTTTCCCAAGGTAGTTTTCCCGGTGTTTAAGAGGCAAAGGTGTATTCATCAGTGGATAAACTTTGAACTTCAGCAGAGCATCTATCAACAGTTAAGGATGCATTTATTCATGAAAATGAAGATACCTACAAGTCTATAAACTATGAGTGGATCCTTTCCGGAGTGGTGAGAAAAGGAAGAGGAAGAAGGTGATCCTCTCCACCGACAGTGAGCAAGAGAGAGAGAAATAGGGAGTGACCCTTGGAAAAGCAGTGAGATGACCCTAAACATTATAAAGGCAGTGAGCCTAGGACAGAGTGACTATGTCCGAACCTTGTTATCCACATCTAGTGAAGTTTAGTGGAATTTGGTATGACCGACAACCTGTCCGCGTATGTTCCTTGGACGTAGCCCTTAGCGGTGAACCAAGTAAAAATTGATCTATCCTGTGCATGCTTTACTTTCTGTTTACATTGTTCAATAGTAAAGAGAGAGAAGATTGTTTTTCATAACAGCGAAACAAGATCAGAACGAGATTTAATTTTAAATTAGTCATACCCTGATTCACCCCCCCTCTTAGGGTACTCATCCTTGTGGACCTAACAATTGGTATCAAAGGGAAAGGTTGGTAGTAGTTCTTCTCTCAATGGAGATCACTAATCATAAAGGGATTCTGATCTTTTACAGAAAAATTTTTCAGCTATGGAAGAATCAGATGCAACACTACTTCCGATCTTTGGGAATGGACGTTTCCACAGCAGAAATGCATGGTATAACAACTGATCTTAATTGTGGTGCATTATCAGAAGCTGAGCATAAAGAGTTGGATGCAGATGACAAAAAAATCAATGCCTTAGGGGGAGCCCTATCCAATCCTATATATACAAAGGTGATGTCTTGCAAAACATCACATGCCATGTGGGAAAAGTTATTAAATATATATGAAGGGGATACAAAGGTTAGAGAGGAAAAGTTGTAAGTGTTATGGAACAATTATGAAGATTTGAGAATGAACCCAAATGAGTCTGTTGATGCATTCTTCGATAGGGTAAATGTTGTAGTGGAAGACATGCGAGGTCTTGGAGAAGTTATTGAAGACATAAAAATTGTGAAGGGTATCTTGAGCAAACTTCCACCTCGGTTCAATCCAAAAGTTTCAGTGCTAGAAGATAAATATCCAAAAGAGATGACATTGGATAACCTACACAACACTCTTGTTGTATATGAAATGAGAAATGATGATAATGATGCTGTGGAAAAGGGGAAATCCAAATAGGTGGAATTCAAGGCCTTGAAAAAGCTCACCAATGAAGACTCTTAGGAAGAATAAGATATAGTTGAGGTAATTTCATTCCTCTCCTCAAATATTAAAAGAGGAGAAAGAAAGTTCTAATGAAAACTACATCTTACATACTTTAGATATGGAATGGTTGGACATCTCGTAGCAAGATGCCCCAAAAAGTTTCAAGAAGAAAATGATGAACATGATGGTGAAATTCTGAAGAAGAATTATTCAGCCTTTGTGAAAGGGAAGAAGCAGTTCAGGAGAAATTTCTTCAAGAACAAGAATCTTCTTTCACAAGAAATAGACAGTTTAGATGAGTTTAAGGTTTAAGAGGTTGAGGAAATAGAAAACTGAAAAGATCGAGGAGAAAATTCTATGGTGGCGGTCGTAGATAGTCCTCAGGAAAAGGATGAAACTAAAGCTGGAGAAGAAAAAGAAGAAGAAGTTGAAGGAAGAGTTGACATGAAATCTGAATTAGAAGAAGATCTTGAGGAGATAGATGTTTGGAGAGCCAAAACGAAGAAAACCAATAAATTTGTTCGTGATGCCAAACTCTATATGCAGTAGCAGGAAGAAGAGAAGTCTGAGTTGTTGGAAGAAATTGAAAAACTCAAGCCATCAACACTAGAGAACTCAGAATCAGTTAGTGAGTGTAAGCTCAAGATTGAAGAACAGAAAAGGGAGATTGATGGATTGAACAGAAAAGTGAAAGATCACATCAAGCATATCGAAGAGATTTAAGAAGAAGTTGTCGGTCTATGGAGGAAAGTTAAAGACTAGGATAAACCCTTGATTCCCAATACATTCTTGGGAAAGAAGGTCATTCCGAAAACTGAAAAGATAAAATAGGAGCCTAGTAGTTCAGCAGAAAAGAAGAAGAAATTGAGATAAAATGTTAAGGCTGATTTAGGGCTTGATCAGAAGCTAAAATATATGGCAATTGACGTCAGACTGCAAGCACCCATCCCGATATTGAAGGTTGATTTGGGCACAAAGAAGAATAAAAATATTCATAGATCCCAAGGGGAAACTCATAGTTCTGAAGTAACACGAAAGAATTCACCTTATATCAGGTGTTATTGTTTTGGGAAGATGGGATATTCACAATATGCGTGTTCCGTAGATAAGAGTTATAGAAGGGAGCAAGAACAGAGGTTGCATCCAAACAGAGAATAGTTTTACAGAACATATTTCGAAGGACACTGTTTTTGGTGCGGAGGATTTGGGCACATGGCTAGGTACTGCACTTCGACCATTCAGAGAAATGTTCCAAAGCAGAATCAAAACATTCGCAAGCAGCAGATCAATAAATCGACAGGTGAGTTAAAAATGCAGAATAGATTTGCGGATTTTCAAGATGAAGCTGGTCCATCATACTTTGAGAAAGAACAGAACCCACAACTCATGCCGAGTGTGAAAGAAGAAGTATGGACCAAGAAGAAGAAAAATGAGAAGTCCATGGTGGCAGAGATTTCCCTTAAAGCATCAGATTGCTCTGGTGTATGGATCGTTGATAGTGGTTGTACATCTCACATGAAGGGTAATAAGGATCTTGTTACATGCATAAAATATGACAAAGAAGGAGTTGTCAAATTTGGAAATGATGAAGGCCTGAAGATTATTGGCTCAGGGAAAACCAAGTTTGGGGGAAAATAAATGAGATGTGATGATGTCTTGGTAGTAGAGGGTCTTAGTCATAACTTGCTCAGTGTTAGTCAACTATGTGACTCTGGGCATTCTATCCAATTTACTAAGAAGATGTGTGTTGTGAAAGGAAAAGATAAAGCAGTTTTTCTGCAAGGTAAAAGGACAAAGGGAAATCTTTACCTTGTAGGAAGGGAAGAAGATACTTGCCTTTTATCCAAAGAGGAAGAAAACTAGCTGTGGCATAAGCGACTCAGTCATCTATGCCAACCATCTATGGAAGATCTGGTAAAGTTTGATGCTGATAGAGACCTTCCCAAACTATAATGTGATCTCACTCATACGTGTGATGCTTGCCAACAAGAGAAGATCATCAGAAAGACATACATGCCAAAGGAACAGAAATCATCTAGAGTGCTCTAATTGGTGCATGCTGGTGTATGTGGACCTATCTCACCACGAGCTATAAATGGTAAAAGGTACTATGTTATTTTCATTGATGATCATAGCAGAATGGCCTGGGTATTTGTCATTACCCATAAGACAGAGGTGTTCAGTTTCATAAAGCAGTATAGGAGAGAATCAGAAAGGATGCTTAGCAGAAAATTATGAAGTTTCGTACTGATAATGGCACAGAATTCAAAAATAGTCAAGTCGAAAACTATCTCGAGAGACACGAGATAAGGCATCAAGTTTCATCAGTGAGAACTCGCCAACATAACGGAGTGGTCGAGAGGAGAAATTGGATCATCAACAGAATGGGCAGAACGATTCTTACAAAAAAGGACCTACCAGAGAAATTTTCAAAGGAAGCAGTTTTGACATCGGTCTATATTTCGAACAGGTCTCTGTTGTCTCCGAAGGAAGGGAAAAATTCATATGAAATGTGGTACGAAAAGAAGCCAACGCTGAAATTATTTCGAATCTTTGGGAGTAAGTGATTCATTATCAATAAAGAAAGTCATAGGAATTTTGAGTCACGAGGATATGAGGGGATATTCCTTGGCTACTCAGGGAAAAGAAAAGCATATAAATGTTTTAACAAAAGGTTGGGAAAAATTGTTGAGAGAAATGACGTCACTATAGTTGAAAATGAATAGAATACTCAATGACCCAGTTAACAGTTTTGGATTAAAGTGATGATGAGGTAAGAAACACAGGGGGAGCAGAAGTGGCGGAGGCTGACTCAGAAGAATATACTGATGATGAACAAGAAAGTTTCAAGTTTGTGTCTGCAAGGAAGACAAAGTGTCGAGCTAAAATTGATAGGCAGAATATCATTGGTGATCAGAAAACTCTAGTTCAGACTCTTAGAATGAAATCATTACAGCAAACATCATTTTTATCTTAGGTGGAGCCGAAATGTTTTTTTGATGTAGATGAAGATGAAAACTGGGTTCAGGCAATGAATGAAGAGCTTGATCAGATTGAGAAGAATGAAACATGAGAGATTGTTTCGAGGCCAGCAGACAAGAATGTCATCGGGACTAAATGGGTCTATCGCAACAAGATGAATGAAGATGACACAGTGATTCAAAAAAAAGAATGACTAGTGTGTATGGTATACTCCCAGATAGTGGGAATATATCTTGATGAGACATTTGCACCGGTTGCAAGGCTAGAGACAATCAGATTATTTTTGTCCATAGTAGTGCAAAGAAAGTTCAAAGTGTTCCAGATGGATGTCAAATCCGCATTCTTGACTGGTTTTCTGGAATAGGAGGTGTATATTGAGTAGCCAGATTGTTTTCTCATTCATGAGGATGAGAAAAAAGTTTTTAGGATGAAGAAGGTATTGTATGGGATGAAACAAGCACCAAGAGCATGGTACTCAAGGCTTGATCAGTACTTGAAGAAGCTTGGTTTCCAGCGTGGGGGAGTTGATTACAATCTCTTTTTCAGAAACAACAGTAATCAAAGGTTGATGGTGTTGGTTTATGTCGATGAAATAATATTTGGAAGATCAGATGAAGCTCAGTGCAGACAGTTTTCCGAATTCATGAAAAATGAGTTTGAAATGTCAATAATTGGAGAGCTAACATTTTTCCTTGGTTTAAAGGTGACACAAGGAAGTAATGACACTTTCATTTTTCAGTAAAAATTTTCCAATGAGGTTCTAAGAAGGTTTGTAATGGAGAATTCCAAGGAGATGAAGACTCCGGTTGCTACCCGGATGAAATTATCAAAAGATGAGGATTGCAAGATAGTTAATATCACAGAATACAAACAAATTATTAGAAGTTTGCTGTACTTGACCGCAACAAGGCCTGATATTGTTTTCGCCACATTCCAAACAATGAGATATCATAGTAATCCCAAAGAAATCCACATTCTTGAAGTGAAAATAATACTTCAGTATATCAAAGGAACCGTGGATTTCGGTATGATGTATAATGAAAAATCTCAATCAGTGTTATTGGGTTACACAGATGCAGATTTGGCCGGATCAGCAGATGACAGAAAATCAACATCAGGAGGTACATTCTACATTGGTGGATTGTGTATTTCTTGGATAAGCAAGATGAAAGATTGCATTTCATTGAGCACCACAGAAGCTGAGTATATTGCGGCCACTCAAGCGTGCACACAATTATTATGGATGAAGTAGCAGCTTGAAGATATGAGAGTTAAAGTGAAGTCTCCAATTGGAATCCAGTGTGATAACTCAAGTGCTATAAATTTCAGAAAAAATCTCGTACATCACTCAAGGACAAAGAACATTGAGATAAAGTATCATTTTATCAAGGATAAGGTTGAGCAGGGGATCATGAAGTTGGAGTATGTGCCTACAGAACTACAGGTTGCAGACATCCTGACAAAGGCCTTACCCAAGGATGTTTTTGAGAAGCATCGACTGGATCTGGGAGTTCAGTCGACTCCCCACACTTGAGAGATTGTGGATGTGGAAACACCCCCTCTCCCCGAGGTATGATTTGTTTTTCCATAATGTGCTGATGTGTGTTCTCTACTCTATTACAGACTGCAAAGGAGTGACCTTTGGGTTCATTGACAAAGGGGGAGAAAATAGTGATTGTTCAAGGGGGATACAGTGTGGCTATTTGAGAAATCATGGATGATATGGGGAGAAGCTGTTAGGTGGAGTAGCGAGAAAGGGGGAGAGCTTTGAGATAGGGGGAGAGTTTTAAATCTGACGATGCTAGAAGTGATCGATCAAAGCATAGATATCATGACAGATGAGGATCGTGATAAAAGAAAAACAGTGATGTTGGAAAGGTGTGAGAAGGTTTCCAGTTATCACCAATTGGTATCAGTGTGGTTCAACAATTGGTATCAATTTTTAAATTGGTATCAGTTTGGAATTGATAATTGGGGTCTGACATGAAGTGATTCATTGATGAACTTTTCATACTACCCTTGTATCTCACACCGAGCATTGCTCATGTGGGCTTAGAGAACGCGTTAAGTGAATCCTTGAACACTATCAGAATCGCAAGAGGAGAGTTGTAGTAGTGTATGGAAGAAGACTCAGTGAGGTATCAATGTGCAGAAAATCATTCTGAGAAGAGTTACGAAGAGTTGTCAACAAACCCAAAGGGGGAGATTGTTGGGAAAAAATCCCTCAAGGTAACAATGTAGATTTTTTGGGTTGATTGTGTTTATTGACAAAGTAGGTTTCCATGAAGAATTTTCGAGTTCCAGAGAAGTTGTTGACAGTCCATGTTGACAAAGAACGATGACAAAGTAAAGGACGATCTGGATGTGGTAAAAAATAGCAGTACAAGGTGGTGCCGTTTCCCAGTGTTTTCCAAAATTTTGGGGTCCAACATTTGGAGGTTGGTGATCATCGCGAAAATAGGATTTACATGAAGATCATAATTAAATATGGAAATGGCATGAATTTCGCAAAGGGAGGCTTCAGGGTTTGGATTTCACAAAGACCATAAGAATGATGATGATGATTCTTCGCGATTACGACAAGCTTCGTGAAAGGAAGATGTTGAAGTGCATCGCGGAGATGAAGAGATTTGCGAGGGAGATTAGTGGCGTAGGCACAAAGGGAATGATGGGATGCTCCACGATTAAGATGATCTCCATGATCGGAAAATTGCCATGGTGCTTTACGATTTTGACAGAATTCCGGCAGAAACTTAGGAGCTTCGCGATTGGAGATGGCGTAGTGCTGACTTCGCGTCGAAGGGTCAAGGGTCGGTGGAATTTCCTATAGATAGAGGCCGAAACCCTTGAGATAAGTAGAGATAATTTTCAGAGAAAATAATTTGCTCTCGGTTCACGAAGGAAGTTCGCGAAGGCAGTGTGCTTCGTAAAAGAAGAGCTTCGTGGTGGCTATTACAGCTCCGCGGAAGTCCTGTGCTCCACGTTGGCTCAGTGAGCTCCATGAGGGAAGTCGATTTGCGACGACTTGAGCTCCATAGCAACCTAATAATTTCAAAGGCTTGAGCTTTGCGATGGTCTGTGCTCCGCGAAATTGTGAGCTTTGCGAAAAGGAAGGTGCTTCGTGAAGGCTTGTTTGAGCTTCACGAAATTGGGAGCCTCGCGAAGTAGGGTGCTTTGCAAAGATACTTTCCAAAGGTAGTTTGCTCGCTGATTAAGAGTAAAAGGGGTATTCATCAGTGGATGAACATTGAACTTCAACAGAGCATCTATCAACAGTTAAGGATGCATTTATTAATGCAAATGAAGAGACCTACAAGTCTATAAACTGTGAGTGGATCCTTTCTGGAGCAGTGAGAAAAGGAAGAGGAAGAAGGTGATCCTCTCCACTGGCAGTGAGCCAGAGAGAGAGAAATAGGGAGTGAACCTTGGGAAAGCAGTGAGATGACCCTGAACTTTGTAAAGGTAGTGAGCCTTGGATAGAGTGACTGTGCCCGAACCTTGTGATCCACATCTAGTGAAGTTTAGTGGAATTTGGTACGACTAACAACCTGTCGGCGTATGCTCCTTGGACATAGCCCTTAGCGGTGAACCAAGTAAAAATTGTTATATCCTGTGCATGCTTTACTTTATATTTACATTTTGCAATAGGAAAGAGAGATAAGAGTGTTTTTCTCAACAATGAAACAAGATCAGAATGGGATTTAATTTTAAATTAGTCACACACTGATTCACACCCCTTAGGGTACTCAGCCTTGTGGAACTAACATTTCTCATGATTCTAAAGGTTTGTCAAACCTTTCCTCTTCTCTATTCCACACAGTCAAGGGGTCGCTAGTTTTAGGATAGGATCCCATGCCATAGCATGATAGGAGAGTCCTACTCTGGTAGTCATCGAGGAATGGCACTACCTAGTCCTACAGGAGGGAACATCTTGGTAAAGTCCTTATGGAACACCACTACTTAGTCCTACAGGAGGGTAATCCTGGTGATTCATTAGGGAAACACCACTACCCAACCTGGTATGAGGGTTACACCTGGAGGATGTCATCGGGGAATACCATTACCCAGCCTAGATTGATGGTAAGACCAAATACTACTTTGGTGATTCTATACGATTGCTGCCACCATTATGTTTCACCTCAATGCATAAAAAACATAGAACATTTCAGATCATATCTCAAAAGTCACTTTCAAAGGAACCATCACATTATATATGTAAAAACCCTCAGGATAGGCATCTCATGTGCAAAATCCATTTCAAATGAAGGAGATATAGAAGTTTGAATATCACTTGGAAGAGCCCAAGTTGTACCCAACATGTGGGGGTACCCACACGATGTGTGGAACCTTTTCACTGCCTCACTATGTATCTAGTTGGTACAAGGGTCCCGTATGTGTAGGGGTATATTCCATGTAGATGTAATACATGGTGTGTCTCACCTATCCGGGGACCAAGCTGTGTCTGCTAGCTATGTCTGTGTACTCGAACCCCGTGTCTGTAAACTCTAGTACACGATATCGAGGTCCACATAGAACATTGTCCATGTGTACAACTTATTACCTTGTACTTATACATGGAATCCCTGTTTGTATGACCCACCATGCATATTATCCCACCAAGGAAGGGGTACACAACATGTATGGGAGTGTTACATGTCGTGTTACCCTCTAATTCTTCAAAAACCCTTGTTCTGCCACTGAGGGGGTTACACGTCATGTTTTTTCATCATACATGGTGTGTTGTTGGGATTTTTAGAGAATTCTTGAATTTCTACCAATCTTCAACCATTATTGAAATCCATTCAAACCACTTTATATCCCACCATTATTCCTTCCAAAATATTCATATCTAGAAGCAAATCATACTCAGTAGCTGTCGTTTGCTAGGAATCGTCTACCAAAACATTTGGCGTGTTTCATCAGATGTTCCACACACCACTATTCCTCTGATCCTCAATAGTCTTCCCGAAACCTTCAGATTTAACATCCATTCATCACAATAATTCCAGATTTATGCTCTTATCGAATAATTTTTAATGTTTTGTTAATCCATAACAAATCCGGGCACCCGATTGAGCTCGGGGATCCCAAAAACCATTGAACTGGGAAATGTGGGGTTCAAAAAGTGAGGAACGTGATGAATGGTGGATATAAAGAACATGAACAAAGGTCTTATGATCATTTTCCAATAATTCTTGGCCAATGATCAAGAAAATGAAATTCAGATTCGAAAGTAACTGGTAAAGCAATATTTTAGTACTTAGGATTATGAAAAGATCTGAAATAGGTGTCCAAATCAAAGGAGAAAGTTCAATCTAGTAAGAAACTTAATAAACGGGATGAAATACCAGTTGATGACCTGTACATGTTGTTTGGACCATTTATTGTTGAAGAAGGAGCTCTACAATGAATTTGGTAGGAGCCACTGAGTTTGATCCGCCTTGATCTATAGGTTTGTATTTAGTTGAAGAAAATTTTCATTTGAGGAGGTGAACGAGAGGTTCACTGGTGGTTGGAGAATTATGAGCCAACACTAAAAAATTATCCCTAACCACATAATTTTTGGCTCTTATTAGGTCAAAAATAAATTTAATATATTAATTAATTAATTAATTAAATTACTTAAACATACCTCAAATGAGCAAGGGGCCTCACATCCTGTGTTAACTCATTTAATGTTTCACTTAGGGTAAACACATCATTATGGACCCAACCATGGTGTTAGATTTTTTATCTAATCAACATTTTGAGAGTTATCCCATTTTATTTAATTAACAATGTTTTAAATATATAAAATATATAAAATATTTTTATAAAATTAATATCGGGTACACCATGACTCAAAATTTAATTCCATGTCAGAACCTAGCTATGATAATATATTTAGAATTATTTTAAAGTATTAAAAAGAAAAGAGGGTATTTGAATCATTCTCTCCTTCAAGATGTTCATTGTTGAAAAGAAAAAATAAGAAAAGAACCCGAGATACTGAGCCTGCATCTGGATCTCCCACTCCTAGGAACTCCCATACACATTTCCATGCTACCACAACATGAAAACCAATGAGATGGTCTATCCTCGCAAGATTTTCTTCTATCAGTCCTCGATCGCCACTAGGTGCTTCACAAAGGTGGCCCCATCCCCAATGTCTATCTCACCCCAGTCAATGACCTGCATAGGGTCATGCATGTATTTACTTAACTACAACACATGGAAGATGGAATGAACCAATTATAGATGTGTGGGGTAGTGTGAGGTGGTAGGAAGCCTCACTAACCCTCTAAATGATCTCGAATGGCCCAATGAATCTCGAGGATAGCTTTGATACCCAGCCGAAACTCCACATTCCTCATCGTGGGTTAACTTTAAAGAAGATTTGGTCTCCTTTATTGAACACTAAGGGTCTATGATATCGATCTGCATATAATTTCTATCTATTATGTGCCATCATCATCCACTCATAGATGATCTACACTTTCTTCATGGTCACCTGCACCAAATTTGGGAATATGAGAGATGGCTCTTCGATCTCCATCTAGCAGAATGGTGACCTGTAAGGTCTCCCATATAGGGCCTAAAAAGGTGTTATACCATTTGTATAGTGGTAGCTATTGTGGTATTAAAACTCTACTAAAGGCAAGTGATCCTTCCTGCTCCAGTCAAAATCCAACACGCAAGACCTCAACATATCCTCTAGCACCTGGATAGTACACTCGATCTTCCCCTCAGTCTGGGGGTGAAAGGCTGTACTCATCCTAAACTGAGTCCCGGATTCGTCCTAAAGGCCCCTCCACAATCATTATGTAAACCAAAAATTACAATTGGATACAATCGTCAAGGGTCCCCATGAAGGAATTTGATCTCTCGTACATACAACTTCCCCTAACTCTCCACTAAAATCTATTCTCTGATAGCAAGGAAGTGCACTGACATCACGAGTTAGTCTACTATCACCCAGATGGTATCATGGAACTTCAGTATGTGAAAAATCCCAATGATGAAGTCCATGGATATGCTATCCCATTTCAACTTTGGGATCTCAAGAGGTTGAAAAAAACCTACCAGAACTTGGTTCTTATATTTCACCATCTAATAGGTGAGGCACTGTAAGGTGAACTCAGCTACACTTGGTCTCATGCTAGACCACAAAAACTACCACTAAATAAATTTTTTATATCTTCCCCACATTAGGATGTATAGCTAAGGGAGAATTGAGGTACTTCTGCATTACCTCTTCTTGCATCGTGACTTGGACCGCTGTTCTTCCATAGAACAGGATCTTCAGATTACCTCCTTTAGAATTCTCATATGGTGTGTCTCCTATGGATATCTAATCACACAAGACCTCACACCCAATGTCTCCCAGCTGTGATTCCTTTACACACTCAAGGAGTGATGGAGTCAACACCATAAACTGAAAAAAATCTATACCCTCCTACTCTACCAGGGCCATCCATAGTGAAGTTAACTGCTCTAAATATTTTCACATTAAGAGAGCCTTGGAATTCCCGTTAGGGTCATCTGTTATAATGTTTCTCTTCCCTGGAGTATATACGATCTTAAAGTGACATTCCAATAGGAACATTAACCAGTTTCACTACCTCAGGTTGAGGTCTCTCTGAGCGAATACGTACCTAAGGATATAGTGGTCTGAGTAAACCAAAAAGCCCCCTCCAAGATGGTAGTGCCTCCACATACTCAAGGATAAGACTATTGATGCTAGATCTTGGTCATGGGTCATGATGTTTTTCTCATGGGGTCTCAACTACCTCGACCCTTATGTAATGAATTCCTGTCATTGCATCAATAAGAAACCGATCCCATCTCCTGAGGCATCATAATACACCAAGAACTCAACACCTTCCTCTAGAAGCCTCAACAATAGAGCACTAGTCAGCCTCTACCTCAAATAATCAAAGGCCTTCTATCGCTACTCAGACTAGGTAAAAAACTTTCCCTTCTATGTTAGGGTGGTCAAATGCACCACGATTTTAAATATTTCTGCCAGAAATATCCTATATTACCCTGCCAAGCCAAGTAAACTCCACACCTCTGATAAATTATTGGGTGGTTCCCATGAAAACACTACCTCGATCTTTGCTGGATCCACAACTAAACCTTATTCAGAAATGAAATTGCACTAAAAGTGAACCTTTTATATCCAGAACATGCACTTAGAGATATTTCCATAAAGTTGATGCTCTCGATGAAAATCCAGGACCCTCCTCTAGTGCTATGTATGCTCATCCTCAGTTTCACAGTAGACGAGTATGTCATCAATGAAGATAGAAACAAACTGATCCAATTATGGCTGGAAGACCTAGTTCCTAAAAGTTATAATGATGGAAGGGGTATTTTTCACACCAAAGGGAATCACTAAGAACTCATAGTGGTCTTAGTGGCATCTGAATTCCAACTTTAGAATGCCAGCTTTGCAAACTCTCAACCGGTGGTAACCGGACCTAAAATCGATCTTGGAAAACCATCTCTCACCTCACAACTGATAAAAGGGGTCATCTATTCTTGGAAAGGGATACTTTTACTTTATCATGCCTTGGTTCTGGTGATGATAATCTATATAAATTTGTAATATATCATCTACCTTTCTCACGAACCGAACTAGGGCCACCCAAGAGAATACACTGGATCTGATGAAACCTTTATAAAGAAGTTCATCCAACTATGACTGCGACTAATAGAGTTTATTAGGTGCTATATGATTTTCCACAGAAGATACCAGAGCAGTCCTTGGTTGAAATTTAATGAAAAACTCCATCTCCCATCTTAGAGGTAGTCCCAAAACTTCTTTGGGAAGACATACATATAATCCTCTAAAACTAAAGGAACCCAGATGCTGGAAGAGTCTACTACAGCAAGGTTTACACTTTCCAACTGATGGGTAATTGGCTTCAACATCTTTCTCACCTCACCTGCTTTTCTTGCTTTGGGGTCTCTCTCATAAAAAAAGAAGAACCTCATCCTATAAGTGTGTAGGAATTTGACTAGTATATGGTGGCTATCGATTTGGGCTCAAACCATGGAAATGCAATCCATGCCCAAGATGACATCCTAGCACTAAAACATAAATATCCTTTTGAAACGGTTTTTTAGTGGCAGTATACTAAACCACTGCTAATTTTTTTATTAACTTTTTAGTAAAGGTATATTAAAAACCACCACTAAAATATTTTTTTAACACTCTCGACACTTCTCCCCCTGACCCCCAAGAGAACCCCCCTTCTCCCCCAACCTCCGTGAGACCCCCCTGCTGGAATCCCCCTGAAGCCTTAGATTTCCTCCCCTCATCGCGCCTCGCCACCCCCTAAGCGCGGCTCGCCGCCCATCACCGTCAACCCCCTGAATCCATAGCTCGCCTCCCAGCAATAGGTCCTGACCCGTGTCGCCGCTCGACACTTATCACCGACCCTCAACATGCCTCTCAGTGTAAAGACATTGTTTTTGTTAGATAAATACATAGTGAGTTTTAGTATAATATATTGGAGAATAATGAGGATAATATACCCAATCCGGATATAAAACATTGTTCGGAGGATTTTGATATTGCTTTTAGCTTTGTTCATGAATGAAAATAACATTGGATTTCCCTGGATATTAGTGTATTTAATGGAGTAATTCATCTGTGGTAGATATTGTTCTTGGGTGAGCGTGAGGTGAATACAATTTTATGGGATGAATTATGGAAGTAGGTTTATAATCAGTTCTCTCTTTGAAACATATGGAGTAATGATGGAAGGAGTTTATCTCTTCAACATAAAAGTTTTTGCATGTGAGGGCTCAGATTTTGATTTAATAACCGTCTTAATTTTTATCATGATGTTCTTATATATGAGAAGGATATTATTTGATATTTTGAGGAGTCATATTGTTTAGATTTGTAAATCCATGTCACTTTATTTACAAAATTTATGTATCTAGATGTTCTTGTGAAGGTAGAAGTGATAATGAATATGTGTGTGTGGAATAAATAATCTTTAGAGTGGATTCATTAGAACTTCAAAAGGATTAATTTAGAATATGGAGGATCTTGTATATCTAGGAAGTCAAGGTTCCAATCGATAGGGAGTCAGTATCATCCTTCTTCTTATTACTTTGGAGTTATAAATTCTCAAACTTCTATGTGTATATCCATTCTAGTGTTCTTTTATATTTAAGACTATGGTCGTCGATAGTACCAATTCCTGAACATTGTTTAGTTAAAGTGTGGTTTAGGAGATTAGTTCCTTGAACAACCTCAATATATGTTGATTATCAGGCCATATCCCCCCATGAACATTGATCAAACACTAATAGATCATGACTCCCCGCGTCACCAGTCTCACACTCACTTTTCCACTAAGAAATATAAACTCGATTCTCTAATTATCTAGATCCCCTTTATCAACCATAATTATTCCATCCTTTAAAAAATCCCATTTATTACCTTGAGTTATCTTTATTAATACTTTTAATTTATATTTTTATTATAATTATATTATGTATTTAATTTTTTTGAATTTATTAATATATTTTCATTTGTATGTTATCATATAATTTTACATCTTAGTGTTTATGTAGCAAAGTCTAGATTACTTTACAAATGATATCATGAGTTTTTTCTTAACCAAAATATTAACAATAATTCTATAGAGACCCTTAAAATTTCAATTCATTGAATTTAAGAATATTAATGGGAATTTATTTAACCATGTGAACCGAAGGAATGAAATATATATTTTTAATGATCTAAAAAGTGAATTTTTTGTATACCATTATGTTTAGAAGGTCTAGTTTACCTTGGAGTGCCTGTTTGGTTAGTATCTATGTTTTTTATAGAAGTTGGGATATGAATTTATTGATGGTATGGTTTTCATGCATAATTAAATAGAAATCCATGGTCATGGATATTTTGGGAAATAACCAATGAACGATTTATACATGGTCATGAAGTTAAACCATTAATTTTATATATTTTTGGTAAATAATTGTTTTTTAGTTGGTGAACACTTAAATAACCGTATCACTAAACTATAAACATGAATTCATCTTAAGAGAGTACCTATGGTGCCAAATCGTTATTAGTTTTGATTAATATTTTCAATAAATCCTTTGGAATCTATGTGTTATTTTCATATCAAGGATCTTACTTATGAGGAATCTAGAAGTTTTCTATCATTTTCTTATAGGTGTGTTTATAAGAACACGATGAAATGGTTCTCTTCAACAATTTAATGAGGATAACTGGTACACATCTTTTTTGAACATCTCTCAATACATATAGAGAGTCTCTCCAGATGCATGTCAGATAGGATATATGAATTTATTTTATTTTTTTAAACATGGTGATGGGAAAAAATATTTACATGAATCATCTATGAAGATCATCCCAAACAAGTAATTTTCCCGGTTTTAGGTTATAATTAACTATCTACTTAGATACTAACATGAAACATCACAGGGAAAACTATAATTTCTTTCCAATAGAGGTACACATTATGTTTCAAACCCTATTCATGTTCCTTGATCCACCCCAGATCTGAAAAATTTAATCACACGTAGGGTCACAACATGTTGCTATCCATAATAATTCCCCATGATACCACACATGTACTAAAATTCTAAGCCCCATACCATAACTAACTCTTTGAATCCTAATTCGAGGACACCAATAACATACAAAGTATCCAAAAATTATTAATTTATACAATATTAATACTACCCCTATTTTCTATTTTTTGGGTATTGAATATTTTATATGAATTCCATAAGACTATGGATTTAACATGTTCTCCCACTTTCTATTGCTGAAACAAATTTAAATAGAAATTGAAAAGGTATATTTAATAGGATCCCCCACTTTCTATAAGACTTGGATTGATCTACCCTTACACGAATCCTTTCACTTGATGATTCCTGGAATGTTCTACCTCTTGGGTTTCCATGTATTTTCTAAAGTAGCAAGTCATGTTTAAGGTAAGAGTTTGTTTCCATTTCATATTACTAAATTCTATTCAATTATTATACGATTTGTCAATACCTTCCCTTAGTGATATCAACGTTATGACATCATCCATTTGTCTATATGTTTTGGTGTAGCATGACATACAAAAAACTACAGGGATGGGATCCTTGTTCTCCTCTTATTTTATGGATCTTTTTAATTTGCATGCATTGGTTTTCTAGTGGGTGGGTTCATTATTTACCATATGTATTTATATAGGAAAACATTATTTAACATATTTATATATTTTTCAAATAGTATATATGAATCTCTTTCCTTATTTAGTAATAGTTATGTGTTTTAATTTTTTCTAATATTTTGTAGGCACATTGTGATATACATGGATAAAAGATGGATCACATTACCAAGGAACACACCTCTGTATGTTAAGGGCTTGGAGAAGTTTTAAGATTTTGAGATTTCCAATCGATCCGTTGAAGGGAGTATAAGATTTCCATGTCCTAAATGTAAATTTATAAGATGGTTGAAGTGAGATTAAGTTTATGAACAATTAATATTGAAGTGATTCCCCGATCAATATTTGTGTTGGATTTGGCATGGAGAATCGAACTTTACAGGAAGTTTGAGCACTGATGTCAATCCACATAATGAGCTCCCAAATTCATCGACAATGGAAAATAAAATGAAAAACCTTATAAATGATGCATTTGGCACTACAAGACACCACCATCAACATCAAAACATATCAAAACAACCAGATGAAGGTGCTACAAATAGTAATGAGAAAAGTGATGTTTTTGAGACTGTAGGACAACCAGATAAAGATTGTAACATATCAGTGGATCCTCCTATTGATTATGTGGATAATAATGTAAGAGAAAACTTCACCTAGGAAAATAAGTTTCATGATTTATTTGATGATGGAAATCAAGAGTTTTATAGTGGATGTTTGAAATATTCAAAACTTTATTTTCTGCCGAATTTTTACCATATCAAATGTCTATGTGGAATTATAAATAAGGAAATGTACATAATATTGGAATTGTTGCATGATCCATTTCCTGAAGCAAACATCCCTGAGTATTTTTATGATATTAAAATTTTTGTTAGTAGGCTTGGTTTGAATTATACAAAAATAAATGTGTGTCCCAATGATTTTATGCTTTATTGGAGAGAGGATTCATATAGACAAGATTGAGAAAAATGTTCTTCTTCTAGATGGTAGTCAATGGGTGATGTTGGAAGTCTGAATCAACATACTACCATGAAGAAGAAGAAAAGAAACACACCTTCAGAGGTTTTGCATTACTTTCCATTAAATCCTCGATTGTAATGATTATTCATGTCATCGAAAACCACCAAACACATGATGTGGAATTATGTAGATAATAACAATGATGGGTTAATGCGACATCCATAAGAATAAAAATCATTGAAGACATTTGATTCATTACATCCAAATTTCTTAGCTGATCCTAGGAATTTTTGATTGGGATTTGCTTCTGATGGATTCAACCGATTTGGGAATTTGAGTACCAGTTATAACATTTGGACATTTGGTTTGATCCCTTACAATCTACCTCCGTGCATGTGTATGAAACAAATGTCTTTTATCATTTCAATGGTTATTCCTAGAAAATAAATACCTAGAAATGATATTGGTGTATACATGAATCCTTTAATTGAATAATTACACGATTTATGGAGCAATGGTGTTGAGACGTTTGACTATTCTTCTAAAACAATGTTGAAAATGCATGCTGATTTAATGTGGACCATTAGTGACTTCCCTAGGCTTGGGAATTTATCTGGTTAGAACACTTACACAGGTTTGGTTTGTCCAATTTATAACTTTTATTTTGATCCCAAACAGATACCTCACAGTATAAAATGGTGCTTCTTGTGCCATCAAATATTTCTCGATGCATCTCATTGATTTCTGCTGAAAAAATAAAAATTTAATGGTTTCATTGACCTTAAATGACCTCCAAAGTTATTAACTGGTTCTAAAATATTGACACAACTTGGAAATGTTGAAACAGAATTTTGGAAGTTTTTTCATTTGAATGATAGTGGGAAACATGTTTGAAGTGCATCTTCAAGTGAAATCATAATTCAAGAGTGGAAGAAAAAAAGTATATTCTTCAAACTTCTATATTGGGAATTTAATTTGTTGCAGAATAATATTGATGTGATGCATATTGAGAAGAATTTCTGTGAAAATTTGAGCTTCACATTGCTTAATGAGCATAGAAAGTCTAAGGATCATCTCAATGCTTGTAAATACTTATAAGTAATGAACATAAAACATGATATCTGGCCAGATGAGAATGAAAAGTATGCTTCGTCAATTTTTCAATGAAATATAGGGATAAAGATACATTACTTCGAATTTTAAAGTATGTGAAAGTATCAGATGGGAATTTAAGTAACATCTTGAGGTGTGTTGACTTAAATAATTATAAGTTACATGGATTGAAAAGTCACGATTCACATATTTTGTTACAATAGTTACTACCATTGGCATTGCGTACAATATTACCTGAAAAGGTTACTGCTGTTGTACCCAAATTCTGCACATTTTCAGACAAATTTGTGAGAAATCTCTACATCCATTTGAGATTGAGGAACTTCAAGAGAGGTTTTTATTGACACTTTGTGCAATTTAGATGATCTTTCCTCCATCGTTTTTACTATCATGATTCATTTAACTGTGCATTTGGTTTAGGAAGCTAAATTAGGTGGCCCTGTTCATTATCGATGGATGTATCTAATTGAGAGGTACTTTAATTATATGTTTTTTCAGTTAGGTAAACAATTTTTGGCATGTAATTAAATGCATAATTATGTTTATTTATTTTATTTCACAGATATCTTGGGAATTAGAAATCATACATGAGAAATAAAGCTCAACCAGAAGGCTCTATTGCTAAAGGCTATTTGGAAGTGGAGTGTCTTAACTTTTGTTCGAGATAGTTGGATGATATTGAGACAAGATTTAATCTAGTTGGAAATGTTGATGACACATCGAATCAATCTAAAATACATGGAAAATCCTAAATATTTCCTCCTATTGGCCGATCAGTTGGGCGGACCTCAAATGTTACACTGACAGAAATGGAATTATTACAGGCACATAAATATGTGCTTCTGAATAGTGAAATTTTAGGTCTGTTTATTGAAGAGTTGAGGATACAAATAAAGAGACAAATGAGAGGTCGAAAAGGAAATGAGAATGATATAATGAAAGTTGTTAATAAAGATCTTATAGAGTGGTTTTCATGACATGCAAGTTCATAAATATTGTAATAAATACGAATATTAGGTTGAAACATATATTTTGTAATTATAATAAAGTATATTTTTTTAGATCATGAATACAGAAACTCGAGCAGAGTTGTCAGAAGATTTGAAGTTTCTTGCTTGAGTTCCTCTAAAACAAGTTATAAAGTTTGATTCTTACAATGTGAATGACTTTATATTTCGTACAGTCGATTGAGAAGAGGGTTTGAAAATGCATAATAGTTGTATATTTAAATTTTCTTAGGTGAGATACTATGGAAAGATGACCGATATTATTGAATTAAACTACCATGGGAATTTTTCAGTTGTTTTATTCAAATACAATTTTTTCGATATTATCAGAGGTGTTAAAAGAGATTCCTTGAAATTTAATTCTGCGAACTTCTATCGCTTGATGGATGTTGTGGATCATGAACTGCAAGATCCATCTATCTTATCATCACAATAAAAATGGTATATTATGTGAATGATGTTGTGGATGAAGGGTGGAGTGTAGTTTCTCACGTAAAACAAAGATATTTGTATGATATGGGTGATGATGTAGAAGATTTGACCTCTGATATTGAATCTCATCAACAACAAGAAGCATAATTATTTTCCTTCATGATATTGAATATATTAATCTAGCAGGGTTGAATTGATTGGATGAAGAAATGGAACATGAAACCGACAAGATTGAAGTGGAAAATGATTGTATGTATAGTTATGTATTCATTTATAAACCACTTATTTCATTAGTGAAATCATTCATTATCATTGTTATGTATATTTTTTTATTAGTACTGTGTATATGTTATCATTTTTAATTTTTTTTTTCTGCATAATTGTTTTGAAATATATATTCTGAACTTAATTTTATTTGATTAAACGAAAATAATGCCAAGGAGGAAGTGATATATTGTTTCATCGACCACTCTGACAGATGATGATCCATCTTTGTCCCTCCCTATGACATCTTACCCACCATCCACTTTCCCCTGCATGATCTCCCCCTATACCATCTCTCACATGCTCTGTGAGAATCCCTTCAGCATCTCAGTCAACCCCTCCCACTTTAGAAGCCTCAATAGTGGGGGAGCGGTGCGCCAATTCTGGTTCTTCGTGGGGATACTGTATGGTGACTGTTCTAGGCACACATTTTAATATGAATAAAATTTTTGCACTTTTTATACTAAATTTTTGTTCATTAAATATGGAAGCAATGAATGTTTGGAGAAAAATAAAAAAAAGTTTAGATGTATAGAATCTAACTAGAGAGAATATAGTTGTCCCATTTGATTGATATGGGGTCCATACGGATGACGCCACAGGATTACTTGGCCAGATTTTAGGATAGCTGGCCGCAAAGCCCATTTCCCTTCCTATTTCATATGATGATTGGAGGAATATTCTTGAAATTTTAAAAAATGAAAATTTTGATTCCCAAATTAAGGTAATTTTAATACATTATGGTGTAATTGAATGTCATGTTATTAATATTTTCAAAATGAATTTCTATGTACATATGTTTTTCTACTTTACGGTTGTTGATGTGATAGAAAGTAAGTGGTCATTGAAAAATATTGGAAAAAATGGAAAGAATTCAAATGGAGATTGTGGGTCAATGTCAAAGATACTTCGTTGACCACCCAACAGATGTATGACAAGCTACACAATGGGGTACCCAAAGAGCAATGGAATGTTTTTGTTGACAGACATCGTGATGAGAACCAGATGTTATTTAAATATATATTACTATATTAATCTCATTTTACATTTTAAATGTATATAAAGAGGATATTACATTGAATAAATTACTATTAAATTTCATTTTATTTATTTGAGGATCTTTCAAGAAAGAATGCATCAAGCCGGGCTAAGCAAGTCATCCCTCACACTGTGGGGTCAAAGAGTTTTTCTATAAGATGATTAGATCTTGTAATATTTTCAATAGTTTAAATATTTATAAGAAAATATTATTTGTCTAATATATTAAATTGTTGATTTATGTTTGTTTAATGCAGTCACAAAGTTTAGGTCACGAAGCATCTCGAACAGAAGTGTGGTTGAATGTTCACCAAAAATCTGATGGAAGTTTTATTAATGAACCTTCCCAAGAAGTTGGGGTACGAACTCATTTTTCATTATAATAAGTTATTATAAGTTGTCACTATGTTAATATATATTGTTTATAATATGACTTCTATTTGATTTATAGATAAAAATAAAATAACTCTGGGATGCCAATTCTGCGCAGTCCAACTCAGTCTCCCAGGATGACCCGGTTGCTAAAGTCATTGGGAAGGAGCATCCTGGTAGAGTGAATGGGATGGGTTTGGGACCCGTACCATCTGAGGTCTTTGGTAGGCCACCGAGGATTGCAGCTGAATCTACTTCTGCTAGTAGTCGGTCCATACCATGAGATACTCAGAGTGAGATTGTTTCTCTACGAAATACAGTTCAATACCAAGGGGCTCATATACCCTCTTTTCATAAAGCATTGAATGATTTATATCATAAGACGACCAGATCTGCCCCCAGTGATATTGCATGGACTTGTGGTGAGAAGGTAAATCACAAAAATTCAAAATCATTTAATTTGGAAGATTTTATTGGTTTTAAGCTTAAATATAAACATACAATAGTATTTAATTTTCAATATAATGTTCTTACAGGTGGTAGTAGGAAGTATAGATGAAGGTGGATAGGTTGAAGAGCTGTGTTCATCATCGGACTATGATTAGTTTTATTGTTGATATGTTGGAAAAAAATTGAAATAGTCGATTTTTATATGTATCATGTGTGGCACGTAGTTTGCACCAAACATTTTCATGACCAAACATTTTTCTTGATTTTTCAGGTTTCCTTTTATGTATTTTATTGATTTCTAATGTTTCCTTTTATGTCTTGATTTTTCGAGTGTTGTTTGCACCATATATGTGGACTCTTTATTGGCATAAATCATTTTTATGATTCATTGTTCCTAAATTTATTAGGTTTGTTACCCAAGGAAGAACGATCAACCTTCTTATTGATTTTCTTTGGAATATCTAGTTTTGTAACTCCCTTTAACTTGTTTTTAGTGGATAACCCTTCTTTATCCAATTTTTAAAGAGTTCTATTCTCTTGTTTTATAGTTGGCATGTGATCACTCCCACTTATGCTTTCCTCTTTATTCAAAAATAGTTTTGATAAGAATTTACAAATATCTGTTGAACACTGGAGTGTCTTGATACTGTTAAGGTAGAGGGACTGTACACTTCATTAATAGTAGAATTTACAAATATATGTTGAACACTTGAGTGTTTTACACTAACAAAATTTTTATCTCCCCAAAAGATTCATATGGTGGATAAAATCTATAATACAATCCTGAAGCATGTCCTATATGGTTTGAATAATCCTTCCTGACTACTTATCGATCTTGGGATAAAAGGTTATACACAACTTGAACTATCAACTCATAGACTTCTATTATAATTACCAAAATTATTATGTAAAATAGGTCATCTTAGGGTTAACATCCCACATCAACTATCAACTCTGAAACTTGGTGATAATTTTTGGGAAATTCAATCAATGGGAAACAAATCGTTCAATTTTTCTTACCATGGAGGGCCACCAGAACAACCACTTTTCATTATTATAAATTATGGTCTTCCCTGGGTGAACATAACACTTCAAAGAATTATACGATCTCATAAACTCTTCTATCATAGAATATGTGACCATTACGATGCTATGAACTATAGACACTCCATGTATATCAAAATTCAATCCTGAAGTAGTTTCACATTCTTCCAACCTATCACACATCATGATACATTACAAAACAATATTCTAACGCTTCTTTACTTGTTTAGACAAAAAAGACATTATCTCTAAGGATACCCACATTGCTTACCCTAAACCCTCAACTACCCCCACCAAATAGTATTACAGTGAAAGATAAGATCTTCTATTCAGATAATGAAATCTGTACTCCCATATCCTACATTTTCTAGCCCAATGAATTTACCACTACATTTCCATTTCTAGTTGAATAAAATTTATCGATGTCAAACATATACAAGTACTCTATGAAATTCATCTGATAAATATTATGTCCATGCAGTGAGAAAATATTATATGCATTCTAGGTTCCAAAGTACCCAACAAATCTCTCTCCCAAGAGGTTATGTCACGATCATTTCAATACATGGACCACAACTACAAACTATAATAGAGTATTAGAGTATTCGAAGTTGTGGGATAAAAGCTGATGAAACCCAAAGTGACTAATTTATCACTCTACATCATAACATATCCCAAGACAGAACCAGATGCATCACATTTCACTACATTTCCAATGTTAGGCTCATGAATGCTTAGGATCAGATTTGAAAACAACAACTTATTCAACACTATGGAAACTTCCTCACACTAGTATGTACAGTCAAATGTGAATCCATTCTTGGTAACTATGGTAATTGAAAATTCTAAGTAAGAGATCTCCAAATCAATTCTCATTTAATTCACATACAATCCAATAAAACATCAACTATTGATTACATTCCTTGGTTATGATTGATACAAAAATACGTCAACATACTCAAGATCAACTGATATCCCAAATTGTGAAACCACAATATCCAAAAAGTGAAACTTAATGTACTTAGAATAAATTTTATGTACCCAAATCATACTAAATCTATTATTCAAGTATCTATCATGTGATTCTTATGAAAATGTTGGTCTCCTGGTATTATTTTAGTTGTGGGATGTATCTTCATTTGAAATTTTAATGGTTTTCTTCAGGGCACTGGTACTTGGGCTGCAGAATCAGCTGCTTTTGTTTTTGTAAATATAGATTTAGCGGCGGTTTTAATAGCCTCTAAAATTTAGGTATTTTTCTATCTGCAGTGGTTAAAACCACTGCTACAAACAATAATTTAGAGGTGTTTATAACTGCTGCTACACAGTTTTCATATTCCTTTACTATTTCATAGAGTTTATCTTGGTTTTGGAGGAAGTTTTCCCGACAAAAATGATTTTTTTAGCGGTGGTTTGAACCACCGCAAACAAAAATAATTTTCTCCTAGAAAAGTGCCGTGAAAACCAAAAAATCCACCAATAAATGCATCCATTATTATGGTTAACATAATCCACCACTAAATAGAGAAAACCACCACGTATTGTATGCAAAAACAAAATTTAGCAGCAATTTTTTGAAACCGCCGTAGAAGCATATGGAGGAGGTTTAATCTACCACCATATCCAAAAATAACCACTGCGAAATGGGAATTTTCATATAGTGTAGGGTTCCATCATGATGACCAAAAGGTCTCAAATGAACATATCTCTTATAAGTGATAGTTTTGAGTACTTTCAGATGAAAGATATAGATAAATAATTCCCTATAGAAACATCGAAAAAATACACTGTGCTAGAATCTCTAATGAGAGCTATAGATCTCGCACCCGGATATGAGAGATAAAATAATGATCAGAACCTGTGTCTACTAATACCGATGTAAGAGTATAATAAAAAAGATCATATCTTGAATCATCTCATGCTCCGTAGGATCATAAATGTCCAAAATGTGCAGCTATCCACAGCCTCGGAAGCTAGATACCTGAGCTTGATGTGGTCTGCCAAGTGGGGATGGTGGAAGGACCTCATTGCATCATCCTCCACCTATAGCTCCTCCAGTAACACTCCTACCTCTGCCTCCCTTGTCACCACCTTGATCATGGTGCTGTCTCTACTGGGGTGGTCCATCAGCTATCGTCTTGGGATGCTTAGTACGCCTGGTTGGGAAGTATCATTCCATGTGGCCTCACCCATTACAAGCATATCACTAGCCCTTCTTGGGTAGCCTTGTTGTTTTTTGCTGCCCCTATAATGTAAGACCACATCCCTCAGTCTGCTCATGGAAGGGTGTCTTATTTTGAGATCTCTGGAGCTTGAATACTCTTATAGATGTCTCAACCCTATCATTCCCACTGCTAACTCCATCTATATGGAATCCCTCTGATAGAAATATCTCTATCACAAGACCCCTCTCCAGCACCTCGACATTGGTGGGGATGCACAATGGAACTAAGCTGGCTTAGATCTCTTTACGGAGTCCTTTCTCAAACTTCTGTGCTCGAAGTAGCCATATATGATCATGTTTATAGAGTAAAATGTAATTTCTTTAAACAGAGATGTGTACTCATCTACTATCATCCGTCCCTGATGAAGCTCCAGAAGCTCCTAGATCTGAACAGAGCATAAATATAAGGGTTAGTAATCCTCATGAAATAACTAATGGAAGTTATCCCATGAGAGTGCCGAATCACTGTGCATCTAGGTAACCGAGATCCACCAATGACCAGTTGCTCAATGGAAAATACTGGTTTCCAAAAACACCATCCGATCCATCAGGGTCTGAATAATTCAAAAGATTTGGACCACCAATTCTATCCAATCCTCTAATGCATGGAGATTTGGATCACCGTAGAATCTTAGTAGTGTCTAACACTAGAACAAATATTGTGAGCTCAATACACACACATCCTCAGCCTAATCTTCTAGGAAAATATACTGCCAATAGGTGGTGGTTTTTCTACCTACCCACAAGGAGGAAGGGGATCGTGGGATGGACCCTGAATTGATGCCTTGTTGCTTATAGGGTCATCGTTATGATATAGAGCTAGTATCCTAAATGGATGTCATCATAGAGGAATCATGGAAGTTACCAAGGAGTACCATGGTCAGATGAGAATATTCATATATATCAATAACAAGGTGGATTTTACTTAATAAGGATAGTCAAAGACTCAATCCTATGTGATGAACGCCCATTGATCCCCACAACAAATGTCTCGATATGACGAGTCGACAAGCAGGTGGTCAGGGTCATGGTGAATGGACACATCAGTCACCACACCATCACCAGACTCCCGGGCCTGAGAGTCGCACTCAAGAAACATTGAAACCGTTTCCATAAACCCAACCAAATCATTTTTAGGGAACATTCAAACAATTTTCCAAGGATCAAACCACCTATGATACCAATCTGTCATGACCTGAACCAAGCTAGGGATCAAGCCACAACTACCCCAAGCCCACCTCCATAGGCTAAAGGTTGGGAACATGCACTGAAGGAAGACTAAACATGGGTAGGCCTTGGCCTAAATAACTGTACACATGCACACAACCAACTCAATTGAAAAGTGCATAGGGAAAGAATTAAAAGATGCAACACTACTATAAATATACCAAATATGCCTGTACTACTAAACAAAACAATGTATGGTAGTGTATATTGAAAAGTAAAAGGTAAAATATACATGCCCAAACTTGAAATATATCACAAACTGAAAAAACTAGAAAAGATTAAACAACCAAGAGAGCCCATCTCTTATATTCCAAGCTATGACCACCATATGAGATCCAAGCACCCTGTATCACTAATCTCTTCTGAAGTTACAATCGACCTATACGCTATTTGAAACAATCCCGACTCCAGTTGGGAAAAGACCATACAAGGGTGAGTATATACATACCCAGCAGAATTCCATGAAAAGGAGAATGGGGAGTAGTAATAGATACAAATAAAGAGAGAATCAATATATAGAATATGGTATAGTAAGAAAGTACAGCTCAACCAAACAAGATAGTGAAAATGAACTCATCTAAACACAAGGATATTGAGGCGGTGAGAAGATGATTTTCTTGTCAAGCCTTAACTACATATAGTTGGAGAGTAGAATAATCTATCAATGAGAAGCTAAATATGAAAATCACATGACATAACCTGTGTATCTTCTCTTCTCCATGAAGGAGAGTAAAAAAAACTCAAGGAGTGGGTACCGAATAAGGATATATATATGTTCAGTCAAAGAAACCCAAATGAGAGGGTAAGGGGGTCACCATCTTAGAGCTCATCCTAAGAATAAAAGTAACCAATAGTTAAAAGGTAAGTTGATCTATGATTCACAGCATCTCATGCATCTTACCAGGGCACACAAGTTGAAGGTATTCAATCACCACACCATGATACTATCCGATTTGGGAAGAACTGACTCACCCGCACAGTTTCAAGTCACATCATAAGAATGCGTCTCAGTGGGAAAAGAATCTGTCTTTCTCATGAGTCCAAAGGTTTGTCAAACGATGCCTACTCATTGTGCCGTAAAATCGATGGGTCACCTGTTTTAGGAAAGGATCCCATGCCCTAGTAAGATAGGAGGGTCCTACTATAGTAGTAACTAAGGAACACCACTTACGAGTCCTACTAGAGGGTAAAAATGGAGAAGGTCACTAGAGAATTCCACTTCCCAATCATACTGAAGGGCAAGATCAATGATTCTCTAGGGAAATTCCATTACCCAGCCCAACTGGAGGGTTATTCTTGGAAGATGTCATCAGGTAATGTCACTACCCAACCCAACTGGAGGGTAATCCCAGAACGTTGAATAAATACGCTACCCAAAACTACTAGAGGTTCACATGGAAAGATCATTAGGGAATGAAACTACCCCACATAGTTGGAGGGTAAGTCTGGAACTTTCATCAGGGAACACCACTGTCCAGCCCAGTTGGAGGGAATTCCCGATACTTCTCTGGGGATTCTGTTTGATTACAGCCACCATCAGGTGTCGCCTTAGCATGTGAAAAACCCAGAACATTTGAAATCATATATCAAAATCGAATTTCAATGGCACCATCACATTCTATGTGAAAAAACACTCAAGATAGGAATCTCATGGTCCAAAATACAAGTTCAAACAAAGGAGATAAAAACATTTGAACATCACTCGAAAGAGCTCAAGTAGTACCCGACATGTGAGGGGACCCACATGGTGTGTGGTCCCTCTTCACTATTTGGCCATATCTCTGATCGGTACACGGGTCTTGTCCATATAAGGGTAGTCACCAAGTATGTGTACTACAAAGCATGTCCCACCTATCTGGGGATTGGGCCGTGTCTATGTACTCGGACCCCGTGTTTGCGTACTATTGTACATGACGTGTACGCCCACATGGAACACTGTTCATGTGGACAACCCCTGTCTGTTTACTTCTACATGGACTCCCCATCCGTGTAACCCATCACATAGATTTTTCAACTAGATAAGGGGTATATAGTGTGTAAGGGAGTGCTACATTTCGTGTTACCCTTAAATTCTTCAAAACCCTAGTGTCGTCGTCTGGGGGGATACACACCATGTATTCTTAATCATACAAGATATGTAGTTGATATTTTTCAAGAATCCCTAAATTTACCCTAGTCTTGAACCGTGCTTCAAATCTAGTCAAACCTATTCAGATCCCACTACAATTCCATCCAAAATATTTTGATCTAGATGTGAATTACACTCATCGGTTATCGTTCATTAGGAATCATCCACCAAAACATTCTGGGGTTTCGTTGGATATTCCACTTGCCACCGCTCCTCTAATACTCAATGATCCAACCTCAAAACTTAGGATTGTCCATCCATTCATTGAAATTATTCTATATCTATACTTTTCTCAAATAATCGTTGATGTTTCATTGATGAAATTCAAATACAAGAAGCTGATCGAGCTTGGGTAACCCAAAAACCGTCGATCTAGAAACTATGAGGTTCCAATGGTGAAGAAAGAAAAGAATTGGGGAAGAAAACCACAAGAGAGATGGTCCAATGATCATTTTCCAAGTATTATAGGACAATGATGAGGAACTTAAAATTCAGATTAAAAAGAAACTGGTTAATCAATATTTCAGTACTTCGGCTCATGAAAAGGTTTGCAATAGGGGCACAGATTAAAGAATAATGTTTGATATGTTCAAAAATTTAATCATAGGAAGAGTAAAAAAATTGATGAGAGCTAAATATTATTTATATCATTCATTTTTGAAGAATGTGCTCACCGGTAAATTTAGGAGGATCCACTGTATTTGATCCACCTTGATCTAGAGGTTTTTCATTGGTAAAATAAAATTTCCAATGAAGGGGGTGAACGAGAGCTTCGATGGTGATGGGAGAATTATGATCCAACCTCGGAAAATTTTCCCTAAACACATACTTATAGGCTCTTCTTAGGTCATAAAGAAATTTAATTCATTAATTAGTTACTTAGTAAAATTTCTTAAATGCATCGCTAATGATCAAGGGGTCCAAACGTCTCACACTGACTAAATTATTGTCATGCCTAGGGTAAAAACCACATCCCAGACCCAATTGTGATATAATATTTCCAGTTCAATCATCCATTTGAGATTTATCTCATTTTATTTAATTAAATTAATTCTCACAATATAATATATATTTAATATTTTTATAAAATCAATTTTAGGGACACCGGGCCTCATAATTACACACCATCTCAACACCTAGCTCTGGAAATATATTCAGAAATATTTCAAAGTATTACAAAGAAAAAACTGGGTCTCTATACTTCATCCCAAAACATTGGAGTTCTATTATTCTTACTATATATTTTTTCATAAGGAGGCATATGAATGTATGAGTTAAAGATATTTCTATATGAAAAATATAATAGAGAAATGAATTGATACTGACCACATTGGAAATCCATGAAACGTAATCTCAATATATCTTCTACGGTTTTAATATTCCTCTCATATTTACCATCATTCTGATAATGATATGTAGTTCTAATGTTCAATGTTTTATTAAATACTTTCTGAATACTTATAAAAAACATTGCGGTAAACCTTATATCCTGATAATACACAATAGACTATGGTACTCCATGAAAACATACCACTTAATGCATATATTTGGAATTTGATCAAGATACAAATAATCTCTTATAGTAATGGATTGTTTTTACTTAATAAGGTGATCAACTATAACTCAAATACCATTATGACCTTTAGATGTTTTGGGTAGTTTGATGAAAAAATACATGGTGTTCTTTTTCCATTTCTATTATAAAATGGGTAATGGTTATAAAATCACCTTAGACTAATGTTTCTTAGAATTAACTTTATAGCATACCAGGAATCAAGATATTTACTCTTCAATATCCCTTTCCATGTTGTCTCATAAATGATGCTCTTTCATATATCTATATATCATTATACTTCTAGGATTAATATAGAATGATGAAATTTGAGCATCAAACAATAAATACTTCTTTAAATATGACATTGACAGGAAATATACTCATTTAATAGACCTTATCATTCCATTACAATCAGGGATTAACTTAGGAACATTCCTTATCTTCTTTTATTGTTCCACATTCCTCCCATTCCTTCTTAATCATCACATGTATGGATGGTTGAATATTAATTTGAGAAAGATAATGTTTTTCCTTTAATAAGGATCACTGGATCAATATTATAAAAATCCATAAGTATTATAAATTCAATCCTTACCATGGAAAAACTAGCATGACATTTCTAACTTAGAGCATCAACCACCTTGTTCACCTTCCTAGGGTGGTAATATATCAAGAAATCATAATATTTAATGAAATAAAAACATATCCTTTGGTGCATATTAATATATTTCTATGTTAATATATACTTTAACCTTTTATATTTAGTATATATATCACATATTTCACCATAAATATAATTCCTCCATATTTTGAAAGAAAAAATTATTACCTCCAACTCCAAATCACGAGTCAAGTAATTATGGTCATGATTTTTTCAATTGGCATGAGGCATAAGATATCACCACACAATTATTCACGAGGATGAATCCCAATACCTTCCTATATGCATCACTATAGATCAGAACCCTTCTCCTCTATAGGGTAGTGTGGGAACAATTTTAATGAACAAAATTTTCTTCAGTTCCTTGAAATTTTTCCTACATTCATATGTCCAATGAAACTGAGAACTCTTCCAAGTCAACTTTGTTATTGGATTAGATATTCATGAGAAATATATCAAAAATCACCTTTAGTATCCAACCAACCCAAGAAAACTGCTTATCCCAATAAATATGGTTGGTTTGGGCCATTAATAAATAACTTATATCTTTGAAGCATCTACTGGTATACCCTCAATCGAGACTATGTGACCCATGATTGAAAATTTCTATACAAAAATTCACACTTAATGAATTTTACATACAAATTCTCCTTCCTCAAGGTTTTCAATACAATCCTAAAATTTTATTCTTGATCTTCCTTTATCTTGGAATATATAATAATATAATCTGTAAGGCTACCAATTACTGATCAAGGTAATATCTAATGACTCTATTCATTAAATTCATGATGATAATAGAGTAATTGGTAATTCCAAATGGAATCACTATAAATTAACAATGACCATAACTTATAGGAAATGATGTATTTGGTATACACTCCTTTTTTACTCTCAATTCATAATATATAGAATGAAGTTGAATCTTGTAAAAATATTGAGATATTCACAGTAGGTAAAACAATTCATCAATATAGGGTAGAGGATACTTGTTCTTGATAGAAATTTTGTTATGTTCTTAATAATAAATGAAAGGAATCATTGAACCATATTTCTTTTTAATGAAAATAACATGTGTAACCCATAGTGATGCACTTGGGTGTATGAATTTATTATAAATATTATCTTTGAGTTTATACTTAAATTCTTACAAGTCAATCATGTCTATTTCATATGGAGTTTTCTAAATTGGTTTAGAATCATATTTGAGTTTTATTGGTAAGTCAACTTCAAGATTCGGTGGATGACTAGGAAAATATTTAGGAAATAAATTACCCTCTTCTCAAACAATAGTCATATCTTCAATGATGAGATTCTCCCCAACCATTTTAGATAAATATCCTTCTTGAATAAATTTTAAGTCCCATAGAACAGAATTAATTTCCATTGGAATTTTATATCCTTATAGACGCCAAAATATGATCATAGACTGATTCAAAATATAAAATGTGACTTAACTTGATTTGAGGTTTATATGAAGAGATATAAGCTACACTCAAAATAACATTAAATTCCACTAAATGAATAATAATAATATTTTAATAGGGATAATTCTTACAAACCATAACATAATATCTCCCAATATGGAGTAGTGGATAAGTGTGCCTTAACGAAAAGGATCCACTTAAATGACTTATCTTCTATAAACCCTTCCTTGGTCTTGGTTTTAACCCTTAGATTAGGATATTGACTCTAATAATTATCAATTTACCTATACATAAGACATTGAACTATTAATGGTACCTTATGATGAACTTAATTTCCCTCTATTAAAATCTTCATTTTACTCAAAAATGTGTTGTTTTATGCCATTATTTTACAGACATCAAACATTTTACCATTACTGTGAGACATTTCCATTATTTCTTCTTCCAAAATTCTTGACATACAGGAAGTCAAATAATCTTACCTCCATGGTCTTTATCACCTGAACTTTCTTGAAATTATATCTTTCTACAATTTATTATATTCATAAATTCACATATATTCAGGTTTTTAATCACAATTTAAGATAGATCATTGGAAATAATCCCAAGGTTTCACATTCTGTATCCTATTTAATTTGGTTTATTATGAGGATAATCATTGAGTTAGAAATCACATTCACTATTTAGATGATTCCTCGTGGTTCCGACCATGAATTCAAAAAAAATAGCAAGAATGTGAAACATCAAAAATTAGAGTAAAAAATCACACAATTATGAAATAAATTATTGTCATGTTAAAAATTATTCTTTCAAACCATGACACATTAAGTTTATCACATATCACTATGGCCTACTATAAATTTTCATAGGTTATATCCTCTTATTTATCATAATGGTTCATAAAGGTAATATGAATTAACCAACTAGCTTGGTGCACTATCTTAGGCACACTCATTGAGAACTGAGTGAAGATCGAGTTGATACTTAAATTTTTTTAGGGTTCTTATCTATAGAATAATCTATTCCACTACTGCATCCACTTTCTAGTATCCAGATATGGATATTATTATTAGGAATCTATAATATCTATACTTTAACAAAACATTAGAATGTTATACAATACTTATACATATCCATATAATTTTAACCAAATTTATCTAATCCTAATTTAAAAAATAACTAAGACTCTCTATGATACCTACTAAGGAAACCCAAACATTATACACATAAATATTACATCATTTTAGATGAATATAAATAAATTTCAAAACAATACTTCCAACAAAACTATATAGGTTTAATGTATATGGAAATTAGATATATGATCATGTTATTTCATAAAATATCTTCAATATCTCCCCCAAATTTAGCCTCACATATAAAATTTATTAGACAAACCATACTTAAAACCTTGGTTCATAACCCATAAAAAACATAAGAAAGTGTGAGATCAGATGCTCATTCAAATATATTTATTCATGAATCATGGAATAAGGATATTTTATAATAAATTACATAATTCATAAGGGTTAATAATCATCAATAATAAATAATTATCCATAATTTCATATCATAAAAACAATAAAAATGTTTTTTCCATTCACATAAGCATATAAAATCACTTCTGTAGTCAAGGATCACTGCCAAGACTATCATAGTGGATTGAGTTCACTCCCCATTTCATTATTTCCTTAGTCAAGGTTTTATCCTAATACTACCATATTGGATATATTCCCTTATTTAACTAGGTTCACTTCCCATTCTAGTCCATATTATCTCATGAGATTCCATTCTTTACCAAATTCATCGGGGGATATATAATTTCAGGCCCATCTATCACAAAATGAAAACTAGACATTTGGTTTCCATAAGATCATAAAATATTCTTAAATTCAATAAATCATTACCCATGTAATGGAAATAGGTTTCATAAAAATTCCATTATTTCATTATAACATAACCTGTGAAAAAATAAGTTTTATAAAAACTTTATCATAACATAATTAACCCCTTGGGAAGGAAAAGAGTTTCATAGAACCATCCTTAAATCATCACCATCATAAGCTATATAATGAAAAAAGTGTATTTTACCACAATATCATATCCCCAATGAAGAATAAAAATACATAAAGGATTTCTACATAAATGAAAAATATATTTAGAATAACATTTTAATATTTCCTTGAAAATAAGGAAAACAACAATTTCTTTTAGTATCTTTAAAAACTAAAAATTTACATAATATTGAGAAAAATATATATTTTTTAAAATAACCATATAAAAATTTAAATTAATATTAAAAATAAATAATAATAATGATGGTAATAAAATCCATTCATTCAATAAATATAGAAACACTAATTCCTTTCACACTTTTTTTTATAAAATTTCATAAATAACATTCTAAAAACCAAAGTTAAAATTAATTTTTAATTTTTTTAAAGGAATTTAGAATATGGTTTAAAAAACATTAAATAATAATTTCATCATGCAAAATAAAATTCTTTAAAATATTTTATAGAACATGGACAAGGAAAAAAATTTCATTGAACAAAGAGGAAATTATGATGGCTTTTCTTAAAAAACATTTCTCAATATTTTTAACTAGAAAAGAGGGTAAAATAGTACTAATACATAAAAATTACAATAATAACCATAGTATAATAAAATATATGTGGATTAAATAATAGTAACCATATAATATTCCTCCATAGAAATTTATCTTAGATAACCCCAAAAAGGAATGATATTGTAACATAAATCCTTACCTCAAGTTCATTATTTTTTAATAAACACTCAAAACTCATATATAATAAATATATATTTATTATAAATCTATTACATGAAAATAATAATAAATAACTTACTATATATTATTCCTTTTAATTTCCAATCATCATTTTACTAATAATTTTATCAGTAAAATGAACATTAAGGTGAAAACTAGTCCATTTTCCATGCATGTTTTGTTTTGATGGTTCTGGTCCTTATACCTTGGTCATGATTTCATAATCTCCAAAATATTAATAATTTTAAAATTATAATATTTATTCATTATATAAAATTTTATAACCATTCATATAAATTAGTGATGAAAAATTAATTACATCACTTCGTTGAGGTGATGGTCCATATACACAGACATGTGTTGTTTTCACTTTTCAATGAATAGAATAAAATAAAGGTTTATAATAAATCAAATTTATATAATAATAATTATATCATAAATATTATATATATTCATTAAATTTATCTATCTTACCATCTAAGTAAATGTGAAATGAAAACAAATCACATCACTTCATGGAGGTGGGAGTCCACATGTACGCATAAGTGGAATTGTCATTTTCCAATAGATGGTAAGGATATATAAAATGTATATAACATTAAAAAAACATATAATTATATTTAATATACCTATATAATAATTTAAATATGGTTATAGGAAATTTAGATGAGGTTTAAGAAGAAAGAAACATGAAAACGATCTGTAGTTACACATACCTCTTCTTTGGGAAACCTCTATTGAAAATCACCTTAACACTTATTGGAAGAATATTTTGGGAATAATAGAATCTGATGAAAATGTATAATGATATTGGGAGATTATATATACATATATATTGAGATAAAGGGATCAAGTGGTGTGGACAATAGAGGAGAGTAGGTGAACTTTTATAAGTGAGGTGGGTGGAAACATGAAAATAATTGAAACTTTATTATATAATATATGTATTTCTCTAGTATATTTGTTCCAAAATTAAAAATATTTAAATATAATGAGGATAATGTCTAAATACCATGAAAAAATCAAATTAAATCTAGTTTTTTGTTATATTTTAAACCTTATCTCTTAGGTTGACCCCTCTTTTAACCCTTTTAACCCTTATCGTGGAAATAATATTTTTACCATGGTAACTATTCATTATAAAAATAATTAACATACAAATATTAAATTATATTAATTATTATTATAAATATGTAATCAATTTTACAAGATTAAATTTTTATATGTGAAAAAAATACAATTTAAAAAGTGTATAAAAAGCAACCAAATTTGTTTTTTGAGAAATTTATTTTTAATCATAAAAATAAATTTATTATTATTCATTTCCCAATAAAAAACATTGGATTAATGATAATTTTTTTTATTTAATATATTATATACACATTTAGTTAAAATCATTTATAAATAGTCATTAATTTAATTTATTAAGATAAAAACACATTGCACACATAAAAATAGTTTTTCATAAAAACAACTATTTTTACCTTGAAATGATTTTATTTTAATTTATAACCAATTAATAACTAAGGAATTAATTTTATAAATGTATAAAAAATAATTTTTAATTAATTAATTAGTTCTTTTCATACCCTCAAATCTGAATACTTTGCGATAATAATTAAATTAAATAATTTTTTTTAATAATATATTGCAGTTTGTTTAAGAATGGTGTTTCATGTAAGGAATTATATAAAAGGCATAAAATTTATTTAAATATAAATATATCAAAAAATATTGGCATGCTACAATGATGAAGTATTATATATAAGCTTTGAATATTTTCAAAATAATATAATCACAACCAGTAGTTGGTTCCACCAGGACAAGTCCAAAACATGGGTTTGGTGTCACCCAGAGAATTTGAAGTAGGTTAGAGGTCACCCATAGAAGGATTTTATATGGATATTTTTTATTCATTATTCTTATATTTTCATATAAATTTTTGAATAGAGAATGGAATTAATAGATTATAATCAATTATTTGATAAAAAGATATTCCATGGCCTTCCCTGTGGATATAGTTCTCCTTGACTGGACCACATAAATTTTATGTGTGTTCTTCCCACCCAGTTTCAGAATACCTTTGTGAATGAGTTTAAGAGATAGTGAGATTCAACACAACAAAAAATATCAATGTTCTGGTCTAATTACCCTTTTATGAATCATAACCTCCCTATGCAATCCTATTTTTGTGCCTCTACAACTGATGTCGCTATTGTATACACTTCTAAAAACCCTAAAAACTTCAATCAATGCATTTTAAAACTCATTGTGTGGTTTTTTGATGCTTAAATTTTTATAATGTTCACTAAAATCATCCAAAATTTAGGGTACTAGTCAGTAACATGATGAAAACTCTACCTCAACTCTCGAGTTTAATCACATTCCCTAAATAGTGGTTTATTTATTTTTTTGTATGAAACTATGGTGTAACCAAATCCATAAAATAAAGCTGTATGGATTTTTAAAAAAAAATAGATGTGGAAGATGTTGGGTCAAGAGAGAATCAATAAAAAAATAATGAATGGGGAATAATGGTGGCGTAATCCATGCCCAAGTGGGGAGAAGGAAATAAGAAAAACAAGGTGTGTGTGTGTGGGTGGGGGGACCTGTTTGAGATGTTGGAAGAAAAAAAGGAGATTATATAATCTTTATTTGGAAAAGGATAAAACTGGGTAGTGGTAAAGTGGTGGCCGTACACAAGATAAAATAAGAGGAAATATTGTTTTCAAAAAAGGTGGCACAGTTTGTTGGAGAAATAAAAATTGTTCAGTATAAATTTTCTCTCCAATTAAATTTTTAAAATAATCAATTTTAGCATATTAAACTATTCTGAATTCACTGCCGATGTCTATTTTTTATAAATTAAAAACTACTTTTATTGTGTGTAATCCCATAGATGAAATTAGCATGGTTCCACTTGTGCCTCCCAAGTAGATGATTGGTAACATACATACCAAAATGAAAACCAAAGGATTATCATCTAGAAAAAACATGGAGGTTTCAAAAGTAAAAATTCTTGATCAAAATCAAGAGGTGAGTGCACATACATAAGACCATAAAAATATGAGTGTGCCTATTTTCATAGAAAATGGAACTTTAAGAAGGATTATCCAAATATTGGAAATCCAAAGTTAGATGTTGTATAGAAAACTAAGTATGTTAACAATTCATATTTACACATTTCCTCAATGATCAATAATGAATAAGGTTGGATTATTGATTCAGGTTATTAATTCAATATGAAATGAATAAAAATTGGTTTTCAATCCTTAAAGAGTCATATGAGGGTGATCATTACATATGTATAGGAATAAAAATTGATTTTTTCAAGACTCAAAGAAGGTGTGGTGGTGATAATTAATTTCTATCCCTTCCACATAATTGGTATTGGTATAATACATTTGAGAATAGATGATGGTATAGTTTAGTTCCTTATAGATGTGTGATATATACTGAGTAATGAAGAATATCCTCATATAATTAAGAGTGTTGGATATGATTGGTTGTAGGACAAACATTGAAGATAGAGTCATAAAAGTAATCTATTTTGAATTATTTACTTTGAAAAGAATGCATATAGGTGTTTTGTATTATTTGAATGCTGATACTGTTATAGGTGTAGAAATAGTATCATATGGGAGTGATCTAGATACTTTCATATTGGAGCATATGAGACTTATGCATACTGGAGAGAAATATTTGCAGTGATTACTAAAGAAATGTGTTTTGAAGGGTACCAAGAGAAGAAAACTCAACTTCTATGAGAATTTTATGATGGGTAAGAAAACTTAAGTCATTTTTAGCATTACAAACCATCATATTAAGGTAAAAATTTATTACATCCATACCAGTGTTTGGGGAGCATAAAAGAATTTTTCCTTGGGGTTGTAATCATTATTTTTTCAATTTAGTTGATGAATAATCCTAATACATCCTAGAATATTCCATAAATCATAAGGATAGAGTGTTAAATGTCTTCTTTAAATGGAATACAATTATTGAAAATAAGGTGAGATGAAAAATCAAGAGACCTAGATTAGATAAAAGTGGATAATAAAAATCAAACCCATTCAAAATTTTTTATTAGGATGAAGGTATTGTTATACACTTTATAATTCTTTGAACACCATAGTATAATGGAGTTAAATAAATAATAAAAAAAATTATTGTATAAAATGTATGATGTATGTTATTTCATTCAGTTTTGAACAAATTATTTTGGGAAGAATCATTGATATTTGCATCAGACATTGTGAACCAATTACCTGCTTTTTTTATTGATGGTAAAATTACAATTTAGGTTTTGTTTGGTGAGAATGTTTTTGATTATAATAGACTACATATATTTTGTTATACTTATTATTTTCATGTCACAAACTAAAATTAAGATTTAATAGTAAATAAATGTATATATTTTTGTCTTTTGGGATGGTGTGAATGATTTCTGACGAAAAGATCTAGAATTAATGATGATTGTTTGAATTCATGATGTCACATTTGATGAATATGTAATTGTGAAGTAAAATGATTCTAAAAATGATATGGATGGTTTAGATAGGTTTTTAATTTATTTGTAAATAATTCCACTGTTGACTTATTAGAATCCACAAGAGACAATATGTAGTGATAACACTACTATCCTGACTAGTGATGGATGGAGTGAAGTCTTTCTAATTAAGGGTGTTGTTACCCTCAACCAGATGGAATATTTTAAGAAATTTATCTAGAAGTTTTGTAATTATGATAACGAAAACTAGTCAATACCCCATTAACACATCATTTCAAACTTAGTTCATCATTATATCCAAATAGAGGAGAAAGGAAAAAATGGATCATGTTCCATAAGAAAGTGTGATGGGATTTTTTATGTATTTGATGATGTGTGTGATACATAATATTCGACACATAGTGATCATGGTAAGTTGATCCATGTATGACCATGGTAAAGTTCATAAACTGGCATTCAGGTAGATTTTATGGTATATCAAAAGTACTATAGATGTTGGGTTCATGTTTATAATAGATAAAAATATCAGGATATTTCTTATCAGATATGTTTATTTTGATTAAAATAGATAACTAAACATCTGATGATCCACTATTGGTTGTGTTTTGTTATTTTTAGAGAGGAACAGTGAGATACAGATCTACTTCAGAATCAAAATGGATTTGTTTACTACAATGGTAGTGTATATGATAGTGATACAAGATTTTAAAGAAGTTATTTATTTACATGGACTGATCAAAGACCTAGATATCATCCTAGAGAAAATTTATGTTTATTGATATCTAGATTTCTATTTTTATTCCAAAGAAAAAAGTTCATCACATTCAAACCAATCATATTGATGATACATTCCATTTCATTTGAGAAATTATCAATAGGAAGTGTATCTAACTTCATAATATCATATTGACTGAGAGCCTAATAGACATGATGATAAAGTTAGTTTCGAGGGTCATGTTCCAACATTGTTTGGACTTGATCAATATTTCTCACACTTGAGATTCCTACAAGCTTCGGGAAGGTAGCATGGAAATTGTTTTGAGCAACAACATTCTGATATTTATCATAAAGGTTGGGATTACTGAATATTGATGAAATAAAATAATCATAAACCATAATTGATGAATCTTAGATAAGAAAAAAATAAGGGTTATTTGTCACCCAAATAAATTATAGTAGTTTGGTGGTCTAAAAAAAGAATTTATGTTTCTATTTTTTATTTTTCATCTCTCAAACTATAAATTTGTTTACAGGGAATGTGAATATTAGAATGTAATAAGTTATTTGATATTAAGATATTTTTATTCCTTCCCCATTGATTAAGATCTCCTCAACAAAACTATATAAAAATTATGTGTTTTCTTTTTCCTTATTTTCCTTATTCTTTTGTGTGTGAGTTCGAGTGATAGTGAGACTCTAAAAAATAGTTATAATTGAGTAAGAAGAATGCGTTCAATGGGTTTGTTCCCTATAAAGGTTCAATTAGAAAATATAGGGATCATAGATGTTCCTCATAATTGTAGATACATGATTGAGAATGTATGCACATCAGGTGCTAGAAGAAATACTTCATTAATGTTTTAACCTCAACTATATTTCTGTAAGTTGAATAAAAATAAAATATTCCAATTCATGATTGAGTAATAGTATCATAGTTTGAGTGATGTAGTTTGAATCAAACGGATGATAAATAAGGCTTGTGAGTCTTTTAAAGCATGGTTGTAGAAGAAAACCAATGTTGGTTGGAGACAAAGATGAATCTAAGTTCATTTATTGAAGAAAATCGATCGAGATGAATAAATAGATTCTATAAAAACTAGTGAGACTCATATTGGGTAGGAAGAGATAAAAAGTTAATCTTTTGATCTGTGGTCCAAAAATAAAATTACTACAAACCAAGATGTGAGTTTGTATTATGACCCAATCAAATGGAATATAAAATTTACAGGTGATGATTATTTTTTTTATTCAAGGGAAATAATTTATAGGTTGATATTGTATGAATTTTAGGGGAGTATAGGTTGATTATACCGATATGTTCCTATCATAATATTGGAAATAAAATGATTAAAAATAATAATAATGATCAAAACTATCAAGAAGGATAACTAATAAGGGTGATGGGGAAGCCACCAGGGAATTTCAAGCTTAAATTTTGAATAATAAAGAAAGATGATAATTGTGAAAATATTCTTTGTGTTTAGAGGATAAGTAAGTCTAATGTGGGGATATTTATACTTTTAATGGATCTTAGCTTCTATAAACAAGTGGAAGAAGTTGAACAATGAAAGCCTCCACACAGTGACCAATGAAACGAGACTTGAGCCACTTCAAGTGAGCTATAAATCGTGTAGTTTCTACATTTTTAGCGAACATTTTCATTTAAAAATAGGATAGAAACTTTGAAACTTAATTCTATCACATATTTGAGGATAATATCTCTCTAGGGAGCTTGGGAATAAGTGTAGGGAAATGTTATGGAGTAGGGACACAAATAATATGGAATAGATAAAGTGGATATCTTGAGAGTAAATCTTCTTTATTTCATTAACCTTTTACCCTTTGTTTCTTTCTATTTTAAAGGAATATTTCTTTAATATTTTTTTTACATTAAACATGTATAGATAAATTTTATTAGGGGTTATATTTTAATGGGTTTAATATATTACTATACTTTCTCAATTTCATAAATTTGTATGTTATTATTATTTGGTTTTCATCATTTCCTTTATTTTTCTAATCCTTACTGAAAATTTAATAGAAGTTAATTATGGGTAATAATTATTTATATTAGTGACTAAATAATTTTATATTTTCAATTTTTTTATATATTTTGGTGGGTTTTAATAGAAGTAAAATAATGGAAATTTTTCATTTGATTTCCACATTTTCATTTTTCATGAGCATAATGTCCATTTTGTCTATGTACCAACATGTAAAGAAAGTGAATTATTTTATTTGAAATATTTATACAAATTACTTAATCTATAAAAAATGATGTTGAATTTTCCAAGTGATAATCATTTATTCCCTAGATTATTGGTTGAAAAACTAGCCTATAGGGTGAGTTAATTGATCATTTTGGTAAGCCAAATGAATGTGATGTATCCCAAACATCATTACTTCATAGATTTATGAAAAAATATGATGTATATTTGAGTAAGAAGATGGTTTCTTTAATCAATTTAGATCAGTATCACCACCCTAAATTCATTAACTATTTAATTTTTATCTCCTTTTAATACCCTTTTTACTATTTTTTTCTCCTAACTTATTTCCTATTTGTTTTTCTCATTCCCTCTATTCATTTATTTAGTAGTTTTTTTTCATTTTTATTTTTCTAAATTCCTTTATTTTTATTGGTTTCGTAATATTTTCTTCTATATAGTTTGACCATACTTTCTAAAATCTAGTTTTAAGTAGTTTATACATTTTATTTTTTAGAATTTTGATGATGAACTCATAAAAAATTAGTATCATTTATTTGGGAATGTTCATGTGAACAAGGAAAAAATAAAAATAAAAACAAAATATAAAATCTATAAAAAAATAATTCAAAAAAAATATGCTTCTAAAAATATTATTTTTCTAATTACTATGTGTTTTATATTAATATGTTTATACTTGAATATATCTTCACATAAGGGCATCATCTAAAACTAGGAGAAACACAATTATACCTGAAACTGAAAAGAATTGTAGCGCACTTAGGAATATGAATACTGAAGTGGAGGATCTAGAAATTTATAGAGATGATAACTTAAATTAAAATGAAAATATTTTCTTACATCAACCTAAAAATTATATTTTTGAGTGTCCTAGAGTTATGGATTTAAAACTTACTATAGTTTCAAGTAAACAACCAGGTATATGATTGTGTCCTAGGTCTAGGAACTATGAAATGAAACAATAGTACTTCTCAATGTTACCCTATTATAATGGTCAACCTAATGAATATTTTATTGATTTTATTAGAGTATTTTATAGTATAATCCATTATATACCTTTATAAGATCATAATTAAGAGGATCTTAGGTTGAAAGTGTCTCCCTCTATTTGAAGGGTAATGTTAGAATCTCATTCTAGAAACTTTATGTGGAAATTTCTTATACTTGGGACCAATTTTTCAATACCTTTTTGACAAAATTTTACCTTAGGAATATAAAAAATGAGGGGAGGCATAAGATTATATGTTTTTTCTTAAATTAGTGAGACATTGATTAAAATATGTTATACTACCATGGTCAGAGACCATGGAAATAGGCCGTACCATCATGTCCATAAGGTGTGTGCCACCCTAGTCATCCTATGACCTTAGTCAAGGCCAATCATGGCTATAGATTTTAAAAAAATGGGTTCCATGGGTTTCAAACCCAATAGCTCTTACAAAATCTCACCTAGAATTTTCTACTAACTTATTTTAGAATACAACTACACACAAAGATATATATATATATATATATGTATGTATCTGTGTGTGTGTGTGTGTGTATTAATAATTATAAATATTATTATTATACTTACTATAGACCATAGTTACCATGTCCATAGACCCCCTAAGACCACCGTTTCTTGGTGGCTATGGCCATAGCCCATGCATGCGGAACCTATAGCCTTGGTATATCAATTACCATGGATGTAGGAATTCTGGGTAGGGTCTATAGCCCTAACCACCCAAAAATATTTGTCCATATAATTTTCAAGGAAATACTATGACCCCATTCGACACATAACCATGGACGTAAGTCGTTATTACCCTCACCCCACGTAAAATATTTTCTTATGGGGTAGCATGAGAATTACTACCACCATGGAAACATGTTGACTATGGAAGTGTCTATCCTACTACCACATTCATGGGCCTACCATAGATGTATATTATTATACAACCATGGTTTTGGTCTGACTGTGGCTACTATCCTGGTTGTATCCAGATTTCACAGTAGTGAGAATCATTTTATGAGACTTGGGAAAAGTTTATTACCATACTTAGGAAATGTTCTAATTACCAACTTGATCACCACATTGTTTTGGAAACATTTTAGTGTGGTCTTATTCCATACCACTAGAATTTATTTGATCAATAATTTAGTGGTGATTTTTTTGATTTGATAGTAGAATAAATGAAACATATTTTTAATAAAATTCTCAAAACCATGAATAAAAATTTTCTATGAAAAGGAATATCAATATGAGTAATCCAAATTTTTGGGATGATTTTTTTAATGATGTATATGAGAGTTATATGAGGCATCAATGTAATCAGTGTGGAATGTTTAGATATATTAGGAATTGTTATTCAAATTATGATCTATCCTTTAAATAGGATGAGTGTACTTAGTCTATAGATTATAGGGATTGAAACCATGATAATGATAGCCCATTTCCAAATAACTATTACACTAGTTACAAAATTCACCAAAAATCATTATTATATTGAACATGTGGTGATGAAATAACCTACTACCCATGTATTTTCATAGGATCCAAGGATATAATATCAAAATACATATAGGGACAAGTCTTAAAATTCTTATGGAAATATATAGGTGGTGATGATAAAAATGTTTTGAATATTAGGACATCTAGAGGATAAGGATATGTATAAATTGGAATCAAATAGGTCTACCCTTGAATATTACTTGAATAATCAGAAAATAAAAATGAGTAAAATGGGTAAAATCATTATCAAAAGATAAAAAGGAAAACTTTAGAGAATAATAGAAGTTAATAACAAAGCGAATATGATATTTTTAACCACTATAAGTGCCATAAAATCTAAATAAGATGTTAGAGAAAAATCTATGGAAGATGAGCTTGAATTGTTTGGTGATAATGAGAGAGAAAATATGGAAATTGCTAATTTTGTAAAAGTTGATAGCAAGGTGAAAACCAAGTTAATTCAATAATACTCTCTTAAAAAAAGAACAAAATAATATGAAATGAGAATTTATTAAGTAAGAGAATACAAAATTTTGGAGTGAGGAAAAAGAGAAGGACTAACCTATTTTACACACCCCTAACTCTCAAATCTTATTTCCTCAAAGAGTTAATCAAAATAATGATGATCTATATTATTAAAATTCCTTGATATGTTCCAGTATTTTTTATTTCACATAAAACTTATTTAATTGTAAAAAAAATCCCATCATATGTCAAATTTATTAAAATGTTTTTGGATAATATAATAAATATAGAAAATATGGATACCATTAATTTAATTGAGGATTTTAGTGTTTTCCTAAAAAATAAATTAACTCTAATGATATAAGAGCCTGGAATATTTGTCACACATAGTATACAATTAATACGTTATAAGGAAAATACTTGTGTGACCTATGATATAGTGTAAACTTAGTTAATTACTCCTTATTTAAGAAATTGTTTTGATTAGAGCTAAAATATATTTTTTTATCACTACATCTAACTGATAGGTCAAAAAATCAAACCATTGGAAGGGTAGATGAAAAATTAGTCAATGTATGGAAGTTTACATTTCCCACGTATTTCATAGTATTTGGCGTGACGTGTGAGAAGAAGGTTCCAATAATTTTAGGAAGACCATTCTTAGCTATTAATTGTGTATTAATTGATATTTGAAAATAAAATTTGGGTTTTCATGATGACGATTATTAAGATAAATTCAATGTCTTTAGGAAATACATAATATATTGGAGATATAAGTTAATTTATGTTGATTAAGGGTTTTTAGGGTTGATATTAGTAAGGATACCATTGGAATTTTTGGTTAAACTATTCAATGTTTAGTTCATAAGAACTTTAGAGTTAACATTATTTAATATGAATCTAATCAGGAACTTAAAAGACTAGGGATATTTGAGAGAATAATTTGGAAAGTATTTGATAAGGTTCATGAGGTGGTCCATCATGAAAATATTTTTTATTTTGAAAATTATTCTCAAGGTATTGATCAATAGTCATAAACCTATTTTTTTGAGAGAATCCCCTCCTCTGTGCCCAATCTAGATTTAGTCCTTGGTACTTTTCATCATGGGAAATATAAGTCTCTTTTGATGGTTTTAGTAAGTAAAATTGAGTGCCTAAAGGTTGGGTAAAATTATAATGTTAGTGATTTCCATGTATAAATGGAACATAAATTTCCCTAAATAATTAAAAATACTAAATATAAGAATCTGGATAATTTTTTAGAAATTAAAAGTAGCTATATTCCTACAAAAAATCTATCCATTGGATGCGTTTTTAGACAATATGATTAAGAAATTTTTGGTTGATGTTGAGGATGATTATCCTAATTTTGATAAGGAAAAAAAGTTGAAAGTTATTTTTTCTATGGAAAGCAGTGAGCATACCACAACAGTCTCTACACTTAAATATAAATGTTTGGGTGACATATGTGTGGGGGGATCTTCTGGGCATTTTTATGGAAAACATGATGATTTATCTAGGATTTTGTATACTATTTTTGGTTATGTCTATGAGATTTTTGGAATTTAAATAGTAGTTTACAATAACCTAAGTCATATGGACTTGGAGGAGTTTTGAAGAATGTTGATATATTCTTGCTCTCTAGAAGTTATAAGAGATCGAAATAAAATTTATCTACAAAACAATGAAGTAAAAAACAAGAATAAATCCAACCTTCAATAATATCATTCTAAAATATATAGGGGGAAAGTCTGTATAAAGTATCTTAAATTATCATTACATGGGATATAACCTATGATTTTTCATATTTTTATTTTGGTTTTAGTTTTTCAATAAATTACTTCTCTATATTTTTCTCTATTCCCAATCTATGTTCCCTATATCCCCTTTATTTAGTCCTTATTGAAACATTAATATTTTTTATTCTACCATGGCATTTTATTTGATTAATTTCATTAAATGCTTCTATGATAGAGGAATTTTGTTGTAAAAGTTTTTATAAATGTTAAAAATATACCCATGGATTGAAATTTAGTATGGGAGTAAAAAATTTAAAAAAAAAACATTAAAATTTTATGTAGTGATGAATCTGTTTTGAATTTTTGGGTATTTTCTTACTTTATTTTTTTTTGAAATTAGTTTGAAATATATTTTAAACCTTTTCGATAATACTAACTTTTCCTTTGGTTTATTTAAGAGTTTTTGAACAAATTTCAAAAAAACCATTGCATTCTCACCATATTACTATAAATGTTGATTTTATGAGCCATGTTGAAAATCATTTTGTTTAATCTATAATATAGAATAATGTGCATTTTAAAATATATTTTGGATGTGTTGGAATTTATGGTAAACATGATTTTTGATTCTTATTACGACCCTAAAACATTATTTATCACTTTTGAATTTATAAATATTTTTGAACTAGATTGTTTTAAATGGTTTCTTCCAATTTGAGTTCAACATTGGGATAATTTTGAGTTTTAATTAATGAAGATGGGTATTCAAATGTTCTAATCTATATTTAATGGAGAACACATTAAAAAATACCTTAAATTTTTTTAAAATTGGGTATTTCTAACCTTTGTTTTTTAATTTCAGTGATTTATTTTTTGATTTAAGGATTATTTTTATACTTTTCATAGATTCAATCTATTAATATCATTTACATTGATCCTTTAAAAAATTTATTTTTATTAAATTTTAGAGGTAAGAATACAATTTTTATTGAATTCGAATTTATTATCTTGATTTAAACTCATAATATTTGTATTCAAATGGTCTATGAAAAGAACACCTAATTGAAGTCCATATTTTTATTATTTAATATAAAACTATTTTATATTTTAATTGTTATTATTTCTATTTATTAAACTCACTCATCTATTCAATTGTCTCTAATTATTTGTGTTCTAAAGTATGTGAGTATTTTTACCATGGATAAAAAGAGATGTTTGGAAGAAAAATTAAATTCAAATTTATGTTTGTATAATTACTTTAAAAATTTACAAACTCAATATTTTTTAAAAAACTAGAAACTGTATTTTATTTAAAAAAGTTCGTTTCACAAGAGTAATCATCCATTATTACTTACTAGAGTCCCTAATAGAAATAGTTCTTAAAAGTAACTTCTTATTGGCATTGTAAATATTTAACTTTTTTGATAAATTAATTCAACTGAATTTGATGAATTGACTACTTTAGTAAAATCAATTAGTTATGTGTGGGGTAATTTGATCTAAATTAAATAAAATACATGTTTTACACATCTAGTTGTGAAGATAATTTTTTAATGCTGAAATGTGACAATGATGGAATATTATTTAATATTAGTTAATTTGTAGTTGAAACTATGTTTTTTTGAATATACTATTGAAAATAGTTGTTTTAATTGTAAATTGTTAAAATTTTATTTTATTTAATATTTATATAATTTAATAAAAAATATTTTGTTTGTTTTTGAGTAAACTATTATTGAAATATTATTTTATTTTTTTGAATTGTTTTAGTTGTTGGTGTTAATTATTTCAAGTTCCTTGATTTTATTACAAGGTATATATTTTTTGGAAGAAGTTTTGGTTTGATATTTTTTTAAGAATATGAAATTTAGGATAATTCATCTTTTTATATTACACATATGACTTATGTTTTATTCTTGTAAGGCTTTCAAATCATCCTGTATTACTTTTAAAAATTTCTATAAGACTTTCAATATTTTTTTAAAACTCTAGTAGGATTTTTGTATGACTTAAAATCATTTATTAATTGTAAATTTCATATTTATAGGGTAAATTATTGGACTTGTAACCACTTTCTGTACAAATTATGGAATTTCCTAATGAATTTCATATTTTTTATATGACTTCACCCACATAGGACATTACAATCTCATTTTGTAAGACTTATCCAAAACCAGAAGAAGGAATCTGAGATCTACGAAATGTCAAACCAAAATTGAGTGTTGATTCCTGAAACTAAGATTATTTAAGGAATAAAATGAAACTGTGGAAGAGACCATGTAAATGAGACAGATAAACTATGGGTGTTGATGTGATATTCTAATGAAAATTGAAATAATAAGTTCAACCACAGGGGAGGTTGGAACCAAGAATAAACCTCATATAAATTTCAAGAGGACCTTGAGAGAATAACTTTATATCTAGGTTAAAGAGTACCCCAAGTTCAATCATATTGTGTATAAGCAATGAAGAAGGTCGACTAATGCTCATTTCTGCCCGAGGGATATAGCAGTCCTCAACTAGAAATTGGAATGTGAATAGTAGTAGCATAACTATCCCTAGAGTCATTATACCAATGATGATGAAGTTTTATAGATAGGAATTAAGAAGGAATATTTCATTCACTGGGTTTCTTCCTTGCGCAGGTTCGATTAGAAAATGGAGGGGAGATTGATTCTCTCCATTATTAAGCCTGTAACACAAAGGATGTATAAACATCAGGTTCTTGAATAAATGCTTCAATGAAGTTTCATACTTGAGACAAGTCTTTTAAAATAAATAAAACTAACATAAAACAATCCATGATTGAGGAAATAGATTTATGTAGTACTAATGGAGTTTGAATCAAAGGTAGGATAACTGAGGCTTTTAAGGCTTTAGTAGTACAGTTATAGAAGAAGGCCAACATTGGTTAGAGGAAGATATGAATCCAAGTTTACTTTTTTAAGTATCTTGATCTAGATGAATAAATAGATTCCCAACATACTAGTGAGAATGAGATTGGGATGTAAGAAAGAAAAATATATGCATGTGATAAGTGATCTAAAAATATAATCAGTATGAAGTAAAACATGATTTTACAGTATGAATCAAGACAATGGATGGTAAAGATTTAGAGCAATGATTATTATTTTTACTTAAAGGGATTCAATTACTAGTTGATACTAGATGAAGCACTTGGGATAAAAATTGGTTCAAATTGAAACATTCCCTTTATAATTATGAAAATAAAATGTTTATGAATATATAATGATGTTTAAAACTACTGACGAGTAAATATAATAATTGTTTGGGAAATCCACATGGGTATTTCAAGCCTATATTTTGATAAAAGAATGTAGTTGTTAGTTGAACTTATATTCTTAGTGCATTTAGGATAAGTAATATTTATATAGGGATTTCAAAACTTTAAGGGGGATCTTATATTGAGTCACCATAAGGAAGAATCTAAAAAGTGATTACCACTAAATGGATACCAATGACAAGAGATTTGAGATACTACTGATGATCTATAATGCTATAAGTTCCTCTAATTTAGGTGTACTTCTACATTTAAAAAGTGGATAAACACTTTGACACTAACATCTATTACACAGTAGATGAGAATATCATTCAAGGGAGATATACTGGAGTTATAGGGCAGTGTTTAGGAATAGGGTTATGTAGGATCTATAGCTAGATAGAGTGGAAATCTTGGTAGAGAATCTCTGTAATTTCCTTCCCCCCTTTTCCTCTATTTTTTTCTATATTAATAATGTATTTATTGAATATTTTTTTCAACAATGAACATGTATGAATAAATTATAGTTGGTATTCATATTATAATGAGTTGAATATATTACTATTATGTCATGACCCGCCTTCACCAAGATGAGAGAAGGGACTGCAGGTTTCCAGACCCTTACATCTTTAAGTTGAAGGAGAGATAATGACCCCCCGAGACCTTCCTTCAAAAGGTCCCAGAGTGGCGACTAGCACCAAGGGTATAGAATCACACACAATATGGAAGGCATTACCCTTTTTTATTTTAATAGGATTGGGAGATAAGATAGTAATTCCCAACAATGCCAAAATTGGAAGTACAATTAAAGCCAAAACAAACCATTCCCATATGCATGTTCCAAAAGTTAATTCTACAAAATTACAAGAAAACCCCAAAAGAAAGTACCAAAGAAAAGAAAAAAAATTGCAAAAACTGTCCCAACATCTGAACTAGTATGATCCTGTATGATCCCTAAAGTCCTCCTAGGAACCTGAGGCAGATTTATATATGTAGGGTGAGCATACAAGTATACTCAGTAGGAAAAAACAAAGACTCTTGTACACAAGTGGGGAGGCATAATAATGCCCCATGAGAAAAAAAGATAACCAAAACACCCAGAAAGGAAAACTATAAACCCAAACCTCACAAAGGCACACTCCCCAAAAAACACAAGTCAAGTAATGTAATAGTAACAACACATCGATGTTTGGGTACCCCGCGCCACTTCCCCACTGGTTATTGAAGACATCCTACACATCAGATCTCTCCCACCATTCTCACCAGTCCCACTACCATCCTCCGCCTGCACACACCTGGGCTATAACCACACATCCCGCCTGCATACACCTGGGCCACAACAACCACACCTGACCACTCCCGTAAACACCTGGGCCAGAACAACTACTTCCACACCCGAAGACACATGTGCCTCATCCCAAAGACACTTGGGAAACAACCTGCCCGCACACATCGGGGACAACCACCACAACTACCCTACCTGAAGAATCTTGGTCTACAATGGACCTCAGGCCATCACATCCTACCTGAAGGGTCTTGGGCCACTCGGGAAATGGTGCATAAAAGGAGATAATAACTAGTCACTTGTAAAAGTGTTCGGAAAAACACCCTCCCCCATGAAATGGGGGTGTTCGACACAAAGTACTCAACTTGGGTTGGGAATGAATAAGAAACAAAATAACTATAACTATATATCTAGGTAACAAGAACTAATCCCAACCTAGGGGTTCCAAACCAACCCCACAAAAAAACCCTCATTACTATTCATTCACAAGAAGCACCGAACCCACAACCATGTCAGCCCTCATTCTCACAAAACAATTCCCCATTGAAACCATTATTTTTTTCATGTTAAAGTGATTCCATTTAAGTAAATTCTACACTACTAGGAAACGATCAGGCATAACCACAAGAAAAGGAAAGGAAAACAGCCAAAAAAGACTTTTAAGCATTCACATCCGGTTCTCTTGTAAAGTCACAACAACAAAGGGATCCGTGAGATCCATCAAAGTGCTGGAACCAAACCAAGCCTCAAGATACAATCCCACGTGGCCTCAGGTCCACCAACAACTGCACAACAACCACTACGGGAAAAATGGGTATTTGCGACGAGATTTATTCCCGTCGCAAATAGTCCTGTTCAAAACTTATTTGCGACGGGGGTATTTGCCCGTCGCAAATAAGTAGCCTTTTGCGACGGGATAGCTTTCCCCGTCGCAAAAGGACTGGCGCGCTTTGCGCGCCAAATCGCGGGAAACATATTTGCGACGGGGGAATATTCTCGTCGCAAATAACCGGCGACGGTAAAAGGTATTTGCGACGGGAATATTCCCCCATCGCAAATAGTATGTCGGCAGGTGGTTATTTGCGACGGGACCCGTCGCAAATAACTATTTAACCGTTGACCGTAATAAATGATGGCTAAGGTATTTACGACGGGTATCCCGTCGCAAATGGACCCGTCGCAAATAATCTAACCTATAAATACCCCATCCGTTTTTTTCAAATCATTATCAAACTCCATCTTCTTCTTCTCTCAAAATTTTATTTCTAAAGTTCAGTTTTTCTCAAGTTTAATTTTTTTCTCCGGAGTTGATATTGAAGTTTTGAAGAACGATCAGAGATCAACCTCAGATCAATTTTCAAGGTATTTATATTCATTTTAATTTAATATTTATTTTTAATTTTTTATTAGTTTCAATTATTCTTAATTAGTTGTAATTTAATTTTGTTTACATTGTTTTATTACTTAATAAATTTAAATTATTAGTATTGTTCATAGTTAATGGTAATTAGGAATAATTAGTAAAAATTTTTAATAATTAAGAATAAATATTAATAATTAGTAATAAATACCAATAATTAGGAATAATAATAATATTACATTATTAGTATATTTTATTATTAATATTAAAATAATATAATTTTTTATATATATACAATTCTCGTTTCATCTGTGTGTTTGCTGTCTCCACATGTATTATTTGTATGTGGAGATAGAAAACACACAGATGAAAGGAGAATTGTATATAAATTAGAAAATTATATTATTTTAATATTAATAATAAAATATACTAATAATGTTATTATTCCTAATTATTGGTAATTATTCCTAATTATTTGTAAATATTCATTTAATTACTAATAATTAGGAACAATTACCAATAATTATCAATAATTAGGAATAATTATTCATAATTAATAATAATTACCAAAAATTAGTAATAATTACCAATAATTAGTAATAATTACCAATAATTAGTAATACTTACCAATAATTAGTAATACTTACCAATAATTAGTAATAATTACCAATAATTAGTAATAATTATTAATAATTATCAATAATTAGTAATAATTAGAAATAATTACTAATAATTACCACTAATTAGTAATAATTAGGAATAATTACCAATAATTACCAATAATTACCAATAATTAGGAATAATTAGTAATAATTAGTAATAATTAGTAATTATTAGTAATAATTAGTAATAATTAGTAATAATTAGTAATAATTATAATAATTAGTAATAATTCGTAATAATTAGTAATAATTAGTAATAATTAGTAATAATTAACAATAATTAGTAATAATTACCAATAATTAGTAATAATTAACAATAATTATCAATAATTACCAATAATTACCAATAATTACCGGTAAATAGTAATAATTAGTAATAATTAGAAATAATTACCAATAATTAGTAATAATTACCAATAATTAGTAATAATTAGTAATAATTAATAATAATTACCAATAATTAGTAATAATTACCAATAATTAGTAATAATTACCAATAATTAGGAATAATTATTAATAATTAGTAATAATTACCAATAATTAGTAATAATTACCAATAATTCGTAATAATTACCAATAATTAGTAATACTTATCAATAATTAGTAATACTTACCAATAATTAGTAATAATTACCAATAATTAGTAATAATTATTAATAATTATCAATAATTAGTAATAATTAGTAATAATTACTAATAATTACCACTAATTAGTAATAATTAGGAATAATTACCAATAATTACCAATAATTACCAATAATTAGGAATAATTAGTAATAATTAGTAATAATTAGTAATAATTAGTAATAATTAGTAATAATTAGTAATAATTAGTAATAATTAGTAATAATTAGTAATAATTAGTAATAATTAGTAATAATTAGTAATAATTAGTATTAATTAGTAATAATTAGTAATAATTAGTAATAATTAACAATAATTAGTAATAATTACCAATAATTAGTACTAATTAACAATATTTATCAATAATTACCAATAATTATCAATAATTACCGGTAAATAGTAATAATTAGTAATAATTAGAAATAATTACCAATAATTAGTAATAATTACCAATAATTAGTAATAATTAGTAATAATTAATAATAATTACCAATAATTAGTAATAATTACCAATAATTAGTAATAATTACCAATAATTACCAATAATTAGTATTAATTACCAATAATTAGTAATAATTACCAATAATTACCAATAATTAGTAATAATTAGTAATAATTAGTAATAATTACCAATAATTAGTAATAATTAGTAATATATTAGTAATAATTAGTAATAATTACTACTAATTACCAATAATTAGTAATAATTACCAATAATTAGTAATAATTAGTAATAATTAATAATAATTACCAATAATTAGTAATAATTAGTAATAATTAGGAATAATTAGGAATAATTACCAATAATTACCCATAATTACCAATAATTACCAATAATTACCAATAATTACCAATAATTAGGAATAATTACCAATAATTAGTAATAATTAGTAATAATTAGGAATAACTACCAATAATTAGTAATAATTAGTAATAATTAGTAATAATTAGTAATAATTACCAATAATTAGTAATACTTAACAATAATTAGTAGTAATTACCATTAATTAGGAATAATTACCAATAATTACCAATAATTACCGGTAAATAGTAATAATTAGTAATAATTAGAAATAATTACCAATAATTAGTAATAATTAGCAATAATTACCAATAATTAGTATTAATTAGTAATAATTAGTAATAATTACCAATAATTAGTAATAATTAGTAATAATTACCAATAATTAGTAATAATTAGTAATAATTAATAATAATTACCAATAATTTGTAATAATTACCAATAATTAGTAATTATTACCAATAATTACCAATAATTAGTAATAATTACCAATAATTACCAATAATTAGTAATAATTAGTAATAATTAGTAATAATTACCAATAATTACTAATAATTAGTAATAATTAGTAATAATTAGTAATAATTACCAATAATTAGTAATAATTACCAATAATTAGTAATAATTAGTAATAATTAATAATAATTACCAATAATTAGTAATAATTACCAATAATTAGTAATAATTACCAATAATTAGTAATTATTACCAATAATTACCAATAATTAGTATTAATTAGTAATAATTAGTAATAATTACCAATAATTACCAATAATTAGTAATAATTAGTAATAATTAGTAATAATTACCAATAATTAGTAATAATTAGTAATAATTAGTAATAATTAGTAATAATTACCAATAATTAGTAATAATTACCAATAATTAGTAATGATTACCAATAATTAGTAATAATTACCAATAATTAGTAATAATTACCAATAATTAGTAATAATTACCGATAATTACCAATAATTACTAATAATTATTAATAATTAGTAATAATTACCAATAATTAGTATTAATTAGTAATAATTACCAATAATTGGTAATAATTAGTAATAATTACCAATAATTAGTAATAATTAGTAATAATTAGTAATAATTAGTAATAATTACCAATAATTAGTAATAATTACCAATAATTAGTAATAATTAGTAATAATTATTAATAATTAGCAATAGTTAGTAATAATTCGTTATAATTAGTAATAATTAGTACTAATTAGTAATAATTAACAATAATTAGGAATAATTACCAATAATATTAGTACTATGAAAATAATAAAAAATTTATATAATATTAAAATTATCAATATTTGTAACATGTTTTGCTTTATTCTCAACATATTTAATTCTTAAAGGGTTAATTTTTAGGTCTATCTCAATAAAAAGTTTGCGTCAGTAGTGTATGATCTAAACTCTATAATTATCCTAGCTTGAGTGTTTTTTCTAACAAATTATTCAAAACCAGTAATGCTTTTATATTTTATAGAGAAATACGGAACAACGAGGTCATCAACAATCATTATTAGGTGACCGCATATGGATAAATCAACATAGAAATCCAAACGGTTCTGGTTTAAATCCAGTATATGTAGAGGGTGTGGAGACTTTTTTATCATTTGCGGCATCAAATCCAGAATTTGTTTCAGAAGACAAAATAAAATGCCCTTGCAGAAAATGTGCATTGAGAACGTTTGACACGTTTGAAAAAGTGGGAGAACATCTCTTCCGCTTTGGTTTTCAACCAGACTATGTTTTTTGGTATCAACACGGTGAACGCAGTTCCAGATCAGGTGATAACAACTTGATTCCGGATCCATCTCAGTTTCAAGATTTAGTACATGATGTTGCAGGTTCATCTGTTCAACATACAGAAACTCTGGCTGATATAGCTTCAAATCCTGAGTTGGCACCATCTGAATGTTATGAGTTGTTGAAGTCTGCTGAGGATGCATTATATCCTGGCTGCAAGATGAGCAAATTAGAAGCAGTTGAAAAATTTATGGCTGTCAAATCAGATAATGGAATGTCAAACACTTTTTTTGACCAGATATTTTCTTTTCTTAAAACACTGTTACCTGAAGGAAATGTTTTACCTGCAAATTACTATGAGAGTAAGAGGCTGGTTCGAAATTTGGGACTTACTTGTCAGAAGATTCATGCATGTTCAAATGACTGCATTTTATATTCTGGGGAAAATGAGTTGTTGGATAGTTGTCCCACTTGTGGGCAACTGAGATATAAATAAGGACAACACGGGAAGTCTGGTTTGATTCCTGTAAAATAGTTGAGATATTTTCCGCTTACATCTAGACTTCAGCGTTTATTCATGTCTAAGAATACAGCGACAATGATGTCATGGAATAAAGAGAATATTTCAACCGATAAAAGCTTGAATCATCCAGCCGATGGTGATTCATGGAAACATTTTGATAGAGTGCATCCATACTTTGCTTTAGAAGCTAGAAATGTTCGACGGGGCCTTTCCACTGATGGTTTCTGTCTGTTTGGATCTTATGGTAGTCAATATTCTTGTTGGACTATTTTTTTAACTCCGTACAATTTACCTCCATGGATGTTGATGAAGGAGCCATATATCTTTTTGACTTTACTAATTCTAGGACATCCGAAGAAAAATATTGATGTTTATTTGAAACCATTGATTGATGAATTAAATTTATTGTGGAGTACTGGTGTCAGTACATATGATGTTGAAATGAAACAGAATTTCATACTGAGAGCAGCATTGATGTGGACAATAAGTGACTTCCCGTCCCCGAGCGACGTCCACGTCTTGGGTTTGATCCACACACACGGAGGTGTGATAACCTATGGATTTGACTAAGATTTCATTAATCTATTCACATAATAAATGTTTATTATTTTTACAGTTTTCCGCATATAGCAGTCGGACAGGGCAGCGCTATTTTGCGCAACTATTTCTCTCAGCCACAGACCACATGGGAGCAGATTCCCATTGATGTGCAGCAGCCCATGTTCGGCCATTGGTTGGTACGTACGTAAATAAATAATTTTTATTTTGAAAATTATTTCATTTCTAACTTGATATTTTGATTTATTTGTAGGGTTTATGGTATCCGATCGAGGATACCATGCGTGACGCCATCCACGAGGCATGGGAGGTGGCCATGCGTGATCGCCTTCGTCAGTTTTTGCACAATTTAAGAAAAGCTGCGATGAAGAAAGCAGGAGTGTCAGATTTTGACGAGTCATGTAGAGCACACCGACCAGAGTACATTTCATCCCATGTATGGGATGGATTATGTGAGCATTGGTTGAGTGGTGCCTTTCAGAGGAGATCATCGGTGGGGAGGCAGAATCGGGGGAGACATGAGGTGACTCATCGAGTTGGGAGTCGTTCTTTTAGTACTCATAGGCAGCATCTGGTACGTACATTATTTATAAATATTTTATATAACTATAAATATTAACAGTTTATTTTTTATTCTTATAGGCTGTCAAGCACCCCGATATTACGGAGTACGACGTATATCGGATGATGTATAGTGATCCTGCTACTGGGGAGCTCAGAGGTCATCGTCAACATCACATCGTGGTCAGTATTATTTGTTTTCAAGTTTAAAAATTAACTGCATATAATATATTCACAATTTTAATTTTAAATTGCAACTACAGGAGTCATATGAGGACGCAACGTCACAGACCCAGCCTGAGAGTCAGGCTGAGTCATCAGATCAGACCACTGGCCATCAGTTTGATGAGGCGGCATGGATACAGGCCACCCGGTATGCCTTCGAGAAGGGCCAGGTAGTTGGTATCGGCTCTCGACTGACTCTCGGAGATTATTATGGCAGTGCTGTGATGTCGGCATCCAGCTCGAGAGGAGCTCGTGCATCTTCTTCTGCTACACAGTATGAGGATCAGTTACGATCTCAGATTGTACTGATAGAGAGTCTCCGACAGGAGCAGGAGCAGATGCGTCAGCAGCATGAGGAGGAGCGTCGACGCCAGCAGTGGCTGTACGAGGAGCAGACGAGTCGGTGGCAGCAGCAGCATCAGGAGCAGATAGAGTACATGCGCCGACTCACTCATGCTTTAGGGATGGAGTTTCCTCCACCACCATCTGCAGATCCCCCCTCGCCCCTCCTTCAGATTAGAGTTTGTATTTATGTTATAAAATTTGGGAAATCAAAATATGATTTTTTTTCTATTCGTAGTTTCTGTCTCATTATCAAATATTAATAATATTATATTTTTAAATAACAATATTAATATGAATAATAATATTATTTATATTTTATAATATTAAATTATATATATATATATATATATTAAAATTTTATAATATTATAATTTAATTATATTTTTTTGTAATACTTGAATTATTTCAATATTTGAATGTAAAATAATTCTATTATTTTTATATTAATTAAAATAACTTATTAATATTTTTTTTATTTATGAATTATAATTCTAATATTATTATATTAATTAAATCATTTATTAATATTCTATTATTTTTTATTTTTGAATTATAATTCTATTATTATTATATTAATTAAAATAAATTATTATTTTAATTTTTGAATTATAATTCTATTATTATATTAATTAAAATAATTTATTAATAATTTATTATTTTTAATTTTTGAATTATAATTGGATTTTTATTATATTAATTAAAATAATTTATTAATAATTTGTTATTTTTATTTTTTTTATAGTATTTGCGATGGGATACTATTCCCGTCGCAAATAGTATTATAATTTTTTTATTTTTTTTAAAATAGTTGTTGCGACGGGTCCCGTCGTAACAACTATTTGCGGCGGGCCCGTCGCAACAGGTATTTGCGACGGGGCCCGTTGCAAATAGTTTTTTACAAATATACGGAGTACTAGTTGCGACGGGGATTCTCCCCGTTGTGGAAAAAGTCTTTAGCGACGGACCCGTCGCAAAAAATTGTTGTTGCGACACCGTTTTCAGCAACGGGTCATTTGTGACGGGCCCCTGTCGCAAAAAGCCATTTGCGATGGGATCCCGTCGCAAATGACCCGTCGCAAATATCTGTTTTTCTAGTAGTGAACAAAGGATCCCATCCCCATCTATATCACCGCATAAGAATCAAGAAAAACAATCACATGTACCACCAAGACAGAGCAAGGAAGTTTCTAGATTTAAGCACATCATTCATTAAGTTCACCCTTTCTGTTCGGTTAACCAGGGTGATCACACAGGGTTTTTTGTAAACTAAACATAAATTTTATCGGCCAAGATTACATGATTAACCAAAATCCTATGTTATAGCCATTCAATCATCACATAAGACAGGGGTTCATTAGTGCACAAGGAAAGACCACCAACAGTCATGATTTTCAGTGGGCATAAGCCTATACAATTCACAACACAAAATAAAGGATAAAAAATAAATTAGAAACATTAATCAAACCCCCTTAATTCTTCAAAAGTTATTTTATTATTTTCATTAATGTTTGGTTTAATCCATCCCCACAAAAACCTAATTAGATTATCAACGATCAAAGTTTATCATCCCTGCGCCAGGAGCTGTGGATGTGCGACTTGCTGGGGAAGAGATACAACGACTCCAAGAATGAGTAGGAAGGACTCCAGTATGGGAGCACAACTCGTCTCGAGATGGGGGGACTTCAACGCACTAAGGAGAAGAAAGAGACCATCCAAGAAGAAGGAAAAAGGAATTCCCGTGTGATAAAAGGTGAGATCCTCAAGTTACAGGATATGGAATTTTGAACAACTTTAAAGATGGATTGTGGTTTCACCACATGGTTGGGTTGTTTTTCATGATGGAATTAATTTTTATTTAACAATTCTCATCGGAGAGGTGGCCATAACAGCTGTGTGTTTAAATAGTTTCCTTTAAATTACGCAAGATGGGCAGAAATGGAAGGTATGGGGAAAGGGTGTCACACTGAGGAAAAGCCACACATTTTGGTAAGTTAAGGGTCACCCGGTTCTTGGGGAATTTTATATATTATTTATGGGAATTAAATGGATTTGAAAGGGAGTATTAAATCTTTTTTACGTCAAAAGTTACATCATTGAGTGGAAAAAGTTGGAAACTAGAAAAAAAGGACGAAGACCGCTTGGCGAGGACACAGTGCCACCATCACGGTGGCACCCTCATGGTGCCACCGTCACGATGCCACTGTCACGGTGCCATCGTCACGGTGCCACTCTCATGGTGCCACCCTCACGGTGGCACCCTCATGGTGCCACCTTCACGGTGTCACCCTCACAGTTCCACCGTCACGGTGCCAGCCTCACGATGCCACCATCATGGTGTCACCCTCAAGGTGCCACCGTAAGCAGTTCCACTATAAGCAGTGCCACCGTTTCTTGGGGAGACTATGACTGGTGCCACCGTTTTGGTGGAACTGTTTGATGAAACCGAGTTTTTTTTGGTAAAGTACTGTCCATGAGGTTCCAGGCCATTACATCAGATACCTATCAAAATATTCTCGCCCTCGAGAATTAAAACTAGACTGAAGAAAAGAGAGGGGTTTGAACAACCACCTCGAAAGATGCCTCTAAGGTGTAAAACTCATTGACATCTAGGAACACCTCTTCCTCATCCATCTTTGAATGACTATGGACACACTACCACTCATATCCCCCCAAGTATGCACACCAATATTCAAGGGTCATACCATCAAGACATAGGGATTAAAGAGTTCCTCCCTCCATGTCAAGATACTATCCGCTTTGGGCGGCACTGACTCACCCGCACGGGTTTAATCACATCCACCTTAATGCATCTTGATAATGGATTGGGTCCTCCCCTCCCCATAGCCAGGACTCTTCACACACACATCCAGAGAACAAGGGAAATATCCCATTCCATAGTTAACAAGGTAAAATGCTTCATCACAAACAAGTACAACCAAAATAGAAAAAAACTCAAAACAGCTCTTGGTACTGGGCACGCATCTATGCTTCCCGTTCCTAGGTACTCTCCTTGAGTCCACCATGCCTCCATAACACATGAACCAAAGGAATGGTTCATCCACAGAGCGCCTTCTTCTCACGACCCTCAATCCTCACCGGTCTTTCTACAAACATAACGCCAGCCTTGATATCTAGCTTTCCCCAGTCATGGATGTGTGAATCGTCATGTAGATACCGTCGGAGCAGAGACACATGGAAGATGTTGTGCATTATCAGTAGCGGCGGTGGTAGTTCCAGCTGATAAGCCACTTCACTGACCCGCTAAAACACTTCGAACGGTCCGACGAACCTGGGAGAAAGCTTACTCCCCTTGATAAACCTATGTTTCCCACGCCGAGAGGAGACCTTAAATAACACATGATCCCCGACATCGAACTCCAAGGGTCTCCTCCTATTATCGACATAAGACTTTTTCCGGTCTTGGTCTGCCTTCATCCTCTCTCATATAAGCTGAACCTTCTTCGTCATGCTCTACACCACTTCTGGGCCAAAAAAACTTGTTTCCCCGATCTCTGTCCTGCCCATGGGTGAACGACACAACCTCCCGTACAAAGCTTCGAATGAAGCCATGACAATGGTAGAGTGATAACTATTGTTGTAAGAAAACTCTACCATATTTAAGTGTCATACCCATGATCCCCCAAAGTTCAAAACACATGCTCATAGCATATCCTCCATCATCTGGACGGTGATCTCTATCTGCCCATCTGTCTAGGGGAGGAAAGTAGTGTTGAGGCATAGTTGGGTGCCAAAAGCACGTTACATTCCTTTCTAGACCTGTGAGGTAAACCGGGTATCCCGATCAGAGACTATGGACCACGGAAACCCATGGAACCGCACCACCTTATCCACGTACCTCTGTGCTAGGGCATCTACTATACTCGACTCCTTGATCGCCAGGAAGTGAGCTGATATCGTCTGTCAGTCCACCATTACCGAGATAGCATCGCAACCCCCCTGAACTATGGGTAGTCCCATGACGAAATCCATCGAGATGTCGTCCAACTTCCACTCGGGGACATCTAAAGGTTGTAATAGACCTCCTAGGACACAATATTCAGCCTTATCCTATTGACATATGAGGCACTTGGCTGCGAACTCGGCCACTGCACGCTTCACCCCGGGCCACAAAAACTGACTCTTAAAACCCCGATACATCTTGGAAACTCCTGGGTGCACCATTAGTGGTGAGTTGTGGAAATCACCAAGAACTCTCTTCTGCATTTTATTTGGGACAAACATCCTCCCACGGAAAAGAGTCTAATTCTGACCATCCTCGAACCATCCTTCTGGAGCATTGCCCTAGCTAATGTGATTGTGCATTACTTCAGTCTCTGAGTTTCCCCACTGAGACCCCTCTACCTGCTGCAATAGATAGGACTACACTATCATCTAAAAGTGACAACCTCTAGCACCATCCATCCTTGCATCCCGGTGTAGGGAATCCAACTCTTCCATCACCTTCCAACCATTTTCTAATTCTCGAACCACGTCGTTCTGTGACTTTCTACATAGGGCATCAGCCACCATGTTCCCCTTTCCCGAGGTGTAGGAGACTTGAAAGTCATAGTCCTGAAGGAACTCCATCCACCTTCACTGATGAAAGTTCAGGTCCCACTGGGAGAAGATATAATTCAAGCTCTTATGATCCATGAAGACCACAAAGCGCTCCCCGATGCGGTAATGCCGCCACAAATTTAGTGATAACACGAACACCACAAGATCTAGATCATGGGTGGCATAGTTACGCACATGGGGATGTAACTACCTTGATCTATAAGAGATCACCCCTTGCTGTTGTATCAGAAAACACCCCAAGACTTGTCCTAAAGCATCACAAAACACCTCATACGCCACCCCTTCTTCTAGCAACCTCAACACTGGGGAACTGACCAAATTCCCCTTCAGATAACTGAAGGTTGCCTCACACATCCCATTCCACACGAATTCCTGGTCTTTCTTGGTAAAGGATGTCAAAGGTGCTGAAACTCGGGAGAAGTTGGACACGAAACTATAGTAGTAACCTGCTAGACCTAGGAAACTACAAAACTCTACCACCGTCTTGGGATTTTCCCAAGAAACAATCGACTTGACATTTGATGGGTCAACCGCTATTCCCCACTTGGACACCACGTGTCCACTGAAGTGCACTTATCGTGTACGAAACTTGCACTTGGAAAATTTACCATAGAGTTGGTGTCGTCAGAGGACCTCTAAAACCATTCTCAAATGCTCAACGTGATCCTCCTCCAACTTTGAGTAGATCAGGTTGTCGTCAATAAGCACCACTACGAACCGGTCCAGATATTTCTAGAAGATGGATTTCTTGAGCCCCATGAACACAACTGGTGTGTTTGTAATGCCGAACGACATGACTACAAACTTGAAGTGCCCATATCTTTACCTGAAGGAAGTATTCAAGATGTCACCCTCCTTCACCCTCAACTGGTGATATCCTGATCAGAGTTCGATCTTAGAGAACCATACTTCCCCTTTTAACTAGTCGAAAAGGTCATCTATCCTCGGGAGAGGGTAACAGTTCTTGACCGTTACCGGGTTCAATCTACAGAATTCTATGTACATCCTGAGACCACCATCTACCTTCTTTACAAAGAAGATTGGAGCACCCCAAGGTGATGCACTTGGTCGAGAAAAACCTTTCTTCATTAGATTGTCAATCTGAATCCGCAACTCCCGCAACTTATAAGGCTCCATCCGGTAGGAAACCATCAAAATCGGGCGAGAACCGGGTTGCAAGTCTATTCTGAACTCAACATCACGTCGAGGGGTAGAGTGGCCACCTCTTCGGGGAAGACATCCATGAACTCACTGATGATCCTAGGGAATTCCTCCATCTCTGTATCCACTGAATCCACTGATAGCTCATCTAACAAGGAAAGGAGGGGCTCCATTTGCTGGCTGCCCTCACGGAAACCCCGCTTACCGATGAAAGTTACTCGTCGACCACCCAAATATGAAAACACGACCCTTCTTCGGAAGCAGTAAATAAAGGCACATACAAATAATAGTCATTCAATGCCTAGGATGACATCATATGGATGTATCTACAATAGTAGAATATAACTGCTAGACTGATGTAGCCCTATCATCAGTCTACACCCTCAGTAAACATAAGACAAGTCGGTCTGACCTCCAAATGGCGTACTCAACACCAGGGGCACTGGAATTCTCTCAGCGTCTAGACCCAGAGCACGGTCTAGATTGGGTGCAACAAAGGAGTGCGAAGCTCCTGTATCAAACAAGGAATATACAAGAGTGCTAAACTAGCTGATTGTACCTCAAACGACTTCCGACCATACTGGAACTGCTGCCTCTGCGGCATGTAACTGCCCATGACTAGTTCTTATGCCCCTTAGATATCAGCTGTCTCCCCGAACGAGCCTTGTTCGGGGTCCCTGAGGAGCGCCATGAGGTTAGCCTCCTCCTGGAAGGTCCACCCTTGGAGGAGCGGGAGCTCGCTGTCCCTACTGTTTCTGCTGAAAGGGCCTGGCTAGAAACTGCTATGGGTGAGGTGGGTGCTACACTGTACCACCCCCAATGTACTATACTCGGTCCGGGTACTGATTCTGAAGGTACCCACGACTGCAACAGATGAAGCAATTCGATCCTGGGCACGAAAGGAAAGGGTACGGACTGGGAGATCGGAACTGGAACTGCTGAGGCCTGCTCCCTACTTATCGAAACCAAGAGGGACCTGATGTTGGAGGCATGCTGTTGATGGCCTTCCCCTTCGACGAGACCTACTGGATTCCGTCTCGCGATACACCCCTCAGCGTGTGCATCCTTTCCACCACTTCAGCCTTCTTTTGGACCTTCAAGTACGTCGGTAGGGTGAAGGGGGTAACTGCATATTGAATAAAAGGTCGGAGTTCCTCCTCTAAACGTCTCGCCCGAGACTCCTCATCTGTAAAGAGGTCCATAGCAAAGAGAAGGAGATCCTTGAACTTGATCCCCAAATCTCTCACTGACATATCCCCCCACTAGAGGGAGAGTAGTTCCTGCCTCTTCTCATCCTTCATCATGAAAGAGAGGAATTCCGCCCGGAACTCCCTCTCGAAGTTAGTCCATGTCACCTCAGCCTACCTTTTCTCCCCAAGATAAAGCATCCACCACTGACGCACTGATCCCCACATCTGGCTTAAAGACAGAGGAACCCAGTACTCCGTCGGAGCCCGGATCAAGCTGAAATCTATCACCAGCTCCTCTAGCCAGCTCTCTGTCTCCATGTTTGAGATGCTGCCCTCGCACTTCGCTAGGGTCTGCAGCTGAAAGGCACAAAGTGTCCTCTGCCACTGATCCTCCTCCTCTTCTCAGTCATCCCTCTGTTGATCAACCAAATCAACCTCGTGGGCATTGATCACCTGCACTACCCTTGGTCATCGTCCGGGTGCCATAGCTTCAAGGTAAACCAGGAATACCTAAGAACGAGTAGTTTAGAATATTTCTTTTAAATTTTCTTATACTTCTTATTCATTTTAAATCCAAAAAAATAACCAAGAAACACAAGAACACAAGTCATTATGATTTAGGGACCCTTCCTAGGGTCTCTACCCTACAATCAGTGTAGCCTCATTTGGTCATTTGTTAGGCCTAGAGTCCTTGAATCAGATCACGAGGGGCCCTAAAATCCCATGTCCTAACCGGTCTTCCCTGGCCTATTTCACACACCAAGATTGTCCAACATGGTTTCCCTACCATCCCATGAAATCCTCACTATGCCTAACCCTAGACTCCATCCTATCCCCAACATCCTCTAATACCATTCTGTCATGACCCGCCTTCATCATGTTGAGATAAGGGACAACTGGTTGCTAGAACCTTCCTTATTTAAGTTGAAGGAGAGATAATGAACCCCGAGACCCGCCTTCAATAGGTCTCGGAGTGGCCACTGGCACCAAGGGTATAGAATCACACATAATATGGAAGGCATTACCCTTTTTATTTTAATAGGATCGGGAGATACGATAGTAATTCCCAACAATGCTAAAAGTATAAGTACAAGTAAAGAAAAAAAACCATTCCCATATGCATGTTTCAAAAGTAAATGCTACAAAAGTAAAAGAAAACCCCAAAAGAAAGTACCAAAGAAAAGAAAAAAAAACATCAACAAAAACTATCCCAACATCCGAACTAGTACGATCCTACATGATCCCTGAAGTCCTCCTAGAAACCTGAAGAAGTTTTATATACGTAGGGTGAGCATAAAAGTATACTCATCAGGGAAAACCAAAGACTCTCGTGCACAAGTGGGGAGGCATTCTAATGCCCCGTTATAAAAAGAGATAACCAAAAACACCCAGTAAGGAAAAATATCCACCTAAACCTCACAAAGTCACACTCCCCAAATAACGCAAGTCAAGTAATGTAATAGTAACAACACATCCATGTTTGGGTACCCCGCGCCACTTCCCCACTGGTTATTGAAGACATCCTACACATCAGACCTCTTCCGCCATTCTCACCAGTCCCACTTCCATCCCCCGCCTGCACACACCTGAGCTATAACCAGACATCCTGCCCGCAAATACCTGGTCCACAAAAACCACACATGACCACACCCTCAAACACCTAGGCTATAACTACTACTGCCACGCCCGAAGACACCTGGGCCTCATCCTTAAGAAACTTGGGAAACAACCTGCCCGCACCCACCTGGGCCAACCACCACAACTACCCTGCCCAGAGAATCTTGAGCTATAATGGACCTCAGGCCATCAAAACCAACCCAATGGTTCTTGGGACACTGGGGAAAGGGAGAAGAAAGGGAGATAATAACCAGTCACTCTTAAAAGTGTTGGAAAAAACACCCTCCCCTGTGAAATGAGGGTGTTCAACACAAAGTTCTCAACTTGGGTGGGGTGTGAATAAGAAACATAAGAACTATAATGATATATATAGGTAACAAGCACTCATCCCAACCTAGGGGTTCCAAACCAGCCCAAAAAAACACCCTCATTACTATTCATTCACAAGAAGCACCGAACCCACAACCATGTCACCCCTCATTCATGGAAAAAATTCCCCCTTGAACCCATTCTTGTTTTCATGTTCAAGTGATTCCATTTAGGTAAATTCTACACTACTGGGAAATAATATGGCATGACCACAAGATAAAGAAAGGAAAACATACAAAAAAGACTTTTGAGCATTGACACCTGGTTCTCTTGTAAAGTCACAACAACAAAGGGATCTGTGAGATCCCTCAACGTACTAGAACCAAACCAAGCCTCAAGATACAGCCCCACGCAACCTCAAGTCCACCAACAACCACACAACAACAAAGGATCCCATCCCCATAAATATCACCCCATAAGCATCAACCAGAACAATCACACATACCGCCAAGACAAAGCAAGGGAGTTTTAAGATTTATGCACATCATTCATTAAGTTCCCCCTTTCTGTTTGGTTAACGAGGGTGATCACACATGGATTGTTGTTCACTAGACATCCATTTAATCATCCGAGTTTACGTGATTAATAAAAATCCCATGTTACATCCACTCAATCATCACAGAAGACATGGGTTCATTAGTGCATAAGGAAATACCACCAATGGTCATGATTTTTAGTGGGTATAATCCCATACAATTCACAACAGAAAATCAAGGATAAGAAGTACATCAGAAACATCGATCACACCCCATTAATTCTTTAAACTTCTATTTATTATCTTTGTTAAATTTTTGTTTCATGCATCCATCCAGAAAAAATAGAATACCCGCCCTTCATGATACATAATAAAGAGAGACGAAGGAAAACCCTACTTAGATGATCAACGATCAAAGTTTATCCTCCCTCCACCAGGAGCTGGGGATGTGCGACTTACATGGGAAGAGATCCAAAGACTCCACGAATGAGTAATAGGGACTCCGGTATGGGAACAAAACTCATCTCGGGAATGGGGTACTTCAATGCACCAAGGAGAGGAAAGAGTCTCGCCAAGAAGAAGAAGAAAAAAAGGAATTCCCATGTCATTAAAGGTGAGATCCTGGAGTTACGGGATATGGAATTTTGAACGGCTTTAAAGATGGATCATGGTTTCACCATTCTTTTGGGTGGTTACATACAATGGAATTAATTTTCATTTAACAATTATTATTGGAGAGGTGGCCATAAAATTTGTGCATTTAGATAGTTTCCTTTAAATCGCGCAACATGGACAGAACTGGAATGTATGGTGAAGGGGTGTGACACCGAGGAAAAACCACACGTTTTGGTAAGTTAAGGGTCTCCCAGTTCTTAGGGGATTTTAGATATTATATATGGTCTTTAAATGGATTTGAATGGGGGTATTAAATCATTTTTACATCAAAAGTCATGTCAGAGAGTGGAAAAAGTCTAAAACTGGAAAAAAAGGATGAAGATCGCTTTGTGAGGACACGATGCCATCGTCACGGTGCCACCCTCAGGGTGCCACCATCACGATGCCAACCTCATGATGCCAATGTCATCGTGACACCGTCAAGGTGTCACCCTCATGGTGCCACCTTCATGGGGTCAACCTCGCCGGACCACCGTAAGCGGTGCCACCGTTTCTTGGGGAGACTGTGACCGGTGACACCGTTTTGGTGGAACCGTTTGATGAAACCGAGTTTTTTTAGGCAAAGTACTGGCCATGAGGGTTCGATCCATTACATATTATTTCCCAATTTCCCAATTTTCTTTTTCTCCTTTGAATTTTTTAACTTCTTGATCCTTTATGTAAATTTAACAAAATTTAATTAGGGGTAATCATTCATTCTAATATTGAGTAATTCGTTTAATTACTTAAATTTTTTTGATAGATTTGGGTGAGTTTTACAAGATGAAAAATAGTGTGAATTTTTATTGAATTTCCTAATTTTTATTCTTCATGATCATCATTTACTGACTATCTATATACTGACATGAAAAGGTAGCATATTCTCCACCTTCAAGGAATTAGATGAAGTACTTAATTTTTAATAAGTTGATGTTTCCTTTTCCATGGGAGAATAATCCATTCCTTATACTCTTGTTTTAAAAATTAGTCTTTTGGGTGAGATAATTGAGTATATTTGTTAGCCAAATGATAGTGAAGTGACCCCAATTACAATCCTTTATAGATTTATTCGCAATTATGAGGTATTTAAAAGAAATAAAAAATATTATTTAGTCAATTTAGATCCATATAACAACCCTAAACCTATAAATTATTGAATCTTAATCTCATTTCACATACCCATTTCCAACTTTTTTTCACTAAACATATTGTATGTGTCCTTTTTTTCTCATTCTCATTATTTATTCACTTATTAGTTTTGTTAATAATTATATTTGGTTTCATTTTATCTAGATTTTTTGGTTTTATAGTGTTTATTTCTCAATTATTCAACCTCTTTTACCATTGGCTTGTTTTTAGTAAGTTATAATTTATTTGAGAGATTTTTATATGACCTCATTAGGGGTCTATGAACATTGTCAACAAAAATGAGATTCTATGTTTCATTTTAAGAGATTTAATCTATGGAGAGAGAGAGAGGATGTTTCTATATATTTTATCACTTGGATTGGACACTCTTAACATATCCAATAACATTGTACATCTTATAAAAGTTTAGACAACCTATACTCTGTATGAAATGAATAATTTTGAATTTGATGGGAGGGCGCCCAATGCATTGCTTTCATCCCTATTATGGATAGTGTTGACATGAGTCATGGGGATAAAAAAGGAATGAAATATAGACGAAACTTCATGATACCATGAGGAAGAAAAAAGTGATAGAGTTATAATTATAATCTTTCTAGGCTTAATTTTGGGATATGCATATAGAATTAAATGAAAATGTGGACAAGTTATCTATTTAGAAGAGGAAAATTGTAATCTCATTTCAAAGTTATGGATTATTTTTTAAGAGTATACCATGGTGTACATTTTTTTAGAATCCTCTTTGATAAATTTGATTAAAATATTTCTACCCTTAAATATAAAGACTTGTATGGTTATACCATCAATAAAATCTACGATTTTTTGATTACCTATGAGATAATAAGATAGTTTTTAAGGAGAAAAGAAAAATATTAGAAGGATATGGATTTTAAATGCGTAAAAGGTATGGACAAACGTGATCAAAATAAGTATGATGTATATGAATCTAAAGATGAAGATTCTTCCATGGATTTCAATGAATTTATATCTTTATTATCAAAAGTAATTAAATGAAGTAAAGGTAACCACAAAGACAAACACCTATTTAAGTGCTTTAGTTGTGGAGGAATTGGTGACTTTTAAAATACTTTACAAAGGAATAAATAATCATATGAGGATTATGATCAATCCAAAATATCATTAAGAAGGAGAAATAATATGGTTAGTGGTTATAATAGAGGAATGTATTTCAAAGGTAGTGGAAAGTGTAATACAATGATGAGGAATAAATTTCTATCAAAACATGTAGCAACAACTTGTTATGGATAAAGTAAAAGGGAGAAAAATGAATTAGAAGATGAAGGTCTAATGAATTTTAAAGATAAATAAATTAAACCAAAACATCCCATCAGTGATGAAGAAGAAAATATTTCTAAAATAAATGAAATAAATGATAATAATGTACTCATCATGGTTCTCCCTCACATGATCAAGGTGGGTCACCGTGAGACCTCAGACGTGCCTCTCTATATTCCCTAGGCTGTAAACTAGAAAAAAGGTCTAATAAGTATAGTGGGTAGAATATAACCACTCATTTATAATGAAACAATAGTTGAAATATGAGAAAAAATAAATAAAAATCAACTCCAATAGAATAAGTAGTAAAGTTCCAAGCATCCCAATATACTAAATCCATGAAATGTCAAACTGAATTTCAAACTAAATGCCATATAGGAAAACAAATACATAGAAGACTCAAAATAAAGACTCAAAAAACCGATACCAAACCCCATGCTCGGTCTTATCTCTGACCTCCCATCCCAGCTAGCAAGTCAACCAATAAACCACAAAGCCCCTTTCCCTTATCCAAACCTGCATGCATGGAGTCTTTTTGAGTACCAAATGATGTCCCCAATAGGGTGTGAGTAAACTTAGTAATGGTCTCTAAACAAATCCAGTTAGAGTAATTGTTCATGGAATAGTGTTATAAATAAGGAATCAATTGTAATTAATTTTAGAATAATTAATTAAACCAAATGACCACTGAGATCCAAGATGACACCTGAAGCTAGTAATACCTATTTCAACATAATTCTGATTTTCTATATCTATATAGAAAAATTATTCCAGTATAAGATCTAGTATATATACCCATTTTTAAAGAATCAAATCACTACCTAAAGAAAATTACCATGATAGGGTCCAATTACACTTTTCATTCACCAGATACCCAATGAAAATTAACATTACATGGGCTATTTACATATTCAATTTATAATAAACCCAAGGTGAATTACGATGCCATGGGATAATTATATATCAAATGTCTTATGTGAAAATAATGATTCAATGCATACCAATATATTGTAACATTCAAAATATTTTAACCACGCCATTTTGGTTAATTCATACCTATTTCCAATTATCATTAAAATTACCAGTCAATCATGCCACTATGCTATTAAGAAAATTGTTGTTACTTTGTAATATTCAACTTTAATCCATGTGATCCATTATCATGAAAATTATCCAATTACATTATAGTTTAAAATTTAAGCCATTAACCTATTTGAAATTCACATATCAAGACAAGTTTTAATTAGTGATTTTATAACAAATTATAATTATTATAGTTTAAAGGACACTAGGTTCACATATTATAGACTCCAACCCTTGTTTAAGGGTAGGTACACATCATAACGGCTAAATATCAAGGGTTTCACTCACCGATTAACCTAATGGGATCCAAGGAAGTTCTAGATAAAGGAATAGAATTCATGAAAGGGATTTATAATAAAAAATTTCATGCACATGGTGTTGGGAATATTCCGATCAAAAAATATTATCCAATATATCATTGATTTCGATTCTCTCAAATTCCCTCATTTGTTTTAGTAATGAATTTAAATTAACTGAATTTCTGGATTATGATTCTTGAACTATTTATTTTATTATGGAATTATTTTTATTGAATTATTTCTATGTGTTCTTGAAGTTTTTATAAAGTTTCTAGAATAACTATTCTAAACCTTATATTTGTAGAGAATGTTAGGTGTGAGAACCTAAATTTTAGTAAGGAACCCTACTTTTGGTATACTATGTTTAAGCTAAGTATTTGGATTGGGAACAAAACTACTATAAAGTACCCAAGGTTCAATTATGTAATGTATGGTTTGTTATACCAGCGTTTGGAATAAATGGCACATTATGAAACATTCTTTTAATGTTATCCCTAAAAATATCATACCTACATTTGAATCATCCATCAGCAAAATTTGAATTTGAGATATTTCCTGAGTTTTCAGCAATAGTTTTACAGGAATAAATATTTAATTAAAAGTCATTAAAATATCAATTCAAAGGACCTTAATCAATGGATTAATTAATTCCTATTTCTAAAGGATGTTAAAAATTTTAGTGTGATTTAAATTAAAAATTTAAACACACTGATCATTTTTAACATCATGATTTTTTTGATATTTATGAATTTTTTTAACCAAGATCAAATTAGAGTTCTTATTTATTTTAATAATATTTATTATATGAGATGATGTAATGTTGAAAATGATGAAAGATATCGAAGTGATGATATTCAGTCAATTATAACAATCAACTTTTTTAATAAGATTGAAAATCAAATATCCTACTATTTTTTTGATGGATTTATATTTTTATAAATGATAAGTTTTTTATCCAATGAAGCTATAATAATTTGGTGAATATCATCTTTAATCATTTTTCAAATCTTTTTGGACTATACTTTGGATACATACAACTTTTAATATGCTATTGTGTGGTCATCCTATTTCTGGTCAAGGTTATTATTATATTTTTGTATTTATTTGATGATCATATACAAACAAGGATCAATTCATAGCTGTAATTACTTATAGATTTTATTCTATAAATAATAATATCCATTATTTTTCTGTTCATGCTACAACTGTGGGTTGAATTGGCTTTTCAAAAAATAACTCATCCAATTCTATTGAAGTGTTAACTTCTTGAAATCAGTCATGGTGGAGTATCATATTCTCATAACAATTACTATGTTATTGTCTTCTTTATCTTCTACAACCTGATCTATTTAAAGAAAATAATATTTAATTGCCTTCAGAATAAAAAAGGGAGATTAATTTTAAATTTTATAATTGTTTTTAAAAGGACTAAATTCACCTGCTCTCTAATGTATTCAAATTCTCAAACTACCCATTAGTATCGAGGGAGTTATTTTTAAATAAATATTTTAAATTCTAGAAAGCATGAGTTTAATATCTATGTTAAGAATGGATATATAAGGGTGAAATGAAAGAAGGGATGTTAATGATTTGAGCATCATATTTAAATGTAGAAAATTAAAGTTGCTAGAAAGAAAGATGATATTCATTTTAAGGAATCTTGGTTTTAAATTTAATAAGAATATTGTTTAAACTTATTAAATTCTTACAGAAATAGAAATGTATGATGATAATAACGAAGCTAAATTTGATGTAAATTAAACATATATGATTTCCATTATTAGTGCACGTGGTCCTGATGAATTTAATAATGTTTCTTGAAGTGATACTAACTATGATATGTGGTAGACTATAGCAATTTCTTTTGGGTGAGATAAAAATGCCATACAACTTAGATATAACATCACTAAGCTAAAAGTTGATACTTTCCAGATGTGTGATGGAAAAATAATTACTCAAATAGATAAAATAATTATTTATATATTTTATGGTGTTTCTACCTTGGGAACCCAAATTCTTAATACAGATAAAGTATTAAAAATTCTTAGAGTTTTACCTTCTAAATGGAAAATAATTTTTACTACTATTAGAAAATCCACTCCTATAAAAATATATCTTTGAATGAATTGATTAGAACTCTAATGATGTATGAAGATGAAATGAAAGTTGAATAAAAATATCATAGAATAATAAAAAGGGATAACACATCTCACAAATTTAATACTCCAAAAAATGAAAACAAATCCAAGTAGGATTTTATATCTTTAAATAATTAAAGGTGTTTAGATTCAAAAACTAAATTCACTTAGATAATATAATTATTCAGTAGGATTATTAAAAATAATAAAGGCTTCAAGAAATATTTTAATGATTTCAAGAGTAATTATCACGGACTAAAATAGGATTTATGTTATGAATGGAAGAAAAATGGGCCACATCAGGCCGGATTTCCCCTAACTGAAAGAGGATAAAATAAAATGTAAAAGAAAGAAAATAAGTACAAAATCAAATATGATTGTGAATGTTAAGGAAAGAGATATATTAGAGCTACATTGAGTTTTTATGAAGGCTCCAATATATCTTAAAGTTTTAATTTAGAGAATTATAAATCAAATACCAAAGAAAACATGTGATTTATGCCTAAGGATGAAGAGGTAAAATCCTATTATTCACAAGATTTTGATTCTGAAGGTTTCTCAAATAGTAACTTAGCTACATACTGCCCTATAAATGAGTATAAATATGAATCCTTAGTAAAAAATGATAAATCATTAATGATTACTTATATTTTGTTTTAAGTAAATATGATTCTATACTAAAACAGTTAGACTAATGAACAATTGGGTACCCAAAAATTTTTGTTTGATTTTTTAAGGTAAAAATCCATAGGAATAGAAGAAAAAAATGGTATGTGAATTATGGATGCTCAAGGAATATGAGTGGAGACTTTTCAAAATTAAATACACTATCAATGTAGATATAGGCTTAGTTAAATTTAGAGACAATACTAAAGGTGAGATAATTATAGTTGGATCAGTGGGGGATCCAAAAACATTATAGATCAATAAAGTTACCTTTGTTCATGGACGGAAGCAAAACCTGCTAATCATTTCTTCAATCTATGATAATTAATTTTCAGTTTATTTTTCTAACAATTCCTTTTCTTATTTTAAATATAAAAATATTAAGTTTAGAGGAACTAGAATTGAAAATCTTTAAGCTTTGGACCTTAGTTCTTTTTTGTGAATAGAGAAATAATTATTTAAATACTAAAATAAATGAATCATGTATATGTCATATGAGGCTTGTACATGGTAATATATTTTTCTTATCTAAGTTATCAATGAAAAATTTAGTTTAAGATCTTCCTAGTATTAAGTTTGATCAGAAAATACTTTGTGATGCATTCCAAATATTCCAGCAACATAAATCATATTTTAAATCTATTAACAAGGTTACTAAACCTTTATAACTTATCTAAATCTATTTATTTGGACCATCAAGATTAGAAATATTGGATAGAATATTCTCCATTTTTTTAGTTAATGATTTTTCCGGATTTAAATTTGTTTATTTCTTAAAATCTAAGAAGAATATTTCTCATTTTTTAAGTTTTTATGAATTAGTTAAAAATGAAAAATATTTTAAAATAATTTCATTATGATGTGGTCATGGTGGATAGTTTTATAATAAAGAATTTGATTATTTTTTATAAACCATTGATATTAAAAAAACTTTATCTACTTTAAGAACACCTTAAATAAATGGAATTCTAGAAATAAGAAATAAGAGTATTCAATAAATGGAAATAACTATAATAAATGAATATAGTCTTTCCTACCTATTTTTGGGAATAAGTTGTAAGTATGAACTTACATATCATGAATATAGTTTTAATGGGAGTCTTTCTCAAAATGACACCCTATTATTTATGTAATAACAGAAATCCAAAAGTTAGAAACTTTAAAGTATTTAGATATTAGGTTTATGTATTGAACACTAAAGAAAAAGTTGTTAAGTTTTTTCCAAATGATGAATAAGGAATCTTTCTAGGATATTCTAATACTTCTAAAGCATTTAGAGTGTCCAATAAAAATCCTAGGGTAATTGAAGAACCTATTCATGTGAATTTTGATGAAAGTGATCCTTTTAATCATAGAAAAAGTCAAATAGATGAAATTAATATTTATTTTAATAAATTTATACTTGAATATTCTAAATATGTTTTTTAAAATAAATTATAATATTATGTAATTCAATCTAGTTCACAGGAACATGAATCATAGGAACCTGAATGTGTCCTACCTAGATAGCCTAGAACGTTAAATAACTATCATTTAGAGACTTTAATAGGATACCTTGATACATGAGTAAGGAATAGAAAAAATATATGTAATCTATAGGATTTTTATAACTTTTTATCTCAGTTATAACCTAAATCTATTAAATAATCCTTATAATATGAGATTTGGATGATATATATACAGGAAGAACTAAATGAGTTTAAGAGGAATGAATTTTGATAATTAGTTGAGAGGCCCTTGAAACATTTTTTAATAGGAACCAAATGTGATTTTATAAATAATAAAGACAACCAAGGAATAATCCTGAGGAAAAAGGATAAACTAGTTGTTAAAGGATAAAACTAGTATGATGGAATAGATTATGAAGAGATATTTTCTACAATTTCCATACTAGAATCCATTAGAATCCTGTTAGCCTGTTCTTATCATATTAATTTTTAAATTATATTATATGGATGTAATATATATTTTTTTAAATGATTATTTAGAGAAGGAAGTCTATGTAGAATAACCTCTAGGTTTTGAAAGCTGAAATCTATCAAATTCTATTTTTAAATTTACTAAAGCTATTGTGGACTTAAAAAAGCACCAAGAGATTGGTATGAAAGATTAAGTACTTTTCTTTTGAAAAATGGGTTTTGATAGGGTTTTGATATCCAACTATTTTTTAGAAAAATTTATTATCAGTTAATTTATTATTAAATATCTATATAGATGATGGTATTTTTGAATCAACTAATAAAAAAATTTATAATTATTTATCATAACTTATAAAAAAATAATTTGAAATGAGCATGATGGGAGAATTGATTTTCTTTCTTAATTTTAAAATTTATCAAAAATATTTTGTAATTTTTTAAATCATAGTATACATATTATTGATTTATTGAAAAATTCTAGTCTTGAAAATAATAAGACTTGTAAAACACCCATGTATACAAATATTGAACTTTATTTAGATGAAACTAAAAAACCGTTGATAATAAGATATATAGAGGTATGATTAGTAGTTTTCTATGTTTTAATACTAGTAGAATAGACAATAGGTTTTCATTTTTTCTTTGTGAAATTTAAAAAAAACTATAAATAATATCATATTACTTCTATTAAAATAGTTTTTTGATATTTAAAAGTAATTATTTTTCTATCTTTTTACTGTCCAAAACATCTGATTTTAAATTAATTTCATATTCAGAAACTTATTTTAGAGGGTCGAGATTGTGTACAAAGGGAATCCTAGGTAATTGTCACGTTTTAAAAAATTCCCTAATTTCATGGTCTAATAACAAGAATCATTATGTTGTATTGTTAAAATCTGAGGAAAAATATATATCTACTAGAAATTAATGTGCACAAGTTTTTTGGTTGAAACATACATTTTTGGGAATTGGATTTAAATTTAATCATATTCCTATTTTGTGTAATAATACTAGTACTATTAATATTTCAAAATATATCATGAGTCACTCTAGTACAAATAATATTGATATAAGGAATCATCTACTAAGAGATTATGTCCAAAAAATGGGATATATCTTTAGAATTTTTAAATACTAATTATCAACATGAAGATATTTTCACTAAACCATTTCCCATTGCAAGTATTTATTTTTTTAATGGGGAGTTTGGTTTATTTAATTTTAAATAATGTTTTTAATTATATAGTTTAATCTATGTATATAATTTTAATCTATTTCTTATTTATTATTATATTTTATTTCTATTATGTTTTTTAAAATTATTTCATTTGAAATATTATTTAAATTAAATTTTATAAAATTTTATTTCCAATTTTAAAATACTAAATGTTTTCTCTAATATTTTGGTTCAATAAACCAAAGCATTGATAAAAACCATCAAAATTACCCTTATCTCTCGTACCTTTTATCTCTTGGACTTTTGACCTTTTTAAGCTCTAAAAATCACTCAAACTATACCATTTTAGCCCTTTACCTTTAGATTGTCATAATGAAAAAAACTAATACAACCAATAAGTCAGACCAAGTGGATATAAGAGGGAGATACCTTCCATTTAAGAAAGGATATTTCTACATGGAAAAGTGATTGATTTTAAATGGATTTTCCAGATGAATATCCTTCTAAAGTAATCCGTCAGACTTCAAGGGATGGAGTATATGTTTAATAAAAAAATATAGATTATATTTTCGAGAAGGAAGTGAAGAAATTTTACGAAAATTCCTAGTTTAGTTTCTGAGATTCATATGATGTCATTTCATCTAATGTAAATGGAAATGTATTTTAAATTTTTTTAGTTTATCTAGCTAAAATTCTCCACTTACCCCTTGTTGGTGAGTTTCTCTTTAGTATAAGGTTAGTTGTGGAAAATTTTCATAAATCAAAAGAAATAAATTCCTTTCTATTTAGGACCTCCCAAATAGAAAAGTTGTTTGTGATGGATCTAGAGGTAGATCAATAAGTTTTGGTCAAGGTTTCTCAAACCATAGTTGCACCAAGAATATAAGAGCTAAAGAAAAATATTTTTCATGATATGTATATAAAGTTATGTATATTGAGTGAATTAAAATTTAATTTCTTTATATTTATGCTGAGATATATGGATTATTTCTATCGAAGGGATATACCGATGTATTTACACCCATATAGAAGAGTAGTATCTCTTTTTCTTTATTAGAATGGCATGATTTTTGACGTCTAGAAAACTATCAGATACCCTTATAACCGTATTCTCTTAGTTGTGATGATCGTATGATTTGTATTTTTTCTAGAGAATTACTTAAGGAAATATGGTACCTACTGGATCCATATTTTAATTTTCATATGGGACTTATGATAAGGGGGATAAAAGAAGTTTTAAATATGATAGTTTATCTAGAAGAGGAGCTGAGGAATTTGAATACTTCAGAGTTGAAGGAGTTGGTGGGTTTGAAGTTTCTTTTATTGGTTCTTCCAAAATTCAAATCACTATATAGAGAAGAAAAATTTTAGATGAGAAAATCTCTCCTAGAATAGGGAGAGTTTCTAAAATTCCTGGATCATATCAAGAACCATCCGAAGAGATATATAAAATAAATGTTCTTGAATTTAGACCAAGAATAAGGGAATAACTAGTTGAGAAGGTTCTAGTTCCTATGTTTAATGAGGTGAATAAACTATTTCCAATCAATGAAGAAATAATAAGGGAATCCAATGATGGAGTTTATTTTGAAGAAAGAGTTGAGGAAGAATCTGTAGGTCATGAGGTTTATGTTTCTCATGTTGATAAGAATGATGTTGGGGAAGATCATTCTGTTGATCTTGTTAGTACCCCTTTAGCTAAAACAAATTATCTGATAGGGTGTCATACACCATCTATTATTGAGTCATTTAAAATTATTGTTTAAGATAAAGGAGGTGAATATACTAAATTTATTTTATATCTACCCTCTCAATCTAGTGAAAAATTTGAAGTCTGATCACTTCAATTAGTTGAAGTTGGTGAGACTTCTGTTAGATTAGAAGAAGTTTTTTTTTTCAGATTTTGATTATCATTTTAAATAGAGGACTAAATATTATATTATTAACATGGTTTATAAGATTAATTAGATGAAATATGAGGATAATATATTAAAGGTAGATCTTGAAAGTTCTCAAAATATTTTTAAAGATTTGGAAAATTATTTTTTTCCCTGAAAAAAAAAATTTAATATCATCCATCTCAACTTCAAAGCCTATAAGAAAGTTCAATTTCAAGAAGGGATTTTGATTATTTTTATAGAGAAATGGATGATCAAGTTTTGAAGACCAAGAATGAATCTATCTTAAAATATAAATTTGGAGATTTGAAGAAACTTTTTAGGAGTTTGTTTTAATTGGTCAATGATTGTTCAATCCATGTGAGAAGTTCTACTTTAAGTGAAGCAACGTATCCAGATTTGATAAAGGATTTGAGTCTCTTAATTCTATTTTTTCTATCATGAATGGAATAATTAAAAGTTTACAGTGTGATATTATTACATTTCACACTCTTTTGGATAATTAGCAAGTGTTTGTTGCAAGGTTGAATTCCATAGATCTAGGAGTTAGAGAATTGGCTGATCAGCTAAACAATATTATAAATAATTATGTTCAGTAATCTGAATATTTTTATAATTTTACGAAGGATAATATAATATAATTACGAAAGATGTTTTAGGGATCAAACTTGTTGATGTTGCAATGGGTAAGGATGATGGAATTTTTTTATTGATGGAGGAGTTGAAAGTAGTACATCAGATAGTTAAATATTCCTTGTCCACTGAATACTCATCCTATAATGTGCCCGAGACAGAACCCCATTCCCATCAAATATCTTATCATTTTAACCCTTGAGCCAAAAATTTACTATAATAAAGAATTTTTAACGAAAATAAATTATTATTATTTATATTCTGTATATTCATTTTCTATTTAATATTTATGGTAGTTTTAGGTATAATCCTATTAAATTTTCAAGATGAATTTATATTTGGATAAATATTAAATTCAATAATAGTTTAGTTCTATATTAAATCTATTTTAATCTATCTCTCTAATTTGTTTTTTATATCACAAAAGGGGGAAAAATTTAGATAAAAAAAACATGTCTGTTAACTGTTATTCTTTATTTAGAAATAAGTATTCCATAAGTATTCACAATTCTGAGAGAAATTTGGATAAAATAAATATTCTTTAGTTTAAATTTATAAATCACTATTTGTGTGATTAATTATTTAAAACCTTTATTTTAGTGTTTATATTTATATGGGATTTTGGTCATTAATAGGGTGATATTTTTGGGTGTATGTTGATCAAAAAATATTCTTTCATCTCTCATTGATTTTGATTCTCACAAATACCTTCATATGTTTTACTAATGAAGTTAATTTAAGTGAATTCTAGGATTATGTTTCTTGAACTATTTATTTTATTCTGAAATTATTTGGGTTGAATTTTTTCTATGTTTTCTGTAATTTTTCTAAGGATTTTAGAATCACTATTCTAAAATCTATGTTTACGAAGAACATTGGATTTGGGAACCCAACTTTCAGTAGGGAATGTTAATTTTGTACACTATGTTTAAGATAAAAATTTGGACTAGAAACCAAAATTTTGTGAAGAAACCAAAATTAAAGTATGTAACTTATGGTCAGTTATACAATTTTTTGGAATCAATAGTACATTGTGAAACATAATTTTTAAGTTATCCCTATGCAGTGTATCCCAATGTATGAATATGTTTTCATTTGAATTTAAATTTGAGATATTTTTCCTAATATTTTAGCAGTAGTTTAGATAGAATAAATATTTAATTAAAATATATTCAAAGACTAATTAAATGGGCCTTAATCAATGGATTAAATTGTTCATGTTTCCAAGGGAATTCATGATTTATAGTGTGACTAAAATTCAAATTTTAAACTCATTGAGTGTTTTGAAAATTGAGATTTACCTAGAAATATTTTCAGATCTACTTGACCAAGATCAAATCATAGTTCTTATTTATTCTCTAAAAATTTATTATATTACATGATGAGATATTTAAAATAATCATAGATTATAATGTTATGATATACAATCAATTTGAATTATTTTCCTTTTTAAAAATCTTGAGGATCAAATCTTTGACTTTTTTGGATTTATCTTTTTATAAAGGAGAAATTTTTATTTCCATTTAAGTTTATATAGTATCTCATATATCAAATGAATTTTTTTTAAAAACTGTCAGAACTATTATTTAGAGATATACATGTTATAATCTACTACTGTTTGTTCATCTTGTTGTTGTTCAATGTTATTATTCTGTTGATTATTTTTTTTGAAGATATTATTCCAAGAAGGATCACTTTAGTGAAATAATTACTTATATAATTTAATTTATAAAGAATAAGATCCATAATTTTTTATTTTTTGATGATACAATTATCTAAATATATTATTTAAAAATATCTCATCTTATTATATTTGAGTTTGAACTATGAGTATTCATTCATAGTGGAATGTTAGCTTCTCACATTAAGTTGTGGATATCTAGGTTCCTTATAAATGATCCTAATTCTTTGTTAAGTTTCAACTACCCACACTTAATTTTAGAGGTCCCTGGTAAAATAACACGATTAATGAAAATCATGAATATCACATAGAGATAAATTTTGAAGTGGATTAGGAGATCTTTTTTCCAAAAAATACCATAAAACCTGTTTTGTTCTTATCATCATTATTTTACACTGCTCAATCCATTTGAGGAAAATAATATTGTATTTCCGTCAGGATCATAAATGGGGATTTGGTTTATTTTTTCCAAGTGTTTTTAAAAGGACTTAACTCACCCCCTCTCGTGTCTTCACATTTTTTGACCAACACACTATGTGCCAACCTGATTTCACATTTTGAACATACTAGAAACAAAAAGTAGACCACAAGGAGACGATTTAGACCACATACATTAAAAGAATAGTAGAATAATTCTAAGTTTTAGGAATATCATTCAATGTAAAGCACAATGAAACCTTAAGAACTATTATAGATCCACCATATATGGGATTAAAGAATAAGATTCATGTAGAAAACTGAAAGATTCATCATTTCTGAGAAATATTACTAAATATGGATCTCTAGATTGAAACAAATATTAAAGGAACATAGGAATACATTAGATAAGAGAATATATGGTAATGAAAAACCTTGATCTATGGAGATCATTCCAAATAAATAGAGATTCACCATAATTTTCTATTATAATGGAGACGACCATCCAAAATATTTCTTAGAACACAAGAAAATCTCAAATTCAAGAAAAATAGTTGAGAAATATAGGTTTAATAGAGGGAATACTTGTCCAAGGAAACATTAAAACCCACCATTAATATAATGGACCATAATTTACATATCTATTTTACTTTAACATTGAAGAATATTTATTACATAACATAACAAAAACCACACCAGGACCGTATTGGTTTAGTGTCTTTAGAAACTGGAAAACATAAAAAACCAGTTCATAAAAAATCTAAACCGTGTCCCGCTTATTTCTTCATAACTAGAATTATTTTTGACATATCTTACTTAATACCCTTCTTCATGACCTGGGGAAAAGAAACATATGAAAGGGTGAGCTTAAATACTCAGTATGGGTAAATAAGGAAAATATCAATCATATTATAATCATAAGAACATAACATTTGAAAATCTTATCCTCCATATAAAAGATCATAATATAATGTCATGGGATAAATCATAAAATTGAAATTTAATCCCAATAGTCATAATATAAGATATGAAATTTCGTGGAATACACACATAATCATAGAAAATCATTACATATTATTCAAGTCTCATTACCAAGACCATCATAACAGACAAAGTCCATTATAGAACCGACTTCACTCCACTTTTCATCCCTTTTATTACTGAACAAGATTTACTTGTCATTCCAGTCATGTATATCTAATGAGATATAAATATTTACCCAATGCATTGGAGTGAGATATAGGTCCCACCTATCTCATAATGAAACAATTCTTACGTGTGCCACAAAAACATAAAAACATTCACCATAGCATAACCAATGAAGTAAGATGGGTTTCTTAAACATCATTGCATCATAATTAATATAAAAAAATGGATTTATTAAATAAAATTATATCATAAACACAATAAAATAATAGTAATAATAGGGAAAAATATAACCCTTTTTAAATAGTGTCATCTTAAATGGAAAATATTTTTGAGAACACTTTAAATTAATTCTTTATGAAAATATCCATTCTTCTTCAAAATCATTTTACTTTATAAAAATTCCAAAAAATATTAGAAGAAATAATTTTATATGAAAATAAACTTGTAATATTGTTGGGGTTTATTCAAGGAAATATGGCATTATGAAATTGTAAAAGTCCGTTCAATCCGTATAAGTTAAAAAAACAATATTCTCATACTTTTGTCGGAAAAGTCAAAAAAGTACCTCATATGTTAAATGAAAGAAAGATTCCTTTGAAACCATGTAGTAAAAAATAAAAATGGGTAAAAATGACTTTAAACATACATATATTAATTGTAAGCATTTATGAGATTTTTTTTTAGAAAAAATGGACATGGATGATAAATATACTCCAGTAAATACTTACATATAATCAATCTTAGATAAAAATGAGATTGCAAAATTATACCTTATCTTAGGTCCGATATGCTTCGTATGTATCCAGATATCCTGTATAATTATTTAGATAATGTTAATGATTTATTATAGAATCATAATTATTTTTATGATAACATTTATGATCATATTTCCATCTATTTGTTAGAAACATTTTATCATTTTTCATTATTCTGGTATTAACTGCTTTAGGTTTTAATGCATGTTTTTCCGAATAAGTTCATATTACTCTTCTTAGGATATAGTTATATCATTTACAACATGGTATTAGTATAATATATATCATATTTCTTCATTAAATTAATTTATATAATCATTCTTTATTGAAGATCATGTAGAATGAATCAAATCGCATCGTGGAGACGGTAATCCGTATGCACGCACGAGTGACGATATTGTTCCCATAATTGTTGAATGGTATTGAAGTGGATGGTGTATAGTATATCAGAATAAATATAATTATATTAATTATATATATATATATATATTAATTCCATCATTATACCCATCTTTGTAAGGTGGTGGTGCAAAACGGATTACACCATGACATGGAGACGGTATGCCGTACGAACACATGTGTGGTGATTTCATTTTTCATAGGGTGGGTATACGATTTAATTTTGTTATTTCATAATCATAATATCCTATAATTATATAATTAATACTGAATTTATTACTTTATAATGAAAAAACTCATGAGGTGGAAGTAGAAGAAGACAGAATTTTGAAAGAATCGGTAAATGGTATTACCTCTTCTTCGACGCGCCTCCTCTAAATCTCCTCTTGGAGAACTAGTGTTGGTATTTAAAGAATACCAAGACCTATAGAATGTTTATAGGGAATTTGATAAGGTAAATGAGCTTGTTATGGTTAACTTTGAAGGATCAAAATTAATTTAAGAGTTGAGGGAGGAATTGCCCTTTTATAATTGAGGTGATGTGCACTTTTGGAAACATAAAAAATATTAATTTATAATAAAATAAAACCCCACTTGAAAACCTAAAAAATGTACCCATTTGGAATATAAGATGATATAGGGTTATAATCTCATCAAAAAATAAATTTTAGACAAGTGTTTAGGTGAATTTATGCATTATCATTTTAATTAATACTTAGTTATTATATTTAATTTTTAACTGGGGTAACAAATATTTCATTATTAAAAGTGTGAAATATTTACATATATGAATTCGATTAGAACATAAATGAATAATTTATAACCTTTTAGACCATATAATAATTATAATTGTTTTTAAAAATGTATTATGATTTTTAAATAATTTAATAAAAACTTATTTTGACAAAATATCAATAGTGTCAATTTTGACACTATTTATTTCATGTATTTTTAAAAATATAAAAATAAGAATTTAAACTAGATAAAAATATATTATTATATCCCTAAGTGGTAAAGTTAATCTATTAAATTAATTTTACATAAAAATAATAAAAAATTATATTTATTAAAAAATTTTTAATAACAATTATTTAATATCTTCGTTAATAAAATAATTACTACCACATTTTTGTGTAATTATTTAATATACTAATTTTTTGGATAAAAATTCAAAATAAAATAATAATGAATTTAAATCAATTATATTTCATAATAATATTTTTAATTGAATTTATCTTTGGAAAAAACAAACATAAAAAGTGCTATACTCTTTTAAAACATGAATGTGACAAATATATCTTCACTTTAAATAAAATAATGTAAGTGTCATAATCTCTTCTATAAGCCTCCAAATTGTCAATATGTGGAACCTTGGATGATTATAGTCAAGATATACTCGAAAAATATGCTTTTTTCAAGTGTATGGTCCTTTTTATGGTTATTTATATTTTAATAAAAATTATTTTATTGATTTTTCATCAATTAATTTATTGTTTCATCATCCAAGTATATGTTTTTAAGGTAATTATTTATTTCCTAAAAACTAAAAATAAATTTTCCTGATAAATAAAATCATTTTATATTTAAAATGAGTATTTATTTTCGAATTTATCTTTTATATAACGTTATATTAAAATCAATTTAATGACTAAAGTTTACATGAGATATATTTCACTTTTCTTTAAATAAAATATATTAAATGTCAAAATCTCAGTCAAGTGGATTCCAATGGATACCAATTATACCCAAGTATGATTTAGGTAAAATTATAATCATTAAATTATATTAATAAATTTTTTAGAGTAATTTTAAAAAATTATTTTCACCCTTAATTACCAGATTTACTCTTTTACAGTGTTGATAAAATTTACTGATGTTACTATTCATTTTCCTGAAAAAATTGAAGATTTTTAGATAATTTAGAACTAATAATTTCAAATATGGAATAATTTTTTCAAAATTCAAAACACATAACTTTCATTAATTAATTTAAAATTAATTCCGTTGTTGAAATGAGAAAATGAGTTGTAAAAGTTATAATATTACAAAAGATTGAAATGTTTTAAATCTGAATTTAATGTAAAATTAATTCCGATGACCTACATCATATTAAACGGTAAAAATATAATATATATACACTTTTAAAAAATTTAATAATATAATTTAACCATATAAATTATTTCAATGAAAAAGGATATTTTCATTTAAAATTGAGCATATTTTTATTATTCATCAAAACATGAAAGTTATCAAAAAAATTTCAGAAATACATCCAAAGTATATTTTTATATCCCAATTCAAAATAAAATGTTTATTTTGTCATATAAAAATTATTACTGTGTCAAAATATTAATTTAAAAGCAGTTCTCCATTCAAAGGTGTAAAATTACCCTAAAAAGTAGGTTTTTATACATCAAATAGGGTTTTATTCATACCCTATGACTAAAATATACATTTGATGAATATAAAAAATGTTTTATTAAGTATATAAGACAGATATATTTAATTAATTTCATTACCAAAATTAATTCACTCAAAAATACAAATATCTAATTGATTTCTATTTTTCATAAATAATTGATAGCCAATGAATTCATAATGCATTTTCATAAGTTAATTATAATTATTCCCACTAACATAACAACTATGATATAATGAAATGTTTATAATAAGGGCATCTCATGTTTCTTTTAAACTTACGTTGCGTGTAAAGAAATATAGGGAAGAAAAAAGATGATGATACCTCTCCCTCATCATATCCTCATGTTCCCATGTTCCTTCTTCCAGTTGGTGGTTCCTCTATAAAACTTTAACTAATAGAGTGGTCTTTTTTGTAGAACTTTTTCACTACGATATAGAATCTCTATTAGTTTTTCCACATAAGAAAAATCCTGCTCCAGCGGTATGACTTATGAGAATAGTACATGTGAAGGATTGGGTTTGTACTTTTTCAGGAGAGATACATGGATCACATCATGAATTTAAGGCAGATTAAGTTGAATTTCTATTCGGTAAGCTACCTTCCCAACACGATCGAGAATTTCAAAAGGATTTATATACCTAGGACACAAATTTCCCTTCTTTCCAAATATCATTACTCTTATCCAAGGAGATATTTGTAGAAACACCTTATCACCCTCTTAAAACTCTAGGTCTTTTCCTTGGTTGTCAGCATAAAATTTTTTCGACTCTGAGATTCTATTATGTGTTGTTGAATAGATCTGACCTTTTCTGCCATTCCATCAACAATATTAGGTCATAATGGCTCTCTTTCCCTACTTCATCCTATAATGTTGGAGTTATGCACTTATTTCGATAGAGGACTTCATAAGGAGTGATCTGAATACTAGAGTGAAAGATATTGTTGTAAGATAATTCCACCAAAGGTAGATATTGACCCCAACCACCTTTGAAATCCATATGGAAAGCTCCCAACATGTATTACATAGTTTTAATTTTCCTCTCAGACTGAACATCAATATGATGATTATAAGAAGTGCTAAAACTTAACTCTGTATCCAGATCCTGCCAAAGACTTTTCCAGAACTTTGAGGTAAACCTCGGATCCCGATCAGATATAATGGAAAGTTGTAATCCATGGAATATTACCACTTACTTTACATATATATTGTCAATCTGATCAAGAGATAAATCCTTTCTAATAGAAATGAGATGTTCATAATTCATAAGGAGATTGACTATAACCCAGATAGAATTATTGCCTCAGGATGTTTTGGGAAGTCCGTCGACAAAGTCCATAGTGATTTTTCCCCATTTCATTACAGTATGGGTAATGATTTTAACATCCCTATAGACTTATGTCTCTCAGATTTAACATGTTGGAAAACCATGCATCAAGAGACATATTTGGCAGCATATCTTTTTAGGCCATCCAACTAGAAATACTCCTTCAGGTCCCTGTATATATTTGTGCTTCTTGGGTGAATAGATAATGAATAAATATGAGCCCCATCCAATAACTCCTTATTTATTTATGGAATGGGAGGAATAAAATCCCAATTCCTAAACCTTATTATTTTATCAAAATCAAGGTTTAATTTAGGAACATTTCTCACTTTCTTCTATAGCTCTATATCTTTCTTATGTCCTCCTTAATCTTCACTTGTATAGATGGTTGAGAATTCATTTGAGAAAGATAATATTTCTCCTCTTACATTAAAATTTTAATATATATCCTTTGAAAATACATAAATATTGGATCTTTTGTGATCCTCATCATGGATAAGATAGCATGTTATTATCAACTGAAAGCATCTACCACCTTGTTCTCTTTCCTAGGCTGGTAATGTATTGAGAATTCATAATCTTTAATCAACTCCAACCAACATTTTTGTTGCATATTTATCCCCTTTTGTGTGAGAATACACTTTAAACTTTTATGAACACTATAAATATCTCACCTTTGACCATAAAGATAATACCTCCATATCATTAATGAAAAGATTACCACAACTAAATCTAAACCATTAGTTGGGTAATTTTTCTCATGGATTTTCAACTACCTTGGGGCATAAGCTATCACTATGTCATTTTTCATGATAACACATACTATCTCCTTCTTTGATGCATCACTATAGATCAAAAACCTTTCTCCACTACAAGGCAATTTGAGCATAGGTGCACTGGCTAACCTTCTTTTTAGCTCTTTGAAATTCTCTTTACATTCCTTCATCCAAAAAAAGTTAACTCTTTTCCAAGTAAACATGGTGAGTGTATTAGATAATTGTGAAAAATCTATTACAAAACGTTGATAATATCCCACCAAAACAAGAAAACTTCAGATCTCAATTACCGTTTTTGGTATCAACCAATTTTCAACAACTTCTGTTTTTGATAGATCCACATATATCCTTTTTCTTTAGATTATGTGACCCAAAAATGAAACTTTCTAAATAAAAAATGAACACTTTGTAAATTTATCATAATGCTTCTCCTTTCTTAGGGTCTTCAGTATAATTCTAAAGTGGTCTTCATGTTCTTCCCTTATTTTCAAAAAGAAAAGAATATCATTTATAAAGACTAAAAAAATATCAAGATAGTCTCTAAAGACTCTATTCATTAGATCCATGAAGATAGTAGGGGCATTAGTAATACCAAAAGGGATCACTATAAATTCATAATTTCCACACCTTTTATGGAATTCCATCTTTGGTATAGCCTCCTTTTGGACCCTTAATTGATGATATCATGAGTGAATATAAATCTTGGAAAAGTATTGAGCTCCACGTAGTTGGTAAAATAAGTCATCAATGCGGGGAAGAGAATATTTTTTATTGATAGTTATCTTTTTAAGTTCACAATAATCAATTAAGAGTCTCATTGATCCATATTTCTTTTTAACAAAGAGAACATGTGCTCCCCAAGGTGAAGCGTTAGGGAGTATGAATCCCTTATCAAGATTCTCTTTGAGTTGCTTCTCTAATTCCTAAAACTCAATTGGGGACATTATATAAGGTGTATTTGAAATAGTCATAGCACCCTTTATGAGTTCTATTGAAAAATCAACTTCACTAATTTGTGGAAGGCCTGAAAATTCCTTCATAATGACATCGTCAGACTCACGTAAAATGGGTGTATTATTAATTTATAGTTTCTCCCCAACCATTTGAGATAAATAAGCTTCATTTATAGGAATCAAGACCCATAAGAAGGAAGAAATCTCTACTGGAAGGTTATATTCATTCTTACATCGATATATGATAATAGATTGATCTGGAATATGAAATGTGACTTTTATTCCTTGGAAATTGTTACGAGATAAATATAGAGAAAGACAATCCATTCCAAGAATCACATCAAATTCCACTATTGGAAGGATCACAAGATCTGCAGGAATCACTTCCCCACAAATTTAAACCAGAGAAGAATTATAAAATTTTGATGCGACCATTGTTCCATAAGGAGCTGCCATATCTAAATCGAAATCTAATTGTTGAGGTAAAATGATGATACCCTTAGAAATTTTTTCAGAAATAAATCAATGGGTGGATATAGAATTAAAGAAAATATTTTATACTTTAGAGTGGATGGTATGTTTACCTTTCACCACTTCATTATCATACTCCATGTCACCAATAGTGATTTCATGTGACTTTCCTTTTTCTTTGGCCTTAAGAGTTTTTTGACATTGATAATTATCAATAACCCTTGGATTAGGGCATTGATTGGCATAATTCCCCATTTTCTTGCACTTCTAGCATTGAAGTGTAGGAGGTGCGTCATGTGTAGCCTTTTCTTTTTTTGCATCATTAGACATCTTGTTCTTATCACTTTAGCATTCAACTGCCTGATGACCTTATCTTCCACACTAGCCCCTTTAAGAAAATTCCTCCTAGGTTTCTTTCCACAATTTGAGCATAAGGGAAAACTTATATTCTTTTCAGTGAGGTCTTTATATTTTAATTTTAATTGCATTTTTCTCTTATCATAAAACCTATATAACTGATGGGTTACTCCAATATCCATCTAAAATGTTAAGACAACATCAAAATATTTCCTCATATTTATTGAACTCCCTTATGGATAATGCCATTCGGTCACTTGGTTTAAAGGCACTAAAGATTCGATCAATTTTACTCTCAGGTTGGATAATAATTCCATATGAATACCTTTCAAGTATTTTAAAATTTTCTTTGTAGGTACCAAGAGATTCATCATCCTTTTTATTAAGTTCATTGAACTACTTCTTCATCTTCGTTAATAGAATATGAGAAAATTAATTATTGTGAAATAAGTTCTTGAACTCATCCAATTCCATGGACTCAATTTCATCTCTTTGACTCGTATTATTGATAAGATTCCACCATTGATCAGATTCAACTTCCAAATGATTTACTGCTAAGATGAATTTATCTTGTATAGAATATTATAGAACTGAAAATATCTTTTCAGTTGTAGTGATCCATTGTTCAACCACTAATGGATCAGAAGGCTCACTGAATGAAGGTGTGTAAGAACCCGGTTCTTATTTTTGAGGTACGGGATTCTTCTTTTTCCTTTTCCTTAAGTGTTTTTGAGAAAATATGGAAAATGGGAAAAATCCGAAATTTTTGAACTACACACCGTGTACTTTTCCACACGTCGTGTACTTTTGGCCGTTTAGAATGGGTACACGGGGCGTGTAGCCTTGTCGGCGACGAGGGGTGTTGGAACCGACTACACGCCGTGTAGTGGTACCTTACATGCTGTGTAGTCAGTCGGCAGGCTTAAATAGTAAGGCGGTGGAGCAGCTGATAGCTGGGCGACAGTACATGCCGTGTACTCGGGAGTACACGCCTTGTACTCATGTCGACAGATGAACAGTGTAGCGGTGCTTCCAAAGGAACAATTAAATGAAATAAGTACACGCCGTGTACTCAGAAGTACACGCTGTGTACTTTGTTTTTTCATCTTAAAACATACAGTAGATTCCTCATTTGGAAGAGGAGACACTTGAACCGATTTGGAGCCAAAGGAGGAGCCTGGACCTTTGAAGATCCATCGGGTGTTTGTCTGGAATCAGTTTCCGCCTCGGACGATCCCGTTGGAACTGCATGGGTAAGGGATTCCACCTACTTGGTTGGTTCTTACCAATTATTCTCCTAATAGGATTTATTTACGTTTGAATGGGTTTTATTCTTCGTCAGATATACGCCGTTCTTGGGTGTTTCTAGAGTCGGCGTTCGGGTATAACGTTCGTTGGCGTATAAGGTAGGTGGCTTCATGTAAATTTCCAACTGTCGTGCGTTTTTTCTGTATTTTCATTCCACGAACTCATGTTGGGGTTTTGTGTGGCTGAGGCCATTCCTATATTTAATGCCTAGAATTGCATAGGTGATTAAATTTTGATAATAAAATGCTGGTTGGGATTGTTGCTTGGATCCAGAACCACCCCGAGGGTGTGTTTCACTGTTTAGCCGTTTGGCCAGGATACCCGAGGGTATGCCTTTAATGTAGTAATTGAAGAATTTCCTTGAGAGGAATTGCTTGTTTACTACATTTTGATTTGTTGGGCATGGCCCAGTTACAGGTTTAGCCTGAGGGAATTGTTGTGATTAGCCTGTGGGCACTCTACTATTTAGCCCGTGGGGAGTAGTTATTTCGGCCTTTGGGCAAATTCTTCCATGCTTGTGGGCAGCTGATTTTGTGCCTGTGGGCGACACTACCTACGTCTGAGGGAAACCTCTATTATGACTGAGGGCATATTCTTATGTTGGATACTCGTTACTTGAGGGTATGAGTTTACGTGTCTGAGGACACTATTTTTTTACTTAGAAATGCACTGAGGTGATTTCTTATATAAAATGGATTAAATAAGTATTAAAAATGGAAATATAACTGGTAGTTGTTAATTTTGAGTACTGCTTACTTTATTTTATTTTACCACTGCACACTATTGTTGCATGTTAGCACGCAGTTGGGCACGGGCCTTTGGTGGGTTCCTACTAAGATATATTTCTCACACCCTGTTTGGGTCATGCTTTTCAGCCCAAACAGATTATGTTGCTGCAGGTGTAGATAAGGGCAAGAGTCCCTATACAGGTACTTGATTGTTGCAGAGGAGTAGGAGGGCATGGGACCGAGCCTAGGCTCGTGATGCCGCTGCCAGCTATTTTTCTTTGTTTTTCTGTACTCTGTAGTTGTTGTACTATATTGATGTATAACATGTTCTGGCTGTTTTCTTAGAACTTGAAACATGTAGCATCATCATTTATCAACTGTTGGTTATATCCACTGCTGTAGTTTATTTTAGTTGTGTCTAGTTTACTACTTCCGATGTCGTTGTATGTTTTTATTTCGTATTCTGCTGTGCTACACTTTGACAAATGAGAGCATAGTTTCCCCACTATAAGACCTGGGCCCTCGCTGCTAGTCGGCAGCCTATGGCGTTTGGGGAAATGCGCTTGAGTTCATGTGGCGAACCGGGCTCGGGGCACCCGTTGCGTGGCACCCAGGTCTGGGACATTACAAAGTGCCATCAGAGGTAGTTCTTTTCTTTGACATACTATTTGGAGCCGTAGTCAGGGATAGGACGAACGATAGTTGGTAATAAGTTGTTCCTGGGAATATCTAACCCGTGTACAGGTAAAATCCAGTCTACCTCGTATTTTTCAATTCTTTTGATTTTGCAATTTAACGGTTGATATGTTTTCACCATTGGGTGACGCACATGAATTGTGCAGTTTATATTTTATCTATGGGTTCTATTTAGTTGCAACCCGATGAGATGAGGGTATTCCGTCTCATGCATCATACAGGCACATGATAGATATCACATGCCATGCATGGTTTCCATGCCATGTAGGTGCATTAGAAATTCACATGTTGTTGTGATAGTTGATGTGCTAGAAAAGCATACTGTTGTGATATCTGCTTGATAAATACCTGCTTGGTGATAGGGTATTCCATGTGTGAGCTTGTTTATAGAATGGATGAAAAACTCTGGTTTTTGGGGAGTATGTGCCCCCATTGACCGGAATTTGGTAGATCATTGACTGTTTATTGGTTATAACACATATAAGATGCCAAACTTTGATTCGTGGGGAGTATGGGCCCCCACAGGTCATAATTTGACACTTAGGTGTTGGTTTCAGTATTTTCTGGGTTCCTGAGAAGTTTCTGAGGCATAATGTCCAGAAACCCAGTATACACGCCGTGTAGTATTTTTTTTATACAAGCCCTGTATGTTCTTATGTTCGGGAAGAAAACCAAACTTTTCGAGTACCCGCTGTGTACCCTATGTACACGCAGTTTAGTCTCTTCCCGTGTCACAAACCATGTGGGCGGCGACACGGGGTAGGGAAGGGCTTGGGTAAAACACTCCATGTACCGAATGTACACGCCATGTAGTGTAGACCCGGAGTCCAGCCATGTAACTAACAACACGGGTCGGAGAACTCCTTGACAGAACATGCCTTGTCAATGTTGAACACGCCGTGTAGTGTGTCCTGGGTACTCAACCGTGTAACTAACAACAGGGGCCGGTGTCACCTCTCCCTGAACACGCCATGTACCGTTGGGACACGCCGTGTAGTATTGTCCGAGGAAAGACCGTGTGGTATTAGCCGTGAGGATGGGAAACGGGATGGTGTACACGCCGTGTGCAGGTGTAACACACCATGTAGTGTCAAGCCGAGTAGTCGGCCATGTCACAGACGACACAGGCAGTTGGGAAATAACACCATACACGCCGTGTAGATTATTTACACTCCATGTAGTTTTTTTTAACAGAAGCCGTGTGGCTTAGCCGTGTAGAAGGACTCAGGCAGGGGAACAGAAGTCAAGTACACGCCGTGTAGTCAGTGTACACGCCGTGTAGTCCTATTTTTCAAATTTTGAATAACTTCTTCTTCTTGTTTACATTGTGGTTCCTTCGCTTTTCGGTCATAATAATCTTGAATCTGAGGCATTCTTTTGACCCTGTAGTGTCATGCCGCCTAGATGACCGTGAGTTGTTCGCCAGGAGAGAAAAAACGATTATACTCTGGAGATGGTGGGCCATGGGCTACCAGTTGATCCTCCAGCAGAGCCAGATGCGACACCAGCTGCTATACCGGACACAGGCACAGAGGCACAGTTCCATGAAGGCTTTATGCAGTTCATGCAGACCTTTCAGGGAGCACCGCAGGCTGCTACATCTATGGCTAAGCTGACTTGTATATTCCAACAGCATCATCCGCCTACGTTTTTTAGGGGATGACGGACCACAGGCTATGGAGTCTTGTATAGGATCGATGCAGACTATTTTCGAGCATCTTGAGACGCCTCCAGGGCAGAGGGTCAAGCTCGCGACTTACATGTTGCGTGATTCGGCCAAAATGTGGTGGGATGTTACCACCCAGACAGAGCATCACAGGGACATGGCATGGGAAGATTATCAGGCAGTCTTCTATGAATTCTTATTTCCTGAGACGCTGAGGGAATATAGATCTTGAATGTTCATGAATCTGTAGTAGGGAGCCATATCGGTGATGGACTATTCTACTCGTTTTACGGAGCTTCAGCATTTTGCACTCGTGCTGGTGAGTGATGAGACGTTGAGAGCCAGATGTTTTGAGGATGGTCTTCGGTATGACATCCGAGCATTGGTGAATGTTTTCAGGTTGCCTACTGTAAGGGTTGGTTTCCTGAGAACCAACTGTGTTGTACTTTGATTACATGAATGTTCACTTATTATATATTGTTCATTGTTCTGGATAACTATAATATAATAATGTCCCGCAATATTTGTTGCATTGATGAGGTCATGGCAGATCACCGCTATGATGAGAACATTGAAATGCTATAACAATATTCTTAAATAATGTTCTACGGTTGGACGACATACTATGATAGGACACATAGTATACAGACCGTCATGTGCGAGTACTTGAAAGAAGACGAGACTCTCTCTCAAGGATTTCGCACTTGGTAATCTCCAAGATGGGAGATTATGAGAATAGACCAACCAATAGGAAATCCTCATGTCTTGGTGTCATCTGACATTGCTATCTACGAGCGTGTGTAATGGTCCTTAGACTGGAAGATTATCATTAACTCATGTCATGACTCGCGCACTTATATTTACTGACGAAAACCGTCATGCAGACAGTTGGTGGGAAGTAGGGTATGCTGGGTGCATCACGAGTGACATGTTGTTAATGGATAAGTCGAGGAAGGATTTGTCCCTTCCATTTATGGAAGTTGATATCTCATCCCTTTGATTGAAATAGAACTGTCGCATTAAATTCCATGGCCATGGTGTGAACGACGAGTTTATTTCTGGTAGTCAAAGAATGACGGATCAAGAATATATGTTTATGATACTTCCATGAAACCTGCTTGATGATATATTGAGACAAAGGGATTAAATTACACAGTAAGCATACGTATGAGGTGATACGTCAATGCGTCGTCAACTTCTTTCTCATGGGTGCCTTGACCCGTTGCTAGACAGTAATCTTGGACTTTAGGCAAGCTCACCTAATGCCAACGAGAAAGAGGCCTAGAGGGTCACACACTAAGTGTATTCAAGTATCTCAAGTAGAATAAAGATTATTCCCGTACATGGTTTAATAATTATTCAAGAAATCCTAAATCGTTTTAATGATGGAGGAAGAAGGAAAGCAAAAACATGATATACATGTCGTGTATTAATGATTACACGCCGTGTAGTTTTTCATGGAAAACAAGTACATGCCGTGTATTAATAATTACATGCCATGTAGTTTTCTTTATGGAAAGGAAATGAATAAATGAAAACAATATATACACGCCGTGTACATTGAATGTACATGCAGTGTAGTTTTCAATGAAAAACAAGTACATGCCGTGTATTTATTAATACACACCATGTAGTTTTTTCAGTCGGGATTTTGAGGATATAATATTGTTTTAAATGATATTTATTATAATCAGTGTGGGAGCATGTCAATGAATTAATTATTAGACATGGGGGTTTTAAATAAGAGTCAATGAAATAAATAAAACGCGTCACGCGTTTATTTATTGTCATAACTCTACAACCTCAAGCCTGATTATAAATATACTCACAACCCCAACTCTTTTTCTACCCCGTGTGAGACACAACAATTCTGGATAATTCTTTCAAGGCCGAAAGAACCTATTCCTCCAAGAATTCTCTCAAGACCGAGAGAGATCCTCTTCCATCGGATCAAGATGATCTAAGGCGGACAACGCAAGCAAAGTCTTCTCCATGTTAGCACCCAGAGAATCCTTTGGCGACGTCCAGAGATACGAGGTACACATGTGGATCACCGCTAGAGGGTGTCTGCACTTGGATTTTGCGATGCAACGATGGATCACATCGATAACGTGATCAAGAACATCAACAAAGAAAGAACACCCAAAAGGTATTTCTTTATAATTAATTAAATTAATTATAATCAACCTGTAACAATTCTTGTTTGTGGTTCTGGGAAAAACCTTATTCTTTGTCTTTTTCTATGATTCGATCCGTGGAGACTGGCGTTTATCATCATATTGATCCCGAATTGATCATTTCTAATGAAAATAAGCCAAGTGGGCACATCCACCCATGCGCTTCCGCTGCGCCCGAAACCTTCAAATGGTATCCGAGGGAGGTTACAACATTGATTATAGTTATTTAATTTTCATTTATAATTTACGAATTTATATTTGATTCAATTCAAAATAAATCATTCTATAAATATGAATAAATGAGATATGTTCTTCCTCCTTCTTTTCTCGATTCATATCATAGACATGACCATTTAATTTTAATTTTGGTTAAAATAAAAATGAGGAACTCATCCAGAGGAGCTGCTCTTTCTGTCTGTAAAACATGGGATTACACGACGTGTACTTAAAACTACACGTCGTGTACATAGGTTCAATGAACCAGCACTGGTCTGCCAAACCACGCCGTGTGAATTGATTATGCCTAAGTTTTAATCACGCCATGTTGACCAGAATTGAACGGCACATGGAAACAGGAATACACAACATGTATGTTGGAGCAACATGTCGTGTAGTCCGTTTCGGACCAGGTGAAACCGTGTACAAAGATAAGCTACGTACCGCGTACACGGGATTGCCGGTCCGGTTACCACGTAACAAGGAATTACATGCTGTGTATGATTCATCTACACACCGTATACTCCGAAATTTCCAAAGTATAGAAAACACGCTAAATCCCCGGCGTGTACTTTGGATAAAGGGTGAAAAGAAAAATACACACTGTGTAATTATAAAGTACACGCCATGTACTTTCTAGAAATGGAATTTCACCAGGTTTCCTTCAATGTACAAAGACCCATACAAGGAATATGGATGATAAGAATATCAAGGAAATTCAGAAAGGAATTTAAGATAAAAAATTTATTAATTATAAGATCATAATTAATTGAATTCAAGCACGTCTTATCTTAAATAAAAGAACGATTAAAATAATTTGAATTCTAAATATGTGTAAATGTCATTGCATACTATGGATGATCATGATCAAGACCAAAGACCATTTGTATGTGTATGGTTTCATTTAAATTTATTTAATGTAAATTTATTGGTCCACGAGCCTTCTTCCAATAAAATGTAGGGCCTGCTTGCCCATGGTTTCTTTAATGTAAACCCATGTAATCGAGGTTCTACCAAGCCAGAGGAGACGGTTCAAATCCAGAAGTCGAGGAGAAACCGATGCAAGAAGATACAAAGGTGGACAAGTGAGAGCTGCAAAACATGAACCAATAGGTTCAAGGTGTTTTCCCTAGGTCAGGGTTAGCTTATCAAAACCACTAGATAAGCTAACCAATAGAAGCTCATGATCATGCCATCTTATTTTATTTCTGTCTGATTTCATGGTTTATTTATTATGTATGTGTTGCCGCGATCACATAATTAATAAAATGAACAGGCATGAAAAGATGGAATAAAATAAAAACCGAACTATGCGTAAACATTATCGGAACATGGTTAATCACTTAAGCAAGCATCACTAAATATTAACAAGAATGTGATAATTCAAAACTATGCATGAAGACTAAAATCCCTCAATACCATATTAAGTCAGACCATGCCTTCCGCTACCTGATTAAGGGAAATACTCAATAAAACTATGTGTTTTTACAACCCTTGTTGGGACACTTACTTTTATAAAGGAATCCCTTATTAAAGGTTTCAGGTTGACTTAACCATATTACATCAAGAGAAGTAGCCCTTGCTAGAATTGATGTAATATTGGAGGCAAGAGTTGAGGAAATCCAAGTCAGGATTTCAGGATTGGGGAGTTCACTCAACAGATAAAGGAACTGTAAGCTCATAGTTGGCAAAGACCTGCCTACCTAAATACCTTCAAATATCTTGACCAACCCTTGTTGGGGTTATACGAAGGGAAATATGGATCCTTGCCACTAGAATGTCAATGCAGCTGGACATTCTGAGTTCAATGGTGAGGGCTATTGGGACATGATAAAATAGTGGGAGAATTAATTAATTAATTCATTATTTCTCATAAATTGCAATCAAGAAAGTAATAATAAATATGCTCTTTTAAATTGTAGAATCAAGAGGAAAAACTCATCAACCACATTTTCTTTGCGATCAATAATGGATAAAGACAATATCCTCACCGGCAGTAACTTTCAGGAATGGTTTAGGAGCCTTCGGGTTATCCTACGCCATGAATGAAATTTTTATGTACTGGAGTCCAGATTTCCTGATTCTCCTACCCCAGGGGAAAGTGATGAATATTTCCTGGTCTATGATCAACATTTGAACGATGCTCTCGACGTTCAATGTTTGATGCTATCATCGATGTCTATTGAGCTCATGAAGTCTCATGAAGACATGGATGCCTATAGCATGCTCGAGCACCTCCGTGGTCTATACCAGGAGAGAGAAAGACATGAAAGGTTTGAGATCTCCGAGGCTCTATTTCAGAGCAAGCTTGGAGAGGGTGCCCCAGCTGGGCCTCATGTAGTCAGGATCATTGGATAAATTGAGCGCTTGGAGGTTCTAGGGTTTAAACTCTCAGAAGAACTGGGCACCGATCTCATTCTTACATAACTCACCCAGAGATTCTCGAACATTGTTGTTAATTTCAACATGAACAACATTGAGAAGTCTCTATCTGATCTTCTTGTCCTTATTCGCCAAGTCGATAATGAAATGTTGTGTGAAAAGCCTTCTGTCCTTATGGTGATTAAAATTAAAGGGAAGGAGAAGAGATTTAAGCCCAAAGATTCTTCAAGGCCTTCCAAGAAAAGGAAGATCACAGGGGAGGCAAAGGAATAGGATGCTGTTTGTTTTGCATGTGGCAAGAAGGGCCACTGGAAGAAAAACTGCACCCAGCCAAGGAAACAAGGGGATGCTTCAGGTGCGTTTGTTATCGAATGCAATCTATCTGTTTCTACTAATTGGGTATTAGATACTGCTTGTGGTGCTCACATCTGTATCCAAATACAGGAACCAAGTATATTCAAAAAGATTGATCGAGGTGAGGTGGATCTACGAGCAGCCAACGGAGCCAGACTCACTGCTGTAGCTGTCGGAGACTACCACCTCACATTGCCTACTGGGATGGTCTTGGTTTTGAAAGGTTGTTATTATGTGCCTTCTGTTACTAAAAACATTATTTCAGTATCCAGATTATATACTGATGGATTCATATTCATGTTTGGAAATGAATGTTGATACTTTTATAAAGATATCATTTGTTTTTGTAGGGCACATTTATATAACGACCCTTATGTGTTAGACTACACAAACCAAGTATTGGCAATCGATAACAAAGTTAATTCACATGACTCATACCACACCCAACTTTGGCATCACCAACTAGGTCATGTCAATGAGAAACGTTTGAAAAAATCACATCAAGATGGGTATTTAGATTCTTTCGAACTAAAACCACTTGGTGTATGTCATGCGTGTCTACAAGGAAAAATGACCAAAGCCCCATTTAGTGGGAAAGGTGAAAGAGCTAAAGATCTTTTAGAATTAGTTCACACATATGTGTGTGGACCATTTCCAGTTGAAGCAAGGGGTGAGTTCTCGTACTTCATAACTTTTACTGATGATTTTAGTAGATATGGATATATCTACTTAATGAGGTATAAGTCAGATTCTTTTGATCGGTTAAAAGAATACAAGAATGAAGTTGAGAACCATCTTGGTAAAAAGGTTAAGAAACTCAGCTCATACAGAGGAGGAGAATATCTTAATCTGAAATTCATTGATATCTTACGAGAGTTTGGGATTCTATCTCAACTCACTCCTCCTTACACGCCACAATGGAGTGTTGTAAGTGAAAGGAGGAACCACACCCTATTGGACATGGTGAGATCAATGATGAGTCATCCAAGTCTTCCATTATCCTTTTGGGGATATTCATTACAAACATCAGTGCATATACTAAACCAAGTACCAACTAAATTGATAAATGGTATTCCATACGAGTTATGGAGTGGACGCAAATCCATGTTATCGAATTTACATGTGTGGGGTAGTGAAGCATTTTTTAAGGCCTATTCAGGTAACAAACTTTCACTCTGAGGCACAAAGTGTATATTTATAGGATATCCCAAGGAAACAAGGGGATATTACCTATAAAACCCCTCAGAACAAAAAGTTTACAGTGGCAAGACACTCCATATTCATTGAGAGGGAGCACATCTCCAAAAGAGATAGTGGGAGTGAGATAGACTTCGATGAAGTCGAGGCTCAAGATACATATGAGTTGGTACAATAACAGATTCCACAAAGCCCCATGGAAGCACAATCTGTTCCAGAGACACAAGAACTATGTAGGAGCACGAGAGAGGTGAGAGAACCAGAACGATATGGTTTTCTTGTCCCCGAGTATGGTGACTCATTATTGGTTGACAATGATGTTCCTATTACCTACAAGGAAGAAGTTGAAGGCACAGACGTTTCCAAGTGGCAAGAAGCCATGAATTCTGAAATGGATTCCATGTACCAAAACCAAGTCTATATTTTTGTAGATCCTCCAGTTGATGTAAATCCTATTGTTAATAAATGGTTATTCAAGAAGAAACTGGACATGGAGGGGCAAGTCAGCACCTACAAGGCACGAATGGTTGCAAAAGGTTTTAGACAGCATCAAGGAATTGACTATGATGAAACCTTTTCACCGGTTGCGATTCTGAAATCCATTAGAATCCTATTGGGCATTGCTACTTACCATGACTATGAAATCTGGCAAATGAATGTCAAAACAACTTTCCTTAACGGGAACCTCCGGGAAGATGTATACATGACACAACCTGAAGGGTTTGTGACTCCAAAGGATTCCAACAAGGTATGCAAGTTTCAGAAATCCATTTATGGATTAAGGAAAAACATCAAGATCATGGAACATTCATTTTGATGAAGCTATAACGGAATTTGGCTTTGCCAAGAACGAATGTGAGCCTTGTGTCCACAAGAGGTTTATTGGGAGTGTAGTCATTTTCCTAATAGTATATGTTGATGACATATTACTAATTGGAAATGAAGTACCTATCTTACAGTCAGTTAAGGCATGGTTTCATAAATTCTTCTCCATGAAAGACTTGGGCATGGCAACATATATTCTTGGGATCAAGATCCATCGTGATAGATCCAAGAGAATACTGGTCCTGAGTCAAAGTACATACATTAACAAGATACTGAAGAGATTCAGTATGAAACAATCCAAGAGGGGATTGTTGCCAGTGTCACATGGCATTCATATTTCCAAGAAATTGTGTCCTCAGACACATGAGGAAAGAAAGATAATGGAAAGGATCCCTTAAGCATCCGCGATTGGGTCAGTCATGTATGCTATTCTATGTATGAGGCTAGATGTTTCTTACGCATTAAGTGTGGTAGGCAGATATCAAGTTGACCCGGGAGACCGCTATTGGATGGCAGTCAAGACTATACTTAAGTATCTGAGGCGTACTAAGGATATGTTCCTGGTTTATGGAGGAGATGAGGAACTAGTCATCATAGGACATGTAGATTCTAGTTTCTAGACTGGTCAAGATGACATGAATTCGCAGACTAGATACAACTTCAGTTTAAATGGAGGTGCAGTGAGCTGGAAGAGCTCAAAGAAAAGTGTGGTGGCAGATTCTATAGCAGATTCCAAGTATATCGTAGCTTCTGAGGCTGCTAAAGAAGCAGTATGGATGCGAAGCTTCGTCCAAGAGCTGAATGTAGTACCGAGAAGTAAAGATCCTATCACACTCTATTGTGATAATACTACAGCGGTGGCACTTGCAAAAGATCCAAGGTCACATCAGCGGTAAAAGAACATACTTCGGAAGTATCATCTCTTGATGGATTTTTCTAAGAGAGGTGAAGTTGCAGTGAGAATTATTTACATGGAAGGCAATGTGGTGGAACCCTTGACTAAAGCCTTGACTCAGTAGAAACATGATCATCATGTGAGGTCTAGTGGACTAAAAGTAGTAGGCAGTTGGATCTAGTCAAAGTGGGAGTTTGTAAGGGTTGGTGTCCTGAGAACCAACTATTTTTTACTTTGATTACATGAATGTTCACTTATTATATATTGTTCATTGTTCTACATAACTATATTATAATAATGTCCCGGAATATTTGTTGCATTGATAAGGTCATGGAAGATCCCCGCTATGATGGGAACCTTGAAATGCTATAACAATATTCTTAAATAAAGTTCTATGGTTGGATGACATACTATGATATGACACATAGTATACAAAACGTCATGTGCAAGTACTCGTAAGAAGACGAGACTCTCTCTCATGGAGTCCGCACTTGGTAATCTCTAAGATGGGAGATTATGAGAACAGACCCGCCAATAAAAATTCTGCATGTCTTGGTGTCATTAGACATTGCTATTTACGAGCATGTGTAATGGTCCTTAGACTGGAAGATAATCATTAACTCATGTCATGACTTGCGCACTTAGATTTACTGATGAAAACCGTCACACAGACAGTTGGCAGGAAGTAGGGTACATTGGGTGTGCCATGAGTGACATGTTGTTAATGGAGAAGTTGAGGAAGGATTTTTCCCTTCCATTTATGGAAGTTGATATCTCGGCCCTTTGATTGAAATAGAACTATTGCATTAAATTCCATGGCCATGGTGTGAATGACGAGTTTATTTCAGGTAGTCAAAGAATGATAGATCAGGCATATAGGTTTATGACACTTCCATTAAACCTGCTTGATGAGATATCAAGAAAAAGGGATTAAATTACACAGTAAGCGTTCGTATGAGGTGATACGTCAATGCGTTGTCAACTTCTTTCTCTTGGGTGCCTTGACCCGTTTCTAGACAGTAATCTTGGACTTTAGGCAAGCTCGCCTAATGCCAACAAGAAAGAGGCCTAGAGGGTCACAAACTAAGTGTATTCAAGTATCTCAAGTAGAATAAATATTATTCTCGTACGTGGTTTAACAATTATTCAATGAAGCCTAAATCGTTTTAATGATGGAGGAAGAAGGAAATGAAAAACAAGATATACACACCATGTATTAAAGATTACACGTCGTGTAGTCTTTCATGGAAAACAAGTACACACCATGTATTAATAATTACACGCCGTGTAGTTTTCTTTATGGAAAGGAAATGAATAAATGAAAACAAGATACACATGCCGTGTACATTGAATGTACACGCCGTGTAGTTTTCAATGAAAAACAAGTACACGCCGTGTTTTTATTAATACATGCCGTGTAGTTTTTCCAGTTGGGATTTTGAGGATATAATATTGTTTTAAATGATATTTATTATAATCAGCATGGGCGCATGTCAATGAATTAATTATTCGACATGGGGGTTTTAAATAAGAGTAAATGAAATAAATAAAATGCGTAATGCGTTTATTAATTATCATAACTCTACAACCTCAAACCTGATTATAAATATCCTCACAACCCCAACTCTTTTCCTACCCCGTGCGAGACACAACAATTCTGGAGAATTATTTCAAGGCCGAAAGAACCTATTCCTCCAATAACGCTCTCAATATTGAGAGAGATCCTCTTCCATCGGATCAAGATGATCTAAGGAGGACAATGCAAGCAAAGGCTTCTCCACGCTAGCACCCAGAGAATCCTTTGGCGACGTCTAGAGATACAAGTTACACGTGTGGATCACCGCTAGAGGGAGTCTATAGTTGGCTTCTGCGACGCAACGATGGATCACATCGACAACGTGATCAAGAACATCAACGAAGAAAGAACACCCAAAAGGTATTTCTTTATAATTAATTAAATTAATTATAATCAACCTGTAACGATCCTTGTTTGTGGTTCCAGGAAAAACCTTCTTCTTTGTCTTTTTCTATTATTTGATCTGTGGAGACTGGCGTTTATCGTCGTATTGATCCCAGATTGATGATTGCTAATGACAGAAAGCCATGTGTGTACATCCACCCACACACTTCCACTATGCCCGGAACGTTCACCTACTATACACGCGATTGTAAACCAGGCACTTATTTCTGAGAGGAACCTGCGGGAATCCAGTGGTGTGGGCCAGGGTGGTTCAACACTGGTTACTGGTACTATTTCTATTGGCAAGAGGAAGAGACATATGGATTTCTCTTAGGGTGGAAGTACCAGTCAGAAGAATGCTTCAGGTGGCCAGGTTATGTGCTACCAGTGTGGTAGAGAGGGGCACAAGAGACCGTAGTGTACATGAGACCCAGTGGAGTGCCGAGCTTACGGAAAGATGGGTCATCTGCAGCGCTTTTGAAGGGTGTTTCCACGAGTGGATAGTGAGAGGGGTTCTATGTAAACTCCGTGTGCCGGAGCAGGACCAGTGGCTTCTTACCAGTCAGGGAACTGGAATACGTCATGGCCTGTAGGGAGAGATGGTGGTCGTGGCTGTGGTAGCCAGACACTAGGATCTCAGAGGAAGCAGGGCGGGACAGCTCAAGGTATCCAGGCTGTGTCATAGGTCCACGACACTGGATATGCATATGCATTACAACAGACCCAGCAGGAGCAGGATCCTGGACCTTCGACAGTCTGAGGTACTATTCTAGTAGCTTCTGTCTTATCTTTAGTACTTTTCGATACAGGTTCTACACATAGTTTCATATCTGTACCCATTGTGGAGAGCCTTGGGATCAGTGTTTTTTCTTCTTTTGATATCATGACATTAGACACTCCGTTGGGGACTAGGACGGTTGGTGTGCTTCAGAGTAAGGAGTTCCCACTTGAGGTTGGAGGGTGTCACTTCCTTTGGGACCTCTATGTCTTAGAGATGACAAGATATGTCGTCATTCTCGGGAAGGACTGGTTGGTTACCTTTCGAGCCTTTGTAGACTGATATCGTCGCAGGGTGCGTTTCACGTCACCTGAGGGTGGAGAGTTTCTATACAAGGGAGAATGGGATGTTCAGGCGAGTCGAGATGGACCAGAGCATCATGGGCGAGGTGGAGTCACAGCCTAGATTTCGAGCTTATATCTAGATGATCAGGGGACTTGTCAGATAGATTTCCCTCCAGTCATTGATTGTTTCAGATATTTCTTCCCGAGTGACTTTTCAGGTCTACCTTCGGTGCGTGAGGTGGATTTCTCTATCAAGCTTATGCCAGGAGCAGCACCAGTGTCCATTCCTCTTTATAGGATGGCTACACCTGAGCTGTATGAGCTCAAGAGGTAGTTATAGGAGTTACAGGAAAATGGCTTTATCCGACCCAGTACCTCTCCTTGGGGTTCTCCGATCCTTTTTGCGAAGAAGGTAGACAATACCCTCAGACTTTGCGTGGATTATCGGAAACTGAACTAGTTGACGGCCAAGAACCGATATCCCTTGCCGAGGATAGATGATCTTTTTTATCAGCTTCATGGAGCACGAGTGTTCTCGAAGATTGAATTGAGATCGGGATATCATCAGCTGCGCGTGAGACCATCAGATATAACACTTACAACTTTTTGGAGCAGATATGGTCTGTATGAGTACTTGGTTATGCCGTTCAGACTCACGAACGTGCTGGCAGTTTTCATGGCTCTGATGAATCCTGTTTTTCCTCCGTATCTTGATTCTTTTGTGGTAGTATTCGTGGAAGTCATCTTGGTGTACTCTCACAATCGACACGACCATGCCACCCATCTTTAGATCATATTGAGTACACTGAGAGAGCATGATCTATATGCAAAGCTCTCAAAGTGCCACATTTGGATAGACTAGATTCACTTCCTAGGTCATATCATCTCAGAGGCAGGAGTTGCAGTAGACCCAAATAAGGTGAGAGCAGTAGTTTCCTGGGAGCAGCCTAAGAACATGTTTTAGATACGGAGTTTCTTAGGGCTGGCTGGTTCCTACAGAAGCTTCATACAAGACTTCTCCCGTTTAGCAGCACCGTTGATAGGACTGAATAAGAAGGTTGTGAAGTTTTTTGGGTTAGAAGCTTGCGAGACAGCTTTTCAGGACATGAAGGGAAAGTTGACATCAGCACCGATCCTGATACTCCCAGAGTAGGGGAAGAGATATACAGTTTACTATGATGCATCAGGGATTGGGCTGAGAGCCGTTTTGATGCAGGGCAACCGAGTTGTTGCGTATGGGTCTCGGCAGTTGAGGCCACATGAGTGGAATTACCCAACGCATGATCTTGAGTTGGCTGCAGTTGTTCATGCGTTGCACTATTGGAGACATTATCTTTTGGGAGAGCATTTTGTGGTTTTCACTGACCACAAAAGCCTCAAGTATATCTTTACTCAGCGTGACCTGAATCTGAGGCAGAGAAGGTGGGTTGAGTACCTACAGTCCTTCGATTTTGAGCTTACCTATACACCTGGTAAAGGTAATGAAGTAGCTGATGCACTGATCAGTAAGACTCAGATACAGGTAGTGCAGGAGGCAAGCGGTGAGTGGGAGTTCATGGATTTGTTCTATGAGATGCATCTGGAGGTGCACGACAGTCAGGGGCAGACGTATCTTTCCTCATTAGCTGTGACTTCTACCCTCCTGGACAGAGTGAGGATGAGGCAGCTATCGGATTCAAAAGGCCTAGTTCTACGAGAGTCAGTGTCAAGTGAGGACCGTCCTCCCAATTGGACGATAGGCGATGATGAGGTGCTGCGTTTCCATGGACGAGTATGGGTTCCAGGAGATTTGCGCAAGGATCTGATGCGGGAGTTTCATGCTTTAGCTTGGGCAGTTCATCCCGGGGTTACCAAGATGTACCGTGACTTCAGACGTCAGTACTGGTGGACAGGTATGAAGAGAGAAATAACTGGTTTTGTTACGAGGTGTTGCACCTGTCAGCAGGTGAAGGAAGAGCACCAGAGGCCAGCTAGGCTGTTATAATAGTTACCCATTCCAGAGTGGAAATGGGATGATGTCGCGATAGATTTCAGGACTGAATTGCTGAGGTCACCTTGAGCCAATGACACCGTGTGGGTTGTTGTGGACAGACTCACGAAGGTAGCTAACTTATTGCCGATCAAGGATACATTCGGTGTGGACGAGCTCAGAAGTATGTATATCCGAGAGATCGTACGTCTTCATGGGGTCCCTCGTTTTATCGTTTTTGATAGGGACTCCCTCTTTACGTCTCATTTCTGGCATAGTTTTTAGAGGGCGCTGGGTACACAGATGCTTCTAAGCACAACATACCACCCTCAGACCGATGACCAGTCAGAGCGTACGATACAGGTGCTAGAGGACATGCTGCGCACATGCGTCCTAGACTTTGGGGGCTCTTGGGAGAAGCATATACCCTTAGTCGAGTTTTCATATAACAATAGTTTTCAGGTGACTATTGAGATGGCACCATACGGGGATTTATATGGTAGGCCATGCCGATCACCTTTGTGCTGGTTAGAAGCACGTGAGGCAACTTTACTGGGACCACAACTCATGCAGGAGACATCTGAGCAGGTCCAGTTGATTCGGAAGCAGATGGATACCACGCAGTCTCGATAGAAGTCACATGCTGATCACCCCAAATGACCTTTGGAGTTCGTGGTCTGGGATCAGGTTTTCTTGTGTGTTTCGCCGAGGCTGGGATACAAGCAGATCAGAAGACAGGGTAAGCTTTCACCGAGGTATGTGTGGCCATTCGAGATTCTAGAGAGAGTCGGGCTGGTTTCTTATCAGTTGTAGTTACCGTAGATATATCAATCCATGCATGACGTCTTCCATGTCTCTCAGTTGCGTCACTACCATGCAGACCCGTCTCACATTTTTCAGCCAGAGGAGTTTGAGATTTAGCGTGATGCGTCCTTTTAGGAGCATCCGATCCATATCTTTGACAGGAGCATGAAGGTTCTCCGAGGCTGGTCAGTTCCTCTCATACGTGTGCTATGGAAGCATGGCCGAGTGCAGGACAAGACCTGGGAGCGGGATACCGACGTACGTGCTCAGTGGCCAGTGTTGTTCTGAGCTTATTCTTCGCCACCCTTGGAAGGGAAATTCGGGGACGAATTTCTATAAGGTGTAAAGTTTGTAAGAACCTGGTTATTATTTTTGAGATACGAGGTTCTTCTTTTTCCTTTTCCTAAAGTGTTTTTGAGAAAATATTGAAAATGGGAAAAATCCTAAATTTTGGAACTACACGCCGGGTACTTTTCCACGCGCTGTGTACATTTGGCCGTGTGAATGGGTACACATGGCGTTTAGCTTTGTCAGCGACGAGGGGTGTAGGAACCGACTACACACTGTGTAGTGGTACCTTACATGTCATGTAGTTAGTCGGCAGGCTTAAACAGTAACGCGGTGGAGTAGTAGATAGCTGGGCGACAGTACATGTGGTGTACTCGTGAGGACACGCCATGTACTCATGTCGACAGATGAATAGAGTGGTGGTGTCGCCAAAGGAACAATTAAATGAAATAAGTACACGCCGTGTACTCAGAAGTACACGCTGTGTACTTTGTTTTTTCGGCTTAAAACAGGCAGTAGCCTCCTCATTTGGCAGAGGAGACACTTGAGCCGATTTGGAGCCAAAGGAGGAGGCAAAACCTTTGAAGATCCACCGGGTGTTCGTCTGGAATCAGTTTCCGCCTCAGACAATCCCGTTGGAACCGCACAGGCAAGGGCTTCCACCTCCTTGGCTGGTTCTTACCAATTATTCTCCTAACATGAGTTATTTACATTTTAATGGGTTTTGTTCTTTGTCAGATCTACGCCGTTCTTGGGTGTTTCTGGAGTCGGCGTTCGGGTATAACGTTTGTTGGCGTATAAGGTAGGTGGCTTGGTGTAAATTTCCAACTGTCGTGCGTTTTTGTGCATTTTCGTGCCATGAACCCATGTTGGGGTGTCGTGTGGCTGAGGCTGTTTCTATATTTAATTCCTAAAATTACATAGGTGATTAAATTGTGATAATAAAATGCTGGTTGGGATCATTTCTTGGATCTGGAACCACCCCAGGGGTGTGTTTCACTGTTTAGCTGTTTGGCCAGGATACTCAAGGGTATGCCTTTAATGTAGTAATTGTAGAATTTCTTTGAGAGGAATTGCTTGTTTACTACATTTTTATTTGTTGGGCATGGCCCGGTTACCTGTTTATCCTGAGGGCGTTGTTGTGATTAGCCTGTGGGCACTGCACTATTTAGCATATGGGCAGTAGTTATTTCGGCCTGAGGGAAACTTCTTCCATTCCTGTGGGTAGCTGATTTTGTGCCTATGGGAAACACTACCTATGCTTGAGGGAAAACTATGTTATGCCTGAGGGTAGATTCTTGTGTTGGATACTCGTTACCCGAGGGTAGGAGTTTACGTGTCTGAGGAAACTAGTTGTTTACTTAGAAATGCACTGTGGTGATTTCTTATATTAAATGGATTAAATGAATATTAAAAATGTCAATATAACTGGTTGTTGTTACTTTTGAGTACGGCTTTATTGAATTTTATAACTGCACACTATTGTTGCATGTTAGCACGCAGTTGGGCATGGGCCTTTGGTGGGTGCCTACTGAGATATATTTCTCACACCCTGTTTGGGTCATGCTTTTCGGCCCAAACAGATTACGTTGCTGCAGGTGTAGATAGGGGAAAGTGTCCCTATATAGGTACTTGACTGTTGCAGAGGAATAAAAGGGCATGAGACCGAGCCTAGGCTTGTGATGCAACTGCCAGTTGTTTTTCTTTGTTTTGCTGTACTCTGTAATTGTGTTACTATATTGATGTATAACATGTTCTGGCTGTTTTCTTAGAACTTGAAACATGTAGCATCATCATTTATCTACTGTTGGTTATATCCACTACTGTATTTTATTTTATTTGTGTATGGTTTACTACTTCCGCTGTCGTTGTATGTTTTTATTTTGTATTCCTCTGCGCTACACTTTGACAAATGAGGGCATAGTTTCCCCACTATCAGACCTGGGCCCTTGCTGCTAGTCAGCAGCCTCTGGCATTTGGGGAAATGTGCTTGAGGTCACCTGGCGAACCGGGCTTTGGGTACCCGTTGCGTGGCACCTGGGTCCGGGACGTTACAAGTTGGACACTGCCTCATGAAAGATTGAACAGAATGTTGCTCACTCCTTTTATTTTCTGGAAGTCCTACATGATTCATAGTTTGAGAAAGTTGTGTGATAATGGATACATGATTTTTCATTCCATCACCCATTACATTTGGTTTCACAAAGGGACAATCATTGCATTTACCATCACATTCAACATTAACGTGGTTCCTTAAGGTTCCAAGCATTGACTAAATCCAAGAATCATAGAGTGATAAACACTAATTATAATGTTAAAACCACATAAATAAAGAATAAAATTTCAAATTTAAAAAACATTAGGTTTTATACTAGTTTATTTATGAACATATCTAAAACACTTGGATAGGATTGTGACCCATACTTAGACATATCCTTAGGGTTTTTACTAAGGTTCTATCATCCTAGCTTCTAAAGGTTAACAATACCTTTTATCTAATTCCGAATATAACAACCAATACATTAAAATTAGATTTTAATTCAACATTGAAGAATATTTTTTACATAACATAACAAAATCCACGCCAGGACCGTATAGGTTTAGTGTCTTTATAAACTGGGAAACATAGATAACTGGTTAATAAAACATATACACTATCTTCCACTAATTTCTTCACAACTACACTTATTTTTTAAATATATTACTTAATAACCTTCTTCACTACCCAGGGAAAAGAAACATAAGAAATAGTGAGATCAAATGCTCAGTAAGGGTAAACAAGGTAAATATCAATCATATCATAATCATAAGATCATAACATTTGAAAAGCTTATCTTGCATATAAAAGATCATAATATCATTTTATGGGATAAATCATAAAAGTAAAATATAATCACAATAGTGATAACATAAGACATGAAATTTCATGGAATATATACCTTATCATAGAAAATACTTTTATATTAGTCAAGGCTCATTTACAAGACCATCATAGTAGACAAAGTCCATTACTGAACTGATTTCACTCCTCATTCCATCCCTGTATTACTGAACCATATTTACTTGCCGTTCCAGTCATGTCTATCAACTGAGATATAAATCATTAACCAATTAAATTTATGGAGATATATATCCCACCCATCTCATAATGAACCCATTCTTACGTGCTCTAAAAAAACATAAAAACTTTCACCATAGCATAACCCATGAAATAAAATGGGTTTCTTAAAAATCATTCCATCATAATTGATATAAAACAAATGGATTTCCTAAATAACATTCCATCATAAAAACAATAAAATCATAACAATAACATAGATAGAAATATAAAACTATTTAATGAGTGTCATCTTATATGAAAAATAATTTTCAGAAAACACTTGAAATTAATTCTTAAGGAAAATATCCATTCTTCTTCAAAAAAGTTTTACTTCAACAAAATGATACACAATTTTAGAAGAAATCATTTTATGTAAAAATAAACTTGTAATACTGTAGGATAATATTCAAGGAAATAATTCATTATGAAAGTGTAAAAATATTTCCATGCTGTACATGTTAAAAAAACATTCTTCTCATACTTTTTCCAGAAAATTCAAAAAGTACCTCATATGGAAAATGAAAGAAAGATTCCTTCCAAACCATGTAGTAAAGGTAAAAATGGGATAAAATGACTTGAATAATAAATATAATAATAGTAAACACTTTATAATAATATTTTTAGAAAATGTGGACATGGATGATAAATATACCCCCATTAAATACTTACATATAAACAATCTAGGATAAAAATAAGATTTCAAAATGATCCCTTACCTTAGGTCCGATATGTTTTTTATGTTTCCAAACTTACTGTATAATGATTTCAATAATGTTACTTATTTTTTTTATAATCATAATAATTTTTATTATAACATTTATGATCATATTTTCATCCATTTTTAGCAACATTTCATTGTTACTCATTGTTCGGGTGTTAACTACTTTATGTTTTTATGCTTGTTTTTTTACAGATAAGTTCTTATTCCTATTTTTAGGTTATAGTTATATCATTTATAGCATGGAATTTTTATAATATATATCATATTTATTCATTCTATTCATTTATATAATCATTCATTAATGAAGATTTTGTAGAATGAATCACATCACATCGTGGAGGTGGTAAGCAGTACGCCCACATGAGCAACGATATCATTTACATAATTAATGAATGGTTTGGAAGTAGATGGTTTATAGTATCTCAAAATCAATATAAGGTTATATTAATCATATATATATTTATTAAATACATAATTATACCCATCCATGTAAGGTGGGGTGAAAAACATATTACACCACGACATGGAGATGGTAAGCCATACGTATGCACGCATGGTGATATCATTTTTCATAGGATGGGTAGAAGGTGGAATATGGTTGTTTCATAATAATAATAATCTCTCAGTATATACATACTACTGGAGTTATTAATTTACACTAAAACAACTCATGATGTGGAAGTAGAAGAAGAAATAAGTTTGAAAGAACTAGTAAATGATATTACCTCTTCTTCGACATGCCTCCTCTAAATCTCCTCTTAGAGAACAAGAGTTAGTATTTGAAGAAGACTAAGACCACTAGAATGTTTATAGGTAAGTTGAGATGGGAAATGGTCAGGGCATGGTCAAGCTTTAAGGATCAAAATGTAGTGAAGAGTCAAGGGAGAAAGTGCCCTTTTATAATTGAGGTGAGGGACACTTTTAGAAACCTCAAAAATGTTTATTTATAATAAAATCAAAACCCACTAAAAAACCACCAAAATTTTCCAATTTATAACATGATATGAGATAGTTATTTAATATAATCAACCAATAAATTTTATACAAGTGTTTACGCCAATTAAAGCGTTATCAGTTTAACTGACACTTAGTTATTCTCTTTAATATTTTACTAGGGTAACAAATATATAAATACTAAAAGGGTAAAATATTTACTTATTTGAAGTCAATTAGACCATAAATATATTCTTTATAAAATTTTAGACCATATAATAATTATTATATATTTTTATTTTTTTTTATGATTTTCAAATAATTTAAGAAATCCTTATTTTGGAAAAATATCAATAGTGACAATTTTGACACTATTTTATTCACAGATTTTAAAAAATATAAAAATAAGAAGTGAGCGTTGATCCAAATATTTTATTATATCCCTAAGGGGTCAAGGTAATCTTTAAAATTCATTTGACAAAATTATTATCTAAAATTATATTTATTAAAATATTTTTAATAATATTTATTTTATCTCTTCGTTAATAAAATAATTACAACCTCAATTTAGTGTAATTATTTAATATACAAATTTTTTGAATAAAAATTCAAAATAAAATAAGATGATAAATATAAATCCGTTATATTTCATAATAATAATTTTATTTTAATTTATCTTCTGAAAAAACCAACATTAAAAATACTATACTCATTTAAAACATGTTTGTGACAAATTTATTTTCACTTTAAATAAAATAATATAAGTTTCATAATCTATTTTATAGGACTTCAAATGGTAAATAAGTATACCCTTGGATTATTATGGTCGATATACACTCTAAAAATAAGGTTTAGTCATGTTTTTGGGACTTTTATGATTATTAATATTTAAAACATTTGTTTTATTGATTTCTCATCAATTAATTAATTTTTTCATCATCCAATTACAAGTTTTTAAGAATTATTTATTTTTATAAAAATTAAAAATAATTTTTTATGATAAATAGAAAATTTTATCTTTAAAATGAGTATTTATAATCAAATTTTTCTTCTTTATAGACTTATATTAAAAATAATTTAATTATTAATGTTTGCATGAGACATATTTCACTTTTCTTTAAATAAAATAAATTAATTGTCCTAATCTCATCTAAGTTGTTTCCAATGGATACCATTTAGGCCAAAGTATGTTTTAGCAAAAATTATAATCATCCAAGTATATTGAGAAAATTTTTAGAGTAATTTTATAATATTATTTTTACACTTAATTACCCAATTTACCCTTTTACCGTGGTAATAAAATATAATGAAGTTACTATTCATTTTTCCTAAAAAATAAAACAAGGATAATTACATAATTTTTACCTACTGATTAAAAATATGGAATCAATTTTTTAAAATTTAAAACACAGAATTTGTAGTATGCAATTTAAAATTAACCCCGTTTTTGAAATGAGAAAACGAGTTTTAAAAGTTAGAAGATTGCAAAAGATTGAAATGTTTTTACATCTGAATTTGATATAAAATTAATTCCAATGAACTAAATTATATTTAATTGTAAAAATATATTCTCTATATACTTTTAAACCATTCAATAATATAATTTAACCATATAAATTATTTCAACTATAAAAGTTTTTTTCAATTAAAATTTATCGTATTTTTACTATTCATAAAAAATGAAAGTTACCATAAAAATATACGAAAATCATCCAAAGTAAATTTTTATATCTCTATTCAAAATAAAATGTTTATGTTGGCATATAAAAATTATTAATGTTTCAAAATCTTAGTTTTAAAGGGGTTCTCCATTCAAAGGTGTAAAATTAACCTTAAAAAAATAGGTTTTTATATATCAAATAGAGTTTTATTCATACACTATGACTAAAATATCCATTGGATGAATATAAAAAACATGTTATTAAGTATACAACACATATATATCTCATTAATTTCATTTCCAAAAGTAATTCACTCAAAAATATAAATATCTAATTGATTTATATTTTTCATAAATAATTGACAGCTAATGAATTAATAATGCATTTTCATAAGTTAGTTATAATTATTCCCGTTAACCTAACAGCTAGGTTATAATAGTAATTTTATAATAAGGGAATCTCTTAGTTCGTTTAAACTCACTATTTCATGAAAATAAAGATACTAAAGAATAAAGTTTATTTAAATAAAATATTTCATAAAAACATCTGGGTGTTACAATTAAGGTGGAACAAGGATAGAGTAACCACCCTGAGAAGTTCTGGTGTTGAACGAGTATTAAAAAAATGAAACACCCACCACCATGACCTGGAGACACACTCCATGGCCTGGTGGCCTTTCCCATGGGAAATATCCACTCCTTAAAACCATGACCCTTGAATTTTTGTCCTGGTCACAGGATCCTTCGGGCTCATGGTAAAGCATTTTATGCCATGGTAGAGTGGGAGGCCATTAGTGTTCTCTAACATAGGCCACACCCATTTTTGGTGATTTTGGGAATGAATATTTCACCTAGGAATATCACTTTTAAAAGACATTAAATCCCATATATATGGTCCGAGCTATTTTACACAAGAATTCCCAAAACTCATTTTTAAGCAATAATGCACCTATAACTCCCCTGAAACTAAAAAAAGACATGATATGTGCCATACTTGATGACTCATGTCATTATGGGATTGAATTACCTCATTAAGGGATTAGGGTTTTGAAAATTCCCTACCATATAACATATCATCCATGAGCTATGCTCCTATAAACCATTGAGATCTTTCGGTGAACAACTTTTGCTACTGCGCTTATATATCTAACTCCCTATCCCACTTCTCCTCCTGAACACACCCATACTATCACTTCACATACACTAGGGGAACACTCATTCCTTATATAATCTTACAACTAAGGTATAATATATAGATTTAATTATCCTTAAAGGACACATATACATTAGGATCAATATAATAAATCTCAATAATGTGATAAAGATCAAGATGATATCTACAATACTGCAATACATGAAACATGAAGTACATGGTACTGCAACATTGTGGAAGAGACAATCAATACACCGCTTGAAGGATCCTATCCATGATCTCAAACAAATCAAAAAACCTCTTCACTAGATTCCTCTACCTATGAATATGGAATTTACCCAACCTTGGAGAAACCTATAAAAAGAACTGGCGATAAACCTTAAATTCCAGCGGTCACCTTTGATGGTCAACAAAATTTTTCTTGATAGGTATATATAGATTACAATCACTTCTTGATCAATTAAACCTTCTCAGACATCTCTTATATGTGGCTAGGTCAAACAAGAACTAACTCTACTACCTCTAACCAGAATAAAGGTGAACTCCATGAACTCCCATATAAAGATTCAAAAGGATTCCTCTAGATCAATGTGTGAAGTATATTATTACAGGAAAAATCAATGAGATCCATATGATACTTCAAAGAATCAATGAAGTCCAGAACACATGATCATAACATGTCCTATAGTGTCTGAATTTTATATTTATATTTGTCTTTAGTCTAGGGATGGTAGGCTATTCTCAAAAGAACCTACAAAACCAGTTCCATATGTAGACCCTACCAAAATTAGACATAAAAGGAGGGTCTTAGTCTCTTATGATGTTCCATGAAATATCATTCAAAAGAACCATCTCCAACACATAGAGGATACCCAAGTCATTAATAGTGAATTCTCCTTGATAACCAAGAAATGTGATGTATTCATTAGTTGATCTGTGATCACCCAAACTACATCATTCTTCCAAGATGTATGGTGTAAATCTATCACAAAATATATGGTTATATCATCAAAAATCCATTCTAGAATTGGGAAAGATAATAATAACTCAGCAGGATAATAATACTTATAATTCACTTACTAACTGGTGAGGCATCATACCATAAAGACAACTACCAATTTTTTCACCCCTAGATACCAATATTTCGTATGAAGGTCATGATAAATCTTTGTTAGACCAGGATTTTCCACCCACTTAGAATCATGAAGCTCCATCATTTTCTCTTCACCCATACTCATAGGCACTTAGAAACGACCATGGGAATGAATAATTTCATCATCATCAAAAGAACATCTCGATGGTGGATACCCACCATATAGGTTTTCCCTTAGTGATAAATCTTTTATATTTGATAATGACCACCTATTGAATGGATTCAAAAGTGAGTGAACAATTGATATTGATGTCGGAGTTTCTCAACAATGATAATCTTAAACATCTAGATCCATATATATTGTAAGATACATCAACCACTAATCATCACTATATTCCCACATTACATGATTCCACATATTCCCACTCAGGGTTTCAATAATGTAGTTTTCTTTTACAAGAGTATATTCCAACTTGGAAGTGAAACACTATAGATACTCAACCCACCTTCTCTTTAAAAGGTTCATGTCCAATTGTGAAATGATATAATTCATAATATTACAATCCATGTACACCATGAACTGATCACCCAACATATAATTTCACCAGTATCTCAGAGTGTGTACCATAATAACTAAATCCTGATCGTGAGTAGGATAATTACTCTCATGCAACCTCAACTTTCTAAAGCCATAATTAAAAAATTGATCCTCCCGCATCATAAATTTTCTAAGGTTAACTCCTGAGGCATCAAAATAAACTGTATACTCCTTACATATCTCAGGAATGGTTAGGATCAATGTTGAGGTTATCCTAATATTCAATTCCTATAATGCCTCATGGAAAAAACATGACCAAATAAATAAAACTCCTTTCATGGTCAGTCTGGATATCGACACTACTATACTAGAGAATTCTTGGATGAAATGTTTATAGTACCCTTCCAAACCTAAGATGCTCTAAATATCGAATAAATTCTTGTGTCATTCCCAAGACACCACAACTTCACCATCTATAGGTCCACTGATACTCTAGTGTTAAAGATAACAAATCCCAAAAAAATACACTTGGTCAATCCATTAATGACTTTTCCAAACCTTGAACTATATTTGATGCTATCTCAGTATACTCAAGATGATGTTAAGCTATTGGGAATGATCATATCTATACTAGGAACAAAACAAGATTTCATTGATGAATAAAACAAAAAACTAATATAGATATGTAGGCAATATGAAATTCATGAGGGCCATTAATACCCCCATAACATTATTCAAAATAAATTAAATTACCACTAACTCATACAAGAAACACCTACTCCTAAAATAATTTTGGTTTATATCAAATGGAATCACCCTCAAATGATGGAAAATTGACATCAATTCAATATTTTTCAAATATTTAGGAACCTCTCAACTGATCAGAGAGATAATTGATTTGTGGAATGAGATACTAGTGTTTGAATATAATATGTTTCAACCTTTAGTAATCTATATAAAAATAGAAGGATCACATGTATTCTTAGTAAATAACATGGTAGAAACACATGATAACGTGGGAAGGTTTATGAACTGGTTAGATTTGAAATTCTCATACTATAATTTCAACTCCCTAAGATCTACTATTTCTATCCAGTATAGTGGGATGAAAAGAGGTTCAGATCATGACACAAACTTAATAGTAAATTTGGTCTCTTAGCTGAGTGAAAATACAAATAAATCATCAGGAAAGAAATCATGAAAGAGTTCCACTAATAGAGGAGATTTATTATATTACGAATCACCATAAGAAAGAATAATTCTTGATACATAGGCCATGAGAAAATCCAATATGTGCCCACTTGGTCTTGTATGTCCATCCTGAATATTCCATTGACCATGATATACATAAATTCCCCCTTCTAGAGATAGAAAAGAAACTCTCCTTTGATATTATTCTATGTGAGACTCATATAGAATAATCCAAACTATACCCATAATAAAATAGAATCTATCCATTTCTTGGGAAAATAGATCTTGGAGGAACTATTATCCACCAATTTCAATAGTGCTATCCTTACATCACAAGGCACATAACTTAATCTTCTAATAAGGAATGAGGAAAATATATCAGCATAGATACATGGTAAATTTAAAAATTATCTTCACAAGTGATTTAAAATGTTATAGTAGATTAAATTTATTCCTTTTATTAGGCATTTAGTAGAGTTTAGTGAATAATTAAAATAAGTAAACATATCATATGCGATAATTATGACCCTAGCATGAGCGATGAATGTCAACATATTTCCCTATGTCCCTACTATGACTCATGAATAAAAAACTCATTCCATACCAAACCATGAGTGAAATATCAAAAAACAATAACATCAAACAATAATTGTATCACCCAAGGTTAAATAACATTACAACTATAATAAGAATATCCTTAAGAATAACAATCCCATCCCCGGAAACTTGGATATTACCCTATATATGGGTTAGAAACCCCCATGAATGATCTCATTACCAAGACATAAAGCATCCCATTTATTATTTAACTGTACCAAATAGTAATGAAAAATTAAATACCTCCTCTTTAATACAACTTTATAATGTCCCCAGCTCGGTTCTCACCCATGTGACCAGGATGGGTTTCCATGAGACCTTAGTAATACCTACCCACACACTAATTCTTTCAACTATTAGTAGGGGTCTAATATGTATAGTGTGGAGACTATGACCACTAGTATGGAATGAAAAACATAGTGGAAATAGGATAATCCATCAATATAAATTAACTCTATTAAAATAAATAGGAAAGTTTCAAGAATCCCAGTATAAAAAATCCATGCAATTTCAAATTGAATGTCATACTAAATGTCACATAGGCTAATAAAAAATTTCTCAAAGTAAAGACTATCAAAACTGGCCTCAAACCCCATTAGCATTCCTATCTCTAATCTCCCTTCCCAATTAGAAATTCAATCAATCAAACATAAGGCCCCTCACCCTTGTCCAAACCTACATCCATGAAGTCTTCTCAGGTACCAAATGGAAACCTGAAAATGGTGTGAGTAAAACTCAGTAGTCCACCCTCAACAATGTCGAATGCCTCTATACAAGTTCACAAATAGGTCCATTATTTGTATCTAGTTGATCCATACAATAATTCATATCCATATATAATTAAATCAAAACCCAAGGTGAATTATCATGACATGTCCTAATTACATATTCCATTCACAATAGACCCATGGAGAATTCCCATTCTGGGGGGAAATTACATATTTAGTTTACAACAAACCCAAGGTGAATTCCAATGACATGGGCTAATTACATATCCAATGTACCAAGTATAAATAAAGATACAATTAATTACAATATACGAGAACATTACAAACATGTTAACTATTTCATTTTGGTTAATTTATACCAACTTCCATTTATCAATCTAATTACTGATCAAGCATACCACTATTTCATTATGCCAATTCTAGTTACATTCCAATATTCAACTTTAATCCATTTGATCTATTATCATTAAAATTATTTAATGACATAAAATTTCACAAATTAACCAACTAACATAATTCCCAATTCACATTTCAAGATAAGTTTCAATTTTTGATTTCATAAAAAAATACCATTATGCCAGTTTCAAGGACACTAGGTTCACATATTCCAGATTCCAACCTAGGGTAAATTGTAGGCGCACCTTGTAGTGGATAGAAATAAATGGTCTCATTCATCGATGGACCCAACAAGATATGTGGAAGTTCAAGAAAATTAATCCAAGTCATGTAAGGTATTACTAATAAAAAAGTACATGCACAAGGTGTAACAACACGATCCCACATGTTTCACATACTAGAAACCAAAATAAGGCCATATGGAGATGATTTAAACCACCTAACTCAATTGTAGAAACAAATAATTCCAATATTTAAGCATCTAGATCAATTCATAACAACACGAATCCCTAAGGATTGTGACAGATCAACCGCATTAGGGTTGGAAGAAGAAGATTCGTAGGGTAAATTTAAAGATTCATCAATTCTAAGAAAAAAACTAAAAAATATAGATGTCCAAATCAAATAAAGGATAAATTGAACAATGGAAGATGTTGGATTAGAATATATATAGTCCTCACAAGCCTCTATATAGAAATATAAATCCAAATAAAAATGGATTCTCCCTATGATGTTGTTGGAAAAGTGAATAATTCAAAAAAATCATTCTCAGAACACACTAAAATCTGAAATCTGATCCAAATTATAGAGAAACATTGGTTTTGTAGATGGAAAATAAGTACCATTAAATATTTAAGCCCTCAATTAAGGTGGAGTGTTTCTATTTTTACTGCATTAAAAAGTTTAGTTTAGGAAAAAACATTTTTCAAAAAAAAAAAACTGAAACCCCCCCCACTACCTGGTGCTAACCACCAAAACATGGTGGACTCACCCATTGGAACTGACCAAACCTTGCCTTAATACCTATGTAATTTTGGACTCTCCATGTCCTCCACCACGATGATGGTCAATCTTTTTAGGCCATAGAGAATAGGGTGATGACTAGCATACTCCATCCTAAGATACAACCACTACTTGCCATTTTATGCTTGGCCGTTTCAACTAAGAGACACAAAAACATAACATGACTAACTCCACTACCTGTTCCTAGAAGTTTTGAACCATAATTACAAAACAATTATCTTTTAATAAACTTTTCACTTGTAACTACCCTATAACCAAAAATAAAAAGACAAGATAGGTTTCATACTTGATGACATATGTTAAGGGGTGAATTAAGTACCTAATGAGTGGGGTGGGGTTTTACCTAATGTGGAAACATGAATATAGTTCCAATTATTAATGGATATTTTGGTATATTTGGAAGAAATTATAAATTTTGATGTAGAAAACAAATCATAGAAAAATGAGAATGATTTATTGATAAAAAAGTTTGACAAATGAAAAACAAATATTTTGGTGAGATGAAAGAGGAGTTCACAAGAAAATGTGATATTTCAATGAAATTATTGAAGTAATGAATAATATAATTTATTTTAACATAGTAAATACCATTAATAATATTTAATAATTAAAATACATCAAGGGAAAGTTGGTGGACACTCAAAATTACTTGAGGAGAAATCACCTTATTTGTAATGACCCCAACCCCAATAGCCCGGAGTCAGTGCCTTACTTAATTACATTTTTATAAGTTATAAGTAATCACATACCAAATGAATTAATAGTTTTTTAGTCTTAATAAACTAGAAAAATTTATGAAATTAATGTTACATTTCAAGAATAATGAATCTTCTTTGAGAATGTCAAAATTGTTTCTTAGTGTATCCCTATATAACAATAATAAAATGCATCCTCGTATCCTTGGGAGAAGAAAATATTAGAAAGGGGGAGATCAAATGATCAGTAAGGGTAATAAGACAATGAAATATATTAATAAATAATTGATAAAAATTATGTCAAGGTAAAAAACTGAAACACATGCCATTTAATCAATAATATGATCTTAATATGGAATGAATAAAAGTTGATCAAATAATTCCATATAAATAATAAAAAAAGATTGAAAACTTAATAATGGACATTATAATAAAATAAAAATAAAATTTAAATCATTAAATTGTATCATAATCATTGAATTCATAATTTCGTACATCTGAGACTTACCCTCGAGGCCTCAACCAGGGCATCTGAAAAGAAATGGGTAAGGCCTCGACCAAAACATAATATGGTTTGTATCATGAGACCTATTGATGCATCAAGGGGATATAGAGGGACCTAAAAATTAATTAATAACTCTAATACATTACTCATATAAATTGGTTATATATAATCAATATATAAAATTGTATTTAAACTAGTATACAAAATGTTAATTACTTTCCCCATTAAGTAAACATAATAACAAACCATCCAGATTAAAATGGTGAATGATATCAAAATAGGATATCCCCAGTAAAACTAATCAATAACCATATAATAAAATGTATAATATGGTATAATAAGATATAAACCTTAAAAAATTTTAAGATTCAATAAAGGATGTTGCCATAGATGAAAATAATTTAAATAAGATCTTTGAAAAAATATTTAGCAAAATACCCTTTTCACATTGAAAATAAAATATGTTTAAAGAAACAAATAATTATAAAATAAAAAATTTATTTGAAAATTACCTTGTAAAATTTTAAAGTAATTATAGAATCATTAAGGTGTCATAACAAAGGGAAAATCCTCACATTACATATTAGTAAAAAAAATAATCCCTCTATATTTTTTCAGAAAAGTCTCAAAGAACCCTTTTTAGAAAAGGGAAAAATATACCCTTCAAAATGTTTTTAAATACTCAAATGAATAAAATTGACATTAAAAAATAGTAATATAGTAGTAATAATTATTTGAAAATAATCTTAGAATACATGTTCATGGAATAAAAAGGGAGTTTTAAGGGAAACATTAAAAAGAATTTTTTTTAGAGAAATTATCTTATAAATATTATATCATTGATGTGAGCATTAATAAAAGGAATTGAATATGTGTATTCAATATAAATAAACAAAAAAATAGGAAATAAAAAACAATAAATTCAAAAGTCTTATACCAAATAATATTAGGTTGACATAATCAAGGAAGTAGAAGTTTAACTCAAATAATGGAAATTAGGTTAATAATTTCCTTAAAAATTTGTAATCAGTCGAATCATATGCCCCATAAAATTTGTAATAATCAAATAAATAAATTTAATTCCATGAATATACTAATAATAATGATATGATATATCAAAGTGAATTAAAAAAAATCTAGAAGTAAGGAATATTTGGTAAATAAGGAATATATCTCCTAGAAGTAAAAGTTTGATGAGAAGACCCTTACGTCCCACTTCCCTTTAGTGTAACATTATTTAAACTCATGTATAATGGTTTAAATAATTTTATTAATTAATTTAAGAATAGTATTAACATTTATAATTTCTTATAATAACTTTTATAACATCTTACATCCCATTCATTAATAATATTTCATTATTTTCATTGTTTTGGGTGCATTCGTTTCATGGTTCCACAACCGGTTCATTTGCGTAAAATTATGGATTTTCTTTTCAAAAGGTTATAAAACTTAATAAGGGACATGAATTGGTATTAATTCAATTCCATAAGATTAAATTATACCATTTATTATTTTTTTACTTCATATGTGAGGATGATTCATTTAATAAAATGTGAATGATAAATGTTTAGTTTATTTTTGATGGGGTTTTCGAACATCGAGAACTAGTTTAATATTATTTTATATTATTTATATATGTTAGTTTAATAATATGAAATATGTTATAATAAACTTATTAAAATAATAATTATTAATAATAATATTTTTATAATCATCCATGAAGTTGTTAATGAAAAATGGAAAAAATCATTATTCACGTAGGTAATTAACCAGAATGATTTTGAAAATAGTTTCGTTTCTTTGAATAAGAGGAGTTAATAAAAGGGATAGATATAATATATTTCACTAGAAACAAAAAATTACATTATATAAATGATTTTGGATTCATTATTCCATGATTGATTAAGGAGGTGAGGATAAAGTAGAATAAGAAAAGAAATTAAGAGAGGAGCTTTGAGAAAATTACTTCTTATATATCAACTCCTTGAAGGATCCATTAAAGACCTTGGAATTGGTGTTTTAGTGAGAAAAAAAACCTGGAAGTGGGTAGAGTTGTGAGTATAGGTTTTTTTAGATATTTAATGAGATTTAAGTAGTGTGATTCAAAATGGGGTAGTGAGGGGTGGTATTTATACTAGAGAAGAGGTGAGTTTAAGTGACTAAATAATGATTATTTTGTGTTTAAATCCAACTGCATTGAGGTGGAATAAATTTACAAAATTTTTGATGATAATTAATGTTTTAAAGGATATTTAGGGTCTATAAATTATAATAATGACCAATAAATATTGTTGTATTTAGGTATTTTAATACTTTACATTTTAACTTTAACCCTTCTAATTATTTTACCTATACCACGGTAAATATTGTTTTACCATGGTAATATTTTATGTCAAAAAATGAAAATAAAATTTAAACCTAATTTGGAGATTTTGATTAAAAATATGGAATATATTTTACCAAATTAAATTTACATAACCAGAAAAAATATATTTAAGAATAATCCCATAGACAGAACAAAATAGCGGGGTTTTAAAGAAAAACAATTCAAAAGATTGAAATGTTTTTATATGCAATTTCAATGTAAAATTGTTTCCAATGACCTAAATTAGATTTAATAATTTATAATTGAACTAATTATACTTTATAACAAATTTAAAATATAATATAAATATATTATTAAATTAGAAGAAAAACAGTTTTCAATTATAATTAAATATTTTTCATAATTCATCAAAAAAAGAAACTTCTCCAAAAAATAAATTTTTTAACCTAATATAATTTTAATATTACTATTTAAAAAATTTAGATTATTTTTTCAATGAAATTATATAAAAGTGTTAAAATTTTGTTTTAAAAATGGTTCTCCATTCGAAAGAGGTTAAATTTACTTTGAGAAAAATATAGGTTTTTTTGATTAAAATTGGTTTTATTTTTATCTTAAGCATAAAAAACTTATAGGATAAGTTTAAAACATTTTATTGAATATGTAAAATATAAATTTCATTGTGGTCTTTCAATAATAGTGGTTAATTCAATTTATTAATATAAAATTTCATTATGGGCAGAAGAATAGTTTTTTTATAAAAACACATCCTTTATGTTCAATTCATTTCCATTTTTATTTATAATTAATTTGTAACCAATTAATTAATTTTATAAACATGCGTAAAATATAGTTTCATAATTTAGTTAATCTCATTCACTGCCACCATTAAAATGATTTGGTGACAACTATCACAATTAAATGATAATATTTAATCATTTATTTAAGCTTATTGTTATGTGTAATTTAGGATATCTAATATATTGATTTTTTAAGAAGCGACTTTGCATAAAATATTGTTCTATTACATTATCCCGCACTTCAAAAAATTGTGTCCCCACAATTTTAAATTTCACTTTTTAAATCAAAGGTTGATACATGAAAATTCCTTTGAAGGAAACCCATATTGTAAATAGGGTTAATAAAAGATCAATTTAATAAGAGAGAATGGGAAATGAAAAGGTCACCACAAATTTAGGTTTTTGAATAGGATAACATTAGTGTGAAGTGAAAACGTGGATGTGGAAGAGAAACATAACTATCAAGTTATGATGTAGAATGATAGAGAAAATGGTCATTTGAAGGTTAATTATCACAAAACCATATACCAAATAATTCTAAAAAAATATTATTTATATCATAAAAAATGATGGTAATAAGATAAAATTTTGTTTGAAAATCATTTGAGAAGATATAATTACATTATTCCATCTCATTATTACAATATCACCATTTGTTTATTCTCTGATCTATCTCCATTTCATTTTTTAAACCAAGTTATGGATATTCAAGATGAATTTTTAAACTTGTAGCACTTTTATCAAATGATCTATAAGTCCATAATTTGGCCTTTAAATATTAACCGAAAGAAAACTGGTTAGTACATGTTATCCAATATGATAAATTATACTTTAACCTCAAAAAATAATATCCAAATTTCAACTTAATACATTCTATAAGGAGTTAATCTTGAGACTCATCAAAAATAAGTCTGTCCAAATTCAAAGACCAAATATTTATGAGGAAGCTCCCAAAATTTCTAAAATCAACTTTACATTAGATTTTCCTTAAAACATAATATATAAAATATTTTTGTATAACAAACATATATATACATTCACCACATTTAAACCTTAATTAAAATAGGAATAATTCCAAAAATAATATCTCAGGTTGTTGAATATATTCCTTAAATCTGAACATGTAGTAAACCTAACATAAACCATCAAATCACTAACCACTTTTATGGTTTCCAATACTATCCCATAAACAACTCTTTATCACTATTATCTCAAAATTGGGAATACATTTAGGGTTGTACTTCCCTAATAATTTTTTTTCCAAAAGATTAACTTACAATAGAATCAATTCTCTTAGTTACTAGTACTATTCATTACATACTTTCAAATCCTTAATGAAAAAGTAATATAGTACAATCCTTTTATATTTCATAATTAAGGTAACTAAAACATCATTGACGAAATACTCAAATAACATAACTATTGAATCCAAACACAAGAACATTAATAATTACTCTTCTTATGTTGTAATAGTAGAATATTTACCATGATCTATTATCATTTTTTGAGGAGTATTACTTTGACACTTTGGGAATTCAATTTCATAGTTCCCCATATATCTATATCTAAATCACTGTACAATGAATTTTTTTTCTTTACCTTGAAATCAAAATTATGGTGTCCTTTTTCTCTATACTTGTAGAAAACTCCCAAACATTTTAATATAATTAAATTGTGTTTCTTTCCACAGTTATCAAATGTGGGAAAATACTTATTTCTCTTTTCCATTTATCCAATTTTTTCTTAGCTATCCACTTGTTATCTTTCTTACCTTTTAAGTCATAAGACTTGTATAATTATTTCTCAGTCTGGTTAGAACATAATATTATGTCATCATAGGATGATAATGTTTGGTAGACTACTTCTTTTGAAAGATTGGTTTAAGACCATAAAAGATGTTATCATAATTACTCTTCAGATCATTTTCATTAGCAAGGTTCATGTTCCTTATTCTATGTACCATTTCAAATTGTAGAAAAATACTATATTATATTATATCATTAAGAGACATAACATATGATCCCAAACCTAGGGAAATAGTTATCATAAATTGAATAATTCATGTTTAACTAATCTCATAATAATAATAATGGTTTCTTTGGAATGTTCTACACTTATCCTAAATTTATATCATAGGTTTGTGTTTTCAAATATATGTTTTACTAAATCTAGTTACAAAGGTTTCTACTAAACTTCGTCTAATACTAACTGTAACTTCCCCAATCCTCATAGAACAGAGTCAGTGCCCTATTTTTTTTACAATAGAATAAGTTACAAGGATTCATATCCCATGTAACTGAATAGTTTAGCAGTATTGGTAACATATACACATTATTGAAATTCACATTTAATTTCAAACAATGTGAATTTTCTTTGAGAATTCCATATTTTTTTATTAGTGTATCCCTGCATAACAATAAAAAATACTTAATCATATCCTGAGGAAAATGAAACATAATAAGTGGGTGAGATGAAATGATAAGTAAGGGTAATCATAAAATTAAAGATATTAATAAAAATGTATAAACATTAAAATAAGGAAAATAATTGAAACACCTGCCATTTAATTAATAATCTGAGCATAATTTGGTAGGAATAAAAGATGATCAAATAATTCCATATAAATAATCACATGGGATAGAAAAGTTAACCATAGATATTATACTAATCAAATAACCATATGAAAATCAATAACTAATCACATAATAATGTAATTATTAATGATGGAAATCTAAAACTTATTGTCAAGGTCTCATCCAATAGACCATAAAATAAATGGGTAAGGCCTTAGCCAAAACCAAATATAGTTTGTATTAGGATCCCTATTGACGAATAAAGGGGATATAGAGGGCTCCACCCATCAATTACTTAGTCTAATAAATTCCTCATATGAATTTGGTGAAACTTAATCAACATATACATTTTTATTGAAGTTATTATAAAAAATGTAAATAACTTTCCCCATTAAGTAAACATAATAACAAACAATTCAGAGTAAAATGGTGAATGGTATCAAAATATTATATCCCCAGTTGAATTAATCAATAACCAATTAATAAAATATATAAGATGGTGTCATAAGTTATCAACCTCAATGAATAATAATACTCATAAAAGGATGTTGACATAGATGAAAATAATTTAAATGAGATCTTCAAAAAATTATTTTTGAAAATACCCCTTTTCACTTTAGAAATCGCATTTGTTTAAAACGCCACACAATTATATAAGGAGAAAATTTATATGAAAATTAACATGTAAAATTTTAAGGTAATTATAAAAACATTAAGGTGTAATTACGGAGGGAGAAGCCACTCATGACATATATGGTAAGGAACATTCCTTCTGTATTTTTTTTCTGGAAAAGTCTCAAAGAACATTTTTTAAAAAACTACAAAATATACCTTTCAAAATATTTTTAAAGTGTAAAAAATGAATAAAATTTAATTTAAAAAATCATAATATAATATTAAAACATTTTTTAATACAATTTTAGAAAACGTGGTCATGAAATAAAAAGAGAGTTTTAAGGAAAACTTTAAAAAGATATATTTTTTAAATAATGTCCGTTATAAATATTATATCATTGAAGCAAGAATAAATTAAATGAATTGCATATGTGTATTAACTATAAACACACACAAAAAAGTGGAAATAAAACATAAGATATTAAAAATCCGTTTCAAAAATAAACTTATAATGATATAATCAAGTAAATGTTTAACCCGAACAATGGAAATCAGGTTTGGAATTTCCTTACCACTTTTAAATCAGTCCAATTATATGCACCCCAAAACTAATAATTATAAAATAAATAATTTAATAAAATGAATATAATGAGATTAATTATATTATATATCAAATGGAAGTATATACACCACACATAAGAAATAAGTGGTGAATAAGTCATATATCTCACACAAGTAAAAGTGAGATGAGAAAAACCCTACCTCACACTTCCTATTAGTGTAGCATTCTTTAGCCCCTAGTATAATGATTTAAATAATGTTATTAATTCATTTAATAATGATATTAATATTTAATATTCCACATATGATCCTTTAATAACTTATTACCTCCCATTAATTAATAATATTTCATTATTTTCATTGTTTTGAGTGCATTCGTTTCATGGTTCCATAGTCGGTTCATTTGCGTATAATTATGGATATTCTTATCAATTGGAAATAAAACTCCATAAGTGAAATGAAATGGTGTTCCTAAACATACATAAGTTTAAATGTCCCCATTTATAAATTTTCTTTCATATATGTGGATGGTTCATTTCAGAAAATGTTAATGGTAAATGTTTGGTCTATTTTTGGCGATTTTTTCGAACATCACAAACTAGTTTTGTTTTATTTAATATTATGTATATATATTAGTTCCAGAACATGAAATAAGTTTTTATATAGTTATTAAAATATTTTTTGTCCAATATAGTATTTTTAGGACCAGCCATGAAATTGGAAATCAAAAATGAACTAAATAATTAATCCCAGAGGTGATTAACTCCCATTATTTTGAAAATAGTTTCATTTCGTTGAATAAGAGGCATTTTATTTGAAATGGGATGGTAAGGGTTTATATTTATATATGAGGAGACACTATAAAAAAAACAACTTTAGGAAGCATCATTCTTTAATAAATATAAAAAAATCACTGATAAAAGATGTTTTTAACTGCACTACAAAAGATATATCAAAGGTACCCATTTATCAGTTATTTTTTTAGAGTTGATAAAGGTACCCCCTTTATCAGTTTTTTTAGTGTTGTTAAAGGGACACCCTTTATCGGCCCATTTTTAGAAGCATTATTAAAGTCCCACCTTTATCAGTTCTTTTTTAATAGTGCTGATAAATGTTATATTTCAAAAAAAATTATATTTCATTAAAAATAATATATTGATATAGAAATATATTTATATTGATATAAATATAATATATATTTTTAAAATATGTTTTAGATCAGGCCAAATAGGCATTTATTATTAATATATAAGATAATTAGTGAAAATGGATTATAAAATTATTGATTTTTTTATTAATAATTCTCTAATTATTACTGAAAAATGGTCATTTAATAAGGATTTGAATATAAAAAAAATCAAAAAATTAATTAAAGATCCAAAATAAGTTGAAAACATAACTCGAAGATCAAATAGCCATAAATTTTGATCTTGGTGTCCATTTAGGATATACCATATCTCAAATCAAATAATGCGATGAGAACTATTCCCTACTGACACAGGGGAACTACTCTTCCCATTTTTCGAGTCAAAAAATGTCTATAAGGCCTTCATAACTTGGTTTTTAGTCAGCCTACCACAATTTTTTGACATTCAATGGAATTCATGGAATGTTTAAGGGGTCATTTTTCCCATTTTCAATGGGGAAGGAATTTATTCTCAGGGTTTACATTCATATTGATATTATGGTTTTAAATTTTATCGTTTTTAAATTGGTACTATTATTTATAATCAAATATATAATAATATATACATGTTTTTATATATTCAGACCTAAAAATTTAATTGTATAAATATATATGTAAACATATTTACATATAATATATATTTCTAAATATATAATCCTTATATAAATAGAAAATAATATCGATTTTATTTAAAATAAAAATGTATTAATATTTGTATACATATAAAATTAATGTATATATAATATTTATATATATATAAAGATATTTTTGTGTGTGTATTGACGAATATATATATATATATATTCTAATATATGTATATAAATATTGATATAAAATATATGTAAATAAATATAATAATGTATAATTATATTTATAGATTCACACATTTATATAAATATATATTATGTATGTATGTAGGAATGTATAAACACACACAAAACATATTTTATATAAGTATTTTAATATATATATATATATATGGATAAAAAATGTAATGAAATATATATATATATATATATATATATATGTCATAAAATATAGAACAAAATAATATAAGGGAGTGGAAAAGGTGCTGAAGTATGAGGGGGAGGTCTCAAATTTGAAACACAACAAATTTAGGTGCGCACGCGAGTGGGTGAAGTAGCTGCCTAGCGCTGTTAAAGGAGGGAGGGGATTCCTACAATTATAAATGAGGTGGGGAGGATAGAAGAGAGATATTAAATGGGGGGATAGAGAGCTGATAAAAGGGGTGGTATGGTTGTCCACCCTCTGATTTAAATACATATACATATTTTTTTTACTTTTATAAGGGCTTTTTTAACACTAATAAAAGAGGTCTTTATCAGCTATTTTTTAGAGTAGATAAAATGAAACCCTTTTAATTGCGATGAGGTTAGAAGTTATTTTTTAACACTGTTAAATCAATTTTTCATGCTATTAAATGGTTTATCTTCAGTTGTGAGAGGTCTGTTTAAGTTGTAAAATATTGATTTTTTATGTTTAAAGCCAACCACATTGAGGTGTAATTAATTTCCATGAATTGTGATGATTATTGATGTTTTAAAAGATGTATAGGTTATATATATACCTCAAAAAAACCATCAAAATATTGTAGTTTTTAGGTATTTTAATCATTTCCTTTTAACTATAACCATTTTCATTATTTTACGTATACAATGGAAAATATTTTTTTACCACGTTAGCTTTTTTATGTCTAAAAATGAAATTTTATTTAAAATATAATTTTTAAATTATGATTCCAAATATGAAATCCATTTTTACAAATACATTTAACATAATTTAAAACATTATATTTAAAAATAATCTTAGAGACATAATGAAAAAGTGAGTTTTTAAAGTGAAAAGGTCAAATGTTTGAAATATTTTTATATCCAATTTAAATGTGAAATTTATTCCAACAACCCAAATTATATTTAATTATGTATAATTTAACTAATTACACTTAAAACGAATTTAAAATATAATTTAATTATATAAATAAATTAGAAGAAAATATATTTGTCAATATAATTCAATATTTTGAGTATTCATCAAAAAATAAAACATCTCCAAAAAATATAAAAAATTCACCCTAATGTTATTTTGATATTATGATTTCAAAAATGAAGTTTATTTTTTCAAATGAAATTAATTAAACTATCCAGATGTAGTTTTAATACAAGTGCACCATTAAAAGGTGACAAAATTTCATTTTAAAAAAATACAGCTTTTTTTGCTTAAAATTGGATTTATTCTTATATTAAACATATAAAACTTATTGGATGAGTTTAGACACACTTTATTGAATATATAAGATAAAAATTTTATTAATATATTTTAATTATAGTGATTAATTTAATTTATTAAGATAAAATACCATTATGGACATAATTTGTTTTTATAAAAATACATCTTTTATGTTTAATTGGTTTTCATTTTTATTTATAATTAATTGGTTTAAAATGACATAATTTTATAAACATGGTTATACTATATTTTCATAATTTATTTAATCTCATTCATTCCCTTCATTCCAATAGTTAGGTGATAACTATCATAATTAAATAATAATATTTAATCGTTTGTTTATGTTTGGTGTTCTATATAACATAAACAATCAAATAAATTGAATTTATTTAAGAAAACACATACCATAAAATCATTATGTGTTTCATTATATTTTAAAAATAAATCAATAATGTTTGTGAAATATTTAAAGAGATGAATAATTATGTTAATGATACCAAATAAGTTGATGATTATTCCATTGTTCCAAGGTCTATCATTTTGGATTCCCAAGTATGAGACAAAGGTGATGGAAGTGAAGATAAGAAAGAAAATATGGTTATTATATCACCTAATAAGGTGAGAACAACCATTTCCAAATATAGTTCTTTTTTTAAAAATTTATAAAGAAATGAGGTGTGGGAGAATAAGAACACTGAGACTAGCCCAAGGGAAAACCTGAGGTGAAAGATAAAGCTCCTAAAAATGGGAATATTAAAAACAAGCAATGGATTTAAAATTATAATAAATAATAATAATTTTTTTGAATAATATATAATTACCCAAAGATATTTTTATTTAAAATTTTGGTGATATAGAGTTTAAAGACAAAAAGAATACATGTACAGGTGTAATCATCCACTCCCTCAATTAAAGAGAGGTGTTAAATCGATTTAAATTCAACCAAAAATTATAAGAGACTAGTCAAGTAAACATAAAAAAGGGAATATAAAATTTCATAATACTTTTTGTTCTCTTGAGGAAACTTATGAGAGGTGTAACTAATCTTGAAACACAACCAAAAAGTGTTCTAAAACACTAAAATATAAATTTAATCAAAATGAAAATTTCTAATCTATCAAGAGGAGGAATAAATAAGATCAAGAAATAGTGACTAATATTTTTTTTTTAAATACGAAAAGTGAATCCTTAGATACTTGATAGTGGTTTATCATCACACCTGACTGAAAAAAAGTATCTTGAATGATGTTCAAAGATTTTATGGAGAAGTTGTTACTTTGGAAAATTATGGATCACTCAACATCAAAGGATTTTGGATTCAAAATCATTAGTTAGAAAAGACTAGTAATAATAAATACAATTATTATCTCTTTGTTGTTGGGATGAAACAAATTATATTGAGTTTTTCTCAACTTTTTCAAAATTTGAATAAGTTGATCATTCATAAGGACAAATATTTGATAAATAAGTTTATGTAATGTAAAATTTTTTTGAAGGGGAAACAAATAAGAACTAATATATTCCAAAATTTCTAGTTATTAAGACACTAGTTTCATGTGAATGATTAAAGAAAACCAATTATGCTATATGATACTTGGAATTTTGGGGAAAACGAATATGGATAAGATCATCAATTATGAAGTTGTCCATGAATGGTGATATGCCTTTATTTTTGGGTTATAAAATAACAAACACACAGAGTTATATATTTTTATAACAAAAGAAGTATGATCAAGAGCTATTAACAAAATTTGGATGGAAGAATCAAGAGTAGGATCTACTTAGGACCAAGATGACTATTTATGAAGAAAGAATGAGTTTGAATCAAATGGAGTACCAAATTATTATTGGTATACAACTTTACATGATGGTGTATATACCCAACATCATAATTTTAGATACACTTTGTGCCTGATTTCCAAGAAAACAAAAGGAGTAACACCTTACAACGGTGAAATATATCATACACTATATATAAGGAACTATAAATTTTTATTTTAGGTATGATAAGAATACATAATATCATATTTATGGATGTTTTGACTTTTATTGGGTTTGAAATGAAGGAGATAAAAATTTTACTCTTTGATGTGCATTCTTTATTAGAGGAAGATTTATTTAAATACACTCTAAGAAATCAAATTTTGTCACATTGAGTATTACCAAAGATGAATATATCGATGAATCCCAATACATGAAACAAATTATTTAGATGAATTCATATCTTGAAGACATGAGATTGGATTTCTCATTACCATTGATGATTCAATGTGATAACCTAAGTGTAATAACATTGTTAAATAATCTGGTGTGTTGTGCCCATGAGTTTTAGTTGTTTCTATTTTCAATTGGAGATTTTTTTTCTGTGGAAAGGTTTTCAATGTGTATTTTTTGTGTTGTGAGACGGAACTAAAAAATATGAGTGAATATGATTGATATTATTCTTGAAGATCATGTATAAAAAGATTCAAATAAGCCCTATAATTATGAATATTAGTGTTATATTCTTCAATGAAATCAATATCAAGTGTTAATGGAAGAATGAAAATTTACTATAATAATTTATAAGTGTTTTTAATGGTTTAAAAGGCCTGTAAATGAGTTGAATTGATCTATATTGAGTTAAGTGAAATCTGGAACTCCTATGAAGGTTGCTGAAAAATGATTAAGGTAACTATCCTATTTTAAGAGATTTAACCAACACATAAGAGTTTTGAATTGTCATAGAAAATTTGTGTAAGTTTGTAAGACATTTTATCCACACAGTTTATGTTATGGGAAATAAGAAAGGGATGTTTCCTATGCATAATAGATTTCAGTAGAGCATAGATAATTTCATCTATGTATAAGTAAAATATCCAACACATATGAGAATTCACCTACATAGAATATAATTTTCACTAATATGAAATTTTTATCTCTCTTGTGATATTTAATTTTTTTATATTTTTTCAAAGGAAAATATCATAGGATTCATGAAATTTCGTATAGCTATAAGACATTCTAAAATGGAATATATCATTTTGACGACCTGTAAAATATTCCCATTCTCCTATGATATTCACATATAAAATATTTTTAGAAAAACTAAAAATTTAATAAGGCATTATGAGAATGAATTTTAATGCAGAATATGAGTAATATTAAGAAGAAATATACTTAATAATATGAAGCTAAATCAAATAAATATTTTAAGATGATCTTAATGGAACTGACATCATGATAATATATTAGTCATTATTCAAGAAAATATGGAGGAAAAAGCAGTTGAGGGAGGTGATAGTGTTGCTGAGAGTCATACCACTCCACAGTGAAGGTTGTGGTGAATGTAAAATAGGAATAATATTCAAACTCGTATGCGGTAATGATAATTTTAGGAAAAATGTTTTCCTGTGAAGAACACTGAGTTACAAAATGATATGGTTCACTCTTGGTTAACATTTTAAGAATTTTCTATACTATAGATGATCTCTACACCATAGAAAATGTTTTGGTACTACATGTTTCATGTAGACATGGATAAAATTTAAATTGGTGTATTTTTTTGGAGATTTAAATGAGTTTTAAAATGGATAAAACATGGAGATATTAAAGAGGCCAACCCAAGAGTTGGGATGTGATTATTCGACCTGTTTTGGTGCCTATTTTAAAAGTATTGATAGAATCAATAAGTTTAATCTACCTTAAATAATACATTATATAAGATTTATTATAAAATAAAACATCCCTATTGTTATGCATATGTCAAGGAAGTAATGAACTAGGGTAAAATAAAATATTATATATCTTATTGAAAATAAGGAACCCCATTCTACTGTGATTTATGGACTTTCCATAAAAAACATTGATAATAATGTTCACATGATGTTTTATGAATATATAACATGCATATGTGAAGAATAAATCAGTTATTGGTGAGGTTTGAGATTTGCATACCCATTCATGTAACTATTAATGTTTATTGTGTTGTACATGAGAATACTTCTTGATCCAACCCACTCATAGATGAATATCAATTTACAAGTGGTGAAAAATCATCCAAGTGTATATCAAGATATTTTTTTCATTAGATCACACATTATACTCAAGAACTATAATTGGGGTGTATAACCAATTATTGAATTGGGAATTTGTTATTTGGTTATATAACCAATTTATATATGATTATAGTTTTGGTTTTTGACTAATTTATTTTGTAACCAATTTCATCTATAATGGTTACTAAATTATTTGAGTGTCTAAAAAATCACAAAGAGTAGGTCTTCAAGGCCAATACTTGTAAATCATAATGATCCTTTTACATTATTTCATCTAAAAGCATGCGAGTAAGGGTGTGATATTTAATTTAGTGTGGATTAAGAAGTTAACCAGCTATAAATGTTGGGTTAAAGGTGAGTAACTAATAAAAAATAGATCACTAATTCACTCCTCCCCTGTCAGTGATCTAACTGTATTTGGGAACTTCAATAGGTATTTGTGAAAATTTCTCCTTTGAAAGGTTTGAAACTTTATTGAATATGTAGAATATAAACTCTATGAATAGTAGGAATTTCCCTACTATTGTTGGAATTAATAATATCAACTAAAGTAGTGGGATTCTACCCTACCTCATATCACTTGGTTTGGAAGTTCAAGATACCATAATAGTAGTATTTACACCCACTATTAAGGAATATATAATCACACTTATTGAAAAGAGAAATATGTAAAATTATTTCAAATATCTAAATTTAATTTTTATGTATGTTTCAGAAAGGTTCCATAAACAATTCATGGGACTTAAAATTGATAAGAAAACTTGAGGGAATTTGAGATGTTGTTATGAAGAAAAAATTAATGTAAGGGAAACCATGTTATAAATTTAGAAGATAATATTTTATGAAAATAATATTGGTGATAATGAGAATATGAAAGACTATTTTATATGAGTCAATGAGATTATGTAAAATATATGAGGATTATGTGAGAAATAGGAGGGTTCAACCATTGTGAAGACACATATGTGAAATTTATCAGATAAATCTGATCCCAAAGTCTTAGCTTTGGAGGATATGAAATTTTTATCCCTATACTAGATTCATAATATTATCTAAAATATGAAATGATAATGGAACCAACATTCATGAATAATAAAAATATTAGATCTATTTTGAGGACATGAGAAAAGGAAATGTCATAAATGAGGTAGTTTCATATTGGAGATATTTTTATAAGTTCGATGATGATAAACAATTCAATAATTTTTTTAATATTATTTTAAATTTATTTTAAAAAAAAGAGTGGAATGAAAGAGTTAAAAAATTATCAATGTACTGGAATTGTGTTGACAGTGGACACTTTTCCTATGACTATCCAAAGAATAATACCACTGATACCCATTTATATGAGGAATATAAGAAGTCTCAAAAATATAAAAAGTATAATAATAAGAAGATGAATTCTAGGAGTAAAAATAGGAATATGATGATAAAGTATGTGAAAAATAATTCATTATAAATTAGATATTTAGAATATGAAGTAAATGTCACTAGAAAAGTTGAAAAAGGCTTTGATTCATTAAGTGTTTAATATTTTAGAGACTAAAGGATAAAGATAAAATGGATACTGAAAGATAATTTGTAATAAAATATAGAGAAAAATACACAAATCAAGAAATAAAATAGATAACTAGTGAAAGAAAATAAATAGAATAATTATAAAATAGATATGTGTGAAAAAATAAGTATATTTTGTTGATGATAGAAAGAAGAACATATTGAAAGTGGCCGAGCATGAGAAAATGATAAGTGATATTAGGGAAAAAACTTTCTAAAAAAGTAGATTATCTATCTTCATCACTAAATATCTATCTTACAATCCAATATGGGATAAGTAAGAGTAGAGTGTATTTTATCAAGTCAACTGAGGCTAAATGTAAATATTATTAAGATGAATAGAAGAAAGGTTAAAGAAAATATAGTAAATATTATCCCAATAAATTTGAAAACATATCTATTATTTATAATAGTACAAGGCAAAAAAATGTGCTATAATCTATTTTTACTAAGAATAAATATGAGTGATACTCTTCTCCATCAATGGAAGAATGGAAGTGAAGAAGACCACTACCCCTATAAAATTAAAGGCTTAAGATGAAAGAAGGCAAAATCAATAAAATAATATATATATTTATGAAAAGAAAAAATTTTAAGGCTTATTATAGTGTTTTGGAATGTATTGTAAAAAATATTACTCTTGTTGGAACAATATTTCTCTAAAAGGTAAGGGTAAGGAACTAATGGGGAGTTATTCTATAAAAATTGGTGAAATTCTTAGAGAAAGAAATCCATGATCAAGATTTCATTTAATTTTTCTACCTAAAAATATATTCAGATGTTTAGAGGAATTATGTGTTAGATTTGAATAAGAAATTTCATAAATAATAGGAATGTATGAATAGGTTTCCCATTGAGGTTTCCTATGTTGTGAATGGGAAGGAATGTCAAAATACATGTGAAAAATATATGAAAATTGAGAATTTTAGGAAATAAAGAATATAATTTTTTCTTAATTAGTTCGAATAAAAAAATAATATATATATATAGGTAAAAATGATAGAGGAAAAAATAAAGTTCAAAAAAAGTGATAAAAGATCATGAGAGACTGTCAAATACTGAAGATATAGAAATTCAAGCAAAATTATTTTAAAGGTGTGTCCAATATAGGCATGTCACAAAATATTATATGAAAATACTACGAGTATTAGAAGAAATAAATAAATAGATTCAAGAAAAATTAAATGAATTAACATTTCATCCAAGGTGAATAAAAATACTTCACACAAAGAAGAAGTGGAAAATATGAGTAAGAAATCTATTAATACTATTGAATATAAAACAAGTGTTGAGGTTGGATGGAAATAGTGAACTAAGTTGAGAGTAAAATCTCAATATAAATGTTAATAATGAAGAACAAATGGGACCCTTTTTATTCCCTATTATTCTTGTATATTTGTACTAATAGTTAGGTAATTAAAGGAGTTTATAAGGGATATCGCTACTGAAAAAATTAGAATTTTTTCTTTATGTATTATCCTAATTTCCCTAATGAAGGATAAATGAGTACACCCCTTTAGGGGGAGTAAACCTAGGGTGTATTTATTAAAAATTCAAAAATTATATGAATATGGAATTTCTAGATAGCCCTATGAAAATTGGAGAATGGGGTATTCAATCATATATAAAATACTTATTTTCAACTTTATTAAATATTTTTAAAAAGGGGGAGTATTAGTTGAAGAAATGTTGAGAAAAAGGGGATATTTGTTGACTTTCAAATGAACTATTTTGATGGGGTTTTTATATTTGTGTATGTTACATATTAATCTCAATCTATCTATTTAAAAAATCCCCTTATAGTGAGTTTCTATGAGTTGGTATCAGAATTTGAATAATTTATGGACAACAATGAAGACCATAGTTAGACACTCCTATTTTCTCTATATAAAGGGTTTTTCTATGAAGACTTATATTTGTCTAACTAAAGTATTTTTGCAAAGTAAATTGTGTGGTATGATACTTCTCTCAAGAAAATAAAGGTTGTTATTTCGATTTTATAAGGCATAATAAGCCAAAATTTGAGAAGAAATATTGAGAAGTCCCCTACATTTTCTTTGAATTTATTCTCTATAAGGGGGGTAAGAAATTTATTTGACCACACACATTGACATTTTAGGTTTCATTGTATTGAAAAAAACACAAAGGGGGAGATTATTAAGCCCATATATTTTATTTGTATTTATTGTTAAATGGAGAAGAAAATTTTCAATTGAAATGATATCAATATGTTTTGGTGTGATGTGAATTGGGATTGAAAATGGTGAGTAAAGAGGATGGGGATGATGCTTGAAGATATTATGAAAACAGATTCAAATACACCCTATAATAGTGATGATTGATGAATTGTTCTATGAAGAAATTAGGGGGTAAGTATTGGTTGATGAAGGAACACTATATAAAACAATTTGTAAGTGTTTTTTAGTGGTTTATAATAATTGGATATGTGTCTAAATTATTTAATTCCATTTTAAGTGAAATCTATAAGGGTTTTATAAGGTGATCGAAAAATGATAAAGGAAATTATCCTATGTGTAGAAGTATTCACCTATGAATAAGAGATTTGAATTCTTGTAGGATATTTATATCAGTGTATAAGACATTTCGTCTAGGAAGCTTAAGTTTAAAGAAATAACAAAGGGATATATCCTTTTCATAAATGATTTTAGCAAAGCATTAGAAATTTCTTCTATATAGAAGTTAAATGGATAAACCACATGATAATTCACTTATGTGGAAGGGATTTGACAGGAATAAGACATTTTGATCCCCCTTACGATATTTTTGTTTTCTAGAATTTATCAAAGGAAAATATCAAATGATGTATGAAATTTTATAAGATCATAAGGCATTTGGGGAGGGAGTATGACATTTTCGTTACCTGTTTGATATTTATTTGATCAAATATTGTTCACACATAGATAAATTTCAGAAAATATAAATACTAAATAAGACACTGTGAATATGAATTCTAGTAAGGAATATGATTTATATTATGAATAATAAGAAACAAAATCAAAAAATTATTTTAATATGATCTTCTTGGACCAAACATCATGATCAGATATGAATCACGATTAAGGAAAATATAAAGGAAGTACCATATAAGGGAGTGGCTGGTGTTTTTGACAATTATACCACACCATAGTCAAGGTTATGGTGCATGTAAATAAGAACTAGATTCTCACCATGATGTTGTGATGAGTTTTTTAGGAAAATTTTCTAACAATGGGAAATGGAGAGTTACAAAAGATTATGGTCTACTCATGGTGAACATTTTAAGAATATGATGTATTTGAGATGATCTTCACATTATATGAAATTTCATGGTATTTCATATTTCATAAAGATGTGGATTAAACTTAATGTAAAATATTTCATGTAGATTTAAATGAGTTTTAAAATGGATAAAATCATGGAGATATTAAGGAGGATTACTCAATATTTGGGATGGGAAGATTGGAAATATTTTGGTGCCTATTTTAAATTAGCAAGAGAATCTAGGATTTGAATCTAATTTAAATTGTAAATCATGAAGTTTTTTTAGAAAAAAATATCCCTATAATCATGAATATATCAAGGAAGTAATGGGTTGGAGGAAAACTAAATATCATATCTTTTATTGAAACTGAGGAACCCACTACTATCATGATTTATGGATTTTCTATAAATAAAATATTTAGAAGAGTATTTACAAGATATTATGTGAATATATATTATACAGGTGTAAAGAAGAAAGTTATTGTTGGTTATTTTCTGAGTGATGAGACCTAATACACATCTATAATGAATATAGAAGAATATGGAATAATCAAATGTTGGGAGTTTTAACATAAAAGAATATGTATCCCTAAGTATTCAAAATGAAAGGTAAAAACTTGATTATATAGAATTTAGAGTGAATTTCGAGACCGAAAGACCTTTTCAGCTGGATATTGAAGTTATTGAAGTTTTACATAGATAGAACAATTGATCTAACCCAATTATCAATGAAGATCAATTAATAAATGAAGTCGGGGAATCTAGAAGCATATCAAGATGTTTTTTTCATTGGATCACACTTTGTACTATAGAAATTCAATTAGGGTGTATAACCAATTGTTGAAGAGGATATTTGTGATCAGGGTGTATAACTAGTTTATAGAGGATTGTAATTGGGGTGCTTAACTAACATTTTTTATATCCACTTTTGTTTATAGTGGATAATATGTTATTGAGGTGTCTAAGAAACCGTGATAAGGAGTATGTATTTAAGGAAAAACCTTGTCAATCATAGTGTTCCACTTATAAAATTTTATCTACATTCATGCTTAAAATGGTGGGTTATTTATTTAATCATGGATTAATACCTTAACTTTTCATAGAGTTTATTTTAAAATGGATCAACTCATAAAGGGAAAAAGATAGAACTAATTCAATAATTTACATTATCAATGATCCTACTAGATCTGAGAACTTCACTATGAAACATTTAGTGTCAAATCACATTGAAATCAAGTACCAATTAGTCATAAATATGGTAAAACATAGTGAATATCCATTGGAATATGTTTTAGCTTATGATAAAGTCATGGATATCATGAAAAATTCCATAACAAAGGATTCCTATTAACACTTGAGAGTATTGTTTGAACTAAATTATCTTCTCAAATCCCTAAAATTTTACTTATTTATTTATAATATTGGATTCATTTACATTTTTTTATAATGGTTAATATTAAAAAAGGATATATTCCTGCAGAGGTGGTGTGTATCTAGTTTCTCTTTTCAGGTGATGATTGGGCGAGGATGTGAGGAGTTGGTAGCTAATTCATAGAGAATAGATCTTTCATGGATTTGTATGTTTCCAACAAATACTATGTAGGGAGATTGATGGAACTGAGTGAGATTGATGAGTCTTTGATTATTGGGGATAATTTATGAGTGATTGAGTTTGGATAATCCCCTCATGAATTGAATATAAAAAGGCGAGTTGTGAGTTTAACTTAATCTAAACATTGTCAATATGATATAGTTCTTACACCAAGAGTTGAAGTACTCTCACAAACATCATTTTTTCGTATAGTGTAGTGTTTTATTTCCTTCACATATGATGAATTCTATGACTAGTTTCTCATGTAAATTCATTAATGATTAATGGATGTATTTTCATATTGTATTTATTGAATTCATGCTAATGGTTGTCTTAAAGGCCTATTGAAGTTTAGAGGAGATTCAAAGGAAAGAAGAAATTTTGAGAAATAGTCAAAATTATAAGAACCTCGTTCTTCTGTGTTGTAATAATTTTTTTTTTCAGAAATTAAAAGTTTAATTTCTCAAATATGTCTTAATATAAAAACTTTTTGAGGTCATAGATGGATCAGGGGTGTCTAACGCTCACTACCACAAAACGGGGCAAGACCAACAGCACCCTTTATCAGTGCTAACGAAAAAGCGCTGATAAATGGGGGTACTTTTATCAGCGCTAAAAAAAGCGCTGATAAACGTACCCCTTTATCATTTCTTTTTTTAGCACTGATAAAGGTACCCCCTTTAACAACGCTTTTTTAGCGCAGTTAAAGGGTACCCCTTTATCAGCGCTTTTTTTAGTAGCGCTCATAAAGGGGGGTCTTTATCAGCACTTTTTTTAAAAGCGCTGATAAAGGGTATACTTCCAAAAAAAATCATTAAAAAAATATATTAATATTTAAATATATATATATAGTTATATTTATATAAATATAATATATATTTTTTAATTATAATTTTAAATATATTTTGGATAAGTATAAATATATTGTTTCACTTAATATATAAGATATTTAGTGAAAATGGCTTATAAAAAAATTTAAAAAATATTTTTAATTAATAATTTGTTAATTATTATGAAGTAATAGTCATTTTATAACAATTTGAAGACTAAAAAAATTAAAAAAATTAAAAAAATATCCAAAATATGTTGAAAACGCAACTCGAATTTCAAACAGCCATAACTTTTGGTCAGGGTGTCTGTTTGAGCTCTACCACATATCAAATCAAAGCCTGCGACGACCTCTACACCCCTAGGACCTGAGAGACCTTGGTAAAGTTTTTTTAAAGGCCAAAAAAGGTCCATAATGCCTCTAAAACTGAGTTTTTAGTCGGGATACCCCGATTTTTTAACATTTTGTGGATTTTCAGCTTCATTTATGGGGGTATTATTGCCTTTTTTTGGTGAGGACTGAATTTATTCCAAGGTATTACATTCATATTGATATTTTGTCTTTGAAATTTTCTCGTTTTTTATAATTCACTACTATTTATAATCAAATATATAACAATATATGCATATTTTTTATTTATTCACAAATGAAAATTTAATTATAAATATAAATAATAAAATATATTTACATAGAAAATATATTAGCTTTATCTAAATAATAACTAATATCAATTTTATTTAAAATACCAATATATAAATATTTATATACCTATATATTAATCTAACTATATATATATATATATATTAATATAACTACATATATATATTGATATAACTATAAATATATATATATTAATATCACTACAAATATATTTATTAATACAACTATATAGATATATTAAAATAACTATATATTACCATATGAATAAATATAACTAAATATATATATAAATAAATAGATATGTCATTAACTGGAGAGCAAATCAATATGACAGAGTGGTAAAGGCTTTAGGCGCGCAAGGGGGAGGTCTCGAGATCAAATCTTGGTGGAGGCAAGGGCGCACGCATGGGGTTGGATTTGGGGGGCTAGCGCTGATAAAGGGGGTGAGTGTATTGATGATATAGGGGTTAGGGGGGGGGGGGGTACGTGCGGGCGCTGGAGGGGCGGGAAAGCGCTGTTAAAAGGGGTGCTTAAGTGCTATAAAAGCCCCCCCTGATTGGCACAATTTTTTTAATTTTTTTAATTTTTTTTAATTTTTTTTTTACTTTTATCAGTGCTAAAAAGAAATCACTGATAAAGGACCCTTTTATCATTGCTTTTTTTAGCACGGATAAAATACCCCTTTTATCAGCGATTTTTTTAGCGATGATAAAAGGGGTATTTGTCAGCGCTTTTTAGAGCACTGATAAAGGGGACCCCCCTCCCACCCTTTATTTTCATTAGCTTTAACAATGATTTTCTAGCACTGTTAAAGGACATTTTTAGCGCTGGTAATAGGGGTATTTTTAGTAGTGGCTGGTCCGGAGATCGAGACCCAAGTTTTGGGTGAAAAGGGGTGGCCACATGGCTGTGCAGCTAGGTCTGTAGTTTTTGAAAAAAATAGTAGTGGATATTCACATAGTTTTCTCATGCATAACACCCAAATATTCCGTGGTATATTTCTCTTGGAATAATTCAATAGCTTGCGTTATAAGCAACTTTGAGTTCTAACGCACCATGACCAATCATACTAGCCAGTATGAATAGTAATACTAACTTTTTGAACTTTTATAAATTTTATTTATCCAAATAGACTTCATTTTTGGATTCGGAATATCAAAATTAGATTAGGGTGATTTTTTGGTATTTTTCTGAAAACTTTCAATTTATTATAAATAGTGAAAAACACAGCATTATTGTTTAAAGCCTACTTTTTATTTAAAATAATTATTTATTTTATTTAAATTTATTTAAGTCAAAATAGATACGTAATATCTATATAAATTCAATGTAATTCATTGGTGTCATTTTATAATAAAATTAGATGTATAAAATTTTATTAAACATTTTAACGTCTTTTACCCACCTTCTATGCACATTTGAAAGTTTGCATAAAATGTAATTTTACTACTTCTATGAATTGAATTTCAAAAATATATTAGACACGATTGAAATCAATAAATAAAATTTCATTCAATATGATGAAAATAATTTTTGGTGAATAATAACTTTTGAATTTTATTTACCAGAGTTAAAAGAAAATTGGGTAATTAAATGGAAAAATGATATTATAATTACACTAACACATGTATTAATTCTATTGGATAAATGTATTTTGACCAAAATAAACCTTAAAAATAAAATATTATCCTCTTTGATCAAATTGGATTAAATTAGGACATTTATTATTGTTTTATTTAAGGAAAGTTAAAAGTGTTTAATTCAATGTTTAATAACTGAACCATTTTTAATATAGATATATAAATAAGATACATTTGAATATAAATATTCATTAAAAATCTCAAAATATTTCATAAATAATGGTTTTTTATTTATAATTTTTAGTTATTAAATAATTAAATTTATATATGACACAATGATGATGGAGTAATTACCTTATTAATGAAAGATTAAAATAATTGATATTATAAATATCCAAATAAATGTAAATTTATAATTTTGATGCATTCCACTAATTTTATATGTTAATATGACATTTTAGGATTGATTTATTTTTTTGTAAGTAACCAAGTTTTATTTACTTTCACAAAAACCAAATACTTAATAGTGTCAAAATTGATATAAATGAGTTTTCAAAACACATACTATATTATTAACTGATATAATATTCCTAAAAATCCATGGTTCATCCAAAGGAATTATATAATGTTAGATATTTGAATAATTAACCACTTGGGGTTCTCATGGCTTTTTATAGTAAGTTTATTAACCATTTATTATAATAATACAAGAATACATGGTAAAAGTTAAACTATTTAACTAAGAGTTAAATCTAAATAATAAGGTTAATATGGTGACCTAAACCTACCTAAAACCTATTGGTTGAGAAGTTTTTGACCCCGTCCTAACTTATCCTAAAAATAAATATTTTTTGAGCCATTTTAAATCGAATATTATTGAATAATAAATTATTATTTTATGTTTTTCCTTAAGTGACCCTCACCTATCTTATAAATGGGTACTTACCATTCCCTCAAAATCACACGTCCAAATCCATTTGCCTCATACAAAACCTACTCAAATATATTACCAATTACCCTCAATTCACCCTAGAGTCATTACTTTGATCCAAAACCCTACCTAAGGGGTACTTTTTAACAAATCAAAAGGAAGAACCCGAAGAAGAGGTAATAATTTCATCACCTCTTTCAATGTTCTTTTCTTATTCCACTTCCTTTTTATTTTTTTTGTTTCCATACCAAAATAAGAACTCTGGTAACTTTTAAATGTTGTGATGATATCATAAATATGGTGCATCTATATTCATTAATGTAACACACCGACCCCAGAAGCCCAAATCTGTTGCATTATTTTAATACATTGGCATGATTACAAGGAATGAAGTCCCTTAAGAACGACCAGTTTAGCAGTCTTGGAAAGTAGATTACATACAGGAACGTTATATTAAACATTAGTAAATAAAACACAAAATAAATTATTTTTTGATAACTCCATTAATCTCATAGCTTAACCCTACATATCAATCATAATACACTTCTAATAATCCTTGGAAAGTAAAACATAAGAAAGGGGTGTGCTCAAATGCGTAGTAAGAGTAAGCAATACAGCGAAAGATAACATAAACATTAGGCATGGTGAATAATTGAAAACACATTCCTTTAAAAATAATAAACGTGAACAATTTATGGTAGGAATATGATCCTAGTAAATAATTCCATAATAAAACATAGTCATGGTTATTCTACTAGTCTAATAACCACTTGAAATATCAATATTTAATCTCATAATTATGGAATTCATAATGCCAGACATCATAAAATCATAGTCAATGCCTCGTTCCAAGACTACAAAAAATATTTGGTTAAGGCCTTGTGCCAAGACACTAGTTTGTCTCATGAGACCTACCGATGCATCGAGGAGCTATAGCAAGATCCACCCGCCACTTAATAAGTCCAATGCATTCCTCATATGAAAAGGTTGAAACATAACATAAACATTCATATTAAAACTAGTATACAGAATGCCAATACTTTATCCATAAACCATGAATGGTATAAAAGTAGCACATCCATAGTCAAACATAAATCATTCAATACAATATGGAAGATTGTATTTTAATAGATTAACCTCATTGAAGGATATTGACATAGATTAAAATAATCATCAAAACTATTTGAGAGAAATATCCCCCTTTTTCTTGAAAACATTTAAAAGTCTCACTATTTATTAAGAAACCGTTCAAAATAGATTTTTGAATAAAAGTGTCCCATAACACTTTGAAAATTTTAAAGGAAATTTTAATTTTAAAACATAAATATCCATATAAATAAATCCTTAAAACCATTTTTAAAACATGGTCATTAATGAGATATATTTTGAAGAACAAATCTTTAAAACATTTAAAAATGATATTTCAGTTAGAGTTTCTAACCAACTGAGAGACGTTTGAATACAAATAATTGAGGTAATAAAAACATTATAATATCAAGTGAGTAAATTATTTCATGATATACTATGTCAAAAGAAAATATATGCACTATATATAAGTGAATTGGTGAATAACAACAAAGAAGTCTCAATAGAATGCAAATTATGATAAAGTCCCTTATAAAGATTGTATCCTTAGGTTAAGCATAAATAAATGACATAATTATGTGTGAGAAATATAAATACACTCAATATTATTGGATATTCAGTGTAAATCAATCAAAGGACATTCACACATATTCCTGTAAAAACAACACCAATGACTTGGATGTTTAACTCAATGAATGGAAATTGAATTAAGATTACTCTTATCAAGTTCATTTCAATGACTTGAGAAATTATCAATGGAGTGATTATGTGTATCAAAATTATATCCACACAAAGGGGAGTTTAAATTACTACATAAATAATAAATAGTGATTCTACACATAATCTTGGAGTAAAACAATCAATGAAGTATGTGCAAAACCCAATGAGTGGAAATTGAAATTTAAATTTCCCTAACCGATTTGGTAACTTATGAAACATACACCACATGAAAGAAGGATCATAAAATTAAGATGTAAATAACCATAAATTAATGTATATTACACCAAGAATACAATCATGGGTAGTATATGTGCCACACAAAAGGAAATAGTGGCCAATATAGCATCAATCTCAAGGGAATAAAAATTGAGATAAAAAACACTTAATTTTTTGTAATCAATCGAGTCGTATGATGCTTAAAATTATTTTTTATTAAGAAAGACACTTTTAAGGTAAAAGTGAGAAACCATAATTTCCAAAAAACACCAAACATAGCCCAACAGAAAAAACCAAAACCAACCTCTTCCAAGAAAAAGCAGCAACCACTAGCTCCAAAGAAGGACCACTCGGCGATCCCATGCAAGCATGGTCCCTCCTAATGGAAAGTCATCCCTCTGAATCAAACACATCCCAAATGACCTTTAGAGGAAGTATAAATGTGCTCTAACCCACCGGAGCCGATATGACCCTCCAACAATTCCACCCACAACAAGGATTGTGACTCAACAAAGAATTAGTTAGGGAAGAAATAAACAGAATCATTGAAAACCAATTGTATTCTACCAGAATTCATATCCCTAAATAGTTTCCAGGTTAAATTAGAGACCTTTAAAAGTGGATCCCCCCTTATCAGATCTTCAAAAGAAGAGGTCAGCTTATTCAAGATCTGCATGTACTCCTCGAGTCTGATCAACCCCTTATTGAAGCCTCCAACCAGAATCGTGTCTTGTTTGTCAACCCACAAATACTGTTCTTCATTAAGGTCCACTTCCAGATTCCGGCCCATCATCTTGACCGCATCCTCTTCCGATGCATTGAGAAATAGCACCTGCTCTGTCACTACATCATCCGAACTTAGAACCAAGTCTGAGGAAGTTTCAGGCTGTTCCCATGATTTTAGTGGACACCTGACCTCCTTGTCCAGTTTCTCAACCATTATCTTTCTTACTGACCAGGTCCTCAAATGAGGAGGCAAGGAGGAATAATACATCCTGACCCTCCTTCTACTCTTACTCCTGTTGCTTCTTGAACCAGGCTCTTCATCAGAAAACCTCATACTGACCTCGTCGAGTTCTGTCTCCCCTCCACCGAGAGCACACTCTGGGTGAACATGCCCCATGGTCCGACCTCCGAGTCCTATGAAAAGAAGTTAATAACCACCAAATGAATCACTAAATACCATGAATATAAAGATAATAATTATAATATATATCAAATTTTAGTACACAATACACCACATTTAGTAAATAAGTGGCGAACAATGGAAATCTCATAGAATTAAACGTGAGATAAGAAACCCCTTACCTCGTGTCCGACATGACTCGTTCGTTCTTTAATCTCCTGAATAATAAAAAAAAGTTAATTTATACTCACTTAAGAACATTTTTAAAGTTTATTATTTATTTTATATCACTTATTACCATGTTATAAACATTATGTAATCATTTATGTTAATAATGGTCGTTTTATCGATATTTGGTACTTGAGTCAAAAATGAACTTGTTATAATTACAAATTGCCCATGTGGTCAAAAGTATATTATATATAGTATCTTATTCATGATTTAAATATCATATATATCATATATATCCAGTATATACATACATACATATATATATATATTTATAATTAGTTCGTAATATTTGGAGATAATAAATGAAATTCACCGTTCATGGAGACGGTAAGCCGTACGTACCCATGAACGCTACTTTCATTTATATTTCATATTTAATGAAATTGAAACATAATGATACATAGGTATATTATAATTCACTGTAATATCATATGATATATGCGTTACATAATTTAATTAACTCAATCCTTTATACGTTCCATGTATGTCATGAATGAATCATATCACCTATAGGGGGCGGTAGTCTGCACTTCCTCTAATGAAATTATAGTGTGCAAACATATTGAAAATCATAAAGGGGAGTTTGTAAATTAAAATTAAAGAATCACAGAGAAAACTTAAATATAATATATATCATACATAAATACAGTTCCATCATAATGGCCACCATAATAGGTGATAGGAGATAATTGAACAATCATCTTTTCGTGAGGCAATAGTTCATTGTCCATAGAAACCGTATGTTTTTTTCATTATATGGAGGTGTGTGTAAGTGTAACTTGAATAATTATCATAAAAACAACCTAGAATATTGAAGACACTGGTTTTGTTATAAATAATGTAATAAAAAGAGTTAGGGGGTTGGATAAGTAAAATAAAAAGAAGATAACTTTAGTGAAGACATTACCTTAAAATTGGGTAACTCCCTTTAGTTTGTACCAAAAGGATTTCTTAAAGTGCCTTATGCCTAAGGTAAGGATGATAAGTAGAAGGGAGGGATCTTTTGAGCTTATTTGGGTAGATATTTGATGATCATAGGGATTTTAGAGGTGTGAGTAATGGGTTAGAGGTGAGGGCTTTCTATAAGGGGGGGGAGGGGCTCTTTAGGAAAATGTGAAAATATTATTTAATTATATAATGATTTTCGGTTTCTGAAGGTCCAAAACTAATCATAGTCGAAGATAAGATGAATCATGGTCAAAATAAAATCATCCAATAAGAATTTTATTGCTTTTGGATAATGTTTTAATATTTATAATCTTATTTATTTAAATCATTTATTAATGAGGTAAATACTGCATCATTTTTGTGTCATAAATAATTTTATTTATTTTATGTCTAAAAATTATAAAACAAATACCATGATGTATTAAATATTTTTATATTTTCAATGAATATTTATATTCTAAAAGATAACTTATATTACCCCATGTAAAAATTACTTTTACTAAAATATATATGTTTGTGTCATTTTTGTCTTTACTTTAAATTAATTAATCTAAAGAGTCATTATCACTCCCAAGTGGATCCATGGGGTCCCCAAATCGACCCAAGGATGTACATGGTCGTCCAGGACTCATCCAATAAGTTTAGGAAATGTGTTAAGGTAATTTTGTATTATTATAATATTCCTTTTACCTTGAATTGCCCTATTTACCTTTAACCTCGGTAAATAAAAGTAAAAATGTTACTATTCACCAAAAATTATTTTCATCTTATTGAACCAAATTTATTTACTAATAATATCCATGTTTGTCAAATTTTTTATCTTCAATTCACAGAATCGGTAAAATTTCATTTAAATGAAAAAGTCGGTTTTTTAACTACTACTTAGTGGTTTCACTATTCATCAAAAATTGATGTTTTTCAAAAAATACCAAATATTCAGCCTAATATATATTTGATATTCCAAATTCAAAAATAATGACTATTTTACAAAATTAAAAACATTTAAGTTGAATTAATTAATTTAAAATCAATTCCCGTTGTCAAAACAAATAGCGTGTTTTTAAGAAACAATATCTATCAAAAGATTGACACTTGTTTATGTCCAATTTCAAAGTGAAATTGATTCAAATGACCACCATTGGATTAAATGGTAAAACATTAATCTAATTACACTTCAAAACCAATTAAAAAGTTAATATAACCATATAAATAAATTATATTAAAAGGAATATTTGAATTAAAATATAGTATTTCTCACTATTCATAAAAAATGAATATTATTATAAAAATACCAAAATTTCATCCAAAGTAAAATTTTATGTCCCGATTCTAAGGAAGAATTTTATTTCGTCAAATTTAATATTTAAAAATGTAAAATATTGGATTTAAAAATGGTTCACCATTAAAAGGTGGTAAAATTTCATTTTTTTTAAATATAATTTTTATCTGAAAAATTGATTTTTTTCTTATAATATGTATAAGAAACACATAATACATATGTTAAAAATTATATGGAGTTTATAAAATTTAAGATCCAATCAATACTATTCATAACTATTTTTCGAACGGCTAGTTTGATAAGTCGTCATGTGCTCGAACTCGGTGTTGTGTGTGGTTCAATCTATTGAATTACTTTAAAGAGATAACTTACTATGAAATATTGGGGTGTTACAATTAATCAATAAATCATATGAAAGACAAAGTCACCATACATGCGTACGTACGACTTACCGTCTCCACGTTGTGGTGTAGTTTGTTATTAAAAACTTCATTATTTGGATGGGTATAATAATGAGTACAATTGATGTAAATAATAAATATAACATGGTAATGATTCTGTATATATGATATACCATCCGATTACATACGATTTCACCATCAATATAATGATATTGTTGCTCGTACTTACGTACAGATTACCATCTTCACAAAACTGATGAGATTCATTCCCCATAATAACATTCAAGAATAATTTTCATTTTATTATTAAAAATAATGTTAACGAACTTAATATCGTTTTGGATATTAATCAAATAAATCCTATACATAAAAACCATGACTTACATAACAAAACATATACAGGAAAATGAATCAGTTAACACCCTAAACAATGATACTACTGAAATATTATTTACAATGCAATATTAGAAGATCATATAAGATATAATATTTATGTATGTGGTTATTTTATAATTTAATAAATTTTTTTAACTACTATACAAGTGGTTAACATACCCTCGACCAAGTAAAAGTACAAGGCAAGGGTTAATTCTAGAATCTCATCATTATTTGAGGTTGTTTATAAGTAAGTATCTACCTGGACCTCTTTGTCATCCATAATCGTGTTTCTTAAAAATCTATCTCAAAACATTTTAAATATTTACTAGACTATGGGTTAAAGTCATTTATACCCTCATTTGACTTTTTATAAAATGTTTTGAAAGGAATCTTTCTATCTCTTTCCAAACAAGGTACTTCATGACCTTTTGACGAATTAAGGTAAGAATGTTTTTTTTAACTTATATGATAGGTGCGGCTATTTTACACAGTTATAACACCTTTGAAGTTTTCCTTAAAAGATTATAAGAATATTTTCAAACTAATTGTTTTCTTTTAAAATTATGTGACTTTTAAATCATTTCAAAATAGAAAGAGAAATTTCTCTCAAATGGTTTTGATTTCATCTATGTCAACATCCTTTAATGGATTTTACACTTCTTTGAAGTTGATTTATTATGATACAATCTTACATCTTATATTGATGGTTTTATTATATGTTTGAATGTGTATGTGTTATTTTTATACCATTCATGGTTTTTGGTTAAAGTATTAACATCTCTTATGCTAGTTTTAATATGAATGTTTATGTTATGTTTCAACCTTTTCATATGAGGAATGCATTGGACTTAGTAAGTGACGGGTGGAGCCCACTATAGCTCCTCGATGCATCCGTAGGTCTCATGAAAGAAACTAGTGTCTTAGCACAAGACATTTAAAAAATATTATTTGTATTCTTGGCACGAGTCATTGATTATATGGTTATGATGTCCAGCATTATACATTCCATCATTATGAAATTGGCTATTGATATTTCATGTGATTATTAGACTAGTAGAATATCCATGTGAATAAGTAAATGGAATTATTTGACTTATCTTTTCTATATTATGCTGAAGTTTATGTTTAAAAGTCTTGTGTTTTAGTCTTATACATTGCCTTAAATCTTTGTGCTTATTTATGATAGTTTCTGTTATATTGTTATCTTTACTGAGCATATGAGCTCACCTGTTTCTATGTTTTATTTTTCCCAAGATGTGAAGAAGTATATTACGATTAACCTGAAGGAAAAGGCTAAGTGATATGACTATGTTCAAAGGGGTCACAATGTTGTCATTTTTCTATTTAATAATTTAATGTAAAACTTATGTATGTATCTAGTACTTATAAGGATACAAAACTAATCGATCTTTTGAGACTGATCTCTTGTGATCAATCCAATGTTATGTAATAATGCACTGAATCTGGGTAACTAGGGTCAGAGCGTCACAATTGGTATCATAGGAAGTTTAATACAAACCATGGAATCTAGATTTATAAAAATGTTGATTAGAGAAAATTACTCTAAGTTATACTTTGAAGATTAGTATAGAATAACTTCCTAGAATTTTGGTAATGTAGAGATTTTGGTAATTTTTCAAAAAATACATCGCTGTCTGGATACGAGCAAGTAGAGGTGGATATGGCACAAATGTATCTTGGAGTAAAACCCGAAAACACCTCTTTGACCTAGACTCGAATGGGAACTGGTGCATGACAATTTACCTTGCTATACTCTTGGTTACAACAATCCCAGGAGAAATGCTTAGGATAATTCCAATTTTCTTAACAAGCCATTATGAAGGATTTAGGAGTAAATACTTTCTTGAAGAAAACATTTTTTATGATTAAGGATTATATGCACCAACTATTCAATTTATGTTAGGTATTTTAATGTTTGGAATTATGCATTGTGATTCATAAACTAACCTAGTGTATTCCATTTTTTAGAAATTGCAATGAATGGAAGAAATATGAACCGTATCAACACACATAATCCATGTAGGGATTTCCTTACTAATGAAGATAATTATAGTGGAGCTGGTGATGCAACTAGTGCAGGACATCTCATAACCATACCAGGACAACTCACTCAGGTTATGAATAATAAACTAAAAAAATGGAGAACCCAAATCCCCAACGTAGAGGATCAATGTTAGACCAATTTAGGAGGAAAAAACCACCAAAATTAAATGGGACTAAAAATCCATTTGTAGTTGAACAACGGATAAGTTCCTTAGAGAAAATATTTCATGCCTTGGGGAGTAGCGAAAGAGAAAAAGTTATCATGGCAGTTTATCTCCTCAAAGGATATGTAGATCAATGGTGGTCATTAATTCAAAACACAAAGGAGGATGGAGAAGTATAAAATATGTAATGGATGAAGTTTCAAGATATTTTCATAGAAAAATTCTTTTCTCGTGACCATCGAGCAGATATGGAAAGACAATTTCTGAGTCTGAGTCAAAAGGAGGATGAAAATGTTGCAAAGAATGAGACTAACCCTACAAGGTTAGAAAGACATGAAGTAGATTATATAAGTAACCCAAGGAGTAAGATTTGTTGATTCTTTTATGGGTTAAAACCATTACTCCATTGATCATTAGTCTCATAATCCTTCTCATTGTAAGAAGATAGTGTCACATGTGCTATCAAGATAGAAAATAAATTCTCTAATTATTATGACTTTAAAGAAAAGAAAGAGAATAAGAGATCTGCTGAACACTCTGGAAATGGAAATAAGGTGAAGAATGTAAAAGTTGAGTTTTATTCTTGTAGTAAATATGGGAAGAAAAACCCTGGTACTTTCATGAATGGAATGAGAGTCTGTTATAAGTGTGTTGAAAAAGGCCACCAATCTCGTGATTATAAGGGAGAGAAAGAGGCTCTCAATGTTTAGTGTTAAAACTGTAGAAAAATGGGGAATTATGCTAATGAATGTACTATGCTCCAAGGAAACATACCTCAGAAAAGGCCAACGGATAAAGGACAAGCTCATGCGATCAATACTGCCGAGGTTGAAGCTCTGAATGACATGGTGGCAGGTAATTTAATGTTTTCATCAAACTTATCCAATGCTTTATTTGATTCTAGATAATCAAATTGTTTCATATCATCCAATTTTTCTTAGAAAATTAGATATTTCCAATTTGATTTAACAAGCGAGTAGTCTGTCAAAAATCCTAAGGGAAGTATCATTGCAACAAAGTTTTGTGTATCAGTTCCCATTAGGGAATATATATGTGATTTATCAACTAATCTCGTCGTCAAACCCATGACTTAATTTGATATAATCCTTATTATGTATTGGCTTTCGGACCATGATGCAAAAATTTATAGTAAGAAGAAGGAGGTTACAGTTTTCGATGATGATAAAGAATACCTTATCTTTAGAGAAGAAACATCACCACCTGATTCTTATCTAGATCCACCCCAATAGATATACTGAATTCAATTATTGGGGAGGAAGAGAGTGAAATTACTATGAGTGAGGAATGGAATGTTCAAATAGAGGTTGTACCTATTGTGAAAGAATATGTTGATGTGTTTCTAAAGGATTTACCTAGACATCCTCCAAAATGAGAAATTGATTTTTCCATTGATTTGATTCCTTGTTCAAGAACCATATCAAAGACCCCTTATAAAATGGACACTGTGGAATTAGAGGAACTATAGAAAAAACTAGAGGAATTGAGTAATAAATGATTTATTCACCCTAGGGTTTCTCCATGGGGATCCTGTGTTATTTTTGTAAAGAAGAAAGATGGATCTATGAGGTTGTGAATCGAATACAGGGAGATTAATGCTATAACAATAAATAACAAGTATCCCCTACCTTGCATTGATGATTTATTCGATTAACTTTAAAGAGTTAAATATTTTTCAAAGATTTAACTTCAATCTAGATATCATCAGTTGTGTGTGATGAAGGAAGACATTTTGAAGACAACATTTCATACCAGGAATAGGCATTACGAGTTTACTGTAATTGCTTTTGGACTGACTAATGCACCCTCTATCTTCATGTATCTAATTGATATAGTTTTAAAAGAATATATTGATGAGTTTGTAGTGATATTAATTGATGATATCTCGGTATACTCCAAAATATACGAAGATCATGAAAATAACTTGCGCACTATTCTAAAGACTCTTAGAAGAAATAAATTATATGGGATGTTTAGAAAGTGTGAATTTTGGCTTCAGGAGATTTCTTTTCTTGGCCATATTTTCTCTAAGGATGGAATCTCTCTTGATCTTTCAAATACAAAGGCATTCCAAGAATCGCCATCACTGAAGAGTATAACCAAGGTACGTAGTTTTACTGGTTTAGCTAGTTATTATCGGTGTTTTGACCCAAATGTTTCCCCATTGGATAACCCATTAACCAAGCTCACATGTAATGGGGTTAAATTTTTTTGGACAAAAGAGTGTGAATAATTTTTTGAAGAACTTAAGAAAAGATTATTCAATGCTATTATATTGACTTTTCCATTGGGGAATGATGGGTTTGTTATTTATAGTTATACTTTAATGAAAGGACTGGGTTGTTTCCTTATGCAGAATGATAGGGTTATTGTCTATGCATCACGACATCTAAAAATTCATGAACAAAACTATCCCACTCATGATCTTGAGTTTTCAAATGTAATATTTTCATTGAAGATATGGAGACACTATCTTTATGGTGAAAAATGTGAGATATATACCGATCACAAGAGTTTGAAGTATATTTTCTCATAGAAATAACTCAATAAGAGGCAAAGACAATGGATTGAAATACTCAAAGATTATGATTGCATTATACACTACCACCCGGGGAAGGAAAATAAGGTGGTAGATGATTTGAGAAGAAAGGATCATGGAGTTTTGGACAAGATGAGAGTTTAAAGGCATATTATGTTCATGGATCTAGTAAAGATGGATATGGGAATAATCATTGAAGGTAAAACCTAAATAATTTTTTGAATGGTTGCCAAACCATCTTTACTAGAAAGGATAAAAAGTTCTCAGACTAATGACGAGGAGTTTCAAAATAAAAATAAATCTGTGAATGATGAGATATCGATTGACTTCGTATATGAAGATGAAATTTTGAAATTTGAGAGGAGGCTTTCTGTTCCCGATATACCTGATCTAAAAAGGTAATTGTTGAATGATTCTCATATATTCAATTTTTCTATACACCCTGGTGGAACTAATAAGTATAGATATTTGAAGGAACATTTTTGGTGGGGCAACATGAAGAGGGATATTGCAGATTATATGTCAAGATTAATGGTTTTTCAATAGGTTAACGATGTAAGAAAACATCCTGGTGGAGTCAATCAACCTATTACCATACATGAGTAAAAATGGGATGATATTATGATGGAATTTGTTGTGGGAATACAAAATACTCCTACAAAGAATGATGAAATATGGGTCATTGTTGATCGTCTTACCAAGTCAGAACATTTTCTTGCTATAAGAGAATATTTTCCACTTGAAATTTTATCAAGTATATATATTAATGAAGTTTTAAGACTTCATGGAGTACCCTTATCGATTGTTTTTGATCGTGATCCCTATTTTACATCAAGTTTCTGGAAAAGTTTTTAGAAGGCCCGGAATACTAAACTTTGTTTGAGAAATACCTACCACCTACAAAATTATGGACAATTAGAATGGACTATTCAAACCATATAAGACATATTGAGATCTTTGTCACTTGAATTTAATGGTATGTGGGATCAATATTTACCTCTGGTATAATTTTCCTATAACAATAGCTTCCATTCAAGTATTCAGATGGCACCATATGAAGTGTTATATTGAAAGAGATGCCGCAAACCATCTTTTTGGGATGATGTTGGTGAAAGAAAGCCCGTTGGCCCATAACTTGTTGAGGAAAAAAATGGAAAAGGTGAAGTTTATCCAAACCCACATCAAAGAAGCTCAACGTAGGCAAAAGAGCTATGCCGATATCCGAAGGAAGGATTTGGAATTTCAAGTAGGAGATCAGGTTTTCTTGAAGGCATATCCATGGAAGGGTGTTGTAAGATTTGGTAAGAAGGGTAAATTAAGTCACAGGTACATTGAACCTTTCTAAATTATAGAACGAATTGGAGTTGTAGATTATTGTTTGGAAATGCCTCCAAGTTTCTCCAAAGTTCATGATGTATTCCACATATCACTGTTTAGAAAATACATGCCCGACCCAACACATGTACTCACTTATGATGAAACAGAACTGGAACCTGATCTGTCTTATTGAGAAGAGCCTGTCATGATTCTTGATACTAGGGAACAAGTGTTGAGAAACCAGATGACTCATCTTGTAAAAGTTCTATGGAGAAACCATAAAATGGAAGAGGCAAGGTGGGAACCTAAGGAACTTATGATGAAAAACCACCCGATTATTTTTATGTAGTATTATTCTAGAAATTTTGATAAAAAAATAATTTGAAGGTGGGAATAATGTAACACCCCAAGTTTCCACGTTACGTTTCTCTTTGAATAATCCAATAGTTTGCGCTATATATAGCTTCGAGTTCAAACACACCACGATCAATCAAACTAGCCGTTAGGAATATTAATACCCACTTTTTGTAATTTTATAAACTGTATTTATCAAAATGGACTTCATTTTATTATTCATAACATCAAAATTATAATAGGTTGATTTTTTGGTATTTTTATGAAAACTTTCACTTTTTGATGAATAGTGAAAAACATTGCATTATTGTTTAAAACCAAATTTTTATATAATTAATTATTTATATTATTTGAATTTATTTTAGGTAAAAATAGATATATAATACCTAAAAAATTTCAATTTAATTCATTGTAGTCATTTCATAATAAAATTATATGTATAGAATTTTATTGAACATTTTAACGCATTTTACCCACCTTCTAGGTAGATTTACAAATTTGCATAAAATGTAATTTTACGACTTCTATGAATTGAATTTCAAAAATCCGAGAGACACAATTGACATCAATAAGTAAAATGAGGTTCAAAAGGATGAAAATAATTTTTGGTGAATAGTAACTTTGGATTCTTATTTATCACGGTTAAAAGTAAATAGGGTAATTAAAGGTAAAAATGATATTATAATTACCATAAAACATGTAATAATTATATTATATAAGTTATTTTCGACCAAAATAAACCTTAGGAATAAAATATGATTCTCTTTGATCCACTTGGATTATATTAGGACATTGTTTATTATTTTATTTAAAGAAGAGTTAAAAGTGTTAAATTCAAAGTTTAATAACTAAACCATTTTTAATATAGAGCTATACATGAGATTAATTCGACTATAAATATTAATTATAAATATAATAATATTTCATACATAATTTTATTTTATTTATAATTTTCATAAATTAAATAATTAAAATTTTTTATGACACAATGATGATGCAATAATTACCTTATTAAAGAAAGATTAAAATAATTGATATTTTAAATGTACAAATAAATGTAAATTGAGGCTTTTGATGCATTAAACTAATTTTATAGGTTAATATGACATGTTAGTATTTATTTAATATTATTTTTTTCTAAGTAATCGCATTTTCTTGACTTTCAAAAAAACCTAATACAAAATAGTGTCAAAATTGACATAAATGAGTTTTTAAAACAAATACTATATTATTCATTGATATAATATTCCTAAAAATATATGGTTCTTCCAAAAAACTTATATAAGGATATATATTGTAATAATGAACCACTTGGGGTTCTCTTGGATTTTTTATAGTAAGTTTATTAACCATTTATTATAATAATACAAGAATACATGGAAAATGTTAAACTATTTAACTAAGAGTTAAATCTAAATTATAAGGTTAATATGGTGACCTAAACCTATCTAAAACCTATTAGGTGAGTGGTTTTAGACTTATCCCTACATTAAAATCTAAATAAATCCTTTTGGATCCATTATAAACTGAATATGATTGTATAATAAATAAATATTTCAATCTTTTCCTAAAGTGACCCTCACCTCTCTTATAAAAGGGTTCTTAACCTTCTCTCAAAATCACACCTCCAAAGACATTTCTCTCAGCCAAACCCTGCTCAAATATGTTACAAACTACCCTCACTTCAACTTAGATTCCTTACTTTGATCATAAATATGACCTATGGAGTCATTTTGATCAAATAAAAATGAATCACCTGAAGAAGAGGTAATAATTTCATCACCTCTTTCAAAGTTCTTTTCTTCTTCCACTTCCTCTTTATTTTTTTGGTTTCCATACCAAAATAATAACTCTAGTACGTTATATATAATTTTATGCTATTATAAATATGGTACAACCATATTCATTAATCTATCTATCCTATGAATGAAAAAGTCACCATACTTACGTATGTACAACTTACCATCCCCACGTCGTGGTGTAGTTTGTTATTCAACCCTTAATTATTTGGATGGGTATAATAATGAGTATAATTCATGTAAATAATAAATATTAAATGGTAATGATTCTTTATATATTATATACCATCAATAGAATGATATTGTCGCTCGTATGTACGTACGGATTACCATTTCTACGAACACGATGAGATTCATTCCCCATCATAACTATTCCAGAATAATTTTTATTTTATGATTAAAAATAATATATAAGAACTTAATATCATTATGGATATGAATCAAATAAATCCAATCCATAAGAAACATTACTTATATAACAAAACATATAAAGTAAAACGTATTAGTTAACAGCCGAAACAATGATACTACTCAAATATTATTAACAAAGAAATATTAGAAGATCATATATGATATCATATTTATGTATGTGGTCCTTTTATAATTTAATAAAAATGTTTTAAATATTATATCGGAGGTTAACATACCTTATCAAGGAAAAGTACAAGGTAATGGTTAATTCTACAATCTCTTAATTATCTAAGGTTCTTTATTTGTAAGTATTTAGTGGGACCTCTTTATCATCCATATCCCTGTTTCTTTAAAATGTATTTAAAAACATTTTTACTATTTACTAGACTAGGGTTTAAATTCATTTATACCCTCGTTTTACTTTTTATGAAATGGTTTGAAAGGAATCTTTCCATCGCTTTCCAAACAAGGTACTTGATGACCTTTTCGACGAATTAAAGTAAGAATGTTTTTTTAACTTATACGGTGGGTGCGGCTATTTTCAACCATTATAACAACTTCAAAATTTCCCTTAAAAGCTTATAATAATATTTTCAAATTAAATGTTTTCTTTTATAATTATGTGAATTTTAAATTATTTCAAAATATAAAGATAAATTTCCCTCAAATGGTTTTTATTTCATCTATGTCAACACCCATTGATGGATTTTAAACTTGTTTGAAGTTGATTTATTATGATACAATCTTCCATATTATATTAAAGTTTTTTTGATATGTTTAACTGTGGATGTGTTATTTTTATACCATTCATGGTTTATGGTTAAATTATTAAAATTTTTATGCTAGTTTTAATAAGAATGTTTATGTTATGTTTTAACCTTTTCATATGAGGAATGTATTAAACTTAGTAAGTGATGGGTGGATCGTTTTATAGCTTCTTGATGCATCGGTAGGTCTCATTAGACAAACTAGTGTCTTGTTACAAGGCCTTGAAAAAATATTATTTGTAGTCTTGGCATAAGGCTTTGACTATGTGGTTATGATGACTGGCATTATGCATTCCATCATTATGAAATTGGATATTGATAATACATGTGGTTATTCGACGTGTAGAATATCCATGTGAATTAGTAAATGGAATTATTTGATTTATCTTTTCAATATTATGCAGAAGTTTATGTTTAAAAGGCTTGTGTTTTAGTCTTGTACATTGTCTTAAATGTTTATGCTTATTTATGATAGTTTCCGCTATATTGTTATCTTTAATGAGCATCTGAGCTCTACCCTTTCTATGTTTTAATTTTTCTAGGATGAGAAGAATTATATTACAATTAACCTAATGTAATAGGATAAAAGATATGAGTGTGTTCAAAGGGGATACAATGTTGTTGTTTTTCCATTTCATAATGTAATGTAAAACTTATGTATGTATCTAGTACTTCCAAGGATACTAAACTAATTGGTCTTTTGAGACTTGATCTCTTGTGATCATGATAATGCTATTTAATAATGAACAAGCTCTTGGTAACTTGGGTCAGGGAATTACATCATGTATAGTAAACCACATGGGTAAATTGTGTGATATTCCCTAAGCCTACATGAAACTTTGTGGTCTGTACATGGTTTTGTAAACCGTGCGCATAAACCACGTGACCCTGATTTTTTTGTGTGGAAATAGTAATAATTTAAATTAAATTAAAAATATATTAAAAATAAAAATATTTATTTTATTAATATTTACAACAAAGGGAAACCTTGTAAAGGATCTCACCTTTGGCTGACCTGAGATTTGAGATAGATCATCCATCCAATCTCTGATCGAAGAATAGTCAGACTCATTAGATCCCTAATGATAAGTCCTTAATTAATTTTTAGTTATTATACTTTATTCTTTCTATCAAATGTGCTATTTGGATTTAGAATCATATACCCTATTTTGATGTTCTTCATATTCTCTTTAGATTTCTTCCAATCTGGGTGAAATCAAGAGTTGATACTGGATGAGCTATCTAATCCAGACCTATGATAAGTGGTATCATGCCTTTTGTTAATATTTTGGTTATTTATATATGTTGTCGTTCCACGTTCCCTTTTTTATGGCATCGCCTTAAATTGAAATTGAACCCTAGTTTATATAGATGTGTTATATGTTTTTTAGTAAGAGTTTTTATGTTTTTATGGGCTTGAAACGTTGGATGAATCACCCCTTGGGTGTGTCAGTTAAATGAACCTTTTTATGGTTATGTCTTGGACATCCTTTGAGGCCTGCCCCTTATCCCTTTGAAAAGGGATATTTAATTTTAATTGATAATGGTAATTAAATCGTCAACTGATGAATTGTATAATGATTTGAGAATTTAATGGATTAAATGGGAAGGGATGAGTGAGAATGAACGTTGACCCTTATCCTTGTTTATAATTCTATTCATTGGTTTGATTTAGCTTAATTACTTATTATGATGGATTTTTTACATGATTTATTTACAGACTATGTTATGTAATGGTTTATTTATGCTTGATAATATTATTTTAAAGTTTTTTACAAGTGAGAAAAATGATAAATAATCCATGTAATAGCCTTCTAGGATTGAGAGTCTTGTTATATTGAAAATTAACATATGAGTAACTAAAAGGAAAAAACTTTTGATGTTGGACAATGCTTATGTATCCTTTTGAGGTGACATTGATATTGAATGCTCTGGGTTTTGACCATGGCATGTTCAATGATTATTTAAAATGAAATTCAATTGATGTAACACTTAATAGACATGGGTGAATCACAGGTCCAATTAAAGGATTCCATGGAAGGACTCATTGGATTGATGAATTCTATGCCTTGGGTGAATAATTGATCCAACTGAAGGATTACATGGATGGAATCAATTTCCTAGACCTTGGTTATTCCATGGGTGAATCATATATCTGAATGAAGGATGCTATGGATGGACTAATAGAGGATTGATTTATATGTCGAGTGAATCATGGATCCAAATGAAATATTCCATGGATAAACACCGGATGACATTGAATTTTTATGCCACGGTTGATATTCAGGCTCCCTATAGGACCACTGATGATGGAATTGATTGGTAGGACTCTATACCTTACCTAGAGTGATACCGGGTTTCTAAGAGGTTCACTGAGATGGGATTGTAGGGTGTTGGTGGATATCATACCTTGGTGATACATGAATTCCAACTTAGTAATTTCAAGGATGGGCATTGTTTGATATCATACCTAGAGCGATATATAAATTCCAGTTTAGGAATGTTAGGGACTGTATTAGGTTTGAAATTGAATTATCAATTAAAGACTATATGAACCGTATTCCAAGCGAAAGCACAAGTTTGGATTTGGTCTTGTATCATATCTTTATAGATGGCATGTTTAGGATTTCTATTGTTCTATTGACTATATAGGGGATGAGGATATTGTTGTTGATCTTGAGACATAATAATTCAAGAGATTGAATTGTTAAATGGAGATGATTAAATGAGATGGATGTTTAATTTTGAGTGCTTCCTTGTTTAATGTTATACTACCCCACACTAGTTATATATATTCATTGACTGACTGTAGTCGACCTTGGTTGGTTTCCTACTAGGATTATATCTCACACCCTATATGGGTCACCCTTTTGGACCCAAAAATATTATATGATTGTAGGTGTAGATAAGAGTAAGCACCCTAATATAGGTACATGATATGCTACTTAACAGTAGGAGATCATGAGACCAAGTTGAGGTTTGCGATGCTACTGGTATTATTTTAGAATTTTTTGTTCTTTTGGTACATATATTGTATATTAATTCCATGTACCTATTTTGGATGTTTTATTAGAAACATGTGGCATGTATAATCATCTTTTATATGATATGACTTCTGACTTTGTTTATAATATTAGTATTATACTATTTATTTCTATTGAATGGTTTACTTATTTCACTATTGATATATTGTTTGATTTTCACTATATTATAATCTAGTAATGAGGTAATATTCTCCCCACTGACACACCTAGTCCCTCATTGCTATTTGGTAGGCTCTGGCATTTTGGGAGATGCACTTGAGGCCATGTGGCCAATCGAGTACGGAGCACCTTTGAGTGGAATCTAGAACAAGGACTTTACAAAGTGGTATAAACGGAGGTATTTTATGGTTTGTTTTACTATTTAAAGGAAATATATAGGGATAAGAAGGAATATTAATTTGGTAATAAGCTATTCCTAAGTGTAGCTGACCTGCATATTGGAAAAATCCAAATTTCCTTGAATTAGATATCTGTTTTCTAGATTTTTATGTTGTAGTTGATTTAATTCCACTATTGGGTGATGAAATTGATTTTTTTGTTATTATTAATATGATTATGGGTTCTATATTGGTTGAAAAACAATGATATGAGGGTTTTCCATCTCATTCATCATACTAGAAACTTTCTAGAAATAACATACCATGCATTTTTCCATGCCATTTAGGGGGAATTATTATTACATGCTATTGTGATATATGATGTAATAGATATACCTAATATTATGATAGGTATATTGGGATGTGTTGTGGAATGGAATTTATGGATGCCAAGCCTTGGTCCCAAGGTAGTTTGGTCCCTCATGGATAGAAATTTGTCAAACCACAGTTTAACCTTCTAACTTGAATTATGTTATAAATGTGAATAATCATGAATTGAAATGGAAAATGACAATTAATATGTGAACTCAATTGAAAATTAATTCAAGTAAAATGAAATATAGAATTGAGTTATTTATAGGAAAGAACTTTACCAGACATAACCTTAGTAGTGGGTTTATGTTAGTGTCTGTCACTTATATCTGATCTGTGTGTTGCATAGACCTAACTCAGGGAATAAGAATAGGAGTGTGTTCTAATTGATTAAGACTTTTATCAATCCATATTAAATACATTTGTTTTTTAGATTTGAACTTTGGTAATGATCATGAACAGAGGCGTGTGTTTGGAATTATAGAGACATTCCACCAAGAAGACCTGAAGTGGTACATTAGAAGGGTGGCGATGATCATACTTCATAGGTGGTAGGCCATAGGCTACCAGCAGATCCACCAGTTACACCTGTTATGGAACCAAGAGTTATACTAGATAGTGGCGTTGAGGTATAGTTTTGTGAAGGATTTATGCAGTTCATGCAGACCATTCAACGACCTGCCCTGTCTATGACATATTAGAAATGTAAGATTCAGTATCAGCTTCTGCCCACGTTTTTAAGGGATAGTGTACCACATGACATGGAGTCATGGATAATGTCCATGATTTATATCTTCGAGAACATAGAGATTCCTCTTTAGAGGAGGGTAAATCTCACTACATATATACTTCATGATTATTTCATGAGATGGTGTGTTTTTATCATTTATAATGATCATTATCAGGAGATGGATTGGATGGATTTTTAGACATCCTTATATGATTATTTATATCCCAATACTTTGAGGGACGATAGTGCCTGATATTTCTTACATATAGACCAGGGAGAACTATAAATTATTGATTATTCAGCCAATTTTATATATTTGTAGATATTCATATCTATTTTAATGGGTGTTGATCTATCTAGAGATCGATAATTAGAGGGTGGTCTCATGTATGACATATGATCAAAGGTAAATTTGTTTTGGATGACTATCATTTCTTTAATAGTGAACCAGACACTGATCACAAATAAAAACATAATAGAAGATATGGGTGAGAGCTAGGGAAGTTTGACATATCGATTTGGTACTACTTCTGACAGTAGTAGGAAGCATCATATGGAGATTCCATTTAGTGATATTATCAATTAGAAAAAACCTCTAGGAATCCAGGCGAGGTTCTACCAGTGTGGTAGGATGAGAAATACTAGCCCATAGTGTCCAAGGGATCAAGTTGAGTGATAATATTGCAAAAAGTTGGGCTATGTAAAATGATTCTGTAGAATGTTTCCTCTAGAATCGAGTGAGAGTGGGTCTTAACCTACTCCTTTTTCAGGATCATTGTCAGTAGTTTCTCATTAGTTAGGGAGTTAGGGCACTTCATGTTGAATAGGTTGTGGTGGTGGATGGGGGAATTATAGCCAGACTGTAGGTTCAGAGCGACAACATGGTGGATTTTCTCAAGGTATCCAAGCAATGTCATAGGGTTATGGTACATGCTAGGTATATGAAGTGCAAAAGGCCTATAAGGAGTAAGATCCTAGACCTTATATATTCATAGTTACTATACTAGTAGCCTCCACTTTAGCTTCTTCACTCCTTGATATAGGTTCTTCATATATCTTTATTCTTTTCCTATTTTGGAGAGACTTAGGCTCATTCTTTAGTATTCTAAGGAAATCATGAATATTGAAACTCCTTGGGGAATTATAAAGGATGGTGGACAATAGTGTAGGGAGTTCCCCTTGATATTAGAGAGTTTCACTTTTTATGGGACCTCTACATCCTCAAGATGAAAAGAATTGATATCATTATTTGGATGGACTGATTGGTTCCCTATCATGGGTTCGTTGACTACTATCCTCGAAGGGTGACATTTACATCACTATAGGGTTAATATTTCTTTAACAAGGGTGAATGGGATAACTAGGAGAGCTGATATGGACATGAGCATCATGGGTTTTGAAGGATGACAACCCATATTGTGAGTTTATATTTGAATGATTAGGGGACAAAAAAGACTGATTTTCCTCTAGTGGTTGATCGTTTCTAGGACATATTCCCAGAAGACTTCTCAGGACTACCTCTTGTGTGAGAATTAGAGTTTTCTATTGAGCTAGTTATAGGAGCTTAACAGGTATCCATTCCTAATTATAGGATGGATAGGTTGAAGTTTTAAGATATTAAGAGGAATATAGAGGACTAATATGGAAAGGGTTTCATCTGAACCATTACTTCTCTATGGGGTTCATCGGTCCTTTTTGTAGAAAAGAAGGGTGACGCCCTTAGGTTATGTGTGGATTCCCATAAGATGAAATAGTTGATGGTTAATAATTGGAATCCTTTTCAACAGATAGATGATCACTTAAACTACCTCCAAGGAGATCATGTATTCTCAATGATTGATTTGAGATCTAGTAACCATTAGGTATGTGTTAGAACATCAGGCATACCTCTCACAACCACCCAAATAAGGTACAATCTATATGAGTATTTTGTTATACCGTTCAGTCCCACAAACACACTAGAGGTCTTTGTAGAACTGATGAACCTAATGTTCCATCCATACCTTAATTCATTTTTGGTCATTTTCATGGATGATATCTTAGTGAATTCTCATAATAGACATAACCATACCACCCATCTAGAGATCGTTTTGAATACACTAATATAGAATCTGTTATATGCTAATATCACAAAGTGAAACTTTTGGATTGATCATATTAACTTCCTCAGTCACATCATCTTAGTGACATGAGTATCAGTAGACCCAGATAAGGTTAGAGCTTTAGTTTCATAGGAGAATCCCAATAATTTCTTTGAGGTGTAGAGTTTATTTGGACTAGCTGGTTACTACAGGCATTTCATACATGGATTCTCACTCTTAGCAACACTGTTGATGAGGTTGACTAATAAGGGTGTGAATTATGTGTGGTATTATTCCTGCAAGACAACCTTTTATAAACTCAATTGGATATTTAATTAAGTTTTATTATTGAGTTTTACCAATATTGGATGGATTTACACTATGTACTGTGATGCATTTGGTATTGGGAAAGAATAAGTTCTTATGTATGGGGATTGAGTCATCACATATGGGCCTCAGAAGTTGGGGCTACAAGAGAGGAATTACTGAACACACAATCTCGAGTTAGCTGAAGTTGTTCATGCATTGTGTTTTTAGAGATATTGCTTATGGGGATACAGTTTTGTAGTGTACACAAACCACAAAATCCTCAAGTATATATTTACGGAGCATGATCTGAATCTGAGGCAGTGAAGGTGGGTCAAATTCCTTCAGTATATCAACTTCAAGATTTTCTACATACCTGGTAATTGAAATGCAGTGGCTAATGCACTGAGCATGAGGACTTAGATATAGGAAGTGTAAAAGTCCAGTAGTGAGTGGAAGATTATTGATTTTTTCTCTAATATTCACTTGGAGTTGCATAATAGCCAAGGGAATAATTTCCTTTCTTCTTTATCTGTTACCTTAACCATTTTGGACAGAGTGATGATGAGGTAGCTATCAGAATCAGGAGGCCTAGTTTTATGGGAGAGTGTGGCAGGTGAAGGTGAGTACCCTCCTCTGTAATGGACCATAATCAATGATGATATTCTATGAGTATGTGAGCTTGTATGGATTTCAGCATAAATTTATGAGGGGAAGATGAGGGATTTTCATGCTTCATCCTGGGCAGTTCACCTAGGTGTTATCAAGATGTATTAATATTTAGATCATCAGTATTAGTGTATGGGTATGAAAATGGATTTAGCTAGTTTTTTCATGAGGTGTTCCACCTGTCAATAGGTGAAGGAATAACAACCGTGACTATCTAGAATTTTACAGTAGATACCCACTCACGAGTGGAAGTGGATGATATAATGATGGATTTTGTTATCGTTTTACCAAGGTCACCTCAAGGTAATGATGTTTTAGGGGTTATTTTTTATAGGCTCACAGAGGTTTCTGACTTCCCACCTATCAAAGAGACCCTTCAATTTGATGACATTGGGCGGTTGTATATTCGTGAGGTTGTACGACTTAATGAGGTTCCACATTCTATAATTTTAGCTATGGATGCTAGTTTTAATTCATGATTTGGGAATGGTATATAGAGAGAATTGGGTACTCAAGTGATTCTAAGAATGACATACCACCCCCAGGAAGATGGCCACTCAAGCGCATGTTTCAGGTTCTTGAGGACATGTCGAGAGCATTCGTCCTCGACTTTAGAAGTTTTTGGGAGAAGAATATACCCCCAGTTCAATTCACCTGAAAAAAAATAAATCTTAGAATATAATTAAAATGAAAAAAATATAAGGCTCTATATGGTAGTCCACGCAGATCACCACTATGTTGGATGGAGGTAGAAGAGGTTACTATGCTGGGAGCTCTCCTTATTCAGGAGACCATAGAGTGGGAGAAGTTCATTTGGAAGTAGATGAATACTATGTAGTATTTTTAGAAATAACATGTTGATCACTATATATGACCTCCAGAGTTTGAGGTTGGGGATCGGGTTTTCCTACCTATTTCACTAAGGCTTGTACATAAGAGTATTAAGAGACAAGGTAACCTTTCACCGATATATGTTAGGGCGTTAGAGATTCTGGAGAGAGTCGAGCCAGTAGATTATTAGTTGTAGTTACCCCAGAGGTACTAGGATATTCATGAAATCTTCATTATTTATCATCTTCGATTTTACTATTCAGGCCCATCTCATGCATTTCATTCTTAGAAGGTTTAGTTACAGGTAGATTCATCCTTTGAGAAAAACTTATTCGTATTATGGATCGTTGCACGAAGGTTATCAAAAGATGGTCAGTTCATCTAGTATAAGTTCTACGATAGCATGACTATGTACAAGATGAGACATAGGAGAGGGAGGATGATGTTCAATTGTAGTGGTTGAAGTTATTCTTAGATCATGCATCACCACCATTGGAAGAGAAATTCGGGTATGAATTGCTTTATGGGGGGAGAGTTTGTAAGAAATCAGATATTCTTTGAGGTAAGAATTACTTATTTTCAATAAATTCTTAGTTTAATTACTTAAATATGATATAATATGAATTACCATTGAAATCATAGAGGGATATGGGTATTTGGGGCTAGTTCAGAGCCCAGAACACAAGTTTTGGGTGAAAAGAGGATACCACACGGTTAGTGAAAATTATGCAGGTTGGGACCCATAGCCATGCGGTCAGGTCTTCTGTTTTTACTAAAAATGGCAGTGTATATTTTTGTGGTTTTCACATGCTTATTGAACTATGCTGGTATGCCATGTACTATTCAAGAAGCCTATAGGAAACTGTTCATGATTTGTGGGCATTTTTCTAAATCGTGTGCATAAACCATGCGACTGTGATTTTTTTGGTAATTTTAATAATTTTAATTAAATTAAAAATATATTAAAACCCTAATTATCTATTAAATTCCTATATACAAAAAAGGAAAACCTTGGAAAATATCTTAGATTTGGCTAACCTTGGATTGGAGATAGATCATCCATTCGATATTTGATTCAAGCGCAATCTGTCTCATCAGATCCGTAATGATAAGGCCTTAATTCCTTTTTATCCAATCTCATTTATTCTAGATATCAGATGTGATGTTTGGATTTAGAATCATATGCTCTATTTTCACATTCATTGTATGTTCTTTAAATGTATTTCAATATAGGTAGAATCATAAGCTGATACTGGACGAGCTATCTAGTACATAACTAAGGTCAGTGGTCTCTTGCCTTTAATTAATAGTAGGGCTGTTTATATATGCCTTCGTGCCATAGACCCATTTTATGGGATCCGTCTTAAATTGAAATTGAACCCTAGTATGGCTAGGCATGTTCCAGTTTTTTGAATAGGCTCATTAATGATTGTTTTTGGTTGCGAACTTTGAATGAATCACCATTGACTATGTTGGTTAAATGGTCCTTTTGATGGTCATTCCTTGGACCACCCTTTAGGTGTGCCTCTTATCCCTTTGACATGGGATAATTAATTTGAATTGATAATAGGAATTAAATTTTCAATTGATGAATTATATAATGATTTGATAATTTAACAAATTAAATGGGAAGGTATGGTCAAGAATGAACCTTGGCCCCTATCCTTATTTAGCATGATATGTATTGATTTGATTGGGGTCTAATGGATCATATAATGGATTGAAAAATGAGTTATTTTGATACCACATTATGTAATTGTTTTTTAAGCTTGAGAAGTTTATTTTAATGTTTTTAACATGTGAGATAAATGATAACTTATCCATGTAATAGTTCGTTAGTCCTTTGAGTCATGTTATATTGAAAATGATCGTGTGAGTAATTGAATGGCCAATAATTTTGAGGTTGGACAATTATTGTGTCACCTTTTGAGCTGATATTGATATTGAATTATCTTGGGTTTGACCTTGGCATGTTAAATTAATTGTTTAAATGGAATTTAATTGATTAAATTCTTAATATCCATGGGTGAATCCTGGGTCCAATTGAAGGATTCCACGGATGGTCTCATTGGACTAGTGAATTGTACGCCTTGGGTAAATCATGGATCCAACTAAAGTATTCCATAGACATACTCAATGTAAGGATCCCTGATTATTCCATGGGTGAATCATGGACCCAAATAATGGAATCCATGGATAGAATCATTGAGGCTATCTTTATATGCCGAGTGAATCATGGATCCAAATGAAGGATTCCATGGATAGACTCAAAAAGGCATTGAATTTTTATTCCATGTTTGATACTAAATCTTCCTATAAGTCTTACAAGGATGGAATCAATTAGAAGGACTATATACCTCACATAGAGGGATATTTGGTTCTAGAAATGTTCACCGGGATGGACTTGTGGGGTGTTGGGGGATATCATACTTGGGTGGTACATGAATTCTATCTTAATAATTTCAAGTACGGGAATATTTTGATATCATACCTGAAGAGATACCAGAATTACAGTTTATGAATATCTGGGATGGGATTAGGTTACAAATTGAATTAATTATAAAAGGATTTATGAACTGTATTTCAATCCAAAGAAGAATCTTGGATTCGGGATTGACTCATATCTTTATAGATGTCATGTTTAGGATTTTTTTGGGATATTGACTATATAGGTGGTACTGGTCTTGAAACATATCTCGAGACATATAAATTCAATGAGATTTAATTGTTAAATGAAACTAATTAAATGATATGGATGTTTACTTATGAGTACTTCATTGTTTATTCTTATACTTCCTGCACACTTGTTATGTATAATCACTGAAAGATTGGCATAAAACTTGGGTGGTTTCCTACTGGGATTATATTTGACACCATATTTGGGTCACCCTTTTGGATCCGGAAAAAATATATGATTAAATGTGTTGATAAGGTAAAGAACCCTAATACAGGTACTTGATAGGATGCTTAGGAGTAGAAGAGTATGGGACCAAGCTGTGGCATACACTATTACTGGGATTCTTTTGGCCTTTTTTTACTTTTGGGAAATGTATTTTATATGAATTCTATATACCTGTTTTTATTTTTTTATTAGAAACATGTTACTTGTACCATCATCTTGGATATGATATTACTTATGGATTTTCTATACTTTCAGTGTTTCACTATTTATTTTTGTTGTATGGTTTATTTCTACTGCTATTGAACAATTTTTGTATTTCTTCTATGTTACACTCTTCTAATGAGGGTATAGTCTTACCACTAATACACCTAGTCCCTCACTACTAGTTGATATCCATTGGAATTTGGGGAGATACACTTGAGGTCAAGTTTCCAGTCTTTTACGGAGCACCTTTCAGTGGAATCTGGAACCAAGACATTATACATATGGTCACCCCCACTTCATTGTTTCAATTTTTTAATGGGTATAAAACGTAGTATAAATATATCATGGGAATATATACATTTCATAAGCCATGGGAGTATCATGCTGAGAATAAATGGGAATTTCGAATGTCATAACCAAGAAGTGATATGGCTGGGGTCAACATATTGTGGTACTTGAATCCCACCTATGAAACATAAAGATAGAGATAATAAGTCAGCAAGGGAAACCATGATAAAAAAAAATAGTATGTTGAGTTATATTTCAAAAAATAAAAATCTTCATGAGAAACAATTTGGAGGATAATAGTCATAGAGCCTAAACATTTCACTTGGGAACTGAGTTGACCATGATAATGATTAAGAAAGGCCATACAACAATGGACATATGGAGAACTAATGGGATCGAGATAAAAAAATTTATAAATCATTATGAGTTGAGGTTATATCTAGAGATATGAAATGACTTGAGGTAATGGTTGGATGAGATGTAGTGGCATAGATAAGATCTGATCAACTACCAAAATGATCATCTTATGGTGTGCCACACCATGGTGGTGTTATGTTTATAAATAATAAGTGTTTTCATAAAATCAATGTGAGTGAGAAATGTGAGAAAACCTTGAGTCATCTTATCATTAATCCCATGAATAATTTCATGGAGGGTATTTCAGAGGTGTGAGGATAAGTACATGGCTTCATAGATTATCAAAAATTTGGAGGCACTTGAGGTTGATCTAAATTTCAGGGGCACTTTAGGATGAGGAAGTAGAGACTGATCAAATCATTAATGCTTTTTTTCTTTATTATAATCATGAGTTTAGGTCAATATTCCTATACCATTCATTTCCATTATTTATAGTAAAATTTTAATGTTTTTAGAGGTATCACATAATTGTTGCACAGTAGGGATTACCTGAATGATAAAAATATTCAGTGAACCTTATATTTTCCCATATGTCTTGCATGTTATTTTTAAATCTTTCACTCATAATCATATCATTAAAATTGAGATACTTTTCATAGTAATACAAATAGGAAATCTATTTGAGATATTTGTTTGATAACCACTGATCCACACCATCTCAGTAGTGTTAAACACTCACCCAAGCCTTTCAAAATTATACCCATGTTAACATTAACATTTGATCACAACCTATAATGATCCAAGAGTAACATCAGTAGAGGATTAATAAAAGTCTTACTTTGAGATGTTAATTATAATTTAATGTCATGATTATATACATCTGACAGAAAAGAATGCTAAAGTTGAGGTTGTTATCTAAATAATAAGATACATATCATAATGTTCGACACTTTGAACAAGTTTTAAACTTCTTTACTTAAAAATATCAAATGTTATGTTGATAATAACTTATGTAGTCTACTTATAAATATTTTTATGTTCATCATCATCATCTTGGAACGTTTAAATTAATTTTTCTTCATTAAAATCATTATGGGAGAAAATGTAACACTTCAAATTATGTTTCGATCCCACCACACCCTAAATTTTTTTTGGATATAAAGATAATATCACTTTGAATTTGACTCATATAAAATTTTATTTGTTACCATTTAAACTTTTATAAGATAAAATATAATCCAATAGACTCTCATAAACTTTATATTATCTAAAATATATTTATAAGGCAAAAAATTATTTGTGTTAGGAAATAAAACTTGCTTCATCTTAGTGAGAAAATTTGAAACAATATTTATTATCTCATACGATATTCTATAATTTTGGAGAAATAGTATGAAAAAGTATTTAATATTTTAGATATTCCACTATTGGATGGTGGTAAATCTTTCCATCGCATTTTAATAAATAAATTGGATATGAAATTTTACATTAGAAAAAAATCCTTTTATCGCTATCTTTTTTTTCAAACCATATTATAGTACTAGATCAAAGCATATCTATGTATATAAAAATCATCATCTCATTTATTTACATCAATTATTTTTTATTATAACTACTCTTATCACATAAGAGAAAAAAGATGAAAATTCCACATTATTAATTTTGATCCATGAAAGTTTTTATGTAATCCACCATATACAACTCCTTGATGAAGAAACTCATTTCAACATCACTTGAATGTATACTTTAAGCTCGAATGATACACTATTTATTTTGCCCTTTAAAGTTTCTTTAAAATTTTATGAATTTAAAATGTTATATTAAACACATCAATATTAATGAGTGCATGAATTCAATCACACCATCACTCCACCATTGAAGAAACACTATCCATACTAGATTTTATTCCAAATTACATTTATCCTTATTTAATATCTGACATAGAATTTTTATGAAGTTTCGTTTACCTCTAAAGTATCATCATAAATTCCTCCTATAATGACTAGGATTTTCGTAATAGAATAATTTCACATTATTTCCGACTCTAACCTTAGTTATCAAGGACATCAATTACTTTTTATAAGACACACTATTAAAATTTTAAATATATTTTTTCCTTATGCAATTTGAAAATTTATGCTCTTTTACTCTCAATACATACCATGATCTTAGGCCTCCCATTTCTTACTCATCCATAATCAATATGTTGTGGATATAAATTAAATTTATATTGAAATCATCCATGTTTTAATTAATTATAAAATATCAAAATATTTTTTATAGGTATTTCAGAATGAAGTTTATAACTGGATCACTACTAAAAATAGATTATTGCCTCCCATTATATGGATTTCATGAGAAGAGACTGAAAAATCAAAAGAAAAATTTCATCTAAATAATGCTTTTAAAACCTATAATTAATGTTTATATACTTCTCAAAAGTTTATATATGTATTTTTATGAAAAGTTTCAGTATTCAGTTAATCTGGAAAATATTTCTCAAACATAAAAATTTATCACTCTTGATTAAGAATAATTCTTAACTTTATATAACAATATAAGATAATTTTTTGATCTTATAGTTCTATAATGTTTATGTCAAATTTATATTTGATGAAAATGATTCCATTTTATTTAAAATATAATATTTTATTAAATTAATTCCATGTTTTTATATATATTTAATGATGAATTTTATTAAATGAATTATTAATAAAATGATGACCGTTTTGAATATAAATCCCATTTATTAGTGTAAAAAATACATATTTCATAATTTAATGACTTTTTTTCCAATAATTATCAAATCTTACATATTTAGGTAGGTTAGAATTCCAATCATATCATATATAAATATCTTATAATTGAGTAGAAAATCCTTTTCCCAAATCTATTATATGTATAAACTCAACTATATTTCCTTGGAATCCAAAATTGTATGGTTACCCTTCTAGGAATAAATTAATTATTATATTGGGATTTCATTAGATAACTCTTAGTGTTATCCATTTCTATAATGTCCCTATCTTGGTTAACTCAGAATAGTAATCAGACCTAGTCACCATGTGACCTCAGGCATGCCTCCTCACACCCCAGAGGCTACCAACTTGTAGCTAGGGTGTAGGGTGTGACCATGGAGATTTTATACCCTCATATCAATGAATGTAAATAATGTGAAATAAATAAGTATCATACACATCAATCATTGATTAGAATATGTAGTACTAAATAAACAAAAACCATAGATAATAAATAAATGTCGTCATAAAAACTCAATTTCATGACATCATATAATGATTGATCTACCATTGGGTTGAACAAAATAACCTAAAATAAATAAATAATGTTAATTTATTCATCAATCCAATATCATCTCAGATATATACCACAATCATGGTCCCCAAATCCAATCAAAGCTATCCTTCTCATTCATGCAACTCTATGCCTCTTTGAAACCAAAAATTTCAATCAGTGAAGTCTTCTTAGGTACCCAAGTTCCATGGACACCAGAGTAGGGTGTGAGTATAACTCATTAGGGAACCATCAACGTAGTATAATTCATAACCAGTAAATTTAATTTATAAACACATGACATTCTTATAATAAATAAAAAAAATATGGAATTTCAAATAAATAATCACCATTGATCCTTAGGTTATAACATGACAACCGAGATTAACAATACTTGCTTCGTCCAATACCGAAGTGTCCTTGAGCATAATATATTACCTTGGGTAGTATCATAGACATCACAACACATTAAGTTGTCTCTAGTTTTTAGAACAAGTTGACAAGAATTTTTTTAGAAGCAGGAAGAATTTTGTGATGAAAGAATTATATTCCTATTTTAAAATAAAAGAAATCACCTCAATTTTATTTTTTGGTGATTTAAATCACAATAATAATCATAAGATAATATGAAAAATTATTAATAAATCTCATTAGGTAAATAAGATGTTTTTTTAAGAAAAGGTTCATTAGACTCACCTTCATTCCAGAATGAAGGTGTGAATAATAACAAGGATGTGTATCATATTTTGAATGGAGTTTTTGCAAATATGATTATTATTTTCTAATATTGGAGTTATCATAAATCATAAGTTTTCCAAGAAACTTGTGATATAATCCTTAATAAAAAAGGGGGAGAACTGGTGCTTCTAATCGGTTTGAAGTTTGGTTGGAAATAATAAAGGTGTTGTAAGGATAGGAAGTCATAATACTTTCCAATGTAAATCAAACGGTGCTATGCTGATATTAAACTTTCTCAAAGTCAAGAAGATGTTGTGATACTATTTGAGGATTACAGAATAATGAATTTTTTGAAGCCAAATATTTCCAGTCTCTGTTCATCACTATGAGATCACTAGACGTAGAATTGTTTGTAGGCTGGGGAGTTTTGTTTTGAATGTGAAAATATGAGGATTATATATTTTAGTCAGACTAATAAGCTGAAAGATAAAAATATTTGGAGAAATATGTTGGTAAGGAAAGAAGTTGTTGTTGACACTGATCTATTAGACACTGTGTGCTTCCGATCATTGGAGTAATCCTAGCATAAATCTATCAGAAACAATAATTATTGCAAAAAAAATTAGAGGAATTTATTTTATTGGGAGTTATTGGGATCAATGATAAATTAAATAAATGAAGTTGTTGAGATCAATTCAAAATGGTATTATAGATCAATATACAATATTTTAAACCATTTACATCTGGATGAATTTTTTTCAAGTGGGTCAAGAAACAAAGAATAACTTTGATTTGTTAGAAAATGGGAAACATGTCATTAGAATGGAGGAGAAATCAATCCATTAGTGTGTGATAGAGACTGATCCATCAAGTGTAGACTGACACCAATTAATGCTATTAGATTTTTGTATTCATCAAAATTAGGAACATTGGTTTGAAGAAAAGAAGAAAAGAAGAAATATTTGAAGTTTTTGAAAACATTTTTGTTAAAGAGGGTTTAAGCTAGTGTTGAAGTATTGATGAGGATTTGCATGAACGTTTAAAAAATTAAACTATTTTTATGGAAAAATAAATGCAACTAAAGTATAATTAAGTTGCCACAATGTTCTATTTAGAAAGGGTTCAATGTCTTATTTCCATTAGTTGTCACTGAGAATAATAATGATTAGTCTTTTTTATATTGTATTAGTAAGTGTGTCAAGAAAATCCGAGTGTCCATATGTCTTCCTCCGAAAGAAGAAATCATATTGGAAATCAAAATCAGATTGAACAATGTTTATAAAGTTTGAGGCCAGCTGAAGTTGTTATAATATTAGAGAAAGTTGCATATGTAATGAGAAGAGTTGAGAAGAAATGAAGATATAAAATATGTATCTTAAATTTAAGGATAAATTTATATTTTGGGAAATTTGGTTAAGTAGAAAAACTTTTCCGATTCACGCCTAAACCATTTTTTGTGCACCTATAAATAGTAGGATGTACATTGTGCTTTATGACATTTGAATTGTTCATGAGTGAAGAGAGATGGTAGAATGATACAGTTTTGTAAGAGAGAATGATTTCAAAATTGTTCATTCATGAGGAATTTTTCATACATAAGAAGAAGAATAATATGGGGGATGATATTTAGAATTTAAGGATTGGCCTGAGTAATTGGATTAATATTTTCAGACCGAGATAAAAGAAGTTTATATTTTTTTCAATGGTATTCTGGTAGAGTAATATTATAAATCTGAGTAATTAGACTTGGTAATTAGACTGGGGAATTAGAATTAATATCATTATGAAATCTAGAGAAATTATTTCATGATTTTGGGAAGAAAAGTGAGGATTTTTTTGAAGATTATATTTGTTAAAGTTGACAATGAAACACAATAATATGTTTTGAAGCAATTGGTGAATAATATTAACTTGTTACAAAAACATGTATTATATTATTTCTTGATACTTAAAGAATATGAATTTTTGTATTGATCATAGTTCTACACTAGTGTAATGGAATATCCTTCTAATTGTGTCCACAAAGATGGATTGTTTACTAGTTGATTGTGTGGTTTTGGATTTTTTCAAAACCATACCAAGGTTATAGCTACTCTTTTTGGGTAGTGAACCCTATAATTTTTTTGTGTTCCTATGGATGTGTGATATTTTTTTCCGAGAATTTATAACCCTTTAAGAAGAGGAAAATTTTGTTTCAAAAGATAGAAAACTTAAAACAAAAAATATCATGGATTCACCTCCCCCCTTGTAGTGATACTTGGATCCTGGTTTGGTATTATATAGTGGTATCAGAGGGAATTTTACCTTTATTTACTCTTTGCTGAATTTTTTGAACAGAACTTATGATGAATAATTTGAATTTTGTGGATAATAAGTGGATTGTGGTATTAAATGGTAAGAACTATCATATTTTTAAAGATAAAATGTTTCCTTATCTTATGTCTCTTGGGTATGATGGTCATGAAGCTACAGTAGATGGATTTAGTCATATTGATGAAACAGTTCCTCTCACATTTTTTGACAATAAGAATCTTGAGAATTATGGAAGAGTTAAGAATTATTTTCTCTCATCACTTTATAAAAGTGAAGTTTTAATATTGAGGGGTGTTTCTATTGATAAAGCTATTCGAGACAAGATGAAGAACATTTATCTGGGAAATAAAAAAGTGAAGAAGGCCATGCTACAAATCTAGAGGCTATAGTATGATGACCTGAAGATGGGTGAGTATGAATATTTTTGTGACTCTTTTACAAGGGTGAATGATATTATTATCACCATTAGATGTCTTAGTGAAAAGTCTAAAGACTGGACTATTGTTGAATTGATCTTCAAAATTATTTTTGAAATGTTTTATTCTAATGTTTCTTCATTGGAAGACATAGATCCCCAAACATTATATCTGAATTATTTTCATAGTACTCCCATAACTCATGAAATGAGAAGGGATAAGGATATGAATGGATATAAAAAGTCAATATAAAAGTTTCCTTCAAGGATTACCATAAAGGAAAGTCAAAGATGGTTCTTAAAGAAGAATAAGTTTCTAACTTTGATTATGAAAATAAGGTATATAAAAATCTTTATAAGTTTTTATGCTAGTTTTTTAAAAATACGAAAACATGTAAAAATAAATATAAAAGGAAAATTTCACTTGAAATGTTTTGAACGTGGATGAATTGGGAACTCTATAGCTAATTTTAATCAAGTAAATAAACATAAATATTGATATGAAGATGATAAAAGTTAGAGAATATCATGGGAGAAATAGGTTGACAATGCTAAATATTATTACAAGGGGGAAGACAAATTTTTTATTCAAATCCCAAAGGAGATTTTTTTTGTCTAACAATGATGAATAATAAGACAATGAACATGAATCTGAAAGGTCTACCGATAAATATAAGGATTATACTTTAACTTCAATAGTTAATAATGAAGATCTCCAAAGTAGTAGTTTTAAAGAATAAGAAACTCAATTATAATTTTATCTAAAAGAAGAATCTAAAGGGTGTTTGAAAAAAATTGGGAGGCTTGAGAAATAAATCAAGAAATTTAAAAAAGATAATTCTTTAAAAAAATCAATAATTTTTTTCTAATGGAAAAGTTAAGCTGCTAGAAGAGGTTGATGAATTTAAGAAATCGTTTGATAAAGAAAATAATTATAATGAATATAAAAAGGTAACGTTGAATGAAAGAGAAGAAGTGTTAGAACTATTCTAACAAAAAACATTCTATAGATGAGTAGAGGTTCATAAGTTTTAAGAATTGTATATTTGAAACTAGTGAAATTTCTAGAAAAGTTGAACATGATAAGGATAAAAAATTACCTTCAAAGGTTGATAAGAAAGGTCAAATTTTTTCAAATAGGAGGAAATGTGGGAAATATATTTATATGTGAAAAATGAAAAAAGTTATGAAATAAGAGGTTTCTGAACACTCTGAGTCTAAGAATGTTTCTAAAACTTCTGACTGTGATAAATATAAAAGGATAAATGAGCTGAAGAGTAATATTTTGGTTAATAATATAAAGGTTTATGGTAAAAAAAGTTCTGAAAAGATAGATAATAAGGTTACTGGAAAACATGATCACAACTCCGGACAATATAAATGTTGTAGAGGAAAATATTCTTTCTATTGATAATATTGGTAATGTGTGGGATTAATAAATATAGAAAACATGTGTTAGTTTAATCAACAACATCACTACTACTCCAGAACTTACAGAAGGAAAATTTTGTGTAGGAGTCAATCCTCTCAAAGAAATGATTTTGATAAGGATGTTTTATTGAAACATGAGAAGGTTGGTGTGAAAATTGAAAATAGTTCCCAACATTTGGAAACTATTTGTGAAAGTTTTAAACAACCCAAAAATCTTGATAAAGGATGTGTTGTTTTGTTATTGGTACAAAAAATAGTTTATAATAAATTTAAAATTTTGGTTGTGAAGAAAGATAAAGGGAAAGAAAAGGATCTTCTTATTGAAACCACTCTCAAAGATACTAAAGGAGAATGAACATGGATATTGGATAGTGGGTGTTATTCTCATATATTAGGAGAATTAATTTTTTGTAATAATGTGAATGACTTCCATGAAGGAATATTTACATTAGTTAATGATGGATCTCTTAGTATTAAAGGAATTAGATATGCTATTATTAGGGAACAAAAATTAAATATTAAGAAATATTTTTTTAGTTGATGGGATGAAATCCAAATTTCTTACGGTTTCAAAACCTTGCGATATAGTAAAAAAAGTATTTTTAGAAAATATGGGTTTTTTGTGAAAAATAGAAACATGGATTGATTGTTAAAAGTGGCCAACGTAAAAAAGGAAAATTATTCCAAGCCGGTGGGGTTTAAAACTCTTATTAGTTAAGAATGTTGGAAGAGAATCAATTATGTCATAAATGGCTGGGACACATGTGTCATAGAAACATGTGTAAGTTATCAAAATAAGTCAGGGTTCATGGAATTCCTAACATGTCATGATGAAGAGATTTTTGTTTCACAATTTTTTCGATAGAAAAAATTAAAAGTCTATTCATAATAAAGTTGAAATTTTTTCAAAAGACTAGTGGAAATTATTCATTTTGATATCATTGGTCTAATGATGAAACAATAAACTAATGCATATTTGTACATGAATGGTTTCATCTATTAATTTAATCACATTACATATTTTATGAATATGAAACAAAATTCGGATGCTCTGAAAATGTTCAAAAGATTCACAAGGAATGTCGAGAAGGAATGTGAGTATTCATTTAAGAAGTTGAGAACCAACAATGGTGGTGAGTATAAAAATTTATTGTTTTAAAGTTATCTTACAAATCATGGAATTTGAAATGATTTTAGTACACCATAAAGTCCTTAAAAAAGTGATGTTTCCAAGTGGAAGAATAAAAGTCTATTTGAAATGGGATGAACTATATTACTTGAACCAAGTCTCTCCCATTAATTTTAGAGGAAATCCATGAGCACTTTGATTTATATGAAAACCAATGTTTCTATAGGCTATGTTTTGATATGGATCCTTATGAGATTTTTATGACAAAACTAAAATTTTTAAACATTTAGAGGTTTTAGGAGTCTATACATCATAAAGAAGAAAGTTGTAGACCTTGGAAAGTCTGAACCGAGAGGTGAAGATGGGATTTTTCTTAACTATTCTATGGAATGAAGAGGATACAGATGTTTCAACAAAGATATAGGAATATTATTTTAATCTATTGATGTGAATGCTTTTGAAAGGTATGTGGAAGATTATAAACAAACTTATTCTAATAAAAAAAAATGAATAGGATGAAATATTTTTTGTTAAATTTTTTTGATAAGGATTCCTTAAATTATAATCACACTCAAGAAAAATAATTAGAGTCAGATATTTCTAGTGATGATGAAGAATCTATAAAATATCATCTTAGGTTTAGGAAGCAAGTGGAAGCTCAAAACATAATTGGTGATCCATATTAAAAGGCTCAAACAAGAATAACATAAAAATATATTCCAAATATTGCCTTATATTCAAATGTTGATCCAAAACATGTGAATAAATCTTTTGATCTTCTCGAGTGGGTGCAGGCTATGAATAAAGAGTTGTATCTAATAGAAAAGAATAATACTTGGGAACTCATACCTAAACCAAATGAAAAAATGTTATTCATTCAAAGTTGATTTTTTTTGGAATTAGTTGAATGAGTATGGTGAAGTGATAGGAAACAAAGGGGGATTCATGTGAAATGGTTTCTCAAAAATTTAAGGCATTGATTTTTATGAGACCTTCACTGTGGTGGAAAGATTAGAAAATATTAGAATATTTCTTTCTATTACTTCATAATAAAGTTATTTTTTTTCAGATGGATGGGAAATCATCATTTTTGAATGGTGATCTTGGCAAGGAAGTCTATATTGAACAACCATTTGGATTTATTATTGGGGAGGATAAAAATTATGTGTTCTAGTTGAAGAAATCCTTTTCTATGATAAAAAAAATATCAAAGGGAATGGTATTAGAAACTAGATACAAGCTTAATAAAGATGAGTTTTAAGAAAGTAAGGGTTGATAGTATTCTTTACATCAAATAAAGTCATGATTTTTCCCTCATTGTAATTGTTTATGTTGATGATATTATCTTTGTTGGGAATGATGATGAAACTTGTGAAAGATTTAATGAAGAGATGAAAAAGGTTTTTGAGATGTACAAGATGGGTGAAATTAAATACTTTATTGGGTTACAAATCTCTGAAAAGAAGTAACACATATTTCTTTCCCAAGAAAAGTATGCTAATGAATTTTTAAATAAATTCGGTATTGAAAATTTAAAACAAGTTTCCATATCGATTTAAGGGGGAACCAATTTGACTAAATATAGATATGGCAAGGAAGTTTTCCCTAAATATTTCCAAATGCAGATTTTAAGTTTGTTATATTTGAATACTTCAATACATGTAATTATTTATTCTATTTCCTTATATGAAAGATTTCAGATTGATCCAAAATAATTCCACTCATTGGAAGGAAAAATAACTCTCATATATATCAAAGGAACAAAAAGTTTCAAAATCAGGTATGATATCTCACAAAGTAATGACTTGTTGGAGTATACAGATACTGATTGTTCAGGAAATATTTATGATAGAAGATACACATCTACTGGAGTTTTTGTTTTCAGAAATAGTTGTGTTAGTTGGTGTACAAAGAAATAGAATTCAGTAACACTTAGTATAAATGAAGCTGAGTATGTTGATTTCAATCAAGCTACTACCCAACATATATGGATGAAGTCTCAGTTGTAAGACATACCTTTTAAATAAATGTAAATCTTTCTCTTGGGTTTTGATAATCTAAGTTACATGAACCTTATAATAAATATGGAACAAAATTATCATTAAAAACATATTGATATAAAATATCATTTCATAAAATATCATGTGGAGAAGAATGAATTGAAGTTGGAGTATATTCCTATATTGAAACAAGTTGCTGACATTTTCACAAAGACTAACCAAAGGAATATTTTTATAAATTGAGGTTGAGTATAGGCATCCAACGTCTTTATCATCATTGTTGAGGTATGTGTTTTTGACCCATATCACATCTAGTATTTCGATAGCGTTATCAAGGAGGATAATGTTTTCTTTATCTATCAATTGATATATGCTAAACATTTTAAGGAAGTATGTGTGTAGGTAGAGTTGTGGTTAAGCTATGAACCCCACATGTAAATCTGTGGAATATTCTAACAATTTCTTGGAGTGGTTGTAGGAAACCTTATTCGATAGGGTTGTGGAAGATGTGATGAAAAGATGAAGATATATCATGAGTCACTACTTTTGGTCAATATGGTTTTTTTGTCAATGATTCTGGTTTTCTACAATGAGTTAGCTCACATATTATTAGAATTGTTGATTAGTGATCCATCTCTTGAGATTATAAAGTTCAGTGATTACTGAACCTTGGTTAATGAAAAAATAAAAATGGAGAGATTTTTGGGACCAATTTAGCAAGAGTTTATTTTTGGAAGTTGCAATAAGTTTTTTTGAAAGAATTTTCTTCTATAGTAAAAGAAAATGAATCAAATCACTTTGTATATATTGGTGATCAGCCTCACAATTTCAATGAGAAGATCAGATGCACAATTCTTAAGAAATTCCATCAGGCTGAGAATATGTTTTTTAGAAGAAAAGGTTCATCAGAATCACCTTAGTTCTAAAATTAAAGTGTTAATCATAATGATGAAGTGTTTTTAATGTTGAATGGATATGATGTAAATTTTATGATTCTTTGAAGATCTTGGAGTTTTTATAAATCATAATTTATTCAAGAAAATATTGGTACAAGACTTATAAAGGAAAGTGGGATAACTAGTGAAACTAATTGGTTTGATGTTTTGTTGGAAATAAATAAGATATTGGAAGGATGGGAAGTCACGATACATTCCAATGTATGTTATATGCTGCTATGCTGACCTTAAATGTTCTCAATGTCCTGATGAAGTCATGATACGAGATGAAGATTATGGAAGAAGGAAGTCACTGAAGCCCAATCTTTTTCATCTCAGTTTATCAGTGTGAGATAACCAGACACATAATTTTTTATAGGATAATAAGGTTTGTTATGAATATGATAAGAAGAATCTGATGGTTTTTAGTCATAATAATAATCCACCATATACAAATCTCCAGATAAATATTTTGGTAAGGAAAGAAGTTGATATTGACACCAATCCATCAGACATGGTGTGCCACTAATCATCAGAGTAATCCTGACACTGATCCATTAGATTGAATGATGGTTGAAAAAAGTAATCCGAGGTATATTTTTTCATTTTGATTTGTTGAGACCAATGATAAAGAAAAGAAGTGAATTTTTTGGGACTGACGAAAAATGGGATCAGATATCAATCGGAAATATTTTCAACCATTTTCATCATGTTCATTTGTTTGTTTCATGTGGTTATGGAACAAAAGAATAACTCTGGTTTGTTATCAAATGGGTCTAGATTAATTATACTTTGGGTGACACCGATTCATCAGACATTGAGAGAGATCAATCCATCAAGGAATGGTTGAAACCAAAAAAATTATTTGGACGTTGAACATCATTGGAATCTGGATCATTGATATAGAGAAAAGAAGAAAAGAAGATCTATATGGAGAAATAGAAAAAGTGGTTTTTAAATATGTTCTAAGCCAGTGGTGAAGTATTACTAAGGAATTGAAGGAATTTTTATATTTTATGAATATGTTAATGGAAAAATAAAGGAAACCAAAGTCTAAGGAAGTTGATACAATATTACTGGGATAAATGTTTCAATGTTTTATTTCCATTAATGGTTACTAAGCATCGTAATGAGAAGTATTCTGTTTTGATGTATTAGAAAGTGGGTTAAGAAAATCTGATCATCCATATATCTTCATCATAATGATGAAATCAGATTAACAATTGGAATTAAACTGAAGAATTTTTTGAAATTTTGAAGATAGATTAAGTTTTGATAATATTTGATAAGGTCAAAGAAGGAATGAGAAGAGTTTAGAATCACTGAAGAATTCAACGATATATTTGAAATGTAAGGAGAAATTGATGTTTTAGGAAATTTGGTTAAGAGGGGAAAATTTTCATTTTCCCTACTAAACCCTTTTTCATACACCAATAAAGAGTGAGAAGTACACTGTACTTTCTCACACTTTTACTATTCATAGGTTAAGAGAGAAGGTAGAGAACTGAAAATCTTTAGAGAGAAGGTGTTCTGGATTGAGCATTCATATAGAAGTTTTCTAGGAAGAATAAGGTGATGAAGGAGGACCATATTTAGAGTATCCGTATTGGACAAAGTAATTAAACTGAGATTTTTGGAATGAGATAGAAGAAGTTCAGAATTGTTTCAGTGGTATTCTGGTAGAGTAATACTAGCGGACTGAGCAATCATATTGGGTAATTGGTATGGTGCATCAGAATAAGTATCGTTATGAAGTCCAGATAAGTTCTTACTTGCTTCTGGGTAGGAAAGTGAAGAATTTTTTTGAAGGTCATATTTGTGAAAGTTAATAAGGAAGCATAATAAAACATTTTTAATGAATTGGTGATAGTTTATTAACTTATTAAAAAAATTTGTATTACATCATTTCATGTTACTTGAATCATATGCATAATTATGTTGATTATATTTCTACACAAGTCCATGGGTATATTCTACCTGTTATATCCATAGAAAACGTTTTTTTATAGTGGGTCGTGTGGTTTTGGAATGTTTCCAAACCATAAAAAAGGTGTATCCACTCTTTTTGAGTAGTGAAACTTATAAATTCTTGTGTTCCTGTGGATGTGTGATGGTTTTGTTTTCAGTGATGTTATAAATATTTTATAGGAAGATAAGGTAGTTTCAAAAGAAAGGGAACCTGAAAAAAATATCACTAATTTACCCCTACCCCTCTTAATCATACATGGATCCTAGTTGGGAATAATAATATAGATCCTAAGTATCCTATATAATATCTTCTCATATATGATCACTTAATCCTAGGCATCCTATAATATTCCTCATTCCAAATCCTATGTATCACTAGTAATTTTATATAATGTCATTAGACTCATTGCTAGATCCTATGCTTCACTAGGTATCTCATATATTATCAAGATCATTTGGAATCCTACAAAATCTTAAGAATCAAAGGAATATAATAATATTACCTAGGTATAATGATACGATCCTAGGAATCACTAGGCATCACTCCCGAAATCATTGGGTACAGTGAAAAGATCCAAGGAATAACTAAGAATCTCTCCAAAATCATTAGGTATGTATATTATATCCTAATAAGGTAGTCCACAAAATTTCATATTCAATCATATTTTGATCATTTTGAGGTAACTTATAGCATCCATCACCAATAATGCTTGTATTATAGGGAGGTAACCCCCAACATCCATCATCAATGATAACTATCAAGTCTTAGAGAGGTAATCCCTATCATCCATCCCCAAGAAGAACCATCACATACTAGTATGGTAATTCTTGGAATTCGTTTCATAAATCTATGTGAATGTATCCACTGGGTAAAATATCCTGATAATTATAATTATAATAAAAACATGGGTTGGACTTTTACCCAAACCATCTCGTATAACCATGGTCATCCTATCAAGTTCCTGAAAAATCCCTGCCACTAATTCCTTACCTGGATAACATCATTAATTTGGTTTTTAAGGTAATAAAAACAATCACTATTTCCATATCCACACAAAACCATTCAAGGGTTACATAACTTGGGGAACCAACCCTTCCCCATAGATCACACAAAATCACAATAACTCTATATGGTACCCTTGATCTAAATCTTGTATCCCGGTCTAAGTCTGTCACACAGATGGATTAGCTTATCCTAGACACATTGTAAGTTTCATATAACAACTTCATTATCATCATACAGTTAGATGAATTACCATTATCCTTGGTTGGTCATCATGAACCTGATTTTCCATAGTCTACTCATGGTCTGCCTATATGGGCACTAACATAACAGTGCATAAGGAATAATTAACCAAATCATGAGTCATATATCCCATGTATCCAACAAATTTCATGTTCCATCATGGCCTACACAAGATTAACATTAACAATTCATCACTGTCCTCAACACATAAGAGTCTATGGGAACCTATATATTGATCCTCTTTGATAATCAATTTCATTTAACTCATTTCATTTATACCCCTCAAGGGTACATGTATAACAATGTATGTTTTTATATGATTTCCCTCAATAATATGTAGCCGAGGTATTTAGATTGTGGACAAATGTTTTTCCTTCCTCATGGTACATTTTTCATTCCAACAAAAGGCATATAATTAATTATTTTAGATAAAAAAATTTATTTAATTTAAAAAATAGTCGACTACTATGTTTGAAAAAAAACATGTCACATGAAAATATACAATGTTTGTATAAAAAAAGGGAGATTCTCAAGGGACCACCTACCACAATTAGGGATTTATTTACTTTTTTAGAGAAGCTTGATTACCCATAAAAAATCTCTTCCATGTCTAAACAACCCTCTTTCATTAATGAGAGGCCAAAATTTCATTTATAATCTCTGATTTATTATAAAATGAAATTTCAATTTATTTTAAAATTAAGTCCATAATTTAATTTAATTACAATGAATTATAATCAATTTTATGCCTTTAACGAGAAAAAATTTCAAAAATAAAATTTAAGGCTCATTTAAGAGGCCACCCCATTTTTTTATTTCCTAAAACAATCATTTATAATACATAAATTATTTATAGACACTTTAAAATAACTTTCCAATTTATTTTATAACTAAACCCAAAATTAAATTAAACAAAAAACATTCTCCCAAACCCCTTTTCATACCCTAAAATAATCCTCTAATAAAAGAGGTGAAAAATAAATATTTTGGTTTTTTTTGAAAAATTTACCCTTTCATAAACCCCTAGTAAGGTTAACTTAGGTTACCCTTATGTAGTGACTACCTCTTTATATATATACATATTTTTCTTCAACTTTATCTTATTCGCAGAGCATGAAATAAAAAACCCTTGAAAATTACAGGTCACTCAAAATATGATAAAAAATAAAATCTTAAAATTCTCAACCCCATTTCATCCCCATATCAATCCAAAATGGCCCTCAACCAATCTGAAAAAATACAAACACCACCATAAATTCCTAAAATAATGATTTAAAAATGAATATGAAAAAAAATTCATGACATCATCTTAAATCATAGTGAATATACAAAGGTTGAATCTTGGACCTATGATTTACCACTGTTGCATGTTAAATCCAACTTAATCAATGATTTTCGAGATTTTATTTAAAATTATATTATCTCATAATGAAAAAAATTATATTCTCTGGTAAAAAACCCATTTTTGAGATCAATGGAATTTTGGGAAAATATTTTTGAGATCATCTACTAGGTATAATCACCATTTTCCACTCATGATAATCCAAAAATAAAAAATTAAAATTTACTATGTAATTTATGACTTAGAAAAGAATGATGTATTGAAATATCATCACCATAAATCTTATCATACCTAATAAATATCATCTACCATTCACCCATCAAACTAAATCGATCTGGGTCATCCATTCATCACAAGCTCACCACAGTCTACATCATAACACCAATTGAGATTTTACTAGGCAATTCAAACACAAGGTACACTATTTATCAAAAAACCAATCTCCCACACTTCACCGACCCCAAAAATAAGAAGGTAGTAACTGGCACCCATCTATCCCAAGACACACCAGTATCATACGCCAATGATCACTTATAGTGATCCCGTTATAAGTATCAACTAAAAAAGTTCAATTCCTAAGCTATAGTGTTCTCCACCATCTATATTGTCTACTGGGCTAAATTATCATAGAACAAAGACACACACTAGGTAGTTTCCATCCCAATACACCAAATTTCACATGAAAACACTAATAAATCGTCATCTGACCAACTATTCTAAAAAATTATATGTTTCACCCACTGATATGCTATCTCCTCAGTCAAACACAATTCACAAATCCTTATATAAATAAAAATTTAATTAAATAACACACAACAATGTCTGTACTCAACAACTAATGTAAATATATGATGAATCTCTGATTAACCCAAACATCTTCCATTCTTTCACCCTAGAACTCGCAAACCATCTATCTGACTCACCCTTAGACTTCATAAATTCCATCTCAATCCTGATGAAAATTTTCAGACATCAAGAAACATCACAACCAGATTCCTTATATGGTTTTTAGTATAGAATCTAGACAAATTTGGAACAATCTGCATACTGTAATCTAAATTCTAGATTGACTATCTAACGAATATTCTCATCATGCTCCCAACCCTTATATTGCGAGGATCATACATCCCACTCAATTCTATTAACATGTGAGTATTATTATAATCATTCTAAAAAAGATATAATTTATTAATTTTATCCCACACTTCATACCTTGCTGCATGTAATTATTGGGCATGGATGTCCTAGTCATAACCGAGCACCGACATGAAACATCAACTTTTGACCATTCTCAACTCATTATGAACATCATCCTAGGAAGCCACAAAATTTCATCCATAATAAGGGTCACACAATGAAATAGAAAATGTTTCACTCCCAACTATATAAATTCACTTATAACACTTCTTGAGAAAAACCTAAATAGGTTCTATCATCTCATGCATATTTCTCCCCTCGATCCATGTTTATATTATCCGAGACAAAACCTGTCACAGAACAAGCTTTGATCGACCATTCCAAAAGAATCTAATCCAATCCTAACATAAAATCTCACCATAATGTTAAATTTAAAATTTTGATCAAAAACCTTATGAAAATGAAGACCATTTTAATTATATCAAAACATCGATCCTTTTCCCATACATGGCCACCAACCAGTCTACAACTCAAATATGGTCCGCTCATAACCAACATGGACCACCAAGACCTAATATAAAACCAATGGGTGTACACTCTCATATCACCAAGTCATATACCTTGACTCATTCTACTCTGAGCCATACATCATAAAACCTATGCTTGAGTGACTAAGACCCTGACCATGATCCTCTCAAATGTAAATATTGTCTATGTAGAGGCACCATAGTTGCTTCTCTTCAAAATCAGGGAAACTTAAATATTCAAATTTTTACAGTATTCTCTTACCATGACGCTAAAAGAAAAACAAAAATCAACAGTTCTTGTAATAACAACTGAGCTGATCCTAAAAATCCAACCATGATAATAAATCACTTTGAATTATTTACACCACTAAAGCCTAAGGCATCATCTTGCTTATATCATACAACTGGTAGCACCTCACATGCTCTTATCTCATAACAAGAATCATCTAACCATGCATCTGATCTCAATGGTACTCATAATCCCAGGGTGAACCCCCACATGAGTTACCCTTATACATCTCACATGACCCATCAATATCTATATCCACATCACAAAGCACTAGGCTATCATATCTAACCCATAGGTCATACCCTATATAAATGATAGATCACATTAAACACATTTATATTACCATATCCCATGTGTCATTGAACTTAAATTAAAAAATACACACACACTAAGGTTTATACAATTATGAATACACATATCATGCATTATTTTCCAAGTCTTAAGCATACTAGGGTACTGGTTCTGAGTGGGTATATGCATATGGGACCACCCCTTGAAGAATCATAGTCACATATAGTTTTATAAATATACATAATGAAATGAACCTAGCATTTTATAGGTCTGGTAAACTATTATAATAAGGTTCTATTAAGTATAATGAAACTAGGAATGTATATGGGGAAACCATATAGTTTTTTATTTACATGTTAAATAACCAAACTTATTTTATTTTCAGAACCAGTAGCAAGGTATAAAATTCCTATATCAACCCACCAAGGGTAACATTGCATCCCTTACACATTGGACTATATATCAATTATCAAGGAGTATCTTTATGTAGATCCATATGAATTTTCATCAAAATAAAAATGTACCACAATCCATTGGAGTATAATTCCACTAAATATTTATATGGAAAAAAGCAACATAAGTTTTTGTTTCTACTTTGAAAAACCAAGACCTTATCCTTAGTGATATCAATCACACATAAGAATGCAGATGTAATATGAATCCTACACGCCAAAAGTGATATATGAATAGGGATCTTCATATCAAACCGAACATCCAAAATAAAGTTAAATATATTCCCAAATAAAAATAATAATAAATTCTTTCAAAATTCAACTCAATTGTAAAAGTGAAAATAAAAACAAGAATCCTCTCACCCTAGTGACATAGACTTCCTTGAGAGAAAGGTGTTCATAATGCACTAGAATGAGGTCCGTCAAATGCTCTAACCCAGATCTAATCACCCATATACTATCTCCTTTAATATTATGAAAGAAGAAAAAATATGATAAAATTTTTTATATTAGTTACATAACTTCTCTAATGCCACTTTATAATATCCCCATACTGGTTCACTCTAAATAGTAACTAGATCACCTCACCATGTGACCTCAGGAACAACCCCTTGTACTCTATAGGCTACCGATTAGATGTTAGGGTCTAGGGTGTTATAATGGGGATTCTATATGCTAATGTCCAATAAAAAAATAAAAAAAATAACTAATCTTCATACGCATATATAAAAAATTGAAGTACACTAGGAATAAATAACAAAAGCCCTAAATAATTAATTTATTTATTTATTAAGACTCATGGTCATGACAACATACAGTGACTAATCTCCCATGTGGATAATCACAATACAATATAAGAAATAAACAAAGTCAATATATATGAGGATATACTTCCATCCTTGAGCTATATGTCAAATTTTGTATCTAAATCCCATATGAGATATCCTACATGATCATGCATCTCTAGGCCTCTTCCCAACTTGAACCTTATATCATCGAAGTTTTCTAAGTTACCCATGTAACATGGACACCTGAGAAAGTTGTGTGTATAACTCGGTAGGGCACCACCAAAGTGGAACTGTATATACCCAGTTAATATTATTCATGCACATGTGATCTTCTCAAAATAAATAAAATAGTGTGGAATAATAAATAAATAATCACTGTCGATCCTCATTTTCTAACGTGACATCCATGATCCACTATACCTACTTTGGTTTTTTTTCAAAGTGTCTATGAGAAAAATACATATCCTCAGGGAGGATACAGGTCCTTACATAGGATCTTTTAACCATGCATCAATATATATAGTATCAAATACTAAGAATAAAAATAAGAATATGTGATAGAAAATAAATCTCAACCCAAATCATGGGAAGTATCCCATGTATCCCAATACAAGAGTTCATCACTAGGTCCAAATAATTCTAGTTAACTTATAGAACACATTATCAGGTATTATCACCAGATCCTTGGTGTCCTAAACATCTCATTATATTCCCTTGGTTAGCATCCAGATCCTAGGAATCTCTAGGAATCTAATATAATGTCATTAGACTCATATCAAGATCCTATGCATAACTGGGAACCTCACATATTATCATTATGACTAGGAATCCCACTAGATCCTAGGAATATGAGGAATCTCATAATATTCCCTAAGTAAAATGTCTAGATACTAGGAATTACTGGTCATATATCCTGGCATCATAAAGAATAATGGATATATCCTAGAAATCACCTGGAATATCTTAAACATCATCATGTATGTACACCAGATATTAGGGAGGTAATCCTTGACATCCCATCATTAATAATACTTGGATACTAGGGAGGTAATCCCAGGAATCTGTCACTAGCTTTCTAGGATTCTTGGGAGGTAATCCCAAACATCCACTATCATTGAAAACCATCGAGTCCAAGAGAGTTAATCCTTGAAATCCATCCTCATGAAGCACAATCAGTTATTGGGGATGTATTGAATACATCATCATACATTTAGGGGTTTACATACACTAGATTACATATTAGGATAATTATAATAACAATAACATGGGTTTACCTCTTTCTTGACCCAAATTATATAACCAAGGTCTTCCTCTCATGTGCATGACCTATTACTACTACTACTACATCCCTTCCATGCTCACGCCATCGATTACGATTCTATGTTGACATCATAAATCATCACTAACCATACCCATACAAACCAATTTCATGGTTACGTAATACGAGGAACCCACAACGGTCTCCTAGGTCACAAAAAATAATTGAAAAACTACATGGGATCCTTAATCTAAACCTTGTATCCAGAGATAAGACCATCACTCAAAAGGAATATCATCCCTTATCCACATCATAATATTCATATCATAGTATCATTGGTATTCTATGGTAATACATAGTGGTATTATCCATGTTTTTTCATTAGGTACCCAATTTATCTATAATCTACTTAGGTACTACCTATCTAGACACTAACATACTAGTGGGGAAGAAGCACTTACCCCACTCTTGAATCATCTATCCCAAGGCTCTAAAAAAATATCAAGTTCCATCATGGCCTTCATGGGACGAACATTCCAAATTCATTACTTTACTCTATAAGGATGTGTCTAATAGACCCTATATCATAGTCCTCTATATTTTTGTATTTCATCAATTTCATTTAATTTATACCCCCAGTGGTCCATGAATATAAAGGATCATTTTTCTAATTTATCCACTAACCATAAGTGGTTGAGGTATCAAAAAATTTCACAAGGGTACATCATAGACCTTTTTACATTTTCATTACATTCAAAGACTTATAATTAATTTTTTAGATAAAATAATTTATTTAATTTTTAAGGAGGTCAACCTCCACTGTAGTGAGACCACATATCACATGCTAAGAAATAACATTAGTGTACCAAAAATGGAGACGTTAAAGAGACCAATTACCACATTTATGAAGTTATTTTCTTTTTAAGTAAAGCCTGATGACCTCCACCAAGGATCATTCAAGTCTGAATGACCATCATCATCAATACATGTCCCTAAATTATTTTAAAAAAATTAAATATTTATAAAATAAATACGAAATTTATTTTAAAATTAATTATATAATTTAATTTAATTATATTTATTTGAATTCAATTTTACACCTTTAATGGGAAATAATTCCATAAATAATATTTAAGGCTCATTTAAGAGTCCACCCACTTTGTTTTTATATCCAAAAACAATCATTTATAACACTTAAATTATTTACATACAATTTAAAATAATTTACCAATTTATTTTATGATTTATTCAACAATTAAATTAAATGGAATTAATAATAAATTATTCACCTAAAATAATTTTTTATACTCTAAAAGAATCCTCTATTAAAAGGGGATAAAAATACAATTTTTTTTTTCCGAAAAAATACCCTTACATGGGGTGGGGGGATACATAATGTTAACCTATTATACCTTTATCCACCCCATTATCTACTATATACGGTTTAATTGAGTTACCCTTACATTGTGGTTTCCTACTGTGTAAGGGTATCCTATGTTTCCCTTACATAGTGGTTGCCTATATGTATATATATAGTTTATTTAATCCTTATTCCTTCTTTATTATTAATCTAAAATATAAAAAAACCCCTTGAAAATTAAACATAACTCAAAATATAATAGAAATTAAAATACGATTGCTCTTAACCACAATTTCACCAGTATAGAAATATGCAAAGGACCTTTCCAACCAACAACAGTCCAAAAACCATAATAAAATACTAAAAAAACAATCTAAAATGGATTTTCAAAGAAAAACTGAGACATCCTCCAAACTCATAGAGAATATTTAAAGAATAATTTTATACCTACACTACATATCCATTTAATATTAAATCTAGCATGGATTAAACCTCCCAATAAAACTCCACTTCGTCCTCCCTTCTTCCCTCTCTTCTATCGATTGGTTTCGACGGGAATCCTCTTTTTACCCTCATAAGAAAATGTGGAAGAGAACAATAGGGTGAAAAGATATAATAGATTTATTGAAATTTATATATTTATTTTATTTTATTTAATGATCCTTTGAAATACACATCTTGAAGCCCATAAAACTAAATAAAATTAAACCTCACTAGAGTAAAAACACCCTTTACAGATGCAACTGTGAAGTTAGAATTACATTCTATGACTATATTAACAATATATCAATGTTCATGTATAAATAAAAATTAATATTTAATTAACAAGTATTACTATTTTCCATAAAATTAAAGTTTCTAATAATGTAAAAAAATTATATTCATAATGTAAACACTACATTTCAAGATCAAGAAAATCATGAAAAAATATTTCTGAGATCATCTTCTAAGGGAATTTACCATTTTCCCTCATGAGAATATGGAACCAAAAATTAAAATTTGATATGAAATTTACTACCTAGAAGAGAACAAGGTGATAAAATTTCCACCACACATTATATAATATATTTCATGGTAACCTTTCTTTAGATAAACCTTCCAGCTTTGATAATTGGGTTCTTGAAAAGCATTTTCATAGGAAGGAATTTAAGACTTAGTATTTTTAGTAGGATTTTAAAATCTGAAAATATTTTCTCATTTATTCCATTTACATGTATAAATTCTTCTTTTAATTTAGTTTTTAATCCTTATTCATCCCATCAAATCAATATGTTCAAACCATATTGATGTGTACCTCTATATATGACCACCCATATCTTTAATACACTTTATTTCATAAATTATAAAAAAAGGAAAAATTAATACAATCCAAAAAGACCATGAAGGCTAGTTTTTTTGAGAAATTAGGTACATGGAATAATAAATTTCAAAATAAATACAACAATGTTATTGAAAATTTAACATGCTCTTAAAATTATATCATTTGTCGAAAACTGCATGGGATAACATTGAGATGTATATAAGAAAAGGGGGATACATAAAGCCTAATAAGGGAATAAACAAAACATAGCATAAGGTAAAGAAATAAATGTGACCCAAGAGGAATATAAAGGTAACTTACGAGGGGTGAGAATCATAATCATGAATAATGAGTCATGGTATAACATGATAACGTAAATGAAATGTATAAATGTGGAAAAAACATAAGACAAAACATCCAAAACATAAGTCCAGGTTAAAAACCAATGCAATATAACATATTGTACTTAGAATAACCTCTCATTAAACATACATTGAATATCATGAGATAAAATATTCACCCAATCCATTTGACGACTATATAATTTCAGACCCACCTGTCACTTTCATATCATGTACATGCATAAATTTTTTATACAAATCAAAAAAAAGTATGAATTTAATAAATTTTAACCCCATGATTATGGATTTACAATTACATACATTTAAATAACCAATCAACAAAGGATAGGTATAATTAGGTGAATAACCTTGAGTGAGACAGAGATGGGTATTTACTACACAAATGTTTGTTATGGAAAATAGGAGGATAGTTTCAGTAGCATATTTGGTGTACATAAAAGTTTATAGAAGCGGTGAAATATATATAATGGGGTCTATCATTACTTTGGATTCATATGGAATTTAATATAGATGTATAAAAATATATCCCAACTTGAACTATATGAAATCAAAAGGCATAACTTAAAGACTTTTCATAAATAAAGAGGAGAAGGAGACGATCCATTACATTAAGAGGATGCTTATAAAATCCTAGGAGAAGATTTTTAAGAGCTACATGGAATTTTAAGTGAGTTTTATAGAGGTAATGGAAGAGTAAATTTATGACCCATTGGTTTTTAGTGAATAGGAATCAGAGGTTTTGTGGGTTTAAATAGAAACATAGAGGAGAGTTCTTTATTAATTTTCAAACCGAGGTTTAGGAATTTATATGATAAAGTAATTAAAAAAACTTCCCATGGGTTTTTATAATGATTTATTAAAAATAAGAGATTTTTTTATAATTTTATAAGGTTAATAATTGAACTCATTAAAATAATACCGTTAGTGATGTCGAAGCGAGTCATGTTTATAAAGAATTAACATTAAAACCTTAAAATATAACATAGGTTTTGAAAGATTCAATAAGGGTTTATAAAATTAATAAAATAACATCAAAAAAACATTATTCAAAATGGAAAACAAAATTTTGGTCATGAACATTATTTATAAAATTTATTACAACACTTTGTGGATTTTATGATCTCATAATACCCAATATATATTTATACCATATTTTTTTTGTCCAAAAATTCAAAAGTCTTGGAAGATTACAAAAAAACACCATTAGATCATTTAATTGAATTTATTTCTAAAATAATATTTATTTTATCTAAATAATTATCTAAGTATGATAATTTACAACTTAAAATACAAAATCTATATTTAAATAAAAATACTTGGGTTTTTTGATAGTTATAGTGTTTAGACCCTTATAAAATTATTTGGTCATTTATATTTAATAAATATTAGTTAATTATAATATTTTATTAAAATATCATTTATTTAAAAAATTCAAGAATTATTTATAATATAGTGTCTTCATTGAAACTATATATTTCCAAAAAAACAATTTGTGTTTCATCATATCAAAATATTTTTTTATCAAACATTGCTTTTAATAATTATAAATAAATAAAATATAAATAAAATAATTATTTTATTAAAAATAAAAATATAAAAATTCATACTATTAGGGTATAGATATACATCCATTTATTACACCATCGAATGATCTCAAAGTAAGGTGTGTGATGGTGATATTTTCTTGGGGTGGTTTGACAAACATGGTTTGGGTTGTGATCTCGATGAGATTGAAATTATCTTATAAATGGTTTTGATCAAGCTTTATTTGTTGAATCTCATCTTGGGATTGGTCAAAGTAAAACCCCAATTATTCTATCTCCCTCAGATGATTCGATAAATGGGCTTCATAGGGTATAATTCTACTGGCCGAGGCCATCACTCCTTCCTTTTGTAACAATTGGAATTTATCATAACCCTATATATATACTAATATTAATGGTCACTATACAATGAAAACAATATAAATGTTTATGATACTTAATATAAATTTAAATCCAATTGGATAAAACTTATAATGGTCCAAAATAACCCTAGTAGTACATATTATTTCAATAGTTAAATTACATAATAAATCATTTATTCATTCAAAAATGGAATTTAATTTATAAAAGTTCAAGTTGTTACATTGTTACCACATTTAGAATTTTTTCCTTTAATTTAATTTTAGACACTGAAACAAATGAGGGTACTTCTATTTCATTTCCTTTTCTAGTTCCCATGTCGGTTCCTTAAATTTTGGTTCTATCATAATAATTTTACCAGATGAGTTGTTTTGTTTCATATAACATTGTCACTATGATCAAAGTTTTTCACCGAATGCTCCTCATATAAAAGATTATTTCCAATGGTACCACATTAAGATTTATTATATATGAAGGGTATTGTATATACATCCCCAAGATGGATACATGGAACACATCATGTACTTGATATAGGTTAGGTGGGAGTGATATTTGATATGTCACCGTTCCGATACGATCAATGATCTGAAAGTGGATGATGTATTTTAGACTAAGATTTATCTTTCTTCTAAACCCCATGAATTTATTATATGGTGATGTTCGAATGGACACATTATATCTTACCTCAAAATATATGTTTCATCGATGATTGTCTATATATCCTTTCTTAACATTTCAAGAATTTCATATGACATTTAATGGTATGATACTACTCTGTAATTTCATAGATAATATTAGGTCCCATCAGCTTAATATCTCCAACTTCATCCCAAAAAATCAGAGTCTGATTTCTCTTCCCATATAGATCCTCTGAAGGTTCCATTTGAATGCTATAATAGAAAATATTTTTAGATGAGAACTCCACTAAGGGAATGTTTTTATCCCAATTTCTTTTTGAAATCTATTGAACATTATCTAAACATATCCTATATAGATTGAATGGTTTTTTCAGACTGACCAACCATTTGTAGGAGATAATTAGTGCTGAATCTTAGTTCAATATCCTATGATTTTTGAAGGCTTCTCCAAAACCTCACAGTAAACCTCAAATCTCAATCAGATACAATAGAGAGCGGAACTCCATGAAATCTTACCACTACCCTTATGTATATCATGGTGATTTGGTTAATATAGAAATCTTCCTTAACATCAATGAAATATTCCATCTTTTTAAAGTGATTGAAAATGATCCAGGTGGAATTATTATTTTTATATCATTGGGAGTCCTATTATGAAATACATGGTTATGTTTTACCATTTACATACTGGTATAGAAAATGGTGGCATCATAACCATAAATTTTTTTTGTTCTACCTTGACTTGTTAACATACCAAGAATTGAGATATATACTCCACAGTATCCCCCTTCAGGTTATCCAACCCGACATTTTACTTCAAATAACTATACATATTAGTTCTTCATGGATGAATAAATAAGTATAGGCTATGCACCTTATCAAGAAGTCCCTTCTTCATTTTTGGGTTTGATGGGGCACATATCCGAGTTTGAAACCTTATAACTCTATCTTTGGAAAATTTGAACTCTAGAATATTCTCTACCATTTTCAGTAACACCTTATTATCATTTTGATCCTATTTGATCCTAACAAGTGTGGATTATTGAACAGTTATTTGAGAAATTTAGGATGAATATCCTTTTATTATTCCCATATTTATCATTTTCACATCTAGGAAAATTTGATCCCTTAAAATACACATCATGGATAGAGTTACAAGATCCTTTATACTTAGAGAATATTGAATTTTATTTTATTTCCTATGAAGGTAATAGATTGAACAATAATAATCCTCAAACATATCCAACCACCCATTTCAGTTCATATTGATATCCTTTTGTGTGAATATAAACTTAAGACATTTACAATATGTATATATATCGCACTTATCCCAAAGAGTTAATGTCAAAAAATCATCAATGTGAAGATCACTAAAGCTAATTCTAGATCATTTGTTTGGTAGTTATACTCATGGATCTTTAATTTGTGGGGGGGATACATAGGCTATCACTTTGTCATATTTTGTGAATACAAAACCCAATCCTTTTTTGGATGCATCAATATAGATCAAAAATACTTCCCCACTGGCGGGTAATGTTAATACAGGTGTATAGATTATCCTCTGATTCAACTATTTAAATATTTACCCACATTCATCAGTCCAAAAAACATTACTAAATTCCAACTAATCTTGGTTTATGAGATTTGAAATCATGACTAGTTACTCACAAATCAGTGATTTTACTAAGATAGTCAAAAGGAACTATAGACCTCCATCTCTGAGTGTGGTATAGGCCATCCTTTGATTTCCTTTATTTATAAAGGATCCAAAAATATCCTTTAGATGGTGATAACATGCCCTGGGATTATTACATGGTCCTGATATAATTTTTATTGATAAATCAACCTTTTCTCTGGGAGGAAGACGAAGAAATTATTTAGAAATCACATCAACAGATTACCTTATAATGGGCATGTCATCAAGGACGATATTTTTAGTCTCAGTCATTTGAGCTCAATACAATTGTTCATAAAGAAATAATATCCATGCTCAAGATGATTATACTAAAGTATATGCATCCTACTCATTGAAAATGTGTAGAGTCGAAGGGAGATTCATGATTTGAAGGGTGAATTCTCTAATTAATTTATGTTGGATTTATATAAGGAAAACATATACATATCTTGGATAACATAAATTTCCACTAAAGGGAGAGATATAATATTTTCAAGAAGTATATTCCTATAAACCTAAACTTGAGATACAATAGTTAAAGAAGTATTCTCTAATGATATCAAATCATTTGGGGTGTTGACTCGATGTTCCTAGAAAAATTACAAGATATTCTAATACAAACTCAATTGAAATAAACAATGACATACCCAAATCTTTAGTAGAGGTTACATATACTTAATTTATCATGATCCATATCATCATATGACTTTTTTCCCTTGGTCTTGGAGATTTTTTGTGATCATCATGATTATTATCCCTTGGAATAGAGCATTGTCTTGGATAATACCTAACTTATCGAAATTTCTCACATAGTAATATCAATGTTACCATTGATTGAACTTTATTTCCTTACATTATGTTAAATTCACTCTTAATTTTTATAACAATTATCTACTTTATGCCCTATTTTCCACACTAAAACATCTTCATGTTACTCTTTGAAATTTTCCCTGGTGCCACTTTCTGTATTATTGACACATAAGAAATTGAATCTTATTTCCTTCATCACCTTTATTAGATTAAATCACTGAGACACCATCATTATCGTATTTTAGATTTTTGTAAATTTATGTATGCTCGAGTTTTTAATAATGATTTATAGTATATGGGTTTTTCATGATAACTAGATGCCTTAATTTATCTCCCATATTATTAGGCATATCATTTGGTCAGTAATCACACTTCCCCTCTCATTGTTCATTGACCCGATTTCTCTTACTTATATCCATTGACTCAAAAATAAAGAAGAAATTTGGGATGATAATTTTAAAACTACTAAACAAATAAAAGGGAAACTGTTAACATTGAATATATTACATAAATGACATATATTCCTTATCTTATAAATTTATAGGTTTCAATCTAAGTTATCCACAATATATTTCATAATATAATTTTTTTATTAATAGTGGCTTGTAAAGGGATTCTGAATTTACTATAGCATATCCAATAAGAGTATAAAAATATGTTTATACAAAAGCCCATTTTGATGCACCCATTAGTGATTGAGTCTATCTCAATGTTTCCCTTTTAAGGTTATTACCCCTATGTACAATTGTTCCAGAGAAACAACCACTTGTAGTATCCAATTAGATATGAATTTTATAAGAAATCACTTACTCTATACTTAACCAAAATTCAGTATATATAAGATCATATTTTAATAGAAATACAATGATATTACATAAAACCTCCTTAACATGCTCTCAAAATTCCATCATTCTTCTAAAACTATATTTTATAACCTAGGGATGTACCTAAGAAGTGGGTGAAATATAAAGACCAGTAAGGGAATAAATAGAATATAGAATAAGGTAATATAGAACATATTATCCAGGAGTCATATAAAGGTTACATAAGATGGGTGAGATTCATAATTTTTAACAATGAAGTATGATATAACATGATAATATAAATGTAACATAAGAATGTTGAAACAATATGAAAAAGACACCATGCATATAAGTAAAGGATAAACACTAAGGAAGAAAATCTTATTGTACTTAAGATATCCTCCCACGAACCATACATGTAATCTCACGTGATAAAAATATTACCCAATTAATTGGAGGGAAATATAATTACTCACCCTCCCGTAACATTCATATCATGTACATGCATAAGTGTTCCACGTTAATCACACAACATAAGGTTGTATTTCATAAAATTTAACCCCATGATCAAGGAATAAATGTTACATATATGTAAACCCCAAATCAATTTACTTGTATAACTAGGTGAATACCATTGAGTGGAAATGGATGATGGTATTCACTACATAAATGCTTGGCATAGAAAGTTGTAGGATAATTTCGGCATCATATTGGGTTTACATAAAGGTTTATAGAAGGCATGAATGAGATGAAAAGGGGTATAAAATTACTTGGGAATCATAAGGCTAGTATGAGGGATGTGTAAATACATATCACAAATTCAAGAATTGGAAATCATAAGTCATGACATAAAGTGGGTGCTTTAATAAATAGTAGAAGAAGAGCATCCGTTACCTAGAAAGGAAACTTCTCAAAGATTGGGTGGAGCTTCTTAAGAGTTTCGGGGAACCTGAGGAGGGTTATAGAGAGGAAAGGGAAGAGTAAATTATTATTTCTAGGGTTTTTTAGTAAATGGGAATGGGAGGCTGGGTGGGTTTATATATAAAAAGATAGGATGGTTCTTTATTAATTTACAAAATTAGGTTTTAAATTATATATGATAATGTATAAAAAAATAAAAAAATACCATGGGTTTTCCCACTTGTTTCTACCAAATATGAGTGGTTTTAAATATTTTATTTTCATAATAACCTAACTAAATAAAATAATACCTTTTTGATGTAGAATTGTGTCACATTTATAAATAATTGATTTAATACCTTAAAATATAATATCAGTTTTGTAGATTCATTAAGGGTTTATAAAAATAAATCAAATAACTTAAAAACAAATTATTTTAAAGGGAAAATATAAATGTTTTCATTAATACTCATTACATCAATTTTGAGATTTTATGATGTCATAATACACACTATATATTTATACCATATATAATTTTGACCCAAAATTATTACTGTCTCTGAAAATTATGAAAAAATAACCTTTGGATAATTTAAACATGATGGTTTTAAACATAATATTTATTTTTCCAAAACAATTATATTACTATGATAATTTGAAAATTTATATAAAAAGTCTAAATTTAATGAAAAATAATTATTTTTTATAAAACCATTTTTAATCCCTAGTAAAATTATTTTTTTACTTCATAAAATTTTATTATCATTTATATTTAATAAATATTATTTAATAATAATAATTTTTAAAAATATTATTTATTTCCAATATTTTTGAATTCATCAAAATAGAATTTCCAAATTGAAATTATATTTTTCCCAAAAATATATTTTACTTTCATGATATCAAAATCTATTTTTTATCAAACAATTTTTATTCATTAGGAATTATTAAAAGATATGAATATAATCATTATTTTATTAAAAATAAAAACATAAAAATTCATACTATTAGGGTATAGATATATTACCCATTATTACACCAACAAATAACCTGAGCATATAGTGTGAGATTGTGATATTTTCTTAGGGTGGTTCGACGAACATGGTTTAGGCCATGATGTTGATGAGCTTGAAGTTATCCTATAAATGATTCCTCTTGTTCTTTAGTTGTGGAATCTCGGATTGGGATTGGTCAAGGTAATATCCCAATGACTCTATCTCTCTTGGAAGATCTGATAAATGGGATTTATAGGCTTTGATCATACTAATCGAGGCCATCAATCCATCCTTCTATATCAATTGGAATTTATCAAAACCACATATATATATAAATATTAATGGTCACTATAAAATGGCTATAATATCATTGGTTAATATGATTAAAGATATTTTAAATCCGATATTACATAACTTATAATGGTCCAAAATAACAAAATAAGTGAATGTGTTCAAATTTCTACATTACTTAATAATGAATTTAATCAATCAAAAAGGGAATTTCATTTATAAATGTTCTAGTAGTTACATTTAATATAACTCATAAAATGTGTTACTAAACTAAATTAAAATCCAAATATATTTACACTTGTACATGTTCATCACATTCATAAGGTACATGAAGCCTTTTCATGTAACAACTTAGAATCATATGAAATAAAAATCCCCATGAGAAAACATGGTATAATAGAAACCAAATCCCCCCTTTTCTAAATAGAGAATGAACCCCAAGGCTAGTGAGTCGTGTGGCCAGAAATCCCACCACCCACGATTTAATAATCAAGTGAGACCCCAATTCAATCATATTTCTAGCACATAATATGTGTAAACTATATTTAAACTATAAATTTAAGTTCATAACCCACAAAAAATCCTTATTTAAGATAGAGAAGAGAAAATCAACGATCACACATATAACCATAGTTTGAAACTATGGATATAGGCCTTACCATTTCATAAAGAAACACCCCACCCTCCCCCTGCATATCCCCCACTCCTCTTGTAGTGGCCCACCCCCTGAAAATCCCCCCACCACTCCCCCTACTACCCCTTACCCATAAAAAGCACCCCTACCCCCTGGGTAGCCCCCTCTGTAGATATAACCCACCCCCTTGGACCGACCACTCCTTCCTAAAAAGACCCTTAATTCTAGGACTGACCCCCCCTTCCTGGATAGACCCCCTCCTTCCTAGATAGACCCGCACCCAACACCCCTCCCAGGATAGACCCCCCCTCCATGGAAATACCCCACCCCCTAGATAGACCACCTCTACTATATGGATAAACCACCATCCTTCCATGATAGACCCCCCATTCCTAAATAGACCCCACACCCTATAACCCCCTCCCTAGATAGAACTCACCCCCCTCCACACCACCTCCTCTACTTCCTGGACATACCCCCTCCCTCTTTCCTGGACAGATCCCCTCCTTCATGGAAAGACCCCCTCTTTCCTGGACAGACCCCCATGGCTATATGACTTCCCATTTTATAAAAAAATAGCATGGTGAGCCGTGATAGCTATTGAGAAGACACCAATATCACCCTTCCCCCACCCACAACCCCACCCTACACCAACACCCCCACCCCCTGCTCCTACACACCCCACGCCCACCCCAACCACCTTACACCCCTCCACCCCTACCCCTGCCACCTGCACTCCACCCCCTTCCCCTTTCACCCCTGCCCATCCTCACTGCACACCCCCTTGTACCCCTTCTCATGCACACCCCCTCCCCACCCCTCATGACTAGACACCCCCTTTCACCCTTCCCCCATCACCCTACCCCCTGCACACCCCTTTCCCCTTCCCCATTCCACCCCCTGCTTCTACACACCCCCATTCCCCCCTCACACTGCTCCCTCCCCCTACACCCCCTACCACACCCCCTCCTCACTACACACTCCATTAACCCCCTCCACATCATCCTAGACCCTCCCCCTACACACCCCTCCCCCTCCACCCTTGAACCCTATACTCTAGCACAACCCCTACCCACCCCTCCCCCTTAAACCCCCTTTCACCCCAACTTCTCATACCCCTTTCACCCTCCCCCTCTCTATCCCTTGCACCCCCTTTTAGTCTCCCCCTCCCCCACCCCTACCGGTATCCCACTAATAAGTCCCCACCCATGCAATTTCCCCTAACAATCCCCCTACAAGTTCCAACCCATGCATGTTTTCCCTCCCTGTTCGAGTCCCCCATGGCAGTCCTCAACCTCCTGCCATCCCCCTGAAAGTCCCCCTACCAGTATCCCCCACCCCTTCCAGTTCCCCCTTCCATATCCCCAACCTTGCAAGTACCCCCACACTTGTGAGTTTCCCCCATCCACCCACCACCCCTACTGGTCTCCCCCTCAGACCTACTAGTCTCCCCCTGCCAGTTCCCCCTGCCAGGTCGCCACCCTCCCCATTCCTCCACAACCACCACTGCCAGTCCCCCCACCCTACCAGTTCCCCCCCAACCCACCCCACTCCTCTCATCCCCCCTGCCAGTCCACTGCTAGTCCCTCTACCAGTTTCCCCCATTACAGTACCCCCTTTCTAGTTTTCCCTCTGTAATCCCATGCTAGTCCCCCCTTCTAGTTTTCCCCCAGCTCTAAACACCCCTCCTACATGTTTTTCCTCCGTCTCTACCCCACATTGGCTGGAGTCTCAACAACTATTATATTATAACCATATATATAAGTTGGACTCATTAGTTTTTCATGGAATATAATATAAAGGTTAACAATATTCCCAAAAATAACTCTTCAAATTTGAGTGAACAAGATGATAATTGGAATCAACTGTTTGATGAATTTATAATCAGAAAATTCACCCTTCTAGAGGATAATTGTATAATAAACAATATATATGTCACTTGAAACTCATTTATGGATGAAACATCATAAATTAATCTAAATTATTCTTCCTAATTATATAATATAAAATGTATATGTGACTGTGTATGCACCCAAGATACATTTTTATCCCTATGTCAAGATCCAAGTCTCCATATTCCTACAATATAAAGAAAATAAAAAACACCAAAAATAAAATAAAAAATAAGATGCATTAAATTATGAAAAATCATAAATAATACTATTCATGAGAGTTAAAATAATAACATTCAAGTAGTACCGCAAGTGGAAGATCATCATCACACTGTAAATATGATAATTCTTTTTTTCCTTTCTTCTTTGATTGTGATATTTTTATCCTCATCAATGGAGTCTAAATCAAATTTTTAATGACATATAAAGGATGAAAAAACTTATATTCATATGAAATATTCAAAAAGTAACATATAAAAAATATTTTAAGAGCAGGTAATCAAATATAAATTACAAAAGGTAAAATATCTTCTGAGAGATCCTTGAAAAGCATGTTAAGAAGGGTAAACAAAACATAGATTTTAACAAATTATGACCATGTTCTTTGAGAATTGATTAACCAGCTGACCAAAAACTGTTATCTTTTATATCCCACTTATTAGAATAATTACTATCCTCACAAATCAATAAATATTATTTCAATGTGTTTTTTTCACACTCAAACGTCCTAAGAAAACCTCTACGAAGGTCACCATAAGGACCTCTATAACACCTTGGAAAACACGAACTATGATATTTTAGGGTTTATTATTAGAATAATTTTTATCTTCATGGAATTCCACGTGTTTTCATTGTATTTTTTCCACATTCACACTTCCTAATAAAGATTTATAGGAACTCACTAATCTTATTGTTCTGATAAAAACACATTTAATTATTCACTTCTTATTGCATAGGCTTCTAAAAATTAATGTATAACTTGTTGAAATAAATAGAAAGGTGAAACCATTATTACATACTAATACACGTGTTTTGACTAGGAAACTGTGTGATATTGAAGGTTCCCTTGAAAGTGTGTGTGCCATAGGGAAGATTTTAGGTTGACTATCAAGTGGGATTGATTTATGAATTTGGTATTGGATTTTATTTCCAACACATCATTCAATATATGAATAATATTTAAACTCAAGTGGAACTAGATTACTTCAAAGAGTTGAAGACTATTTAGATGTTTAGAAGATATTTAAAGAATATTGAAGTGGAAGGATAATGTTTTGAAGATGTTTTGGTGACGAAGATACAATCGAGTTGCAAGGGAAGTCATCAAGTCATGATAGTCCTACACAATATTAAATTTTGGTGAAGTTATGACATATCACGCCACAATGCATATAGTCATGCCGTGATTTGGTTATGAAATGTGAAGATTCTTGAGTCGGTCCTCCACGACATAAAGATCACATCGCAATGGTTTGGCTCTGAAATTTTGAGTTCTTATTGTTTGGTGTGGGAGATAAGGTTTCATCATGAGGGAATAAAATTGTGCAGGGATGACATTGATCACACAATAATCTTCCCACACCGCATGACAAATAAGTTATTACGGGCCAAAGGTACTTGCATCGCGGAGAGATGATTGCACCTACTCGTGGTCACACTGCGTAGTATTTGGATATGAAAATTCAATACCCCTTAGGAGTTGAGGTTTGATAGGTCACATCGTAATGGAGATGGATCACACCACAATTCCCTTAGGTGTCAAGTGGTTGGGAGGTATCCAGTTTTTTGAAACTTTCATATCACGCCATGATGTTCCTTGTTGGATGCACACTCAATGCTACAGTGTTAAGAATAAGGGTATCTCATTAGGAATAAAGTAACAATTCATGAATTGTTGTATTTTCATTAAACTTTTGAGGTCTATGTGCTAAGAGTTTTGTGCATGAAACTACAATATAAACTATTAAAAAGAAAAAAACTAAATAGTTTTTCTGTGTATCCAAATTTTTCATTCCCACTACGAAATTTTACACAAATATGATAAATACATCCCAATTTATATAGAACTTGAAAAAAAACATGAAAGTGAAAGCATTAAAATTTCTAACAAAATGAGATTTTAATAAAATTAACATGAAAATTATGGCATGCTTATACTTAGAACTAACCATTTCCATGCATCACTTGCATTGGGAACTATCATATCTAGTTGAGGGAAAACAAGTTTTCATCCAACTTTAATATCCTCACCATGAAACATAAAAACATGTTGAAGTGACATGGTAAGAATTCCTTGAATGTGGGAATTTATTAGATTATTACTGATCACAGCTTGTTAAATATAATATTCATAGGAAACAATGTCTAGGAATGGAAATGGCCACACTTATTTTATGTTAGGTATGTAGAAAATGAAATTAAAATTCAAAGAAATACCAAAAATATTTATAAAAAAACACCAAAAGTCATCCCCATACAAAAAGACCTTGCTCACATAATAAAGAAAGAATTTATCATTAAGAAATGTAGCATACATCACTTACCAGAATTGCGGAAATATGCATGTGCATCCAAAGAGAATTTCCTGATGAAACCAGTCCATAACACACATAGAGTCATAAAAAAACACTTTCAAATCAACTAAACATAAATACAGAAGGAATCCAGAGTGGTATAGAATACAAAATTATCAAGGGTTGCAACAAACTAGGCATTTATGACGTTGATTACGATCTTTCAATTTTTCTCACACCAACCTTAATTCACATGTAACATTAAATAAGTCTTCAACATCAGGATTAAATTAAATGAAGATAATTTTTTCACTAATTACTAAATTCAAATCTATAAGGTGAGGTGAAACAATAAAAAAGGTATTAAGGCCATCTGGTCAAAAAATAATACATGGACTATAGACTGGAATCATTTTATGCAAATAGGAAATACCTTTAATAATGATCATGATAGCCCATTTCATTTCATGTACATTCATTTTTTTGATTAGCATCGAAAGAAATGAAATCTTATTTACCCTATCATATGTTCAAAGCAGAAAAGAGAGTTGATTCAAATAATGTAGCAATAAACATTGTAAAAATAAACTTGAAAATAAAAAATAAGTCCACAAAAAACAGTTTAAGAGAAAAAAACATTGAAAAATACAATACACGTAAAAAGATAACAATAAAATTATTTCCAAATTTTTTTATTTATTTTAATATGGAACGAGTTGGAAATAAATAACAACAACAATAAAATCAAACTTTTCTTAAAATCCTCAAGAATCCATTTTTAAAATCACCATGATTTTTAAAGGAACAAAACCCATGAAAATGACCAGTTAGGCATTTCAAGAGATGGACCGAGGGTGAATTTTTTGGGCCTGATGAATTCAAGAATAATATAACAAAACTATTATGGATTTCAGAAAGGATTAATCAAACCAGTAAAATAGAAATGAGTTTAAAATATTCAATGTATGTGGAAACTTGAAGAATCATTGTCCTCATTGTATAGTGGACGTCGTATGTGGTATCACCACTTCAAATGGAATTCCTAAATATTACAATTGTTTGAACCCCTTCCCCTTGAACCCCTACCCCCTCGTCACTACACACCCTATTTCACCCACCCTCACTCTTCCCCCTAAACATCCCTGACCCTCCCCACTTGTACCCCATAATCATGCCCCCCTTGCGCCACCCCATCCCCCTTTCACCCTCCTCCTTTCCCTCGCACCCCTCCTGCTTGCACCCCTCCACCTTCCCCTTTCAACCCTTCCCCCTCCTCACTACACACCACACTTGAACCCCCTCCATCCTCACCCTGCCCCCTGCACACCCCCTATCCCTCCCCCTTCCACACCCCAACCCCTCCACTCCCCCTTCCCCTGCACACCCCTCTACCCCTCCCCACTTGCACCCCCTACTCCTACACACCCCCTCCACAAGCACTAAATAATAACTCCATTCAAATCCAGTTTCTGATTTTTATTTTTGTGTCTAGGTACATGTGTTGTGAAATTTCTCAAGACTCTAAGATGAATCACTAAAATCATTATAACCTTAAGTGACAATGATAAGTTTATTTTTAGGTCTCATAGATGTAGCTTGTTTTGAATACCACTCAACATTAAGAGAAACATACGCCATTAATTTTTGTTCTGTATAAATTATGGTCAGATCAAACAAAATATCCAATATTTTCTTGGATTATCTAAACATATCTGGAGGTTATGGTTCAAGTGATATTCTTCCTCTAAGAGAAAATAGAGAATCATTTCATAGATCAATCCTTTTAATGATATCTGATTTGCAGAAATAAAAGATGAATGTAAAATATTATCTGTGAATCTATAAAAAGGAGGAAATATCATTATTGTGTAGCCCTATGAACATTTCATCCTGGATAAAAGTGAATATCTAAAATATTTGATCCAAAAATATAATTAGGATGATGAAAAGATAAAGTATCTGGAACAATAGGGACTTCCTCATACTTGTAGAAACTATAATCATCTTCTAACTCCTTATGGAATATCAACCAGAATATGTGTAAGGAACTGATGATTTATATTGAATAAAAAATGGAATAATAAACCATATCCCTTACTTTATTGATCACTCCAAAGTTAAATTTTAGTTAACCATCAAAAAATTCTTGAAGATGTGAAACCATGAAACCTAAAGACACATTAGTCCCAAGGTTTGATTTTATATTTTATTAATTGGTCTCTTAAAACTCAGTAGATAGATCCCATTTGAACTCCTAATAAGATCATGCCTGAAAAATTCACACCGTAAATATTGGATCTTTGAAGACACTGATGTCAAATATGAAAAGAGTTTGTCACACTAATTTTTTAAATCAAGACCCACTAAATATTTAGAAGCATATGGTGTGGCATGGGGATGTAACCTTTTAATAAACATAAACTAGATTAAAACTACACTGGTTAAAGTGTGTAATATATACACTATTTCTGTTATGAAAGATTAAATATCTTAAAAAAAATCATGATACATATCTAATTAAACCATTGGAAGATTCTAAATCATGTTATTTTGAGATGAAATATGAAATCCATGTTAATTAATCTAAAACTTGGTTACAAAAACACCTTTGAACTTACTCATTTTATATTTTATTTCTTGAAATTTCTAATTAATCATAATAGGTTAAAAAGGAGGGACTAACTGATGATTTTGATCAAGTATAGTTGGTCTGTGGTCATCCCAACTAGCTTGTCAATATCATCTTTAGAAACTGAAATATCCTTTAGAAATATGATCTCATATTTATAGGATATTATTTCAATGTTCATCTAAACATAATATCCTTTGAGGTTATAAATATCCAACATCAATGATGATGAAAGTATTTCATGTTCCTTTCCAAATAATTACTTTTATAACTATTTCTCATAGATGGGGCATCCTTATAAACATGGTGAGGTTATGGAACAACCTCCGATGTATGGGAAATAACACCATGTTCTTCCAAGTTCATATCCCTATGTGTATCTATGTTATTAGGTGATCTTGGATGGATTGGAAGAACTAACATGTTCACCACATCAAGTTACACTACAACTCCAAGATCTGGTATACTTGGGTTAGTTTCAACTGACCTCACAAAATGTACTACATCAGCTATCTCAACAGCTAACATAACATGAGAAACTAATTCAGAAGATCTAATAACTTCATCCTCTTGTCTCTAAACCACCTCTTCCACAACATGCCTGATTTATGACACTTGAGGCTATGATCTAGGAGTAACAAACTCATGAACCTCCCTAATAGGCCCCCTCTCAGTAGTTTCTATATACTAAGGTGGTGGCAATACTTCTCTTCCAGAAATTCCAAACTTTTCCAGACAACTCTATTATTTCTTCAAATAAACCTTGGTTATTATCAAAATTTTAGAATTATCTTATAACTTCCCCAATTAATTAAGAGAAAAAAAATTCTTCAGTTTGTTTTTAAGTCCCTTTCCAGCATGTAAATAATCAAATACTGTATTTCAATGAGATCCACTATCCTTGAATTTATAGTCTTCACTTTATCAATATAAAACCTTCATCTAAGAGATATTAAACAATGATTTCACCATTAAAAAAATGCTAAGTACTCCATTAATGGTTTATTTTACTTCAATATAGATTCCTCTAACCATTTAACATGATAAATAATTTTAAATAATATATTTTCTAGCTTTCTAAAAGGTTCATAGGTTAGAAACTGACTTCCATAAAGGCGGTGTAATCCAAACATGAAAACCTATGGATATGAATCACTTCGATGTGTCTGTTCTTATGAATATGAAATAAATAGGTGGAGAAATATATTTCAACACATTATAATATGATTTCACATGTATAAAATAAATCATATTGATGACATGAAAGCCATAGGACTTGGAAATATTTAGAAGATTCAGAAGACTGGTTGGGAAGAAAAATGTTAAAATTTAAGAGGTGAGGTTCTTATAATGGAAGTGAAAATGATAAAATTTTGTTCATTGAATATCTAAAGAATAATTACTTTACACATGAATTCAATATTCTATTATACACTCTATAGTAAAATGGAGTGGATGAAAGAAAGAATTTGATACTATTTGATATGGCAATTGACATGTTGATAGAGCCTGATACCATAAGAAACTACTGGTTATAATCCATCAAAATGGATGGAATAATTTAGAATCAATGTCTCATTTAATAAAAATAATATATAACCCCATATGAAATTTAGTTCAAGAAGAAATTGAATTTTAAAAATGGAAGTGGAAATAATGTGATAAGACATGAATATTGAGATAGTTTTAAAGGCTTAAAGAGAAGGAGATCCATTTATACCATAATAAGTTATAGGGATTTAGATATTGAGATAGTTTTAAAGGGTAAAATTTTATTTATAAAAGTAAGTGGTAAAACAAGTCATCCTCATTCACCCTCCATTTAGATTTCTAGACATAAACCGAGGTACCATAATTATTATTTGATAAACCCAAGTTACTACTGGATGGATATGTCTTTTTACTATATTTTTATCTTCTTTATATGAAGTTTATATTTGAATGTATTTCAGAAAAGCATCAATTATAAGTGAATTTTTCATAATTATTAGAGAAAAAATTGAGGTTTTGGAAAAAAATTGAAAAAAATGAGAAAAAAGTGGTAAAAAATCTAAAAAATAATTTTAATGTGGAAGCTGATACACCACTAAACAAAGGTAATAAAATTATTAGTTCATTTGTTAAATCTATTAAAAATAATCCTCTAGAAAAATAAAAAATCAATTGAATTCCTCTACTCTAAAGTAATTTATTATTTAAAGAAAATTCTTATTGAAGTTTCCACCTAAATATTTAGGTATATCAATGGATTATATAATGAACAAAAACTACTAGAATTAGAATCAGAAGATAGTGAAAAGGGTTTGGAAAAAATTTGTAAATGTAAAAACTCACACAAGTTGTTTAAGATTAGGAATAATATTTAACCATTTGTTATTAAAAATCTTCCCTGGATAAAGAATCATTATATAAAACAAGTGATATTGAAGCTGAGATAAATATAATCTTAATAAAGAATATCTATGCATTGGATGAATGATGTAAAACCACTATAAATTCAAGAGATGGTCAGTTGGAAATAAATAATGTAAAACTAAGGATATTAATAATTTTCAACAACATTTAAGTAAGATGCATGGGGATCAGATTCAGATTATTGAAAATAAATTATAATTATTATTGAAATTGGTTTATAATGATAAAAATACTCTCAACTTGATAGGTCATTAATATAATGTCATATTGATAAATTTATAATAAATACAAACTGGAGGCATAAATCATAAATCAATAATAATTGAATAAATCAAATAATGAAATAGAATAATTGGTTTGAATGAAGTAATCTTAGATAAATATTCCAAATTTCATAGGAGGTTACCTAAAAGAGATAATGAGGATTCTATTGAAATGTTGAGTGAAAGGTGAATTTTTTTTGGACATACTCCAAACATATAGATGAAATTTATTCCAATACAAGATTTATAAAGATACAAAAAGAAATCACCATTGACTTCTTGTTCTATGACACCAGCTATAAAAATAGAGCCTCCAAATGAGAAGAATCATAAGAATGTTCCGAAGCAATTCTTGAAAATATGGATAAATTAGTTGGAATTGTCCATGAAAATTTATACAACACAATAGAGAAAATTTTAACTTCTTACTGAAGTTAAAAACCCAATTTCAAGTCAAAATAAAGATAAATAAAGTAATACATTTACAACTTTCAAGGTTAACAATGCTTGGAAATTAAAAAAGTGAACTAGTGTGAAGGTGGGGTGGCCGCGTCTGATCCATGTCGGAGCAGTGTCAGAGAAGGCGGATCCTAGTGAAGTTGGGTGGCCATATCAGAGACATGTCAGAGGAGGAGGTGGTGAGTTTATGTTGGAGTAGTTTCAGAGACACGTTATAGGAGTAGGTGGGGAGTCCATGTTAGGGCAACATCAATAGAAAGGGTGGGGTGGATGCTTCATAGGAGGGTCATGAGGATATGAAGGAATTCGAGGAGTCAGGGGAGAAGGGAGGGGAGGGGGAGAAGGAGCATGAGGAGGATGACCGTGACAACGATGGGGGAGGTGGGTCGAGAGGAGGATTGCAAGGAGGGGCATGAGGGTTTTGGTGAATTGGGGAGTTCAGGTGGGATACGACCACATCCAGTGAGAAGTCCCTAGTATTAAATTACCTATATCCACAGTCCTTATTGATATTGCTTACAGGTCCGTGGTAATAGCTTCATATTCTAGTAGTGTTCCTTTCAGGTGGAATAGGAAACACCATGTTAGATGAAATGTGAAGTGAATCATAAGGATGAATCTATGAAGGAATTTCTCAGTAGTTTAATGAAAATCATGAATTCCCAAAATATCTTTCGTGAACATTTTCTCAAACAGTGTAGCAATCAACCACACCTCAATCTGATACATAGTGTACTCGGTATGGATCAAAGTGTATTTTTTTAGTATATATTATTATTTGATCGTTTCAGATTCATGTCTTCTGAACTACCAGACTATGATCCATGACTCACGATTATGATCTAAGATATAAAGGGTATCAATTTCTAATGTAAATATCAATTTCTAACATCTTTTTTCTCATTTAATACTTATATGATCTTGGATAACTCCCTCATTTAAACTTATTGAGAATCTACGATAACCCTTTAATATGATTCATATTCTTATATTATTAATAAGGGTTTTATAAATGATATTTCTAAGAAGGTTTCTAGTAAATAAAAACCTAATGAGAGATTCTTATGAATTAGGTCTTTATGTTTCCAAAAGTAGTGGACCTAAACTATTCTTCCATGGATCATTATGTTATGTAAGGAATATTAATACACTAAGATGTAACATCTATTTATGAAACATTAGGATAAATATAGTTGGTATTAGAGCAATTGACCAACTAAAAATTGATCAAAATGAACAAGTGACCGGTATCACTCGAAGTGTCTCTTTTTATTTAAAATTGACATTACTTTTAGTAAAAATAAAAAGAGACATACTGAAAACTAATAAAATGAAATAATATTGTTGTTATACTTTATGAAAATAATCCAAAAGTCATTTTTGATGTATAGTAATCAACCAGACCTCAATATGATGCACGGTGTGGCTGGTATGACAATAAGTATATATTTTTATATTAAATTAACACTAAATTTAGAAAAAAGAAAAAGTGACATACTAAAAACTAATAAAACAAATTCGTATTGTTTTAACAATTTATTATAATGATCAATGAGTTATTTTTGACACCTATGAATTTAGAAAACCTTAATTCGATGCATGGTGTGACCAATGTGACTAAAAGAGTCCGTTATCAGTTTGAAATTACATTTTAGTTGAAAACATGCCACCCACTAAAAACCAAGAAAATGCAATCTTATTTTATTCATAATCTATCAATGTGAATTTTAAGTATTTTATAATCTGTATTAAGTAGTCTTATATAAAACCAATGAACGATGCATTTAGTATGGCACAAAATGCATGTTTCCAGTTTGAAATAACATTTTGGTAAAAAACCAACTAGAATACTAAAAACTAATAAATCACATTAATATTGTTTTATTACTTTATAAAAATGATCTCTAAGTTATTTTGGATGTGTATGAATCATTGTAACATCAATACAATGTACAGTGTGGATGGTATTACAAAAAGTGTTTCTTATTATTTAAAATTGACATTAATTTAAGTAAAAACAAAAAGTAACGCACTAAAAACAAAGAAAACACATTAAGATGTTTTTATATTTTAAAAAAACTATCTATGAGTAATTTGGGACAAGTAGATGTTGAGCACACCAAAATAAAATGTGTGGTGTGACTTGTATGACTCCAAGTGTATCGTTTTATTTAAAATTGACATTAATTTATGTAAAAAGAGTCTGTGGAATATAGAAAACTAAGAAAACACATTCAAATTGTATTGATATTTGAATAAAATGATCCATGAGTCATTTTTGATCAGTAGAAATAAACCTCAATTCAATTCGATGTATGGTGTGGCAGGTATGACTTTAAGTGTGTAGTTTTATAATAAATCGACATTAAATTTAGCAAAAAGAACAAGTGACTTACTAAAAATCAAGAAAAAGAATTATTATTGTTTTTTAACTTTGGGAAAAAGATAAATTATTCATTTTTGATGTTTATGAGTTTAACTCAACTCAATCTGATTTATGGTGCGACCGATATGACTAAAAGTGTCCATTGTCAGTTTAAAATCGATATTTTATTTTAAAAAGTGTCACTCACTAAAAAACAATAAAAAATGATCTGATTATCTTGATAATTGAGGAAAAAAATTTATAATTCATTTGTGAAATGTGTAAAGCAGTCTCACATAAAACTGACGCACTATGCAACCAGTATGGCTCATAATACATGTTTCCAGTTTGAAATGAAATTTTTGTAAAAAAAACTGGCATACTGAAAACTAAGAAAATGCATTCAGATTGTTTTATATTTTAGTAAAATGATCTATATGTCATTTTTGACAGGTAAGAATCATCTAAAACTCAATAAGACACATGGTGTAATGGGCAAGACTCCAAGTGCATCTTTTTTATTTCAATTTGACATTAATTTAAGTTAAAACAATAAGTGACATACTACAAACATAAAAACAAATTCTGATTGTTTTTATATTTTAGGGAAATGGTCCATCTTTCATTTATATTATTTTTGAGTGGAACAAACCTTAATAAGAATCATGGTGTGATCGATATGACTCCAAGTATGTCTTCTTATATAAAATTGACATTAATTTATGAAAAAAGAACAGGTGACATACTAAATACAAAGAAAAATAATTCAGATTATTTTAATATTTTAGTAAAATGATCCACGAGTAATTTTTGATGTGTAGGAAACAACTTAACCTCAATCTGATTCATGGTGTGGCTAGGATGACTTTAAGTGTGTATTTTTTAATTAAATTAACATTAAATTTAGAAAAAATAACATGTGACATACTGAAAACTGAGAAAAAAAATTCATATTGTTTCAAAACATTAGCAAAACAACCCATGATTCATTTTTTATATGTGAGAGTGGAAAAAACCTCAATCCGAAACATTTTATGATTGGTATGAATAAAAGTGTCCATTGTCTTTTTAAAATTATCATTTTATGTAAAAATGTGTCACTTAATATAAACCAAGAAAACTCACTCTAATCGACTTTTTAATTGATAAAAGCAATTCACATTTCATTTGTGACATGTATGAAGTAGTCTCACATCAAGAAAACTCTTTATTTAACTGGGATGACTCATAATTCATTTTTTCAGTTCGAAATAAAATTTTTGTAAAAACAACTGGCATATTGAAAACCAAAAAATGAATTTTTATTTTATTGATACTTTAGGAAAATGATCTATAATTCATTTTTGATATGTAAGAATTAGTTATACCTCAATACGATTCACAGTGTGACTGGTATGACTCCAAGTGTGTCTTTTTATTTAAAATTGACATTATTTAAGTAAAAAAGAACAAGTGACAATCTTAAAACCAAGAAAAACATTATTATTATTTTGATAGTTTATGAAAATTATGAATGCGTCATTTATAATGTGTACTACTCAAACAAACCTCAATAAAGTGCATGGTGTGACCGGTATGACTCCGAGTGTTTCTTTTTATTTAAAATTGATATTTATTTAAGTAAATATAACAACTATCATATTGAAAACTCAGAAAACTCCTTCATATTTTATTAATATTTTAGTAAAATTATCCATGAGTCATTTGTGACAAGTAGGTGTCTACTGGACCTCAATAAAACACACAGTGTGATCGGTATGTCTCAAAGTGTGTTTTTTATTTAAAATTGACACTAATTTAAGTAAAATGAACAAGTGTCACACTGAAAACTAATAAAATACATTTGGATTGTTTTGATCCATTATTGAAAATATCCATGAGTCATTTTTGATGTGTAGGAATAAACCAAACCTAAATCTGATGCACTGTGTAACTAGTATGAAAAAAAAGTGTATGTTATTAATTTAAAATTGATATTTTAGTTCAAAACATGTCACTCACTAAAAACCAAGAAAACACACTCCAATAGTCTTGATAATTTAGGAAAATTATTCATAATTAATTTTTGATGTGTATGAAGTATTCTCACATCAAATGATGCACGATGTGATTAGTATGACTCATAATGAGTGTTTCAAGTTTGAAATGACATTGTAGTAACAAAAACAAACTAATGTACTGAAAACCAAGAAAACACATTTATATTTTTTTGATACTTTAGGACTACGATCAATGAGTAATTGTTTATAGGTACAAATCAGATGCAACTTAATATGACACATGTTGTGACCTGTATAACTTAAAGTCTGTCTTTTTATTTAAAATTGATATTAATTTTAGTAAAAGAAAAAGTGACATACTCAAAACTGATCAAACACATTCAAATTGTTTTGATATTTCAAGACAACGATCCATAACTCATTTTTTATGTGTATGAATCAACCCCACCTCTATAAGAAGCACAATGTGACCGGTATGAGTCTAAATGTGTCTTTTTTATTAAATATTGACATTTTATTAATGTGTTCTTTCATATTAATGTTTAATGTATTTCTTTATAGTATCACTAACATAATGTTTATTTTCTTATATAGGAGGAATCTTTTTATCTAGTTGCGATGATTTGTTCAGAAGTATATACCATGGGTAGACATTTTTGAGAGGGGATCATGGGCGTCAAAAGGTGAAATATTAGTGTTTTAAAATGTTTGTTGGATAATTGTAAATGTAATTATATAAAACATTTTTTGAAAGGTAAATAGTAGTATTTTTTTTATATAGCATGGGTGTAAATTTTTGTATTCATGATGTCAATTAAATGTATATATAATTGTTTGAAACTACAGGTTGTATATTGCATTTTTTTTTTGAAATTATAGGTTTTCAATTGGTGTGCTGTTATATTAACATCACATTGCTACCACCTAGGCCTTTGTCAGCGCTATTTTTATAACTGATAAAGGGATCCCTTTATCAGTGCTATTTAAATCACTGATAATGGGTGGCCATTATTAGTAATAAAAAATCACTGATAAAGGGGGTCCTTTATCAGCACTGTGATTATTAGTGCTTTTTAGCACCGTTAAAAGCCTATTTTCATATTTTTATAAGGAATATTTCTAGTAGTGATTCTTATGAATTGAAACCATACATAATATAAAATTATGAACTTTCCTAACACCAATTATATCCAAGTCTCTAATCTCAAATGACATTATTTATCATATGATTGGGTAGTATTATAATTTTGACCATAATATTGTAGTACCTCTTGAAGGTAAACGATGGAGAAGAAGAGAGCTTGTACGTTGTGAGAAATAGGTAACACATAAGATATTAATATACTAATTTCAGAGAAACTTCCTAATTTACATGTTCCCTAGGGATACACCCTGATCCTTCATATGAATACTTTAATGTTTATCAAATGATTGATTAATGGTATGTAGTTCTTAACATTTTATAACTATTAAACCATACATACATTTAGAAAAATAATCTTAAATCCCCCCCCTAAAATCTCATCATATGAATCTTATCCAATAATTATAACCAATGGAAAAGAATAAATAAACTTTAACTCTATACATTTAACTTCCATATCATTAGTTATAGTATTTTATTGATACATTTTAAAAAACTTATGACACGTCTATATCATATAATAAAATATTGATAATGTATAACAACTCATACCATAATAAACCCGTAATTACATGATTTATAAAAAGGGTTTCCATTTCATGCATTTCTAGGTTCATTTTGGTTATAGTCTTAGAGAAATAGTAAGAATAATAGATAACCATGTGCAAATTTCCCCACAGAGTACATTTTTCCCACAAAACATGTTCTTATATTTACACTATTGTTTCATCCATGGCACGTTCCCTTCATTCAAGTCGTATAACCATTTACCTTTATATAATCTATACACATCCTGAAGACCTATTAAAATATTTTTAAGATAAGTTATGATCAAAACATATCTCATTTGGGGATATGGAAATAAATGAAACTAGTTAGTCCATTTGATAAACAAAAAAAATCTCTAATGAATATTCCCTTTTTTGAATATTAACCTTGATCTCAAATAATAATTTTAAAACTCATTAAACAATTTTACTTAAAAACGTTGTTATAAAATATTTTGTACAAAGTTTAATAAAAACAGTATAACCATGATAGTTTATGGAGAAAATACAAGAATTCATGAAATCCCATTCCAAGAAAAAAAACCATTCACCTTTAGAAGTTGAAAACCATTCATAAACCCATTTATTTAGTACATGAAATTAAAATATTCCCATTAAAATCTCATAATAATCATTGAAAACTATGTTGTGATTTTGGTAAAATTTCCTTACAATTAACCTTACAATAACTTTAATAATTACCTTTAGAAAGAAATAACCATCACGATTAATTACACATGTCTCTTGTCAATAAAATATCATTACCCAAAGCATTGAAGGGATATATTAGAACCAAAAATCATCATAATATTATTATAATTAAAAAAATAATAATAAAACACATAAAATATTTTATTTCCATCATAGAACTCATAAAATTAAACATTATATCCAATAAGTAGAACCACTTTTATATATCTCATAAAATGAGTAGAAATATTATTTTATATTGAAAAAAGTTTGAATATAGATGTTCCTAGAATAATGGGAAACATATATTCTTTTAAAAAACATAGAAACCTGTAAATTAATTTTGATAATTTTTATTGTCCATGATATTAGGAAATTTTAGTCATTCTATAAATATTTAAAATATTCATTTATAATCTGGTATAAAAGAGTCCAAAGTGATCTGTACAAATAGAATTAAAATGTTAGATTTTAAAAACATTGAAAAATAAATATCAAATTAGTTGAAAATGTTCTTTTAAAATATTATAATTATAAATAAAAAAATCATGGAACATTTAAAATAACATATATTTGGATCAGTATGTGTTTAAAACATTTAAAACAATGTTTGAAAGAAAATACCCTAAACTAGTCTCTTGACTCTCCACATTAATATTTTACATTCCTAAATAATAAAATTATGTTAATTATTTAATTTAATAAAAATTATTTTCATATTAATTACTATATTATTGTTATTTTTATGTCACTCAATACCACGTTTTATTTAGTTACTATATCTTTTTATTTCACATTGGAAATTTTGGGGTTGTTCAGTGAAAAATAGATTTTGTGTGTTGAAAATGGTCAAATGGTCATGGTTCCATCATCTATATAATCATAAATTTTTTATAATTAAAATTTTTATGCATTTAATATAATTGTAGAACCACCCATATAAGGTGATCTTAAAAAATGAAATGCATAGGTGATAGTACACAAGTACACATAATGAGAGTTTCAATTTTATAACGGCTGAAAATAAAATAAAATTGATAAAGGTTTAAATTTAATGAATCATAATAATGATATAATTATCATATTTATTAATTAAATCCATCCTTATGACCGACCATTTGAGTTATAAATGAAAAACTAATCACTTTTCTTTCTGGATGTGGTAGTCCATGTATAAGCATGAGATTCATTACGTTTTCCAATGGATGGAAGGGTAAAGAGGTAGATAATATATTATATTTTAATTATAATAATTATGTAATAAATATCATATATTTCAATTAAGTATCTATTTATATCCATCCATGTGATTTTTTAATGAAAGATAAAACATATCGCTTTGTGGAGACAATATTCTACAAGTACCGACGAGCGATGTTTTCATTTCCCATAGGATTAAAAAATGGTAACTTTTTTGTCCAATCAACATTACAAAAATTAGATATAGAAAATATAATCATTTAATTATTTGAGGATTGTTATAATTTATTTTAATTAGGTAGAAAAAGAAACAAACTTAAAATAATCCGGTTAAGTTTTATACGTCCTCATCAGATACCCTATTTTGAATTACACATTAATCATTATAGGATTGGAATTTTTATGATTCGATGACCTCTTGGATGCATGGAGGATATTTTTAGAGATATTTAGTAAAATATTGGTCTATCTATAGTTCTTAAAGTGTGTGTATAAGTGAGGAGAATAAGTCTATTTTATAAGTGAGAGGAGTGTCTCCCTTTTAAATATTAATTTAAAAAAAATAACAAATGTCATTCTCTAGGAAAGTTGATTCAAGGTAACAAAATTTAGAATATGAGATATTTTAAGGTCTAAATACGCTGAACTAGTCAAACTTAGATAAATGTTAAGGATATTTTAAGCCTCATATCTTAGTTTAACGCCCTATGAACACTTTTAACCTTTAACATGGCAACTATTCATTATGAATAAAAATTGAATTGTTCTCAATTCCAAATTAAAAAATTTGTATTCAAAATATGGGATTTATTTTTAATGATTTTATTTTCATAATTTCAAAAAAATACTTTTAATATAAGGTCAAAAAAATAATGAAATTCGTTTTTGAGAAAATTTGCTTTTTAAGCATAAAAAATGATTTTACACCAAAATAAAGTATTATATTGATTAAAAATGAATTAATTGGATTAAATATAATAAAATTATTATAATTTTACTTCAAAACCATTACAAAATTGAAATTAACCATGTGAATTCTTTATTAGAAGATAATATTCAAAAATAGATTTTTTATAACAAAAACATTAATTAGATTTCTAGATTTTCAAACATAGATGTATAAGTTTAAAAATTTATTTTGAAATAAATTATATTAATTATAAAATAATTTTTTTTAAATAAGGTTTTATAAACTTTAAATTCATTCTATATCATTTTAATTCTATAAACATTACAATATTTGTAAAATCGATATTTTTCTCTTTTCACCCAAAAATCAACTAATCTTGAATATTTCTGAAAAATATCATTAAGATAATTCTGAAATTATGATATAAAAAATTAACTCTATTTTATCAAATTATAAATCTAATGTTTATTATTTTAACTTTTAAATAATACTAGATCATACAAGGAAAACAATTTTATTAGAATAAAACGATTTCTTTTTAATTCGAAAATTTAATTAAAATTAGTATAGTTAATATGAATCAATAAAATATAATCATTACTATTAATAATATTATAAATACTTTTATTTTTAACATTACCTAATATTTCACATTCTTCCCCAATTAATGAAATATCATCCTCACAATTTTATTCATTGGTAAATAATCAGAGATACATTTCCCTCATAATTTTTTTGTCTCCCATGTTCATTCTTCAATCAAAGGGTTATTCTCTTAAACATTAACAAGGTGAGTTACTTTATTGTATAGTAAATTATCTCTATAATATTGAATCTAAACTTGATTTTCCTCACATGAAATATTTTCGTCCAATTGAAATACTTTAAGGATGAAAACATGAAATGCATTAGGTACATATTTCCATAACAATGAAAAATGAAACAAATCATATACCTTAGATTGAATTGGAGGCAAGGTTACTAGGTAGGCAAATAATTCCAATTTCCCCAAAATTTTATAGTTTCTAATAAACCATAGAATTAACATTCCTTTCCTACTAGAATTTATAACACCTTTCAAGGTAGATATTTTAAGAAAAACATAATCTCCAACCTCGAATGAGTGATCATTCCTCAAGTTATATACATAACTATTCTATCTTCTCTATGATTACCTTATATAGTGATGAATAATATTTACCATTTCAAACATTTATTCTATTAACTCTAGTCCCAATAACATTATTTCTCCATATTCATCCTAACATGATAGAGTTTTATATAAATCATTATATAATGCCTAAAATAGTGTTTTATATATATTGGAATAATAACTTTTATTAAAATAAAATTACACAAAAGAAACATGTTGAACCCAACATACTTAATAATCCAATGAGAAGTCGAAAAGTATATACTCCAAATTATAAACATTCATCTCTGAATATCCTCTATATTGAGGATGAAAATATATAATAAAATTTAATTTATTATCAAATTACTTCTCATTTCCTTTCAAAAAACCATATCTTAATCTAGGATTATGATCATGTACAATATAGAGGGGAACACTATGCAACTTTACCATATCTTTAAGATAGAGTATAACAAGTTAATAAAAAGACATAATATATTAAATAGGAAGAAAATAACTATATTTAATCAAATGATCCACATTAATCCAAATCAAATTCTTACCTCAATTTGTATTTTGTAATCCCACTATGAAATCCAAAGACACATTCTACCATTTCCATTTTGGCACTGACAACGGCTGAATAATCCTCTTCACTTTTTGTCACTCTTCTTTAACCTAATGACGATTCAAACATTTCATGGTGAAATATACAATATATATTTAAATTACTTCTTACCAATAATATTCCTGAATCTCTCTGTACATCTTAGTTCTTCCATGATGATTGAAAAATAGATTTTTTTGAACTCCACTAAACAATTATTTCTTCAACTAAAAATTAATCAAAACACATAACCCCTTATAAAAACTATTGATACCTTCTTTATCTATTGTAAAATTATGTGATTTACCTTCCTTAACCAGTTATTATTTTCTTTATAAACCAAAATTTTCATTTTGATCCTTCTTAACTGTTTCTAGAAAGGATGATTGTACTGATACCTTAGCTAAAATAGGATATTAATCATATTCAAATTCAATTCCAACATTTATTAAATAATTAACTAATGGTTCATGTTCTAGATGTAACATAGTTAATGATGCACTATATTTTAACTTGATACATAAACTACCTTGATTTACCAAGAAGATAGTGAATCATGTAATTTTAATCCATTATTAGTTCCAACCATCTTCTTTATCTCATGTTCAAATATTTTTGGGTAAATATATACTTCAAAATTTTATGATATATATATATATATATTTCAAATATTAACGCATATTGAATAAGCCACCATATTTTTAAAGAAAAATAGACACTATAAGATTAAGATCACGTTTTGGATAATTTTACCTATGGTGTCTCAATTGACGTGATGCATATGTAAGTATCTGATCATATAGCGTCAGGACATAACTAAGGGTCTTCAAAGAAGAATCACTATAAATAAAAAACCCCTCATTCCTATATGAAAAGTACAAAATTTATCCATTAACCAATCTTATTTTAAATTCATTAAACCACTCATCACATTCATTTTTCTATATGAATTTAAATCCCTTTTGAGTTAACTTGATCAGTGCGATAGATAATTGAGAAATGTTTTCAACAAACCATTGGTATTAAACCGTTAATCTATGAAAACATCAAATATCGGTGAAATTTTGATGCCTTGTACATTCTTCCACAAATTTAGTTTAAATCGGATGAATAATTATGATATCCATAAAAACAAGATTCCCATGTAAATAAATTTATATATTAGAAATTAATTTATGTTAAATTTTCTATAAATATTTTTCTTTTTTAATGTTTGTAGAACAATCTTTAGATGTTTTACATATTACTTGTAATGAACAAAAAATTTATCAATATAATGTACCTTCTTATAATTATATTCTATGGTATAAATACATACATAGCATAGAGATCCAACTAAAAACTTTATTCACATAAATGAAGAATGAAATAAGTGAGATTCGAAGAAATTATGGAACCTATACTAATTAAATAATAACTTGACCCTTGGAATTGAAACTTGACCATGAGGAATAGTAATCCACAAAAAGAATAGTGAACTTACCTATAAATGTAAAAATAAATTTTATAAATGATATTATTAAATAATAAATTCATATTATAAATAAGTAAATGCTTTAAAATGATAAATCAAGTGTTGGTATTTTTGTAAAACATAAATGTTTACTTACAATTCTATAATTAATATAATTATTTAAAATAAAATTTATTTTCCAACAATATATTCATAATTTTTTTTATTATGATTATTAAATTTTTTTGATACCTTAATCAATTTTTCAAAGTCTCAAAAAAGTAATTATAATTTTAAAATTTGCATTTTTCAAAAAATGATGATTTTAATTAAAAATTTAATTTATAATATTTATAAAATTATATTTATAAAATTGAGTTCATTTTTGAATTCTACACATTTAAAAAGTTTTATGGTTACTTTTTTGGGTTTTTTAAAATGGTTTAATTTTTAGTGAATAATGAAATATTGTAATTTATAATATAAACTAAATACAAGAATTTTCAAGTCATAAATAATGTATTATTGATTATAGACCATAATATATTTCAATAATTAATTATTTAATATATTTAGTGATAAGATTCATACTATTGATAGTCTTGAGCCAAAATAATAAAACAATAAATAAAATTATCAAAAAACACCCCCTACTCCCCTATAAATACCACCCCTCATCGCCTCTTCTTCTCACACCTTACAAGATTTTTAGCTTGTACAAATTCTTCCAAATACTCTCCCCAATAATCTTCCTCACATACAAGATCATTTTTTCTCCAAAAAAGACCAAATCCAATTCTCTAAGGAGGTTCTCGAGGAGAAGAAGTTCAATAGGTAAAATGCTCTTTGGTTTTTATTTAATTTATTTTCAATTTATTTTATTTTCTTAAGATATACTCAACCACCCCAATCCAATTGGAATGAAAAATCGAGTATCTTGTATAAACTGTAATTTTGTTATGTTAATTTAATAATCTATCCTCAAACCTCATCTCCTCTACCCTTTATTCTAAAAATGAAAACATTGTTCATGAGGTGTTGATTTATAACCTTCTAGGAAGACAAGTTTTAATTTTATTTTACCACCATAAAGTATTGTCATAGAATAATTATAATGGTTTAAATGTTTTTTAAAATTTATTTTATAACCTTTTTTATGATCTGGAACTAACATATATATAATAATAAGTAATTAAACAAAACTAGTTCGTGATGATCAAAAAACAACTTAATTAATCTAAATAATTATCATTAACATTTTATCTATTGAATTATCCTCATATATGAATAAAAATATAAAAAAATTTAAATATATATAAGTTTATTAATAATATATAATTTTAATTATCGGTAATCATTCTCATTATACATGATCTTCCAAACGTATATACAAGTGAACCAATCATGACAAACAATAAAAAGAACATTATCGAATGTTGAAATTGAGCTCTATAACTCATTAAAATGGACATAAGTGAACTTAAATAATTAAAATAATTAAAATAAATATAAATTAGGTTAATTATTTATTGATTAATTAATCTAATTTTATTATTCATGATATTAAAGTGTTGAAAGCATTCGTAAATATGGAAATGGGATTCTCAAACCTAACTCCCTTTAGATGGGTTATCACTCTTTCATTTAAAATTTTGGGGTGGATATTTCCTTAAATTTTCCTAACTATAATTTATTTGTTATACTATTTTATTTTATAGGATATACATGTTTTAAATCTAGTTTTATGGAAACTAAAATGAATTTCCAAAAATAAATCTTGTTTCGAATAAACATCATTGACACCACTTGAGTTGTTTCTTCTTCACTCAAGAATAATGGATCATTTAAAGAATATGTTTTTACCATCCTCATTTGGGAACCACCAAATTTAGTTATGAATTTATGCTATATGAAACAAAATTTTTTCCTTTCCAGGGGTTATTTTATGTCTAAGGTTGATATACTTTCTAAGTGGGGTGCATGATTATGTAATGATATGATATGATGGGTTCACTCGTAATTGTATAGTAGTGAAATGCATTGGATAATTTCTCATATCTCATGACATAATGTGAAATATGTGTGAAATTTATTATAGAATTATTAATAATGATGATGTTAGGATTATGTAAATATGTTAGGCGTGGACATGATGCTAGTTCTATTTAAAAATATGTGTGGCATTTGACAACTAGGGCATTTTGTTTAATTTTTATGCATTTCCACATTAAATTACTTTTTCTAATGATTCCACTCATGATTTTTATGATGATGATTATTCTCACCCTTGTTATATTGATTCATGTCTTTATCTACTCTCTTACTTGTCTTTTAGATCATTCTTTTCTTGATGTATATCCTCAGGTGACTACTTATAATATGGAGTACTTGAGGTACACTAAGAATCCAAATAAGAAAGAATTAAATAATCTTTATGTTTTATTATGTAAATGTTATGTATGGTCCTAATTTTGCCAAGACACCAAACCATTGACCCTGGTTTTATAATTCTTTTAAATTGTTTATCTATAAAATTATGTTATAGTCATGTAAGAAAAGTAGGGTCACTATAGTTGGTATCATAGAATATTTTAGTTAATTTGGGAATTAGGATTAGAGAACATTAGTTAAAACCCTTACTATGTGACTATGTATATGTTATCACCCAATAATCTTTGTTTTAGAAAAATGTTGAACACATGGATCCTATAAGATATGCCTTTATCGTTAATTTCACTAAGGAATAAATTATTTATTCATGAATTGTTGACTAAGGTTTTGTTAGAATATTATCTATTTTATAAAATGGTGGGAATATAGCGAAAATAGGACAAGACCCATGTGAGGGATAATGTAGTGAATGTCCGAACGAGATCCCTAATTCCATGGGAGGTGGATTTAAGAATTTCTGGGCAATGCTTACCCAGTTCTCTCAAGCTATGAACAATAACCTGAATAATGTAGAATGTCTACCTTCCTCTATTAGAGAGAAACTGACTATATATTCTTTTATCTAGAAACAATCATTAATGATTAGTGTATCTTCTGATACACTATTTATGTAACATTGGGTCAACTCAATGGAAAAAAAATTCTACACCTCACTATTTTGAGATGGGGAAGGTGACTGTGACTATTTATCATTTAGATGGAGAGTCCGACCAGTGGTGGGAATTGATTAAGAACACCAAGATGAATGATGAAATTGAATATATGGAGTGGTGATAATTAAAAAAATATTTATTAATAATTATTTCCCACAAACAAATTGAAAAAATATAGATATATAATTCACAAATATGAAGAAAAAATAAGGTGAATCTTTTATAAATTATGAATCAAATTTCACAAGGCTTTCAAGGTATGACTCAAGTTTTATTATCAATATTTATATAAAAAAAGATAGTTTGTTTAGTGGTTTAAAAAAATCTTTCAAAAGAATCTATAAATCCAAGACTTTGGGAGTTGTGAATAAGTGGTTTGATGTGATATCAATGTGAAGATGGAGTTTATAGAATGGTCCCATGGGTATGGTGATATGAAAAGAAAAATTGAGTTTCAAGATGGAGGATCTAATGAAAAAGGTGGAATGAAATATCAACCATTCACATGTAAAAAATGTTGGAAGAAGCCTCTTAGGAATTACATCAAAGGTATGAGAAATTGATTCAAGTGTGGGTGAAAATTCCCCCAATCTCATGAATGCCGGAGATACATAAAGAATCAGGGTAATGTGATGGACGAAATGAGAGAACCACCCATGGTTCAAGGATTAAATTTTAGGGAGCAATGTAATTAATCAAGATATTGAACTAAAACTCGACTCTTTTAGGGTAATCAGTGTCAGTAGCCAAAAAATACAAAGGAGGAATGGAAATATTTTTCCATCACTACTATTGAAGTGGATCAAGATAATAAAGTTATATAAGGTACACTTTCTACTCACTAAATAATTAAATAATTCTTATTTGATTCTATTTATACACTTTCCTTTTTATCTTGAATTTTTTTCTAGAACAATCGAATCAAAGACATGATACATTAATTTAGATATATCTATAAAAACACCTAGTGGTGCGATCATTGCAACCCATGTTTGGGACTCTTCTCCTGTTGGCGTATGTTGGAATATTCTTCTATCAAATCTTGTGCTACTTATAGTGACCTAGATTTTTATTACATTAATATTACATCATTTTAATGATAAAAAATAATAGTATTACACATAGAGTATCAAAAGGTTTAGTGTATTGGAAAAAATGTGACGCTACATAACAATTACAACATTAAGCATAAAAATTTATTGAATTACTTCTTCACTAGTGTCTTATTGGCACTTGACCTCTCCTTAGTCAATGTAGTCACCTGAGGATATACATCAAAAATGGGTGAGATAAAATCCCTGTAAGAGGATATGTAAGAACAATATAACAATGGGTGATTATAACCATAACATAGGCAAAGGATCATGAACATGAGAGGAAGCATTAATAAGAGACTTGCAATGTGGAAATGCATAAAAATTAAACATCATGTCCTAGCGGTTAACTAACACACATAATTGTGAACAAATATAGAATATTTTTTACACATTATTTCACATTAAGTCATGATTTTAATCACTTTACCCAATTAATCGGACCACTGTATAATTTCGGGCACACCCATCACATTGAAACATTAATATTATGCTATATAATTCTGTGTGCACCCATCACATCATAATATTATCATTTATCATGCATGCCATAATGAAAATATATAAAAAATGAACATAAATAAACCTTGTAATGGAATTGGTTTCATCTCATAATAATACATTCATAAACATTGGGTTCCTAAAAGAAACATGGAATAACATACTTGATATAAGAACCATCCACCTTTAGTGAGGAGTAAAAGGTGTGGTTTTGAAAGAAGAGTTATTTTGGAAAACACTTTGTTTGACATAAAATCCAGTGGAAAACATTTATACCACAGAATAGGTAACATAATGATTAACAAGTAATTTTTAAAGAGTAATCATTCCAAAAATGGAGTGAAAGAGGGAGAACCCGAAGAAATAAAATTGGTTTTGAGATTTTTCCCTTACCTTATATTTGAACACTTCCTTCAATTTAATGTCATGTATAACCACATTAGATTAATTAATTAATAATTACAGAACCTTGATTACATTAATATGGTTTATTTGGGTTTCATTAAGTTATTTTATGTTCCTTTGGATAAGTTATAGTGTTTAAAAACATTTTTCAGGAATGTTTGTTTTGATGGTTTTTCTTGAGCAGTTCACTTGTATTCATAAGTTGAAGTTTGGGTAGAACACAGGTAAACATCCAGAATTGATATTACATATTTTTGATTATATTTAAGGATTTTAAATGATCTTATACTTGATTATATTATATACAATGTGGATGAATCATTAGATAAGAATTAAATGATGACTTTTTGAATTAATTTGGGCGATTTTTCGATCTCAACGATCTTGTTTTGTTAAATCATTTAGTAATATGTACATAGGATAGTTCCATAACATTAAATAGGTAATAATACATATAAAATATTCTGGTTTAACCATAAAAATTGTTTCATGACCAGATCTAAAGGTAGAAATGGAAAAATAAAACAGGTCGTTCTTGAAGGTGATAGATTAACACCTCAAGAGCAACGTTTTATTTTATAAATTAAAAGGAATAGGAGAAGGGGGTTGTATGGTATAACATCCCATATGTATCATAAAATTAAATTATATGTATGATACTAGAGTTACCATACCATTTGGAAAAATATAGGTGGGGAGATAATAAGAAAAGAGCTTTAAATTGAAAAGAAATTAAAGGAAAAGAGGCAGAGAAATTACCTCTTGAATCCTCCTCTTGAGATCCTCATTTAAGGGCCTAGGATTGGTATTTTAATGATATTAGAAGCTCTTAGACATGGGGGAGGGGATAGGGAAGATTCTTGGGCAGAGTTTAGACAAGAATTGAATGTTGAGAGGTTTGAGGAAATGAGGGTGTGAAGGGTGATATTTATAGTGGAGGGGAGATGGGTTTTATCGATATAAAATTCATTAGTTTTTTATTTACCAAAAAGATAAGGAATAATAAGTTTTCCTTGAACAAGAATAGTAATTTTATCAGTTTATCCCAAACCAATTGGTCTATCATCAGTACAACATCATGCATGACTCTATAATTTTCTTATTTAGCCTATTTTTTAAATTATGGTATTTCACTATTCATAAAAAATCAAGCATTTCAGAAAAATCCAAAAAATTCACCCAAACCATATTTTTATGTGTAGAATCAAAAAATGAAGTGAATTCTTCAAAATTTTATTTCTAAATATTATTAATTTAATTTTTAATTAAAATTATATTTTACATGAAAAATACAGTTTTTGAAATTAAAACTGATTTTATAATGCTTTCAAAAATTACGTGAGGTCTTATAAAATTATCTTAAAACTATAATACATAAAAGTTTCAACTTATAAACACATTTTAATAAATTTTATTTTAAATTAATTAATTATAATTATTTATTTATGACTTACAAAAATACCATTTCTTTTACTATGGTCAAACTGTCACTTATAAGATGCCTAAATTTTATTTAATTATTCATGGGTAAGGTTACAATTAATTTGGGCGATTTACTTCTCATAAGGGTCATATTGCTTTTTATAAGGGTAGTTAACTATTCATAAGGGTATGTTACTATTCAAAAGAAATTATGTTTTTCATATTGGACTCCAAATAACTTACCGATTGCAACAGTGTATGTATTTTTAAAATTCCAATCACAGAAGTGACAAAATTATGTTTAAAGGTCACTTAGCACTTAATAGTTCATTATGTTGTTTTTTCATGTGATGTTATGACATATTTATAAGAATGGAATTTCCATTGAAAAACATTGGGTCATTACACAACATCCCTTGGTGTAATTTGGTGCTATACTAGGGATAGATTGTCTCTCATTATATAGAGAAGACATCGACTATCAAGAAATGGAAATATCTTTCCAAATTTATAACCAACCCATGATCCTCTAGAAATTAAAAGAAGATCATAAATCTCCTTTGGAAAATACTTCAATGGTTTCAGTGTTGATACCCTATGAAAAAGGGTTTATACACCCTAGTGTGTCACCTTTGGGTGTGACAGTGCTCTATGTTAAGAATAAAGATGGATCAATGTGATTGTATATCATTTATCGGCAACTCAACAAGATTATCATAAAGAAAAATTATCCTTTTCAAAAGATTAAGGACTTGTTCGATCAACTATGAAAAGATCTGTAATTATCAAATGAGGATCTTTGTTGTAGATATCATCATATAGTTGTGAATAAGTAATATATTCATAAGTCTACCTTGTATGCATGGTATGGGAATTATGAGTTTTTAGTGATGCCCTTCATACTTACTAAATCCACTTAGATAATCATGGATTTAATGAAGTGAGTATTTACATACAAACCTGGAAATTTTTTTATGGTATTTATCAATGATATTCTCATCTAATCCAAGGGAAGGAAGGCACGTGACGAACATATAAGGATTGTGCTAGTGAAATTATGGAGGGATAAATTGTATTCCAAGTTTATCAAGTGTGACTTTTGGATGAATAAAATCACATTATTTAGACACGTGATTTTAATTGGGGGAATTTATATGGACCCTTAAAAAATGGAAATTGAGGAATGGACTAGACCCACTAGGGTCATGGAAATCCATAGTTTTTTTGAATTATCAGGGTACTAAAAAACATTCCTAAGAAAGTTCTCAGGATTTTAGATATTTCTAACTATGTTAACAAGGAAAAGGGTATAGTATTTCTGGGAGGAATAATGTGAGGAAAGATTCAAGGATCTAAAGAAGAGGATGATCACTGCACCTGCACTCATATTACCAACAAGTAGATAAAGTATTGTGATATAAAAAATGATTCAAAGAATATCTTGAGTTATGTACTCATGAAAAATCATAAAGTGATAGAATATGCCTCATGATAGTTGAATATAAATGACTCGAACTACCTTATGCATGATTTAGTGTTATCAGCGGTGATCCTTACTCTAAAGATCATGAAGAAATATCTTTATGTTGAGAAGTGTGAAAAATATACCGGTCACAATACGATGAAGTATATATTTACAAAAATGGAACTCAAAATGAATCAAAGGATATGGTTAGAGATAACTGAGGACTATGATTTCTCTATTCACCATCATCCTGGAAAGGCAAACAAGGTAGTTAATGATCTTAGAAGAAAAGAATATACTACTATATCGATGATACGGATTGAGAAATACCATATCTTCATGGATAAGGAAAGGATATATATAGAAATAATAATGGGAGGGAATACATCCTACCTTTCCCAAATTATTTCCCAACCATCTATCCAGGAAAAGATTAAGGAGGCACCAAATGATGACATCGAGCTTAAAAATAATGTGAAATTAGTAAAGGAAAGGAATATAGAAGAGTTTTATATCGATAATGATTTGGTATTTGGATTTAGAACAATTCTTTGTGTGCCTTCATCACCCGAGATAAAGAATACCTATTAGATAATGTATATAGATAAACATTATCTATCCACCATGAAAGTATTAAGATGTATCGTGATCTTCAAGAATACTTGTTATGGGACAACATAAAGAGGCATATTTCAGATTATATCTTAAGGTGATTAATATTTCAACAAGTTAAAGTATAGTGATAGAAGTCCAAAGGGACGACATAACCACTACTTATTCCCATGTCGAAACTGGAGAATGCCACCATGGGCTTCCTCACTGGTCTCCCAAAGAAATCCAAAGAAATAATGCGATATGGGTTGTGGTGGATCCACTCGCCAAAACCACCCATATTATTATAATTCAGAAAGATATTTTACTTGAAAAAATTAATAAGATTTATGTTAAGAAAGTGAAGTGCCTTCATCGGGTTTCAATTTCAATCATCTCTAATCATTATATTAGTTTCCTATCTAAATTCTGGATAATTCTTCAACATGATTAGAGTGATGAATTGAATTCTAATATGGACCATCACCCCCAAACTAATGTCTAATTTAAGAGGACTATTCTGACACTAAAAGACATTCTATGATCATTATCAATGGAATTCAAAGGTGTATGGGATATGAATCACCCATTGGTTGAGCTATCATACAATAAAAGATTCCAATTGAGTATTTAGATAACTCTATATAAAGCTATGTAGGAAAAGCGATGTAGAAATCTGACCCATTGGGATAAAGTCGAATAAAGAAAGAACATGGACCTAATCTTATGATAGATATGATAGATATGGTTTAATCCATCCAGAAACACATAAAAGATTCCTAGAGTCGAGAAAAGATATATGCTGACAATAATAGAAGAGACTTAGAGTTTGATGTTGTAGATAAATTCTTCCTTAGAATATCACCAAGGAAAAGAGTCCTATAGTTTTGAAAGAAAGGGAAGATTATAATAAGGTACATTATCCCATTCGAGACCCTTTATCACACAGTAATAGTAGACTATTATATTTCATTTTCACTAATTATGGATCATGTTCATGATGTGTTCCATGCATCTCTCTTGATAAATTATATTCCAGACCCCTCGCATGTACTGAACTTAGAGGTGGTATAACTGGAAGATGATATCTCTTATAAGGAGTATCTGTTAATAAATCTAGATAAGAGAGATAATTTTATCCACAACAAGACAACCTAACTTGTCAATGGGTTTTGGATAAAGAATAACTATGAATAAGTGACTTGGGAACTAGTGGAAGCGATGAAGGAGAAATACCCTTACCTTTTTATGTAAAATAATATTTTGGGGGTGAAATTTTAAAATGGGAGAAGAATGTAAAGAGCCAAAAATTTATCAGTAGCATTTACCTTTTTATATTTATGTTACATGGTATAAATAAAATATATATAATATAAATACAAATAAAAATTTTTTTCTCATAAATGTAGAATGAAATAAGTGATGTTCATAGAAGTTAAGAAACCTATACTGATGGAATAATGACATGACCCTTAGAATAGTAACTTGAACGTTAAAAATAGTAAGCTGAACAATTGAATAGTAACATGACCTATGAAAGTATCAATAAATTTAATCAATCATAAAAACGATAACATGATATAATTATATCATAGTATAAATAAATATTTTTTTAAAAAATGATAAATTAAGTGTCAGTATTTTTTTATAATTAATAGAAAAATTTAAAATAAAAAATTTATTTTTATAAAATATATTGATAAATTAATTTTTTTTTCATATGATTATAATATAATTTTATGAGACCCTAATTATTTTTTCATAGGGTTATAAAATCAGTTACAACTTTAAAATCTGTATTTTTTGAATAAATCATGATTTTAGTTAAAAATTAAATTTATCATATTTAGAACATTATTTTCATAAAATGGATTTCATTTTGGAATTATAAAAGTTTAAAAATGTTTAGGGTTATTTTTTGGGATTATTCTAAAATAGTTGAATTTTTGGTGAATAGTGAAATACAATAATTTACAATATAACCTAAACACATGAATTTCTGAGTCATAGATGATGGATTGATGGATGATGTAAGAGAATAATATATAAATAAAATTAATTATTTAATATATTTAGTTTTAATGTTCAAACTATTGATAGTCTCAAGCCAAAATGAAAAAATAATGAATAAATAATAAAAAACCACCCTCTCCCCTATAAATACCTTCCCTAATCACCTCTTCTCCTCACACCTTCAAAGATTTGATGTTTTTAAAAATTATAACCAATCCCCTTCCCATTACAATTCCCCATATACATGATCCTTTGGTCTCAACAAAAGACTAACTCCAATTTCCCTATGGAGGTTCTCAAGGAGAAGAATTTCAAGAGGTTGAATCCTCTTTCATTTTCTTTTAATTTCTTTTCAATCTATTTTCATTTCTTATTCTATCATCACATCCCATTATGCAAGTGTCCTGATAAGTCCATTATTTTATATATATTATATTTTTGTTATGTTAATGGAATAATCCATCATCAAACCTCTTCTCATCTCTCCTTTATTCTAAAAATGAAAACATCGTCTGTGAGGTGTTGATTTATCACCTTTAAGGATGAAAAGTTTTAATTTTATTTACCACATTCAGGCCTGGTCATAAAACCATTATAAATTATGAAATATATTTTAAAATTTATTTTATGAACTCCTTTATGCTCTGGAAGAAGCATATATATAATACTAAATAATAAAACAAAACTAGTTCGTGATGATCAGAAAACCATCAAATTAAACTAAAACATTATCATCAATATTTTATCTAATGAATCAGCTTAATATCTAAAAAAAATTATATATAAGACCGTTTAAAATTCTGTAAGTTCATTAATAACATATAATTTCAATTCAAGATAATTATCCCCATTTTTTATGATCTTCCAACCATATATAACTCTAAACTGATCAAGAAAACCAAGAAAGCGAACACTCTTGAACGATGAAATTGAACCCTATAACTCATTAAAATGTCCATAAATGAACTTAAAAAAATTATAATGTATTAAATACATGTAAAAGAGTTTCTACATTTATTAATTAATGAATCTAATTTTATTACCCATGATATTAAAGTGAAGAAAGCACTCCGACATAAGGTAAGGGGATTCTCAAACCCAAATCACTTTCATTGGGTTATCACTCTTTCATTCCTAATTTATGTGAATACATTTCTTTAAATGTTCATTAAATATAATTTATTTTTTCCAAACTTTTCTTTTCTATGATATACATGTTTAAAATTTAGTTTTATGACAAATACAATGATTTTCCAAAAGAACTCTTCTTTCCAAAAAACATTTTGACTCCTCCTGAGTTGTTTGTTCTTTACATAAGAATGACCAATGTTATAAAAAATATTTTTTCCCAATCTCATTTTGGAACCCCAAAGTTTATTAAGGAATTTATATTGTATTAAATGAATCCAATTCCTTTATATTGGTTTTTTTTTCAATGATTGATATACATGATAAGTGGAATGCATGATTATATAAATGTTATTATGTGAAAGGTTCACATGGAATTATATAATGCTCCAATGTATTGGATAATGCGATGTATATCCGGATATAATTTGAAATATACATGAACATGAATCTAACCTTGTTCACAATGATGATGGTATGATTATACACATATTTAATGCATGAAGATGATGAAATCTTTGTTCAAAAATATTTGTGGTATTTAAACACTAAGACATGATGTTTAATTTTTATGAATTTCAATATTACATGCCTTTAACTAATTACTACTCTTATGATTATAATTATTTTTATCATACTCACCCATGTTACATTGATTCATGTATTTATCTACCCTTTTATTTGTCTTTAATCTCATACTTTTCTTGATGTATATCCTCAGGTGACTACTTATACTAAGGGGTAAATGAGGGCCACTAAGAAGCTACAGGATGCATAATTAAATAAAATTTACATTTTATTATGTAAATGTTATGTATGTTCATAATTTTCCTATGACACTAAACCTTTTATCCTTGTTTCATATTGGTTTAAATTAGTTTATATCTAAAAGATACAATATTCATGTAAGAAAAGTAGGGTCGCTATATTCCTCACAACTTTTCAAATAAACCAAAATTTCATCAATGAATACCACTAAAAAAAATCCAAAAAATCATTGAACTATGTATTAATATGACCCATAAATACAGGGGATACATTTTTTAACCTAAATAGAATAGAAGAAAATTCATAGTGGAAATACATGGTATTAAATTAGTTCCATAATATGTATCCCTCCTTCACATTTAGTAGATGATACCTAGACTTGATTCCATTATAAGAAAAATATAGATGACCCTGTAGATGATCAAATAGGTCATTAATATTAGGAAAAACACTTTTTATTTATAGTAATGTTATTTATTTCTCTATAATAAATGAAAATCACCATATAACAAGATTTGTTTATAAAAAAATATGATAAACCCAAGGAGAATTTATAATGTAGTTGAAACCTTAATTAAGTAATTCTTATAATGGAAATTTCAATTATAATTTATCTATTATATCCATTTGATATGTATGTTTTGAAATTGGATTAGCATCTGGAACTAATTCAATAGTAAATTCAATCTTTCAATAGAGAAAAGTACATGGAAGATCATTAAAAAATACATCCAAAAATTCAATTACAATAGGTGAATCCCTAAAATGGTTAATTCTTATCTTTTCAATGACATGTGTTATATAACTTTCAACCTAAGCTTTAATATATTTCTCATATTTCTCATATTTTTTCATAAGCTTGAACTCATTTTTATATATTAATCGAAACTCACACTTAGAATTTAATATGAATTATTTTTCTCTCTAATCCATTATAGAATACTATTCTAAAATCCCCTCTATGACAATATTTACATTAATCTTCTCTATAGCTATAAAAATATTTTCATGAAAAACCATAAAAAAAAGATAATAGTGAGGTTTTTATAAATCTTTGTTTATTTAATACTTCAACTAGAAGTTTTTACTTTTTTTGTCTTCATTTATTGAAGTGATATTACCATTATACTATAAAGCATTCCATAAATAAAGTTATTCTTAATCCCTATATTGAAAATGATATTAGAATGATCTAAATAAGAAAGTAATGTACCTAACGCCACTTCATTTTATAGTCAAACATTTCCTAAGGTAGTAGAAAAAAATGTTATCACATACTTCTTTTTATGGACTTGATGATATCTATACTTCATAATTTTCTTCAGACACACAACTTAATAATAGACCTTCTCAATAAAATTAAAACACTTTACTACTTTCTTTTCATCATTTATATGACCAATACCATCTCTCTTTTCTTCATATCCATGAGTTAGATCTATTAAATTAACATATCAGTATCACCTTATAGATCCTGTAAGAAATTCAACATGATTATTTTATGAATTTTATGTTAAAAAGGATGTTTAATTTTATGACATTAATATTTGTTTGATGAATTATTCCCCATTTATTTCCACTTAAAAAACTTCTTTTATTTACTGATAAAAAACAAAAAAACTCCATCACTATAGTCATAAAACCCAGAACAACATCCTCATAACTTATAAACTCACAATTAACCGAATCCATTTGGAAAATTAGTTTCAATAATAATATATAAATTTTACCATCATGATCTATAATAAAATTTAGTTCATACCTAGAAAATTTCGTAAAATTTTCTTCATAGAAGGAAAATGAATCCACATACTTTTACTTTAACTTTAGGAACCACCTTTCCACCCCAAATTAAATTCACCTAAAAAATTAAATGTAAAGTGTTACCTTTTGATACACTGAATATCCCAAAACAATTAATATATTTTTTAAATAATTGATCTATCCTTCAACCACAACTAGGTCTAAAGATCCACCAAAATTTAGAGGGTTTTATTTTATAAAATCCTCGACAATAGTCATACTCTTATATAGAGAGTTTAGTCTCTCACCATTCATATCCTACCTAAACTAATCTAACACAACCACTAACTTCTCTATTCCAATTCCAACCATTATATATTGTTGATTCAGAATGATATCATTCTCTAATTTCCTTTATACTTCATTTTCCATATTTCCTCTATAGATAACCATTATGAATTTACATCGATTACATTAGGAAACATAGAAATACTTAAAATCTATCTCACTTTAATATAAAAATAAATTTTAATATCTAAAAAGTATATTTTAACATTATATTTACCTTTAACATTATCTATAATTTTTATTTGATACAAACTATGACCACAAACATCATAATTGACCCATAATTACATTATTTATAACAAAGGATAATCTTTCTTACATTTTAATTCTATTTTATATTTTCATCCTTATAAAAATAATAAACTAATTTCATAATAAATTTTAAATTTCTACACTATATATTTTTTTCAAAAAAATAGGTTCTTATGTTTATACTTCTATTTATTTCATGAAACCTTTCCTCCATTCATGATATGTCACCATTATAATTTATATAATCCATACTATTATTAAATCTTTTAAAAAAAATTATAAAATATATAATGATATAAACATATCTCATTAAGATATATAAAAATAAAGTAAAATTGTTAGGCCATTTGATAAGCATCAAAATCTATAATGAAATTTTATTTTTTAAATAATAAAATTTGAACTCAAATAATCATTTACTTTCACATGAAAAAATTTATTTCTTTATGATTATCATAAAATATTTTCAACAAGCATAAATTAAAAAAATAACTATGATAGTTTCTTGAGAAAATACAACAGGACGTAAAACATTTTCCTTGAAAAACAAACCCTTCACCTTTAGAAGGTGAAAACCATTCATAAACAAAGTTAATAACTTCATAAAATTAGTATATTTCCATTAAAAATGAAAATAAGAATTAAAAACCCATGATTTAATCTTGGGAAATTATCCTTATAATCACCAATAGAATAACCCTTATAAAAATAGTTATACAAACCCATAAAAAGGAATAACCATGATAATTAATTCCACTTATACCTTCTCAAGAACATATAATTAACCAATAAATTAGAGGGCTATATCAAACCCACACATCATAATATTTAATTTACAGGTACCATAACATGAATAAAAAACCTGAAATCTTTAATTTTCGTCATAATACTAAAAAAATTTGTTATTAGCGCCCAAAAAAGAATCACTTTTAAATATCTGATAAAATGAGGGGAAAGTTCCTCTTCTCTTGAAAACAATTTGAAACTAAAAATTACTAGAATAATGGTAAATTTATCTTCTTTAAAATATCATAAAAAATTTAAGATTAATATTGATAACTAATAACAAATATCATAATGAGACAATGTGGTCATGTGTTAAATGTAAAAAAAATCATTTTTCACTTTTTTAAAAAGTGTCAAAAGTGAGCCGTATAAAAAATGTTAAAAAGATTATTTTAAAACATTTATATAGAAATTGAAAATTACTAAAAAATTTCATTAAACAATATTTTAATTATAAATTATAACATTATTGAAATATTTAAAATAATATGGATATGGAATATATATATTTTAAAACATTTAAAACAATGGTATAAAGAAAAAAAATCGTCAACTCATATCCCGACATGTCATGCACGACTTTTACGTTCCAGAATTATAAAATTATATTAATTATTTTATTTCATAATAACCTTTATCATTTTAACTCCATTATTATTATTCCTTTTATTTCTTTTATTACCATGTTTTATTTAATTACTAAATTATTTAAGTTGACAATGGATGTTTTGGGGTCGTTCGATCCAAAACAACTTTTGTGTGTTGACTGTGGTCAAAGGCGTCTAGGTTTCAACCTCTCCAGAATATTAATTTTTTTATAATTATCACTTTTATACATTATATATAGTTTTATAAAAATACAGATATTTTTTTCATGAAAAATAAAATGCATCATTTCATGAAGATGACAATCCATATGTAAACATGAGTGACATTTAAATTTTTCTAATTGATTAAGAGGAAATAAAATAGATAAATGTTTACCTTTATAAAATCTTTATCATATTATTAATATAATATTTATTTATTAAATCCATCCTTCTGACCAACTATGTGATATGTAAATGTAAAAGGAATCACATTGCTTGGTGGAGGTTGCAGTCCACATGTACACATGCATAGTGTTATTATTTTCTAAAAGACTGGATGGTAAGAAGGTTTATAATTTATTATCTTCTAAGAATCATAATTAGGTCATAAATGTTATATATTTCCATTTAATCTATATTTATAACTATCATAAAGAGTTGGAGATGAATAGTAAACACATCACTTCGTGGAGGAGGTATTCTGCATGTATACACAAGAAAATCCTTATTCATCTCACCCCCTTGACTAGAATTCCTTTCTTCCTCCGAGAATCAGATATGAAATTTGTACTATAGTATACCTCTACTATTATTCCATTTTATATCCCATTATTTAAATATTTAGGCCATGAAACCAACATAGGGACACCTATCAACATCATTGTGGGTTTTAAAAACCAATGATAATTCCCACTAATTTCCTACATGATCACCTATATTCTCATTAAATGTGACTACTTCATGGAAAACCCATTCAATTTATAGTTTTTAATTAAATATGAATTTAATTATATTTGTGTAACACTTCAATAAACTTTTAATCGGTCTTAAATCACTCCCTAGGATCAATTGCACTGATTTATGAAGCATTGATGATCCTTTATTGCATTATTAGAGTGATTTACCTTAAAATATATGTGTCACCCATCAGAACACACTTCACCATGGAATAGTGAAAAACCATTGGTTGTTTTTACTCTAAAATTCTAATCACAAAAACATGGTATATTTCTGTTGGATGTTTTGGATTTAAGCTCTACATGCTGACTACAAACACTATAAAACACTACCACACACATAATGGGATTCCTCTTATAGAATGAGGAACCTCATGGACCACTACACCATTATTTATTGCATTTTCCATCTCATTTTGGCCATATTTTAAATATTTGTCTTTAACGTAGAATATTCTATACCATGACCATGCCCAAAACCATATTCTCCTTGATTGTTTTACACAAGGGCTCCAGAATTCCACCAAGGTGATCACTACAATGTAGACCATTCTAGCTACCCCTATTAGGAATTCTCATCTATAACATTACCTATGTTATGGGAATAGACACACTTGTTTCCTTAATCACCTTCACCACACTGATTAACCAGGGAATGGTCTTTCCCATATTTGGAAACTTCAATACACCATGGCTAACACTAAGGAATAATACTCATATTCCTTCTAAAAGATTCATTTTAACATTCCCTTGGCCATATATGATCCTTGTATAGTACCTTCACACTTCTGGATTTAAACCAAATACCATTGCTTCCATAGTTTATATAATGTATCCACCACATAAAACTTCAATATAAATTGTTAACAAAACCAATCATATGGAAATAAAAATAATTATAAACAATCCTTGAAGTATCACCTTGACTTTTTTCTTTCTCATCAAAGTTGAAATGCATATTTTTAACAAATGTTTTTTCAAAAAAACAAATATAATCCTTTAGTATTCCTAAATATTTTCCCCAATGTATTTTTTTACAATACCCAATACTTCAATTTTTAATAAATATTACTTCCATTTATCAGAAATGAAATACTAAAGGAACTTAATCTTCCATAAATTTGGGGGAATTTATTTTAATGATCAAACTTCACCTTAAATGGGGTCGTCTAATTTTATTTACAAACTTTTCTCACCCTTGATTTATGGGAAGAAAATCGAAGAATTATCAACTCCCCATTAATATTAAATATCCATGAGGGATTCCTCAAGGGCTTAATATCACCCTACAAGGATATGGAGGGATTACTAATCTTATTACATCTTGTATTTTGTCTTAATTATTTGCTATGAACTGAAAATTTATTATCTATGTCCTCTAAAACTAATCAAAAAAGTTTCTGGTTATAAATTCGAACTCTAGAGAAATCAATTATACCGATCTTAGTTCTTGAAAAAAATTTCTCTATAAATTTATTATGTGAATTTATCACATGTAACTTGATATGGTAATAAATTATCTAATAATTCCAAGCCTTAGCTCGGTTTAGGAAATGAGAGTTTTGTAGACAACAAAAATTACATCCATGTCACTCATGAATATCGATGAAAAACTTATAAAATATTCGGTGTTTTTGATTCTTTAAACAACTTTTTATATTTAACACACTTCATAAAAAACTATTAGTATATAACATTAAATTGTTATATTTTTATTATCATACCACTTAATAATGAAATTTCTACCACTCTTTAAAAATTTCAACAAATGATATCAATTTTACTCTATTTTCTCAGTTCACCAGAGGATTCAAAAATATATAATAAGTATTAATGGCCTTTAATAGTCATCAAGACCCCCCTATTTCTTTATTACTCAATACCAATTTTTTTCACCCAATTTGGGGTTACCACATATTGGAAAAACTATACTATTTGAGAAAATTTGGATATCCTAAAAAACATCATATTTTACCAAACAATGAACCAATTTGATAGATAAAAACATATATGTGAATTTAATTTTTGTTTCAGCTATTGTATCCCTATTTTTCTTCTTCAAGTGGCCTAAAACCACTCTAATTAGTGTCTATATAATATTTTTTTTGGATCTATTCACCCGTTATTTTTATAGAACTGTCACCCTATGGATCGTATCTCCCCTTAATTATGTATTTTTTCACAAATAAATATAAATAATAAACAATATTAGGAGAGGGGTACCTCAAAATTTCTAATGTTAAGGAATGGGGATGGTGATATTAGACCAACCCATTGGATTCCATCATTACTTTTCCTTTTTTGATCATTTGGTATTAGAATTCCATTATCTCTTAAAACTATTGATCCTCATTTTTAGTCATCCTTATCAGCCTATTTCAAAAGTATATCCCTTTTATGAATACAATCACACACATTTGTTCAATAATGTGAGCATTTTCACCCTTTTTTGTCTTTGGATTTCCCCCAATTTTGGAATCGATCAGACTTGAACAGCTAACCTCTAGTATAGAATCATAAGTGGATTTAACAAATGAATAAATTTCCCATTTCATATTTATCTTTTTTACCTTTAGTTTTTTGGGTTAAACCACTTTGGAAATATTATTTATTGATGAAAATATTTCCATATTTGAATAATTATTCTTCATTGACTGATTACCCTTAACTTCTACCTCTTTCACAACTAGAACAACCTATTCAATTTTCTTTAATATTTTATTTATTTTCTTAAAAGATAGTCATTGTGAGTATCGATATATTTGTTCTTAATATACCCTTTATTGAGGGTCATTTTAATTCTCTAAATAATTGATCCTATTTCCTATCTAATAAAGCCTTTTCCTTAAAAAATTATTTCTTCATATATTGAAGGAGTGGAGTGTCACTTTACAGATTTCTTCCCCTTATATACAGTCTTTAAACTACACTAAGTTTCCATGTGAATGAGGTTAGAAAAATAAAACATCAAAAATAATAATAATAATACCTCATATATTGTCTACATGATTGATATATGGGAATAAATAGATTTCTTGTCATATATTTTGGATTGTTGTATTAAAAAAACTACTCAGGATCTTCCCAAATCTTCCACAATAGTTGAACTTTGTTGTCTCCTTTACTTTTGGACGTACTATGGTGTAGAACTTCTATTTTCTTCTATATTTAAAATCTGGACTCTTTCTTTCCTATAATGCTACATTTTTAGGGTTTTCCATCTTCTGGGGTGATTTTTTCATCTTCTCATTTGAGGTACTTCCCCTATCCCAAATTTCTCTGATCTTATTATCATTTTTATTGAAATTATTTAGCCATAACATCTAAACCCAAAACAAAATACTTCATATTTTTTATTCTTTATTAATGTTTTTTCTTGAGAGGAAAGGTTCTCATCTTCCACTACCTATCTATGGAAATTTACTTCATGATATATTGGGAAATATTTTCTATCTTGTCACTTTGTTCTTTCATCATTATTCCCATTTTCTTTATGATGAAATTAAAATCCACATATTAATTCTTTTTATCCTCTTTTTAAGGAATAATCATTAATAATTACGTATTAAACTTAACTCATGACTACCCATTGTTACACCTTATCTTATATAAATGATATCTCCTCTTGGAAATTGCTTGAATAACTGACTGTTTTGAAACATGATGTTGTTACCACTTCTTTTTCATATATGATTTTTTTCTCCCAAATAGAGTCCAAAATTCCACACACTTCCTCTAAACCAATTTTTGAATCATATATAATATTAAATTTAGATTTTTTTGCCTTTGAGGAGAATTATTTCATCTATAATCCTTCTTCTTCTTCTTATCTTTAGATATATTTCAATATTTATCTTTTTTTATAGAGTTCTTAAAATTTTATCAACACATATTTGAATTACATGACATATGTAACTACCTTTTAAACTTATTTTATGAGGGAATCCATAAATATATTTTTCAATAAGGAATTCATATCATTGTTTTCTTTTATATGTTTCAAATATAAAATTGTGTCTTCTCAATACAACAATTCATCACTTCACAGATTCTCAAAGAACTCCAAGTGAATCTAACATTTTAGAAATGTTTTTTTTCAAATAATTTTTATTAATTAAATCAATCATATATCCTTCACTATATATAGTATTTATATTCAATAAAATTAGATGTAGTTAGAGAAATAAAAATTACTTTAATGGTAAAACTTCTATCTGATACAACTTATGTGATCTTACTAGGGGATTAGTGTAAGATTACCGTGGGGGTGAATCAGGGTAGTGGATGGATTATAAAATTCAAACTATTTATATATATAATTATCATTTACATTATACAAGTCATGATCTCTTAACCTTGAGGGTAAATTTTTATGCTCTTTTACCAAATAAATTTTTGGTTGATTGATTAGTTTTGGTGGGAATGCATAAAGTAAATAGGGACATGAGAATTTAAATTGTTCACCATCACTGTCCTACGTCCAAGGAGAATTCTAAAAAAATGTTCCATATACGAAATCACTATAAAGATCACTGATCCTTATAAGGGGCACTCAACTTTATAGTGGTTTAGGGAAGATTCAATGCTTCCAAGGGTTACTCTCCAAAAACTTCCATCCAATTCTCAGTGCTAGTGGAAAGGATCATCTCAATAGAGTTTATGGACATGGATGTTACTTCACCAGCTTTGTTTCCTTTGATTAAATCCTTAGGTATGAATGGATGTTTTTTACATCCTGTTGGGTTACTCATTCACAATATGTGAATATATTCTTGTATAACATTATTCTTATTTAAAAGTGAATATGGAATTCCCCTTATCTTTTCTGATTTCTCAAAAATATTCTATTATCCCATCACCTGGAAATCCTATCTCCCTCTAAGAATTAGATATGAAAAATATTATCTAGTCTCCCTCTATTTTAATATAAGATAATATCCCCTTATTTAAATAGGTATTCTCTGAGAAAAAAAAGGAAACCAGTTATATCATTATTCGTTTTCAAATCCACCAATAACTCCATTAAATTTATATCATGATCTCCTTTGTTTTCAGAAAATTTAATTTCCCTGTGGAACACCGTTTCACTTTTCCGTGTGGAATTAAATCTCTATTTAATTCAATTTTTTTAATGCTAAAATCACCTTCGAATTAATATATGGCCATATCCTAATATTGATCCCCATGATTTATGATGCATTGAGGATATGTTAATTTATTTCCAGAATAATTTACCCTAAAATTTTTGTTTCACCCATAAACACACCCTTAACTATGGTGCAGTGAAAAAACATTGTACATTTTGACATCAAAACAACATGCACTATGACATAGTCTCTTTCTGTTTGAATTTCTAGATTATTGCTATGTCTGTTGATCATGAACACAATTGAACACTACCAAACCCATAATGGGATTATCTATTAAGAATATGGAACCTTTTGAACCACTACTCCTTTCTTTATGGAATGGTCCATCTCTTGTTAACCCTTTTTGAACTGTGAGCCTTCATTGTTGAATTTCTCAACCACAATATTCTGCATGAACATATTAGACTTGGCCATCTTATGTAGGTGATCTGTAATTCCACCTTGTTGACCACTATATTGTATTCCCTTTTCTTGTTTCCTATATTTTTAATTCTTATATTCAAGATGCCTAATTCTATTGGCATGGATGCGCCTGGGTACTTCATCACCTTCACCACACCCATGAACCTAGGCATGACCTTTCCTATGTTGAGAAAATTTAAAAAACCAGTACTTTATCTATGATATAGAGCATAATCCTTCTTAAGTATTCATTTTTCTATTATCTTTACCATCTAGGATCCTTATAGAGTACCTATTCACTTACATATTTCCACGAGATGTCATTTCGAATTTTGTGTGGATAATGTATCTACTTAAAGATACATCGAGATGAAATTTCCACAAAAAATCATAACAAACCAATATTATTGTTAATAATCCTCCAAGAATTACCGTGACCTTGTTCTTTCTCATCATTATTATCATCCATATTGAAAACATACTTAATTTTAGAAATTCCTATATTATTCTTTAGGATTTCTAAATGAATTATATTGATTATTAAATATGTATTTTATCTATAATAACTGTTTCATAAACATTAAATTCATTCTTATATCATGACTATGTCATAAAAGTGATAGTATTTGTAAAATCTATATTTTTCACTATTCCCCTAAAATCATATATTTATAAAAAATATAAAAAATGAATCTAAGATAACATTGACATAATAATATAAAAATTTAATTCCCTTTAATAAAATTTTAATTATAATAGTTATATTTTTAACTTTTAAATAAAACTACATAATAAATGGAAAACAATTTGGTTAGAATAAAAGAATTTATTTTTCAACTAAAAAATTACTTGTCATTATTATTGTGAATATGAATCCATATATTTTAACAATGACTATTAATAAGGCAAAATATTGATTTATTATATAAATTAATTGGATTTTTACAAAAATATTATAGTGAGATATACCTACACCACAACTCTGATATTCCATACCAAAGCATATGATGGGCCTTTATTTAATATATGTCATGAAATATGACATGCATACATCATAAAATATGAAATAATTCAATAAAAATCAATTGTATAATAATATTTAGGGAATACCTCCACCATATTCTCTTTTTTAAATTACCCCTTGAGTATTTGTCCCTAAAACACTTGAGTATGTCTCCCCCTTTTTAAATGAACATAAGGAACATTCTTCATGATTATTGAATTTATTCAATACATCAACAAATAAATCATTGGGAGAAAAAACCATATAATAAACCAATTTTTGGATAATAAAACCTTTTTTGTAACCACATTATGATAAATCCTTTAAGATATATCAAATAATAAATAAAAAAACTATTATGATTTTAGGGTTTTTATATAAACTGTCACGACCCAACCCTACCCAGGCTCGAGCTGCAACTACCCCAAGCCCGCCTCCATAGGCCAGGGGCTGGCGACTAGAGCTAAAGGCACAACAACTCAGGGAGGCCTTTACCTAAGTACCTATACACACACCCGCAACACACTCAATGCAAAAGTGCAGAGTAGAAAAGAAAAGAAACGTACCAAATGCTATAAATAAACTACAAATGTGCATCGCCCTCTAAAAGTACATTGTAAAAGCTGAAGGCAAACTAAAAAGAAAAAGGGCCAAACACGCTCCCAACCTGAAAAGTACCACAACCCGGCAACAAGTAAACAAAAGCAAACACCTGGGAGAGTTCCACACCTAGAACCCAACTACGATCACCGGATGTGGTCCAAGCTCCCGAACTCCTAAGCTCCGCTGAAGTCACGACCAACCTATCCGTCGTATGCAAGGGCACACCAAGTGTGGGAAAAGCCCAAGAAGGGGTGAGTATAAGAATACTTAGTAGGATAACCCAAAGACTTGAGGGAGCAACAAAGGAGGTACCAAAGGATGAGAAGTAGATCGAACAGGGAGAAGTAAAGGAGTACAACCGAGAGTGCAGTAAAGAGTACAGTAGAGAGTCCAGCTCAACCCAACAAGAGAAAGAAGGTAGACTCATCCAGACACAAAGAGCTGGAAACGGTGATGAGATGAACTTCTCGTCGAGTCTTCGCTACCTATAGCAGGAGAGTAGACTCATCCAACCATGAGAAGCTAGACATAGAAATCACGTGGCATACCCTGCGCGTCTCTGCCTCTCCAAGAAGGAGAGTAACCAAAACCCAAGAAGTGGGAACTCGAACAAGGTATACACATCTACATATGCTCAAACAAGAATCCCGAACAAGATCGTAAGGGGATCTTCATCCCTTAGCTTAGCCTAAGAAAGTGAGTAGCCAACAGTCCCAGAAGTAAACACCATCGATGCCTAGAATCCCGCACATCTGCCCCGAACTGCAAGTCAAGGGGCTCAAATTACCGCACCTTAACACTATCTGCTTTGGGCGGTACTGACTCGACCTCATGGTTTTTGGTCGCGTCACAAGGATGCGTCTCGATGGTGAAAGTGCCCCTCGTACTTGAGAGTTCTGGGGGAACATCAAACCACACCTCATCACTACCCTGCGGTCGAGAGGTCTCCTCAAACAAGATAGGAGACCCCCTGCCCAGCCCCGCTGGAGGGTAATCCCTGGAAGTCGACGGGTTCCCACTGTAGGGAGACTCGGTAAGAGTCGATGGGTGCCACACTGCCATGTCCCATAAAAGGGTAATACACTGGAGGGAGACCTAGATAAAGTTGTCGATGAGTCCCAATGCCCAGTCTCGTAAAAGGGTACTCCACTAGAGTGAGGCTCGGAACCGTCATCGGGGACCACTTCTCATCCCATATGGAGGTAAACCCAGCATCAGGGACCACTTCCTAGCCAAGCTGGAGGTAAACCCGGCATCGGGGACCACTTCCTAGCCCCACTGGAGGTATACCCGGAACCGCTCTGGCCATCCCTACTGGATGGTATTGCTCGGTGAACACCGCTGTACTGACCATCCCTACTGGATGGTAACCCACTGGCCATCCCTACTGGATGGTAGCTCACTGTCCATCCCTACTGGATGGTAACACTGGCCATCCCTACTGGAAACAACCTCCTGGGTAGAGGATTGGTGCCCAAGTAAAGTGTTGGTCACACCGAATCCACAAGAACTCTACCAGGAAACACGAAGCAACTCTATCGGCCAAACCATCGAGAACAGATCTAGGGGAAAAACACTCACCCCACTGGTCAAAACCATAGTGAACAGGACCAGTGGGGAAACCCAATCAACCCTGCTGGTCAAACAAACAAGAACAGAACCAGGGGAAACTCAACCCTACTGGTCAAACAAACAAGAACAGAACCAGGGGGAAACTCAACCCTGCTGGTCAAATAAACAAGAACAGAACTAGGGGGAACTCAACCCTGCTGGTCAAACAAACAAGAACAGAAGGACGTCTACGTCGCGAGGGGACAAGGGTATGCTAAGCAGAACATGACACACACATGGGGCCCACACGAAGTGTGGCACCAAGTCAACTCCAACCAAGTGCAAAAACATACTCCAGTATAAACAACCACATGTACCTCCAAGCGTTCTCATATACTCCCAGTGTATACCACGTTCCAGCCCGAAGGCTATCATGCACACGACACCCAACGCCAACAGAAAGGCATAAACATAAAAAATCTTACTTGCCACCTCATCGGCCCAGGCACAACCAACTATATCCCTTCAAACATTTACTTCACTCACATGGGAGTGCACACGATCACACACGAATGGTTCACTGCAAACACCGCAGGAAGAACCTCCATCGATACACCTTTCACGCTTCCACATTTAAATGAGTTATCGAAGGAGTCTTCATACATCTAAATGGATCGTATCATTGTAATCATCAAGAAAAAACATGCGAGTTAGACTACTTACTCTCCTCAAACGGATATCCGATGGAAAAGTCGTCAACACCGCCTTACGCCCGAACAACGTCCTGTGATCCCATACCTCGACCCCAATAATGGTGTGGTGCATCACGCTATAATGATCCCCTCAGGAAAACGCGTCAAAAGGACTACTCACTTGAGTGGAACAGATATCCGGAAAAGAATATGCGTTCTGACATACAGAACATGAGCGGTGCTCTGTGGGACCCGCATCTCGGTCCCAAAGAGCTGCCAACGGATCACACCAGTGCGATCCTCTCGAAAAAGTATACAAGATGGACTATTCACTTGTCCAAGATGGACAACCGGTGATAAAGCTGGTAATCAGCGCCAACTCCCAAAATGGACCATGTGGGGCCCGCACGATCGTGCGGACTTAAAGTGGCCAGACTGTGCCATTGCAATTCCCTCGGAAAGATACCCAGAAACGACTGCTCGCACGCCCCAAATGGATGGCCGATGAAAAAGTTACAAAACACTGCTCGCAGCTCAAAAGGCAGGCCATGGGTCCCATGCCTCAACTCTGGTTTCAACGCCTGAAGCCACCCTGGATAGCTTTGCCTCAGCGCCCGGGTCCCAATGCCGCTGACGACGCTCAAAAAGGACATCAGATGTGTCTGCGCCATCCAAAACAAGAACTCCCAGAAAACGCCAAACTTACTTAACGCACTTCTCGTGCCACCGAACCGCTCATCTTGGGAATTAAAAACCCCCCAAAACAATCTCAAAAAGTTCATCTCAATTTAAGGGACGCATCACCATAGACGGTTCCCAAAACGGACGCCTTGCGGATGATTTATCAATATAAATCATTTTCATAATAATGATAATAATAATAATAATAATATTATTATTATTATAAACTTTTTATTATTTTTTTCATTTTTTTCATTTTTTTAACAAACTAGATTGGCCATTCTGGCCGATCCTCTTCCGCACGCTGCCCAGCAGCACCGGACCCGAGCGGGTCCGGTTTCCTCCAAACAGACCGGCCATTCGGCCGGTCTTCGTTGACGCTCTAGCAGGACCTGCAGGTCCTGCTTCCTCCGCACGCCTAAGGCCCTGCCTCGGGATCCCCCTTGACCACAACACCGTGACGGACGCCGACCGCAGCACCCCTCCGCTAGACTCCCTCAGCTCCTCCACCTTCCGCAGCGCACCGTTGAGCTACCCCGAGGCCGCCGCGCTACCCCGATCGACACCGCCTCACACCCGACTCCCCCTCTTGGATCCACCCTCACTGGCTCCCCACTCCAGTCCTCACCTGCTCGACCACACCACGGCCGCCCGCGCCGCCTGCTGCCGGAACCCCCAAAGCCAGCTGGAGAAACTCCAAAACCACCAGAAAAACACCAAAACCCGCTATCTTCGGCAGACGACCGAGAACGCCCCGAGACTCAGATTTTAAATAGAAACATGAGTCCGGAATCTTAGAATTGATAATACGCAAATATGGAATTTTCTCAAAGAAATAAAAAAAATTCAGCGCTATGAATCAAGATCAAAGTAGGTGCAAGAAATTAAAAAATAAACAAGATCCTACCTGCAGGGGTGCAGCTCGAAGCTTTTCCGCACGTGCCGCTACCGCTCCCACCGCTCGATGCCGCCTTGATCGGAGGAGGGAGGTGGAAGACGAGGTTGAGAGGGAAAGGTTGGGGGAGGTTTTTTCCAGGGGATAACAAGGGAGGGGAAGGGGAGAATAAGGGTTTAAATAAAAAAAAGAATTATTTAAAATTTTAATTAATTAAAACCCATAATTTAACCCGCATCCAAAACTCTAAACGAGGTCGAGGTTAAGCCCCCATAGGGTAAATGCCACCTCCCGAGCACAACAAAGGTCTCTGAATTTTAAGCCCCCCTAAGGTATATACATATCCATATGCTTACACAAGAAGCCCGAACAAGATCGTTAGGGGATCAGCATCCCATAGCTCAGCCTAAGAAAGTGAGTAGCCAACAGTCCTATAAGTAAACACCATTGATGCCCAACATCCTGCACGTCTGCCCCAAACTACAAGTCAAGTGGCTCAAATCACCGCACCTTGACACTATCTGCTTTGGGCGGCACTGAATCGCCCGCCCGGTTTTAGGTCACATCACAAGGACGCCTATCAGTGGGGAAAGTGCCCCTCATACTTGGGAGTTCTGGGGGAACGTCAAACCACACATCATCACTGCCCCACAGACGAGAGGACTCTTCAAAGCCGACAGGCGACCCCCTTCCCAGCCCCGCTGGAGGGTAATCCCTAGAAGTCGACGGGTTCCCACTATAGTGAGACCCAGCAAGAGTCGATGGGTGCCACACTACCAAGTCCCATAAAAGGGTAATCCACTGGAGGGAGACCCGACTAAATTCATCGATGAGTCTCAATTCCTAGTCCCGTAAAAGGGTACTCCACTAGAGGGAGGCTCGGAACCGTCATCGGGGACCACTTCCCATCCCAGCTGTAGGTAAACCCGGCATCGGGGACCACTTCCCAGCCCAGCTGGAGGTAAACCCAGCATCATGGACCACTTCCTAGCCCCGCTGGAGGTAAACCCGGAACCGCTCTGGCCTTCCCTGCTGAATGGTACTGCTTGGTGAACACCGTTGTACTGGCTATCCATGGTGGATGGTAACCCACTGGCCATCCCTATTAGATGGTAGATCACTAGCCATCCCTGGTAGATGGTACAACTGGACATCCCTACTAGAAACAACCTCCTGGGTTGAGTATCGGTGCCCGCGTAAACTGTTGGTCACACCGAATCCACAAGAACTCTACCAGGGAACACGAAGCAACTCTACTGGACAAACCATCGAGAATAGAACTAGGGGAAAACCATTCACCCCACTGGTCGAAACCGTAGTGAATAGGACCAGGGGGGAAACCCACTCAACCATACTAGTCAAACAAATGAGAACAGAACCAGGGGAAACTGAACTGTGCTGGTCAAACAAACGTGAGCAGAACCAGGGGGAAACTCAACCCTGCTGGTCAAACAAACGAGAACAGAACCAGGGGGAACTCAAACCTAATGGTCAAAAAAATGAGAATAAAAGGACCATCTATGTCGTGAGAGGTAAAGGGTACTCTAAGTTGAACAAGACACACACATGGAGCCCACACGACATGTGGCCCCAAGTCAACTCCAACCAAGAGAACAAACTTTCTCCAGTACAAACAACCACATGTACCTCCAAGCGTTCCCATATACTCCTAGAGTATACCTCGTTCCAGCCCAAAGGCTATCATGCACACAACACCCAACATCAACGCGTAGCTGTAAACGTAACAACTCCAACTTTCCACCTCATCAGCCTAGGCACGGACAACTACATCTCTTCAAACATTTACTTCACTCACACGGGAGTGCACGCGATCACACACCAAGGGTTCTCTGCAAATACCGCAGGACGAACCTCCACCGATACACCATTCACGCTTCAACATTTAAATAAGTTCTTGAAGGAATCTCCGTACATCCAAACGGATCATACCATAGTAATACTCGTGGAAAAACATGCGAGTTAGACTACATACTCGCCTCAAATGGATATCCGACGGAAAAGTCGCCCACACCGCTTTATGCCCGAACGACATCTCGTGATCCCAAGCCTCAGCCCTGATAATAGTCGGGTGCATTGCGCCATTGTGATCCCCTTTGGAAAACACGTCAAAAATACTAATCACTTGAGTGGAATGGATATCTGGAGAAAAAGATGCGTTCTGACATACTGAACATGAGTGGTGCTATGTGGGACCCGCATCCCGGTCCCGAAGCACGGCCAACGGATCGCCCCAGTGCGATCCTCTCGAAAAAGTACACAATATGGACTATTCACTTGTCCAAGATTAACACTCGGTGATAATGCTGGAAATCACCGCCAACTCCCAAAACGGCCCTCGTGGGGCCCACACCACCGTCCAGTATTAAAGCGGGCTGACTGCACCATTGAAATGCCCTAGGAAATACACCCAGAAATGACTGCTCGCATGCCCCAATGGACGACTGATGAAAAAGTTACAAAACGCTGCTCGCAGCTCAAAAGACGGGCCGTGGGTCCCACACCTCAACTCCAGTTTCGACGCCAGAAGCCACCCTGGAAAGCTTCGCTTCGACGCCAGAGTCCCAAAGCCACTGACGGTGCTCAAAACAGAAATCATATGTCTCCACGCTGTCCAAAACAAGAACTCCCGGAAAATGCCAAACTTACTTAACGCACTTGTCGCCCCACCGAACCCCTCATCTCGGGAATTAAAAACCCCCAAAACCATCTTAAAATTTTCATCTCAATTTAAGGGACGCATCGCCGTAGACAGTGCCCAAAAAAGATGCCTTGCGGATGATTTATCAGTATAAATCATTTTCATAATAATAATAATAATAATATTATTATTATTATTATAAACTTATTATTATTATTTTTTTCATTTTTTTTCATTTTTCAATAAACTAGAACTGCTTTCGGTCCACTTTCGCATGCTTCCCAATAGCACCGGACTCGAGTGGGTCTGGTTTCCTCCAAACAGACCGCCCATTCGGCCGGTTTTTGTCTCCCAACTAGACCCACAGCGCGCGGGTCCTTGTCTTTCAAGAGACCGGCCATTCGGCTGGTCTTCGTTGATGCACCAGCAGGACTTGCGGGTCCTGATTCCTCCGCAGGCCTGAGGCCCTGCCTTAGGCTCCCCCCCAACCACGGCGCCGCACCGGACGCCGGCTGCAGCACCCCTCCGCCAGACACCCTCGTCTCCTCCGCCTTCCACAGCGCGCCGCTGCGCTACCCCGAGACCGTCGTGCTACCCCGATCGACGCTGCCTCACACCCGATGCCCCCTCCTGAAGCCACCCTCACCGGCTCCCCACTCCGGTCTCTGCCTTCTCAACCACACCGTGGCCGCCTACCGCCGGAACCCCCAAAGCCTACTGGAGAAACTCCAAAACCCCCAGAAAAACACCAAAACCTGCAATCTTCGGCGGACGACCGAGAACGCCTCGGGACTAAGATTTTTAAACAAAAACATGCGTTCGGAAGCATAGAATAGATACTACACAAATATGGGATTTTCTAGAATAAATAACAACAATTCAGTTCTATGAATCAAGATCAAAGTAGGTGCCAGAATTTGAAATATAAAAAAGATCCTACCTGTAGGGGCGCAACCTGAATCTTTGTCGCACGTGCCGCTACCGCTCCCGCCGCTCGATGCCTCCTTGATCGAAGGAGGGAGGTGGAGGAGGAGGTTGAGTGGGAAGGGTTGAGGGAGGTTTTTCCATGGGAGAATAAGGGAGGGGAAGGGGAGAAGAAGTGTTTAAATAAAGAAAACAATTAATTAAAATTTTAATTAATTTAAACCCATAATTTAACCCGCATCCGAAACTCTCGACGAGGTCGAGGTTAAGCCCCCCTAGGGTAAACAACACCTCCCGAGCACAATGTTTGTCTCATAATTTTAATCCGAGCCTCCGTTCTAAAGTTATAAAATTTAACGTCTGAAGCCGCTAAATTACGAAAACGCCCCTGGCGGCATTTTTCACAGAAGGTCCGCGCCCGCAAAAGTTACACCCCTTCTAGGGTAAACGGTTTGCTTCGGACTCAATAGTGCCCTCAGTTTTCCAATCCGAGCAACCATTTAAGAGATACATGAGTTTAACCATTAAACGAAAAAATTAATTATTTAATTTATCCGTTTAACATTTCGGAAGCGAGCGAGGGGTCCAAACGCCCCGCACCGACAATTTTTATGTTGTTTCTAGGGTAAAAACCCCATTATGGACCCATACATACACTCAGATTTAGGATCTGAATCATTGTTTAGAAGTTATCCCATTTATTTGGCATGCCCAGTGTGAATGCAGTGAAAATTTAATTTTGGCCACACCGGGGCTCGGAATCGCACGTCGTCTGAAGGTGCTGCTCTGGAATAACATCAAGAATATTCCAAAGTGTTTTATAGAAAAAACCGGGTTCTTACATAAACCATAAAGAGGATGAAGTTAGATGGGATCCAAGAGTCAAGTGATTTCTCTCAAAAATATAATTGGATAAAACCTTTTTTTATTATGTCTATGACTTGATCTTATTATTAAATAAAATCCAATTTTAACATCAATTTTTGAATTTAATCATTAATAATGTTTCATTTAGACTCAATGTACTTTATTATTGAATGATTTATATTATTTTTTATATGATTGATTGCACTAGTGTTATCACATTTAATCATAATAAGCGAACCTTAATAAATATCGATGTATTTAATTATTTATCTCATCCATAGAAGTTGTATAAAATCTTAATAAATTCTAACATACTTAGATAATATAAATGATAAACAATATTGTCTTATTTCTTATCCAAGAAATTCAAAAATCACTGAGATTAAATATAGCACCTGAAAATGAAATTTTTTATTCAATAAATCTATACAATTAGAATATAAAAAACCTATAAACTCCTACTAATTTTTTCCTTTATTGAATAATGAAAAATAAACTATGACTTTGATATACTAAAGTACCCTTTACATATTTAGAATGTTATTTTATTTGGGATTACACTAAAATTGTGCCACTTGATATGTGGAAAACACAAAATCAGTGCTTATTTTTGTTAATTATAAAACAATTATTTTTTTTCCCTGTATTCCATTATTTTGAATGTCTTTGTAAGGAAAAACTTGTGCATGAAGAGTTTTTTTGATCTAATTTCCCCCAAAACATGTGTATTTCTATTGTTTTTGTGTGTTAAAGATGTTGGTGGGGGATTAGGGGTCTGTGTCTAGAGAAGTAAGTGGGTTTTGAGACATATTTATTGTATAATAGAAATCATCAAGTACCCAGTTAGCTAGTATTGGGTATTTGGTGTGCCTAAATGGAGAGGAAAGAGATTTGAGATGGCCATAGGGTTCCAGATAGTCTTAGTGAGGGTGCCTAATGGGGGGACGGCTACCGAACCCCCTTTATTTATTTTTTAAAGTTCAAATCAATTATTTAAATGAAACACTCCCCTTCATTTCTCATTTTATCCCAAATACATCCCAACCCTTCCCCTATCCTTTATCTCATTACCTAAGGATATTATCATTCATATATACTCTGACATTTGATCCGTATATATCAGAAGTTCTTCACCAACAAGGTTATAACTCATCTTAACTTTGTTAATTGTTTTTTCCATTACTTGAATTCCATCTATTGATTATTCTTAATTTCCAATCATTTTCCATATTTCTCAATTTTGACCGATTAAGGTCGAATATGTATGTACTTTTTGATAAGTAGAACCTTGTTAAACCTAGGTAGGTGGTCCCATGATTACCTATTAGTATTTAATCAGGTGAAAATATTTATATGAAATGTTATAAGTGCCAATTTTTTCAAATTACCTATAAATTGGATTAAATTAAATTCATCCCCACCTATGGTATAAAATGAATTGGCTATTCATATGAGATGTCTTTTCAGTGAAGGGTATCGACACCATGATTATCATTGACTATTGTACATGTGGTATGTGTTTTGGGAAAATAAATTCTGACCTGAGAGGGGTGACCTATGATTGTGAATTAACTCCAGAAGCCTAAATTTGTGACCTAGACTATCCTTGGGTAAGGAATGGATACAGAATATGACAATCAAGGGATGAGGTAGCCTATTCTTGAAACCTCTAGCTGATAAATATATTGAGATAATGAACCATTATTTGTTAAATGTTTATGAATGTTATGTGTTAGTTAAACATGATATCTTGTCCAATTTGATAACCACTTGGTGGTACATCATCCATTCTCGATACATTTGTGGTATCTCATCCATACTATCAGATGGTTGGAGGAACATCATCCACCATAGGTTGTTCTATGGTCTCTGATTCCATCTAAATTGATTTAGTGATCCATCATTCTCTATGAGGTTGATGTATTCATGTTACCTCATCCACTTAGAGTTTTTTAGTGGTGGTAAATCATACTCCCTTAATTTTATTTTAGAGTATCATCCACTCAACATTCAGTGTCAATAGAACATAATCTGTATAAGAGAATTTTCTAAGTGGTGAATATTCCACTTCAAGACTTTCATATATGGTATGTCATCCACATAATAGTTGATGATGGTTTTATATCGCCGAGCTATAGGAGTTATCTCGGGGGTGCACCATCTGCATGAAGACTTTTATTAGTGGTGTAACATTCATCTCAAGAGTGATATCGATGGTACGTCATCGAAATAGGTGGGATGTATTGGGACTTCATTATCCAAATTGAGACCACTTTTAGTGTTATATCGTCAACATAGATTTAGAGATACGCTATTCATCAACATATGTATCATCAAATCTCAATGTTAGACTAGTGATGTATCATGTTGAGATTAGAGATTCATTTTTATGGAATGATGAAAAGTAATACCACTAGAAGGAGGGAATGCAATGGCCTTATTTATAATGTTTTCATAGTTATTGAGTGAAAACATATGGGTGTCAGTTCACTAGAAGGTAAACGATTGTGAATTTAGAGTCATTCCATTGAATGATCATTCATTATAAGGGTGAACAGTCTACCAAAAGGGAATATTAAGGTGTTGGAGTTATTTGAAAAAAATGGATGGTTCCTCCATGTATCTCCAAGGAGATACACATTAATGCATGAAGATAGGATAATGGTGGTAACTAGATAAACCAAATGGAATCTACTATAAAAGTAATATGGATCACTTGTGATCCATATAGTGTAATGTCTTGATCATTACAACCATCCTATTGATTCATTGGATAAACTTAATGTACCATTCCCCCATATATTAGCGTATAATACTGAACCACAAGATTATTTATGTTGTTATTTTATTTTCAAATTCTATTTGGATTGTTTTTTATGTTAGTATTTGTCTACATGTTTATATATTTTTGCCTTAAATTCTAGTGACATGGGTGTGATAGTCTTTTATGTTTTGATCATCATATATGGGGTTTATTATAGATATTTTTCTTTGGGGCATTATTTTATTGTGTAGTATATTCTGGTTGTTTAAATAGAAGGTGGATATAGATATAACAAGTGGTATAAAATTTCAATGAGTAATTATCGTTTATAGGATAAACCCCAGGTCAAGGTGTTTCATAGAATGATTCAAAAGTAATATTATTACATTTTCCTTATATGATAATAATAGTAAGTGGTTTTTAACCCCTTAATTTATAGGGGCCAAAAGTAGTGGGAGCTCACAAATTTCAGTGGGATGTTCTTATAGGAGATAATGTTATGACAAGAGAAGCATTATGGAATGGATTTGAAAAAATTCAAATGATTTTCTTCCAAAGAATGACCAAAGTAATTATATGAATAGATCTTTGTTTAAAGTGATTAAAATGGAATAATGGGAGCGATATGAGAAAAAAATCATGGGGATGTTTCTACCACTTTATTAGAATGTTTCATTAAAAAATTATGAAGTGAATACAACATAAAAACTCATAAAGACCTTATATGGTATGTATGAAAATCCCACAGTGATGAACAAGGGGTTCTTTATAAGGTTACTATTTATAATAATAATTTCATAAGGAAGTTATACAACTTTTCATGTGAATTAATTCAATATAATTTGAAGTTAGATAGAACTAGTAAAGGTAAACCTCATAGACCGAGTTTGGGTATTGTTGTTACCTTCATCACTTACTAAGTCATGGGATATGATATCAGTGATTATGAGTAATTCCAATGGAAAGGTTGATTTAAGGTTATCATATGTTCATGACATGATATTGAATGGAAAAAATTCATTAGATGGAGATATAGATATACAATAAATTGAAAGGAGAGGTCATCTTAATAAAAATGGTTGGAGGATACAAAGAAGGTGAAGCTTAGTGGATGGTACTCTTTTTTTTGGAATTATAGGAGGAAAAAACAACTAAATAATGATTGAAACAATTAAAGGGATAAATCAAGAATACATAATTCTATTAGGGTGTATTCGAAGCTTGTGTGAAATAAAATGAGTAGTTTTTTCCTAAATTACACCATATTTCTTTACTTTTGGGTGATAGACTCTAGATATTCATTCTATTAATCATATGAGATGGCATGTATGAATAATTAAATCTAAAAGATACATAAAATTACATCTGGAATAAGGGAATTTTTTTTAATATTGTTGGCATGGGAGATTTATTAGTTCAGACAAGAAAGAAAATATTTTTAAACTCATAAGTTGGGCGTCACATCCCCAGATCAAGAATTAACTTAATTTTCATTGGATAGATCGATGTATCATGTTTTTTTTAAAATTTTTGTGAAGGGAAAATTAAATTTATCCCATATATTTATTATTTTAGATAAGGGAGTGATAGATGAGACAATTTATCTTATAGTTTCATTGGAAGGAGTGATGAATGTTAGAGAGTTTTCTTCTACTAAACTTTTCATGATCATCTAAGCCACCTTAGGAGGAAGGGAATAAAGATTGTAGCTTATAAGGGATTATTGAAGACTGAAAGTATAGTAAATGGAATGTGTGTGGAATGTGTCATTGTAAGTCTATGTGATGTGCTCTTATGAAAGGAAGGGTAAAATACCAAATCACTAGATGTTGTACATCATTCCCAAAGATATTTAGGGGTCGGAAAATGTGAATTCTGAAAGAGTTTCACTCTACTACATGACTTATTGTGGTGAATCTACATGAAAAGTGTGTTTTTAATTCATAAAACACTTGTTTTAGGTGTTTTGGAATCTCAAATCTGCTGGTAAAATGGGACTTGAATTCAGAAAATCATTATAGAGAATACATATCATCATGGTGTCGGAGAGAGGATGAATATAACTTTGGAGGAGAATGATAGGAGCACGAGTATCCTTGTAGGATTTCCAAGGTTTTTGGGCCATAGGATGTGAATTTTACTACACACCTTTTCAATCAAAGTCCATTATCACCCATTGGTAAGAACTTATAGAGAACTATTTTCTAGAATAATGGTTTCTTTGAGACCCCTAAATATCTCTATATCACTATCATATGACCATGTTGATTCCATGGAATGAGAGAAGATAGAGGATAATTGTTGAGCATATTTATTTCATAGATATGGTGAGGTAGAATTTTTATTTTGGATTTTGGATAATGACTCTCATAAATTCATTTAATATTAAAGTGGAATCTTGAAAGAAGAGATCCCATGAAAGGATTGAAACTTGGTTGGAAATTCTAATAAAATAAAAGTATCATTTGATGTTAATTTATAATTTTATATTCCACTTAATATTTCTAAACATTCAGGGAATCCACCAATTATGATAAGATCATAAGCACTATTCCATCATGCTTATTTATTAGATGAATGGGGTTACGTTTTCATTATGTTCTCTAGGCTTGAAGTACTAGTGATTTCAAGGAATAATAAAGATCAAGAATGATATTTTAATACTCTAGATGTTGCAGTTTATGAAGGATCTCACCCATGGAGATAAATACAAATATTTACTACAGAAAGTCCAAAAGTGTAAAGGTACTAGAGTACAATGTATTATCTACTTATAATAGTTAATGGAAATCCTAATTTCCCTGAGGAAGTATGGATTTTATAATATAAAAATAGTGGGTTTAATCTTTGAGGGATGAACTTTACTCTCACCATGTATCCTAGGAATGGAAGTTAATTGAGATACGTTTTAGGAAAAATATTCTTCAAAATAAATGGGTTTATTAGAAGAAGGAAAAAGTAGATGGTAAGAGAAATAAAAATACTATAATTGTATCAAAGGGATTTAAATATTATGAAGGTGTGTATTTCTCTAAAATACATTCTCTAGTAGTAAAAAATAAATAATATGAATGGTGTGGTGTATGTTTGCATCAGGAGATCTTCTCCTATAGTAGCCTTACATGAAGAAAACATTCCTTCATAGTGATTTAAATGAAGGTATCGATATAAAGAAACCATTTGGTTACATGAATCAATGGATCCAAGAACTTTTGTGTCGAATCAAACATACCCTATTCGGTTTGATGTAGGTTCCAAGAAATTATAATTAGAAGTTTAATTATTTAATGATGAAATTAATGTTTTTTTGAATTATTTTTACCGTTACCATTAATATATGGTTTTCGATGATGGGAGTTTCATCACCATTATACATTACATTGATGAAATTTTGATAGTAGGTTCAATTATGGAAAGGATTGATGATCTCAATGATGATTTTTAAAAGATTTTAGATGATGGATCTTGGTTTAGAAAAGAGAATTTTTGGGATACATATTTTAAAAGATTGAATAAACGGTACACTATACTAGACTAATTCCGAATACATCCCAAAGGTGCTGTAATGCATTGAAATTCAGGAAGTGAAGCCCATGAACACACCCTTGGATAATAATTTTAATCTAATGAAGGAGAATGAAGTTTTAAAAATGTTGAAGATGAGTACATATAAAAGGATCGATATATATAATATGTTAGATGAGTGATATATTCCATGGTTTTTAGATGTCTGGATAATTCCCAAGAAGTGGTAGTTGTCAAGATATTTCTATAAAACCATAGAAGAGAGAACTTAAAGGAGTAACCATGACATGATTAACTTTTTTGATTCAAAAAGTTTGATTTAATTGTAAAAGAATAAAATGTGTCACTCTCATAGAAAACATATTTAGTTGGATTATCACTTCATTCAGAAATTATTTAAAAAATGAGTGTTATTCCTATGTATGATTAAAGGGGAACATAATCTAGAGAAAATGTTAAAAAAGGTTCTGTCTCAATAAGCACTAAGGTAGTTATATACCTAAGAAAGTTTAGTTTGACCAGAATGAAGGCATAATGGGGAGATATGAAGATACTTTATGGAAAATTTATAGAAAGGGATGGTGTTCATATGGGATATATTAGAAGAATTTTTCATAAAAATGAAATGAATTGTAAGTGGGAGACTATTGAGATGTGGGATTCATTTTTCTGAAAGGAGGAAACATAATACAACTATAAAGAGGAAATTTTGTGGCCTTATTTACAATTCTTTCATGAATATGGAGTTATAACGACTGGGTGTCAATTAAATGAAAGGTACAAGCTAGTAGAGTGAGGGTCTTTCCATTATAAGTTCTTTCATTGGAAGTGTGAACAGTCTACTAGTAGAGAATATTGAGGTGGTGGGGATATTTGACCATATTGAGGGATCCTCCAAGTATCTATAAGGAGGTGGAATTTAGCCCTTAGAGATAGCGAGGGGATCAATTAGAGATAAACTTAACATTGAGGGGGGGGGGGGGGTGAATCAATGTTGTTGATTTTTTACCTTTTTATTATTTTTATCCATTTCAATTTTACCTATGTGACTTGTTAAGTTGAATTGGTTTGTTTATTCTCTCTTCCCACATGTGTTATCACTTGTCACCTTTTTTTGTAGGCAACACATCTAAAACTGACACATAGACAAGAAAAAGAAGAGGGAATTATAAAGTTAACTTATTAATGTGATAAAGATATTACTTGGTGTGATATGAATTCCTCCATGATAATATGACCCACTATATTAATCAATTGGCATTTAAACTATAGTCTCATGAAAGTGTATGACTATGAATCACACACAACATGGTTTATTTTATCCTATGCATAGGATAATACCACACATTTAAAATGAAATGTGTTAGACAAAAATAGGGAAACCATTAAAAAATATAGATTCTTAATCATTGTCGGTGAATTTATTTGTCTTATTATTCCAACTCTTTCATTTATATAGTTTCATGAAAGAAGTTCCCCTTCTTTTTTGTGCACAATATTTCATTCAAAAATATTCATCTTACTCAATGTAGCTACAACAACTAGGTCCCATTGATAGCACAGACACTCTGAATTAACATGGATGTTAGGGCATAGACCTCTAGGTAACACAAATTTTCCAATAGACACATGGTCCCCAACAAGGGGCCCACCCACGTTCTCAAAAGAGTCATCCTGACTGTCCCCACAGGAAAACATTCTTTCTTTCTAGTGTTCTTTATCTCAATCAAACATACCTTGGGAAATTTACGAGAATTTTTCCCATCCAGATCACTAATCCAGGACAAGAAAACATAACTACATAGTTTTAATCGGGTAGGCTCCTAAAAATAAATTTGCACCTTGTTGAAATGAATCATATCATTTAGTCATTTAACCCATTACCATTTTGGGGTGTTATATTCACCCCTTAGAGGAAAAAATCCTCATTGGAGACCCTATATAAACCTTGATAGTTCAACCACACTTAAGGCTAGGTTCCTCCCCTAATACCAATGAAACAACTAGGCCTTGTTGATAGCACAAACACCCCACCTTAGCATGGCCAACATGTCCTGGTCTTCCAAGTACCACTACTTTCCCCTCAGACATATGATCCCCTGCATGGGGCCCACCCATGTGCCCAAATAGACCACCATACTAATTAATACACCCATAGGACAACACCTTTTCTTTCGACTATTCTTTTTCCTAACTCACACACACCCTATAAAACTTTCTTGAAGGTCACCCAACCTGATCACTACTCCAGGATAATTATTACAACCCTTCTCTTTATAGAACATTAATTCATGATTTATTACATTAATATACACATAATAAAACCCATAAGATAGAGAATTATAGTGTATTTGGGAATTAGGTTCATCACATAACAACTTAAAACAAGTAATACATCATCTTTATTGAAAACATCCTTAACATGCTCTTACATAAAACTGCATGGGATAACATGAGGATACTCATAAGAAATGGGTGAGCTATAAGGCCCAATAAAGGAATAAACATGGCATAAAATGACTAAGGTGATACATTTTAGACAATATTCATATCAATAGGAATAAAATGAGTGATAATAATAAACATGGTTAGTTAGAAATGATGTAACATGAAAACATAAAGGCAACATGGGATAATATGGAAACAACTTAAAACACCGCATCATAAACATAATTCAAGGAAATCTTCCAAGACATCATGATGGAAAAATTACCAAAAAGGAATCAGGTTTACTCCCTATCCCAACATGAAATATTATGAGACTAAATATCACCCAATTAATTTGAGATCTATTTAACTCTGGGTTCACCCGCCACATTCATTTCATTCTAATGACTGTGTGTGGTATATAGATAATAAAAAATGGAATCATTTATTATCATATTTTATTCCACAATCATTGAGTATGTAATACAAACATTTAATTCCCCATTCAATAACTATTAGTTGTTAAAGGTTAAAACCCTTGATAGTAAATGTGTATAAGTATTCACTGAACTATTTTTTGATATGGAAAATCATGGTGGAATTTTGGCAACATAGCATCGTCACTTTAAAACTCTTGAAATGGGTTGATGATTGAGAATGGGGTACATCATCATTTTTATATGAATTGGAAAGTAAAAGGGGCATGGAAAAACATATCTTAGTAGTAGGAATTTTAAATAGAAGGCATATGATAATAAAAAACATGAATAAAGGAGAGAAATAAAGGATTCCATACCTTGAGGGTGTGACTCCAAATACATGGGAGGAACTTTGTGAGAGATTGGGGGAAACTTTAGATGGCCATGGAGAGGGGATGTTAGAGTAAAGACAAGCTCCAATGATTTTTAGCAAATAAAACTGTGATATTGGGCAAGTTTATATAGGAAATGGGTGAGGAATTATTTTTCAATTCTCAAACATATGTTTGGGACTCTCTATAATAATAATAATAACCTTTTAATCGGGTTTCCCATAATTTATACCAAAGAGGGGTTGTTTTCATAATTTTATTAGGCTGAGGTCTGAACATATTAAAATGGTTCCTTTTCTTATGTGGAAGTGAGTCACACTCTTGAAGAAATGATTTTAAAACCTTAAAATATATTAATGGTTTTGGAGGATTCATAAAGGCTTTATAAATTTAATAACATAAACATAAAATAATATTATTTTAAATTCGAAACATACTCTTAGTTGTGTACACCCTCTATAGTATTAATTACATCACATTTGGTTCATTATGATGTCATAATACATACCGTATATTTATACTGTATATAATTTTTACCCAAAAATTTGACTCTCAGAAAATTATAAAACTTCACCATTCGATAGTTTTGAAATTGTGATTCCAAAAAATATTATTCATTTTATATAAATAATTTTCTAAATACGTGAATTTTTACTTTTCATGTATGAAGCGATATTTATTGATAAATGATGCTTTTTTTTGATAATAAAAGTTATGAACACTTATAAAAATTACATTTGACTTCCTAATAATTTTATGACAATTTATAAAAAATATTTAATCAAAATATTTATTTATGATATTATTTATTTAAAAAATCTATTAATTCATCCAAATAAATGTCTTAATGGAAATTTAGTACTAACGAGAAATACAATTTGTGTTTTATTGTATAAAAATAAAAAACATTTATAATGTAATGATAAGAAGTAAATAAAGAAATTATTATATTGAAAATATAATATACATATTCATACTACTATGATATTGATACATATCCATTTAATAGACTGGTAATCTCTTTAAGGGTAAGGTGTGTGATAGTGAGATACTCATGGGGTTTTTTGGTTTATATGGTTTGGGCCGTGATTTCGATGAGCTTTAAATTATCTTATAAACAGTTTTGATCATGATTAAATTATTGGATCTCAGCTTGGTATTGGTCAACGAAAAATACCAATTGTGTTATCTCTATCAGAAGCTCTGATAAATTGGATTCATAGGGTACGATTCTACTGGTTGAGGTTATCACTTCCTTTTTCCGTGTTAATTGGATTTTTTAAATTTATAAATTTATTCTAATCATATGATCATTTTTCAATTACTATATTATCTATATTAATGATGCTTAATGGTATTTTAAATCTGATTGTTTATAATATAACCAATGAAGTGCATGATTTTTTATATCCATAATATACTATAATTCATTTTGTTAAAACACAAGTGGAATTTTATTTATAATAGTTTGGGTTGTTATCGAAGAGAAATGATTATTTTTATAATTCTATTACATAAGTTCATGAAAATTATTCTACCTATTCATATTCTTTGAAAATTGGAGTGCACAAAACTCTCATTCCTTTTGTGAACATCATAGAAAATTCCCTTGGTCCATTATTTTTTTCCCTTTTCCCTATTCTATTTTTTTATTCATCAGTAAAAATGATATTCATTGGATCTTCCTTCTTGAAATTGAATCACATGATGTACAATGATAATTGTAGAGTAGGGTATCTTTTAACACAATGATTTTTCTTCAAACTATAAATATTAGGTTTAGATAACTCTTATAAACTTTTTTTCTTTGAAAAATAACACGAATATATAAATAGTTGAATATAGTAGGGTCAAATATTTCTATGTTCTTCCATAATTCATGTATTCGAAATAATTCATAAATATATTAATTTTATTACCATGATTTTAGATAACTCATATTCTCCTAAATACTAACACTATATCTATAATTAGATCCATAAATATAGAAATTTTAAAAACTTCATGGATTGTCGAACAAAATAATATCCATTAAAAATTCCAACGTTATTCTACTCAACCATCTATAACTCAACGAAGTATACAGTAACATCATGGGTCTTCATTCTTAAAAAATTATCCATAATATCATATCCTTCTATCCATGTCATTTGTATGCATTTATCAACATAGTGTATTCATTAAATATTTCCATAAACAAATTCATGTATACATGCTTGAGGAACCTGTAGATGTAGATAAAGTTTTAGCATAGATTGATACCTTAAGTAATTATTCCATGATTATACATGAATCAAAATAAGTAAAATCATGATTATTCATTCCATTTAAGAAGAACATACTTGGAATATTCTGAATTCAATATCTTAATACTTTAAGTTCAAACAAACTGGATATATTCAAAGTAATATGCAACAAGTCATATAATGAAAAAATAATTTGATTAATTTTTTATTCTAAATTCATATGATCAAAGTCAAATTATCAGTTCAAATGAACAAATTCATACATGGTAGTCATACAGTGTTTAACTTTAATTTCATACGCTACCATTTTCATTTTGATTTTTTTCATCTTATTTATGCTTGTATAATTGTTGCATGAAAAAATTATTCTTACTCTATTTTTTTTTACTAAACTATAAATTTTCAAGATTCACATGATTACTTAAAAACTTATTCTGACATGAACATCACTTGATCACTCATATTTTTAGATTCATTTTCGATCAAGGTTTCAAAGACATGATGTAAGGTTGAAGATGAAGGGAGGAAAGATTTAATCCCATTAACTTTCATGAATATCCACATATTATTAAATAGATGAATACTTTTATAAGAAAACCAAGTCCCACATTTAATTTACACATATAGACTCATGTAATTTATAATCCAATATGTTCTATGCGAACAGAAATGATTTCTATTAGAGTTTATTCTCTCTAGTGAAGCATCATGATTCCCCGTATGGTGTAAGATAAAAATAATTAACCCACAGTCTAGAAAACTACACTAATAAATGAAGTGTATCTACCTCTCCCCTATGAATACACTCATAGATGGATTTCTTTTGAGCGTTTCCAAGAGTCCCTATAAGATTATCAAGTTACTTCAGTTGGATGGAACTGATCTGGCTACTATAACTCAAGAAATTCATCCAGTATCCAAATTTTTTTTTTCATATTATTCAATATTCAAACACTTATTCAACATTTTAAATTATTCTCATAAAAAACATGGTTTAATATTTTAAAATTTTATTAATCATACAGATAGAGTTAAATTTAATAAATTATCTATGAATAACTTCATAAACATACAATATGTGTTATCAATTTATAAAGAAACCAATAAAAATTCAAATAATACTTGAAAATTTATTCTTTAACAACAATATTGGTTTCTTTAAATAACTTTCAAGATCAATGGACTCACTTAAATTTTAATTTTTCTTTATTATAATGCCATCAGGAATCATGAATACTTTAATCTCATTGAAAATAAACACAACATGAAACAAGTGGGCACAATAGATAAGATGGAGGCATCTGATGGAAGAAACAGTTGGAATCTAATATAAAATGAGTGTGGATAACTTGTGATCCAAATAACATAGTTATTTTATCTTTTTAATGTTCATTTTAATTAATTTCATGAAATTGATGAACATTTCTCGATGGATTAGTGTACTATTCTAAACGACATAATCCTTTAGTTTCTCATTCCTTTCAATTTCCATTAGTTATTGTCAACAGATTTTAGTGTTTTTACATTGTGGTGTAGATACATGGGGGTGATGGGTTTCTATGTGATGGGTGACACATATGGGGTTCATTCCTGATATTTTTATTCCTTAAATGAAGTGATTATGTGGTATATTTTTTTGTTTTAACTGAAACATATCCAGGGATTTGATAAATATTTCACCTAGATGGGTTGTGATGGCGATCCATCATTCACTGATTAGTATGTGATTTCGATTTCTCATTCACTCTATTTATTATACAATTGGTAATATACTTTTCATTCTCAAAGTGTGTTCAATCTTTGGGTATATCATCCCATTCCATTATTGTACAAAGAATGTATTATCACATTAGGTCTGGTGATTGATCATTTCATGAGGTGACAATATATTCGTTTATTTCTATATTATAATTTCATATCGATCGTGGAATTGAATATACTATACTTTTAGGGAAATCGTTGGTGGTTGCCTACTGATTCTTATTCACTCCCTTATTGGGTGACCTAGTACCCTAGTGTAATTTATGTTTCATGATCTTTGTAAGGGAAATATACTTACTACTTTGGATAGATGGGATGGTGGAGCAATGTGGGATTCAAGAGAGATAAATGATCCATCGCTCAAGAATAGTTTTTTGGATGCATCTAGTTTTTGTTATTTTTAGACTATCTCATATAATATATTCCTACATGAGATCATTTTTATACTTGTATGACTCATATGACATAGAAAATTACTCATTTTTATATACCATGATGGTTTCAATTTACTTTTAGTTGGAACATAGTAGCTTGACTATCCTTTGATACTGTTTTATTATAATTAATATTTATTAATATTAATATTTTTATGTTTTTATAGTTATATATACATGAAGGTATAGTCTCCCCACCGATTTATTTTCAACAATTGATTCCAGTCAGTAGCCTTTGACATTTGGAGAGGCTCACTAGAGGAATGTAATGTCTTATTCTAGTCACAATGGAGGTGAACTAGAACTAGTATGTCACAATATTAAAACCATAATCCATTGATAATTTAATCCATGTAGCTAATTTGGTTTCCACAAATTTTATTTCCATCATGAAATACCTTTTAATCACTTCCTTATCATATTTTCATTACAAAATAATGTTTCATGATTTCCATGTGTAACATGTAAACCGAAGGAGAATAATTATTCTATAACCATGAAAATTTCAAACTCACTCTTTATAAATTTGTAAAATTCCCTATATAAAACTTCATTTGAACCATTAAATATGATATCATCCATATATACGAGCACCCAAATCCTTTGATCACTCTCTTCATTTAAATATTGATTATGTCGAACTCCTCCGCATTGGACTTTTAGCTTCTTTAAAATATTGATCAATACCTATATACCATTTTATTAGTTACTACTTCAAAGCATATAGTTCCATCCTTAATCTATCCAAATTCTATTTTTTAATTTCAAATAATTTTATTTAAAGATGAGCGGGAACAGAAAAAAAGGACAAAAATCATATTTAAAATTTAAAATTTAAATTAACCACATAGTTAGAAATATATGTATCCCATTACTAAATGAAAACCACTACAATAATAGAATGTCCAAAAACAATTTATTCTCATCTGTATTTAGAAAAAGTTCATATATCTATTGAAGGTAGACTTATTCTCCAAAATTTTAATTAATAAATAATTACTTAATAACCATTTTAAATACCATTATTTTGTTTTTGACCCTAATATAAAAAAATATCCTAATTGAATTTACTTATTATACTCGATCAAAAAATTTATAAAAGTTTATTCCTTTAATTTTTGAGTATCCCTCACACAGAATTCGTAATTTATTTCTAATAATTATGCCTTCTTGTTTAAATTTATTTCATAAATCCCATTTTTATGATATTATTTTTATTCATCCAAGAAATAATAACCCATATAATATATTTCTCAATATGACAAATCTATTCATTCATGGTCTTTATATAACTTTTATATTGAGAATCTTAATGAAAACTCATTGACTTTACTTTAGGTAAAATAATAATACTTTATAGAGAATTTATCCTCCATGTTTGAACTCGATCTATTTTTTAACTAATAATATTTTGTTCAGAAATATTTTTATTTCTTTTTCATTGATTTATATTCAATTAAATGACCAAATATATCTTCATCACTATCACTACTTTTATTTTAATCATCATTAAGCTCTTGTTCTCTCCCTGGACTACTCACTTTGACGCCTCTATCCTTTATTATTTCATCATTATCATGCAAAAAATTCCCAATAATTTTTCTCGATGATGAAATTATGAATTTTAAAAACTTTTTAAGCCTTCTACTGAAACATTTATATGTCCTTGACTTGGTATAATGACAAAAAAAATTTATTTATTCCCTATGAAATCAATTTTTTGGTGGGGTTTCTCTTTATTAATAGTGAAACATTTACTTCTAAAGATTAGAAAATATTTCATTGTTAGTTTCATCCCATGCCACATATAACAAGGGAAATTTTAATTATGAGATCACAATATGGATCTATTTATAACATAAACTGAGATCAATTCCACTTACTTCCAAAAATTCAATTTTATATCTTTTTTCATGATAATCAGCTAATATATTTTGTTTATTTTATATATTCTCATTTCAGTGAATTTATTTTTTAAGGATTTTTCATCATTGAAACATTATGTCATATCCCATATTTTTAGATTATCGTTATGTTGAATATTAGTATACTTTGTGCAATTTTATATTTAGAATTTCAAGATTTTCATTCCAAGAATCTTCTGATCAAGTCTTAGATAACAAGTTATGAAATTAAAAACCTTTTATTTATTAGTGATATCACTCAGTTAAACCATATTTATATATCCATAAATGAAGAGTAAATAATAATTTCTTGTATAAATGGTTTTTTGTGTGATCATCCCCAAACATGATAGACCCTAGTGAGAGTAGAAATCCCACGGGGGTGAATCGATGGGTACCAAAACACCAACTATCAAATTAATATTTTTTCACTGGTTAGATAAATCAATCACAAAATAAATGATGCTATTATATAAGATAGTTTGAAAAAGAAAACACATAGTATAAGGGTTTTTGTAGGGTTCTACCACTGTTGTTATAGAGTGGATAATATTTGGTGAGAAATTGTAGTTATCACATGAAACATGTTCTAATAATATTATAAAAAATAAAATTTAATAGAAGTAATATGTTGGTCCTAAAATTCAAATACAATAATGAAAGATGGCTATAAATTATTCAATAAATCATCACTTCCCTCTCCCCAAGTGCCTTCAGAATATAGATCAAGTGTGAATTACTGTTCATCTCCCCACAACACTTCCAAAATATCCCTAGAAATATCCTTTGAATGAGAAGGTGTATATAATATAGTTTAATTATGTATTGAATGTGAAACTCATAATTTATTTATAAAAACACTCCACCATAGAATAGGTATTTACACCATAATGAGATCTAATTGATGTTAACATTTGTGATTTACATAGTTAGATATGCTTCATTTTACCCCCATTTCCCTAGGATTTTAATCATCTTAAATATATATTTATTGAAGCACAATGACATAAAAGGTTTGACTAAATCACATAACCCTTTATATTTAAAAAAAATTCTCACCACTATAGATGTTTCTTTATAGGGAATTATCTGAGGAGAATTGCTTGTTTCACCATCAGATCAACACTACCATAGTCATCTAATATCTATGTGGTTTTTTCAATATCACAGCCCTCGATTTCTTATATTCCATGTGTAACACCCTAACTTGGATCATACAATAAACACCTGAGTGAGGGTATCTACATGAACTTAAGAACACCTCCCCACATTCCATAAGCTACAAACCAGTGGTAAGTGCCTAATATATTTTTGGGGAGACTACACCATCAATAATAAAATTGAGGTTTGTGCCCCAATATACTGAAAATTCAACTAGAACCATCCATATAATAAACATAAAAAAGCTTTAAAACATAAAATAGGGAGCCAAACTATCCCCCATAGTCTAAAATAAAAAGCTGTAAAATAAACATTACATTCCAGAAAAATATAGAGCCAAAAAATAGCTAATATGGAATAAAAATAATTGTATATATAAACAAAAAACCAATAAGCACATACTGAATGATAACTAATAAAAAATCATGTCACCTCAGACAATTCTCACATAATCATCCCATCGAATCGTCATCCTCCAAAACCTGATAGACTTGTACTATATGTCCATCTCCATGAAGAAGGTGTGTCATGAGAGAAAACATGATGTTTTACCCTTGTATATTAGAACCCATATTATATACATATGTTGGGTGTGAGTCCAATGACCTAGTAGGAATCCTCAAATAATAAAAAAATTGAGACTTTATATGATCAAGTTCACGTGAAAAATATATATATTGATTGACACCATGCTTATGAAAAAATTATATCTAGAAACATAACTCACAATTCACATATACTCATAAAAGTCTGGTTATGATGTTCTAACAAAGAAACCATGACACCAGACCATACTGGCTTTGGATCCATGCTAAAAAGATGTAACTATGTACCATAATCCCAATACATACCCAAATACTCTAGGTAGGGTGAAACCTATGTTCAATATCACCAAGATTATATCCCTAAATTATCACTAAAGGGAGGCAACATCACCAACCAACCACTACCTTTTCACTCAAGGTAGGTATATCGATCCATATCCAGTATCAAATCACAACATGACCCCATATCTATGAATTTTCTACCATTGTCAAATATGAAATATTGGGTCTAGTTAACTCAATCCTGAATTACCTAACTCCATTTTACTAGGACCAAACATCTCACTCATGGATGAACCCATCACTTTTACGCCAAATATCTCACTCATGGTCACCCAACATTCACATATAATAAGGACTCAATCTACCAATAGTCCCACTAATTCCATATCACTTATAATGAGGCATGGACTCAAGACCCTCTCCCCACTATAATTAATCAACTATAAAATGCATATATTTACACACATTGGCAAAAACACATAGGAAATGAATACCATCACATAAGCTGACTAACTCACCAATAGAGTGCTAGTCACTCAATACCTAACCTATCTTCTCAACCCATATAAAAATCCATCACAACCCTACATAGGGTATTCCACTTCCATCTAGATCAACCTATAACTTTTATACTAAAATCAAAGTTCTCATATGGACACGCACACAACATGAATCAACATATAACAAGAACACACTATGAAAATTGGACCAAGAATCACACAAGCTTTAGAAAATAAGGAATCATCCATATGAGTATAAAAAACAACACAACTATGTCCTTTCATATTTTCTTCATAAACTAGGTAAAAAACCTCAATATGAATAATTTTAAAAAGGTACCATATATCATTTTACTCTTGTTATTCCCATAGAAAAATCAAATCAACAAATTCTCTATAAGAAACCATTCTAATTTTGAAATATCATTTCAAAACCTATTTATCAAATAAAAAATATCACATAAAATTACCATAAAAAATGATTTTTGAAACAAATTTTAAAAATTTGAATCTAATTTTTATTGAATTCCAACACACACCATGAAGAAATCTATAAATAAAGACACCAGAACATTTGTTTGACCATGGTATAAACATCAAAATATTTAGTGTGATATTCGGTTCATATTGACTATTAGGATGATGTGAGAAAACCCTAACCTTTTGGTAGAACCAAACATACATGAAACATGTAAAAAATATAATAATAGTGGAACATAAAAAACATAAATGAAATTGGGGACTCAAATAAAGTTATGGGAAACTACCTCAACTGATGATATATAAAACATCCTACACTCGTATTGATATCCTCAATGTCCATGATAACCTATATCATCAATAAAAACCATAATATTTAGTCAATTAAAAAATTTAAAACAGATTCTCAAAATGGAATACCCTATTAAAATATAATGAAAACCCCTATGACACTGTATCTATGAGAAATGACAAAGTGTTTCACTATTAAAATGCCTATGGAACCTAGACACATGAAAAATCAAAATTACAACACCAAATTAATGACAAATTTTACCCAAAATCATAAAAAACCAAAAGAAACTCACTAGGAATCATAACTTATGGTAGAAAATGTAATATTTCTTGATTTACTACTATTGGGAAATCATCTACATGATAAACATGATATCCCCAAATAGTTTGATGATTTTACCTTGATCTAGTGAAATCATCCCTCTAAATCCATAAATGTTCGATCCAGAATTAGAGAATAATAGTGGAAGAAGAATAATAGAGGGAAAGAAACGAATATTAATTGAATTGGGGTGTCAAAACACCAATAATACACCAAGATTGAAGGATCACCATGACAGGGAAAGAATAGAGCCGATGAGGGATCTCCATCTTCCAACATTGAAGCATGGATGAGGGAACTTTAAGGGGTTATTAAAATGGACCCCTTCGGAAATTAAGGGAAGTCTTGTAAAAAAATATGGTTCCCATTATAGGTTTGCAACATGAATAGAAGGTTCATAGAATGAATCATATTCTTAATAGGAGGAATACACTCTTCCTCAATACTTCCATATTTTGATCCTTATAGTCACACCATGAATGCTCCTAGGTAGAAGTTCCTTCCCTAATCTAGCCCATTCATGGCCTGAATGACCCACACGATGGTCATTATGACACTACTCTGATATCCACCCAAACACCAAGAAATATGATGTGACTTAAACCCATCTAAGAAGATAATTCAAGGGATTCTAAATAGTCAAAATTCCAATACGAGTTCTAATTCTTATAATTAATATATATCCTGAGAAAAAATTAAAATTCTATTGGGAATTAACAAAACTTAATGATGTGAATCATTAGAGAGTCCCCACTATAGGTATTATCATCCTTGAAAATCCTTAAATAGTTATATAGCACCAACCTTGACATACCACAGTTATCAATTCACCAATAACTCTGCATGTTTCTCCTTTGAACACTAAAGGTTTTTCATTGTACAACATCGAACACAGAGCCAAGACTCACCATATTATTTTTCAAAAATTCTATTTTGATCCTCAAACAACATCAACCACATCCAAAATGATTCTTTCATTGAGGTTTACATCTCAATATATCCAATTTATATGCCCAAATTTTAGTTGGCGCCTCCCTAGACAACTACTTCTAGAAAACTCAGCCTCAACAGCTGAAGCAACACCACTTTACTGTAATAAACAACTTTGATTACTTAACAAGAACTTGCATCAATGAACCATATGACATCAATTATAAGGTCCGACCCAAATCTTAGTGTAACTCCATGCTTAGGTTTTTAACCAAAACATCCAACTATCATGATTTCCTCACGAGAACAATTTCATAACTGATCCAACTCGCTCTCATATCATAAACCTCTATCTAGATCTTATTGATATCCTATATACTCTAACCAATGACACAATAGAACTCTCAAATCTGTATTATCCACCCACCAGTATTTTGTTACCATTCCAACTATCCCTGACCTATTTCACTATTCCCATGACCCTTCGAACAAGATGGTCATACACCGTGGATGATTTAAGTCCCCCACCATAGGAGTATCTATTTCATCACCTCATTGAACCAAACAACTAATCTTAACCACATAGGTCCCATTTACTGTGGTGAAAAATGACTAAACATGACAACTCCACTAACTCCCAAGTTCCAAAAATGAAACACTAATCACCAAGAACTAACATGATTCCAAACTACATCTATCAATCCCAAAATATAAAACTTTTTACACCCTACTAATCTTGGGTCTTATGGTGCTCACCTTCATAAGGATCTATTGATAACAATTAATTCTAACTAGTGGTTCACCCTACCATATGAATCAGACATAGAAAATAGAAACCAAGTGGTCTAACCCCTGAAATCATCAAAATAGATTTAAAGGGGTCCAATCCCAAAACCCACCAGATCACATCTGGTTACTCGATCCAAATTTACAAATCCAGACATGTTTCCTCCATATCTGTATCTCTAAAAAAATCCTGGAATACCTACCAAATATACAAGGAAACACATGGGGCCATCCTGATCCATCATATAAATCCATTAAACCCCAATCTACATAGGCAATAGTTTCTTTTCCAAATACCCAAATAAAAAAATGACACAAATTCTAATCACACATGGTGGTTCTAAAGAAACATGGCCCAAAATCCAAGCACACAATCTACAATTTGGGTCACTCATAAGAAAAAAATTACAAGACTACTGATTTAATAAGGAATTTATCACTTGTTTTAAAACAAATTCAAAAACATTATTACACACACCAAAACTCACCTGAGTTTTTAAAAACCCCTGGACATCCAAGGTTTTCAACTAAAAATCAAAATATCTAAAATTCCTTGCCAATCCGATCACTTTACACAAAACTGATCCCACTTTCCAAATCCATTGAAAATAAAAATTTAAAAATAATTTTGAAATCGAATTTCAAAACCAATTTTCTTCATTATTTATCAAAATAATAAAATCCTAATATATAAGAAAACAACTAACTCCACAATACATTTTATGTAAAACATACTTAATAATCCATTTTACATAGTTCGTGTTCCACCACATGAGTTTTTCTTTAAAAACTGAGTTTTCTAAAAATAAACACATTCTGAAAACCATTTCCCTATGAAAGAAACACAATAATAAAAAATAAAACCAGCCACTTAGATCTATATTAATCTAATCACCCATTTCAATGTAACAATAAAAACATATATTATATTATATGTTCGTCTAATTAATAATATATTATGAAGAGGGGTCATGTCAAACCAAACCACATATAGGAGCATGAATGATGCTCTTAACATGTCACTATTATGATACACAAACCACTAGTTGACTTCTATATTTACACTATGATTCCTTGAATGTATCACGAATTCCGTATTAAAATCCTCGATATGATCCAACACCCCACTCATCAAAGAATTCTTATTCCCAACAATGGATATCTGTTCGAAAAATGGGTTATGTTTGATGTTATATAATCCCATAATGTTCTCAATATGGCTCCAAATTTCTCATAACCTAACTCAACCTCTAACTATATTAAGCCATAATAAAATATTCTCTAATACCACTTTTTAATTACCCAACATGATTTTCTCAAACTACACTTGAGAATGGGTCACTAGATAACCAAAAGCTTGCCTCCCCATATTCTAGAGGCTTCCAACTATCAACAAGAGTTTATGATAGTCATTTGTAGACTCTTCATTCAATAATAAACCTGAGGGACATTCTTGAATCTATTGAAAATTTGGAATGAATAGCCGATATAATGGACATCCACAAAACCAATAGACATAAGACATCAATATAAAAGTTCCCCCTTGGTCCAAAATATAAAGCAATAAAATATTATATATTGAATATAAAATAACACAAAGAATCATATGTAGATAATATGACATTACAAGAATCATATATATAAATGAAACACTTGACATTATATACCGAATGATAATAATAAAAATACATCAACCTACATCTCGACTCTCATAAGCATCCCCCCGAATCCCCATATTCCTGAAAATGATAAACCTATACTATTTTTCTATTTATAAATGAAACTTATGTATTGATAGAAAATAGTAATATCCACACACATACATCGAAACTCATGTTGTGTACATATGTAGGGTTGATCCCAATGACCCATTAGTAATCCCAAATTCCATGAAAATCCTTAGTGATGTTGTGACCCATTTTATATGAAATTAATTCATATATTTATTGATTCCCTACCTATGTAACACACCTAACTAGAAACATAACACACAATTTACTGACACTTATACAATTCTAGTCATCACATGCTAACCAAGATTCCAAGACACCAAAACATGCCTATTTCATCTTATTACAATAAATAAGTCATCACATACTATAATACCAACCCATATATGAAGACTCTAGGTAGTGTTCCGTCTATATCAGATCTCACTAAGAGTTTGACCATGGATTCTCTATCAAGGGAGTCTACATCACTAATTAGTCACTACCTTCTAACTATAGTAATGACAACCTATCCATAAAATATATCACACCGCAACTCCGACCCACTCAAACTCTTGGTGATCCCACAATCCAATATCTTTTCCCAAGTCCAGTCATATAACAAATGAATGAACCAATTCAATCAATCATGCCCCATCATATCACTCAAGGATGACCCTATCACACCTTATCCAACTATATCAATGATGGTGATCCAAGACATCAAGTATAATGACAACAACACAATATAATTCCACTAATGTCATATCAATCGTTGTGAGGAAAGGCCTTGAGACCCTTTTCCCCACTGAAATCCATCACCCATCACAAGCACACACTCATCACATATATAGAATAACACATAGGTAACATAGTGCATTTCATCATCTCACCAAATCAGAAAGAGGGTGATAATTACATGTGACCTGGCCTCATGTGTCAACCCATCACAAAATCCATCTCAACCCTCTAATGGGCATGTTACATCCATCCAAATCAACCCATCACTTTGATACCAAAAGTATATTTCTCAAAGAGATAAACAAACAACATGCATTACGACGAAACATGAACATATCAATAATGAACAACCAAGAAGAGAAAATGATTTAAAAAATAAGGCATCGTCACATGAGGCCAAATGGACTAAAACAACTAATCCAATACCTTCCATCTTTCTTATAAAAACCAGTTCAAAATTTTATTTTCAAATAATTTCAAAAAGGAATCATATTTCATTTTACTCACGCATAGACTTTATCTAAATCTTAAATACTCATTATTTATAAAATCACATTTCCATTTTGAAATAAGATATTAAATTTCTCAAATCACCCATTCCCATGAAATTATAATTTAATCCAAACCACTTTTAAAATCAAATTTCAAGAGGAAACAAATATGTTGTCTTGAAGTTTAATGAATGCCACCAATAAATCCATAAAGAAGCCCACCTATAATCATTCGATCATTGTTACACCATTATACCATTTAATAAGCTATGATGTTCACGTGGACTATTACACCAATAAAAGACTATCCTAATGTTATGGAATAACCACAAAATCATGAAATATGATAAAATGATAATAATGGAACATGAGAATAAAACCACCAATCAAATAAGAGACTCAAATATAGTCATCTACAACTACCTAAATTGATGATCCATAAATCATTGGACTCTTGAACCAACATCTCCAAAGTCTAAAATTACCATAATCAATGAGAAGTGGCCCACTCATAGAATTCAACCAAACCAAAGACACATGGAGAACACAAATTAGATCATTAAATGGATGTCCAATTTTACTTGAAATCATGAAAACCCATAAAGATATTAATTAGGAATCATACCTTAAGGTAAATTATGAACATTGATTCGATTTCATCCTACCAAGAAGCCCAATATTTGCCACATAGGAAATACACAAAGAGAATAGAGATTTCAAAGTAATCCCATGAAATAATCCCTAAAAATCCCAAAATTTATAAACTAAAAAAATAATTAATATAGGAATAAGAGAATGGGATGGAATGAGAGGAATCTACCTTGAATCAGTATGAAAAAACCAAGAATCTACCATGATTGAAGCGGTACCAAGGGAGGAAAATATGAGATAAAAAACGATATCTACATTTTCCTTTATCCAACCATGAATGAGGGAACCCAAGAAGATTCTTAAAATAGACCCCCTATGAAATTACCAAAGGGCCCTTAAAAACATAATGTTCCTAATACAGTTTCACAACACGAACAAGAGGTTTAGACAATAAATCTGCCTCTTGGAAGATGGAATCCCCTACGCTTTGATAATTTCACAACATGACCCTTATAGTCATGTCATGAATGCTCTAGAGTAGAATCCCATACCCTCTACCATCCCATTCACGATATTAATGAACCACATAAAGTATAATCATGATATGACAACCACCTATCATGTTGTGAATCACCCACTGCATACATTTTCTACTTATCAACCATCAGACTAATTCTCTAAAACCTAAATGTACCCCTAAGGAACCCACAATACCTTAAACCACATAAAAAACAAATTTTATGTTTTTTTAAAACAAAAAAACCTGATCATATATTCAATTCATAGAATTTCCCAAGAATTAGATAAAAATTTAAAAATAAATTAGAAATTCAGAACTTATATGAACACATTTCATTACATCATGGTTAAAATCATTCCAAACATTTCACCCTTTGAACATAATATAAGGTAAAAATCACCACCATTATTTCATTGAATTCCACATTATACCACAAGATTGTCATGATCCCATTATTTCAAAAAATGAATATTTCACTAGGTTTTATTTTCAATACATTTAAGATCAACCACCAAACTGCTTTTAGTAGACCATTATGATATAAAAATGATTCCTAAAAAATTATTCATTACCTAACTAACAGTTTAAATTTAGAAAACCTATCACATATCAATGATAATTTTTTTATAAATAAAAAATTAAAAAACATTCTAATTATAAGTCATAGAATCACACCAATGTGAATGTAATTAAGACACTGCATCATAAGATATAATGTTGCTTTTAATAGTTCTCTAACAATTAGTGTGATGATAAATACGATAATGGACATGTAAGGATTGAGATCGAATCAAAAATAACCTTTTTTCAATTCACTTCCTGAGTGATCTTCAATTCAAACCCATAAGCTCAACCATCCATGTCTCATCAATATCTCCATTTGAAAAATTTAGAATCATGAGAAAAAACACATGAGATATTACCCAATCATTATCCCCTAACTTCTTGTGTCTTTTTTATAATAAAAATATTCTTCGATACCCCCTAAACCATATCCTATATAAAGAAATGTAATCTCTATATATTTGTGAAATAATTTATCTGATGTGTTATCAACCCTTTTGAAAAAATTAAAATAAATGAAAACTAGAAAATAAACTAGAAAAATTATATAGATTTTGGGAGAGAATGCACTCTCAAAATCACTCTTCAGTTTTTGAAGGGTTACTTTATTAAGGGCCTTATAAAAATTATTCAAATCTTTTTCCTACAATGAAACACACTACAATGAAAGTTATCAATATTAAAAATTCTCTTTGATGAAGTGGATGTTTTTATAAATATGCTTCAACCATTAATATCGTATCAGATTCATTGAAAAGATGATTGAACTTTGATTTTTCACACACAATAACCAATGTTTATGAAAGATTCACCATCTTGTATTCAATCTAAGTCTTTATACCCATATTGTTTTTTATGTTATGATGTATAAATATACTCTATATCTGTTGTGATTAATGTGACAAAAGTTTTCTTTTTATAGTTACAAGAAATGAATCTTAATATAATGAAGAATTCATCACTTGAAGTTTAATTTTTTAATCAGAAACATCACCTATAAAATTTTAATTATAATATAATTAATTATAAAATAATTGTCATTGTTATAAATTTAGCTATAGTCAAGGGTTCATTTAAAAAAATGAATGATCCATTTCACTAACATATTATGCCTTACCTTTGGGTGTCATGGGAATTGTGCTCAATGATTGACCACAAATACAATGTCCCATCCAAGAAATAAAAAGTATATTAGGATATAAATAATATTATGTATTTTTTATCCATATTCATTCCTTCTTTGTACAAGGAAAAATTTTACCCATGTCCAATATGAGTAGACAATTATTATATTCATCATTTCTTTAATAACTCACAAGAATACATATATTGTGAGAGATAAATTAAACCTAATGTGTTTCTGATACGATTACCGAAAAATAATTTTTTCTCACTAATCATTTATATATTTAAGTGTGTTATAAAATTTCCTATTTTTTGTACAAAAAATAAATTTCATCAATGTACATAATCTCATTGATTGAGTTTTCATCATCTCTGTTGAAATAGTTATTACTATCCACCTTTATTTTTTAATTGAATACAACTTAATCCACTATAAATCTTGGAATACCACGATTAGGTTATTTTTTATAGTTATAAAATTCCTTATTTATCTTTAACAATCAAGAACAATCACCATTAAGTATAAGAAATTTGGGTTTTCAATATACTCCTCTTCCACAAATTCAAAATTCAAGACCAATGACCTCACATACATGTAGAAACTTTTTAAATTCCTTCGAGTACATACTATAAGAAATATTCTAACCATTTCATGAATTTAGATAGGAAAAAATTTATCAATAAAATATATACCTTCAATTTGTGAGTAACCATTTTATACAAGATGATATCTATTAAAGATTGATTATACCTTATCATTGATCTTATTTATAAAAAAAAACTTGTTTACAATAAAATTCTTGTCATTGGGATGAGATAAAAATTTAAAAGTTTCCTTTCTTCTCAATATGATTTATCCATTCTTCCATCATTATTATCCAATCCCCATTTTGTAAATCCACATTAACACTCTTTTAATAACATTGTGAGAGAAAGTTGTGGAAGCTAGAAATTATTAGAAATTTTCAAGTTTTAAAAAACATGATACTATATCAAAGGCTATTTTTATGATTAATGTATATTATAAGACTTTGGAACTGAGATCCTTCTTTATTTGAGCCTTCTAATTTCATTGGAATTTTAGAATCCTTATGGGTTATTTGAAAATTTACTATAATATTAAAATCTATTGGATGTTTTCCAATACTTTCTCTGTGGGATTATTCTAAATCATCATTTGTAGGAAATATTGTTTGTAATAAATTTTTACTTTTTAAAACAATAACATCATAGATAACAATGATCTTCCTCATATTTTTTATAACCCTTATAATTCCTTTTAGTGTGGGTATATCCATGAGAAACCTCCTCATCAACCCTCTCATTAAAATAGTAAAAAATATCTTCCTTTGAAATTAATTTAACTTATGTTTCCTAATCTATTTGGAAGTTTTATGTTTTTATTCTTACCTAAAAAAATCTCCGAAGGAATATACACTGAATTGGATCATAGTAATCACTAATTCAAATGTATACAACCACTTCTCTAACTAGTATCTAAAACCACTTCATGGTTTCATGAAGTGAGAACGTGGTTGTTCCCAGGTGTACTAAACATTGGTTCTTATAAAAAACTATATTTTAGGGAGTGTATAGAACAATATATTCATTCAATATTTTATGATTCAAAATTTTATGATTTAAATTATCTATTTTTGCATTCATATTCATTATCCGACTATAAAATTTTTATAACAAACCTCGTTTATTTTTTAGTAAACCTTTTAAAATTCTTTAAGATCCTAAGGGAGTATGATTTACTCAATAAGAAATAGAAAAAATTAATACAATTAAAATCATCAACAAAATCCATGAAATACATATGTTTATTGGTTGAATTTAATATCATCAATCCTAATACATAAAAATGTATCTATTTAAGAGTTTTGTACCTTTTGATCTATAATATATTATAGCTCTTTTTCACTATATTTCCTTTATGAAATGTTTTAAAATATGGGACCTTTCATTATTTAGCCTTGATTTATTCTTCACAACTGAATATTTTTTAGTCTTAACCATGTTATTTGGATCCAAATGGATATGTATTATATTATAAATCACATTAAATACTTTTAATCACATGAAGAAACTATTCCGATCAATGGAAATTTCAATGTAATTTAATATTTTACGTTATACCTTTATGATGATAGTGTTATCCTTTAACATTATAACGAGAATATAATTCTTTTGAAAGGTCACCTCATTCCAATTTTTTAAAACTTGATAAAAATTAATGATATTTTTCCTGAATCCATAAATAAATAGAACTTTGTTCAATGGAAGTTTCTTCTCACTAATTTTGGAGAATTCTAAATCATTAAAAATTGTTTGATCCCTTATTTCAAAATGTAATAGATCCTCCAAAACATATTTAAATATATTTCAATAGTTTTATATAAGTGGGATGTTATATGAGAAATGACCATCATGTATGCCAAAATTTCTTCCTTCCACTACTTTGTTACCTACCTAAATCCCTAATTATTCTTATTGAGTACTCATAATGTTGATAGATTTTGAGTTTTTGTTTCTCTTTAATTAATATAGTTATATATATATGACCTTAATGGTGGTGTTTCATGTTTGATCATACCTACCATATGTTTCCTTTAGAGAATCAATAGTATTACGAACTTATATGTTCTATTTCTTATTTTGTATTTTATACCCGCTAAAAACATTATTCTAACCCCCGATCTATAACCTCTCTTTTATTTTTTGGATTGAAAAATTATACCAACACATAATGGATTCGTATACATTAACTACAGAACAAAAATATCTTCCTTCAAAGTAAAATATCATTATTTGGAAATAAGTATCATTAATATATATTCGTATTAGATACTTATAGTTTAAAATACATTGTTTCCTTTCAAATAAATCATGGATATAATAATCCATATTTAGTTTGACTTTTCCCTTTGTATTAGCCTCAATTTAGTTTTTACAAATATTATTTTGTTGTGATTTTCAGAACCACCACTTGATGTAATTTTATTTATTTATTCACCTTATTGGGTGAACTAATCTCCTTATTCCCTTTATTTTCCCTAACAAAACCATTTTTACTACAAAACATGATTGTGAAAGAAATTTTAACTTATTATTATATGAAAATAATCCATTTTATTATAGGCATAAAAAAATTTCAAATAATTTATATCTTTTACCAACTTCATTTATATAATTTTGAAACTCAAAGTGTTTATTGTTTAATAAATTATCAAATTCGACCAACATAACCTAACCATCCATCACCATCTCATTGTCCACAAAAATTATCACATAGTGATCTTAGGAATCTTATCTCTCACTTCAATGATTTAATTGAGATGACATATATTTCATGTGAAGTTTAGTTATATCACACTAATATCCATAACATTTGAGGTATTCATATATTATTAAATAGATTATTTACCATTACACATGGTTGTTTTCACCTTTTTGTATTTCTTTATTTTCTGAAGGCTCACTAAAATATCAACACTCAATTGAAATAACTTTTTTGAATCCTTATCTAAACATTCCTCATCACTAGTTCCCTCTCCACTACTCATTTCTTCGATATAATAGGGTTTCTTGAAATTTTTTGATTTTATAATGAATTATTTTGGTCTTTCAAACTCAGAGTATTATTTATCCTAGTCACATTCCTTATCAGAATATGAATCTTATGTTTTTATATAATGTATTTTTTCACTTCATGTGTTGAATTTTCATTTTCCTTTAAAGTTCATTCCTCTATTGTATTTGGTTGACACGTTTTGATCTCCTTGATGATATTTGATATTGATAATCACTTTATTATACACCATTAATCTCATGGTAATTAGCTAAAACATTTCCCAAACTTCCATAATTTTAAGAATTAAAAATAATATAGAATTATAGAGAAATTGGTTTTAGAATTATAGTCTCCATATATATATGAAATCCCCTTGCATAGAATATAGGAATTAATTTTTTATAAATTATATTCTTTATATAGATTTTTTCAATGAAAAACATGTTAAAAGTAAATAAAAAAACATCTATCCTTATGAATATACATGGAATTACTATGATAAGATCTATAATAATAGTTTACAATGATACCAAATTAAAATAACTAAATCCTTCTTTGATACCAAATGACATTTTATCATATAAATTTGAAATATGATCCTCGAAACAATATACTATAATACCAAATGAGAGGATGATGTGGGAGAAAAACAAATTCAGTGGGGGGGGGGGGGGGTGAATTTGTAGTTACCAAAACACCAAATATCAAAATCTTTTTTTATTTATGGTTATTTTGAATTATAAAAAATTAAATGTTGTGATGGCATGATGTAGAGTAATAAATAACACACATGGAATAGGGTTTTACAATACTCACTTAACATTATTAGTTAGTGGATAATCCTTTGAGAGGAATGAATATGATCTTATTATGAGAATCATTAACTTTTTATAAAATATAAAAATGAATGGAGTGGGAAGATTGTAACATCTCATGTTTTGAACATATGGAAAACCCCTAGAGAATTTAAAATTTTAATATTGTGAATCAGGATAATTTCAAATTGATATTCATAAAATCATTATAATAATTGGAATACTTAAATTGGTTGTTTTTAAATATTATTTAACGTCTGAGAGGTGTATCAGAAGTTTGGATAATTTTCTGGAGCATTGGGCTCAGGAAGCCCTATCCTTGGATGATATAAGGTGAGGCACATAATTAGTATATGGTTAATTCCCAACATGGACCTCAACCATGAGGCCCTATATGTGTGTCACATTTTTTTCCAGCCATGCACCTAGGGCTACATTACCAAACATAATGTATGAAGAGAATTGTAGAACTGAACCACACATACTACGCATGGTTGGACAAACCATGAACCCAACCGATATGGTTTCTGCCACATAGGTAGTGATCCCACATGTTCGGTTCATGGTTTTCCATAAAGTGTAGTAAAACCATATGTTTCATTAAATAGATGGGATTTACCATTTTATCCCTTAATTATTTAATGGGGTTTACCAATATCCTCGCTCATTCACCTAAGAGGTCTCCAGCACATGAACCCATTATCCTCCTCTTCCCATGATGGGTTCTCTATTTTTCTTGGTCCGAATCAAACATATTCTGGTGAATTGGAAGCATAATGGTGAGCCAAAAAAATAGCTTTCCTTCTTTTTTAAGTTATCTTATAACTTTTGATGTGATAATTTTTTGATATAATATTCTATATTTGTACTGAATTTTTATGTTCTTCAGATATCTCTTGTTCCATGTCAAATAAAATCTTGATAATAGAAAAGTGAAGCATCCTAATTATAAGGTAAGTGTTTTACATGACTTTACCTTAAATTTTAATCTATTAAATAAAATTTTTTGTGCAATTCATGTCGTAAATTCCAGGTGTTTATGCTAAATTATAAAATTCCATAAAATAAATTCCTAGACCACACCCTTTATATTCTCTAGATCCCTTAACTTAGTTTGAGAGTTGTGACCTCAATTTGGGCCACCCATTTGGGTGTGACCTTTAATTTACCATGTTTTTCTTTTGTTAAATATTGATAAATAAATGGGTTAAACTACACTAGGGTGTGTACACTTAGAAATTACCGAGTTATGAATTTTTCATCAGTTAAAAAGGGATTTTAATTGACCGTGGGATTTATATAAATTATTTCCAATGGTTACATTTTACCTACGTCACTAAACACCCACCAAAGGTGTGTCATTTTATAACTAATTAATAAAGATCCTAGGGCACATATAATGTAATAATTTGAGGTGCGTGATAAATTATGTTATGGAATGGGCATTTCTGTTGGCCTAATTTATTGTTACAAATGAAATGGTTTTATTATATTGTTTGAATTTATAATGGATTGGTGTGTACACATTTTCCTTGATTTTTATTAAAGTGTGGATGATCCCATGTACAATTTATAATTTTAAATGAATTATAATAATGAAGGAACAATCTGGATTAAGATATTTTGAGTTCCTATTTACAATATTCCTTAGATAAGGGATCATAAGGAACATGAGACTAACCTATACATGATTATTATAATGGGACCATGGTCAGGGTTGTGGACACATCATTTCAAATCCCTTTTGTTGGGGATGTTGGACATGGAAATTCACATTACTGAGGTTGCTGGAAATGACATTCCTTGTCCCATTGATTAAGATGATGGGCATAACCCTTCTCATTATTACTAACGATACTCATCATGGAATCATGTATTATTAATTATACAAGGGATGGTGTCCTATATTATCCATGATACTCAGGAAGGATTCTTATATTACTTTTGATAATCTGGATGGAACCCTATATTTTTTATGATTCTTGGAAATATTTCTTATATTATCCATAATACTCATCATGAAATCCTCTATTATTTATGATACCCAAGCATGGAATCCCTCGTTACTCTATGCGACACTAAAAATTATACATGGACACACAAGTTATTCCTCGGGTTCTGGATAGTACTACGTATCTATAATTATGACTATATATGTAATCAAGTAGATAATTCATATATATACATACATAACTATATATGTAAATATACCTAAATACACTGTTAAACTTGTTCAAATAAATTTTCAACTTTATCCAATGTAGGTATAGTTGACCAGGTGTCCTTGAGAAACCAAAACCTAAATTGATTTTTTACATATACAACACTACTTATTTATTATATATATACAATATTTTATTTTATATTCATAGATAAAATTTCATTAGAATCCATTATGGGTGGTCCACTATTTATATATCAAACCCTATCAAGGCCATCGTTTGATACTTCAATAGAGATCATGGTTTCTGGTTCAAGATCATTTTTTGTGCCCTTTGCTATTTTCCTTATGGACATAGAATCTTGGAAGTCATTTATAAACATGAACTTGGATTTCCCTTTTTGATTTAGTGTATTTTATTTATTTACTAAATTTTATATTTTAGTTCAATATTTTATATTACCTACTGTTTGTATGTTTCTTTTAGACTATAGTATGTTCATTCATGGTTACTCATTCGTCTATTTTTTGTTTTAAGTTGTTATTATGTTCTGCAAATTTCATTTAGTTATTATTTAATGATATGTATTACGGGTTTGGAGGGTATAGTAACCCCACTTTACAACTTTTATACCCTCTATGTTATTCCACACTATTTAATTTAAAGGGTGGTGTGGTTGAGGCCATGTGGCCAAATAGTTCAGGGCACCATTTTAGGGGATCCCAGTTCAGGATGCTACAAAGTGGTATTTGATGTCTTTTTATTTTTTTATTAAAATTTTGTGATGATTGAAAGGTTATTAGTAATGTGTTAGCACTTGGTAAATATCTCTTATCTGGGTTTAACTAACCCATACATGGGGTAAGGATCAAGTTTCTAGGGATGAGACTATTGTTCATGATGATCTTTTTTTAGTTGATTATTATTCCAGCACAGGTGACTATTGTACTTCCATTGGTTCTTGACTTATAAATTTATAATATATATTTATTGTCATTGTATAAAAATAGATTGTATTTATTCATGAATCATCATAGAAAAATAAATATCCACATTCCATGAATAGGCTATTCCATGTAGGTTTCATTTCTTCACTACCTAATACATGACAGAAATTCCTTGTCTGATGTATCAACATGATTAATTATATAGTTTCTTTGGTGATTGTATATCATAATTTCCTGTATACTTTCCTTGTTGAATAACTCCATTCCTGTGATTATATAATTTCTCTATTATAGCATACCTTGTTAGAATCATAATAGATGGTCGGTTAAATAATGTGTACGAAATAAATCTAAATGGACTTTTCTTGCATTACATGATAGTGTAATTATATATAACAACAAAATTATGAAATGTTTTATCAATGAACCATTGGTTTTATGGGATGAAAAATTTATAGTTGTGATTAAATGAACACCGCTAACAACTTATAATGTGTATGGGACTTTATAAATTGGGTATGGTAACCCATATAAAAAACCATCATTGGAAAACTTGATATATTCAGATAATGAAGGTGAAAACCTAGTTGTAGTTACATGAATACTAGTTGTAACTTATAAATCAAAGTATCTTTATAACTTGGGAATATATATTCATCTAACTAATCCTTGATTCATATATATATATAATTTAAATTTGGATATAATATGATTGCTTTTAAATGAAGGGTGAATTGTGACTTATGAGTCTTGCACCTTTATCACTTGGGCATGATGACCCATAAGACTAAATTTATAAATTCACAATTAGACCCAAGCAGGTGAATTGGGTCATGTTTCTTATGAGATAAACCCACTGAGGGTATGTATAAATATTTGAGAAACCAAATAATTTTGGGTCATATTTACATGGGATTCCAATTGTAATTTATAGAGTGTTGGGTCCATAAACTAGTAATGGATACCCATCCAACTGAACCAAGGTTGACCTGATAGGACCCCCATAGGCCACCTTTATGTTTTCTTCTTCCTCGACACTCATCCTCGTGAGGGTATGTTATGATAAGTTATAGGGTTATTTAATGTGTTTGCAGCTACTTATATGGGTTGCACATAAATTTATGGTTAATATTACACAATCAATACAATATAAAATGATAAAAGACCATTTATATACTTTTGAGATTTAATATAATTTGACTTCCATTAATTAAATTTCTAATAACAACCTAAATGGTGTTTTCCTCTATTTCTTAGAATTGAATTTTTCTTTAACCGAGCCCAATTGTGAAAGATTTTTGATCAATTAGATGGGTTTAAAGGGAAATTTTGATTTAATTTTCCTATTATGCTACATGGATTCAACTAAATAAAGTGTGAATTATATTTTTAAATAATTTTCCTTTATAAATGATATTTTTAATTATATATATATATTCCCTTTTAAACTTTTTATTTAATGTGTACTAGTATAATGGCCTAAAAAATATATTAATGTGATGTTATTAACTTCAAAACTCAAGTACAGGTTAGATTTAAATGTTACCTTGGATGAGAGTTTAGATGTTTCCCACATGTCTCAATTGACATTTTTAATTTATAGCGAGTTGAGAGTTTTGGTTAATAAGAGTAGTTACCTTTTCAGTGTGACCTTGTTATAGATTTTACACTTTATTCCTTAGTAACAAAGGGCTAGCCTATTGTGATAGTTCCTTAGAAATGAGAATCATTTATGGATTCTGGATTGCGATTTTATACATGTGGTCATGTTTGAGTTCAAGTTATCTCTAGTAGGACTTTTATTTTATAGAATAAAAATTTGGTAAGGTGGGGGGGGGTGCAAGTTGATCTTTATTGGAATCACGAGCAACAAGTAGTGCTTCTATTTAGATGGTTAGTCATGCATTTATTATGGTGAATGATTATGTTGGTTCCATACCCTTTATTCTTTTCTAATGGAGTATGACTCAAGAGTATTAAAAATTTTAATGGTAATACAGATAAAACAACTTTGAGTTGATCCATGTGTACACTATCACATGCTAGAGTTGTATAGTGCATGTTGAACTATTTTGATATCACTATAAAATGCATTTTTACATATTTTTTCCATTAATTTACGATTTTATGTGTTACATCACATACTCTACGACAAACAAGGTCCCATAATGCCTTAAACCATGTTGTTTCGCGATTTCATTGAAAGAATCATGAGTACGTGAAGGATACATGCCCAAGAAATATTTTGAGTTGAGTGACCTATGTATTAATATAAATTGAGTCATCCCATTAATGGAGAGTGACATTGGATAAATGAGGAAGTAATGTGACACCATTGATTGGAGTGGGTTCTGGGTTTTAAGTTTGATCTAGTGTGCTTTCAAGTGGCTGGATTTTTATATTATTTTCAATTAGAAATTTATATAAACAGAATGTCATTGTATTGGAACCATGTCCACCGGTCTTATAGTGTGTTCGATTATACAAGTTTCCATTTTCATTGAATTAATAACTAGAAAACTCCAATGGTGGGGAGCATCATTTCTTTCACAAAGAGTGTATCCTTCAACTTAGAGTGAACATGTCCTTAGGGGAACATTTGGGAATGGTCAGAATGGAATTTGGAATCCATGATGTAGGTAAGTAATAATTATCTAGTCCTTGAGATGAATCTTGATATGTGAATTTTTATGAGTTCAAACTGATTCTAGAAAATAGATTTAGTATCGTGCGGAATAAGCGATCCAGGAGTTGAAAGGTTGTTAGTGTGTCTATGTATACAAGGAATCATAACAGCAAGGTGGTTATTTGAGTACAAAGCCTTTGAGTAAATTTGAGATTCAAGGCGAGACTTCAATGGTTGTTTTTAATGATCATGGTTACCATTTTATTTATATAAAATACACCGAGCCTTAAAATACTACATCAGTTTTTAAGCTAATCGTTTGGAATTAAGTTTGTTTGGATTGGATCGATAATTTCTTGATGAATAATATTGATGGTGGGTAGAGGAAAGAAATGCGAGGAACATGTTTTATGACTCCCATTTTAGGGTATTCATCCTTAAACTTTAATGAAAGAGGTACACGCATTGTTTGAGGGTGTTGGGAGGTGGAACAATCAAAGTTGGTAATGGTCATATGTCATCAGGAGACAGAGTAACAAGGGGTCTTTTATAGCATGAAAAGCATATTTGGATTGATCAAGGATCTATAGAGATATTAAATATTATTGATGTAAATCATTTCTAACATGTTAGTATAATTCTTATTTAATGAAAATCCTGTTCTATACCTTAACATCTTCTTGAGTATGTAGGGAAAACATCAAGCTTTAGTTGAGCTAAACAAATGACCATCTGATTTAACAGATGAACCCTCATGTGAGAAGGGTCATATGATATTGATAATGGTCATTATATAGTTAATTTTACACATTTATGAAATTATATAAAGGAAAAAAGTATGTTTATTATAGTATAAATCCTTAAAACTTGGTTACGAACTTCAGTGATCATGCTCAAAATGATCTTAGTGTGCCTTGGTTAAAGGAATTGAAATAAATATTTGATAATGCAATGGCTCCAAAAGATTATCTATTCAAATATTGTCAGCCATAAGTGGATCTACATGCATTATATTTTTTGGATTAAGGCGTTCAGGTGAATATCCACATCTATTAGGTCATTAGGGAGAAACGTGGAGTATAAGAGTTGGATGAGTATTTTCAAGGAAAATCCAACATGACCAATTAAAGCATGGTCAAATGGGATTTAACTATTTCGATCGAATCAAAGACAAATATTAAATTACTCGTGTTCGAATTGGTTTCACGATTTGAGAATCATACCATAAGAATTATTATAATTCTAGGGTAGTGTTTCTATTTTCAATTGTGATGGTAGGAGTATCGTGGCTTTGAATTTTCCATGGAAATCTAGTTCCTATGGTAGGGAGTTCCATAGGACATATGATAAAGAAATGACAACAATATATTTTCTCAGGTTATACAAACTTATTTAAGCACTATCTTTATGTTTAAACATTGGATATGAGTGTTGGATCCAGTTTTGTGGATTAAGTACCATGTGTTTAAGGTTACTCTAACATTTGTGTTGGCCATGAGAAACAAAATTTGGTCATTTGAGATGGAATTCAAAACCCAAGTATGGGGGATAATATTTTTTATTTTCCCATGTATTATTTAGGACAATAATTTTTAGGTTTCATAGATTTTAACATCCTGTTTTCTGAACTATTTGAATATCCCTAGAGAATTATAACTTTTCATATAGTGGATGGTGGAAAATTTCATATTGGGATTTAGAATATAATTATAAAACTTATAATACTTAAAAATTATATTTTTAGATGGATTTTTAAGTCAAGATATTTTTCTTGGGAGTTTGGAAGGGTTCTAGGAACATAGTGCTACAAAATCCAAGTTCTTGGAAGAGATTGGGGATGCACATGGTCAGTGGAAAATTAGTGTTAACCATAAACCTCAATAGTGAGGCTCAGTAGGGGTGTCAAATGGGTTTCCAAACCATGAACATGATACCACTTGGACATTTGTATTTTATGACTAAAATTGTAGATCCAAACCGCTTTGTATATTCATGATTAGACAAACCATGTGCTTATCCTGTACATTTAGTGCCACATAGACATTGACATTTCATGGTTAGAGCTTTATGGACTTTCCAAAAATTTATCTTAAATTATGAAATTTCTTTAATTAAATTCCTAGACCACACCCTTAATTTTATATAGACCCATCATCTTGGATCAAGGATTGTGACCTCAATTTTTTGAACCCCTTTGGGTGTGCCCTTTAATTTCCAACAAAGGTCTTTTAATAAATATTCATAAATAAATGGGTTAAACTATACTAGGGTATGAAAAATTGTCCCTTATCTAGTTATGAAATATTACATAGTTAAAAATAGATTAGAATTGGATGTGAGATTCATATTACTTATTTACAATGACCACACTTTACCTATGTGACCAAACACCCTCCTAAGATATTCTAGTTTATCACTAATGAATAAATCACATTGGGAAATTATAATTTAATAATTTGAGGTCGGTGATAATTTTTTTATGGCATGGGTGTTTCCCCTGTACCTATTTTTTATGATAATATAAATCGATTAATTGCATAGTTTGAAAGGATAATGTCTTGGTGTATTATCATTTTCCCTGATTTTAATTATGGTATAGATGATCTCATAGACTATTTAAAATATTAAATGAATTATGATAATGAAGTTGCACTACACCTTGAGTTATTATAGGTTCTTCTTTAAATAATTCCTTGGTTAAGAGCAAATATAGTTTGTGAGACTGCCTTATATTTAATTATTATAGAGGTAACTTGGTTAGGGTTTGTGACATGGAATTTCGAACCCCCTTGGTCAAGGAAGATGGACATGCCAATTCATGTCACTTGGGTTGGTATACATAACATTTGATGCACCCTAGATTAAGATGATGGGAATAAACCTTCTCATTATTACTCATGATACTCATAATAGATTCCAATATTATTTATGATACCCCGCATGGAGTTCAACATTATCCATGATACTCATTCTAGCATCCTAAATTATTTATTATACTCAAAATGGTAACTTATATTATTTATGATACTCAACATGGGGTCTAATATTATCCATGATAATTCACATGACATCCTATATTATTTATAATAACCATGCTTGGAATCCCTTATTACTCTATGAGACTCTTATGATTATGCATGGACACCTGAGTTACACATTCCGTCCTGGATAGAAGTGTGTATATATATATATATTACTATATATGTTGTCACATATATAGTTCATATATATACATTCAACAATATATATATAACCATATACCTAAATACTTGGTGTCACTTATTCTAAGAAATTTCCATCTTATGATGAAGCAAGTATGGTTGACCAGGTATCCTTGAGGAATCTAAGACTGATATGAATTAATTTACATGTACTTAACTTCTTATTTATTATACCTGCACACTATGTTATTTTATATTAAATGAATATATAAATTAGAAAACATTGGTAGTGGACAAATTTATATATCTCACACCCTATATGGACAACCATTTGGTATATGAAAAAACCTCATGGTTGCATGTTATGGATCATGGTTTGTGCTCTACACTTTTTTACTTATGGACATGGAAAAATTGGATTAGTGGTTAATCATTTACTTGGGTTTCCCTTATGGGGTAGTATTGTTTTATTTATTTGTTCCTTACATTCAGTTTAATTTTTAATATTGTATTACCCATTGTAGGTTGGTTGGTTGGGCACTATAGAATGTTCATGATTGGTTACTCATTCATTTTTTTGTTTTTATTTGTTATTATGCTCCTATAATTTCATTTATTTATGATTTCACTATATTTATAAATGAGCAAGAGGTAATAATCTAACCACTGTACCACCTTTAGACCCTCAGTACTAGTTGATGGCCTCTACCGTACAGGAAGGCATGCTTGTGGCCATGTGAACAAATAGAAAATGGCACCATTTTAGTGACTCTTGGGTCTATATGATACAAATATAGTTCAATAATATACATATAAGAAAGTAATATGAGTGTAAAATAATATTTCAATCTTCACTTCTCTCTCCTCAAATTCCTCTAAAATTTGGATAAATTTTACACCCTTGTTTTTCTCCGCAATCTTACATAAATTTCTCTAGAATTATCCATAGAATGGGAGGAATATTTTCTCAATGTTTTTTCCGACAAGGAAACTAAAAATCATAATTTATTTATAGGAAACAATAAAACAGAACATATGTATATCCACCTTGGTTTGGTCGAGATAACTTCATATAGATCCATTTTATGAGGTGAAATATGCTTTCTATCTTCTATTTTCTTTATGTTTTTTCACCTATTATATATATATTCAAACACCAAGGAATAAGAGGTCTGGAAACAATAATGATCACTCCAAATTTTATAATGTATTGTTACCACTCCATGAATTTACTTCAAGGGTATGTTCCATGTGTAAATTTCTTATGAACCACAAGATTGACCATGCTGTATTCTCCTTAGCTTACCCTAGTTAATCCTCAATAAAATCCATTTATTTCTGAGGGTCCACAGTTATAATAATTCCCTAAATTTCACCCTTTGACCATGGAATAAGGGAAAAATCACCATTTCTGTTTTGTTTCTTCATTTGGTCTACCTTCATATAGTCATGAGCCTATGGTTTCTAAAATCACTATTTACTTAAAACTTTTTAGAATACATTTTATCTCAAAAACCACACTATATTCAATTGATTACAATGATATAATGTTGACTTCCAAAAAATTTATTCATTACTTTACTACTGGATAAAAAATATATTACCTCCCATTTATTCATGAGCTTATTTTCAATAAATACAATTTGAGAAAACCCTTAAAACTCATGAATGAATTATCATAAGAAACTAGTCACAACACGACTCCAATGTGAATGTTATATAAACACCAAATCATAGGATAAAATGTTTTTTTAGAGTTACCTAACCCTTAATGTAATTTTTAATACTATATTTACCATGTATTGATTGATATTAACTCATAAATTTAACTTTTTAAATTCAATTCATGATAAATGTAATACCCTGAGATTTTATGAAAAATATTCTTTTTAATTTCATTAATGTATTGTGTTGTACGCTACATCAAAAGGAGCTTGCATAACACGCATCCTTGACTTGCCTTTCATTACACACAATCACGACCTTCCTCAATAGCGTGTGTAGTACGCAATACCGAGTTTCACTAAACAACGATATGCTATTAAAATATTATTAAAACTAGCCGTTATGAATAGTAATAACCACCTTTTAAAATTTTAGAAATTTTATCTCTCAGAATGGATTTCATTTTTGGATTCAGAGTATCGAATTTAGCCTAAGGTGAAATTTTGGTACTTTTCGGATAACTTTCATATTCTGATGAATAGTGAAAATTACTAAATTTTAATTAAAAACCACTTTTTTAATCAAAATAATTAATAGTGATAAATTATTAATTTGAGTGGTTTTAAAGTATATTTAGAATATATTTTTACAATTTAATACAATGTTGGTCATTGGATGTAATTTCACATTTAAACCAGTTATAAACAAGTGTCAATCTTTTGATAGTTATTATCTCTTAAAAACACGCCATTTGTTTTGACGACGAGAATTGATTTGTAAATTAGTTAGTATAACTGATATATTTTGAATTTGGTAAAATAGACATCATTTTTGAGTTCATAATATCAAATATATCTTAGGCCTAATTTTTGGTATTTTTATGGAAACTTTCATTTTTTGATGAATAGTGAAACCACTTAGTGGTAGTAAAAAAATGAATTTTTCATAAAACTTAATTTTACCGCTTATGTGAGTGGAATTTCAAAAATCAGAGAGACACGGTTGATGTCAGTAAGAAAAATGTGGTTCAATGAGATGAAAATAATTTTTGGTGAATAGTAAATTTTTACTTTTTTTTATCACAGTTAAAAGTAAATAGGGTAATTAAGGGTAAAAATGATATTATTATTAGCCTAACACATGTCCTAATTCTATTGGATAAGTTTAATTCGACCAAAAACAACCTTATAATAAAATATGACCATTTAGGCCCACTTGGATTAGATTAGGAAATTTATTATTATTTAATTCAAAGAAGAGTTAAAAGAGTTAAAACCAAAGTTTATTTACTAAACCATTTTTAATATTGGGTTATACATAAGATAAATTCGATTGAAAATATTCATTAGAAAGATAATAAGATTTCCTTCATAATGATAGTTTATTTTTAATTTTTAGACATTAAATAATTTAATTTATTTATGACAAAATGATGATGCAGTAATTACCATAATAGTAAAGAATTAGAATAATTGATATTGTAAATACAGAAATAAATATAATTTGAGACTTTTTATGAATTAAACTAATTTTATAGGTTAATATGACATGTTATTATTGATTTAATTAACTTTTTTGAACTAATAATTCTGTTATGAGTTTCACAAAAATCAATTACCAAATAGTGTCAAAATTGACATAAAATAGTTTTTAAAACAAATATTATATTATTAATTGTTATTTTATTCCTAAAAATCTAATGTTCATCCAAATTACTTATATAAAGTTATATATATTAATAATAAACATCATGGGGTTCGTTTGACTTGTTATAGTAAGTTTATTAACCTTATAGTATAAGAACACAAGAAGACACAGTAAAAGTAAAATTATTTAACTTAATGTTAAATCTAAATGATAAGTTTAAAATAGGAACCTAAACTTGTCTAAATTCAATTGGATGAGAGGATTGAGATCCATCCCCACCTTAGCTTTGAAATAAATCAATTTGGAGCTATTTAAAACCGAATATGACTTTATAATAAAATAATATTTTTAGTTTTCCAAAGGAGCCCCTCTCCTCCCTTATAAAAGGGCACCTCCTCCCTCTCTTCCTCACACAACTTTGAGCCTTCAAGCTCGGAAAAACCCTGCAAAATTCTCTTTTCAACTTCCCTAGAAACATCCTAGAGGTTCTGTTCTCCCTCAAAGACCAATTTTAGTTCCCTAAAAGGAGATCTCAAAGAGGCGCTTCAAAGAAGAGGTAATTTCCCTTACCGATTCTTTCACCTTTATTTATTCTTCCACTTATTCTTCTTAGGTTGTTTCATTATGAAGTAATGAAATAAGTATCAATCATATACTGATATGTTATTATAATTACGAAACAACTCTATTTCACCATCTATCCATCCTACAGAAAACGAAATCACCCCACATGCGTACGTACGGAATACCATCTCCGCACCATGGTGAAATATATTTTACACCACCACCTTACTTGTATGGGTATAATTGTGTAAATAATAACTATATATGATTATTTTAAAGTGATATTGATTCTGAAATAGTATACATACACTCCAATATAGTCCCACGATCATGAGAACGATATCATCGCTCGGGCGTACGTACAGACTACTGTCTCCACGACGCGATGAGATTCATTCTCCACTTTAACCATTCATGAATGATTATAAAGTGCATATAATAAGTAATCATGAAATATATGACATAATAATGATACTGGATTTATTTGCATATATGTGTATGTCATCTACTTAATTCCATACAACTCAATAAGGAAACGAAAACAATGTTCATGCGTACGTACGGCCTACCGTCTCCATGAACGGTGTATTTCTTTCCATTTACTAATTTATTATATATATGTATATTCTGAATATATATTATATATAAATCATGTTTTATTTTCTGGAATTAAGTAATCATGATCTAATTAATCATATGAATAATTACAAGTCAAAACACGGACGACAAATGAAACAATTTTACCCAAAACGCTCTTTAACATGGAATTTACAAAAGAACAGGTAATATAAAGTCATAAGTTAACCATATACGATATCATAACAATGAGTTTAATTCTGGAATAAGTAAATGACATTATTTAAACCATTATACAGGAGGTTCGGACACTTACGAAGCAAATCAGACCTAAGGTAAGGGAAATATCACAATCTCATTTTTATCCGAGATTATTTATTCGTAATTATTTATTGGGGTGTATTTTATCATCCACATCCATGTTTCATCAATATGTAATATTATTTACATCCAACTACAATTATTTAAATCCATTTTTACCCTTCGGTGAGTTTTTAGTAAAAGATATGAAAGGAATCTTTTGTCTTTTTTCGTACGAGGTACTTTTTGACTTTTTCAACAAAAGTACAAGAAGAATGTTTTTTTAACTTATTCGGCTTGAATGGATTTTTAAAACATTATTTCCAAGAATATTTCTTTAAAAGTTTTCATGTTTATTTTTAATAAAATTCTTTTAGTTTAGAATTTTTTGACATGTTAAGAAAGGAAAAGTGTTTTTGAAGTAAAAAGGATATTTTCCTCAAGAATGGAGTTCAAGTGTTTTATCAAAATTATTTTCCATCTAAGATAATAAAGGGTTCTGTTTCTATCCCTATTATTACATTGATTTGATTATGTTGTGATGGAATTATTTTTATGAATTCCTTTATCTTATATGAATTGTTTTATGATGTCACGATGTTTAAGATTCCCATTTCTATTTCATGGGTTATGCTATGATGTATGGTTTATGATTTTGTGGCACACATAAGAATGGTATCATTATGAGATTGGTGGGACCTATATCTCCCTCCAATGCATTGGGTAAAGATTTTATATCTCATGAGATATACATGGCTGGAACGGTAGGTTATATCGGTTCAGTGAAACAGGACTAAAACGAGGAGTGAACTCGGTTCAAAAAGGGACTTTGTCCACTAAGATAGTCTTGGAAATAAGTATTGACTAATAAGAAATTATTCTCTATGATTATGTGTGTATTCCACAAAGTTTCATGTTTTAAGTTATGATTATTGAGATTACATTTCACTACTATGATTTATCCCATGTTATGAAATTATGATCTCTTTTGCAGGTTAAGATTTCCAAAAGATATGTTCTTATGAATATGATGTGATTGATATTTCTTTTGTTTACCCTTACTGAGCATTTGAGATCACCCTTTTATGTTTTCTTTTCCCCAGGATATAATGAAAGGATTTAGGTTTAAAAAAAGATCTTTATGGGAGATGTTGAAGATCTTTCACCACGATTAGAAGATTATATTCTGAGTTTCCAAAGACACTAAACTATTACGGTCCTTGTGTGTGTGTTTTTGTTATGTATTAAGTATTCCGAAAAAGTAATTTAATGTTCATGTATGTCAGGCATCGGGTCTCTACAGATGGTATCAGAGGAAAGTTTTAGTCAACCTTTGGAAACTAGGATGTGAGAACTTTAGTGAGATCCCTAGAGATATTTCTAAGGTATGTCTAGGGATGTCCATAAGGTTAAGTATAAGTATAGGTTACAGTCCTAGAATTGCGCTAACGATCTTAGAATTAAACATAAGATGTTAGATATTGAAGGTACTCCCCCTTTATTATGTTGTTTTCCCTAGCATGATTTTTTCCTCTCACACTATTCTTTTTGGGTTTTAGATGATGGCTGGAACCCGAAGGAACCATGTTGATCAATGCAATGGACAATGCAATGATTGTCCTCCTGAACAAACAAATGTTATGGGAGATGGAGTGCAAAATCTTATTGCTATACTTACACAAGCTATGAATCATTCTAGACTTCCAAATGAGCAGAGAAGGGAACAATATACTATTGAGTCCTTCAGGAGGCAACATCCACCTTATTTTAGTGGGTCTTATGATCCACCTGTTGCTGAACAATGGATCAGTAACACTGAAAAGATATTTTCAGTTCTTTAATGTTCTGAACATGATAAACTCATCTTAGATGTATATCATTTGGAAGGTGAAGCTGATCAATGGTGGAATCATATCAAGAATATGAGGCAAAGAGATGAAATTGAGTCCATGGAATGGGACAAGTTCGAGAACTTATTTTTCAATAAGTACTTCCCTCGTATTCTTCAAACAAAGATGGAGAAGGAGTTTCCTGAACTAAAGCAAAAGTATGATGAATCTATTGGTATATACGAAGCAAATTTTACAAGGCTTGCAAGGTATGCATATGGATTTATCATCCAACCTGAAAGTAAAGTTGATCGATTCTTCAGTGGCTTAAAACCAAATCTTCTAAGGGCATTAGCTATAAGTGACTTCATTAACTATGAAGAAATTGTGCGTTGTGCTATCAAGGTAGAAATGGAAGTTGGTGTTACTTATCCATCTCATAGTTTTTACAAGAAACAAAAGATGGAGTTCAAGGAGAAATCTCAGAATAATGGTGAAAAGAAGATGAATGTTTCCTTATGCTCAATGTGTGGAAAGAAGCATGGTGGAGATTGTATTAAAGGGACAAGTAAATGTTTCAAATGTGGAAAGGAAGGTCATTGGGCATTTGAATGCCGCAATGATGGGAAGAAGATGTCTAATGATGCAAACAAAGGAAGGGATACAAAGAATGAACCTACTACACTTCAATACTTCAAGTGCAAGGAAATGGGGCATTATGATAATAAATACCCTAATACAAGGGTTAGTGATGATCGACATGAGCAACCACATAAGGCAAAAGACAAAGGGAAGTCACATGTGATCACCATTGGCGATGTTGAATATGATAATGTTGTGGTGGAATGATTAAGTGTTTATGTAATGGGATTACAAAATAATGTTGTATATAGTATCATGGAATATTGGAATATTTATGTATTGGTCTACTGTGGTTTTCAATAATTTTGTGGTACTGATAACCATGGAAAGTGATTGAGATATTTTTGGAAAAAAGATGATATACGCATAATGAAGGGAAAACAAGAAAATGAAATATTTGATAGTATTCATGAGCTCATGATTGATATAAGGACTAAGTGATATCATGGTTTGAGTATATAGAATTTTGAGGATTTTGGTATGTGGAAAGTGTTAACTTTTAACTGCATTCATGTTTTCACTAAGGTTCAATGGGTATTCAGGAGAATACATGATTAAGACCTTTGAATGTTTGGAATGTGACCAACAAGACATATCTTATGATATATAGGGATCAACGATTGTATTAAATCTCTGGTAATCGTTTTCACTATATTATGAGAGTGGACTGCAGTATTATGGATAATCCTAAAGATTTGAATGGATTATGTTGGACATAATTTAGTATTTTTTAAGGATAGAAGTTTTTTTGATATTATTGATGGGATGTTATAGTAATATAGTTTTAGAAAAAGGACAACCTGCAGGACGGGCGACATCCCATCGCGTCGGACAAGGCTGTGGGAATCGAACCCACAACCGAAGTGCGACTGGCCTTTATCGCCTACCACTGGCCTACAGGAAGTCCCTGGTTAGTAGAAACTAGTTTTATTTTATTAAGCGGTATGATACATGAAGTATAAGTTCATTTTTGGAACCATATACGATTAATCTAACCATAAGATGGACTTATAACTTTTGCTAACCTTTTGTTTGAAAGAGATGGAATGACCCATAATTCTATCACATGATCTGCTAACACATCATGAATAACAAATTCAACTTCATTTTTTTAAGGGATGAAGTGGAAATTGTTCAATTCACGAACAACAGTGAGATTGTACCTAAATCATGTAAGTATTTCTTTTAATTCATCAACTTTAGGGAAATGATCTTGAAAACCAAAAATGTTGTCCTAGTTCCCTTATATTCGATGAATCAGATGGTACCTTAGATCATCACAAATCAATAGCTTTGTGATTGTTGGATTTTTCATAGACATGTTCTCTACCACTCTCAATCAGAACTTGATGGTTAGATTTTTCTTCCATATCCATATTTTCACCTATGTTCTCCTACGTGGAACCCCAGTGATGAGTTAATTTGGGTAACCATTACATTTCATACTTTAGTTTTTAAAGCCATGTTTTGGTATTCCTTTTTACGATGTGGGTTTCTATTAAACAAACTTTTGAGTAGTAAACCATTTATAACCCCGAAGAATTTCGAGGGCGAAATTCATTTTAACGGGGGTGGAATGTAACACCCCGAGATTTTATGAAAAATATTTTTTTAATTTCATTAATGTCTTGTGTTGTACGCTACACCAAAAGGAGCTTGCACAACACGCATCCTTGACTTTCCTTGCATTACACGCAATCACGACCTTCCTCGATAGCGTGTGTAGTACGGAATACCGAGTTTCACTAAACAATGACATGCTATTAAAATATTATTAAAACTATGTATTATGAATAGTAATAACCACATTTTAAAATTTTAGAAATTTTATCTCTCAAAATGGACTTCATTTTTGGATTCAGAGTATCGAATTTGGCCTAAGGTGAAATTTTGGTACTTTTTGGATAACTTTTATATTCTGATGAATAGTGAAAATTACTAAATTTTAATTAAAAACAAATTTTTTAATCAAAATAATTAATAGTGATAAATTATTAATTTGAGTGGTTTTAAAGTATATTTAGAATATATTTTTACAATTTAATACAATGTTGGTCATTGGATGTAATTTTACATTTAAACCAGTAATAAACAAGTGTCAATCTTTTGATAGTTATTATCTCTTAAAAACACGCCATTTATTTTGACGACGGGAATTAATTTTTAAATTAGATAATGTAACTGATATGTTTTGAATTTGGTAAAATAGACATCATTTTTGAGTTCATAATATCAAATATAGCTTAGGCCTAATTTTTGGTATTTTTCTGGAAACTTTCATTTTTTGATGAATAGTGAAACCACTAAGCGGTAGTAAAAAAATGAATTTTTCATAAAACATAATTTTACCGCTTCTGTGAGTGGAATTTCAAAAATCCCAGAGACACGGTTGATGTCAGTAAGTAAAATGTGGTTCAATGAGATGAAAATAATTTTTGGTGAATAGTAACTTTTTACTTTTTTTTACCACGGTTAAAAGTAAATAGGGAAATTAAGGGTAAAAATGATATTATTATTACCCTAACACATGTCCTAATTATATTGTATAAGTTTAATTAGACCAAAAACAACCTTAGGAATAAAATATTACCATTTAGACCCACTTGGATTAGATTAGGACATTTATTATTATTTAATTCAAAGAAGAGTTAAAAGAGTTAAAATCAAAGTTTATTTACTAATTTTTTTTTACTATAGTGTTATACATAAGATAAATTAGATTGTAAATATTCATTAGAAAACTAATACTATTTCCTAAATAATGATATTTTATTTATAATTTTTAGACATTATATAATTTAATTTATTTATGACACAATGATGATGCAGTAATTACCATAATAGTGAACAATTAGAATAATTGATATTATAAATACCCAAATAAATATAATTTGAGACTTTTTATGAATTCAACTAAATTTATAGGTTAATATGACAAGTTATTATTGATTTAATTAACTTTTTTCGAACTAATCATTCTGTATGATTTTCAAAAAAATCAATTACCAAATAGTGTCAAAATTGACATAAAATAGTTTTTAAAACAAATATTATATTATTAATTGTTATTTTATTTCGAAAAATCTATGGTTCGGCCAAATGACTTATATAAGGTTATATATATTAATAATAAACAACTTTTGGTTCTTTTGGCTTGTTATAGTAAGTTTATTAACCTTATAGTGTAAGAACACAAGAAGACACAGTAAAAGTAAAATTATTTAACTTAATGTTAAATCTAAATGATAAGGTTAAAATAGGAACCTAAACTTGTCTAAATTCTATTGGATGAGAGTATTCCGATCCATACCCACCTTAGATTAGAAGTAAATCAATTTGGAGCTATTTAAACCTAAATATGACTTTATAGTAAAATAATATTTTTAGTTTTCCAAAGGAGCCCCTCTCCTCCCTTATAAAAGGGAACCTCCTCCCTCTCTTCCTCACACAACTTTGAGCCTTCAAGCTCGGCCAAAACCTACCAAATTCTCTTCTCAACTTCCCTAGAAACATCCTAGAGGTTCTGGTCTTCCTCAAAGACCAATTTTAGTGCCCTAAAAGGAGATCTCAAAGAGGCGCTTCAAAGAAGAGGTAATTTCCGTTACCGATTCTTTCACCTTTATTTCTTCTTCCACTTCTTCTTCTTAGGTTGTTTCATTATGAAGTAATAAAATCAGTATCAATAATATACTTATATGTTATTATAAGTTTGAAACAACCCTATTTCACCATCTATCCATCCTACGGAAAACGAAATCACCACGTGTGCGTATGTACGGAATACCGTCTCCACGCCATGGTGAAATCTATTTTCCACCACCACCTTACTTGGATGGGTATAATGGTGTAAATAATAACTATATATGATTATTTTAAAGTGATATTGATTCTTAAATAGTATACATACACTCTAATACAGTCCCATGATCATGAGAATGATATCATCGCTCGTGCGTACGTACGGACTACCGTCTCCACGACGCGATGAGATTCATTCTCCACATTAACCATTCATGAATGATTATAATGTGTATATAATAAGAAATCATAAAATATATGACATAATAATGATACTGGATTTATTTTCATATATTTGTATGTCATCTACTTAATTCCATTCAACTCAATAAGGAAACGAAAACAACGTTCATGCGTACGTACGGCCTACCGTCTCCATGAACGGTGTATTTATTTCCATTTGATGATTTATTATATATATATATATTCTGAATATATATTATATATAAATCATGTTTTATATTCTGAAATTAAGTAATCATTATCTAAGTAATCATATGAATAATTACAAGTCAAAACACGGACGACAAATGAAACAATTTTACCCAAAACGCTCTTTAACATGGAATTTACAAAAGAACTGGTCATATAAAGTCATAAGTGAAACATATATGATATCATAACAATGATTATGATTCTAGAATAAGTCAGTGACATTATTTAAACCATTATACTGGAGGTTCGGACACTTACGAAGCAAATCGGACCTAAGGTATGGGAAATATCACAATCTCATTTTTATCCGAGATTGTTTATTCGTAAGTATTTACTGGGATGTATTTTATCATCCACATCCATGTTTCATCAATGTGTAATATTATTTCCATCCACCTACAATTTTTTAAATCCATTTTTACCCTTCGGTGAGTTTTTTGTAAAAGATATGAAAGGAATCTTTTGTCGTTTTTCGTACGAGGTACTTTTTGACTTTTCCGAAAAAAGTACAAGAAGAATGTTTTTTTAAACATATACAACATGAATGGATTTTTAAAACATTATTTCCAAGAAGATTCCTTTAAAAGTTTTCAAGTTTATTTGTAATCAACTTCTTTTATTTTAGAATTTTATGACATGTTAAGAAAGGAAAAGTGTTTTTGAAGAAGAAAGGATATTTTCCTCAAGAATGGAGTTCAAGTGTTTTATCAAAATTATTTTCCATCTAAGATAATAAAGGGTTCTATTTCTATACCTATTATTACATTGACGTGATTATGTTGTGATGGAATTATTTTTATGAATTCCTTTATCTTATATGAATTGTTTTATGATGTCACGATGTTTAGGATTCCCATTTTTATTTCATGGGTTATGCTATGATGTATGGTTTATGATTTTGTAAAACACATAATAATGGAATAATTATGAGATGGGTGGGACCTATATCTCCCTCCAATGCATTGGGTAAGGATTTTATATCTCATGAGATAGACATGGCTAGAACGGTAGGTTATATTGGTTCATTGAAATAGGACTGAAACGAGGAGTGAACTCGGTTCAGAAAGGGACTTTGTCCACTAAGATAGTCTTGGAAATAAGTCTTGACTAATAAGAAATGATTCTCTATGATTATGTGTGTATGGAACAAAGTTTCATATTATAAGTTATGATTATTGGGATTAAATTTCACTACTATGATTTATCCCATGTTATGAAATTATAATCTCTTTTGCAGGTTAAGATTTCCAAAAGATATGTTCTTATGAATATGATGTGATTGATATTTATTTTGTTTACCCTTACTGAGAATTTGAGCTCACCCTTTTATGTTTTCTTTTCCCCATGATATAAAGAAAGGATTTAGGTTTTAAAAAAAAGATCTTTATGGGAGATGTTGAAGATCTTTCACTACGATTAGAAGATTATATTCCGAGTTTCCAAAGACACTAAACTATTACGGTCCTTGTGTGTGTGTTTTTGTTATATATTAAGTATTGCGCAAAAGTAATGTAATGTTCATGTACGTCAGGATTTGGGTCTCTACAATAATTCTTTAATTGGAACTCATTAATTTAATAAAAAATGGCTTTTCAAAACATCAACATGAAATAATGTAGAAAACCCTATATAAATCTTTTACTTCAAATTATAGGTATTCTAAATGATATTTTTATTTTATAAAACATAAAATGTATGAGTATAATGAAATTAAAGTATAGGAAAATCCCACACACCTTCATGATTCACAATCCATAAAAAAGAAATTATTTCATTATTACAACTTTCCTTATATCAAAATTACCCTATATTTTATTTTGAAAATAAAAATATTATTGGTAAAGTGAATAAAATACTTAAATTAACAAAATTGACATACACTTAAGATATTTTGACAAAAGCCTTTATAAAATGGACATCAGTCTTACTCATATCATTTACATTGTATTTTTATTTTCTAGATTCAACTATCATAAATCATTCATCATTGGAAAATATTACAAATCCTTACTTGAATTATTTTATATCTTTTAGTGGATTCATGTTTCCCTTTATATGGAAATTAAAATCCCTATTAAGAATAAAAAAATGGACTGATCTATTTCTTTAAAAAAATTCTCACCACTACAACCATTTCGATCCAATTTTTTATCCAAACATGTTTCTTCATATTCATTTTTGGTTTATAATCATGATATTCCTTCAAATATGATGGTTACCCCTAATATTTCAATTCTTTAAACAACATTTTTATTTTCAACTTTCTCTATTTATCCTTGACATGATGGTGTATATAATTTTTTTTACCTAGACATATTTTTTATTTAAGATGAGAAAACCGTAATTTTTTTATAAACTAAACACAAAAAAAAATATCCATGGAAAAAATATCATGAATATTAAATTATACATTCTTTTTCCCTTTTATATTACTTCTTGCAGTAAAATTTTTTTATAAAACAATTTTTTTGAGTCCCCCTTATTTAACAAAAAATAACATCTAATTATTATTACATTCTTATATATCATTATTGATAGTCCAATGGTCTTTCAGGTTTCACTAAAATCAGTCTTATTCCATGGATTAGTAGCTTGTTTTCTTTCCTTAAATCTGATAAAATGTTGTTTTATATTAAGTCCCAATCCTATATTCTCTTTATGAGATAGTTTTTTTAAAAGTGAAATTCATTATCACCTTTTTTGATATCAATGTCTCTCCTTAACATTATAAAAAACCCATGTGATCTAACTACATGATTCCATTTTTGGGTTAATAAATATTTTTTGTTTCTCCAGTTTTCTTCTCATTTCAATGAATACTCATTTAATAACCTTGATTTTTATAACACTATCTTTTACTATATTATTCAATCCATTACTTATTCATGCATTAGTTATTAAATTTAAATTGATATAAATAATTTTATCTATGTTCTCCAACTTCAATGATTTGAGATTTTTGATGTCATCCATTAACAAACCATTTTCTTCCATCATCTATGGAATATAGATTTTATATCAATGGAACACTAAATTATATTTTTTCTTTTACCTCTATAATTGTATACCTCATCAAGTTAGCCTCTTGTTCAATTTTTAGGATAGAATAACCCTCAACATAAACTTCCATAGCTTTAATTTATTAATTATTTAGTGTTTCTAAAATAAATATCATAGTAACATATTTACCAAGTTCAATGAAGTCCTTTATTTACCCTCCTTCTAATTCCTTCTATCTATCATGTTTTTGTGAATTTAATTTTTTATTTTTGAATAAACTGTACTTAATGACCCCTGTTTTTTATTCACATACATAAAATATTTCTTCATTAGTATGTTATCTTACTTTCCGGATCATAATTTGTTAGGACACTTTATAGTATGGTACCCAACCATTATATATTTTAAGCATTAGATTAAAAAATTTATATTAAATTTTCCTTTTCATATTTTCGTATTTTATGAAAGGAATAAAATTACCTCATTGAATTCCATCTCATCTGGATCATATTTAATTGTGACCTTTCTAATTCCTTGAATACAAATTATCTTGAATTCATCATTTACGTTGGATTATGAATACTAAAAACTGGGTCTATCCCAATGCAACTATACCCAAGGTTTATAGAAACCATGTCTATTGATGCTATCCCTAAAGCAATACCCATGGTTTTAAAAAACCATTGATATTTCTTAAGCTATACCAATGGAGTTATGAAATGTAGGGTGTATATCCTTGAAATAACTAGTTGTGCTCGATCTCCCACACCCCTCCTCATTATATAATCCCAATTCTCCTCCCCTCTAATGAGATAAGTGTCCCCCTCCTCTCATATAGTTACTTTTCTCCCCCATCGTTAGGTGATATTCATCCATTTATGAATTTTTTTTGCACTCTGTAAGCTTTCCTTAAATCCAGTTCTTTCTTATCTTCTCACCCAATCAAAAACTAGTTCTATTCCCCATATTTTTTTTACCTAATTTAAAGTTTTTTTATCTTATTAGATTTAATATTTTCAAGGCCTGATTCTGTATTGTCTTCTGTTGTGTGTTATTTTCATTTTTCTCTATGAATTTGATTCCACTAGATGTTTATACTGATGTTTAAAATGTATTCTAATATTTTTAGTTATCTTTAATTATTGTTTTGTTATTGATAAATAGATTTTGGATTTTTTGGTGATTCCATAGGATCCATAACTATGTTTATCACTTCATAACTTCTGTAATTAATTACATCCTTTGATTCCATTATGATCCAAATGCGTATTAGTAGTTCTTAGTTTGTTTTTTATTTTTATTATTCATTCCCCATTATAATGAATATAAAAATCGAATTTCATTAACAAAAAATACTTCAATATATTTATTAGATAAAAACTTGTGTTTCTTTTGATAATTAAAACATTTCATTTCAAAGGATGAGATTTTTGGTTTTTGAGAATGACCCAACTATATCCTCTATTTTATGACAATAAATATTGATATATTAGTCCCTTAAGATTTTAATTATAATAAACATATAGTGTTTTTTGATCATAAATACACAAAGATAAGTAGGATATAGATAAATTAGTATCCCAAAGATGACCAAAAAACATCTCCATTTTTTATTATGATCATGTTATGATATAATAATGTTATATATATTAAAATTTTCATTGAGAATTTTTTTATATTTTCTATATCATTTGAAGCCTAGAAGATAAATAATATTGATGTACCTATACCTTTTATTGAATAATCCATTGGATATTATATATGAGTGATGGGGGTGAAATTTATATAACCCCCTAATAAAATTTTAGGTTCCATGTTACAATTTAAATAGTGTAAAGGGTGTGTCCCTACACTATGGGTTGGTTTTTAAATAATTGGGCCTCAATTATTTGATTATGATATATGAAATTTTCTATTTTATAATAATTTTATGGTTCTTGTTAAATTTTTATTTAAATATTTTTTAAATTTGTTCTTGATTTTTATTTGTGCCAAAATCATGTATCTATTTGTGTATGTTATGTGATTTCTTATCCCATGTTAAAAACCCATGTCCACCCTTTTTTTATATTTTTCCATTTCCCAGGTAATATTTTATAGCTACTATGTAACATTTAATGTGAGGATATCATGACGACAAAATATCATTTATTTAGGTTTGTATATGTATAGTGAACTCTATAATTATTTTAATGTTTAGGTATATAGTCTATCCTTTGAAAGATACTATTTAATGGACATAATTTATACCTTTAGGTTATACATTTCCCTGTGTTTAAATAATATAAGTAATAGTGACCTTAAATAAAATCCTTTCATGAATAAATGTTATCCTAAATTATTTTTTCGAATGATAAGGCCTCTATCAGTTAAAATAAAACATTTTTTTACGTTTGTATTCCCTTTTTAGTATTTTCTAATACATGCAACTTGTTGGGATTTCTATGAGTATTCCTTGGTTTTTTCTGATGATATGTATTTTTATTTGTTTGTATTAATAATAGTATTCTACAATATTTACATTCAGCATGAATTGAATTCAACTTGGTTTCCTATTGATGTTCTTTAATTTCCTCTATACTATATTTATAATTTTTCATCGAAATTGGATATCATTGTAATTATGGTTCAAAATGTTGATTGGAACATAAATTTTATTTCTTGTAATAGAATGGATATAAAATAGATGTATCATACCCATTATATTTAAAGAGAGTTTTAAAATAATATGGATTTTTTTAAAAAATTTTCATTTAAAAATGATTCAGCTGGATGTCATATACAATGTATATATTATAATTATGTTGGAAGACCATGGTTGAGCTAGGAAGCAGTTATATACCATATAACAAAATTTGGATCCAAAAAATACAAATATGTTTGGTTTCACAATGGAAAGATAAAAAAATATTCTACATTTCGTGAATGATAAGAAAGAGGTGGTATAGATAATTTGATATTTGATTGATTCCTATTTTTTCATCATCATGATATAGATAGTATTCTAGTGAAATAAGATAATGATATAAATAACCCTCAGTGAAAGACTGAAGATGATCATGTTGAGAGAGTGAAAAATTTAATGAACGATGCCAAAACTCTTGTATATTAGGAATGTATTAAAATGAAAATGTTATAATTTTTAATGTGGTTATATCATGGGAAAACCATGTATGGAATTTATAATACCACCAATGATTATATTCTTGAACTGTTGAATGAATTTCTTCATAATGGTGAAAGTATTCCCTTAAATCATTATAAGGAAAGGAAGTTAATTAAGAAGCTCATATTTTCAAGTAAAAAATTCATGCTTATTTCAAATATTATATTTTATTTTTGGATGAAATAGATGACCATAATGACTCTAAAGAATGTGATACATATCGATAGAAGGAAAATGAAGATGGAACACCTTCTTTTTTTTCATCGAAATTCATGTGGAACTATCCATTGATTTACAAAATTCAAAATATATTCATGTATGTTGAAATGGAATCTAATATGTGATGGAATGATGCTGAGAGAATTAAAGGTAATGATGGGTTGGTTCATCAACTAGATGGATTATCATGGTGGGAATTCGATACACAATATCCCGATTTTGCAGCTGAGGTTTGTAATGTGGGTTTGAGTCTATCTTATGATGGTTTTAATCATATTGGTCAGATGCTTACTACTCATAGTCCTTTGAAAATTTTTATTCACATTTATAATAATACTCCAGGGATTTATATGATTTTTTAAATTTATTGATTGTACTAATATTTGTTCCTTTTGATCCTGGAAATGATATAAAAATCTAATAGGAACCTTTAAGAAGAGAGTTAAAACAGATTGGGATAAGGGTGTGCGCACCTTCACCGCTTCTTCAAAAAATATATTTCATATGTGTGATTGGATTCTATGGACTATAAATGATTTACATTTTCATGCAATGATATATGGTTGGGGAAATAAGGGAAAACTATCATATCCTATTTGTATGAATAATACAAGATTGATAAGGCTTAAATATCATGATAGTTTTAGTTTCATGGGGCATTAAATATTCATTCAAATGAATTATCAAAAAGGGAAGAGTCTCCATATGTTTGATAATACCATTGACACTACATAGTAACATCAATATTTTTCAGTAACTGATGTGCTTAATGAATTGAAATATTTCAATTTTTCATTAGGGAAAGTTCATATGAAATTGAAAAAGAAGAAGAATGTTGACACTAACGCAACTTAGAATTGGAAAAATAGATGTATCTTTTTAGAGTTTCCATATTGGTCTAGAAATTTCTTACATAATTGTTTAGACGTAATTCACATTGAGAAAAATAAATGTCACAACCCCCTCTCTCCAAATATGTCGTAATAAGGAGAAAGAGATTATTTCCCCCCAAGTCCTACCTCCAGTAGGCCCCAGGTGGGCGACTAACTTTGAGGGTATAAAAATTGGATGTATGGGATGAAATACCATCTATAATATAAATAGGATCATGAGATAAGATGAATCTAACCCATAAAAAACATAAATAAAAAATATAAAATAAATCCAAAACCATACCACATGAATGTATAAATAGAACTGATATAGATAAAAATCACCAACATAAATATGAAAATGTAAAGAAAAATCTATGACATGGAAAATATCAAGGATCTGAGATTTTAATTTCCATCTTGTTCCATCTAGACCTCCTGGAAACCTAAAAACAACTTTATTAACATAGGGCGATCATATAAGTAAAAATAGTAGGAAAACTAAAGTCTCTCATGTACATGTGAAAGAATCATACTATTTCACTTGTGAGAAAATAGTAAAACCAAAACAACACCTATAAAGGTACACTAACCATCCAAACCTCACTAAGGAAAACTCACAAAATAACGCAAACCAATTAATATAGTATAATAATAATTACATCAATAATGATACACCACATCACTTTACCACTGGTATGCTCCTATCATACACAAAATCGTATATCCGGGCCCTCAAATCGTTTCTATATACCACACTTCCCACAAGCATGTTTTCAACACATCATGCCTAAAGACACCTTGGCTCACAACCCCAAAAGAACGACCAAGTCACACCTCACCCAAAGGAACAAGTGCTAAAACCCTACAAGAATGGTCATGTCCCACCTGAAAACACCTAGGCCATCACACCTTTCCCACAAACACCGGGGCTATCAAAACCACAATTTAATACACTAACATACCTCTGGCCATCATATCCTATTCTATACCTACCTAACCTAGAAGAGAGAGTGGGAAGGAGTGGGTACAATCCATCAATAATTCTCACCAAATTTTGTAAAAACACCCTCTTCTTTTCTATGCATGTTTTGACACATAGTGATCGATGTGGGTGGGGTGCGTATAGAAATCAAAATATTATATAAGTATATAAATTTATAAACTAACTAACCAAGTGACAACACTATCAAATTTAATTCCACCTTTAGATGCATAACACCACACATCAAGACACAAACACTATTTCAAATTTTCAACCAATTTTATTTATTCAAATCATTATTTTCATTATTTAGCTTCCCAAAATTTAACCACACAACACACAATTTAATTTTTCATTAACCATTTTAATCCTATTAACCAAACTATCCTAATATATTTCAAACATTATCAAACAATTATTTATTTATTACATCACTAATCTAGAATCTAGATAAGAGAAACCACCACCTCATCCGCCAAATTATTACAAAAAAACTAGCTCTGCACCCTAAAAAGCATTACCAACAAACCACCTCACTGCCCGAAAATCATGGAAAAACCACCTCCCTTCCTTAAAGCATGATCCACAAACCATAATCCCCACATGCCATAACCACACATAGTTGTCACACAGTCATAACTGCACCTCACAATACATCAAGATCATTTTATATATTTACAAAGGGTATTTTATCACATTCCACTTTATTTTAGGGATTTTATCACATGTTATTATCCTAAGGAAACCCTTTTATTTGAAAAAAAGAAGTGGTTAACCAATTACTATTTTAGGGTGACATTAAAACAATCACAAAAAAAGAATAAATGTCAACCCTTATATCGAGGGAAAACAAATCCACCAATGTGCATAATTTTTAGTGGGACTTCAAGCATATATAATGAAAAATATCACAAATAATATCAAAGATGTAAAAGAATGTGAATCGAACCCCATTTACCCCTTTAAATTTAAATTTAACAAACTATTTATCTTTAATTAAGTGATAAAAAGCATAAAAGATTGAAAAAAAAATTAAACCCGTCCCTCATGATACAGAATAAAGAAAAACGAAGAATTACCTACCTCAAAGAAGTTTTGTCGACTTGCTACGCATTGTAAGGTGATGAAGAAGAGCCCACAACCACAGATGAACAAAAAGAAACTATAGATCAACATACACCACAAGAAAAACAAGAAAAACACATTCCAAACTCAAAAACCAATCCAAACCACACCACCATATCAAAACCCTGAAGAAGAATGGGATAAAACCATCGAAGATGGAGGAAGGGCTTACCACGGATTGACAACGAACAACCACCGAGACCAACAGATCAAAGAGGGAGGAAGTGGGATTGAAGTACTCCTAATGGAGCCTAGGGTTCATCCAAAATTAAAGGAAGAATAAATCATGAATTAATAAATGAAAATTTGTATGGAAATAACTTTTAATGCTTCCCTACATTGGGATTTACAAGATGTGTAATCCCCTTTCACGTTGTGTAATCCTAATGGTTAAGTTTTGTAGAAAGAAAGAATCAACTATTTATTATTTAAACATGAAAATATATATGTCATGAACCAACCTCACATAATACATGAATCACCATTACACATCAATGTAATACACTTACAAAGCGAGTATTTCCTACAGCAGTTTTTTTTCACCTTCAGCTTCTTTTGAAAACTACCAGAACCTCTACTGAACAACTCTAACAACCAAAATTGGAAAAGTAATGGACTGGGAGGAAAAATTTCATGGAATAAGATACCCATAATATTATTATCTAAATGAAGAATCCAAAAATAATCCTAGAAGAAAGGGGTTTGAATAACCACACTGTGAGATATCTCTCAAGTGTCTCATCATAGCTCAAATGCTACCACCATCAAACACACCAACCCAAATGGACACAAAACACACCACATAACCACATCACCAAAAAAAAAGATGCCACCTATCACACAAAAATACTTACACAAGACCACTACACAACCATCTCATTCTCTATATTTCTTAAACCAACAACCACTACCACCAACAAACAACACCATCCCGAACATACAAATTTGGGAATTCTATATTCCATGTTAAGATACACTCTTCTATAGATTCCACTGACTCACCCAAACAGGTTCAATTGAATCATAATTAATGAATATCGATTAGGAATCAGGTCCTCCCCTTTTCATATGTTAGGACTTTATCACACATCACTCTACACACATCAAAAATGATGGAAAGAAACATATCACATAAAACAAAAGGATCCAAACGTTACATAATATATAAAAATAGAGAAAATAGAAACTCAAAAAAACTCCTTTTACTAGGAGAACATTTGTTTCTCCCACTATTATGTACTATTCTTTAGGACACCATGCCTCGTCTTCTCACGAACCAAAGAAATGGTCCATCCATGCAGGGCCTTCTCTTGGAGATCTTGGATCTCTACTAGCCATTACCCAAACATCGTTTCATCCTCAATATCCAAATATCTCTATTCAAAAAAATTGGTTTCATCACGAAGATATTGATGTGGCCTTAAAAACAATTGTTTTTCCACAAAATTATTACTAATTATTAATTATTTAATTGGTTATTCTTGTTGTTTTTACTATATATTTACACATTTGTATTTTTATAAATAAACTTATCAATTAATGAATTTTTATAATTAATCGTGTATTAAAATCTTTACAATAACTAATTTATTTCTAACTTTAATTTCATAGACTAATAACTTTTTATTTAGATTATTGTTCTTGTTCTGTATAGTTAATAATTTAACATTAATTAGATAATTAATTTATTCTGAATTTTCACTTAGATAATGAAGCTTTAATTTAACATTGCATGTACTAAATATTAATTAATTTAACATATCCTAAATATTGATGGTCTTTTAACAACTCGTTCTTTTATAAATTTAAGTTTATAAACTCACTACATCTCTTTAATTTAATTTCATTAATTATCATAAATTGATTGATAAAATAATAGTTATCTGATTTCTTTAATTAATTTAATTTGAAGTAGTAGTCTTTTATAAATAATTAAACTTTTTTTATAATTGTTTTAATTTAATATAAATTTTTAATAATTTAATTTTTTCTAAATTAAATTTTTAGTGTAATAATAATTTATGTTATGCGAATTGAAGTTATTAAAAATTTATCTTAAGATTAACTGGTTTTATAAATTTATTAATGTTTATGTGTTCAATTGTTTTAATTATGTTTTGGTTTTTATTAATTATTTTGTTCTTATTTTCTTTAAGTGTTAATTAATTTTCTCTATTTATTTTGTAGTGAAACAGTGCCTCACCAACCCCGTTTCTTGTCACGGTGCTGCCACACACTGCTTACCCATGCTTTCATGGTCTCACTGCAATACACTGGCACCGTGTCTTTTCTTTCTTTCATGGACTCACAACCACTGTAACCTTTCCATACGGTCTCACCGTAAACTTTGCCACTATTTCCTCTTTACTATCTCACCACAAGACCGTGCCAACTTGAAAATCCTTACACTGTCTCACCGTTCCATTACGATGCTTCCCTCACAGCCACCATAACATAACCTATAACACCGTTTGCACACAGGACCTCTTGGCAATGTATCTCTGTGGCACCACAACGAAACCTCTCCTGCCACCGGTGTTTCCTCCTCTACATTACAGTGTCCCGTTGCCACCAAATCTCCCTGGTCGTGCCTTGATCTATAGAAACCGTGCATCCAACACTGGTGCTTTCAACCTCGGTCGCACCATCGCCTGCTTCTACCGAACTTAATCAAGATTCAATATTCAGTCATTTTTACATCATCAAAATAGATCGAATAAAAGAAAAAAAAACCAATGAACACCCCGGTTCTAGACATTGAATCTCAAATAAAATACTCATGAGATGAAGGCGCACCACAAGAAGATGGGGAGGTCACCTTGTTGGACCTGATCCACCACAATCGAAGCCTCCGAATGGAAGGATCCAGTTACCTTAGCTGTTTAAAAGGGATTTCGATGCTGAGAGTGATTCGAAAAGGAAGAAGCCATCCATCGAGTCGGGAGGTGCAACCAATTTTGATCGTTACCCTGTTGCCGTGAAGGTGAATAGAGGTGAATCCACCTTACGGTTGAAGATGGAAGTGGACCCACCACTAAAGCAGAATCCGCTCATGCGATTGAGTAGCCGAGGAACTAGTTTCCACAGATGAGGAGGTCGAGCCGCACCACCGATCCAAGGAGGGGAGTAGCGCCTTCACGACAATCCGGTGTTGAGTAAAGAGGTAGAGAAGATCCACAACATCATCATCCAACGCTCATAGCCGGAGAGCCACACCTCGCCACTACTTCTTTTTCTGAAGAAGAAGACTAACCCTTCCCCCCTGCTTTGCGCCGATTTGGGTGAAGTAGTTAACTAATAAAAAAAACTAAAATCTAAAAAACCTAAATTAAAAATAACTTATGTAAAAAAATATCAATTACAAGTAAATAATTAATATAGAATAATTAACTTATAAAAGAGAATTAATAATTTATTTAACTTAAATAAAACTTTAATTAAATTAAACTAATTATTAAGAATATCTAAATTTAATTTAATTTAATTTAATGTGGCATACTAAATAGTTTTTTGTTAATAAAATTAAATATATAATAATAATTTATTTTGAACTTAAATAAGCTAATATAATTAACATAAATTAGTAAATAATTTAATTTATTTATAATAATAAACTTTTAAATTAACATTAATAACTCTAATAAATAAAAATCAATAATTACTTCTTTTAAGACTTTTAATAAACTAATAATTTTAAATATTTATTTATTTCCTTCTCGTTTATAATTATTCTATTTGTTTCATTTTAAGGTTCATTTAAGATTCGAGTATACGTCTAGATTCATCAAACTAACTCACAGGGAGTTAGTTATGATGGAAAAGATAGCACGACATGCTAGTCGAGAAAAAACACACGTTTGGGGTGCACAAGTGAGGGGATTTTTAAAGACGGTGGAAGCGAGTGGTGACATGAAGTAGATGACGGAGGAAATAAAAGAAGAGTGGCAGTAGAGTTTTAGAAAAGAGTCTGATTCTAAAAAAAGAGGACACTCATTCATTCGATGAACACACCAGACTCGAAGCATATTAGAGAACCTGGAGCTCTTCTCAGAGATCCATTCATCGGAGTTCTGAGGGCCAAGAGCAACAGTGGTTCATGTGAACAGAGGGGGTTTTCATCCTCATCTTTCTTTTAAATATATTTCTCTACAATTAAGTGATTTTAGTATACATAACTGAAACAATGATAGGCTAAATACTTCAAGTTCGAGGTTTAAATTGATTCTACTAGTTTATCTTTCTATTTCCTTCTCTTTATCATTTTAAATGTTATCATTACTGATTGGAGAGATAATTTATGATTGCTTTCAATTGAAATATATCACTAATTCTTAATCTTTTAATTCCATATTCAATCGATGAGTTTGTTTGTGGAATAATTTCTTTAATCATTCGAATTGAAATTAAAACTACAGAACATACGGAAAGTTTGTTTTATCATATTTTTCGAACCTGAATGTTCCTGTTGATTAATCTAAAAGTGGTGAACTCTAAAATTGGTCGTCTTGAGTGATTTATCTCTTAGTGAGGGAAATAAATCACTCATTTTCAGTGGTATTAGTGGTAATCACTATCATGAGAAGAAATGTTTTCAAAACCAGTAAAGTTGATGTTTTCCGCAGACATATTTCTCTTGATTGTTCACTTATTGGCATTTCATCTCTCTGTTTCTCACTGTTTTTAGTATGTTTCTTGCTTCGATATAGTTCAAAACAGAAACATAAAAATCTTGTGATGTTTTATTTTTTTCTGTATAATAAACAACAAAATTAAAAAAAAGAAAATAGAAACTCAATCCCATTGTTAACAATAGTGGGGTCTTTAGTTAGTTCTTAGAAGATTAGTGGTCAAATCAACCTTCTCTATGGGTTCGACCCTACTTGAAACATATACTGTAGTTAGTAAGAATATAAATATTAAACTTTGGTTGGCTTCAATGATGGTTTAGGTCATGTTTTTGGTGCCGTTTCTGGGGAAGGCACGAGCCATTACTCCAAAAAAAATTAAAAAAACACATATATAAAAATTGTGATTTTTTTTTGAAAAATTTGAAAACTGTAAAAAAAATGTTACATATCATTCTGAATTGTAACTGCTGAGTGTTTTTGTTGTTGTTTGCATGAGAACAAGAAAGTCTGGTGCTAGATTAGAGCCTCTGAACCTTGAATTATATAAACATCTCATTACTCTAAGAAGGAAGAACAAAATTGAAATGAAAAATCTAGATAATAGAGTTCCTGCACCTAACAACTTTCAAAATAAACTAGAAATTCTAAATGTACATGAAAGGCCTAGGAAGAGGGAATTCCAACTCCCTCAAGTTTCAAGCAATCCATCATCCATCAAACTTATTCCTAGTGCCAGAAATTATGAATTGAAACAGTAATACATTTCACTACTGCCTGCATTTAATAGACTATCTAATGAGGAATCACTTTCCTTCATTAGAGACTTCTATAATACTGTGAAACAATTACCTCTTCTAGGACTCATAGAAAATGAATTTAGAATGAGAGTCTCTCCCTTTTTCCATAAAGGGAATGCTATAAATTGGTTTCTGAGTCTCGATGAGAACATTTTTGAAAATTGGGATCAAATGTATAACTCTTTAATTATGAAATTTTATCCTCAAAGACCTAAAGGTGAACTTAGAACTAAGATCAATAGTTTTTATTAAGAGGATGTAGAAGCTTCTAATGTATCTTGGGATAGATTTAGGTATCCGTTTATGAAATGTACCCACAATGAACTCCCATCACACAATCTTATGGATACTTTCTATGACGGGCTGTCCTCCTCTAGACAGAATCTAGTAGATCATGCTGCTGGGGGTAATTACAATGACAATACAGATAAAGAACTTAGAGAAATATTTAATAATCTTTCACTAAATTCACAACATAAAAATTCAAGAAGGAAAAGAGCTAATAGAATTTTTAATTCAAACACTGGTTCAATGAATAAAAATCATGCTCAACTGAATGAAATCACCAACCAACTTCAATCCTTAATGAACCAGAATTCTAAAGAAACTGTTAACCAACTTGGCTATCGAAATACCAACCAATATTTAAGGGAACAGTTTGTCTAGTGTGGTATGTTTGGGTATACTGAATTTTTTTCCTAATTTTGATATGCCAGCCCAACAACAAAAAAATTCTAACATTGTTAACTATGGTCCTAGAATTCCTCCTAAAGAAGATCCATTTTCAAACTTTTATAATCAAGGCTATAGGAACCATGCAAATCTATCATGGAAAGATCAAGGCTTAATCAAACAATCCACTGCCCCTAATTACTCTAATAAACCAAGACCAAACATTCAAAATCAACAGAGGGGTGAGTCTTCAAATGTACAAGGAAATAATGATAATCACATGTCTTCTAAGCTTGATCTAATTTTGAATAAAATCAACTCTCAAGAAGAAAGATACATAAATAAACTGTCTAGACATCAAAATCAATATGAGTCTGATGAAATGCAAACTGATGTTACAATAAAAAACATTGAAACATAGTTAGGTCAACTTGCTAGGGATTTTTCATCTAGGGAAAAAGGTAGACATCCAATTACTAGTGAGCTTAACCCTAGGGATAATTCCATGGATGTTGTCACTAGAAGTGGGATTAATACTCAAACAGTTGCTGAAAAAAACTGAAAATGCCCAAAATGGGAATCTGCTTCAATCTGGTAATAAAAATCTGCTTTGCACACATGCTGGAAATTCACAGAAAATTCTAGACAATGATCTAAATCTAAATTTGTCACCTAAAACTCAAGCTGAAACTTCTTCTAAAAATCAAAAGAACAAAGGAAATGAAAAAGTTGAGGAAGAGGTGAGGGATATGCCCACTGTCTTGAAATTTTTTTCCCCACCCACCCCTTTCCCTAAAAAGCTGAAACCTAAAAGTAACACCGGGGCTGAACTTCTTCAGTTCCTTGGTCTCCTCTCTAAACTTAAAGTGAACATTCCTTTAATTAAAGCTTTAATTCAAATCCCATTTTAATTGAAATCTATTAATAAAATTTTTTCAAAAAAAAACTCTAGAAGAATTTTCTACTTACAGCCTCACTAAAGAGTGTAGTGTTGTACTCCAAAAATAATCCCACCTAAACTAAAAGACCCAGGTTGTTTTTTTATACCTTGCACACTAGGAAACCCTGATTAGCTTAACTATTTATGTTATTTAGGTGATAGTATTAATATTATTCTTTACTCACTGTTTCAATAGTTGAGGTTTTGTGACCTTCAACCCACCACAATTATACTACATTTAGCTGATAGATCTTTCACTCATCATGTGGGTAGGGTAGATGATTTGCAAGTTGGGGTTGGGAAACTATTTCTACCTACTGACTTTCTTTTCTTTGATATGGAGTGTGATCAAGAGGTGCCCATAATCTTGGGTAGGCCCTTCTTGGCCACATGTGGTGCTGTCATTGATGTCTCTAAGGGTCAATTAATATTTAAAATTGGAGAACAACTAGAAGAGTTAAATGTGTTTAAAATTTCTAAAGGACCTACTTTTTCTGAAAACTGTTCAATACAAGAGTCTTTAGAAAATTATAACACAATTGGAAACTCAGATGAATCTGATGAACCATTCTCTGTTGAAGAAGATAATTCTGAAGATGAAAATCTTGTTAAATCTATTTTAGAAGTTCAAAATTCTGCTCAAACACCAAATCTGGAAAATTTTCCAGAACTAGACAACAGTCAAATTTCTACTATGGAAGGGTCCCATATTTTTAATATTAGAAGATTTTTGAGTGAATTTTAGGGTGTTTCTGTAAACACAAACCATGTTGTACACTTTGATGTTATTGAGGTAGAACTTATAAGAAAATTAGATGATTCTGCTCTGATTAACTTGTTAAAATCTGATCTTGAAAATCTGGACAATGTACTGCCCACTTTAGACAGTAGCACTGTTACTTCTGAATCTAAACATGAAATTGAAAATATTTCATCTTTCAATACTCCTTACAAGAAATATGTTGAAGATCTTGGACCTCCTAGGCCGAAGAGTCTTCCTTCGAGTGTAGAACCGCCCACTCTTGAACTAAAGCCAATCCCTTCTCATCTTAAATATTCATTTCTAGTTGAGAACACCAATTTTCCTGTAGTAATTTCTACTGAACTTAATGAAAACCAAGAAAAAAGACTGTTGAATGTTTTGAAAACGTTTAAATCGGACATAGGCTAGACAATAGCTAATATCAAGGGTATTATTCCCTCATTATGTATGAAAAATATTCCTATAGAGATTGACCATAATCCTAGAGTAGAATGTCAAAGAAGATTAAATACTAATATGAAAGAAGTTTTGAGAGAAGAAGTGATCAAACTGCTAGACAGTGGAATGATATATCCCATTTCTAATAGTGATTGGGTCAGCCCTGTACAGGTTTTCCCCAAGAAGGGAGGTTTCACTGTAATTAAAAAGGAAAATAATAAAGAAGTCCAAGTTAGGAAAGCCACAAAATGGAGAGTCTATATAGATTATATGAAGCTTAATGTAGCTACTAGGATGGACCATTTTCTAATGCCCTTTTTGGATCAAATTCTTGAGAGGCTTGCTAGAAATGAGTTTTTCTATTTTTTGGATGGGTATTTTGGTTATAATAAGATTCCTATTGATCCCGAAGATTTGGAAAAGACCACTTTAACATTCCCCTTTGGAACATTTTTATATAGGAAGATGCCCTTTGGGTTGTGTGGAGCTCCATCCACCTTTCAAAGGTGTATGATGGTTATCTTTTTAGATATGATTAAGAGAATTATTGATGTTTCCATGGATGACTTTTCCATTTTAGGTAGTACTTTTGATACTTGTCTTGGAAATCTTGAATTAGTCTTGGAAAGATGCATTGAAACCAACCTTGTTCTTAATTGGGAGAAATGTCAAGTCATGGTTATAGAAGGTATAATACTTGGTCATAAGGTGTCTAAGAGAGGTCTAGAAGTTGATACTACTAAGATTAATGTTATTCAAAAATTTCCTCCTCCTATTAATGTCAAGGGTGTTAGAAGTTTCATAGGTCATGCCGGTTTCTACCGGAGATTCATAAAAGATTTTTCCAAAATAACTAAGCCCTTGTGTTCTTTGCTGGTCAAGGATATAACTTTCAATTTTTATGAAATCTATTTTAAATCATTTAATCCTCTTAAGTAGAAACTCACTATATCACCCATCATTACTACACCTGACTAGAAACTACCTTTTGAACTTATGTGTGATGATAGTGACATGGCTGTTGGTGTTGTCCTTGGACAGAGAAAAGATATGAAGCTGCAGGTGGTGTATTATTCTAGAATATTTCTAGATGATTCCCAAAAGAATTATACCACCACTGAAAAAGTATTGTTACCAGTTGTGTTTTCATGGGTCCATTTCCATCATCTCATGGGAATGAGTATATTCTTATTGCTATAGACTATGTTTAAAAATGGGTTGAGGCAGTGGAACTGCCCAAAAACCAGGCCAATTCTATAATAAAATTTGTTAAGAAGAACATCTTTACAAGATTTAGAGTCCCAAGAGCTTTTATCACTGATGATGGAACACAATTTATGAACTATAAATTTAATTCTTTGATGGAGAAATATGGTTGTGTTCATAAAACTTGTACTCTTTATTATCCACAATCCAGTGGATAGGTGGAAATTTCTAATAGGGAATTGAAACAAACACTTGAGAAAACTATGTCAAACTCTAGGAAAGACTGGTCTTTTAAATTGAATGAAGCTTTATGGGAATATAGAACTACTTTTAAGACCCCAATAGGTATGTCTCCTTACAGGCTACTGTTTAGTAAATGCTATCATTTACCTGTGGAGTTGCAACATAAGTTTTATTGGGTCGTTAAGTCTCTAAACATTGATTTTAACAGTGCTGTTGAGAGGAGGTTACTTGAGATGAGTAAACTTGATGAGATTAGGATAGAGAGTTATGATAATTCAAAGCTTTATAAAGAGAGGACTAAAATCTTTCATGATTATATCATAAAAAACAAAGAGTTTAAACTTAGACAGAAGGTCCTCCTCTTTAACTCTAGACTTAAACTTTTTCCTGGGAAGCTTAAGTCCAAGTGGTCTGGACCTTTTCCCGTAGTGAGAGTTCTGAAGAATGGATCTATTGAAATTGGAGATTAATAGAGTAAACCCACGTTAGTCAATGAGAAGAGACTGAAGCTTTATTTTGACGGACAACCGAAGGGCTTGGCTGCCTTCACTATGCTAGAAAACTATTCTTGAATGATGTCTGGCTGGGGACTTTAAAACTAGTGCTTCATGGGAGGAAACTCGTGTTCTTTATTGTGTTAATAAATAAAAACCTTTTTTAATTAAATAATGTCTAACTAAATACTTTAAAATTAGTGCTTTATGGGAGTCAAACCATGCTCATTCTTTGTTTTCATTTTTGTACTTTTTTGTACTGAATAAAGTGCTACTTTGTTGTCTCCTAGATGCTATGTCTCTGATGGATTCTTGTTCCTGGTTTTCCTATTTTGTGTTTTTAGGATGCTGCTGTTGTGTAATAATGGAGTGGAATTACCATGATCATATTTGGATAAGAACTTAGTCAGGAATGTACTTCAATTTTCTCTATGTATTTCTGCTCCTGTTTTTGCTAATAAAATTCTGCTTGTTTAAAAAATTATTCTACATATTTTCTGATAATCTGTTTCATATCTTGCATATACTAAAAAACTTTTACTGCATGTCACTAAGTTGAATTAAAAATCTGCATGTGCCTTTTGCGGTGAACTGAAATTCATTGTTTAAAACCCATTCACTGCATGAAACTAAGTGTGGGGGCGATACATGCTTGCTAATAGTTGTGTTTTTCATTGGAATCGATTAGTATATAGGGTTTTTAGCATGCATATTTCTGCTATATTGAACATCCATTTGAATCATACTTTGTTAAAATGCTTACGCCCAATTAATTGTGCACTTACACATTATATGCTAATTTTTTTCTACATTAGAAATTATCCACTGGATTAATTGTTAATGCATGTTTTTGTTAATGAACCTGTTGATTATTTATTCCTTGTGGAAAATAATCTTTTTGATCTTCTTTGAGACCCTTAAAACATGTCATAAATCTGCTTAATTGAAAATCTATTTTTAACTTTAATTGACAAATTGGTCTTCTCCCATTTGGAAGTCAACTTTGGGGACAAAGTTGGATTTTATGTGTGGGGGAGGGGGTCAATTATTGACTGTTCTAAACTATGCTTAATTGAAAGCCCATCAATTTTCAATGCAACTAAAACTTTTTCTTAAAAAATGGTTACAGTTTTGCAAAATTATTGCATAATTTTAGGCTTTACACTATACTCAAATGGGTCTTGCCATAGGAAAAGTACATTGCTGGAAGTTAAGATTTGTTTTGAATATGAAATTAGTGATAATGGATGATTGATGAGTGATCTTACTTAGTGATTTTATGAAATTTGGTTTAGGAATTACTTCTGAGAGTGACATGGGTGATCTGTTAATAGAATTATGATCTTAACTCTTGGAATTGGAAGTTTGATTTTGAACATAGGTGATTCATTTTTATTTTATTTATTAATGTAATTACCTTAATGATCTAATGAAAATGGTTTTTATATAAATCTTTTGAAAATGGAGTAATTTGGGCATCTGGGATCCCACAGTGAGTCTCTGAGACCCTAGATGCAGGGTGTGTTTCTGTTTACTATAAGCCCTCTGTACACTTTGAAATAAGTGCATTTGCACAGTTCTTATCACATGATACGTGTCTTGGGAAAACTAAATAAAGTGTCTAGGGTAAAAAATGAGCTCATTAAGGTGAGGGGAATGATGAATTCCAGATGAAGAAGGGTTCAATTGGTTAATATGAAAATCATTTATGTTGTATCATTTAGGTGATTCACAAGAAAATATATTTATTTTTGGAAACTATGTGAAAAATTCAAAGTATAAAGTTTCTATTGTGATGTTCTTAATTCCACATAAATTTTACCTTTTGTCACCCTCAGACTTTGGATTTAATCCTGGATTAATGTTAGTCACTAAACATCACATATGAGGCATGACATCTTCATTGCTTGATGATTCATAGTTTACAAGATTACCCATTGAGTATTTGTTCTAAGCAAGATTCATATGAGAAATTTATTTTATAAGCCTAATGACATGTTTTTGTCCTTTGTTACAAATTTCAGGACATGTTACATTTTGAGAAAAATTTTGAATACCATTTTTATATTCTCAATGATAATAAAACATGAGATTGTTTGAGGAAAAACAATGGTTAAGTGTGGGTGAATTTGATGTATCCTTAAAAAAACTTCTTTTGCCACATCATTTTAACTAATTTTTAATGATTTAATTTGTTATTCTGGTGATTTTTACTATATATTTACACTTTTTTATTATTATAAAGAAACTTATAAATTAATCAATTTTTATAATTAATCGTGTATTAAAAGCTTTAAAATAACTAATTTATTTCTTACTTTAATTTTATAGACTAATAACTTTTTATTTAGATTGTTGTTCTTGTTCTGCATAGTTAATAATTTAACATTAACTAGATAATTAATTAATTCTACATTTGCACTTAGATAATGAAGCTTTAATTTAACATTGCATGTACTAAATATTAATTAATTTAACATATACTAAATATTGATTGTTTTTTACAATTATTTTTTTATTATAAATTTATGTTTACAAACTCACTGCATCTCTTTAATTTAATTTCATTAATTATCATAAATTGATTGATAAAATAATAGTTACCTGATTTATTTAATTAATTTAATCTGAAGCAATAGTCTTTTATAAATAATTAAACAGTGTTTTATAATTTTTTTAATTTAATACTAATTTTTAATAAATTAATTGTTTCTGAATTCAATTTTAAGTATAATAATAATTTATGTTACGCGAATTGAAGTTATTAAAAATTTAACTTAACATTAATTGGTTTTATAAATTTATTAAAGTTTATGTGTTCAATTTCTTTAATTAAGTTTTAGTTTTTATTAATTATTTTTTTCTTATTTAATTTATGTATTAATTTATTTTCTCTGTTTATTTTGCAGTGTCATGGTGCCTCACCAACCGTTTCTTGTCACAGTGCCGCCACACACCGCTTCCCCACTCTTTCATGTTCTCACCACTATATGGTGGCACCATGTCTTTTCTTTATTTCACGGACTCACAGCCACCATAACCTCTCCATACGGTCTCACCGTAAAATCTACCACCATTTCCTCTTTATTGTCTCACCGCAAGAACGTGCCACCTTAAAACCCTTTACACTGTCTCAATGTTCCATTATGGTGCTTCCCTCACAGCCACCATACATAACCTATAACACCATTTTCAAACAGGACCTTTTGGAACTGTATCTTTGTGGCACCGCAACGAAACGTCTCCTGCCACCGGTGTTTCCTCCTCTGCATTACAGTGTCACATTTCCACCAAATCTTCCTACTCAAGACATGATCTATAGAAACCGTTCATCCAAAACTGGTTCTTTCAACCTTGGTCGCACCATCACCTACTTCTAGTGAACTTAATCAATATTCAATATTCAATCGTTTTTACATCATCAAAATAGATCAAACAAAAGAAAAAAACAACAAATGAACACCCCGGTTCCAGACTTGAAATCTCAAATCAAATCCTCACGATATGAAGGTGCACCGAAAGAAGAAGAGGTGGTCACCTTTCTGGACCCGAGCCACCATAATCGAAGCCTCCAAATGGAAGGATCCAGTTACCTTAGCCATCTGAAAAGGGATTTTGATGCTGAGAGTGATTCGAAAAGGAAGAAGCCATCTATCGAGTTGGGAGGTGCAACCAATGTAGATCGTCGCCCTGTCACTGTGAAGGTGAATAGAGGCGACTCCACCTTGCTGTTGAATATGGAAGCCGACCCACCACTGAAGGAGAATCCGCTGCTGTAATTGAGAAGCCGAGGAACTGGTTTCCACATATGAGGAGGTCGAGCCGCACCGCAGATCCGAGGAGGGGAGTAGCACCTTCACGATAATCTGGCACTGAGAAATAAGGCTGAGCCGATCCACAACGTCATTAGCCACCGCTCACAGCCGAAGAGCCGCACCTCGACTCCACTTCTTTTGCTGAAGAATAATACTAACCCTTCCCCCCTGCATTACGCCTATTTGTGGGAAGGAGTTAACTAATAAAAAACTAAAATCTAAAAAACCTAAATTAAAAATAAATTATGTAAAACAATATCAATTATAAGTAAATAATTAATATAGAATAATTAACTTATAAAACACAATTAATAAAATATTTAACTTAAATAAAACTTTAATTAAATTAAACTAATTATTAAGAATATCTAAATTATATTTAAATTAATTTAATGTGGCATACTAAATAGTTTTCTGTTAATAAAATTAAATACATAATAATAAGTTATTTCGATCTTAAATAAGCTAATCTAATTAACATAAATTATTAAATAATTTAATTTATATATAATAATAAACTTTTAAATTAACAATAATAAATCTAATTAATAAAAATCAATAATTACTTCTTTTAGGACTTTTAATAAACAAATAATTTTAAATATTTATTTATTTCCTTCTCGTTTATAATTATTCTGTTTGTTTCATTTTGCAGGTTCATTCAAGAGTCGAGTATATGTCCAGATTCATATAAAAAACTCATCGGGGGTTATTTTTGAGGGAAAAGATAGTGCGGCGTGCTAGTCGTGAAAAAACACACATGTGCGGTGCACAAGTAAGGGGATTTTTAAAGACGGTGGAAGCGAGCGGTGAAATGCAGTAGATGACGGAAGATATAAAAGCAGAGTAGCAGCAGAATTTTAGAAAAGAGGCTGATTCTAAAAAAATAGGATTCTCATTCATTCAACAAACATACCAGACTCGAAGCAGAGTAGAGAACCTAGAGTTCTTCTTGGAGAGCCATTCTTCGAAGATCCGAGGGCCAGGAGCAGTAGTGGTTCATGCAAGTAGAGGGATTTTTCTTCCTCTTCTTTCTTTTAAATCTCTTTCTCTATAATTGAGTGATTTTAGTATATGTTTTTGAAAGAATGATAGGCTAAATACTTCTAGTTTGGGGTTTAAATTGATTCTACTGGTTTATCATTCTCGTTCATTCTCATTATCATTTTAAATGTGATCGGCATTGATTGGAGAAATCAGTTCTGATTGCATTAAATTGCAACATATCAACAATTCTTAATCATGGAATTCCACATTCAATCGGTGAGTTTGTTTGTGGAATAATTTCTTTAATCATTCAAATTAAAATTAAAAATATAGAACATACGTTGAGTTTGTTCTGTCATCCTTTTCAAACCTGAATGTTCATGTTGATTAATCTTGGAGTGGAAAACTCTAAAATTGGTCGTCTTGAGTGATTTATCTCTTGGAGATGGAAATAAATCACTCCTTTTTAGTGGTATTAGTTGTAATCACTATTGTGCGTAAGAATTTTTTCAAAACCACTAAAGTTGATGTTTTCCCCAGACATATTTAACTTGATTTTTCACTTATCGACATTCTATCTCTCTGTTTCTTACTGTTTTTAGTATGTTTCTTGCTTCGATATAGTTGAGAAAAAAATCTTAAAAAGATTGTGATTTTTAATTTGTGCTTTATAATAAAAAAAAGTTAAAAAAATAGAAAAATAGAAACTCAATCCCACTGCTGACAACAGTGGGGTCTTTAGTTAGTTTTTAGAAGACTAGTGGTCAAATCAGCCTTCCCTGTGGGTTCGACCCTACATTCCACATATACTGAAGTTAGTATGAATATAAATATTAAACGTTGACCAACTTCAATGCTGGTTTTGTTCATATATCAATGAAGGTAAGAGATGTGGAAGACATCATAGATCCTCTCCATCTATGATAGAAATTCCAACCCATTTTCCAGTAGTGAAACCCAAGGAAAAGATTACTGCCTCTGAAAAACCTCCAATATCCATATCGAGGGGAAAAAATTAATAAAACATGGTCCCCAACATTAAACACCAATTTAATCCTTTTGTGATTGTCATAAGACTACTTCCTATCCTTCACTACTTTCATCCGATCACAAAAAAGCTAAATTTTCTCTGTCATGCTCTATACTACATCAGAACCAAGAATGACTATCTCCCCAAACTCTGTCCAACAAAATGTAGAAAAAAAAGTTTCCCATAAAAATTTTAAAATGAGGTAATACAAATGAAAGTGTAATAGCCATTATTATAAAAAAAATACAATAAGGTATGGTGTCGTACGCAAGATCCACCAAAGTCTAAATGCATGCCCGGAAAATATTCTCTAATGTCTGGATAGTTTGTTCCATATACCCATCGCTCTGAGGATAGAAAGTAGTGTTGTGGTATAATTGAGTTCCAAAATAATACTGAAATCCCCTCCAGAGTAATGAGGTAAAACATGTATCTCAATCCAAGAAAATGGACCTCATAACTCCATGAAACCACACTAACTCATCCATATACCTCTTATCCAAAGCATCCACTGCGCCTGAATACTTGATCGCTTAGAAGTGGGATAAATTTTTCAAATTATCCATGACCAACTAGATAGTATCAAAGCCTCCCAATGTTCACGATAACATTGTGATGGAATCTGTCGAGATGTCATCCAATTTCCACATATGAACATCCAAGGGTTGAAACAAACAAGGAATATGAAGATTGGCCTTTACGTTATTAAAAACGAACCACTTTACCACCAACTCTACCACTTCTAGTATTATCCTCGGCCACCAAAAACACATCTTCAAGCCACAGTACATCTTGGAAACTCCTGGACGTACATTAAAAGGTGAGTTATGTAACTCACAAATGACTCCATCATGAATTACTATCAGAACAAACAACCTCTAATGAAACAACATCCGGTTCCAACTATCCTCTGAAGATCCCTATGGAGAATAACCGTGGCCAAAATGATCATGTATTACCTATCCCTATGAGTATCCCAAATGACACTCCTCCATATGCTGAATCATAGAGGACTTCACCATCATCAGAAAAAACAACCTCTACTACGATCCACTCTGGCATTAAAGTGCAAGGATACAAACTCCTCTATTTCTCTCCAAGAATCCCCAGAATCCTGAACAACACCCTTAAATGACTTCTTGATCAAAGAATTGGCCTCAACATTCCACTTTAATGAGGTGTAGGAGATCTAAAAATAACAATCCTGATGAAACTCCATCCACCTTTTTTGTCACAGATTTAGATCACACCGAGAAATAACATACCTCAAACTCTTTTGAGCTGTGAATATCACAAAACCCTACCAAATAATGTAATACTAACAAAAATTTAGCACAAACAGAACCCCTTATAGCACCATATCATGGGTGGAGTAGTTGTTCTTTTGTGTACGTTACTGCCTAGTCCTATAAGAGATCACCCCCACTACTACATCAACACACATCCCAAGGAAAGTCAATAAGAATCACAAAAAACCTAAAACATGACCCCTTCCTCTAGAAACTGGAGAAGTAGAGCACTAACCAACCTACCCATCAGGTAACTGAATGTTTCCTTGCACTGATAAATCCATAAAATATATTGGTATTTCCTTATCAAATCATTCAATAAGGCTAAAACTCAAGAAAAATCTGGTACAAATCTTTGATAATAGCTTGAATGAATAAGAAAACTACGAACCACTTCTATTTTATTGTGTGCTTCCCAAGAAACAACTACATAAACCTTTGATGGGTCTACTATGACACACTATTAAGAAACCACATTCCTAAGGAAATGCACCTATTGTGTACATAACTTACATTTGGACAACTTTCCATTGATACAATGGGGTCGAAGAATGTGCAAGATAGTTCTGAGATTCTTGGCAAGATCCCCCTCTAACATTAAATAGATTAATATGTACTTAATGAATATGAAAAAGAAGAATGCCCGGAACTCACAGAACGTTGATTTCATAAGTCCCATGAACATAGCTGGTGTTTTTGTATCACCAAACGATATGACTAAAAACTCAACATGCCCATACCTACATCTGAAAGTAGTCTTTAAGACATCACCCCTTTACCCTTAACTGGTGATATCTAGACCATATATTTATCTTAAAAAACCATCTCCTACCTATCATCTAGTTGAAAATATCATCTATCTTTATAATATGGTAACTATAACTCCTTAGGTTTTTGTGAAATATTTTTTTCAAAATAATTTAATCTTTTTGATATTTTTCATTTCATACAACATTGAATATAATTTATTTTAAATTAAAGTACTGTGTTTGGTTTATGTAAACTATATGGAAGACTTATATCATCTAACACTACACCCAACAACTAATTGTCTTGCATTACACACAATACCGAGTTTCTATGAATCTTTTTTTTATGGTTATAATTATTAAAACGAGACAGTTTTAACCTAGATATTAAAATTAGTGACATGATTATAAATAAATAAATTTTAAAAATTATTTATAATGGGTTTATATAAGTAAAATATATGGATAAGAAAACATATAATATTTGAAATTTTTTTATATGTTTCAATATACTATTTTCATAAATTAACTACTTTTTATGTCATTTAGAAAATGATAATAAAATTAATTTTAGAAACTATTAGATATTTAATTTCACAAAATAAACTTCGTTTTTTAATTCATAATATTTAAATTATCTTAGGGTAATTTTTTAGTTTTTTTGAAACTTTATTTTTGGATGAATAATGAAAAATACTGAATATTAATTCAAAATGCCTTTTTATATTATTTATTTATATAGACAGATTACATTTTAATTTGGTATTAAACTCTAATTAGATAAAATACACATTAATTAATCCAATTTAGGTCATTTTAACCAATTTAACAGTGAAATTTTATATAAAAACATAGAAATTTTTTGATCTTTTTATTTTAAAAACTTGTAGTGTTTTCTTATCTATGAGATTAATTTTAAATTAATATCGACAACTTCATTGTCTTTGAATTAAAAAAACGAATTATATATTTTTAATAATAAAAACCTATATTTTCTAATAATCCTAACTTAGTTTTTAACAAAAAATATTAGTGAAAGGGGTTAAAATTAATTATAATTACTAGGAGATAAATTAGCTTAACAAAGGACTAAACATTAAACATAAGAACCAAAATGACATATAAAATTCTCCAAAATTCATTTTATGGCCATATTTCGACCCTATAATTCATCAGATCTAATTACATCCATTATTGGATCCACTTTCCAGGGGAAAACATGTAGGTAATTCTTTTTCTAAAAAATTAAAATAATTCCACTCCTCCAATATTAAATGAAACTCACCCCTACCACTTCGACACACCCCTCAAGAAACATTTGATTTAAAATTATCTACAAAAATTTCACCTCAAAATCACTCCCTTAACCTAGAAGCCTCACCTTGGGTAGAAATCAATCCAAGGAATCCCTTTGTTTCAAACTAAAAGGGCCTACTCGAATAAGGGGTAGCATCATTTTCAAGATCTTTAGTTGTTTTAATTATCCACCACTTAAATTACCCTTATTAATTGATTATAAAATAACACAATTATCCTAAATATACTAATATTTTTTTTATAATATGTTTTTTTACTAAAAATTACACATACTTCCTCTAATTTGTAATGAACTTATAGTTCGTGTATGGAGAACTTCCACTTCGCAAAATAACGATTGATTGTTTTTACTTTTACACCTTTCATGGATAGGAATTATGATGGAAACAATGTTTATATATTATATATTTTATATTTATAATTTCTTTATTCAATTTTTATTTTTATATAGAACATAAATTTTTTTTCCATTTTGTGTAACTACGATAACTTCGTTTGTGGAAGTGTGGACTACTGCCTATTCAAAGCAATGTGATTCGTTCACCCTTTGCATGGGATGTATTAAAGATGTGTTTAGTAAACTTATATGAAATATATTAAATAATAATTATAATGTAATTTTATTATATATATATTTATTAAATACTTTCCCTCTTTCAATACAATAATAAAACGGAAGCAGCATTCATGCGTACCTACGACCTATCGTCTCCCTAAATGGTGTATTTTGTTTAATATTTATATATTATATAGATTATTATAAATAAATATTTAATGTATATATTTTATGTTTACACCATATTTTAATTCTTGAAATAAGTGAACTATGATCTGAGTAAGTTGATCAAGAATAACAATTCAAAACATGTATGAAAAATAAAGCCGATATTACCCAAAACATATCATGAACTTGAAGTTGTTAAAAAATGGGTAATATAAATTCATAACAAAATCATATATGATATTATATATATTAATATTTTCATTTCTTATATTTATAGTAAACTTATATTTATTATTCATGAGGTTTGAATCTGTATGACAAAGGAAAGACTTAAGGTAAGGGGATTTCATCTCACTTTTCATTTTCATGAGATTCATGCATTATTCACCACTAATTTATTTTTTGTGTTGTGTATACTGAAAAAAATATATTCTATGATTAATAAACTTAAATTCAGGGGGTATTTAAATCTCAATTTTATGAACTGTCATTCATGGGGTTTATGTTTCAAAAGTTACAAAATTGGTAAAATAATTATGTCTCAATTCTCCTTCTTTGAGACACATGCAATGTTATGCAGCTATATTTTTCAAAGAGGTCTATATAATACCTTTTACATGTTAAATCTTGAATATAATTAATTTCATGATATTTTAATCAACATTTAATTTTATTTTCTTATATGGGGATTATAATTCAATGTTACAAAGTGTTAAGACATTATCAGGACAATCTCATCGTTTATCGAGATTGTTTATGATTATGATTAAATTGATTAAATATTATGATAAATCTCTCAAGATAACTCGTGAATTTTATTTTCATATTTATTTTAATAAGATATTCAAATATTTGTACCATTTTCCACTCTTTTTTGAATTAAGTGATTAAGAAAATGTTTTTATGAATGTCTGATAGTACCTCTCTCTTCAGTCAGAAGTCTTTATTACTAAAAAACAATGTTTTATAAAATATTTTAAAAAATAGTATACTATTCTACTGTGATAATTAAAACAAATTTTTACCCATATTTTTTCATTTTAAACAAAATAGTATTTAAAAATTAATCTTCTTTTCATTTGACAATCAAGGAAAGTTTCTAAACTTTTTACGTTGCAAAATTAATTTTGGGTATGTATGAATTTACTCAGTGTCATGAATATCATTCCAATGAAGAATCCTTTAAAATACTAAAAATATAAATTTTTTATTTAAAATAAAATGTTTTCTTATTATTTAAGAGACTTTTTTAAATATGGTTTTCAGAGAAAAAGTCTTCCATAAATGTTTTATGTTTAAAAAGTGTTTTAAATTAAATTCAAAACATAATTTATATGATTTCAAAAAGTTTGTTTCCAAAGAAAAATGTCTCAATGACCTCAAAGATTCTTTTTATATATTTTGAAATCATTTTCAAGAAAAACAGTGTCCAAAATGTTTTTCCACAGGAAATGTATTTGAAGGTTATGTCAAAAATATTTTCGATCTAAGATGACATCAGTTGATGTTACTCATTGTATTATAGTAAATTATCCCATGGTTAAATCCATATTATATTTCTAACAGATTTTATTGATGGTATAAAATTTATTAAAACCCATTTCTCTTTCATGGGTTACATGTTTATGAAACATGTTCTTCTTCTATGGGTTATATTTTTATTAAACTCCTTACTCTTCCCTGGGTTATTTTCTTATGAAACATGTTTCTCTTGGATGGGTTATACCATGATAAATGCTTAAGAAACATTCTACCTTTTATGGGCCATTCTAGGATGAAATGATTCTGAAAATTATATATTTTACATATGTTATTATATGATTAAATGCTTATGATACCTATTTCACATCATGGGTTATGATATGATATCTTTTTATGGGTCATGATATAATGGGCGTTTAATTATTCTGTGGAACATGTATGTAGGAGTTGTCATGTGATGGGTGGGACCAATATATCCCCATAATTAATTGGGTATATATGAATGAATCATGAGTATAAATTTTATGTATGAACCATATTACATGTTCAAAATGTTTTTCATGGATTGGTTGCATGTCCATAGATTAATGCATGAACTAGATTACATGTTCATAATGTTATGAGTGAACCTTATTATGTGGTCACAATGTTATATGTGAACCTGATAACATGTTCATAATGTTATGCATGGATTTAGTGTCCATAAGTTATGTGTGAACCCGATTACATGTTCACAATGTTATGAATAGGCAAGGATGCATGTAGAGAAGTCTATGTGAGGGCTAGATATCATGTACTTGACTTATTGACTGAACTTTCCTCAACTTATACATGTTCATGATGTTAAATATTGATGTGTACCCCACAATTCAATGTCTTATTCCTATTTTTTTCTTTCATGGATTATGTTCTTGATTATTTTATGATTAATGTCTTATGAATTTCTAATATATATTCCATGATTCATGTTTATGATCTTTAATATGCAGGGCATGGTCTTATAATGATATGATCATGTTCTCATACACTTATATTCATGTTATGATTTTGTATTTCCTTTTTCTACCCTTATTGAGTATTTGAGCTCACTCCTTTCTTATTTTTTCCTTTCCCTCGGTTATGAAGAAAGGTTTTTAAATAGAATAACTAACGTGCAGATATTTTTGGGACACATTTAAGATCTTTCAATGAGTTATAATATTTTTATTCTAATTTTTCAAAGACACTAAACTAATATGGTCTCCGTGAATCTGTTTATGTAATGTATTATATATTCTAAAAAAGATGTAATTTCCCTCTATATTAAGGCTAGGTTGTTATAGTTGGTATCAGAGGCAATGGTTTAGTCATTCTTTGGAAACTTGGATGAAGAAAAATTTATTGATATCCCTAGGACTATTTCTAAATATATTTTTAGGGATGTCTACAAGTATAAATTTAAGGATGAGGAAAAGTATAGGAAAATGTCCTAAAATTTTGGTAAAGAATAAATAAGGGGTTTCCTATAAATACACCACTTTTTGGATAATAAAAGTGGATATGGATATGAAAAAATGTACCTAGGGGAAACAACTCCGACAAGGTTTGGTCGACCTGACTCGGCCTAACCTAGTACATGACAATGGGCCTTTCTACACACAATGTTTGACACTCTTGGGGGATATTCTTTGGGAATTAAAAATCAATTTATGAACCATCATAAAGGATTTAAAAAACAATTTTGTCTATGAATATCCATAGATAATTCTAGGGTGTCATAGATTAAATAATGTTTCATAATTTAGACATCCAGTAAGTTGTTTTTCGGGATTATGTGATTCATCATAATAGAGAATATTTCTTTATTTATACCTTTTTTCATAAATGGTAAGAACCAGAAGGAACTGTGTTAATGTTGAGTATAGTGGACAATTAAATAACTAAACTACTAGGAATCTGAATGCTATGGGAGGTGGAATGGAAATCCTGGATAATATCCTCACATATATTTCTAAATATATGAATCATGTTGAGGTTCCAATTGAGCAAAGGAGGGAAGAACATTTTTTTGAGTCCTTCATGAGAAAACATACATATTTTTTTGTGGGTATTCGAATCCACAATTTTCCAAACACCAGATCAATAAAATAGAGAAGATATTCTACATTCTCTAGTGTTCAGGTCATGAGTAGACATTCTATCTATTAATATATTAGAAGGTGAAGTAAACCAGTGGTAGACTCTAACATAGAATACGAGGAAGGAAGATGAAATTGAAACCATTGATTGAAATGACGTCAAGAACTAATTATTCAATAATTACTATTCTTGTATTTTTCACACAAACATAAAAAAGGAGTTCCTTGAATTGAAGAAAAAGGGTTATGAATCCATTAGCAACCAAGAGGAAAATTTCACATGATATTTGAGGCACGATTCCAGAATTATCATCCAACCAGAAATTAAATTTGATAGGTTCTTCAGTGGCTTAAATCGAATTCTTAGAAGGCCATTGTCCATAATAGACTTTAGTAGGTATGGAGAGATTGTATGTTGCGAATTTAATGTTGAAATGAATGTTGGAGTTACGTATTAATATCATGGTTTTAACAAGAAAATGAAGATGAAGTTCAATGGAAAATTTAAGACCGTGGAGAGAAGAAAATTCTTCAAACTCGTACATGCCAAAACTATGGGAAAGAGAACTTAGGAGAGTTCCAAAAGGTAATAATAATATGTTTCATGTTTAGGAATTATTTCCACTTAGAAAAATATTGTATAAGTGATTTGAAGGAGAAATTAAATGAAATGAATTGAGAGAAAGCTCAACAGAATGAAACACCCATACTTCAGTGTCTCATGTGGATGGAGTTTGAGAACTATACTAATAAATTCCCCCATACAAGGAATAATATGGATAATAAGATAGAAAAAACAATAATGAAAAAGGACAAAGGGAAAGCTTACTCAATCATATTGGATAAAGTTAATGATGATAATGAGGGAAAATATTCTCCTTTCCCACCCCCTTAGTTGGGATGTTCATTTATTATTTTGTTTGAATAAACCCTATAATAATGTTATTTTTCATCCTTTAGAGATGTTTCACATGATTTTATCCATCTATATGGATTTTGGAATAATAAAATCACATTTAATGTTTTATCGGTGCAAGGATGATCCCAAGTATCAAATAAAAATTTTTTTGGTATAAGATAAGATCATATTTAAGGAATAAATGTTGAATTATATTTTGTAAGGGTTATAAGGTCAACCATTATGGAAAGTTTATGTAAAACATTGGATAATCTTTTTCTGATTAAGTTATTATCCAACAATATGAGGATTTATTTATATTTGATAACCAATTCTAAACACTTTGTGTTGATGGAAACTAAAGAGAGATGGGATGACTTATTAGGGATCTCATGATATGTTAGTACTTGAGGAATGAAAATTATCCTTAATTTAGTAGGGTAAGATTTGAAGTGGAAATATATCAAGTCTCATCCAAAGGGTTATATTTTGAATATTAAAATTAGTAAAATTAAGGATGTATATCTTATTGTGAATGTTCTTTAACTTTATGAAAAAGGATCCTAAAACCGAAAAATGTTATCCTAGTAAATTTATTTTTGATTAATCAAATGTTCAATTAGATCATCATGGATTTAGATATTTCTGGGTTTTATCCTTATCCTAATAATTTCCTCTATAAATCTCCATCATAACATAGTAGTTAAATTTATCTTCCATGTTCATGTTTTCACATTCCACCTATGTTCTCCCATATGGGAAACTACTTGTGAGAAACATTGGGTGAATGTTATGGTTCTATAATTCCTTTATTAAAGGACTTTTTAGTTTTCGTTTTTAAAATATGGGTTCTATTAAAAGATGAATAAAGTATTAATCCTTCGATAAACCTGATGAATTTCAATGAAGAAATTCATTTTAAGGGGGTATAATGTAACACACTATGTTTTTAAAAATAATTTTTTCGAATTAATTTAATATTTTTTTTTATTTTTAATTTCATGAAAAAATGAATATTGTTTTTTAATATTAATGCACTATGTTTGGTTTGAGTACACTAAATTAAAGACTTGGATTATGTTGTGCTATATGCAACACTGACTTGGTTGCGATACACACAATACCGAGTTTCTAGGAAACATCATTTTGTTGTTATAATTTTATAAATGATATAGTTATAACTTAGTAATTAAACATAATAATATGAATAGAAATAAATAATTTTAAAATAAAATTGAAAATGGATTTATATAATTAAAACACATGGATAATAACACATGTAATATTTGGAAAGTATTTATATGTTTGAAAATACAATTTTCTCATATAAACTGTTGTTTATACTCTTTAGTGAATGATAATAAAATAAATTTTAAAACTATTATTGATATAATTTGATAAAATAAAATTAATTTTATAATTCATAATTTTTAAATTATCATAGAGTTAATTTTTAAATTTTTTTTGAGAAAAATTATTTTTGGATGAATAGTAAAAAATACTAAATTTAAATTGTAAACCAATTTTTAATGTAATTTATATATATTTTTAAATTATATTTTTATTTTGTTTTAATGTATAATTAGATAAAAAATTTATCATTTAATCCAATTTTTGACATTGGAAACAATTTCACACTGAAATTGGATATAAAAACTGAGCAAGCTTTTGAACTTTTTTACTTTAAAAACCTAAAGTGTCATCCCATCTACGAGATCAATTTCAAATCATTTTAAGCCAATTTTGGGTCTGGATTTTGGAAAAATGGATTCAATATTTTAACCAGAATAATTTATAATTTTTAATAATTTCAACATTGTTTTTGACCAAAAATATTAGTGAATGTGATTAAAATTAATTACAATTATTAATAGAAAAACTAGCTTAACAAAGGACTAAACCTAAAAACATAAGACCCAAAATAACCTAAAAAACATGAAAAAACATTTTTATGGATATATTTTGACTTTATAATCACCTTTCTCAAAAAGTTTCCCCCATTGAAGCCACAATCAATGGGAAAAATCTTGGTGGAATTCTATTTCAAAATATTTACATGAATGCCACTCCTCCACAATAAAAATATACTCACCCTCCCACTTCTTCACTCATCTCAGGACACTTAGGGATGATAAATATCTTACCAAATATATCCTAAAAATATATCCCCTAAATCTATAATCACCACCTTTGTAATAAATAAATCCAAGGAAGTCGTTTGGAGAAGACCAAAAGGAGTTACCCGAATAAGTATTAACATCCTTCCGCAAGATATTTAGTTTTATTTTCATTATCCACCACCTAAATTATTCTTATTCCATGTTTATATAATAATAATACATTAAAAAATATATGTATATGTTTTTATTATAATGGTTCTACCTACACTTACACACACTTCAATCTAATGGGTAACAAACTTATTGTTCGTGTACGATGAACTTCCTTCTTGTGGAACGATGATTTTTCATTTTTTCCTTTACCAACATTCATGGATGAGAATTAAGATTTAAAATTTGTTAATATATTATATATTATATAAGTATATTTTATTTATTCTTATTTACTTTTTATATATAACAAACCTTTATGATTTTCATTTTGTGTAACTGTGATAACTTCGTTTATGGAAGTGTGGACTACCGCCTCCTCAAAGAGATTTGATTCGTTCACACTTTTCATGGGATGTATTAAGTATTTTTTTAGTAAACATGAATGATATATATTATAAAATAATAGTACTATAATGATATATATATATATATCCAATATTTTCTTTCTTTCAATATGATATCCAAACATATACAGTGTTCATGCGTACGTACGACCTACCGTCTCCATGAACAACGTATTTCATTTAAAATTTATATATTATATAGATTATTATAAATACATATATAATGAATATATATGTTATTTATATTATGTTTTACATTCTGAAAATAATTGAATCGTGATCTATGTAAAAGGATCAAGAATAACAAGTCAAAACATATATGATAAATAAAGTAGATATTACCTCAAACGTAACATTAACTTGAAGTTGTAAATAAATGGGTAATGAAAGTCATAAAAACCCATATATGATTTTAGTTATAATAATTTGGTCCTTTGGTAGATTTATAATGAAATTTTATTTATTATACATGAGGTTTTATAAAGTAAGAATAAAGTCATGACTTAAGGTAAGGTAATTTCATCAAACTTTTTTATTTTCATGAGATTCATGTATTATTCCCCAGTAATGTATTATTTGTTGTGTGTATACTGACTTCCGATATATTATATAATTTTTATAATTAAATTTATTTTTATTTACATGTCCATTTCATGATATTTCTATCATGAGGATTATGTTTCAAAATTTACCAAATCGGTAAAGTAATTTTGTCTCAATTTCTTTCTTCTAGACACTTGCCATGTTATTCACCTATATTTTCTAATGAGGTTTATATAAAACCTTTTACATGTTAAATAATGAATCTAATTATTTTTAGTGCATTTTATTCTTCATTTAATTTCAATTTTTTACATGTGGAGTATAATTCAAAGTTATAAAGTGGTAAGAGTTTTTTGCGACAATTACATTGTTTATTGAGATTATTTTGGATAATTCTTCCAAATATGAAATATTATGACCCATATCTCAATATAACTCATGTAATTTATTATCCTATGTAAAATAATGTTATTTTCATGTATTGGTACCATTTTTACACTCTTTGGTCATTCAATGATTATTAAAGTGTTTTTAAGAAAGTTCGACTTTACCAACCTCTTTAGTTATAAATATGTTTTAATAAAACGCCATATATTATAGAAGGTTTAAAAAAATTTATTATATTATCCTATGAACATTAAAATAAATTTTAACAATTTTTAACCTTTTAAATAAAATGGTTTTCCAAAATTTATCTTATTTTCATTTTTTGGTCAAACAACTTTTTTAAACCTTTTACGGTGCCAAAGGAATGTTTGGCATGTATGGATTTACCTACCGTCATAACCTCCATTCCCTCGAAGTTTCCATTAGTAGAAAAAACGTATTTTTTAATTAAAAATAAAAATTTTCATAATATTTTTAAATCCATTCTTTTAAATTAGTTTTTAATGAAAATTATTTTCAAAAATATTTTATGTTTAAAGAGTGTTTTATATGATTTCCAAAACATCATTTATTTATTTTAAAAAAGTTTTTTTTAAAAAAATTATTTAAATGATATAAAAGACTATTTTATATATTTTCATAGTATTTTCAAGAAAAATGGAATTAATAATTTTTAATCTTCTTTTATAAATTTCCATGGAAAACAGTTTTGAAGATGTTTTCAAGCATATTTTCTTTGATGTCATGGAAAAGGTTTTCAAAATGAATTCAAGACTTATTTACATTTTTTCATATAGTTTTAAAATAAAATATTTTTCAAAAGTTTTTATGTTTTAAAATCTATTTTTGAAATATGGAAGGATAGTTTTCTCAAGAAATGTTTTTAAAAGATGTATCAAAATTATTTTTCATCTATGATGACATCTGTTGATGTTACTCATCCCCTTATAAGAAATGGTACACAGGTTACATCCATATTAATTCTCTAAATCTTTTTTTTGATGGAATGATGTTTATAAAAACCCGTTTCAATTTTATGGGTTACATGTTTATGAAATCCATTCATCTTGCACAGTTTATATGTTTATGAAAACTATTCAAATTCCAAGGGTTATTTTTTTATGAAACCCATTTCTATTAAATGGGTGATACTATAATATATTCTTATGAAAACCACTTCTATTTGAGGGTCATTCTAGGTTTAAATGACTGTGAAACCTTTATATTTTTTAATATGTCATGATATGATTAAATGTTTATTATTTCAATTTAATTTAACGGGTTATTATATTATTACATTTTATGGATCATGATATGATGAAATTTAACTAACCTATGGCCCATGTATGTAAGAGTAATTATTTCATGGGTAGGACCTATATCTCCCTCCAATGAATTGGGTAATTATGGATGCATTATGAGTATAAATGGTATTTATGCACCTCATTGCATGTTCTCAGTGTTATCTAAGGACCTATTTTAATATCCATAAGTTTACACATAAACCAAATTACATTTTCACAATTTTATGTGTGAACCTTATTATGTGTTCGTAATTTTATGTGTGAACCTGATATCATGTTCAAAATGTTATGTATGGACTTCGTTCCATGCCCATAATTTATTTATAGACCCGATTTCATGTTCACAATCTTATGTAGGGACCTTATTTCATTTCCATATGTATATGGGAGGGAATAATTTAATGTCCTTAACTTAATGAGTGAACCTGTTTCTACATAGAAATGTTCACGATGTTATACAATGATGTGTAGGCCATAATTACATGTCTTATATTAATGTTAGGATTTTAGGGATTATATTCCTGATTATTTTATGATTCATGTGTTATGAAATACTAATATTTATGCCATGATTCATGTTTATGATCTTTGATATATAGGGTATGAATCTCTAATGATACAATCATGTTCTCTTACCCTTATGTTCATATTATGATTATAAATTTCCTTTATTTAACCTTACTGAGCATTTGAGATCCCTCCTTTCTTATTTTTCCTTTCCCCATGCTATGATGAAAGGTTATTATATAGAATTAATAAGGGGGAATATATTTGTGGGACACATTTAAAATATTTCCTCGATTTAGTAGATTTTTCTTCCATGTTTACAAAGACCCTAAACTATATGATCTTTGGGAATCTGTCTATGTAATGTATTAATTATTCCAAAAAAAATATATAATGTTTATTTATTTTAAGGCTGGGTTGTTAGAGTAATTTTTTTTACCATAACTTGATTCAACCTCAGGTATTCTATAAAAAACCTTAGGCTACAATTCGCTTTCTTGGTGAACAACACTAGAGCATTCCAAAGAAAAAAATTTGCTTGATAAAACTCTTTTGTATCAGATCATCTATCTGAATCATTAAATCCCACTACTCAAAAGATTTCATTATATAAGGATCCGTTAAGATTAAAAAATCACAATGAAACTTACATATATGAAACATAACATCACATTGAGGGGATAACATCACAACATACTTAGAAAAGAAATACAGGAACTCCCCAACAACCCTTAGAAACTCCACCATCCCATCGACCAGTGATTCCACCGTAAACCTTTCCATCAATGTATGATGGGGCTCTACATACCGACTGACCATCTGAAAAAACCGCTCACCGACGAAAACCACACATTTTCCATCCACATAATAAATTATTTTCATATGAATGAAGTTTATGACAATAGGTGTGGAATAAAACATGTTGATTCTAAGGAAGAAATCATATAGCAATATCTGTATAAAGAAAGATCCCCGTGGGGTTGAGGCATACTCGTCATTAGTTTACATGCTTGGAACACATCAAACAAGATGGTCTAGCCTCCAACTAGAATATTCAACACCAATAGAATGAGAATACTCTCAACGTATAGTCCCAGAGCATGAGATAGAGTGGGTTTAAAAAATGAGTGTAAATCTCCTGAATCAAACCAGGCATAGAAAATGGTACAAAACAAACTGAATGTACCTATGACGATCTTTGGACCCTTTAAAACTACTATTTCAACTTTGTGAAACTAGAGACACCCAAATCCTCTACATCTCTTCCTAAGACCACATCCAAAACCATAATCGGTCTATGGTCCTTGAACTTGACGAACATGCTAGGATCGACCTCTACATACTCCATCTCCCCTTGGTGGAGAAAAAACCTTCTTCCCATGCTATTGAAACTGCCTCACTAGAATCTACTGTTGAGGTTGGAACTGAACATATCCACCTCCACTAAACTAAGCTCAGTAAATCACTAGGCACTAATTTTAGTAATTTACAAGAACCCCACAACCAAAATACAATGAAACAAAGATCCTGAGAAAAGAATGAAAACCACTTTTGCAGAAGGCGAAAAATTAAGATACCATGGTAGACTCTCTTCAAGTCAAAAACTCAAAGGTCATAGAGCCTAAGACCCATAACTGAAAAAGTTTCTCTTTTAGGAACACTATTGGATCACCTCCCATGAAAAAAATCTTTAATATTGTATATGATCGGTCAAATATTCATTCTTCTAAACCTCCATATACATTGGAAATGTGAACAGAGTAACTTCATAATAGATATAAGGATATAATGATTCTTTAAGAAATATAGCATGAGACTCCTCATATAAAAAAAGATCTAGGAAAAATGTAGAAGGTCTTGGAACTTTACTCCTAGCTCCTGTTTTGTCCTGATCCCCTGTGGAAGAGAAATAATATCCTAACTCTTTACTTCCTTCCTGATTGATGACAGTAAATATACCTAGAATTCCTTCTATAAGTTAACCCACAAATAATATACCTCATTATTCTCTCCCATATTAAACACCCATCATTGACGTGTAGCTCCCCATATCTAACTGACTGCAAAAGGGACCCAATACTCCATCAGTTCCTGAAATAAACTAAAAGCATTCTCGAGATTTTCCAACCAACTCTCTATCTTCACATATGAGACTGGTCCCTCATACTTCACCAAATCCCGAAGCTATAAATCACTCCACATCCTTAACCACTGATCCTCCTCCTCAACCAGATCAACCCTACGATGATCAACCAGATCACCCTGCTAAACCTCAAATACCTCATCCACACTCAAACGATGAACATGATTCATAATTAAAGGAAAAAAGAACTTACTATTCCCAATTTTTTGTAATTTTATTATGATTCATTTTAGATCATTAAATTCATTTTTATCCCTTTAAATCTTCCCAAAACAACCCAATTCAAACAAGAAAAAAATCCATTATAATGAAAGTACCTCTCCATGGTATCTTCTATGAAAAGAGGCCCACTTCACTTGGGTATTCAATAATCTCAAAGTCCATGATATATATAATGGGGGGACGTACACTCCCATGTATTAGCTAGTCTTCCAAGCCTATGTCACACACAAAGGTCAACTGATACTATTTCCATACCATCCCATGAAATCCTCACTACTCCTAACTCTAAAATTCATCCTATCTCTCAACATCTTCTTTGATACTAATATATCACAACCACCTCCACCTAAAGATACCCCAATGAGGAGAGAGAGATAATGATACTTGATTCTCACCACTAGTATGCCCTGATTAGTGACTAGAACTTAGGGTATAAAAATCTCATGTATGAGAAGATTTACCCTCTATAATATAAATAGAATCCTGAGATAAGATGAATCATCTATAAAAAACCCCATGACATAATATAGATGAAATCCCAAACCATCCAACATGAATTTATATATAGAACTATTACAAATAAATTTTTCAAATTAACCACCCAAAAGTAATGCTAAAGGAGTGACATGAAAACTTTCAAGGATCTTGGCTATTAATATCTAGCACGCTCCATGTAGCCCTAACAGAAACCTAAAAATAGTTTTTATATATGTAGGGTGAGAATACAAGTATACATAGTACAAAAAACAAAGTCTCTCATGCACATGTGAAAGAAGAATACTAATTATACCATGAGAAAATATTATAACAAAAAGAAACCAAGAAATTTATATTAACCATCCCAAACTCACCAAGGCTCGCTCACCAAATAATGCAAACTGAGTAGTATAATTTAATAGGAATCACATTTATAAGGGTACCCTGCACCACATTCCCATTGATATTCCACTCTCACACCCAACATCATATGTCCTGGTGCACCAATATCTTCTGTATACCACATCACCCCACAAGAACAGTCACAACACACCACACCCGAAGACACCTCAGCTCACTACCCAAGAAGCATGACAAAATCACACCTCTCCAGAAGACACTTGGGTGACCACCCCCACAAGCATGAACATGTCTTTTGCTAAAACACATCGGTCATCACACCATTAACACAAACACATGTTGTACCAAAACCACCATATAATGCACTAAAAGACCATCAGTCATCATGGCCCATGCAATATGTATCTCACATAGAAAAGCGAGAAGGAATGATCGGGTATCCAAACATCTGTAAATATCACTGTATGTAAGAAAAACACCTCGATTGTGACTATACGGGTGTCGACACCTAGTGCCGATGTGGGTGAGTTGGGTATAGAAATAAAAAGATTATAAAAGTATATATATGTAGTATTAAATACTCAATCCTATCATATGGGTTCCCAAACTAACTAACTAACTCAGAACACTGTCACCTTTGTTGCCACCCCCAAATACATAAGACCACACATAAATCCACAAACCCCTGTCACATTTCCAGCCAATTTCATTTAATCATATAATTATTTTCAATATTTAACATCAATCACATTTAACCACACAACCATCCATTTAATTATTCATTAACCATTTTCATCCCATCATTTAAACCAACCCAATACATTTAAAATATCACTAAACAATTAATTATTTATTCCATCACAAATTAGGAATCTATTAAAAAAGAACCACCACCACACCACCCCAAAATCACATCCCACAAACCAACTTGCCACCCCAAAATCATGACCAAAAAACTACCTCACTCCCCCAAATGCTTGGCCAACATACCACCTCACCACCCCAAAAACATGAACCACAAACCATCAGACCCACATGATCTAATGACACATCATTTTCTTAATAGAATGAATTTAGAGAACAAAAGATAAATATCATTTTATAGTTTTAAAAAAGGGACTTTTATCACATTCTACTTTATTTTAGGTATGTTATCATTCGATTCATTATCCTGGGGAAACAATTTTATTATCAAAATATAAGTTCTTATCAAATTTCCATTTTAGGGTGATATAACAACAATCAAAACCAAAGAGGAAATCCCAACACATATATCTAGTAAAAAAAATCCCCCAATTGCCACAATTTTCAGCAGGGCATCAAGCCTGTAAAATTTGCAATATCAAAAATAACATCAAATTAGTAAAATCATGAAAATAAAATTCTATTTACCCCTTTTATTTCCAATTAAACTAATAATTTATATTTAATTAATCAATAATTACCATAGTCCATATATAAAAAATTATACCCCAACCACATTATATATAATAAATAGAATTTAGATATTTCATACCTTAAAGAAGCTTTGTTGACTCTCTGTACATCGTAGTTCCAAGAAGAAGAACCCACAACAAAAAATGTAGCACAAGAAACCACAAATCGACCTAAAAGGGAAAAAAGACCATAAAAACACATCCTAAACACACAACCATATTAAAACTTCCCCACCATAGTGAAAACCTAAATTAGAATGGGAGAAAACCATCTCAGATGAAGGGATTACCGCATATTTACAATGAACATCCATTGATAACAACATATCAAAGACAGAGGAAGAGGGATTAAAGGAATCATTGGGGTGACTAGGGTTCCCCTGAAATGTGAGTAAGAATAATCCATTGATGAATGAATGAAAAATTTTCTAGAAAGAACTTTTAAAATTTCACTATATCAGGGATTTACATGATGTGTAATCCCCTTTCATGTCATGTAATCCTTAGGGTTTGGTTTCATTAAAAAACACTTCAAATTTTTTATATTTAACCCATAAAATCTACACATAATGAAATGGGATCACACAAGGTGTGAATCACCATTAAACACTGTGTAATACACATTGATGATGTGTATTTTCTATAGCATTTTGACTGCACCTCCAGCTACCATCGAAAACTCCCAGAACCTCCCTCAAATACCTCCAATAACAAAAACTTGAAAGTTAATGGACTTAGAGCACACATACTGTTAAAATATATGTGAAATTTTGATTTTAATTCTTCTACACATCAATGTGAAGAAATAATATAATTTTTTCTCTCACTAGGACTTATTGGATAGGGGTGTTCGGTAAAAACTGCATCCTGTGTATTAGTGAAAACAAATGGAAAGTTCCTAATGAGTATTATGTGATTAAATATTTAGAGAAAATTAAATTTATGGAAGTATTGGATAATATCAAGGTTAACGATGGATATTCTAGTAACATATCTAAATGAGTCAATAAAATGGATGTGAAACTAAAATCCCTATAAACTCATGATTATCACATCCCTCATTATGAATTGATTATAATAGAATTCCATAATTTTATATCCAATAATATATGGGTGAAAGTGATTTTATTTTTCCATTTTTTAGCTACCTTTATGTAAAATGTTCATCCAAGTATTTTTTATGAAAAATGAATCAATTAACACCATTGATTTTGTGTGAGTTGTAATTTTTTTCTTCCATTAATTTCTCACATTTATGATGCATTTATAAGTTCATATTCTAACTAAAACAATTATCCAGAGATTTGATTCTTTTTTGTGTATGTATCTTACCTAAAACAAATATGCGCACAATGAAATATTATATTAGAAATAAGAATAATTGTGAAGGTTCCATTTTGATAGGTTATTTGGATCAAGAATGTATGGATTCTTGTTCTATGTATTCATATAATGTGAGAACAAGACATAAACATCCAATTAGAAAAGAATAAGATAAGTATGGGAAAATTGATCCCTCGTTTACATCACTTCTCTAAATATGTGGAATTTTTGGGTCATATACGTTGGCTACAATAAGCCTTAAAGAGATAGATATGCCCCATAGCACAGTCTTTTTTAAATGTGGTTTATTCGATGAATATATCAAGTAATTGGATTGAATGTTTATATATTATATCATACTATTTCATTTCACATATAACATAAACTACTAATATCAGTTTATGTATGGAACATAAACAAATTATATGTAGAGTTCATTGATCTCTGGTTTTGAGATGGAGAGAGGATTTGTATAGCCAACAGTTTCCTAGTTGGTTGAAATAAATGGTATGACTAGTACTTTAATTAACATAAAATATAGATATTCATTTAATTGTTTTATTTATATATTTTTCAAGTATTGAGTTTACTTATGAACCTTGTTTCTCAAAAATTAAGAGCAATGGATTTTGGGACCAATTATTTTGTTCCTGAATGAAAATCTTTAATAACCAATGTTTATAAATTTGTTACAACTGATTGAGTTCTGAAAATTAGAACACAACATGATGGAGTTATGTTAACTACTATAATAATCTTTTTTTCAAGTGCTTTAGATAGTTGGGTGAAATATGAATTTTTTTCTTATTATGGACTTGTTTAGAAAATATTTTTATTGGATTACTACTCTTAAGGTCAAGTCACTATGATGAAATGTAAATGGTATTATATTTATTAATAATTGTGGATTCAGATTTATTGTCATGAGTAGATTCTTAGATCCTGATGAACCATAAATTTTAGTATCAATAGAGAAAACAAGTGTTTTATGTGAAAGATCATTTGAGACAAGATTATGGTGTCATTAATGAAGTAATACAAAGAGATATTTTTCATGATTCTAGGGAAGAAATTGACAACATCGACACCCCCATTAGTGATAAGAAAAATTTTTCATTTGATGACTCATATTATCCCACTATGAGAGTTGATGTTAATCCTGATGTAGTGGTGGTTAATATATATAATAAACTATATATGTTCATAGTTAATTCAATTTACCATTACATGGGTTTCTCAGGTTGGTGTTACTATAATTAAATTAATTTATTTTCCCTTTGGAATGGTACTTTTGTTATAGTATTGTTTTTCTTTGTTTAATTGAATTAGATATATTCCAATTTAGAAAACATAGTTTTAATTGGGTTTTTAAAATTTGCATGACTTTGTTTTAAATTGTTTCTATTCAAAAATGTTATGAAATATGTTATTACTTATTTGAATTCTAATTTTTATGCATGAATTTTAAAAACTATTTCTCAAAAATGTACATATCATTCTTATACAGATTAAAATAAATAATGTAGATGTTCAAAGGATGCTGTTATTAGATGATGATCGAAAGATGAATGAGCCTGGGTTTCCTCCTTTGCTTCCCTTAGCGAGTATAATAATTGTAATATTTATCTTCTTCATTACATATAATATCATGTTCATTTTATTTATAAAAGTTTAGGGACTTTTAGTTGAACCATAGTTGACTCATCCTTATCATACTGGCATGGGTCCAAGTGGGGATGCTCCTAGACCAAGACAGGGAACCCTTCTTACCCATTCCTATAATGAACCCCCAGAAAGGACCACATTTACCACACCATCCCATCCTCATCTTGAGTCTCTAGGGATGTTTCCACCCATGCATCTGCCATAATCTAATTTAGATTATTCTTCCCATACCATGATTACACTGCCTCTAAAGATTTTCTAAACATTACTCTATCCGCATCCTTTGATGTATCCCTAACCCTGATACCTATATCCTAAATTTCTATGCCTCCTAGACTTCCTATAATCCATCTAGGATTTGATGACTTAGTTCCTTGAGGTTCCACTCCAGTGTATGTAGATCACCCAAAGAGTTCATTGGAACATACAAATCTTTTAGAGGCTACTGATTTGGGACAACCCATGGATCGATCAGAGCCTAATGAGAATCCCACATCGTGTTTTTTATTAAAAGTGTGTCAAATTATATCACATGATGTTTGTCCTATTGTACTAGGACATAATTTTTATTGTTTCCTTTCATCTTATTAAATGGAATCTTTTAGTAAGAAACGTGAGCACACCCATATGCTGTAAACCATGAATTTTAAAACACAATTAACGGTGGATTATAATGAAGAAAATCAGATGATTGGTAAAAAATTCAGGATGTTTAGAAGTTTCATTGGAAAATTAGCAGAATACCATGATGTCATTCTAATGGAACTGATCCCATGGAGTTACATTAGGACTGATATCAAGGAAAAAGAATGGTAGGAGATATGTGTATGAAATTTTATTAAAATTATATCTATATTATTATTGTATTTATATAAATTGACATGTTCATTGTAGCATCATTTTAACTTTTCTGATGGTTTATCTACTAAGGTTTCAAGGTTGATAGATCTTGGGGAATATTTCCAATAATATAAGCATGAGTTATATATTGGTTGGAGGATAAGTTTTTTTTTATCTAGAGGGTGTACCAAAATTCCCATAATTTCCAAGAACATAATATTAAAAAATGATTGCATATTGGAAGTGTGACAAGTTTAAGGTATTCCTAATCTTTAATGGGTTTCATTGAAAATTTATTTCTTATTAATTATATTGGGTTTTAGTTTTTAGGATGCATAAGGGAAAAAAAGAAAAAATATTCAATGATATATTTATATACTTTGGGTGTCAGTACAATGATCGAGGATGATAAGATCTCGGTATCTTAATATAAATAAAAATAATATGTACATATATATTGTAACCAATTTATTTTTTCATTATGACATTTAGGTTTTATTATCATTAATACCTTTCATATAAGTCTGAAAGTAACCCATTAAAATAAATTAACGACCTAATGGCCTAATGTCCAAATATCGAATTTTCCAACTGATCTAACTTGACTAATGGCGCAATGGCCAATTGGCCAATTGGATCAACAACCTAATGGACTGTTTTCCTAATGTAAAAATGTCCAACTGGCCTAATGGACTAATGCATTAATGGATAATTGTCCCAATGGAATAATGGTAAATTTTCCTAATCACCTAATAACCTAATGAACAATTGTCCTAATGACCTAATGGCCTAATGGACTAATGGATAATTAGAAAATTTCCTAAATTTCCTAATGGCCTAATGTACAATTGGCCTAATGGCCTAATGGCCTAATGTCCTAATGGATAGTTGGCCAAATGTCCTAATGAAGAAATGGACTAATGAAATAATGACTAATTTTCCTAATGGATTAATGGCCTAATGGCCAATTGGACAAATAATCTAATGGACGATTCTCATAATGGCCAAATGGTCTAATGAGCTAACGACCAATTTTCCTAAATGGCATAATTCCCAATTTTCCTAAATGGCCCAGTTTCCAATTAGTATAATGAACTAATGGAAAAAAGACCAATTGTACTAAATGATCTAATAGACAATTGGACTAAATGGATTAATAACCAATTGAAATAATGTTCTAATGGCCAATTGGTCGATCGTACTAATGCCTAATGGCCTATTTTCCAATTGACATAATGGCCAATTTTTTTTATGGCTTAATATCCTAAAATGGAATTGGATAATTCTCCCATTGGATTAATGGTAAATTAGATTAATGGAATTTTTTTAATGGCATAATGTCCTGTTTGCCTAATTGGCCTAATGGCCTGTGGACCAATTGTCCTAATAGCCTAATGGACAATTGGACTAACAGATTAATGGACTAATGGACAATCATTATAATGTCCTAATGGTCAATTAAATTAATGTCATAATGTCCAATTGGATTATTGGGAAAATGGAATAATGGCCTAACATACAATTGGTCTAATGGACTAATAAAAAAAATGGCCAAATAGACTAGTGGAAACCTAGATAATTGACCTAAAAACTTAATGGAATAATGGACAATTGGAATAACGACCTAAGAGCCTAATGTAGAATTAGAAAAATCACCTATTATCTTAATGGACAATTGGCTTAATAGTCTAATGGACCAATGAACAATTAGATAATTCACCAAATAGACAATTTTTCTAATGACCAAATGGCCAATTGGGCTAATGACCATACGACCAATTGGACTAAATAACATAATTTATAATTGGACTAATGGCCTAATGTCCTAAGAGAAAATTGGATAATTGGCCCATTAGAAACTTTTACAATTATACTAATAGACTAATTTAATATTCGACTAATCATATAATGGACATTTGACCAATTATCCTAATAGCCTAATGGACTAATGGCCTCATGGCCTAATGCTCTAATGGAAAATTGTCCAATTAGACTAAATGGAATAAATGATAAATGCCCAATTATCCTAATAGACTAATTGACACTTTTCATAATGAAAAAATTTCCAACTGGACTGATATTCTTATGTACTAACCACCAATTGGCCTAACGGTCTAATGTAAAATGGTCTAATTGACCTAAATAGACTAATGTGAAATTAGAAAATTGGCTTCATGACATAATGGACAATTGGCCTAATGTCTTATTGTGAAATTGACCTAATATTATAATGGAGAATTAGAAAAATGGCCTAAATCCTAATGGCTGATTTTCCTAATGGTCTAACAACCAAATGAAAAATTTACCTGATGGCGTAATGGCCTAACCACCACTAGTCCTAATGTTCATATGGAAAATTGTCTAATTAGCCTAAAATGAAAAATTGAAAATTGTCCAATTGGAATCATAACATTATTGAAAATTGGCCTAATGTACTAATGCAAAATTTACCTAATAGACTAAAATAGAATTGAAAAAATGGACTAATGCCTAATGTCTAATTGTCCAAATGTCCTAACAACCTAATGAAATATTGTCATAATGGTCTGATGAGAAATTGGTGTAAATGAAATAATTACCTGTTATCCAATTGGTCTAATGGAATAATGAAAAATTCTCTTAATTTATTAATGGAAAATTATCCTATTGGCATAATTAAATAATGAACTAATGTCCAATTGGCCTAATTTTTTAATGTCCAACTATCCAATTAACCAAATGGCCTAATGACTGAATAGTTATTTGGACTATTGGCCTAATGGCCTAATGACCTAATATCCCAATGTCCTAATAGACTAATGGACCAATGTATTGATGGACTAATGAATTAATTGAAAATTAACCTAATGGAATAACGACATAGTGTTCAATTATCATAATGGACCAATTCCCAATTCTCATAATGGGGTAATGGCATGTTGGAAAATTTTCATAATGGCCTAATGGACTAATATCCAATTGTCCTTATGGCCAATTGGCCCAATTAAATAACATCCAATGACCTAATGGACCATTGAATAATTTTCCTGATGAGCTAATGGCTAATTTACCTAATGTCCTAGCACCCTAATGGAATAATGTCCAACTGTCCTAATGGCATCATGTTATAATGGAAAATTGGCTAGTTGGCCTAATGGACTAATATAAATTTGGAAAATTGGCCAAATAGACCATTGGTATTATAGAATAATGACCAATTGGGAAATTTTCCTAATGTCATATTGGCTAATTCTAATATTTTCCTAACAATATAATGCATAACAACCTATTGGCCTAACAACCTAATGACCAATTGGCCTAAATGGTATAATGGACAATTGGCCCAATGAAATAATGACCTAATGGACAATTATCCAATTGGACTAGTGGAAAATTTGCTTAATTGGATAATTACCGAGTGGAAAATTAGCCTAAATGGCATAATGGAAAATTTCCCAATTGTCTTAATGACCTAATGGCCATTTCTCCTAATGGTATAATGAAAAATTGGAAATTTAGCCTAACGGCCTAATGGAAAAAATTAAAATTTTCCTAATTTAATAATGAACAATTGGCCAATAAGACCGATTGATTAATGGAATAATATCCAAACCTCTAATTGGCTGAATTTCCTAACATCCTAACGTCCAATTAGCCTAATGGCCAATTCAAAAATTGGCCAGAATGTCTTAATGGACAATTAGAAAATTGGTCTAATGTACTAATGGAAAATTTTCTAGTTGATCTAAGGCATAATGGTCCAATGACCAATTGTCCTAATGGCATAATGTCTAATTGACCAATTGACCTAAATTTTTTAATCAGCCTAATTAGCCTAAATGGCCTAAAAATCCTACATGACATAAATAGAATATATGGACAGAATCGTATAATTGGCCCAAGTGTACTAATTAACCTAAATTGACTAATTATCCTAATTGGTCTAACAACATGGGATGACCTAAGTGACCTAAGTGGCCTAAATGCCTAAATATCTTATTTATCCTAATTGGCCTAAATGGTATCAATGGCCTAATTGCCCTAAATGGCCAAAATCCACTAATTAACCTAATTGGTCTAAGTGGACTAAAAGGAAGACATGGCCTATATGGCCTAAGTGGAATAATTTTCCTAAATGGAATAAATGTCCTAAATGGACAAATTAAACGAATTTTTCTAATAGGAATAAATTGACAAAATGAATTAATTGGCCTAAATGGCTTAAATGGATTGATTGGATTGATTGGCCTAAATGAATTATTTGAATTAATTTTCCGTATTAAAAAAATGGACAAATGAAAAAAATGACCAAATTTCCGAATGGGAAATTGAAAAAATGGCCAAATGGATAAATTTTAAAATGGAAAATTGACCAATTATCCAATATAAGAAACAACCTAACCTAAAAAAACCCAATGAACAAATACAAAAAATTATCAAGTGATAAAATAAATAAATAACATAAAAAATTGAATTATACCAAAATGATCATGTTATAGGAATCCATATCATCCCATGTTTATCGTGCTAAATAGTATGCCTTGTTTATGTTTTTCTACTAGTATTAAATTTACAATTAAATTTATATTTATATTCTTCTTTATTTTATGGATTTTTTCAATAGCTAAAATTTTAATTAATTTTATGTTTATCACTTTCATATTATTCAATAATGTAATACTATAGTAATCAATACTATTTACAACAAGCAGTATTGGGCATCAAAGGTCGTGTACCTCAAAAACAGTTATTTTTCTTTATTAGGAAGAAAAGGGATGGAAGTTCAGTAAATAAAAAAACACAAGAAAATATTGTAAGTTTTATTTATATTTAAAATATTTAAATGTAATTTATCATTCAATATCTTGATAATTTTTCCAACAGCCAGAACTGGAAGCCCTTGGTGATAAATAAGATGGAAACTTTGGGGAAAATGATCATTTGAGTTAGGTATTAGGTGAGGAGTACCAGGTGAGAATTCAATGTTGACCAAGAAAACATCATACCCACTAGGTATTGGTCCTCATCAAAATTCTCTCAAACATATGAGACTTTTGACCTATAAGGAGCTCAAGAAGAAGTAGCTGAGGCAAAAAAAATAGATTTATAGGATCATGGAAGAAGTAAATTGATCACAAACAATTACTGAAATCTATGTATGTTATAAGTAAATAAATTCAATCAAAGTATGATACTAAGTTTGAATAATATATGGCATCAATGTGCTCTTTTACTTGACTGATTTCCATGATGGCCCTAGTGGAGTTCGAGATAATGCCGGTGATAATGATGGTGATAATGATGATGATGATGATGATGATGATGATGATGCTCCAGATGCTGCTGTTGGTGATGAGGATATTGCTAATGGTGATGAGGATGAGGATTTTATCAATGGAGGATATATTGATCCACTCTATTTTTTTTATTATAAGTAAAGACACATTTTGATTTTGTTCAATAACTTTAACCGATTTGTTGTATGTATGTATATGTATATTATAATATAGTAAATATTTTGAAAATTATTACAAGTAGGTGTTTGGATGAAAAATTTAAAATATATGTATTTCATTGAATGTGTAATGTAGTTTGTATTTTATTTACAGGTTTAGAATGGGCCAGAAGGGAATCTATAGATACCAAATGGGGATAGCTTACTATTCCCATGGTTCACTGAATCGTGCGTATATACTTTCAACAGGGAAAGGCTATAGCCACAGTTTGTAGAACCGTGGGTATAGATATATACCCATGGCTTTGTTTAAACCATTGGTATAGTAAAATATCAAAGGCCATAGACACATCTTCTATAGAAACCATGATTAGAGATCTATACTAATGCCTCCCAAAGACAAAATTTTTAAAACCATGGGTATGGGATATATCCACAGTTTTTTGGGGCTATACTTATGATTTTAAACCATGCGTATGGGGTATTTCTCTAGTAGTGTATCCTCATTCAACCTCATCTCATATGCAATGAGGATGTTTTGAAAATCATCTTATGATATTGTTTCTCAATCAACAAAACCTATATATTGAAGTGAGGAGGTCACCATTGTAGTTTTCACTTCATAATATTGACACAGTCTGGTATCTTTCCAATTCTACACAGCTCATACACTTGTGAATTCACAAAAAAACCATATATTTGTTTAAAATTACTTGTAGTTTGAACTCTTTCACCATAGTTTCACCTTTATAAATATTCACTAGTTTATCCCACATGGTCGTTGAAGGATTACATGATATCACATTTATATAAATTGATTCTGATAAATCAACCTCACGAGAAATGAATCCTTTGGCATCAATGTTTAATTCTTTGAGATATCATGGTGTGTGTACCATAATTTCTATAATATTTTCAATTTAATATATTATAGTCATATAAGAATCCATGAAGAATGACTAGAAATAGTTTTTCATTCGATTATTCTATAGTTGAAAGTTATATCTATCAAAGGCCAAAATTGAATTATTATTGGAAATTGCTAAAATATCTTTTGAAGATATAAAATACCTAATAAAAGTAAAACTTATCTCTAAATTATTTTTTTGTCCCAAGTAGTTAAGATACCCAAATCAACGTGAATCATGGTAAGTAAATTCAAAATTAAACTATTCAACTATGTTTTACATTATTTAATAAGAAAACATATCTTTTACTCATAAAGTATAAATTTAGTAAAAAATAATATTAAATTAAATTTACTTTCTTTTCCAACTCTTGGATATATTTAAGGATTATATAATAATGTGTTATCATCATCATCATCATATTAGATTATTCAATAGAAAAAATAAGGAAACAAGAGGAAACAATAGAACCATAGGGCCAAGCCCATCCCTCCGTATGGAGGCCTAAATTAGTGAAGACCTAGAGCATCCCCTCGAACCAAATTGACCCCTTCAGGTTTATGAAAAGTAATGTTAGGAAGACAAGTGACATTGGATCCAGGATCTTCCATCAAAGCCAGGTGATCCTCAACCTGGTTTCCCTCATGCCATGTGTGTGTGACCTTGATACTCTTGTAGAGAATATCCTTAAATTTTATGATGATACATGCAGTCAACCATGGAATGGATGGTTTTCTATGAAAGGAGTCGTGAAGTATCATAGAGTTTGTTTCAAAGTGTGTGAGCTCTATATTCCATGGATGAAAAAGGGTGAGACTAGTAAGCGCTGCATTCTCCCCCACCTGAAACGAGGTGTCACTTCCATAATGAGCTGTAAATGCAAGGATAGAACTTCCCCCAACGTCCTGAACCACTCCTCCTCCACACAAGTCACCCAAGATACAAGACCTATCAATATTCAATTTGATTCCATTATTTGGGAGAATATATCAAATCCAGTGGCCCTTCTTACAGGGCATAGGAGGAATGGTCAGAGTTGAGATGGAGTGAAGAGGCCTCAAAGATGGGGCCTCCAGCCAGTTCCCTATGAGTGTCACCAAATCAGGTAGAAGGATCATTTTCTACCAAATGAAGGACCTATTAGTGTATAAGGACCCCCCGTATCAAGCCCGATTCCTCGTATTCCATAAGCACCAACATCCTGTGCTCAGAATCACAGATAGAGCCGATCTATCCACGCCCGATTCCATTGCCCTGAGGAACCATTTTTCTAGAAACCAAGTCGCATGATGGTCAGAGTCCGCGATAGTAGTGGAGGAACCAAAGGGACTCCATAGACCTTGATACCATTCAATTTGGATGAAGATATGATCCCCTCTTTCTTCCTGCATGGTCTTACAACAGTGAAATCAAGAGGAGATATTGATCCCCACCTTTTTCAAATTTTCGTTAGTTGGTACCTCCCTCTACTAAATCCTCCATATGAGAAAATTATAATTCACTGGAATCCTTTTACATAACAATACCTCATTCCAAACCTCCTAAGGATCTGATGGTGTTGAAATCCTAGGAAATTCCTTCATCACGAATTTCCTAAAATTGGATGGTGTGAACACACATCTATCCGGTTCCTCAACGGTGGTGATCACGTCAAAGGTGGCTTGATGGTTCCTGTCCAGCACTGCCCTAATGAATGAATGATGCAAGATTTCCTCTTTTAAGAATATAGATGGGTCCAGGCACCCTGGATAACTGATCACCACTCCTATCCAGTTATGGAACCAGAAGAGAATGTTACCTTATCTCACAATCCACCTAACATGTTGTTGAAGTGTCTGGATGAGGGGGGCGATCCTAGAACAAATGGGGATGATTTGTGGGCTAACATTGGCCATATTACCTCCCTATTTATTGGCCACATTCCTCCCCCAAAATGTATGGTTCCGAATCACCTGCCATGCAAGTTTCGTGTGCATGAAAGTAATCGTACTCTCGAATCTTCATATATTAATTCCACCAGTAGAAATGGGACGATCCATACTTGCCCAAGAAGCATAATGCCTATTTCCTAAAAACAACACATCATAAATAAAACCATCCAACACCTTGTCAATATCCTTGATCACCCTTTTCGGCACAAGGGTTACAGCCAGCGCATGTACCAAAATTGCAGACAAAATGATGTTCACCAATGCTATGCACCCCCGAAGGAAAGAAAGTGATTCTTCTAGTTGAGAACCCACCCTATGATCCTAATCACCACATGGTCGAAGTCCCATATGCATATGCGCCTTGAATAAATAGGGGTTCCAAGGTATTCTAGGGGGAAAGAACCCCGCTACATGTCCATTATACCATACAGATGGGAGGCACAGTTAGGAGCACATTTATTAGAAATATATAGGTTGTTATGTGCCTTGTTGATCAGATAACCACTCCAGAATAAGTATTACTCAAGAATACCATTGTTTATACACGCAGATCTCTTACCAGTGTTTGAGATAATGATGGTGTCATCCATAAACATTAGGGGTGATATGGATGAAATGATCTGTTTCTTCTTGTACGACATGATTCTTCTACTCACAATCCCTTCGTTAATCATTTGGATGAGTGTATCTTGCATGAGTACGAAAATGATCAGAGAGATAGGATCTCCTTGTCATAGGCCATAGACCTCCTTGATGAAGCCGTGTGATCTCCCAATGAATGTGACAATCATCAATGTAGAGATAAAGCATCTGAAAAGGATATACAGTGCCTTGGGAGATATTCCCACGATGGTGAGAAACCTATTAATAAACCCGCATTCGACCCTATCATACACCTTATTCAGACCGTGTTTTATTTCTATATTGGAACGATGGGTCTTGTAGTTAATATCCCACAGAATTTCCAGTGCCAGTTCAATAACTCTGTGAATCAACCGTTCCCTCACAAAGCCATGTTGATTGATTGATATCCACCAGAGAAGACACATGGCTATTCGTGAATTAATGGGGACTGAAAGTATATTATAGGGGAAATTTTACATACTGACAGGTCGGTGGTGAAAGAGAGACGACGAAACGTTAACCTTTACAATGATCATGAGGGTCGTGGTGCTCACCACATACAACAATTAACTCCCACAGAAGAAGTCTTGTATAGGTGCAACTATGTCGCTCTTAACTGTCTCCCACTCCCCTCTGTAGTACACACCAGTGAAGCAGTCTAGTTTGGGTGCGCTGTCCACATTAAGACTGAGAATCACTGTACGTATTTCCTCTTCATCAAGAATTGCCTCCAGGGTGTCATTGTCCTCCGGGGATACACAAGAGGGGACCACTTCCCATAGTTCAACACTCCCACTGGGGGTACCCCATGGGTATCCTCGTGTTGGGGCTAGCGAGAATATCCTTGAAGAAGGATAAATCCATACCACCAACTTCCTCTCTTTTTTATGTGTAGGATCCATCCTCACACAGAATATTTGGTTTTATAGGTTGTATTTTCTACCTAATGCATGTGTGGATGTAATCTGTATTATTATCCCCCTAATTTATCAATTTGACCCTTGAGCACTCCTGGGCCATCCATTATTGTCTGAGAATCATTTTTTCCAGCTTTTTATTATTTTCCACAAGGTCATTGGACACAGACTCATTCCAAAGGTCTTCTAGGATTCCTTCCATGAACTCGATATCTTGTTTAAGAGCATCCATGTTCTGGTTGATAGGGGGAATATTTATTTCCCAGCTTTGGAGATCCTGCCTCAGTCTCTTAATATTGTTATGAATATCCACCTAGGTATGTCCTCGTGCCAGTTCCCTCCATGAAGATCGTACCAGATGCATATAGTCTGAATTTCCATTCCATTGGTCTTCGGAAATGAATCTTTCATGATCCTTCTACCTAGTATACAACTAGTCCAACAACGGAGAATGGGATGAAATCCCCACACCAGATGACTGACCTTTACATTTGGGAATGTTGTGATGTTGTGGAAGTTCTCTAAGAATCGATCAAGGCGACTCCAACAATGTCTATTCCCCTTTTGATTATTACACCACGTGAAACAGTCCCCCGTATACCCTAAATCCATCAATCCATTTCTATCCATGAACTGGGAAAAATCCATACTAGCCCTATGTGGGAATGTTCTTCTGCCTTTCCTCTCCTCCATTTCAGCTATAATGTTGATGTCTCTGCCAATAAACCATGACACCTCTCTTGGTTCAAAACCACTAATATCCTTCCACAACAGTTCCCTTAGTTGGATATCGCAGCTCCCACACACAATGGTCACATAAGGGGTATCCGAATCCATCCTCACCCTCGTGGTTATGAATTGGTCACCCGCCTAGACCAGTTCCAATGAGGTGTCCCTTCTCTAATAGATCCAGAAATGAATGTTAACTGGGTCAGCATGCATGGATACATGCATCCTTAATTTATGAGAAAACTGGTTGAGTTTGGAAACAAGATGCTTAGGTTACAGGATAACAACTATATAAGCCTTATTTTTCTTGATTTATGCTGTTATGAAGTCTGTCTTCACATGATCCTCGAGCCCACAAGAGTTCTATAAGATCATAGGTAACATTATTCATAGTGTATCCCGACTTTGGCCCTAGGCTCCTGGGTCCCATTCTAAAGGAAGGAATCATCCTCCCGATTCAAATGTTACATTTTCTTGGACATCGACTGAGTACATAGGACTGGGCTCAAGACCAGGGTATCAGAGATCGGTGAGGATGGGAGAGAGTGAACTAGGGGCAGTTTTTCATGTACGCCTCTTGGAGGGGACACAATCTCAGAAGGATGACCCGCCACCCAGGCTGAGTATAGAGCATGCTCGCCGCTCCGGGCATCCTCCCCATCTGCCTTGTCTGATCCTTCTTCCTGATGATGACATAGAGTATCACCCTGTTCCCCATCCACAGAAAATTCATCATTACTGGGAAATGGTTTTCCCCTGGGTAAGGATAGTTCAAATGAGTCATTGCATGGGAGCCACAGGAAGAGCTCCAATTGGACTCCAGTGGAAAAACGATAGTGGGAACTAAAACCTCAAGTGAAGAGGCCCTCCATCCATGAGGGGGAGACCCGCGGGCCTCTTGGAAATATTCTCATAAAAAGCGACCACATGAACCTCCAAGGAAATGCTAGAACTTTCCCTTGACTCATGTGAGGCCACCGCAACAGCCGCCGGGAAGAAGGGCTGCAGGGGACCACGCAGCGGGCCGCATATAGCTTCCTTTAAGGATACCAGCATACCATTGTGCCAGGAGAGAGATCTAGGGGTCACCGTGGACCAGGACGATCTTGCGCCAGTAGAGGAAGAGATGGGAATGAATGTCTCCAAGGCTGTAGAGAACACCGGGGAGTTCCCTATAGTAGGAGTAACAGTGAGAAGGATTTGAAAATCAGAAGGCGCATGCAGCGCGTTTTTTTCTACCACGAGGGACATTTTTTCCTTTATATTATTCCAATAATGTGTTATAATGTATCAAAAAAAACTATGAGAACTAGGTGTATATGTTTAGAGTAGACTCACCATACCTCTTGGGTGAAAAATACATAAAATTTAAAAGATCAATATCAATTTTTTAGAATAATAATGCACTGTCAAAACAAGTGAATAATTTGATATCCACACAAATGAAAACTGGAAATATTAAACCTATTTTTGTGTAGAAATAGGATTTATCTTTACCATATAGTTAATATTCTTTTTTATTTTTCAATTTTTTTGGCTAAATGCTTCAATGAGATTAAAAAATCCTCTTAATAGTTTCAAATTCCTTTGATCTAAATATCTTTAAATTCTTTTACCCACTTCATGAAATATGATCAATGTCTAGGATCTCTTAATATTGTTATTACCACTCTCTGATCATAAAACATGACCATTTCACTCAATGTATAACCAAATTGGTCGCTTGGGGTTGAATCATAGCTCATTATGTAACTTCAAATGATCTCAATTGGGGAAAAAAATTAATCCTATAAAATCTATACATATAAACTGAATCTTGGGTAACATTATGCATTATAGCATAATCACTTAAAAAATTCATTTCTCTTAAAAAAACTACAAAATATTAAAATCATATAACAAATTGCATGACATTATTGTATATAAAATTATATCCAGAAAATAAAATATAGAATAAAAATATGATTATAGTTTAATGACCTTTCCTATCAATGATGATGTCCTTTGGACATGACATGAAATCCTTCATGATAAAACCTATCGCAAAACACCCTTTTGGAGAACACTCCTCATCCATAGACTATGATGTCTGCTTATAGAGTGAACATTTTTCCATAAGCAATATGGTTATCCTCATTCCTTAATATTTATCCTTATTCACCCAAACCATAATATAATATTTTATAATTATAACGTAATATTCATTTTTTATCCAATAGAAAACTATGGAATAATAATAAAAACCTATTGAATATGGCTACCCTATAACACAACATCAAGAAAACCATAACCATTTATGCAATAGAATCAACATTACAATGTATGATTTTAACCTATTTTTTATTCACTGTTCAATATGGGTGTTTTAGACTGTTGGAGTGGTTGGTCTATGCTCGGGGTTAATAATTTAAGAAAAAAACTACTGGTGTAAAATCAATCTTTTGTTTTAGATTTACTTGGGTACATAGTTCCTTATTATTGGTTGATTTCTTAAATAGTAGAGGGGGGCATTCCCAATTAAAAATATTTATACCTAGCGGACATCGGATGGGTACCCTGTGGGGTACCAGGTACCTATTGAGAGAGTACTAGTTACATGGTTGCCTTTATGAGACCTTTTAATTTTTTTTTAAAATTAACATAAATGTCAAGATGTTATCTCATAAGATCCATTTTTTTGAATCAATACAATAATAAATTTTTTGATCACCCATATTATCACTGATTTGAAATGTGAGATATCCCTTATTTGTGATAGGATTCATATGTTTTTGGTATTGGTGGAAATATAGAGGTGATTCTAAGATTCCACTTATATTTATTATTGATGTCCCTCTATAACTCATTGTTTTTCCCATGAAATCCTAAATTTGGGAGATTTTGTAATATTTTGGTATTTCAATTGATTGAGAAGGTTTCAAACGATAATATCTGTTGAGTGGGATATTACAATAGGATGTACTTATATTTTTTCATTACTCTAGATGAGTTTCATGTTCCATTTTTATGTGATTCAAGGTAGGAGGGTGCGAATACCTTGAAATTTAATCAAAATTGGTTTCATCGGATGTTTCTGATGGGCATTAGGGTATATTATCTAAAAATGAATCCTATATTTTGGTGATTTATGAGATATTATATTACATTTTTGGATTTCTATTATGAAAATATTTATCAGGAATCAATTAAATTTAAAAATTTTGAGGCATTATATTATAGGTTATACTTATCACATCTATGAAATTTAAAGGAAGGGGAGTCTTCTATTGATAAGAAAAGTCTCACACAAGACACATTAGAGAGTATTCAGTTTATTTAGAGGTAGGTATAGACTCCCCATATAGATAATGATCATATATATACCAATTATTCCATCATATAGAGTTTTTGGTTACTAACATAGTAATTTATTGTGTGTAATAAATATTATGAATCATATAGATTTATAAGAAGGGGAAGTTAGTGTATTTTTTAGAGGATCTGTAGAGTGGTTTACCAGATAACACTTTCTCATATATATGGTGTGATACTGAATGTATTCCAACATCTTAACTTCATGTATAACATCGAGACCCATCTTTTGTGATCAATGACAATGATTTAAAGATATATATTTATGTTATATTTAAATATGATTAGTATATAAAGTGGGTTAGATGGAGAAGATCCTATACGGGAAGACAAACTCTATGTACATGTACTATTATGGCTTAGATATATCCATTAAGAGATATGGGAGAGGAAGTATAATATGAGAGCATATTTTTCGGAGCCTTTCACCAACAATTAACAATTATGAATCTCAAGGAATAGTTTATAAAAAGGGGGAATTTTTTAATTCTCCCATTTAATGCGATATAAATTCACCCTAAAAATTTTAATTCCTCATCTATTGTGGTGTTCTTCAAATTTGGGAATGGTTGGCAGAGGGTAGGGGTCAAAAATTGAGAAAACAGATAAGTGGTGAAGAATAATTTTTTTCAGAAAAAATTCATTGGGTATTCAATGGTCTCACACTAGGAACTTGATGAATGGAATAAATAGTGGGAATGTAACACCCAAATATTTTAGTATTGAATTTGCTCGAAATAAATACCATATTTAAAAGATTATTTCACGCACAATATGGAACAAAAATGAGATGTGACATATTATATGTTAATTGTTAAGAAAATTATAAGAATAATAAATATTTTACTAAATAAAATGATCATAATATATTAAAAATTATTAAATTTAAGGGATACAAAATTAATATGATTTAATGTTAAATTGTATTATTTTTCAAAGAACCTTTTTAAAGTGTTATGTATTTAATACTAATAAATTAAATTGATCACTTTTAAATGAATATTATGATAATATGAAATATTTCAATTTATACACCAATATATTAACCATTATTTAATTATTAATTGATATGATATAAGATTAAGAACACATAATGTTTAAAAGTACAATTTTCAATAAAACAAGTGTTTCATTGTATTTTGTATTTTCATTTAAAAGACAAATTTTATAATATGATAATTTAAATTGGATGGAAAGGTTAATTTTTTAATCCAACATGTTATTATTGTCTTACAATGTTTTTTTTATTTTTCTAGAATGGTGTTTTAGGTAAATAGTGAAAAAACTGTAGTTTTCACCAACACCGTAGCATTTATGATTTCATCATGATATAAGTATCACATAAAAACATATAAAATATTTTTATTGAAATAATGTATTTGATTAGTAAAATTATTCATTTAAGTATATATTTCTTATTTATCGAATCTGTGTTTTGCATTTTTGGAACTCAAGTAATATTCTATTCCAATAAATACTTTTATTGGTCTTTTAATTTAATTAAATATTAGCATGGTGGATTTCATTTTTGTATGGTATTTAAAGATAAAAAAATCTTATTTATTTTTTAAAAAACTATTTAATGTTATAAAAAAATTATAATTTTGTCCTAAACATTATTCTTATTCTTAATAATATATTTTTTTTCCTAAAAATAGGTTTTACATTTTAGGTACACAAATGTTATATTTAATTTTTTTACTTATGAAAATTTTATTTTTTATAATTATTTTCTTATTTCAAATAATTATTTTTGAATTTAATAATAATAATAATTTTAATATTTTATTGAAATAAATTACCAAGGATAAAAAATGAGTTACTGTGATAAAATTATTTTTTATAAGTTAAAAATAAGGATAAAAGTGTCACTCCCTTCACTTATAAAAGGAGGCTTCCACCGAACCTTTGTATACACTATACAAAATTGAATTTATACTAAAATTTATCTAATTATACTTCCCCTATATTACAATATGATTTTTTTAAAACCCTCTATCCAATGAAAATCCCAAAATCTTCAATCTCCAAGAGGTCCTCCAAGAGAAAGTTCAAATTCTCAACATGAGTGCTAATCACTTCTGAACAATTTTTTATTATCTATCTTTCTCCCCAAAATATATGTTACGCATTCTAATAAAATTACATTAATTTGTTTTATTATACTGAAATAATATTATCTAATTGGTATATCCATTTTTAACTCTTCCCATTTCCATAAAAAAGGGAAATGTCATTCGTGTGAACGTGTGGATTACCACTTCCACAAAGAAACACATTTAGTCTTTATAAAAAACCTTACATGGATAGTAAAAAATAGTTATTTAATAAATATTTTTTATTGATAACATGTTTAATATTCTGAAAAGTTAAAGCATTTTCCACATTCCTCCCATTCTATGGAAAGTAAAAAGTCATCCATGTGTACGTTCAGACTATCGCCTCTATGGAATGACATATTTCATTTTTTAGTATGAAATTACTTGGATGATTATAATAATTTTCAAAATGAATTTAAATGATATTTATTACATGATTAAGGTTATAGATAGTTTATATTAATATTTAGTTAATTATTAATACACCATCTATTGTACATAAAAAATTATTGAATCATGATCATCATCGGTTCTGTCTACATAAATCATAGATTAATTATCCTAGAATGAAATGAGAACAATATATATAATTATAAATATTCTATTCCATTACCTTGGATAATCTATGAATGATGAAATTTTTATCTATGAATAGAAATCAAAACTGATATTTTAAATTATGCGTGAAACAATCAAAATTGAGAACATTTGATAACTAAAGTAATATATATCTAAAAAATAAATATATAACAATTTAGAATTATTGAATATTATATATTTTAGTAGATTTTAATAAGTATACTAAATAGGTAATTAATATTTTTATGTTTATTATACATGAGGTTAAATGGACTTCATTTAATTCATGAGTAAAATCTAAGGGATTATCTTGACTCAATTTCTTTTAATTAGTCATAATAATTTCTATTTTATTATGGTTTGAGAAGTCTATTTTATTTTTTCTTCTGATTTTATTATATTTCATTTAATTCTTATTTTATAGTGAATTACATTTTCACATAAAAACATGTCCTTTGTTTTATTTATTTCTTTATAAAATTTGATGATGTTAACTATAACACACATCATCTGTAGAATAATTTTTGTCTTAGATGTCTATATAAAATCTTCTCATCACAGTTATGCATTCTTATTTTGAAATAAAAATATTTTTCTAGAAATTGAAATTTCACTTTACCAATTTTAAAAGGAATAATTAACTCTTTTTATAATGTGAGTTTCAATAAAGGTTTTTTAATATTTAAATGTTTTTTCATTCACAATCATATAATATTCCATTACACATTTCCTTTTAATAAATGATATATATTTTTAAAAGAATATTTATTGAGAATTAGTGTTATTTTTTAAAATGTATTCATGTAAAATTTTCAAAAGTAACTTTTAAAATATACCAGTAACTTAGACTTCTAAAATATTGTAAAGAAATGTTTTACAAACACTACATTTTAGTTTTTTATTTGTTTTTCCTCAAGATTTTTAGTGCAGCTATATACTTTGGAGTCTTTTTTATGAATAAACTTATAATTTTGTTTATGAAATACTAATTTTGGGTGATTTACATTTCAATATCAACCAATATAATTCATCAAATCATTTTATGTGATACCATTTAGAAGTGTTATGAAACCTATTTTTTTAAATGGATTTTCAAGATAAAATGAATGATTGATATCTTATAGAAAACATAGGTATGGATGTCGACATTTTGGGTCTTATATCACCATATAATATAATATTTAAGGTATTATATCTTATTAGATAATAGAGAATAAACATACTTGTATTTTTATGAAACTTAAATGGAGAGACTTATTGGATATGATCATAATATGATGATTACATATACTTATGTTTTGTTCCATAGTTCCTTGTTAAGATATGTTTCCATGAAATTCCACATTTTTATGTCATCTTCCTATGGTAAACTCTATGTATTGTGTTTTTTATATTACACTCTTATTCCAAGGTACATATTTCTTAATTTGAGATGACATGTACAGGTATTATTACTTATGAACAACTATAATTGTTCCATGTTCTTTTTAGTAAGATATTTATCATATATCAAAGTTTTACCATATGCATATGACATAAACCTTAATGAAATATTGATTAATTTTTCCGTTATTGATCATTTGATATCACCCCTTTCTTGTGTCTATATTCCCTCAGTTATGAAGATGAGTGTAACTTGTAATAATTATTGAAGGGGGTTTTATGTGGTTTGATTATATAGAAATGATCACAAGTATTTTAAAATAATATTGTTATGTAGATAATCCTCAAATACACTAATCATTTGGGTTTTTTGGATTGTGTGACTTATGAGATGTAATGTTAACATTGTGTAATTTCTGTAATGTTTATATATGTTTGACTTGGGTCACATTAGTTGGTATCAAATCCCATGAATAAAGAATGTGTTTTTAGAAGAAGACCTAGGGGTGTGTACTGGGGGAAACTAAATTGGTATTATAATAGGGTATAGTAATTTTGGGTACTATGTTGGTTATTTTTGGGGATTAATATTAGAAAAATCTAGTAAAAACACAAGAGATAAGTCAATGTATAGGATAATATCCTGAAAATTTGGTAAAGTTGATATTATGTGGTTTCTGAGTAATGAAATCTCAGTTTGGATATAAAGAAGTTGTTACAGGTTTTAGAAAGTATATATATAGGGGTAATAACCCAAGAAAGGATGGTTGGGTATTAACTAAATATTCACCCAATGCAAGAAAAAGATGCCTAACTACACACCTATTTCAACACTCCCATGTGATATTATTTGGTGATTCACACTCTCTTTATGAATTATTATTACGGTTTTGAACTCTGCTTTATAGTATTGTTAGAGATCCTAAAAGAAAATAGACAATGAATAACATATATTTATGCCTTGAAATTTATATGTTATAGTATATATATCATTTATTATTTATTTGTTTTATGTTATTATTTTTCCTTTTCATAGTATTATTGAATTCATAATTATTTTCATTAAATTTAGATTATTTAAGTTATGTATCATGTAAGAAGAAATAGAGCTAACAATGGGTTCCATGGAAAATGTATTGATTTTTAGAATGAATAACTAATTGAGATAAGGGTTATGGTGAGAAATATTATGGCTATTCCTAACAATTTATAATTAACTACGAATGATAACATTAAATTATTTGAATTTCCAAACACAAAAATAAGAGAACGTTGGAGTTTCATGGATTAAATGAGGATAAATACCATGTAGGAATGAATAATAAATTCACTAAGTGTGAAGAATTTGGGAATAAACACCCATGAAAATGTATTGAAGGAATTGAAATATGTCTTATTTGTTGTAAATTAGGACATTGAGGAGTTTGTTGTAATGTAAATATAAATATTTCAATTAACATAATAGAGATAAATAAAGTACATCCTAAATTACAAATAATATTATATTCTAAATATAGGTAACTTGGAAATTATCCACGTCAATGCCCTCATTCAAATGTTAACTAGGATGATGAGAATTAAAAACCTCGTAGACCCAAGGAACAAGGAAGGTCCTGTACTATAAAAATTGTGAATGATGATGAAAATAATTATGGTACACTTATTCTTCACTTCGTAGTTGTGGGTGTCTTGTTGGAGTTTTATTCTAGGCACTTTAGTTTATCTTGGATGTTTTCTAAGAGGATTATATCACCACCCGATGATTATATTATCAGGTAAAACTTATAATTATATGGGTTTTGTATATAAATTTAATGTTTATGGGAATGTTATTTAGAGAAATATTATTATTATTCAATTAGATTAATTTGATGAGATTTTTAAAATACAACAGCTATCTCTATATTGACTCCATAATAACTATTAGAATAAAAAATAATTATTTCAATTTCCAAATCAAACTTTGATCATCTATTAATTCAAATCTCACTAAGAAATATCCATGAAAAATAATTATATAATATGGGTTTTGATACCAAATCATGATTTTTATATTGCTAAAATGATTAATGAAAATCCCAATATTATAAGAATGTCAATTATCTGGGAAAAGATATTTTTTTCAGTCTTACCTAAGACAGTAAGGTAAACATATCATTATAGAGTATATCTCAAGATATATCTATATTTTTGATATCATAGAAAATTTTTATTAATAAGTGATAATTAAAATTGAAAGTACTCATTTAAAGACTCATAAATTTCAAGGAATATTTTTTCTTAAATTATTTGGAATTTTACGTAAACGTAGTTTCTGATGGCACCTGATTATGAGGCCCGGTGTGCCTGGAATATTTTTCCGAAGTTTTTCTTGGGTATGTTCAGTGAATGAACAAGCAGGTTTTTCTATCTTTTGAACTGGTGCTCGAAATTGAAATCTGATGGCACCGATGAACTCGTAACGCTGGTATTTGCTTATGGGTACCTTTACCACAGTTGCGTTTAAAAACAGGTTGTGAGATAAAAATTTGGAGTTTAGTAAAGAAGTTAAAAATTTTGTTAAAACAAATTTATATCCATTGAAGTTAAATCCTCCCATGTGTGGATATATGAGAGGTGGGGCCCACATGATCCCAAACCTCTCATCTTCCCATAACTATCTCCAACCCCCCTTTAACACCTATTCAATTTAATGTGACAAATACCCTTATTATGACAACCCTTCACCTCCCTAATTAATATTCCATCAAGGGTTTGAAAGCTAAAGGGGCATGATAGTATTATATTTTGCGGAGCCTTCACTCAATTATGGGTTGGAAATTTTTTTGGAGAACATTGTGGGAAACCGCTGGATAAATTTTGAGAGAACATTAAACCTCCGACAAAGAACAGTTCTTTAACGATGGGCCTTCCAAGATCTTCGACGAAGAAAAATCCTTCAATGGAGGTCGGATTCTGATGAATCTCCGACGCTCAAGCTCTGATATGAAGTGTGAGGCAGGCGCAATGATCTAAGTCAACTCCATTCTCTTTCCGCGGCGTGATGACGTGAAACATCATGATTGAGGTAGGGGTTGTTTTTGTATAATTTTAATTATGTAAATTATACCCTCTAAGGTGGGTGTTCTTATTTGTTGAACAATGGTTTGAGCCTCTAACGCGGAGGGCACCGGCTAACGAACAATCTCGGACCCTCGACTGGTTGTTCGTTTTGTGGGGATTTACGGGCGATGAAAAATAGGGCTGAAATAGTGATTTGAAGCCTCCACAGTGACGTTCAAGTCCCGAGTTGACCTTAGGCACTGACGGCGGCCAAAATGGACCACCGGAGCGCCTCCGGTGGTCCGCAGAAGGCGGCGGAGGTGTGCCTCGCCGGTGCAGCGGTGCTGGCGACCGGCGGCAGTGAAGCGACGCCGGATCAGACTGCCACAGCTGAGACATGGCGGCAGAAGTCGAACCGGAAGGGATTTGTCATTTCGGATTGGAGAGGCATGAAATTAAGCCGCACCAGTTTCAATCAACGGGGGGGGGGGGGGGGCATCGTCCCCCGCTCCGCGTCATCCGCTCGGCCAGGCTGGCTGAGCCGGACGGGCCGGGCTACGCCAGATGGGCCAGGCCGCGCCCATCCGGGCCTGACCCGGACCCGAGTCGGGTCCACCCAGTTCGGGCCGACCTAGGGGGTGTTCGGCCGGGTCAGACCGGGCCCAGACCCCCTATTTTCAGAACGTTTTCGGTTAAACGGTCATATCTTGGGCTAGGGACCTCCGATTGATGTACCGTCAATTGCGTAGGGATCCTCGGATCGAGAAAGTTGTTTCAGTATATTACACTTAAGGTTTTGGTGAATTTTTTGTACGGTTGGGCTGGTTTGAACACGAAACCAATCGGGCCCTCGGAGCGGAAACACTTATAACTTAAAGACTGAACGCCCGATTGACGTGTCGTCGACTATGTTGGATTCCTTTTGACGAGATGGATCTTTTTTCATACTACACCAAGGGATTGGACAAAGTTTGAGTACGGTCGGGTTGGTTTTATCCAAAAGACCAACCAGACCCCTGGAACGGATAAGCCAATAACCCTCAAACTGGACGTCCGTCTGACGAACCGTCAGCGGCGTTGGTAATCTCATTGAGAAATGGTTCCATTGAGTATACCCCATAGGAGTTCAGGGTATAGTTTAGATATGGACGGGTTGGTTCGTACACAAAACCAAATGGGCCCCATGGACAAGAAGGCTAATAACTCACAGACCGGGCGTCTGATTGACGTGTCGCCTATTGCGTTGAGACCCCTATAAAGAGGCAGTACTTTGTGACAATTCTATGTGAGACTTCATGACACATGGAAGTAATGACCAATAGCTCATGGAGGAGACCATTCCAGAGATGATCATACGGAGTGCGGAGAGCTAGTAGCTGTAGACCCGATGACTGCTTGACCGATTCGACTCATAGTGATTCGGTTAGCCCAATGTATGGAGCCCCTCATATTTGGCGGTAGACCCACGGTGGACGGAGTTCCTAGTAGTTGGAAGCATACCTGTGGTACTCGATAGGAGGAGTACCTATGTAGGCTATTAGGGAGAGCGCCTGTTATTTGGTGGCAGACCCTCAGAAGACGAAGTGCCTGGTATTTAGGAGAAGACCAACGGTACTCGACAGGAGGAGTACCTCAACAGTCTAAGGTTAGTGAGTAGTTCCTCAGAGTTGTGAGAGGACCACTGTACTCAACATTGGAGGAGTTCTCTAGCATTTTTGGTTTCAATATCTTTAATGAAAATCCTGGTTTGAGGTGAGTCAATGACCTTTGTGTTTATCTTATGATTAAGATGGGTCACTTGATAACATAGGTATATGGATGGGCATATACCTAAGTACATGTTATCCATTGATTTCATAACCTTTGTGTTTCCTCATGATTGAGAAGGGTTACTTGATAACTTAGGTATAAGTATGGGATTATACCTAAGTAAGGATTAACTGTTGGGATCCTTCTTTGTGGTTATCCTTGTTGGATTTAGTGAGACCTTGAGGGTCTCAGGGTCCCTATTGAGTATCATTATACTCACCCCTGCACGAGCTATGCCCGCACGTCATTGTGTTGAATGTAGACGATGGACAGTGCTGACAGAGACCGAGTGTGCGCGGACTGGACGGTACCTGGAGGTGGACCTCATGACGAGTCAGTACCCAGAGGTGGATTTCACGATGAGACGGTACTCAGAGGTGGTTGGCAGGCGAGATTATTGAGGAGGATATCTGTACCTACCCTTCAGGTAGGATCCGAGGTGGACGACCCAAGAGCTACTTATATCTTCCAGTTGTTTGTCTTTTTTTGTACTCTCGTTCAGTTGTAGCTGTACTTTTCAGTTGGGTTTCTATTCTGGCCCATATAATTTTCAGAACTTTCTTTTGTACTTAGTGTGTTACATTAGCTTATACTCTGGTTGGATGTCTTTATGTTTTATAAAGGCAATTCCTTCCCAGTTATCGAGATTTATGCCTTTGGTGCTAGTCGTCAGCCCCTAGCCTATGGAAGGCGGGCTTGGGGTAGTCACGACATGGGCCCTGAGGATGGGTCGTGAAAAATTGGTATCAGAGGAGTCGGTTCTACCACAGAACTTAGGACTCTGATATTTCCTTTCTATGAAGCAATAATTTTAAGGGTACCGAGTGTGGTTTTTAGTTCAGGGAGTCCAGTTTTGGTGCGTCGGATGACGTATCCATACACCAGGACCCTAAATACTGATTTCCGAATCAGTTCATGAAAACACTGATTGCGTGTGTGTTCCCAAAAGTTTTCTTTAAGTCAGCTCAACCAGGTCAGCTCACTAGTTTTAAATCGTTTGACCGTGTCGCATCTATTCAGGATGCCTCCAAGCAGACAATCAGTTGGAGTTCTGATAGAGTAAACGATGATGGCTCACCAAGCGATGAGGCTCCGGTGCAGGGCCCTCTTGCTATGTTGGAACCTTCGGGTGCTGTACCAGTAGCACCACCACCTGTTGTGAAGAAGATGCCACCATCCATACTAGCAAATGGTGCACGGCGGCAGAGTGCATTGCAAGAGTTCCAACAGCAGAGGCCTCCGAGGTTACGAGGCGAGACATATTTCCAGGAAGTATAGGACTGGCTGGAGGCGATTGCTAGAGTTTTTCTCCAAGTTGTGACACTAGTAGAGAAGATGGTGGTCATAGCTACTAGAGTTTTCCAATGAGTTACCATGAGGTTGGTCCCTATAGTAATGAGGCTTTGGTACATGGACCGATGCCTGAGATAGTACCTTCGGGTAGTTTGCCAGCTATATCACTACCTGCTGGTCAGCAGTTTCAACCGGTGGTACCGGTAGACGACACATGTAGGCTTAGTGCCTTACATGTCTTTCAGCGTCAGATACCCCTTAGGTTCCTAGGTGAGCCGGACTCATAGGCAGCTGAATACTGGATTGAGGAGGTGGATGAGATTTATCTAGAGCTTATACAGCTTCGGCAGGACGACATGTCGGAAGATCAGTATTCATCGAGGCATACCGATCATTCCGGGTACTTGATGAATAAGATACGATCAGTTATTTAGAGCTCGGACTTCTGAGCGAGGTGTGTTTAAGGATATCTGAGCCATTACATTATCGTCTATGCATTCTTACTTATGTTAGGGTGTTAGAGAGAACCATTGCGGTTGAATGTCATTGGATGAGCCGAAACAGCCAGTGAATGTTAGTAGTGGGAAAGCAGGGAACTGGCGCCAGTCTCAGAGACTTGGGCATGTAAAATTTTTCAAGAAGAGGTTGTTTTAAGGAATGATGAAACTACAGAGCAGCAGACATAGAAGCAGAGCTAGGAGAGCAGCATGAGGTGGTGTACATATCGACATGTTACAACCACCCACCTTTGTAGTCCCCGCCAGGCTCAGGGAGTTGGAGGGAAGGGGAAGAGAATAGTTTCATGCGGTCAAGGGGTGTGACCCAAGGGCTCTGAGAATGATTTGAAGTACGATTTGTGTCTACTACTAGATGCCGTATCAATATACATAGGTACCAATCATTCCTACCTTCCAAGAATCTTGTTCTAAACCTAGAGTTTCCAGTTAAACTGTTGACTTAACCCTAACGTCTGGAGATACCTTGAGAGGAGACACGATAATCACACTTATGCCGATGGTGTGATCTGACCCTAGAGGCGAGAGTTTTGGTTGGAACCTCTTGGTGGCAGCATCGAGGCCTTACGACGTTAGTTTGGGTATGGAATGGGAAACCATAGTTCATACACAAATTGACGGTATTCGGAAAAAAGGTTGTGTCTTATCTACATCGTTGGGATAGGGTTTTCCTTGGTTGAAGAAAAAGAAAACCCCAGCAACACAGGATGGAATAATTCATAAGGAGGTACAGTCGATCACTCATGAGTCGGCCAGACATATATTTGTGCTAGACTTCTTCAGAATTGCTGCAACACTTTTAGCATTGATGAAAAAAGGGAAACCCTTCGTGTGGTTAGTTAGATGCCAGTAGAGCTTTCTGGAGTGGAGGAAGATATGGTTCACGACATTTGAGACTGCATGGAGCAGACAAAAGTCCTATATTGATAGGAGAAAGAGACCACTTGAGTTCGTGGATAGTGACCATGTATTCTTACATGTCTCACCTCGATGAGGTCTAAAGAGATTTGGCCAGGGTGGCAAGTTATCTCTGGGATTCATCGGACCTTTCCAGGTCCTCAGTGGTGTAGGCAAGGTGGCTTACCACCTGGCCCTTCCACCTCAGTTGCACTGGGTGAATGAATACTTCCACATACCATAGTTGAAGAGATACGTACACGACCCGACACATATCATCGACAACGGGGAGCTGGACATCGATGAAGGGGAGACATTATCGGAGGTCCTAGTGGAGATTGAGGATCAACAGGAGCGGGTCCTACGTGGATGGTCGATTCCTCTAGTGTGAATTCATTGGCAGCACGAGAACCTCCAGGAGAGAACATGGGAGCGGGTGGCTCAGATGCATGCTCAGTACCCTCATTCGTTTCCCTAGTTTATGTTGTAGCTTTATGGGGACGTAAATCCCTAAGGTGGGGGTAATGTAAAGATCTGTAAATTTCATGGAAAGTTTTTTCTTAAATTCTTTGGAATTTTACGAGTACGTAGTTTCTGACAGCACCTAATTCCAAGTCCCAGTGTAACTGGAATATTTTTCTGAAGTTTAGATCGGGTACGTTCAGTGAACGAACGAGCGAGTTTTTCTATCTTTTAAACCGGTGCTCATAATTGAAATCCGAGGGCACCGATTAACTCGCAATGTCGGTAATTACTTAAGGGGACCCTTACCGCAGTTGTGTTTAAAGCAGGTTGTGAGATAAAAATTTGGAGTTTAGTAAAGAAGTTAAATAAATTTGTTAAAACAAATTTATATCCAAGGAAGTTAAATCCTCCCATGTGTGGATATATGAGTGGTGGGGCCCACACAAGCCCCAACCTCTCATCTTCCCATAACTCTCTCCAACCCCCTTTAACACCTCTTCAATTTAATGTGAAAACTCCCCTTATTATGACAACCCTTCACCTCCCTAATTAATTTTTATCAAGGGTTTGAAAGCTAAAGGGGCATGATAGTATTATATATTGGGAAGCCTTCACTCAATTATGGGATGGAAAATTTTTTGGAGAACCCTGTGGGAAACTGATGGAGAAATTTAGAGAGAACTTTAACCCTCCGACGAAGAACGATTCTTCAACGACGGGCCTTCCAAGATCTTCAACGAAGAACAATCCTTCAACGGAGGTCGGATTCCGATTAATCTCCAACACTCAAGCTCTGATATGAAGTGTGAGGCAGACACAATGATCGACGTCAACTCCATTCTCTTTCTGCAGCTCGACGACATGCAACGTCATAATCAAGGTAGTGCTTGTTTTTGTATAATTCTAATTATGTGAATTTTACCTTCTAAGTTGGGAGTTCTTATTTGTTGAACAATGGTTTGAGCCTCTAACGTGGAGGGCACGGGCTAACGAACAAGCCCGAACCCTCTACTGGTTGTTCATTGTGCGTGGATTGATGGGAGACAACAAATAGGGCCGCAATGGTGATTTGAAGCCTCTGCAGTGAAGTTTGGGTCCCAAAGTGACCTTAGGCGCAGACAGCGGGCAAAACAAACCACCAGAGTGCGTCCGATGGTCTGCAGAAGGCGGCGGCAGTGCGCCACGCTGGCGCGGCTGCGATGGTGACGCGCCACCAAAGTAGACTGCCGCAACTGAGCCGTGGCGACGGAAGTTAAACCTGAACGACTTTGTCATTCCCGATTGGAGAGGCGCGACATTAAGCTGCACCGATTTCAATCAACGGGGGGGCATCGCCCCCCGCTCCGCGTCATCCGCTCGTCCAGGCTGGCAAGCCGCAACCGGCCACCGGGCCGGGCCGTGCCAGCTTGGTCGGGCCGCACCCATCCTGGCCGGACCCAGACCCGACTCGGGTTGACCCGGTTCGGGCCGACCCAGGGGGTGTTGGGCCGGGTCGGAACGAGCCCAGACCCCCTATTTTCGGATTATTTTCGTTTAAATACTCATGTCTTTGGCTATGGACCTCTGATCGACATACTGTTAGTTGTGTAGGGATCCTTGGATTGAGACAGTCGTTTCGGTATATTACACTCAAGGTTTTGGAAAATTTTGCATACGGCTGGGTTGGTTCGAACACGAAACCAACCAGGCCCTCGGAGCGGAAACACTTATAACTTAAGGACCGGACGTCTGATTGATGTGTTGTCAACTATGTTGGATTACTTTTGATGAGAGGGATCTTTTTTCATACTTCATATGAGGATTAGATGTATTTGGAGTATGATCGGGTTGGTTTTAGCTTAAAGACCAACCAGGGCTTTGGAACGGAAAAGCCAATAACCCTCAAACCGAACGTCCGTCTGAACAACCGTCTGTGGCGTTGGAAATCTTGTTGAGAAACAGTTCCTTTAGGTATAACCCATGGTAGTTCAGGGTAAAATTGAGATACATTCGGGTTGGTTCATACATGAAACCAACCGGGCCCCCGGGACCAAAAGGCTAATAACTCACAGACCGGGTGGCCGATTGACGCGCCGTCTGTTGCATTGAGACCCCTATGACGAGGCGGTCCTTTGTGATACTTCTACGTGAGAATTAGTGACACTTGGAAGTAATAACCAATAACTCGTGGAGTGGACCCTCCCGGAGATGAGCGTACAGAGTGCGGAGACCTAGTAGTTGTAGACCTGATGACTGCTTGACCGATTCGACTCATAGTGATTTGGTTAGCCCAGTGGATGGAGCGCCCGGTATTTGGCGGCAGAACCATGGTGGAAGGAGTGCCTGGTAGTTGGCAGCAGACCCGTGATACTCGACAGGAGGAGTTCCTCTGTAGGATATTAGGGAGAGCACCCGATATTTGGCAGCAGACCCTCAGCGGACGGAGCACCCAATATTTGGCAGCAGACCCGCGGTAGTCGATAGGAGGATCACCTCAGCAGTCTAAGGTTAGTGAGTAACGCCTCAGAGTCGTGACATGGCCACAATACTCAACAGAGGAGGAGTTCTCCAGCAATTGTGATTTTGATATCTTTAATGAAAATCCTGGTTTGAGCTGAGTCAATGACCGTTGTGTTTACCTCATGATTGAGATGGGTCACTTGATAACTTAGGTATATGTATGGGCATATACCTAAGTAGAGGTTATCCGTTGATTTCATAACCTTTGTGTTTCCTCATGATTGAGATGGGCTCCTTGATAACTTAGGTTTAAGTATGGGTTATACCTAAGTAAGGGTTATCTGTTGAGATCCTTCTTTGTGGTTATCCTTGTTGGATTTAGTGATACCTTGAGGGTCTCGGGGTCCCTACTGAGTATCGTTATACTCAACCCTACATGGGCTATGGCCTCACTTCGTTGTGTTGGATGCAAATGATGGACAACGCTGACAGAGACCGGGTGTGCATGGACTGGAGAGTACCTGCAGGTGGACCTCACAACGAGTCAGTACCCAGAGGTGGACTTCAAGACGAGACGGTACTCAGAGGAGGATGGCATGCGAGAGCGTTGAGGAGGCTATCTGTACCTACCCTTCAGGTAGGATCCGAGGTGGATGACCCAGGAGATGCTTCTATCTTATAGCTGTTTGCCTTTTCTGTTTTACTTTCATTTAGTTGTAGCTGTACACTTTAGTTGGGTTTGTATTCTGGCCCATTTAGTTTCAGGACTTTCTTTTGTACTTGCTGTATTATTTCCGCTTGTACTATGATTGGATGTGTTTATGTTTTATAAAGGCAATATCTTCCCAGTTCACGGGATTTAGGCCTTTGGTGCTAGTTGCCAGCCCCTGGCCTATGGAAGGCGGGCTTGGGGTAGTCACGACATAGGCCCTGAGGACGGGTCGTGACAACTCAATTAATTTAAGGGGAAAAATGTAATGCCCCAATATTTTAGTGTTAATTTCCCTTTGAATAATTAAAATATTGAATTTATTATTTCACATGGGGCATCAAATTAAAACAAGACACATATTATTGGATGAAAAATATTCATAAAATTATAAGAATAATAAAACCTATAGTAAAAGATAGTAATAAATTACATATTCTAACATTTAGAGGGTAACTAATTAAGATGATTTAATATTAAATGGATTTTTTTTCAAAAAACTATTTTTGGAAGTCATTTGTATTTAATTCTAATAAATTAAATTGATAAATTTTAAGATATTATTTTTATAATGTATAATATTTTAATTTATGAATTAATATATTAAATTTTTTTAATCAATAATTTATTTAAAATAATAATAAGAACACCTAAATATTAAAAGATCTTTTTTATATAAAAGAAAATTTTATTTATCTTTTTGTAATTTCGTTTAAAATATAAATTTATGATAATTTTTAATTTGAATTTAATAAAATGAAATTTAGTTTTTAAGTTCTAATGTCAATATTTTAATAGGATTATATTTTTGTATTATTATTAAATATTTTATTATTATTTAAATAGTGAAAAACACAGTTTTCACCAATACAGTAGCACTTATGACATCATCCTGATATTAATATGACTTAAAAACATATAAAACATTTTTAGCAACATTAAATTCATGCAAGGATTAAAATTATTCATTTAAATATACTATGTCAAAATTTTAAAATCTATGTCTAATATTTTGTAACTCATGTAATATTTTATTCCAATAAAAAATATTCAATTCTTTTCTTTTAATTAAATATTCACACAGTTGATTTCAGTTTTTTCTTTTTTTAAATTCAATTTATTATAAATTTTTTATCAATAAAACTTTTAATGTTTCTAAAATAAAATACGTTGATAGTTATTTACTAAATATAATATTTATGCTTAAAATATTCTTTTTTTCTAAAAAACGGATTCTACATGTTATGTGGAATAATTTTAAAATGATTTTTTTTTTCAGACTTGAAATTAATATTCAATAAAATTACTTACATATTTGGAATCCTAATGTTTAGATTAGTTAATAAGATCAATTTAAATTTTTGTCTTTAAAATAAATTATCGAGGTTAAAAAACGAGTTACAAGATAAATTTTTTTTTGATAAAAGGTAAATATAAGAAGGAAAGGACAAAAATTTATCAAACCATATCTAAAAATTCATGGTAAATTGTTTTATTCAACTAAGGCCCATAATACCTCCATTAGTTTCAAATTTCTGACTCACGTTCCTTGAATAGTTATTTTTCCTTGTATATTATTACAAAAAATGCCACTCCCATCACTTATAGATAGAGAGTTCTTCCACCCATTTATAAAAAATCAAAAATATTAATTACACTTGAACTAATGTGCATTTGAAATTCCTTATTATCCCATCCATTATTTTTAAGCCCCTTTATTCAAGGAAAATTTATAAATCCTCCATTTCCTCGTGGTCCTCCAAGAGAAGGTTCAAATTATCAACTGAAGTACCAATTTATTCTTAACATTATTTTATTATCTATATTTATTTTATAACTATATTTACAGAATTATAATATATTTTAATAAATTTTATTATTATAAATAAATTTTATTATGATAATGGTATAACCACTATCTACCATTCACACGTAGCAAATATTAGAATGTTATTCTTGCGTATGTGCAGACTATCGCCTACAAGTAGTAACATATTTCAGTTTTCATTAATACCTAAAGTTTGATTCGTTTCATGTTTGGATCATGATTTTTTGTACAGTTCCCACTCCCCCACAAAGTGGTTTCGTCTTGAGAAAAAAGAGATTTGAGTATTAATACCTTAAATAGATTGTTATGAAGGATTATTTAATGAATAAATATGATATTTATATTTTTTTTAATATTCTGAAATAATAATCCATTTTTACCTTCCATCAATTCTATATAAAACAAAAATGTCATCAGTGTATACATATAGACTACCACCTCTATGAAATGAAATATTTTATTTTTTTTATGACCACCTTACATGAATTATTATAAGAATTAAAATAAAGAAATTCAATTATGTTTTTATATGAATAAGTTTATTTAATGTTTATATTAATATTTAAATAATTATATTATAATAAATTTTGTTCATAAAAAATTACACAAAAAAGCCCATCACCAATTTTTTTCATCATGAATAATTATTAAAACTCTCATGGAATGAAAATATAAATTTATAAATCATATATTTTATTACCTTTCATTGTATATTAATGATGAATTTGGTTTAATGGATGTGAAATGGTGTCAAAATTTTAAATCATGTATGAAATAATCAAAATATCTATCATATGATGGTGAGAATAAACTATAAATAACTATTAAATTTATAATAAATCATTATAATTATAAAAATATATAGATTAATATATATTAATAATATTTTTAAATATGTTATCATAATGGTTATATTTATTATATATTATTTTAAATAACTTTCATGGAATTCAAGAGTAAAACCTAATGAGTTTTCTTGACTCAAATTGTTTTCTTGAGTTACACTAATTCTACTTTGACAAGGGTTTTACAATATTGTTTTATTCTATCCTATAATATTATTAAATTTATATTACTCTTTATTTTCTGGGGAATTACATTTTATCATCAAATAAATATTTTTTGATGAATTTAATTCATTATATAACGTTATGATGTTAAGAATAATGAACATCCTCTCTAAATGAGAACTTTTACTTCCATTTAAATATTCACACTTCCCTCTAATGGTCTCCTTCCTTATTTTTAAATAGAAAGATTAATTATTTCTAGTGATCCTAAAATTTCATTTTACCACTTTTATGAGGAATAATTATCACTTTTTTGGTGTGGGATTCAATATAGGTATTTTCAACATTGTAATGGTTTCTCCTTTCATGATCATATATTTTATCTTCCAATATAAATTTTCTTTGGAAACAAATAATGTATTTTTTAAAGACAATTTATTTATATTTCCTATTAATTTTATTAAAAGTATTCATGTGAAATTCTAGAAAGTAACTTTTTAATGTGAAACATAAATTTACATTTTATAACCTATTTTCATTACATGAGTTTTAATGATATGATTAATGGTTGATATCTTATAGAACAAAGATATATGGATGCTGATGGATGGGGTCTTATATCACTCTTGAATGCATTGGATGAGGTTTAATATCTCTTAAAATTATATAGAATGAACATAATTGGATTTTTTTTCATAACCTAATCGTTGGACCTTCTAGGATATGTTCACCACTTAAAGGATGTTCCTTGGATATCCTCACAAAATGGTGATTTCTTATGGTTATTTTTTTTTCAAGTTCATTTTTTGATATTCTTCTCTAAAATTCCCCTTTATTATCTCATATGAATATGATTATTCTCTAGGGATTATGTTTATTATTTCACACTTTAGTTACATGGTACATGTTTTCTCATTTGATATTAAATTTCCTCTTATCATGTATCATAGGCAAGTATTATTATTAAATATTCTTTTTATATGATATTTCTGAAATTCCCATATTTTCCAATATGCCTTTGATCTAAACCTTGATGACATGTTGTTGAAATTTACCCATATTGAGAATTTTATCTCACCAATTTATTTTGGTTCAATTCCACATGTATTGAAGATGATTATAACTTATGAGACATCTATATGGGTTTCTAGTGTGGCCATATTATAAAGAAATTTTAATAAGTATTATATAATAATTTTCTTATGTACCTGATCCTTGAAGACCCTAATCCTTTGGGTTATGAGATTATGTGATTACTGTCAGATGCAATCACTAACAGATGGAAATTCTGAAAAATAATATTTTTTTCTTGGGGTTTCTATGTTGGTATAATAGCCAATGTGTGAAGAATGGGGTTTTTATCACTATAAGTAGGAGTGAGTGTTTAAATTATATTATGGACAACCCTGGTGGGCCACTAGCCACATGGTGTTCAATGGGAGAGTACCTAGAGAGGAAAAAATTTGTACTTTTTTGATTCCTCAGAAATTTTTTATTAAATATTTTTATTTCAATTAAATTAAGTATTAAAATATTATAACATATTCCCCTTATTTCCCATGCTATATAATGAAACCCTATACATTATCCCTAATTTTCTCTCATTTCAATGTTTTTTTATGTTCTGATTAACATGAAATTGATCTCATTGGATATCTGGAGGTGATTATAAGTTTACTCTTCCATCTATTATTGGTGCCTCACAATTTTCTTCATTTAGTACACAACATATTTAATTTAACTAATTCGAATGTTATATGGTTTTTATGTTGATTTTGAGTCAATTATTGATCTTTTATGAGTGGGATCCTATAAATATGAGGTATGTATTCCCTAAATTTTCATTTTATTTTATGTGAGTGCCATTTTTCAATTGATATGTAGTTTTTCTCCGATGCGTTTGCATGTATTATAATTGAATCAAAATGGATATATTAGGTTTTTATGAATCTAATAATAACTAGTAGAGAAATGAGAGATCATCCAGTTGTTATACATTATCTACATAGTTTCTAATGGTTATGTTTTTAAATGGGAAGTTCATGGAATATTGAAATTGGAACCCAGGAGGGGTTTCCATTAATATTTTTTGAGTTAGTAGACCTTGTTAGGTGTCATGGAGAATTCATTTATGACGGGGAACTCTCGTATATGGAAGGATTGTATGATATTATTCTTATAATGGGATTTTTATATTATTAATATCCATTTGGATTATTTTAATTGTGTGATGGGTGAGTGGGAAGTGACTTTATAATGGTAAAATCCTAGGAAATAGTGATATTGGGTAGAAAAATGGTAGAGGGGTTACGTGTGATAAAAACCCAATTTTTTGATATAAAAATATAGTTAGATGATATGAAAATTCATACTTGGATGTTGCTAATGGGTCTTGATTCTATGAAACACCACGATGGACTTAGAAATAGGGTGGGATGATACGACTACCCATTCCTTACCAACATCATGAGGTTAGATGTTATGGTCATCTTCTTATAATTGAATGTGGGGTGGGAAGATATTCCCAAACTTTCCTTATCATGTATATGGGATGGTACACTATGCCTATCCACTTTTTACTTAGTAATAAGTTGGATTCTAATCCAAATCAGTGAATGGGTATTTTTTATTTTGTGTTATTGGTTTTGATACTGATTAAATGATTGTAATTTATTGTCATGTAAGGGTTAAATGTTATGATAACCTAAATATTTATTTTTCTTGATTATGGATATATTTCCAGATGATATACCAAACTTATTGATTATTTTTGAAATGTTTGTAAAAGATAATAATATTAGATAAATTTGTTATGGCTACCCATCATGTGTTTTTTAGCACCAAAATAGAGATGATTACTTATTATTGTTATTATTTATTAGCATACCACTCTATACATATACAAATATATTATTGAGTTATTTAAGGAAAGCACTGGTGGCAACCAAATTTTTATTTAACCCACCCTAAATATTAATATTAATGGGTGTATAATCTTTATGTTCAAGGATGCATGTAATGAAAAGGGCCTTTTAATGGGTGATTGAGCAATTCAGATGGATAGAGTTGGAGATGGGACCTATTAGAAACTTGGAATTAATTTTCATTTTATTTCTCTATTATTTTGTTTTTTAGGATACTATTAAATATGATTGACCAATTAGGCGAATTTTTTTCTATATGTATACGTTTTATAACCTTAAAATTGGTTTTTTTATAATAACATCTAAATAAATTTTTTATGGTTGAATTATAGCTTTAATATCCATATTATGATGTTTATTATGAATAATTTATTATTATTATTTTTTTATAGTAAATTGATAGAGGTTATAGTATTCCATTGGTATATAAAGATCCTCATCCCAAGTTATCAGCCTCTGGTTTATTTAGAGTTGTGATTGTTACGAAATTACATCACCAGTTTAGTCACTATTTATGTAATCTGGGTGGGTGCATTACAAAGTGGAATCAAATCACTGTTTTTATTTTTTATTATTTAGAATGTGTTAATTAGAGATAACATTGGTAAAAAATTGGAATGTACCCTATTATTATTCATATCTAACACATGGATTGATGAATTCAGAGTTATATAGACATGATATTGTCATTTTGGGTTTTATGTATTATGATATAGAGACTTCCAATGATATATTTTCACATTTATTATTTATAATTTTACTCTTTTCCCATGGTGGAAAGATATTATGTGCTCATGATACATATTTGGATTGTATGATTCAACACAAATTCATATTATTATATGTGATTTATGATCTAGCTACGAAAAAGGGGTTTAGAAATTTAAAGTGTCAATAATAAATTGTTTAGTGTTTTACTATATATGTTATTTGTATAACTTTTCCATACTATACCTGTGATTAATAATTATTTTGTTTTAAATATATGGCGAATGATTATATAGACCACACATTCATTTTTTACCTAAATATGATAGAGGGTATTTTTGGAAATAGAGTAACCGAGTTGTATGAGTCCATTGTCTGGATCGAGTTAGTATAGAGTAATAATCTTAAATAACAATTACTAATTTACCAAAACTATGATATAAATAACCATGATATATATATTTCAATCATGTGATCGGTATTCCAATAATACGACACCACATAAAACTCTGATAGAGTTATATTAGGGTAGGATGTGCATGCATTGCTAGTTATGACATTAAAACCTCTATTTACACAATCAACTACTGTGTATGAGAAACATTGAGAGTATGCTTCAGGTTTTTAATTATAATGATTATGGGGCTATATGAGACAAGTTGCCTTTGTTTGTTTTAAAAAGAGTTTTTTAGACATGAAAATCAACTATTTTTATTGGTTAGGATGGTATACTGGGTGATAAGTTTTGGATTGATTCATTAAAAATTATTTTAAATCATATTGAGACACCCCATTAGTGGTCAGTAATTTTTTTACATACATGTAGTGAAGACAATACAAACACTATTATGAAGTATTGGTATAGGAATAACATTAAAAAATCCCATTCTAGAAGAATTTTCTTTCTTGTTTATCATAGTAGTTATTTTCTCAAGACACTTATGGTACATATTGATTTGGAGTTTATACTTTATATCTAGAGGACATGTTTTTGATGGATTATACTCCATGTTTCATTGATCTTGTTTGATTTGTATTTTCATTGGTGAGTGATGATACCACTATGGTCAAATTATTAAAGGAAGAATTTAGGTATATGATAAAATTTCATATGAATATATTTCAACTAAATTATTTATACATAATATTAGACTGGGCCAATTTCACTTAGAAGAACCTAGGATGGAGTGTAATGCTAGAGAAATATAGTTCTATTGCTAGACCCAGGAGTGGATCTTCTAGGGGTAGGAAGTAATTTTTTAATTATTTTACTAGGTAAATTATGGAAAATCTATATCAGGGTTTGGTTCAACACCTCCATTCAAAAGGAGGAAACCTCTTGATTTTTATTAATGTGGTATGGAATGGTACTTCCAAGCTTAGACTCACAACCCACCAATGTAGTGTTGATATTATGGGTAAATGGTACATCTAAAATGGTTTTATTAGAATTCTACCAAGGTAGGAAGAGGAAATGGTGATGGATTTTCATAGATATTTGGAGTTTGGATAGGGACATAACCTAAGAATATTAGTTGAGGTTATTTTAGTAAATTAGGAAGCATTGAAGAATATGGTTCCTCAAGTTAGGGGTATAAATTTAAGTTGGGTGGTACACTAAAAAGTATCCAAATGTTAGGGGTATAAGGTAGGGGATTGTTCTTGTGTTAACTTCTTTCAATTGAAAATACCCAATTTTATCTTGAAGAGGAAACATTAAAAACAATGTTTTGATCATTATGGAATCTAACTTTGATTATGTTCCATTTTATATGGTTGATTAATTTTCATTCCTTTCTTATTTTTTTATTTTTTGATTTGGGGTTTGTTGTAGAGTATCTAGTAGAAGTAGTGAACATTGATAAACCCGTAGGGGAAATATTTGAGGGAATTAATAAGTTTTTATAGTTTATTATTTTGAATACTAATTATAAGAATATCAAAAATTTATTTTTGTTATATGTGAAATGTTTTTATGTGATCCTTTGGGATGGATTTGAAAACATTATCTAGAATACATAATTGTTGTAAATATATTTTTAGAGTAACTATTATACCTTAATTAGGGTGTGATATTTCTATATAGGATATTCAAGAAAATAATATCAACATATAGGGTAGATAATTACCAATTTTGTGATAGTTTTACTATGTTATGTGGATGATATGAGACAATTGTTCTTTCCATTTATGGTAGATGAGTTTCCAAATATCTTTCTTGTGGACTTGTCTAGGTTGCCTTCTGAGAGGGAGGTTGGTATTACTATTGATATAGTTCTAGGTATAGTGCCTATATTTATTTTACAATAAAATATGGATTCATAAGATGTTATGAAACTAAAGTTTTATATAGAGGACCTTGAGGTGAAGGGATTTATTCACTCAAAAACATCACATTGGGGTTCTTCTATTTTTTATATAAGAATTAAAATGGATGTTTGTAGTTGTTTTTAGATTAGAAAATATTAAATCAAGTTATAATAAATAACTAGTATTATATTCCTCTTATATATGAATTGTTATATATACAAAGGGGATCCAAGTGGTTCTCCAAGATTGATATAAGAATGAGACATCACTAGTTTCTGGTGAGGTCCAAGGTAATTCATTTCACTTATTTCAAGAGTAGGTATGGAGTATTCAAGTTACTTAAAATCTTTTTTAGTTTATTGACTATATCAGAAGTTTTTCTAGACCTAATATTTTGGGGTTTCCATCCGTATTTAGACACCTTCATGTCTGTTTTCATCCGTGGTATCTTGGTATTCTCCATGACATGAGAGGGATATAGACAACATTTGAATATTACTTTGGTAACACAGAAAAAACATTAAATTTATTCAATTATTCTAGAGTTTATATTTTGGATTATAATGGTATTATAATTAGGAAATTTGATATCCAAGGTAAGTATTTGAGTGAAACATGATGAGGTTAGGGTTGTAGTTTCTTTGGAGAATCCCATGAATTTTTTCGTTATCTTTATCTTCCTGGGATTGGTCATATATTATATGGAAATACTTCAGGGTATATCTATATCTGAAATGATGGTGATGACCCTAACCAAGAAGGGGAATAATTTCATGTGGTTTCATCCTTGTAAAAGAGCCTTCGAGGAGATGAAGGGGTGACAAAAGAGTACGATGTTTCTGACTTTACCAGATCTGGGTAAGCACTATACATTATACTATGAAGAATATAAAGGGATCCAAGAGTATTTATGATGAAGGATGGATGAGTAGAAATTTTTGTTTCCAACAAGGCATGGATGAATAAGAAAAAATACAAATTAATTATTTTGAATTGGACGTGGTTGTGCTAGTACTGATATATTAGAATCACTAGTAGTTCGAAAAGTGAAATCTGTTATACAGTAAAAAAACGAGTGTGAAGTATATATTTTCACAAAAAAACCTAAAATTTTGGTTGAAAAGGTGGTTTTATTACCTTAATTAATTCATGTTTGAGATAATATTCTCTCTAAAGAAGGGGGAAAATGGGGTTGATGAACTATATATAAAGAACTAAGACCAAGTAGTTTGAGATGATATAAGTAAGTGGAAGTTGAAGAGGATCTTCTTTGAGATTCAACTTGACATTCTAGAGTATCAAGATATGTTTATACTCATAGTTTTGAGTATCTATTCCTCATTAATTGATAGGGTGAAGGATTGTTAGATAATATACTTTTATTACTTGGTAATAATGGATAATATATAATGTAACAATTCCTTGATAGAATGTATTAGGTATAAATTATAGTTTCTTTAAAATTTGAGGTAGATTTATGGTCCCTTAATCAATAAGGGGATTCTAATATTGAAATAACATGCCACTATGTGGGTCATTTACCTAATTTTGACCAATATGTATGACAAAAACATATGGTAGTACAAATGAAACATGATAATGAAAGACATAAATGGGTTTATATCATGGTTCCTCACATGGTAGTAGGTAAAATATAATCACCATTGACCCATTGGTCTTCTTTAGACACTACTTATTCTCAAGTGGAAATGGGATGGGGTAACTATGGATTAAGTGATAAAGCTAATAATCTCACCACTATGTAGTGATACAATATGCGTCTTCATTGATAAGTAATAAAATTGATTTATTTTCTACTAATTGGGGGGGGGATTATTTTCATGAGATCGATATGATATAAATTTGGGATATGTTACGATTACAAGTAATTCCAAAGATCATAAAATTATACTGGGATGATAAATTTACATACAGCTCATGGATGGAATTGTAGAGATATTTGGGTGCTTTGGTAAAGATGAGTACAAAATTCCATAAAAATTTTGATTGGTAGTCTAACCATACTATATATGTATTAGCAAACAAGCTTCAAGCATTCATCCAAGACTTTGGTGTTTTATAGGGGAGACAAATTGCATTAGTTAATTTGTCTTATCTTTTGAGAGGATTGGTACTTTGGCATACCAGTTAGTGTTTTCTCATTGATACAATGTGATTAATGATGTATTCTAAATATCTTATTTCGAGATATATTTTATCGAACTATCACATGTGATCAATGATGATGATACTAAGATGGAAACAAATAGGTTATTAAAGTAAGGACCAATATTTATGGTGGATTTAAGGGAGAATATCCTATACAGGAATACTATAACTTTTTTATAGGTGTGACGATTTCTTGGACATATGCAAGTGGATATGTGGTAGTTGGTGGTATATGAATGAGTATACTGTCCAAATCCTTTCACCAATAATTCTTAATGATGCATCTCACAGATAAGTTTGTATATGGTGTAGAGATTGTTATTATCTCATATAATGAGTTATTAATTCAAATTAAATTTTAGAATTTTTTTTATATTTTTCTGTTTTTTTAATTTTAACGTGGTTTACAGAGGCTTGGGGTTTAAAATTAAGTATGAAAAATCATTGGAGGATAATATGAATTTTGAGGAAAATTTCATTGAGTATTTGGCGGCCCATTTTTGGGTATCCATTTGTTATATAGAGTGGGGGGAAATCCCAGGTGGGATACCAACAACTCAGTTTCCTCTAGATGAGTACCTAGTGAGGGAGGATGAAGTTCATAGTTCCCATCAAGTGTTTTTTTAATTATACTAAAATTAAATAATTTTCTTAAAATTTTATAAAATGGACTCCATCATTTCATTACCTATCCACGTGAACCCCTTCATATTTCCTCTATTTTTTCTCATTTTATATTCTATATCTTCTATTTTATTCCCCTCTTTGTTGGTTATTGGCATCATTATATCTATCGAGGTGATTCAAAGATTTCTCTTTCGTATATTATTTGTGACTCTCATCGATTCTTAGTTATTAACTTAAAAACCAAATTTTGGAGGATTTTATCTGATTTATAGATTTTTATTGATTTAGGAAGAATCAATTAATGATCATTGAGGAGTGGGATCCTACTAACATGAGGTACATTTTCCAAATATTTTTTATTGTATTATATGAGTTTCAATTTCCATTTTGAATGTAGTTTTCGGACTGTATGTTCGCATGAATTAAAATGTAATTCAAATGGGGATTCCTTGGTTTTTGTGAATCTAATAAGAAATATTTGGGTTTTAAGATATCCAATAGGTTATATTAAATTTTAACATGCTTTTTTATGGCCACATTTATAAATGGGAATTGAATGGAACTGTGAAATTGGGACCCAAGAAGGGTTTCATTACTATATCGTGACTTAGTAGACCTTTTTGGGTGCTTTTGGAGTGTCCATAATTGATGGAAAACTCGTGTATTTGGGAGGATATAATGATATTATACTCTATATTGTATTTTTATATTATTGATAGTCATTTTGATTGTTATACTTGTGGGATGGGTGAGTGGTTTCTCACCTTAAAACGAGATAGTCTGGGGTAAGTGAGACCTTGGGTTGAAAATGGGATTGAGGGGTTGTCTATGAGAACCCATTGAATGTTATATATGAAAATATAATTGGATTCTATGAAAATTCATACTGGGATGTTGATATAGGAGTTTGATGTTACACTATATTACCATAGAATTAGAAATAGAGTAGGATTCTATGCCTATCCATTCCATGTCAGGGTTATGGTGTTAGGATGTATGCCAATACACTTAGACTTGGAAGGGGGGCAGAATTATATTATTATTAATTTCTTTTCCTGGATTTGATAAGAGAAACCATGCCTATTCACTTTTTACATGGTAATGGGTTCAATTTTTTGACAACTAAGTGCATGGGAATCTATGGTTATGCATGGTTGTACACAATTCTAATAAAATTCTTAGACATGATCATTATGGAACTATTAAATGTTATGATAACATTATTATTTGTGTTTCTTGATTAAAAATATAAGGCCATAACCTTTTATAACTAATTAAACATGAAATATCATACATTTTATCTGGTTATTCATTGAAAATTTATCCTAAAACCATTAAAATCTTGGGGAATTACAGTATTTTCATGGTCAGTAATATTATCATTGTATAAAAAATGTGGTTTAATTTGTTAAATTTTGCGATTAAAATATTTATTATGAATTTAATCTCGAATATCATGAGATTTTAATTCACATTTTAAATTTAAATTTTCATATATGTTTTTTTACAATGAAGGAATGTTCAAGTTCATCAGAATTGCACCCCATGGACAGTTCAAAAAACATCATCATTCCCATCCTATTTGAATGAGAAGATGATTGACTACTAGATCATCATACTATATCAAGTTATCATGATTCAACTAAACAAAAGGAAATACTGAGAATCCACATAAATACTTCCCCATTTTTGATCCACTTACCACATGAAGACCCACGTAAAACCTATATTCATCATATAACCAACCATATCCTACACACAATAAGTTGAATTATCACATGAATACACACCTCAACCAACCATGGGAAGATGAACATGTCATTCCCACCAACTATTTATAAATAAACTCACCCACAACATGTTTCCTTCAAGCTACCACACTCTGTCTCCATAATCATTAAACTTACTGCATGAAGGCCACAACATATAACTACGACATGAACTTATAAGCCTCATTTATACTACTACTTGTTCGAAGGTGATGGGTCCACTAGGACCATGAGGATGACCCTTGACCATGATATTACAATCCGAATGGATTCAATGAACCAATTGAGGATGACTTAATTGAATAAGGGATAAATCCAAGCTGATAAATTAGTTTTTTATAGTAGAATATGTTTCTAATGAGGGATGTTAGTTGTCACCCAATGATAAATACAACACGATGTTTAACTCTATTAATGTGAGATCAAATTTTAATGAGACTGACTGAATGTAGAAAACCTGTAAAAACAATAGAAAATAGTCTAATCCAAATAAATACAATGCTTGATATTCAAACTAGAATTGAACCATAAAGCCCAATCCATATCATGAAAAGTATGTCACATTATCCACGATCATTCCCACTATGAGATACACATCAGTCCTAGTTTGGTCCTCCACTATAAAACATAAATTGGAATACACCATGGTAGTATCACCCATTCTCTATCTAATGGGAAGAATAATTATGAATGGTTGTATGATCTATTAACATAGTTGAATAATCTTCAATGTTTTCTGATAATGATATGAAGGTGTGAAATCAAGATTTTACAATTAGGTTTTGTTAAAATGTATATGAAAGATATAGTGGGACTCATTCCTTCCCCCACACCAATTTCAATATCAAAGGCCAATGTACCCAAAGTTCATGTTGAATTACCTCAAAGAAAATTCTATACGGGTAAAATGGAAAATTCCTCACCATAACCTAGCTTATCATTGCATATTTCTTGGTAAAATAATTGAAGAATGAATGATAAATAAAACTAAATAGAAATGATGATTCTTCCTCATCGCTATTATACTCCTCATGTCTGAAACTAATAACAAAGATACCCATACATTTCCACATCCACTGATGTGTACAAAAAAAGACCAGGTTCTCTCAATGTCACACAATTATTGGGTTCACTAGGTCTCCAATGATTTTTCCTCTATAAGAGAAAAGATTATGGGACCTCAATGTCTTCTCAATGAATTTATTTAAATCTTGGTGGAAACCAAAAATAAGAATGTTTGATGAAATTTCTAGTCCAACCTTTATACCTTTATCCCTCAATGAAATGGGTCCTGGCTGAAAATGATTCTTTCTTTCACTAGAAATGAACATGAGTGAAGACACCCTAAATCCCACCAATTCAAGATTACACGATGTTTTACAACTATGGAATCCTGTGCATGTCCTGATGAGCAGTTCCACACCATGTTCTATCCAGTTTATCTGAGATAAAAATATAAACTAGGCTAGTACAAAAAGACCCTAATCCATTCAAATTTTAATTCAATTTTTCATATTCCAAGTTAATTAATTATATTCCCACCGATATATATCGGGCCTCTCAATGACTCATGTACAGTGATTTCCATTCTTAATATTGAAGGCAATTTTTTAAGCTTATTTTTATTTATATTCTTAATTAGGACCAATCCTACTTATAATATAACCTAATTAATATAGCATGTGCATACCTAATACTACTAATGAAAATATTTCAATAATGTTCCCCTAAGAATAAATTGATCTCCACTATATTGTGTTCTAGAGAAACACTTTATCCAAAAGTTATTCTTGAATGCATATGGAGCTTGATTGTGGGATGATTAACTAAACTAAGTGAGATTTTTCAAATCTAGTAGAGAAAGTGGCTTGGATATTGGTTTTAAAATGGATATAGGGTGAGTGAGAGAAATATACTCCCTTTACGAGATGATCGTTATATCTATTCTTTTAATTTGTGTTACTTTCAGTCTAATAGCACTCATATTTTGTTTTTGAAATTATGTTTTATCTTAGTAATTTTTTTTGTGTTTTAATGATTCCATCATTTTATTTGTTCTTGTGATCTCAAAACTCCATGAAAATATAACATTTACATATGGATTAGTTTGGGGATGTTCTTTCGGAACTCCTGTTTCCCCTCCCATCTTAATTATTTACAATTTTTATTTTTTTGGTGATGGAGAATTCGATCTTCATGGTCATCATGATGCGATTTCTCAATTTCTCCATGTAATAATCATAGCTTCATTAAAATATGAACCATCACATGCCCTCCCTTCTCACAAAAAATACTTTATATATTTGGTGTCATGTAGATTTAGGTATGAAAAATATATGATTGGAAGTAGGAGTTAGGATAGTGGATATATTTGTTTTATACATTGGGGGATTTGAGACTTGGTGTACCAAAAAGAATTATGAAAACACACTTAGAACCAAAAATAATTTCGAGAGTGTTGATCCCTGAATGATATTAATTTGACTATCAATAGGTAATAATAAATGAAATTGGATAATAAAAGGACTATAATTACCTATTTCTAGACCTTTTGTAATGAAAATTTCCTAATTGTGGCCATTTTGAACACTATACACTAGGAAGCCCCCACCTCATGAAGGGATCACTCCGAAGAGAGGACCCGCTAGGAAGGAGTCGTTGCCAACCGAGATGATAAAAGGTCCCAGAGGTTGACGACCCGAGCAGTGATGGTTTGACAAAGCAATCCTACAGTACAAGTGGGTTGTTCCTAATTTTTCCCAACCAGTCAGGAACCAGGTATCCCTACAAGGCGAGTGGATCTTAGGGGAGAGGTTCTCCCTAAAAGTGGACTCCTCGGATTCGAACCCCGTACCTCCAATTACCAATTATAAACCAATATATTCTCCAACTAACACATTTTTTATATTTTTACTGAAAAATTTTATTCTCTATACACAGACAACAAGAACCAAACAACTTTTTAGATTCCTTGAAAACATAGAAAATGAAATAAAAATTAATAAGTGATGGTGATAGTGAGGAACTGACCCCCTCACTCATAAAAAGGACCCCATTCCATCCAAAATGATTTTATTCTAGGTTGAAATTGCATCAGAAGAGTAGTTTTGGAGAATTAGGTTAAATAATAATTTATATTAATATATTTTTAATTAAATTACTATTTATAAAATTAATTTAAAAAAATCAGTGGAGGTATTTTCATAAATTATTATTGAACTCACTTGTATGGGAAACAGAATATTGAATAATAATATAAACCCTCTTGTGTAGAGTGAACATATTGGATTTAAACTCACTATAGATGAACTGATGAACCTATATAATCAATTCAAAATAGATTATAAAAGACTAAAAGTTTAGGATTAAAGGATGAAAAATGAGGATAAACATGAATTTAAATTCCAAATTATATAAAAATCAAGGTAGTGGGAGAGCTTAAAGAATAGGGAAAAATACAACTATTTACTCCTAAAATCGTTTTCCTCATGTCCTTACTAATGAAATAGTAATTAAAAACTGATATCAATGAGGGATATAATCTTTCATGTGACTCATTCTCTATCTATTTTATTAAATTTCATTTAAATTATTATTACCCCTATATTGATAGTTCAAAATCAGCAGCAATATTTTTGGACCATGATAATAATAATGAATTAATCTATTGGATGAATTTATGGTAATGTTTTATAGTACAATTCTATATACATCCACATTAGAAGACTTATAATGTCTAGTGCATTGAGAAAATGAACTACATATTGAGATAATAGAGGGATTTGATATTGAACTTAACTCATTCTATTAAACTTTTATCTGAACCAATTTAAAATCCAAACACACCTGTATTTTAATTTAATATTTAACCACCTTAATTCATATCTTTGACAATGATGATTACAAGAAATATGAACTCTATTTTAAAGATAGACTTGGAGATACTGAACTAAAAGTTATTTAAATTAATTCTTAGGAGACTCTCCCATTGAGGTGGTTCTTATAGATAATGTAATAAAAGGAGATTAATAAATTTTCAGTTTATATGTTTATTTAACACAATCTAAATTAAAAGATAACTGTCATTATTTTCACAATTTAGAATCAACAACTTTATCACAAGCCATTGAGAGATTATGCTTCCATGGGAATGGAGGTTTCCTGACTCAAGGAGAATATGGTGCTATAATTTGAGGACGGATAAATTCAAATTATAAAATAGGATTTTTATAGTGATAACTATGAAGAAGAGATAAATGAAGATCACATAGAAAATATTCTAATATCTATCACTACATTCTCTATCATACACATGTAGGATGAAAATGATAGTGACACTAAGTCGAAAATATAATTGGATAACCCACCTGAGATGGGGCAAATTCTGCTACCATGCACTAAAGAAATGGATGAAATAGACACCACTACCAATCTGACCCAAGATAATTTTGAAGAAGATATTATATACATATTTCTACCACCACCACATCGTTGAAAATAATCCTGAAAGGGGATTTGGGATGGATGTGTCACAAAATGACTAAAGCTGGGGCTCAAGTCGTAACTACCCCAAGACATCTTGCATTGGCTAGGGTTTGGAAGCAAGTGCTGAAGATGCAAAAAACTCGTGAATTACCTGTGTCCACACACACAAAAAACTCATTGAAAAAGTGAAGTGGAAAATTATAAAAAGTTCCAACTGCTATAAAGTATTGTGAACAATCACGAATCGCTTGACGATAGGAGAGTATGATAGTGAATACTAAATGTAAATGGAAAAAAGACAAACCCAAATCGTAATCTAGTTCCAACTTGAAGCCAATAGGAAAAAAGTATCCACTGAGAGAGCCAAACTCTTATTATGAAAATCCGGATTTTTATTACACAATTAAACATAAATTATTACATAAACTTCACTTGATATAACATAGAATATTGAGAGGTCTAGTGTATTTGGGGCTTAGGATCATTACATAACAACTTAAAGCATGAAATACAACATATTTATTGAAGCCTTCCTTTACATTACCACTACATTCCTTCGTACTTAGCATTGCATGGGATAACTTGAGGACATGCATAAGAAAAGGATGAGCTATAAATCCCAATAAGGGAATAATAATGAAATAACTAGAAGAATAAAATACAAGTTAGACAATAGGCATATCAATAGAGAACAAGAGAATCATAAACATAAATTCATGATAAAGCATGATAATCATAACATGGAAATGTGGAAACAACACTAAACATGAAATTAGCATGAGCCAAGGCTAATTGCACATGGAGAATGAGTAAACCCTCATTTCACATGACGCATGAGTATACCCTCATTGCACTTGATTTAGAATGAGTAAACACCCATTTCACATGACGTTTCACGATACTATACTTTACCCAATGCATTGGAGTGCTATCAGGGCGCTCCATTCTTAAACATTTCACTTCATGCATAAGTGTGCCACATGGATCATAAAACATTGAATCATTAAACATAAAAATTTATTCCATGATAAATGAATGTGGAATGAATACTTGAAACTCTTAAAACAATATGTAAATGTTCATAAATTTGAATACCCTTGATAGAGAAATGGGAATGGTATTCACTACACAATGACTTTGGCTTGAAAAAACGCGGTGCAATTTCGGCAGCATAACAACGTGACATAAGAACTCATAAAAATGGTTGATGAGATAGAAAGGGGTGTCACATCATTTTTAGATAACAAGGAATATAAGGGGGACATATAGATATATGTACCAAAAAATGTAATGGAATTTAGATACAAGATACAAATGAATTTCTTGAATGTAAATGAGGAGAGAGAAATTCCTTTCAGAATTTCATCATAGTAACTGGTGTACATGGGAGGTATTTAATGAGAAAGAAAGGGGTATCCCATCATTCAAAAATAATGTGGGAAGTATGGGGGAGGTGTGAAACCATTCCTCAACATTTATAATTGAAATTTAAAGGGTATATCAACTTAAATAATATTGGACAAAAAAGAGAAATGAAGAAAAACCCTTACTTGGAAGTGAGCTTCCAAAGGCTTGAGATAGGCTTGAGAGAGGTTTCTTGGTAGCTTGGGGCACCATGGGAGTATTCTATAGAAAGGAGGGTAGAGGTTGGAAGAACTCTAAAGGCTTTGAGTGTGGAGGAATTTTGATCTTGAGTGGGTTTATATAGTAAAGGTGAGAGAATTCTTTATTATTTAGGTTTTGGGACACCTCACATTAAACTAATCCAAACAACAAACCAGCCCATGGTTTTTGCCCATGGTTTTTGGAAAATATAAGTGGAAAAAATATTTTATAAGGCCAAATTCTGAACATCTTAAAATAATGGGGTCGCTTATGCGGAGGTGAGTCACACTCCTAAATAAAACAATTTAAAAAGTCAAAATGTTTAATAAGTCTTGAATGGTTCACTAATGCTTTGAAAAATAAATCAAAAAAAAACAAAAAATCACATTATTTAAATGGTAAAAAATATTTTGGCCTAACATAAAGTTTATAGTATTTTATGACAACACTATTGGGTATTTATGATGTCATGAAACACATTACATATTTAAACGGTATTTAATTTTTACCAAAAATTTGAATATCTCAGAAAATTATGAAAAATTCACCGTTGGATAATTTCGACGTCATGATTACATAAATAATATTCATATTATCTAAATAAATTTATAAATATGTTAATTTTCACTTTTAAAATAAAAACTGATATTTATCAGAAATTCATTGGTTTTGATAAAAATGGGTTTCAAACCTTAATAAAAATTAAAATTGCATTCATAAAATTATATGATGATTTATATTTAATAAAAATTTAATAAAAATAATAATATTTAATTAAAATAATATTTAATTAAAAACTGTATTACTTCATCAAAATAGATTTCTTAGTTGAACATTAACTAGAAATACTATTTGTGATTTAAAAACTATTTACAAGGTAACAATAAAAAAACAAAAGTATATTCATTATTATGTATAAAAATAATGTACATAACCATAGTACTAGGGTCTTGTCACATAACCCCTTATAATACCTATATAAGACCAATGTGTAAGGTGTGTGATGGTGACATACTTTTGTGGTGGCTCGGATAACATTGCTCGGGTGGTAATCTCTATCAACTTACACTTCTCTTGTAGGTAGTCCCACTCGAGCTTAACATATTCTTGCTTGACTTGGACTTAGTCAAGATAGAAGACCAAAAATGAAACCTCCTTTCCAAGCACTGACAATTGGGCTTTGTTTGGGGCACGTCTACTGGATGAGGTCATCGCTTCCGTTGTCTTAGTAAATTGGATTTGTTAAAGCCCTATATTTATACTAATCATATGATTATTGTTCAATGGATATATTAGAAACAATCATAATTATTAATAGTATTTTAAAATCCAAAAACATAAAACCAAAGAAGTTGGCATTTTATATAAACATTTTACATAAAGAGACATTTAATTAGATCATGAGGGATTTCCTTTAATGAAAGTTCCGGTCATCACAATCTTCCCCTCTTAAGAAATATCACCCTAGAAATTTTCTTTTCCCACACTAAAATAGATGTAGGTAAATCTACTTCATTATTTCCTCTGATTCCCTCATCGCTTCTTAAAACTTGTGGTTTTCACACAACCCCTTGATGAGGGGCATTGACTTACTTCGTAAAAAGTTTTGTCTACGATCTAAGATCTTCACTGGTTTCTCCTCATAAAAAAGATCATTTTTTAACTGTAAAATTTCTAAAGAGAGTACATGTGAAGAGCCTGATATGTACTTCTTCAAGAGGGATACGTGAAATACATCATGCAGTTTGGCCATGGTAGGTGTAAGTGATAGTCAATAGGCCACATCACCGACACGATCAAGAATATTGAAGGAGCTGATGTGCCTTGGATTTCACGTCCCATTCTTTCCAAGCCTCGTGACCTTCTTCCATAGAGACATGCATAGAAATACCATATCTCTAACTCTAAACTCAAGGTATTGTCAATAGTTATCTACATAACTCTTTTTTCAACTCTGGTCTGCCTTTATATGCTGCTGAATGGTTTTCTCCTTCTCCACTATTTATTTGAACATTTTTGGTCCAAGAAGCTTACGCTCACCGACCTCATCCCAACACAATGGTGTTCTGCACCTTTTCCCATAATGGTCTTCATATGGTGCCATTTGTATGCTCGATTGGAAATTTTTATTATAAGAGAACTCAAGCAGAGGAAGATGTTGATCACATCCTTCTTTAAAGTCCATTTAGAATGCTCTCAACATGTCCTCAAATGTTTGGATAGTCCACTCATATTTTCCATCATTTTGAGGATTATAGGCCGTACTGAAGTTCAGTTTAGTATCTAGAGCATGTTGAAAACTCTTCCAAAACATAGAGGTGAATCTTGGATATCGATCAGATACAATATTTAGTGGTACTCCAAGAAGCTTTAACACTTCCCTAGTATATATATGTGCCAATTGATCCAATGATAAATACTCTTGAATTGAATTGAAGTGTGCAACCTTTATAAGACTATCCACAACACCCCAGATTGCATTGTTTCCTTTGGATGTCTTCATATGTCCAGTGACAAAGTCCATGGTGATGTTCTCCCATTTTTATTCTGGTATAGGCAATGGTTACTTCATCCCCTTAGTCTTCTGCCTCTCTGCCTTCACCTACTGAAACACCAGGCCCTTTTATGTATATTTAGTGATCTCCTTCTTCATATTATCCCACCAATAATGCTCTCAGAGATCTCAATACATCTTTCTGTTTCCTGGGTGAATAGATAAATTTGAACTATGTGCATCATCCAAAAGTTCATTCTTCAGATCCGGACATGATGGAACACATAGCCTTTTCCCAAATCTCACAATTCCTTATTCATTAAAATTAAACTCCGCGGATTTACCTTTTTCGAGAGTTTACACTTATTCCAGAATTCCCACGTCATCCTTTTGAGCATCCTTTAACCTTTACAAATGTAGAGGTTGATCATATATTTTTGAAAGGATTGATGATGTTCCATTTTTTATGATTCCCATGTCCATCTTCATCAAATCTAAGATGATTGGATCCTTTTAAATTCTCATCAATGATAGAATCACTGAGACCTTTCTACTTAGGGAATCTGCCACCTTGTTCACTTTCCTAGGGTGGTAATGGATTGAGCAGTCATAGTCTTTGATTAGCTTTTACTATCTTCATTGGTGAATGTTCAAATATTTCTGTGTGAATATATACTTGAGGCTTTTGTGGTCTGTATATATTTTACACATTTCTCCAAAGAGTTAATGCCACTAAAATCTCAAAGTGAAGATCACAACAGCCTAATCGTGGTCATGTGTTGGATAGTTATACTCATGAAATTTCAATTGCCTTGAATCATAAGCAATGAATTTTATTTTGCATCAACACACATCCCGGGCCCTTCTTCAAAGCATCACTGAATACAACAAAAAGTTCTCCAGTTGTGGGTAAAGTGAGCACGAGCGCAGTGATAAGACTCCTTTTCAACTCCTTGAATATTTTTTTTGCATTTATCAGTACAAGAAAACTTTACTCTTTTTCAAGATAGCTTGGTAAGAGGTTTGGAAAATCGTGGGAAATTTCTCACAAATTGTCGATAATATATAACTAACCCCAAGAAGCTACGGATATCCATTATCGATTTTGGCCTTGGTCATCCCTAAATTGCATCTGTTTTGGAGGGATCCATAGATATCCCATTGCTCGTGATGATATGGCCCAAAAATGAGACATCTTTCCCCCAGAACTCACACTTGCTATAATTTTGATTGAGCTTCTCCATTCGTAAGGTCTCTAGTACAGTTCTTAGATTCTCTTCATAGTCCTCCTTGGTTTTGGAGTATATCAGAATATCATCTAAAAAGACTACCACAATTTTTTCGAGGTAATCTCTAAAGACCATATTCATCAAGTCCATGAAGATTTATGGAGCATTAGTGAGTCCAAAAGGAATTACTATGAATTCATAGTGCTCGTATCTTATACGAAATGTAGTCTTGGGGATATCTTCCTTCTTCACCCTTACTTGATAATATCCTGACCATAAATCCACCTTGGAGAAGTATTGTCTTCCACATAGCTGATCGAACAAGTCATCAATTAATGGGAGAGGATACTTGTTCTTTATTTTGATTTTTTTATGCCCACGATAATCGACGAAAAGTCACATTGACCCATCATTCTTCTTGATAGAGAGGGCTGGTGCACCCATGGTGAAGCACTTGGGCATATAAACCCATTATCCAGATTCTTATGTTGTTCTTTCTTCAGCTCCTCAAGCTCCATAATAGCCATTCGATACGAAGTCTTGGATACTGGAATCTCCCCGAGTATAAGATTAATTGATAATTCAACATCTCTTCTAGGAGGAAGACTAGACAATTTCTTTGAAAACCCTTTACCGAATTCCCTCACAACAGGCATGTTTTCTAGGATGGTTTCCTCCTTAGACTCAATCATCTGAGCTAGATACGCATGCTCCTAGGGTAGTAATATCCACACTTGAGATGATAGAGCTAAAGAAGGTTTATCTTCGTCCTTGCACTTGTAAAGAATCGGGGGTCGATTCTCCACATGGAGAGTGATTTCCCTCTCACGACAATTTATGTTGGCTCTATATAAGGAAAGCCAATCCATGCCAAGAATTGCATAAAATTATACCATATGGAGTATAATGATGTTTTCCAAGAAGTCTAATCCAAATATTATGATAGGTGAGGAGATATATTCATGGGATGCAATGATTTCCCCATTTTCCATATTCACCAACATCTTCACTTACCTGATCTGTGGTGGTGCTGGGATTATTCTACTAAACTTTCGAGATATAAAAGAATGAGTAGAATCTGAATAAAAAATTATGTTCACTATTATTGAATGAATAACTATCATACATGTCCCCACTTCGTTTTTGGGGTTCACTTCGGCTGTAATGATGCAAAAAGATCACCCTTGCTGCCTTGGAGGTTGTTGGTTTCCTCAAAAAACCCTTGGATTAGGGCACTGATTTGCAAGATGTGATGGTTCTTTGCAGTTGTAGAAATGAACCACGCGTTGAGGTTCGAACGAAGCATTCCTCTCTTCTGTCATAGCTGTGGGACTTTCTTGCCGATAGTTAATGTCCAAGTTACCTTCTCTTCCACACCTAAAGCATTTCCTCATCCACTTCAGGAAATTCCTGGGGTGCTTCTTTCTGCACCTTTGGCTAGTGGGGTTCTGGATCTTCTTAGAACAGTTATATTTATCCATCGGACCACTAGAATTGAAGTCCACCTCACACTTCTTATCCCCATGATACCCCTGAGATTCTCTGTTCTCCATTTCGACCATGAGGGCATATCTGCCAATTTCCTCATTGCTGTTGAAGTCACGGATCGCCAGCACTTTCTTCAGGCTAGGTTTCAGCCCACCAAAGAAGCGGTCAACCTTGCATTCGGGGGTAACGACAAAGCCAGAAGCGTATCGTACAAGCCCTGTGAATTTTGCCACGTACGCTCCAATAGATTCATCGTCTTTTTTGCTTTAGGTCAAGGAATTACCTTTCTATCTTAAGTCGGATGGTGCGCGGTAAATATTTATCAAAAAACATCTTCCGAAAATTATTCCATTCCAATGCCTTTATCTCCTCCTCAGGCTTCATATTTTTGATCAACTTCCACCATTGATCAGCTTCACCCTATATATGATAAACAGTTAAGAGAACCTTCTCTTTTTTCAGAACATTGAAGGATAGAGAAGATCTTTTCAATGGAGTTGATCCATTGTTCAATGATTTAGGGATCAAATGATCCATTAAAAGTAGGAGGCCTTTGTCACATGAAGCTCTCGATAACGACTTGTTCTTTCTTAGGGGGAGGGGGGGTTGAATGACCCTCTTGACCCATTTTTCTATTCAAATCTTGAGTTAGCTGAGAGAGAAGCATGAAAAATTTCGTGATTCCCACTCCCATTTAATTGGGCATCTCAATAGTACAGTCATCACATTGATCTTCAGATCGGTTGTTAGCCCAAGTCCTCCTATTACCGGCCATTGGATGGAATAAAAGGAAAGTTAGGGGTTACACATAAAGGGTAATCTAAGGACAATACTGATGACTTATAAAGAACTTTTATTTCCTTAACATATGAATCCATTGGCTTCAGTCTATATTATCCATGATCTACATTCTAACATATATTCTTAGGGAATTTTTTTGTCCCTTAATAATTGTTCATACTAAGCACATGAATTACCAAAGCATATCCCCCAGGAGTGTCATAACCAAGAATGCAGCAAGGACCTTTGTCATGCACTAGTTCCCATTCGAGTCTAGGTCAAAGTGGTGTTTTCAGGTTTTACCCCTAGGATACATCTATTCCAGAGCCACCTCTACCTGCTCGTATCCAGACATGGATGTATTTTTTTGATAAACCTCTTACTCAATACTCACCAATAGTTAGGGATGTTATTAGTATACTTATTCTTGTCTCTAATTCTTCACTAGGGTTTTCTAATCCTAATCCAAAGAATAACTAAACCTATTCACTGATACCAACTATGACAACCCTGCTTTTTATTACACAATTAAACACAATTTATTACATAAACTTCACTTGATACACCATAGAAGATAGATAGGTCTAGTGTATTTGGGGCTTAGGATCATTACATAAAAACATAAAACATGAAATACAACATGTTTACTGAAAACATTCTTTACATGACCACTACATTCCTTTGTAGTTAGAATTGCATGGGATAACCTGAGGATATGCATAAGAAAAGGGTGACCTATAAAGCCCAATAAGGGAATAATCATGGAATAAAATGAGGAATATAATAAAATACAATAGTAATATCAATATAGAACAATACCAGCATAAACATAAAGGCAAGATAAAGCATGATAATCATAACATGGAAATGTGGCAACAACACTTAACATGGAACTAGTATGAGACAAGGCTCACTGCACATGGAGCATGAGTAAACTGTCATTACACATGAAGCATGAGTAAACCCTCTTCGCACTTGAATTATCCTGATTAAACACCCATTTCACATGACGTATCATGATACTATACATTACCCAATGAATTGGAGCACTATCAGGGCACACCCTTCTTAAACATTTCACATCATCCATAAGTGTGCCACATGGATCATAAAACATTGAATCATTCAACATAATCATTTATTCTATGATAAAAAAATGTGGAATACATACTTGAAACTATTTAAACAATATGTAAATGTTCATAAAGGTTAATACCCTTGATAGAGAAATGGGCATGATATTCACTACACAATGACTTTGGATTGAAAAAATGGGGTGTAATTTCGGCAACATAACGACATGACATAAGAACTCAAAAAAGTGGTTGATGAGAGAGAAAGGGGTGTATCATCATATTTACATGCCATGGACAGTAATGGGGTTATATAGATACATGTCTCAACAAAGGTAATGGTGTTTAGATTCATGATACAAAATAATTGCTTGAATGTAAATGAGGAGAGAGAAATTCCTTTCGGAATTTCAGCATAGTAACGGGAGTACATGGGAGTCATTTAATGAGAGAGAAAGGGGTCTCAAATTATTCAAACATAAATAGGGAAGTATGGGTGAGGTAAAAATACATACCCCAAAATTTATAATTGAAATTAAAAGGGCATAATAACATAAATAATATTGGAAAAAATGAGAAAGGAATAAAAAACCTTACTTGGAGGTGAGCTTCCAAAGGCTTGAGAGAGGCTTAAGAGAGGATTATTGGGTGCTTGGGGCACCTTGTGAGGAATATATAGAGAGGAGGCAGAGGTTGGACGAACTATAAAGGATTTTAGTGAGAAGTAAGTGGGTGATTGGGTGGGTTTATATAGGAAAGGTGAGAGAATTATTCATTATTTAGGTTTGAGACACCTCATATTAAACTAATCAAAACCACAAACCAGTCCATGGTTTTTCCCATGGTTTTTGGAAAAAGGAAGTGAAAAACAATATTTTATAAGGAAAAAGTCCTAAATTCTTAAAATAATGGGGTTTCTTATGTGGAGGCGAGTCACACTCCTAAGGAAAACAATTTATAAAGACAAAATGACTAATAAGTCTTGAAGGGTACACTAAAGCATTGTAAAATAAATAAAACAAACCCAAAATAACATTATTTTAATGGTAAAACATATAATTTCTAAACACAATGTTTATAGTATTTCATCACATCACTATTGGGTCATTATGATGTCATAAAACACATTATATATTTAAATAGTATTTAATTTTTACCCAAAAATTTGACTGTCCCAATTTTTTTTGAAAAACTCACCTTAGGATAATTTTGATGTCCTGGTTCCCAAAATAATATTCATTTTATCTAAATAATTTTATAAATATGTTAATTTTTTACTTTTAAAATAAAAACCTACATTTATCGAAAATTCATGGGTTTTGACAAAAATGGCTTTCCAACCTTAATAAAAATTACAATTGCATTCATAAAATTTAACGATCATTTATATTTTTTAAAAATTTAATAACAATAATAATATTTTATTAAAATATTTTTTAGTTCAAAAATCCATTAATTCATCAAAATATATTTCTTAGTTGAACATTAACTAAAAATTCAATTTGTGCTTTAATAACTATTTACAAGGTAACAATAATAAAATGAAAGTATATCATTATTATAGACAAAAATAATGTATATAACCATAATACTAGGGTCTTGTTACATAACCCCTTATAACACCCACATAAGACCGAGGAGTAAGGTGTGCGATGGTGACTAACTCTTGGGGTGGATCAGATAACATTGCTCAGGTGGTAATCTCTATGAACTTCCACTTCTCTCGTAAGTGGTCCCTCTCGAGTGTAACATATTCCAGCTCAGCTTGGGCTTGGTCAAGAGCGAAGCCCTAAGACACCGCCTCCTTTCCGAGCTTTGACAAATGGGCTTCCTATGGGGAATGTCTACTAGATGAGGTCATCACCTCCTTTTTCTGAGTAAATTGGATTTGTTAAAGCCCTATAATTATACTAATAATGTGATCACTGTTCGATGACTATATTAGAGAAAACCATTTATTAACTGTATTTTAAAAACCAAAAACATAAAACCAATGAAGCTGAAATTTTATAAAAAATTTTTACATAAAGAGATATTTAATTAGATCAAGAGGGATTTCCATTAAAGAATGTTTGGGTCGTTACACTTATATCCTAACTTTGACCACCATACACGTTCCACACAGCCCGTATCCCTACGCTCCTCTGTAGTCACGATCGACCTATCTGCCATCTGCAAAAGGCACAAAAATTGTTGGGAAAATCCCATGTTGGGGTGGGTATGTACATACTCAGTTGGATGCCGTAAAAAGGTGAAGGGGGAGTAGTAAGAGATACAACTGAAGAGAAGTAGTAAATGGAACAATGTATAGTAAAATAGGACGTAAAGAGTGCAGCTCAAACCTACAAGAACGTGAAAGTTGGATCTTCAAAACAGAAGGAGATCAAAACGGTGAGGAGGTGGACCGTTTGATGAGTCTTCACTACCTATATACAGAATATAAAACTTTCCAACCAGGAGAATCTAGACCCGAAAAGAACATGCCATACCCCACACATCTTCACCCTTCTTGGATGGAGAGTAAAAAAGTCCTAAGGAGTGAGTACGGTAGTGGTATATATATATAATCAGTAAAATAATCCCATATGAGAGACTAAGGGTATAACCAACTCATAGCTTTGACCAAGAAACAGAGTAGCCAATAGTTTCTAGGTAAAACCATATATAATGCCCATCACCTCATGTGTTTTCCTAGGAGACAAAAGTCAAACGAGCTAAAATAACCACAACGTGATACTATCCACTTTAGGTGGCACTGAATATCCCACCTCATTTTAGGTCACCTCATAAGAACACATATTAGTGGGGAAATCAACCTATTTCTCATGAGTCCTTAGGTAAGTCGAACCATTCCTTGCCATTATTCCACACGGTTGAGGGTATTTTATGAATCATTAGGGAATACACTACCCATCCAAGATGGACGGTTAGCCCAAAATTGTTGGGAACTATGCTACCTAGCAAAGGTGGAGGTTCAACAGTGGTATCTCTTCATCGGGGACTACAGTACTGAGCCCACATGGTGGGTCAGCCCTGGCATCGCATCATCAAGGACTATATTACCCAGCTCAGCTGGAGGGTCAAACCCGGTATCTTGTCATTGGGGACTATATACCCTGTTTATCTAGAGGGTTATACCATAAAATCCATGGGGTTCAAACTACCCATCCTAGCTGGAGGGTTATCCTAGAATGTCGTCTAGGACAACAATACCTAGCCCTGTTAGAGGGTCGGGACAAAATGATCTGTTAAGCCCCTATGATCACTACCGTCATTGAGTGTAATCTGTATGTGTTCCAAACTAGGAACTTCCACATCATATCTCAAAATCCAATTCTGAGGGCACCATCATGTTCTATGCATAAAAAACACTGATGATATGAATCTTGTCTCTGAAAATATGAGTTCAAATTAAGGAGATTTGAAGGATTGAAGATTGCTAAGATGAGCTCAAAAAGTACTCGACGTGTGAGGGGGCCTACATGGAGTGCGGCCCCTCTTCACTGCCTAGTTTGTCTCTAGTCAGACATGGGTCCCATATCATGTGGGGGAACACGTAGTGTAGGTGGACTAAATGATAGGTCCCACCAATCTAGTGACTAGTCCATGTATGCAGGACATGCTTGTGTACTTGGACTCTGTGTCTATGTAAATTGGTACACGACATGTTGGACCACATGAGATGCTACCCGTGTGACCAAGCATGTCCATGTGCTCAACAAAGAGTATTTTCTTGGTCGTTTGCTCCTTCTAACATCTCATCACACACTAAGAGGAGGTACAAAACATTTCAAATGGAGTATACTCCATGCCGTCCATATGTTTTCCAAAACCCTAGCACCAATACTGAGGGGGAGGCGAGATACCATGTGTTCTTCATCAAACAATGTCTATAGTCAGAATTTTTTTCCAAAATCTTCAAATTTTTAAAAACATCATCCATCCTCTAAATCTGCTTAAACCAGGGTCAAAGTCACTTGATTTTTCTCCGAAATATTCAGATCAGGCTGAATAACTTAGAATCTCTTCACTGTTAGTCGCGAATTGGTCTTGTTCACAAACAAGGGTTTGGACAGATCTTCCAAATTCCACCATGGCTTCATTCGTTTTCGAATTTTCATGAAACCTTCTGATTCATCATCCCCACATCATTCCATTTTAGATCATTTTTTCACTTATAAATATATTGTCATTCTATGATTCCATCTCGTTTTTGGGTGCTTGATCGAGCTCTAGATGCCCGGTACTCATAGAACCAGGATCTACTGGGATTCCACAAAGACAAATGCGATGAAAAAGGGGAGGGAGGCCCCAAAAACTAAGTTTTTAATCAACACTATCAAAAAATTCTTGGTCGACCACCGGAAATGGGACACCAAGGTTAGAACATGTGATAAACAATAATAAATCTAGTACTTAGGCTCACGCAGATTTTGGAATCAAAGGAGGAGTTTGAAGAGTTTATTTTCAACATGCTCAAACATTTAATCCGAGGTGAAAAAAATGATAAAGACGCGTCCTAACTAGATTGGAACGTTTTTTGTTGATGAATATTGCATTCAATAATAAAGGAGCAGGATCCATTGCATTCACCACATCTCTATCCTTCTAGATCCAAGGATTCATTGTTTTTTATTCATTGTTCATCATTCATCAATAAAGAGGAGGGGAGAGGATAGGTCGTCGTTGGCACAAAAAACATGGATTATGAGGCCAAATCCTCGTAGTCATGTTTATATAACCAATTCTTAGGTTAAAGGATTAAATAATTAATTGTATAAATTAATTCATTTAATCACTTAAACGTCACTCCGATGAGAAAAGAATCTAAATGTCCCCTACCAACTAATTTTATGTTATGCCTATGAGAAAAACCTCTTTACCGACCCAACCATGGTCTCAGGTTTACGATATGACCAACTCTTTAATTTTTATATTATTTTCATTAACTAGCTGCATGTGCATCATATGAAATGTATTGAATATTTTTATGAAATTAATTCTGAGAACACCGGGCCTCAGAATTGTAGGTTGTATTAGCACCTAACTCTTGAATAATATTTAGAAATATTTCAAAGTCTTATTCGGCAAGAAATGGGTCTGTACAGGATGATCTATAAAATAATTGAAACAATAAGCACCAAAGGAGTTATGGGAGAAAGAAACTATGGTAGTTCTTATGTCACAAACCCATCTCCCCAAAATATTGGTGATAATAAAAGAGTTTTCCCACCGTGGACATGTTAAATTGTAGCACCTCTTGGAGGGGTTCCCCATGATTCTACTCTAAATTCTCAAATTTATATTTGTTTATGGTTTTTTTATTTTAATTTTGAATAAATTTTTAAATTATATTTGTTTTTATGTATCATAAATGAAGGTATATCAAATATAAGAGATGAATGAAGATCCATTAGAATCCAAATGAAGTTGGAGTCACACCTTCCCAAGGATGTTCAAAAGAAATGAATAGCTTCACCTTGGTGAAATCATTCCATTACATTATTTTTTGTTTTTATATATAAAATATTATTGAAATTTTTATATTCATATTGAATTTCAATGATGATATAAAGAAAATTGAGTATGGAGGGGGGGGGGGGTAACTCAGGGATGATTTGTTTGCTCACTTTTTTTTTTGTTTTTAGTTTTTTGTGGTGAATCTATTACTGAAAGATATATATATATATATATAGATAAAAAATTATTCTACACTAATATTAAATATTTGAAAATATTTTCTATATTTGTTGAGTTTTTCAATATATCATCGAGAAAAATTGAAAAAAAATACCCCACTGAAAACCAAGAGAACTATGGGGACGTGGTCATATTATTAAATCCTTAAATATTAAATAATTATTTATTTATTTATGTTTTATTGGGAAATGATTTCTAATTATTGTTAGGTCTACTAGGTCGAATACCCTAAAGGGGGGGGGGTCAATCTGGGTAAGAAAGATTAAAATTTCTTCCCCTTCAGATTTTTTTTGTCGTTAAACAAAACTCTATTCTCTCTTGTTCCCATTGAAAAGTATGAAAAAAATTTAAATCATGTATAAGAAACAACAATTTTTACTTGGTTAACCCTCACTAGGCTACATCTAAGGAGAATACAAAAATGGTGTGCTGATGTACCAAATTCACTAAGGCCCACTACCAATAATGAGTAAAATGATTAGGTTTGATCCTCTATGCCCAGGCTCAATTCCATTAGAAGGTTTAGTGTATTCTCACTGCATTCCCATGGGTCACTCTTTATGAATGTTTCTATGGCTAAATATCAGTGGAAAGGGTCATCATCTTCATATTCCTTCACTAAATGCTATTGGAAAGGAATATAAAAACAATTTATAGACTTTTCGGTTAAACACAGTTATAAGACATGATGGTACCTTAATTTTCTTGAATTACCACATTCTCAACATTAGGTAGATACTCTATTGAAGTCCTTTTTTTACCCAAAAATGAATGCTACTTTTCTGTGTACTTTTAGGTTAGCAGAAATTACTTTCACACACTGATTTAGGGAGTTTTTAATCCTCCTTGAGTAAACTGTGAACCACTATGTTCCTCCATGTACCATGTAGAGGGTTTTATAAGTGGAACTCCTCCTCTGTGTAATGTTGATGCTTCCGCGAACCACCCATCGTTCGCGGACTGCCTCTGCCATTGCTGTCGCATACCGCCTCCGCATAACAACTCTACGAACCACCTTTGTGAACCACCCTCTATCCTTGAACTGTTCTCTATTCATGGACTGCCTTTATTTACTACGTCTTCCTCCTCCAGAAACCACTTCTACCTTTTCAGGCTTTAGTGCATCATAAAATCCTTTCATGGAATTTCTTTGGCAAGCAGCTTTGCCCTTCACAAAATTCTCCCTCATAAACTAATTATCCTTCATATTTTCCTTTGCAAACCACACCTTATTCCTATATGTACCGATCCTTCTTACTCTACATACCTCATTATTTTTGGTATATATTTTCACGAAAAATCCTTTTTTAGAATTTTTTCCGTGCGACCCACTTCAGCCTTCCCAGAACTCTCTCTCATGAACTTCTTTCAGGCATCACCAAATTCCCAGAGCAAATAGATATTCTCTAGTGATATTTTATCTCACTTAAATAGGTGTTATTTATTATCCTTATAGAGGAAAATATAACCACTTAATCCGCTAAATCAATATTTACCAAATCTTTAACGCAACACCAACTTTACTGTGCATTGATTCTCCTACCACAAATTTCAAGCCTTCCCATGAACCATTTTTCAACCATGGTCCACAAAATTCATCTCTTATTACATGGTACACTATTTTTCAAACCCATGTTCCTTCCACATTCCACAATCCCTTTGTCATGAACTATTTCGTGTATCATTCGCACCGCTCCGCGTACTTTTTCCACTACCTAGTACATGTCTATGAACCGTTCCCATCCATGGTACACATACTATGTTCTGAGTTATTCAGTTCCCTTATTTTTTCAATTTTCTTCACATTTCTTCACCCCATTAACTCCTATGATGAAAACCTTCTTTGAAAATATCAAAATCCCATTTTTGACGCCCAATGACACCGAAAACATACCGATAGGACACATTGGGGGATATTTTCCCAAAAAGTAATTATAGTATTTATGACTAGAAAATGAATTCTGATAAGAATTGGTGACTGACCAATATATTAATTACCATCCTAATAGGTTTCTAAATGCTTACCATCTTAATGTTACCATCCCTTAGTGTGAGTAACTTAGAATTTTTTTATAAACTATAACTTGTATCATTTCCTTTCTAAATATTTATAATTCAATAGATAATTTCAATATGATTATTGAATTCAACTGGATAGCCCCTCACCCATCATTGATATCCAACTTAAACATTAACCCATGTTATGTGCCTAGAAAACCATTAAAGGACTTATAAGTCTAAGCCACATTATAATCTTATTTGTACCTTACCCACACTTTCTCTAAAATAAATTTTCATAACCAATTAAATACTATGTGTGGTAGTAAAGGGGACTTCCATGTGTTTTATTTTGGAATATATTACATGTAAAGGGGACCGTGATAGTAGAGTGTTATTCTTATAGGGAATTTGAAATAGGTAAACAGGAATGAGTCATTATCATTTAATATATTCATTGTTACCATCATATTCTTCAATAAAATATGTATATAAAAAAAGAAAAAATATTAAATGATATTGTTACACTTATTATCAATGTTTGATTAATTCATGACCCCAATTAAGAAAATGGCACTATCCCCATTCATTATAAAAAATAGAAAACTCATCCTCCTTGAAAAAAATAATAAATAAAAAAATGGAAAAATGAAATGAAAAAAGGGGAACAAGGATGATACATTCATTGGATTCATTTTCATCACCCATGAACAAATGAAAAGAAAATAAAAAATGGTAACAATGAGTTTCATATCGTGACTCGGGATTTAGTGAAGGGGATCAATCATACAAAACTTTATAAATAGTTCTTTTATTTAAAGATTAAAACCATTGTATTTCCTAATGAGGATGTTTGAATCAATTTCTGACCAACCTAAAGACACTAAAAACCTTTTTAATCCAACATGTTTGATTGTATTGTCATGATTCAAAGTGTGGATATATGATAGTGTTCACAACCCTATGATAAATTTACACTTTTCACGCATGAGTATAACTCCACATAAATACATTCTCATGATCATAGAGTGACAAAGAAATTCATACGAGGTCAATTACTTATTGGTTTTGGTTGGCTATTAATGGTTTAATTTAACATGGGTAGAGAATTTTGTGACTTTTAAATTAATTACATGTTGTAATCATGATGAAATATTTGTAGAAAATAACCAAAAAGAGTTCCCTATTTTTTATTGGTATTTAATTTTTTTATATGTAGGAATTTTATTATTCATAAATTGATTTTTTTTTGAATGAATCTAATTGATCTTGAATTGGAGAATAATATTTGGTGTCTAATTTTCATTAACATACTATGAATTGTTTTGGTCTTTCAATATATTAATGTTGATCCCATCTAGTTTTATATAAATCATTTTTTTGAGTGGGAATTTTGAAACTTAGTTTTGAGAAATGAACATTATAATGAGATGTATTTTGGAGATCCAATGAAGTAAATTTTAATAGTTCTCAATTACACACAATTACATGTCTTAGAAAAGAACTCCCTATGTTTCACGTGGCAATTTTATTAGGTGTATGACTACTAATCGGATATATTTCATTATTATGAAATTATGGGTGTTTTAAAGGAGTACATGATTTGGAATTTAACATGTTTTTTGAATTTTACTAATAATTTCATTAATGGGAAACAATTAATGTGCGGGGGAGTGATGAATCATGAAATTTCATAAATTTTATTAGTTATTCATTGAATTTACCACTAAACTATTAAAATGTTTGGTAATTAAATCATTTTCAAAATCAATACGATTTTATATGAATAAATAAATGTAGTTTAATTTGTTATTTTTTGTGATTAAAATGTATTTTTGAATTTAATCAGTAACCAAATAATAATTTAATTCACGTTTAAAATTTTAATTTTACTAAATAATTTTTTGAAAATATTGTTGAGTCCAAGATCATAAAAAATTCACCCTACTATTATTGTAATGAACATATCATTCTATGATCATCACAAAGAGAAGATGACTGACTCTAAAAACCTCATGATAGCTCAAGTGATTATGATTCAAATGACCATAAGGAAATCCAATATGCCACATGAATACTTCCCCATAGTCTCTCTACTTACCTCTTGAAGACTCATGATACAAAAACACCCCCTTTCCAACCTACCACATCCTTATCATAGTCAGTTAACTGGCTGTATGAAGTCATACCTTAACCTATCTTCAGATAATCTACATATAGTTCCCAAAAAATGACTTAACACCAAGTAATCACTATATGTTATCTCCCAGATGTTTTTTAAGGCCACTACAACTAACCATTCAATGAACTAAGAGGAATCAATCAACCTACCACATGATCAAAAAAAAGGAAGCCATATAAATCATGAAGATGAATTGAGTCTATGAGATTTTGATCAAAATGGGTTTGATAAATCAAAGTAGGATAAAACAATTGAAGTAGTGATGAATCCAAGTCGATAATCTAAAGCGTTTTAATACCAAAATAAGTTTCATATGGGGGATAGTGGCTATAACCCGACAATAAATACACCATGATTCCAAACTCTATCAAATAATAATAGGATATTAATGAGGCCAATTGAACTTGGATCCCATGAAAACCTAATAATAATTTTACTAATTATAATAAATACTATGATGAATAACCTCACCAAACTCCAACTATGAAGTATAAACTAGATCAAGACGATGACATTGCATGAACCTTGATCATTCCATATTTGAGCTACACATCAATCCAATTTTATTCCTCATATTACAAAATTGTACTCTAGTGTAGGATGTCAGATCTATTATTGCAGTGTCTCCCATGGCCGATCCAGTGGAAAAAATAAGTTTCGAAGGATACATGATCTAGGAACACAGTTTAAGAATCATCCTAGTTTACTGATAATGATCTTAATTTGTGAAATTAATATTTTATGTTGTGTGTTTTTTCCTATGCTATTTGGTAAAGGATGTGAAATCATACCTTTTCCATGAAATAGTAAAAATTTTGAAGGACTTCTCACATAAGGTGCTTAGAGAATTATCTTAAAGTGACCTATTCACTCAAGAAAATGAGAAACCCTTCACCGCAACCAGGATGGTCCCTATATTTGTTCGTGTAAAATAATTGAAGCAAGCATGAAAATTCCCCTTCACATGACCATAATTATTCTTCATCATCATTACTTCATTCACCATTTCTAAAACCATGTACCAAACTCCCCACAATGGTTCAAACTTACTGAAGTGTTCAGTAGCTACCTGAGTTCACTCAATGTCACATGAGAATTTGGTTCTCTTGATGTTAAATTTTATTCCCTACGTAATACCAAACAAAATGATACCATGATTCGTTCCTAATAAACTGATTTCCAGAATAGTTGAGACCACACATATATTTTTTGATGAAATACATACATAAACTTTTATACCTTAACCACTCATTAAACCAGGGCCTAGATGAAAAAAATATTTCTCCATCTAGTATATTATTGGAAGTCCTACTAATACGGGAACCCACATGTTTTATAAAAAATCATTGGGTTCTGTTTTTTTCTACAGAATAGTTTTTTTGAGTAGTTCTGGTTATCTATTTCATGTTGTGTGAAGATAAGAGTTTTTGTGTACAACCTACAAAGGAGGAGTAATATTTATTTTTTGGTTGTATTTTATAATTAATTGTTTTTTCTTTTGATCCTGGTAATTTTTTATACACTCTTTTATTATATCAGCAATATTTAAATTTATATAGTCAGATTTATTAGTTTTCTTTTGTTTCACAGATGAAGTTATTTTTCCAGATCTACTTTCTTCCTATTATGTTTATTGATATGTTTCTATTTTATTGGGTAGATATACTATCGAGGTTCAGTTGATTCTTTATGTATTTACTTAGTTATTCAGTCAGCAATATTCAAATGTGGATGATCATATTTTTATTCTCTTTTTTTCCTAGATGAAGTTATTTTTTAAATATTCTTTATACCTATTTAGTATGACAATATTTTTATTATTTATTAGAGATTTATAATTTTGAGATCCCTATCATTTTTTGAGTCTCTTCCATATACTAACTGATTTTAGTGGATCTTATTTCTGGACTTGGTCCTATGGTTTTTCACTCATTAGGTTTTCCACATAAAAAATTTCTATTATTAGTGGCTTTATTTTCATCACATAGTTTTTTCTTTTTCACATTTGATTTAACTTTTCACGATTTCTTTGAAGGGAAGGAAAATATATTTTGATTGCATGTTTAATTTTTTTTTCATTTTCACCGTTTGTATCATTACATATTTCTTAAGAGATGTTACAATAGGTTTTGATGTTATTGAAATAAATCATGGTTTAAAATTATATCCAGATGATTTTATTGAATAAAAACAATTTTAATATGTGGTGATTAAAAATTAAGGATCTAATTTTTGTCAAGATAATTCATATATTTGTTTATAGTACCTAGAATCCATAAAATATATCAGATGATGAATTAGATTTTGATCATGAGATTGTTTTTTGATTAATTTTATTAATGGATATAATAAAATGATATGAACAAAAATTTTGATATATGTATTTCCATAACCTTTTGGGAGAATCTTAAGACAACTTATTCTTCTAAGATATGAAACAATAAATTAACTCTCCTCAAACATGTGATTAATTTTTGGTATATAGAAGGTATATCTATTTAATATTATTTGGGTGAATTTCAAGGACGTTTTTGATGAATTATCTAGTATGGGAATTAATTTTGAAGATGTGGTTTTGGTGTATTGACTTACTAATACTTTACAGGATTCATTGGAGATTTTGTGTGTTACTCTGATAGGTTCTTATCCTAATGGGGTTGTGCAATTTATCTTTTTCAAGTGTCTTGTGTTTTCATATGGGATTTTGGGAATAGAGAATTGGGGTTGAATATAAGAATGTAATCAGGGATAATGCAGCTAAGGGAAGAAAAAAGAGAGGAAAATCTAGTTAGAAGAATAAATAGATTCAATATCATCATTATGATATAAACGAATGTGTTATGAAGTTGTTATATCATTTTATAAGGGAAAATAGAATTAATGAAAATAAATACAATAAAAATGGTGATCCATATGATCATATCACCATCCTTACATGGGTTTATGATGTTATTTTTTTTGAATCCATTAATATTTCTTCTAGATATTTTTTTGGGTTGTCAATAGTGTAACCTAATTTTATATGACATCAAGTAGTGATTTATTTAAATATTAAATCCCAATTCATTTTGGATTTTTGAATATGGTTAATAATGCTAATTATGATTTTTAGGTATGGGTAATTCTTGTTTTTAGACTAGTATATGAATTAAGATAATTTTGAAGAATGTTTGACATGATTTAGAGGTTTATCTTAATCTCCTGTATAACTATGTTATTGTTGATGATGGTTTTATTTTCACTTTTAGTGAAAGGAGATAGAATATTTTAAAGGGTTGCTTAATACTATTACTATACATGAAGATGTTAGGTGTATACTAGACTATAGATTCTATTTTTTTAATATACTTTCATTTTTGAGTGAAATGCTTCATCTAGGTTATGGAATTAAAGTATCAACCACAATAGTGAAATGGGTATTATTTTTTATACAAGGTAATTTTATTCCAAGATTTATGAATATCTAATTGGAAACGTGTGATCATTATATGTATGGAAAATAGAGTAGGGTGAGTTTTAGTAGTAATCCTTTGTATAGAAAGTCACTAGTACCTAAGTTAGTGTATTTTGGTGTTTTTAGTCCTTTTAATAATATAAATTTTATTTACAGTCATTATTAAATGGATTTTGTTAGAAACAATTCACTTAAGATTTTATTTTTGGTTTTGAAATCCAATACTTTGATGCTTAGTAATTTTATAAAATTTTATGTTTCTGTTAGGTGGTAAATTGTCAAGTAGATGAAATGTATTTTCACCAACAACAGTGGTGAGATGTGTGGTCCTTTTGATCCATATTATAGGAAATAAGGTATTAAAAATCCTAATATGACTTCTAAAAATCCTCAAATAAATTGTATAGATGAGTGAATGAAAAATACATTGCTAGAAAGGTTTTGAAATATACGTTTGGAAGAAAATTTTTCTGGACATTTTAGTACAAAACTTTATTTAATGATCTATACATTATAAATTTATCACCCTTAGTTTCTATATAGGAAGACACAAAAAAAATTTGGTATTAAAAAGAGATCAAGTATGATAACATACATGTTTTTTGTTACAATGATTTTGTTCATGTTCTTAAATATGAGAGATATAATATAGTTGGTAATTCATGATAGTTTATTTTTGTTGGATATGGACAGGTTGAGTTTGGATATTGGTTTTATGATCCTTGTTCTTGGAAAATTATTGATATTTGTGATGTAATATTTATATAGGACTTAAATATTTCATACATTAATCTGTGGGAAAATCAACTTCTATAACTTTTGATGATTGTTTTTCATTTTTGGCCCAGTTTCTCAATCAATGTTACCTAAAATTATTGATTCGGATGATCATATTGTTGTGAAAAATGATGTTCAGGTTAATACTTTGTAGTTTATGATTTTGATGCAATTATTATTTATATTGATCATATTATTGGGGTTATTAATGAAGTCATGGCTCCACTCTAGATATCATATTAGTGTCATACCATTTCTACATGGTATTTATCGGATAATTATGTGCTCCTCTCTGAATCGGGAGAACCAGAATATTTTTATGAGGTGATGGAAAGTGATCATAAGTAAAAATAAGTTAATGAAATGGATGATGATATGAAGTTATTTTTTGAAACACACACGTTTAAACTGGTGAAGTTATGTAATAGTAATATATATTTTAAAATGGGGTTCAATTATTGAACAAAAAATGAAGAATATATTTTTGTTCTATGGTACACAAAAATGATAGATTTGAGAGGATCCTATTAGAAGAATGATATTGATTTTGGTAATATTTTCTCAATAGATTCCAATATTTCATTCATTCAAGTTGTTCTTAGGTTAGATGCTAGTTTGGAGCGACATAATTAGTAGCTGGATATAAAGATTGATTTCAACCATGGTGATTTAGAGGAAGAGATTAATATGTATAATACATAGGTTTTTTAAAAAAATAGGTAAAGATAATTATGTCTTCAAGTAAAAGAAGGGTGTGCATGGTCTGAAGAAATCACTGAGAAACTAGTATATAAAGTTTGAATATATCATTTTAATCAATATTTTTCGAATAAAACTTATGGTCATTGATTTTTTATTCTAATATTTAATTATTATGATTTATTATAATATTTCATTATGTTGATTATATAATTATTTTTTGAAATGATACTTATAGAATTAAAATATTGAGGAGGGATATTTTTTAGTCTTTTTTTATGAATGACTTGGGTAAAACTCATTATACTCTTGGCATAATAATCTATCCTAAAAAGGATAAGAAATTATTATTATCTCGAGAGTGATATAATGAGAAGGTTCTTTATAGATTTTATATAGACAAATACAAATTGGTTACTAATCCTTTTTCTCCATAGGTTAATCTCAGTTATACTTAGTTAACAGATATTTAAGCAGAGAGAGAGGAGGTAAAAAAATACCATATTCATCTACTATTGGATATTTTTATGTATATGATGGTATGTAATAAAATATATATAACATTTTTAGTTTATGTGGTAAATAATTTTATATCAAATACAGGTAGAGAAAATTAGATAGAGATGAAGTATATTATATATATATATATATTCATTTTACTTCTGATCTAAGATCATGTGTTGGTAGTGTAAAACAATTTCTTGGTTTATTTATAAATATAGATATGGAAACAAATATGTATTCACGTAAGTCAACTTCGAGCTATTTGATGAATATTTTAGGGGGGTATATCTTGGATTTATATATTAAAAACGATATTTTGGTTTATCTACCATAGTGTTTAGGTTTATTGGAGTTGTAGAATACTTCCAGGAACTATTGTGGATAATGAATTTTGTTTGAGATATAAATTTTAATCTCGATAGGTATGTTTTATTTTTTCATAATCACATTGTTATTTTTTTTAAAATAATCCCACTTTTCATGGATGATAAAAATATATCGATGGTTACTATCACTATATCGAAGATTTTCTTGATTAAATAAATTTTGATCTTGATAAGATTCATAAAGATGAAAATGTATCTGATATGTTGACCAGTATTTTACCAAGTGGTATATTTTCGACTTATCATTTGATCACAGGGCTTGCATTGATCCCCACTAGTGTCGTACGGGGAGTTTATTTGGGGTACTACTCACTTGGGAACCCCCATTATTTTTAAAAAAAATTCAAAATGGATATTGGTGGCTTTTTATTGAACACTTCTTTTTTATGTACTTGAGGCCTTCTCTCTGAAGAGATGTGTGGAAAGGATTATTAGGGTGTAACCTCTGAACAATGATTAGGATTTATATTATATTTGGGTTTGAATTTTGACTATTTTTTATGTTTATCATAGTGATTTTTTTCATCAGGTTATTGAGTCAATAATCATCATATCTGTATGATTAGATTTGTTATTTACATTATTTCCTAGGTGATGTTATTATACAAAATATACCTTCTACATGTTTTGTTCACCAATATTTCTCTTATAGTGGAGTGATATACTTTTGATATCTCTTTAATTTTTGAGAATCAATACCATAAACACAGTGATTTTAGTATATCTTATTTATATACTTGGTCCCATGGTTTATCCGTCATTAAGATTTCCATGTAAATAATTTTTTGTGGAATTTACTTTTTTTTGAAAATTTTTGTTATTGCAAATAAACATTAGTTTTTTAGGATTTCTCAGAAGGGAAAAAAATTATTTTCATTATGAGTTTGTATTTTTTTCCTTTGGAGCATTCCTCAATAATATTTTTTCAAAACACATAGAACATGAGTACTGAAACCCCAACTCACACCCTCTCTTTCTTACATGACCCTATAGATTCATGGAATCTAGTAAAGGTAAACTTGACAAGTTCTAGGCCAAGTTCTAAGTTGTTAACTGAGTTCATACAAAAAACAAGGCTACTCCAACAATACCAAATTATATCTATGTTGGAAGCCACTTGAGAATCTTCCCGTATTCTAAATTTTATCCAAACCCTTATTTAATAAGTCACCTATAAAAATACGTATAGTGAAAAAGAATAGCATTATTTAAGTCTAATGTTTTTGAATCCTATCACTCCAGGACATCTTTATTATGTCCAAGACTTCTTCTAATGGAGCCAAAATTATCCTATATTTGCATCAATAATACTCCTCATGTTAGGCATACCATAATCATTTCCCCAATAAATAATTAATCTCCACTCTATTGGGATGAAATAAAGTAATTCATCATATGCTTATTCTCAAACACATACAAAGATCGGTCATGGGATGAACATATTAACTAGGTGCTATAAATTTTTAAATATATTAGTGAAAAGGTCTTGAAAATTATATATAAAAACGATTTGGGATGAGTGATATAAATATACCCTCATTACAGGATAATAATTCTATCTTTTCTTCTACTTAATATTAATTTTAATATAATCATATTCATGTTTTTTTGTAAATTATCTTCTATATCACATTTTCTATTAAGTTTGTGTGATTCATAATTTTTATTATGACTGTAATCTCATGACTCCATTATATTGGAGAAGTGACCTAAGTCTATGATTACAAAATGTCTTACAGTTATCTTGAGTCCCCCCCACTTTTTAATTCTACATAATCTGGGTTCTAGTTTGGTGGAGCAATGGAATTTCTGATGAATCATGACATGATTCCTCAATTTATCCTCATAATTATCATATCCTATTTCTAGTATCAAATGTTAAATCCCCTACCTTCACCCAGAACACACGTTATACAATTGGTGTTGTGTGGGTCGAGGGTTAAAAAATATATGATAAATGTTGGGTTTTGGGTTTTGGGATAATAGATACAATGGTTCTATACATTAGATAAAGGGAGACTTGGTGTACCTAGGATATTTATGAATGTTCATTGAGAATCAAAAAATCAAGTTTAAAGTAGTGATCCATGGATGATTTTAATTGGATAAGGCGGAATTATTCAATAAAATTGGATAGTAAGAGATACATGATTATAGAATTATTAAGAGGCTCTTTTTTCACTAACAGTAGTTTAGGATTTTTACTACTTACTTTTCTTCTGAATGAACACCCAAGAAATAAAAAAAATTCATTTATAGATTCTTTTAAAATATAGAAAAAATAATAAGTGATCGACATAGAAACTAATGCACTCCCAAACTCCTTGAAAATGACACTAGTCAGTCATAATATAATACATTCTAGGTTAAAATAAATTTTTTAACTGTGGTTCAATATAGATACTAACATCACTATCCCTATAGATTATTGGTGAAATTTTCATACTAGATAATTACATTGACCCAATTAGTCATGATATTCCACAAAGTGGCTTGTTTAGCTCCAATGGAGTGATGTATATTTATTACAATTGTTGTTTATTAATATTTTTTACTATTATTTTTGGGTGGGTGATCATTATTATAATTGATACTGGTAAGAAAAAGGATCTAATTATGGATAGTTCTATAAGATAAAAATATTGGGTTGGATATATGACATAACATATAATCAAACTCAATTTATATTTTATGTCAATATTTTTTTGTTATTTTAGTATAGTAATATATATAACTGACCCATTGGGTGATCCTCTATATGTTACTCATTGGTTTCATAGTTATAGAAATTTTTATAAAGTTAATGTGTGTATTACCTTGAAATTGGAACGCAAAAGGTACATCCAATGATATATTACAACTTAGTGGACCTTATTATGTTCCTTAGAGTGTCCCTTAATGATGGGGACCTCATATATATGGATGGATGCATCAGATTATCCTTATAATGGGATGTTGATATTTTTTATTGTCATTTGGATTATTTTGATTGTGAGATGGGTGAGATTATAGTCGGTTTAGTGTAGGAATTCCTCCGAAAAGTGAAAACATGGGATGTAAAATGAGAACATGGGGATAGGTGTGACAAAAATAAATGTTTAATATGAAAATGGAATTGGTTTATATGATAATTCATGTTTGGATATTGGTAAGTGGGTCCAATGCAATGTTAATCCTCCTTGTACTTGAATGTTAGTTGGGACACTATGACTATCCACTATTGATGTTGTAAATGGTTTGAATATATTACATCAATGTGAATGAGATGGTTTGGTTATGTGAGGTTGTGAGGTATTACAATTAAATTATTGGCCTAAATAGTTATAGAATAGGTGAATGTTATTATAAAAAAATCAATGGGGTTATTGATCACAGATATATGAGAATATGCTTGGTTGACCCTATTTATTATTGATTATATATTTTGACAAGATACTAATTCTATAAAAAGAAGGTATGCTTTCTCATCGGGTGGATCATCTAGCTCTGTCTGGGAAAAAAGAATTTATTTTTGTTATTATTTATTGGAATATCACCTTGTACATAAATTTATATATTTTATATTAATTTAACAATACTCTTAGTGGTAGCCTACTAATAGATCCCTAGTATTTTCAAACCTGGATATTACATATTGAATATTAATATTCATTACATTACACAACCACATTCCTAAGGAGCATAATAGTTTAGTTCCTATCGAAACTTTGAACACAATATTCCTAATTCCTTAATGATTATGAAATAATCCCATAATGATATTCTCATTAAGAAATCTTCATTGATATACCCTAATTAAAACCATTCTTCATAACTTGGGGGAAAGTAAACCTAAAAAGAGTGAGCTTAGATGTCTAGTAAGGGTTAACAGGGGAGTTACATAAGCATAACATGAAAATAAGGGTATGATAACACGATCATAAGATTTGAAAACCCTACCCTATATATTAGAGATCATAATCTTGAGTCATGGAATAAATTTTAAAATTTTATAAGATACGAATCATAGGGAAATCAAATAACATAATCCATGATGACCTAATATTGGCATTATACAAGGATTTGTGGCATACAAATAAGTATAGAAAATCTAATGTTAAGGATACCCACCAAAAAATTCATAACATATTGGGTTTAGATTAACCTCTCATGTTCCTTCTTTGTGCATGGGATGACCTACTGTATACCCTCTTTTGAGCTTCGGAAAATCACCCATGTACCCTCATTTTTTGGATTGGGCTATCCACCCATGTACTTTCTTTGGGCTTGCGATGGCCTCCCATCCACCCTCTTTTGGGCTTGGTCTTACCAAACATGCCCCTCCTTTTTGGTATTAGGATAACCACCCATGTACCCTCCTTTTTGGGCCTAGGCTAACCACCAGTGTACCCTTTGACCTCATAGAAAATTAATCATTAACAAATGAATTGGTGGAAGATATATCCCACCTATCACATAATTAATATCATACACATGTGTGTCACTAAATCATAAAATATTCATCATATAATAACCCATAAAATGAAATGGGTTTCATATAAATTTTATCACATCAATGCCTATAGAAAAGAGAAAGGTTTCATAACCATTTCATCATTTAATCATCAAATAACCCATAAAAAGAAAGTGGGTTTTATAAGAATTTTATCATGGTATAACCTATATAATAGAAATATATCTCTTAAACATCTTGTCAATATAATCCATTCATAGAATGAAGAAGAAAGGAATCCTTGGTATATTTACCTAATAAAGAATATGTAACATCAAATGATGTCATTTTAGATAGAAAATTATTTTTAAATATCATTTAAAACAATTATTGAATAAAATAAATTTTATTTAAAAATTAAAATTTTAAAACATTTTTGAGAACATTTTTAGAAAACGTGGTTTTGGAAGAAAAAAAGTTTTTGGGTGAAAACATGACATTCATAAAATAATTATTTTTTAAAAATTCATTAAAATAAATAGAAAACATGTATTCTCATGAAATAACCATAGTAGAAGATAATTAATGATATTATTGAGAGATATATCATAGTATTTCATCATTTTAACAATAATCTTAAATAATCTTTATAAATGATGAGATTATAACATAAAACATTCACCACTTAGGAAACATTGAAATGTTATCCCCATGATGGAATGTAATTAAATGAAAATTAAAAATAACATGAAGATAAATAAAATATATTACCTATCAAATGGGGTGTATATCTACCTCATAAAATAATATATGTGAAAAACATAACATACGTTTCAATGAAGAAAAATTTAGACAAAAATCTCTTACTGATTTTTTAACTTCTAAACTATAAACCCCATAAAAGTGAGATAATAAAATGGATATATAAAAAAATATTTTTTAAGATTATAACCATAATATTAATTCATGGGTATTATATACACCACATAAAATAAATTAGTGGTGAAAGGTAGATGTGCCCCACGTAAGTAAAAATTGAGACAAAAATCCATTACCTTAAGTATCAGCTTCTATCGTACTTGTAAAATCATCCTATATAATAAAAATAAGTTCATTATATATCTATTAAAAATAATATTCATATATAACAAACCATATATTATTTTATTGTGTCATTTTATTACCCATTTATTAACAATTCCATGTTAAAGTTACACTTCGGGTAATAATAACTTTCTTTTTTGTACATGTTTTGATTTGTTATGTTGTTTTTCCACTTACATTGATCATGGAAGAATCATCTCCAAAATGATAAAAATGATATAAATATCATATAAATTAATTATATGTATTTATATTAATCTATAAAATTTATTTATGGGAAAATAAATGCACCGATAATGGAAAGGGTATGTTGTACATACTCATGAACATTGTTTTTCATCTTCTTGTCAGTTAGAAAGAAATAAAAGATAATGATATATGTATATATATTATCATTCCAGAATCATGTTTATTTTATATATATCACATATTTTTGTTAAACCTATCATTAAAAAAATTCCATGTAATGCGTGAACAAATCACTTCATTTCGCGGGGCGGTAGTCTTCTATACACATGAGCGTTGTTATCATATTTCCATAAAATTAAAAGCATTAATGTATGTGTCATAAAAAAATTAAAGAATTATCATAAAATAATAAATATCATATAAGTCTTCAAAAAAATACATCATTATGACCAGCCTTGAGAGGTGGTAAAGGAAAAATGTATGCCATCAGTTCATGAGACAGTTGTTCACCGTACACATGAATAATGAATTTGTAACCCATTTTATGGAAGGGGATATTTTTGTAGGTGTAGGGTCCTAAAAAAACTGCAAAGGAGAATGAGAATCCCCTTAATTAAAGAGAGTAATCTACCCAATTTCCCTTAAGGAGTTGGGCAAAGAAAATGAGAAGAATACTCAAATGCTGGAAAAGGATGAACCGGTCAGCGTACCGGTCCAATATAGATAGAACGTGACCGGTTCAGGAAGCCACCCCCTCTACGGACAAATGTCGTTTGCGGAACAGAGGCAGGGAACCTCCGCGGGTGTGATGAAGGATGGGCACCAGGCCGGTCCACTATCACAAACCGCCCCAGCCGTGAACCGCTTCAACCGACCCGGACCACGTACGCCATCATTAGCGGAACAGAGGCGGGGCCATACGTGGTCACGAAGCACTCCCCAAACTAGTTTGGTTCGAGAGTGAGGAGAATTCAATTCCCCACGAGTTGCGGATTGACTAAGTCATCCGTAAACTGAGTTTCCGGTCATGGAACTCTGCAAAAGTTCACGTATGACCACAGATACATCGCTTTCCCCACTCTATAAAAGGAGATGGAGGGGGAGAAGAAGAGGGGATCGATCAGACTCGAGTAGAAGGATTTCAAAGGAAGGAGCTCAGGATTTCACAAACAGCGAAGTTCTAATTCGAAAACCTGAATAGGTATGAAACTGGGAACGAATTAATAAGGAACCAGAAAATGCATAACAACTTGGTGAACCACAAACATAAAATAAAAAGAAAAAAAGAAGACCGAGATCCATGGATCCTCCGCGGATGTACTCCCCGCGGACCAAGGAGTCTATGCCCCATTTTCCATCTGATGCATTGCGTATCACCTTCCTACAAGGGCGAATCCCTAACTGAAAAATCCCCAACCGGCGTTTCCCCTGACCGCCGCTGCTCGCATGGACTCCGCCGCTTAACAGCCCGGTACGCGGGCTGAACCCAAAGCCACGTACCCCCTTGGTATGCGGGATGCCTATCAGTCCGCAAACCTTCCTGGTACGCGGATGGCCTCTCCAGCCGCGTAGCACCCCCCTACGCGAAGGGTGCCACCACTCATACACCCGTGTGGCCCACCAAATCCTTCGGTGTTCCCATTCCCCGAGTCAGATAAAATCCTTCCAATCCGGCCCGATCCTTCGCAACGCCCCCATTGGCCAATTCATCAGCCCCAATCCAAGGCCTCAACTGAAGCCACCGGACCCGTATGATGCAACCTTCAGGTGCATCAGCGCACCACCTTAAGTGAAGATACCTATGGTAAGCAATGGAAAATGGGTTTTTCTGGCCCTTGATCGGATTCCCGAAGCGTTCCTGGGTTCACATTCTCACGGTAATGCAGGGTCTGAGCCCGAAGTCCCCTTTCTGCCTCTCCACTCAAAATATTGGGGGACCCCGCTTCCATTTCCCTTCAACTCCAGTGGTGAGCACTTCTCCCCTCTTCTGGGAGTGAATTAGAAACCTATTTGGTGTAAGCCCCTAGCCTTTCTTGCGGGAGGTGGCTCCCATGCACCTCCGTACTTCTCTAGTGCCAAGAAACAAGAGGGGAGATGGACCTAGGGGTACCCTTTACCTATCTCGCTGGGATTTTCCACCATCAAGCCTCCATCCTGGAGTAAGTCCCAATCTCCATTTCTCCGGGCCTCTCCATGCATAAGCCCCACTCCGCTTCCCATAGATGCACCTTTTGAGACGTGATAGTCAGGTCTCTACTACCTCTTGTTTCTCATACCAAGCATGACTCACGTGAGAATAGAGTAAGCATCGACCCTGACCCCAACCTCCTGTGAACTATGAGAACATTGATCCATGTCAAGGCATGGTACGTCGGAAGCCTCGATGAATTTCAAGCCCACCACCCGGCCATTCCGACCCCCTTCACGTCGGTTCATCCTTCGTCCCGCATGATGTTAAACTGTACTGCCGAACTACGTGGACTTTGATCCCTGTCTCCTAGGAGGGGTACATAGGAAGCCTCTACGAGGTTGAAGCCCAACAATCAGTAATTCCGACCCCCTTTACGTCGGTTTACCCACATCTTTGGCCGCCTCATAGTGTAATCCCCATCCCAAACCGAACTATGAGGATTCTGATTCCTCTCGCAACGATAAGTAGGAAACCTATATCACTGGTTCGATCCAAATGCTCAAGTCATTATCTGTCCCCCCTGGATGACAATAAACTCCAGAGTTCCTGGTTATGCGGCTTTAAACAAGTGCTGTCTCTATGATTCCAGCCACCTCAGGGTCATTAATTCACGAGGGATTGTAAATCTCGGGCATAAATGATTCCGAACCCCTGCGTTCAGCTGACAATTTCCAACCGGGAGTAATCCGTGGATACTATGCTAGGGTATAAACCAAATATTCGCGAATATATGAATATGTATTAAATCTATAAAAGAGTCCCAGAATAGGCAATTATTCCCCCAAAAGGGTTCGATGAGCCCAACTTCTTATCCTCTTGACCAATGGGAGTTCTTAAGCATCGCTGGCCAAATCACCCAGCGAACGCCTACCTTTGGAAATCAGGTCCTCATATCGCTAGATATGAAACCGCTTGGTGTGTTGAGATGAAAGCGGTGCACCTGATATGAGTGATTAAGTAGAATAAAACCTTCTCTAATCAACCGTCAGGTAGCGCACGTTTTCCCCATGATTTGTCGTCGTCATAAAAAAAATGGTGAACCTGACATGAATATTTTACCAAGCATGACAGATTAAACCTAATCTCACTCTTTTCCCCCTTACACTCACAAGGAGGGCCAAGAAAAGTCATTAATTACGCATGGGATCTTGATATGATGCTTTGATGGATTTTCTATTTCTATTTGTTAATGTTTTTTTATAGGTACCACTTAGAACTCCCTTCGATCCAATGGCATCACAGAGGATCCCACAAACGCGTACTCCGAACAATGCAATGAATGGACTTCCTCACCATTGGAGGACCCCCTCACCTACTCAGCATCTTCAACGCTGGGTTTCAGATGTGTTGATCCGAGAGTACCACTTAAACAGTACTCTCCCGATGGTAGAGATGACCATGCATGCCCTTAAATTCATCAAGACCCGCCGGTCACCTGCCCACCAGCGGCCATGAAAGCAGATCCAGGAGGCTCCTGTTGCCGTCTCAAACCGTTATGGGACTCTATCCCTGGAATGAGACAATGTGTACCTCCCTTATCATAGGGGGCGGATGAGGTCGACGTTGAGGACATCATCCCCACTGAACGGGGGTTCCGCTCAAAGGCCCCTGCCGGAAGATGTCGTCGCGGTTATGTCGCGACTCAATATTCTCACGCTAAGGAGGATTTCACCTCGAGGATCCAAGCCCACGCTCCCCGAGCTCCAACCCCTTGGAGCACCCGATGAGGGAGGAAAACGTACAACCAGGGACCAGTCACCACCCTTGTCCCTGAGGAGGAGCTCTGATGCCCAGTCACAGAGACATATTGCGATCAGGCACATATAGTTGTCTGCTCCTCCAAGGCTCACCATTCAGACATGGAGGCATCATACGAGCATGTGATATTCCCTGCCAAGCACCATCAATCCCGTCACTCACACAGGACGACACCTACCTGACAGACACCTTTCCCTGCCCAGGGTCATAAAGCCCACTAACCCGACTTGGTGGCGACACAGCTCCTGTAGGACCAGCTCCTAGAAGATGCTCATGACGCCTACCATCCCAATGTGGTGGAGATCAATAAAGCCCGCCATCCAGATGTGGAGGAAATTAATAAGAAGGCATATCTCCCTGCCAACAAAGGCCACCGACTCGATACAGTGGGAAACCAATATATGCAGGGCCATCTCCCTGAGGATGAAAGTAAAGTCCGCCATCCCGATGTGGCAGAATGCGGAGAGATAAACCGGCATATATTGGCATTGGGGTAGACTCGTTCACCTTCCCTGACACAGGAGAATTTTTAGTACCCACTAACCACCAGAGGACCGGAGCAAGATATTCGTACTCCGATACCGGAATAGTCCTTCATACTCGTTCTAGCCGAAGATGTCTCTCTGCATATCCTGGAAATGATGGAGGAGCAGGTATCGATCCCAGATCATATCTTGTAGACCTTCCATCATGTAATTGCATCAGTGCAAATAGAAAGAACTTGGGCCCGTGATCCCATCTTCCCAATTGAGGCGACTCATCTAAGAGATGAGATAGACACCTAGAAGCAGATCTGCATCCCTGCTTCCACCCAGGAGGGTCGTTGACCATATTCTGCGACGCAAGGGAAACCAGATTGGGCATCTTCACTCGTTCCAACTGGGGGACACCCGTCCATCATGGTGGATGCTTTAGATCATGCATATAACCCTGATAAAAGTCATGATGTTCGTCGGCATATCCCGACAGCATCATAGGACCCAATTAGAAATGGAACCAATGGTAAAGCCCGTTATCAAGAGCAGACGGTCCCCGCTGCCCACAAGAAAGTGCCCCGAACGCGCTGAAGGCAGCCAGAAAATAAAGAGGGGGTTCATGACTCCGCTCAGCTAGAATTTGGCATTCCCAATACCAGTAATCACATATCGAAGGCTCGAAATCCTGCCTACTCATTATCATATTATGGGAGTGCCAGTAGCAATTACGAAGGTCCTACCGACAATGCTACTACCAGTAGCTCTGAAGGTCCTCCCCAGAGAACCCACAGGGGCCTCCCCCATGGGCATATAATGATCAATCACGAGAGATTCTCTTTTGAAGCGAGTCACGGTAGACATCTGCGTAACCAGAATATCGAGTAGCAAGAAGTCCCTCCACTTGATATGGTCCACCCTGAAGGTCCTCCCCAGGGTATACACTGCAAACACTCTCCGTGCAGTGGGACCACAGATTATGATAGTAGTCTTCGCTATCGTAATCACAACTGCGGAGGCCCTCCACACAGTGATGTCTAATCACGACAATAATGCCCTCCCCTTGTAGTGGCATTCCCTGAATGTCCTCCCCAGGGGTTACGTTGCAACGATACTTCGTGCAGCCAAGCATCAGATCAGGGTGGTAGTCCTCACCGCTCTGATAATGGAGGACCTCCCCACAGAGATGTCAAGCAATGAGAAGGACCTAACCTCATTGTGGTAGATTCTGAAGGCCCTCCCCAGGGTGTACCCCGCAAACATTCTCCTTATGGCTGTTGTGATGGTAGTCCTCGCCACCACGGACGCCATTGCGAAGGTCCTCCCCTTGTCGCAGTGTAACTTGAAGGTCCTCCCCAGGATACACATAAAATGTCAAACCATGATGGTAATCCTCAAAATGATGGTATTTGTTGCAAAGGCCCTCCCCATAACAACGCTACGCAGCTAGAAGGTCCTCCCCTCGTTGCGAAACACCGTGGAGGTCCTCCCTGGGTTATGCACTGCAAAAGTCCTCTATGCAGTGAGGTGTCAAGTAGTAATGGTATCCCTTGCCATTACAACACGAATAGCGGAGTCCCTCCCCGCCTAGACGCCGATCAACGAGAATGCCCTTCCCCCATTGCGGTACATTATGAAGGCCCTCCCCAGGGTGTAACCCGTAGATATTCTACCTAAATAAGCTGTGATGGTAGCCCTCGCCATTGCGGCAGCCATAATAGTAGTCCTCGCCACCATGGCTATCATTGCGAAGGTCCTCCCCGCAATGGACCTAAGCAACAAGATGGTCCTCCCTTTGTTGCAGTGTGTCTTTAAGGTCCTCCACAGGATACACATCGAACGTCCAACCATGATGGTAATCCTCACCATGATGGAAGTTATCGTGAAGGCCCTCCCCATAACAACGCTACGTAGCCAGAAGGTCCCTCCCTCGCTACGATATGCCTTGGAGGTCCTCCCCAGGGTATGCACTGCAAAATTCATCTATGTAGTGAGGCGTCATGTAGTAATGGTATCCCTCACCATTAAAACACGGATAGCGGAGGCCCTCCCCACCTAGATGCTAATCAATGAGAAGGCCCTCCCCTCATTTCGGTTCATTCTGAAGGCCCTCCCCAGGGTATACCCCACTGGTTCCCTCCCTACGGCAGCTAGGATGGTAGTCCTCACCATTGCGGCTGCCATTGCGAAGGTCGTCCCCACAATGACATATCATATCTACAGGAATGTCCTCCCACTACCGAATCAATCACAGAAAAGCCCTCATATGCCGAGGCACTCAGAAGGATGGGATCGAGCATGTTCGATTCCCAGATAGTCTCCAATGACACCTTTCTTCGATCAAGAGACGATCCAGGGCCGCGTTCATCTTCTGAACCACCCCGGAATCGCCCATATGATAATTCAACACCTACTAGCCCCTCTACCTCTGACCACACTATCGGTGAGCATCTCAGTTGGGCCGACTACGTAGAGGAATCACTAGTGGAGGAGTATTCCGACATGTTTCACCTGAGGAAATGACTGGCCAGAGATGATATCCTAGTTATGTTTTGGCCCACGACCACCTCTCAATTGGACATACCTAGAAAGTTGTCATAAGAATGTGCATAGGACACCCGTTCTAATATATGGACAACCCTACACTGGCTGAAATCAAGATTCCTGCCCTACGATGGGTATGTAGATCACGTCATGACAATAGGAGACCTCATGCGTCACATCGACCTAAAAGCTCTTCCTCCGGCGCGACAACCATTACCTGAGAGGCGTAAAGGAAACATGGAGTTAGCCTGCCTCCATGCACTGCAATAGCTACGCCGCCTCATTGGAGATGCTCCGACGGGAGTCCATATCAGAGGATGGGGAGAACATGGAACTCTGCATTTCACTCCACTCCACGCCCAGAAGAACCCGTGCGGCGTAGTATCTTGCAATGTAATCATGAAAAGATAGTGATCGAGTGGTCTCCCTGTTCATGAAAGGCGACACTCCCAGAAGATACATGTCTTGAGTAAGTCCCAGAAGCGTCAGGCCTGATGAGAATAATCTATTCATGAACTCCTAAATCAGGCCACTGAAAGCATACAATAGGCCTCTCGCTTGAGAGAGGAAAATCACCAATCATTTCTTGCCTCCCTAGAGGGGATTGATTCATTGGTGAACTCGACATCATATCCAGTTCACCCGCGAATGGGGGAACACAAGATTTGGCAAGTAGCGATAGCAGCATCCATAACCACAATCCAGGGTCAACCCCAGCCTGCAGGGATGAGGGAATTTTTAGCAACAAATTCCCTCCATAAGACCAATATAAACGGGAAAAGACTCAATGTCCAGGGAACAGAGCTAGCCCCAGCCCTCAGGGATGGGGGCATTTTTACCACATCAACAACAAAATCCCCCATGAGAATAAGTATTTTCTCATATAGGGAGGACAATTAGAAGAAGAGGTTCCTACCCTATCCCGTCCTTTGAATCACTATCCCCTTCAAGAGTGAGGCGTACCGTGAGATCGCATCAAGGAAGTCTCCACGTCACCCTTCGTCAACGAGTCCGAAAGAAATCCCAGGACAGGAAGGGGAGCACCAGTAAAACGTGTGGGAGATCCTCTTCTTATTTGGAAGATGAAATTTCATCCACCCCACGATATGTATCCATCAAAGCCATAGAGGCTAACCCCACGGGTGACACCAGAGATGATGCAAATCGGGATAGATCGAGAGATGATGATTCCGGTCAGGCTGTGACTCACAACGAACCACCAAGAGTGCACACCCAGAACCAGAGGGCCGCCCTAAATATGGATACCCTTCCAGCTAACCCTCCTCCACTTACCCTGCGAGCTTCCAACAAGGATAAGAACAAAGGACCGGTCACCCTTAACCCGACTCCTCCTCTCGAAAAAAATGAGCCACTTACACTCGAAGAGAGATTCACTCAACAGGAAGAGGAAATGAAATAATTGAGGGAGCTCAATGCCGAGCTACTCTAGAGGAATCGTCTTATTGAAATCTCTTCGTAAGAAGATCCACACCTTGCACTCCCGGAAAGTGCTCCTCAAAGACCAAGGTTTTCCCTGCCAAATGAGGCGCCTGACCCATCCAACTACCTGAATATGGATCCGGATGAATACCAATACTTCCCTCCACTCAGGAAGAAACCTGAGCGAGGGCGTATGAACCCTCCAAAGGTGACACAAATGGAATATGCACCCTAGGTGTCGGCTGAGCGGGATCCTCAAGAAATACCTCGGGCTATTCCTGCCCATGACCGGGCCCAACAGGATGTAAACTAGGGTCTCTCCAACACCATCGAGGCACTGACAGCTCGATTGGAAGTAATGGATGTTCGACGTGCTTAGATACATCCAGAGAGAAAGACCTACCTAGATTGGGTGAGCAACACGCCACACCCACCCAATTTTGGGAGCCCTGTATTCCCTATTTTTAATGGATTAGGCGACCCGGAATAGCATTTGATGCACTACGCATCTTATTGAGACCCTATAATGGGAACTCTGTAACAACAAGAAGTAGTGAAACTCAGATGGTTCGTGCGGACCTTGCAAGGACTTACCATCGTCTGGTATATGAATCTACCAGCTCAGTCTATAAAGAGCTGGGAAGACATTCGACAATAGTTCTTGTTCCACTTCAGCTCAACGCTACCTAAAACAACGGTTAGCGACCTCATGAATGGAAAACAGAGAGAAAACGAGAGGGTCTCGTATTTCATTGCCAGATGGAAGGGTCTGAACTAGTCTCTGAACAGGACAATTCCCCAAGAGGAGATGCTGGCCATATGCATCGACAACCTTCGAGATGAGGTGAGAACACCGCTCATACAAGTGGAGTGCACCACTGGCTTCCACAATCTCTCTTCCATTGCCTGGAGAATTGAGGAGTCCCTACAGTTGATCAATCTGAAGTCCCGAATATCCTCACAGGCTCCTGCAAAGAGAACAGTTAGAGCTGAAGCGTCCTCTGTCATGTTCAAGCCAGCCCTGCGCATGTTCCACTGCCTAGGCCACCACCAAATCATCAAGGGCCCCCTGTATACCGGCGGCCACCTCCACCGAAGAGGGATGATAAAAAAGGATCGAAGCAGAACCAGTTTGAGGAATGGAGACACAAAACATACTCTTTCCGAGGGGACCAAGTCCACAGCTACTTCATCGCCGCCATGAATTGAAACTTTCTCCACCTCCCGGAGCCAAGAAATCTCGAAGAAGTCGGTCGCGATGACATGCCAAATTACTGTCCCTACCATCGAATGTTATGGAACAATTTCCAGGAATGCTTCATCTTTAAATACCTCATGCAAAGGATGGTAGACTCCAGGCAGGTCAAACTGGGACCACCCCCAGCACATGTGACATATATTTCTACCACCGACTCCGACAAAGGGGAGGGGTGGAAGGAAGTCACCAGTAATAAGGGGTAAAAATTTGATGACTAGATAACTCGGAAGACTTTCAACCGAGATCAGGGCATACTCCGAGCTCAACTACAGCAGCTGGTATTGCCACCAACAACCCCTAATGCCGCACAACCCACAATATCAGCCTCATAACCCTCCACGATCTGGTCATCCATGCATAATAGAAAAGGGAGGAGACAAGCGCAAGAGGAGAAGTCCACAACAAGGCCGAAGTTAGCCCCGAAACTGTCGGATTTTATGCCCCCAAACGTGGCACCACGGGCACCGACCCACCAAATGGAACCATCAGGGATAACTGACCAGGTTGACCTGTCACGGGACGAGGAGCTAATCTTTGGTTCCATCAACATCATCCATCTAATGGAATCATTCCCTGACGAAGGTTATGGTTACGAACCTGAGTTCCTAACACAAGGGGCCGGGAGGAGGAATCGACGAAGTAGGGGATACCAAGGGAGTCACAGTCACGGCCGAAACCAACCTTATGGTTTTATCCCATCCCAAACCGTTAATATCGCAGAAACCCATGGGAGAGCCCTTCAACGGACTCAATAGGAGAAAGAATATCCCTCCACCTCCACAAGAAGCCACTACAGCCCCGTCATTCTGCAATACCCATCAGAGGAGGAACACGTGTCTAGTATCCTAGTGCGCACAAACAGACCGGCCGGGCCAAGTCCCCAGAACATGGTAACACCATCAACCTCTATCCCCGCAGCCGGTCCTTCCTCGTCACATACTCCAGCTCCCAAGCATCCTGCTAAAACACTCCTGCCAGTTGACAAGCGTCGTATGTTGGAGAAAAAATACGATATCCTTAAGCATCTGGCATCAGTACCTGACAAACTGTCAATCCTCGATGCCTTGAGTTTGTCAGTAGATCTCATGGAGGCAATAATTAAAGCCTTTATCAGCCCCCAGGAGTTTTAAGCCGAGGTAGCTACCACCGAGATTTAGCGGACGGAGAATGTCCTGACTGAATGTAATGTGGTGTTTTCCTTCACCGATCCGGATGAAGATTCCATCATGCAAGGACATATCAAACCACTATATGTGTATGGAACACTAAATGATGTTGATATCCGCAAATTATTTATTGACAACAGCTATGGAGTTAACCTCCTTCCTCTATAAACACTGCGCAAGTTGGGCTACAATGAGGATGACCTAATCCCTTCAGCTATAACTCTGTTGGGTTACGACAACAGTGAACAAAAGATAATGGGACAAATCAAGCTAAAAACCCATTTTGAGACCTTGTTGCCTACTTAGAATTCTTGGTGGTCCGACAGAACACAACATTCAATGCCCTGCTTGGAAGGTCGTGGCTCCATAAGAACACGATCATTCCTTCATCCTACCACCAGTGTATCAAGTATTTCTTCAATGGAAAAATTTGGATATTGCACGGTGACAAGGCCCCTTTCGAGCTCTCCGAGTCACACTACATTGACGCCGGGTTTATGATCAAAATAATAAGAAGCCTTCGTTTGATGGTATTGACTGGATCCTCAATCCAAATGGTTTGGAAATGGTTTCTAATGACCCACTCAGGCAGCTTGGTGGATACTACGTACTGCCCATCATCCACGTTGAGAGTAGGGGTTCAAGCCTGGACACACACTCTGCTGTCCTCATGACTTCAGCTATAACGGTCGAGCGTGACAATACAAAAATGACCGCTGACCGTCAATTTGGGGGTGTATACTTAAGCGAGGACGCCCACAATGCCTCGACTCCGGACTCCCAAGATCTCGTGCCGGGAACTCTCCCCCCGTTGGGTCAAGAAGATGAGAATGTGGTGGAAACAGAGGAGGAAGACCTCATGGATGGACCTCCTGCATTTTAGGAAGGTATCTCCACCACTATGGACGAGATTTGGGAAATAAACCTGGGTACCGAGGAAGCCCCGAGGCCCACTCTTATTAGTACATCCATGTCTCTCGAGGAGCACGAGGTATATAACTATTTTCTGAGGAAACATCAAGATGTTTTTTCCTGGAATTACATGGAAATGCTGGGACTTGATCCCGAAGTGGCAACGCACCACTTAGGTCTTCTAGAAGACCATAGAGGCTATAAAAAAAGCCGCCAGAAGGACGCACCCCACACATGCGGCCAAAATAAAGGCTGAATTTGATAAACTTATTAAAGAAGGCTTCATTCAGGAGGTCCAATACCCCATCTGGTTGGCCAAAATTGTCCCCATAAAAAAAAAAGAACGGACAAATTCGTGTCTGCATCGATTTCGGAGATCTCAATCAGCATTGTTCGAAAGATGATTTCCCAGTCCCGATTATTGAGTTATTAATCGACACAATGGCCGGGTATGAGGCTCTCTCCTTCATGGATGTTTATTCTGGGTATAATCAAATCTGGATGGCCCAAGAAGATGAAGAAGCCACTGCCTTGAGAGCCCCTCAAGGAATATTTTGTTACACTGTCTTGCCCTTTTCTCTCAAGAATGCTGGCGCCACATATCAATGCACCATGCATTGTATCTTTAAACCATTCCTAGGAAGATTTGTCGAATGCTACATGGATGACTTGGTGGTAAAATCAAGAAAATGCTTAAATCACCTATGAGACCTTGAAACCGTTTTCAACAAACTTCGACAACATAGCCTGAATATGAATCCCTTGAAATGCACCTTCGGGGTTACCTCAGGGAAATTCATTGGCTTTACCGTACACCATCATGGCCTTGATGTTGACCCTGAAAAGACAAACTCTATCCTTGGCCTGCCACCTCCCCATAATCTCACTGAGTTGAGAGGATTCTAAGGACACCTTGCCTACATTAAGCGGTTTATAGCCAACCTAGTGGGAAAATGTTTTCCCTTTACCAGGATAATGAAAATGGGGGTTACGTAATAATGGACAAATGAGTGCCAAGATGCATTCGATAGCCTAAAGAAGTACCTCTTAAGCCCACCGGTTCTCATGCCTTTGGTTGAAGGGATACCTCTTATCCTATACGTGACGACCCTAGAGAGGTCACTGGGAGCCTTCCTCACGCATAAAAATGATGCCGGTAGTGAAAACAGTCTCTATTATCTCAGCCGAACCATGATCGATGCTGAAACTCGACAGTCAAACATCGAGAAGAGTTGTTTGGCCTTGGTCTTCATAGTTCAAAAATTGTGACATTATCTACAACATCATGATGTCCATTTGGTCTCGTGTAGAAACCCGCTCAAGTACATCCTCGGCCACCCAATGTTGAACGAGCGCCTATCCCGATGGGCAGTCATCCTACAACAGTTTGACATCCGGTTTGTGCCTCAGAAAGCCATCAAAGGCTAGGTTTTAGCAGATTTTCTAGCAGAGCACCCCTCGACAGGGACCACCGTACCAGACGTCGAATTACCTAATGTAGACATATTCTTGATTAAAGAGGAGCTACCAATATGGGAAATGTACTTCGATGGTGCATCCCAAAGCCCAACAGGGAAAAGGATGAAGGATCCCTAATTTAACACGGTGGGTTTGGGGATAATACTCATGTCCCCAGAAAAGCCAGTCTTTCTATATTCTTTCCTCCTATAAGAAGGATATATGAACAATGAGGGTTAATATCATGCCCTCATTTCAGGCATGGAGCTCGCACTCCAGGAACAAGTAAAACACCTTAGGTTAAAAGGCAGCTCAGAATTGGTCATCAAGCAAGTCAATGGTGACTATGCTATTAAAAAGGAGGAGCTGATTCCCTTATTTGACCATGTTTGAGGGTTAATGGCAGAATTCTCCACAGAACCAATATTGACATATATTCCCCAATCTTATAATGCCCAGGCCAATGCATTAGATAATGCGGCCACAACCTTAGATGACCTAGACCAGGATGAAATTGTTATCAGTATTGATCATCGTCGAATGGTCTTGTCGTTTGTTCAGACTAAGATGGAAGAAATCAACGAAGTCATTCCTATCCCTGAGCCATATTCTTCTAGCACTATCTGGATAACCCTCATTGAAAACTACCTTCAAAGGGGAGAACTCCCATCATAGTGGGTTGAACAAGAGAAAATACGGAAAAGGGTGATCAACTTTGTCCTATATAGCGGCACAGGTTAGTAAGAGGTCCTGTACAAATGAGGCCTCGATGGTGTCCTCCTCAGATTCATTAATAGAGAAGAATCTACTTTCTTTATGATTGAAGTGCATGTCGGAGTATGTGGAGTACATCAGTCAAGGTCTAAGTTTTCCCATCAGGTTCGAAGGCTTGGGTACTATTGGCCCACCATGGCACGAGATTGTGAGCACTTTACCGCAAAATGCCACTCATGCCAAATTCTTGCCAACTTCATACACCAACCCCCAGAATTAATTAATTAGGCTATGTACTCCTAGCCATTTCCCATCTAGAGAATGGATGTTGTGGGACCATATCCTCCCGCCATAGCCAAAAAACTTATGTATATCCTCACAACAACCAATTTTTTTTTCAAATGGGAAAAAGCTGTACCCCTCAAGGAATTCGGGGCAAGGTACATTGTCATATTTGTGAAAACCAATATCATCACCAGATTTGGCATCCCTCATACCATACTGATAGATAACGGCACCAATTTCTACTCTGCTAAATTGGAGAAACTATACCAAGAATATAGTATCAAGGATAACCACTCATCCCACTACAATGCAGTGTCCAACGGATAGATATAGGCTTTCAATAAGACCCTCTCCAACATTATCTAGAAAATGGGGGACAAAGACAAAAAATCTTGGCCGGATAAACTTCATCATGCATTGTGGTCTTATCGATCCACAATCTGCACCGCTACTCGGGCTACTCCGTACTCATTAGTATACGGAACAAAAAACAGTCCTACCCATTGAGCTCCAATTTCCCTCGCTCTGTGTTGCCATTTGTAATCAGATATCCAATGATCAGAAATCATAAAAATGGATTTGTGAATTGGAATAGCTGGATGAGAAGCGGTTGTACACTTTTCACCATCTGGAAGTATATCAGAACCGTATCCACAAGACTTCAATAAAAAGGTTCATCTTCGGTCTTTCATGGAAGGAGAATTGGTTTTGGTCCTCTGGACCCCAATGATACCTAGAAAGAAGCCTCCAATGCTGGATCCCAAGTGGGAGGGACCATATGTTATACACAAGGTCTAATCCAATTGAGCATATACCCTAATCTCCATGGATGGACAGTTCACTACTGCGCCTACAAATGCGGGATTTCTGAAGAATTATTTCACATAATCAAAAGTAGTTATCATCCGAGTTGCAGGACATTAAACTGCCAAGAACCAACGGTCCAAACTCTATGAACCTAAACTAAGAGTACTTCATCCTCACCGCACGACGTTAAACTGCACGGATTTTCAGAGAACTAAGTAAGGCTTGATTCCTACCCTTTCAGGATACTTAGTGACACCAGGGTCCCCCATCCTGGCCCAGCCATCCCCAAATAATGATAAAAATTCCCTCCCCCCCCGTGTATAGACCAACCCTGCACGGGGTGTATTCCTCATCCTTACCGCACAACATTAAACTGCATGGATAAGAAAGATTGAAAATTCCCTCTTCCCCCCATGTACGGACTAGCCCTGCACGGGGTGTACCCATTTCAAAGAACTATGTACGGCTTGATTACTATCTTTGCAGGAAATGTAGTGATGCGAGGATCCCCCATCCTAGCCCAGCCACCCCTAAATGAAGATTTAAAATGCCCTTTCCCACCTTGTATGGACTAGACCTGCACGAGGTGTATTATCTTTTAAATAACTACGTACGGATTGATTCATGCCCTCGCATGATACGTAGTGACGCCGGGATCCCCCATAATAGCCCAACCATCCCCAAATGAAGCTAAAAATACCCTCCTTTCCCCCCGTGTAAGGACCAAACCTGCACGGGGTGTGTTCCTCGTCCTCATCGCATGACGTTCAACTACATGGATTTAAAAGAACTATGTGAGGCTTGATTCATGCCCTCGCAGGATACTTAGCGATTCCAGGATCCCCCCTCCTGGCCTAGCCACCCCAGAGTGAAAATAAAAAAAATGCGCCTTTCCCCCCGTGTACGAACCAAACCTGCACGGGGTGTATTCCTTTCTAAAGAACTACGTTCAGCTTGATTCCTGCCCTCACAGGATACATAGCGATGCCAAGATTCTATATCCCGACCCAGCCATCCCCAAATAAGAACGTTAAAAATTCCATTTTCACCCGTGTACGGACCATCCCTGCAAGGGGTGTTTTCCTCGTCCTTACCGGATGACATTAAACTACATGGATAAGAAGGATTGAAAATTCCCTTTTCCCCCAAATACGGAACTGACCTATACGGGGTGTATTACTCATCCTTACCACAGTACTTTAAACAGCACGGATAAGTAGGATTGAAAATGCCCTTTCCCCCCCGTATATGGACCAGACCTGTATGGGGTGTATTCCTCATCCTTACCACATGGCATTAAACTACACGGATAAAAAGGATTGAAAATGACCTCTTCCCCCGTGTATGGACTAGACCTGCACGGTCTTCTAAATAACTATGTACGGCTTGAATCCTGTCCTCACAGGATATTTAGTGATGCCAGAATGCCACATCTTCGCCCAACCACCCCAAATAAAGCTAAAAAAATACACCCTTTCCCCCTTACATACCAGACCCGCATGGGGTGTATTCCCCAAAAAGAACTACATGAGGCTTGATTCCTGCCCTTGCAGGATACGTAGAGACACCAGGATCTTACCTCGTAGCCCCACCGCCAATAAAATAAAACACAGGTATATATAACTTTCATCCTCACCGCACGACGTTAACAGTGCACAGACTTCATCCTCACCACACGACGTTAAAACTGCACAGACTTCATCCACACCGCATTACGTTAAACTCCACGGACCTCGTCGTGACCCACCCAAAAAATACGGTGAAATTTGATGGGAATACTACTTGCACATTTGGATGTAACCTCTCCATACATCAGACTCCAAGACCCAGATAATTGCGGATCTTCATAACCATTCATGACAATCGGAAGTGGAAGTTATCGACCAATGGACACCTTTGCCTGACTATGCATACCATGCCCTCAGTGGCTCTGCATATTGATATCCCCTAGCCCGTCTACCAAAGGAATGGTTTTATCAGGCGATACTCTTCCTAGCTCTGTATGCTTACCGGCCTCAGAGCCCCCATATCATATCTCCCGATCCAAATATTTATGGATCAGTGGTTTACAAGTTCATTCCCCTCTCACATACAAATGTTTCTTGGGTATACATACCTGGATAGCCTATGTATTCTCCCGTGGTTCACATGACGATCTGCATTTACAAACATCAATCCAGGGCTGGGCTAGATAGACCTAATGGGCAGTTGTGGTGACGATGTTTCTTGTATGTTTGGACACCATTATCCCCATATTCCGAACTCTATACTGTGAGCAATATCAGATTTTCATAATCATCCATGGCCACTAGAAGTGAAAATTTATCGACCCGTGGACACCTTTGCATGACTTTTCATACCATGCCCTCAGCGGCTTTGCATATTGATAGCCCCTGACTCGTCTACCAAAGACAATATTTACTCAGGCGGTACTCTTCCTAGCCCCGTACGCTTACCGGTCTCAGAGCCCCCATACCATTACTCCTGATCAGGGAAACCCCAGAGTTATAGTTTACACCCTAATTACCTAACACTTGTTCAATGTATACCAGAGCCTCCTAACTCAGTTTCCTTCAAGGTAATTGTAGCAATAGTCACCCAATGGTCCGAACTCTACGACCGTTAAACTAAGAGTACATCGTCCATACTGCACGGCGTGAAAATTTATGGAGTAAAGGTAAACCCCATGAGAAAGATAAATCACCGTGGTAAACTCTTCAAGTTTTAACAGCAATCAGGGAAAAGAATCCCCGACATGTCCAGATATTTCCTTACCAAATGACAGACTTTGTGGCCCGGTCAATCGCGGATCCTCATAATAATTCATGGCCATCGGAAGTGGAAAGTTATCGACCCGTGGACACCTTTTCATGACTATGAATACCATGCCTTCAGTGGATCTACATATTGATGGCCCCTGGCCCTTCTACCAAAGGCATGATTTCCTCAGGTGATACTCTTCCTAGCCTCGTACACCTACCGGACGTAGAGTCCCCATATCATCTCTCATGCTCCCAGAATCCCTGGAATCAAGATTTACACCATCGACCCCTCTCCACGTCTTGGACATGACGAGATTTGCAAGCCCAGTTACATTCTGATCAAGAGTGGACTTTGTAACTACGTCCTTACCACATGACGTTAAACTGCAGGGAAACCGTCCTTACCGCATGATGTTAAACTGCACAGAAACCATCCTTGCTGCATGCCATTAAACTGCACGGGATTTAAAATGCCCTCCTTCCTCGCCGCATGACATTAAACTACATGGTCGAGCTCTTCACGGGTTCAATATGGAATAGAGGCTTTCCTCTGTCCCTCAGTTCACGGGCTAGGCCTACACAAACCACTATCTCACACCAGCGTGAGAAGGAATGACTTCACCTATTCCAGGTAAGTTTAGCCTAGATGTTTCTCCTGTACCCAGGAAACCTCTCCTCATAAATCACACTATATACCCAGAAGGATCCAAACCCTTGTAAGCCACCCCTGGTGGTGCTAAATATCAAACATCCCTAAAGTTGCTCGACTATCGGGAGAATAAAATCATTGACTTAAGGACACCTTTGCATGACTATGCATACCATGCCCTCAGCGGATCTGTATATTGAAATCCCCTGGCCCGTCTAACAAAGGAAATATTTCATTTGGAAATGATTCTATCTAAACGAATCTTGGCCTCTGAGCCCCCATATCCACCCCAGGATTCGAAAACCCTCTAAGCTACAGTTTAACAACCTCTTTCACAACCCTTCATGAATACGCTGGAACGTCTCTGACGAGATTACCGAGGTCCAGGGGAATCCGTTCCATTTTAAATAATGTCCCAGATGCATGACTTTAAACTGCGCCAAGCTCCAACCATCGTCTACGCTAACTAAATGCATAGGACAGGGACCCTGTGTCCACACTTCTGATTAATACAGATGTTCCTTTACCCTTTCAGACGTCGCACACCCTTTCTGAGCCACCCCCGGTGGTTTTCATAATTCTCCAAGCCACCCATGGTGGTGTCTATAAGACGAGCATCCATGAAGTCCTTAGGCCATCATAAATGGATAGTCATTAACTTAAGGACACCATTGCATGACTATGGATACCATGCCCTCATTGGCTCTGCATATTGATCTCCCCTAGCCCGTCTACGAAAGAAAATTCTGCCTTAGTTAATGCTTTCCTACTTCTATATGTCGATACGACTCCCATGCCCTGAGACATGCCCTGCATGTTATTCAACTCTAAACATGTTTCCCCCCACGTGCGTCTAAAGGTTATTGAGACATCTTTTAATCAACCAAAACTCGCTGGGGCCCTCGCCCCACCATATTTGGTCAAAACTGTTCAACCTAAAACATCAGTAGTGATAGTCTTGTCGGCGGGACATTAAACCGCTTACAAAAAGACGTGAAAATCCCGTTAGGCTGAAAACCTGAAAAGGGAGAGCTAAGAAAAAGCCAAGCCATGCCCGCTGGGTCCACACCAAATGGGCCTAGGAAGAATTTGGGTATTAACAGAAAAGACAAAAAGATTGTGGGGTTTTTCTACAAAACCCTAGCAATAGTCAAACTATGCTCGATGGATCCCATGGTCTAGGAAAAAGATAGAGCGTGTATTTATTTTATCAATTTTCTTGAACTATGATTATTCTAAGTTCGGTGAATTTCCATACACAAAAATCATGTCAAATAATTTCTATCACAGGAGAAGACAACAAGGGTGCTAAGGAGAAACATTTCTTTATTCCATAACAAAGTTGATGAGTAAGGAATCCACAATCTGGAGCCTCCTCTGGCATGAAATGTTATTACATGAGATTTTCAGTGGATTCACAAATTTGTATCAGGCGCTGATGAGAATCCTCGATTTCTTGATAGAGATTCTACAGCAAGGCTGTCTCAGCTTCTGCACCAGCCCGCAGCGCTTCCACCTCCTTTGCCACCTTTGAGCTCTCCCTCATCTCCTCCTCCATTTTCCACTCCCCTTATTCAATTATGGCTGCGACATTAGTATCTTATTTCTATAGCCGCTGTATATCACTCATCAATAGCTCCAGTCAGGAGCACTGCTTAATGACTTCTCCCTGAAGTATTGTGACTACCCCGACATGATCATGAGCTTCTGTTAGGAAAAGATGTCAGGTCACGGAAAGGTAGGATTCAGATTGAGCAGCAGAAAGGAGAGATTCAAAGCCACCAAGCCTTTCTTGGTCAGTTACCACCTACTTGACTATATCATAAATTCCATGGTAGTCAATGTCGTCGAATCCCATCAGCATAAAAATATTGTGCAGCCTCGGCAATTTAGTCGACATCTCGTCTAAGGGCGTCTGAGAAATCAGCTACCAAATTTTCTCCCAAGCCCTTTGGCGAGTAGGTCGAAGACTGTAAAGGACTCATTAATCAGGCTCGGAGACACTCTCGGATGAAGATACATAATCTAGGACGAACACCACCAAGGAGGGACCTGATGCGGCCTCACCCGCAAGCTCCGACGCCGTGGAAACTTCTCCCCCAATGGCTATGGTCACGGGCATGATTGGATCTGACGACACAATCACCAGTGCCAAAGGTTGTGGTCTTAAATCATGAAAGTCGATAAGACAAATAAGTATCCCTAATTAGAAAAGGGAAGCGAAAGGAGTCAGTGGAAAGAGATTGAAAAGCTTACCCCGATCATCAAGGTTTCAGTGCCCTTAATCTCTATTTCGTCGCTGCCGCTCGAGGAAGACACTACATCTTCAAGAGGAAAGGGAGTCCTGAGGACCCCCAAAGGTGTCCAGGACTTAAGGCCACACCCAAGGCCATCAACTCCCAAAGCTTTCCCCAAGCGGTCGCCTACGCAGATCAAGCTCGGGGAAATTACTCCCCCGATAAACAGGATGGTGTCCCGCTCTGGGTTTTCGATAACTGGTCTTATGACAGGCTCTTCCTCCATCTCCATGGGATCCATCAGGTCTGAGGCATCTAACCTCGTCAGATCTGGGGATTCCTCAGTAATCTTGGGTGCCCCATCCTCCCCCGCAATTATAAAGGATGTATGATCAACGAGAGTCTTTTCTTCTAGCTGTTCCTCCTATGACATATCTCTGATTGATGAAGACAGAAGGAAAGCATCCATATCACAAGCCCCTTTAGTAGGGCCCGCCATCTCGTCACGCACAAGTATGGCTGTAGGAGATCCCTCAGAAAATAAAGGGGCAGAAGGTATGACCGCTTGGGTAGCCACAACCAGGTCTCCGATTGGCCATACACCATAACACCAAAATAGTTAATAACTGGCAGAATCAGGATATATGAGTTGGTAATCGAGGAAATGGGAGTCATGATTACCCGACGTCCCCTGTCTGAGCTATTCTAAGAATTGGGATGCCTGTTGACATCTCTAGATCTGCCCAGGGGACAATTATCTACTCGGAATGGTGGGAAGAGATAGAGGACGAAAAACCCTAGTTGGGTCCGCAATAGTCGCTTCCATTTTCTCAGCTGCGCTAGGAGACCCCTCCTCGATGACCCCCGTAGTCGAAGGCGCGTTTTCGCCTGCTACGGTACCATGGGGAGTATACTCCAGGGAATAAATTTCCCCTTGGGATTTCTCGGCACCCTGCATAAAGGGAAGAAACTTTAGAACCTTCATAGTAAAGGAGGAAGAAAGCCAGAATGGACGAGCTGGGAAACCTCTTCTTTGAGATCGGATGATTCAGGATGTTTTATCATCATGGACACCCGATTAGACCCATAAAGCCGGTTTCAGAGTGAATTCACGTATGCGTCCATCTCCTTCAATGAGGAGACTATTTCGTCCAGATACACTTCCAACAACAAGTGAGGCGGAGCGAAGATAGTCCCAATACCCGAAAGCTTGAGAGAGCTCGTTCGGAGTAACACCCAAACATCTTCGTCTGAGCCACTGACCCTCAGGTCATCCCAAATCCTCCACCCATCTGGAAATGAGGCCATACCAGAAACAACTACCAGGGGGGATCGACCAGAGAGGGGCGGGCAGCGGTAGGGGCTAGTGGGGGCACCGATAGCCTTATCTATTTTCTAGATCTCACTGCCTCCCTAGAACTTTTGAGAGATACCTGTGGGTGGGACCTCATGGGAAAAGGGATAATTCCCTTGCCTCAACTACAGCAGGGGAACCCGTGGAATCATCACCCCCCGAAGAGTGATCGCTCTCTTACTCCTCCTCAGTCACCTATCACAGTAGGGCCTGGACTCGGTGAGTTAACACCGCATAACCCTAGCGTGCATGAATGTAGGACTCGAGGTCCTGGAGATACCTATTGACTCTCTCTGGGTCCACATCGTAAAGGATGTCAGCATGAGAAGATATGTAGCCCAGTCTGTCGAACACCATTTCCGATTCCTGGAGGTGCTGCCACAAAGAACAGGGGTATTGTCTGCGAAAGGATGACTTTCCTTTGAATTCGTCCCATTGGACCCATGCCATTGGGATGGCAGCATCAGCAGGAATGGGAAACTCTCTTCAGGCAGCTTCGAGGGCATGAGTGGAGACACCTCAATCCATTAAAACCTTCCGCAGAAGCATGAGACTAGAAGGGTTACGGAGGACCTTTCCCAGCCTGGTTGGGGAACTATCCACCTTCCGCTTCCTCTTGCTCTTCGATGGCTTAAGACTCGAGATGGTGGGCACCCACAGCCCTAACTGACCATTCGGGTACGATTTCACCTAGGAGTCGACATAGCTCTTGGATAAGAAAGGCGAGGAGTCTGCAAGCGCGAGGGTTATAACCTCCCAGCCAGTATCATCCCGGGTGGACATTAACAACAATTGTCTGGCCACCATTAGATGGCGGTTCCCACGAGCACTATTGTGTGCTGGAGGACACAACACTTGGACAGATCCAAATTGACGTCTGAAATGGAAAGACACATACTTCTCACAGATAAGTTCCCCATCGATACAAGCCACCAGAGCACCTTCTCGAAGGGAAAAGAGGTAGCCCCACTTGTTGAATTACTCTGATATGGTGTTTGTGATTGCACAGGTCGGGGAGAGATAATGTCGGAAATTGAAATGATCATAGCTCAAGATCTGGCTTGACAGCAGACATATATTCTGAACCATCTATTCTCCATCCTTCTCTTGGGCCACCCACTCCTCGGGCATAACCCCGCTGGTCAGTTGAAAATATGGCCGGAATACGGTACCCAGAATCTTAAAATGATTGAGGAATTTATATCAGTTCTTAATATGTGCTCCCAACCATCCCCAAAGAATTTGAAAAGGGCCGGCTACCCGGTTTGGTCGACCCCCCTCAGTAATATTACCAAGAAACCGATAAATCCTAACCAATACTAGGACAGCCAAGTTGATGATGCTGCCGGTGGCCAGCTCTTCCACCATAACAAAAGTAGAGACCCACACGCCACCAGTATCGCATACGGGAAATATCCAGCCACTCAAGAACATGGACAGAAATTCCACTAGATGGAGCAGTCGATCAAAGTCCGGAACATGTTCCCAGCCCCAATTGTTGAACTGGCCTTCCTCCAGGATCAGCCAATAGCTTCCCCTATGCCTTCAGGACTCCATCGTAGGATAGGTCGTGGGTCTGCACGGAAGAGAAATGGACTTTCTCTCCTGGGAAAATCCTTGATCCATTCACGATATTGGACAAGATTTTTCATAGATGAATCTTTAGAATGCTCTCTGGCATGATCAACAAGCTGCTTCACCAAGGGTGGAGTCCTCTCTTCGTTGTCCCACAAAGAAGGGAGAGGTAAGAATTCATCATACATGCATCCAACAATGGGGACCCCTGAAATATGGAAGACATCCAAAATACTGATACCCACCTATTCGTGGAACTGATGGAATGTGTTGGTATCCAGACTCCAACGTCTCATAAACTTCTTGGCAAGGGTGTGGGGTCGATGGGTATAGGTCTAGGACACCCATGTAGCTTCATATAATCCTACGGCTCACAATTCCAGCTCAAACTCTACATAGCTCTGGAAAACCCAGAATGGCCACCCCCAATCCAATGACTTAAATGCCCATCTAGGCCGGAGGTCCTGGTCCACTGACCAGCCGTGTTGGTTGTTTACCATAGCATTGCGACAATGCTCCTGTAACAATGAATTGCCCCATCCTGTGGACGTTGATCTCCTGTTGGGGGCACAAGAAGGTGATTCAGCATAGACCCAGCAGCTGTATACCTTGGGGAAGGTCACCCTCTGGCTGATATCACAACTCGAGGGATAGTACTAGTAAATATCCATGTTGCAGAATTGTTGTCACGAGATAGTACCAGAATCAGTGTGTCAGACAGTAAACCGAACCTATAGGCAGGAAGGCTGTTGGAAAAGGGAAACTCATACTGTGACTTGGAGTGAAAGCTGGAAAGGAAGGGGTACATTGGGGATTGGCGGATTCCATCCTAAACAGAGCTGTCCACATCCTTTAGGCATTGATCACCAATTGGAAGAGGCTCGATAGCAGGCCTGCATGCAGGTCGAGGAGGAACCATATTTTATCCTTTCATAATGAGGAAAATGGTTAGTACAAAATAATAAAATCTGGACAAAAATACCAAATATATGGCCAACGACTCCGTCAAGGAGCCTTCATGACGAGGTCCGCGAGCAAGCCTTAAAAGGTGGTTTGCGACGGCTGCATCCCGTGGACCAACCCTATGCGGAAGAATTCCTCAGTACTCTGGCCCGCGGAGCATTGGCTAGGAAACTGTGAACCAGGATGCTCCGTAGAATCTAAATCCCGGATTTAAATGCTTATGTTCGGAAGATTTAAGAAATTTTCAATGTTTGGAATATTTCAGTTCGCGGACCATCAAAATTGTGTAGCGAGTTCCCACCCGGCCCATTGTAACTTACTTTTTAATTTATTAAAAGTGTTTGTTCGCGGCTGGGAGGATGGCCCGTGGGTGGAGACATGCGCGAATGAGGAATGGATCATGGAAATGGAAGCTAGTTTGCGGACGAGGAGTTTTGCGAAGGAGAAATCACGCGGACATGAAATGCAAGATCTCCATGTTCGCGAGGAATCCAGTAAAAGAAAAAGGTAGGTGCCTCCATATTTATAGTCATGGTCCTCTACCGAGTCCACCCCTCTACCGAAAACTACCCCAGTTCCAGGACCACTCTACATCAAAATAGTCTCATCTTCGTTCCGATCGGACCCCATTCCGATGGGGGGCATTTGTAGGGTCCAGAAAAATCCGAAAAGGAGAATGAGAATCCCCTTAATTCAAGAGAGGACTCTACCCAATTTCCCTCATGGAGTTGGGAAAAAATGAGAAGAATACTCAATGTTTGGAAAAGGACAAACCGGTCCGCGTACCAGTTCAATATTGATGGAACGTGGCCGGTTCAGCAAGCCCCCCACTCTGCGGACCGTTGTCATTCGCGGAACAGAGGCGAGGACCCTCCATGGGCGTGAAGCAGGATGGGCGCCAGGCCGATCCACCATCACAAACCGCCCCAGCCGCGAACCGCTTCAACCACCCTGTACCGCATACACCGTTGTTCATGGAATAGAGGTGGGGCCCTGCGCGGCCTGAAGCACTCCCAGAACTAGTTTGGTTCGCGAGTGAGGTGTATTAAATGCCCCGCGAGTTGCGGATTGACTAAGTCATCTGTAAACCGGGTTTTCGGTCATGAGCCTCAGCAAAACGTGCCATATGACCATAGATACATCTTTTCCCCTACTCTATAAAAGGAGATGGAGGGGGAGAAGAAGAGGGGGATTGATCAAACTCAGGTAGAAGGATTTTTACGGAAGGAGATTAGGATTTTGCAAAAAGTGAAGTTCAAATTCGCAAACCAGAATAGGTATGAAACTGGGAATGAATTAATAAGGAACCAGAATACGCATAAAAACTTGGTGAACCACGAACTTAAAATAAAAAGACAAAAAGAAGACTACGATCCATGGCTCCTTAGTGGATGTACTCCCCGCAGACCAGGGAGTCTACGCCCCTTTTTCGATCTAACAAACCACATAGCACCTTCTTACACGGGCGAAGCCCTAACCGATGAACCCTCGACTGGCGTCGCCCCTAGCCGACATTGCTCACCCAGACTCCGCCATCTACCAACCTGATACGCAGGCCGAACCTAAAGCTATGTACCCCCTGGTATGCGGGACGCCTATCAGTCCGCATACCACCCTGGTGCGCGGGATGCCTATCAGTCCGCATACCACCCTGGTATGCAGATGACCTCTCCAGCTGCGTAGCACCCCCTACGTGAAGGGAGACACTCTTCATAAACTCATGTGGCATGTCAAATCCTTCGGTGTAACCATTCCCTGAGTCAGATAAAATCCTTCCAATCTGGCCCAATCCTTCACAACCCCCTCATTGGCCCATTCATCGGCCCCGAGCCAAGGCCTCCACCGAAGCCACCAGACCCGTATGATGAAACCTTCATAAACATCCACACACAGCCTTGAGTTCACATACCCATGGTAATCAAGGTAAAAGGTGTTGCTCCATCCCTTAAGTAGATTCACGAAGCGTTCCTAGGTTCACATTCCCACGATAATGCAGGGTCTGAGCCCGAAGTCCCCTTTCTGCCTCTCCACTCGCTAGATTGGGGGACACCACTTGAATTTCCCTTCAACTCCAGCGGTGAGCACTTCTCCCATCTTCTGGGAGTGAACGGGCAACCTCTTTAGTATAATCCCCATGCCTTTCTTGTGGGAGGTGGCACCCATGCACCTCCGTACTTCCCCGATGCCAAGAACCAAGAGGGGAGATGGACACACGGGTACCCATTACCTATCCCGCTGGGCTTTACCACCATCGGGCCTCCATCCTGGAGTAATTCCCAATCTCCATTTCCCAAGGCCGCTCCATGCGTAAGCCCCAATCCGCTTCCCACGGACGCACCTTTCGTGACATGATAGTCAGGTCTCTACTACCTCTTTTTCCTCACACTGAGCATGACTCATGTGGGATTAGAGTAAGCATCGACCCTGACCCCAAACTCCTATGAAATATGAGGACTTTGATCCATGTCAAGGCATGGTATGTAGTAAGACTCCACGAGGTTCAAGCCCACCACCTGGTCATTCCGACTCCCATCACGTCGATTCATCCTTCGTCCCGCATGATGTTAAACTGTACTCCCGAACTACGTGGACTTTGATCCCTGTCTCCTAGGTGGGGTACGTAGGAAGCCTCTACGAGGTTGAAGCCCAACAATCGGTCATTCTGACCCCCTTTATGTTAGTTTACCCACATTTTGGGCTACCTCAGAGTGTAAGCCCCATCCCAAACCGAACTACGAGGATTATGATTCCTCTCGCAAGGATACATATGAAGCCTGTATCACAGGTTCGATCCAAACGCTCAATTCGTTATCTGTCTCCCCTAAATGACAATAAACTCTAGAGTTCCTGGTTATGGGGCTTTAAACTAGTTCCATCTCAATGAGTCCAGCCTCCTCGGGGCCATTAATTCCACGAGGGATGGTAAACCTCGGGCCTAAATGATTCTGAACCCCTACGTTCAGCTGACCATTTCCAACAGGGAGTAATCCGTGGATACTTTTCTTGGGTATAATCCAAAGATTCACGAACATATGAAAATCTCTTAAATATATAAGAGAGTCCCAGAATGGGCGATAAATCCACCCAAAAGGGTGCGATGACCCCGAATTCCCATCCTCTCGACCAATGTGAATTCTTAAGCATCGTTGGCCTAATCACCCAGCGAACGCCTACCTTTGCAAAAAAGGTCCACGCATCTCTGGATATAGAACTGTTGGGTGTTTATAGACGAAATAAATGCACCTGATATGATTGATTAAGCAGAATCCAAACTTCTCTAATCAATCGTTGGGTAGCGCATGTTTTTCACCATGATTCGTCGTCATCGCGAAACAGTAGGTCATTAACATAACATAAAAACATATAACAATATAGAAGATACTAAGGTTATTTTATAATAATCATATATTTAAAAAATAAAAATTCTCTTTGAAGAACATTAAATAAAGATGCTCATTGTAGAAGTTGGAGAATGAAATAAAATGAAGATGCTCGTTGAAGAACATTACATTTTCTTTCGGTATTGTCATTATTTTTTCACAAAATCATTCCTAGGTTAGAACTAACCCTAAAATAAGGATTTTAGGATCAGGGTAGGGAAGTGATATGGGTAGGTCATGTCTGAAACAAAATGTTGTGAAGGGGTACTACCCCAAAACTGGGTTTATGTAGCACCGCCCTTTAACAGTAATAAAAAAAGCACTGGTAAAGGGGGGGCTTTATCATCACTAAAAAAATCGTTGATAAAGGGCACTTTTAATAGTGCTAAAAAATAATTGTTAAACGTGACCCTTTATCTGTTCTTTTTTAAGCACTAATAAAGACCCCCTTTATCAGTACTTTTTTATCGCTGTTAAAGGGGACCCCTTTATGAGCTCTTCTTTTAGTAGCACTGATAAAGGTGGGGCACTATCATCACTTTTTCCTAGCACTTATAAATTTCAAAAAAAAAAATCATTAAAAATAATATATTGTTATATAAGTATATTTATATTGAAATAAATGTAATATATATTTTTTAAGTATGTTTTAGATAAGTATAAATAGACTATTAAATTTAATATATAATAAATTTAGTGAAAATGTATTTAAAATATTTTAAAAAATATTATTAATTAATAATTTTCTAATTATCATCGATTAATAATCTTTTAATAAAAATTTGAAGACATAAAAAATCAAAAAAAATAATAAAAGATCTAAAAGAAGTAGAAAATGAAACTAAAACTTCAAACAACCATAAATTTTGATCTGGGTGTCTATTTAAGCTCTTCAGCATGTTAAATAAAATCATGTGATGAGCTCTATGCTCTAGGGACCAAAGGAAATCTTTTGTCTGATTTTTTGTTTCCCAAAGGGCCCATAAGACCTCCAAAAATGGGGTTTTAATCGGGATATAATAATTTTTTGACATTAAAATAAGTATAAATTTTGATCCAGATATCCTATATGATTTTACCACATACCATATCGAATATTGTTTCATTTTCTTCTATTTTAGTGGTTATGGAGTTGAAATAGACTTTTGGATTAGAAGTTATGTTCATTTTAACATTCTATGTCTTTTTAGAGACACACACACATGTATTTATTCGTAAATATATATGTGTTTATGTGTGTGTGTCTGCGAGTGTCTCTATGTGTGTATGTTGTACATATGTATGTATGTATGTATGTATGTTTTATATATTTATTTATAGACACAAATAAAAAAAATATTTTATAAATGTATTTAAAACTATTATTATAAACATATATTAATATACAAATAAATATATGGATAAAAAATTATAACTAAAAATATATATATAAATAAATATAAATAAATATTAATATATGAATAAATATATAAATATATATATTAATATATTAATAAATCAATATGTATTAATATAACTAAATATATTTACATTAACATGAATCAATTTTAACATACGAATTCATATAACTATATATATAAATAAATAGATATATCATTAAATTGGGAAAAAACTTAATGGATTTGTGGTAAAGTTGCAGGCGCGCAAGGTGGGAGGTCGCTGGTATGAGTTTTGGTGGAAGCAAGGGCGTGTGGGCAAGTGGGTGGGGGTTGTACGAGAAAGGGAAGCATGAAGTGGAAGGGAGGGGGCTCTGCCTAGCGTTGATAGGGGGTCAAGCACTATTAAAAGATCCCCTACATTATGTATTATTTTTAATGTTTTTTAATTGTTTCTTTAAATTTTATTAGTGCTTAAAAAATAGCTGATAAAATGGGTCTTTATCAGCGCTAAAAAAAGTGGCGATAAAGGACATTTTTATCAGGGTTTTTCTTTCACGCTGATAAAATAAACCTTTTATCATCATTTTTTTAGCTCTATTAAAAGGGGAATTTTTTAGTGATTTTATGAGTGATGATAAAAGGGACCCCCTTTATATTCTACTCAATTAACAATGCTTTTCTAGTGCTATTAATTCCTGTTTCCAGTGCTAATAAGGGCCACATTTTTAGTAGTTGTGAGAATAACGTGGAAGAGTGAATTCCCTTTTATAGTTGAGGAGTGATATTTTTTGTAAATACCCTAAAGTATAAATTATTGGGAGGTCAGTATTATCTATAGTGGCCTAAGAACTAATTATTAATGTGGTGTGGGTAATAAGAGGTTGATCAAAACCACCACCATAAAATAAAACACAAGTTTTAAACATTTTGTTCCTTAACTTATAAGTTCTCTTTATTTTTACCATTATTGTTTTTCACTATGGTAACTGGTATTTTTTACCTAGATAATTTATCCTTTACAAATAAATTAAAATAAGGATTATTAGATAATTTGGTCCCAATGATTCTAAATATTAAATTCAATTTATCAAATTAAAATACTATGTGTGTTGAAAATTAATTATAACACAAGTGCATGTAATGCGTAAAAACACCACTTTAATCATAACTATGCTAAAAGTGTTTTTACTATTTATGTATCAATATGTCCATTATAAAAGAAAAATTAGTCCATTAATAAAATAGAGTTGATTTTTATTTTCATTTAAAAATAACTTATTAGAATATATGATTTTTTGTAATTTTAAATAATTTAATAAAATATAATATATCTTAAAATAAAATTAATTTCAATTTTGAAAATATTAATTTAAATTGAATTTGAAAAAAATATCTAGAAAAAGACAGAATTAGAATTTATTATGTACAAAACTTTATAATTTTATATATTCATCTATTCAAATAATGGAAAAAAATAATTCATTCAACTTATTTCAATTTTAATTTTTTAGTACTATTTATTTTATTTAATTTTTAGCTAAATAATTACTATGTTGGTGTTTCGTAAGCATTTTAATTTATTGTTTCATCTCAAAAAATTAAAATAAAATTTTATGATCAAAAAATCATTTATCTTTTTAAATGATATATAAAATATAAAATATTTATTTTAGTCCTTATTCTAATGATTTTAATATATTTAATAAAAGAATAGTCTTTTTTGTGTTTTTATTTAAATAACTTATTACATGGGTCATATTCAATGGATAGTGGAAAGTAATTTACAAATTTTATTTACTTTTATGGAGAATATCAAAATAAACCCATTAAATAAAATTGAGATGATATTCTAAGTCATTTTCACTCTTAATATTCTAGTTTAATGCCCTGGTAAATCATTTTTTACCTTAACTGTGACAATAAAGTTTTTTTTACTATATTACCTATTCATTTTGGTAAAAATATAGTTGAGATTACTCAAAATTATAAATAATAATTATTCCAAATATGAAATCCTATTTTCCAAATTCAATTCTCATAAGTGGAAAAAATTTATTTAAAATTAATCTCGTAAACATGACAAGAAAGCGTGTATTTAAATTGGAAATGTTCAAATGTTTACAAAGTTTTTATATCAAATGTCAATATGAAATTGATTAAAATTAAATAAATTTGATTAATATATGTATAATTGATCATTTTTTATATGAAAATAAATTTAAAATATAATTTAACTTTGTAAATACTTTTGATGAAAATGATTTTGGAATTAAAATTTTGTATTTTTCACTACTTATAAAAAAATGAACCATTTTAAAGAAATCCAAAAAGTTCACCCTAATCTAATTATTATATTCTAATTTCAAAAATTAATTTTATTTAGTAAAATAAAAATTTGAAAATTTTCAAAAATTAATTTTATTATTTTTAATGAAAAGGCATAACAGAATATAAATAAATTAACAAACATTATATATTTTATTTCTAATATATTTTCTTTTATTTAAAAACATTGTACTTAATATTTAAATTGTGATTATTACTATTAATATTTCTATGTTTTACTTCGGGGTTATAATTATCATGCTTAAATAACTATGGTAATAATATGTCACAGTTTGGTTAAAACTCTGTATTGTGTATAATGAAAGATAACCTGGTGTTTTGTGTAGCACAATATTAACTTTGTGTTGAGTTGAATTATAGCTATTAAGTATTATTAATTTATTAGAAAAAAAATATTTACTAAAAACTCAGGGTTTTACATTCTACCCATATTCAAATGAATTTAAAACTTGAAATTTCTCACATTGGTACCAAAAATTGAGGACAGTTTGGCCCAATCCTGTCGTTAGTATCCCATGAAGCTCCCTTAAGATGGTGGTTTCACCACAAAACATTGACCAATTATTTTTTATTATTTCGTAGAAATTTCTCCATATGATCTAGAATCTCCACCGGTTTCTCATCTCTAAAATGAACTTACTCTAGTGGAATGACCTACGTGTTCAGCACATGTGTAGGGTCATATATGTACTTCCACATGATAGATACATAGAAAATTTTATAGTCTTGGGATAAGTTTGATGGAATCATTGAGATATAATATAATATCTGGATATGATCATGTATTTTAGTGGGACCAATATACCTTGGGATTAGTTTCCAATATTTCTTCTATAGTTACATTTTTATAATGACATTCTCACCAAATTCAAATTCTAGATCGCATTAGTGATTATCATCAATAAATTATATCAACTTTTTATAATATTTACAGGTGGTGAATTGGTTTAACCTTCTCTCGCGTCAACTTTCTCCGGTCCCAATATCTTTAGTTCTACAAGTTTATTCTTGTGCATTGGAGTTCTACTCTTCCTTCCATAAATGTATTCATAAGGAACCATATTAAGTATCAAGTGAAGTTATCATTATAAGAAAACATAACACTATGATGGTGTTGATCCCAACCATATTTGGACTCGACATGGAATGATCTTAGAGTATCCTTTAATCATATGTCCACAATGTGTAAATATATTACTCCTGTAATAACCAAATAATTTCACTTCTATAATTTTATTATATTAGATCCTTAATATTGTTATCCTCATATCATTTGAAACCTCAAAATGGGTGTTAATAAATTTGAACTTATGATCAACCATAAGCTCATAAACTCATTATGGTATGAAAAACTATTGTGTTAATCTTACCCGAAGACATATATCCTTCCAAAATATAATTCACCCTTTATTCCGTAAATAATTATCTTAGAAAATGAAATTTCATGGGATTATTGGGTTCTAAATTACACCGATATAAAGTCAAATGTGATTTCATTATTCCAGAATAAATATAGATATAGATAATCACATAATTTTTTAGTTAAGAATGATTTTTTTTTCATAGGGACCATTCATAAAAAATCCAACATAAAATTCTCAACCAAGGAAGGGATAATTCTTGTTCAATAACTATAAATAGTCACTTCATCTATCGTGATTTAATAATACTTCTTTTTGTTCATTCTATTTAGAGGTTATTCGTGTTGATAACCTTTATAAAACCTTAGATTAAGGCACTTCTTGTCATAATTTCCAAACTCCATTCAATTAAAACACTGAAGTGTGGGCGGTGCATTTTATAGGGATTTCTCATTATTCAAATCATTAACTAACATTTACATTCACTTTGGCATTAAACTACTTGAGGAAATTCCTTTAAAAAAATAAAACATTTACTATTCCCATTATGATAATTCCCTCCATGTTTCTTCCCTCACATTGATCCTAAAGGAAGGAACATCTTATTAAATCGATGATTCATATATTTTTTTAATTCCATTTTTATATTCTTATCAAATCCCTGATATTGATAGGTAAATATAACCTCAATTTACACCTTGATAGAATATCAAACAATCTATTCATTGCAACTGAAGTCTCTTATGGATAATGCCCTTTGGAAATTTGTTTTTAATCCACTGAAGAATTGATCAAACTTAATTTTAGGTGGATGATAATACCAATAGAGTACCTTGAAATTATAGTAAAAGTTTCCCATTATCTACCAAAGGAATCATCATTCTTTTCATGTAGCTCAAGGAAATACTTCTCCTTTTTTGTTCAAATAATACTTGGAAATTACTTGGGAAAAATGAGTTCTAGAACCCATCAAAATTCACGGAGTCAATTTCATACTATTTTTCCATATTCTTGATAAGAGTGCACTGTTGATATTTTTCATCTTCCTAATGATATAAACCAAAATGGTTTTTTCATGTTCAGAACACTAATGGATGGAAAATATATTTTTAGTGATATGGATCCATTATTCAATAACAATTGGATCAGGAGAACCATTAAAAGAAAGTGGAAATTTCCTCATCAAGGACTCAATAAAATGTTATTCCCTCCTTTTTTCATTTTTAATTCCATTATAATTCATATCTTTGGAATGTTATTTCATTATAAAAATTAGTTTTTTCATTTCATATCCCATAATTTATGGATTCATAGGAGTAAAAGCATTTCATTATCCATAAAACTCATTATTTACACAGTTCCTTTAGGTTCTAGCCATTGAATTCAAAAAAGAATACATTATGAAATGATAATCATAATGGGGAACCAAATAATCCAAAAAAATCAATTATAGGATGTATAAATGATTAAACCTTCCTTAATATATGATACCATCGATTTATCTTAGGTCATTAATAGACATATTCTATTTAAATAATTCATAATGGTTTTTAAAGAGTCTAGGAGTTACCAAAGTGTAGCTACAAGGATTTTCAAACCAGGTGTACAGAAAGTTCCATTGTCATTTATTAGTTCCCGATCGAGTCAAGATCAATATAGTCTTTTCACATTTGTTTCCCTGAGAAACATATATACAAGATCCACATCAACTTGTAGTATCCTGATAAGGATTTATTTCATGTGAACAAATCTATCTATCCATTACCCATCATCTTTGATATTTTTCTATATTTTGAATCATCCTTAGACGTATCCTTAGACATGTCCTTAGGTATCTCACTAAGGTTTTCTCATCTTATTTCCTAGTGGTTAACTAAAAATATCCTCTAATACCAACTATATTGAACCAATATTCTTATACATAGATATTACATCTTTTATAAGAATATTTATTACATTAAAATAAATCATTTCTAAGGACCATAATATTTTAGTGCCTTTGGAATCTTGGAACACAATCTTCTTAATTACTAAATGGTCTTCAACAAATCCTATAAATATCTTCTAATTAAGTATTATTTATAGATATACCCTACTTAAAACCTTTCCTAAGAACCTGGGGGAAATAAAATATAATAAAGGGTGAGCTCAAATGACCATTAAGGGTAAACAAGGGAGTTACATTAGAATAAAAAGGTATTTACATAAGAACAACATGAAAATAAGCATATAAGAACATGATCATAGAATTTTAAAACCCTACCCTTCATATAAAAGATCATAATATTGATTAATGACATAAATATTGGAAGGTCATAAGAAACTGATCATAAATGAATCATATAATATGAGCCATGAGGAAAATAACATTAGAATAATAAATATATGTTTGGAATATAGATAAGCATAGAAAATCTTATATCATGGTTACACACCATGAAATTTATAACATGTTAGGATTTAAATAACCACATGTGTCTCTAATTTGGGCTTGGGATGATCTCCCATATACCCTCTTTCGATATTGGGATAACTATCAGTGTACCCTCTTTTATGGGCTTGTGATAACCTGACGTGTACCCTCTATGATCATATAAAATTTATTATTACCCAATACATTATCAGAATATGTAGTTCCCACTTATCACATAATGAAAATAATAAACATCCGCTCCACTATATCATAAAACATTCATCATATCTTTTCCCATGAAATGAAATGGGTTCTATAAAATTTTTAGCATATCATAACCTGTGGAAAAGATACAGGTTTAATAATAATTTCATCATTTCACCATATAATAACCTGTGAAAATAAACAAGCTTTCATAATAATTATATCATGGTATAACATGTGGAATAGAAATATATTTCATAAACATATTATCATAATAAAATATTTAGAAAAAGAATGAGAATGGAATCGGTTGGGAAAAAATCCCTCAAGGTATCTTTGAAGTATTTTTGAGGTGATTATGTTTGTTGACAAAGTGGACATCTATGTTGTGATTGTTGACAAAGAAAACCATGAAATAAAAATTTGTTGACAAAGGGGATTTCATGGTGGCATGTCAAGTTCAAGGTATGTGGTTAATGATCCATGTTTGATTCGAGAACGTTGATAAAGGAATGGTTGATCTGGAGGCAGTACAAAAAGATCATATAAAAGGTGGTGCCATTTTCCAGTGTTTTCCAAATTTTTGGGCCTGAAAATCGACAAATGGAGAAAAGTGGTTTTTGTAAAGGGACTTGCATGACATTTTCTTTAAGTAGATTAAACATGAGATCCATATGTTTCTTAAGATCAGAACATCAAAATATGGAAAAGGGAAAAGGGGAGCCTAAGTTTTAGGGTTGCCCGCACAAGTGACTTGTGCGATAGAGACTTCTGCGCTGAGACTTGCGCGCAGAGAGGAGACATGTGCGCCTTCGTGCAGGGTGTGCAAATTTCTATAAATATATTTTACCCCTCCTTAGTTCAACACTTAGAGAAAATCAGTCTCCCATCGCGTAGGTGTGGTGGTTGGGCAAGTGGTGGTGTGGTCGCGCAAGTAGAAGTTGTGCGCCAGTTGATTGTTGTGCTTCAAAAGTGGTTTGGGAGAGAAAGTAAGTGAGTATACCATGTTTTGAGTTGAAGAAGGGGGTGTCACTCAAGTGGTTTGGTTACACTTTTACACCACATTTTGAAGAAGCGCTACAGTTGATGGTTGCACGCCAAAATTTGTTTGGACGTAAAAGGGTGTGAGTCATGCAAGTTTGGAGTTACAGAAGCTTGTGTCATGAAAGTGTTTGAGGTGAACTTGCACACCAGTTTTAACTTGTGCACTGAGACTTGCGCGCCGGTTTTGAGAAGGGAACTGGGTATGGTTGAAGCACGATAGTGATTCAGGGCTGCGTGGAAGCTGGAAGATTTCCCTATATCGTCGGTGCAATGTGAGATTCATCTACTGGTGAAAGTTGGACTTCAACAGAGCATCTAAATACAATAGTGGATGTATTAATTAGTGATAATGAAGAGACCTATAGGTATATAAACTTTGAGTGGATCATTTATAGAGTAGTGAGTAAAGGAAGAAGAAGAATGTGATCCTCTCCACCGGTAGTGAGCAAGATAGAGAGACAGAGAGTGACCCTTGGGAAGGTAGTGAGCTAACCCTAAACTTTGTAAAGGCAATGAGCCTAGGAATATGAGTGATCTATCCTGAACCTTGTAAACAGAAGTGTGCTTTAGTGGATTTTTTACAGCGGCACATCACCATTGTGTGCTCTTTGGATGTAGCCTAGTGAGGGTGAACCAAGTAAAAAACTTTGTGTCTGCCTGCTAACTTCCCTGCATTGCATTTAAAGCATCATCATCAGATAAAGAATAAAATTAGTGGTCATAATAAACACACAAGAGAAAAAAAAGTGACCCTTGTAATAAATAAGTCATGATCCAGTGGGGAACAAAGAATTTTGATAAAGAATATCCATACCCTGATTCACCCCCCTCTCAGGGTATATAGGCCCCTATTGGTCCAAACAGAATCTTTGGTTCATGTCCATAGTAAAGCATAGGTTACACCATCAGTTGTCATCTTAGATGAAAATTTTTGTTTAAATATCATTTAAAATATTTATGGAAGATAATAAATTTACTTTAAAAATAAAAATTTTAAAACATTTTGAATTTTGTTTAGAAAACATGGTTTTGGATGAAAAATAGTTTTTGACAGAAAATATTATTTTTAATAAAAACACTTTTTTGAACTATTTAGAAAAATAGTCGGAAAAAATGTATTCTCATGACATAAACATATTATAAAAAAATTCATGAGTTTCTTGATAGATATTTTATAATATTTAATTTTTTGATGCATAATCATAAACAATCCAGATGAACGATGAGATTGTAACATAAAACTCTTACAACTTAGGTAACATTGAAATGTTGGCCCCGCAAAGGAATAACATTAAATGAAACTAAAAATATCATGAGAATAAATTTGTGATATTAAGTATCAATGGGTCTGTATATAAACCTTGTATAATAATATAGGTTAATAATAGAACATATATCTTAAAATTGAAAATTAATAAAAATACCTTACCTATTTTTTTAACTATTGAACTATGAACTCCATGAAAGAGAGATATTGAAAGGGATGTGTAAAAAAATATTTTTCATGATAATAATAATACTATTTATTCAAGGGAAGTATATAAACCATATAAATGAAATAAGTGGTGAAAAGGAAATGTGTCTCACTAAAGTAAAAAGTGAGACTTAAATCCCGTAGCATAAGTCTCGAATTGTTTCAAACTCATTAAAAGCTATTATTTAATAAATATATGTTCATTTTATATATATATATATATATAGATATAATAAATAACCATATTCACATAAACACACACACACACACACATATATCACTGCATATATGATTTTATTATTATCTTTTTTACCCATTTATTAATAATTCCATGTTAAAGTTATGTTTTTGGTAATAAGGAATTTATTTTTCATATATGCTTTGATTTGTTATATTTTGTTCATCCTACTTTGATAATGGTTAAATAATATACAGAACGATAAAAAAGATATAAATAACACACACATATATATATGTTTGTTACATAGTTATTTATAGTAATCTATAAATTTTGGTGATGGGAAATGAAATGCATCGTTCATGTAGATAGTAGACCATATGTACACAAGAGCACTGTTTTTCCATTTCTTGTTAGTTTGAAAGAAGGAATATATATATATATATATATTCTTATAGAATAATTTTTATATCATTTATATCATATATTTTTATTAAACCCATCTTTAGTATATTCCAAGTGAAATGTGAATGAATCATATCACTTTGCAAGGAGATATTCCATCATACACATGAGTGACATAACCATATTCCCACACAATGGAATACCTGAATGTATGTGTGATAAAAAATAATAATAACATCATAAATATCATATATAAATAAAAAATACTTTATTTTGACTAGCCTTGATAACTGGTAATGGTAAAATGAAAGACATCAGTTCCCGAGGTAGTAGTCCACCATTCACACGGACAATGATTTCATAACCAATTTTATGGGATTATAGATGTTTATAGGTCAAGAAACTAACTTAATAAAATATAATTACATGTGACATAATTATTTTTTTATATAACATGATATAATAATAATTGAAGAAGCTGGATAGAGAAATTAATAAATATGTTGGTTGAAGAAAATTACCTCTTCTTCAGGTATTCTGGTTACTTTTCCACAAAATCCTTCCTAGGTCATATTTTATCCCCAAATGGATTCTAAGATTAGTTTTGGGGAGTTTTAAATTGATTAGGATATTTACTGTCTGAACCAAATAGGTGTGAAGGTGTGAAGAATGGGGGAGAGTAAGTTCCCTATTATAGTTGGGGAAGAGGGGCATTTTTGTAAATACACAAATGTATTAACTCTTAGGAGGTCAATGTTTTATCAAGTGGATCCAAAATTGATTATTAACGGGGTGGATGGATCATTTGGTTGATAAAAAACATCCAATAAAAAATAAATCACATGTTTAAACCATTTGTTCTTCAACTTCTATGTTTTTATTTTTATTTTTACCATTATGGTTTTTGACTATGGTAACTAGTCTTTTTGACATGGACAAATATATTCATTATAAAAAAAATTTAGTCCATAAATGGGATATTGCTTATATTTATTTTCATTTCAAAATAAAATATTATAATATTGTATTTTTAGTAATTTTAAATAATTTAATAAAATATAATTTGTCATAAAATAACATTAATGTCAATTTTGATATTATTCATTTAAATTGAATTTTAAACAATATCAATAGAAAGATGCAATTTTAACATATTATATTCACACCTATGTAAAAATTTATATTCATATAAAGAAATAATGGAACACTTTAATTCAATCAGTTTACTTAATTTTTAGTATTTTAGTATTATTTATTTTATTTTACTTTTATGTAAATAATTACTCAGTTAGCATTTCTTAAGCATTTAATGTAATAAATTCATCTCAAAAATTCAAATAAATTATAATGATAATTTTTTTTCAAAATTGAATATAAAACGGATTTTTCCCTATCCCATGGCATTATAGATATTAAATGTATGAAAATTATTTTTTCTTATCTTTTTTTCTTTACTTAACTTTTTATATGGGTTATATTCAAAGGAATGTGGAAACGAATTGCCATATTTTTTAGAATATGATACCAAAGATTGAAACAAATCTATTAAATAAAATTAACATAATAATTTATGGTATTTTATTATTATAATTCTTGTTTATCTCCTAGTAAATCACGTGTGACCTTCACCACAAAAATTAATTTTTTTACTATATTCACTATTTAATTTGGTAAAAAAATATAGTTGAACTTACTACAAATTATAAATTATTATGATTAAAAATATGGAATCATTTTTTAAAACTTGAATTCGATGAAGTTGTAATAATTAATTTTAAATTTATTCTGTATATGTGGTGAGAAAACAAGTTTTTAAAGAGAAATTGTTCAAAACCATAAAATGTTTTTTATATCATATTTAAACGTGAAATTGATTCAAATGAATTAGATTGGATTAGTATGTTTTAAATTGGAAATATTTTAAATCAAAATAAATTTAAAATATAGTTTAAATTTGTAAATAATTCTGATGAAATGGTAGTTTTCCATTAAAATTCAGTATTATTCACTATTCATCAAAAAATAAAACTTTCCAGAGAAATCCCAAAAACTTACCTTAAGATAATTTTGACGTGATGAATTAAAAAATGAAATTTATTTTATAAAATTTATTTTCTAAAATTTTCAAAATATAATTTTATTATTGTTCACAAGAATCCATCAAAAACATATAAAAACCATACTAAAAATTAGGTATATTATAATCAATATGTTTTCTTTATATAAAACCAACATAATTAATATTTAAAATGTTTTTATTACTATTAATAAAACTAAGTTTAATATCTATGTAATAATAGCCACATTTAAAAAATTGTATTAATAATATACTATGGTTTTATTAGAACCCAGTGTCACATATAACACAATTTAAGATAATGTTTCATGTAATTAATGATTTACATGGTGTTGTGAGTAATGCTAGAAATTAAATAAATTTAATTTATTTGAAAAAAAACAATTCCTGAAAACATGGGAAGTTACACTACTAAATATTTTTCTCACACCCTGCATGTTCACCATGATGGGTAAGATGGATTTATGGTAAGGGATAAAATTAATGGAAAGGACCTAGAAATATATGGTTGATAAAGTTAGATGTATGGCATGTGGGATAGGATAAGGAAGATAATTAAAGCCAATATTTGTTTTATATCTCCATTATTTTATTCCTGTAGGATAGTATTATGCATGACTGATCTAGTATGAGATCTTATTTCTATTTTTATTCCATATAAGATATAATTGTAATGTCGTGCATTACTATAGAATGTGATATATATATATATATATATTTTATCACTGGATTAAAAATTTAATTTCAAGATTATGTTGATTTTTAAGGATGGTGTGTTGTTATTAGTTCCTATGATAATTAATGTTATTTGATACATGATACAATCTCCCCACGATATCGATAGACCCTCACCACTAGTTTTTAGCCAATGGAATATGGGGAGGCATTCCTTAGTTGATGTGGTGTCATCATTTCAATCATTATTTTGGTGATCCAGGACAATGAGTTACATTTTATTATATATAAATAAAAAATTATAATATCTAGAGCCAATATATTTATTCAACAACAACACATCAATCAATTATTCAACCTCTTCAACAAAATCATGGTGTGACCAACAATCCACTAAAGTTTGATTTGTGAATTTCTAAATAAAACCTCTTTAAATTCCTCTAAAAATTATTAAAATAAATTATATGAATTTCCATTGATGGTTTGACTATTTTAAAGGATTTTCAACAACATTTGTTAATAAAAATAACCGATAAATTCTTATAAATTTTCTAACAGTCATGAAAGTGTAAACTCTTATTTTCAATAATCTGCTTTGATATTTTCATTATCATTCCAAAAAACTTATCTTCTTATTTTTCTTTAAATATTAACGTCCCCATAGTCCATATATATATATATATTGACATCAAATTATTAGGGATAAAAATTACATCCTCTATGTTTTTTTATGACATGAAACCCTTTTATCATGAAATTCAATGAATAAAATATATTCCCAATAATTATAAAATTAAAATATCCAATAAAATATTTAATGTTGGAAAATATCCATTCAAACCTCCTTGGTGTGATGTAGGTGCCAATTTGAATGAATAAACTTTTCTATATCTCTCACATTTGGTCCATACATTTTTTTATAGCGAGTTTTATAGTACAAAAGAACACGGACCCCTATTTTTTATTTTTTTATTCAATAATGTATATATTTGGGTGGTGATAAATTTTTAATGTGTATGTTTTCTTCATAAATACACTAATAAGAATTTATTTTCTTTTGGAACTTATCTATCTCGGTACTTTCAAGAATAATTCATTATTTTTATAAAATCCAATGGGGTAAACATCCACTAAAATTATATGAGTCTTATTTTATAATGATTCAGACAATACATTAAATTTGGCTTCATTTTTTTACTTTACTATATAAAAAGATGTCATTATTTAATAATTGGTGTTTTTGTTAAAGTTTATATAAGATCTTTTTGAAATTTTAAAAGGATTTTTTAATTAAAATTATAAAACAATAATTTCTAAATTAATGATGTGTTAAATTATGTAACAAAATCCAACATTAATTATATAATAGAGACATCCTCTAGGATGATATTTTTGAGAATTTTATAACCTCATTTATATTTTTGGAGATAGTGGAATGAGTTTTTAGATAAACAATATATTTTGAAAAAATATATATATATTTCAACTACATTATTTATATGTGAATATTTTTGAGTTGATATTAAATAACAATATATAAATCAATTTAATTTTATATAAAGATTTAAATCAGGTTGATAATTCATCCGAGATCAAGTATTTATGTTAAAAAATATATTTTCATTTTGATTTATAAGTTCTATAGGGTTAATATGAAATAATAAAAATTTAGTGCTTCCTCTATTATCTTATTTTTTTTTAATTTCAGTTTTAAATCAACAGAAATTAAAGAATAAACATTTATGAATGTGATTAAATAAAATTTATATCAATATAATATATTGATAGATGTTATTTTTTAATAGTAGTTCTAAAATCCAAAAATTATTTCTATGATTTGATGTAAAAAGTTAAAACTAAGGATATAAAAATTATGTAATTTAGTTATATTTATAAATATTAATATAATGATATTTGGATTAAAAATTTGGATCCATGGTTTTTGAGTTATTTTATAAAAAATATTATGAATTTGTTGATAAATCTAAGAATAACTTAAATTTGTGAAGAATCATTGTAAAATTTATATATCACAGTGTAAAGAATTTATAAATGAATATATTGAGAAACAATAACATTATTATCCTCCCTATGGATTTAAATTTATTTAAGAGATATGTTTTTATCATAATAACCTTCACTTTGACTTTTTAGGACTTTATTATTTGATTCATGATGATATTTACTTATTTATTATAGGTAAAGGGGATTACTAGTAACCAGAAAACACACACACACTAGGAAACATAGAGGGTCAATCCTAATCTCTCCACACAAGGAAAATATTCCATTAGAAATATTTTATTATTAAAATAATCTAGAGGTCCATAGGAAAATATGACTTAAAATATTTGTTTCCCAAAGGCCTATTAGCCCAAAGGATGAATATATGGTTCCCCTAAATGAGGATCCAGTTTCATCCCATGTCACTAGTCTTATGCCTAATTATTCCCTCTTTGAAGTCATAATAGAACGTCACCAGTGTGAATATGGATTTACTTTACTATGAATAATATAATTGAGCTATCCTTTGATGCACCATGGAAGGGACCCCTCCATCCCATATTGGGGATCTATGTGGGAGGTTTACCTGGTGATATGTACCAACACATCCATATTTCATTTAGTCTTCCCATGCAAAAATTCTAACATGGCGCCTATAAAATCATCTTCCTACTGTGATTTTCTATCTGATTGGTCCCACTATGTTGATTGTCACATGGTAGGGCACCCATCTATTCAACACTGGATATTCGTGCAAACGAATGGATGGTTTATATGGGCTAGCAAGATGATCCCACTTTTTTGGCTGCCCACCCAACATCACATTCTTGTCTCAATGATGAACCACTTTACTTTTCACCAAGTTGTTATTTTGGTCCTACCATGTCATATACAACCTAATACTCCATGTCTTGGAGGCACTATGGCATAGATTTGCTTGATATCATGAAGACCCTTCGACCCGAAGGCCCAATGGTGGCCCAAAGGCCCTGTGGACCATAATACCAATTCTATTTCCCAAAATCATAATTTAATTGAATAGTTACACAACTACAGTTCTATTATAGTATTTCCTTAATAGCATCAGAAATAATCCTCCAGCCTAATTTTAACTCATGTATTTAGTGTATGATGATTTGGTTTTCTCCACTTGAGAACCACCCTAACTACAATTCATGTTAATAATTATATTCATATGATCATTATGATGATATGAATATTTATTAAAAATTAAATGTAACAGATCAATCTGGGTAAACCCATAGCTTTACTCAAATTAATCCCCCACAAGGCCAGAAGCATATTCCTGATGGATTTGGGCTAGATATAAGAACCTGGATATCATATAAGATATTTTAGGAATGATTTCATCCTTAATAGAGATATGTTATAAACTAAACATAATAGTAAAATATCATATAACTAAAACATATCATATTCCAATAAAAACCATAATGGTCACATCCCAAATCTGCATAACCGGGTCTCAAAACACAACAAGAAGACCAAAATAATTTTATAACCCAAACCAACCAATTTTTCCATATCTAAATGAGAGTAAGTCACCACTATCCCAAACCAAGTATAGGAAACAAAAGCATGGTTATATTTTATCTAAATAATTTTGTTACCATTTCTGATATCTTCTAAAAAGGCTACACATACTGAAAGGGAAAAATTTGGGCGTGAGAAAAAATTCCTAGTAGGATACCACCATAGAATATGTACTTAGTCTAACCATATAGATCTATTATCTCGTATTTAAATATATTTCCGAAATACATAAAATTAAATCATTTCCCATCTAAGAAACATTTGGTTATCTATTTAAAATAATACCATATTCAATAAAATATATTAATATGACATATTAAATTTTCAATTTAATAAAAAGATAAATAAACAGGTTTTCAAGCATCGACTCACTCAAATTGAATAGGTGAGAAAATATTAATATCAAAATATCACCCATATAATTTAATATCAAATTGGTTATACGATTCACAAGGGAATACAAAACCTGATTTTTAAGTTTCTCAAGGAAAAATATCCATCATACATGACTCCTATAGTCTGGGAACCTCTGTCTAGTAGAAAGGATACCCCCTAGTCTCAATGACATCAAAAGAACCTCCCCTAGTGATAGATAAATCCACTAGGTCTAGTATTTATCTAGTTTTTTTTAAACTAAATGTTACCACAAGTGTTCCATTACATCATAATTATGTTCAATGAAACCAAACCAATATTCCTGAAACATTTTACATGACATAATCCAAAACCATGTTTTATAAACATTTTTCGAAATAGAAAAACCCTCTTTAAAATACAATTCCTCATAGGTGAAATATTTTCTATAGTTATCCATGATATATTCCATTCATGAAAAATAAATTTTTATTCTTAATTTTTTTGAAATATCTTATCAAACAAACCACATATTTCAAATAGTCTTCATATAAACCCCCTTTGGGAAAAATTGAAAAAGTCCTCAAATATTAGTGCAATTTTAAATAATCAATTTATTAATAAACCAAAGGAAAAAAATCAAAGAACGTAATTCATGTGAAGGGTTAGACCATAATTTGAGATAACTACCATGGAATGGAAGAAAGGATGATGTGTCTTTGAAATTGGTGATGGGAAACCAAGGATTTGGATTCTCAAATGCCTATATCCAATGGAAAAAAATTTAGTTCTCAGTGTCAAAGCAAGATCCCACGATCTTGTCTCATGAGGCATTAAAATCATGGAGAAAGAGATAAAAAACTAGATCATAATGATTTTTATGCCCATATTTTTAAGAATTCATAATAAAGCCTTTGATCCATACAACGATTCACTAAAGTAGATGGGAAGAGAGTCCAAAATCCTCCAAGTATCCTCTAAAATCATGAGAAAAATGAATTTGGGTTGGGAGGGTTAGTTATTGATTGAATATTGGGAAAAAAGGATCATAACACATCACATCAGACTATTCGAAAATTCATCCCAAAATGGGAGGGACATGATGCAATGGAGTTGGCCACACAGCCTTGGTAAGGACCATCACGACACTGTATCCTCTAATCCACATAAGGAATCTATGACAAAACTATATCCTTAACGAAAATAGAACTTGAAATTAATAAAACCCTCAGAGATCCACCTTCCATAACCTCAGATCGTAGTCAATCCACAACAATATAGTTATTCTAAAATTCTAGAACCAACAAATCTGGTTTTTACATTATACCGCATAAACCACACCATGAACACTATCTCAATTATGAGAAAAACTTTTCACACAGTATTATAAGACATAATTAACTTCTCCAAACCTATGAATTCCTCAAAAAAATAAAATGAAATATGTAAAATTGATATATAAATTGTTTCACATACATGAGTGAGACAATTATACCCACCATAAAATAATTTCCCCCAGAAAAGAACAAGATCACAAACCTGAGAAAGATAAGTTCATTGCTACAATATCAAGGTCCCATGATCCCACGTCTAATGGTTTTAATTACCACATTTCTATATCACGAAAACCAATTAGATCATCAAGCACACAACATATTATCCTATATGTCCACTATATGAATTGGTTCTTCAAACACTATTGTTTCAGGATCAATCTCAATGTTATCCCACTAAAAATGTGGGAAATATCAGGCTAACAAATCTTCTATTGAGAAACCCACAACACGTCACAATTATGCATAAAATGAGGAATGTCAAAAAAGTAATACAACTTCCCAAGTCACTCCAGAATCTTGAATGAGCGGATATAATGAGGTTCCAACTTACCCTACATCACTAAGTATCTATGTCCCTACTGAGGTGAAACCCTGAGGAAAACCTGATTACCTATATTGAAATACAATTGAAGATGATTCATATTGACATAAGATTTATGGTGACAAAGAGAAATCATTATCCACTTCCTTATCAATTGTACAATATTCATTGATCTAAGAATGATTCTCAGTCAAAACAAGGACCGTTCTCCAAAATATTCCAAACAATGATGTTACCATCCAGGCCTCCCATAAAATGTCTCAAATGGAACCTTCCAAATATATTCTTTATAAATAGTTTTATAGGAAAGATACACTAAGGTAATATGTTTCTACCATAATCCACTGAATTCAATCATGCATTCATAGATCATGTCTTTAAGAATATGGAAGGCTCAGTTAGTATAACTATTCATCTACCTGTGATAAGTAATGATTAAATTAAACTAAGTTCTATTTTCAATCCAATATATAACTAGTCTTTAAAGTGAGGGCCTTTACCAAAAATAATAGTTGTTAGAACACTATTAAGTCTAAAAAACTCCTACATATATAATTTCCCATGATCCTCTAACATAGTCAACCATTGATATGTAGGAAAATTTTCCTATTTCATGTGATGATCAATTGTCACCCATATCACATCATTTCCACTAAGAGTCCATGATTTAACAATCACAAATTTTATGGCTATCCCACCCCATTTCCCTATAGTAATAGTGAATGGTTGTAACAAAAAATTGGCCTCTAATGTTCTCCATTTATTTTCTGGCATGTGCGGCAACGAGAAACCGAAATAAAAATAAATTTACTCATACTCATCAACCAATTAAGATATATTAGATTAGGGAAAATCTTGATAGATATTGGGTATATATAATAACATGATAAATGACCATTATCCGTTAAATACTATCTAATTTCTACCAGAACAGGAATTATGCCTTAAAAGTATAGAACTCCATTGAAAGACAGACACCACTCACCCGAGGTCTCCCACCCCATAAAAATTCCTAATGAAACACTAAAAAATTGTATCTTTAAACTTCCTTTGTCAAATACGATCATCCATGAGTGATCCTTCCCTAGTAAAAGATAGGAATAACTTTACATCATATTATTATTAATCCATGTTCATCTAAGTGAACAAGCCCATCCAACACTACTCTTAAAAATATTATTTCACAAACCATGTTGTTGATTTCCCACTCAAATATTTTATGGTCAGATTCCATTTCTTGGAAGTTTAGGAAATATCCAAATCAAAGGTTTGAATATAACCAACCTAATATATCTGTCTGAAGTTGTGATTCCTCTGAGTAAAAATATACTTTAGCCTCTTATGGTCTGAATAGACCATAAAAAATTACCTAAATAAAATAGTGTCTCCATTTCATTAGCGAAGGGATCACCACTACCAACTCAAAGATCAAAGGTGAGATAGTTCTTCTCATTAGGGAATAATTTATGTGAGACTTAATCTACCACCTATCATCCCAACATCAAAACACAACCAAAAACTATACCTGAAGCACCACATTAGAAATCATAACTAGTGCCTTGCTCTGGAAGAACCAAGACTAGTGCTGAATAAAAAAAATCCTTTGAATGCAAAAAATAAATTTATCACTAATTGGTACAAAAAAACTGTTCATTGTTACAGGTTAACTTTTTCATCGGTGATGCAAGATTAGAGAAGTCCAAAAAAAGTTCCAACAATATCATGATAATCCCAAGAAACTCTAGTTCTCAAACACATTTCTAGGATGATCCCGTGAAATCACTAATTGAATATTCTAGGGGTCTACTAAAACAACCTTCTCGAAAATCACAGGGCCCATATATTATACCACTTGAGTCAAACACTATAATTTTAATATCATTCCTTATAGAAAATGGGTTTTCAATAGTTCAAAGATAATATTCAGATTTTTAGAATGATATTTCTCTAATATGGAATAAAAAATATTATGATCCTCAAAGAAAACTATAAATAATTCCATGAATTGATGAAATATTTATTTTATCAATTACTGAAAAACCACAAGAGTATTAGTAAGGCCAAGTGGAATAACCAAATACTCATAATTTCCAAACTGGATCCTAAATACCATCTTGGTATATCTTCCTCCCAAACCATTTTCTAATGGTATCCTAATCCCATATTAATCTTTGTAAACCACTGAACCCTTTTAAGCTGATCAGAAGGTCATCAATTCTAGGAAAGGGGTATTTTTTATTTATAATTACTTGGTTATGTTTGTGGTTATCAATGAATAGTTAGTCTTCTATTTTCATTTTTTTCTAATATTACCCTAAATTCCAAATGTTAAGAAATATAATGAAAAAATCCCACTAATATATTTATGTCGAGTCTTCATTTATTTTAATTTAGCAGGATTTGTATGGTATGGAGGTAAAAAATGGGTCTGTTTTAATGGACTATGTTAATTAATGAGTCAAATTACCTATGTGGTAGTAACTTATAGAAATAAATAAGAAAGATTTTGGAATACTTGAACTTTACTATAGGAAGAGGGAAACTAATACTTAGATCCACAAAATCAAGAAACAACTCAAAATTTTTTAAGGAGATTAACTCAGCACTAGGATAAGTGATACCTACTCTTCCCGATCATAGATCCCACTCACCCTAGAAGACAAGAGTGAATATATTAGAAGAAATAAAATAGAACTAATGTTTATTGAGACTAATCTAAGATTTTATAGATAATCATCTAATCTATTTGAATGATTTTATCAAATATGTCACGGTTAAAAACTACGAATTCACAAATAGTTTCACATTCGGTGACTATTAATCTATAATCGAGCCAACAAAATCCATTATCCATATTGTTTCACAAAGTAGTAGAAGGAATCCTGAAGAAAGGAAAAATAAATGAATGTAATACTAATGAATCAGTACAATTGGATGATATAAAACAATGAGTCACACCAATATAAAAAACCCATAACCATAGTGGATTCTTTGAGCACTTCACTAATAATTTTACCTGATTCATCCTCTATCTCGTTTAGTGCACACTCCATTGTATATAGAAATCAACACCATATTTACCTTTCATTAACAAAAAAGGATTTCCCTTAGCATGATGTTGATATCACACCCATTTAACCGCATCTTGTTTAATATAAGATCCTTGGGTTAAGGTGGTCCAACTATATTACCTTGGAATGCACTCAAATAGAAAAAATAAAGATGACGAAATTAACCACAAGTATGACACACCCTAGGTACAACTTTAATATCTTGTTTTAGGTTTATATTTTTATTTTATTGGTAACAAATTACTTGAATTATCCTTGATATTTATTTAATACACTTGCTTCCACCTTGAAATTGGTCATCACTCTTTCTTTTCTAACATGGTTGAGAACCTTAGTTACCTCTCACTACCACTGTTTCCCTTAAGATCCATGCATTTCTTATTATATTCACATTTTTTATAATTAACCTATCTAAAAACATTCACATCGGAGGGTAGGAACATAATAAATAACATATATTAGGCATATACCATTAAACAAATTTAAAAAATACAATTCTTGAGAAAATCACTGGGAAAATGATCTTGGGAAACATTACCCAACTCAGAAAACTAAGTAGAATAATCTATGATAGAATGATATATTTAACCCAAAGTAAAAAACTCTCATGCCTTCACCACCCTTAGTGTACTAGTATTTAACTGTTTGTTAAAGACCTTGTTGATGGTAGTCTAAGTGTCTTCCTTGAGAAATGTGGATTGGATGGTATATTCCCACCACTTCCTTCACATTCATTAAATCATATAAGTAGGCAATAAAATCTTGAAATCTTATAGATACATGAGAAATTAGAAAATAATCATTATCCTTTTGATCAATTCCTCAACATTTTGTGGACCCCTGACACTATGGAGGATTAGTGGATACTACTTAATGAACTATAAAGCATGATCCACTTTTCATTCTGGTTTAATGTTGGTGACCGGTCTCATAGATTAAATCATAAAAATTATGGGTTCTACTACAAATATACAAACTAGAGGATTCTACTATGGGGATTGTTCCACATCCTCCTCTCTATTATTCCTAGATACTATTATCAGAGGCGCCAAAAAATAAAAGTGGGAGAATAGAATCAAATTTGAACAAAATTAAATTATTTATATAGTAATTGATTTTATGAAGAATGTTAAAAATGTTAGAGCTATAATAATGAAAATCGGAAAAATTTTGTGTTCCCATGGTAACATTAAGGGTTTTCACGACAATGATATTTCTAGAAAGCCTACTACACTATATATCATTATCCAACAATCCTCTCTCCAGTCTATAGACAACCCTAGACACTAATGGGGTACAAAAATACATGATCAAACACATTAATGATACATGAGGGGTTTGATATACATTTTTAATAGAGAAATGTATATAATTCAACAAAATTAACCAAATTAACCTACCAAAAGTCCTGATGCATGTTCTTGATCACCAAGGGATGGAAAAAAGGACCTAGGTATCATATAAGAGATAATGGGAACACTATCAACCGCAAGAAACATATGATATAAAGTATACATCATAGTAAAATAATAGATAACTTAAAAATATCATATGTTTAAAATAAATATAAATTTCACATCCAAAATTTTGATACCAATGCCTTAAAACTCAATAAAATAACCAACATAAATATGGAACCCAAATTAACCCATAGGTCCTTATCCACATGACCATAAGTCAGTTCCATCCCAACCCATCAGTAGTAAATATGAGCAAGGTGAGATATGTTTTACATGAAACTATTCCCCTGCACTATATCATATAAATCAAACACTACAAAATCCCAAAGGAAAAAGTATAGTGTGTGAAGAAATGTCATGTTGGTTACCCCTATAGAATATATTCGATTTTAAACCACATGAATCCCATAGTTCATTGTTAAAAATAATTTTTAAAATTCATAATAAGAAATAAATTTCCATTTATAGAATTTCATTTGGTTTTTTAGAAATCATTCCATATTTAATAAAATATAATAATACAAAATATCTCATTTTTAATGGAATAAAGGGATAATCAAATAGTTTTAATGTATCAATTTTCATAGCATGTAGAAGTGGAATGTATGTATATTGATAGATCATTCCAGTAATGTAATATCAAAGCAACGAAGTAAGACCTAAAAGTCACAAGGGAATATAAAACAAAATTTATAAGACTTTTAAGGAACTCTAGTTGAAATCCATTACTCCAAAGGTTCAAGATAATATATCCCACAGAAGGGATACCCCCTAATTACCATCAAATTTAGGGATCCTCCGCTAGTGATAAAGAAATAAAATAGTTATAGTCTCAGCCTAGTTTTCCCCAATACGCTAATTTCACCCATATGTGTTATTACATCATCATTATATTCAATTAAAGAAAAAAAGTGCATAATATTTTCAAAAGCATATTCCCAGACTGAGGTTCATGAACTTTTTACAAAAGGGCATAATCTATTTCAAAATAAAAGACTAAATTTAAAAAAATATATAGTGATCTACCCCACCTTCCAATCTATAATAACCTAATTCCCTCTTTAAAAATCACTCAAGTAATTTATCAAACACAATACATGGTTCAAACAGTTTCTAAGAAGACACCCCTTTTTGAAAACATAAACAAATCCGTAAAAGATTTGACTCATTTTAAATAATAAATTTCTTAGTAATCCAATGGAAAATGTTGATGAAAATAAGGCATTCTACTTTTTAGACTATAGTATACAATCATCTACAACAACAAAAAAGAAACAATGATTCCATTGAAACCAGTGATGGGAAACTATGGAGTTGGATCCTCAATAGCATGGATCCTATGAGAGAAAAATTCAATTCATTGTTTCAATAAAATATCATATGATCTAGTCTAATGATACATAATAAAAGAGTATAAAGATATATAATTATTCATTAGGAGTCCTTTTATGATATTTTGAAGAAGAGAGAGTGAAGCCATGGATCCGTACAATGATTCTATAATGTAGAGGGTAAGAGAGTCAAAAAGTCACCAAGGATCCTCTAAAATAGAGTGAATATGAAATAGGGTTAGGAGGTTTAGATATATATAAAAAATCTACAAAAAATGAATCATAATGAAATACATTTTTTAATGTAATAATTCATAAAAAAACTAGAAAGACTGTTTCAAAATAGAGTAGGACACACCGTAGTGGTTACTAGTCAAAAGAATATAAAAAATCCTTGTAATTGTAAAAAAATAGATGATATAAACCAAGTAAGAGACTAAGACATAATGGCCATCACTATACTGCAATCTCTATGACTAAAAGGATTATACACTACAACTATCACTCCATGGTGTAGTGGCAGAAAAATTGGTAGAATTGTCTGAGTTCCACCATCTAAGAATTCATGTCATGGTCGACCCTACACATTGCAACTAAGAAAAAACATATACAATAATTAAATCTGGTTGGTATTCCACTAAACCTCAAATAAGTCTCAACTATATTATCCCCAGTACAAAAAAGATCCACATCACGATATCCTATAGAATTCACTTCACCAAACCTAAAAATGAAGGGAGAAGAATTATAATGGAAACATACATAGTTCAACATACCTGAGGGTGATATTTAAATTATAAATTTCACATTTTCTCTCTATGTATTATGAAATACCTGGTGTTATACAATAAAGATGCGAAGAGATCCAGAATAAAATTTTCCATCATTAGGTAAAATATAGGATGGATTTAGAGGGATCAAGTGGACTTATTTTTCATTTCAATACAATTCTGGTGACGGAGACACAAATCCATTTGATTCATGTGGTTCGATGATCATATGGGGGGGTGTAATAACCAATTACAGAAACATTATTATATCCATTATATCTATAATTTATGAGGATCCTATTATGATGGGTGAGAGGTGTGTGGGGAGTGGTTCTGTGAACACAACACAATGGGGGGGGGGGTCCACATGGTACCCATTGATTTGTAATGACATAAAGGGTAACATGGGGTGTGCATATTGTTATACCTCTCACTTGGTGTTTTCATTCTCATAAACACTCACCTATATTTCTAATAATTTTATTGAATTGAGTTTCAATTTTTACAGTCAATACCAAGTTATGGAATTGAATTGAATTTTAAAGCGTATTTAAAGCCTTTAAAAAGTATTGGTCACATATCTACTCATACATAAAAACATTTTAATAATTTTCATAGATCTAATGAGTTATTTATAAGGAATTGAAAGATATCCCTATTTAATATGGAAGAGTATTGGCCGCATAAGCCATGAAATTATATGGTGATAGAAGAACTTTGGTCAATATTTTCCACTATTCTGCAGTTGGTGAAGTTATATAAAATAAGATTCTATATGTGTGCACTAACTACATGGTGTAGGTGAACCAGCTAACCGGTGGAGGATATCTTACATTGGGAAGCCCTAATTAGGCCACCAATATCTCGATGGTGGCTACCAGGTATTCGATGGTGTCATAAAAATAGCTTCTAGAATGCATTAATTATTGTAAATAACATTATAATGGTAGTATTCCATAACTTCATTACACACACTACTTTATAGAATAATCACGATCCCCATGGATCCTATAGAAGGACTCCCTTAACATCTTGTATTTTATTGGTTATAACAGATTCCTCTAACGATTCTCCTATTATTGAATTAACATCGAATTTCTAGATATATCCAAACCTCTCGGAGTGATAACATTATATTCTCAATATACCAAGATTCTAATATTTTCTCTCAAATATATCTTCCTTATTTTTGATCTTTATGTCAAGGGATATATGTACTCCATTTTAATGATTTTCACCAAGAAAACATATCTCCTCTCATCAGATTTATCAGATAGGTTCTCACATCACAAAAGTGAGGTATGAGTTCCTTAGCTTCAGAAAAATATCAAGAGGGTTCTCAAAAACCAAATAGTGAGGGATGAGTTTTTTTATCACTACTAAGATCAATAGATTTAGAATATTGAACTCTCATGTTAAGGGGTAGAGATGCAGGGGTTCACATTGAGTTATTCTGAAAACCATATAAATTTATATTTTCTATCTATTTACTTTATCAATTTTCAAAATTTATCATCGATTCCCAAAATTGAACAAATAAAATTAACTTGTTTCTATTATTGATTTAAATTGATTTTATATTGAATAAATCAGATTAAATTTATCAACTATCCCTCAAAAAATTTATTGTTTTATCATTTTGATTTTCCTAAAAATTTTAAAATGTAATTTAACAACCTCTTGCTAAATATCTTCGACCAACAGTTGGTATCAAGGGGTGATTTTCAATTTTTATGCGAATTTTCTCTTTTTAATTAGAAGTTTTTCTTAATTTTTTTCCAAATATTAAGTAATTTAGAAAGAAAAATTTTATGGCATAAAATTTCTATTTTCATGATCCTATTTCTAATATAACCAATTATTCCTATAAGAAAATTTGTTTGAAATCATTTCTCAGTATTATTACTTATCCCATTTTGAAAATGAAAATTCATGAGTATGTTCCAACTAATGAATCTGAATTAAAATAGAATATCAAAGATGACAAGTTTTTAAAAATTAATATTGAATATATGAATACCTTATATTATGTTCTTGATAAAAATTAATTCAACTGTATTATTCTACATAAATCTTCTTATAAAATATTGAAATTTTTTGAAGTAACACATGGAGGCATAAATAAATTAAATGAAACTAAATTGGACATATACCATAAATATTTTTACAGTTTCACTATTAATTCTAGTGAATCAATTATGTGTATGTTTACAAGATTTAAATACATTTTCTATTATAGAAATTCCATTTATAATAATTTATCCATAGAAATTATCATAATGAAAGTCCTTTATGTTTTACCAAGCTTCTATGATCTCAAATTCAATCCACACAAGAAGAAAATGTTGTACATAAGATAGTCATGGAAGAAATTATCGGCTCCCTAAGGACATTTTAAATAACAATAAATAGACATGCTAAGAAAAAGGCCAATGAAGTCAAATATTTCAATAAAAAACCCACCATAGTGACCCATACTTTTCATACATATATATTACATATTATTTGATGAATAACCAATACAAAAAATTACAGTCCATGCTGAAATCATATAGGTTTATTGTGTTTGTAAACTTGGTTACAAAAACAACTTGTTCATATGGAGTCTATATCATCTCCCAATAAGTTCTTCCCAACTTGTACCCCAATTATAAATATAATATTAAAAACCCTTTTTCATAACCTAGGTAAAGGAAACATATTGGGTGAGTTCAGATACTCAATATGGGTAATCTAGCGAGAAAAAAATTATTACTTACTAAAAAGATGAACATAACAGAATGATAAAATGATTCTAAAATTTTTAAAAACACACCAATCATATCATAGATTATAGTCACGATTCATGGAATTAATATTAGTAGATTATTATACTTGAATCATGATGTAATTAAAGAACATGATCTAGGGGAGCATAACATTGGAATATGATATAATCTTGTTTCATTTAAATAAGAATATAAAATTATTTCCTTAGTTAAGGATCACTAACAACACTATTATAGTAGATTGGGTTCACTCTAAATTCCACCATATCCTTTGTGAAAGTTCACTCCAAAGACTATCATAGTTTATAAAGTCCCTTTTTGAACTGGGTTCACTCCCCCTTCAAGTATTTATTTTCTCATTATATATCCATTTTTACCCAATTAATTAGATAGAAATATAATTCCATTTCCATTAGTCACACAATAACAATCCATTTATTTGTTCCCCAAAAGATCATAAAACATTCATCATATCTCATAACCCATGGAAAATAAATAGTTTTCACAAAAAATTCTTCAATAAATCATTGAATAACCCATTGGAAATAAAATGGTTTTATCATTATCATAAAACGTTTATAGAAATAATATGTATGATATCCTTGGATCATATACCTAGTAAATCACAAGTACCATCAACGGATGTTCGCATAAAATAAAATTTCCTTAAAAGAACACATTGAATATTTATTGAGGAAAATAACTTATTCATTTATGAATTAATTCATTAAAATATATAAATCAAAAAAATATTATAAAATAATTTCAATGAAAATAAACATGGAAATATGTAAATGAATAATTAACTATTTTATAATTCATGACAATAAAAAATTATATTCGTGTCATGTATGTTAAAGGAAAAGAAAATTACAATTGAAAATTTTTGTATAAGTTGAAACATGGATAAAATTTACTCTAAATAATCAAAACATAATAGTAAAAAAATCATGCAAACATTGTTTGAAAACATAGATATGAAAGAAAAAGGATTTTCGACTGAAGAGAGAAATAATGTTGGTTTTCCTTAAAAAACCATTCATTATACTGAGTAAATAATACGTGAAAATGAAATGAAAATATAAAATTCCAAAAGTAACTAGAGGATCATAAATTTCTTGATATTTTTAATATATAGATTATAAAATTTCACCATTGGAATTTTACTGATGCACAATCATGGGAAATAATGATACTGTAACATAGATCCCACACAACATTCATAACCATTTTTATCATATGCCCCAAGAAATAATAAATTAAATTGAGACTTTAAATATAATTAAAATATATTTAATCATTATATAACATATAAAATTTTAAGTATATACACCTCATAAACATAAATAGGTTCATAAAATCCAACCTTCCTCAAAGATACACTATTAAGATGAAGAACCCTTACTAATTTAGTAATATGTAAATCAAAACCTCATTAAATAGAGAAAATTATATATATTTTTTAATTACATTAATTTCCTTGAAAATAATTATAAAATACATTCATGTTCAATATATACACTAAAAAGGCAACAAGTGGTGAATATGGCATATGTCTTATAGCAATTAATATTAGATGAGAAACCCTTACCACCAGTTCAACTTGATAATAAAGTGATATAACCTCTAGTATAATAAATTTCTGTTTATTATAATAGAATAAAAAATCATATAACAAATTATTATTTCATATATTATCATATTATAACATTTCAAACAGCCATTATTTCTAATTCTTTATTAAAATCGTCATTTCTTGGAGTTTTTTTTATTTTTCATGGTGTTTTGGGTTCAGTAGTTCTAGTTTGTATAATTTTATCATGATTCTATAATCTATAGAAAATTATTTATGATATAAATATCATTTATTCTTTCTATATACATGTTTAGAATCATCCATAATGATAGAGATAAAGATACAATTTACACCACTCATAGAGACAATAGGTCATATATATATGTAAATGATGTTTTTATTTTATATATAAAATGAAAGAAAGATAAATATTATTTTATCATACCAAAACCATAATTATACCTTTAATAACATCTATACACAATAAATCTATCCTTATTACCATCCATGTAAAGATGAAATTAAAATAAAATAACATCGCTTCACTGAGTTGGTAGTCCACAAGTATGCATGAGCGATGTAATCATTTTCCAATGAATTTGGAAGGTTGAAGTTAGATAGATATATATTTATACTAGTAAAATTATTTTATAGATATCATATATAAATAATAAAAATGTAATAATAACCATCCATGTAAAATGTTGATGAAAAATGAATTGTACCACAACTTGGAGGTAGTAATCCACATATTCACCTGAGCGATACTATAACATAATATTTAATGGAATATAGGGTGTAAAATGGTGGTTACATAGTCATAATTTAATTTTAGTACATTTATTATACTTAATTTTTTATTTTATGATGAATAACATAGATTTTGTGGAGATAGATTAATAAAAAAATTGAAAGAGATCATGTAGGATGGTTACCTTTTCTCCAGTATTCCTCCTTTATATCATTTCTTAAGGTCCCTTATAATGGTATTTGAAGAACAAAATCACATCTAATCCATGGATACGTAATATTATAATATAATTGGAAAGTTTTTCATCCACTAGAAAGCTTGTAGTGGTGTAAAGAAGGGAAATGTGGGGTGTTCTTTCATAAAGAAACAATTATATAATAAATATAAAATGTGTGATCTTTTAGACCATTTCTCATTATAATTTTCATATTACAAGATATTCAACATTTTTAAATAATTTTAGCTAATATTATTTTTCATAAAATATCATTAATCTCATTATTTATATTATTCAATTAATTTTACTTTTAATACATCAAGAAAATAATGGAATTCTAATATAAATTATTTAACGATAAATTATAAATTATTATCTATTGTAAATTTTTTTTGACACCCTAATTCAACCAAAATTATTAATTTTTATCTTTTAAAATCATTTAATTGGTTTTTTATACTATTTTCACAAGCACACTGTTAGACATGTATAATCATTCAGGGTTATTATATTATCACTAAAAATTAGAAATAAATTTCCACCATAAAAATAATTTCATATTTCTAAAAAAATACTTTAAAATTCAATCACAACATATTTATATCCCTATATTAACATATAAATGAAATTTAAAGGGAAGAGAGTGACATTTTATATTTTTTTTGTACCAAAAATATTTTAAATTCCATTATCAAAGTAAAATGGAACCAAAATAAAATATATTATAATTAAGGATGACTATGTTCCAATTTATATCATCAATGGAAATAATGGTATGTGTTTGGATTATTTTGAGACCATATATCATAGTTTTAACACTGTTTCACTAATTTTTCCCTTACCGTGGTGGAAAATATTTACCTTAGTTAATATTCATAATGACCAAAATAAAAAAGTGGAATATTTACCAAATTCAATAGTCAGAATTCATAATGTGGTATAAATTTTTATATATTCATTCTGTATAAGTTGAATAATTGTTTTTAATATAAATATATAAAACACAATGAAAACAGTTTTTCATAAAATGTGTTTTATGTCTAAAAATTAAATTATATCAAATTTAATTTTAATGATTAGTAAAACATAATTTATTATATTTTATCTAATTAAGGAGGTTTTATTTTAGGTTAATATAAAATTACAATTACAATGGTACTTATAAATTATATGATTTAATGGTAATAAATAATAGTTTTGTAGAAATTGATATTTCCACCATTCACTGAAAAATCAATCATGTCAGAAAATACCAAAATTTTACGCTATGTTAAATTTGATATTGTGATTTTAATTTTTTTATTTTATAAATAAAATATCACAAATTGATAGAAATTAATTATGATATTTTCTATCAAAAATCACTAAATCCAGTTTTTGAAGAAAAAAACATTTCTGAAGATTAAAATGGGTTCACTAAAAATTGAGTGCTTATTTTTTATGAATTGATAAATAAATTTGTATTGATTCAGAACATTATATTTAATATAGTGGTTTCTAATATTCAAAACATTCAATTCAACTACAAGGTTATAATGGTCACTTTTAAATAATAATATTTTTTAATACATCTTAGAGAACTGAAATCTCTGTGTTACATGTTAAGAAAGCTATCGGGCTTGTTATTTGATAAATTAAATTTTCAAGGTGTTACATACACCCCATCAAATAAACATCACTATCTTAATTTTATATCAATCATGAAAGGTTCTATTACACCCTAAAAATTTTTGAATTATTTTTTTCAAATTAATTTATCTTTTTGATATTTTGCATTTCACGTGACATTGAAAATATTTATGTATATATATATATATATATATATATATATATTAAAACACTATGTGAAAATTGTATTTCACATGTTATTGACTTGGCTTCCACTGCATGCAATGCCAACATGGCTTGTGCTACTTTCATGACCCATCCCCCAGGGCCCATGCAATGGCTACCCCATGCCCACCTTCCATAGGACAGAGATTACCGACTAGCACTGGAAAAGAGTATCTAAAAAACCGTAAGGCATTGCCTTTAAAACTGTACAAACACATAATCCAAGAACACAACAAAGTGAAACAAAATTGTGAAACTGAAGTAGTAATTGTGTGTACTTAAAGTAAATGGGCCAAAATTCAAGCCCAACTGAAAGGTACAACTACAACTGGAAAGTAGAAAACAAATATTGGAATCGTCCACTAAGGATCCTACCTAAAGGGTGGGTACAAGTCGTCTCCACTACTCTCCACGTCAGCCAATCTCCTCCATGTACCGCCTGGTCCTGGCTCCTTCAAGTCTCATCCAAGTTTCTCATCATCTGCACAATGCATTACATGGTGCGGGCGAAGCCTGTGCAGGGGTGTGTATAACAATTCCCAGTAGGGAGCCTGAGACCCCTGAAGGTCTCTTAGAATTCCAAAAAGTAAAATTCACCATGCATGATCTCAATCACTAAGAACAAAGAAATAGACACATCTCATACCAGTTATAAGTAAAGAACATAAGTATAGATGATTAGTTTAGAAGCTAGATCATCTAATTTTGTCGAGAGGCACTGTTGTTGACCATACGAAGTCTGACCCACACAGGATTGATAGGTACTAACTTCCGCAAGAACAACACAGTATCTGATATACCCAGAGTCAATAGGTACTTACCCCCGAAAAAACCACATAGGATCTGACCTGTCCATAGTCGATAGGTACTAATCCCCACAAGACCCAAACAGGATATGACCTGCCCGGAGTCAATAGGTATTAACCCCTGCAAGACCCACACATGATCTAACCCACACAACATCAGTATGCACTGACCCACACAAGATCGCTAAGCACTGACCCACACTGGATCTGACCCACATAGGATCGGTATGTCACAACTCGTCCTCGGGACCCGTGCCGTGACTACCCCAAGCCCGCCTTCCATAGGCCAGGGGCTGGCGACTAGCACCAAAGACGTAACTCCCAAAAAACTGGGAAGGCATTACCTTTATAAAATGAAAACACACAGAACCAGAGTATAAGTGGAAGAAAACACTATGTAATGCAGTATAACAAGAGTGCTGAATGTACAAAGGGGACGGAAATACAATCCCAACAGAAAGGAACAACTACAATAGAAAGAAGGTACAACTAAAAAGACAAACAGCTGGAAGATGGAAGTAGCTCTTGGATCTTCCTCCGGGTTCCTACATGAAGGGTTGGTACAGATTTCCTCCTCTATACTCCGCATCTATCAGTCTGCTCCGTGTGCCGTCACACCGAGTGTCCACCTCCGGGTACCGTCCAGTCCTCGTACACTCTGCCTCGGTCAGCGCTATCCGTCATCTGCATCCAACACAACAAGGTGCGAGCATAGCCCGTGTAGGGGTGAGTATAATGATACTCAGTAGGGACCCCAAGAACCTCAAGGTCTCACAAAATCCAACAAGGATAAACCAAAAAGAAAGATCTCAACATATAATCTTTACTTAGGTATATGCCCATACATATACCTACGTTATCTAGTAACATATCTCAATCATGAGGAAAACACAAAGGTCACTAACTTAGCTCAAACTGGGATTTCCATTATTGAAACCAAAACTACTGGAGAAATCATCCTCTATCGAGTAATGTGTCCCTGTCATGACTTGGAGGTGCTACTCACTAACCTTAGACTACTGAGGTAATCCTCCTGTCAAGTACCATGGGTCTTCTGCCTAACCAAGTGCACCGTCCACTGTGGGTCTGCCGCTAAACTATGTGCTCCCCCTAATAACTGTCAGAGGTACTCCTCCTGTCGAGTACCGTGGGTATGCTACCAAACCAGGTGCTCCGTCCTCCGTGGGTCTGCCACCAAACTGGGCGCTCCATCTACTAGGCTAGTCGAATCACTCCGAGTCGAATCAGTAAAGCAGTCATCAGGTCTATAGCTACTAGGTCTACATACTTCGTATGCACATCTCCAGGAGGATCCTCTCCATGAGCAACTAGTAGATACTCCAAGTGTCATGAAGTATCATGTAGAAGAAACACAATGGACCTCCACGTCAAAGGGGTCTCAACGCAATAGACGTTGTGCCAATCGGACGCCCGGTCTGTGAGTTATTAGCATTTTTGTCCTGGGGGCCCGGTTGGTTTCGTGTACGAACCAACCTGACCGTATCTCAACTGTAACCCGAACACCCATGGGGTATACTCAAAGGAACCATTTCTCAACGAGATTAACAACGCTGTTGACAGTTCGACAAATGGACGTCTGGTCTGTGAGTTATTGGCTTTTCCGTTCTAGGGGCCCAGTTGGTTTATAAGCTAAAACCAACCCGACCATACTCCAACTGCATCCAAACCTCAAGTGGAGTAATACAAAATAATTGTGTCATCAAAAAGAATCCGACGTAGTTGGTGGAACGTCAATCGGATGTCAGGTCCTGAAGTTATAAGCGTTTCCACTCTGAGGGCCCGCTTGGTTTCAGGTTCGAACCAACCCATCCGTACCCAAACTCTTTCAAAACCTTGATTGTAATATACTAAAATGACATTCTCGATCCAAGGATTCCTATGCAGCTGACGGCGAGTCAATCAGAGTTTCGTAGCTCAAGTTTTGGGTGATTAACCGAAAATGGTCTGAAGAGGGGGGGGGGGGTCTGGGCCCGGTCTAACCTGACCCTACCCACACTGGGTCGGCCCGAACCGGGTCTAGGTCCACACCGGTAGGGCATGGAACGGCCCGCGGTTCAGCCCGGATGGACGAGCGTGGGGGGGGGGGGGGGTTCCGCGTAATGGCAGCACCAGGATGGCACCGCCTGTCTCCCCGGATCTCACACAACACAGGATCCTCTGTACAGCACCACAGCCGGTGCCACGTCGGACTCCTGCCAGGGGCGCTCTAGGGCGTCGCTGGCTCCAGGCAGCCGACCGAAGCCGACCGCCGCCTCGACCGCGCTGGTGACCCGCGCCGCCGCAATCCTCCGCGGGCCGCCAGATTCATTCTGGTGTTCCATTTTAGCTCCTGTCTGTGCCTACAGCCCTGTCGGGTTCTTCTCTTCCCTACGACGGCCTCAAAACGCCATTGCCCTTCCGTTCACCCGTCGCCAAGCAATCCGTGCATCAAGAATGATAAGTTGGTGGGTCTGAACTTGTTTGTTAGCCCGTACCCCCGTGTTAGAGGCTCAAACAATTATTCAACAAATGATCGCCTTAGTTCATGTGTATAAATCATGTAAATGAAATATAAAAAAATCCACCTACCTCGAAAATACGTCGCACATCATCGTACCACGAAAGACAAACGTCGCGGTGGTCAGGAATCACCGAAGAATTGGGTCGATTCCGTTGACGTCGAAGGAAGAGCTGTCGTCATTGGAGACGTTCCCCATGGCGGTGTCTCCTCCCCTGATGCGGAGGAAGAAGAAGATTGAAGAAGTTGCTTCGCATCCTTCTGGTCATTGAGCATTCTTCGTGCTATTGAGTGTTCTTCACCGAGAGAGGAAGACGTTCTTCGTGGAAGAACGAAGATTCTCTAATTCTCTAAAGGATTCCCACCACAACATTTTCCAAGACAAAATTATATTAAGGCTTCCACCAATTTTTAATAGATATGCCATGCCATTTCAAAATAATTCAAATGAATAAATTAATTATGGGTGCTCACTTAATTAATTTGATAAGGTTGGCACTTTAATGAAGAGGGTGGAAAGTGGAGAGGCACTACACAATTAAATGCGGGGGAGTTGTCAAAAATTAAACAAGGTGGGTTTAAGGGAGTTGAGGGGAGTTATGGGGAGATGAAAGGTTAGGGCTCGTGTGGGCCCCACCTCACAAATATCCTCTCATGAGAGGTTATGTGGATATGGGACCCACCTCTAACTCCCCATTGTAGGATATAACTAACATCCTTTAAATAAAATTGTGTGCTACAATTTTATTTATTTTATTCCAAAACCCCAAAAATTAACTCTCAACCCGTATAAAACACAACTGTAGTAATGGTCCCCTTAAGTGAATACCGGCGATACGAGTTCATCGGTGTCCTCAGATTTCAATTCTGAGCACCGGTTCAAAAGATAGAAAAACCCGCACACACATTTACTGAACGTACATGAAGAAAACATCGAAAATTGATTCCAGGCACACCGGGCCTCAGAATCAAGCACCATCAGAAACTGCGGACTTGCAAAATTTCAAATAATTACGAAAAAAAATTTCCTTGAAATTTCCAGGTCTTTACTCGATATGTCACAGATCCACGACATGACACTCTATAGCTGGTCCTCATTGGGTCGCATAATGCTGATCTGAAAAGGATTGTTATTTTTCGATCCACAATGGATCGTTTGGTGCTGATCCACACTGGATCACTACGTACTGACCCACACAAGATCACTCGATACTAACCTCCGTATGATCTATCTCCAACCTTTTCCTCACTACCATCCACTGGACTCCCACTCATAGTATGCTTGATTATGGGAGAACTACTCTTCAATCTATCAGTCATATTTCAACCAGACTAAATTCCCAAAAATATGTAACTCGATGATCCGTCACATCATAATCGTTCCAATTCAACAGATGGAGTGTCAACCAGATGCCTGATATGTAAGTTATAGGCATTTTTTTGTGCTGAGGGCCCAGTAAGTTTAGGGGTCAATATAACCTGTAAGCACTCTAAATTTCTCCAAAAACCCTCATGGAGTATCTCAAAATGACCGTTTCGCTCTAAGGATCCCATTACCGTAGATGGTTCTTCAAACAGAGGACTGTTTTGCAAGATACCCCCAGTTAAACGTAACTGGATTTGAAAGGGGTCCATTTCTCGTCTGAATAGGTTTGGGTCGACTAAACCCATCCCAGGTCTAGCACGGGTCGGGCCGCACCGGCCTGGACTGGGCCTCTACGGGCTCATCCCACTGGCTGGCGCGACCCACATGGGGTCGCACAGTCTACTACTCCTGAATTGCTCAATGGAGCCGTTTGAAAAAAATAATTTGTGGTGCCACATAGCGCCACGTCATCACCTGTAGGACCCTTCCCAGATCCACTGTGGATTTGAAGAAACGACTTCCTTCAGCGTGGCGTGCAATGGCGTGCCACCTCCACCTATGTGGCTGGCCACTAGTGTCCGCCCGCCCACCCGCCATGCTGCTGAGCAGCGCCGCTCTTCCACCATAGCCGACGGTTGCCGACCACCGCACTCATCCTCTGGCACAGGTCTCCGACACCGACGTTTCTTCTGCAGGGCTCCATTGATGCTCTGGAGCTCCGTTTTCACTTCCGCTCACGTCTACAGGCTCCCTGGGATGCTGCCATCACTGCGAGGCTCCCTAATTATAGATTCTAATGAGTTGAAGAACTAGCCCCAAAAGAACACAAAAAGAACGAATTTGCAGAGGGTCTGGGCCTTGTTCATTTGGACCATTCCCTCTGTGTTAACATGATAAAAAGTAGATGGATATAATTCATCATAGATAACTATAAAAAAATAAACTCCCCACCTCATGAACCGTCCGAGGTATCACAATTGTTGGAAGAAGAAGATTCGTCGTTGGAGTGAGGTCGTCGACGTTCATCGATCCCAGATCATCGCCGCCCAAGCTTCCATCCTTTTTCAGTGGATGTTGCCACATGACTTCACCAGAGGTTCCTCACTTGATGAAGCCATCTCAAAACCCCACCCGGGCTCCATTTAAATAGAAGGGGAAACCACCCACGTTGCATGTCATTAATGCGGTTCATTTATGAACCACAATTAATAGTGCAACATTGAGGTTATAAAGTTGGAGGGTCAATCCATTAATTATCTCTAAATTCCATCGGTCCCACTTCCGCCACTCATCTACTAGAGAAAAAGAAATAACATAACTTGTTATGTTTTCATATTATTTTTTTGTAAAGTAAAAAATTTAGCTTTTTCTCCCAACCTACTACAGTTGAAGTGAAGCCTATCATAAGTGAATCCTGGCACTATAGATTCAATGGTGCCCTCATATTTTTAATCTGAGAACAGGTTCAAAATATAAAAAACGCTGCCCGTGCATTTACTAAACGTACCTAAAAAATTTCAAAAATTAATTATGGGCACACTAGGCCTCGGAATCACGCGCTGTCAATTTTCACAGACTCGTAATAATCCCAAATAATTTTAAAAGAAAATTTACATGGAATTTACAGGTCTTTACATTCTCCCCACCTTAGGAATTTTCGTCCCTGAAAGCTACAACAAAACTAGAGAAAAAATGGGGGTACTGAGCACGTATTTGAGCCTCCCGCTACCATGTACCCTCTTGGAGATTCTCGTACTGCCAAAAAACTCTCATTAGAGGAATCGAACACCTAGGAAGGACACACTTCTGTCAATCCTCTATATCCACTGGGAACTCCGAAAATGTCACCCCATTGTCGATTTCTATCTTTCCCTAGTTGATAACGTGCGATTAATCATGCACGTATCTACTCATCTGCAACATGTGGAAAACATTATGCACCTATTGCATCTATGGGGGAATATCTAGAAAGTATAATACCTCACCTACTCTGTTGAGTATCTGGAATGGTCTGATGAACCTCGAAGAAATATTGCCGTCCCGACCAAACCTATGTAATCCTCATCGGGGTGATACCTGTAAGAAGACATAGTCTCCCTCGTCAATCTCCAAGTGTCTCAATCTCCTATTAGCATAAGACTTCTGCTGGATCTCTACAATATTCATCTACTCTTGGATGATCTGCACCTTCTATGTGGTAGCGTGTACCAACTCTGGACCCATAAGTGCTGACTCCCCATGGTCTGTCCAACAAATAAGTGATCTCTATGGTCACCGGTACAAAGCCTGAAATGGGGCCATGGTGACGGTGGAGTGATAATTATTGTTGTATGAAAACTTCACCAGGGTTAGGTGGTCCTCCCAACTATGGCCAAAATCGAGGAAAGAAGGACGAAGCATGTTATTGAGTGTCTGTATGGTCTGCTCCATCTTACCATATGTCTTAGTGTAAAAGGCATTGCTCAGGCATAGCTGATTTCTGAACGGCTCCTGCAATCCCTTCCACAAGAGGGATGTAAAAGTGCGTCACAATATGATATGATCGTCAAAGGAACTCTAGGACTTCACACTATCTCTTTCATGTAAAGGTGTCCAAGTACCTCTAATAATCCCTTCTCTCGGATGGGTAGGAAGTGGGATAACTTGATGAGTCGGTCAAAGATCACCCAGATGGAATCATGGCCTTTGGACATACATGGTATACCTGTCACAAAGTCCATGGATATACCATTTCACATCTACTCTGGTACCTCAAGTGGATGAGCTAATCCTACAGGTACCTGATGCTCGGCTTTCACTTGCTGACCAGTGAGGCATTGAGATACAAACTCTAACACTTCTTTCCTCATCCTTGTCCACCAGTACAGATTTTAGAGGTCCTGGTAAATCTTCACCACTCTAGGATGTACTGTAAAAGCAGATGTTTGAAACTACCACAACACCTCATCCCGTAGCATCACTAGTACCATAATGAGTCCTTGAAAGAGGACGACATGCTCTCCATGATCAAAAAATCACTTAGGAGCCTGTCCTATGGATATATGAGCACATCGTCCCTCGAAGTCGATGTCCCCAAGATGTGACTCCCAAACTCGCTGAAGATGTCAGGGAGTGACAATCATAGACTGGAGGCATGGTACTCTATCTCTATCCACGAAGGACATCTGCAACATAAATAGCTTCTCTTTCACCTCACTCAGAAGCTCTAGACCAGAACTCCTCCGAATTTCCTATGCTACTATGTTACCTTTCCAAGAAGTATAGACTATCTCAAATTCATAGTCCTGGATAAGCTCTAGCCATCATCGATATCTCAGGTTCAGGTCCTTCTATGAGAAGATATACCTGAGGCTCTTGTGATCAGAGTAAACAGTAAACCGTTCACCCATCAAGTAGTGACACCACATATTTAGTGAAAAGACAATTTCTGTTAACTCCAGGTCATGGGTAGCATAGTTATGCTCTTGCTTTCTCAACTGACATGCGCCATAGGCGATCACCACTCAATCCTACATCAGGACACAACCCAGTTCGGTCCCTAACGTGTCATAGTAAACTACTAACCCAACACCCTCTTCTGGTATCCTCAAGATGGGATCACACATCAGTCTATAACTCAGCTCCTGGAAACTATGTTGGAACTTCTCTTTCCACAAGAAAGACTACCCCTTCTTTGTCAAATCTGAAAAGGGTGCTGCTACCCTGGAGAAGTCAGGTACAAATCTCTGGTACTACCTAACCAATCCCAATAAACTCTGCACCTAGGTCACACTCCTGGGTGGATCCCAAGAAAGTACTGCCTCTATCATTACCGGATCCCCTACGGCTCCAGCCTCCAAGATAACATGCACCAGGAAGTGGAAATCATGTATCCAGAACTAGTACTTCAAGAGATTTCTATAAAGCTGGTGCTCTCTGAGTGTATCTAGGACTATTGTTTGGTGAGTGGCGTGCTGCTCCTTTGACGCTTAGTATATCAAGATGTCATCGATGAAGACCACCACAAAGCGATTGAGGTATGGCTGAAATAACCTGTTCATGAGCCCCATGAACACTACCAGAGATTTGGTCAAATTGAAAGGCATCACCAAGAACACATAATGTCAATACCGACATCTAAAGGCTGTCTTCGGTACATACTCATCCCATAGTTTGAGTTGATGATAGCATGATCATAGATCTATCTTCAAAACCCATCGAGATCACATCAGCTGGTCGAAGATATAATCGATCCTCAATAGTGGAAAAATTTTCTTCATGTATACATGGTTCAGGTTCTGATAGTGCACACCAAGCCTCAAGATCCCATCCACCTTCATGGTGAACAAGATCGGGGATGACCATGGAGAAACACTGGGCCTTATGAACTCCTTTCCCTGCAAGTCCTACAGCTATACCCACAACTACCAAAGCTCCACGGGATACATCTGATATACTGGTGTAGATATCGATGTCATCTGAGGGTAAAAGTCGATGTAAAATTCTACCTCTATGTATGTAGGTAGTCCTGAAACATCATCAGGAAAGACATCAACATACTGATACACAAGTACAGGATAAATCAGAAACCTCACACCAACTGCTCTGAGGGTGAGGCTATCAAACTAGTGAGTGATTGGTTTCACCCTCCTATGAGAAATCACATATTGTGTTGCGATAGTGATCTTCTTGTTGGTGAAGGATGACCTGATCCTATCCTCATGGACACACCACACTTTTTTCCTAAAACAGTCGATCTGAGCATGGACTGCGGATAGCCAGTCCACACCCAAGATGACATTGTAAGGCCTCGATGTCGCTACTAGGAGATCCCAGCCGAAGCTCTCACCTCCTAGAGTAATCTCACACTATCAGTACTAGTGTGCAATCCTTGATTCCTCTCCCGTAGAAGTCTCTAATCGTAAAGATCGAGCCAACTAATCTATAGGAATCTCCGATATCTGAACAATTGTCGTGGAAATGAAAGTGTGAAAATCACCTATGTCTATAAGTACTTCATATAGGGTGGAATGCACATTGATCATACATCTAATCATCTCTAGAGCACCGTGGATGTAGGCATCAACTGCCTGAGGCGGTGGTCGCCCCTATCCACCTGCTCCCTATGGTCATGGTGGACCTCATGGTGGTGGTGGTGGTAGAACCTCAAATCACTGCCCACTTCCTACTACATGACCTTCTTCTATAACTCATCTACCACCCTGCTTACCACCTCAGTCGAATCTCTACCTTTTCCTCAGTGGTCCCTTGATCGTCTACTGATCGTCAGTATGGCAGGTCGGGTAGTCTCAAGCCATGTGGCCCTGACCGCCGCACGTGAATCACAACCTACCTCCAAGCCGATGTTCTCTGCCTCGCGATCTACGAACAACAAACCCTACGTCCCAAGATCGTCCACCAGTGGGTCTGGCCCACTTGGACCTATGTATCATTTCTCTACTACCTTCTGCATGTTACTCAACTAACTATCTTCTGGTGGTGGCCTTCTCGGTCGATGCCTACTCAGCTACAAAGCTCTCCACCAACAATGCTCACTCAAGAACTCCAACCTGGGTCTGGATATTCAGAGATATCATCGATTCTCTAATCTCTCACTGAAGACTTTGATCAAAGGTCTAGGACCTGAAGAATGGGTCACATAACATGTCGGTGTAGTAGCGTGAGAGGTCAGTGAATCTTTCTGAGTAATGAGATACTGTCAGGATTCCCTACTGTAAGGGAAAGAGCTCTTGAATACACACAATGTAGAGTGTTTCTAGAACTAACTCCTCCCTAAAGAGGCATTCAAAGTCTTTCTAGGTGAGGGTCACATCATCATGTGTCTAGAGTGTCAGTATTCACTGTCTCCCTGATGTTCCCTAGAAAAGGATAGTATCTAGGATAACAATCTGCTCTATTGGTGTCTCAACCTTGAGAAAAACCCTAACCATAGCATCCAGCAAGTCCTCAGATTCCTGGGGATCTATATCACCTTGAAACCATAGAGGAATCTATCTCTAGAAATCGTGAAATTTCCTCAGTTGGCGTGCATGATCTTCTGGTGGGTCTGGTGGTATTTTGCACCCAACAGGTGGTGGTGCTGCTGGTACACCACCTGAAGGTGCTACCATAGTAAGAGGGCGCTACATCGAAGACTCTTCGCTTGGTGGGCCATCATAGTGTACTCTCTTGGGAATCCTGGCTAGCTGTCTACACCACGACATCCTAAAAGGAAACAAGCATGACGTAGTCAATAAGTTATACCTAGAGAGCTGACTCAAAAGAGATCATTGTAAAAACATTTCCAAAATACACGCAATAAGTATTTTCATGCACCGAGTCAGAAATCAGAATTCAGGGTCCTGGTGTATGGATATATCGGCCGTCACACCAATTCTAGAATACCTGAACTAAAAACCACACTCAATACACTTAACACTATTCCTCTATTGAAAGTATTAGAGTCCTAGTTCTTTGGTAGAACCGAACGCCTTTGATACAAATTTGTCACGACTTGTCTCCCAGGGCTCGTGCTGTGACTACCCTAAGCCTGACATCTATAGGCTAGGGGCTGGTGACTAGCACAGGAAAGGAATATCCCTAAAATGGGAAGACATAGACTTTAATCCTATACAAACACACAACACAAGAACACAATAAGATGCAACCACGGGGTAAAACTGAAGTTGAAAAGGTGTGTACTGAAAGTAAAGGGGCCAAAATACAAGCCCAATTGAAAGGTATAACTACAAATGAAAAACCGAAAAAATATCCTAGAATCATCAACCAAGGATCCTACATGAAGAGTAGGTATAACTCATCTCCACTGATCTCTGTATCATCCAATATCCTCCATGTACCGCTTGGTCCTGGCTCCTTATATCTTAGCCAAGCTACTTGTCGTCTGCACAAGAGAAAACATGGTGAAGATGATGCCCATGTAGGGGTGAGTATAACAATACACAGTAGGGACCTCGGGACCCCCGAAGGCCTCTCAGAATTCCAGAAAGGAAAAAACACAGAGGATGATCTCAATTATAAAGAAAAAAACAATAGAAACTGCTCAAACCAGGTATAAGTAAAGCACAAAAGTACAGATGATTAGTCTAGAAGCTATATTCTCTTATTATGTAGAGGGGAACAGTTGCTAACCATACATAGTGTAACCCACACAAGATCGGTTGGTACTAAACCCTGTAAAACCCACACCGGATCCGACCCGCCCGAAATCGATAGGTACTGACCCCCACAAGACCCACATTGGATCTAGCCCACACAAGATTGTTATGCGCCAACCCACACAGGACCTTTAAGCGCTATGTCACGACCAGTCCTCGGGGCCCGTGCCGTGAATACCCCAAGCCCGCCTTCCATAGGCCAGGGGCTGGCGACTAGGACCAAGGCGTAAAATCCCAGTAAAAAGGGGAGGCATTGCCTTTGAAAAGTAAACAAGCACTACAGAGTAAGAAAGTGGAAAAGTAAACACTAAGTAAAAGCTGGTACAACAGTAAGTGCGGAAAAGTAAAGGGGGCCGGAAATACAAGCCCAACTGTAAAGTACAACTGAAAGGGGAAAACAACAACTGAAAAGTAAAGCCACAGCGTCTAGCAGTCCTCTGGAATTCCCACCTGAATGGTGGGTACTGAAAGCCTCCACTGCTCCTCGGGTCCAGCCGACCGCTCCGAGTATGTCCCGCCCAGTGGTCCAACTCTAGGTACCTTCCTGATTCACAAGCCTCCACCACGATCAGAACTGTCCATCGTCTGCAACCAACACAACGTAGTGCGGGCATAGCCCGGGCAGGGGTGAGTATAAGCTACTCAGTAGGGACCCCGAGACCCCTGAAGGTCTCCGAAAATCCAAAAAGGATAAACCACAAAGTAAAGATACAATCACGATGTAACATCTAACACTGCTTAGGTATATGCCCATACATATACCTAAGTCATCAATTCTCGCTTGGCTCCAACATCCGAGCTCAAGTACAACCCAGTCCACACAGGAAAAGCAGAACGTAAAATCCACATAGGATAGCTCAACACAATCCACAAAGGAAAGTAAAACAGAGTTTCAGCTCACACATGTATACTTTTTCAAATGATGATAGAGATGATCACTAGTCCATCTAAGTCATCGGACCCACAAAGGATCGATAGGTACTAACCCCCTCAATGACCCACAAAGGATCTGACCCACAAAGGATCGATAAGAACTAACCCCGGCAAAGACCCACACAGGATCGGGCCCACATAGGAACTGTAGGTGCTGGCCCACACAGGACGGCTGAGCGCTGAACCACACAGGATCGGACCCACACAGGATTGGTATCACTGACCCACAAAGGATCGATGAGTGCTGTAGTCGTCGTCGTCGAATCCACTGAGGATCTCTGCACAGTCGTCGTCGTCGAAGTCGCAGCCAGCACTAGGGTTCCCGCACACAGCAAGCGCATTTGGGAGAGTCCGCTCCACGAGCCGAGAGGCTGATACATCAACTGACACAGAGTCTAGAGTTGATGTATCCAAATGTTCCGTATCGTCAACAGGAACTCAACGTCGCAGACGGTGCGTCAATCGGACGCCCGGTCTGAGAGTTATTGGCTTTTTCGTCCCAGGGGCCCGGTTGGTTTTTAAGGCAAAACCAACCCGACCGTACTCCACCTATGTCTGAACCTCGGGCGGAGTATTCCAAAATATCCGTCTCACTTAGATGAATTCAATGAAGTCGACGACACGTCGATCAGATATCCGAAGCTCAAGATATGAGTGTTTCCGCTCCGAAGGCCCGGTTGGTTTCGTGTACGAACCAACCCGGCCGAACCCAAAGTATTCCAAAACCTTGAGTGCGATATACCGAAATGACTGTCTCGATCCAAGGATCGCATCGCCGCTGACGACGCGTCGTTTGGAGGCCTATAGCTCAAGATACGGGTAAAAGACCGAAAACGGTCCGAAGAAGGGGGGTCTGGGCCCGGACCGACCCCCCCTGTGTCGGCCCGAACCGGGTCGACCCGACCCGGGTCCGGGTGGGACCCGGTTTGGCACGGCCCGGCCCAGCCAGGGTGCAACCCGGCTGTTCGGGCCGACCCAGCTCAGCTCGGCCGAACGGCCGAGCAAGGGAGCCACGGGGCGCTGCCCCTGCGGGATGAAAGTGTCGCGGCCCAAGCGGGGCCACGCTGGAATTCAGCGGATGCGGCTTTGCCGCGTCCAGTGCATGCCGGACCCGCGCGGCCACGGGTCTGCTGGCTGGTGCCGCCGGCGCCGCCACGCCGGCGACCCGCGCCGCTGGTGGGTTCCGCGGGCCACCGGAGTTGCTCCGGTTGTCCGATTTCGCTCCCGTCTGCGCCGTAGCTCCTCCTGGGTCTCATTCTTCACTGCGGAATCAACGAATCGTCCCTGCGGCATATTTTGTCGTCACCCGCCAATCCGCGCATCAATGAAGAACTGCGGAGGGTTGTCGGGCCGTGTTTGTTTGGCCCGCGCCCTCCGCTTTAGATGATAACAGTCGGGAGAAATAATCAAAACATAGAAACCTAACAAATAACAATTTTAATAAATTAAAATTTTTCTTATGAAACCGGGTTCATTGTTTTGAACAGAAACATCAACGGAGTAAAATCATTCCCAACAAAACCCCTACCTCGTTAATTCGTCGCACGCGCGTTCTTCGCGGAATTGATCACCAAGGAAGGAGGCGATCGTCGCGTCGCAGAAGGGCGTCGCGTCATCGCAGAAGGGCATCGCGTCATCGCGGAATACGGTGTCGCGTCGACGAACTCTGAGGTTTAAGAACATATAGCTTTAATTAGTAATAATTAAATCCATATTGTTGTTATAATTCACAAAGAATTTAAAAGGAGCGCAACCCCCTACCTTGTCGTTGTCGATCGAAGGTTGTCGCGGGGTTGGATTGTCGCGGAAGAACGTCGCGGAAGAAGAATCGCCGACGTCGCGGAACTTGGCGTCGCGTCGTCGATCTCCAAGGGTGACGGAATTCTTCGCGTTCTTCGCGAAGGAGGAGGAAGAACTTGAGGTTTCTGTCAAATCCTCTCAACGAACAACACTTAAGAAGAATAGCGTTGGTCTTATTTCATTAACACGCCAACAAATGAAAAGAGGTAAGATAAGTAACGACCCATTATTCGTAGAATTAATTCAACGAATAAAACCGCCCAATTAATTGGTTCATTATGAATTTAAGAAAACACACCTGTTGACTTTCATAATGATGGGTTTTCACGGGGGCGTTACTTATCGTAAAAGAAACGGTGGGGCTCGTTCGGGCCCCACCCCACAAATATCCTACCAAGGGGGTATGATATTTTTGGATAACACCCTATCCGTAACAACTCAGCTTAAGTAGCTTAAATTGGTCTTTAAGCAGATTTAGGTAAAATAAAATAAAGTTTGTCGTACCAATTATTTTATTTCTTAACTTTAAGCCCAAAAATTAAAAACCACACCCAAGCAAATGCAACTCTGGAAGAGGCGTTTCTAAGCAAATACCGGCGCTGCGATTCCATCAGTGCCCTCAGAATTAGATTCTGAGCACCGGTCCAAATGTTAGAAAAACCCGCTCGCCCGTTCACTGAACGTACCCGAGCCAAGCTTTGGAAAATGATTCCGGGCACACCGGTCCTCGGAATCAGGTGCCGTCTGAAACTGCGTTCTTTTAAAAATCCAAAGAAAATTAAGAAAAAAAATTCCTTGAATTTTTCGGGTCTTTACATCACTCCCACCTCAGGGCTTTACGTCCCCTTAAAGATACATCATAAACTAGGGAAAAAATGTGGGTACTGAGCACGCATCTGAGCCTCCCTCTCCCAAGTGCTCTCCTGGAGGTTCCCGTGCTGCCATTTGATGCGCACTAGAGGAACTGATCATCCACGAAGGACCCACTCCTGTCAATCCTCGATCTCCACCGGGACCTCTGCAAAAGTTTCCCCATCATCCATGTCTAGCTCCCCATGGTCAATGATGTGCGTCGGGTCATGCACGTATCTCCTCAGCTGGGATACGTGGAAGACGTCGTGCAACCGGTGCAACTGAGGTGGTAGAGCCAGGTGATAAGCCACCTCGTCAATCCTGCTGATGACCTGGAATGGTCTGATGAAGGGTTGAGACAACTTATCTTCTTAGCCAAATCTCCGCAATCCACGTCGAGGTGAGACACGCAAGAAGACGTGGTCGCCATCCTCGAACTCTAGTGGCCTCCGCCTCCTGTCAGCATAAGACTTCTGCCAGCTCTGAGCTGTCCTCATCCGCTCCTGGATGACCTGGACCTTCTCTGTCATGGCCCGGACCATCTCTGGTCCTACAAGTGCTAACTCCCCAGGGTATGTCCAGCACAAAGGAGATCTACAAGGTCTGCCGTACAATGCCTCGTATGGTGCCATCCTGATGGTGGAGTGGTAGCTGTTGTTGTATGAAAACTCCACCAAGGGTAGGTAGTCCTCCCAGATGCGACCAAAGTTGATGACACATGTGCAGAGCATGTCCTCTAGAGTCTGAATGGTCCTCTCCATCTAACCATCTGTCTGAGGGTGAAAGGAGGTGCTCAGAAGTAGCTACGTCCCGAACGCCTCCTACAACCCCTTCCAAAGGCAGGAAGTAAAGCGAGCATCTCGATCAGAGACGATAGATGATGGAACACCTTGAAGCCGTATAATCTCCTGAATGTAGAGATGCCCCAAGCTCTCCACTGAGCCCTAATCTCGGATGGGTAAGAAGTGTTCCGACTTGGTGAGTCGGTCAACCATCACCCAAATGGATTCATGACCTTTGGAAGTGCGTGGAAGTCCAGTCACGAAGTCCATAGATATCCCATCCCACTTCCACTCCGGGACCTCCTCGGGTTGTACCAAGACTGCTGGTACCTGATGTTGTGCCTTCACCTACTGGCAGGTGAGGCATCGAGAAACAAACTCTGCCACAACCATCTTCATGCCCAGCCACTAGTGCTATCGTCTGAGGTCCTGGTACATCTTCACCACTCTAGGACGTACCGCCAAAGGAGAAGTGTGAAACTCTCTCAGCACCTCCTCTCATAAAGTTACTGGTACCAAGGTACGTCCTCTGAAAAGGTCGTCGTGCTCTGCTCCAAAGGAGAAGCCATCAGGTGCATGTCCTGAGGATAACTGTGCATGCCGCGTCTCACAGTCAGCGTCCTCACGATGTGCCTCTCTGAACCTCTATAGTAGTGGAGGGGTAACTGTGAGATACTGGAGGAAGGCTGCTCTATCTCCAGCCACAAAGGATATCTGCAAAGTGGCTAGTTGCTCTGTCGCCTCCTCAAGTAGCTGAATGCTCTTCCTCCAGCTAAGAGCATCGACTACCACGTTCCCCTTCCCAGGAGTGTAGACTATCTCAAAGTCAGAGTCCTGGAGGAACTCGAGCCATCGCCGCTGTCTCAGGTTCAGTTCCTTTTGCGAGAAGATGTACCTGATACTCTGGTGGTTAGAAAAGACTGTAAATTGCTCGCCCATCAGATAGTGTCGCCATGTCTTTAGAGCGAAGACCACGACTGCTAAATCTAGGTCATGGGTAGCGTATTTCTGCTCATGCGGCCTCAACTGAAGTGATCCATAGGCGATCACTACTTGCTCCTACATCATGACACATCCGAGTCCAGTCCCTGATACATCGTAGTAGACTACGTACCCTACTCCCTCCTTAGGCAACCTCATGATAGGTGCGCTGGTCAATCTCTGTCTCAGCTCTTGGAAGCTCTGCTGACATCTGTATGACCACACAAAGGGTTTCCCCTTCTTCGTCAAAGATGAGAGTGGTGCCGCAACTCTGGAGAAGTCTGGAACAAATCTCCAATAGTATCCAGCTAGTCCCAAGAAACTCCACACCTCTGTCACGCTCCTGCGTGGCTCCCATGCTAGCACTGCCTCGATCTTCGCAGGATCCACTGCAACTCCCGCCTCATAGATGAAGTGTCCCAAGAAGTGGACCTCATGTATCATAACTATCACTTTGAGGGCTTTCCATAATGTTGGTGCTCTCAGAATGTGTCTAGTACAACCCGTAAGTGGTAGGCGTGCTCCTCCTCAGTCGTCGAGTATATAAAAATGTCGTCGATGAAGACCACGACAAATCGATCGAGGTATGGCTGAATGAACCTGTTCATGAGGCCCATGAACACCGCTGGAGCATTGGTCACACCGAATGGCATAACCAAGAACTCATAGTGGCCAAACCGACATCTGAAGGCCATCTTCTGCACATCCTCGTCTCGAACTCTGAGCTGATGATAGCCTGACCTGAGGTCTATCTTCGAGAACCACCGTGCTCCCTTGAGCTGATCGAAGAGGTCATCAATCCTCGGTAGCGGATACTTGTTCCTCACTGTCATCTGGTTCTGGCGACGATAGTCGACACACAGTCGCAAGCTCTCGTCCGCCTTCTTGGCAAACAAAATCAGGGAAGCCTAGGGTGAAACACTGGGTCATTTGAAACCCTTGCCCTGCAAGTCCTCCAACTGTACCTATAGCTCTCGAAGCTCAGCGGGGGCCATCCGATACACTGGAGTCGATATCGGGGCTGTCCCGGGGTATAGGTCAATATGAAAGTCTACCTCTCTGCGAGGAGGTAGCCCTGGAACATCATCGGGAAAGACGTCCTCGTACTGATCCACCACTACAGGAAAACTAGGACTCCACATGTCAACTGATCCTAGGATGAGGCTAGCCAACTGATGAGTGATGGGATGTCCTCTCATCTTCGGAAGTCCATCCGGTGCTGCGAAGGCTCCCTTCTCGCCGGTTAAGGTGAACCTGCTCCCGTTGGTGCATGCAAATCGCACCTTGCACCTAATACAGTCAATCTGTGCATGGACTGTAGATAACCAATCCATGCCCAAGATGACGTTGTAAGGCCTCGACGCTGCTACAAGAAGATCCCAGCTGAAGCTCTCACCTCCTAGAGTAAGCTCACACTACCGACACCAGTGCGCAATCATCGAGTCTGCTCTCGTAGGAGTCTCTAGCCGTAAGGATCGAGCCAACGGCTCTGTCGGAATCTCCGAGCTCTGAACAAGGGCAGCGGCTATGAAAGAGTGACTCACTCCTGTATCTATAAGAATTGCAGCAAGGGTGGAATAGATACAGATCGTACCTCGAATCATCTCAGGCACGCCGTGGTCGTAGGCCTCCGCTGCCTGGAGTTGTGCATGTCTCTGCTCGCCAACACCCTGTGGTCGGGGCGGGCCTCCTGGTGGTGGTGGTGGTAGAGCCTGAAAGCGTCGCCCACCACCTGCTACTCGGCCCGCTCCTCTGCCTCATCTGCCTCCTCCCTGCGGACCGCCACTGTCAACCCTCTGCCTCTGCCTGGGTGGCCCCTCCACCGTATGCTGCTCCTCGGTACGGCGGGTCGGGCAGTCACGAGCCATGTGGCCCTGCCCGCCGCATGCGTAGCACTGCCTGCCTCTCGAAAGACTGGCTCCGCGCTGTGGGCCCCGCACTGCTGAGCCAGTGTCCTGAGGCCGTCTGCATGAGGGTCTCGTCTGCCTGGACCCCTGATTCATCCGTCGACTTCCCGTTGTGGAAGACTCTGCTACGTGCCGCCCCGCGGTAGGTCTCACCGCTGGAGAAGTCTCGGAAAGAAAGCTCTCGATCAAAAGGGCTCACTCCAGTACTCTTGCCAGGGTCGGGATGCTGAGGGAGATCAGTGAGTCCCTGATCTCGTGTCTCAATCCCTGCTCAAAGGTCTGGGCCCGGATGAATGGGTCCCGTACCATGTCGGTTGAGTAGCGCAAGAGATCGGTGAATCTCGCTGAGTATTGGGCAACCCTCAAGCTGCCCTGCTGCAGCTGAAGAAGCTCCTGGATGCGCACCGCAAGGAGGGTGGCCGAAACGAACTATGAACAGAAGAGGCCCTCAAAGCCTGTCCAGATGAGAGAGGCCTCATCGTGCACCTGGAGCATCAAGCTCCACCATCGTCCTGCTGCTGCGTGCAGTAGGCTCGCTGCGAGGATCACCATGAGGTCTGCTGGTGTCCTCACTAGTCTGAAAAATCGTACCACTGCCTCCAGCCAGTCCTCAGCTGCCTGGGGGTCCGTCTCCCCACAGAACCTGGGCGGTCGCTGGCGTTGGAACTCATGCAGTGCACTGAGGCGACGTGCATCGTCAGCGGTTGGTGCTAGAAGCATCGGTGGCTCGGCGGGTAGAGGTACCGCCGGTGCCTCTGCTGTCAAAGGAACCTGTACCGAGGCCTCATCACTCGGCGGGCTGTCGTCACGCTCAACTCTCGGAACCCTAGCTTGCTGCCTTCGTGGGGCCATCCTGAAAGAAACAGGTGAGCCACTGTCAGAACAATATACCTGGTGAGCTGATACAAGTAATCACAAAGAAAACATGAAACACACATGCAATCAATGTTTTCGTGCATTAAGTCGGAAATCAGAAGTCAGGGTCCTGGTGTACGGATACGTCGGCCGCCGCACCAACACTGGACTCCATGGACTGATAACCAAACTCAGTACGCTAAACACTATTGCTTCACATAGAAGAAAGATCAGAGTCTGTGGCATAACCGACCACCTCTAATACCAATTGTCACAACCCGTCCTCGGGGCCCGTTCCGTGACTACCCCAAGCCCGCCTTCCATAGGCCTGGGGCTGGCGACTAGCACCAAGGCGTAAAATCCCAGTAAAAAGGGAAGGCATTGCCTTTGAAAAGTAAACAAGCACTATAGAGTAAGCAAGCGGAAAAGTAAACACTAAGTAAAAGCTGGTACAACAGTAAGTGTGGAAAAGTAAAGGGGGCCGGAAATACAAGCCCAACTGTAAAGTACAACTGAAAGGGAAAAAACAGCAACTGAAAAGTAAAGCCGCAGCGTCGAGCCGTCCTCTAGAAGCCCCACCTGAAGGCTGGGTACAGAAAGCCTCCACTGCTCTTTGGGTCCATCCGACCGCTCCGTGTACGTCCCGCCCCGTGGTCCACCTCCAGGTACCATCCTGCTTCGCAAGCCTCCACCACGATCAGCACTGTCCGTCGTCTGCAACCAACACAACGTAGTGCGGGCATAGCCCGTGCAAGGGTGAGTATAAGCTACTCAGTAGGGACCCCGAAACCCCCGAAGGTCTTCGAAAATACACAAAGGATAAACCACAAAGGAAAGATACAATGACGAAGTAACATCCGACACTACTTAGGTATATGCCTATACATATACCTAAGTTATCAATTCTCGCTTGGCTCCAACATCCGAGCTCAAGTGCAACCCAGCCCACACAGGAAAGAAAAACGTAAAATCCACACAGGATAGCTCAACACAATCCAAAAAAGAAATTAAAACAGAGTTTCAGCTCACACAGGTATACTTCTTCAAATGACGATAGAGATGATCACTGATCCATCTAATTCGTCGGACCCACAAATGATCGATAGGTACTAACCCCCACAATGACCCAAAAAGTATCTCACCCACAAAGGATCGAAAGGTACTAACCCCCGCAAAGACCCACACAGGATCGGGCCCACACAGGACCTGTAGGCGCTGACCTACACATGACCGCTGAGCACTGACCCACACAGGATCGGACCCACACAGGATCGGTAGCACTGACCCACAAAGGATCGCTGAGTGTTGTTGTCGTCGTCGTCGAATCCACTGAGGATCTCTGCACAGTCATCGTCGTTGAAGTCGCAGCCAGCACTAGGGTTCCCGCACACAGCAAGCTCATTCGGGAGGGTCCGCTCCACGAGCCGAGAGGCTGATACATCAACTGACACAAAGTCTAGAGTTGATGTATCCAAAAGTTCTGTATCGTCAACAGGAAGTCAACGTCGCAGACGGCGCGTCAATCAGACGCCCAGTCTGAGAGTTATTAGCTTTTTTGTCCTAGGAGCCCGGTTGGTTTTTAAGGCAAAACCAACCCGACCATACTCCAACTGCGTCCAAACCTCGGGCGGAGTATACCAAAAGATCCGTCTCACTTAGAGGAATTCGACGAAGTCAATGGCACGTCGATCGAACATCCGAAGCTCAAGATATGAGCATTTCCGCTCCGAAGACCCGGTTGGTTTCGTGTACGAACCAACCGGCCGAACAAAAAGTATTCCGAAACCTTGAGTGTGATATACCGGAATGACCGTCTCGATTCAAGGATCGCATCGCCACTGACGGCGTGTCGTTCGGAGGCCCGTAGCTGAAAATAAGGGTAAAGGACCAAAAACGGTCCGAAGACGGGGGTCTGGGCTGGAATTCAGCGGATGCGGCTTTGCTGCGTCCCGTGCGTGCCGGACCCGCACAGCCGTGGGTCCGCTGGCTGCCGCCACAGTGGCTTTATCCGCGGCGGCCCTGTCCGGCGGCGCGCCGGGGAACCGCCGCCTCCGGCCGGTGGGTTCCGCGGGCCACCGGAGTTGCTCCGGTGGTCCGATTTCGCTCCCGTCTGCGCCGTAGCTCCTCCCGGGTCCCGTTCTTCACTACGGAATCAACGAATCGTCCCTGCAGCATGTTTTGTCATCGCCCACCAATCCACACATCAACGAAGAACTGCAGAGGGTTGTCGGGCCGTGTTTGTTTGGCCCGCACCCTCCGAGTTAGATGATAACAGTCGGGAGAAATAATCAAAATATAGAAACCTAACAAATAACAATTTTAATAAATTAAAATTTTTCTTATGAAACCGGGTTCTTTGTTTTAAACAGAAACATCCACGGAGTAAAATCATTCCCAACAAAACCTCTACCTCGTCAAGTCGTCGCACGCGCGTTCTTCGCGGAATTGATCGCCGCGGAAGGAGACGATCGTCACGTCGCGGAAGGATATCACGTCGTCGCGGAAGGGCGTCGCGTCGTCGCGGAATACGATGTCACGTCGACGAAATCCGAGGTTCAAGAACATATAGATTTAATTAATAATAATTAAATCCATATTGTTGTTATAATACACAATGAATTTAAAAGGAGCGCAATCCCCTACCTTTTCGTTGTCGATCGAAGGTTGTCGCGGGGTTGGATTGTCGGGGAGGAACATCGCGGAAGAAGAATCTCCGACATCGCGGTACTTGGTGTCGCGTCGTCGATCTCCGAGGGTGACAGCGTTCTTCGTGTTCTTCATGTTCTTCGCGTTCTTCGCGAAGGAGGAGAAAGAACTTGAGGTTTCTGTCAAATCCTCTCAACGAACAACACTTAAGAAGAATAGCGTTGGTCTTATTTTATTAACACGCCAACAAACGAAAAGAGGTAAGATAAGTAACGACCCATTAATTCATAGAATTAATTCAATGAATAAAACTGCCCAATTAATTCGTACGTTAAGAATTTAAGAAAACGCGTCAGTTGACTTTCATAATGACGGGTTTTCACGGAGGCGTTAATTAGCGGAAAAGAAACGGTGGGGCTCGTGCGGGCCCCACCCCACAAATATCCTACCAAGGGGGTAGGATATTTTTGGATAGCACCCTATCCGTAACAACTCAGCTTAAGCAGCTTAAAGTGGTTTTTAAGCGGATTTAGGTGAAATAAAATAAAGTTTGTCGTACCAATTATTTTATTTCTTAACTTTATGCCCAAAAATTAAAAACCACACCCCAGCAAACGCAACTTCGGAAGAGGCGTTTATAAGCAAATATTGGCGCTGTGATTCCATCGGTGCCCTTAGAATTCGATTCTGAGCACCAGTTCAAAAGTTAGAAAAACCTGCTCGCCCTTTCACTGAACGTACCCGAGCCAAACTTCCGAAAATGATTCCGAGCACACAGGGCCTCGGAATCAGGTATCGTCTGAAACAGCGTTCTTGTAAAAATCCAAAAACAATTACGGAAGAAATTTCCTTCAATTTTTCGGGTCTTTACATGCTGACCCACACAGGATCTGACCCACACAGGATCAGTATGTCACAGATCCACGATAGGCCTCTCTATGGCTGGTCCTCAACGAGTCGCGTACTGCTGATCCACACATGATTGATAGGTTCTGATCCACCTAGGATCACTCTGTGTGGATCCACACAAGATCATTAGGTGTTGACCCACATAGGATCGATCGGTACTAACATTCGTATGATCTATCGCTAACTTCCGCCTCTCTGCCAGCCACTAGATTCCCATTCATAGTATGTTTGAGTCTATGAGAACTTCTCCTCAAGACATTAGTTGTATTTAAACCTACATGAAGTCCCTTGAAGAAGTAACCCAAGGATACATGATGTCATAAGTGTTCCAACACAACAGACAGTACGTCCACTAGACTCCAAATCAGTAAGTTATAGGAATTTTTATGCCAAGGGCCCAGTTAGTTTCGAGGTCGATCCAACCCGGAAACACTCCAACTTTCTCCAAAACTCTTGTGGAGTATCTCCAAAGGACCGTCTCTCTATGAGGATTCCAGCGCCATAGAAGGTTTTTCAAACATATGTCCGGTTTTCATGACAATGTCACTGAAGTGTAACTGGGTCTGAGATAGATCCATGTTCAGTCTGACCTTGTTTGGGTCGACCCGACCCACCTCGTACCGGCCTGGGATGGCCCAGTTGGGCTCGGACCACTAGGCCATGGAGGGCTCACCCTGCTAGCTGGAACGACCCAGGCGGGGTCGTGTTTTCCGCTGCTCTTGAACAACATAAAAGAACCATTCAACTAGATTAATTGGTGGTGCCACATGGTGCCGCATTGTCACCCACATGACCCACAGGAGGCAGTTCTGTTTCTATCTCCTCCACAGCTTCCTTCAGTGTGGCGTACGATGGCGCGCCGACTCCACCTTCGTGGTCAGTCACAGCAGGCCAGTCATCCAACTGCCTCGGTGTCGAGTGGCACCGCTCTTTCACCACGGACGACGGTTGCTGGTGGCTGCTCTCATCTGCTGGTGCTGGTCGCTGGGGCCACCGTGTGGGTTCCGCTCCACCACTTCTTCCACGGGGCTTAAGAGATGCTCCAAAGATCAGTTTTCACTTATGATCATGTCTACGGGCTGCTCTGGATGCCGTCGTCGCTGCGAGGCTCCAAGATTCCAGATTTTAACGAGTTAAAGAATTTTCCCCCAAAGAATGCTATAAGAATGAAGCGGCGGAGGGTTATATCCTTGTTCGTTTGGTACTTTCCATCCGCATTAACATGGAATCATGTAGATGGAAATTATTTATCATAAATAACTTTAATAAAATAAACTCCCTACTTCATGAACCATCAACAATATCGCGGTCATTGGCGAAAGGAGAGTCCTTGTCAGAGTAAGGTCGTCGACATCTGTTGATCCCAGATCATCTCCATTCAAGCTTTTATCTACCATAAGAGGATGTTTTAATAGGACTTTTCCAGAGGTTTGTTTCTTGATGAAGCTATGTTAAAACCCCACCCCGATCTCTATTTAAATAGAAGGGAAAACCATCCGTGTTGAATGTCATTAATGCGGTTAATTTATGAACTGAAATTAATACTACAACATTGAGGTTATAGATTTGGAGGGTCAATATATTAATTGGATTGCCAGCCCGTCGGTCCCACCACCATCTGTAATCTGCTGGAGAAAGAGAAATAAAATAACATGTTATGTTATTTTATTATTTTTCTATAAAGTCCAAAATTTAACTTTTTATCCTAACGTACCGCGGTCAAAGTAAATCCTAACTTAAGGGAATCCTGGTGCAGCGGATTCAATGGTGCCCTCATATTTTTAATCGGAGCACTGGTTGAAATCATATAAAACCCCGCCTGATCATTTACTGAATGAACCTTAAAAAAGTGAAAAAATCTATTTCGGGCACACCGAGCCTCGATATCAGGCGCTGTCAATTTTCACAGTCTCGTAATAATCCCAAATAATTTAAAAAAACATTTACATGGAATTTTCAGGTCTTTACAACTATATGAAATACCTTACTGGCATGAGCTACCCACAACACTAGCAAGTCATACGTTACACACAACACCGAGTTTCTATGCAGAATCACTTTGTTATATTTTTAAATGATATAATTATAACCTAGAAATTAATATTAGTGATATGAATATTAATAAATAATTTAAAAATAATTTTTATAATGGTTTTATAGAAATAAAACATGTTGATAATGAAAGATATAATTTTTGGTAAAGTCCTTAAACTTTAAAAATACTATAAACTACACTTCATGTCCTTCTATAAAGAACAATAAATTTAATTTTACACACACACAGAAATTTAGTTTGATAAAATAAAAATTATTTCTTAATTTATAATGCCAAAATTATCTTATGGTGAATTTTTTGGATTTTTATGATAAAATGATTTTTTGATAAATATTAAAAAATACTACTTTTTAGTTAAAAATTGTCAGTTCATTTTTATAAATTCAAATTTTAAATTATCTTTTAAATTTTTTTCTGGTCAAAGTAGATAAATTATGCATATATTAATATAATTTAAGTTATTAGAATAAATTCAAATTGAAATTGAATATAAATTCTTAATAAACATTTAAAATTTTTTCTACCATAAACATTTGTAATTTTTTCTTGTTTGCGGGATTATAATTATTTTTAATTTTTCCCCTTATGTTAATTGAGTTTTGAGAATCCAACACAAATCATTGTAACCAGTATAATATTTAGTTTTTAAAAAGTTCAACTTAATTTTGGACCCAAAATATTAGTAAAAGTGATCAAAATTAATTTCAATGATTAAGGTAAAATTAATCATAATTAGGGACTAAACATTAATCTTAGGTTTCTTTGGTATTAATTTTTTAAGTAAGAACACGTGTACACCTATCTTCTTTATAAATTTTTCATGTCAATCCTTTTCCTTCCCTATAAAATGACACCACATATCCCTCTTATTCACACCTCTCAAACTGATTAGTTTCATCCAATATATTCCCAATCTTATTCCCAAAATCCCTCACTTAATTTCTGAAGCTTCACTTTGGGAATTTTTTTTCCAAGAATTCTTTTTCTCATTAACCCAAAGTAGTTACCAAATTAAGAGGTACCACCCTTTCTCAAGCTCCATTATTTTATTTTCCTTCTCCACCCCCACCACTTTCTTTATTTTATTATTGTATAAAAATTATCGTAGATATATTATGATGTTGTTATGATATGTTTTATACATACACATATACAAACCTCTATCTATTGGGTAACAGACGTACTGTATATGTGTACGGAGAACTACCACCTGACAAAATGATGATTGTTCAATTTTTCATTACCACATATCATATTAGAAATAATGATAGAAAATATGTTTATATATATCATATATTGTATTTATTACATCTTTAAGCTTCTATATTCAATTTTACTACACATATGTTTATTACTTTCCATTCGGTGTGAATATGATAATTTCGTTTGAGGAAGTGCGGACTACCGCCCCTCAAAGTGATATGATTAGTTCATACGATACATGGATTGTATTAAAGATGGTTTTAGTGAATATATATGATACATATGATATCATATATCTACTTCAATAATGATTTTTATATAATTATTTTACTTTTTTTCTTTCAACATGACACTTAAACGAAAATAGTGTTCATGCGTATGTACGACCTACCATCTCATTGTATGGTATATTCTTCTTCATAAATATATGTCTATAGATTATTAAGAACACATATTTTTATATAAATGATATTTATTTCATGATTTACATTCAATAAATCATGATATTATTATAAGGACCAATGATATAACAAATTAAGACGCATGTGAAGAATAAAGAGAATATTTCTCAAAGTGAAACCTTAACATATGATGTTTAACAAGTTGGTAATATAAGGACATAATGAAACCATATATGGTATTATAAATGATAATATGGTTCTAGAAAATATTTATAGTAAATATATATTTATTATAAATGTGTTTTGAATGAGTACGCCGAGAGTGAATACACAAGGTAACATGATTTTATCTGACTTTTTATTTCTGTGAGATAAATGCTATGTTCACCCCTATTTCATTTTTGTGTGGTGCATGTAGTACCCATTATTGAATCCTATGTATCTTGTAATTTAATTTATGGGTATTAAAATATCTATTTTATGAAAAAAAATTCATTGGGTATATGTTTAAAAATTTACCATATCTGTGAAATAGTTTTGTTAATATTTTCCTTCTTCAAGACTCATGGTTTGTTATAAACATAAATTCACTTTTGAGTTTGATAAACTTCTATTATACATGTTATATCATGAATTTCACTATTTTAAATATATATTAAGATCTATTCAATTTACTTTTCTTAAAATGAGTGTATGATCCAAAGTTACCATGTTATAGTAGTTTATTGACATAATCTTATCACTTTTCAATATTGTTTATGTGTATGATTCCTTTTATGAAATATTATGATAAATATATCCATATTTTTTTGAATTTTCTTATCCTATGGTTATTAGTAATTTATTAATATATTAGTACCATTTATTCCACTCTTTGGTATGTAAGATAGTTAGGAAATTATTTTTAAGAAATCATAACTTTAACCTCTCTTTAGTTGAAAATACGTGTTCCTTTAAAATCATGTTTTCCAAAAATGGTTTCCAAAAATATTCTACTATTATCCTATGATAATTAAATTTTTTACCCTATTTTTATTTTTCGGATATTTTTAATGGAATCTTCTTAATTATTTCTGAATGAAGAATTTTCTAACATTTTTACCATGAAAAAGGAATGTTATTTTTACCTTATATGACATGTGTATATTTAACCAACATATTTTCAAAGAAGTTTACTTTGCATTTTTAAAAGGTTATTTTGTTAGAAAATTTTTTTAGAAGTAATTTTCTAGAAAAACAGTTTTCAAAATTCTTTCAAAATTCTTGTACATGTTTTCTAGGAAAATTGTTTTCAAAATATTTTCAAGATTATTTTATAAGTTTTAAATGAAATTTTTTTCAAATTTTTTTTAAGAATCATTCATATGTTTTGAAGTAAATATTACTCCAAAAAATTTTCAATATTTCTTTATAATTATTCAAAGCGTATTCAAAGAATAATGTTTCTTAAAATGGTCAGATGATTTTTTTTGTTTTCATGGGAAATGGTTTATAAAATGATTTCAAGTCTTCTTTATAATTTATGACGTTATTTTCTATAAAAATTATTTCAAATGGGTTTATGTATTAAAAATCCATTTTCAAATAAGAAGGGATATTTTAAATATGATTTTTTTTGAATTATATTTAAAACTATTTTCTATATAAGATTACATCCATTGATGCTTCTCATGCCATTCAATGAAATTATCTAAAAGGTCCACTCATATTCAATCTTTGAATAGGTTATGCTTAATAAAATGGTCTTTATCATACCTATATTTCATTAATTGGTTATATGTTTATGAAACCTATTTATCTTTCATAGGTTTTATGTTTATAATATATGTTTCTATTTCATGAGTTATATTTTTATGAAATCCATTTGTCTTTCATGGGTTACATGTTTATAAAATTCATTTCTAATTCACTAGTTATGTATTAGATGAAATGGTTATGAAATCTATATCTTTTTGAACACATTATGACATGTTTACATGTTTATAATACCCATTTCATTACTTGTTTTTGATATGAAGGCTTATGATATTATTGAACATGTATGTATGATTTTATTATTATATGGGTGGGACCTATATATCTCAAAAATTAATTGGTTAAAGATTTATATCTCATGATATAGACATTCTTATAATGAGAAATTAACTTGGTTTAAATTTGCATTGTTATAATGAGAAATGAACATAGTTACATATTACTACACTAGAACAGGATATGAACTCAGTTCAGTAATACAAGGCTTGAACAAGGAGTGAACACAGTTCAGTAATACAGGGCTGGAATGGGGTGTGAACCTGGTTCAGTAACGGACTTTGTCCACTAAGATGGACTTGAAAGAAATTCCTTGACTACTATGAAAATCTTTATATATGCTTATGTGTTTTCTAAAATACCATGTATTATTCCAATGTTATGATTTCATGGACTATATTCTTTATTTCATTATCATTCATGTCTTATGAACTTCCATGTTTTAAACCATGATTAATTTATATGATATTTGATATGTTGGGTATGATCTTCTATTTTCATGATCATTTTCCCGTACCCTTATGCTCATAATTATGCATATATGTCTCCCTTATCTACATTTACTAAAAATTTAAGGTCACCCATTTCTTATGTTTCCTTTACCCTAGTTAGTAATAATGGTTTTTGGTTGAAGTACTAAAGGTAGAGATCATTTTGGGAGATGTTAAATATCATTAATCAGGATAGAAGGTTTTATTTACATGTATCCAAATACACTAAACTCTTATGGAACTCGGTTATGTATTTTTGTAATGTTCTAAATATTCATCTAAAATGATGTAATATCCATATATGTCAAATCTGGGTTTCTATAGTCGGTATAAAAGGAAAGGTTTAATCAACCATTTGAAATTAGGATGGAATATGTTTCTGAAAAATCCCCACTTATATTTTTAATGATATGTTTAGGGATGTCTCTAAGGATAAGAGTAAGGATGTGTTAAAATTTAAGAAAATTTTTCAAAATTTTGGTAAATGATAGAGTGAGTGGTTTCCTAGAAATACATACCTACCTTGATAAAATATGAGGATGTGGATCTAGTACATATGTACTTAGGAGTAAAAAATCCAGCAAGATATTTTGGACCTAACATGGGGTAATCTGGTACACGGGAATGTGTCTTGCTGCAAACCTCATTTGATACTCTTGGGGGATATGCTTTGGGAATTCACAAACTCTTCATGAACCATCATGATGGTTTTAAAATTAAGTTGGGTGTGAATAACCATGGATGAACCTAGGCTCTCATAGATTAATGATTGTTTCATGATTTATACAATTTGTATGTAATTATTTTAAAGATTATATAGTTTTTTACTACGATAAGTAATGATAATAATATGAATTTTTTTAGTTAATGGAAGGAACTGGATGGAACTAAATTAATGTAGAATTTAAAGGACAAATGCTTTATGAGAGGTAAAGTGGGATGATCAGTAGAGTGCAAGATGTTTTGACAATACCTAAACAATTTTCACAGAACACAATTAAAAATGTGTACCTCAACAAAATCTGGAACTCACTCTAGAAGATACAGAAAGAGTTCACTAAGATTTCAGGTAATGTAGATTATAGAGGAAAGAATATTCAGTTTCCTTTTTGTCATGAATGTGGAAATAATCACCTTACTGAATGTCTTAGAGGAATAAGATGATGTTTTGAATGTGGAAAATAATAACACAAAGCAAGTGATTCCAATGGAATAATGATAAGATTGGTTAATGAAATGTATGATAATGTTGTCCTCTCTAATACACCATTGAAGTTTACATGTTTTACGTATTAAATAAATGGTTTTACAAATCTGAAGGTCCCAAGAAAAAATCTCTTGAAGAGGATCCACAAGTTGGTATGAGTAATGTTTACATCGCTGAAGATAAAGAGTCTATAGATGAATTGTGAAAGGAAATAGGTATTATGATAAATAATCCTTCTCAATGTGTTATGGATGATGTAATTTATGTTTTTATGTCTTTTTATTTAATAATTATGAAAGGTAAAATATATAAGGATTTGTTAGTTTGTTTTTTCCATTACAAATTTTTAAGAACACATTGAATGGTTATGATGGAATAGAAAAGTGATATCATGGAAAGGTGATATTCATGGAAAACACATGCTTATAGGAATGAAAACCCTTAATATGTTTCTTATGTGATGCTAATGTTTTTTGGATAAAGATATGGGGGAAACGAATAAGTATAGTGGACGATTCTGATTACCTTATAACTAATTAAGAACTTATCGATAAGTAGTTTCTTCCATAATGGATGAAGTTTAAAACATTTTTAGATTTATGGTATAAATATAATATACTTTCAATAAGTAATATTTCATGTTTTCAATATGGATTTATGGTAATTCTAGTAATTACCAATTTTATAGAGAATATATGATGAGGGAATTCACATGTTTGAAATGCGAAAACCAAGTTCTACTTTGTGATATATGGGTTATTCATTCTTAACCTGATTTCATGACTCTATTTTTCAATGTTTTAGATTTTCATAGGGTTAACCATTTATGAAAATTAACGTTAAAATTACTCAGAAGTATCTATGTGCAGATATTTTATTGAAAACCTTAATTAAAAGACGATTTAGTGATTAAATTTATTTCAAGGATATATATCTTATTAATAGTGGAAAATATGTTTGTATGGTTTCAGAAAAGGACATAACGTATATTGGGTGACAACCAATCTGTTCGGAAAGGCCACGTGTCTTGAACGCATGACCAAAGGATGATAATGGTTTCAAGCCTACCATTGGCTTATGCGATGTCATTGTTAATTAATAATTATTTTCAAGGAATAATTATTTATTATGACACAATAGTGTTAATTTTTATGTTTAGAGATTAATTTTTAACCATGTTTATTTTTATGAATAGTTATAGATGAATTGTTATGCCTTTTATTCGTTTAGGATCCTCAAGATCTGGAAAAATTGTATTTTAGAACTTCAAGCATAATGTCAATTTCTGGACTTATATTACATGAAGTAATGGATGAATTAAAAATTCATAAAATCACAACTAAAGATTGATTTTTTTATAGAAATATATCATGTAAATATATTCCTTATATTCCTGGTCAATAAAATAATTACTCAACGTTAGGATAATGACCAAAAGAAAATGTGTTATCCTAATACCGAAATTTTGTTTGAACCGATTGCCTTCCAAATCATAAAATATTTATGAATTTTAATCCCTAAAAATTTATTTGATAATTCAATTTTTTGTGATTGATGACCATAATAACTCTCTATAAATATTTACAAATTTTCTCCATTACCAATCTTCACTACCATCTATTGTTCTTCTATGTGGAAACCCATTTATATGTTACCATGGGTAACTATTATGGTTCCAACGTTCCCTTTTTAAGGGATGTTTTAGTTTAAATTTTCACGATGTCGGTTTATATGAATGATCCTTTAAAGTATTAATACTTTGATAACCCTGATGAATTTCGAGGGAGAAATTAATTTTAAGGGGGTAGAATATAACATCCTTTTTTTAAGAATTGAGTTTTTCTATATAATTTACCCTTTTGATGTTTTCATTTCACCTGATTGTGGAAATAATTATATATATATATATATATATATTAAGACAGTAAGAAATATATTCCATTAAAATGACACCCACTTGGCTTTCACTAAACATAACACCTACTTGGCTTGTTCTACACACAATATCGACTTGTCTTGCGCTACCTACAACACCGATATGGTGTACGTTAAAAACAATAACATGTTTCTAATAAGTATAATTTTATTATATTTTTTAAATGATATAATTATATACTATCCATTAATCTTCGTGAAATAAATATTAATAAAAACTGAGAAAATATTTTTTATAATGGCTTTAAAGAAATAAAACATATTTTTAACAAAATTTATAATTTTTTATAAAGTCCTTATATATTTAAATTTAATATAAACTATACTTCATGTACTTATATAAGAAATAGTAATACTAATTTTTGAAATATATATAAACATATTTTTAAAAAATAATCTTCATTTTTGAAATTGTAATACTGAAATCATCTTAGGGTGAGTTTTTTGGATTTTTTTAGAAACATCAATTTTTGATAAATTGTAAGAAATACTAATTTTTAGATAAAAAATGGATTTTCATTTAAATAATTATTATTGTGAAATTACATTTTAAATTTGTTTTAAGGTCACGTTAGATAAAATTCACATATATTAATACAATTAATGTCATTATAATCAATTTCACTTTGAAATTTTATATAAAAACTTATTAATCTTTTGAGCTTCTTTAAACCTTCAAAACCTATAATTTACTCTCGTATATGGGATTAACATTAATTTTAATTTTTACACTTATATGAATAAAATTTATAAAATCCTACATAAATAATTTTCATCAGTATAATATTTTTGAGTCTATTAATATCAAATTAATTTTTGACCAAGAAGATAAGTAAGAGTGATTAAAATTAATCATAGTGATTAAAGTCAAATCAAGCTTAATTAGGGACTAATTATTAATATTAGGAGACCAAATTACATATACAAAAAAAACATTGGATGATAATATTTATTCCATAAAACATCCATTATTTATTTATGTTGGGTTTTATGACTTTCTTTTGGTAAGAACAGGTTTTTACATCACTTTTTTTTAGAAAATTTCAAGTGAGTCCTTTTCCTTCTTTATTAAATAAAACTAAAACTCCCACTTATTCACACCTCTAAAACCTATTAAGATAGGTCAATTTCCCCAAAATATACTTCCAAACATATTTAACTTCCTCATTAAATCCTCACATTGGGAATAATGTATTCCAAGTATGCCTTTTGGCATAAACTAAAAGGAGTTACCCGATTAATATGTATCTTCTTATCTTAATCCCCATTATTTTTATTTTCACTCTCTACCCCATCCATTATCTCTATTAAATTATTTTGTAACTGAATCAGTATCTTAAATATTATAGGATTCATCTATTCTATTCATTAAACCAAAAATTAAACACACCTCCTTCCAATGGGCTACGAACATACTGTTTATGTGTACGATGAGCTACCACCTCACAAAATGATGTTTGTTCAATTTTTCCTTACCACCTATCATTGAGTAAATTATGATGGAAATGATATTTATATATTTAATATAATATATATTTATGTATTTAAGTGTATTTATTACTTTATACAATAAATATCATTTTTAATTTCCATTTTGTGTTAATATGATAATTTGGTTTGAGGAAGTCTGGACTATCGCCCCTCAAAGCGACATGATTCATTCATATACTACATAGATTGTATTAATGATGGTTTTAGTGAATATATATGATATATATTATATCATAAATTTACTGAAATAATTAAATATATATGTACACATATTTGTTTCACTTTTTTCTTTGAATACGACAATTAAACAGAAATAGCGTTCTTGCGTGCATACGACCTTCCATCTCCATGAACGGTGTATTATTTTTCATAGTAATATATTATATAGATTATTATAATACAAATAAAATTCATCTAAATTATATTTATATCATTGTTTACATTACATATATCTTTATATAAGTATAAGGACCAAAGATATTACAAATTAAGACACATGTGAAGAATAAAGTGAATATTACCAAAAGTGAAACCCTAACATATAATGGTTAACAAGAGGGAAATATAATGTAATAATAAAACCATATATGGAATTATATTTAATAATATGGTTACTTTTAATATAAATAATAAATTTATATTTATTATATAGGAGTTTTTCAAGAGTATGATGAAAGTCAAGACACAAGACAAGGGGATTTCATCTCACTTTTTATTTCTTTGAGATACATGCTATGTTTTACACTATTTCATATTATGTGGGTATGTACATACCATTATTGTATCATATGTATATTATAAATATAATTTATGTTTTTTAAAATATTTATATTATTATATTTCATTAATGGGGTATAATTTTAAAAACATACAAAATGAGTCAAATAATTTTCTCTCCATTTGCCTTCTCCAAGACTCAAGCTTTGTTATGAACCTAAATTAACTTTCTAGTTGTATATAGTTCCGTTTAACATGTTATATCATTAATTTAATTTTTTGAATTATATTTTATGCATTATCAAATTTCCATTTCTTACATGTAGATTATGATCCAATGTTACATATTTATAAGAGTTTATTGAGTCAATCTTATTGTCTTTCAATATTGTTTATGTTTATGTTTAGTTTGATGAAATATTAGGATCCATATCTTATGAAAATTCACAAATATTATTCTCCTATGGTTATTAATGATTTATTCATATATTGGTACGATTTGTTCCAATATTTGGTACATATAATAGTTAATATTTTCTTAAGAAAGCCCGACTTTACCTGCTCTTCAATCAGAAATATATATTCCTTTAAAATCATTTTTTCCAAAATGGTTTTCCAAGAATATTATACTATTATTCAATTATATTTAAAATAAAAGTTTACCCATTTTTTATTTTTCCAATGTTTTCAAATGAGTCTTCTTATCGATTTCTAAAGGTGCCATTTTTCTAACCATTTTAGCTGGAAAAAGAATATTCTTTTACATCGTACGACATGTATGGATTTACCGTCCATCATTTATTTGAATCTGCCTTTAAAATTTTTAAAAGGATAATTTTTACAAAACTTTTTTTAAAAGTAATTTTCAACGAAAATTGTTTTCAAAGTGCTTTCAAGCTTATTTTATTAGATTTAATAGAAATTTTTTTCAAAATGTTTTCCAGACTTATTTATATGTTTAAAAAATAGTTTCAAAGAAATGTTTTTCAAAACATTTTTAGGATTGTTTAATATTTTTCCAAGTCAACATATTTAAAAAAATTCAATATTTCATTATATGTTTTCTATTTGTTTTCGAGGAAAAATGTTTTTAAAATATTTTAAAGATTATTTTATATGTTTTTAGAGAAAAATGTTTCCAAAAATAAATTAAATAATTATTTATATGTTTTCAAAGTATTTTCTATGAAAATAAATTTGACTTTATGTATTAAAAATTATTATTCAATGAAGAATGGATATTTTCCTAAAGAAACATTTCAGAAAGATATTTCAAAATTATTTTCCACCTAAGATGAAATCTGTTGATGTTACTCATGACCTTGTAGGAAATTATCTATATGTTTCATTTATATTATTTCTATTATTGGGTTATGATTAATTCCCTAGACTTTATCATACCTATTTCTCTTTCACGGATTATATGTTTATGAAATCTGTTTCTCATTCAGGGGTTATTTTGTTATGACATCTGTTTCTATTTAACAAGTTACATGTTTATGAAATCTATTTCTATTTCACCTGTTATGTGTTTATGAAATACATTTCTCATTAGCAGGTTATGATTTAGGTGAAATTTTTATAAAAATGGTATCTTTTTCCATAGGTTATGATATGTTTACATGTATATGATACCCATTTCATTGTATGGGTTATTATATGATAGTTTATGACATTATGACACATGTAAGTCTACTTTAATTATGATATGGGTAAAACATATATCTATCTCCAATTAATTAGGTAAGTATTTATATCTCATGAGATAGATATGGATGGAATGGGAAATGGACTTGGATCAGTATTACAGGGTTGGAAGGGAAAATGAACTCAGTTAAACATTACACAGATTGATTTGGAAATAAACTCAGTTCAGTAATATAGGGATTGAACAAGGGGTAAACTAGGTTCAGTAATATAGGACTGGAACATAGTTTAAACCCAATTCAGTAAAGGAAATTTCCCACCAATATGGTCTCAAAAACAATGCATTGAATACTATGGAAATAATTATATATTCTTATGTTTCTTCCATAATTCCTTGTTTTATTCATATGTTATGCTTTCATGGATTATGTTCTTTATTTCCTTATGATTAATGTCTTTTCAAATACCAATATTTATTCCAAGATTTATTTAAATGATCTTTGATATATAGGGTATGATATTCTATTATCAAATTCCATTGTTAATAATTATACTTACATATCTCCCTTACTTACCCATAATCATTATTTGAGATCACCACATTCTTCTGTTTCCTTTCACCATATTGTAAAGAAATATTTTAGGTTTAATTACTAAAGGTGGAAATATATATTGTAGATTTTGAAGATCTTTCACCAGGATAAATGATTTTGATTCCATGTTTCCAAATACACGAAACCAGTACGGTCCTCGAGCATTTATTTTTTTAATGTACTAAATATTCATCTAAAATAATTTAATATCCATGTAGGTTAATACTAGTTCACTATAGGTTCAATATTTGAAAATACCTTTATTGGAAACCCACATCATATAGAGGGATAAAAAATATCCATTGAAAATCAGATGTAGGAAACCTAAGGTTACCTAAAATAAATCATATTCTAGTTCCTTGAAAAGGATAACATAAATGTTAATTTAAATTATATACATGGCGGAGAAAAAGAAAATATAAAGAATAATATTGTGTTATAGTGAATATAGTCATGGGATAATTAATAGAAACAAAATCATAATGAATTTAGTGGAGAAAAGATCATTAATTCATCATAAATAAAGGTAAAATAATAACATTTTTATTTGATGATAATTTTCATAAATATGAAATATTATATTACTATCAATATAATGCACAAAATAAAATAATATTACATGATTTAATTCAAATTCATAATCATGATTTCATCATTTCATTATGCTTTGATCAATTTACACATCATCTCTTACATTGTGAAATAAATATTCAAGAATAATTTTGCAGGACTAAATTATAAAAATTAACTTTTAATAAATCACACGATCCATAATTCATTCATTCTATCTCTAAATATTTAAAAAAATCAAAAATGGTTAGCACAATTTATACAATATGGATAAATATGATATATCAATCCATAAAACCTCAACATTAACACAAATAGTTCAACTTAATACATTCCATAAATAGTTAATGTTAAGGGTCCTCCAAAATATATATAACCGAAATAAAAAACACAAAACATGAAATATTTGATCATATATTTTTTGAATATTAGATTTTCCATTTATCCCTAGACAACATAAAGTATCTCATAATGTCACATACCAAAAAATTTATTAACATAACATATATTATATCAAAACATGCTAATCCTTTCCAAAATTTAATTGAATCACCATAAAAACTCAATAAAAACACAAATTCCTCCAAAAAGTAACTCAAAAAAAAACAAGAAAATATAATCTATAAATCCAAAAATTTAATAAGCATCATTAAATATAACCTAAATCAATTTTTCATTACATCACTAATCAATTCCATGGTCATCTATACTTTCAAATTTACATTATTAACATCAATAATCTCCATATCCCAAATAAACATTATTATCAAAAAATTTAAAACTTATTAACTATTTCCTATCCCTCAAACATGAATTTTTCGAAAATATCCCCTACCACTACTCCATTTTTCTAGGTTATCAATACTATTCAATATATGCATGATGTTACTAATGGAAAAACTTTTATAAACAACCCAATTATGTTTCATGATTATTATAACTAGACTAAAATTAATAAAAAAATTTCTCTAACATAATTATTAAATCCCAATAGTAAAACAGTTTAGTTATTACACTCCATTGACTATAATTATATATTCCCTTTCCGGGTCTAGGATTTGACCCTTGGATTATTGAATTAACTTTAACAATTTCCATGTTCCCCGTATATAACACATTTAATTCTTCAACAATTCATTACTGCATGACATTAATTTCAAAATAAAAAATCTTTTCACCTTACTTTGAGACATTTCCTAGGTGCTTTCTCGTAGATTCATGACATGAATAAAATTGAAATTTATTTCCTCTAAGTTCATTACCATATGATCTTTTTTAAAATTTGATCATCTTCTAATTTGATGCATTTGAAAACTCCCAAAAATTTATATTACTAATTATATATTACAATAAATTATTAGGAATAATCATAAGGTTTCACCAACTTGTTCACATTTCATTGGTTTTATTATGAGGATAGTCATTCCATTTTATATCACATATAGTTTTAAAATTATTTCTCTTGGCTCTATACATTGACTAAGATGAAAAATATTAGTTTGAGAAATAGTAATCATAGTGACAAATCCAAAAAATTCCTTCATAGATTTTCTATATCAGAAAACCTTGTTTTTAATCTAGGACAACTTATGATTAAGTTATGCCAACCATAGTCATCATATACCCAAATACCTAATAATGGTTCATAAAGAAAATATGATTTAACCCATGAATATCCATAGAGAGTTTCAAAATTGATAAATATTAAGGGAACACTCACCATGATCTATAATGATGATAGAGATATACTCAACAAAGTATTTTCGAGGCTATTACCCCTATATGAATATGTGTCGAATCCACATCAACTTAAACTATACGTAAAATGATATGTTTATTGGAAAACCATATTATATATACATTAGAAAATATAATAATTTTATCTTATAATTAGAATCATTGATTGAGGTTTCACCAAAGTACTTTAATCCCAATATCCAAAGATCAACTAAACCATTCCCTAATATCAACTATTGTGATCCAAACTTATAAATATATAAATATCACATCATATTAGATTAATATAAAATCCATAACAATATAATCAATTCCAAAAGTATAATGGTTTTGTGTCTTTAGAATCACAGAGACATAAATAAAACTTGTTCATAATAAGTCTAAATCATATTACTCTAAGTTCATTATTATTATAACCCTTATAAGATGTATTATAGTTACAACCTTTCTTCATAATATGTAGAAATAAAACATAAAAAATGGTGATCTCAGATTCTTATTAAGGGTAAAAAGATGGTATATCAATGACTACTTAATAATAACATGAGAATCAGGTGCACAAACTTGAGTTTAACATTTGAAAAACCATAACCATTATATAATAGATCATACTATTGATTCATTAAATAAATATTAATAGTTCATAATGCATGATTCACAATGAAATCAAAGAACATGAGCCATGAGAGAGTAAAATTTGGATAAGAAATAAGTTTTTGAAATACACATGAGCATAGAAAATAATTTACTTTCCCAAGGATGACTTCCTATACTATTATAGTGTATTGGGTTTATCCCTATTATGTCATATCCTTAGTCAAGGTTCACTCCCAAGACTATCATAATGGAAAAAGTCACTTACTGAACTCGGTTCACATCCCATTATAGTGCTTATTATCTCATGAGATATCTATCATTATGAAATGCATTATAGTTATATATAATTCAAGGACCACCCATAAAATAATAACAATACATTCAAAAGTATACCACAATATCATAAGACATTCATTACATCTCATAACTCACAGAAAAAATGTTTTTATATATATTTATAAAATTTATTATAGCATAATCCATTAGAAATAAATGTTTTTTTATAAACATTTCATAATAATAATAATAAAAAAAATATAGATATAATAATAAGGATGGTTTCATTTATTTATATCCTAATTAAATCATATGGAACATCAAAGGATTTTATAAGAAATGAAACTTACCTAAATAAATCACATGGAATAATTTTAGGAGGAAATACGATTTTAATTTTGGAATCACATTATAAATCATAAAATTTCCTATAATGGGAAATGTTTTCTATGTAATATGTATTAAAACAAAGTTTCCTTAAAAATTTTCGATAAAAAGTCAAAATTACTATATTTAGGAAATCAAAAGAATATTTCAATTCATAATTTCTACTTAAATTAAATAATGGATAAACATTAGTTCAAAAATCATAGGATAATAGTAAAAAATTATTTAAATAATATTTATAAAACCTTGATATGGGAGAAAAAGTATTTTCAAATAGAGAGAAAAATAAATTAATTTTTCTTTAAAAGCATTATTTCTATCTCATTACTACATAAAGAGAGGAAAACGAATGAGAAAAAAATTAATATTAAAAAACTAGAGGATATGAAATTTATTATGAATCTTAAGTGATGGATCATAAAATTTTATCAACATAAATTTAATCATAATCAATCTCAAAAAATTTATAGATTGTTACCTAAATCTATTACCACTATGTTAACATTTTGATCGTAGTACCTATGAAATAATATCATCAAATAAGACATTAAATTTTATGAAAATATGTATAATCATGATATAAAATGTCATAGATTCAGTATATTCACCTCACAAACATAAATAATTCAATAACATCAAACATGTCTCAACAAATCAATATTGAGATGAAGAACACTTACCTCTTTTGTAATATCTATAAAAAACATGAAATAGAAAAAATATATGGATTTTATTTCAACATAAATGTTATGATAATAATAAGATAAAATAATCATTAAAATTATAGACACAACACATAGAAAAAAAGTGGTGAATATTACATATACATCAAAAAATAGAAGTATGACGCGAAACCCTTACCTTAAGTTTGAATTGATTAAAAATATTAATAAATTCCCCTATAATAAATTTAAATATACTATAGTTATATAATAGAATCACTTAAAAACTTATATTATCTTATATTATGCTATTATAATATTTCTACACCCATTATATATGATTCATTATTTAAAGCATCTTTTCTAGGTGTTGACTATTTCATTTTTCATGGATGTTTGGGTTTAGTGGTCTCATTACCTGTACTTTTATCATGGTTATATTATCTCAAAAATATTATTCCTTATATAATTATAATATATATTCATCATATAAATATTTATAATCACCCATAAATTAAGATATAATTAAATTATTTACAATGTTCCTAGTGATAGTGGGCCCTACGTATATATGAATGATGTTTTTATTTTCTAACGAAGAGACGGAAAAAATAAAAAATATTATTTTATAATAATAAATAAAAATTATATATTGAATATATATATATATATATATTAAATATATCATTATTTCCATCCATTTATATAGGAAATGATAAATGATTTACATCGCTTCATGGTGGTGTTAGTCCGCATGTATTCTTGAGCGACATTATCGTTTTCACCATATTGGGAAAGAATGAATTTATATATGATATTACAATTATAGAATAATAATTACATCTTAAATATCATATATAGAATTAAATCCATAATAATAATCAACCATGATATATAGTGATGATAATTGAATTGCATTGCTATGTGGGGGTGGTAGTCCACATGAACACATGAGCAATACCATCACTTACCATTTGATGGAATAAAGAGTGGATAAAAGTGTTTATATTATCATAATAAAATTTATGTATATTTATGATAATGAATTTACTATTTTCTGATTAATACTGTTGATTTAGTTGAGATATAAGAAAAAATAAATTTAACAATTCAATGTAGGATGATTACCAGTTCTTTGATATGACTCATATAAATCGTTTCATAAAGAACATTGGAATGGTATTTTTAGAATATAATAACCTCTAATTAATGGAAAGGTAAATTTATAATGGAATTTTTTAGTCTTTGGTTGAGATATATGGTTTATTTTGGTGTAAATAAAAGAAAGGAGGGGTGACCTTTAATAAGGGAGGAAACTGAAACATACAGAATTAATAAAAAAATAATGTATAATAAATTCATTTTAAAGTTAATGTTTCACCATATGGAAAATATTTCTAAGAGAATACATGACATGGTTAAATTTACTTTAACTAATAAATCTTTTCCAGGTTTAGGTGGTATTTTGAACCTTATCTTTTGGTTTAACATCTTAGTTTACTATTTTTACCACTAACCACTCTAAAAATATTTTCAATATTAATGGGTTATATTTTTATTTATAATGTAAAAATTTGCTCATAAATAGAAAAAGTTTGAAATTGTATATCATTTTTCATCAAAATTTTCCTGTTGTAATATTTTTATGTATTTTTAATTAATTTAATAAAATATTATTTTTTTTAAAATATAATTAATGTTATTTTTGAAACTAATTATTTAATTTGATTTTATAAACATGGTGATTATTAATGAATATAAGTATAAAATAGTTAAACAAAAATTATACCTTATTATTTACAATAAAAGTATTATGAAACCATAATCCAATCAAAAAAATTACTTTTTATGTTTTAAAAATCATATACATTGATTTTTCTACTACTTCAAGAAGTACCGTGTAAACACTGATGGTAATTATATATTCACTGAAAGTTTTAAATAAATTAACACCATTAATATATTTTAATTATTCTCAAAATGAATTTTAATATTCATATAAAAATTATTTTTATCTGTATGAAAACATAAAAAATAAATTTAAAAGAGAGTGACATTTCGTATTTTTTTAATTCAAATATTATTAATGTCATTATCAAAGGAAAATAGAACAAAAATTCTAGTTATATTTTACGTTAGAATGGATATCATAGAATTAATGTCATATAATAAAACTAGGGCCCTCTTTTTTTTATTTTTAGACCTTATTTCATAGTTTTAGACATGTTTTATGAATTATACATTTTTCATGGTGAAAAATATTTACCATAGTTACGATTCATAATGAAAAAATAGAACTTGTGCTATTTTACCAATTTTAACATATTGATTACATATATTTTATTAATTTTTCAATATTTAACCTTCAAAACTATAATAAATTAATTTTAATATAATTATCTAAAGAATGGGGTTTTAGACAAATGTGATTTAAGCCAAAGAAATTATGTTATACAAAAATAAAGTATAATAATTATTAAAATTAATTGACTATATTTTATCTAATTAAATAAGATTCATCTAACTATAATATCAAATTCAAATTGAAATAAAAATATTAAATTAAATAATTTAATGAAAAGAAATATCAGTTTTACAGAAATCTTATTTTCACTATTCATACAGAAATCAACAATTTTATAGAAATCAAAAAAACTTTACTCTAAGTTAATTTTGATATTTTTATTTAAAATATGATTTTAGTTTCATAAAATTCAATTTCTAAATGTTATATAATTTAATTATAATATTTTCTCACAAAATTTAATAAAAACCATTTTGAAGAAAACGTATTTCTAATGCATAAAATGACTTCCCTATAAATTGTGTACAAATTTATTAAAAATTAATAAATAAATATGTTTTGAGTTAGACCATTATATTTGATAATGTAATTAATCATATTCATATCCTCTAAAAATATTTAAGTTATTACAATCACTTGTAAATAATAATATTTTTTAATATATCTTAATTTACTTAAAACTCGATGATGAATGTCAAGAAAGATATCAGTTTTTTAGTTTTTTAAAATAAGTATTTTAGGTGTTACAAAAACATTAAAAGATACAATTGGATATTAATTTTGAGGTGAAAATATATACTATTATCAACTTTCCAATATCAAGAATGATATCTTCACAAAGAATAAATTATAAAAATAATCTAGAAAATTAATCCAAATACAAAATCCAAAATGATATTATGTGAATGAAAAAATAACGGTGAAATAATTCTATATTTACCAATATAAAAATATAAACTCAAATAAAAGAAACATGCTACAAAGGATTTCAATGTATCAATGTGGAGTACAACCGATGACTCTATAAATTCCTCTTCTTTATCCACATCAGGTGAATCAAGTACCATGTGTCTTATGGAACATGTTCAGGAAAACATCGAAGCTATTAAGATTCTTATTATTTCTTCCTCCTCTTACTCTTATACTCCTAATTATTTATTTTTATATTTATTTTTTACCCTCTCTTTATCAAAATTATGAAGACATAAAATATCATTATAATCGAATAAAAATATATTTTAATAACTTGGATAATTATATAAAAATATAAAAAATGAAAGCAATCAAGTTATTCAAGAAAATTATCAACTTAAATTAGATAAATATATTCTATTCACTAAAAATTAAGATTTATCCATGAAATAATGAATCAAAAATATTTTAATAAACCTAGATCCACCTTTCATGACTTCAAAAGTTGAATTTTCAAATTCTCTCAAGGTGAATAAAATTATAATAATTTTTTATCCCTTAAAGAACAAGAAAAATAATGTGTCATATTTAGTTTCAATAATCATGATATCACCTCAATTAATCTAATGATTTTTTAATTACTACAAAATAATTGTTAATTTAATTTATGAATTCAATTTCACAAATTCTTATTATAGCAGACTAATGCCAATACATATTTCTTAAAATATTATCGAAATATAACCCTATACTAAACAAATTTTTATTCCAAATTCATTATTGGTTAACATCAGTAAAATCATGTTTTTTGGGAATAAAAAACTCTAGTCATTTAAAATTTTCAGAAAAACTGTCATAAGATAAAATCTCTATAAGAAATATTATACCTATATACTGATTTCTCATGATACATGTGTGTCAACCTATAAATATTCAATCAAATAATTAAACATGGAGAATACCACATCACCTTTGGAGAAAAAGCTAATGGTAAGATAATTAGTGAAGGTACCGTCAGTTTTTCTAACTCATCACTTAGTAGAGATGGTGTTTTTAGAAAAGGATTAAAAAATAACATACTATGCATTAGTCAAATATGTGTCAATATTTCTTAATTCTTTTCAAAAATTATCTTTGAATTTTTTTAACTCAAATGGGAAACTATTATTTGTTTAAAATAGTTCCAAAATTTTTTATACAATCACTTTAAAATCTCTTGTTAGAGAAAAAATCAAATGTATAAGTGCCAAAGTCAGTGACTCATGAATTAATCGTAAACACATTGTTCACTTTAGCACACCCTCATTTTTAAAACTAAATTTAAACTATTATGATATCTTCCCCAACTACATATCAATGCTAACATTATTTTTGAACCATGCAACATGGTAAGAAAAAAATCAACATTTAAATCTTAAAAAGTAATTTATTATCCAAAATCTCTTGAATTAACTCTTATATATATTTCTCTTCCTTATAAAATTGAATATATAGGAGTAAATGTATATAATGTTATTATTTTAAATAAATTTACATGATTCAAATTTGATTATTTCTTATCTTATAAAACTGAATCTTTTAATGCCTTCAAAAGATTTTCTAAAAAAGTTGAAAATGAAATTTGTTGAAAATATTTCAATATGATGTGTTAGTGTAGGAGAAGTATATAACATGAAATTTGATGATTTATTTTCTCCCAAAGTCTATAATATTTATTTTTTTAATCGTCAAATAACTCAACCAAATTGTTTAGTAGAGAGGCATAATTGAACTTTACAAGAAACCTCCCAAACTCATCAAAATGACTTAAATTTACCCCAATAATTTCTAGCTATGATAAGGGATATTTCTTTATATATCATTAATCATGTTCTCATAATGAAATATATAAAAAATTATCTTTATGAAATTTCCATCAATTAAAAAACTAATGTGGTATTTTTCTATATTTTTGGTTGAAAATGTTTTATTTTAAACACCAAATAAAATCATAAAATTTTCATTCTAAATCTATTGAATGTATATTTATGTTGTAATCTTTCTTATACAAGTACTAACGAGTCTTTAAAAAAAGCAATAAATTAGTGGAAGAATCGATCCATGATATTTTTGATGAATATTTTATCAATAAACTTTATTATTTTCTTTAGATTTTTTTTTAAAATACAACATTAAAACTAAGGAAGTTAAAGAAGAATAAGAATCTCTTTTAATTTATTTTCCTAAAGTCTTGTAGAAATATAAATACTCTCCCTTGGAAAATTTTAAAAGATATTGTAAAGAAAGAAATAATACTCTTATATCCATATTTAATGAGGTTTAATACCTTAAATTTTCCGCTCATGTTAAAGATGAATTAAATAAATTAACTATAATTGATGTGTAAGATCTCATGTAATGGCCTAATGATCAAATTATTCTAGGATCTACATGTATTTTCTTGAAATAAACTTTTTAAACCTGATAATATCACTAGAAAAAATATCATCTCTTATCCAGAGGTTATAACCATGAAGAGGGAATTCACTATAATGAAACCATTTAACATGTTACTTTATTATAATCCATTCGATTATTATTAGAATTAAATTCTAATTTTTCTTTAAAAAAATCAAATATATTTCAAAATACCATTTCTAAATGGTTTTATTTGTGAAAATATCTTTTTGGAAAAACACCTAGTTTTAAAAATCCTATTTTTCTAAACTCTACTTTCAAATTAAAAAAATATATTTATTATATGAAATAAGGACCTCAAGATTTGTATGAATGTATTTAAATTTATATTATATTTAATTGTTTTAAAATTCAAAAATATGAGTCAAAATATTTTCTAATACAAATCACAAATTATTTGATACTTGTAAAAAGTAACATTTATGATGTTATTTTCATCTCTATAAATGAATCTTTTTTAATGAATTTCCAGATTTAATGAAAAATGAATCTAATGTTATTTAGGCAGATAAAATCAAACTCTCGTAGGGTTTTTAAATTTATAAAATAAATTATTGAATCATTTTAAATCGAGGAAAATACATTAATGGACTCTTAAAATTATTCGTATTGGGTCATGCTTAGGAAATTAGAAATCCTATGAGTACTACTTGTAAGCTTATATTTGATGAAGCTGGTCAAATGATCATTAAAAAGAATAAAAAATGTATCAATAGAAGAATAGTTTACCTTACTATGAACTGATATGAAATCTTATTTATTGTTTTTTGTTCCCATCTTAAATCAAATAAAATTAAATCTCATTTGAAATTTGTCAGAATTATTTTTTATTATTTAAAAGGAACTAAAAATATTTGTTTATTTTATACAAAAGGAACATATTTTGGATTTCCTTTTTTTAAAGTTAATTTTGAAGGGTTCCCAATGGATATGAATAGTTCTTGTTAAACATTCCATATACTTATAAAATCCATTATCTCAGGGAGTATTAAAAAGAAAAAGATAGTTTCTCCATCCATAATTGAAGTGGAATGCATATCCATTGGGTGTATTTTCATTAAAATAATGCAGATAAAACACACTATCGTTGACTTAAGGATTATATTTTACCATATCCCTTTTAACAGAAACAGTTCTATTTCCATCAATATCTCCAAAAATGCTATCCAGTAATCTTGATCCAGACACATTGACCTAAGAAGCCACATCTTATTAGATTATTAATAAAAGGGTTATATCTTATTAGAATTCATTATCATCGAATATAAACTCATAGATATTTTCCCAGAACTTCATGCCCTTGATTGTTTTTTATAATTAAAGGTGAATTAGGAATGGACTTTTTATTACACATTCCCTTTACCAATGGATTTCTTATGTTATTTTTAAAAATATTTTTTTGGGAAAACTATTAAATATTGAATTTTATAATTTATATTTTCTCTATTATATATTAGTTATGATCCCATAATCTGAGTTATTATATCAATTTATGGGGTTACTTATCTATTTTAATCTGAAATTTTCCTTAAGAGGTACCTTTTGTTAGAAAATTAATTTTATTTTATTACTAATTTTAAGAATTTTTCCTATGATTTTAAAAATCAATTTAAAAGAAAATATTTTTTAAAATTAATATTTTTTTTAAAATAATTTTTTAGCTCAAATATGTATTTTACCATGATTTAAATTTCTTTTCCTTATAAAAGGAAGACTAGTGATGAGTATTTGTTTATATATACATTTCTCTCTAACTTTTTCCTTACGTTGTCTTTGATGGAATTTGAATCGATGAAAACATCCAAAATTTTCATTACATCAATAAATATTTATTCTACAAACCCTTTCAATAAATAGGTAACTCAATAAAGGCAATACCATTCATTTATAGGATAAGTGCAATGGAAAAACGTATGTATAATATTTATTATTATTATTTCCCTTTTCTCTTTTAATTTTCATTCTTATTTATCTTCCTTTCTCCATTTCGTCCTTTTCTTTTTCACTATTGTTTTTTTCATCATTACCTATTTAATTAATTATTTTATGATTCCCCTCTCCCTATATCTCTATAATTATTCTATTACTGGGAGAGTTTAGAAAATAAGATGTTTTTCAAATTTTTCTCTCAATTTCAAATCTCTTTTATTGTTATTTTAAAATCTATCATGTGTTTTTTCATCAAAAATATATTTTAAATTATGACCTCTAAATAATTTTTTTTTGTTTTTATAATCTTAAAGGGAGATTATTTCTTGAAATTATTCTTTTCAAAATAGGGAAAAATTTGAGGAATTTATTGTTATTAAAAGGTGGGAAGTTTTTAAAATTTATTGAAAGGTTTATTTTTTTTAATGTTGGGTGTTTATTTTTTTCTATAAAGTGGAAGTTACATATGTTTTTGGTCAATATATTTATATTGTGTATATAATAAATTATATAATTAATTTATGAGATCATTGAACATCCTTTTAATATGTTGAGTTAGATTGATATACCATTCACTCTTGAATTATACTTAATTTACCTTTTTTATGATTACTGTGTATGATCATAAAAAGGGGGTACTTTAATACCCATATCGCTCATTGTATTTCTATAGCCATAAACACTCAACTATGTTTCTATCAATTTCCCTAAATTGGGTTTTAGTTTTTATATAAATTTCTATATAGTGGAATTCAATAGCATCATAAAGATCCTTTAAATCCTTGATAAAGGGTTGGTAACTTCTCTATGCAAACATCATGACCTTAGAATCATGTTATATTATATAAGGGAGGATTTAGTATGAAGTGGAGGAGATCCCCCTTGAAGCCTTAGCAGTGGAGGTCGCACCAACTTGTTAGTTCTATGGTTGATGAATAAAGTTTATCCATAAGTTACTCTAGTAAGCTAGTGTAATCCCACCAGCCACCGATGGTAAAGGATGAAGCAAGCTGATTCTCTATGTGTCCACCAAATACCTGATGGGGGTCAACCAATTAAGTAGTAGAGGATTTACAACATCATGTATCACCAGGTAGGCCACCAGTTACTTGATCGATGTTATTAGGTATCTGGAGGTGTCATAAAAATAGATTTAGGAATGCACGAATTATCTTCAAAAGACCATAATGGTGGTATTCCCTTTATTTTTTAAACCCGGTGATGTCAAAAACCATCCTAGTCATCTTGGATCCTATAAAATGACTCCCATGGACTGTTGGAATCAATTTTATTTATATCTCTTTCACACAAAAATGTTTTCATGGTTGAATCGATATCAGATATATAAATATCCTAAAACATCTCAAAGAGGTAAATTCACATTCTAAATCACTCAAGGCTATCAACCTTTCTCTAAAATTTGTTGACCTTATTTTAAATAATCATTTAATGATATATGTGATAATTATTTTAACGGGGTTTCAAAAATAATACAACTCTCCTCCCATCACCTTTCTCCGATGATCTCTCCCTTTGAATAATTTAGGTATAAGATACTTTGCCGCTAATGAAGCTCGATAGGGTCCTCCCCAAACACAATTATGTGGGAAAAATTTCCTAATGAATAGTAAGATCAAGGGGTTTATACTATTGACTTATCAAGTTTAGTTTTGAAGATACAAGGGCACACATATATCTATTTATGAACACATTATAAATTTTTTTTCTATCTATTTACTTTATCACATTGCATCATTTATCATCAACTCATATACTTGAATAAATTTGATTCAATAATTTATTCACTTAATTAACATTGATATTTTTTTTGAAAACAAGGATCAAATTTATTAACTATCACTTAATCAATTTTCTACTTTATCCATTTAATTCTCTATAAATTTTTTAAGGTAAATCCTGCCTCTTACCATATATCTCCAACAAATACATATGAGGTCAATCTCAAATGAAAAAAATTACATTGGATTCTTGTCAATATCTTAAAAAATATATAACCCTATATGAACACTTTTGGAAAATTTTATTGGACTAATTTATTTAATTTTCATTAGAGAAGACTCATGGGATCATTTTATCTTTCTCTCATATTTAAATATGATGATTATATTTTCTGGAAATGTAGATACGTTGAGGTAGGGGTTTTAATCACTTAATTTTGTAATGAAAAATATATTTTAATTGTAGGATTTATTAAGGGGGATAATTATTCCAAATATTATTATTAATATAACAATAATTTAAAAAATTAATATATTGGGATATTTTGAATAAAATAAATACAATAAAACATTATATATTATTAATAATGGGAACGAGAATACACAAATAATATGGATTAATAAAGAATAATTCCAAATAATTTCTTTTAATTTTTTAAGATTTATTATGGGAATAAAATATTAATGAAATAAAAATGATAAATCATTAAAAGATTAATAATTTTTAATAGGACATTTGATGGATTTAAAATTAAATATTAATTCATCATGTAGAAGTGTGTTTTTTGTGATGGGTTTTATTGAATAGAATGAATATTATTTTTTTACATTAGATAAGAAATATTAAATAATTAAATTTTTTTAAAATGATTTTCTATATGATTTATCATGTTATTTAAATATATATGATGGACATGATTTATTTACATAAGTAACATAAACATTCTAGATGATTTTAAGAATTTAATTAGGTAAACAAGTTTAAAATTCAATATAGTTAGTAGGATGAAATATAAATATATATATATATTTCAATTATTAAGAAAAATATTGAGAATTAAAGAAAAGATTATGGGAAGCTATAATTAAATATTAATCCTTGAAATTATAAATGATTAATATTATTGAATAAAATGATGATAAGTTAATAATGAATTAATGATGAATTATATAATTAGTAATGTTTAGAATATTTCTTATTTGTTGTGTAGTTCTTGTTTCGATTATGTGGAATGAGAGTATGAAACTTATTGGTTGAGAAGTTGGATTCTTGAATAGTGTTGGAGAAAGAATTTGGAATTGAGGGAGTGTTTTGTGATGTTTAGTTGGATCAATTTTGAAATTTGAAATTAATTATATAGTATGGATATTGATATTAATATTTAGTGTATCAGTGAACTAAGAAAGATAATAACTAGTACTCAATTATTATTGGATTTCGATGAGATAAGGATGTGTAAACTCCAAAATAGTGTTGTGATGAAATTGTGTATACTTATTTGGAAATTAAATTTTTATTGATAGATTGATCATTTTCCAGGTTGTGAATGATTTAATACTCATGTTATTTTTATGCATGATGAAATCCTATGGTTACTAGATGTATATGAAGATAATGTATTACATTGATTATTATCTTCCTACCAACTACACTAGTTTATAAGTTATTGATGAGATATATGTGTATTTTTTGATATTCTCGCCAATAACTCTAGGTCAGAATATATTGATGATACAATTGAGTATTTTATCTTAAAATAACAAAAAAATCTAGGTTGAGAGAGATGTGGATTCACCCATGTGTTTATACTCATTATATTCCACAAAATTTGGATCGAGGTGGATGACAATGCACTAAGTAATTATTCAATTATTATCCATAACTCTAGGATTGAGGTAGACCATGTATATAATTGTGAATATGTTGTGAGATTAAATATATTTATATTCCTATATAATCGCATTATAATGTGACTCTGGTGATTCATCAAGAAGAAAATTTGTGAATGGATTTGAGGTATTAATTTTTTTATTTTTAAATGTTATTTCATTTTCATATATTCCATTAAAATTTGAGGTGGATGAGTTCTAACACAAACCAACAGAGGTGTGTTGGTTTTTTTTATGGTTGTAGTGTTTTGATGGTTACTTCTCTATGGGTAAAACTTGTTCCAAATTATATATTCATCGGACATAGATCCTTCATACTATTACTCTAATTTTGGCTCCTGATTTCCAGATAATAACACAATGGGGTCAGGAACCCGGGATTCTAGTGTCCTCTTCTATGATGTGTTTTATAGCGGGCCCTTCGTGTTTTGATATTATAAAGCATGGGTTTCTACTTTTATATAAATACTTTATTATCATGTGTGGGATTATTAAGTTATTTTTGGTATTCAAAAATAGAAACTAAATTACTGTATCCATTAATAATTTTTATGCTTTTTCCCCAATTATTTTTATATGGAGGATACACTTAGAAACATATGGTTATTGTGTGGAATCACTACTTGGAAAAACCATTTTGAGTAGTATTTATAAAATTTTTATATGCACTCTTACATTATACACAATTGTATTCATTAAAATTAAATGTTTAAGTTGAGGTATAATATTAGAGGTTTGATAATAACAAGATATATTTTAAATTATATGTTTATGACTCTTTTAAGGTGGTCGCCTTGGTTTCCACTATAAAAAACTACACCCATTAGAGGCGTTTTTTCCATTAATTAAACTTATAACACCTTTGAATTAATTATAATCCATTATGAATGAAAAAATTTAAAATAGGTACATACTACTATTTGTAGGAATTTTGGGAAAGATCTGGTAAGGTAAAAAAATTAACAATGGTTATGCAAGCGTCAGTTATAGTCCCTCATATTAAAAAAACAATTATTTGGAAGCACTGCTAAAAATAATTATATGTTTTTATAAATATTATAGAAATTTTAAAACCATTATTAATAGTTTTTAAAAAAAATAACTAGGGTGGCTATAAACCACCTCTAATATCTAAAAAAATTATAAATTGATGCAGCCCCTATCCCACCGGAATCTCTTATCCACGTGGTCCACCTCCAACTTCTCTCCCCCAAGGTGAACCTTTATATGTATGAACATAAACTATAAAAAATAAAAAATATATATTTTATTATATATATATATTGGAAATATATATATATTATATTAGAATATATATATATATATATATATATTCTTTATGATATCTGGGATTATAGAACGAAAACAAAAACACACCATAAGAACCCTAGTGGGATAAACCTCATCCTTATCCATAAGGAATGATAAGAATGCCACTAATTGTTTATACATCCATCCCACCTATCTTCACATGTAAATAATTCCACTCAACTTTTTTTATAGCTATCTCACCAACTATAGTTCCATTGACCAAAATCATATTACCTATGTTCACACCTGTCTCTAGTCTACATTAGAAGACACATCCCTCACCGGTCAGCACTGTTGAAGCCTATGTATGATGTCAAAACTATAACGACCCATACTTTACATACATTGTTAATAATTCAAAATTGAATCACACTTATTACAACATATGAAAAAACCACAAAGGACCGTATAGGTATAGTGTCTTTAGAAACTGGGAAACATAAACAACTGGTTCATAAATCTTGTACAGTGTCTCCCATTTATTTCATCATATCTAGGGTCCCTTTTAGCACATTCTACTTAATATCCATCTTCCTGACCTGGGGAAAAGAAAACATAAAAGGGTGAGCTCAAATGCTCAGCAAGGGCAAATAAAGTAAATAAAAATCATATCATATCTTTTTGAAAATCATAACCTGCAAAAGAGATCATAATATCTTATCATGGAATAAATCATAGAAGTGAAAATGAGATCCCCATAATCATAACATGAAACTTGAAACTTTGTGGCATGCACACATAATCATGGAAAATCATTTCTTGTTAGTCATGACTCATTGCCAAGACTATCTTAGTGGACAAAGTCCCTTTCTGAACTGAGTCACCCTCGTTCAAGTCCTGTTTCACTGAACCCGTATAACCTACCGTTCCAGCCATGTCTATCTCATGAGATATAAAATCTTTACCCAATGCATTAGAGGGAGATATAGGTCCCACCCATCTTATAATGAATCCTTTCTTATGTGTGCCACATAATCATAAATCATACATCATCACATAACACATGTAACAAAAATGGGATTCTTGAAACATCATGACATCATAAAACAAATCATATAAGGTAAATGACTTCATAAAAATAATTCCCTCAAAACATAATAAAATCAATGTAATAATAGGGATAAAAACAGAACCCTATATTATCTTAGATGGAAAATAATTTTGATAAAACATTTGAACTCCATTCTTGAAGAAAATATCCTTTCTACTTCAAAAACACTTATCTTTTCTTAACATGTCATACAATTATAAACTAAAATAAGTTGATTAAAAATAAACTTTAGAACTTATAAAGAAAGATTCTTGGAAATAATGTTTTAAAAATCCATTCTTGTCATATAAGTTAAAAAAACATTCTTCGTACTTTTGTCAGAAAATTCAAAAAGTACCTCGTGCGAAAAAAACGACAAAAGATTCCTTTCATATTCTTTACTAAAAACTCACTAAAGGGTAAAATTGGATTTAAACTATTGTAATTGGATGGAAACAATATTACATATTGAGGTAACATGGATGTGGATGATAAAATACACCCCTGTAAATACCAAAGTATAAACAATCTCGGATAAAAATGAGATTGTGATATTTCCCTTACCTTAGGTCCGATTTTCTTTGTACGTGTCCGAAACTCCTGTATAATGGTTTAAATAATGTTATTGACTTATTCCAAAATAATACATATTGATATGATATCATATATGGTCATATTCTTAGCTTCTTGTTAGTAATATTTCATTGTTACTTGTTACTCGGGTTTTTATTTCCTTTTGTTCTTATGCGTGTTTTGCCGAATAAATTCTTATTCTTATTTTAAGGTTATAGATACCTTATATCCAGAATGGTATTAGTGTAACATATATAATATTTATTCATTCAATTCATTTATATAATTACTATGTAATGATGATCATGTAGAACGAGTCGCATCACATCGTGGAGACGGTATTCCGTACGTACGCACGAGTGATGATATCGTTCCTATGATCGTGGAACTGTATTGGAGTATATATATATATATTATTTTAGTATCAATATTACTTTATAATAATCATAAATAGTTACTCATTACACCATTATACCCATCCTTGTAAGGTGATGGTGGAAAGTAGATTACACCACGACGTGGAGACGGTATTCCGTACGTACGCACGCGCGGTGATTTCATTTTTCCGTAGGATGGATAGAAGGTTAATTAGGGTTGTTTCATATTTATAATAACATATCAGTATGTAAGTAATACTGATGTTATTACTTTATCATGAAACAACTAAAGAAGAAGAAGTTGAATAAGAAAGAAATTGAAAAGATCGGTAATGGATATTACCTCTTCTTTGGAACGCCTCTTTGAATCCTCCACTTAGGGAACTAAGATTGGTCTTTGAAGAAGACCAGGACCTCTAGGATTATTCTAGGGAAGTGGAGAGGAGAAAATGTCAGGGGTTGGCCGAGCTTGAGTGATCAAATTGGTGTGAGGAGGAGGGGAAGGAGGTGCCCTTTTATAAGGGAGGAGAGGGGCACCTTAGGAATATCTCAAAATATTATTTTATATTAAAGTCAAAATCGGTTTATAATGGTTCCAAAGGGTCTTATTTCGAAGATAAAGTGGGGATGGGTCGAAATCCTATCAACCAATAGGATTTAGACAAGTTTAGGGTATTATTGTAACCTTATCAATTAGATTTAACTCTAAGTTAAATAATTTATCTTTTACCGTGTCTTTTTGTTTTCTTTTACTATATGGTTAATACACTTACTATAACATGCGAAAAGAACCCCAAATTGTTTATTATTAATATATATATTCTTATCTAAGTCATTTGGCCGAACCATAGATTTTTAGGAATAAAATAACAATTAATAATATAATATTTGATTTAAAAACTATTTTTGTTTCAATTTTGACACTATTTGATATATGATTTTTGTGAAAGTCATAACAGAATTATATGTTCGAAACAAGTTGATTAAATAAACACTAATATATCATAGTAACCTAGAAAATTAGTGTAATTCATAAAAAGTCTAAAATTACATTTATTTTGCGTTTATAACATCAATTATGTCAATATTTCATTAATAAGATAATTACTGCATCATCATTGTGTCATAAATAAATTAAATTATTTATGTCTAAAAAATACAAATAAAATACCATTATGTAGGAATTCTTTTTAGCTTTCTATGGAATATTTATAGTCGAATTTATCTTATGTATAACCCCATATTAAAAATTATTTACTTATTAAACTTTGATTTTAACTATTTTAACCCTTCTTTAAATAAATTAATAATACATGTCCTAATCTAACCCATGTGGGCCTAAATGGTCATATTTTATTCCTAAGTTTGTTTTTGGTCGAATTAAACTTATCCAATAGAATTAGGACATGTTTTAGGGTAATAGTAATATCATTTTTACCCTTAGTTACCCTATTTACTATTAACCGCGGTAAAAAAAATAGAAAGTTACTATTCACCAAAAAATTATTTTTATCTCATTGAACCACATTTTACTCACTGATATCAACCGTGTCTGTCGGATTTTCGAAATTCCATTCACAGAAGCGGTAAAATTAAGTTTTATGCAAAATTCAGTTTTTAACCTACCACTTAGTGGTTTCACTATTCATCAAAAATTGAAATTCTTCAGAAAAATACCAAAATTTCACCCTAGGATAATTTCGATATTCCGAATCCAAAAATGAAGTCCATTTTGAAAAATAAAATTTATAAAATTTCAAAAAGTGGTTATTACTATTCATAACGGCTAGTTTTAATAATATTCTAATAGCATATCGTTGTTTAGTGAAACTCAGTATTGCGTACGACACAAGCTATCGAGGAAGGTCGTGATTGCGTGTCAAGTAAGCCAAGCAAGTGTGTAGTGAAATATTCCTTTGATGATAAAAATATTACTCATAAAAATCTCGGGTGTTACATTCTACCGCCCTTAAAAAGAATTTCGCCCTTGAAATTCGTCACTTTATTACAAATAGATGATGATACTTCTCCCTCATCATATCCTCAAGCTCCCATGTAGCTTCTTCAAGTTGGTGGTTCCTCCATAAAACTTTCACCAAGCGAGTGGTCTTGTTTCGTAGGACTTTTTCGCTATGATCCAGAATCTCTATCGGCTGTTCTTCATAAGAAAGATCTTTCTCCAGCGGCACAACTTCTGAGCTGAATACATGTGAAGGATCTGGTATGTACTTTCTCAGGAGAGATAAATGGAACACATCGTGAACTTGAGAGAGATTCGGTGGAAGCGCCAATCGGTAAGATACCTTCCCAACACGATCCAGTATTTCTAAAGGACTGATATATCTAGGGCTCAACTTCCCCTCCTTTCCAAATCTCATAACCCTCTTCCAGGGAGATATTCATAAGAACACTTTATCACCCACTTCAAACTCTAGGTCTTTTCTTCGGTTGTCGGCATAACTTTTCTGTCGACTCTGAGCTGCTCTTATGTGTTGTTGAATAGATCTGACCTTTTCTGCCATTTCATCAACGAGATCAGGTCCTAATAGCTTTCTTTCCCCGACTTCATCCCAGCAAGTTGGAGTCCTGCATTTCTTTCCATAGAGAGCTTGATAAGGAGCCATCTGAATACTGGAGTGAAAGCTATTATTATAAGAAAATTCCACCAAAGGTAGGTGTTGATCCCAACCTCCTTTGAAAACCATAGAGCAAGCTCTCAACATATCTTCTATGGTTTGAATTGTTCTTTCAGACTGACTGTCTGTCTGGGGATGATAAGCAGTGCTGAAAATCAACTCTGTATCCAGAGTATACTGAAGACTTCGCCAGAACTTTGAGGTAAATCTCGGATCCCGATCAGATATAATAGAAAGTGGTACTCCATGCAATCTTACCACTTCCTTTACATATATCCTGGCAAGCAGATCTAGAGAGAAATCCTCTCTCATAGCAATGAAGTATTCAGACTTTGTAAGACAATCAACTATGACCCAAATAGCATTATTGCCTTTGGATGTTTTAGGAAGTCCTGTGACAAAGTCCATAGTGATGTTTTCCCATTTCCATTCGGGTATGGGTAATGGTTGTAACATCCCCTTAGACTTCTGTCTCTCAGCTTTAACTTGTTGACAAACCAAACATCGAGAGACATATTCAGCAACATCTCTTTTCATTCCATCCCACCAGAAGTACTCTTTCAGGTCCCTATACATCTTCGTGCTTCCAAGATGAATAGAGAATGATGAACTATGTGCCTCATCTAGCAGCTCCTTCTTTAATTCGGGGATGGGAGGAACACAAACCCGATTCCTGAACATTATTATCCCATCAAAATCAAGGTTGAATTCAAGAACATTTCTCACCTTCTTTTGTAACACGACATCTTCTTTATGTGCCTCTTTAATCATCACATGTATAGATGGTTTAACATTCATTTGAGAAAGATAATATTTTCCCCCTTCCATTATAATTCCAAGATCCATCCTTTGTAAATCCATAAATATTGGATCTTTTGTGATCCTTATCATGGATAAACTAGCATGGTCTTGTCGACTTAATGCATCTTCCACCTTGTTTGCTTTCCCAGGGTGGTAATGGATTGAGCAGTCGTAATCCTTAATCAGCTCCAACCATCTTCTTTGACGCATATTCAACTCCTTTTGTGTGAAAATATACTTTAAAATTTTATGATCAGTATAAATATCACACCTTTCACCATAAAGGTAATGCCTCCAAATCTTTAATGCAAATATTACCGCAGCTAACTCCAAATCATGTGTTGGGTAATTTTTCTCATGTATTTTCAACTGTCATGAGGCATAAGCTATCACCATATCATTTTGCATAAGAACACACCCCAATCCCTTCTTGGATGCATCACTATAGATCACAAACCTTTCTCCACTACAAGGTAGTGTGAGCACAGGTGCACTGGATAACCTTCTTTTCAACTCCTTGAAATTCTCTTCACATTCCTCTGTCCAGACAAACTTTACTCCTTTCCGAGTCAACTTGGTGAGTGGTTTAGATAATCATGAAAAATCTTTTACAAAACGTCGATAATATCCAGCCAAACCAAGAAAACATCGGATCTCAGTTACTGTTGTTGGTCTTGACCATCTTTCGATAACCTCTGTTTTTGCGGGATCCACAGATATCCCCTCTTTTGAGATTATGTGACCCAAAAATGAAACATTTTGAATCCAAAATTCATACTTGGTAAATTTGGCATAAAGCTTCTCCTTTCTCAGGGTCTTAAATATAATTCTCAAGTGATCTTCATGCTCTTCCTTGCTCTTTGAATAGACAAGAATATCGTCTATAAAGACTACCACAAATTGATCAAGATAGTCTCTAAAGACTCTATTCATTAGATCCATGAAGATAGCAGGGGAATTAGTAAGACCAAATGGCATCACTATAAATTCATAGTGTCCATACCTTGTACGGAAAGCTGTCTTTGGTATATCCTCCCTTTTGACCCTTAATTGATGATACCCTGAATGAAGATCAATCTTGGAAAAGTATTGAGCTCCGCATAGTGGGTCAAATAAGTCATCAATGCGTGGGAGAGGATATTTGTTCTTGATAGTGATCTTGTTAAGTTCTCGATAATCAATGCAGAGTCTCATTGATCCATCTTTCTTCTTAACAAATAGAACAGGTGCTCCCCAAGGTGACTCACTAGGGCGTATGAATCCCTTATCAAGATTCTCTTGGAGTTGCTTCTTCAATTCCTGCAACTCAATTGGGGCCATTCTATAAGGTGTCTTTGAAATTGGAAAAGCACCTGGTACGAGTTCTATTGAAAACTCAACTTCACGATTTGGTGGAAGACCCGGTAATTCCTTCGGAAAGACATCATCAAACTCCCGTACAATGGGCATATTATTAATCGTGAGTTTCTCACCAACCATTTGAGATACATAACCTTCATTTAGTGGAATCATGAGCCATAAGATGGAAGGAATTTCCACTGGAAGGATATATTCATCCTTGCATCGATAGACGATCGTAGATTGATCTGGAATATGAAATGTGACTTCCCTTCTTTGGAAATTGATATGAGCTCCATGTAGAGAAAGCAAATCTATACCAAGAATCACATCAAATTCCACTAAAGGAAGGATCACAAGATTTGCAGGAAGCACTTTCCCACAAACATCGATCGGAGAAGAATTATAAACTTTTGATGCGACTGTTGTGCCATTAGGTGTTGTCACAGATAACTCAACATCTAATTGTTGAGGTAATATGGTGATACCCTTAGAAAATTTTTCAGAAATAAAAGAGTTGGTGGATCCAGAATCAAATAAAACATTTGCTACTTTAGAGTGGATGGTAAGTGTACCTTTCACCACTTCGTTATCGTACTCCACATCGCTGATAGAAATTGCATGTGACTTTCCTTTGTCTTTAGCCTTAAGATTTTGTTGACGTCGACCATCATCATCAACCCTTGGATTTGGGAATTGATTGGCATAATGCCCCATCTCCTTGCACTTGAAACATTGAAGTGTAGTAGGTTCATTCTGTGTATCCCTTCCTTTGTTTGCATCATTAGACATCTTCTTCCCATTATCGCGGCATTCAAATGCCCGATGACCTTCCTTTCCACATTTAAAACATTTACTTTTCCCTTTAAGACAACTCCCTCCATGTTTCTTTACACACTTTGAGCATAAGGGAAAGCACATATTCTTTTCAGTGTGCTATTTAGATTTTCCTTTGAATTCCATCTTCCTCATCTTATCAAACCCATGTGACTGATGGGTTACTTTAATCTCCATCTCAACTTTGATAGCACATCGAACGATTTCCTCGTAGATATTGAAGTCCCTTATGTCTAACGCCCTTCGAAGACTTGGTTTTAAGCCACTAAATAATCAATCGATCTTACTCTCAGGTTGGATAATAATACCAGAAGCGTACCTTGCAAGTCTTGTAAAATTTGCTTCATAGGTACCAACAGATTCATCATCCCTTTGCTTCAGTTCAAGAAACTCTTTCTCCATCTTTGTTCGGAGAATACGAGTGAAGTACTTATTGAAAAATAAGTTCTTGAACTCGTCCCATTCCATGGACTCAATTTCATCCCTTTTCCTCATATTCTTAATAAGATTCCACCATTGATCAGCATCTCTTTCCAAACGATACACTGCTAGGATGACTTTATCATGTTCAGAACATTAATGAACTGAAAATATCTTTTCAGTAGTACTAATCCATTGTTCAGAAACTAATGGATCAGTAGACCCGCTGAAAGAAGGTGGACGCTGCCTCATGAAGGATTCAATAGAATGTTGCTCCTTCCTTTGCTCGTTTGGAAGTCCTGCATGATTCATAGCTTGAGAATGTTGTGTGAGTATGGCTACCAGATTTTTCATTCCAGCTCCCATATTGTTTGGTTGCTCAGGGGGACAATCATTGCATTGCCCATCGCATTTCGTATTAACACGGTTCCTTCGGGTTCCAGCCATTGACTAAAACCAAGAAGAATAGTGTGAGAAACACTAATTATAATAGGAAACCACATAATTCAAGAATAAAATTTTCATGCTTAAGGTCTTATCCTAGGGTATTCATGGCCATTTCTAGAACACTAAGATTGAGTTCTATGCTTAGACTTATCTTTGGGGTTCTTACTAAGGCTTTCACATCCTAGTTTCCAAAGGTTGACTATACCTTTCCTCTGATACCAACTACAATGACCCATACTATACATACATTGTTAATACTTCAAAATTGAAGCACACTTATTACAACATATGACAAAACCACAAAGGACCGTATAGGTATAGTGTCTTTAGAAACTGGGAAACATAAACAACTGGTTCATAAATCTTCTACAGTGTCTCCCATTTATTTCATCATATCTATGGTCCCTTTTAGCACATTCTACTTAATATCCATCTTCTTGACCTGGGGAAAAGAAAACATAAAAGGGTGAGCTCAAATGCTTAGCAAGGGCAAATAAAGGAAATAAAAATCATATCATATCTTTTTAAAAATCATAACCTGCAAAAGAGATCATAATATCTTAACATGGAATAAATCATAGAAGTGAAAATGAGATCCCCATAATCATAACATGAAAATTGAAACTTTGTGGCATGCACACATAATCATGGAAAATCATTTCTTGTTAGTCATGACTCAATGCCAAGACTATCTTAGTGGACAAAGTCTCTTTCTGAACCGAGTCACCCTCGTTCCAGTCTTGTTTCACTGAACCCGTATAACCTACCGTTCCAGCCATGTCTATCTCATGAGATATAAAATCTTTACCCAATGCATTGGAGGGAGATATAGGTCCCACCCATCTTATAATTAATCCTTTCTTATGTGTGCCACATAATCATAAATCATACATCATCACATAACACATGTAACAAAAATGGGATTCTTGAAACATCATGACATCATAAAACAAATCATATAAGGTAAATGACTTCATAAAAATAATTCCCTCAAAACATAATCAAATCAATGTAATAGTAGGTATAAAAACAGAACCCTATATTATCTTAGATGGAAAATAATTTTGATAAAACATTTGAACTCCATTCTTGAGGAAAATATCCTTTCTACTTCAAAAACACTTTTCTTTTCTTAACATGTCATACAATTATAAACTAAAAGAATTTGATTAAAAATAAACTTGAAAACTTATAAAGAAATATTCTTTGAAATAATGTTTTAAAAATCCATTCTTGTCGTATAAGTTAAAAAAACATTCTTCGTACTTTTGTCAGAAAAGTCAAAAAGTACCTCGTACGAAAAAAACGACCAAAGATTCCTTTCATATTATTTACTAAAAACTCACTGAAGGGTAAAATTGGATTTAAAATATTGTAAGTGGATGGAAACAATATTACATATTGAGGGAACATGGATGTGGATGATAAAATACACCCCAGTAAATACCAAAGTATAAACAATCTCGGATAAAAATGAGATTGTGATATTTCCCTTACCTTAGGTCCGATTTGCTTTGTACGTCTCCGAAGCTCCTGTATAATGGTTTAAATAATGTTATTGACTTATTCCAGAATCATACATTTTGATATGATATCATATATGGTCATATTCTTAGCTTCTTGTTAGTAATATTTCATTGTTACTTGTTACTCGGGGTTTTATTGCCTTTTGTTCTTATGCGTGTTTTGCCGAATAAATTCTTATTCTTCTTTTAAGTTTATAGATATCTTATATCCAGAATGGTATTAGTGTAACATATATCATATGTATTCATTCAATTCATTTATATAATTACTATGTAATGATTATCATGTAGAACGAGTCGCATCACATCGTGGAGACGGTATTCCATACGTACGCACGAGTGATGATATCGTTCCTATGATCGTGGAACTGTATTTGAGTATATATATATTATTTTAGTATCAATATTAATTTATAATAATCATAAATATTTACTCATTACACCATTATACCAATCCTTGTAAGGTGATGGTGGAAATTAGATTACACCACGGCGTGGAGACGGTATTCCGTACGTACGCACGCGCGGTGATTTCATTTTTCCGTAGGATGGATAGAAGGTGAATTAGGGTTGTTTCATATTTATAATAACATATCAGTATGTAAGTAATACTTATGTTATTACTTTATCATGAAACAACTAAAGAAGAAGAAGTTGAATAAGAAAGAAATTGAAAAGATCGGTAATGGATATTACCTCTTCTTTGGAACGCCTCTTTGAATCCTCCACTTAGGGAACTAAGATTGGTCTTTGAAGAAGACCAGGACCTCTAGGATTATTCTAGGGAAGTGTAGAGGATAAAATGTCAGGGTTTTTCCGAGCTTGAGTGCTCAAATTGGTGTGAGGAGGAGGGGAAGGAGGTGCCCTTTTATAAGGGAGGAGAGGGGCACCTTAGGAATATCTCAAAATATTATTTTATATTAAAGACAAAATCGGTTTATAATGGTTCCAAAGGGTCTTATTTCGAAGATAAAGTGGGGATGGGTAGAAATCCTATCAACCAATAGGATTTAGACAAGTTTAGGGTATTATTTTAACCTTATCAATTAGATTTAACTCTAAGTTAAATAATTTAACTTTTACCGTGTCTTTTTGTTTTCTTTTACTATATGGTTAATAAACTTACTATAACATGCCAAAAGAAACTCCAAATTGTTTATTATTAATATATATATCCTTATATAAGTCATTTGGCCGAACCTTATATTTTTAGGAATAAAATAACAATTAATAATATAATATTTGATTTAAAAACTATTTTGTGTCAATTTTGACACTATTTGATATATGATTTTTGTGAAAGTCATAACAGAATTATATGTTCAAAACAAGTTTTTTAAATCAACACTAATATATCATAGTAACCTATAAAATTAGTGGAATTCATAAAAAGTCTCAAATTACATTTATTTTGGTGTTTATAATATCAATTATGTCAATATTTCATTAATAAGATAATTACTGCATCATCATTGTGTCATAAATAAATTAAATTATATAATGTCTAAAAATTACAAATAAAATACCATTATGTAGGAAATATTTTTATCTTTCTAATGAATATTTATAGTCTAATTTATCTTATGTATAACCCCATATTAAAAATGATTTACTTATTAAACTTTGATTTTAACTATTTTAACCCTTCTTTAAATAAATTAATAATACACGTCCTAATCTAACCCAAGTGGGCCTAAATGGTCATATTTTATTCCTAAGTTTGTTTTTGGTCGAATTAAACTTATCCAATAGAATTAGGACGTGTGTTAGGGTAATAGTAATATCATTTTACCCTTAGTTACCCTATTTACTATTAACCGCGGTAAAAAAAATAGAAAGTTACTATTCACCAAAAAATTATTTTTATCTCATTGAACCACATTTTACTTACTAATATCAACCGTTTCTGTCGGATTTTCGAAATTCCATTCACAGAAGCGGTAAAATTATGTTTTATGCAAAATTCAGTTTTTAACCTACCACTTAGTGGTTTCACTATTCATCAAAAATTGAAAGTTTTCAGAAAAATACCAAAATTTCACCCTAGGCTAATTTCTATATTCCGAATCAAAAAATGAAGTCCATTTTGAAAAATAAAATTTATAAAATTTCAAAAAGTGGTTATTACTATTCATAACGGCTAGTTTTAATAATATTCTAATAGCATATCGTTGTTTAGTGAAACTCAGTATTGCGTACGACACAAGCTATCGAGGAAGGTCATGATTGCGTGTAAAGTAAGCCAAGAAAGTGTGTAGTGAAAGATTCCTTTGATGATAAAAATATTACTCATAAAAATCTCGGGTGTTACAAAAACCATTACCAGGTGGTGTACCACAGCATAAGACATTTAATGAACATCCTCCACCATCAATTACTACTCCATGTGTCATTATTCTAGGTATCATATATTTTCCTTTACTTTTTAAAATGATTTTCTTTGTGTACTAGATGACCTCCTGAGTCTAAGAATTATTTCTTCAAATTTATCTTACATGACCACACAAAAACCATAGTTATATAATGATCTTATAAATTATATTAATTAATAAAAAGATTCTCAATACTGTTATTTTCAATAGGTGATCCTTCATAAACCATTCTTGAGATGTCCTCAAAAAATTATAGACCAACTAACTCACATAATTCTACATTATCCAATATATATTCGGTAAGTGCATTAAACTAGTTTTGGAAGTGAACTATAGGTGTTGTCACTCACACATTAGTACTAAGAGAGTTTTTGTCTTAAACCAAACCATTCACATGGATCAAATGAAAATCTAAAACGTTTTCCTCCAACTCAACCTATTATGATCCATTAGCAGTTTCTTGATATAGACTCTCTAAATAAAAAGGTTTCTCCTTCATTACATTATAATAATTACTGGAATTAATTATCATGTCAAAATTCCTTTCCTCTATTTCTTAATCTAAAATATTGGAACCAGAGTTAAGCTTCTCACATGGATAAAAATGAGCCAATATCACTCTAGGGAAATGGGATATCAACCTAAGAATCATTTCTTCGGCATATGTTAACAACAAAAAATACAGTCTCATATCCACATTTCCAAAATTATAATTTTCATTTAATGGTATAATAGAGTGATACAACATCTTTAAATCTTCATTCCATGACTCAAAAGCATTGTTGGGTCCAACTGTAACTGGGTAGTTATACCGTTCTTGAAGAGAGGTTTTATAATGGTGTTCTGACTTGAATCATGAGGAAAAATAATTACAGCAAGACTCAAACTCCATAATTTGTAACCATGAAATTATTTATCCACCTTAGTCCAAACAATTTCTAACAAATACATGATCCTATTGACATAAAAAATGATTGATATCATAATAGGAATACAAAGTGACTTAGATCTACTATAAAAACATAGGAATCTATGAACTAGATTTCATAGCATTTTTGTGTTGGATAAGTTTTGAAATGGAAGGGACAAGACCATTAAAGTCAAGAAAATAACTATAGATGGAGGGTATCCATTCATGTATAAGTTATAGGACCATATGAACAATGAAAAATGGGAGTCATTGATGAGAAGCCTTTTATGAGACCAAGCATAGGAAACAAATATTTTTTAATAAAAAATGAAACCTCGATGTGATTAATGTACATAAACCCAACTATATCTCATTAATTAAAACACCAATAATTATTTACATGTTGGTCAAAAGAATTAATTGATGAATGAATCCATCTAGATAAAGAAACCATGGTGGTGGTCAGAGGTGTTAGTGAAATTAATAAGAGATAAAAGAAGCTTCTAAATCATTGAATTAAGAACATGAACTTTTGTGATGAGATAAATTCTAGGAAAAATAAAAATCCATTTAGGGTTGGTGAAATGAGAGAAGGCCTTGGGTAATCTTATAGAAAAACTAGGTGACCCTCCCCCCATACAATGTGGGAGGGTATGAAGGATCATCCAACCATACCCTTAGGTCAAGGGCATCCTGAGATCATCTGATATATATACATATATAATTTAAATATATGAAATACAAATATGCATATAAATTATATATTTATATATTATACAAATATATTATAAATATATATATATATATAATAAAAATAAAGATACATTATAAAGAAAATATAGTATACAAATATAAATAAATGTTATACAAATATAAATATATATTATATTACACACACACACTTATAATATTTATTATATTTATATGTATACAAATATATATATATATATATAATTTATGTATGAATATATATATTTTACATTATATATTATAAAATATATATTATATTCTATATTCTATATATTTTTATATTATACAGATATATTATACAAATATATATATATATATATATGTTGTATAAATACAAATATATATACTATACAAACACAAATAGATTTTATAAAAATACCAATATATATTATATCACACACACACACACACATATTACTATATATTTTTTATTTTTATACAAATATATATATTTTATATTATGTATTATAAATTTATATATTATAAAAATATATAAATCATATATATAAATATTATGAAAATAAAAATACATATTAAGGAAATAAAAATATATATTATCTTATATGCACACACATATATTATTTTCATAAACATGTTGAGGCTCCACGAACCATTTTATTCCTTTAAAACACAACTCAATAAAAGAAAGATAGGGTAAGAAATGGAAAAGACATCACATATCTAGAAAATAAATGAAAATTCAAAATCAATGTCTGATTAAAACTAGAGGGATGCTTTCGCACCACAACATTTATAAACACTTGTACCACACAGATTCCTACCATGCCTTCACATGTTTTCCCTCCATGAGGGAAATTGTTCTACATTTGAACATGATATAGATGACCTAACTCCCTCTATCAATGGTGTATATTTCCATGAGAGATATCATATACCTAATTCTCGGTTGGATTTGATTTTTTCTTTAATCATTATGCATAAAAATTCTAGGACCTCTAGATGCTCAGGTATGATGATAGTTCCTTGCTCTAATTGTTTGAAAATAACCTCGAATTTTACATCAAACCATTCTTTTAAAGACTTAAAAAGACCTTGTGTTGACATCTAACTTTTAAAAATTAGAAGAATTGTCTTAGTCTCAACCTCAGATGTGTTATCTAACACCCCAAAGGAGATAGAGGTGGTCACGAAAATCCCATTTTTCATATAATCCTTACTATAAGGGGTGCATTGTGTAATATAGCTTCATGTTTTATCAGCCCGTGAGATAGTTATAATAGATCCTGAAATACTTTCAACTTGTGTAAATCCAGTGGGAGAGAAACTCTTGGATTTTGAAATTGTGTATATTATTTTCATCTAGCCTTTGCCTTTGGAAGTGCCTAGATTATGTTTCTATTTCACTTCATGATCAAATTAAAATTTCTCAGCAAACTCCTCATCTGATTGACTATTAGTAGTAAGACTATAATTATCAACTCAATCATTGGAAATTATATTAATAAATGAAGGTCATCCAAGATTTATTCCACCCTCCTTAGTTATGATGTCTACCCAAGATCATTTGGAATGTTTCATCAACCCTTGCTATTGGTTCTTACCTAAATATACATTGGGTTGTTGCAATTTGATATTACCTTATGTGTCCCGTGAATAACTGCCCAAATATTATTTCACATCCAAAAAAATACTACCAACTGTCTTCTTGTATTGGTTCTTCAAAAGAGTTCTCCATGTATCAAATTTCTATAATATTTTCCCATATCTATCCCCTTATGCCTATCTTGAATATCATGCCTGATTGGAATTGGTCCACCCAGATAATTCATACAAAAAAACATTTCCAGAATTGGGAGGTATCCACCCAACACGACTAGCCTACTCACAAGAAACACCATTCATTGAAGAGAACATTATAGAAACTCTAACTCCATGATATAATTATTTTTCTAGTATTAGGTACTTTTATAATTTCCATACAAGGAACATAATGAGAAAGTACACCCCACATACAACTATGTTTTTCATTCCCAGTGACATTAAGATGAAACAAATATTACAAAATTTTTCATATTCAATTATATATGAAAATTCATTCCTTGAGTATATAAGAAAACTTTTTTAAACAAGATAGAGTATAAATACACCTCAATGAGTAGACAATCATAATGATAAAAACCTCAATTTCCGTTTCCTTATGCATTTAAATGGTAATTAATATAGAAAAAGAAACATCATAGATGATTCTGGGGTGATAGAGAATCTAGTTTATCCCATAGAAACTAAACCATATTTGAACTGAGGTATTATTTACCTTTAGGGGTTGGAGTTTTGATATCATTTCTTTATATGTAGGAACCCCAAATTGAAGGAATTGATCCAAATATTCAGTATTTCATTTTAACTTCCTTTAAATAGAAGATTAAGTGAAATAAAATTCTTCCCATAGATACACATTCATAATCTATCAAACCCCATAAATTTGAAATTCAATAGACCAGGTCATCCATTATACATGGTTTTAATCCCTTCAGAAGAATCATACAGTCAATATAGAATTCTTACCGAAAAATATGCATTTAGAAATAGCCTCGTGGTTGGAACGAAATGAAATACTTTCCATTTCATATGAATTTTTATAGCCTCCAAAATCTATAATTGGAATAGAGATCAATGATCCATATCTTTTAGAGATTTAGGTTCCATGAAAATGTCACTAGAAGTATCATATGACCCATTTATTTGACCAGTGTGACCATGATATCTAGTGATATAATCAATTTCAAGGAGGTTCTTTACTGAAGGTGAATCGATCAAAAACCCAGTGAAAGATCCTAATCACCATAGATAAATCTATGTCAGTTGAGAGTACAATGCTTGTCCCCCCATCCCCTTCCTCCTAAAATACTATATCAATTATATTTATACTCTTACAAATATATAATTAATATATCATATCATATATTTATATAATATGTTGTCATATTATAAATATATCTGTATTATAAAAATTAAAATACATATTATATTATATAAATATATAAAATGAAATTTATATTATAAAAATTTATATTATATATATCATATATTGATACAGACACTAGTGTAAAATTGGGATATTGCTCCAAGCCATGAATATAGTTATATGATATAGCCACTGCCAATCGTCTAGTGGATTCTATTGCTATGGATATTGCCATGATCATGCCCCGTGGCTGTTGGATTTTACATGGAACCAGGCCCACATATTCCATTATCACTAACCTATAGGCACAGACACCCTCCTAGGGCAATAAAGTAGGGGAAAAATAAACTCACTTAGTTACATGCCTAGATCTTATGACAAAAAAACTAAGTGATTCTACTAATCCACTAACATATTTATTACATATATATATGTACGAATTCATCAATATAAATATATTGGAACAATTTAATTAATTTGAGTGTTGTTATGATGTGAGGCGTATAGCCATTGGCCAATAACCCTATGGCTATAAGTGAACTATATCCAAGGGAAAACCCCTCCTGTGGCTCTAGGTGTTTTCCTGTCCTATAAAAAGAAAACCTATAGCCTTTAATATTTATTTCATGTTGATATACGACACCTATAGCCATTGTCCATAAAGATAGTGGGTATTTCCCCATGGCTATAACAAAAATTTCTAGTAGTAAAATATGTATTATATAAATATAAATATAAATTATATTATACAAATTAGTATATAAATTTATATATTATATATTTAAATTTATATAATTATAAAAATATAAATACATATATTTTATATATTAATTTATATATATAATATATTATAATATATAAATTATTATATTTATATGCACATAAATATCTATTATCTATTATCTATTATCTATTATATATTATATAGTATATATTATGAATAATATATTATGTCTTTTATATTATATATTATATATTATATATTTTATATTATATATTATATATTTAGATTCTATACAAATATATTACGAAAATATATATAGATATTATAAAAATAAAAATATTTTTTTTAATTTTTTTGAAAAAAAGTATACAAAATAATTTTAAAAATACATTATACCAATACATTATAAAAATCTAATTGATAGAAATATTTTATAAATATACATATTATAAAAATATATATTATATTATATAATATATATCATTTTAATCAATATATATATAATAATAATTATATGTATACTAATTAATAAATAAATATTATATTTATATACATATATAAATAATTCAGCAGTTGGGGTTTGACATAGTGGTAAGAAACCTGTAATTCAGTATGGAAACTCGAGTTCAAATCTAGGTAGAAGGATGATTTTTGATGGTACTGTAGCACTAGTACTATAGTCGATACTCTAGCAATGGTACTATTAATATGATTTGGGGTTTTAGGCCATATATTTGGGCCTTCAGGCCACTGGACCTTCAAATCACTAGTGTCAAGAAGATAGGTGATATAATGAGACCAGATGGATTACACGACATGACTAAGAAAAAAAATTGCATGACATCACATAATTATCATCGGGTGGGTGAAATGGAAGAGCGATGAGTACATTAATACTTACCATTCAACATTGTACCCAATAAGATCTCCAATTTTGGACTGGGGGTGACTATCCATAGTGTGATTGAGGAAACACTTTATGATTATTGCTAGTGTTGGGCGGAGAGTGATGGCAAGAGGGGGGTGAATTGCCTTTTAAAAAATAATTAACAATTTAAAATCAAAGTTAAAAGTGCAGCGGAAATAAAAGAGGCAAGACACAAAACTTGATAATGGAGTTTGGCTTAAACCAAAGCCTACGTCTCCGCTCCCAACTCAACCGTTGAGAGATTTACTACCACTTTCTTTTTAATGGTTTTAGCAAGAAACCCACTAGACTTCAAGGTAGTCTAGAACCTATTACAGCTTGCTTTTAATGGTTGATCAAGAACCCACTGCTTTTAATGGTTGAGGAAGAACCCACTAGCCTTCTTACAGGTGAAGGCTAGCTCACCTATGACTCAAGCCTTTTAAAGGGAAGGCTTGACTAACCTCTTCACACCTTGAAGGTGGTGTGAAAACCCAAATAGAAGGAAGATGAGAGAAAGAGGGGTTGGTAGGAACAAACCCAAATTGATGCTCAAAATGATAAATAATGAAAAACTGTAATGTGGAGAAGTCTTGGGCGCCAAAGGGTTGATTGGAGTTGATGAAGAGCGCTCCCAAGCTTCTATGGTGGTGCTCCTTAGATGTGGAAGTGTGTTGGAGCAAGTGGAAGTTCCTTGGAGGAATCCGCCGGAGGTTTTCCAAATGATGTAAAATGTTACCGTGGGATTCCGTACATTTCTGGGGCTTCATAGTCCTTTATTTATAGAGGGGGAACCCTCAAATGGCCTTTGGGGGTCTTCGGAGCCGTTGGAGAGGCCTTCGGAGCTGTTGGGAGTCAAGTGGACAAGTCTGGTCAAAGCCCAACGGCTAGTTTGACTGGCTCCACCGGCTGACCGGTACTTGGCCACCGGTTGGCCGGTGCTTTGAAAAAGGAGGAGCCTTCTACCCAGGCACTACCGGCTGGCCAGTGAGGAGGCCACCGGTTGGCCGGTGCTGAGACAGTAGCAACCTCTTCTGTCTGGATTCCACCGGCTGGCCGGTGATGGGACACCGGTTGGCCGGTGGTCTGGACAGAGAGGATGCCTTCTGTCCAGGCACCATCGGCTGGCCGGTGGTCATCCACCGGTTGGCCGGTGGACTGAAATCAGTCCACTTTTGGTCCTTCTTGGCCCAATTCCTTGGCAACCTTTTGCCTATCAACAAAAACACTTAAAACAAGATTAGATAAATAAGAAAGTGATTGTGATCATGAAAATTAAACCTAGAGGGGTACGAGAGGTACAACAATCTCCCCCTATTTTGATGATCACAATCACCATAACAAAAAATGTAAAAGATTGAAATGAGAGACATGCTTTAAAAGATAAATTGAAAAGAAAAGCAAAGCATGGGAGAAATAGATTTCTCCCCCAATCAACCAAGAATTTCTCCCCCTTTGTGATTATCAAAATAGCACGGGGCATAAAACTTGATTGGGGGAAAGGATTTAAAAACAAGATAGAGATTTTAAACCAATTGAAATTTTTGAAATTTGAATTAAAAGTTTTAAAATGAATGTTTTGAATTGAATGTTTTGAATTGAATGTTTTGAATTGAAAAATGCAAAAAGGCTTAAACGATCCTAACTCCCCCTAAATAAAAACAACAAATCACCGGGGAGAGGATTTTGAAACTGAGACAAATTTTGGTCCGGTGAGACTCGCTAAAAGGGATTTTTCAATCCACACTTGTCTAGTGGCGGGTCTTCTCCTATGAAATTCATCGTTAAAGAAAATGGGTTTGGGCCTTTCATACCGGGAATTTTTGCAATTTCACTCATAAATTAAGTGCCCGGTCTTTTTGCAATAGTTACAAAATTTATTTTGGGTGATCCCCCTTACAAAAATAGTTGGAGCATGGGAAGAGGAAGCTTGCTTGGAATAGCCAAGCCCTTGGGTGGTTCTAGATATGCATTGGGAACCAAGCAATTTGGTTAAATTTTGTTCACCTTGGGTGAATTTGGAAAGGGATTCCTTTAAATCCTTGATTGTTGATTCCATAGAATCAAAATCCGGAAGGTTTTGGACCTTGAGGGACAACTCTTCCTTCTCTTTGAGAAGTTGTTCCTTTTCGGAAGAAAGTTTTTTGAAATTCTTTTTTAAAGCAACAAATTTGGAAGAGAGTTCATGAAAACCTTTTTCCAATTGATCTCTAGCATATTGGAGATCCTCACAAGATAAATGATTAAATGAATTCGAAGAACAAGAGGAAGAGGAGTCGTAAGATGTTACCTCATGAAATTCCATTAGGCATTTTTTACCGTTGTCACTTGAGGAGGAGGAGGAGGAGGAGGATGTGGAGCTATCACTCCATGTGGCCTTGAATGCCTTCTTCTTCTCCTTTCGTTTGGAATTTTTCTTGTTGAGTGGGCAATCGGGCTTGTAATGGCCTTTCTTGCCACACCTGTAACATGTTACCTCGGGCTTGGATTTTTCGTTGGGTTGAGCCTTGCGGGATTTCTTCTTTTTGTTCTTCTTCATGAATTTGTGCATTTTGCGGGCAAGGTTCTCCATTTCTGAATCGCCGCTTGAAGAGGAAGATGATGAGGAGGAGGAGCTTTCTTCGTTTTGAACTTTGAAGGTGATGTTCTTTGGAACTTTGATCTGTTTGCCTTCCTTTTCTGCTTGCCTCCTCATGGTGATCTTGTAGGTCATGAGGGATCCGATGAGCTCTTCGACCGACATTTTCTTGACATCTTTTGCTTCTTGGATTGCCATGACTTTTGGTGCCCATGAGCTTGGTAAGATCCAAAGGATCTTCTTGACCATCATTTCTGCAGAAACATCATCTCCAAGAGATTTTCTAACATTGCAAACGTTAGTAAAATGAGTAAACATTTCAGTAATATTTTCAGATGGATGCATGGTAAAAGACTCAAAATCTTGACGGTACATATCCAATCGAGTATCCTTAACTTTGTTGGTCCCCTCATGGGTAACCTCCAATATTTTCCAGATTTCATGAGATGAGGTGCATGTGGAAACTCGATTAAATTAATTACGATCAAGGCCGCAATGAAGAGCGTTCATGGCTTTGCCATCAAGCTCAAAATTTTTAATATCGGCTTGAGTCCATTTGGATTCATCGGGAGAAGAAAGAGAATAACCATGCATGACAATTTTATAAATAGGATAACCAATGCTTCTAAGAAAAGTAGTCATGTGGGTTTTCCAATAAGTATAGTCGGTTCCATCAAAGAATGGAGAACGACCCAAAGAATGGCCTTCGGGGGCGAAAGAAGTTGAAGCCATCACAAAGGATCTTGAATTTGAAACCGGTTAGGGTATTACTCAAATTTTTCCTTTGATAACAAATGTTGGGCGGAGAGTGATGGAAAGAGGGGGGGTGAATTGCCTTTTAAAAAATAATTAACAATTTAAAATCAATGTTAAAAGTGCAGTGGAAATAAAAGTGGCAAGACACAAAACTTGATAACGGAGTTCGGCTTAAACCAAAGCCTACGTCTCCGCTCCCAACTCAACCGTTGAGAGATTTACTACCGCTTTCTTTTTAATGGTTTTAGAAAGAAACCCACTAGACTTCAAGGTAGTCTAGAACCTATTACAGCTTTCTTTTAATGGTTGAGCAAGAACCCACTGCTTTTAATGGTTGAGCAAGAACCCACTAGCCTTCTTACAGGTGAAGGCTAGCTCACATATGACTCAAGCCTTTTAAAGGGAAGGCTTGACTAACCTCTTCACACCTTGAAGGTGATGTGAAAACCCAAATAGAAGGAAGATGAGAGAAAGAGGGGTTTGTAGGCACAAACCCAAATTGATGCTTAAAATGATAAATAATGAAAAACACTAATGTGGAGAAGTCTTGGGCGCTAAAGGGTTGATTGGAGTTGATGAAGAGCGCTCCCAAGCTTCAATGGTGGTGCTCCTTGGATGTGGAAGTGGGTTGGAGCAAGTGGAATTTCCTTGGAGGAATCTGCCGGAGGTTTTCCAAATGATGTAAAATGTTCCCGTGGGCTTCCGTACATTTCCGGGGCTTCATAGTCCTTTATTTATAGAGGGTGAACCCTCAAATGTCCTTTGGGGGTCTTCGGAGCCGTTGGAGAGGCCTTCGGAGCCGTTGGGAGTCAAGTGGACAAGTCTGGTCAAAGCCCAACGGCTAGTTTGACTGGCTCCACCGGCGGACCGGTGCTTGGCCACCGGTGGGCCGGTGCTTTGAAAAAGGAGGAGCCTTCTGCCCAGGCACCACCGGCTGGCCGGTGAGGAGGCCACCGGTTGGCCGGTGCTAAGACAGTAGCAACCTCTTTTGTCTGGATTCCACCGGCGGGCCGGTGATGGGACACCGGTGGGCCGGTGGTCTGGACAGAGAGGATGCCTTCTGTCCAGGCACCATCGGCTGGCCGGTGGTCATCCACCGGTTGGCTGGTGGACTGAAATCAGTCCACTTTTGGTCCTTCTTGGCCCAATTCCTTGGCAACCTTTTTCCTATCAACAAAAACACTTAAAACAAGATTAGATAAATAAGAAAGTGATTGTGATCATGAAAATTAAACCTCGAGGGGTACGAGAGGTACAACAGCTAGAAGGGTGTAACAAGACATATTGGCTATTGATACTTCTGTCTATGTGACATGGGACACGATGCGAACCAATTATAAGGTGACAAAGTGTGATGAAATACAAGTAATGAAGAATGACATAATGGTTACTTGGAGTATTTATTAGCTTGTCATTAGGGCCTCAGGGCATCTCATTCTGGGGAACTTGGTGAACATTCATATAGGCCATTAGGCAATCAAGAACATAAACATTTGATCCATTAACATGTAATAAAACAGTTCTAATGGGTATTTTTCATTCCTTTTGGAGAGAGATGAGACTATACCCACTAGAGTGTTTGAGTCTGTGTGTTGTTTTTGGTTTTTAATCCCCTTTACCTATTATAAATGTACACATATATTTATTATATATTTGTGTCTATACAAATATATATTATATATTTATAAATACGTTGAGATGAAACTATATATATTATATATTAACATGTATACAATTAAATCCATTTATATTAAATTATATATGAAAATATATATTGTATAAATATAAAAAAATACATTTATATTATATCCCCATCCAATGAAACAAGTTTCTAAATATACCATATATGTAAATATATATATACAAATAATTAGAAAAATATAAAATATAATATATTTAATAATATTATAATATTAATACGGTCAATTTTCTTTTAAATTATAGGGGATTATTAATAACCATTAATATAAGTTATTAGTGGTAGTTGTTAACCCACATTTTTTATTTTTTAAAAAAATCATGAATTTTTACCGTCAGTTACCCAAAATGAAACTGATATTAATTTTTATCTACTATTTTTAGAGAAATTATGCTAATTTATATAGAATATTAATTGAGAGGGTGTTTGTGTGAAACCCTATAAATATATGATAGTAATCTTATATTTTTTTTATAGTTTTCATCCTTTATCTGTTAATGTATTTCATATATTTTTGATATGATATATGTATATGGTGAATTTCATTTACTTTATAGCGTATCATGGTATATTCATTTTATAAATACAAAATTTATCTAGCATAATATATTATTATTTATATTATAGGATATGATGTATCATGTAGCTTGATAAAAGTTATACTCAATCGTAATTTAACCCGTCATTTTATATGGATACCTCAACACGAGTTTCTAGATCCCTGCCTATTATAGGCCGACATAAGTGTTGGAGTGGCTCGTTGAACCACGTTAATTATTACTATTTTTATAATTTCAAATACAATTGTTTTTATTTATTATAATATTATTTTAGTTTATTTGATTAACAATTATTTTACCATTTATTTTTTATTCATAGTAGTATATATTTTTTTTTACTTAAAAAAATATGAAAAATTATTTTTCTATGTTTAGTTTTTAACTTTATTCATCATTCATTTCTTATTATTTACCTTTATGTGAAAATTAATTTTTTAACCCATATAGATATTATTTTATAAATTTATGTGAAATCCCTTGTATCCTTTCATAAGCCATAAAAATTATTTTTTACCTTCACATGACATTATTTATACCCTTACACGAGCTGTGTAAAGATCGATCTTCCCTTACATAACTATTTTTTTACATTTACATAATCTCTTTCTACCTTAAAAATAGATTCTATAATACCCTTACATGAACTTTTAATGTTCCATTATTTCATTAGATAGCTATTTTTTGCATTTACACAAATATTAGTAAACTTTAAGTTTCTTTTTATAATTTATTCTTACCCTTACACAAGGTGTTTTTTACCATAAAAAACTATAGAAATTTTAGTCATGTGAATTTTTACATAATTTTTTACACATATATATAACCTATGAAATAATCTTGTAATCATTACACAATATAGTCAAATTGAAATTTACAATCATCTGTGCATGTTTTTAATGCATATGCAGGTATATAATTATTGAAATTTGAAGATCACTCTATTTCCTTATTTTTGTAGTATTTTCAATTAAAACATGATTATTTTAAAATTTTTAATTATTATATTGATTCTATAAATCTATTCTAAATATATAGAATATATTAGAATTATTTTCTCATTATTTCAAACAATTTTTCATGAAGATAAAACTTATTATTCTTTCACGTTTATATTTATAGTATAAAGATTAAATATGTAAGATTTGTTATTTTAATTTTATTTTTTATATTATTTCAAAATTCATATTAGATATTATCAAACAAATTCAATCGTGTTTTATATATTATAATGAAATATATTTTTTATGTTTGATATTATGTCATGTTTAATATAGAAAGATTTTTGGAAATCAAATTTTTAATTTTATTCTCTAAATCTACTAAACAGTTTTGGATATATTTGATGTATTGTTATGGGATTGTTTTGAACAATTTAATTGATTAATTTCAAATAAGTTTAATTGTTGAAATATTTTTCTAACTCAAAAAATAATCTATCTATGACACTCTCTACAAAAAATTATTTAGTATTTTTATTTTTTGGAATTACCTAGTGTATTTTTTCTTTGATAAGTAATTATTATATAAAGGGATCAAGGAATTAATAAAGATGGGTCTACGATTATAATAGCGTGTAGATATATGATTTCCAAAGATATGTTGTACCAATAACATTCTATTTATCATAAAACTCTCAAGGAAGGGATAATTTGTCCTTGAATTCATTTGCATGGAAGATAAGTACTATACCCTTGATGGAACACTCAAAAGTCATCATCAAAATCCATTATAAGGTCTTGCATAAACTGTTTCATCTATAAAATTGTTTCCAAAACACTCCAAAGTTATTTCATTATATATTTTTTCTTTTGGGATGGCTATTCTTGTCTTCTTTTTAATCACTCACATAACAGGTTATACCACATATAAAAAGAATTTTTGGGTTGTGCTATCTTACCAAAATATAGTTCATTGGTTATCCTTACATGACCAAAATCTAAAACACTTAGGTTATGGATTATCATTATTGAAAATTCTAGGGTTTCCCTATTCCCACCAAAGGCTAGTTATGTTTGGGGCCTCTACCATTTAAAACCATGGGGTTGGGACTCTTACCATTGTAAAAGTATCTGTTTAGATTGTTCTTGTGTAAAAGTCTCTATAATATATTAATGTGTTCTGTACTCCATCAACTGGGATGTAATAAGTATATTAGTATCATTTCGATCTAAAATAATATAAAATTCCTTATATAAATATATTTATTTTTATAAAAACAATCTTTACACTTCAACTATTATTATTATTTTAATAAATAATTATTTAATATTTTTAAAAGGAAAAAAATATATTCTATTTTTAATAACTGTGATAATTAAAAAAAAGGAAATTCACCCCCACTTTTCTATTTCCATCAAACTTCAGGACAAAAATATTTGTATTAGATCCTAAGATTCTTAATGATATATTACCTCTATTATCCTTTTTTATTTACACCGATATTTATTATAAGAGCCAATAAATTATGATTTATGATCTATAGTTTATAAATTTTTTTGATTGAAATTGTGTCATAGTTTGTATAAATATAAATGGAAGGATATATTATTGTAATGGATGGACATAAAAATATCTCAGGATGAATTGATTTAATCGGGGATGTGAGAAAAAATCTTTTAAAGTAAAGGAATATTCTTGTATTGTAAGTAATATGGTTGAATCAAATTAGATTTATGATTATGAGTTTTATATTTCTAATAATATAATTTTTAATTAGGTGAATAATAATTATCAACAATTCATTTATAATATGATGGATTTATATTTATCTCCTGAATCAATATATGATAAAGTTATTCAATAAAATAAAATTTTATCTCTAAATGTTGAAATGTTAAAAAACATTGATCTTAAAATATTAAATATTAATGTTTAAAATGATCAGATTAATTATTTTAATTCTAAAAATAATTATGAAGAAGAATTATAATTTAATTTTTTTCATATGATTCATCCCAAGTTGAGAAATAATTTAAGAATCTTGAGGATGAAAAGAACAAGTTTTCATAATTTTATACTATTAGTGATTATAATGTTTTTATGATATAAAATTAAAATATGACTTGGATAATGCTGTGAATAGAGGAAATCATTTGAAAATTCCCATTTTTTTCAAAATCCAATGACAACCATTATTTTCATTTTAAGAAGGGTGATTCTAAAATGAAGATTTGTTATTATTTATATTTTTTTAATTTTTTTATGAAAATGGTTCTAATAATTGTTGGGAAAGGTTCAAACATATATTTGGGACAAAAAATTACATTTTTATTCATTGCAAATTGGATCCAATTTTATAATAATACCTAAGTTATGGGTACCTAATGGTCCTATTTTAAATCTCGTTGGTCCAAAATTAGTTTGGATTCGTAGGTAAGTATTTTATTTTATTAAAAAATGCATATTCATTCTATTTTATCATATGGTATATCAGTATATTATTTAAAATTATTCTCATTTTGGTCTGTAAGCATGTATTCGATATTTTATATTTTAGTTTAATATAATTCTATTATTTTTTAAATTTCCTTTCATTTCATTTAATTTTTTTTGGAATAATTTTATTTGCTTTCGTGGATGCTTTATAATTTTTTAAAAACATTAACTTATGGGGAAAAATATATTTTTCATATATATTTATTATATTTTTGGTACTATATATTTTTAATATATAATTATTTAAATTTGGAGGAGTTTACTAACATGATACAAATTTTTTAGGGGGAGAAAATGTGTTGGAAATGTTTTCCTTATTGTTTTTAAAAGAGGAGAAAATGATTATTTAATTTTTTAATATATTTGTTAAATTCAAAAAATGGGTTTAAATTTTGAAATCTATACTTTGTTTTATAATTATCAAAAGGGGGAGAATTTTTAATTGACTCAAAGAACCATGTTAATTTTCTATTATTTTCATAATTACATATATTACAAATATTATTGTTTTTATTTATAATAATATTTTTTTGAATTTAATTATACATTATTTATTTTATCATTTAATTTTATTATTCCTATTATTATAAATTGTTGTTGGTTAAAACATGTCAAAAATTAATTTCCTATGTTTATTTTTTACCCTTAAGTATCCTTTATTAATTACACTTTACCTTTACTTTGGAAATAAAAGATTCTTTTTACCCTCAAAAAAATTATTTGATTCCATTATGTGAACTCCATTATAACCTTATATGATCCATATAATTTATGAGTTACCTTACTTTATGATTATCTATACCCTTACATTAGTTACTTAGAGTTCTATTACGTGAAATTTTTGTTACATTTATGTATGTGATTAGTACCTTTACATTGATTCCAAATCACCCTTCTGTGAGCTTCACAAGTTCCATTCTACCATTATGAAACTAATGTTCACCCTTTTGAATTAATAGTTACTTTTATGTGTCTCTTTATAATTTTTTCTCACCTTTATGCAAGTTATTTTTGAACTTTAAATACATATAAAACATACCCATATTTAGATTTTGTACAATATGTTTTACCCTTATATAACCTATGAAATATTCTTGTTTCCATTATATAGTTTGTTAAAGTTTAATTTTACCTTTTCACATGCATGTTTTTTACACCTACATCAGTGTAGAATTACAAATATTCTTAGATTAATGTGTTTCAAAAAAATTCTTCTGTTTTCAATTATTTACTGAATATTTTATTTATTATAATTATTCTGATGATTCTATAAATTCAATTTAATTATATATAATCTACGAGAAGTATTTTTACTGTGTTTTAAAAACATTTTTGGAAGATCTAGTTTTTTTTATTTCTTTACAATTATATTTATCGTGGGAGGATTAAATATTTTAAATTTATTATTTTAATATTATATTTTTGTTTATATTGTTTCTAAATTTATATTAGATATTATTAAATATATTCAAACATGATATATAGTTTGTGATGCATTTTATTATAATGTTTTTTATTATCTTATTTTTAATGTAGAATGATTTTTGAAATTTAAAATTTGAATTTTTTAGTTTGAATCTATATAGGATTGTTTGATATTTTTGAACTATTCCTATTAGATTTTATTGAGCTCTTTAACTGATTAATTTCTAATAAGTTTAAATTGTTCAGTATGGTTTAACTAGAATGATAATATATTTCTCTCTATCTATCTCCATTATAATTATATAAAATTATTATTATTTGTATTATTTTGATTTTATTAATAGAGATCTTGGATTTATAAAGTTATTATAGTTTAAAGGGACTAAGGCATGCATAAAGATGTGTCAATGGTTATGATAGTGTGAAGATATGAAATTCTGAATGAGATCCCATAAAAACATTTCAGTCTATTTAATAAATCTCAAGGAAAGGATAAATCATCTTTTAATTCATTTACCTTGAAGATACGTACAATACCATATCTAGAATGAATAGACTTTATCATTAAAATCCATTTGAAGGGACCACGTCAAATGTTTCTTCTGAAAATTTCTTTCCACAACTCTCCAGTTGTTCTTTCCTTTTTGTATTTATTTCTTATAGGTTTGTTAGTGTTTTATTCACTTCAATCATTCACAAAACAGTTTATAACTCTTATGAAAAGTACTTTGTGGTTGTGAAACATTACCAAAAAGAAGTTCCTAATTTTTACTCTCTTGAACAGAAGACGTAACACCTCGGTCGGGGTTTCCCCTTGTATAAAGAATATATTTCTTCTATTCTTTTAAAATGATAGTTTGGGTTGTGGCTACTCCCAGATAAAATTCCTGGGCTAGGATTCATCATTTTGTAAAATATGGGTTCATATTTTTTCCCTATAAAAGTCTCTCTCATATTTTAGGAGGTTCATGCTATATCGGTTGGAGTGTTAAGAGTACATTATTGTTGTTTAGATCAATATTACAATAAAAATTATTATGTGAATGTCTTTATTTTTTTACATACACCCATCACACATCAACCATTCTTATTATTTTAGGAAATAATTATATCAATTGTTTATAGAACCAAATTCCACTTTTATTTTAAATAACATTGATAATTTTAATAAAATACAATTGACCCCCTATTTTCTATTTCCATCAATCTTTGGGACTAAAAAACAGGGAGTTCACTTACTGGTATACTATAATGTGATAGATTTATATTAGAGTGTTAGGTTTTATTTTGGATATAATCATATACGAGTTTGTTTTTTATAATATAGAATAACTTGTACAAATAAACTATTATCCATTAAGTCATAATAGAGAAATTTATAAAGGTTGTGGGAGACCAATTTATTCTAGAGAAATAATTTTATACATGGATCATGAATGGGAAAACATATTATACAACATGGTCATAAATTCGGAATCATTGATCATGCAGATTCATGTTATGATTCTATGATTTTATATTTTTTGGATTTTTTTGAATTTAAAAATAATATAAATCAAGTAAACTTGACGTGGTTTTATTTTAAACCAAATGAATTGTTTTGGGATAATGAAATTAATGTTTTCATATAGATAGTTGAAAATGTTTTTTTTGAGATTGATATTTGACACTCTACTCTATTACATGGGAATGTCATACAATACATATATAATAGATGAGATGATGTGAAATAACTTTGTTGTGATATCAGTGATAGGTATTTCAAGAATACTAGATTGACTTAGAAAATTGTCTTTCAATGTAGTTGTACACAATCCTTATTACAGGAGAAATAAATTCTTTAATAAATAGTAAATTTAGTTATATTTTATTTTTATTATAGGTTGACTTGTATTTTACTGTTTTTTACTTGAAAGATATTTTAATTTTTTTTGACTTCTTCATGAAGTCAATAGTTGGTAACATTGAGTTTTCACTAATTAGAGTACTGCATATGGTTGATTATTTAATGATGAATATTTCATACAATTATGGATGAACCACACCTGTAATCATTCCAAAACATCATTCGATTTACATAAGTTGGGATAGATCTCTCCAGTATAATTTTTATGTGTATAGTCTAATTTTATATAATGAAATTCATATGAGAAAATTTTTATTGATATTATTTTCTTAATTTTTAATATACATTTATGGTAAATCAATGTTTAATTACATTAAATTTTTCTTAATAGATTTGTAGAATTTTCATAAGGACAAGTTAGAAGTGCATTTACTCTTAGTTTCTGGATGAGAGGACACCACATAGAGTAGTTTGTGACTGTTCTCATTCATGTTGTGATTTTATATTGATATGGGATTACTTAGTTATTGGTAATTTACCCTAAAAAATATTTTAATATTTTTAAGAATATGAGTGATTTTTCTTTATGATTACTAATCTATATGCACATTGTTTAGTGGAAGGTAATTGGATGATGATTTATTATTCTTATTTTTCTTTATGTAGACTCAATGATATATTTAAATAAGATCATTTCATGCAGTTATTGATTTATTTCATAATGGTGATTATGTTGACATGATTTAAATATCTAAGTCTCAACTACAACTTAGGAGATCGAGATCCATTTTCTAATATTTCCACGGTTATTTTGTTGTTATCCAAGTTAATGGACTAGTCCAATCATTATTAGATTTATTTATTTTGCACCATTCACTTAATATATAGTGATATTGGTCTCCGATAAATTATTAACCATTTTATACAGTGATTAGAGGTGGTATTCTGCATATACGGTACAATCCATCTTTTATAATAACTTCAATAATAAAGTGACGATAACTTTGTTAGGAAACATTCTGGATATGATAAAAATTTTATTTGACTGATGTTTGTAGAACGTTTTTTATAAGGGATTAAAATGGATAATTTTTTTGAGAATATATAAGTAGTTGAAAAGTGATGGTCCTGGGGGGGTGAGGAGGTTTGTTTTTCTAGTATATTAGATATCATTGATGTTAATATGGCCATATTTACTAGTTGTGGGATGATTTTATTGTAAAAAATAAGGGTAACATGAATTAAGTAATAAGAATTAGTCAATGACATACTATACTGATTAGATTATAGAGACAAAGTTTTTATTGATTAAAAAAATAGTTTTTGGTGACAATATCATGATTTTTGGTGAAAATTTTTAGTTTTGAGAATGGAATAAGAAATATTATATTTTTGATATAATAATAAGAAATTTTTATAGTGGTTAAATATGTAATGAAAAAGGTAATAGTGAGAAAATTATAAATTGTGTTTATGGTTGTTTTCAAGACCATCAACTTATGGAACTGAAATATTCTATAATAGTTCATTATATATATAAAGGTAAATAGAATCAATCTATGTAATTTTTTATCATGATCTTTCTACTTAGTTACATGAAATTATTTATATTAACACTTTTTCCATTGGAGAATATTTATTTGAAAATATACTAAAAATAGAGTATAAAGGTTTTGATCAAATCTATAAAATTAATGGATAAAATGTTAATCCATTGTTTACATATTTTATAAATTTAATTTGCATCAAGATTACTTAAATGAAAGGGTGACTTTTTTATGTTGGTATGTTTGGATTGGTGAGTTTTTACATTGTGTTAGTTATGATAAATTGATTTTTTATTATTATTTAGTTGTAGTGATTTATTGAGAAACTTTGGATGAGGGAATTCATTTTCATAGAATATTATTAGGTTAATAAGATTGATATTTCTTATTAATTTTGGGGGACTATACATACACCTTCAAATGTTAATACTGAAATTTTATTAGCTATGGGAAAAAGTGTTGTGCAAGTCTCCCACTCATGGATAGTGAAATTAATAATGTTGTGTTTACAAAATTTGGATTAAATGATTTTTTATTAGTTTTTAATATGATATGTGTTTGAGTATTATTTATCATCTTCATTATCTTACATAAGTAAATATGTGTAATGTGTTTCCCCAAGATTATTTATTCTACCTTTGACTTCTAAATGTTAGTAGAGAAATTTTATAATAATTCTTTTGTTCTTTATCTTTAGTATGACTGTGAGATCACCATAGAGATTTAGTAATATTAGTTATATAGTAGATGGTTATTAATATCATAATTAACAATTTAAGTGAGATGAATCTGATGTTAATTAAAAAGAGATACTAAGATTCCATATTTAGTTAAATATATAAAAATATTATGTATTCACATTGATTCTAAATTTTTTCATAAATTATTATTTTTTGTAGTTATATTGTAATGGATATATCAAATGGTATTTTGATTGATTGATGAAAAAACATATTTGTCTATTTTTTATGTAAGTTATAATTTATATATTTGTTTGTAATGAAAATTTATATGGTTGAGAGAATTTCTTAGTACTATTTTTTTGAGGAAACATATTTTTACTTGAAATTTGACATTATTTCTTGAATTTATTGGATCCAAATATATATTTATTTAATATTGTGTGGTTTTTTAATTTCTAAAAGATATTTTTGTAATATCAGAATCCATTTTTTGGTTTATTATTAGTGATGATAAAAATTAATATCAACATCAACAATGTGTCATATTGAGAAAAAAACTCCACAATTGAATCCAAAACATGGAGTTTCCTATGGGGTGAAATTTATGAGAATTTAGTAACATCATATATAGTTTTAGTTACAATGACGGGAGATTTAAAATAAATAGTTTTTAAAAAATATTTTAACTTATATTTTTTTATATAAGTATATTATATAGTTGATATGAAAAACATAGATAGAAATATTGGGATATTTTAATAGAGGTGGCCTCCAAGTGGATAGTTCATTATAAATATGGATTTGATGAAAAAAGATATAAAATTTTTTGATTCCAAGGTTTAGTTATATTAATTTGATGATTTTGAATTTAATTTTTCCTATACTATCTCACTATATTAATTTTCAGTATGATATCAAATTATAATTAAGAATAATTTTTTTTAAATATAATGGAAATAGAATAACATAAGTTTGAGTTATAGATTAAACTTATTACTATAGTGAAGGTTTATAATCCCCATCTTCTCTCTAATATTTGGGGGTAGAAACAAAACATTCATGAGATAAGTCTTATAAACATTTATTCTATGTCATAATTCAAATATAATGATATAATGTTTTTTAAATGTTGATTCGTAGTCTTATAGATATTTTGGGAGTTGTTCTGATGACTTAATTGATTAATTGATAATAACTTATGTCCACGAATAATTATTGGTACACATGATATACCATGATGAAGATAATTTCTATGTTTATAATCCTAGTAATGAAAAAAACTATGCTGGGGATATTTACATTTATATTTTTTTAAATCATTGAGGTTTTTTACATATTATTTTGTTTCAAGGTTTGGTTGATGTCTACCTTTGACTCTAGATTTTTGTCATCATGTCTACAATGATTGGGATTTGAGTAGCCATACACTGGTTGGTCTCTTGGATACCAAACATATGTTCATATTTCACTATGAGAAGGATGATTTTTTTGGCGTCCTTTCTCATATTTTAAGTCTTCTTCTTGATTTGATATTTAATTTTTAAGTGGTTTCCAAATATTTTTTTTGAAAAATGATCCACATATAATATATTTTTTTTATGGCTTTGATATCTTACCATAATGTCCTAGAGACCTCTAGGGTTGAAAATTATTTGTAATTCCATGTGTGTTGTTTATGTATTTAGATTATCAAATTAATATACTAAAACATCTAATATTCTCATATATTTATGTTGATTTATATTTTTTAAAATATCTTTTTGATTTTATTTGGATCATGTTCTCAGGTTAATTCTGGCATAAATAACCAAGAATTTCTGAATAAATAATTGGCCCCCATAATTGATTACTTTATCTAGGTATTATTATCTTTTATTAACAAACAAGTCCTATTTTTGATATATTAGTTTCATTTATCTCATGTGGTGGTGTTCCCAATGAATCATTTGATGAATTAATGAATACAGACTTCAATACACTTATTTTAGCTTGAAGGAATTATATTACTTTAAGACTTGATCTGAGTGCTCAAATTTCAAGAAACTATCGCTCCAAGGATTTGGGTCTTAATGGATTTCCGAAAGTTGTTTCCATATAGGGTTCTGGTTAGGGTCTGAGAGAGATTAATGTGGTGGTATAAAGTCTTCTTCCAACATCCCTATCATTTCTTCAGTACTTTCTAGATTCAGGGGAATTTGGTAGAGTCTTGTAAGAGTATTCATGATGAGGCTTCAATACTGATTCCCTCAGAGTGTCACGGTTTAAGTGGATCGATAGGTGACGTGTGGTAAGTAGCACTGGGAGAGAATCTATCCGTACAAACATTGGTTCTGGACCCGCCTCCCGTTGTCTCAAAATACAATGACATATCTCACATGCTGACTGGTGGGCATGCATTTTGAAACTTTGTGATTTCAAATATGATTCTAATGGCATATCCCACTCATTTTTCAATTAAGACATTTTCTATAGGAGTCCTCCCACCACACATGGTAGGGCTTGAGAGGATCTTGCACCCTACTATTAAGGAAGAAGTGGTTTTTTATCAAATTCATGTTGCCTCTAGGAGTAAAGCAGAGGAGCTTCGGATTGGAGACAATGCAAAAAGTTTAGGCTTTTCAAACTTCATGAATGGGTGCCATACCAAAAAAAACAACTAGATGCTCTTGAGGAGGGAGATAGTTATTGAGATTTTGGAGTATTTATCCTAGTACATTATAAAAAAATCTTTGATGAGAGGTAAGGATATTTTCTTCTTGTTCATTTATGCTACCTATGAAACTTCCAGAAGAAAGGAACTCTGGGAATCTATTTCCAAGTTATAATCCAGGGAGCAGTCATGGTTCTTAGTTGGTGATTTCAATAATATCTTTTAGATCACTGATAATAATGAAGGCTTAGTGGTGTATCCCATCTCATTGAATGATTTCATGAATTCCTATCTTTTAGTGGGTTAATGGATCTTTGGTTCTTCGGCCCCGAGTTTATGTGGTGAAAAAATCACAGAGGAAACCAAAGAATCTTGTGTCGACTTTACTGATTACCTTTTAACCTTCAAGCTACTACTTTCTTCCATCCTTAATATATCATTCATCTCACTCGTTTTGTGTCATACCGTGCACCGTTACTTGTTCAACTCAAAAAAGGATAGTCCAGTCCTCCAAAATTATCGTTCTCTAGCTCTGGGTGTTGACATGAGGACTTCTTGCAGGAGGTTAGGAAATCATGGGATATGAATGCATGGGGTTCATGATAGGTGGGGAAAGCCAATCACTTGCTCGGATTGAGAAAGGTCCTTCACGATTTGTCTTCAAAGTGGCTACGTCCAGATAGATTGGAAGCGATCAAGAATCAGATTTTGAATTTGGAAGACTGTCTTAAGGTGGGCTCGGGATGAGGTGGCTTTCAAATCTTTGGTGGGGAGGTTAGGCCTTCTGGCAGAAAAAATCCTTGAAGTGTAAAGATCTTATAGGGAGAAATATAGAGCCCTGTGGTTGAAAGAAGGAGATAGGAACATGATATGTTTATAGTCCTATTTTATGGAGAGGAAGTGCAGTTCTATGATTAAAATTAAGTGGGATAAAAGTTCCATCATTAATGATGTTGAGGTTGTGGGTTTGATGGAGGAAGAACATTTCCGGGATCTCCTAGTGGGTATGAGGCTTTCTATGGGTGGTAAGTGAGATGGGGTGGCAGGGGATGTTGGCTTCTTGGGTGGTTTACCAACGCTCCATCGTGGTGGGGAGGAAACTACCTTAAGCACTTTCCTAAGCCCAAAGGAAGTCAAGGAGACTCTGTACTGCTTAAACCCAGAAACTTCACCGAGTCCAGAGGGCTTCCTGGGGGCCATCTTTGTGGTTTCATGGGAGATTGTTGGGGTCCTAGGGATGGATGGAATCCCAGATATTTTAAGGGGTGGAAGTCTCATTAAGATCGTGATTGCTTCCAGGATGCTCCTCATCCCCAACGTTCTGGAGCCTTCTATGATCATCCATTACATACCCATTTTTTTGTACAACATCAACAATATGATCCCTAATTGTATCCTCAACAAGAGACTTGGTCGCCTTCTTCCTAGCCTCATTTCCAATGAACACCATGGTTTTATCCGGGAGAGGAGTATTCAAGGTGCTATCCAAATTTCCAACAAATTGGTTTTTGAGATTAATAAAAAGATTAAGGTTTACAAAATGATAGTGAAGGTGGATATGGTAAAAGATTATGAAAGGATGGAATGGTTATTTATTATCAAGTTAATGACGTTCTTTGGCTTATCAAAGTGGACCTGCGACCTTTTCTTTCACTGTTACGCTTCTCCATAGCTCACAATTTCTCTCTCTGGAAGGGTGTTTGGATTATTCAAGTATATGTAGGGGTTACGAAAAGGAAGCCCAATTTCCCCTAGCATCATAATTTTGGATCAGGATGATCTTTCAGGGGAATATAAAATGTCAGGTGGAGGAAGGGTATGTTGTTCATTTCAGATTCAGGGAGGGTAATCCTCCTATATACCACTTTATATTTGTGTACAAATCTTTGTTATTTATAAATGGAAGATGTAAATCCATTGTTTCCCTCTTTATAATCTTAGTGTTATATGGTTTCTGGCGTAGAAAAAAGATTAACAAATGAAAAATTAGCTTGTTTTTTCTTTGGAAGTGTTCATGTAGGAGGAGTAGGCACATTCTGGTGTGTTCGGGGATGCTAGTGAAGCAACTGCCTATGATTTACATGGAAATTCCTTTTTTTAATAGTTATGTTTGAAATAATATGTTTGGTAGATTCATATATAAAATAATGGGGAAAATTAAAAACTGGAAGAATAGATTCGTATATTTTGGAAGTATGATCACATTAATCAATAATTTTTATCTTCAATTCCCATGAACACCCTCTCTTTTGTAAAGCCTCCCAAGGGGACTATCATTTTTATGGAGAGACTTATGGAAAAAAAATTTTGGGAAGGCCCCCATTATAGTAAATGTAATTTGGTAGTATGGGAAATGATGGATAGACCTAATAAGTGAAGGGGATCAGCCTTCGCAACATTCAAAATACCATAATGGCCTTGCAAGATAGACTGACCTATGATATTATTGAAGGAATATCACTTTAGTCGAGATTCATGGGAGGGAATTATGGGGATAACTGGAGTGTTTGGGGAGAGAACCCAAGGAGACTTTCTAGGAAGGAAAATGAAATGGAAGGGATTATCGAGTCCTTAAGATAGAGGGATGGGTGGGTTGTGGGGAGAAGGGACATCTGCTTCTGGAAAGAAATTTTTTTTGGAGATGTGCCACTTTTCTTTCTGGGGTTCCCTGTGAAAGATATATCTTTCAGGGAGGGGATCCATCAGTAATTATTAATCGATTCTACACTTAATGCCAAACAAAAATTTGTTTTTGTTAGAATCTCACTGTGGGTTGAGCAAGACAGATTCACATTTTTTGGCTCTCTGACAGGTTTCATCAACATTTACTTCTTTTGTGAGGGCCTGCTTTGGAATACTATTGCAACCACCTTTTATGCTTTAGTGTAAGGATATTATGCTGAAAATAAAATTACATATCTCACAGGTGATGAACCATTCTATCCCTATGGATAATAAAATACAAAATTAATTAATTTACATGTTCAGAAAATGATGGTGTTGTGACACCCTTAGAGTAGAGACAATGTGGTACCCTTTTTATGGAGAGACAATGCAAGATTTATATGGCCCTTTATTGAACAACAACTCGATATTTCCTTGCATGGAGAATCCATGGGTGATTTTTGGGATTCTGTATTATAGGTTGATAATAGAAAATGAGATATGGATCCGTGGGGTGGGAATGTGATAGCGGTGTTGTGATGGGTTTTTTGGGAGGCTAGGAACTCTATGAGGAACAGAAGAAAGACTCCACTTCTAGGCCTGTAGCTTCAAGTGGATGACCTAGTTGCTAATATAATGTCTCTATTAGGAGTAAAGGGGAGCATGTAAATGTTGAAGATCCTTTTACCAAGATATTGGAGGGGCCCTATAGGTGACTGCAATTCTAATGGGGATATTGGGTCTCTTGGAAGGCACACTTATAGGGGTTGAAGATCAATGTTGATGAATCCTGTGCACATGGGCTCATGTGTGGAGGAGGGATGGTTCGCAATGGCAGTGGACCTCTTTTTGTTCAATTAAGCCAATTTTTTGATCTAAGGAACAAAGTTGGCACTAAATCGAGGTCCATGAATAATGGACTTATGTTGTGTGAACTTTATGGCTTGAAGCTCAATGTGGTGGAAACTGATTCCATGATCTTAAGGGGATTGTTTTTGGAAAAAACAAGACCACCCATGGGACTTTTATTATATTATAAGGGACTTTATGGGGTATATAAATAGTTTTATAGAGATCATAGACACCATGATGAATGGAAATCTATCCGAAAATGATCTGGATAGTAGTGCGAGTGCAGAGGAGAGTATTTTCCTTTAACACATCAATGATTAATACCCCTATCCATGTAACGTTATTATTTGTGGTGATTCTCAAGACCTACACCACTACCGACCACTATAACTTCTTGTTGATCATTTTTCCATTACTAAATTAAAAGGGAAGTTAACAATATATGAGGATTCACAACAAGAATTGTAGTAAAAGATTGTATTCTTTATTTCCAAATAATTTGATAACAAATTTTATTTTATTGTTTAGAGAGTATTTTAAATGATATATATGGTGGATGTTTAAATGTTTGACTGGTAGACTGTATTCCAACTTCCACAATGTTTGGAAATCATGGTAATGGTTTTGGTTCATCTAAAGATGCAATGAGATCCTTAAAATTTGTTTCTATAGTGTATGGTCACCTTTTGATACTTCTAGATCCCATGAAGGTGTAAATAGTCCCCTAAAGGTTTATTTACTAACCCAAGTTGTAGGTGGTTCATTGACTAATTCATTAAAATTAAATATTAAAGACTAAGTAGAGGAGGATATTCCCAATCAACTTTATGCTTGATATCATGTTTACTATATATAAATTATTGAAAAATAGTATGGCCAGGATCAATTAAGATAAATTGAAATATATTTATACTATGTTCTATGAAGGAAAATGATATGTTTTTATGGGGGGTGTAATTTCATGGTTACAATCAAGATACAAAATTTTGAGAAAGGTATGTGTGAGTATTTTATGACTCTAAACTAAAAAATTCTTTCCTTTATTCAATCTAGAGTAATAAATTTTTTTATAGTTACAAGCCATTAATCTTATATTTAATGGTTTTTTAGGACCAATGATAGGGACAATGACGAGAACCGTGGATTTTCGGAAGCCTCAACCACACTGTGTATAAATTTAAATCCCATGTATACAGAGTTATTTTATGATCTTCTTATCCCTATTCATTATGAACTCACATATGAAGAACAAGATAAAAAATAACAAGGAATACTATCTTAAATAGAGAAAAAATAAATTAAAATCAAATTTTTATGACACATGATGATTTGGAAATTACCATTCTGAAAATGCAGACATAATCGATTACTCAAAAGATAAAATTGGATCTCAATTTCTACATGGATAAGGGTATAATATATATATATATTTTAATGAAGTGTAATTCTTCCCCAAGTGGGATATTTTGGGTTCTTTTGGTTATTTTATATGGTTCTCCACTTCTCTCTCAGTGGAAAATTAATAAAATAATTAAAAATTGTGTAAAAAAAAGAACATGATGATTTAATGTATGTATTGAAAGTTATTGAAGGGATATGTTTTGATCATGAAGGAATCTCCATAAAATATTTTGGTTTTATTATTTTATTCATAGAATAAAACACGAATTTATCTCATATTCATGAGGGGATGTATTTTTTTATAGAAATTTGGTTGAGAAAATCTACTTTCCCTCTCTAATAATTATGTCACACATGGAAGAAGAGAGGGGTGGTGTTTTAGACACTTATGGTAAATTATTTTCCCATATAATAAACAATCAAGTTGATTTATAGGGGTCATGTGTCCCCTTTATTTGGTTTGGCATGGTTCCAAAAGGGTGATGTGGGGCATCTTGATTTGAGTGATTGAATTACAAGTAAGGCAGTGTGAGTTGTAGGACTAGATGCATGATCGTGACCATATTTGTGGTTGAAATAGATCAAATAAAAAAATTAAATTAAATAGGGTAGCAGTGTGGTATATTGGGATTTCACATGGGGGTACTAATTGGAACACCATGAATAGATAAAAAATACAACGATATCTGGTCTCATATGTGGCTTTTATTTATAATGATTGATATTTTTTTTTGAATCATCTCGAGACCCTGAACATAAAAAAACCCTATTTGGATAATTTAAGATAAGTTCAATATTTTTTTTATAATTTACATTAAATAAGACTCATAATATTTTTTAATTTCTCCTTTGATGAATTCATATAGAGACTTATATTTATTATTGTATAAATTAAATATTTTTTTAATATTTTATTAAGATTATATGTGGTTAGATTAATTTTATAATGTTTCTAAATTAGAAGGACATATTTATTATATTTAATTATAATATATTTATCATGTGTATAGAACAGTGAGATACATCATAATTATCTCCAAAATTGAGTGTCAAATATAATATTTTTTATAATAGTTTGACACATGATGGGGGTTTTATCATAGGGAGGTGTAATTAATATTTGGGTTTTAGCATAAGAATCTTTATATATATGGTTCATCATTATTCACACCATACATATTTTTGGTATTTATTATTATCGTAAAAAAATTTATGATTATTTTTTATTACATAATTATTTTTTATGAAATCATAGGGACTATATAAAATATATGGACGATTAAGGTTGTGAATGAAGAATAGGTGGTTGGAGAGGTCACTCATCACATCCCTATCTTTCTACACCCAACCCATGCCATATTATGGTTCTATGAAAAGCTAAAAAATTATGTCAAGAGAATATTGTGAGATAGTTAGGATACCAAACCACTACTCCCTCATTTTGTATTGTGGAGGTACTGATCAATGAATGGTTGATGCCCCCTATAGTGGTTGGTGGTGGGGAAAAAATAGTTAGAGGAAAGGGGAATTATGGAAATGTATTAGTGGCCTATGTAAACAGAGAGAAATCATGGGTTGTTTTCACATTTAATGAATCCACTAGATCGATTACTGGGTACTTGATGAGTGGTTTCATAGATAAAATTGGGTTGTGGTGAAATTCAATGCAGAAAAAATTGGTTGGAAGTGTGGTTAGGGAGTGATCTTGGACCAAATATGGTTTATTGGGTGGAATAAATAGTTTGTGTGTTTGTATCATGTCTAAAACATGTTAGTTCTAGTGATAGTTTCTAGATAGGGTGTCTGGTGTATAGAGAGTTATGAATTAAGAAAAAATTAATGTTTTTGTCACAACATTTACTCTGACTTATATATATAAAATTTGTTTGATAAAATAACAAGAATGAGTTATAGAGAGTGTATTTATAGTCACATCTTAACAATACATGGTGTGGGGACAATGATTTAATGAATTGTATGAGTAATAAAACTACTTATCTCATCCATATGTGTTATCCAAACTAGGTTAAGTACCCTAAGGGGGGGTGAATCATGGTATGAAATATTAAAACTAATTCCCCTTTTGATCATGTTTCATTGTAGAAACACACCATACCTCCCTTTAGTATATAAATTTATGAGAATAAATGAAATAATTCAAGAGAAACAAGAATTTTACTTAGTTCACCCTCACTAAACTACATCCAAGGAGAATACAATGGAAATATTCCTATGTATAATATCAACCAATGTGCTCTACTATTACAAATATTCTAGAAGACTCATTTTCCCTCCTAGTTAAAAACCAATCAAAATTTGAATTCTCATTACTCTCTCAAAAAATTTATACTCACTTATCCAACATAAGAATGTTCGTCTGATAACTTGAATCAATATGTTTTACACCTCACTTGCTGAATCATGAATTTACAATTTCATACACTTGATCAATAAACTTTTACCACAGTGTTATTGGGTAAACCCCTATAATTTCACAATTCTTTTTATTTCATGTAATTGTTGGATGACTTGAAAGAAACTCTACCAAATTGCACACAAAATTTATGTTTTTTTTCATAATTACAACTTTTTTTTTGAGAATTTTGGATTGTATTTAATCTCCAAACTTTAAAATAATATCATGAAGTCCTAAAATTCAATGCAATGTCACGGAACTCCCAAAAGTTTTCCTTATAGGCACAAGTTATATTTTGTCATGAAACATGACATCTCATATTTTCTTATGTGAATGTAATACCTTTTCAAAAAGCATACATGAATTAGAGCCCTAATATTCTCTAATGGTCGAGCAACTAAAAAGGGAGGGGTAGCTTCAAAGGAACCTTGAGGTATTTTTTCCCAATAATATCCCCCTTTGGGTTTCTGGAAAAATCTTCACTCGTTGATGCCATGCTAAATAATCATACATCTTCTAATGATATTTTCTTCTTCCAATTCTAAATGGTGATCCATGATTTACCCAATAAACAATCTAAACCCATATGAGCCATGATTAGTGTGATAAATAAGAGTAGCGTTAACATTTTATCAATGAATCCCTTATTTCCTGATACCTATTGTGAAACTTCAGGTGGATCTCAAGAATATACCATTTTTCACCCAAAAGTTTTTAACTAATAGAATCATGAACTTATCTCAAATTTTATCTTTATTAAAAGTATTGATTCTGCATAATTATATTTTAAACTCTCCGTACTTCATTGCTTACTCTATCAGATTCTCCACCTATCTTGATTAAGATATTTTCAACCATTTTTATAGATTCTCACCATTTTTCAATGAACCAAAAGGTTACTCTTCTATGGTATGCAACATGGTAATGAAAAAAGATAATTAGATTAGAAAAAACACACACCAAACCTTATGGTGTGGGTGTCCCACTTCAACAATCTTTCAAGTGTGGGAGTCAACTGAAATCCAAGATCTAGTTGATGACACTCAAACACCTCTTCGGGTAAATAATTTATTAAAACGATTGCAAACTATAGTTATGTTGGCACATACTTCAACTTCACAAGCCCATTCCACACCTTCTCCTTAATGAAATGATACTTTATTTCAAAGTACTTTTTACTAGAGTGATGTAATATATTTTTAGAAAGATTTATAGAACTTGAATTATCTTAATGGATTCCAATTAGAGACATAACTTCATATCCCATATGATCAATCTACCGGTTCATCCACAACAACAACATTCTTGCTTTAATAACCTCAATGTAGTCATCTTCTACAGTTCCCAATTTAATGAAATCTTATTTCTTTGTTAACAAAGAAATAAAAAATCCTCCAAAATAGAATGAACAATCCAATGTTGATTTTATATCATCTAATGATCTATACCAATCTATATCTATATAGCCTAAAAAATATTGCTGAAATTTTTCATTTAAAATCAAACCAAAATATATTGTTCCCTTGATACAACAAAGTATTCATTGTTTTTTTTCATGTGAGTGTATATATTTTTGATTAATTTTTTACCATTATTATTGAAATTTGGAAAAAAAATTATCAGGTCTTTTTGGTTTCATGTACAATAGATTGCCAATGATCTGCCTATATTCTGGGAAAATAACCTCTTTCCCTTCATCATCTCATGACTGATTCATAGAGGTAGCCATCAGAGTTGTCATATCCTTGGAAATTTCTTCACAAAATATTATTAAAACCTCATTATAATATTTATATTAAGTAATTAATTTCATATTCCTTAATTATTTAACCTATAAACTAAGGTACAATATCATTTCTCCAATCATTGGAATTTCAAACTCACCTTTAATGAATTTCATGAACTATTTAGGCAATGATTCATCAGATCCACCAGATATTATGTATTCTACATACACAAGAACCATAATCCTTTTGTAAATATGAACTTTGACATAGATTTTGTAATCAAATCTACAAATATATTAAATTAGTCTCTTCTAAAACTGATCAAGCTGTGAGTACCTTGATCTTGGTTCATGCTTTAACCATTATTGTTACTTCCTCAGTAAACAAACAATGTTCTCAAATTCAGGAATGATAAAACCATCTACTCACTTGATATAAACATCATATTCCAGAAATATACTCAAAATATCTGACACCATTTCCATCTAGAAAACATCAAAATTTATTTTCAAATATTTTTCCAAGAATAATGTGATTATTTTGAGCCTCACAATTGGTGAGAATGTATCATAAAATTGGTAAAATCTATCTGGGAGTAACCTTTTTCTAACATTCATGATTTATTTTGAACCACTCTACCGTCTTAATTTATCTTGTTGTGAATGGCTTATTTGGAACCAATTCCATTCTTATCTTCTGTTCTCAAAACAATATACCATGTATGATTAATCTCAATTTGTTCAAGATCTTCATTCATAGAATGAACCTAGTTTTCATCTCTTGTTTCTTCCTCAAAACATTTAGGCTCTTCCTAATATAAGAAATACGTCTTCTTTATTGATTTTATTATTTTTATTTGAACTGGTGCTATATGATCAGCAATCATATTTCTTCTATCAATTTCATCTTGACTATTTGGCATCCCTATAGATAAGGAATTGACTTCCTCATTCTCATCATCAATATCCTCTATTAAATAAACATTTTACACTTCTTCTCCCCCTAAGTTTCTTACCTCCTTATCACTTTATCTCGGAACTGTTCAACATGTTATTGAAGATTCTATTTATTCTCTACTAGAGTGACATCTTTTCATTCAATTAATTTTCCTTGCCTCTTGTTGAAGAATTTATATTCGTTTATTTTTCTTGAGTATCTAAAGAATATCCCCTGATCTATAAATGACTCAAATTTATTTTATTTATATTTATTAAGAATGAAAATATTATGTCCAATGATTCATAAGAATTTCAATGTTGGATTATTTCCTCAGAACACCACATATAATGTCTTTTACTCCCTCTGAACAAAAACGAGTCCTACTAGATAGTAAATTAATGTCCAAAAAAATTCCTTCCATAATTTCCCTCATAGGTTATTAATAATAATAATATTTGTAACCATGTTCTTGACTATTCGATTTCTCCTCTCAACCACTAAAATTTATTGAAGAGTTATCCCTTTTAAAATTTAATGGCTTATCCCATGTTTCTCAACAAAGTATTCATCTTGGTTGTTTATTAATTATATACCATTTTTTGTATAAAATATTATAATCTTATATCCTAGAATCATTTTTGATTATACCCAATATTATTTTATCCAAATAAATATTTTAAAACCATTTGAAATCGAAAATAACCATTCCATCCTGCTGAAATATTCAATTAAAATAATATAATACCCTTTCCCATCAATGGTAATTGGTGATATAGGCCCACATTCATCTCCATAGAAAAATTCAATCAATGGTTGGATTGTTTTAAATTTTTATAGTACATATTTATGATAATATTACCTTGTTAAAAATAGCCACACATATGAGTATGATCACATGATAGATTTTTTTCATCTTGAGTTGAATAAAATTTGACAAGATCATCCAAGGATTTTTGGCGTAGATTTCTAAATGATTATTCTATAAACTATTTTCATCCTCTCTAGATAGAAAACTCATGTATTCTTCTCCATTCACAAGGTAGACATTCCTATTCATTCTTTTTTCACTATAAAAAATAGTACCATCAATATTCCTAATGACACACATCTTCTTAGTAAATCTAACATCATGCTCTTATTCAAATAGTTGATGAACACTAAGAATGTCATGAATGAGACCTTGGACCACCAAGAGACCAATATGTCAATTTTCTTTACCCTCAAATTTGTATTTTCTTGATCAAATAATCTTCAGAACTTCATCATTTACAAATTTGACATCAACTTCCATTTCATATTTTATTCCTAGAGCAATATTCTTATTACCAATCATATGGGATGTTCATCCACTATCAAGGATCCATACACCAGAACGATCTAATGATTTAAGGGAAATATCTGGGACTATTACTTGATTAGATATTCTATTTTTAACCCACATATTTCAATTAATTACCATTATGGATTGATAATACTTATTTTCTTTAGAGTATAGAAGACTAACTCCATCTAATTGATCTAAAAATTGATTTTTCATTTTGAACTCATTTGATGATTCATTGAGTTGCAGATTACAACAAATTTATATCTTCTTCTGAACATTCCTATATATTTTTGATGAGTAATATCATGAAATGTGTCTAAGTCCTCCACACTAGAAATATTGACCATAAAAATAATTTCTGAAATATTGAAATCTTTATGTCTTCCTTTTTTCCTCTTATTCCCTTCAGTACATTTTGTACATAGGGTATTAATTTTGAGAGTGTCCCATGTATCCACAACAATAACAACTAATACAATTTGTATTCCTATAAATTATTATAGAACCTATTATTTCTTTGGTTATATGAGTCTTCTAATTATATCCAAATCAATTTTCAACATTAGAGTGGGTTCTTGTGGTCTGACCTCAATCACCAAAACTCTTTGTTTGTGATCATGCCATATACCTGCATAGTTATTTAGATATGATTATTTCTTCTATCTTTCTAAACCTTTATGACCCACTTCCTTCTTTTTGTTCTTGAGTGATTTACATTATCAATTCCATACTAGGAGTAATTATTATCTCATGATATTCTAATTTTCTTTGTAGTTTGACAACTAATTCTTCAAGTTCATTGAAACATTTTATTTGATTTTTTCTATGTTAGTCAAACCATTGATTACTCTTTTATATTACTAAACATTGAGATTGTACTCAATAACATTTTCTATGTTCTATGTAATTGAATACCTAAACTTTTAAACTTCCTTCGTCAACTCAAACTTATGTTCTTCCAACTTCTTAATATAGACTTTTGAATCATGAACCACATTATTGGATTTCTTCATTTTTCACTGCAAATGTATTCCTCCCCAAGATTAGCATCCAACATAGATTGGAGATCAACCATTCCTTTGAATTATTATTCATCATTGTTTCTTTCTTCCCCTGTTTAGTAGATACCAACAACTTCCACCATATAATTTTCTCTATGATAATTATAGTTTTCCATTTTTTGAACCATAGATTCTCTTGAAGATTCATTTTCTAATTAAATTAGATTATTATTTTTTAAGAGGTTTCTATTATTTTTTATTACATTTACCATAGGCTAAATATTTCTTTATGGGAATTTCAAAATAAAACACATTATTATCTTAAAAATTCCTTGGGCACTTTTCTATAAGACATCCATCATTTTCACCTCAAAAAAGTGAGTGAGAGTTTCCATTTTAACTTTCCTTTTCCAATTTTTTGATAAGTAGAAAGGAATAACATGAACTCATCTACCTATTATTCTTTTGGTCCATCTTCAATGGTGAGATTATTCATGGGTTTAAATGACACCACTTTAGAATTCCCCTTTTTCCACAGAGTCAACATCTTCATTTCTCGTCTGGTATGAAATAAGAGCATTGTAAAAGTTATCCAATCCTAGATTCATTGGATATTTAACTTATATTAATGAGTCTATCAGATTAGGCGAAGGTGGATGTCTTCTCATGACGCTCTTAACTATCCTGACATCTTCATGAGTTTCCCCAAGACCATGCATGTATTCTATAAAGAAATTAATCCATCCAAATAATGCATATAGAGACCCATTCAGTTGAATTCTTAGATCCTCATATTTTTTCATTGAGCTATAAATTTTTCTTCTATGAATATTGAATATCTATTATAGATATTTAACATCTTTTCTGAAATGGAATGAGCCGACACACATGAAATATCCTTTGTGAATATTTCATTGGACAATGGTCCGCCAAATGCATCGATTCCTTTTTCATTAGAATTAAATTCACATTGGTTAGATTTTATAAGGCAACACTGTCCACTCTAGTCAAAATTCCATGCATTCATGTTATAATTAAATCCATTCATAATGATGGTAAGTATTATTGTATTCAATTCTTCCACAATTTAATGTTGTTTCTATCAAATATAAGAATCTATTTTTGATTGAAAACATCCTTTTAATCCATTGATAGAAAACACTAACAGTAAACATTCACCTTGATTCCAATATTTATCTCAACCAGGTTAAATATAATTGTAGGTGGGTGGGTGAATCGAGGTATGATAAACTAAAACTAACTCTATTCTAGATCTTGTTTCATCATTAAACAAAAAACTTTGCTCTCCCATTCCAATGGAAATTTATGAGAATAAATGAAAGGATTCATGAGGCACAACAATTTTATATCCGTCAAACACACTAGGTTATGTCCAAGGAGTATACAAAGTTAAAATTCCTATGTACCAAATCCACTAAATTTCACTATTGTTACAAATTTCAGAGAATAATAACTATCCCTCATAGTTTTCAACCAATCACAATTTGAAATATCACTACTCTCTCAACTAAAGTGTGTTACCTTCTCCTTTAGAACAATTTTATTTTGATCACTTCAATAAATATGATTTACACCCAATTTAGTGTATCATTAAGTTACACTTTCATAAAATTGATGAATACCCATTTAATATAGAGTTACCAGGAAAATCATTATAGGATCACCCAATAATGGCTATCATGAAAAAATTGGATGGCTTGAATGCAAATCGGCCAACTTCCGTGAAGCATTTAGTTTTGGTGTGGAACTCCAACTTTCACACAACTTTTGGATTTTCTCCAAAATCCCAAATTTCATGCAATGTTGATGAAATCCAAAACATTCCCACAATGTCAGAGAACTACCACAATTTTTTCTATAAACACAAGTAAATCTTCAATGTAGAAAATAATATATCAGTTGTTATTGCATGAAATAAATAGCTTTGTGGAAATCTTGCTTGCATCAGAGCCATGATATTCTCTAAGGGGTGTGATAATGAAAATAGAGGGGTATCCACCTAAATATATATATGGACAACTCGGTGTGGAACTTCCATACGATCCTTCTAATATGAGTGAAACATCCATCAAGCACTGATATTCATGTCTTGACGTCACCTCTGTAGCACAACACCATATCTGTTTTCACTAGATCAGTAACATCATTTCATGCCTTTATCATGCACAAATTTTCCTTTTTCTAAACATGTTTGACTTTCACATAGTTTCTTAACTTCCATGAAACACCACCCTTTAATTTATTTTTATGTGACAATATTGAATATTACCTTCGGTGGAACTTTTTGAAACACATTCACCCTTATGCACAACTTTTTTTCAATTTAAAAAAATAATTCATTTTACAAAAATTTATTTTTCAATCCTCTAAATATTGTTCCCCAAAAATTACGGAAACATTGGGAAAAACCACCACCTTATACACACAACATTCAGTACCCCTTCTAGAGAATCCATTACTCTTTCATGAATCTTTGTTAAAATAATTGGTTAAAAATATCTCTAGAACTCCCAAAATGACCTTGGAAACCATTATTGTCCGCAAACATAATCATCCCAAAACACTAAAAAGATACCTTGAGGGATTTTTTAGAACCAGATGGTAGGTAGCGTATTCTCACATGTTGTGTCCACTGAGGGACACGAAATGGGCCACATAAGTACAAGTTTATTTCACATCAAGTATCACATTCCATGTCTAAAATAATAACATAAAATGTATATTTAAACAACATAACAAAGAGGTATAAATATATTCCTAGACTCTACATAGAGGATTAACTTCATTTCAGCCAATGTATATGACATATACTTGTTTTTATCTAGTATTTTTTACCTTCTTTTTTAGAACATGAAATTGGAAATCAAAAAGTCTGTTATAAGTGGTTTTTCATATAGAATAATATGTCAAGAACCCATTCAAAATAAGTTTACAATTATAAGGAATTATAGTGTAAGTGGATTCTAAATCATTATATGGATGAAAAAATAGTTCTAAAATTTTTTATAGAGTATACACAGGGTTTAGTAATCCCCATGTGATATACTAATGATAGGTAATGGGACCCTCACATACTCTTTCGTTTTTAGTACCCCCAATGGACCTAGGGTGTGGTTCCTTTATTCCAAACTTGGGGTCAGTACTCCCTTGATCATTACTTCCATGATAAGGAATGGGTTCCCCTTATAACTAATGAGGGGAGTGAAAATTCTACAAGTGGGGTGTCAGTTCTCCATTTTTGGATCCAGTACTCCCCCAACTGATGTTTCTTAATCAAAGAGCTGAGAGTTCTACATCATTTTCGAATCTCCATCAACCAACACACATATCTTTGTAAAAATCAGGTCCCCTACTACATATTTAAATAGATGGTATGGTTTCCAAGATTCTAAGTAATTTTTATATCTCAAGATTTATAAATCACCAGGTACCTTTGGTTTCATCGGAATAATGTCTTTATACATCTAAAGACTAATGATTTGGACTTTTATTGATCCTTGGATTATATATCCATAAATATTATCTGGGTTTTTTCTCCTTAATTTATTCATAATTATTTTTAGTTTTGAGTTGACTTATTATTAGGTCCTGCCTTTGTGATTTAGGTCACCATGTTGTGTATGTTTATGCTAATGACTATACAGGTATTCATTACACACAAGTTTTGTTCTATGAAAATTATGAATTGTTCGAGGGTGATAATTCTGGGCATGGAGTTAGTGTAGCTCGATTTTAATTTTTTGTAGTGGGTATATTCACTACCAGTTCTTATGTGGCTATATGGTGTATTGATTAATTATCATTTAGAGTTGTTTTAGGATTGTTTTTATTTAGGGTATTTGGATCCTATAATTTTCTTCATTTCTAGGGTTTCATTTTTCATATATTTATGTATATTTTTTTTATTATCACGTGCATATTTTTATAAATATTGATATTAGTCATATTATTTATCTTTTGTGTCTTCTTCTTGAGATAAGTGGGTTTTCACATATTTATTAAGAAAACATATACAAATTAGTTTTTAAGAATTATTGGTTCCATTCACCAGACCTTGGCCTACTAAAAAAGGCTTTGGTTTCACACTTAGCCTAACCATAGATCTACGAATTACCCATATCGGTCATGTCATCTTCGAGTGGTATTAGAGTGTAATTTTAGAATTAGAGATAGTTTTTATAGTTACGAGTCCTGTATGTATCCTTTGGGAACTCTAGGAAAATATGTCAATTGGGTATTAAGTAAATTTTAGACCAAAAAACTGAAAAATGGTTTAGGTGAATGATGTAACCTTTCAAAAGAACATAGATAATCTATTAATCAACATGGAATAATAATTAATTTCTTACATAGTATAAATAATATGGTACATGAATAATATATAATTTTAGTGGAATTTTGTTTATTTTTCCTCTTATAGTAGGAGGACTAAGATATTATTGATGATTATGAGTTCATCGTGTTATTTTTGAGATGAAACCTTTCATAAAAACAACTAGGATTTAGAGGAAAGGTTGTGATGAGCCAATTTATGTTCTTAAGGATTTTAGAAAAAAATATTTGATTGATGTGGAATAAATTTATTGACTTGACTACGAGGTATCTGTACTTGGATATTAGAGGGAAACACTCTACTGGTTGTATAGAAATAGGATTATACTCTTATAGAATAGGGGGTGATCCTCCACCTTTTTGAATAGGATGGTTCCAATTGAAAATTATGAGAAAACCATTTGGGTGAGTGAAATACATGGGATTAAATGACATAATCCATCATGTTTCTAAGGAAGTTCTAATCCACATGCCGTTTTGGATTGATAAGAGCCTCTGAATTGGGATTTTTTATGACTTGGTCCCCTACTGACCAGATGATGTTTATGACAAATAGACTTATTTATAGTGTAGTAGGTAGTTGTGGGTTTCGATATACAATCCATGTTAAATATACTCTACCATTTTAAGAGTTTGAGCACATTTTTATAGGGTATTACTACCTAGTGACTCTAAATATAGTTTATGTAATAAGCTATTGGATCTTCTGTAGGAAAGTATCACTATGGATGATTATATACCAAGGTTTACAAACATGATGAGGTACTCCTGTGACTTGATGAATGGTGGATTATTACATTCTTAGAGGATATATTTAGGAAAATAATGATATATTTGATCTGTGTTTGTACCTTTAAATATCACCACCTATGATGAAGTTCCGGTGAGAGATTTTGTTATTAATAGTCTCCCAAGGGAGATGCATCCATGGGAGGGGGTAGGTTTTGGGTTCCCCAGAGATGAGTAGTCATTATAAATTAGTCAATGATAGTTTTTGGGTTCTCATTAGTAGAGGTATACATATGCATTATCCTAGTCTCGATAATATATAATGGGATAGTCTTGTGGAGGATTGAACTATTAGGGAGGTAGGATTTATTATACATGTAGAAGAAAATTAATTATAACAAAATAATTTTAACCAAATAATGCATGATATATTTTTTCTTTATACTAAAAAGTTTAATTATTGATAGTATTTAAAAATACTGTTTTATTGATAAATTATTAATCTCTAAGCTAGATACCCAGGTAGATCCCATATCATTAATATTAATCTAGTGACTCGAAATATATGCATATAAAAACTAGAAAAACATTTACTTAAATGGAAATATTTCTGATAGTTGATATTTTTTTTTGAGACCTCTAATTGTCTATGATGAAACATTATGACATAATCATTGGTATGAGATATCTATCTATAATAATTTTTTATATAGACAAATACCATCAAAGGTTAATATGAAATCAATCTAACAGATTAAGGTTCTAATTCTTCTCTAAGAAGAACCATCCGCATGGATGAGTGGGAACTACCTAAAATAAGTGGTATCTGGTTTCCCACTAATTGGTGATTTTAGTTTTGTGAACATTAGATTCATAAAAAGATCAGTTCTTTTTAGCGGGTACTACTATATGGATGTTTTTTCAAAATATCTATCTTGATTTTCCTATTTTGAGAGATCAAATGTAACATCCCAATCCTGATGCCACTAAACCAGTTCATCAAATGACCATAAGAATGGAGCATCATATGCAAGATGCTACTAACTAGTAGAGGGAATCAAATATGTTATTTCGATGAGACAACATACCAATATCAGAGTGCACAATAACAACATAAATATCCAATATTCACACACATTAGAGTACATAGAAAAAATAAATAAATTGAAACAGTATCATGCTGTAATTAAATGAAATACAGTAAAGTCTTGAATGTTCATTTTATATTTTAAACATCCATTACCTATTTTTATAATCATTTATAAATCACAACATAAAAATAATCAAATGAACCTCCACTGTCAGCTCTGATCCTAACCTCATATGATCTTTTGATAACATCTGAGGTATCCTTCGTTTTCATGAAAAACACAATAAGTCCTCCACCAAAATGTGTTCCTACAATAACATTCCAGAGCTTCTTGGGTACCCTTGTGTAGTCGTGGCCTATAAAGGGTGTGAGTAAAACTCAATAGCCCACCAACAACAGTGTCTAAAGAACATTCCCGTTAGAGAAACAACATATGTAGATAATTTGTGATAAATAAGTATTATAGGAAAGTAATAAATATCAAAAGGATGGTATTTTATCTAATAACCCATTGGACTGAGGGTTATAGGGAGACACATGGATCTGAAACATGTATTTACCCAATACCAGCTTCTGAGACATTAAATATATGGTGATATATACCATAAAAATGGAAGGGATTATCATTTGTCATTAATTATGGGAGAAATCATACATTAGTATCCTCTAGTCTTGGAACCCCAATCCAACAACTAAACCATATACAAACCCATCCAAACCATTACAGAGTGTTGTGTCCAACAACTAGCCCTTGGGTATTGAATATTGTGTACGACATTACAAACCACATATGTGGAATGTAATATCTGACATCTAGAGCCATATATGTGGAACTATCATGTCCATTATCTCACATTCAGATATTGAGCATCATGTATTACATATGGTACTATATATGTTTAATCATAGTGTCCACTATCTTAACCTTATATGCGGTGCATCATGTTAGATATCAAGTGCAATCACAACACTTATAAAAAAAATTAAGTTTTAACATTTCTCCTTACAAAAAATTCAATGTTCACAATTACCCCTTTTAAAGTCGTTGTATTATACAAAGGTCCTAACTTGTCTTTAACAATAAAACATGGCTCAAATTCCAAGCCTTTTTTACACATCAAAACATTATTCAAACACTCTTTGGTAAATTAATGGATCTTTCACATCTATTTAAATCATTTTGAAACCACCCTTAATGAATGGTATACCTATTTGAAAACCAAAACAATGTTAATGCATTTATTTCCATTAAATCATTTAGAGTAATTATTAAAAAAGTTTCACCAATGGTTCATCCACACAACCATTTCAAATCAAATATTGAAATTAATTTTAAATCCTATTTTTAAATTACTTGGATTTCAAACCCCAAATTTTAAAAAAAATGCATTTCAAAACATATATTTCACCCATTTAAACAAAAAACCGATTCAAATCCCAATATAAGTGATTAAAACCATCTAAAAATCCTCATGGAAATTTTACAAAATATTGACACATCATAACAACCCATTTTGTCCTCTCACAACGTAGAAACCATTAATCACGAAAATAAATAAGCTTAATCAGGTTAAGTGGGAATCCTAATTTCTTTACCCTTAAAAACCCACTTTCTCATTTACAGGAATTGAACACCCCATGGGAGGCCATGAGATAGGACTAATAGATATCCATAGATCTAATGGGATCCATGGAGGGTCTCATGTCCTATAACGACCCAAAGTTTCATTAATGGAAAATCCCTCTTGATCCAGTTAAATGTTTCTTTATGAAAAATGTTTTTATAAGATGTCAACTTCTTTAAGTTTTACGTTAAGATTTGTGACCGTTACTTTTATAGCCGTTGAATAGTGATCATCTGGGTAGTTTAAATATAAGGCTTTAACGAACCAATTTTCTACTCAGAAAAAGGAAGCGATGGCCTCATCCAGTAGAATTGCCCCTTACGAAGCCCATTTGTCGGAGCTCGGAAAGGAGGTGGCGTCTTTGGGCTTTGCCCTTGACCAATCCCAAGCTGAGCTTCATCAAGTCAAGCTCGAACGTGATCGTCTACGGGAAAAATGGAAGTTGATAGAGATCACCACTCGAGCGATGTTATCCGAGCAACCCCAAGAGTCTGTCACCATCGCACACCTTACCCTTAGGTCTTATGCGGCTATTTTAAGGGGTTATGTAACAAATAAGTAGCACCATGTTCATGTACATTATTTTTGTATATAATAATTAATATAATTTCTAGTCATTTTTGATACATTGTAATTAGTTTTTAAAGTACAAACGGTGTTTTTAGTTATTACTTAATTAAGAATTATATTTTATCAAATTAAAGGATTTTTGAATTAAATAATATTTTAATAAAATATTATTATTAATATTAAATTAATTTTTATTAAATATAAATGATCTTATAATTTTATGAATGCATTTAAAATTTTTATTAAGGTTTGAAAGCCATTTCTGTCAAAACCCGTGAAATTTTTATAAATGTCGGTTTTTATTTTAAAAGTGAAAATTCACATATTTAGAAAATTATTTAGATAAAATAAATATTATTTTTGGAATCAGGACATCGAAATTATCCAACGGTGAATTTTTCATAATTTTCTGAGACAGTCAAATTTTTGGGTAAAAATTAAATACCATTTAAATATATAATGTGTTTTATGACATCATAATGACCCAATGGTGATGTAATAAAATACCATAATCCCTATGTTCGGCCAATATGTGTTTTATCATTAAAATAATGAGGTTTTGGGTTTGTTTTAATCACTTTTCAAAGCATTAATGGATCCCTCAAGACTTATTCAACACTTTGCCTTTTTAAATTAATTTCCATGGGAGTGTGACTCACCTCCACATAAGCAACCCTAATTTTTTAATATGTTCGGACCTTGGCCTTGTAAAATATTGTTTTCCCCTTTCCGTTTCCAGAAACCATGGGCTAATACCATGGGATGGTTTGTGGTTTGGATTATTTTAATATAAGGGGTCCCAAACCTAAATAATAAAGAATTCTCTCACCTTTCCTATATAAACCCACCCAAGCTCCCACTTCCTCCTCACTCAAAGCCCTTGAAGTTCGTCCAACCTCTGCCCTACTCTCTCTAGAATCCTCTCAAGGTGCCCCAAGCTCCCAAGAAGCCTCTCACAAGCCTCTCTCTAGCCTTTGGAAGCACACTTCCAAGTAAGGGTCTTTCTTCCTTTCTCATTTTTGTCAATTTTCTTTAAGTTGTATTTCCCTTTTAATTTCATTTATGAATATTGGGGTATGGTTTCGCACCTCTCCCATACTGCCCTCTTATTGTTTGAATGATGGGAGACCCCTTTCTCTCTCATTAAATGCCTCCCATGTACACCCGTTACTATGCCGAAATTCCGAAAGGAACCCTTTTTCTCCTCTTTTATATTCAAGCAATACTTTTGTATCATGAATCTAAATTCCTTTTCAATTGTTGGGACATGTATCTATATGACCTTATTACTTTCCATTACATGTAAATATGATTAGGAACCCTTTCTCTCTCATCAGCCTTTTTTATGAATTCTTATGTCACGCCGTTACGCTGCCGAAATCACACCGATTTTCTAAGCCAATATCATTGTGTAGTGAATACCATGCCCATTTCTCCATCAAGGGTATTCACCTTTATGCACATTTACTTATTGATTGTAAAGTTTCATGTATTAATTCCACATTCCTTTATCGTGGAATAAATGAATATGTTTTATGCATCCATGTTTTATGATCCATGTGGCACACTTATGCATGAAATGAAATGTTTAAGAAGGGTGCGCCCTGATAGCGCTCCAATGCATTGGGTAAAGTATAGTATCATGATACGTCATGTGCAATGAGTGTTGAATCATGATAATTCAAGTGCAATGAGGTTTTACTCGTGCTTCAAGTGCAATGAGGGTTTACTCATGCTCCATGTGCAATGAGCCTTGGCTCATGCTAATTCAATGTTAAGTGTTGTTGCCACATTTCCATGTTATGATTATCATGCTTTATCATGCCTTTATGTTCATGTCTCTCTTATGCTCTATTGATATGCCTATTGCCTAACATGTATTGTACTCCTCATGTTATTCATTATGTACTCCCTTACTGGGCTTTATAGCTCACCCTTTTCTTATGCATGTCCTCAGGTTATCCCATGCAATGCTAAGTACGAAGGAATGTAGTGGTCATGTAAAGGAAGTTTTCAATAAGGATGTTGTATTTCAAGTTTAAAGTTTTTGTGTAATGATCCTAAGCCCCAAAGACACTAAACCTCTCGATCTTCTTTGTTGTATCAAGTGAAGTTTTATGTAATAAAGCATGTTTAAGTTGTAATAAAAAGCAGGGTTGTCATATGTCCACATTTAAATTGAAATCCACTTACTTAAACAATGGGATAAAGAAGAACACATAAGTGATATAATGTTCATAACACATACACATGTAAAAATATTATCAAGGCTATTTCTAAATATCATAGAAAACACACCTCATCAATAGAGATTTCGAAAAAAACTAATGCATGGGGGCCTTGATAATTCATATCCAAGCCTCAACTAAAGACCTTGGCATAAAAAACATCTCATCAAAACTTCCCATGATCAAGAATTTAAGAAACATCAATTAAATAATTATTATATTTATATTTAATCAATTAATCAAACCCTAACCATGATTATATCCAGATAACTCACCGGGTTCTCACCTTCTAGAAAAAATCCACAAAACCACGAGGGTGGTCCATAATGGAAAACCAACACTATTTCTTGGGAAATCTCTATAAGTTAATTACATTTTAATATTTAATTAAATATAATTGGTTGGTAAAACCTATGAAAATTCACCACAAATTCATTCATTAATGAAAGGTCATGTAACGATGTGTGAATGATATGTTAGGACATCCTCTATACAAGCCAACTAAAAGACCCATGAGAAATAAAAAAATACTTCCTTGATCTGGTGGAATCATAAAAAAAATCCTAAACTAGAGAACTCAAAATTAGCGAGGATTAATAAGTAGTTGAAGATGAATCATTTAAGGAGAATAAATAACTAAACACAACAAATAATTTCCATGATAACACTCCAAATATAGGGGTTGGAGAAGGATAAATATATTTGGTAAAAACCAGGTCTGTGTGCACCAAATGGGAAAAAATGCGGTGAAGTGGCCAAAAACAAAGGGGGTATTTTGGTAGAATTTCCATTTTAATCTAGTTTTTGAAAGCCAAATGACATGGCAGCATGGTTAGCCAAATTGTGAAGCAACTGTATACCCACTATTGTCCAACACCACACTCATCACACTGTTTGGATTCATTGATAGAAAAAATGGGTGCCTCTCACTGTACAACTCCTGAACCCCTCACATGATTTGGTATTATGGTTTTATAATAGTGTATCAATGATGAAACACTATAATGGACCCCTTTATAACTAGGCTAGTAAGATTTATAAAACTAAGTGCATACCACAAACCAAGCCCCAAGATCTCCTCAATCTCGTATAATTTCTCTTTTGGCATACCAAATTTACCCCAAAAATGATATAACCATTAAACCAAACCATGATCAGTTAAAAATAAATTGAAAAAACCCTTATCTTGAAGGTGTTGCATGATTTATTTAAACCATGCACCATGGATTGGGAACTCTAAAACTCATAAAACATAACTCAAAGCTTCCAATGATGAAATAAACACCGAATATACCTATTAAGTTTCATTAATCACCTCAAAACACCTCTTAAAATCATTCCAACTTTTAGTATTCCATTCCGAGTCTTCTTCTAAAATTGGTCCCATCATATAAATGAAAAATCTAATTCAATATTGACATTAAACCTCATACTAGAACAAGATATTAGAATTAAATCCACAAGGCCTGACTTATGTATATCACTAATTATAGTAAAAAATATTGTTCAGTTTTCACATTATTGAAGTATGGCAAAAAAAACCTCCAACATAGGGCCCTAAACAACCAAAAGATGAGATAAGAACCATTCTAAAAACCAAATCACTAATAAAACTCTTATTTGAACCCATAAAATTGAAGAATTGATCTTTTAATCTCCTAATAAAAATATATATCTATGGTGATTCACACCATAAAATTAATATTATGACCACTAACTTCCAATTCATGGAAACACTACCAACTAAGCATCCCAAAAAACCCCAGAATGACAATTCCATTATGTGACTGACATGGTCCCCAACATATTTCACCCATACATGCATGATAAAACCAATCAAAATCATTACCCATCCTTATCATTGTAAAATAAATTTGTTTCACACATATCTGTTGTCCGTGTACATGCTAATAAAAAATCGGATTTCCATTGGATCAAAGATCATTTTTCAAAATGAACCCATTATTTAAAAAGCAATACATCAGGTGTGATTCAAAAATTACCAAATTGGATCCAAATAATAAGACAAGTCAAAATATTACTGGATGAAAAAAATCTAAATGTTATAACATTACTTCGCCTCCTAACCATGATGACTTCATGTCCAGAGGCATTCCACTATCTCTCAAAAACCCACTAGAGCCCACATCAATTTATTGTTTAGATTACCAAGTCAGTTACCCTACTATCCCAAAACTATCATCATGTCGTACCACACCACCGACGCATGTCGACGAAAAGTACCTCAGATCATCTTTTGAATCCATGTCAATCTTGAAGCCAACACTCTACTCCATCATCCAACACAACGAATTTCCTACTATACTTACCAATATATTTTTAGGACACACATTATCGATTCCCGACTAGAATCACAATGGCTCCATGACCAATCCAAGACCAATTCTACGCACATGTTACACTATCTGTATGAGGGCTACACATCTAAAACCATCAAATCCTTCCCCACCACTGGAGTGTAGTTTACACCACCTCACTCAAGAAACATTAACCACCACAGTCTATGTTTCATTCACTGTCAACCTAGGAAATGGTTGTGACCATCTCTCTCACTCATGAGTGAAAAAATGAAGCATCAATTCTCACCCATTTTCAACATCTGATAATTACACCCATGACATTAACCGATATCCATCCCACCAAAAGGACCTTACCCATTGATAAATGATGGTAAAATTCTAGCCATATTGCCTCACTTAAACTGATCCAATAGGACAAACTCAAAGCACACCCCTCATAAGAAACATCTTTTAGAACTTGGAAGAGAGCTGATGCTCTCTCAATGAACATGGTGTGATATCAATATATTGGGAATGATAATCTTCAGACTAAGAGTGCGCCATGATTCCATCGATGAACACCCCAAAACTCATCTATTCCCAACTTCACCTCTCAATATGAGGACATGTCAATTAATTCAAGGATTCCTGGACTCCCTACCAACAAGTGTCTCGTTACACCCCCATCGTCTCTCATCCCACACATGGTTTCTTTCTTAACCAAAACACCATGGGAGTATGCTTTGGTAAAGCCTGATATATAATAAAAATGAGACAACACAACTCTACACATTCTTTACCCTAATATTCCAAAACACAAAGCCATTACATTCTCTTATGTAATAAAACAACTGGACATATTTGTGACTGGAATGTGTCAAATCCAACCAAAACTCATCTCACAAGAACTATCCAATGAACAAGATTCTATTTCATACTTGTATCACCCAACATAGAGAACCCACATTACTTACCAATACGAAAGGAAAATCACTATTCCAAAACCATTTTCCAAACACCTAAAAACCATAACATCATTTAGAAGCCCCACTAAGATAAAATAATTTGTCACTACATTCCTGAAGATAAATCTCGAGCTAAGAATGTCAGAAAACTAACCAGTCCTTCCCTCAAAAACCACATGTACTACTAAAGTATCAATGCTTAACGTTATTCAAATCTCGAGGAAACTATACATCCTAGTGTGTCTCACAATTTGAACATACCAGGTCCTCCTTGCATATATGGTCATCAGAAAAATAAAACCAATACACCTGAAACCACATACCATCAAGAACCTCCTATGCTCTCAGTCTAACTCATAAGCATTGGTGACATCCCACCTACCCAACTGTCACTCAAGATAGGAACATGAATGATAATTTATATCTAGAAAAAAAAACACATGTAAGAAACCCCATCACATAAGTTCTCCATTAAAAAAAGGAACCTGACACACCAAAACCTAAACTGGGTTGCACCCCTTATGTACCATTTCGAAAATACGAAAGAACCTACCCAGGCCTATTTCCACCAAAAGCACACATAACTCAGATGGGCCCTATCTAGGGTCATTCTCAAAGGTTAAACAACACCAAGACAAAAAACTGGTGTCACATCAATGATGACACTAGGCCTTCCCATCTAAATTCACCAAAAACGTTTCATGTCAAAAAGGGTATAACCACCTTGGTATGTGCCAACTAACCAAAGGAAACAACTCACAAGGTGTAAAATAGTCTCTCTTCCCAGATTCACTTGGAATAAACATTTCTAAACAACCATACCTATTGTGTCATATTTGAAATAAATCACAAGCCAACCAACTTGCAATTACTAGGGCACCTTTCCTTTCTATGAATCTAAACATCATAATAATTACTTAAGGACAATACTTAATAACCAACCTTGAACAAAAACCACCCACAAGGGCCCAATGACCACATACCCATACCATGATAACCGACTACAGTCACTACACCTAATGTTCACAAGGAATGCATTAGCTTACTCACAATCAAACAACTCACCATAGATACAACTAACCTTCAATCAAAAAGATATTCATACAAAATTCTGGCTGACTAAGAAGAATGATACCATGTACTTATATATCGAGTCACCAGATGATTAGTTATTTAACAATTAAATAAAAAATAATACTTCATAAAAAATCATAAAATTTTATGCCAATAACATGTTGATCATACATGCATACTGTGATGCTTGAGATGACACCTACCTTTTTAGGACAAGAGTCAAAACATAGCCTCAGCCTCATTCCAATGGGAAAAGATCTATAATTCCATTACAACCATATAATCCCAATAACATGTACATATCCCATCTAGAAGATCAGATATTATCATAACATCACAAACCAGGAACATCAATGCCAACCCATGGTAACCTAGATATCCTACTAGAATCGGTGGTCACAATGCAGTAGCATGGTATCCATCATAAGCTCCAACAAAATCCTATATCTCCAATATACTATATCTCAAATAGTAAATAAATAGGAAATTAAACCCATCTTGTACCACTTTGTAAAGTCTTCACTGAGATTATACAAAACTAGATCCCTGAACTAGTTTTCCATTGGACCTCTAGCGCACCTCGTCATACTCTAGAAGATGGTGAATAGTAGTAGGGGTCGGTCATGGTATCATTTGGAGACTATACCCCCATATTAGAGTTCAACATAACACCATAAATGTTTAAAAATAACAAACATCAGAGTACAAATAAATATTAAATAAACTAAACCATAAGCATGATGTAATATAAAGAAATATAGTAAAGGCCCAAAAAACCATTCAATGCATACATCATCGATCACCCACTAGGAAGATCACATACATATAACAAATAACTTGAAAAACACATTTGGATATACTTGAAACTATGAAGAAAATATCATCTGATATCTTGATAACACCCAAGCCATCCTACCTAGTTATATAGAACTCAACAAGGTCCTTAACCAATATGATTTTTTTGAATAACATGTGAGAGTTGGTCTGTTACCCATGTTCAGTAGTGGCTGAGCGAGGTGTGAGTAAAACTTAGTAAGACACCACCAATGGTGTCTAAAGAACATATCAATCAGATAAACATTGTATTTAGATAAAAAAAATATATAAATAATAAGTGGAGGAAATGAATAAATATCAGAATAATAACATTTTATCTAATAATCCCTTGGACCTCATGTTTTAAGTGGACTCTCAACCAACAAATGTGCAATGCACTAATCCTTATCCAAAGTCATAATACATTGATTGATATATACCATAAAAATGAAGGGATTTTTATTTATCATTATCTCTTTGATGAATCATAACTTGGCACAAAATATTCATAAAAACACAATCTAGTACCTATATCATATTCAAAACAATTAACACTGATATAGAGTGTCATGTCCAACAACATCCCCTTGGGCATGAAATATCATGTCTAAATTTATCAAACTTAGAAGTTGAATGTCATGACATACATATTGAACTATATATATGATATCTTCATGTCCATTTTATCAACCTCAGATATAGAGGTTCATTTCTAAAATTTTGTTCTATATATGTGGAACCATCATGTCCACTATCTCAATGTCAGAGGTGGAGAATCATGTTTGACATTTGGTTTCATCACAATAGTTATTAAAAATTCATGGTTTAACAATTAACCTCAAAAATAATTTGAAGCTCACAACAATAATTTTTAAACCCTTATTTCATTTACCAAGGCCCCACAAGGCCTTTATATGTAAAATAACTATTTAGGAAAATTATGGATCATACACATCTATTTAAGATATTTTGAAACCACCCTTAAAACATGTTACACCACTTTAATAACCAAAATAAGGAAAATTAATTTATTTCCCATAAAACATTTAAAATAATCATCAATAAATTTTCAACAAAATGGAATCCACACCTCTATTTCAAATAAACAATTGAAATTAATTTAAAAACACATTCTTAAAGAACGTGGAGGTCAGAACCTCCCACTAGTCCACTTCAATACAAAACATTCACCCATTTAAACGCAACACCGAGTCAGAACCCCACAAATATGGTTAAAACCATTCCATATGCCTCAATGTAATTTCAAAAAGGATTAACACATTAAAAAAAATCATTTTTATCCTTTTTACTATTCATAAAAAATTAAGCAATCATTCCCATGAGATTAATAAAGTTAAGCATTCAATCCAACTACTTTACCCTCCTGAACTCACATTCTAATTTCCATAAACATCCGACCCCATGGGTTGCCATGAGGGTGCTTTTATAAACACCCACATAACTAATTAGATATGTGGAAGGTATATGGAATCAATATAATGTAAAAAACATTACTTAAATTGTGGGATAAATCACACTGCACAAGGGATTTAAGGAATATACAATATAAACATGTAAAAAAAATTATCAACATAATGGGTAAAACTCTTAGACCACCAAACTCATTAATTAATCCTTCAAGAAAACTTTAATAGAATGGATGCCATATGGAAGCTCTTCCATGTCTCATCCAAATTCCTCTATTTTAAAATGAGCTCATATAACCCATATAAGATATATCTGCACTATAAGAAAAAGAAATTAACTAATTATGACAATTATATTTAATCAAAAAATCAAACCCCAACTTGAAAAAATTACAAAAGACTCAAAAGTTCCTCACCTCATATAAATAATCCACAAAACTATAATGAGTGGTCCACAATGGATTCCAAAAACCATTTATAGGAAGATAAAAATTGGGATATACCATTTTAATAATTAATTATTTAAAATTAATCAGGAAACTAGAAGGAAATTCACTTTGAAATCATACCTTAACAAAATGCCACAAACTAATATGTGGAAGTCATATCAGTATCTTCTCTATGAAAGAGAAATAAAAATCCCCATAATAATGTGTTGATTACACTATTATATAGTGAAATAATCAGTATTATCTAATCTAAAGAAATCCAAACTAGAGAGAAGTAAGAAAAAGTGGAATAAGAGTCATCAAAAAAGAATATCTCCCTGAAAATACTGAAGAATCACAATGAAAAGATCCCAAATCAAGGTGTTGGAGGTGGAAGGGGTTTTGGAAAACCTTATTTAATATACCTAAACAGGGTATAGAGGGTGTGTAGTAGCCTAAAAACATGAGGGGGTGTTTTTGTAACACCCCCTTTTAATGATCTTTATGTAATATTCATGGGTTTTCCACACTATCATCCAAACTGTGCGCCAAAAATGCACCCTTTACCATCCAACACCAAAATCATTTTATGACTTGTCCACATAGTCATGAAAACCATGCACCAATTGTTCACATACCACTGTATAACACTAAAAAAATATAAAACTCTAAAACTCCAAAAAAAAACATCCCAAAGTTTCCATAGATCATTCAAACACCCCTGATCACCTCAAAACATCACTCTGAAGAATTCTAACTCTGGAGATTCCTTTTAAATTTATTTTCCAGAATTCAATCTTCGCAATAAATAAAAAGTTAAAATTACTTATATAATTTTTATCTCATAAATATGTGGGGTATAACATCAAAATTTATATTCACTTGCATCCGAACACCTCACAGATATCCTCTATACTATATTGAATAGAAGAGACTAATCTATGGAAGTTGAATGCCCAATTAGAATATATTTGTAGAAATATTTAATCCATACTAGTGTATCCTGCTAATAATCACACTTTTTTCTTTCCAGGAAGTTAGATAAGGGCTTGGTAATTTTTATTGAGTATCACTTCCTGGAGTAGGTGACAATTAATAATAAATACCCTTTACAAATGATTAATAATATATTTTATCAACTGATGGGTGGGGGTGTTTTTCTTGAACATGGATCATTGGTTTATATATTCTTAGCCTTATGTTTATTAATATGATATCTAGATTATGAAATTAAGGGGACACTATGGATGAGACATATCATTGATGATATAATTCATGATGATGAAGCCCCCCACCATGTTCATGTGGCACATGATGTTTATATTCCTTCCATTCTGGGACTAGATCATGATCGTCATCATCAATGAAATAATAATTTGTTATTCAACATAAGATGATCATAAAAGACATTTAACAATTGTATTAGAATTTATTTGGTTGTAATAAATTTTTGGTAAATTCACAAATGTGACATTTCAATTTTGGAAGTTCATTTTTTGGGAATGAAATTTTTGAGGGAAGAGTAGTAGTTTTCCATATAAAGATTAATGTAGTGGTTTCTTATGATCCTCAAAAGAGTGTGTTCCTATGGTTTAGATATATTTTGTTCATTGGATATCACTAAATATTCATATAAGATCAATCCATGATTTCATCTACCAAGAACACCCTCACTTAAAATGTGATTCCCTTTACATGACTTAACCACTGTCAAAGAGATTTTGATGCGATGAAGTAAATATTTAAGAGTTCTATAATAATATGAGTTATCGAGGAAATATTTTACAATGTAATATTTTTTATCCCACTATGAATGGTAATGATTTTTTACAGATGCAGGGGTAGGAGGTGATATCTTATGGTTCCGGGAATCCATGATGACATGTGTATAATTACAAAACTCCTGACTTGGAGATCACCATGATAATTTTTTTCTTGAATACCCAACAATACTATTTTATAAGAATGGGCTTCATAGACTACACAAATTAAAACTATCTTGGAAACATTTTCTATTAGTTAGATCTTAACACGAGAGAGATACAACAAATTTATTTACAAAAATAAAACAACTGTTAGAACTTATATACTATTGGAAAGGGAGTCAATGTTCCTGAAACCATTAGTAAGAAGTATCATGCTTTGCTGGAAGATGAATATATTGAGTGATTCATGGTGTCATATATGGAATCTATGTTGTTGGTTATTTTAGGGGAAGGATACATTTATGACTAGATTCTCTTAGGCAACACATATGATAGATTCATTGATGGTGGGTTCATTATATAATCTTCCAAGGCCATACATAGGTTCTGATTGTAGTACAAGTGGATGTGATTAGGGTGTTTTGTAGATCCTCTTTAGGGGAGAATACATGTGTAATAAATATGTATTATGGTCTCAAGTATCATTATTGGTTCCTATCCAACCCATTTCTTAAGGAAAAGAACCAGGATCCAGTTGGATTTAGTTAGAATCGCAAGGATCCACTATTGATGTGGGACGTGATATCATTATATTTCACTAGAATACTTCACTTTTGGTAAATGTTTGGGATGTTATATTAGTGATCATTGATCAACTAATAAATTTATCATAGTAAAAAACTATTCAAATGTAAAATTTCTTCGAGATCATTGGATGTTTATACATATATATGATCATATGGTTTCACATAGTTCCCCTTAAGATTATTTCGGACTAATATGATTAATTCACATCTTAATTGTAGAGGTTCTTTTATGAGGTTTCTGATACCATGTTTTAAGACAATAAAACATTCCATCCCAAGAGTAATGACTAAAGTTAGGAAAAAAACCACATTATTGGGTACATGTTTCATTATTTTGTGCTTATTATCAGGATAAGTGGTATGAACCCTACATATAGTAGAGTTTCTGTACAATATTTACCACTCTACTATTTTTAGGAAACCATTGCTGGCCTAATATGGGAGTCATTTTAATCTCATCTAAAATAAAACAGACTCTAGAAATCAAGATAAAATGGTTATATTACAACATTGTTATAGGGTACAAGAGTTCTAAAAGGATCAGAAAGCATAATAGTCTTGAATGTATAAATATATATGTACATTAAATTTCTTATAATAATATACAAAATAGAAACATATAGAGAAAATTATTATATATACCATAAAATAATTGAAAAATAAACATAGTTCACATCTAGGTTTCTTTATCAATGGAAAAAATAAGGGTGAGCTGAGATACTTCGTAAGAAGTAGCATACAATAGACGTTATTATTATATTAACATGGAAAAAGTGACAGGGAATGAAAGAAAAAAACATAAAGACATAATCAAATGAAACTAAGGACATTCTATATCCATTACAATAAATGAATCATAGATAACAATAATAATTGATTTTATACCAAATAAATGCATAATATTTTACATCCAAACATGCTACTAAGACCTTATTTCAAGACACTATACTGATAAGGATAGAGGTATTCACCAAAACCAAATATTTTTTATCTTATGAGACCTATCGATTAATCAAGGAGATATATAATTTTGATCCACAACCATATGTCCAAGTCATTCAATATAAGTGTTAATAAGACATTTCATACAATTCCTTAAGGAAACATTGGCTAAATAACAACATTGTTATCCTAATATGGAAAAATATGAAAAATAATTCCCCATTTAATCGAATTTAATGGATTTATAGGATAACATACCTTAATTAACCAAAAATTTGTGGGGTATCTCGAAAGAGACAGAAAGTAAATTTATCAATGAAATATTTTATAGATGGTACATTCAATGTGTTGTGTAATCCATGGAAGAGAGTAATTAGGTTCAATAGTTTTTATTGGGATTAGACCAATGAAATGATTATAAAATTCCTTTATCATGTTTTATAAATACTATTTGAATATTCTGAATTATATCCCCCAAGAGTTTATAGCTAGGTGTTCAATATTTTTACCACTATTCATGCAATTATTTGTTGATTGATTTAATTCTCAACCAACATTTTTAGGTTGATTGCCTCTAGGTGAATTTATTAAATAGCCCCATCCAATTTCTAGTATCAAGATGTAAGTGTATTTAAAAGTAAATTAAATTCAAATATATTTTACCAAAACATAAGATGATTTCTCAAGTATAGAAATGATTTAGTTTTATAATATATTTTTTGACTTTTGAATAAAATGATTTTATGGAGGGATAATATATATAATTTTAAATTTATCTAAATTCATGAATAGTTTTTTTAAAAACCATCCACTATAATTTATGCACTACAAAAAATTATATAAGTGGAAAATATTTCATGAGTCCCAAATAATTATAATTGAGATTAACAAAATATAATTAGGGATTGCCTGGAAATTCAATCAAAACCTAATGAAAGAGTGGGATTATATTTAATCTTAAGATAAAAATATTAAAAAAACATTCATGATTCAAAATCTAAAATAGTCATTATATACAAAAAAATTAAGTAATTTCTATGAATAATACAAAATATGTCTTAAAGATAGGATTTAGAGAGTGGAAACCCTGACTTTTTTCCAATTCATTCTACAAATTCACTTAAATTCACAAATATTCAAATGAAGTTTATTAGATAAAATTATAGGAACGTTATTTATATATATTTAATTTAATTTGGACCATTTAATATCATATTCTATTTAATCATTATGAATTTTTTTATTATGTTTTCATGAAGATTACATTAGTGTCATTTTATTTCGGTAATTGTAGAAATTGAAGATGATGTTTCAATAGTTAGTCAAAAAATAAATATAACAATTATTAGACAAAATAAAAATCATTATTTTCTTATTAACTTATAATAACATTATTATTTTAGTTCTCATAGTCATCTATGATGGTTTTTTATATCATCTTTCAAGTTGGTGGTTAGATCAACCTAACCATTAACATACTATAAATATCGATGATTATGATTGAGAAAGTCGTTTATTTTTAAAATTATGTCATAATAAAGATATAATAATTATATTTTTAGATAAATTTAATCTGGGGAGTCATTTTTAATTATGGTTTAATAAATAATAATGTAACTATTTGAAAAATGTGATACATTACTTCTTGGAGCTGATAGTCCGCACATTGCACAGTTAATATTTTCATTTTTCGAATAATGAGATGGAATTAAGGTTTAATATAATTCTAAATGTCATAATATATATATATATATGTCATATTTATTCATCAATCACATCAATAAAACCAACCATGATAGAATAATCAAAAAATAGAAGATGTTAATTCATGGAGGTGGTAGTCCGCAAACTATCATTAATGAGGCCTTTTTATTAATAGATGGAGAGAAATAAATAATGGTTATTCCATTAATATCATTGTAATTTAATATAATGATGAATATGAGGTAATTATATTACTATTATTAGTATTTTTTTTAGATAACGATTATAAAGAATTTATAAGTTGTAAGTAATACTCACATTGGTACCTTGAACATTCTCTTGAACGTATCATTAGAAATGAAATGATTACGATATATTATAGTGACCAGAAGATTATCTAAAAGTTACTGAATTATATGAGAATAAAAATGGTATAAATTGGAGATGTAATTCCAAGAAATGGGTTTTTCATGAATGTTTGGAAGTGTCCACTTTTATAATAGAATAAAATATTGCATTTATTAATACCCTTCACTTTTCAATAATATTATTACACTATTAAAGGTAAAATGACTCAAAAAATAAGAAATAAAATATTTTTTGGTGTTAATTGGTCTATAATTCCTAAAACAATTCCCACAAAAGTTTTCATCACATTTCAACAATTTTAAGACATTATTTTTTATATTTTACACTTTTTACCTTGGTAACTAATTTGTACCCCAGCAGTTTACATATTATTAAAAATATAATATAATTAATATATATCAAAATTAGGTGTCAAAAACATGATAGTTTCTTCCATTTAATCAAAATTAATATATATACATGATAAAAATATGTTTTAATTTAAAACATATAATATAAAAAAATGTCTTGAAAATTTATATTTTCATAATTAATTGTTCCTAATAATATTTAGCATCGATTAAAAAATGAATGAGGGTAAATATATTTATATATCGGTTTATAAATGATATTATATTCATTATTTATAATTTATTAATTTATTTTATTAGATAAAAAGTAAAAAATATTCATAATTATTTTTAGAAAATAATTTTACAATTATTGTAGCAATTAACCATAACCATGGTGATCACATTTTTATTCTTAAAGAAGAAATTAATTTTTTCTAAAAATATTTATAGATTTATATTAATTATGAGAAAAATTATTTTAAATTGTATTCCTAGAATTGAAAAAATTACATTTTAATATATGCACACAAAAAATATTTTTTTAGTGTGAAATATTACGTAAGATTCTAAAATTATAACCATGGGTTTTATAAATAAAAAATTATAATTTTAAAGGAATTATTTTACTTTATAAGTATTTAAATTTTATATAAAAAAGGTTGAAAAATATTTAGGTCATTCCTACATTATGATAAAATCATAAAAGTGATCATTATAAAAAAAATATTATTCTTTTACTATCCACATAGAATCAATGGTTTTGGAAAATACCAAAAAATACATATGAGAAAAAATTTTATATTTATAATTCAAAAAATAATGTTCATTGGGTTAAATTAAAACATAAAAACTTTAATTTTAATTAAATTCATGAATATATGCTCTTTAGAGTTCACATTTTTTAATAATTTCATGATGCATTGATTTCATTCTGTTATAGGGTCTCAGGTATAACCTTTCCCCCTAAATAATGTAATTCTAAAAATAGAATACAAGTTAGCTGCTAAAAATATATGGGTATTCCCTCCTCATATATTCTTTTGGATCTCTGTGTCCTCATATAGTTTTCCTTTTCTCCAAAGGGTTTTTACCTGCCGAGTAATCCAATTCTGCAACATTTTCTCTCCAGTATCATGAATCTAGACATTAGAATCATTATATTACTTATAAGTTTCCAAATATATCACCTCATATGTGATTATATACATTGGATCTATTTTGTACTTACTTAATAATGAAACATGGGATATGTTGTGTACTTTTGAGAGGTTGGGATACATAGCCAATTGGTAAGCTATAACTCAAATTCAATTTTGTATTTCAAATGGACCAATGTACCTTGGTCTTCACTCTCCATTTTTACCTAATCTTACATTACCATCCATGGTGTAACATTCAAGATCACATGATAAAACAATTGAAATTACATGTCATTACTTTCATTATTAGCCTAAATATTTTGTCTTATTTGGGACTCATTAATATGATCTTGGATGGGTGATAATTTAATAGTCTTCTCCACTACAAGCATTATGTAAACTATATTTATTTATCCATAACATTCCCAACTATTTATAGTATGAATCCTCTTACTATATAGTTATTTTTATGGTAACACATACCTTGGAAGTCAAGATAACATGATCTGAATATATATTCCACTATCTGGATAGTCGTTTCATAATTCCCATCAGTTTTGGGATGATAGGTTATGCATAAATGTATATCGGTATAAAGATCCCTTTGAAGTCTCTTTTAGGATTTTGATGTGAACCGAGGGTCAAAATTAGACACAATCAACAGGGTTTCCCCATAAATCTATATTATTAAATATATATAGAGGTGTTATGAGTTCTCAAGGAGTAGATCTTCTCTTATATCTAAGAAATGATTAGGCTTGGTAAGGTGATCAACAATTACCCATATAATGTTTTTCTTTCTTGGAGTACTAATATGTATAATGATAAGGTCTATTATAACATTGTGACACATCTATATAGGTACTAGAAAGGGTTTCTTATCTCCCTTTGGATGTAGTCTTTTAGAATATTACTATAAGTATAGTATTATATTAGACACATAGTCCAAAATTTTAGATATCACACCATTCAAATGGAAATTTTCTCTTAAATACATATAAATCATTCTACTACCTTGTTTTATAGATTAATTTAAGCTATTTTATTCATCTAGAAATTCCCTCTTATAATATATCATCGATGAAACATATAACAGCTTTCCAATCTTTAACACACTTTCTATATACATGAATTCTGTCATTTTACCATTTTTAATACTTAAATATTACTTTATAATTCCCCCTCATCCTACTGAGAATTCTCTATCATTTATAGTTAGTATTTTTTGAAAATTTATTAGGAAAATAATGAAGGATACCCATTTATAAAAATAACCATACCCATCTTTACAAGATCTCAATACACAAGATCCTTTTTAATAGTCATTATGGTTTTATTTCCATTGTCCCAACTACTCAATGAATCATCGACCTTTATTCCCGTACTAGGGTGGTAGAGTTTCAAAAAAGTATATTCCTTGATTTGTTCCTACAATATTATTTTTCTTCATGTGAAACTTATTATGAGTTAATATGTAACTAATACTCTTTTGGTCCATATATAGATATAATATCTTTCACTATAGTGGTAGTGTATCTATATTTTCACAGTATATATTTTGATTTCTATCTCATGTTCCCGAGTTAGACAGTTTTGTTCATGGAGTTTCAATTGACTTGAGTCATTATCAACCAATATATCATTATACCGAAAGGAATATTAAATTATATTGTTCAATGCATTAGTATATATTATAAATCATTCCTTACCTGATGGTAATTTTAATACTCATGAATTAATTACTCTCCCCTTAATATCTTCAAAAAAATTCCTCACATTCCTTTAACCTTGTGAATTTAACCTCTTTAAATGTTAACTTGGTTAACATGTCGCAAACCAAGAACAAATCTGAACAAACCACTAATCGTAACCCATTAAACCCAAATATATTCAGATCTCAAATATTTTCACCAATATGGGAAATTCACTAACTAACTTTTCCTTTGAATAATATAATATATTATGTTATTCAATACAGAATGGATCCAAAAAGAACCACTATTGATCGAAATCTTATAGAACCATCATTATTTTTCATGAATAAAAAATCATATCCCCATGGTGAAACCCTTGGGAATATAAATCCCTAATCACACAACTCTTTTTTTTATTAAACTCTAATAACTCCATTGGTTCCATTTTATTACGTGTTTTGGATATAAGTCATGAATCATGAATAATTTTAATATAGAATTAAACTTTATTCTCAGGTGTATGACAATGTAAATATTCTAGATTAAAATTAATAAATTTGTATTCCATATAATTGTACACTATTATTTTTGATATTTTCCTTTTTTATAATCTCCCTTGATGTTCATCTTTTATTTGAATTTAATTAAGGAGTGATATTGGGGTAGGATCCAAAAATGATTCAGTTGATGAAGTATCCCATATAATGAGAGTTAATTCAAGATAACCTTCATTAATTACAATCTCTTAATCTTAGAAATAAATTAATGCATTATAATTATAAATAAAATCCATACCAAGTATTATAGAAAAGGTAAGCATAGGAATAATAAAAAGGCTTCCATATAGGGTATACCGATGAATCATAATTGGAAGTGATTGAAATATATTTTTTATAATCATATTTCTACTCGGTGTCTAAACAAGTAACTCCCTTACTATAGGTATAGGAAAAAATTTTATTTTTTCTCATAAATATAGAATATATAAATGATTACAAAGACATAGAATAAAATAAAACTCAAGCTAACATTGGTGCTTTGATCAAAGTACCAATCACCACCTCATTTTGAATTTTATCTTTAATTGTGGTAATTGCATATGATTGGCCATTTTAAACTTTTATTTTTTGAGTTAAATTTCCTTGAATTTGTGGAATTGGTTCCCATAATTTCCCTTTACCTTAGATTTAAGTTATTTATCATTTATATCTTCTACCATAAGTTTGAATTAGTGACATTCATGTCCTTTTAGTTTCACTTGTGATAAAATCTTGTTCCTTTCCTGTAATACCTAGGGCGTTTCTTCCCATAGTTATCACATGTATGAAATAACATCCTTACATTATTCCACCTTTTCACATTGTTCATCCCATGATGCTCAAAAAACCACTTTTTCTATGAATTTACTTGAATAATTTTTTTATAGAGAAACTCTTTCCTATCTTAATGTTACCTAAGACTATATACCAATATTATAAAGAGGTTTTAGGGAAAAACACCCTTTATAGTATTGAATTTAACCCATCCAATAAGTACTCTATATTTATTTCCATCCCACATATATAGTCTTCAATATTTCTAGTTGACCATGTAAAGTTAGCATCATACATAGCATAACATTCATCCATCTTTTATCTACGATTTAGGAATTTAAATTACATTTAGTCTTTTTTCTCATGAGTAAATTATTGATCATAAAATAAGTGCATAAAAGTTTCTAATTTCATTCACATTATCTTATCTTTATCTTTTGTGTTTTAAAATATTGAAAAATATATTCCAAAATCTCCCTTTAGATGATAGACTTCCATCATGCTTTTTTCTTTTTAACTACTTCCAAAGTAAAAAATATCTTATCTAGTGACTTGATACATTGTTTATAAACCAATATATTAGAGTTTAAACTTAATGAAGGTGGTTTTTGTAACTCATCAATGTCCAAAATTGTTATACCATGTTGTGGATGAGCAGGTGTCTTTATATGGGTGCAATTTTTCTCATAACTTGGGTCAACTACATGAATATGGTTATGAAAAGATTATCCTCACTTCTATATTTATTTAATTTTTCATGGGAATTAATCAAATATTTACCACTAATTTTATATTGTTCTTCTTCCTCCCATTAGTCATTATCCATCAATAATTTCATATACATATTTATCTCATGATATTAAATTTGATAATATAATTCTTATTAAGCTTTCTAGAGTGTTCCCTGTAAATCATGAGGTTTTTAAATACTAACTTTTTTATATAAATTGGTTACTTTTATTCTATTCCCCAAAGTTCCTACTGAACATCGTTTGATACAAACTGCACTAATCCAAACCCTAGAAATCTAGATTTGGTAGTTATATTACATTATTGATACAGAATAAAAGAGTTCTTGAAGGATATAAAATCCTAGTAGTCATGGAAGGCTAGATGCTTACATAAATTAAAATTGAAAATATGATATATAAAAAGAAAAAATTGAAAGACCATTATCAAAACTTCCATAATATTCATGATAATTACACATAGTTATCCTCTAGGTTTTTCGATAGAAGGAAAATATAAGGGTGACATCATATTTCTAGTAAATAGTATCATACAACTAAATCTACCATAAAATAAACATTATATAAGTGACATTAAATGAACAAATAAAAAACTCCATAATAAAACTAAACTAACAAATTATTTATCATTTTCAATAACTTGATACATGGATAGCAATAATCATTGATCTTATACCTCTCGAATGAATAATGTTAAACATCCAATCATAATTTCAAATAATTTTATGAAGATAATATCATGATATGGGGATAGGTATAAACTAAAATATATGAATTTTCTCTCATCAGACCTATATATTCATCGAGGGGTTCTATATTTTTTTAACCCCACACATCACATGATGAAGTCCAATGCATTCACAATATGATTCAATAATAAATTTAATATCATATCGTAAGGAACCTATGGATGAATAAAATAATGGATATCCATATAATTAAAAATGGAAAAAATACCATCCCATTCAATTGAATAATGTACAGGTCTAAAAGAATCTCCCTTAATCATCTTAGAACTTTTTGGGGTATAATTAAAGTAACATGATGTGATATTATCAATGAAATATAGTAGAGTGGATAATTTCAATGTATTGGGGCATCCATATAAGATAGTATCTATGTTTAATAATTTTAATTGTAATAATAACAAGGAAATTGTTGTAAAAATCATTCATCAAGTTTTATAAAGTGCATGTGAATATTCCAAAGTATAACCCCCTGGATTGTCTAGCTGGGTGTGTATAGTTAGGCCAATCTAGAGTGCATTAGGGTCATTATTAAGTAAATGTTCTAATTTTTTTGAATTGATTACCCCTAGGTGAATATATTCCTCAGTGAAATCCACTTTCTAGTATCAAGATATAGAGTTTTTTTCTTGGAAACTTCAAAAAAAATTATCTTAAGAAAACATATGGTGGGTTTTCCACCATAAAAAAGATTTGGTTTTGTAATGGTTTTGTTAACTCTTAAATCAAGTGGTTTTGAGGTAGGGGTAAAAATGTTGACTTTTTAATACCTTTAAATTCAGGATTATTATTTTACCAAAAAAATTCTATTCAATTTTTCACAATTAAATAAGAAATTAGTGTTGATTGTATTATGATTCCTAACCAATTAAAATTGAGACGAAAAAACCCAATTATGTTTGGGTAGAATTTGAATCATACCCTTTTGAAAAGTGGGATTTAAATTTATATTATAATACCATGTATAAAATTCATTTAATTTTGTGACATATCATATATATATATATAAATATTATACACCACTTAAATAAATGAGGTGCATAATACAAAATATGAATGAAATTGAAGAATTTGAGAAGAAAATCCCTTTCCTTATTCCATTTTTGATATGTGCATATGCCTAACTTATTGTAAAATAACATTATATTAATTATATAATTTATTAGAAAACATATTATTCAAAAATTTATTCAATGTGGACTATTTATTTATTTTATTGTTTTTTCTTATGATTGCGTGAAAATTGAATCGGTTTGAGCTTATTTCTATGATTTTAGTGATCGAATAGAATATTTTAATATTATGTTAAATAAATAATATAAACATATAAGAAGAAAAAATAAATTATTATTAAATTATTAAATTATAATAATTTTTTTTAATTTCATATAGTCATACATGAGAGAGTTTTATCATTATTCAAGAAGGTTGTTAGAATAACCCCAGAAGGAACAAACTATTATTAATGGATGATCATGATTATGAAAGTGGATTATTTTTTAAATAATATCATCATTAAAGGAGAATAATTATATTTTTTAGATAATTTTATTTTGGAGAGTTATATTTAAATGGTTTATAATAAATAATAAATAAACTAAATGAGAAATGATATATGTTACTTCATTAAGGCAGTAGTCCACAAAACACAAGGTTAATGATTACATTTCTTGAAAAATGATAGGGAATTATGGTATATGATCATTTTTCATATTTTAATAATATATATATATATATATATTATAAATAATATTTAATCATCAATTACATCATTTAAAACAACAATGAGATTTGGTATAAAAATCAAAAGATTTGATTCGTTGATGTGGTGGTTTATGCACCCACTCACACACAATAACGATGATTTTGTTTTATTATTGATGGATGGGGTGTAATAAATAATGGTTGTTCCATTTAAATAATCACACATAAGAATATAAATTATTATTTTTTAATTATTTAACAATGGTTAGGATTTTTTTTTATTATAAATATTAAAAATAAATAATGAGTAAGTAATACTCACTTGGAAACCATGAACATTTTATTGAAGTTATTCTTGAAAATGGAGGGATTAATATAAATTTTTGTGACTAGGAAAATATAAAACAGAAATAGTATTATAGGAGGAGAAATATGGTATATTTTTAATATGTAATTAAAAGTAATTGATGTGGAATAATATAGAGGAAATTTCTCCTTTTATAAGTGAAGAAAAGGGAAGTTTTTTTAATAAACCTTAATTTGAATTATGTCATTTCACAATTCATGGAAAAATGGAAAAAATGTTGTTTATAGTTCTATTTGGTCTATAATTTCTAAAAAAACAATCTTTATTCTTTTTTAAATATGTTTAAACCCTTTTGACAATTGATTTTTAAAGTTTACCATTTTTGTTTTTTATATTGGTAACTAGTTTTTACCCTATCAGCTTATAATTTATTAAAAATATAAGGTGACCATTATAATAAAAGTTATATGTGATGAACCTAAATATATATTATATTTAATATAATTCAATTTCTAAATATTTTAAAATTAACTTTAAAATGAAAACATATAATATGTAGAAAATTAGTTTTTATATAGAAAATGATTTTTTCATAGTTTAGTGTTCGTAATCCTACTTACAATTTATTACTAAATGAACTAGTGTTAATATATTTTAATATAGTATTAGTACTTATATTATAGCCAGTATTTATAAGTGATTAATTTATAATATTATTCAAAAAATTACACAATATTAATGAAATATTTTTTTGGGAAAAATAGTTTTACCATTATTACTTTAATTAACTTTAATCCTAGTAATATTATTTTTAGGCCTAAAAATTTAAAAAACATTATAACCTAATTTGTATATTTTGATATCAAATATTAAACCATTCTTAGGGGATGCATATAATGTGTTACTAAATATATCTCCCCAATTCATTTTAGGTTCTAGTTTCTAGCTCTCGACTAGGCCCATTTTTTAAAAACATTTACCCAGTTTACCTATACATATAAATATTAATATCCCCTCAATCTGTCCATTTTATGCCAACCATTGTTCACATAAAATACACCCAGAGTATTAGAGGACCACACTCTTTGGGGAATGGAAATATAATTGGAGAGTTGAGGTTAATCATGATGTAAAAACAAAGAAATACATATGGATTGACTATTATTTGTTTTTGCTATATATTATATGTTCCAAGAATGATTATTGTTCTTGATTTTAGTTTATTCAAAAAAAATCCATATTATTTTATCTTTAATATTTTTATGTAAATTTGGGTATTACGTTATATTTTTAGAGGATTTTAATTTTGGATGAGGAATATATGGTAATGGTGATAAAAAATAACTGAAACCCTTCATTCCTCTACCTTTCCCACAAAGAATAATATTTTATAGAAAATATGCAATATAAAGTCAATTGTGGATATGGACATGTTAGAGATGAATGGTTATCATTCTATCTCCATACTTCAACTTTTTTTCCTGGTGAGATTAGTAGATGAATGATTATTGAAACCATGTAGCCTATGGTGGGTAAAATAGACATCAAAATTGCGTAAGGTGTTATAAGAACAATGTATTGGAAAAAACAGTGTAAATCAATATGGGTTTCTTCTTGGTCAAATAAGGTATTTGGTCAGGTATGGGGAATTCAATGGGAGGTGGTATAAATGATTCTTGGTGGTGGTGAAACATTATATAAATGAAATTATTTGATTAAATGGTTAGGGTGTGGGGTTTTATTGAATGTTGTGTCTTGGGTAGTATCAATAATAGAAAAATAGGATTTATAGATAGGTAGAATTTGGGTTCGTGGAGACTTCCAGTTAGGATAATTCACAGCTAGTGTTTTGTGATGGAAGGAAAATTAGGGGCAGTGTTCTCAAAAGGTGTATGGAAAGTCAGAATATGTTGTGTATGGGTAACTAACTTAACTGGGTTTCATAGTGTGAATTATTTGGGACCAGTTTGGTATTAATTTATTTTTGGATGATTAAAGAAGATTGTGATGATTTTATTTGTATTTGTTGTCATTATGGAAAATTAATTTCACTATATGATATTTATGTGGACATATGGTGGGAATTAAAGTGGGAATGAAAATCAAAATATTGGAAAAGTAATTGATAATAAAATATACAATTTATATATTTCTATTTTTTAAGATGTTTTGTGAATGAAGTTATCTTTTAGAGTTACAATAGTTTCAGAAATAATATTTTTATTACAATGATAAAATTTACCAGAGTTTGAATGTATCAATAAAATATCAGATGATGATTTTTTTGGGTCATGTTCTCAATATCATAAGTTCTATGGGAGACGTGTGATGCAAGACTTATGAATTAATGGGGGAGATGTATGTTTTTTTAACTTCAGTCATATGAATCTATTTCATTCATTAATTTCTAAAATTCATGAGGAATTAATGATACAAGTAGAAGTTTGTGGAACAATTAAGGTAGCGAAGTTTGAAGTGTTGCTGAAGTTTTGATATCAGTCTATTAGACATGGTGTGCCACTGATTCATCGGAGTAAGATCTAATTTGTTCCCAGAGTTTTGGAAGCATAAGTAAGTGGGATATATTAGGATCATTAAATGAGAAAGTTGGATGTGTTTGGGCCATGTTGAAATCAGAGACTGATCAATCAAATGATGATCAATAATTCATTCAACCATTTTAACAAAAACTATGCTAGTTTTCTTCAATTGGTTCAAGAGGAAAAGAAACTATGATTTTTTTTTTCATGTGGGTTATGTGTCATGAGGAAAGAAGTGGTGTTGAATCATTGGACTGGTGCTGACAAAAATTTATTAGAGTGAGATAGATATCGATCCCTTATTCATAGTCTAACCTAGAAAAATTCATTAAACAATGTACTTCATCCAATTCAGGATCATCGGTCAGAGGAAAAGAAGAAAATGAGACTTTTCGTAATAGTATTACGAGAGTTTTTGTCAAATGGAAGTTTTTAAGAAATTTTCATAGTATTTATAAGAAGTGATGATATATTTTAAAGCTTTGATGATTTTTATGGAAAAATAAAATCAATACAGGTGTTTTGAAATTACAACAATGTTTATTGAATAATTTTTTCAATTTTTTTCTAAAAAAAGTATTTCTATTGGTATGGAGATTTTGTATGAGGAGGACTTATTTTGTTTTTAAAAGTAGTCATTGTAATGAGTAGTTTGTAGTCATACAAATATTCCCATTATAGCGAGTTACTGTATCTAAATGGACATTGGTATCATATTGAACAAATTTTACAATGTATAATGATGGATAAGTTGTGAAAAGATTCATGAAGGTTTGAGGAGGATCAAGAAGAGTTGAGAATCTCTGAATGGGTAAAAAATGAAGTTTAAATAAATTTGAAACATGAGTTTCATGAATTTGGTTGAGTTGGAAAGTGGAATTATATTCCCTCCCATTTCACTTTGGCCTCTCCAATAAATAGTGGAATGTATATTCTAATTTATGATGATGGAGTACTATTCATGTGTGAAGAGTGAGAGAGAGAAAAAGTGATAGAGTTTAAGAGTGGAGAAGTTTCCATACTAAGCTTTATTAAGGTAGTTTACTAGACAGAATTAGTGTTATGGAGAATAGTGGTAAGAGTTATCAGATCATACATAGTCATCGAACTGACCTTTACATAGAAAGAAGAAGTTATTCAAAATTGTTTTTAGGGTATTATTGGTTATCTGTTTTTTAGATTGAGGAATCAGATAGTGTAGTCATATTGTGCAATCATATTGAGTTTTCATTGAAGTGTCTAGAAGTTAAATTCTTACCTAATTATGGGTATGATAGTGAATAATTTTATTGAAGCTTTACACATGTAAGTTGATAAGGTAGAATAATAACTTTTTTTGATTGAACAAGTGAAGGTTTCATTACATGTTACTCACAATTTTATCACATAATTCGTTATAGAAGAATAACATTAACTATTTTATTGATCAAAGTTTCACACAAGTATTTGGGTGTACCCAAAATGTTATACCCACATAAAAGGATTTTTTTACTAGACTGTGTGCTATTATATTGTTTCAAATCCATAGAAAATATATAGATATAGTTTCTATGTAATAGAACTTGTAAATACTTGTATTCCTATGGATCATTTATTTCTTTGTTCTTAGAAAATTAATAAATCATCAATAAGAGGGGAAGGATGTTTCAATGGGTAGGAAATGTAAAAGAATAATTTATCACTAATTTATCCCCACTTTACTAATGTTTTGAATACATGTTATAATAGGGAATCTCAATTATGTGAAAAGTCTGGGGATTATGGTATCTAATAGATAAAACTATCATATCTAGAAGTATAGAATGTTTCCTTATCTCATGGATCTTTGGTATTATGTTCTAGAATCGTCTTTTGATTCATTTATCCTTATTGATAAAAATTTTCTTTAATAATCTATAGATAAGAAGAATCTACATAATGGTGGAAGAGATAAGAATGATTTACCCTGATCACATTCATAATGTTAGTTTCTAAGAGTGAAGGTATTTTCTACTACTAAAGGAGTTTGGGAAAAGATTATAAACGTTTTTTGGAGGGAATATAAAGGCGAAGAATATGAATTTACCAATATGGAGAATAATGTATAAATATATAAAAATGGGGGAGCACGTATATGTTGGTGACTTATTTATAAAGGTGAATGATATTATTAACACTATAAGATGCATGGGTGATAATTTAGAAGACTCCACTATTGTTGAAGAGATATTGAGAAATCTTCTTGATAAGTTTGATGATATATTTTCATCTTCTGAAGATAGAGATAATAAAACTCTATCTCTATATGACTACTATAATACTTTCATTACATAATAAATGAGAAGGGTTAATGTCTTTAATGGAAGAAAAAAACATGATAGACAAATTTACATCATGGATTCCAAGAAGGGAATATCTAATAATATTTTCTAACATGAAGATGTTACTGAATCTAAATCATAAAAAGAGGTATGTAATAATACTGACGAATTGTTATACTTTTTTTTTCTGAAAATGCGTCATGATATACATGAAAGTGTAAATGGAAAAACACATTGATTTTTTTTAATTTAGAACGATTGGGTACTTTTATTCCGATTATCCTCCATGAAATAATGAAAATAATAACAATAATGATGATAGAATGCCAATAATACCATTGATGAAATTGGGTGATAAGTATACATCCCTTTACAAGGGTTAGGTTAAAAAGTTCTATAAATCCCAAGGGAGAATATATTTATCTAATGATGATGAGTGTGGCGATAGTGAAGTTGAGGTTGAGAATTTTACTAAGATTTCTGAAGGATGTACTAAAATTGAAACATTTAATCATGAAAGTATGGAAGTAGTAGTTCTGAAGAAGAAGAGACTATATTTAAATTTTATCTAATGAGACAACTGAATGAATTTCTCATAAAGATTGTTATAAAATAATGACAAATCAAGAATTTGAAGAAATAAAGTCCTATTAGAAATAATCAATAATCTGTTTTGGAAGAAAAGGATAGGATTTTGGAAGATGTTAATTGTTTTAATAAATATGATGAGTTGTAATTAGTCAGAATGAATATATTTCAATAAAGTTTAAATAATAATAGGAATAGTTAGTACATATCTAACAAAAGTTTTCTTAAACTGAGTAGATATTTACCGGCTTTAATAATTCTATTTCATAATTTGGTGAAATATTTGAAAAGTACTAACCTGAGAAGGATCAATAGTTACCTTAAAAGGGTGGAAATAAATTTGAACGCGTTCCTAAGAAGAAGAAATATGATAATGACATGTATGTGTCCAAAACTAAAAAAGCTAGAATTTTGGATGTTTCTAAAATTTTTAAGCCTGAAAACATTTCTATCACTACTAAATCTGATAAGGTTGTGAATAAATATGAATTTAAACACAATATTTTGGATAATGATAAAATATTTGATACTCAACAAAGTTATAATTTGAAAGATATGAAATATTACTGAAAACATGTTCATAATGCTAGAGAGTATGGAATTTATAAAAGATATTATTCTTCATATGGGTACTCATATTATTATGATTGATTTGGTCATTTAGAAAACATGTGTTGGTTTAACAAAAAATATTAAAAATCTACCATGAGTAATATAAAGAAAAGTTTCATGGGGATTCAATCCCCTCAACTGAAGAATCCTGAGAAGGTTGGTGTAAAATTTGAGAATAAGTTCCATCATTTGGAAACTATTTGTGAAAGATGTGAAAAACCAAGGCATCATATAAAACAATTTCATTTTTTTCCTGGAAAACAACATGTCTATAAAATTTTCAAAATCAAAATGTGGTGAAGGATAAAAGGAATGATGAATCATTTTTTATAGAAACTAAAATAAAATATTCAAATGGAGAATGACCTCGAATCATAGATAGTGGGTGTTCTTTTCATATGATAGAATATTTAAACTTATTGAATAATGAGAAATATTTCAAAGTAAGAACAGTGACATTTGGAAGTGATGAATGACTCATAATCAGAGGTGTTGGATCTGCTATTAATTGGGTAAAAATGTTGAAATCCAATAAATATTTTTTTATTCATTGAAACAAAACATGTTATGTGTTTAATAACTTTTTTATAACATTAATAATTTCGTTTTCAAAAATTATTGTATTATTGGGAAAATAGAGGAATATGGAAAAGATGTTACTGGAGGCCAACATACAAAAAGAAATTATTTATAAAGAAGTGAATTTCAGAATTCATGTTACATAAGAGTGTTGGAATAAAATAATTACTAGAGTAAATGTTTGGGACATATGGATAAGAGAAACTTTATCAATTTATCAATGTGAGATGTTGTTCATGGTATTCCTGATATGTGAAGAACAAGATATCTATGTTTCATAATTTTTTAGAAATCAAGGATAAAAAACTCTATGCACAAGAAATTTTATATTGATCCAACACAACCCTTGGAACTTATTCATTCTGATATTTATGTGAAAATGAGAAAACAATCAACTTCTAGAGATAAGTTATTCATTTATCCTATTGATGATTTTGTATCATTATTTGTGTTATGTATTTGATACATAATTTATATTCTTGGAAGATGTTCACAGGTTTTAGAAGAAGATATGAGAAGGAATGTTGTTATTTTGTAAAGAAGTTGGGAACTGGTAATAGTGGTGAGTAAAATAATTTATAATTGAAAATTTTTGTTATAAAAGTTGGATTTCTTGATGATTTTAGTACAACATAAAAAACAAAAACAATTTTGTTTTTGAAAGGAAGAATAGAAGTTTAGTTGAAATGGGGCATACTATTTTACTTGAATATGGTCTTTTCATTAATTTTGGAGGGAATATATAATAAAAATCATTTAAATTCATAACCAATGTTTCTATAGGCCATGTTATGATATGACTATGTATTAAACGTTTTATGTGAAAACTCAATGTTAGAAAAACATAATATTTTTCGGGAGTTCCATAATCAAAAATAAAAATGGTGGAAACCATGGAAGGTATGATCAGAGAGATGATGATGGAATGATTCTTGGTTATTCCCCGTATGGTAGAGGATATATATGATTCAACAAAGAAACCAATAGATTAGTAGAATCTATTTATGTGAATGTTATTGTAAAATTCAAGGATAATGTGCCACCAACACATGAAGATGAAGAAGATGAAGAGGGTGATGGAATTTTTATAAACATATTTGATAAGGATGAATAAATTGTAGTCCTACACATGAAGAATAATAAGACACAACTATTTCCAATGATGATGAAGAATTTACAATATTTTCATGCTATGATAAGGAAGAATGTGGAAGCCAGAAACATAATTAGGGATCAACCCAATAAGGTAAAAATAATAAGAAAAAAAGTCATTAACCATACTCATTTTATTCAAACATTGATATGATATATGTGAATTAATCTTTTGATCATTTGGAATGGATTCCGGCCATGAATGAAGATTTGGATCAAATTGAAAATAATAATATTTTAGAACTCTAACATAAGACAAATACATTTTTTTATTGGTAAAAATATGGAGTTCTGGAACAAGATGAATAAATATGGTGAAGTGATAAGAATAAAATAATTGTTAGTGTAAAAAAATTTACTAACAAATTTAATTAATAGGCTTTTTGAGGCCTTTTCTTGCAGTCTAAAGGTTAGAAAAAATTAGAATCTTTTTTTACTGCACAATGAAGTTAAAAAATATTTTATATGGATGTAAAGTTAGAATTTATGAATATAGAACTTTATGAAGAACTTTATATTGGAAAACCATTTCTCTTCTTTGTTGGGAAGAATGAAAGTTATGCGTGTAAGTTGAATAAATTATTGCATGGTCTAAAGAAATATTTGAGGGAATGGTATCGATATTGGATACTTTCTTATGGAAAATAAAATTTACGAATGGAAGGTTTGATAGTAATATATACATTAATGAAAGATAAGATATTTCCCCCATTGTAATTGTTTATGTTGATGATATCATCTTTATTAGGAATGATGAAAAAATTGTGATATGTTTTATAAATAAGTAAAAATGTTTATTGAGATTTCTATGCTTGGTGAAATGATATAATTTATTGGGTTACAAATATTAAGAAAGGAGAAACACATATTTCATTCTCGAGAAAATTATTCCAAGGAACATCATAAGAAGTTTGAAATGGAAAATTAATAACCAATTTCCACACCAATTTCAGTGGGAACCATGTTATGTAACGATGGATAAGGTAAGGAAGTTTCCTCCGAAGAGTTTCAGATGTGGATTAAAAGCTTTTTTATATGACTTCCTGAATACCATAATTTGTTTATATTGTAACCATATATGAAATATTCCGAAGATCTTCAAAATAATCACATATATTGGATGAAAAAATAATTCTCAGATATATCAAAGGCACAATAGTTTTCAGAATTAGTTATGATAGCTCAGAGAGACTTGATTTTTTTGGTTACAAAGATTCTAATTGGGCATGAAGTGTTTATTATAGAAGATAATCATCTAGCATAGTTTTATTTATGGGGAAAAGTTGTATTAGTTGGAATAAAAAGGTATAAATTTTAGGATCTCTTATCATGGATGAATCTGATTACATTTTTTCACTCAAGAAACCACACAACTTATGTGGATGAAGGCTTAGTTAGAATACTTACTTCTTTAAGTGAAGTTAACCATTCTCTTGGGTTGTGATAAAAATATTTCCATTAAAACCAAAAATAAATATAGTACAAAATTCACATTTAAAACATATTGATATCAATTATCTTTTCATTAAAGATAATGTATCTAATAATGAACTCAAGCTTATGTATGATCATATATCATAACAACATACTGCAATATTCGCAAAACCGTTTTGAAATGAAGTATTTCTCAAGATGGGGTTGAACATGTTTTTCCAACCTCTTTCTCTTCAAGGTTTAGTTATGTGTTTAAGTGCCCTCCCTCATGTAGACTTCATTTAGTGTTATCAAGTGGGGGGGGGGTCATATATCTATCCATTGACATGTGCTAAACCTTTGAAGGAAGCACATATATAGTGGAATTTTTGGGAGCCTATTATATCATCATGTATGTGTGTGAAATGATCTAATAGTTTTTCAGATGGTTGTGATAAACTCCCTAATGCTATATGAAATAATTTTTTAAGGTGAAATACAAATAATATTTAAATGTTAATTATGTTTTGTAAGCCACATTTATTGGATAGAATGCCTTTTTGCCAATGATTTTTATTTCCAATAAGGAGTTAATTCACACAGGCTTAGAATTATTGACATGTAATCCATTGTTTTCGGTAACAAAGATCAATTATTTTCGAAACATGGTTAACAAATAAAAACCAAAGGGGTGTATTTTTGGGATACATTTGGCTGGATGTTATATTTGAATGCTAAAAGAAGTTTGTGCTGATTGTTTTGTATTATTATTTTTCTTTAAAAAATAAATTTCACTATGAATGTTTTTGTTATTGGATGGTCGGAATGAAAGGGGAATCATAATTAGAAGATCAGACACAAACTAGATAAAAAATTCTAAAAGTTATTGTTTTCTATTCTGAATAGGTTTTATGAATGGCGTTGTGGTTCAGACTCACACATGTCCTGGAAGAAATGTTTTGATCGATACTAGAAGATATATCTATGTATAAATGTCTCCATAGAAAATCTGATGATGCGTTTTTGTTTCATTATGTTCTCAATATCATAAGTTATCTGGGAAACTTGTGATGAAATATATATGAAACAAATAAGGAGAATATATGTTTGACACATTTAGTGAAATTATTTAATGTGAATCCTTATATTCTCAATGTCAGGAATAATTCATGATACTGGTAGAATTATTTCGAAGAAGAAAGTCTAAGATATTTTAGGTGTTGATGAAGTGATGATACCAGTCCAGTAGATGCGATGTGTCATGGATTCATCCAAGGAAATTAGAATGTTTCTATGATCTCTTGAAGCATAATTGACAAGGATTTGTTGGTACCAATGAATGAAAAAGTTTATGCCCTCAGATCATAATGATATTAGAGAATAGTCAATCAGATAAAGATCAACAATAAATTCATCCATTTTAAAAAACAATATTTATTATCTTCAATTGGTTTTAGATAAAAAGAAACTATAATTTAATTTTAGGTGGGTCAATATTAAAAAGACCAGAAGTAGTGACGAATAATTAGAATTTTGTTGACACTGATCCATAATACAGAGATAGAAACCGATGTATCCAACAAAGACATACATTGATAATGTCGTTGAATGTTGAAATTTATCAAACACAAGATAATAGATCAAGGGAAAATAATACAAGGATATTTTTTTAATTTTGTTGTAGAAGTGTTTTTTCAGAAGGGGGTTTGGAGATATTTTTGAATTGTTTCTCAAATTTTTCATATGTTTGTAAGTTGTGACTATGTTTATAGAATAATAAAAGTAATATAAATCTAAAAAATATTAAAAAGTATTTATGAAAGAATGTTTTCAATGTTTTAAAAGAATAAAATCTTTTGGAATGGATATTTGTTATGATGAGGCATTATTTTCATACAATTTTTCATTTTAATGACTATCCTTCACTATTACATATGTTTCCCTCATAATGAGAAACTATATCAAAATGACATTTGGTAACAGACTGAGGAAATCTTAGAACCTTTGAAGCTGGATTAACTTTTGAGAATATCCATGAAGTCTTGAGAAGGATAAATAAGTGTAGAGAATACATAAAAGAGTAAAATATGAAATTGAAATAAAGTAGAATTAGATTTTTGGTATTTTTGGTTTACTGGGAAAGTGGAATTATTTCCTACCCATTACAATTTTAGCTCTCCAATCAATAGTGGAATGTACATTTTACATTATGAAGATGGATTATTATTCATGTGTGAATAGTGAGTGTGAATGTAATGGAGTTTTAGAGAGAATAAATTTATAGACTATGATTTACTAACGATTTTTATTGAACAATTTAACTGTTAAAAAGAATAGTTTCCCGAGTTACCCGACTTGACCGAGTCATCATACTGGCCATTCTGGGGAAAGAAGAAGTGTTTCAGAATTGTTTAGGGTATTATTTCTTATGAATTTTTAAAATGATAAATTGAATAAAGGAATCAAATGAAACCATAAGACTGAGTTTCTATAACAAATTTTATAAGTGAAGTTCATACCAATTGCTGGTTAGAGATGCGAATAATTTTTTTTTGAATATTTTCAAGTGGATGATGATAAGGAAACCAAATAAGTTTTTTAATAAACTAGAGAAGGTTTCATAACATTTTATATAGAATCTTTTATTACATCATTCATTGTAGAATACATACATCCACTATAGTATTGATCATAGTTCTAAACAAGTGTTATGGTGTATTCTAGTTTTTGTATCCAATCAAAAGGATTGTTTTATAGTGGTTTGTGTGGTATTGGATTGTTTCCAAACAATTACCTGGAAGTAGATACTCTTGTAAATTAGAGAACCTGGTAAATACTTATGTTCCTGTGGATGTGTGATTATTACTTTCTGATAAAAGTGAAAAACATTTAATAATAGGTGATGGTTGTTTCAAAAAGATGTAAAATTTAAAGAAAAAGATATCATTGATTCACCCATCCCCCTCTCAGTGATACATTGATATGGGATGGGAATTTTCATATTATTGACTATCTCATTAGAAATCCGGATCCATAGATAGTGATCAAATGATTTTTCTATTAAAAACAAATATCAATTTTTTTCTACAGACTACAAAATGCATAAAATATTAGCACACACCAAATACACTAAGTAATATAATTTAACCCATGTAATCACTAACCATGTTGACCTCAAGTACCAAAAACTATGCCAGAGGGGAAAACAAACCATGTATGTTTAGGATACATGACCGAGTATCAACATGACATGAAAAAATATTCTTGGTGTCATGCCTATTTTTTCGACTAGTGTAAATACTATTTACTTTTCCTCATTAAGTGTTTTTTGCATGTTGTCACAACATAATTAGAAAAATATGAATATACTACTTTTAGAATTGTCTATATTGAATTTATTAGTTGTGTTGTATTATATATTAGAGTCAAATTATATGAATTTTTTTTGGTAATTTACTTATTTATCTATGTTATGATTAAAACTAGGTTCTTTTTGACATATTTGAAGTAGACAAGGGATTCAATTCTCTATCGTAGATACACACCTGATATTAATTTGTACCCCCACATACTTCATAAATGTTAGTACACCCTCATAAACCCAAGGCATGGGTCCTATATTTCTAGAATGCTATTGGTTATTCCCTTTATAAAACTTCCATGATAATGTATATGTCCCTCATATGATGAATGTAGTAACGAACACCCACACATACAATGCAAAAACCCTATATCTATAGAGTTATTACTCCCTTTATTTACATGATTTACTCAATGAGGAAAGATTCTAACATTGGGGATAGTACTCCCACAACCAACACACATAACATATCATGGAATGGTGTCTACCACTATGGATTTAAAGAGATTGTGTGGTTTGGTTGGAAGTGATAATTCCATATTTATTATATTTTTATATTGGATTTTATTAGATTCCCCATATTTTTAACTCGTGTATTTTGGTATGATAATTTTTCTTAGGATTTTGGGGGTTTCATCAAATAATTAAAAGTATTCAAATTTTTGTGTTTTGAATTTATAAAATTATTCTCGGGTTTATATTTTTATATTTTACTGTAAATTTTCATTTATTTCACTATTATTTTACTGTTTTTAGTATTTTATCAAGAAGTTGTGTAAGAATAATTAATGGAAAGGCCCTTTCATGTAAGTAATTTTATTTATTAGAAAACTATGTGAGAATAATCAATGTAATCACATAATAAATGAACGATATATTCTTGTATCAATTAAATCAGAGGGATTCCACTATGTAGATATTTTCATAAGTCACTTAGTATGAAAATTTTAAAACCACATATATAGTGTAAGAATATATATCATTCAACTATGAGTAAATTAGGAAAAAATAACATATGGATGTGTATATGAGTGGCCTCTTACATGATTAAATTATATTTTGTGTGAGTTTTGTAAGATTATCACATAATTGGTATAGTAGTAATTTTAAGTGGAAAATTTTTATAAGGGTAATTAATGATTATGTAAGATGTGTAAGATCCAAATAAAAGGATCAAAATAATATTAACTCTATGATTCCAATCTATATAATATATACCGATAAGCTTTCATAGGGGTAATTAAGGTTTATAATTCAATTGCAACTCAAGAAAATATAATGGTGAACCTATTTCAAGAAGATTGATCTAAACTCACCTATGGATTGAATCAATCCTAGAATTATGTTAAGGTTTCAATGACATAGATATAATATCTGGATAATGAATTTGGACATGGGTGTGGGAATTTTTATATTTACAGAACATGAATTAGTCTATTAATACTGAAGGATATCCTAACATAAAGACAACTCATATCAGATGAGGAATAATTCTCCAAGAGTCCACTATTTTTTAAAAATAGTGTTTCAGACCAGCTGAAAGTATATTGTTTAATTATATTTTTAATTACATACATAAATTTTTCTGTATGATTTTCTATAGATATTTGGTTCAAAATTTATTCTCTTTCACTTTATTGTAGTCTTCTACAATAAGTAATGATGGACTAACATGTTAACTTGTCTAAGGGAGTAGAAAATTGAAACTATTGAGATTCTATAATACACTTGGATTATCTTAATTCTTCTTCATTATATGTTTATAGAAACGATTTACTAGAGATATAAAAATTAACATTCAATCCTAGATGTTTTTTTCTTATTTCTTAATTTAGTTAATTTACCCTTACACATTCACTCTTGATTGATAAAGTGGAGTGAATAGATTTGTGTGACTTTGATTATATTGATGAGATCATGTCTTCATGTGAATAATATGGGTAATAGGTTATGTAGTTGTGTGATTCTTGTCTTTGTTTTGTAAAGTGATTCATATTGTGTGAGAGATCCAGATATAGAGTGTTCAGTAGTAAAGGTGTGGTCGGTGATATGATTCAAGACATCAATAATTTCTCTAAGTGAGGTTGATTGTATGATGATAGAATGATTCATTAGGAATATGATAGATAAAAAATAGTTATATTAACCATGTATTATTTAATATTCTTAATAACACTTCATTCATAAACTTTTATTTTTCATGAATTTTTTAATATTTCGATCGAAAATTATCATTATCAGTTTCATGATTTCATTATTTTGAAAATTATAAAAAGAGAAAACTAATTTTTAATATTTCATTGTGATGGGAAAATACAACCTTGAGATGAATCTTTAGTTATCCACTGTGCTATATCTCCGGAGTTTATAAATGAATTTATAATATTTGGAATCTATTTCACATACATATACAAATTGGAACTATTGCAAAGGTGGTAAGTTCATTTATTGTGATTATTCACATTTTAATTTATTTATACATCAAATCAGTGATAAAAACTAATACATTTTGAGAATTTTTAGCTGTTACAAACTCATAGGTATTGGAACATTGTGAATGTATTATATTTTTTAAATAGTGTCACAAGACTCATAAATTTTGAGTGCTAACCAAATCGAAATTGAATTTTCTTGACTAAATGAGAAAACAATTCTTGCATGTAACCATTTTACTTAAGAAAGATCAAAGGAGGTGGGTTTTACTTAAGTAATAATAATTTAAACAATAATAATTTTAAATAAAGGAATATCTAATACAGACAATATTTAAATATTATGAGACTTTAGAATCGAAGATAAAAAATCATTATCAATATTTAGTGGGTTATTTTAAGGAATGTCATAAGAGGGATTGTTCTAAAACAGATCATATTGGATTTTAGTTATAAGTTCACATTTGTTTTAATAATAATTATAATGATTAAAATAAGTTTAATATATTTAACTATTTTATTATTCTTGAACATACTAATCTTTTTAATGAAAGCCTCTCAATTTCTATATAATTCATTATAATAGAATTGGTGTTCTTTAAAGGGAGGTTGGAGGAGGCTTAATACCTATGTATGATATAAAATACACTCATATAAGTATATTTTAGCCACGAATAACAAAATTACTAAATTCAACAATGGAAGGATTCATTTATTGAAGAGGATATAATTTTATTTTATTTTGAAGATGTTGAGGATTAGAAAAAATTCACTTTTCCGAGTGTAGGTTTATGTGATCAATCTAATAAATTTATGCATCTAGATAGTAAATAATAATTTAAAAATATACATACTAATTCACTTTTAATTAATCTAATATTAATTTTTTGTTTTATTATTTGAGTATAAGAAGTGGGAGTGGTTGAGGCTAGTAATTAACCTTCCACATTCGACATTCATTTAATTAATAATAGTGAATATAAAGAGAAAATGGTGGATGTATATATCATTATTAAATTATCCATTGGAATAATTTAAAATTTTATTTTTTAAATTATCATGTGTTGTCCGGTTTTAGATTATCTTGGAAGAAATAATATGTGGTGGCTTATGAATCATTGGCGAAAACCACCGTGTAATAAGCGTTAATGAAATATAATTATTTAACTGTGGATAGGAAAATAGACAACACCCCTTGGAATTAGATTTTACATGTTTAGGTATTATTTTCAATTTGATATTTTGTTTTATTTTATAGGTATTTTTATAAGGAACCATGGATGTGAAATGACCCAAAAAATATTAACTGAAAAGATACTAGTCGAATAAGTTGTAGTAGGTTGTTTCTCCCTATCTTGTTAATTTTTCATTATCTTATATCAATTTTAGACTTTATAATATATATCATATATTTTATGCATTGAGTACTATGATTAATTTAGTTGTTGGGTGAGGGGTGATTTATAAAATTTAGATTTATTTATTTTTGAGTTATTTTTGTTATTTTTTTTTGTGATTTCAGATGAATAATTATCATTTCCATATATAAATTTTTATAATTTTAGAGGCATGATGGATTTGAGAAAAATGATTTAATTTTCTTATGATTTATTACAATGATATTCTATTTTTTATGAATTATATATGTCAAGGGAATTTTTTCCCTTGAGTATATAAATCTAGTATGAGGTATTTATGTTTATTAAGCTAAATTATATTTCATAGAGAACACATAAAATTTACTTAAAACGTTTTCAAAATTTCATGTATTTCAGTATTGGATTTTAACACGGTTGCATGAATATTTTTTACAAATGAAGGTTGTTTTCTAACATTGAGCTAGATAAACATCACATTTTTTCCATAAAGTTGATGTGTAATATCTTTGGGCTAAGAAGCCATTTTTTGGTGAATGTTTTGATGCATATTTTACATTTTCAATTGATTTTAAATTTATTTATTAGAATTAAAATTTTAAATTCTAAATTGAATTAGAATGTAAAATGAACTCATAATCCACCATAAGAATGTGATGTCTTTGAAGTTGATGGATGAGGTTTGGAACTAATGCTGATTTTTATTTGTTTTTTGAACTCACTCATATGATGTTCTTTTTTTTGGTTTTATCTAATTAATTATATTTGAGATTAATTGTGGTTTAATTGTTATTTTGTGTTTGTGTTTGATCTTATATAAAAGTTTAGATTTATGGAATTATAGAAAGTTTGAATAAAATTTTATCAATTCCTTAAAAAAACTAAAAATTTAAAATCCTTTTTAAAACCATACACTAAATTTTTAGGAAATTTTTAAATTAAAACAGTGAAATAATATATTTTTTTCTATTGATATTTCATAGAGAGAAATAATTTTTAAAGATTACTTCATAGTATGAATTTTAGTTTCTTATATTTAGTTTAATTAAAGCTTTACCAAGTATTTAATTAATATATTAAAGATATGAAATTGATAAGTGAGGTTGAATTTCATAATTACATTTTTTTTTCTAAATTTTTTCATTTGATTTCATTGAGTTTTACCTTTTTTTACTAAGGTACATTAAATAATAGACTCTTTTTAGTAAATTTTTTTCTCAATAAATGATTAGGATTCATCCATTTGTTAGGTTTTAAATTTTAATAATTATTCTGAGAATTGTTTCATCATCATTTATAGGACCTTAAATTTTTTTTATCTTATAGGTTTTTTAAATATTAAACAGGAAGAGGTGTAATAAAAATTAGAAGAAAATTCCATTCTCAGAAGTGATTTTTAGGAATTTAAAAAATATAAAATAATAACTAAGGTAGTACTATAAGTAACCTTGGATGTGATGAAATGTAAATATAATTATTGGTTCTCACACAACACTATGATTTTACTTAGATTCGTTGAACTAATAATATTAAAAACAAATGAGAAATGTAATAATTACTTAGTATTCACGTATCAGTAAATTGGTAAATAGTTACCTATAAATGAAAAAAATATTTAATTACATACTATTGAGATGGATTTTGAGTGGTCTACATAATATTTTTTCATAACTAGTGAAAGGGTAAAACAAGGATGAATACTTGTGTTGGAATAAAAAATTATTAATAGGGATTCATAATAAATAATCCAAAATAAAGGATATGTGTAATATTATATTTAAAATGGAATGTTACAAAATATAATCACATTTATTTTTCTTTGAGTATGTGAGGTTTTATGTACCATTAGAACTCATGAAAATACAATGGTATGTATATTTAAAGTACTGATAAACTAATCATACCTTATGATTGTTTCTTGAAATGAACTACCACCATTTTTTGATGAGCTGGTACTGATTTGGTCAAAACTCATTTTCATATATTAGGAGTAAATTTGATACATTCATGAAGGCATTTTCCATGTGGTGATTAGGCTATATCATGTCTTACTATTGAGGAAATCATAATGTATAGAATAATATTTCATACTTATTACTTCAATATTATATCATATGTCTGGATGATGCTATATGGGATGGGTTTTCCACTACCATAAAATGAGAAACAATCATGATGTATAATTAGCCCAATCCTGGAGGGACCATATCAATGAAATCATATAGTAATACTAACTTATCATATATAATTTTTATAGTGATGTATTCAAGATATGTGACCATGTTGTCTATTATTTAAAGAACCATTATATAATTTTTAATTCAATGGAGATTAAGTCATTCATGTGATGCATGTGTTGACCATAGAAATTAGTCTTTCATTATAATGTATGGGTCAATACATATATGATTAATTATTATCCATAAAGGACCAATAAATATCCAAATTCCATGTGATTGATGTATGTGGTGCGCATGATCATTCATTCTAGGACAACACAATCCCTAACCAAAATCTCACTTGAACTTCCCCATTTCCCATGTGAGCAGATAAAAATTTTCCAATTTGGAGATGAAACCAACTTTTATGGTGAGAAATTTTGTAGCCCATGGATACATCATAAATAGAGGATTCTATTTGGATACCATATAATAACTTTTATCTGGCTATTTAAATATGAATAATAGGTATCTATAGTGTAAGGAATATATTTATAATATTATTTATTTCCAATTTACACATGATTTAATATATCATTCTTGGAGAGTTGTTTTGGGTTTTTATTTTATTTTTTTGTTTTAAGAAAATGTTTTTTCATCCCCAAAAATATATAGAAATTCTATCCGGGAAATCCATGTATTAAATTTTTTGAAATTAGGCTGAAAATGATTACATTCTATATCACATTTCATACCCATATCCAATCATAAAATATATTGTGTTATTTTATTTTGGAGGTCCTAAGTTGTGGAATCGGATTTAAGATTTCATAATCCATGATATGTTTTAAAATTATTTATTTACACTATTCATAGCATATGACTCAATAATATAATATATTATGATTTCCTACCCCATTTTTATAAAAAATGGTGTACCCAATGTCAAGTATGATACCCCTGTATATCATAAAATATTATTTTCAATATCAAAATGACTGATTGGGAATATCATTTATAAAATATGATTTATAAAAATGAAACAATCTATAATATAGGACAACATGACAATGAGTCAAAAATTACAACTGATACCTTGTATAGTCATGGCCTATCAGTTATATCCTATTACTCCCCTGGATCATATAATATGATTATAAACCATAAAATGTGATTAGGTTGGATCATAAAATATGATTTGGAAGAGAAAATTATTTTATTTAAAATTCAATTACAAATTTGATTTTAATATTTATTAATTGTTTATAAATATTGAAAAAATGTATTTTGGTATATTTTTTAATTTATATAGAGTTTATAAATTAATTAATTATAAAAAGTTTATAAAAAATTATAAATTTTTATGGAAGTTTTATGATTAAATATTCCTTAATATTAAATTTTAATATTTAATATTTAAATATTATTAGTGTTGTAAAAACATTATTTACATACTTTTTATTACTGTGTTTTATAGTAACGTTTGATGATATATTTCAAATATATTTTTGACAAATAATGTGTTTTAAAGGTGATGAAATTTCTTAATTTTTGCCAAATTTATTGGTGTGAAATTTTAGAATTGATTATATGGTAAAGAGAGGATGAAATAATAACATATTCATGAACCACAAAAATGTTATACATGCCTGTAAAAATGATTTTTATTCATTCAAAAAACATAATGAATGTCCGTACTGATTGTAAAGGGATCTCACAAAATTTATTGGATGTATAATGTACATGAAGCATGGTTATGACATTGAGCTGGAATAATTTTTTATGAACCACAAAACAAGTTTTATGTGGCCCCTATTATTTGTGGTTTTTTGTAGTGATTCAATGATCTCCTAAAAGTATATTTCTGATATCTGAACTTTATGCCATAGATGTGATGCGACGAAGAATCTCATAAAGGTATATAATGGAATTTATTGATTTGAGGGATTTTTAGGTTTCTATTCCTATATAAGGACACATAATCACTTCATTGGGTAGAGAATTTGATAAAATAGAACATTATTGAATATTTTTCCGATAATAAATGAAATAATTTTCTCACATTGTGATTAATATTTTTATTTGTAGAATATATGGGATTAGATCAATGATTTAAAATTTTTATGAAAATTATAGTTTTCCCCTTTTAAAGTGAGCTGTTGTATTTGGGAAGTAAATATTTTTATATAACTTATTTATACATTAAATTTTGTAAAAAAATTTCTAGGTCAATGGTATGAATGTTTCATTAAAGAAATTAGAGTTAGATAGTGCATTTAATTTGAGTAAAATGGATATGAAGTCAAAGATGGTTTGGGGTCTCTATATTGAAAACCAATTCGTTATTTAGGTCATAAAATCTTAATTCAAAATTGGAATGGGTAGAAATTTGGAGAGAATATATAAAAGACCAATTTCTCACGAATCATCCTCCTTTAATGATTGTTGTTTCACATGTTTTGAGGTCGAATATCCATCATAATTTGGATTAAATTATTTCTTAAAATTTCACCACCCACACTTGAATACTCTTATAAACAAAGCCTCCCATCCTATCTATAAATATATTTTTTTTATAATTTTTAGGGGTTCTAATCTTTTTAGTGGATTTGGAATAGAGGTTAAGTGGCTCATTTACATTTTAATTCACTAATAGAGGAGGGATGCTATCAAGTTAGGACCTCTTCCCAAATGATCTTATTTTTTTCTTCCTTGTTTTTATATTTTATTTATTCAAAAAATAATCTTAGTTACTCATATATTTATTAGGATTTATTCAATTTTTTCTTTAAGCTTCCTCTTTTGTATATAAATCAATATTAGACACTTGATTGTCTTATAACCTTTCCATAAACTTTGTAAATTTAAAACATTTCAATGATGGGTACACTGCCCAAGGAGAAGTAGTTTTTTTTAGTAATCGACCTACATATTATCCCATTTATTTTACTATTTTTAACAGATGAGTTACTATAATTAAATTCAGATGATCTATAGAATTATTTTTCAATTGAAAAGAAACTATGAATGAAATTGACAAATTAACAGACAACATTATAGGTCGAGTAATGCATGAATTGTGAGAGCGTGATCTTAATCCGTATAAAACCATATGTATTCAATTAGTGGTGTTTGTTTTCTTTTATTTTATCCTCTTTTTATTTAATTTATTGTTTTATTTTCTGACTTTTTCAATTTTGTTTGTTTTTTATTTCCTCTCTATTTTCTTCTTTCTTAGACCAACTATTAAAAATTATTCTCATGATATTATTGTTTAGTAGTATTAATTTATATTATTTTTAACATGATCATATCTTGAGTTTATCTTTGATCTACACCATGAGATTGAACACAACCTTAGGGATCAAATCATAAATTCTCATTCAATGGGAATTGTCAACATTGACCTAACTAGGGAATTCTTCCACTGTATGAATTCATAAATTGGAAGCTCATTTGAAAAAAATATAGAAAAGATCTAGTATATGAATGCAATAACAATGAACTCAACATAACCGTTCAAGTATTGGATTCACCTAATAATAATTTTCATCTAACATCGATTGTATATCCAAATCTCAAATCATATTTTGAACTAAAATCTATGTTAATTAACCTTCTTCTGAAATTTCATGGATTATTCGGTGAGGACCCAAAAAAATGATTTAATTAAGTTAATGTGGTATGCTCAAAAATTAATTAAAGAAACTTGTCTGAAGATCAAATTATACTAAGGGAGTTCGCATTCTCACTTGAGGGAACTACAATAGATTGGATCCATCATTTACATACTTATGATGTAACCTGTGGTAATTTTTTGAAATGAATTTTCTTTAAAAAAAATATCCCACATCGAGGACCATATTTATTCCAATGGAGATCTCAAGTATCAAAATAGAATATGAGTACTGAGAGAGATTCAAGAAGTTTTGTGCAACCTACCCACATTATCAAATCATTTAGAAACTTCTCATCTAGTCCTTTTATGAAGGATTCACACATATAGGGATGAGAATGGTGGATACCGCTGTTAGCGGGGAATTGGTAGAAAAAAAAACCAGTAGATGCACATAAATTGACTAAAAAGATGAAAAAATTCCCAAAGTGTTGGAGATAAATGTGGATAACTGTTTCGCATGGAATTTGGGGATGACCTCCTGGATAGGAGATTCAAACGTTCTGATCAGTTTCAAACGGGTTTGTTCGTAGAACCAGAAACATCCAATGATTCCACATCCGTTTGGACCTAATTTCCAAAGGTGGGTGCTCATTAGCATGTCGGCTAATGAGGCTTAGGAATTTGCATTGGTCGAGAGGATGGGAGGTCGGACTCATCACACCTTTTTGAGGGGAATTATTGTCTACTCCGGGACTCTCTTTATAGATTTAAGTTATGTTCTTGAATCCTTATTACATTACCAAGTATAAAATGAGATTTCTTTCAGTTTTAACAATAAATGATTAAATATGTAAGAAATTTAGAGAATCTTTTATATGTATTCGAGGTTCTTCATCAATAGAGAATCATCTATATCTATTTAGAGATTCTGAGTCAATGGTATCCTTCAAAAACATTTATAAAAGTCTCTTGGTCATTATGATGACCAGGCTGGTTTTAAAGACACTCAGTGGGGCACTTGAAGTTTATCGTCATTCAGAAGGACATGGATTATTTCAAAGTTGGGATCGAACCCATAAATGGGCTACCTACGTATCCTTTGTTTTGGAAAAGGAATCCGAACCCACGTAGTTCGAGTAATGGAGTATGAAGTTTATGATTGATGGCTCAAAGAAGGATGTCATAATTACTTTTACACTCTAAGCTCGCATGAGTCATGCTCGGTGTGAGAAACAAGAGGTATTGGTAAAAAATTAGACAATTCGCCCATGAAAGATGCAATCATAAGAAATTGTTTGGGGCTTATGTATGTATGACTGCCCATATAGATGAAGGTTTAGGATTCACTTTTAGGGAGAAAATCCATGAACAATGTCCATAAAGGTATATGTGCTTCATGGAGATTTGAATACTCTAATATTGGGGCTTACTCCTAAGGAGGATGCACAAGTTAGGAGGGGACTTATGATTGGGTTTTACATCTGAAAAGGAAGCCCAAATCAAGGGTAAATTAGGACTGGTTAAGAGAAATTTAAGGGACTTGGGGCTTATTCCTGAAAAGGAAGCCCAAGATTATAACTGGGAATTATTCCTGAAAAGGAAGCCCAAGTTAGGGGACTTGGGGCTTACTCTTGAAAAAGAATCCCATGATTATGACTAGGTCTTATTCCTGAAAAGGAGCCCCAGGATAGGGATTAAGGTTTGGGGCTTACTCCTAAGAAGGATGCCCATATTTGAGATTGGGGCTTACTCTTGAAAAGGAAGCCCATATTAAGAGGACTTGGGGCTTACTCCTATGAAGGATGCCCAGATTAAGGGACTTGGGGCTTACTCCTAAGAAGGATGCCCAGATTAAAGGATTATTATTGGTACTTACTCCTGAGGAGGATTCCCAAGTTAAGGAATTAAGGTTTGGGGCTTACTCCTGAGGAGGATTCCCAGATTTGGGAATTTTAAGAATTTGGGGCTTACTCCTGAGGAAGATGCCCAGATTAAAGGACATACAACTGGGGATTATTCCTAAAAAGGAGACCCAGGTTAAGGATTCTCTCATCTTAAAGTATGAGGTCTAATGAATGAACTCTCAATCTTTGGTGACATAAAGATGTATAAATCACTATGTTTTGAGAGATATTCCACAGAATTTCTTTCAAATAAGGAAGTCAAATCAAGAAATCATGCCATAAATGGCTTTGAAGAGTATCTTGAAGACTAAATCATGAATAGGAAAGGTGAAATGGCTTAATAGGGGTAAAATGGGCAAGATGGGCACCCAAAAAGGTAGGGGCGCGCAAGTCTTGGAAGGTGCACAAGTCTTGCGTGGGCGCGCAAGTATTGGTCGCGCAGGTATACCTACGCGGCATGTGGGGTACTTGCGCGATTTTCAACCAGCATAAAAATACTTGAGCGACTCTTTAGTAAACCCTTTAGAATCTTCTTGAGGTTCTTCCAGAAAAGGGACACACAAATTCTATTGAAGGAATAAGGCAGCGAGCAAGTGTGACCAGTTCCCTTAGGAGCTGGCCATTCAGACGCGCAAGTGTTGATGAGTTTCAACACTAAGGCCTTCCTCCCTCTCTTTAGATCTTCCGTTCTAGGTAAGAAATTACCTTAGAAGTGTTCCAGAAGCTTTGAGAAGAGACTTGGGCGTCGGGAGCTTCAATCCGGGTTTCTAGAAAAAAATACTCTTGAATGGGGGACCCACATGGTCTATTTATAGGCAAAAGAAGACCCCGGGCGGTTACCGGGCGGTTATCACTTAGGTCGCACAAGTCACATGGGCGACCATGAGGCGGCGTGAAAGTATACCTGCACGACCACTAGGCAGCGCGCAAGTACTTGCACGACCACTAGGCGGCGCGCAAGTGTACTTGCGCGACCATGAGGGAACTTGCGCGACCTATGGGCAATGTTCTCCTTGTTCATCCCTTTGTCGATTTTTGATGTTTCTTCAAAGGATGAATCACTTTGGAAAAAGGTATTTACCTTTTTTCAGTCGTTAGACTCTGTGACGGAACAGAGCGTCAACAAAAGTCCCCCCTCAGAGTTGGATCCGGAGAGAAAAGAGGATTTGACTCTGAGGTGAAAAGAAATACAAGAAATCTCATGCATGTCGTACATACAAAGGGGCTAATGTTTAAGGTAGAAATAGCTTTGACAAAAATGGATAAAATTGTTTCAATTCCTTGACAATTTATCTGAAAACATATAACCATACTCAAGTATGAGAGAAAATATGTAAACTATGGATTAAGAATTTTTTAATCTGAGGAATGATATGAAAAAGAGATAAAAGGAATTAGAAGAAGTAGTTTCCAAGAATGAAGTTACTATTATTTAACAAAACCTGTTAGGGGGTTGAAATATGAAGGGCCACCTAAGGGCATTGGCTGCATGGTTAAATAAATAGCATCTTTCGGCTGACAAGTCTGTTATGTGGACTGTTTATGCAAGGCCACCTATGGGCACGTGCTGCATAGTCAGGCAAAAGAACTCCCAGAAATTTACTTTCCTAGTGCTAAAATCCAGTGAAAGTTTTTGGAGATTCAAATTTTCTAAAGTATAGAGTTTGTTGTATGGAAAGAGGGACTTGAATATGGAGAAGATATTTCCAGACAAGATTATCAATGAACTGGGTGAATATCACTCCTACGAAGGTCTGACCCAAACGTAGAGAAGAAGAATAAACCATAGACTTGAATACTTTCAGATCATGAAAAAGGATATGGGACAAATATGTTAAGGATGGCTATTTTTTGCAGATACCTACATACCGTCATTTAAGACAAATAAGGACAAAAGAGGCATTCTTCCCAAGAATGAAGTTACCATCATTTAACAACCCCGTTAGGGGGTTGAATTATGCAGGGCCACCTAAGGGAATTGGCTGCATAGTTAAATAAAATAGTATCTTTCGGCTGAAAAGTCTATTATGTGGACTGTTTATGCAAGGCCACCTATGGGCACGTGCTGCATAGTCAGGAAAAATAATTCTCAGAAGTTTGAAATTTTTGTGACTAGAAGTCATGAAAAGGGTTATGAAGATCTGAAAATATTTAAGGTTAGGATTATAACACATAAAGATTGGTATTGTCTAATGTATATAGAGATACATAGGTCAATGATAACCATAATCATGTTGTGGCTGGGTCCTGAATTGAAATTTTGGACTTCACTACGTATCTCATAAGAATGAGAATCAAGCCATACGTAGTTCATGAAATGCAGTTTAACGTCGTGCAGGACGAAAGTATGAGAGATCTTAGTTTAGGGTCATAGAATTCAGACCATAATAATGAATACACAATGTGTGTTTTCATGAGGACTTTTCAGCCAAGGGACTGAAAGTGAAATTTGGGGTTAGGCCCAAAAGACTTGGAACTGGATTCGAGGGACACTCGAATGTTTCTACGTATCCCATAAGGATGGGAATCAAGTCCACGTAGTTCTAGAACTACCCTTTGTACAAATTTGGTTCGTACATGTGAAGGGTGAAAGGGGACTTTAGTGCAATGATGGTTTAACCTAAGATAAAATGTTTAGGCATTACCATGTATGCACGTAGTTTTTTAAAATGAAACATGATTGAAAAAATCAATGTCAATAATAGTTCTCTCTCAAATGAGGAAATCAAAGAATATTGTAGTTTATTGTCGTACCGGACAAAAGTGTTGTATAGTTTAATGTCATATAACAAGGATGAAAGTGAATCAATGTAAAGATATTGATTCCAGGGGCGGTTTCATGAATCAACATCAAATGAGATGGTGGTGAACCGATGTGAAGAGATTGTTTTTTGGGCTTGAACCCTGGGAGGTAGCCTACATACCCAGCCTGGAGGGCAAGGATCAAAGTCTGTGTAGTTCAATTAAAGAATGAATTAATGATCAAGTTGTTCTTGGGGACAACGATCTAATAAAAATGTTGTTGGGACTTACACATGGTTAGCGGCCCAAAGAGAGTGTTATGGTTGATGTTTGATCTAAGCTCACGTGAGTCATACTCGGTGTGAGAAACAAGAGGTAACAACAACCTTAACGATGCATAGTTTAATGTCATGTAGGACATAAAAAAGGGATTATGCAGTTTAAAGTCTTGCAGTTAGGACTATTGGTGATGCACAGTTTAGTGTCATGTAGCAGGGACAAAATAATAGTTTAATGTCATGTAGGACATATCAATGACTTTCTGTACAGTTTAGCGTCACGTAGTTTAGGACGATGGGGACAATACAGTTTAACGTCATATTGGACGTAAGGGGGACTGTGCAGTTTAATGTCATGCAGTAAGGACAAAATAACACACCATTTATGTTATGTTGGACGAAAGTGCGAATAGTTTAAGGTCATATGCCTGGACCGTGGATGGTGCAGTTTAATGTGATGCTGGACCTTTGAGATTGTATAGTTTAACGTCTTTCCGGACGTAAGGGACATTTATACAGTTTAGCGTTATGTAGTTAGGACGTCACAGTTTAACATCTTGCTGGACGTAAGGGATTTGAAGATATTTTATGGTCATATGCATGGACCAGGGATGATGCAGTTTAAGGTCATGCTGGACGGTTTAGGGAACTTTTTCACAGTTTAATGTCGTGTGGGACGAAGTTGCAGTTTAAGGTCATACTGGACCATTGCTGTATAGTTTAACGTCATATTGGACGAAAGTTCAAATAGTTTAAGGTCATATGCATAGACCGTGGATTATGATGCATTTTAAAGTCATACTGGACTATTGCTGTATAGTTTAACGTCATATAGCAAGGACAAACTGGTCTTGCACAGTTTAATGTCATGTTTCGGGGACAAGTTCTTTTCTACAGTTTAACGTCATGTTGGATTAAAGTGAAAATAGTTTAAGGTCATATGCATAGACCATGGATGATGATGCAGTTTAAAGTCATACTGGACTATTGCTGTATAGTTTAACGTCATATAGCAAGGATGAACTGGTGCTGCATAGTTTAATGTCATGTTGCGGGGACAAGTTCTTTTCTACAGTTTAAAGTCACGTTGGATGAAAGTGAAAATAGTTTAAGGTCATATGCATAGACCGTGGATGATGATGCAGTTTAAAGTCATACTGGACTATTGCTGTATAGTTTAACGTCATATAGCAAGGACGAACTGGTGCTGTACAGTTTAATGTCATGTTGCGGGGACAAGTTCTTTTCTACAGTTTAACGTCATGTTGGACGAAAGTGCAAATAGTTTAAGGTCATATGCATAGACCGTGGATGATGATACAGTTTAAAGTCATACTGGACTATTGCTGTATAGTTTAACGTCATATAGCAAGGACGAACTGGTGCTTCACAGTTTAATGTCATGTTGCGGGGAAAAGTTCTTTTCTACAGTTTAACGTCATGTTGGACGAAATTGCAAATAGTTTATGGTCATATGCATAGACCGTGGATGATGATGCAGTTTAAAGTCATACTAGACTATTGCTGTATAGTTTAACGTCATATAGCAAGGACGAACTGGTGCTGCACAGTTTAATGTCATGTTGCGGGGACAAGTTCTTTTCTACAGTTTAACATCATGTTAGACAAAAGTGCAAATAGTTTAAGGTCATATGCATAGACCGTGGATGATGATGCAGTTTAAAGTCATACTGAACTATTGCTGTATGAACCACTTGTAAGAATCTTGGTTCTGGGAACCATATTTTGTGTTTATACAAAATATTTCTTCAGAAATCTAGAATTGGTTAGAGTCGTGATGAGTTCTCTATCCATTGAGATTAATGAAGAAGCTCCATTGGAGTAGACCTTATGTATTGAATAAGGTCCTTCCCATTTTGGTTCAAGCTTGGGAGGCTTCATTCCTGGTATCATTGGTGCTCTGAGAACCAATACCAATTCTCCCTGAATGAATGAACGAAGACAAACTTTTTTGTTAAAAGCTCGTGCTATTAGATTCTGATAGATTTCCAAGTGGTGCAAAGTGCACAATCTTTTCTCATCTAACTGTTCCAATTCATTCAATCACTTTTGGGATTGCTCATCTGTAGATAACTGATCACAAATGGCTACTCTGAGTGAGGGAAATTGAACTACAATTGGAAAGACTGCTTCTGTTTCATATACCAACGAATATGGAGTTGACCGTGTTGCATTGCGGGTGGTAGTCCGATAAGCCCATAAAGCATGAAAAAGTTTATCAGGCCATTATCTCTTATCTTTATCCACCATCTTTTGTAGTATATTTGAAAGAGTCTTGTTAAAGGATTCTATTTGGCCATTGGCCGCCGCATGATACCGAGATGAATGGTTGGATTTAATGTTGTATTCTTGATACAATTTCTTCACCTCAGAAGAACAGAAGTTGGTGCTGTTGTCCATCAATATGGTATGAGGAACACCAAATCTAGTAATGATGTTAGACTTGATGAAGCTAACAATGCATTTAGAACTGACTTCCTTGAGAGGTACTACCTATTCCCATTTGGAAAAGAAATTAGTAGCAGTAAGAATGTACTTAAACTGCTTGGTCGTAGCTGAAGGGTAAGGTCCCACCACATCCATTCCCCATGTGGAAAATGGCCACGAGTATTTAGCTGTATGAAGAAAATCTGGATGTTGATGAATGAAGTTGGAATATACTTGGCATGAATGACATGTCACGACCCGGCCTCGGGGCCCGTGCCGTGACTACCCCAAGCCCGCCTTCCATAGGCCAGGGGCTGGCGACTAGCACCAAGGCGTAAATCCCGGTAAACAGGGAAGGCATTGCCTCTATAAGTAACAACCACCACAGAGTCAGCAAGCGGAAAGTAACTACAAAGTGCAGAAAAGTAAAGGGGGCCGGAATACAAGCCCAACAGAAAGTACAACTGAAAAGGAAAAGAACAGCAACTGAAGAAAAGACGGCGGCCTCGTGTCGTCCACTGGCAATCTCACCTGAAGGGTGGGTACAGATAGCCTCCAGGCTCCTCGGGTCCCACGTCCGCTCCGAGCACGTCTCGCCCAGTGGTCCACCTCCAGGTACCGTCCTGCTCCACACCCCAATCGTGATCAGCGCTGCCCGTCGTCTGCATCCAACACAACAAGGTGCGGGCATAGCCCGTGCAGGGGTGAGTATAAGCTACTCAGTAAGGACCCCGAGACCCCTGAAGGTCTCCCGAAATCCACAAAGGATATAGCACAAAAAGGATGGTGCAATCACGAAGTAACATCTGAATCGACTTAGGTATATGCCCATACATATACCTAAGTCCCCACTTCTAGCTCTTCTCACGAGCTCAAGAACAACTCAATCCACGTAGGAAAGCAAGACTCAAATCCACAAAGGAGAGTAAACAGTAAATCCACATAGGATAGTTCAACACAATCCACAAAGGAGAGTAACATAAGATTCAGCTCAACCAGGTATACAATTTCAGATGAAGTCAAAGATGATCACTGATCCATCTAAGTCGTCGGACCCACGAAGGATCGATAGGTACTAACCCCCCGCAAAAGACCCACATAGGATCGGGCTCACACAGAACCTGTAGGCAGTGGCTCACACAGAACCGGTAGTAAGGACCCACACAGGATCGGGCCCACACAGGACCTGTAGCACTGATCCACGTAGGATCGCTGAGTGCAGTAGTCGACGCAGTCCACTGAGGATCTCTGCACAGTCGTCGCCGCAGTCCACGAAGGATCTCTGCTCTGTCGTCGTCGCAGTCCACGGAGGATCTCTGCTCTGTCGTCGAAGTCACAGCCAGCACTAGGGTTCCCGCACACAGCGAGCTCGTTTAGGAGGGTCCGCTCCACGAGCCGAGAGGCTGATACATCAACTGACACATAGTCCGAAGTTGACATATCCAAAAGTTCCGTATCGACAACAGGATCTCAACGCAACAGACGGCGCGTCAAACGGACGCCCGGTCTGAGAGTTATTGGCATTTTCGTCCCAGGGGCCCGGTTGGTTTTTAGGGCAAAACCAACCCGACCGTACTCTGCCTGTGTCCGATCCTCGGGCGGAGTATGCCAAAAGTTCCATCTCACTTAGAGGAAACTACCACAGCTGACGGTACGTCGATCGGACGTCCGTAGCTCAAGTTATGAGCGTTTCCGCTCCGAGGGCCCGGTTGGTTTCGTGTACGATCCAACCCGGCCGAACCCAAAGTCTTCCGAAACCTTGAGTATAATATACCTAAACGACCGTATCGATCCAAGGATCGCGTAGCCGCTGACGGTTCGTCAATCGGAGGTCCTAGGCCCAAGATATGGGAAAAAGACCGAAGAGGGCCCGAAAACGGGGGTTCTGGGCCCGGGGCGACCCGGCCCGAACCCCCCCCTGGGTCGGCCGAACTGGGTCGACCCGACCCGGCCGACCGGACCGGCCGGCTCGGCTTCGGCCGAGCGGCCGAAGAGAAACCGCCGCGGGTTTGACCCGCGGCTTGGAGGAACGCGGCCCGCGCGGGCCGCGTGCTGGGTGGCCGGACCGCGGACGCGGTCCGGCGGTTCGCCGCCGCCGCGGCCGAGCCACGGCGGACTCCTCCGGTGGCGCGCCGGGTGCCGCCGCCCCCGGTCGCGGGCGCCGCCGCGCCGGCGACCCGCGCCGTCGCCGCCTTCCGCGGGCCGCCGGAGTTGCTCCGGTTTCCCGTTTTGCCTCCCGTCTGCGCCATAGCTCCTCCCGGGGGCCGATCTTCACTGCGGGATCAACGGATCGCCCCTGCCGCACGGTTCGTCGTCGTCCGCCAAATCCGCACAACAAAAAGATCGGCAGAGGGTTGCCGGGTCTTGATTGTTAGACCCGCACCCTCCGTGTTAGTCATAAACTCAACGGGAGGAAAAGAAAATAACCAATCAAAAGTTTTAAAATAAATTAAAATTGTTCCGTGATCGGGTTCTTTATTTTAAAAGAATAAACACGGGAAATAAAATATTCCAACAACCCCTACCTCGAAGTTGCCGTCGGATGTGAGGTCGTCGCGGAATCGCTCGTCGCGAAAGGAGGGGATCGTTACGTCGTTCGCGGAAGAGACGTTCGTCGCACCGCGGGAAAAGCGTCGCGCCGACGATCTCCGGATCTAGAACAAACGGATTTAATTAATTAAATCCGTTGTTATTGAAATTAAAAAAAAAGGAGAATTAAACGATCCGTTTCTCACCTTAGTTGCCGAACGAGGATCGGCCGCGGAAGAAGAGGCGTCACCGAATTCCGGTTCCGGCGTTCTTCGCGTTCTTCGCGTTCTTCGCGGGGAGGGTGGAGGGTCAGAGGATTCGCACAACGAAAACAATCCTCCAAAATAGACAAGTTTGTCTATTTTATTAATTTACCAACGAACGCAAACACGTAAGTAACGACCCATTAAATTCTTTGAATTAATTCAACGAATGAAACAGCCCATTTAATTCACGAAATAAACCGCCCAATTAAATGGTCTGTTAAGAATTAAGGAAAACGCGTTGGTTGACTTTTCAGTTATTTTGACGGGTTTTCGCGGGTGCGTTACTTAGCGAAAGAAACGGCGGGGCTCGTGCGGGCCCCACCGCACAAATATCCTACCAAGGGGTAGGGTATTTCCGGATAGCACCCTATCCACTTTAACTCAGTTCAAGTGGCTTCCAAGAGGCTTCCAAGCGGCTTAAGTGAAATAAAATAAAGTTGTCGCACAACTTTTATTTTATTTCCGACTTAAAGCCCAAAATTTTAAAAACCACGGTTGAGCAAACGCAACTCCGGAAGAAGCGTTTCTAAGCAAATACCGGCGCTGCGATTTCATCGGTGCCCTCAGAATTCGATTCCGGGCACTGGTTCAAAAGATAGAAAAACCCGCTCGTCCGTTCACTGAACGTACCCGAGCCAAACTTCGGAAATTGATTCCGGGCACACCGGGCCTCGGAATCAGGTGCCGTCTGAAGCTGCACTCTTGTAAAATTCCAAAGAAAATTAAGGAAAAAAAAATTCCTTGAAATTTGCGGGTCTTTACATTACTCCCACCTCAGGGCTTTACGTCCCCGTAAAGATACATCAAAAACTAGGGGAACAAATGGGGGTACTGAGCACGCATCTGAGCCTCCCGCTCCCAAGTGCTCTCCTGGAGGTTCCCGTGCTGCCATCTGATGCGCACAAGAGGAATCGACCGCCCACGTAGGACCCGCTCCTGTCGATCCTCGATCTCCACTGGGACCTCCGCAAAAGTCGCCCCATCGTCCACATCCAGCTCCCCAAAGTCGATGATGTGCGTCAGGTCGTGCACGTATCTCCTCAGCTGAGACACGTGGAAGACGTCGTGCACCCGGTGCAACTGAGGTGGTAGAGCCAGGCGATAAGCCACCTCTCCTATCCTGCTGAGGACCTGGAAAGGCCCGATGAAGCGTGGAGACAACTTGCCGCCTCGGCCAAATCTTCGTAAACCACGTCGAGGTGAGACACGCAAAAAGACGTGGTCGCCATCCTCGAACTCTAGTGGCCTCCTCCTCCTGTCAGCATATGACTTCTGCCGGCTCTGAGCTGTCCTCATCCTCTCCTGGATGATCTGGACCTTCTCTGTCGTGGCTCGGACCATCTCTGGTCCCACGAGTGCTGACTCCCCAGGGTCTGTCCAGCACAACGGTGATCTGCAGGGTCTGTCGTACAACGCCTCGTATGGTGCCATCCCGATGGTGGAGTGGTAGCTGTTGTTGTACGTGAACTCCACCAAGGGTAGGTGGTCCTCCCAGCTGCGACCAAAGTCGAGAACACATGCACGGAGCATGTCCTCGAGTGTCTGTATGGTCCTCTCCGTCTGACCATCCGTCTGAGGGTGGAAGGCTGTGCTCAGATGGAGCCGCGTCCCGAACGCCTCCTGCAACCCCTTCCAAAGCCGGGAAGTGAAACGAGCATCTCGATCGGAGACGATAGACGATGGCACACTGTGAAGCCGTACGATCTCCTGGACGTAAAGACGTCCCAAGCTCTCCACTGATCCCTGCTCTCTGATGGGTAAGAAGTGTGCCGACTTGGTGAGTCGGTCGACAATCACCCAAATGGAGTCGTGACCTCTGGAAGTGCGTGGAAGTACAGTCACGAAGTCCATAGATATGCCGTCCCACTTCCACTGCGGGACCTCCAAGGGTTGTACCAAGCCTGCTGGTACCTGATGCTCTGCCTTCACCTGCTGGCAGGTGAGGCATCGTGAAACGAACTCTGCCACATCTTTCTTCATACCCGGCCACCAGTGCTGTCGTCTGAGGTCCTGGTACATCTTCGCCACTCCGGGATGTACCTCCAAGGGAGAAGTGTGAAACTCTCTCAACACCTCCTCCCATAAAGCGACTGGTACGAAGGTACGTCCTCTGAAAAGGATGTCGTGCTCTGCTCCAAGGGAGAAACCATCAGGTGCCTGACCTGAGGATATCAGTGCGCGACGGGTCTCACAGTCAGCGTCCCCACGCTGAGCCTCTCTGACCCACTGTATAAGTGGAGGAGAGACTGTGAGAGACTGAAGAAAGGCTGCTCCGTCTCTATCCACGAAGGATATCTGTAAGGAGGCTAGCTGCTCCGTCGCCTCCTCAAGTAGCTGAATGCCCGTCCTCCTGCTGAGGGCATCGGCTACCACGTTCCCCTTCCCAGGAGTATAGACTATCTCAAAGTCATATTCCTGGAGGAACTCAAGCCATCTCCGCTGTCTCAGGTTCAGGTCCTTCTGAGAGAAGATATACCTGAGACTCTGGTGGTCAGAAAAGACTGTGAAGCGCTCGCCCATCAGATAGTGCCGCCAAGTCTTCAGAGCGAAGACCACTGCTTCTAACTCCAGGTCATGAGTGGCATAGTTCTGCTCATGCGGCCTCAACTGACGTGATCCGTAGGCGATCACGGCCCGCTCCTGCATCAGGACGCACCCGAGTCCAGTCCCTGATGCATCGCAGTAAACTACGTACCCAACTCCCTCCTCAGGCAACCTCAAGATAGGTGCGCTGGTCAATCTCTGTCTCAGCTCCTGGAAGCTCTACTGACATCTGTCTGACCACACAAAGGGTTTCCCCTTCTTCGTCAAGGCTGAGAGTGGTGCCGCAACTCTGGAGAAGTCTGGCACAAATATCCGATAGTATCCGGCTAGGCCCAATAAGCTCCGCACCTCCGTCACGCTCCTGGGTGGCTCCCAAGCTAGCACTGCCTCGATCTTCGCGGGATCCACAGCAACTCCCGCCTTAGAGATGACGTGCCCCAAGAAGTGGACCTCACATAACCAGAACTGGCACTTTGAGAGCTTGCCATAAAGCTGGTGCTCTCGGAGTGTGTCTAGCACAACTCGCAGGTGGTAGGCATGCTCCTCCTCAGTCTTCGAGTATACCAAAATGTCGTCAATGAAGACCACGACAAATCGGTCGAGGTATGGATGGAAGATCCTGTTCATGAGGCTCATGAACACTGCTGGAGCATTGGTTACGCCGAATGGCATAACCAAGAACTCATAATGGCCATACCGACACCTGAAGGCCGTCTTCTGCACGTCCTCGTCTCGAACTCTGAGCTGATGATAGCCTGACCGGAGGTCTATCTTCGAGAACCACCGCGCTCCCCTGAGCTGATTGAAGAGGTCATCAATCCGTGGCAGCGGATACTTGTTCCTCACTGTCACCTGGTTCAGGCGACGATAGTCGACACACAGTCGCAAGCTCCCGTCCGCCTTCTTGGCGAACAATATCGTGGAAGCCCAGGGTGAAACACTGGGTCGGATAAACCCCTTGCTCTGCAAGTCCTCCAACTGTACCCGCAGCTCTCGAAGCTCGGCGGGGGCCATCCGGTATGCTGGAGTGGATATCAGGGCTGTCCCGGGGTACAAGTCGATGTAAAAGTCTACCTCTCTACGAGGAGGTAGCCCTGGAACGTCGTCGGGAAAGACGTCCACGTACTGGTCCACCACTGCAGGAAAAACTGGACTCTGCATGTCCACTGCTCCTAGGATGAGGCTAGCCAACTGATGAGAGATGGGCTGCACTCTCCTCCGCGGAAGTCCATCCTGTGCTGCAAAGGTTCCCTTCTCGCCGGTGAAGGTAAACCTGCTCCCGTCGGTACGAACACATCGCACCTTGCGCCTAAAACAGTCGATCTGGGCATGAACCGTGGATAGCCAATCCATGCCCAAGATGACGTCGTAAGGCCTCAACGCCGCTACAAGGAGATCCCAGCCGAAGCTCTCGCCTCCTAGAGTAAGCTCACACTGCCGGCACCAGTGCGTAATCGTCGAGTCTGCTCCCGTAGGAGTCTCTAGCCGTAAGGATCGAGCCAACGGCTCAGTCGGAATCTCCGAGCTCCGAACAAGGGTATAGGCTATGAAAGAGTGACTCGCTCCTGTGTCTATAAGTACTGCAGCAAGGGTGGAATAGACACAGATCGTACCTCGAATCATCTCTGGCATGTCGGGGTCGTAGGCCTCCACTGCCTGGAGCTGGGCCTGTCCCTGCCCGCCAGCTCCCTGTGGTCGAGGTGGCCCTCCTGGTGGTGGTGGGGGTAGAGCCTGGAAGCGTCGCCCAGCACCCGCTGCTCGGCCAGCTCCTCTGCCTCGTCCGCCTCCTCCCTGCGGACCGCCACGGTCGACCCTCTGCCTCTGCCTGGGTGGCCCCTCCACCGTCTGCTGCTCCTCTGATCGGCGAGTCGGGCAGTCACGAGCCATGTGACCCTGCCCGCCGCAGGAGTAGCACAGCCTGCCTCTCGGAAGGCTGGCACTCCGCTGTGTGCCCCGCACTGCTCAGCCGGTGTCCTGAGGCCGTCTGCGTGGGGGTCTGGTCTGCCTGGACCCGAGAGTCATCCGTCGGCTACCTGCTGCCGAAGACTCAGCTACCTGCCGCCCTGCGCTAGGTATCGCCGCTGAAGAAGGCTCTGCCAGGAAGCTCTCGATCAGGAGGGATCGCTCCAGCACTCCCGCCTGGGTCGGAATGCTGAGGGAGATCAGCGACGCCCGAATCTCCTGCCGCAAGCCCTGCTCGAAGGTCCGGGCCTGGAAGAAGGGGTCCCATACCATGTCGGTCGAGTAGCGAGATAGGTCAGTGAACCTCGCCGCGTACAGAGCCACCTTCATGCTACCCTGGCGCAGCTGGAGAAGCTCCTGGATGCGCACCGCTCGGAGGGTGGCCGGGACGAACTCAGAGCGGAAGAGGCTCTCGAAGTCCGTCCAGAGCAAGGATGCCTCATCGTGAACCTGGAGCATCAAGCTCCACCATCGTCCTACCGCCGCCTGCAGGAGGCTCGCCGCGAGAATCACCATGAGATCCGCTGGTGTCCTCACTAGCCTAAAGATCCGCACCACCGCCTCTAGCCAGTCCTCGGCGGCCTGGGGGTCTGCCTCACCGCGAAACCTGGGCGGTCGCTGGCTCTGAAACTCATGCAGTGCCCTGAGGCGACGTGCATCGTCAGCGTCTGGTACTGGTAGCATCGGTGGCTCGGCGGGTAAAGCTACCGCCGGTGCCACTGCTGGCAAAGGGCCCTGCACCGAGGCCTCGTCGCTCGGTGGCTTGCCGTCGCGCCCTACACTCGAAACCCTAGCTGGTTGTCGTCGCGGGGCCATCCTGAAAAGGAGAACAAGAGCACCACAGTCAGAACAGTATACCTGGTGAGCTGGCACAAGTAATCACAAGGAAAACTTGAGACTTTCATGAAGCAGATCAGTATACCCGGTGAGCTGACACAAGTAATCACAAAGAAACTTGAAACACACACGCAATCAATGTTTTCATGCATTAAGTCGGAAATAGGAGTCAGGGTCCTGGTGTACGGATACGTCGGCCGCCGCACCAACACTGGGCTCCCTGAACTGATAACCACACTCAATACACTAAACACTATTGCTTCATATAGAAAGAAAAGACGATCAGAGTCTGCGGTAGAACCGACCACCTCTGATACCAATTTGTGACGACCCGACCTCGGGGCCCGTGCCGTGACTACCCCAAGCCCGCCTTCCATAGGCCAGGGGCTGGCGACTAGCACCAAGGCGTAAATCCCGGTAAACAGGGAAGGCATTGCCTCTATAAGTAACAACTACCACAGAGTCAGCAAGCGGAAAGTAACTACAAAGTGCAGAAAAGTAAAGGGGGCCGGAATACAAGCCCAACAGAAAGTACAACTGAAAAGGAAAAGAACAGTAACTGAAGAAAAGACGGCGGCCTCGTGTCGTCCACTGGCAATCCCACCTGAAGGGTGGGTACAGATAGCCTCCAGGCTCCTCGGGTCCCACGTCCGCTCCGAGCACGTCTCGCCCAGTGGTCCACCTTCAGGTACCGTCCTGCTCCATGCCCCAATCGTGATCAGCGCTGCCCGTCGTCTGCATCCAACACAACAAGGTGCGGGCATAGCCCATGCAGGGGTGAGTATAAGCTACTCAGTAAGGACCCCGAGACCCCCGAAGGTCTCCCGAAATCCACAAAGGATATAGCACAAAAAGGAAGGTGCAATCACGAAGTAACATCTGACTCGACTTAGGTATATGCCCATACATATACCTAAGTCCCCACTTCTAGCTCTGCTCACGAGCTCAAGAACAACTCAATCCACATAGGAAAGCAAGACTCAAATCCACAAAGGAGAGTAAACAGTAAATCCACATAGGATAGTTCAACACAATCCACAAAGGAGAGTAACATAAGATTCAGCTCAACCAGGTATACTATTTCAGATGACGTCAAAGATGATCACTGATCCATCTAAGTCGCCGGACCCACGAAGGATCGATAGGTACTAACCCCCCGCAAAAGACCCACATAGGATCGGGCTCACACAGAACCTGTAGGCAGTGGCTCACACAGAACCGGTAGTAAGGACCCACACAGGATCGGGCCCACACAGGACCTGTAGCACTGATCCACGTAGGATCGCTGAGTGCAGTAGTCGACGCAGTCCACTGAGGATCTCTGCACAGTCGGCGCCGCAGTCCACGAAGGATCTCTGCTCTGCCATCGTCGCAGTCCACGGAGGATCTCTGCTCTGTCGTGGAAGTCACAGCCAGCACTAGGGTTCCCGCACACAGCGAGCTCGTTTAGGAGGGTCCGCTCCACGAGCCGAGAGGCTGATACATCAACTGACACGTAGTCCGAAGTTGATGTATCCAAAAGTTCTGTATCGACAACAGGATCTCAACGCAACAGACGGCGCGTCAAACGGACGCCCGGTCTGAGAGTTATTGGCATTTTCGTCCCAGGGGCCCGGTTGGTTTTTAGGGAAAAACCAACCCGACCGTACTCCACCTGTGTCCGATCCTCGGGCGGAGTATGCCAAAAGTTCCGTCTCACTTAGAGGAAACTACCACAGCTGACGGTACGTCGATCGGACGTCCGTAGCTCAAGTTATGAGCGTTTCCGCTCCGAGGGCCCGGTTGGTTTCGTGTACGATCCAACCCGGCCGAACCCAAAGTCTTCCGAAACCTTGAGTATAATATACCGAAACGACCGTATCGATCCAAGGATCGCGTAGCTGCTGACGGTTTGTCAATCAGACGTCCTAGGCCCAAGATATGGGCAAAAGACCGAAGAGGGCCCGAAAACGGAGGTTCTGGGCCCGGGGCGACCCGGCCCGAATCCCCCCCCCCTGGGTCGGCCGAACCGGGTCGACCCGACCCGGCCCGACCCGGCTAGGCCAGGTCCTGTCCGGCCTGGGCGCGGCCCGGCCGACCGGACCGGCCGGCTCGGCTTCGGCCGAGCGGCCGAAGAGAAACCGCCGCGGGTTTGACCCGCGGCTTGGAGGAACGCGGCCCGCGCGGGCCGCGTGCTGGGTGGCCGGACCGCGGACGCGGTCCCGCGGTTCGCCGCTGCCGCGGCCGAGCCGCGGCGGATTCCTCCGGCGGCGCGCCGGGCGCCGCCGCCCCCGGTCGCCGGAGTTGCTGCGGTGGCCCGTTTTGTCTCCCGTCTGCGCCATAGCTCCTCCCGGGGGCCGATCTTCACTGCGGGATCAACGGATCGCCCCTGCCGCACGGTTCGTCGTCGTCCGCCAAATCCGCACAACAAAAAGATCGGCGGAGGGTTTCCGGGTCTTGATTGTTAGACCCGCACCCTCCGCGTTAGTCATAAACTCAACGGGAGGAAAAGAAAATAACCAATCAAAAATTTTAAAATAAATTAAAATTGTTCCGTGATCGGGTTCTTTATTTTAAAAGAATAAACACGGGAAATAAAATATTCCAACAACCCCTACCTCGAAGTTTCCGTCGGACGTGAGGTCGTCGCGGAATCGCTCGTCGCGAAAGGAGGGGATCGTTACGTCGTTCGCGGAAGAGACGTTCGTCGCTCCGCGAGAAAAGCGTCGCGCCGACGATCTCCGGATCTAGAACAAACGGATTTAATTAATTAAATCCATTGTTATTGAAATTAAAAAAAAGGAGAATTAAACGATCCATTTCTCACCTTAGTTGCCGAACGAGGATCAGCCGCGGAAGAAGAGGCGTCGCCGAATTCCGGTTCCGGCGTTCTTCGCGTTCTTCGCGTTCTTCGCGTTCTTCGCGAGGAGGGTGGAGGCTCAGAGGATTCGCACAACGAAAACAATCCTCCAAAATAGACAAGTTTGTCTATTTTATTAATTTGCCAACGAATGCAAACGCGTAAGTAACGACCCATTAAATTCGTTGAATTAATTCAACGAATGAAACAGCCCATTTAATTCACGAAATAAACCGCCCAATTAAATGGCCTGTTAAGAATTAAGGAAAACGCATCGGTTGACTTTTCAGTTATTTTGACGGGTTTTCGCGGGTGCGTTACTTAGCGAAAGAAACGGCGGGGCTCGTGCGGGCCCCACCGCACAAATATCCTACCAAGGGGTAGGGTATTTCCGGATAGCACCCTATCCGCTTTAACTCAGTTCAAGTGGCTTCCAAGCGGCTTCCAAGCGGCTTAAGTGAAATAAAATAAAGTTTTCACACCACCTTTATTTTATTTCCGACTTAAAGCCCAAAATTTTAAAAACCACGGTTGAGCAAACGCAACTCCGGAAGAAGCGTTTCTAAGAAAATACCGGTGCTACGATTTCATCGGTGCCCTCAGAATTTGATTCCGGGCACCGGTTCAAAAGATAGAAAAACCCGCTCGTCCGTTCACTGAACGTACCCGAGCCAAACTTCGGAAATTGATTCCGGGCACACCGGGCCTCGGAATCAGGTGCCGTCTGAAGCTGCGCTCTTGTAAAATTCCAAAGAAAATTAAGGAAAAAAAAAATTCCTTGAAATTTGCGGGTCTTTACATGACACTTCTTTGTGAAATTAACACAATCTTGTATCATTGAAGTCCAAAAGTATCCAAGACTTCAAATTTGATCAGACAGTCTATGTCCAGACTGGTAGGCACCACAGACTCCTGCATGCACTTCTTTTATGACAGCCATTGTCTCTTCAACATCAATACATCTGAAGAGAACTCCATCAAAACCACGTTTGTAGAGAATTTTCTCGAGGTGGTTTGGGCTATCATAAAGAGTAAAATTGACCACACTTCGCCGGATTTGTTCTTTCTCGGCTCTATCAGGTGGAAGTGTTCCATTTTGAAGGTATTCCCTAATAGGTGACATCCATCCTTTAGTATGACCATACGGTTTAGGAATGGGACTAATTTAATTAATTTCCTCTGTTCTGACTTGAACATCAGGTGAAATTGCACGACGGTGGGCAATACTGATGGTTGTCTCGTCCCGATTTGGATCTACTAGAGCTGCGGCAATATTAGCCAGTGCATCAGCTTGAGCATTTTGTGATCTTGGGACATAAGAAAATGTCGGTTCTGAAGGGAATTCCGCCATTAACTCTCTGACGTAATCATACAAAGGGATTAATTATTCTTTTCTGATGGCATAATCCATATTGACTTGTTTGATTACCAAGTCTGAATCACCTTTCAACTTTAAGTGATTCACTTGTTCTTGAAGTGCTAACTCCAAGCCTGTAATGAGAGCTTGGTATTAAGCTTCATTATTGGTACTACCTTCCCACAATAAAAAGGAATAAGGTAACACTGCCTTATCTGGAGAAATGAGCACAATTCCTAAACCAACTTTGTTGAATTTAGGATTTTCCATTTTCTTCCCTGTTGGACTTCTGGAAGCACCATCAAAATACATTTCCCATGTTTGAGGACTCTCTTGAATAGAGAAAACTTCCTCATCTGGGAGTTCAATATCTGAAGACATGTCTTCCACTAAAGGATGTTCAGCCAGGAAATCAGCCAGAGCTTGGCCCTTAATTGCCTTTTGAGACACATACTGAATGTCGAATTGCTGCAAAATAACTGCCCACCTTGCTAGACGTCCTGCAAGCATTGGACGACTAAGGATGAATTTGAGAGGATTATTCCGAGATACCAATTGGACCTCGTGATGTTGCAGGTAGTGTCTCAGTTTCTGAACTGCAAATATTAATGTCAGGCAGCACTTGTCAATACTTGAATACCAGGTTTCTGCTTCAAGCATAGTTCTACTGAGATAGTAGAAGCTATTTTCATTCCCAGCATCATTCTTTTGAGCGAGAAAGGCACCCAATGATCGCTCTAGAGCTGTCACATGGAGGATAAGCGGTCTACCCTCAACAGGTGGCATGAGTACTGGTGGACTCAAGAGGTATTTCTTGAGAACATCAAATGCTTGTTGTCATTCTTCAGTCCAATAGTAAGTGACTCCTTTCTTCAATAATTTGGTAAAGGGTAATCTTTTCCCTGCCAAATTGGCGATGAAACGCCGAATATAGGATAAGTGTCCTTGAAGGCCTCTTAATTCATTCAAATTATGAGGAGGTGACATACCAAGGATTGATTTGGTCTTCTCAGGATCGACTTCAATAGCATGATGGCGTACAACAAAGCCGAGGAATTTTCCTGAGGTTACCCCAAAAGCACATTTTAAGGGGTTCATCTTCAAATTATGTTGTCGAAGCTTGTGGAATATGACTTCCAAATCAGCCAAGTGATTAGAATGTTGTTTGGATTTAACCACCAAATCATCTACATAGCATTCAACAAACTTCCCTAAAAGAGTTTTGAAGATACGATGCATGGCGCGTTGATATGTTGCACCTGCATTCTTTAAACCAAAGGGCATCACCCGGTAACAAAACACACCTTGAGGGGCTCTGAAGGCTGTAAATTCCTCATCTTCTAGGGCCATTCGGATCTGATTATATCCAGAATATCCATCCATGAAGGAAAGTACTTCATATCCAGCCGTCGCATCAATTAAGAGTTCTGTAATCGGAACTGGGAAATCATCTTTAGGACAATAACGATTAAGATCTCTGAAATCGATGCAAACCCTAATTTGTCCGTTCTTCTTCTTTACAGGGAAAATATTATCCAACCACATGGGATATTGAACTTCTCTGACAAAGTTAGCTTTGATCAGATTATCCACATCAACTTCAATTTTGGAAGCACAGGTTGGGTGTGTTCTTCTCGCGGCTTGCTTAAATCCTCGATGTTCTTTTGGTAAACCCAAATGATGAGTAGCAACATCAGGATCAAGCCCAGGAATTTTTGTATAATTCCAAGCAAAAATATCTTTATTTTTCTTTAGAAAAGAAATATACATCTCTTTGTCTTCAAGGGTCATGGCCGCACTAATTAAAGTGGGGCGTGGATCTTTCTCTGTACCCAGATTTATTTCTCTGAGTTCATCCACAGTGGTAGAGATACCCTCTTCAAATGCTGGAGGAGCATCTCTAAGATCTTCCTCTTCCTCTTCATTACATGATATTTCTTCTGTTTCTACTTGCAAAGTAGATGACAAAACGAAATTCTCATGATCATAATAGATATCAAAATTTTCACATTTTGAAGAAGAAGCTTCCATTTCCGACCCTATTGATGATAAAGGGCCTTCTTTGGGAAATAAAAAGGAGATGATGGATTGAGAATCGATATCGTTATTCACCTCTGGTGTTGCTATAACTTCTTCTGGCCTGATTGGCGAAGTATAGACTTGTTGGACTTCAGCAGATGAAATGAAAACGTCACCACTTATGTTTTTATCACTGTTTGGTAGGTTACCAATTTCTCCCATGTTGTCTGGATAAATTTTCGTAATTGACATTATGGATCGTTCCATAAGAGTATTTTGATTTGGGCCTATTTTGTCAATTTTACTGATTGGTAACACATAATCTGTACTCACATGTGTAAATGGATTTATTGGAATCTTCTCCAAACCATATGGAGCATTAACTTTGGTAATTTCTTTTATTGTAGATTTTTCTCTTCCCTTCATGTGATAAAATTCCACCTCAATGTATTGAGACTCACATGTCTTGAACGGGGTTTTATCACCATACAATGTTCCAACTTGACCATTGAAACCGTATTTGAGACATTGATGGTATGATGAAGGGATAGCCGCATGCTGATGTAGCCAGGGTCTTCCAAGCAAGACGTTGAAAGATGAGTCTTGATCAACAATCATGAAATCCGAATTGGATACAAGATCCCCAAACAGGGTTCTGAGTGTAACTTCACCCAGTGGTTCTTGGTCATTTTTATCATATCCTTGTAACATCATGGTAGAAGGAGATAAATCAGATTCTGTGAGGCCCAATCGACGAAGTGTACGAATGGGCATGAGGTTGACTCCTGAACCATTGTCAATAAAATCTCTTCGATTATCTACACCATTGTCTTTTCCAGATATGTACAAAGGTTTTATGTACCCATGTACAACATCATATTCATCTTTATCAGTAAAATATATCACTGCATGGCATTCTGCATGATTATTCTCTATGTGATAGACTTCAGCTGCAGCAATTTCAGCTTCAAACTCCTGAGGACTTGACAAAGCTTCGATGAGTGCTTCCCAAAGATCTTTTGACAGATTCAAAGCATCCAAAATTGATAAATTGGCTGGTACTTGGGCCAAGTGTTTCATTATATCATACTTTTGATCTAGAGGTCTGCGTTTCCCAACAGGAATATGCGATTTAGCAGGTACCTTGCAAGCAGATGCTTTGGAAGCTGATGCATCTTGTATAGGGATAGAAGTTGGCAAAATCCTTGGTTTTGGAATATTAGACTGATTAGATCCATTTACTTTATGAGATAAAGAAGATGGAATTTTCAATCAGTCTTCCAAAATAACTGTACCAAAACTGAGTTGACTATTGGCAGAAGAACTTGCTTGTTCTTTTTGAGCTCGCTGAAGGGCTCTACCACGAGTTTCTGCTGCATACACAGTGCTTGCAAGGGTAGGATTGGTGTAGTGGCTTCGGAAAGATCCACATCTTCCCCTATATCCTGAACCTCTAGAATTTCCTCAGATTCCCTTATTTGATACAGGGAATTCAGGATCATCCAGAATGGAATATGGATCTGTTAATTGAATCATATTAACAGAACCGAAGATTAACTCTTCGTCTGATAAAGACTCTGCCTGATTAGCCTGTTTAGGCTGTGCCATTTGATGGGGCGGTGCCCATGGCTTTGAAGTAGATGGCATGAAATCTGCCAGAGTCAAAGACAACTTAGGCCTCGATACATACTCATCTTCTTCTGATTCCTCTTTCTTCTTTGAATTGCGCTGCCCTTTTGAGGATTTGTCTTTTGATGGAGGCTTCACTGCAGCTTTTGTAGGAGACACAATTGGCTTCTTCAATTGTGTTCGCAAAATGGCATGGGTCCGATTGATTGTCTTTCTGACCATCCAATCATCATATTTTTGCGCAGTTTTGCTTTTGACTTCCTGCCACTCGCCTCCTTCCTATGGATCTGTAACGGTAACACACGCTACATGAGCTGAAGAACCCTTCAATTTGACTTGTCCCAAGTCGACCATCTTTTGCAGGAGGTATTTAAAGGCAAAACACTCCTGAATGGGATGCCCCAACTTTTGATGAAAGGGACAATAATTGGGAATGTCTTCATCTCCTTCCTTGTTTGGCCTCTTGGGCACTGGTAATTGAACCGAATTATTTTCCAGAGCTGAAATGAAGTAACCAGGAACTTGCTCACTTCGAAAAGAGTATGTTTTACTCTTCAAATCCACAAATTGTTTTCATCGTTGATATTTTTGATCATTTGGATGAAAAGGCCTTTGTTGTTGGCATTCAGGAGGTGGAGCCCTTCGAGAAGATGAAGGTTTTGTAGTAGAAATAGGTATAGGTGCTTGTTTAAGCATAACTGTAGCAGTTTCTGCTTTACCCATTCTCCTTCCTGGAGCTGATGGAATTACACAAGATTTAACCTTAGCCTGTATATGGGAATCTTCAATCTGCTGAGCGATTGAAGTAAGGTCTTGAAACCCTCTTGTGTATTTCATAGGGATCAATGGCGTGCGTAATTCGTCCCCCAAATTTGCCACACAGATTGGAAATAGTTCCTCCTAAGGGAGTTCTAAACTCAAGGAATACGTTAATACCTTCCAGTGAGCAATGAAATCAGAGACTCTTTCATTCTCCCTTTGCTTGTAGTTTGTAAGATCGAAAACTGTCGTTTTTGGCAAAGTTGAGCTGAACTAAAGAAGGAATTTTTTCCGAAGATCCTCCCATCCGATGATTGACCGGGATTGCAGGCATGTATACCAGACAAAAGCTGGTCCTTGCAAGGATCGCACGAAGCATCTGAGTTTCACTGCTTCTTTCTGTTCTAGAGTTCCCATCATAGGATCACAATAAGACACGTAATGTTTCAAATGTTTTTCAGGGTCACCTGATCCATTGAAAGTAGGGAAAACAGGGTTTCCAAAACTGGATGGAGGAAAAATTGAATCTACCCATTCAGGGTAAATTTTCTTTTCAGGTTGAACTTGCGCCTGTTTCCCTTCCATAGTTTCTAACAGAGCTGTTAATGACTCAATAGTAGTTATTAACTTTTGAGAAACATCAGGTTGAACTTGGTTTTGGGTAGGTGCAATGAATGGAGCTTGGATAGATGTGGTGGTTGGTGATGCAACTAATTGTAATGCTACCAACCATTATTGCATTTGACCTATAGGATTAGAATTCTGAGGGTGTACTGATAAAGGAGGATATTCCTGATCTATCTCAGTAGTTACAACAAATTCCTTCGACTGTCAGACTTCAGCATTCTTAAGAAGAAGGCTACTCTGAAGTAGTTCTGCATTCAACCTTCTTAATTCTTTCATTTCTTCCTCCTGTTGTGCAAACCTTTTCTCTAATGAGAGCGACTGACCTTCTCTAGAGGAAGGATATGTAACCTGATTCTTTCCCTTCCCTTTGTTGGATACCTTTTGGAGGGAGGGAAGTGGATTACCTAGGTTCTGAGTAATCCTTTGACTTCGTGTACGTACACCTTCTTCATTTGTATCGGTGTGTACATTTTCTTGAGCAGGACGCTCTTCATCTAAGTCCCCTGAGTGAGTCTCCTCTGGTGGATTAGAAACAATGGTATTGATGACATTGATTGATGCATAATGCATCACATCCCTTCTATCAACATTTCTGTGATATTGTCTTTTTTCATGTCTTTGATGAGACATTGCATTTTGTTGATTCAATCTTTTAGGAAATTCTTGACGAGCTATAACTTGGAGGGAATCTCCTAATAATTTGGCTCTTCGTTCCTCTTGGGGCTTATTCCCCAATCGAGAAAAGACCGACATTCTCTGAGGAGGGGATTGATGATTTGAAAGAGTCCCCAGTCTCGAGAACTGGGGATGTTCCTGCTGCTTCCACTCAACTCCTCGAATCCCATTTGTTGACTTTGAGGGTTGGGTTAGAGAAGTCCCTAGTCTGAAAAGCTGGGGTGGCTCTTGACATGCTATGTCTGAGATTTTCTTAAAAGATCTCTTGATCTTGAGAATCGTAGTTCGGAAATTAGCTGGATGCATTAGCCTGTATCCACTTTTATCACCTGGTTCAACAGACCGTTTGATGATTTCCGAAATTTCTGTCATTTGATGGCGTGTTTGCTCCATACGAGAGGCTTGTGCAATATTATCACCTTCTTGATGTAGGAGCAATTCAACAACTTGTTCTCTATATGCTTGATTTTGAGAGGAACTAGTTGAAGCCTGTTCTTGAGTAAGCTTTTGATTATGAACAAAGCCCATTGACTGTGGCCAGCCATGGGCAATAACATTGCATGAGACCATTTTTGGCGGGCTTTACTGACCGGAAAGCACTGTGAAATGTAGTGCTCCGTGAATACCCCATCCTCTGGTATGAACACCAGATGGAGCATTGGCAATTAATTGATGCAATTTTCTTAGTGCGCCAAGGCATGAACATTGAAGGGTTCTTTGCTGCTTTTCAGCCTTCGGATACTGAGAGACTGATAGAGATGCCAAATCAATCTGACGTTGTAGCCCTTCTATTATCTTAAGATGATTTTCATATTCATCATAAGATAATACCTTCTTCTTCAATTGACAAAGAGTTTTCCATATGTTGAGACGAATATCATGGATTCCATCATCCGTCAACATCTTTGGAATGTCGTACTGGGAGTCAGCCAAAGGCCAAAACATGACTGGTACCTCACCTTTTGTCAGTTTTTTCCTCATGTTCAACATTTCCTCTTTATCATTAAATGAAGATTCTTCTACCTGTTTTGACCAGAGTTGGTGTTTCCTTTTTGCTTCATCGGATTCAACAGGATTGGTAGAGAGATCATTGATCAAACTAGAAGATGCATGACTTAGGGGTGGTTTGGAGAATGACCTACACCCTGGGCTATATTCTGATTGAGAAAGTATTTCACTTGTTAGCGATAAAGCATCAGACATGACTGGTTTCGCATTTGCAAGAGCCTCAAGATAAGAGGGATTTCTCGGCACTACATTGTTTATTGGAGTATTTTCCAGGCAATTTGAATCACTACTACGGAGAGGACTTTCGCAGTGAAATTCATCATCATGGGGAGGACCACCATAATGGGTTACAGCAAAAGATGAGATCTCTTGCTCCTTGGTCTTCTGACCACACAGAGGGTTCCTGTGGCTCTCATCTGAAGAAGAAACTTCAAGATTGACCGAATTTTCATGAATCAAGCCTTCATGAGGAAGTGTCTGTTGAAGACCTTCAGAATTAATTTTCCTGTTATCGATAACTAAGGGAGTAGAATCTTTAATTCCGACAGATAAATGTCTGAGGGCTTCAAGAACTCCATCATTGAGCAAGGCCTTGTTGCAAATTGGCCTTTGATCTCCTAACTGTGCTGGGCGGATCTTTTTCTTAGATGCCTTCTTACTCTCTTTGGAAACCACTTGTTGACGAAAGTGGTTACTCTGAGCAGGTGTATGTGCCTAATTAGGAAATATGGTCAGGTTAGGCTGACGATATCCACTCAAATCAGGTGTATGTGCCTGACTTGGTTGTCCGTGTGATATGGGGGAGTATGCCTCATAACCCTCTTGGACTGGAACAGATGTGTGTGTCTATTCTGGAGTGAATCGTTGATGTGTCACTCCACTGCTAGGGACAGATTTATGTGTCTGTCCCTGAGATGATGCTGAAGCTGTTATGATATTCTGGCAAGCATCCAGAATATGAGCAGGAATTTCATTTTGCTCTTTCACTATTGACCAAATATGTTTGGTGACTTCAGCCGCCGGAACGGGGATATACGTCCATTCCGGGTTTGGAGTAGGTGTATGTGCCTGCTCCTGTCCTCCTTTTCCTGTCAGTGAATCCTGAAAGTACTCAAGTGAGGAGGCAGAGAGTTGAGTCTGCCTCCTGTTTGTCATCGGGGCTTTCCGACTAACTTCTCCGTATGCTACCAAGCGAGACTATTGGTAGGCTTGATTAATATTAGCAGGTGTATGTGCCTGCTGATTACACTTCGCCAAACGCGATTGACGAGATATATCATATGTAGTCAGACGAGCCTGCTGACTAACTGGTGATGCATAAGAAGGTGTATGTTCCTGCCTATAGTACTCCGCCGGAATTGCCTGGCGGGATTGGCTTGATGCTGCCAGACGAGCCTGCTGGATAGCGGAATTAAAACGGACAGGTGTGTGTGCATGTTCGTTCGCCACCAAGTTAGGTTGGTGGAATCCAACATATGTAGTCAGGCGAGCCTACTGACTAACTGATGTTGCATAAGCAGGTGCATGTTCCTGCCTATAGTACTCCGCCGGAATTGCCTGGCGGGATTGGCTTGATGCTGCCAGAAGAGTCTGCTGGACAGCGGAATTAAAACGGAAAGGTGTGTGTGCCTGCTGATTGTTTGCCACCAAGTTAGGTTGGTGGACTTCTCCAGAGATGGCAGGGATGACAACCTGCCCATTGTTAACTGGATTCCGTCTCTGGTGGTTCATCTTGCTTGCTCGGGTTCGAAGAACCTGAGCTGAATTCCTAGAGTCGGTACCCTCATCATGTTGAGGGCGCACTACCGCACGAGTCTGGCGGCGATTGTTGATGGGAGCCCTCAGGATGGACTTCTTTTTTTTTTTGAATTAAGGCCCTGAGGGACCTGCCCATTCAATTCCTCAGAGTAAGGGAGTGAATGGAAATTGTGTTCCGGGGATAACGACCCGAAACGGTTAGAGATGGCAGTCAGCACCGCCTGCTTCTTGATTGCTGGCCACCGTTGTCCAGACGACCAGGTAGAATTGTTAACTTAGAGGGCTGGACGGGCGGCCTCCAGAGTTGGGATAGTACCGTTGTGATGGTACTCCTTAACCAGTGCATTAGAAACCCAGCGTTGAAGACGCTGAGTTGGGGATGTCATCCTCAGAGCGGACGACGTTCCAGCAGGAGTAGCAGCATTTGTTTTCACAACAGCAGACCTCACAGTAGAGGTGTTCACAGCAGCAGTATTCACAGGGGTGAATTTAAGGAAATCCATTTTGCAGAAGATCTTGAGAAAAGAGTGCCTGTTCCATATAACAGACATAATCAAGATGAATCCGGCCACTGCATCTTTTGGATGAGCACATGTCAATGATTGCTTTGTTGTCCCAAGGGGCCTAACAAATAAGAAGAACATCACTTTAACTTGGTTAAGGATTCACGTCGGGTTCACCATTTTTTGTTTCGCACGGAATTCGGGGATGACCTCCTGGATAGGAGATTCAAAGGTTCCGATCGGTTTCAAACGGGTTTGTTCATAGAACCGGAAACATCCAATGATTCCACATCCGTTTGGACCTACTTTCCAAAGGTAGGCGCTCATTAGCTTGTGGGATAATGAGGCTTAAGATTTTGCATTGGTCGAGAGGATGGGAGGTCGGACTCATCACACCTTTTTGAGGGGAATTATTGTCTACTCCGGGACACTCTTTATAGATTTAAGTTATGTTCGTGAATCCTTATTACATTACCAAGTATAAAATGAGATTTCCTTCAGTTTTAACAATCAATGATTAAATATGTAAGAAATTTAGAGAATCTTTTATATGTATTCGAGGTTCTTCATCAATAGAGAATCATCTGTATCTATTTAGAGATTCTTAGTCAATGGTATCCTTCAAAAACATTTATAAAAGTCTCTTGGTCATTATGATGACCAGGCTGGTTTTAAAGACACTCAGTGGGGCACTTGAAGTTTATCGTCATTCAGAAGGTCATGGATTATTTCAAAGTTGGGATCGAACCCATAAATGGGCTACCTACGTATCCTTTGTTTTTGAAAAGGAATCAGAACCCACTTAGTTCGAGTAATGGAGTATGATGTTTATGATTGATGGCTCAAACAAGTATGTCATAATTACTTTTACACTCTAAGCTCCCGTGAGTCATGCTCGGTGTGAGAAACAAGAGGTATTGGTAAAAAATTAGACAATTGTGCCATGAAAGATGCAATCATAAGAAATTGTTTGGGGCTTATGTATGTATGACTACCCAGATAGATGATGGTTTAGGATTCACTTTTAGGGAGAAAATCAATGAACAGGGTCCATAAAGGTAGATGTGCTTCATGGAGATTTTAATACTCTAATCTTGGGGCTTACTCCTAAGGAGGATGCCCAAGTTAGGAGAGGACTTATGATTGGGTTTTTCTTCTGAAAAGGAAGCCCAAATCAAGGGTAAATTAGGACTAGTTAATAGAAATTTAAGGGACTTGGGGATTATTCCTGAAAAGGAAGCCCAAGATTATAACTGGGACTTATTCCTGAAAAGGAAGCCCATGTTAGAGGACTTGGGGGTTACTCCGGAAAAGGAAGCCCATGATTATTACTGGGTCTTATTCCTGAAAAGGAGACCCAGGTTAGGGATTAAGGTTTGGGGATTACTCGTAATAAGGATGCCCATATTTGAGATTGGGGCTTACTCTTGAAAAGGAAGCCCATATTAAGAGGACTTGGGGCTTACTCCTAAGAAGGATTCCCAGATTAAGGGACTTGGGGCTTAATCCTAAGAAGGATGCCCAGATTAATGGATTATGATTGGGACTTACTCCTGAGGAGGATGCCCAAGTTATGGAATTAAGGTTTGGGGCTTACTCCTGAGGAGGATGCCCAGATTTGTGAATTTTAAGAATTTGGGGCTTACTCCTGAGGAAGATGCCCAGATTAAAGGACTTACAACTGGGGATTATTCCTAAAAAGGAGACCTAGGTTAAGGATTCTCTCATCTTAAAGGATGAGGTTGAATGAATGAACTCTCAATCTTTAGTGACATAAAGATGTATAAATCACTATGTTTTGAGAGATATTCCACAGAATTCCTTTCAAATAAGGAAGTCAAATAAAGAAATCATGCCATAAATGGTTTGAAGAGTATCTTGAAGACTAAATCATGAATAGGAAAGGTGAAATGGCTTAAGAGGGGTAAAATGGGCAAGATGGGCACCCAAAAAGTTAGGGGTGCACAAGTCTTGGAAGGCGCGCAAGTCTTGCGTGGGCGCGTAAGTATTGGTCGCGCATGTATACCTGCACGGTATGTGGGGTACTTGCGCGATTTTCAACCAGCATATGAGCGACTCTTTATTAAACCCTGTAGAATCTTCTTGAGGTTCTTCCAAAAAAGGGACGCGCAAATTCTATTGAAGGAATAAGGAGGCGAGCAAGTGTGACCAGTTCCCTTAGGAGCTGGCCATTCAGGCGCGCAAGTGTTGATGAGTTTCAACACTTAGGCCTTCCTCCCTCTCTTTAGATCTTCCCTTCTAGGTAAGAAATTACCTTAGAAGTGCTCTAAAAGCTTTGAGAAGAGACTTGGGCGTCAGGAGCTTCAATCCAGGTTTCTGGAAAAAAATCCTCTCGAATGGGGGGCCCACGGGGTCTATTTATAGGCAGGAGAAGACCCCGGGCGGTTACCGAGTGGTTATCACTTAGGTCTCACAAGTCACATGGGCGACCATGAGGCGGCGCGCAAGTATACCTGCACGACTACTAGGCAGCGCGCAATTACTTGCACGACCACTAGGCGGCACGCAAGTGTACTTGCGCGACCATGAGGGAACTTGCGCGACCTATGGGAAATGTTCTCCTTGTTCATCCCTCTGTCGATTTTTGATGTTTCTTCAAAGGATGAATCACTTTGGACAAAGGTATTTCCCTTTTTTCAGTCGTTAGACTCTGTGACGGAATGGAGCGTCAACAATAACATGTTAAGGGAGTACATCCAGTAATTCATTATTCTCTGGAAAACCATTTAATTGATATTATCTTAGAGGATTTGAAAACAATTGTGAGACATATTTATTTGGCTCAAAATTCATACTAACCCACAAATTCTATGACTTGTGGAATTTTCACTAAAATAGACAACACAACTAACTATTGTCCCTAACTATAAGAAACACAAGAGTGTGAATCTATATTTCATTAGATAACAAATCAATAGAAAAAAGAAGAATATATCCAGAATATGTATGATTCCATTTAAATAATATAAAACTGTGGGTGGAATGATCAATTTGACATGAGGTATAGATCTGGATGACAACAAAGGGCCCAATTTCAATAAAAATTGTATCTATTATACCTTAACAACAAGAATTTCAACAAACCCAAATGAGACATCAAGCCCATGAATCAACAATTCAAAAACAAGGTAATTCTAAACCAATGGTAGATTCTAATATTGATGATATTTTGAAAAACAAAATTCTTAATCAATAGAATGGGGTGAAGAGTCATGCTCTGGGGAAAAGGAAGTTTAAGACAAAAATGAGTCATATTTTCACCTTCTCCATTAACTGGTAATTAAGAACACTAGAAACCTACCTTCACAACCTACTCTAAATCCCAATAGGATTGTTAGTTTCCTCACATTGATAAGTGAGATGTAATGAAATAGTGCATCTACACCGAACATTCTATTGGGACTCACCTCAACTCTGGAGAAGCCTCATTCAAGACCAAATGATGTACATATAAAGGATAAGTGAAAAGGTAAGAAAAATATTTATGAGGTTTTTCTTAATATCGTTAACATTCTCGATAGAGTTATTCAAACCAAAAATATTGTTGGAGAGGTGATGAAAAATGTGGTCTTGGACACATTCATGTATGTTGAGAAAAATATTCCCCTAACTGAGGAAATTATGAAAATCCTAAGTCGTGAAAAATTCTTAAATTAACACTGTACCAATTGAAAATGGATCAAGGGAAATTAAAGGATCAATTTTAGAAGGAATGTGTCATCACTCATTACACCAACTCAATCAAAGCTAACAATGTGCAAGGATCTGGGGACTTCAACCATCCCATGCACCATAAGGAAGTTACAATTTTATGATGCTTTATGTGATTTTTGATCTTTCATATATGTGATCCCATACTTTGTAGAATATTCATTACAGGTTAGTGAGTAGAATCCGATAAGAGTAGTGGTGTATTTGTACAATAATTTTACAACATATACAATGGGATTCCGTGAGGATATACTTGTTCAAGAAATAGACAGTATCTTTATAGTATATTGTTACATTCATAACATGGATGATGATCTGGTGATTTCTTAGGCTCCCATAATAATATAAAGGAAATCCCTAAAAACTAAAATAAAATCATGAATTTATATAAGGGAACACTTTCTATGGTGTTTGGAGATAATGTAGTTCTATTTAATGTTATGGACTCCATGAAGTACCCATCATTGGACCATTCTTTTTTTTTCATCTCCCATTATAATCCACCATGTAAAAACCACATGGTTTTTTTTATTTTTCTATGATTAGAGAGATTATGATTATTTGTTCTAGTTTGATGTCTAAAATCACTTCCATGCCTATGTCCAATTAAAAAACAATTCTTGGATGTTATTTTAATATGGATTAATATTCTGATTTTTATCATGTTCACTTTTATTATGACATGGTTGTTGAGTATGTAGATTAAATTGATGAATTATTCTCTGATTTTGAGGATGCTTATTTTGATACTGATGTTCACTATAAATGTATTTCTGATCCTTTAATGTCTAATTCCATACTGAACAACCACTAATATGAAATCATCCCATAACCAGCAAGTCTTAAATACAAATTCGTATTGAGTTGTGAGATATTACCTATTATAATTACTAAAAATATACTTTTTGTTCATGAAGAAAATATTTTGAATCTTTTGAGGGAGAATGTTAGAAAAATAATATTGAAATTGGATGACATATTAGGTATTATACCCTATATTTAAATGCATAGTATTATCATGGAGGATGGTGATTAAAGGGTTATTAATCCACAAAAGAGATTGGATCCAACTCTTCTAAAAATTGATAAAAAATAAAATTAAAAAATTCCTGAGGATGATATATTTATACCATTTTTGATTCCCTGTGGTTGAGTCCTATTATGTTGTGCCTATGAAATGTGTTCTTATTATAATTAGAAATGAGAGAGAGGAGTTATTTCCAATGATGGTGAAGAATAGTTGGAACGTGTGTATTGATTATAGCAAACCACATCAATCCACTCATAAGAACCATTTACCCCAGCCATTTATTGATCAAAATCATTGAGATAATAGATGGGTAGACACACTATTGTTTCTAGGATGGATTTTATAGATATTTTTAGGTTCCACTAGCTCTGTAGGATGAGGAAGAGACAAAACTCACTTGTCTGTTCAGTACTTTTTCCTACCAAAGGATTCCATTTGGACAATACAATTCCCTAGGTTCCATCAAGAGATTCTTGGTTATTTTTTTTTCATACTTCACTAATACATGAATGTAGTTATTTATGGATGATTTTAATGTGTATGGATTTTCCTTTGATGAATGTATCTCTATTTTAAAAAAGGTGTTATAAAAATTTATTGAGAAGAATCCAGTTTTAATAATTGAAATTTTTTATTTCATATTAGAGAGAGGAATTATATTGGGGTATATAGTGTTAAAAAATGGAATAGAGGTTGAAATATATAAGGTATATATTATTTCATATTTTCAATATTCATCATGTGTGCATGATGTTAGATCATTCATGGGGAAAACAATATTTTACAGACACTTCATAAGATATTTATGTAAGATTTATCTAACCTTATCTCAATTGCATAAAAATATATTGAATTTATTTTTAATTATTCAAAATGGTTACTTTTGATGAGCTAATTAAGAGCATTAAAAATCTACTGGTAATATAGCCTCCAATGGTGGGGCCTTCTAATTGACGTTATGTGTGATGCTTTAAACTTCACTGTTGGAGTTGTCCAATCCTAAAGGGTGGAGGAAAATTCACATGTTATATATTATTCTTTGAAGAAAATGGATTTAACCCAATAAAACTACAAAACATTAGATAATAAGTATCTTAGCATCATATTTTTTTAGATAAATTCCCCTCATATTTTTTAGGCTATAAAGTCATTTTTTTTGAAATCGTACCTCTAAGGTACCTCTTGTTGAATCTGGATACACATCCCATAGTTATCTAATGGAGGATTTTTATTTAAAAATTTTATATTGATATAATGGTTAATATGGGTCTAGAAAAATTGATGGTGGACCACATGAGTATTGTTACTCTCATACTAGAGGCTGACCCTTTGAACTAGGTTCCAGTTTGAAAAACATTTAATGATGATCATCTTTATACACTCTATTATACACATACTTGGTATAAAGATTTAGTGAACTACCTTGTTTCCTCTAAAATTCATTAAAATTTAAAGAATATTCATGTCTAAAAAATAAATATTGTGCCTAGGTTTTATGTGTGGGATGATCCCTACCTATGGGGCTTGTGTAGTGGTAAAGTAATGAGGAGTTTTGTTCCTGATCATGAGTTTTTGTATGTTCTTATTTTTTCTATATAATTTCATGTGGAGGATAATTTGGAACCCAATAGATAGCTTGGAATGTCTTAGACTCTGGATTATATTGGCCTATCTTGTTTCATAAAGCCCATGTGTTTTGTAAGTCATGCACTCGTTTCTAACACACTGGGAGCATTTCAAGGAGAAACAAGATGCCCCAATAACCCATATATTTTATAATATTTTTGAGGACTGGGGAATTGATTTTATGGGTAATTTTCCGTTTTTATTATGTTTCTTGTACATTTTGGACACTATTGATTATGTGAGAAAATAGGTGTAGGAAAATTACACTAGGACTGACGATTCTCATGTTGTAATTTATTTTTTTAATGGCATGTATTTTTTAGTGTTGTAGTACCAAAGTATATTATCCATGATCTTGGGATATAATGTTTTAATAGAAATTTGGATTCACTCTAAAAGTATGTGGTGAAATATAAATATCATACCCCATACCACTCCAAAACAAATGGCTAGGATGAGGGTTAAAAATGGGAGTTTAAACAAATTTTAGGGAAAACCATGTAGCTGAATAGGAAGGACTCGAGCAAGAACATAGATGATGTGTTTTGGAATTATACGATAAAATTCAAGACTCCCATTGATATTTCCCCATTTTGGATTTTTTTTGGGGGAATCCTTTCATATGCCCATGGAGGTCGAGCATCTGGCATATTGAGCTACAAATAAATGAAACATTGATTTAGCCCAAGATCAAATTCAAATGAAGGTGAAAATTCAAGACAATGAGGATATTCTATTGTAATCATATGAGAACTCAAGGCTCAATAAGGAAATATTGAAATCATACCATGATTGAATGATTCAAAAATGGAGTTTCAGGTAGGGGATAAAGTCATAATCTAAAGTTTATGACTGAAGCTGATGCCCAGTATGTTGCTTTCCAGATTGTTTGGTCCTTAGGTTGTATCAAAAGTTTTTTCTTATAGTGATGTTCAGACCAAAAAAGTGGACACAAGAAATATATTTACAGTCAATAGGTAATGTTTTAAGAAAAACATTTTGGGAATTCCTACCGATTGTTTTGATTTCATTACAATAATAGACCCCATTATCACATGAGAAAATTAGATTGTTATTAAACCTTTAAATTTATATTACTTTTCCTATTTAATCTTCTACATTTCTTATGCACATATCATCTAGTAGGTTCACATGTAGGACAATGCAATATTTTATTTTTGGGGGAGGGGATAACATTTTGGGGTATCTTTTTTAGGTTTTTCATTTATGTGTGTTTTTATATTGATTTTCAAAAAAACAATTCTTTTAAAAACAATAAAAATACTTATCATATAACCTGATCATTTATTTTTGAAACATATTTGAAATGAATGTTTTTAAAATTAATTGAACATGATAATAATGAGAAATATATCATTATCAAGGGTTGATTTTTATAAAAATTAATTCATTGATGATATTATTGGCTGTTAATTTCTAAAACCATTTATATTTTGAAACCATTAGTTATGATGTTTTCCTAGGGTATACTGTTTCATTGATTTATCCACATAACATTTCATACAACCGTGAACTCTTATGTTTTTCCTACTCAATTTAAGGTATAGCCAAGTTGGGTAAAAAAGTTAATCTTTTAACCATGGTTGATCAATATTTTCATTTCTATTCTAGTAGGTTTCATTACTCTACCAAATTCTCCTTTTCCTATGTACCTGATATCTTAAAGTTGTAGGCACTATAAAAAATCAAAAGAATTATTTTTTAGAAAATATATAATATCCTAATAAAGAGTGGAGTAATGAAATTTAAAACACATGGGAATATCTAGGTCAGGAGCTTAAGATTTGGACTTTAGTAATGCTCAAGTTAGTGTGTTTTGAAATTTGATTACAGTGGAATGTAGAAAAGGTTTGGTGAATTATACTCGGAAATAAAAAATGTTTTAATTGATCTGAATATAATGACTAAATGGTGGTGAAATGAGTTTGAAATGGTTGGCCCGCACACACATGGAAAGTTAGTGGTATAGTAGACCTCTGACATGTTTCACTAAGACTAGGGTAATTAATATCCTTGAATTTGGTTTTGATACAATTATTGAGACAATATCTTTAAATTTTTCTGAGACTGACACATTATGGAAATCGTATATTGCGTTTATTTTCACTATTAATAGGCAAGTATGAATATGCATATCTTATCAATATTTTTTTTGAAATACATGACATATGATTTTAACTAGGAGTGAAATAGGGTAAGAGTGGTGAAGTTGATAAAACAAAATTTTATTTAATTAGTTTTTGGTAATAAAGGACATAATTTCCTTACATTTTGATAAATATGTTTATTTATAGAATATTTAGGGTTAGATCATTCATTTTGAAAATTTTATGAAATGTCATGTTTTTCTTTTTTAAAGTGAATTTTAGTATTTCGGGAAAAACTATTTATTTATGGATTATTTAAACTTGAGATATCATAAAAGTGTTTATTACTAAATGCGATAAAACTTTTATTCACCATGTCAATGATAAATCATGGATTTTATTGGAGTAAAAGGGCTATGATGTCGAAGATGGGTGGGAGACGCTAGATCATACACCACTTTAGTATTTGGGACATAACATCTTCATCCGTGCGTGGATTGGCCCCAAATTTGGAGATAATATAGAAAAAAATTATAATGAATAATACTTATATATGGAATTTATAGTTATCAAGTTTTTCAAATCAAATATTCATAGAATGTTAGATTAAATTATTTATCCAAATTTACCCATTCACACATTAAACAAATTATATACCTAGACTCCCCTCTATTCTATAAATAGTAATTTTTATAATTTCAATGGGTTTGGAAGTGCCTTAGAGTAATGAAAGAAGACGATAAGTGGTTTCTTTCTATTTAAATTCACCATTAGCAGAGGGAAGCTATCAAGACGGGATCTCTTCCAAAATACTAATCTTTTCCTCTTCTGGGTTGTAATGTTTTTGTTATTGAAATAAACATCTTTTCTTATTTTATATATCTTGTGTTTTATTCAATTTTCATATTATTATTTACTCTTACTCTCTGGGAAACAAATCAAGAGTATAAATATGATTTTTTCTTCCCTTTCCATGACCTTTTTGAATGAAACACATTTCTACAATGCCTACACCACCAATGAAAGATATGTTTTCTAGTAATTGATCTACCTATTAACCTATTCATTTAACTATTTTAAATAAATGAAATAAAATAGTTAAAATACAATTATCTTTGAATTTATTTTATAGATTAAATAAAACTAATATATAAAATGAACAGTTAACACAAAACATGAAAGGTCGAGTAATGTGTGAATTGTTGTAGCTCAGTGTTAATATATAAAACAAAACCACTTGGGATCAAATTTTGGAGTTCAAATATAATACCTAAAAATAATTAATCCTCATTTACATAATGAATATGGTTCATAATTTACCAATGAACATAATCTAGCCATAGAATATCAATCAAAGAAGGGTTCTACAACTGCATGTTCCGAAGCTAGCCTAGGGTTTAATTCATTTCATCTTTGTGGTAACGTTAATTATAATGGGGTTAAATGGATAAAAAATTTGGGGATAATAATTATGTGGATATACATTTAAATTAAAATTATTGATAATTAAGTGATATGTATAGTTAGATCTGTTATGCCTTCAAAAAATATTTAAAAAAACCATATTCTCGATGTTGTTTCCAAATCTCATTTAAAAAAAATAATGTTCTTTTAGAAAATTTTCTTGTTTTATAATCGATAAAAAACCATATATCATTTTAATTAGTGTTTTTATATTAATTTATATTATTCTCAAAATAATATTAAAATGTTTTTTAAAATTACTTCTTCCCTTGAAGGACAACCTTATTGAGACACTCTGTTTCACTTAAATAACCAGAAACCAAACAAAATTTGGGAGTTCCCATGACATTTCCTTTCATAATGAAATGTAATTAATAGATATTTTCAATAAATTGAATTATATTTATTTTTAATGAGTATCGGAAGCACATGTTATGAAGGATGTTTTCTTCCATGCAGCGAAGTTCATGAAACAATTTCAATTCAGGAAGGAGAAATACTTTGTGAAACACATTCATTTCTCAAAAGAGGAAAAAAGTTATGAAGATAAGTGTAATTTTTTGGAGGACCATTTCCATGAATTAGATGTAGTTTTTGAAGCATAGAAAAATATATTGAACAATTTTTTGGGGTACAATTGTTTTTTAAAAATCATGTTTCTGAAGGGAGAATAATAGTTCATGAAAGGAGTTTCCATTAACAAAATGATATGCAATAAAATGGATTTCACCTATATGTTGAAACTAAATATTTTTGGAATAATCGATTATATGTGACCATAATATTATAAGATTCATATTAATAGAATAATATTTTGGAAGATGTGGGAATTTTATTCCATAGAGAGAGTAATAATCTTTCAAAGTATTAATGGTTGTAAGACGTGGGGTGATGAGTGTACTAAAACAAATTTAATACAATTATACTATATTAAATTTAGTAAATTGGTTTATTTCCTATGTGTGAACCTTTGACTAAACCCACTAAGGATGAACCATGTATAATAAATGTGTTTGTGGATGTTTTCTTTTAGTTCTACATTACTATGAGAAAGAGAGATAAGATACTTTTATTAAATAATGGAAGATGATCACAATGGGGGGGTGTTTTATAATGTCATACCCAAATTACCCCCTCTCATTATATTTATCCTAGTAGGTTCAACAACAACATTAAAAGGAATTATTTATGAAATAATTAACATATTCATTTAGAAATCATATGAGTAATTTATAAAGTGTTTATAAATTACAAAATAAGGAAAAATATAACATTTTTATATTCAAATTATGAATTTTTCATAGCGTATTGACATTAATTTTACAAATTAAATACTTTTTTTGATAAATTAAATAAATAGCCTAAACATAATTTGATGATTGATGTTATAAATGACTAAATATTTTTAAAATTATGATATTTAGATTGTGTAAATAGTTTAAAAAACAGATAGGGGGTTATAATATATATATAATTCATGAAATAACCTATAATTTTAAATTACATAAAATTAATAATTAAAAAATATCATATTATGAAATGTTATAAAATGTTTTTATTCAAGAATATTGTCAGTTAAAGTTATGATTTTTAACATTGGTTTAACATATTATATTTTACAGTTATATGATTGGGATTCTCATTCGATTAATTTATCCTACGGTACAGGGAATTTAGGTTAGACTTCTTACTTTCTTGGAAGCTTGTTCCAAATTCTAGAAATGTATGGGCTCACAATCTATGGATCCAAGCGTACTCATGTGGATATAGTTAAAAAAATATGATGAGTAACCTTTATATGAAATTTTTATATGTCTTTTTATAGATTTGGATATGTAATATTGTTAATATTTTGGGCTACTATTTTTTTATGAGTAACAAAAATTGTGGGTTGTATAAAGAGGTACATATTAATATTGTATGAACATAATAATTTTGGTTGATTGAAGATGGATTTTAAAATAAATATTAAGATCATGCATAAATAAATGGAATAAAACGAGATTAGATGATGAGATGAAATACCCTTTAAAAAACTAATTGTTACATTTTGTTCAATGTGACACTTTTTGTGACCCCAATCATCGAAAACGGTAGGTCATGGTAAAGATGGATGCCTGAATAATATCTTGTTTAAATGAAAAAATTAATGAGTTCCCATAAATTATTCATCTTGTGATGTTCATATATGTCCCCTTCTTTAAAAATTACATAATAATGTGTTTTATTATAGAATTTTAATTTCTTTCACATTTAGGATCTTTTTAGTATAATATTTATAGAGAATTAGGCCATAAATCGTACAAAACAAAATCAGAAAAGTACAATGTGGAAACTACAAATCAGTATCCATTTTTCCCATAATATAAAAATTTTAAAATAAAGAAATAATTAATGTCATGTAAAATTTTCATGACTTTAAAATTGGATTTTTCATTTACCTTACCCATCCTTAAACCCTGTGAAATCATTTTAAAAACAATAGACTATCACAAAAGCTCAGTATGGGATATAAAAATAATGGAAATTGTTAGCATAGTAAAAACCAGAAAACTCATATAAAATTTACCATTATCTTCAAATTTACTTGATAATGTGAAATAAATAATTTTCATATTAATAAAAAACAGACATTTTTCTCAAAAAAAATCATTAAAACCCAAGGAAATCAATTAAAACTCAATTAAGAGAGTTAAATAATCATATACATAAAACCCTTTCAAATCCCATTTAATTGGATGAACAATAAGGAAAACATCCAAAATTATAATTACCAAAATCATTAGAGATCTATAATGGGTATCACCATTCCTTTAAGCTATATTGGGCTCTCCTGTGCGCTATAACGGGGATCAACACTTCGTATAAGCTATATGAAGCACCCCATGAGCTTTAATGGGGATCAATGCTTCATATAAGCTATATCGGGCTCAACCATTTCATATAATTCTCATGTATCATATCAATATTACCAAAATATCATCATAAACCCATTTAAAAACTATTTTTCAACCAATATGAAGAAACATTAAGATAAAATACCCTTTTCTTTTTAGAAGCCAATTTAAATAATAAAACACCATTTTCGGTGAAAAACCACTTTCAATACCAAAATACCCTTGAAGATAAAGATTTTTTTTCATTTATGAAACATTATATATTGAAAAGGAATAAAAAAATAAAATAATGGTCATGGGGGTGAAAAATTCATGTATTCCATGTATGTTAAGAATAGTACATTCATTTTTTTCATTTTTCAAAAGGTTATGTATAAAACACATAAAAATGTTCCATTTTGACTTTTTTTGAATTAAATTCAAAATTAAAATAAAATTTACTTTATAATTATTTTATGTAAATACATATATAATATAATCATAAATAAATTTAACATGGAGTAAAATGTTTTGAAATTAAATCTTAAAACATTTCAAAATATTTTTTTACTCAAATTATCCCATACAATATTAAAATATATGAATCATAAAAATCATCAAATAATAACATAAAAAATATTAAATATCATGATAATAGATAATTTTCATAATATAACATGTTAAAGCATTTTTATATATGCCTTATAAAAGAATAAAATTATATAACATCAAGATATTTCTAAATGAAAGGAGATTGAGATGAAGTCACTTATGTTGAGCGTGACATGTCACATGTGTATTTATATAACTTAATAATAAAGGTATGTTAATTATTTAATTGAATTATAACCATATTAATGTTTACAATTACTTTTATTTCACTAAATAATTTTTTTGTACAACTACTTAAACAATTAAGTTAACATCCGGTGTTTAGTCCATATCCAGTTTAGGTTTCAAAAATGAATTTGGTAGGTAAAATAAAGTCAAGGAGGGTATTATATAAACATATTAATAATTAAAAAATTATCATATTTAAACATAAATTATAATTTTTAAAAAGAATCGTGAAATATGATTATGAAAAATGAATCCACGTTTAAATCATGGAGACTGTAGGTCGTATGTACAAATACTTAACATTCCCAGTTCTCAATGATCATTATAGAAAGAAGGAAAGTAACATTTATCCTTATATAATGATAATTATATCATAAATAGCATATTATTTAATAATATATATATATATATATTGATGTATAAGGAATCAAATCGCTTTGAGGTGGTGGTAGTCCACAAGTCCATGAACTATGTTATCACTTTATAAATGTTTAAAAAGGGGTTAACTATTTGTATCAAATAAGTTAAAATAAATTATAAATATTATATATATCATATAAAAATATTATATCCATATTAATGGGAAAACACATGACATCATTTTGAATGGTGGTGGTCTGTAGTACACACAAAAGGTTATTTCATTACGCATTTGATGAAAGTGTGTAAAGGTGTGCATTAAACTCTTAAAATAATAAAATATCCGAATATTTTATATTATGAGGTTACTATATAATCATAAAATACTAATAATTTAAGTGATGGTGAAATAAATAAAACATAAGTGCTCAATGAAGAATATTACCTCTTCTTCGAGAAACTCCTTTTGGCTTTCACCAAAGGACTTCCCTATTTAGATTTATGAAACAAATGAGTGTTATTGGATCATAGTATGGAGTTTTAGAGATTATATGGTCAGGGTTTTGGGGATCCCAAGGGATTATAAGCTTTGAATTAGTGGTGGTGTGTCACGAACTAAACTGGGTCAACCCTGAACCGGTCACCCAAGCCGGCCCGCGGCATGGCGTGGGTGGCGTTGCCGATCCCCACAGGTTGGAAACTAGTGTCGGGAATCAAAATATAACTATTGGGAATGATTTGGACTGTGAAAAAAAGATAACCAAATAAATAAATATTGAGTATTATAAAATAAAACTAGAAACAGAAAGAAGATAAATGTTCGTACCTCCTTGTGACCCTTTAGGTCACCACCCAACTCAGAGCCATGTCTTCTCGAACATTGAGCAGCTGAAATAGGAACCTAAACAAGAACCTGAACCTCCAACTGGAATGATATAATAGGCATGAGCAACGAGATTCTCAGTATAGATCCCGAAAATAAACCAACGAATCCAAAAGTTCTATTTTCCAAAGAATCCCATAAACAAAAGATTGACATACTAGTATAAAACAAGTTTTTCAAATTTTTAAATAAAGAACATATTTTTTCCATATAATGAAAACTCGAAACATTCTATATACCACTTATAAAACCATTTTACATTTTATTAAAAAAACCATGAACCGCTTATAAGAAGAAGGATTTGAGAAAAATACCAATTCAAAGAGACACACAAAATCATTTCTAAAAAAACACTTAGTTCCAAAAAACAAACCAATGTAGGAAAAAAAAAGTTCCCTAAAATTTTACTATAAGAAAACACCACCCAAGACATCCAACAATACCATTTTCTAATAAAGGCATTTAGTTCCAACCATGTTTCCAAGGCTTAAACATGTGCATAAATAGAGGAGTATCCAAAAATCCATTTTTAATCAAATACTTCTATAGGAAAGAACTACCATATGTTAAGTATAAAAATAATATAGGTGTGAAAAATAATATAATATTTAATTAATAATAAACAAGAATTAAATGGATTAAAATTGGGAGAATGGGCATGGAAACACATACACATAACTTAGGAACTATTTCAAAGATATTTAAACACTTTTAACCATCATAAAAAACATTGTCATGAATAAAATTTCACGCTTATAAGGGTGTTAATAAAAATAAGAAATTAAATTAAATAATGTAAGTGCATATAAAAAACACTGTATGGGAGAATGGATGGAAACAACTACTGGAAAAAATGGTCACACAATGATTTCCAAATCAAATAGTAGCTCGCTTGCATGCACACAATTCCATATATATATATCCTTAAACTGATGCACGTGTTCCCCATGCCATGAGGGAACATGCTCATGAGAGGACACATATATTAATACATATCCATACCTGGGAATATGAATTCGCGTTATCGAAACCGACCACAACTCCCTGCAATAAATCCCCGGGACTCAAAAACACCACAAATCCCTAAAATAAAATTTGATCCAAATAATGAAATCAAAACACAATCTAAAAGACAAAACTAAGAAAATCAAAAAGTTCACAAGTAAAACCCAAATCACATTTTAATCTTCATTATAAAACCGGATTAAGGGAAACACCCCCAAAATCAAATCAATTTATTTTAAAAGCTCATCTCCCATTTTATCCCCACGCCCAAGTACATGAACACATAAAAATAATTAAAGAATCAAGATAAGGACCAATTTTAAACAATTCCATTAATGTCAAAAGATCACAAAAAGATATATGAGAATACCATAGGGATACTGATTATACTTTAAAAATTATCAAAACCATATTTGGCACCTAAACAAAACAATCATCGCAGAAAAATGCAGACATGAACCAGGTACTCAGTCAAAAATTTTTTTTAACCAATTTTACAAAATTATTAACTCTATAAAATGATAATTAATGGCATAATGAAGCTGAAAATTGGGTTTTAAAACTAAAAGAAAGAGAGAAAAAATTAGCGGAGTGCTCCAAAAATGAAATATGTGAATTCACCAACCTCGGAGGTATGTGAATACAACTGCACATCAACAGATGGGAGAAAATAAATTTTTGGACCCTTTGTTGACCAAAAAAAGATAAAGAAGAAAAAAATATACCCCAAACATTGGGTTTGAAAAAAAAACCCTAAAAATCTACAAAACAAAATCCATTGGAGTATAAAACCAGTGTGGGAGGTCGCGGTTGAAGATGACTGGTCGGGTAGAGGGGAGCAGGCTGCTGCCGGTGGGTTGTGCAAAGATGAATGGGGGTTTGAGGCTCTTGTGCCAGCTAGACATGGATGGGGAAAGGGCTAATGTGACGCATCAGGACAGGGTCACACGTCGGTGGAGTGGCTGGAGTTCGATTGGTTTCCGGACGATGCTTGAGGTGGGAAGCACAGCAGGACGGAGGTGGAGCCACGGTGGGCAACATTCAAATGACACAGGGATCCACGGCGGTAAGCGACACAAGGAGGAAGAGTATGGGAGGCAGTATGTGGAAGAAATATTGCATCTGTATCACGTATAGAGAGATGGAAAGGGGGTTGCATCTGATGATTGTGGTGAGGCCGGAGGGAGCTCCGGTAAGGTGGGTATACGCAGGAATGGACAGTGGGGGGGGGGGGGGGCGCTGCCTGAATAGATGGGGAGATAGAGGGGAAGATGAGCCGCATGAGAGAGGGGAGAGAAAGGGGAATGCGGCTAGGGTTAGGAGGGGGAAAATAGAAATTAAATAAAAATAAAAATAAAAATAATAAGATTAATAAAATTAATAATAATATTAATGAAAATTTAATAAAAATTATAATAATATAAATTTAATAAGAATAATATTATTATCAATTTTATAATATTATTATTATTATTATCTTCAAAAATAATATTATGAAGGTGGTTTAAAAATTTATAATGTTTAGTTATTTTATGTATCATACAACTATTCATTCACTAGGACAGAATGCACAGTTACCTCTAATGGTATTGTGATCATACACCAGCCCGAGACCCACCGAAAACATCAAAGTTTAAAATATTCCAAACCCAGAACCAAACCCAACTCTCTCCAAAAGATGAGAGGCCGAGAAAATATTAAAATAATAGGCTTCCGTGGTTGAGGTGTGACAATTCTCCCCAGCACAGACACTTTCTGCCCCCAGAAAGTCACCATGCCAACATTTGACACCACTTGAGTCCATGCCTAGAAAGAATCATTGAGATCTGAGATCCTCAGGTTGACCATTCCCAACAAATGTCAAACCCGACCAATTCAAAAAAAAACTACTGCCCGATATTAAGGGGAGAACATGAGAGGGTTCCCCCACCACAATAATTCTATAATAAATAAACACTTAAAACTAGAAAAAACCACCCCCGAGGGGGGGGGGGAAACACGGGAACTCCCCAACCAAACTCATTCATTTTTCCCACATTGATAGAACAACACACCTGAGCCCTTGACATAAAGATTTTTATGATAGATCCGAAAAACATGAGGATGAGAAATTTACTCAACACCTCCCATCAATTTCATGAAATGAAACATCTCCCCAATGAACACATCAGAGACCAACTCAAAATCAAAACATGTCAGTTTATTCATAAGCCTAACCCCATTGAAGGGAAATGAACTATTTGGAAACCACTCAAAGAGCAGATAAGACCGCTTGGATTTTGGTAGAATGAGCTCATCATACCACCACTAAAAGGATGGGTTTAATATAACAACGAGAATAGAATAAGGAAATTTTGGCTATTTCAATCCCAATGCTGAAAACATTATCTAGATCAAGGATCAACACACCCTCGAGAACTTCTGACTGTGCGTTAGCTTTAACCCGAGACCTGTGGTTGGGCCCTGATGGTTGAAGTATATCCTTCCACACAGTCATGCATTTTTATCCTCAGGTCCTTAACACCTTCCTCCTAAACGAAGCATCTTTTAAAAATATCCCCCGTGGCCTGTACAGTTGAACGGTAGCAAGACTTTGGAGAGACGCGACATGAAAACATGGAATGCCAGAACCAGCCATACTAGTCGCATGCAAGAGGATAGTCCCACAACCTGGGAGTTGGTACATGTTAAGATCCTTTCTAGATGTGGAACCTTCACAAGAGCTGACCCCCACTAACTACACCTGATACTCTAACGACGATGATACATCCCACCTTTACTAGTCCAGAACTGAACCCTCATATAACTCTTAGATGGTATGACCATTAACTACCGTGGGAGATCCCAACAACCCGAAGAAAAAATATCCTCTTGATCTTTGAAACTGCCTCAAACATACATTTATTACATCGATAAGCAGGCGAAAAAAAATAACTGGGAATGAGGTATAAATCAGTAACAACTTTTGGAGGCTTTCTCTATAGCATACTCATAACAACATGAAAAACACCATCGAAACCGGTCCTCAAGATAGAAATCAAGAAAATAAACAACACAAGCCAAGTGAAACAGGACCATAAGCTAAACATATACCAACACGAGCAAATATAACTTCACCAAAACTGTTATATCATTAAAATTTTAAAACTCACCTATGGCGCCTTATAAACTGTCACGTGTGAGCTCATCCAATCTCGCTCAAATCATCTGCGAACAAGTTCCCCCATGAAATCTTTGTATATACCCTTGCACATGTTACCCTCCATAAGGAGTGAAAAGGTTCAAACACTTTTTTCTATAAAAAATACAAACACATACCATGTTTTTTCAAACCAATACACTTTCTCTTTAAAAACCCACTTTACTAATTTCAAAAAAAGGAAGAACCCATGATATTTTTTTCATTTCAACATCACTTTCATTTTTAACACACACTCATATCAAATGAGATAAAAAAACAAACTGTAAACCATCAGAATGAGGAACTAGTGTTTGTGCCTAACCCGGTGATATGGTGGTGAGCCATGCCCTAAGTAAGGTATAACACTAAGAGGACCTTACACTGGGAACTTGGTCTCCACATGGGTCACCACTCCATATGACGCCACAACGTAAACTGATTCACCCCATTTTCATCCCTCAAGCCAATATAACTAAGGAAAAAAGAATCAAATCCTGGAATACCCCTCATAACTCAGGGCTCATTGCAAGCAGTGGTGAACAATAATTGGCCCGTAACCTACCTCTGGATCCCCAAAAGTCCTACTATCCTTCTACTAGACACACCAAATAAAAAGGGACTCCTCTGATATCATTTTTTCACGAACCAACTGGGGTCGACCATGAATCGGTCACCTGAGCCAACCTAAGGCCGTCCTGAGGGGCGTTCCCAATCCCCACGGGCTGGAAACTAGTGTTGGGAATCAAAATCTAACCACTGGGAACTATTTGGCCCCTGAAAAGAAGATAAATAAATAAATAAATATTGATGATAAGAAATTAAAACTAGCAGCGGAATGAAAATAAATGTACATTCCTTCTTGTGACCCTTCAGGTCACCACCCAAATTAGAACCAAGTCTAATATATCATTCTGCAACTGAACCAGGAACATTAAAAAGAAACAAAATAAGAAACTAAAAAGATATAATTTGCGTGAGCATCGAGATGCCTAATAGGGATGCCAAAAATAAACCATTGAATCCAAAATTTCTATTTTTTCGATGTGGCCCATTAAAAAAAGTTTGAAATACTTATATGAATGTATGTTTTTCACATTTTAAAATAAGCAACATGTTTTTCCCATATAATGAAAACCCAATACATGTTACATACCACTTCTAAAAGCATTTGATATTTTATAAACAAATCCAAGACAGAAAGACCAAGGTTGTGCTAAAAGAAATGAATAAACAAAACAAACTTGAAATAAGATAACTTGAATATCTGAAATTAAACAAGAAATGTGAATAATTAAGTAACTGTGGGTGATCCTAAACAAACCTAGAAGACCCCAAGACGTACTCAGTTCAGAACCACCTACCAGCGTATGTTGAAACTCATAAGTCTATAACCAACTAGACGTCTGAAAAACCAAAAGAAACCAATGGCACTCCCCATATGTCCTACAAACCTACCAGTGGGTACCAACCCATCTAATTGGGGCTGATAAGAAACCATAACATGATCAAATATAAAATGCCTAGGAACCCATGGTGGTTATAATAATACTATGTAGTTTGGAAAGCCCTCACACGCCTGACTCATCTCACCACAATTGCCTTCCCCAAACACGAACGCTTCCTATGCATTCACCCATAAATGGTTACCCTATATAAGAGATCCCCATATACTTATATATATATATATATATTTGCATATATGTCAAATATACAAAGCTCTAACTAGGACATCACATCATTCGGTTATCAAAACCACTTCATTAAACATTTGGTGTTGTAAATTGGGAATTTAGTTTTGCATAATCAAATACCATTATGAAAACATTGAACAATATCTTCTAAAACATCTCTAGACACCAAATTTATATTCAAAAATCCAAAAGGGACCTTAAGTTCCATATTTCAAATCATTGACATAAAATTATTTAGTGATACTATGTTCAATTTCGTAGAAACAAACCAAGCATTTCCATACACCACACACTCAACAAAATATATACACCAAAATCCCAATGGGAATATACTCATGGATTTCTTTTAAAACCAATTTAATGAACTGCATAAAGATTCCCAGAACATTTAGAAACCAGCATTGCTTATAAGACCAAGGATTTGAGAAAAATACCAATTCAAAGAGACACACAAAATAATTAATACAAAAACACTATGTTCCATAAAACTAAAAAAAGTAGAACAAAAAAGATCTATAAAATGTTTCTACAAGCAAAAAACACTGAAGACATCCAATAATGCCATTTTCAGATAAAGGAATTTAGTAACAACCATGTTTTCAAGGCTTAAACATGTGCATTAATAGAAGACCATCCAAAAATCCATTTTTAATCAAATATCTTAACAGGAAAACACAACCATAAGTTAACAATAAACATAATAGAGGTGAAAAACATAATTTATGATTTAATTATGAAAACACAAGCATTAAATGGATTAAAATTGGGAGCAAGGGCATGGAAACACCTAAGCATATCGAAGAAATAATTTCGAAGCTATTTTTAACACTTTTAAACATCATAAAAAACACTGTAATGAATAAATTATCATGCTTATAAAGGATTGAATAAAATTTATAAATAAAATGAAATAATTCAAGTGCATATGAAAAAATCTGGATGACAGAAAGGATGGAAAAACCTACCTAAAATAATGGTCACACGATTCTTTCTAACTCAAATAGCCACTCTCTAACACGCACACACTTCCATATATATGTATATATCCTTAAAATGATAAACGGTTTGCCCAAACCATGAGGTAACACACATAGAGAAGATACAAATAACTATACATATACATACCTGGGAGTATGTGTGCGCACCTACGAAACCGATCACAACTCCCTACAATAAATCTCAGGGACTCAAAAACACCACAAATCCATAAAATAAAATTTGATCCAAAAAAAGCAGTCAGACCACACTCTAAAAAAAACCTACAAAAATACAATGTTCACATGTAAAACTCCAATCGCATTTTTATAATTATTATAATACAAAACTGAGGGAAACACCCCCAAAATCACAACAATTTATTTTAAAAGCTCATCCCACATTTTATCAACACCCCCAAGTGCATAAACACGTCAAAAAAATTAATGAATCATGGTAAGGACAAATTTTAAACAATTAAATCAAAGCCAGAGAATCACAAAAAGCTAGATGAGAATACCATAAGGATGTGAACTATACATTAAATATTATGAACATAAGATTTGGTAGCTAAAGAAACAAATCATCACAGAAAAATGCAGACTTGAACTAGAAACTCACTCAAAAAATATTTTTAACCAATTTTAAAAATTTAAGAACTCTAAAGCAAGGTAATTAAGGTAATAATGAAGCTAAAAACCAGTTTTGAAAATTTATGAAAGAGTAAAAACATTAGAGGAGTTCCCTATAAATGAAATACATGAATTCAAGTACCTCAGAGGTGTGCGATTACAACCACGCATCATCGAAAGGGAGAAATGAAATTTTTTGACCCTTCATAGACCTTAAAAAATAGGGAAACACACACAAAATGTACCCTAAACATTGGGTTTAGAAAAATCCCCAAAAAATTGATAAAACAAAATGCATCAGAGTAGAACACCTTTGAGGGAGATCGCGACGGAAGACAACTGGCTGGGAGGAGAGGAGCGGGCCTCTACTGGTGGGTCGCGCCATGAAGAAAGGGGTCGGGGGCTCTCGCGTAGGCTGGATAGGGATGGGGGTGGCACTGAGGTCACACATCATGACTGGGTCGCACGTTGATGGAGTTTTCGAAGGTCGGGTTGTGGCCGAATGACATAGGAGGAGGGAAGTGCTGCAGGACAGAGGTGGAGCCACGATGTGTGACAGTCGGACGGTGTAGGGATCTGTGGTGGGCAGCGGTGCAGCGAGGAAGAGGCTGGGATGCAGGCTGCGGTAGAACTCATGTAGCTGCAGTACATAATGAGAGAAGGATTGGGGTAGTCATGTCTGTTGATGGTGGTGCGGCAGAAGGGAGCTCTGACAAGGTGGGCGCAAAGAGGAACGGGCCAGGGGGGGTTATGGGAATAGATGGGAATATAGAGGTGAGGGGGAGCTGTGTGAGAGAGGGGAGATAAGGGGGAAAGCAGCTAGGGTTAGTAGGGGAAAATGGAAATTAAATAAAAATAAAAAAATAATAAGAATAACAAACTTAATAATAAAATTAATGAAAATTTAATAAAAATAATACTAGTATAAATTTAATAAGAATAATATTAATATAAATTTAATGATATTATTATTATTATTATCTGAAAAAATAATATAATCATGGTGTTTTAAAAATTTATAAAATTTATTTATTTTATGTATCGTGAAACCGCGCATTCACCACGACCGAACACACAGGGACCACTAAGGGTATGGTGACGGCGCACCGGCCCGAGACCCACCAAAAACATCAAAGCTTAAAAAATTGCAAACCTGGACCCAAACCAAACTCTATAGAAAATATGCGGAACTGAGGAAATAATAAAATAATAGGCGTCTGTGGATGGTGTGTGACATGGTGAGGGGGGATAGTTCCTTTTTATAGTGGTCGTAGAGTGGTATTCTTGCAAATATAAAAAGGTAAATACAATTGGGAGGTCTAACTTACCTAATGTTCCTAAAAATTAAAAAATAATGGAATAAAGAGGAATTATGGTCAAGAAAAACTCACAAAACAAAAAATAGAATAATTTTTTTCATTTGTTCCTTAGTCTTTATGTTTTCTTATTTTTAATAATTTTGGTTCTTTATTTAGGTATCTTGTTCTCCATCCTATGTAATTCCTCCCTTAACAATAAAATAAATTGATAATTTTTAGAAATTATATCCCAAATTATTATAATTTTTTAAATATAATTTATAAAAATAACAATCCCATATGTTTTGGAAAGTAATTTTCACAGATTCGCATGTAAGGCGCAAAAACATTTCATTAACCATTACTACGCTAACAATGTTTTTACTATTTCTGGGTTAATATATTACTTATAAAAGATCCACTGGCCCATGAATGGACCATATTTAATATTTTATAACACTTAAAAATAACTTTGAATAACATAAGATTTTCAGTAATTTTAAATCATTAAATAAAATTTCATATATTTAATTTATTTATTAACTAAATAATCCATTTGTCGATGTTTCTTAAGAATTCATTGTAATCATACCATGTATAAAAATTAAACATAAATTATTATGACAACAATAAAGAATTTATATACCAAAATAATGTTTCTGAAGAAACATATGAAGCTTCTTTCCCAGTCAACATCCTTAAAGGCATTAATGGGACGAAAGGTTTCTTTTTTGAATTTTTCATTAAAAGACTTATTATATAAATAAAATTCATGGAATAATATCCAAATAAACTATAAAAATATATAATAATGTGTTTATTGCTGAAAATGTATAAAACAATTGGGTTTTGACATGTTTTGGTTCATTTATACACCATATTTTTTAAATTTAATAATTAAGTGACCTTGTTTTTACCTATATGATTTTAATTAATTGTAACTATTTTCAATAATAATTCATGTCAAAAATTAAATTTAAATTATTATAATAAAAATTTAATACTGATTCCAAATACATATATATCCATTTTTGAAATTCAATTCATAGAAGTGGCTAAAATTAATTTAAAATAAATCCCACAGATGTTGTGAGATAACGAGTTTTTTGGGAGAAAAGTTCAAAAGTGCGAAATGTTTTTAAATCAATTTTCAATGTTAAATAGAATAAATTTACATAAATTTGATTTATTTTTATATAATTGAACAAGTTAAACTTTAAAAACAATTTAATAGATAATTTATCCATATATGTAAAATAGATGAAAATGTAGTTTTCTATTAAAATTCAGTATGATTCACTATTTATAAATATAAACATTTTCATTAAAATACCAAAAATATACCCAAATTAAATTTTTATATTAATAATTAAAAAAATAATTTTATTTTTTAATATTAAATTTATAAATGTGTCAAAATTTAGTTTTAAAACAATTATATAATTAAAAGGTGGTATGTCTTATTTAAAAATAAATATATATTATAAGCGTAAAACTAGATTTATTCAGAACTTATACCTGTAAAATCTATTGAATGAATTTAATTTTTTATATAATTGTGTAAAAATAATTTAGATATTCTTATTAACATTTTCAAATATAATGGACAAGCTATAAATCTCATATTATATAATACATCAATAATATATTATTAGTTCGTAAGACTCATCCTTGCGTTTAACACAAGATATCAAAGAAACATGATGTAACATGAAATGCAATATAAACATGGAATTACATATAAGGAAATCTAAAATGTAAATTTCTTGTAAATGAATATATAAAATAATTTAAATTAATAAAAATTATATATTCATAAAATCTCAGGATATCAAATCATACCCCCTTAGAAATAATTTCTCCCTCGAAAATAATGTTCGTTATCAAATGTTTAACATTAATAGAATTCCATTATTGAATCCCACACCATACAAAGGGTTAATAAAAAATTTTCTTAAAAAGGTAATGTGAGATACATAATTGTCACCAGAAGTTATGCATAACTATGATTCCATGTAGGGATAACATTGTTAGAAAATTAAATGATGGATTTGGAAGGGAAATGAAATTCCCATGGAATAGTAGAGAGTAAAAAAGAACATGGTTAATATGAAGTTAATGATGAAAAAAATAATCCAAATATGTGTGGATAATGTAATTGATATCATTAGAAAATATTGTAATTGGATATCATTTTATTTGAAAATCCTTTTCCTAGTGTTAATGGATTAATTTACCATCAATTCTAAGAGCACGCAGAAATATGCTTACTTAATGGGTAGATATTTATTATTTAAACATTTTATACTATAGACCCATATCTAGATCAAAACAATGGGTATCAAAGTTGAAATTTCATTCCTAAAGAACTAGAATCAACATATAACAGATCACATATTCATTAAAATTAAAACATGATATTCTTCCTGTCTTTATATATTAACAACAACTAATTTGGTTAGGACAGAATAAGATAATTAAAACCTTCATGTGATGAGAAAATTAATTAATATCTAGTTTTCAATAGTTATAGACAAAGTTACAACTATATTATTATATATATATATAACCCTAATGGTCACCATAAATTCTATATCACAAAAATACAATACCCCAAATGCATAAAATTATATATCTTTTCAACATTACCATAATTTAAAATATTCAAAGGGCATGCAATTAATAATATAAAATGCTCAATAATTATCTAAACATTTAATTTGATAACTATAATTCCCCATCAAATAATTTTATAGAATATTATGTTTGAGACATGATCTTTACTTTCACTCACATTGGGGATCCTTTTAGGTTTATAGTTTTAAAAAATTTGGCCATAAATCACACATAACATTACCTTAATATAATAGGAGGACACTTCTGATCAATATGCAGTTGTCCCATAATATAAAACTTTTAAAATTAATAATGTATTATTTTCAGGGAAAACATTCATAACTTCAAACATGACTTATTACTTTGCATTAACCATCCCAAAACCCTGTGAAAGTAGTTTAAAAACATGGGATGTGCACAAAATATTAATAAGGGGTATGAAATGAAAGAAAACCATTAGTTCTATAGAAACATAAAAACTCATATAATGTTTACCTTTATGTTCTAATTACTTTTATCATATAAAGAAACATTATTGCATGAATAAATAACACACATTTTCACAAATAAAATCATTAATTTCCATTGAAAAGAAATTAATACTCCATTAGTTGACTTAGAGAATCATGTTCATAAAACCCTTTAAAAGCCCATTTAATTGGAATTAATATAAGGCCAAATTCATAAATTTTATTTACCCAAATCATTAGAGATATATAATTAGTATAACCTTTCCTAAAAGATATATTAGGCTCACTCATGTGATATAATGGGGCTCAACCCTTCATATAAGCTATTTCGGGCTCACCCTTGAGCTATAAAGGGGATAAAACCTTCATATTAGAAATACAAGGTTCACCTGATTCATATAAATATGAAGTAAAATATCAATATTAAAACTCTATAATCATATATCCCCTTAAAAATTATTTTTAAATCCATCTGAAAACACATTCGGATAAGAAACCCTTTTCTTTTGAGAACCCATTTTCAATACAAAAACACCATTTTCTTTGAAAAACCATTTTCAATACCAAAATACAAAAAAAAGAAAAATATGCGTTTTCATTTAAGGAAACATTAAATATTTCAATTAAATTAAAAAATAATATATTTTCCACAGTGGAAGAAAATTTAGTGTCACCGTGTACGTTAAGAATAGAAACATTCTTTTATCTTTTGTCAAATCATTATTTATAAAACACGTAAAACCATTTATCTTTGAAAACGTAATTTAAATTAGAAAAAATAAATAAAATTTTCATTATAAAGAAAAAATATAAATATAAAATAATATGAAGAATATGAACATGGAGGAAAGTATTTTTAAATTAAATCTTAAAACATTTAAAAATAGAAATTTAAATCCATTTGTCCCATACCACATTGAAATACTTGAATCATAAAAATGAATAATACAGACAATTTTTTTTTGAATATCATGATAATAGATAAAATTAATGATATAAAATGTCAAAGGGGATGTATATACACCTTATAAAATAATAAAGGTTTATAATATCAAGATATGGTTCATTGAAATAAGATTGAGACGAAGTCCCTTAGAATGATTCTGACTAGTCACATGTATATTTATCATCTTAAATAAAAAAACTATGTTAATTATTTAATTTATTAAATTTTTTTTTCACATTTATCTTTAATTTTATTTCACTTATTAAAATGGTGTGTACAACAACTTAAACAATTGAGTTTTAGTCAGGTGTCTTAAACATATTCAGATTATGTGTCAAAAACAAAATTGGTAAGTCAACTATGATCATGTAGGTAATTATATAAAAATTTATATAATATTAATCAAGAAATAATTATTGTATTTATAAATAAATAAAACATTTAAAACTAATAATTAAATATGTTATGAAAAATGAACTAGCATTACAATTATGGAGACTGTCGGCCATATATACACAAGAGTAACATTCCCAATTTCAATGATAATTATGGAAAGAAGCTAAGTAACATTTATCATTCCATAATGATCATTATATAATAAATAATTTTTTTTTTCATATATACTTATATACATAATTCATGTGATATAAAAGGAATGGCATCGCTTCGGGGAGGCGGTAGTCCACACATTCACGAATGACGTTCTCAAGTTTTCAATGTGTGAAAATGTGTTAATGAAAATTATGTATTATATTTATAAAAAGGTAATTATTTCAAGAATATAATATATATTTCATTTATATCACAAATTTTTATTAAACATATCTTTAATATATTCCATGAATTGTGTGAACGTATCACATTGCTTTGAGGAGGTGATAGTCCACACGTCCACAAATGATTTGACCATATTTGTAGAAAATGGAAAGCGAGAAGGTATAGGTAATATAATAATTATAGAAGTAAAGTTACTTTATATATATTATATATATATATATATATTATAAAAATAGTATGTCCATCATAATTCCAAACCATGATATATAGTAAATGAAGAATGAACGGCATTTTTTTGCGAAGTGGTAGTCCTCCGAACACACGAAAATTGATTTTATTCACCAATTGTTGGAAGTGTGTGTAGGTGTTGGTAAAATAATTATACTAAAAATATACATATGCTTTTAATACTGATTTTTTTAATGTAATCATGGAATAAGAATAAATTATGTGTTGGAAAAATAAATAAAACAAAAGTGCTCGTTGAAGAATGTTAACTCTTATTCAGGTGACTAATTTTGGTTTGAACCAAAGGGATTACTTGATTTTATTTATGTAGAAATTTAGGCTTCTGTGATTATATGATATATTTTAGGAGATTATTTGGGTAGGGTTTGGATGATCCAAAGGGCTTGAGAGCTGTGAAGAAGTGGTGAGGGTGTGTGACTTTTTATAATGAAGGTGGAGTGATATTCCTCTTAATATTAAAAGGTAAACTCTATTGGGAGATATCTATTACCTCATGTGCATAAAAAATATAAATAATGGAGTAATTGTGAAATAATTTCAATCCACAATCATGCAACACAAAAATAAACTCATTTTTGTTGTTTTTTCATTAGTCTTTATGTTTTCATATTTTTATCATTTTGGGTTTTTTATATTGGTTGCATGTTTTCTAACCAATTAATTATCCATTAATACGATATTAAAGTGATAGTTATTAGAAAACTATACCCACTGATTATAAAAGAAAACAACCAATTTATAATATAAAAATCTCATATGTGTTTGAAATTAATTTTATCAGAGACACATGTAACATGTAAAAACACTGATTTAAACCTAACAATGCTAAACAAGTTTTTACAATTGTTGGATCAAAATATTAATAATAAAAAATTAATTGGACCATTAATGGGACAAAATTTATTTATTAACACTTATATATCACATGGAATATTATAATATTTTTGGTAAATTTAACCTACTAAATAAAATATCATTTATTTTATTTAGTTATTGACTAAATAATCCTTGCATTGGAATTTTTTAAGCATTTAATGTAATTATTTAAAATATAAAAATTACTTATAAATTATTTTAATGAAATATAATCATTTATATTAAAAAATGATAATTATAACCAACCCTAGGTAGATTCTTACCAACTCCAAAACATTGTATGTTTTATAGGGAAGGATGGTCCATATTTTGTCTTCTTCCAAACTTAACATATTATATAGGTTTCCTTCATTTAATAGTATCCTAATAACTCATAAAATAGATAATAATGTTGTTAGGGTCTAAATATTTCCATAAAAGGAGTCTTTGACATGTTTTTGGTCATTTATATCCCTTATATTGTATATTTAATAATTATGTAAGCTTGTTCTTACCTTAATCACTGTAATTGGCCTATATATATATTTTTTATTTTCTAATGACACTTTTAAATAGGTAAGTGTGAACCAAATACACAGACAACCAGTACAAACCCATCAAACACCATTACCACCCACAACAAGAATCCCTCCAACAGAACCCAAAATTCAAAACACCCCAAAGGATTTTAACATTCCAAAATTCAAAATTCAAAAGGAAATCTAGGACTACAAGACAACCCATTGATCTGCAAGCACCATTAGTCACATCCCTGCCTACTGTCATCATTATCAACACCAGAATCAAACTCATCCTTTCTGCCACTGGAGAAATCACAACACAGAGAGCAGAATCGTCAGTCGACACTCACCTTTGCCACTTCTAACCTCGTCACATCACACACTCTACCCAAAATCGTCACAGATTTACCATAACACACCAACTTTGAACCATAAAAACATAAAAAACCCCCAACTGGTGAAAACCCAAACCATCGAGAACGATAATGATGAAACAAGATGAACCCTTGAAAGAATCAGGGATTGAATATAAAAGAAAAGTGATGCGAGGGGTTGAAACCCTAGAGCCGGGGGAGAACCGTCACGCAACACAAAACAACAAGCTCCCGGAGAAGAATCATTCAAAGAAAACCAGAAAAATTATGTAGAAATCGAAATACAGCAACAGGAAAATCCAAAATTGAGAAATAATAAGAAAGGTTGAGAGAGAGAACCCATCACCAATCCCGGACGTGATAGAACAACCAATGAAATCTCGTCGCCACCAACAGTCCGGCCGAAGAAGACCTCCACAAATCTTCGAAGCATTCAATCCGTTGAATAATGACCACAACCTGCAAGATCTGACAAACCAGGATGATGCCACACCACCAGAAACCGTGATCCCAAGAATGCTCCAAAGAGTGAGACAACGAAAAAAGCAACCTCATCGCAAACCGGTCTTACGCCCGAGAATCATGAATCGAAGCGCCAAGGAATCCGAGCTTGAAACCACAGAAAGGGGGACGACTGAAAATGAGAAATAGAGAATGCCGAAAGGATTCATAGCAGATCCACCATGGGGGGATGAAGGCGGTGGCATGGGAAACCCAAGCTCCGAAAGCCCCTTACGGGCTCATTCCTCTCCGGTATGCCATGAGATATTCTATTGATTTTATCCTTAATCACTACAATTAATTTTATCTATTTTTAAAACTCATTTTATTAAAAAATTAGGTTGACAATATTATATTAAAAAGTTAATAATTATTCCAAAACCATATATACATTTGTCCAAATTCAATTCACATATTTGGGTAAACGTAGTTTAAAATTAAACCTACAGACATTGTGAGATAAAAATTTTTATAGATAAAAGTTCCATAGTTCAAAATGACTTTATATCCAACATAAAAATGAAATTCCATGATTTAAATATATTATATATATTTATGCATAATTTAACTAATTATAATTTGAAATAAACTTAATATATAATTCACCTATATAAATAAATTATCCAAAAAATAAGTTTTCAGTTAAAATTGATCATTTTTTCACTATTCCTCACCAAAAGAATCTTGTTATAAAAATTCCAAAAATTCACCCAATGTAAATTATAAAATTATAATTTAAAAAATATTATTATTTTTTAAAATAATATTTATAAATGTGTAAGAATTTATTTCTAAAATAAGTCTTCCATTAAAAGCTACTAAAATCACTTTTTAGGAAAATCCAGTTTAAGCATAAATATGGATTTATTATTATCTTATGGCTACCAAATCTATTGGAAGAATGTAATTGTTTTGTAAACGTGTCGAAACACGACATTTTTAGTCTTATTCACTGCATCCAAAATCATGTCTAGGAGATAATTTTAGTATTTAATAATAATATCAATAGTATATTATTATTTGGTAAGACTCAACCATGCATGTAAAAATAGGTATCAAAGAAACTCAATGGAATATGCAATGAAATATAAAAATGGAGTCATGTATAATTCAATAAAAACATTTCATTATGCTTAACTCAATATTTCAATGAATTTAAAATAATATTAACTAATATATTCATAAAATCATTTGATGTTACAGTTCATACTAAACCTCAGTGCCCCAAGATTATCTTCTATAATCATGTTCTTTAAATTTTTTTGGGTTAAAATTATCTAAGTAACCATAATTTATATGATACAAAAGAAATATTATAATTTTTATTCAATAGATATATTTTTCAATTCTTTTTTGTTCGACTATACGAGGGTCACGTATGATATTATTGGGATAATTCCCTAACAACATATCTAAGTATGAGTGAAATGATAAATAAGACTCATTTATTAGTGAAATAATGATATTTAATGAATTTAAAATAGATCAATTTTTTTGGTAGGAAATTCTATAAAATTATTATTAAATAGTGATTAAACATCGTTTACACGTGATAAAAATATTCTGTTATAGATAAAAACATAATCATCGTCATCATCAAACTTTTCTATGAGATTAATTCTGTAAGAGGGATAAAGATAATTTAAGAAACTCCTAAGACTGGTTACTTAATAAAGGTTCTTAAGTAAATAAAATTCTATATATTAGATTAGTGCCTTCCAGAGTATAAATGCATTGAATTTTTCAACGTGCGAAACAATATTCTTACTAGAATCATGGAAGTAATTACATAAAGTTAATAAGGAATTAGATGCGAAACTACTTTATGGATTATAGAATCACGTAATCAGTGTGATTGGGAATGAGAATTATAGTGAATATTAATGTGTATTATAATGACTTTGAGAAAAAAATATTTCTTATAAATCTTTTTTTGGTTATGGAATCCAGGATATTGTCATTGATGGAAATGTTCTAAAAATACGGATAAGATCAATAAATGTTTAGAATATTATTCTCAAAGTGTTAGTATAAATAAACTGGGTACATGATTTATATGTTTTGACACTTTATACACTATAAAAGTAGGTAAAATTTAAAATTGAAAGAAGAAAAGTTTATTAGAAACCCAATGAAGGTGTATGTTCAATTCCTTTAAATTTTCATGTCAGGTATTAATGTTATATATTTTTCTATATTCTAAGGGTACGTAGTATGTAATTTATCCTTTTAAAGTGTGGTAAGTATATTTGTTTCTATAATATATGGAATATTTATATATAGATTATAGTTTTAATACATATGATGAAGTAAATAGTCTCTACATCAAAAAATTAAATGCGAAGGAATTTTTTAAGAGGAAATGAATCAAAGTAAAGGATGTGTATCCTCATATCATCTATATTATATTATAAGGGAAGTTAATTTTAAAAAAACATTATTGTGAAAAATGTGTTGATTAATTATAATCACATGGTATGAAATTTATCAGATTCTATTACATGTTTTTAATGGAGGCTAAGATAAAAATGTTTTTTCTAGGACAACATTTTTATGAAGATATTTTTTGAGATATGAGGGATTATGTACCTAACACACATTAGTGATGTATAGTCATATTTTTGAGAGATAAATTCTCTAAAAACATATAATTACATATGTTATATGGGAAAAATTTTATTTTCTAAATATTCTAACTAAAATAAAGTAAATGTTATTTCCTTTAAACAAGGTAATTTTGGTATCATATATTGATATTATAAATATTATACAATGTATAAGAGCCTCGGGGGAGTACGTTTGAACTTAGAGGAGTTAAAAGTTAAAAAATAAAAAACTATATTACTTCAATTTCAATATTGAGTTTCACATAATGTCCAAAAGTATATCTAATATTTTATGGTAAAAAAAATGAAAAGGTTATATTTATTTTATAATGAAAAATTTCATAACACTACTTATAAAGGATTATGCTAGTTAATATAGAAATATATTATTAAATTGATATTCTGAAAAGGTTTAAAAGGATGGTATTAGAGAAAAATGTAAGGGGTTATTTTTTTATTATTAAAAATTGAATGTTACTTCATTATAAATATGTTTAGGATTGTGATTTTGATGAAATTAAGCATGTTTTGAAAAAAAAACATTACATGAACTGATGTTAAAATGGTTATTTATTTATCACATAGCATTCACATAGAGTCAAACATTTTTTTTCCGATGAAAATATTGACTCACATTTATAGTGGTAAAAGACATCTAATTCAAGTCATGGCTCAACTACATGTGGTTTTCAATATATTTTGGGACTACTAGAACTATATTTCTAATGTTAGGTTGGTTATTGGATTTTATTTATATGACACTTTAGAATACACATTGTTTGAGAGGATGGGAGGTTAGGCTCATCAAACCCTTTTAAGGGGAATTGTTTCCTACTATGGGACTCTTTCTTAAATGTAAGATATGTTTCTGAATCCCTCTAAAATCTATATTTGTGAAAATTTACCCCATTCCCTTATCTTGATAGAAACTACACATCGATGTAAAAATCTATATATATAAATATATAATATTTGATCTATATTTTTTTATTAGTTAGTGATGTTATGATTTTTTATATCCACAATGTCGGTTTATCTAAAATTAAATTCCATGTTGGGAGGTGTTAAGTGTCCTGAAGTTGGTATCATGCCCATAAGAAGGTATTTTTAGGAACCCATTAAATGGAAATCATAATTCATAGAGTTTGGTACCACACAATAGGGAACATCATTCCATTTATGGTTGTGCGACAAAGACCACCATGGTTTCTTTTATGGTTATCCAACCCTTAATACTTTCATATAGTTTAATTTCATGAGGAATTGTATTTTTAGGTTAAGGAATTCTATAAATGGTTAGTGTGGGACTTACTCATGAGAGGGTATATATGGTTCTTCACATGGGGAAATATAGTTCATTAAAATAATGAAATAATTTGGAAATGATTATGGCCCCACAAGGATAATTATAGACTCATAATGAATATGCATTATTGAGAAATTTTTATTTATTCTTAGGTGAGATGTGGCCCTCTATGTTGGGGAATGATTTCATTGGGTGTATATCCCAACAAAGGGAAATGTTTGGATATTATGGTTCACTGTGGGTTTATAACAATGAAGATATGACTTTTAGATTCAAAGGGAATATACCTCAATGTGGGTGATATGGTTTGTAACTCTGAAGGAATAGAAACCTGTAATTAGGATACGATTTTATTGGATAATTTTCATCGTGAGGGCGTATAGTTGTATGTAAGGATTCATTTGGGGATGTCGCAATGAAGATACCATTATATGTTTTAGAGGTAATATATACCAGTTAAGGTAATTTACTTTTGGTACCCTAAAATAATATAACTTCTTAATTAAGATATGGTTTTATCGGATAAGTGGTGCAATAAGGGAATAGATTTGGATTTTGTGTTTCATATGGGATACTACCTAATGAATATAATAGTTTGAGTTTCAATGAGAATGTATCATAGTGAGGGAGATATGGTTTTGGTACTCAGAAGGAATATATCCCTCTAATTGGTATTTGGTTTTATTTCAGAGGAGTCCAAGTGAGGACATAGATTTGGATTTTAGGACTGAACCTTTTAGGGTCATCCAACATATACTAGTTATCATTAATAAAATCCCCAGTAGTTTCATGATATAGATTAAGGTTATGTGATAGGAGCACTCTATGAACTTTAACATAATGTATTAAGGAAATTTTCACACAATTTTACTTATCATGTCTATTATATCATAATCAATTTTAATTTCATGTGACTAGAACCTTGATCATTGAAATGGGAGACATTAGAGGATTTATTGGGGATTGTGAATTTGGGGATACCCCGACTCTTATCAATAAAGAGTGATTGGAAAAAGAACATTAATGAGTGAATGATTGAATAGGTCTTTCACTTATTGATGATTCCCACCTATTTTATAAAAGAGGAAAGGATATATGGTTGGGGATTCGGCATGGAGGCTGCGGTTTAGGTACATGTCTCATTGAGTGGAACAATATTTTTTCCTCGATGAGGCCTTGATTGGGGATTTCACCTGATAATAATACCACGGTGATTCTTGGGAATTGTAAGAGAATTAGTTGGGTTTGTGAATGAGTATGTCATACTCATATGTGGTTGTTCCAAGAAAAATAGTGATTTAATGTTAAGATATTAGTAATGGGAACATTTTTTATACTTACACCAGGGAAGGAATCTCATTTTTGCATGGATCATTGATTGGAATCAGAAGTAAGGATTACCATGTAGTTTTAAGGGAGACTAGCCCAAAGTCCTCATGATATGGACCCTCATTATAAAGAGAATACACATTTTTCATCACCTGTAGGGAATATATTATTTGTGTGGATAAATAGTAATCCTTTTTAATCTGGATAGTACATGATTTATTTAGGGAAATATGGAAACCCAAAGACTAGATGATTTCTATTAGGTGGTTTTTGAGAAAAAATTATTTTTATCCATTTTAGAATTTTTATATTAGAAAAAAGAAATCCATAATGGTATTTTTGGTTTATATGACCCATGTGGATGACATGGGAAAATTATTGAAATTTAAGTGGTCCATTTATCCCTTATTTTAATGGTTCATTAAATAGAAATTGAAAAAAAAATTGTTGGTAGGAAAGGATGGATATGAAGGGGGAAGTGAATACCATATGAAATTTTTATTTCGTATTTTATGAAGTACCACATATAGGGGAGTTCCTTCCCCACAGGAACCCCATGAATAAAGTAGTTTTTTAATAAGGAGGTATTCATATGTTCTCTATACATTTCTCTCATGCAAGGCATAGATGATGTGTAACCACATAAAAAATATTGATACATGGAATACATGGTTATATCTGGTGGTAAGGGGGTCCTCAATAAGGTGGATTATGTATGGGGTTTATCCATCCCTTTATGGAGGGGATTTTATTGATATGTTTAATATATTTTTCATTCATGTTTTTGAATTAGGTAAATCTTAAGTATGTCTATATTTTCTTCCAATAGATTCTGTAGTATTTATATGAATCCCATGGTAAATTTATCCGAAATTAAGTGGAGAGGAACACAAGATTAAAAACTATAGATATATATTAAGTGAAAAACAGATCACCTGAAAACATGACCTAACAACCATGAGTGATATTGTCCATGAAGGATATCTACATTCATGTGGGAGTCTTTTGAGGCTCCTTAAATTATATAATTCCACATAGTTGTTGATTTGGAAACTACATAATCATTTATTTATGTAATATAAACATCATTTTTCATTTGTACTCCAATAAATTCAATGTGTTTTTTGGTATTTATACAGTGAATCATCTCCCAATTTCCTCCCATATATTGTATGTGAATGCAAGGTATTTAGGTAGTCATGAATTTACATAACTACTTATATATGGATTTACATTCAAATTAATTTATTCATTACCTCATTTTTGGTTACTCCAAACTTATCGAGTGTAAAATATTCACCTCCCCTCAGAATGGATATTATCGATATGAAGTGGGGTAGAATTAGAGGTCATGAGATAATCCATCCCCATTGCCACACAATTTTCATAGGAGACCCACTATATGGATAGATAATTATGTGGTATTATTTTTGGATTAATGGTTAGAATAATGGTTTTAGTCTCAGTCTATAAATAAGGCTACCATCCATATTTATTTTTCTCCTTCTTCTATGTGTTCTTGATGTGCATACCATCAACAAATGATCTCTTACATGACCCTTCATAACAACACAATTTACATTATTTTCATATAGTGGTCCATGTATAAAGGTATGTATTTTTGATCCTATATACTCTCCTAAAAAAAGAATGTAATACCCCATGTATTTTGTGCATGATTTTCCATTATATGCATAATATTCATGCGGTTTTTATGGTTACGACATAACAGCTACATAGTTATTATGTGAAAACCAATATTATTCAATTTTTATAGATTCTATTATTATTTTTCTTTGAAATAATCACATTAATTTTTGTTCATATAGGAAATGTATTATGGATATTATCACATATATTATTACATGAATATTGATAAAAGAACGGTTTCTATCACTAGAAATGTCGAGGATGATCCTTGCAACCATTTTATTCACTGTAAAGAAGGATTGAATAATTTTTCCAAACGGAAGCTTTGATATTATTTTATATCTGATATATTTCATATATATGACTTTGATATTAGAGATAATGGGTCAATCACTATTTTGGATCATAAAAAAAAATCGAAATAGATCACATATTCCCTAGGAAATATCTTGGAAAATATATCTGATGAGGTCCAACTCATCCTAGAGGCTCATCATGGCAGTGCTTGTATCATGAAAAACTCCACACTAACTAAATATAATCATGATCCGAATAAAAATACCATTTATAGGAATTATTCTTCGATATTTACTTTCAACCTAAACTACCCTAGTAGAGGATATAGTCCGAATTAGGATTTAAGCCTCGGTGGCTGATTTTTTGGTGAATGGGATTAGAACTTATGGGTCCATGAAAGTAGTGCGGGGTTCCCTGAACAATTTTAGGTAGTTTATCTATAAAATTAATTGTTTTTCCTCATAATTTATGAGTTATTGAATGATTTATATTCACTCAAAACTCTTCAGTTATTGGTGTTAGCTACCAACATTTTCCATTAACCACATGCTGATTCATGAATTAGTTTATGCTATATTCTGAAACTAAAAGGACCTCTAATCCTGAGGAGGATGAATGAGGAGTTTATTCCCACTGATAATGTTTGGGAGGATATAGGACTTAACCATACCTTAGTAAGATATTTACTAAATGATGAAAACGAATATTTGGAAGGATTCTTCATCTTCACTCTATTTCCCCATTGGAGGAAAGTAAGGACACCTTTCTTCAACCTAACAGTCATAGGTTTGGAGTTAGGCACTAATGGAGACACCTTACCCCAAAAAAGGAATATAGAAGCTTTATATTGTGTTAATATGGAAGTAGTCTAATAAAATTCAAGGGGGAATATGATCCAACCAAATATTGGCCCCACCCTTTTACTACCAAGATTCTTAGCCTTGTTTCTATGTGGATGGGTTTTCCCTATCATGGATACCCAGTTAGGTGTCAACGTTAAGACCCTATCGATGGGTGTTTTACTAGTATATGCCCAAACCGTTAATTTTTAGGTTCGGGTTCTTGACTTGATATACCATATGTAGGTCTATATACAAGAGGGGAGTACTCCATATCAGATTACTAGCCTATTATAATTCATATACAGAATGATGATAGAATATTTTTAGTGTTATGCGATTTAATAAACTACAATAATACCTCATTATAAATATTACCATAGATTAGTTAAATTTTTTTGCATTCAGATGATTTCCTAAAATACTGAAGAGGGCACTGATATATTGAGTAGTTATTTTAATTTTACCAATATTCCCAATAGTGAAAAACCCTTTATAATAGATTTCGATAATTGAAGTGAAACCTAGGAAGAATGTAACTTCATCATTACTTTCTTGGATGGGGTTTTAGTGGCCTGGGTAGTTGAATTGGTTGTATGAAAGCCTCTTTACCCTTACATATTTGACTGAAACTTCAGGTGATTACAGATGGTGTCCCCCATACCCTTTCTAATTCAAGAGTTAAACAATATCCAATTGTCATTCACCAACTTTGGATAATTATGACACCTGATGATACAAATGTTTAGTTTATATCACCTCTAATTTGAACACCCATTAACCTTTTATTATATTATGCCAATGTTTGGGTAGATATATACCAAGATGGTTTACTGGGAAGGATTGTTCAATGGGTGAGAAAACCACTAGATTTCTGGATTTCTCTACACAATGATACAATGAAGTGGGTCATTATAATAGAGGGACTCACAAAAAAGTATCCATAGAGTTATTTAGAGTACTCATATTTATATTTCCATTACATAAAGAGATGTTTTTTTTAATTCTATAGGCTTAATATATGATCCATATTTATGGAATTGTTTTTATTGTGTGAACAATAGTATATTCTTTGGTAGAGGCAGAATCTTTGGTGCTAGTCCATGAACACATCCATGGATAACTGATGGAAGATTAATCTATACCTGTCTAATAAATTGGATCTATTTCCTCTATTATAACACTGATTCAATATTATATAACTGTGGGAACTTATAAACATAGTGAAGATCCCAAACATTCTGTTGTAGACTAGGAAACACAAAAGTGGACATGGAGTCAGGTTTGTACTATTATTATAGAGAATTAGTAATAGGAGACTAGTGATAAGAATGAAAACTTTAACAATGAATAATATGGCTTGGATGCTACCATAATTGACAACTGGAATCCTCATGTTACCATCTTTCAAGTTCTAAATACTCAAGAGCCACTGGTGACCCAAGAAAGAGTTCTCAACTTATTTTACAGTTAGAACCATATAGTGGAAGTTATAGAGGGGAGTATGGAAGAGATGAATCAATTTAATAATGATTAATCATGGATTCATAACACATGTATGTATAGAAAATTAATCTATAGGAATACAAGGATCACTTAGTAAAATAGATTGTGAAGCTATTTAAAACAACCATGGTGATTGAGGCCTTTAGACGAGGGAACGAGGAATTGGACAGTCGTATTGAGAAAATATGTTCATTATTTGAAGATAAATTTACCACATAGATGAAATTATAAAAATATATCAAATGTACCAATATGTTCTAGATAAATTGAAAAGTTTTCTAATTAAAAACTACCATAGTTGCTTTCAGTTGTTTTCACTTTTATGTAATTACATCTAAGGATTAAAAATTTCAGGTTTTCATACTATTTATATTGTAATGAATGAATTTTTTATCAATAATTTTTATATTTTTATCACAATTTTATTTCAATTAACAATTGAAAATATGAAATATTTATGAAAACATAATCGACATGAATAATGAATTTGGAATGGATAAAGCCAATTGTTCTTCCCCAACACTTGAGTTTGAGATGATTTCTTACTGATGTGGATCATGGATGAGTATATGAATAAATTTAATCATTGTAACACTAGAGTTAGTCCATTAAAATGTGAAATGATATTTCCTCATGTTCATGGATCTTGGATTGGTGTAGGCATAAATTCCATCACTGTGACACAAGTATTTTTAAATTATGATTTGAGATGAGTTGACTCAATCTAACAATGATTACAAGGGGGTATTTGGAATGAAGATCCTAATTCCCAAAAGGTCTAAAACAACCTAAAGTAATATTTTTATCAATTTTATAATGGAAACCCAAAATTTTATTTTGTTAATGGGGATATGTAGTGACTTTTCCTTTCCCATGAGACATAATGAGAGAAACATGACTTTCACTAGAATTATATGGTAGAACCCACAATGTTTTTTTATTTAATTTAATTTTGTTTATTCTTTTGTCCTATTTTTTCCTAATCCTAATTTATGGTAATAGTAGAAGGAAGGGATCTTAATTTTTTGAGTTCACCCTTTATGAGTCTTCATCCTAACCAGTTTTATTCCATTTTTTTTCAAAAACATGATCTTTCCAATATAATGGATGATGTATTTCTGGTAAGGATAGACTCTATGTTTTCCAGGCATCCCTTTATGGGTTTTAAACTTGGAGAGTAAGGTGTATCTTTATTTGAGTAGTCAAAGGTTACACAATCCGTACTAATGTATATTCTATTTTTGTTTTGATAACATTGGTCCCATGTTGATGTAGTTTATGTTCATATATCATGGACCGAAATGTTGAGATATGTTACCTAGAGATGGTGAGATAAACCCATCCTGAATGAGTATTGGATAATAGTATATAAAATCCCATGCTTTGTGCATATATTTTGAGGTCATATTCTTGGACCAATGGAGATAATTTTAAGGTCAGAAACATTTAAAAAATAGGTACTGATGGTTATGGTCACACAATTGTTATCAAAGAGTGACAAATTATATACAGAAAGTGTAAATAAAATCTGATGTGAATATGAAATTCCATATCTAATATAGACTATATTAGAAATGGGGAAATTCAGGTAATTGTCTTGAATCATAGACCATTGTGTTATGTGGTTTAGCTTATGTGATGATGTCCATTTAAATAAAAAATGATGAGATATCATGTCTCTATTATGAAATAGAGTATGATGCACATATATATACCATTTTTGGTATTGAATCCAATTGAATCAATGTATTTTTTATGGTGTAAATCTAAACCAAGAATGTGTAAACCAGGGATGATGATTTAGGACATGCATGTCGAGGATATTCATTGATTATATTCGACTGAAAAATTATACTATAGTGGAATCAAGGAATAAAAATATTAGATCTCCTACTCATCAAGATGAAAATGTCTTTGGAGGCCACATTGGGGTGTATATGTAGATCCATAATGGTGGAATGAATAAATATCTATACATATGGGTCCTTAAGAGTTGGATTTATAGGTTATTGATAGCCAATGAATTTATTTGATGATTCAAAAACATATAAAATAAAGTGGGTTTTGGAAAGAAAAAAATGATACTAAAGAAGTTTTCCAGAACCGTAAAAGTAATTCCACTTTGTATGTGATACACATTCAAGGTGGAGAGACATGAACCAATTAAGATCTAATTATTATTTTCCTGTACCATTGGTCCCATTCTGCACAACTCGACTATTTATAGGGTCATATGTTGGACCATACAAGCTTTTTGACTCTTTATAGTTTCACTTAAATTTATTTCCAAAGACATGAATGTGTGAGGCATAGTGAGAGGGGAATTTAATTCAGTTATATAAACCATTTATAAGGTTTTAATCTAAATCATTTTATATCTCATCTATCTTTAGTTTGTCATATTATGATATGAACTTATTAAGATCCATGTTTTATGATCACATATATTTGACCAATGTTTTATTGAAGAATAAGGTAAAATAATATTTACCATATTGGAACAATAAGATAGTCTACATTATGATTAAATAATTTTTCCCAAACATAAATGGAGTGCACACAGCTTTGATAGACTATCCTAAGGGTAGGATGTGGAGTTTAAGGTTATATTTTTTGGACTGACAATAGGGGGTGAAATGATATCCCAAATGGTGATTAATGATAACAACCAACGAACAACAATGTATGTGTGGATAAAAATGATATATAAAAATATATAATGTTTTTGAATGAAGGTATGTTTTGTTACAATTATGAATCAAGTTGAACAGAAATGATATTTTGATGGTGGGTTTCATTGTGATGATGTCAAATAAATAAGAGGCTTATATTAACATTTCCATGGGACATAAATCCCATAGGTTTAAAGGACATATTGAGGCACATAAATAAATATATAATAATGGCATGTATGAATCGATAATCAGTAGTGAAACTTTGATATATATATGTACAATCATTACCGATAGCCATGGAAGATTTATGTCGACTCAAATTCAAAAATCAAGATGTGTGTTATATTGAAGGAAGAATATAAATGATTTTTATAACATCATGATCTTGAAGTAACCATGAATATAATATTTACGGAAAATAATGTAATTGAAATGTGACATGATATCATTGGACTCGTGAAAATTAATTATTTATAACTCTATTTAAAACTAGTTTTACGATGATAAGGGGTCAATGCACATGGAATTTAACATCCCATGATATGGAATTGTCTCATATGGAAAAATAATGTTGGTTTCGAGACCTCAATCATGCCTCACCATACACTTGAGGGTTCTGACTAGCAGTCGGGGTGTGTTGATTATAGCTGGGATACTATACCCCCAATTATGGAGTAACAATATGAGAAAAATAAAAAATATATATATTAATATTAGAGTAATTAAAATAGAAGAAGTAGTATAATATAAATATGGTAAGTAACAGGAGGAACCAATAAACCTGTAATAATGAATCATGTAATGATAGGATGATACATATCTATATGTAAAACGAAATGTAATACAAATAGAAGATGCAACTGACAAAAATAGACTCAAAATACACTGGTCATGAACTCCATGCCTGTCCCATCTCAAAAATCTAGACCATCCAACAATAAACATTCATAAACAAGGTCCCTTTCTCTTTTCCAAACCTACATTCATGTAATCTTATTGGGTACCAAACAACGACCCTAATTGGGTTCGAGAAAACTCAATAAGTTGACCGTACCATATAAAAAACCCACCTTATAAAAAGTTCATGCAATAAAGATATAAATAGGTTTATTAATTGATCAATTAATATAATATAATAGTCTACCTACTTCAATACTATGTTATAATATATCTAAGCATGTCACACAACCATACCAACCATACAAACTATAGAATAATCACATAACAGGGAAATATCCTTTGTATAATCATTTCTACATCCAAGCTTATACCTATATATAATCATTTCATAATCCAAGCATATCCCTCTATATAATAATTTTAACATCCAAGAATATCCATTTATATAATCTTTACAATATGAAACTAGGATAAACCTGCAATATAATAATTATAGTATGAAACTGGATCAATCCTGCTATATAAGAATTACGACATGAAACCTTCCATTACTAGTATATAATCATTAAAACATAAAACTAGTCCAAGATCATTATATAATCATTACAACATGAAACTGTTCCATGGAAACTAAATAAGAATTACCACATTAATCACAAAACATATCACAACACCAAGGATATCACAATGTCGTATCATATGCTTCAATGTTGGAATATACAAATTACTATTTTTATTTCAATTTTACATTCATTTTTGTACCAAATTATTGAAAGTAATATTGACAAACAATTATCCATTGCCAAAATTTTTCTATATCAACCAATCACCTTAGTTATTATGTCATTTAAAAAACATTAATCTGTTATCCATTTCGATAATATTCATGGGGTTTCTCACCCAACAAGGAGCCACAATCCAAGTATGATTACCATTTATTGCCAAGGGATCCAAAGAAAAATCAGTCGCATGATTTATCATAGTTCACAAATCAATTTATTAATGTGAAAATTGTGTCAGAAGAATCGTAATATTGCATATAATTTTCAATTTAACAGACAATGGGGTTATGTTTTAGATTTCATACCTTTATCCAGAGATAAGAAATACTTCCAAAAGGTAAATCCAATACTAATGAATGTGTAGAAGTTTACAAGAATAGATCTAGATCACAGAAGACTTAGATCTACACCAAATTCAATGATGGTAAAAGGATACACTACTAAAAAGGGGAGAAATAGAAAACAAGAAGGGAAAACTAGGAAAAATAACGCATCAAAAATCAATTTCTTGATCAAGACATTCCAAATTGATGAAGGTACGCCAAAATATCCTAGAAATTTCCTTTTTCATGAGGGAAAAGGGTTACGTGAAGGAGGAATTAAAAAATATTAATATAATAGTGATTATAATTATTGATCCCCAAAAGTACATGCTCTGAAAATATATTACACAACATGTAATTATCAATTTAAGAGTACATCAAAAATATTGTATCCTTATGTCAATTTAACACTAACCAAACATCACACATTTTTTAATGTAGCTTCATGATGTGTAACAAGTTCATTTCATATACTAGTAAAAATCTTTTATTCCCTTCAAAATATCTACTTGGTGACATTTTCATGTCGTATAATACATTTACCCAATATGTAAATATCACGTAGGCTGCTTTAATCCAAAAATCCTTAGAATATCCGAAATCACATCTAAATCCTTCTAAACTATTGAAAATACGTCATAATTACATTTAACACATTTATACCTTGACTTCATTAATTATAACGAACATATATCACTAAACTTTAGGTCAATTCTCCCATCAATTCTCTACGTCTCCAAACAAAACTATTCACAAATGGTTAAAAATGAATGAAAACTCAACCAATAGAGGATCAATGACAAAATATAATGGTAACGTACCAGGGAAAAGGTGGAATATTATAACCTCCCAACAATATTACATCTCTTACTTGATTTTCATCAAGAATCACTATAGTGTCTTGAAAAACAAGTCTGACCACTGTGATAAAAAATTAGATTCCCTCCCCTAAGTCTCCTTCAAAACATTCAAATGATGATAGTTCAATTGGGAAGGGATAATTGGTACACCACTATACCAAAAATATATATCTTATGGCCCAAAATACCAAGGATATACAATTCACTATTTCTGAAGATAATGCTTCCCAAGTCTTGGAAACTCCTCAAGGATACAAAGATAACCATCCTCAAACTACAAAGGTCATCTTTGATGGTCAGTATAATATTTGTTTCTACTTTTTATGGTCACTAACTACCTCCTTATCAACTGGTCCTACTCATAAGTCTCCTACCATACACTAGGTCAAACAAGTACTGACTCAACTACCTTCAACCAACAAAGAGGTAAATGTCATGGCCTATCATTAAAATCATCAAAAGGTTCTATTATGTTTGATTCCTAAAAGGATGTTTTATGAAAAACTCTAAAATTTCTATATTAGACTCCCATGAACCACCTAAATTCAAGACATTGTCTGAAAACATATCCTCTGGATCCTAAATAGTCCACTCAAATTGACCATCAGTCTAAGGATGATGAGTTTTTCTCAAATGAAACTATGATCCTAGAGCATTCTTAGGACCCTTCCAAAACTGTGATGTGAAACTATTATCTATATCATAAATGATAGTCCTTATAACATCATGTATCCTAACTATCTGACACATGAATTCACTACCTATGTCATAAATAATGATGGTATCCCTAATGGGAAAAAAGTAGGCTACCTTTATTAAGAGATCCAAGATCACCCATCCTACATCATTCATACGAGGTTTCCTGGGTAATCCTATAAAAAAATATATACTGAAATAATCTCAGTTCCACATTGGGATTGTAATAGGCTAAAAAACTGCACCAATCCACTAATTCATAACTATCTCCTACTAGCTGTCAAAAAATCTCACCACCAAGCCCGCTTCCTACTTCTTCATTCCTGACCACCTGTAAAATCTATCAAGATCATGATACATCATGGTCGAACCAAGATGTACCACCAATCAAAATTTAGGAAAATCTCCCATAATATCCCCACAAAATTCCATAATAACCCATATTTATCCACTAAAAGAAATATAATTTCCATTTCCAGGAGACCGTTCTACTTACAACCCCCACCATATAAGTTGTCTCTGAAAATTATAACCCCATGATTTGATAACTACACTGTCTTGATATGGTAAAGTAGCATAATCATAAAATATATTAATGTAATAGATACCCATCCCCAATACTACTAAACATATAGATGCATGTATGATAATAGTGAAGTCAACCACCAGTCAAAGAAATACACCCGCACTACCTCTGTCTATATCTTCTGACTCAATGTATCAGTGATGATTTTTTCCTTCCTTGGTTTATAAGAAAAATCAATGATTAAATATTATAGATACATGAATCACCTCATATATCATATGTTCATGTCCCCTTGATGAAATATTTACATTTAGTTCTTTTGGTATTTGTACCCCACAAACCACTCACGAAAAGTTATATTCTACAATATCTCAGGGCATGTACCAATGCTTCCCTATCAAGATAATGAGTCAAGTAATTCAACTCATGTAGTCTCATCCTTCTAGAGCCACAAGAAACAACTTGATCTTACTGCATCAAAAATAAAATGACTCTAACTCTAGATGTGTCATAGTACATGGTATATGATTCACCAAACATAGGTAAAGTGAAGATATGTGTTGAGGTTAGTATTTTATTCAAGTCCTAATGACCCCTTTCACAAGAATTTAACCAAATAAACTTAACCCCTTTCCTGGTCAGCCCTAACATCAGTGCTTCCAAATAAGAATTTTTCTTAATAAATCACCGACAATAACCTCCTAATTCAGGAAAATGATGAATCTAAAATTTATTCATGGGTATATCCCAAAATAACATGGCTATAAACTTCTCTGGATTGAAAAAAACACTTTACTATGAGATGACATGGCCCCATATATTTAATTTATCTATCTACAAACAATATTTGGTTATCTTGGAATAAATATGATGTTCTTCCAATGTACTCAAGATGATGTGAAGATTTTGAGAATGATCTTCTACTGACTGGGATAATAATACGATATGATAAATGAAACCATCACAAAATGATCCAAAAAGGATGAAATATCTAATTTATCAAGGCCATAAATACATCAAGTGAATTCGTCAAATCAGACATCACTACAAACTCATACATGCCACACCTTATTTTAAAACTAGTGTGTGGTACTTCTGATGGTATCACACTCAATTGGTGGTATCAAGATCTCAAATTGATAATAAAGAATATCTTGGAACCTCAAAACTGGTCAAAGAGATAATCTATACATAGAAGGGGAAACATGTTATTGACAATCATCTGGTTCAATATCCAACAATCCAGATAGAAGTGTAAACTCCCATCGACCTTTTGGGAGAAATGAACTAGAAAACTATATAGAGACATACTCTGATATATGAACCCATTATATTATACATCTTCCAGCTGAAATTTCTACTCCCAAAGATATGTTGGTTCCATAATATGATGTGTAATAGAAACATCCTTTTCTCTCAACCCCAACATGCTTGTGAACTCGATATCTTGCATGGGAAATAGTCTATATTAAACATAATGAAAGATACCATGAAAATGGTTTTTCACTAGTGGAATGGTATCATGATACATTCCACTAATATATATAATAATTATAACTATCAAATACATGATAAAATCCAATATGCACTAATGTGGCCCCACACAACCTACCTGAATATCCCACTCACCCTGGTGATAATATATACTAGCTTATGGAGAAAGAAAGGTAACAATCCTCTAGTAATGGTTAATCCATTCACATTATAAAATTTTTCAATTTCTATAAATTATCAATTCAAAACTAGCATAAATGGTTCCAAAATGAAATGTTAATCACCAATATATTAATAACACTCCCTAAAATATTTTATATTCTCTTACCTCACTCACAATAGTGTTTTTATGATCGAAAAACCATCCAAGATTTCCAAAAACAATACCCAACCATTTGAAAAAAGAGAGGACAAAAAGGAATGTGGTCATTCTATATCAAGAAAAACAGAATCAAGAGTAGATTATAGTATAATCAAAACCTTAATGTTAGATGGTTCAACATCCACATTAACTGGAGTAGTTTTCATATTATTCAACTAACATTACCATATACAATGTTCTCTAGTATCATTTCCTTATACTATTCCCACATGCTGGTATGAGTGCTCCTATACTAGGGTACCATGTTCCCTACCTTTTATAAAAAATTTTGTGGGACTCTAACTACCTATATATTAGGGAGTTGTTGAGTCCTTCCCAGACTCCGGTACCTACCCTTTTACACATCAAATCATAATCTATGATAAGTTCCTAAATAAACTTATGATGATAAACCAGTTGACCAAAAGCATTACACTCTGTGGTCGGGTACAGACATTGAGGCTGTTAGTGGCCCAACATTACACACTAATAGAAGTGTAACAGAACATGGTATTAAGATAGATTCCCACTACCCTGTACTACCCACCATTTTTATGGTGATAAGTGTCATAGTGGAACTCATTTCCATCCAAAAAAAGATATTGCAGTTCACCCCATAGAAAAATCATGGCCGCTACTGAGGGAATCTCCCAGATTTCCTTCCATTATAAGTTCTTGATACATCAAATATGAAAAGATACTCATGATAAATAAATTCACCCAGGAATTTATTTCATATCAAATCCCATCATAGAAACACCTTACCTTGGAGATCTCATCAATTGTTGAATATGGGACCAAGTGATTCATGTTGGTGAAACGTCCAGTGTAGTCTATCACTAACATAGTCTCTTGTTTCAGGTGCATGAACTTATAAGCCTCCACATACATCCAAATCTTATGATAGAATTAGATATGGAACATCTCCCCAAATTATTTTTATAATAACTTTTTTTCCTAGATGGATTACTCTAGAATGTCACACCAACAATTGGAAAGTCCATGAGGAATGTACATAATGAGATTGACCCTCTTATCTATGGGTGTCTTAAGGTGCTTGAAGATCATCCAAACTAGCTCAATCCAGAACATAGATTCGAGGTATCTACCTATTTTGTAAATATAGGTGGATTATATTGTTGAAACTCTAACATTTGGTCACACATTGAAGGAACAGAATGAAAAATATCCCTCTCCATCTATTACTTGAATCTTAAGTAGTATCCATAATGAAAAAAGTCCATCTAACCCTTAGGATCTATAGGAATATTTAATTCAAATACATTAAAAATATCTAATTTTCAATATCTGGACCCTTAACTCAAATATGAAGATGATACATTTTATCTACAAGACAAACACAACTCTTAAAAAACAGAACAAAACAAACTCAACCACAATTGTTCAAAAAACTGAGAACAATTGGCTAATGATGTCCCTAAAAATTACATGCAAATATTTTAGCATGGCATAAAATTTCTATTATATTAAATTACTATATATAACAAGTATATCATTTAACAGTTCATAAAAAAATTATATCACATGAAATAAATATACCCCTGTCCATAAAGATGTATACTAATATATATCCCTACCTTTTATATTAATGCATTCTTACACATCACATTCCATACTGGACCTCATGTATTATTTATAAAGAAACAATAGCATCCCAAAACATTTGAATTAAACTAGGTGAAGTAATATCATCTGTAACAAGTGAACATCAAGAAACACAATCCCATATATGGGAACTTAGATTTCCCCCGTAAATGGGTCGGCGAATCTCATGTGAATGATCATTACCAAATCACGACACATCTTAGTATCTTTTCTACCTTTATAAAATATAAAATAAACAAAAAATAAAAACCTAACCTCCCATTAATACCAATTTGGAATGTCCCATCATCTCACACTCTCTCGTGTAGACAAATCAGGTTGGTTAGAAGACCCCATGTGCTCTTCCCCATTATCTAAAGGTTGATGGTTGGAATCCTGGGTATGATGAGTATTGTGGGAAGAATATAACCCCCTGTTTTGAGTTACAATAAAAAAATAATCAATAAAAATAAATATTAGAGTAAAAGAAATAGTGGAAACAACACAACATACAACTGGGAAGTAAAATAAGGAACCATTCAACTATTATTAATAAATCATGTAATAATATACTGAAGTGTATCTATTTATAAAAATGATTGTACTAAAAATAAATGAACCAGATAACAAAAATATACTAAAAGGATTTGATTCCAAAAATCAATGTCGGTATCATCTCCATACTCTATCCCATCTAGGAAGCAACAATTAGAATAATGTACCTTACCCTTGTCTAAACTTGCATCCTTTTAATCCTATTAGATACCAAACAACAATCTTAATAGAGTGTGAGTGAAACTCAGTAGGTCTACACCACCATGTATAAACAAAACTAGTATGATTATATGTTAATTCAAAAAATTGATAAATAGGATTATTAATTAATCAATTAATATAACGTAATAATCAATCTTCTCTAGTACCATACCAAAATAAATCTGAGCTAGTAGAAATACCATACCAACCATTTACGAAAATCATGTAATTATTACATAACCCATAAAATCCCTATGTATATATATGTCTACATATGGGAATATCCATCCATATAAGAATTTTAGCATCCAGATGTTTCCATCTATATAACGATTTCAACATCTGGGTATAGTCCTCTATAAAAAAATTATTGCATGAAACTGGGAAAATCCCACTATATAATCATTACAAAGGGAAACTAGTCCAATCATGCTATATAAGAATTAGAACATGAAACTGGGTGAGGCCCGCTATATAAAAATTAAAACATGAAACTAGGAAATTCCATATATATCTGCATTACAACATGAAACTAGGCCAAGCCCGCTATATAAGCATTAAATCATGAAACTTGGTAAATCCCACAATATAATAATTACAATTTTAATAAAAACACATATCATAATATCATGTATGTCAAAATATCATATCATAATCCTCAATGGTTAATTCTATAAATTACAATTTTTATTTGTATTGAACATTTATTTTTATATAAAATTATCACAGGTCATTACAAATAACCATTTGTAATTTCCAAAGATATTATATATAAAGAAATAACCTAAGTTATTATTTCATGACAAAAAACATTAATTAATTTTCCAATTAATTATTATTCAAGGTAATCTCACGCAACAAGTATCCACAAACTAGGTCTCATTACTTTTGAATCTAAATGAATACAAGGGATAACCTAAAAAATGATTTAGCTTCATTATTACATCATTTAATTAATGTGCATGTTTTGTCAACGGAACCACAATATTTCACCTAAATATCAATTGAAAATACCATAGGGTTAGCTTTTATACCACCTACATTTAACTAATATTCAAAAAACACTTCCAATAGGTAATTCCAACAAGAATGAAGATGAAGATGATCTCAAGAAAAAGAATAGATAAAAAATACACAGATCAAAACCATATTCCACAATGGTCAAAAGGTAATATCCCTATATTAGAGGGAAATATAATGGATGAAGGGAAACATAATGGAAGCAACTCATCGGAGATATATTTCATGAATGAGATGTCTGGAATGAAGGAAGGCACTCCAAAATTGAATAGAAATTACCTAGGTCTTGAGAGAAGATGGATGTGCATAAGAGGAATGAAAATATAAGCATAAAACATGTATCATAATTTATACTTTTGATAAGGTAAAAATGTTTAAATTCATTTCAAGAAGAAATGGATGAGGCCTCACGTTCCACCAAGCACAAGGAACGAGTCATAGAAGAGGAATACATTAGATCCTCGTTGTGGAAGGGTAAGAACATAATTATGGATTCAGACGACTTCATAATGGACAACCAGAGGGTGCGATATAGGAAGGACTACTCCAATATGCATAGTCCTCCAGTTACTAGATCCACATCCAAGGATAAAATGCCACCAAATGATCCTATAGTTAGCGACTCCATCCACCCGAACTAACACAATGGTTCTGACCAACATGACGTGGCCGACATCTCCAAGGACCTGGTGGAAGCAGGATATACGAATGTATCTCCTACCATTCTTTTGGGTGATAAGGGGCTACTAGATCCTGGGAAGAAGCATGATACATGCTTCAATGAAGTCCCTTAGAAACAATTGCCTTTGGTGTTGGAACACATGGACCCTCTAATCCATTCAGATGAAATAGTAAAGGACTATCTGGATATTGAGGTGTTGAAAAAGATGATACTGCTTCAGTTGAACACTACTAAAGAGCAATGCTTGTGGATAGATAAGAAGGCCTGTATATTTCTTAGAGGACTCAACATGGGGATGATCAATAAGGAAAAATATAGACAATCATGGGACAACATGGCTCATCTATATTAATGTACCATAAAGAACTACCCTGACTTACAGGTTCATTTTATCCCCTGGATATTGTTTAGGGAGATTGGTTCCAACCAACTTAAACTTTTTTTCAAAAAATCTAGTTTGTCCTTTGGAGTTGAAACTGGAAAGATATAAGGGATCTCATTTCTCCCATAAATGTGTTTACAATAAAAAAAATTAACATTGGATGACTTTAATTCTCAATTTATGTGTACCTTGAAAATCATTTTATCTCGGGTTAATTTATCCATACCAAAACATTATTTTTCATGTTATGCAGATTGATAGCATATAGCCAGTTCATATCATGAACTAGTTTAGGACCTTTATTCTCTTTATGTAATCTTCCTAGTGAATGTTAAATATCATGTAATACACATACATAATGTTTAAATGTCTTATAGAAAAAATTAACCACAAAATCTTTAAAAGAACCTGAACCCCCTCCAAGGCCTTCTAATATGATGATAAACCCTCATAATCCAATTTAATATATTTGTACATAGATTCCATTAATTCAAAAAAAACACACATCCACACAAATTATGTAATTGTCCCCAACAAGCACCTTTATATATTAGTCATAAAGAACAACCAAGGTTTAAAGACTAATAAGAAATTACCAAAATATGTTAAATGAAAAACTCAAAGAGGGACAAACTTGTAATAATATGGGATATTATAAGGAAGGACTAAAACATTTGTGTTTGAGTGTGTGACCAAATTAAAAAATACAACATAATAAAATAAAATACTAATAGAGTGATATTAAAATTGGAATAGTGATGATATTGAAGATTTTTATGTGAGTATATGTGTGAGAAAAAATCAGGAGAGACAGAAGAAAACAAAAAATATAGAAGACGAAAACATAGGCATAGAAATAAGTTGATGATGTAGGGGGAAATTGACAGGCTTGTTTTTATATAGATTTTCGTTCACTCATGTATTTTAATTTGAACACCTTGAACATATTGAAAAATATGAAAAAAAATCATCTGGTGAACCAGTTAATGAATGGACCCTACAACTTTCTACAAATAGAAGTCCCTCGATAACTATCTGAGAGAGAATCAGTTTTCACCATGCTCAATTTTTCAGTTAATCAGAGTGTTCTACTCCCTCTCGAACATGATTTACTTTTTAGAAAAATCATCATATTATAGAAAAGTTTGAAATTTTGTTCAATCATGATTTGTTTTCAATGATACATGATGCTTTTGAAGAAATTAATTTCTAATAATAGAATTATTGGGAAACATAAAATTAGATAAATACATTATGAATTAAAATAGACTAACCATCACAACCTATCACTCAAATAGTGTTTGGATGATGATCATGATCGCATTAATCATATTCAAAGACATTATTATATAGGTGTCCATGAATAAAAATAAAAAGAAACAAAGGTTGAGAGAATGTGTTCTCTATCTCACCATTTTTTCTCCAATTTATACCACCCTAATGAACATCAGTAGATCCCAATTCAATGTCTCTTCTCTAAATATGTGCAAGGTCCTATTGTTCTCTGAGAGGTGTTTTGTGATATATCACTATGGATTACCGCATAATTATTATTTTATTAATATTCTAGTATCATTCCAATCCTTAACTCAATACCATTTTCCAGCTCCAAAAGTAACTCCAAGGATTCTATGTGCCATGCTTTTCATTGTATATAATTCTTAATGATAACCAAATCCATGATCACAACTAAATACATTCCACTTGAAAATACATGAAATTTAATACCCAGGATCCCACCCCTAGATGTTTTCCCCTATTAATTTTCAAGGGCCATGATTTCTAAGTGATGATTCTCCGGTTCCCACAATCTATTATTGCAATCATATTACATGATTTAATATATAATTTAGAAAATTCAATAAATTATTCATTATGATAGTAGTTATAATTTGGGTAATAATTTTTCCCAAATTCTATTATTTGGTTGCGGGGCAGGTCGAAAAACATTCGGACACATGGAGTGTGGATCCAACACAACCAAATTCATTTTTTGTGCTATTCTCTTACGAGTTGACATGATAGAACTTTTTATATAATGGTTTTATTTTTACTTATATTATATTATTTATACTGTTAAATAAATAAATAAATATATTTACATATATATACATGATAATAATAATATTAATAAATAAATTTATTATTATTATCATTATTTTATTATTTTTAATTTTTTCTCCTTTCCATTTTTTGTGTTTCTATCTCATCTACTACCTTGTGATTTTATCCTTCCTCACATGGCATTGGCTCTGGGATTCAGAATCCTCCTTTAGTAGTGGATCATCAGTGATGTTGACAATATTGGCATAGTTTCACCTTCAAGAGTCGATCTCTAAATTCTTATTGTGTTTTTGTAGAGTCTTCATCCACAATCTTTGGATTGGAGAAACTTCATGTTCCATCCCCTAGTGTAGCAAAAAGTTTGATTGTCCTCAGTGAGGTGGGATATTCTCCAATGGTCATCAAGGTTGGCATCAACGATGAGTGATATAGTGTTTATTAGAGTAATCTTTTTCATGCATGATACCTATTCAGGATATTTATTTTCATATAGTGGTTCTCGAGTGGCTTTCAGTCTTCAATCAGAAGCTTTAAGAGTAGTGTAATATCATCATCTGAAAGGATCAATTCATGTAGAGGTGAAACTTTGGGGTATATTCAAAAAAAGATTCTCATCTTCTCATTTATCTTAGTGGAGGTGGTGGTTCAAATCAACAACTAGTGTCTTAAATGGTATCATGGTTTTTTATTCTGCAATGAGATCATATTTGTTGTGTGGGATCTGCATTAATCTAGCTTCTAGGTGATTTCCTTCATGATCAGTGTTGGATATGTAGAGGCATAAAAATAATATTTTCCATCATGTCATGGTCTGCAGTCGGTGGGATGTGGCAAGAAATGTTACCATTCATTGTAGATTTATGATGAAGCTTTAATTTACATTCATGGTAGCATTGGAAGCATTCATAATTGGTTGGAAATGAATGGAACATGAAGTTGGTGGTTTATTATAGGAAGGTGAGTGCATTATCACAGTAGGATAGAGTTTAATTTTATAACATTCCAACTATAGGTTGGATGGATGACATGCGGTCACTTGAAGAATCACATGCACTATAACTTTAAATTCATCTTTATGGTAGGTTTTCCACATAGTCAGTTGATTCATGGTAGGTAACAGTCGAAATGAAATGTCACATGAACATGTATTTATAGTCATTATGGTTACTACATGACCATTTCTCATGGTTTTTCAAACTGAATGTTATATTTTTTTCTTCATAGATCCTTTAAAAAACATATAAATAAAAAAATTAGTGAATAAAATCTTTTAAATTTAACAAATTCAATTGTAGTAAAACTGTATTCACAAAAACAATTAAACGAAGAAAAAAATCACTACAATTTGAAATTTATAATTCCACAAAAATATTTTCCATCTAAAGAATTGAATTATTAAATATTTTTTTCATAGAATATGAAGAATCCTTATAAAACCTAAAATATAATTCAAAAAAATAATTTATCTTGAAAATATGAATATTAAGCCAAGAAAATTTTATTTATATTATCACATAAAACAAAACATTTAATGAAATTCAAGTTTCACAAAAAATCCTCCAAATTAAAAATTTTATTCTTCAAAAGAACAACATCACCATTATTCATTCTACAAATTCCAAAAAAATGACGTGAAAAAACATATTAACATCATCCACATCAAATACCCCCACACTTAAATTTTTTTTTACTCAAATAATTTCATTCTATTTTATTTATAGAACAAAGAAAAGGAAATTTCATAGGATTCTCAAAATGATGCAATGTAAGACATTAATTACTGAGGAAAAAATTATGAGGTGGGTCATACTTTTCAAATAATTTTCATAGTAGGTCTTTCTTATGTTCATATATTCACTATAAACCAATAGTTCCGCAAATTCATTTATTATTGAAGATGTTAACCCTTATATATATAGTCGCCCACTTCCCTACATCAACTATAATTCAAGATCCAATTCTATGAGTGGTGATAAGTAAGATTTATGTTGATAGAAAACATTAATAAGTGGAACCTTTAATTTTAACTTTCCCCTAGGTCCCAAAAATTAATTTATTTTTTTAATATAACTTCATTATTACCAATCAGTTTATTTTCATATAATTTAATTTTACGCATATTAATTTTTGTTCAATAATCCCTTCTCCATAATGAGTTAATTTTTAATAAGGACATTTATTTTATTTTTATCCAAACATGATATTTTTATAGCCCTATGAAAAATACTTATTGAGTTTGATTTTTTTTTATTTGTAAACATTCATACAGTTCCCTTATCTAAAAGACTTGTAATGGATCACAACTTCCCATTTTACACTAGATACACATGACATGTATTAATATCTTTTGGGTAATATCACTGAGGTTATTAATTTTTAAGAAGTAATTCATCTAGGATTGATTTTAAATTTACAATTTTCTCAAATTATGATCATAATTCTACAATGATCTATTCGATATCACTCCCTTTCGTAGTTTATAAACAAAATATCTATAAACAACATTATATAGTACCCCTAATTATAGAAGAATAAAGAAAAACCACAATAGCCAGCATGTTATTATTCACAAGGTAGGATGAAATTTAGGTGCATAATGAAATCTAAAGGTTCTTTTGTTTTTGAAATAATTTTATAAAATTTTGATTTTTTTTGTACAAAAAATTGAGGTAGATTCTGATGTCCCTAGTGTTTAAAAGACATCTTAGCATAGAGAGACTCCCCTTCTACCTACACATAAAACCATACATTATACAGGTTGTTAAATCTTATGATGAGTGATTTTTTAGTTCACAATATATTCCAACTTAGCAGAAAAAATAATGTTAAAGGGGTTGCATAAAAGTTCAAAAATTACATTTTCCACACATCAAATCAAAAAACTTTTGAAAAAATATTCTTTCTTCAAATTTGAAGTAATTTTTTATTATAAACAAAAAAAATAAAATTCAATCTAGTTAAAATTGTAGTATAATAGACCATGAGGAGGAAAAAATTGAATAAATGGTATTGCAATGGATGTTAGAATGTTTCAAAAGGTGATTGAACTTAATATTCAACTCTCTATAATTCAACAAGCTATCAATCAAGAAATAAATTAGGTTTACAATTTTTAAAAAACACTTGGGGGTATTTCCCTAAAATTAATTCATAGAAATGTGTTGTAATACATGAGTGGATTATTAAAATGGAAAAATAAAATCAACCCTTCAAATAATTTTAGAGATTTAATCATTTTAGATTATTCAAAATTTCATCCTCTATAGGACTTACAAAATCTATTTGGTTATTACATTGGATTTCCTATAAGAATAAGTAAATTGAAATAAGAAACTGAAATATAATGATTATAATAAAATTTAAACAAAGATTAATTTTAGATTTTTTTGTCTACTTAATGGAATTTGTTGCACCCTTGGTTTTATCTTTCCAAATTTATGGACCCAGTAGTACTCTAGTTGTGAAAAGTCATGTGGGGAAAACATAAAAGAGTGGTCACAAAAATGAGAATTATTAAATAGGAGTTGAATTTATTTTAAAATAAAAATAAAAATTAAATATAAAATAACCATTGTATAATTATATTAAAAAATTTAATATATATTCCTTATATGGACTTGAGACACAAATAAGTTTTCATGTAATGAAATGGCAGCCACACCCTTCAGATTCGACTCATAGATGTGTTTGATTCTCTTCCTATTAATCAAAAATTGATTGTTCTCATATTTATAAATCTTTACAACCCCAATAATAATCACTCTTAGAATAGACAAGGGTTTTGATCACTAATTTTTCAATTTTTGTGGTAAAGGATTCATCATAGAATTGAATAGTAGGACCATTTGACCAAATTTGAAATTTATATTCTGAATGATTGAGTAATTAAAGGATTTTGTTTTATCATTTTAAATATAATCATTTTCATATTATTCCACCAAATTTTCATGTAGATCACTTAATTCAAGAAATATTCTCTCACCGAAAAACTTGAATTCAATATTCATGGCCTTCACTACCTGAGAAGACTTTTTATGTAATCCCATAGGCATATATAATTTCTTCAAGAAGATCATTCCTTATTGTAAAATATATATGGAGTCTTATAAAAAAATTATATAATCCCAAAGAGCTTTATTAAAATAAAACAATCAAAATTTTATTGAGATAAAAAATATTTTTTAAATTTTTTTTGAGCTATCTGTCAGACACTTTAGCCTTCCCACTGGATTGCGAGTGGTGGGTTGTAATAGTTCTATGATAAAAAAAATAATTCTGTATTAAATTCATGAAATTATAAATCTTGAAATGGGTTTCTATTGTCTCAAATTAGTGCTCATAGTACTGCAAATCTAGAAAAAATATTCTTCTGGATGATTCCACCACACTAACAATAATATTTTTGGGATAGGCCTCCACCTCATAACACTTGGAATCATTGTCCACAACCACTAGAATATATTCATTTCTAAAAGATGTTAGGAGAGGCACCATGTAAATCATTCCCTACTAATCAAAAACATAAACCTTAAATATTCCATTTTGGGGTAGGTCCTAGAATCTACCATCATTTCTAAAAATTCAACACTTGTTGAAGATAATAAAAAACCCCCAAAACACTCTTGAATAGTGTTAGAAAATATAAACTATCTTATAAAACATTCATGGTAGTTCACTATCGACTATAGTGACCTCCCATGGTGATTAATGATATCTCAAAATAGTTGGGAGAATTTCATCTTCATCAATTCCCCTCCTAAAAATTAAATCAAGACAACTTATAAACAAAATGGGTTCATTGAAAAAGTAGTATTTTAACTCAGATATAAATCAACTCCATTTGTTCTTTGAAATAACCTTTGTAATATTACTGACATCATAGAAATTAGCATAATATTATAACTAGTAAGATTCCACCACAGAAGAATAAAATTGTTTCACTTCTTGGAATAATTGGTTGAACTCTATTTCAACCTCAATATGGTTGTTAGGTAGCCTAGGAAAATGATCTGCAACCACATTTTTAGACCCATTTAATCCTTTATTTCCAAGTCAAACTCTTGAAACTGAGGATTCCACCACATGGACATTGATTTTGAGTATTTAATAGATAGTGCACACATGAGGGATGATTAGTTAGTGAAAAACAAAAAAAGATACCTAATCAAGTACTTTATAAATTATTCAAGAAAAATGTACAATAGATAACTATTTTTTAAGGGTAGAATATTTATTTTAGGATTTACACAATAACATACTGGAATAATGAATGTCATGAAACCTATTATCATTCTTTAACCCCAAAATAGCACTAGCAGCTAGATTGCTAGCATCACACAACACTTCAAAATGGAACTTACAGTTTGGGGTAGTGCTAATGGATGAAGATATGATCTTATCCTTATGAAAATTAAGGGATTCTATAAATTAATAATCAAACACAATGATTATGTTCTTAATAAGAAGGGAGTACAATGTCCTAGTTATTTTATAAAAATCCATGATGAACCTCCTTAATATACAACATGTGAAAAAAATATCCAATTCTCTTGAAATTTCATGGTGGAAGAAAATCTTAGATTAACAAAATATTAGAATTTATAACCTCTAATCCTTTATTAGAAATGTTACGGACCAAGAAAGTTCCTTCAGTGACCATGAACCAAAATTTCATTCAATTTAAGAAAATATTTGTCCCTTCAGACATTTGTAAAATAGTTTCTCAATTTTTCAGACAACCATGAAAATTAGAATCAAATATAGAATATTAATCCATAAATACATAAATAAATATCTCAATCATATCAGAAAATATGACTATAATAGTCATTTTTATGGTGGTAGGAGCATCATAGAAGTCAATGGGAACCTTCCTATAAGAAAATAACCCAAATGGACAAGTGAAAGAGTTTTTTACTATTATTATAGGCCTATGGGGATTTGTTTATAACTAGAATATCAATCTAGAAAATTGAAAAATTTATTTCTAGCCATACATTCAAGAATTATATTTATAAATTACAATGGAAAATTATCTTCTCTAGTGGAAACGTTATTTTTTCTATAATCAATGCAAACTATCCACTTGGTATATTTCATTTATTGAATTTGATTATTTTTATCATTAGTCAAACTTGTGAAACCCCCATTATCAAGGGAAACCTATACTTGAATAATCCACTACCTTTCAGAAATAAGAAAAATTATTCAGGAATCATGAATCTTATTTACATCCTCTCTAAATACATATTTTTATAGATTATTTTTTCTCTATCAGTCCACTCTAGGTATAACCGTATGTTGTGTAGGGATTTTATGCCTGAAGTATGGTGGAATTATTCCCTTAATATTAGAAACAAACCATGTAATGACAAACATTAACTTTCTCAAGACACCCAGCAAGTTCTCCTCTTAACATCATTCACATTAGGATGAGATAATTATTGGAAGTGTAGATAACTCAACTAAAAATATATTTCAACTAATAAGGTTGGGGATTGAGATTTGGATGGGGAGAATATTGGATCATGGGAAGAAACTTGGGTCTAAGAGGTCTAAGGTTCTCATGTTTACTCTTAAATAAGGATGTGTATAAATATTATTCCTTAATAATATTGTTTTTAGAAATGTTTTACTCACAAAAAGAGTCTTTTTTGGGGTCAATATGTTTCCCAAGTAAAACTCATCTAGGCGTTCAATGAATTCCCTCTCAAAATCATCTAAAGGATAATTTTCTTTGGTAGAGCTAATCCACATATAGTTCTCATCGTGGATCTCAGTTACTAACTTAATTTCATCCAGTGTCCTAAAAACACCTCTTACTCCTCATCAATACATTCTTCCACTCCTAAAAGAATATCAGTATGATAGATTTGGCCTTGTTTGGGGTCTTTAATTTTATTTTGAAAATAATAAATTCTGATGTTTTTTAGCATATTTAAAAATTAATCTTCCATTTTAACATCAATGAAATCCCCTATGGTGGATTGGAAGGTCCTAACAAGAATTTTAAGAACCTACTTGTCACATTATATATAATGTATCAAAAAATAATGGGAAAATTATCATTTATACTCCCTATACCAAGTAATCTACCCTACAAAATGGGTGAGTAATGGATTGATCTGCAAGTTTTAATACAATAGTGGTGCATTAGAAAACTCATAATATAAAAAGTTGAAACAAAGAATGTGGAATCAAATTTATTCAAGCTCAGTGATCTCATAGACAATTAAACATATCGGTGAGTAATGGATTGATCTGCAAGTTTTAATACAATAGTGGTGCGTTAAAAAACTCATAATTTAGAAAGTTGAAACAAAGAAAGTGGAATCAAATTTATTCTAGCTCAGTGATCTCATAGACAATTAAACATTCCATTAATATCTCCAAAGGTTCATGGGATGAAAAAAATACGTTGGATCTTGATGTTTTGGAGGAATCCTATTCAGTGAGACATTAATACACTCCTATGTGAAACTATAAGTGGAAAATTCATCCAGGGTTTTCTTATATATATATATATTCTTGATTAATTTTAGATAATATGGATAATTAATTAATTTATCATAGAAGGTAATTCTATTTTTCAGCTTCTGGAAAACATTGTGATATTTTAACAGTTTAGAACCCAAGGTTTATTTTTTATTCACATTAGAAAAGGAAGTATTGGAGAAACATTTCTCACAATTTTATTCTTCCCATTAACTTAATCTATAATTTTTTTCTTCAATTTAGTATCTTATTTTTATAAACCATTTTCTTATTGTTTTATAGTTGAAATAGATGAATTCATAATATATTCACTGATTTTGTCCAAATTTCCAGATTAAACAATTTTAATATAGCAATTTCCATATTCATCAAGTTTATTATTTGGAGAAATTAAGGGAACTTTCGTAGCTTCTTGGTAGGTTTTAAGACCACTTATACTTGTCACATAAATGGAATTTCCACTATAGTTCTCTTGAGTTGTTCTTGGAAGCTTACCGTAATATCCACTACCGACATCTCTAGACAACTTTCCCATTTTTATTTCTAAATTTTTCATCCTAGCATCCATTTTTTTCTTTATGAAAATATTTTTTATCAAACGTTTTATAAAATATAACTCTTTTAAGTTATAAAATACCCCATACTTAATATTGAGAGTTATATGATTCTAGTTTTTGAAATTTCATTATAGGTTCAGGCTAAAATCCCTGGGGGTATAAGGATTAAGCACCCTAGATCTTTACAAAATATATTTGGATGGTTTATATACCCTTAATTTAAAGTGTTTGAGATTGCTTCATCATAAGGATATTCCCTATAATCAGACCTTTCAATGTATTTATTCTTATGAGCATGTGTACGAATATCAAAATTGGGAGAACAATATTATAAATTCCAAAACATTTCACTATGGTGAAATGTCTCCCTAAAAGTGTTCTGAGTATTTTAATTGAAAAAACTAGAAGTTTGTGCTTCATCTTGTGGATAATGATTGTGATATTTTCTCACAATGTTTCTTCTTCAAGATAATTTCTTTGTGAGTTTATGGATAATGTTTTAAAAAAGTTTATCTTTGATAGTTTTATCACTATAATCCACACTATATGATTGGTCCACCAATGCTTAGTGGTAAAGGGTGAGATTATTTTAGAAAGTATCCATGAAAAATTGTGGAGTACATTGGCCATCCAGATATTGTCCAATTAATTCCCTCAATATATCTGAATCACCATGAAATATTTCAACTTTATCTTTCAAAAATAAAATGATTTTGTGCATGATTTGATATCTCATTCTCCACGTTTATAACTTCATGGTGAAATAATTATAAACATGCACCCATGTATCAAAAATTGCTTCTTAAAACTATTGAAACCAATACATAAAATTTCCAATTATTAAAAAATCTAAAACACTCATTTTAAAATCTTAATCACCCATTCATCTTACTGAATATTGTTGAAAACTATAATATAAGTTTTTAATTAAGTCAAGGGAGTCCTCACTAATAATTATATTTTAGGTTCGAAGTAGGGGAAACATGGATTATTTTATTTTGTCATTCAAATACCTTGGTGAGATACAAATTCATGATGTATTATTTGGAGACAATATGAATTAATAATTCTATTAGAATATGCCTCTAAATAATATCATTCCTAGGTGGATATCCATTTATAAGTGATTAGTTATTCTAGTTCTTAGCTTCTTAGATATCTTCTATTTTTATTTTTTGATTGTTATTTCTTAAATCCCTATGGTGTCAATCAATTTCAGGTATGTTGGGTTGTGGTTTTCACTTGATGAACCAGTTTTTATTCACCAATAACTTCAGTAAATATTTATTAAATTTTATTCTTATAGTTTTTTCATAATTTTTTATATATCCGTTTTTATTCTGTTTTTGGAGTTTTTTTTATATTTGTGTTATTTTATTTTTTTCCTCATGGTACTTCTGAATAAATGGTGATAAAATGTTTCAAGGGATTATCGGGTGAATGAAAATTAATTATTTATAACCCTAATTGATTCTAGATTAGTGATGAGAATAGATAGATCCACATGGAATGATACCTATATGTGGGTTCAAGTGTGTGACCAAAATGATAAAAATAGAAAAAACAGGTGTTTAAAATTTGAATGGTGATAAAATAGTGATGAGAATGAATATTTTTGTATGTGTACAAGTGTGAGAAAGCTGATGGAGAGAGAAAATAAAATAGAAAATATAGAAGATCAAAAACTGGTGATAGAAATCAATTGATGAAGTGGGGGTAAATCAGCTGGTTGGTTTTCATTTTGGATTTCCTTCATTATTTCTGTTTAATTTAACCACTTGGAACTAATTGAATTAGGATGACTAGATATTTCGTTAGGATTACTTGTGAAGTAATCGATCCCACAGGTTTTCAACTGTAGAAGTCAATAGATCACTAAATTAGAAAAATGAGTTATCACTGATTTCAATTTTTCAATTGAACTAAGTGTGCTACTCTCACTTGATCTTGGTTAACTTTTAAAAAAACACCTCATATTGTATAAAGTTTGAAATAAATTTTGTCCAATATAATTTTTCACTAATACATGATGTATTTCAAATAATTACTGTATATGAAGAAAATTAATAATAAAAATCACACTAGATAAATGCATAAATAAATTAAAATAGATTAACCAACATAACCTATTACCCCATAGTGTTTATCCAAATATCATGATCACATTAACAATATTCAACAATTTTGTAATAAAAATATCCATGATGTAATGTATAATGAAAAAATAATAACAGAAAGTGTCTTTTAAATCCAGTTTCCACTACTCCAATTCTACCCTGCCTAGTGATATCCTGTTGCTCCCGATTCAAAGTCTCTACTCTTTTCTTAGGCTTATTCCTACTATGTTCTGGGTATGGGGGGTGTTATCTATTATCTTTATCTTCCATTATGGATTCTTCTCCACTTATTAATATTATTGTATCCCACTTATCTATGCCTCAATATCATAGTCATGGCTCTACAAGAAAATTCCTATCTTTCATGAGGAATGCTAATTAGTGTACATCACCCTCAATGGTAACCAAATTCATTGTCTTAATGGAATGAATTACCATTGAAAATCTATGTGATGCGCTAGCCATGAACCCACACATGGATTTTTTCCATGTAGAATGTTCAAGGGCCATGATTACTGATTAACTATTCTTTAGTTCCCATAACATACTCTTACAACTGTTTTACATAATTTATTCATGTCATACAAAAACATGACATATAAACATAAGGGGAGTTGCTCTAATTTAGTAAAATATTTTTCCTTAATTCCAATTTTAGGCTATGAGGTAGTTTTAACAGACTCCAGTCCATTTTAGTTTTAATATTCTGTGGTCAGATCTATTTTTGGGGGTTAGACCATCACTAGTTGATGTCCATGAATTTTTTTATTCAATATATTTATACTTATATTATATTATTGTTAAAGAAATATATAAATATGTTTACATATATATATATAATTAATCATGATAATAATATAAATATACAAATATATTATTAGTATCATTGTATTTACTTTTCTTCATTTTATCTCATTTTTTATTTTTTACTGTTTTATCCACTCCTGCAGGCATTTCTTCATCATCACACAACATCTAATAATGGGTTCTATCTCCCCCATCTGTTTTTAGTGCTCGAGTGATGTTGATGATACGATATGAGATTCACCTTCAAGTGGAATTCATTGTTTTTAGTGGATGGGGTGCTTAAACATCTTATAAAAACGTTGGACTTGCACAACTTCATGTTCTAAATAATTGTTTAGAAGCAATAATGGTTCTTCTCGATGAGGTTGGATCATAGAAATGAGTCATCAGGGATAACATCAAGGATGATTTGAGTGGAGATGATGGCCGAGATCTCCATAAAGGATGGTGTCGGTTTGAGATCGATGATTTTCCCATTGTAGAGATCAGGAAGCCTTCAGGCGTTGATCAGATGCTTTAGGAATGGTGGAATATCACAAACCAAGAAGGGTTATCCCAACCTAGTTTGAGACAAGGTCTAAAGTGTGTTCCTATTCCCCATGGGCAAGAAACTAGTTCTGGGGTATCAAAAGTACACTTTAGGGAAATATTGGAAACATGTATTTTAAACAATTAATAACCAAAAAAGATAATAATACATCGCATAAGGGATCAAAAAGACCAAAAAGAGATACTTCAATTTTCAGATTCAAAATTTTACAACATTAACCAATTCCAAAAAGACCACAATGGAAATGGAAACGAAAAAAACAAAACTCACCAATCTCCATACAATGAGAGGGCCATAACCATAAAGCCACCTCCACCACCTCCATGAAATGGAACACTAGAAACAAAATTCTCCATCACCACCATAGAAAATATTTCCTTACCTAGTTTAAACATAAAAATGTCTAAAAAATATAAGGATTTATATAGGGTTTGAGAAAAATACTATTAGGATTCCACCCAAAAGAATGATTCCTCTATATATAATGAGAACAAAAATCACCATACAAATTTAAAAAAAAGAACATCGAATCATTTTTTAATAAAAAAATTCAAGGAAAACATTTATTAGAAAATCATTCTAAAATGGAGAATGTTTTGAAATTATAATGTACAAAAGGTCCACCATATACTAATAGTTACAACCACATCACAAAAACATTGAATCCAAATAGAGTAACACATCATAGAAAATTCATTTAGGCTCTATCTCTAGTGGGAAACTAGGTACCCCATGCCTAGTCAATAAGCTCCCCTAACCAGAACTCACAGTTTCCTCATGCATGAGCCACTAGAGGGAAACACATACAATGGTATATTGGTCTCCAAATAAAATCTAAAACCCAAAATTTCTTCATAAATGAGCCACCATAGGGGAGTGTATCCCATGGTCTAGTGGTCTCCGATCATATCACTTGCATATTTTGTGTTGTAACATCAATATTGATAAAAGAATCTAGGCTTCAGTCCCACCAAATCAAATTACGTACTAGTTCTAGGTCACCCACCTTGATACCTGATTTTCCCTTTGAGATCTATTTCTGTTTCACATGTCACATAAATAATGACTTTCACATACAATTGAATAACCAATTTTTTCACAAGTACATTCTTTGAAAACCAAAATATCATCATGAAACAACCATTTTCCATAATAAAAACCATTTTTAAATTCATAAACATGCCAAATAAATTTTAAAATATTCCTCGCATCACATTCACAATTCATTAAACACATTTAAGAAAAAATAACAAAGAATCTGACATGCAAAAAAACATTTTTTCTTTTAAAAACCATATTACATCACATCTGTGCCTCATAAACCTTTTTAAAACATATTTTTCACCTTTCCCACAATATATTGCACACATTTATAAATCCTAACAAAGAGGAAAACATGAAACACAATAAATTATTTTATAAAAACGTCTTCCAATACATACACACTTGAAATCACATTAAAAACACTTTTATACCAAACACATAATCAATAGAACACATTTATGAAAATAATAAAATATGTCAAATTCATCTATTAATTTAAATGAATGTAACCACCAACCTCAATCTTGTAAACATCCTGAATCTAGTCAAAAAACCTAACTACACCAAAAGATAACCCTATAAAGGAGATATTGAACATCAAACATCAAGTTTTTTACCAAAAAAACTCAATATCGAACCCTTATAAGGTCAACTGACCCAATGGAAGAAGAAGATACCAATAAATAGGAATGAATAACCATATAATAATAGATCAACCAAGAGGAGTGAGACTTACATGAGTATTTCTTAGAAAACCAAGTCCAAAACCACCAAAATATTGAATTTCAAGGGGTCTAAGAAGGTTTAGAGGAAGATCTTAGTGCCAAAAATCCCTTATGGATCATATTAATAGTGATTTAGGGTTAAATATGAAGTGTTAAAAAGAGTAAATTTTGAATTTATAATGTCCTTGAAATGTCTCATTGTTAGCCTGAATAATTTACCAAATCATGCAGCAATCGTGCATCATTCTCTATAAAAGAGGAATGAGTTCACACTGTTTCCTATGGGAGTGAACATAATCATATGGTAGGCTATGAAACCTTTATAGTACCACTATACAAGGCACAAATTTTTCACAGGGTGGTGCACAGTTTACTCTAATCGTGCAGCGACCAAGCACTACCTACATCGGATGCAAAAAACTCCAGCTTTCCCCAGAAACACCTTGGAAAACCAAGCAATAAATTCGAGACCAAAAATTAACAGGGGAATACCACAAAAAAATAACAGATGTGACAACTCTCCCACTATGAAATCTTTCGGCCCTCAGAAATCCATTATCATGTCTATTTAGAGAATAAAAAATAGATACTCCTCCGCCACTAAGTATTTTCACTCCCATGTATAATTATTATCACTACCATGGTGCCAAAGATCATGGACCATGTGTTTTTAATTTCCATGAAGAACTTCTCTTAATAATCTACCATTTGTTTTAGCCACTAAAACAAAGACACATTCGTCCCAATCTCCAATTCAATGTAATTCATCACATGAGACAGATTCAGATTATTCTTCTTCAACTAAGAGACATAGAAAAAATATTGAAATAGAATCAACTAAAAAAATAAAAGCTAACTGGTATGCCACATTCCCAACTCTCTCGTTGATCTCAGAAGGTTCTACATACCGTAGTGTTAGATTCCCTTTCTTACCCAAATGAAGGTGATCCAAATAAGGTTATACTTTCAGAAATACTCATTCAACCATGGAAAACTCAAAATATTTGAGCCTTTATTCAGAATAATACTTATGATGACTCTGTGCTATCAACAAAGGCTATCAAATCAATGTGACTTTATAATGTATTTCCTGTATAGGGATCAATACCAACAATACGACCTCACCTACTTCAACCCAAATAAAAAGATAACGACATGGACTACCATAAAGTGCTTCGAAGTGAGCCATTAGAATTTTTTATTGGTGACTATGATTATTGGAAAACATGACCAATCCCAAATGTCCATCCCACGTGCCTATGAAATCCAACACACATTCCCATAGCATGTCTTCGATGATCTTATTTAGATACTCTATATTACCATTTGTTTGGGGATAGTATACCATGCTCAACTTTATCTATGACCCCATCGACTTCTTAAGGCCTTCCCAAAACCGTGAGGTAAAATGATAATCTCAGTCCAAGTCAACTATTGATGGAATACAATGAAGCTTCACTATTTATTGAACATACAATCGACCCTGCTACTCTACTTCGGATAAATATCTAATTAGAATGAAATGGGATGTTTTGATCAAAAGATAAACAACTACCCAAATGTCATTACACCCTTTGGGTGTACAAGGTAATCCAAAAATAAAATCCATGGTGATATTGTCCCACATCTAGGTAGGAATGGGTATTGGATGAAGTAAACCAGAACGCTTATAGTGATATTGATTTATTCCATTGACACATGTAACACCCGGATAAGAAGTAAGCTACGTACAACCTCATACTTGGCCTCTAGAACTATAGAAGGACATCATAAAACATATTTTTCATATAAGGGTGAGAAACCTTTTGAGATTGGTGGATGTTATGCATAACCACCTTCCATAATGACAATGTCACAATGAGTTGACCCCAAAAGCATAAAAATCCTTCAATATACAACGAATATTCACATGAAACCTCCCAACCATTTATTAAATACATAGAACTCTATAAGTTCTGATCAATAAGTTATTCTTTATAAATAAACTCTTTAAGAGATGGTGTTATATGAAAACTATCCATGAATAGAACTAACTATGCTCTCTATTCTTGGGATTAAATTTGGAAAAAATAACCCTCAAAGTCCACTCATCATTGAAATCTTTCAACACTTATACTGGTACATTCATTATCAAGGTATCTGAAATCACATTTCCATTTATTGGGGTATGGATTATTTCAAAATATAAGCCTTAAAGGTACTAAAACTAATGATTATGTCTCTAATTCAAGTATTTTTTGGAGAATATGTAAGTGAAACTCTTATGATTTGAGTAAACCAAAAACATATCCCCAAGAAGGTAATGATGCCACAACATCATGGCATGCATCCCCACCACTAATTCCAAGTCATGGGTTGGGTAATTCTTTTCATCTAACCATAGTTGGTGTGAATCATATGCCACTACATGCTAATATTTCATTAGCACACAACCAAGACCTGTACATGATGTATTACAGTTGACCACACACCCTTTTCGAGGTTCTAGAAAGATCAAAATGGAGGCATTTTTCAGACACCACTTAACCTCCCAATAAGAATCTTGACACTCGGGGCTCCATTAAATATTTTCCCCTTTCTAGGTAATCACAGTCATGGGTGAAGAAAGCTTGGAGAAAATACAGAACAAACCCCATGTAATACCCTTCCTGTCCTAAAAAGGTTATGTTTTTGAAAAAATTCTTCATATGTTCCCATGAAATCACTCTACTAATCTTCTCAAGGTCCACCGAAACCCATCATCTTGATATCATATGACCCATAAATGTCCTCTCCCTAATCCAAAAGGTAATCTTAGAATAATTTTCGTTGAGTTAATGATCATGATGTGTTCGAACCACAATCCTCAAATGGAACTCATACTCCTCCTCAGTCCTGAAATAGACCAGGATTCCATCTATGAATACCACAAAAAATGAATCAAGATACTTGTGGAACACACAATTCCCATGTTCCGTAAATCCTACTTGAGAGTTGTTCAACATAAAAATAATGGAAAAATAAAAAAATTGTTATACATACTTCAGATGGCTATTTCCAGTACATCCTCATATCTAACTCTGATGTGGTGATATCTAGAACACATTTAAATCATGGAGAGACCCCCACTCAATATGATTGAAAATTTCATAAATATAAGGAAAAATATACATATTATTCATTGTTACGTTATTCTTCTTCCAGTAATCAATTCAGAATGATAGAAATCCATAAAAAATTATTGAAAACCAAACTAGAACGACACACGGTGAGATGCTTGGGTGAATGAATCATTTGGATTACAAATCATCCAGTAGTACCTTTAATTTACACAACTCACTACAAGTTATACAACATGTATAAGGAGACACAATATAAGGGAAGAGATATCAGATGTGCTTCTAATTCCATATCAATGGTGAAATTCAAATACTTTTTTTGTGAGGAAGCATGAGAAATACTAAATAAGTACCTCTGGAATCTCATCCACCACATGGAGTAATATAGTTTCTAGAGAACTATCACTATTATCCAATAAGACTGATGATATTTGAAAAACGAGACTACACATTTTTAGAAGTGGAGGCCCAACGCATCCCAGCCAAGGATCCCATTCACCTTGAAAACCCAAGTTACTTATAGTTGGTTCCAAAACCATACTCGTGGCTGATAAAAATTGATATGCTACTGAAAAAACACCATCAAATCCATACTGAGGATCAAATAAAATTGTTATATTTCCTAAACTATGAAACCCCATTCTAGATCAACCACTAACCTGGTTAGGGTAAAATATGGAAACCTTAAACCCAATTCTTTATTACTATAATCTAGTTTCTCTGACTCCATTCCACATGGAATAATCTAAGTTGAAAAATTAACACATTCATGAGGATGGTATAAATAAAATAAATAGATGTGACGGTATAAAAAAGAACACCAGCTAAGGATGATGCAACAGGAAAAGTACCTTGAACTGTCACATTCCCTATATTTGATTCCATATGTGCTCATACCTCAATATGAAGATTCCTCATCTCATCCGAACCCTGAGAATAACAGCTAACCTATGGATCAGCCCTCAAAAGAATCTAACAAGAATAATATTTATTCCTACTTCCATGAACTATAACCCAAGAACTCATTGTCATGGATCTTTCAAATAGTTATGACGTCCATTTTAAAGCTACAGGTCCCACACCACTCTGATATGGGTGTGCCACCTTGTAAAAAACTTTCAAGTGCACCATATAACCACATCTATGGCAGGGTTTGGGTGGAGTTTAACACGTAGATTGTCTGTCCCCCATCTTTCCAAACCGATGAAACACAACAGATCCAGAATCAAAATCCATAAACAAAGATAGCTAGGGGATGACCTGAACTACCATAACCTCTCTTCTCTTGCTCATCATGCTTCCTCCTCTTCTTAGATTATATTCCACTACCATGGCCGAATGATGACATTGATCCAAAGAAAACATTCTACACTCTACGATCAATATATACAATAAAAGAAATGATAAATTACCTCATAATAAGCCTTTATTTGATTATAAGGACTAGGGATCAATTTTCTGGACATAACCCCATCTCAAAATTATAACCCTTCAAATGCTCAATGGAAACTACCTCGGGTAAAAACTGAACCAATTGTACAAAGTGTTTAGCATAATATATCATGGGTTTGTCTCCCTAAAGAAGATTCAGAAACTCATTGGACATGGATGAGGCTAAGGTATCAGAGAAAAACTAATTGTTGGAGAAGAACTTGAAATCCATACACCACATCTACCCTTGCTTCATTGCTTCCACCACGGAGTCCCACCACATCCGATTGGAACCTTCCAACTTGAATGAATAATAATATTCCCCAAATACCTCAAGAGTGTTAAGAAACTACAAAAACCTATTGACATTCCCAATAAAATCCAGATATTATTGGTTATACATGATACACTAAAAGAAAAGATGTTAGCTCTTGAAAAAGTCATTATCTTTTTTCCTTTCTTGAAACTACTTCGATTTCTCTATCCTGAGAAGTACCCAAGCCTGCTCCATGACCCAATTCTTGGATATATTAAACCATGACTCCCACTATTCTCTAATGAATTTTAGTTGGAGAAATATCTCCAACCTCTTCCCATGGATGTACATGAGGTCTTCGAGGATGCATCTTGCTATATCAAGAAACAACCATATGAAGACCCATAAATAAATCATTTGAAAAATTTTCATCAATAATAAAATATTAAAAAAAACATCCATAAATGATTAAAAATTTTAATACCATATAATAATAATCCAAAAAACCTACTCCACACCAACTTAGTGTCTATTTATAACCCGCATCCTAAGCTTCTATCTTAGAGGAGTATTCAAACCGATATCCAACATCCCATCAGAACTCGAGGTCCATTATGAGGTGTGTGGGCTGGACACCCTACTTGTAACCAAACTTGAAGCATAAAAAACCATAGATTTTATATATACATATTCTTCCCAAAAGCATTGACCCCAAAAGAGTGAAACTTACTATGATACCATTATCTCAAGAACCAAGATGGGTGTTATCCATCCTAACACCCGATCTGGCCAGAGACATGGCCAGAAGGGCATTATCGATCCCCATGGGTTGGTGACTAGTGACTGGATATCCACAATACACTTTTTGGAATTACTTTCCTCGTGTATTTAACCATGGATAACGAACAATGACAAGACAACATCTCAGAACATATCACCAAAAAAAATGTATATTCTTTTCTTCAGATTCAAAATTTGAAAACATTAATCAACACCAAAATAACACAATGAAAAGGGAATCAAATAAACCAAAAATCTAAAATATCCCTGGAATGAGAGGTTCATCACACTCTATCCACCACCACTAACACCTAAAACAAGTGGAACACTAGCAACCCAATCCACCATCATGATCACATAATTTCTTTCCTTTTCCTAGGTCATATATAAAAAAGTCTACATATAACTAAAGGTGTATATGGGATGTTATCCAAAGACTTTTAGGATTCCAACGAGTACAAAGATTCTATGTTATAACATTATAAGACAAATCACCATGAATGTTTTGAGAAATAACGTTGAATGTTTTTTAACTAAAACATTTCGAGGGAAAAAATTCCAAGATATACATTCTTAAAAGAAGCTTTATTTGAAATTAAAATGTTCCCAAGGACCACCATATACTAACGCTTAGAACCACATCAAAAAATTCAAATCACAAGAGATAACCACATCACAAGAAGTTCATATAGGTTATATATCTAGTGGGACCATTGGAACTTCGTAACTCAGTAACAAGACCCTCCAACCAAATCCAATAGCATCTTCATGGATGATCCACTAGAGGGTAACACATCCCAATATCAAGTGGTCTATACATATAATTCAAAACCTGAAAACTCTTCATGCACATGACACTAGAGGGGAACACATCCCAAGGTCTATCTCTCTATGATCCAATCACTTAATTAGTTAGTGTGGTGGAATCAATATTGCTAGTATAAATTGGTAATCAGACCCACAAGATCAACTATTATAATAGTTTTAGTTAACCCACAAAGATACATAGGGTCCCCTCTGTGATAATTTTTTCTTTCACATGTCACATTAATCATCAATTCCACATGGACATGAAAAGTCACTCATTTCAAAAGAAAACTTATCCAATTTTAAAGAACATCGGGAAGTCTCCAATTTCGATAATAAAATCCACTTTTAAATGCATACACAATCCAAATCCATTTTAAAACATTATCCTCATCACATTCATAATTAATTGAACACATTTAAGATAACATAACACATAATATCCCATTAAACCCAAACCATTTCCTTTAGAAAACTTTATTTCATCACATATGTACCTAAAAACTTATTTAAAACATATTTCACAGCATTCACACAATCTAATGAAATGTTTTATAATGAAGAATAAAGAGTAACACATTAAAAACAATCTACTTATTTTAAAAAACAAATTCCAACACATACACACTTCAAATAAATTTTAAAACACATTTCACAACATATACATTATCCATAGAACAAATTTATAAAACCAAGAAAACATATCAAATTCATTTAATAATGTAAAATCATAGAACCACCAACCTCAAGCTTGAATAATTCTATCGTTTGGAGGAAAACCATAACTGAGATACAAGAGAACGATCTAAAAAAAATATTTAACCACAAAAATCAATATTGTTACCCAAAAGCTCATTATAGAAACCTTATAAGGGCAAACAACATTGCGGAAAAAGGATAACACATGAAACAGTATAGAAAAACCCTATATGAAAGAAGAAACCAAGAGTAGGGGGACATACATGATGATTTCTTGAAGAAACAAAATAAAAAAATACCCAAATATTAGAGTTCAAGGTGTCCATGAATTAGTTGAGGAGGCTGACATGGATGAAAATATTGAATGGATCTGATTTGGGGAATTAAAGTTAAATAAAAGAGGGAAAAGAAGAAAATTTTCAATTTTTAGGACCCTTGATAGGTTACCCAGTTAGACTACATCGATGTCCAAACTAGGATGAAACCATTCAGCCCTCTAAATACAAAAAGTGTGAGGCCACACAATTTCCTGAGGGAGGGGGCATGCTCGTGTGGATTTCTAGGTAACATAGAAAGTGAAACTATCCAAGGAACAAATGTTTCTCTAGGATGGCGCACTGTTTCTCTTAATTGTTCACCAATGGAGCACCCCTTGTTGTCATGGATAAAAAGTCATCTTTTCTAAAGAAACTCTTGATAAAACAAATAGATCAATGAAATAAAAAAATAAACAAGGGAGAGTCTCAAAATAAAATCCATTATGTGACATGAAGAATCTTCATAAGATTGGATCAGTTCATAAATAGGCACAACATTGTTATTTCTTCCACTAGTGATTTTTATAGGCTCACATATAACCCTAACATAGTGCCAAATCAGCCACGTATATATCTCAATGTGAGGCTGAAAAACTAATTATTCCATTAGAAAAACCTGCTGTGCAGGTGAGTGTGTTCATCTGAGCCCATAAGAGGAGCCTACGGTGAGTGTGGTTAGGGCTAGACCAACATTGGCTGTGTAGTGGCATGACCCATGTTCAATTGGAAAGTGCATCCAGGTGCCCACCCTATTGTAGGATTCCTTATAGAAGATGTCACACTATTCATTTTAAGTGATCCCACAATTGTGTCTCTATTTCCATGTGGGATGGATTTGAGTCGATAATGTTTATCATTTATCAAAAGGGCATCATGCTTCTTCTACATCATTTCCTTGTGATTGGTTATTTATTAAGAAATAATTCCACTTTCCACCACCACTTTGATGTCCTACATCACAGTCTTCCTCTCCAGTTATCATCAGAAAATACCATTTCCATCACCAGAGACATCGACCCAAATCTCAACCTCCATTACAATGGACTTACAGCACCTGAGATAACCTCTTACACATTTACTAACTCCCATAAATCAATTTTTCATTTCCATATAGTCACTATAAATACTGGATAAAGGATGAGATATTTTTGTTTCATGACTTCCCCACATCACATGCAAACTGCTTCCACATCCACCAAGACATGGGCTTTCAAAGGAGGATTCCATGATATGAACACAAGTTTCCCCACATGTATTTCTTCTATTATAAAGAAATAAAACACCCATGATCCTCAAGTGTAACTTTTAGTTCCTCACTATTCTTCGTGATGACTACCATTTTTAAATAATTGAAACTCTCCAAGATTTGGGTAGATTTTAAGGGAAGATAATAACAACGAATGACACATCTATAAACAGTGATAGATTGCCATCTAAGAATCAATTCTCACCAATCAAAGTTTAACCACTTCTCGACCACATGATGATTATATTATTATTCTTTTGATTATTTATTCAGTTTTATTCTTCAAATATATTTAATTTAGTTTCTAAATCAAGAATATTTTTTTAAATTCAAGTGATCCACCCATATTCTTCTTCTTCTTTTATCCATTTAATTATTTTATTTTAATTTGATTTGATTTTTATTCTCTATTTATCTCATTATTATTCTATTTTTATTTTTATTTACTACTTTTATTTCATAAATAGATAACTCGAATCCATTTTACAACATGAATTATTCCACCACGATCACCTATACTTAGGATTATGAGTAACTAACATGAGAAATGTCTCTGTGGAATATTATGGTGCTTGAACTGGATGACATGTTTTAATTCTACATTGGGTTCTTCTATGGATGATTTACAATTGGGGTAATTGATATTGTGATTTTCCATGGTTCAGATTCTACATGTACAACCATTATCCCTAAATTGAGGAGGTGGAAATTGAGTTCTCTTTGTGGGTTCTAAGTGTAATTTTCAGTTATGATTGGGGTAGATTAAAATGTGCAAACAAATAATGGAATGTGTTCCCTTAGTAGTTTTGAAAGTGGTAAATGAAGTTATTCTGTGGAAAACTCTATCAAGAGACCACCCTTTATTTTTCTAAATATCATTCTATGTACATTTCATGGTAAAGTACAACTTCATGTATTTTCATTATTTTGGTACATAAACAAAATCAATTTAAATTTAATTATTTTTTATGAAATAAAAAACACCAAAAAATGTAGTATTATATGAATTTCATTAAGTAAGTGAAAAAACTGTAAATCTACTCATTTGATATTCCCTTGGTTAGCCACTGTGCCCCATTAGGAAACAATTTTAAAATTTTATTTTTCCCTGCCCCACGACAGGCCTACCAAACATTACATGATGTGTCATGTGGTTTCACAGACACAATAACATGAAATTCATCTATACATTCGGTTTTCCCTATAGTCTATTGATTCATTGTAGGTAGCAGTTAAAATTAATGGTTGCTTGATCATGTACATGAGGACATTATGTTGACTGGATGACCATTCCTCATAGTCACTTAAACAAATTTTTATCTTTTTTACTTTTTATGTCCAATAAAAAACACATAAATAAAAAACTAAGTAAAATAAAATATACTAATTAAAAAAAAGAAATTTTATAAAAAATGTGTTCAAATAAAATTTCAAGTGCACCCAAAAAAATCACATAAATTTAAGATTAAAATTTATCAAAAAATAGTTAAAATTTAAATGATGGAATTTTGAAATAATTATTTCTATAGAAATACATAATCATCAAAAAAATTGAAAATAATTTCCAAAAATGTTTATTTTTAAAAAATGATAAGATGAATTAAATAAAAAATTATTCAATTTATCACAAAACCCCAGTATTAAATAATATTAAAAAAATTTAATGTTTAAAAAAAATCAACAAAATTAAATACCTTACACATTTACAGAATAATATCACCATTATTGATTCAATAAATCCCCAAAATGATGTGGAAAATGTATAAAAAATAACTACATCAAATTCAATGATGATTTTAGATGGGTCAAAAATATATAGTTGAAATGCCACTACAGTAACTAAAATAAAAACAATAAATACACATGTAGTTATTATATAATGTATAACATATGTACTAATATTTCATAAATATATGTTAGGGTGATTCTATATTCAAATATAGGACTTGAAATATAAGAAACTCTATAGTTGTATTCAGGGAAATGATATAATTCAAATATAGATATAAGTGTTTGGGTTCCAAAAATCCTATTTGTTTAGTGGATATGGTGAATTTGAACCTATTTATAGGCCCACATGCTATAAATTCTTACATATATTTAAATATAAATCAGGGGAAATGTGGATCCTATAGAAAAAAACTCTAAGTAATTTAAGGTCATGCAGGATGTACCATTTGTCTTGTTGTTGTTCATTATATGGAAATTAATAAGGAATTCTAAGAATTGTGGTCATATGATGAGTACTTGTACAATGTTAATTAATATTATTTATATAGTAAATTTATGAACCACACATGAATATAGACTATTGGTAAAAATAATCACAAATATTTTTGATTGGGATTAGGATATAGATTTTTAGCATCCCTACATAACCAAAATTTTGGGAATAATGCCACACATAGTTATTTTATGATAGGGGAAATCTATTTTTTTTATTTTCGAGGAAGGATGGGATATAATGTATGAATAATATAGTTTTCTATCCCCACGGGAATGTGTGACTTAATTAGAATGAGCCTGATATTGGTCCCATGAAGTTTTGATGTCACTATATATCCTTCAATAACTTGAATCAAGCCACACAAATTTCTAATGGTGGGAAGTTTGTTTCAATATTTGATAATTGGTAATGTCTGGGAATTCAAATTGAAAAATCTTATATAGATACAGATCATGTGAAATGAAAAAAAACTATCACATAACTTTGAAAATATCTTGGAGCTTGGGTATTGAAGATATTATTTTTTACATTTATATTTCACGAGACTAGTACAATGTTTCTTACTTGTAAAAAAAGTGGGTCTCAATCATTATAATTAGAGAAATTGACAAGGACCTCAAACCTCATGTGAGTTATGGATGGTGTGAGAAACAAGATGAAATTGGAGAATTACTCACACCGTTATAGAAAAAATTACATGGGTATTTCCAACATACATTATTTTATTTTATGATATGTGGTAAGGATGTAAGTTCTATAAAATTTAATTTCATTCAACTTGAGAATAAATTCAATGAAGTTTATTCTCATATGAATTATAACTAATGTATTGGGAATATTTTGACCTATGAATATGTTTATTTCTACACAACTACATGATTGGGGTCTTGTTCCTAACGATTTCTCGAGAAGAATAATGTGGGTCCATCTCAGTGCCATACATAGATGTGAATTGAGGGGACTAATCATTAAAATGGAAACATGATTTAGTTAATATTTGAGGCTGGGACCTATATTAGTGAACCAATAATAACAATGTATCCTATATTTACTTGAATCAATCAACATATAGTTTAGATATGATGAATAACCCTATCAATATAAATCAAACACTTATACAGGGGAATTGAAATTGGGTTCTATTTTAATATAATTCCCCGGAGAAAAATCAATGTTGAATGGGAGGCCCAAAAACTATGTTAAATGGGTAATTTTGATGATATATTTTATGGATGGGCCTAATATTAGTGATCCCGATGTCACTAAATATCCCATGTTTTGATAATTATTTCACACATATTTATTTCTGATATAGCATTTTTATATATCCTGCTCATATATTAGGGATGTGAATTGTATATTTATAGGAATCCATGTTTGAATAAAATCATACATTGATCTGGATATAATCAAAAGAAGTTAGGTTACACAATTTATGCCTTAATAAGGAGTTTAAAGGTCTTAAAATTTTGATCAATATTGTTCAGTTTAACATCAAATGACAATGATGAAATTATATCCCAAATCTCAAAAATATATTATCTCAATTATACTAATTAGTAAACATGATCAAAAACTCTAATCTCATGTGATTCATGATTTATGAGAGAAACCAGAGGTGATTGTAATATAACCTATGTTTCATAAGAGTGGAATCTGGGGGAAAACATTTACCATGAAATTTAAAGTTATACAATGAAGTTGTTGGTATAATGTAGTTTAAGGTCATGTGGAAAAGAAATGTTAAAAGTAGTTTTAAAGTCTCATGGAATTGAGTTGAATAGTAATTCATTTTAAGGTCAGGTTTCTTGGGGCCACAAGTTAGGTAGTTTGGGGTATTAGAATGAGGAATATGACTATACAGTTTAACATTCTGCAACAAGGATGTAGGTGTTATAAAAGCTGATTAACAATGACTGTACATTTTAAATTCATGGTTTTAGGAACATGACCATGAATTTTATCGTGGTATGATGGGGATGTAATAATTTTTTTCATCATGAATATAGGTAACTAGGAATCTATGTGAATTCAATACAAAATACCATTTTAGAAAATTTTCATTGGTGGGAGTAATTAAATACTCTATATCCATCATGATTAAGGAGTTCGATCTATTGAAGCATACATTTTTTATAATCTAATATCCCTCCATTTCTAGTTAAATCATTATAGGATTCTTCACTGGTATAATTGAAGTTATAATATAAAATACCAAATCTCCTTAGAGGAATGGATATACATTAAATTTATTATTTAATGATCATGAAACTCATTTTTTATGGACTTTAGGTCATGTAGTGTGTGAAACCATTTCTCATAATGTTTTTGCATATTTTCCAACAAAAATTGAGACTTCTTATCTATATATGGATAATTTGAGATAGAAATGTATAGAGAGGGGGAATCTTTATGGTTAATATTGCCTTTATATCATATTCAATCTAGTATGGGATCACATAGATTATTGTAGGAGTTATGGTGTAATAATACCATATAGTAGGAAAATGTTACTTAGTTCAAGACATTTTGATTTTTATACCTTATTTTAGTGTATACTTTAGAATATATTTAAAGGAAAATATCTATACATTTTCCTTTATAAAATTTGTAGATGATATTTTAGAAAATATGTTAGAGTATTTATATATCTTCTCCAATTGAGAAGAACTGGTATTGGTATCATTTTACATCAATATTATATTAAGGGAAATGACTTTGTAAATAATGTTTCTATAAATGAATTTAATAATAGAAATCATTTAAAATTCTTTACGGTGTATAAAATCTTCCCACTTGGTGATTAAATCAATAGAAGAAAGGACTTTATTGAATTGATTATCTTTAGCTGTGGATATGACCCCATAACATAAATTCCCAAAATGACAACCTACCCTGAGTATTATACATTATGAAGTAACACAAGGCGATGGAAAATGAAATTAACAATTATTTAATAATATTATTATTTTTTAAAATCATATACAATATTTCATCATTAATTGAAAAAATAACAAGACCTTATGATCTAATGAGAGAGTATGGGTTTGAATAATGGGAACCTCATGTCTTGGAATGAACATTTAGCATGACATAGATTATATATCTCCATTCAATGCACTTGATAAAGAATCCATAAAATACACAATTTATATAGGATCACTTGGGAGTTTTAAGCATCATAGTGGATGAAGATCATTACACAGTGATGAACCCACTCTTTCCTGAAATAATCTACTTAGAGGACTCATTTTTTGAGGTATTTTACTATAGATAATATCTTTATATTCATGATATTAGCGAGTGATGATATGGGATTACCTTGGTAAATAAAATTTTTATTTCGTTGACCGTATCAATATTATCGTTGAATAATGGAGGAAAAATCTACGGTGTGCAATGGAGATTCCCATTTTATCTTGTTCTGGGCAGGATATGGTTGTGTATAGATTATCTATCACCTCGATGAGGGTGTTCTAGTAATGTGGGGCTTGAGTTTACATTAGTTCAAATGAGAGTACCACTATTAATACAAAAAAATAATAAATAAAGGGGATTAGTTTTTCCTTATTAATTCCATATTCTCCATTTATTTTCTAGATTACATTTTTTGAGTCGCATATAATGTTTAGGTGAGCAACTATAATCTTCAAGGCTAGCTCTAAGGTAGTGATGTGGGTTTGGTATTCTACCTCGTTGTTACAGAATCCTTATAACTGTATGAATGTCTATTTGAGAACAAAATTATATGGAGAAAGAAATAAAACCCCTCGACCAACCTTGTTGAGCTTTAGGCCATCCATTATTCTTTCTATCAGACTTTTACAATAACCATCAATGTGAATATATTATGAATGAGTAGTCTCTTTAAATATAAAAATATCCTAATCAGGGAGCTCTATATTTATAAAATAACTTCCTAATGTAGGATTCATAGTTAGGAAATCTATTGATACATCACCTTTCATATAATTTTTTGATGAAAAATCGATGTAGAACTATTCAAAGGATGATGAATCACTCTGTAAAATGTCCATTAAAGATGTTATGAATGTAAATTTATTTTATAGAATCTATTTATGAGATAAATGGATCCTCGTAATTTTGTAGGTAGTGTCTCAGCTTTGGAACATGATGATCAATGCGAGGTAGTTCTTATAAATGTCAAAATATCTATTATTGACATCAAGGATCATCCATCCAAGGTAGAAATTGTTATTCTATTTAAATACATCATTTCAATGATCAATTAATGTACTGAGAAATGACTCTATGTCTTCCACATATAATATTATATGCTTCTGCACTATAGGCGGTATCCAAACCGGTGGGTGAAAGAGATATTTATTGAGAATGTTAAAATAAACATGAAAATAATGATCTAATCCATAATTAACATCTTTATTCATCAACATTGTGAAGGATGAAAACCAACACATGAAAATGGATATAAATCTCCTAATATAGGTTAGTCATCTCAAGATTACCCTTAAATCATTGAAGTGTTGAGGACCATGAATATAAAGTATGACATTGTCCTTTTTGGGATACACTTTTTCAACACACTGTTTTCCCATAAAAAATTGAAATTTACCTGATGTGACCTCTATGTTATAGTTCATGGTGTTCATATTTAATAACTATTTCTAGAGTTTGTTGAAAACTATATATAGATTAGACAGATGATCATAACATTGTTGAATGATTACCACCGCATCATCTACATAACACTTGATGATCTTCCATTAGATGGTATTGATGATGTGATGAAAGTTATGCTTGTATGTGGTTTATAAAATATTCAAGCCAAATGGTATTATACATTAATAGTAAACCCCTTGAGTTACCTTGAAGGTGGAATCCTCTTCATCTTCAAGGGAAATATAGATTTGGTTGTAGTAGAAATATATGTGGATAAAGGAAAAGGCCTAAAAATTTAGTAGTGTTATCAATCAATGAGTTCATGATTATAATGAGGTACTAATATTTTAGGAAACAGAGATTGAGATCAATAATGTCAATGATAACTATGATATGAAAATTACTATTTATTATATGGATGATGTTGGAATACCATTTTAGGTAGAATAACTCTCTAAAAACGGTGTCCTTGACCAGTTTATCAACAAAATTTTATAATTTGGTAGCATGGGTATGATATTTTTTCCTCACTACATGTTTGTAACCACAATAATCCTCTGGAAAGCCATGGTGATATATATCCACCTAGGGATCAATCCAATCAATATCATTATATTTCTAGAAAATATTATAATTAGGTAACTTTATCGAGGTAATGTATATTTCATACTCTTCATCATTCGTGTAAGAGATTATTATAGATCCTAGATGGATCATGCATGGATAGTAAGATGGGGGGGGGGTATATTAGTTTACCCAACTTGAACAAGATTTTTATTTCTTTTCAATTATCCACTCTTACTCTCAAACCTCTATCACAACTAATAAGAATGTATCTTGTTATGTACAATCAATGATATCATACCTATGAAATGAAGATAATAAAGGAGACATCAACAAAAAAGTATTTTTAAAAGGTTTTATACTAAGATCCATTCCTCATCATGATCAAGAGGAATGTATCGTGTTTAAAAAAACATATCACCATAAATTTGTTGTGATTACAAATTCATGTAATTGGTATGAAATGATTTTTATTGGAATAATAAATTTACATGAATTAATGGAATTATATATACCATTCAATGGAATTGTTTATACTGGTACCACCAATTTTCAAAGATACTCAACATACCTTTTAAACATGATGCCTCTACAACACTGGATGCCTTTATAAAAACTAGATGATCTTGTTCTTAAATTGGATTTTTTTAATGCTAATGAATCAAAAAATAGTCTATGCACATCATCGTATTTCTCATAAATAAGTAAAAGTCACCACTTACAACTCTTCTTGAATCCCAAACACATATAATGTAATATTATTTTACATGATTTTTTTCACTATTTAGGTTATTTTACTATTATAAATATTACGCCATTATGTTTTCTTGCAAGTAATAAAATGAATAACATTTTCAGTCTATTCATGGAATCATGCACAGATTTCTATATCTTTCATGCACTAACTTTTCAAAACCCAAATATGTAAGGGTTCTCAGTGTGTTTGCATAAGACAGATCATGAAAACTCTATCTCTTTCACATGTACATAGGTTGTCTTCTTGTTACTTTTCATAATAATGTATGTTCATGGGTGTATTAAATTTTCTAAAGAGGCTTGTCTTCTATAAGTAACCTTGTGATCATAGAATATGAACTTATTCTCCTCTTCTTATTCACAAGAGGTGTTCAAGTGGATCCTATTCTTCTTTATGAAATTATTGTATTGTGCAGGTCTCGTCTACTTATTTTTCATCACGTGAGAGGTTCACAAGGTTACTCAATTTATTTTTTATAGATACTCTATTTTTTAAAACCGTGTCTCTTGAAAATTAAAAAATAGATATAACCAAACTATTAGGATTGACTCTATTTATAAAGGCATTGTTCCAACAACTTTCTCCTAAAAGGAAAGGCTTTCATGTACTACCTTATCACCCAAAAATCAAGATCTAGTAGAGTACCTTTGAATGCTGATGATTTAAATATATTTATGAGGTGCTGGAATGTTAATGTTTTCATGTGATCTCTTCATCATGTGAGGCCAAAGTGTGGTATCACAATTCCCTATTAAGGATACCTTTAAAATTATGATATTTAATCCATTTTCCAGGAACATTATCATTGTGTATTATTCTATGTCGAGGCTGATATTAAAACCACATAGATTTTGGGATTCCTTTTATTGTGACATAAATAATCATGGCCCAACAATATTCATTATAGATCAAATTCTCTTCTTATGAATACGAGGATGAAGGCCTGAATCAGTACTGTCCCAAGTAATATTTTCAAAATCATTTTTTTCTGGTCATTGGAACAAACAAGGATGATAATTTTTATGCAAAGTGAACCATAAACACATGTTGATTCATGTCCTCTTCATATAGAAATCTCAACCTTGGAATGATCATAAGATATGTACATAATTGTGACCATCGAATACTGATGTTTTTGAGCTTGAGAACAAAAACCACGAATGCTAGTGGTTGAAAATTATCATATGATATGATCATATGATAGAGAGTCTGAAAATTGATCATATTGGATAGACACGATATATTCATATGAATTTTTTATGACGTGGGAATAATACCCACAGTGACGCTTTTCCATATGGATCACACAAGTATTTTTTTCGGTGATGTATTATAATCCTTGATGCTACCTCTTAGAGCTGATCAAGGGGGATCAACATCAACACTTCACTATTTACACATGTCGGGATTTATACATGGGCCCTTCCATATACATGCATATGGGCAGGCACCTCTGTCGGGATTTGATACATGCCCTCAGCATCCTACTAGATTACATTGCAGGGTTTCTTGGACCAATTAAATTACATCGATAAGGGTGACCTCCCATATGTGTGGGGTTGATAGGGACTAAGTGGCCTCCCATCAATAGTCTTTTATTATGTAAGGCATAAAAAATCATACATAGATAAATCTAATGGTTCATGATGTGATCCTGTGTTCCCTAAAGTGTGTCAAAGGATGACACATTTGTTCTCAGGGATCAATATGGGCTTTATATCCTCCACCATACCAAGATTCACCTATCTAATTTCATCAAATGTTGTTTTGTGATGCCCTGGACACACAATCCTGATACAAATTCCATATAAACGTAGCTTAAACTTTATAATTGATACCATCTACAGATTCTACGACATAACTATCTAATAGTAACATTAAATTTAATAAATAATTCATTGAAAACATTCCCATGCCTTTTTTGGTTTAGATTTTTAGAGAATTAGGACAAAAAAGAACCTCACAATGCCTATATTATTTATTTAAAGCAACCATTTTTTATATTATATATAAAAATAACTAATTGATTATGTGTCTTAAAAATCTCCCTCAAATTTTTTGATTGATTTTATCCTTCTAATCATATCATGTGTACTACTTTACATCACACCCTGGGGAATATAAACAAAATATGGGGTGATATAAAAAATATACTGAGTGAAAAATATAAATAAATCTATAAAAGAAATAATAATAGCAACACAACTCCAAAAACCTAAATATTGTATATACCTTATTTTATTGGTACAAGATACATGGAATCTCGTCAAACAATTTTATCAGATTAGAAGTACTAGAAAACTAGGGATATATATGTTTCTTATATTATAATGTAAATAGAAAAATATAGTATAATAAACATTATTATATTATTTATATCATCAATTATATAATTATTCATATCATTAAGAACGTAAAAAATAGTGGGTGATCTCAGGCTCTCAGTAAGTGTTATATACAGTGGAAGATATACTGAGTAAATAAGGCATAATCAACATGACACAATGGATTATCAAAAAACATACTATTAAATAAAAAAACCTTAGTTCAAAGATAAACCATGGATACTATCAATATATAAATCACATGGATAATGAAAAAAAATTAATAAATTAAATGAAAAATAGTAGACATTCTTGATCAAGGCCTCTCAACAAATATATCATGAATCTTATAGTCATAGACTGTCATTCACAAAATAATTCTTAATAATTGGTTAGGTGTAAAAAAATACTTATATAATATAAAACTCATGGTTTTTTTCTTATGAGACATATCGATGCATTGAGGGGCTACTTGTAATCAGGCCCCACCCATCACATACACATCCTAAGCAATCTTTATTTTTATAATGAATAATATATTTCTCTATCAAAAATACCGTATAATTCTAAAATTATCTAAATAGAATGTAGAATACAGAACATTAATATGTATAAATCATTACCATAAAAATAGAGAATAAATAAAGTATCATTGGATCATATCTCTTAAATCATCAATTAGTTTTTTTCATAGATGAAAATTCTTATAAAATATCCCTAGAACATTTTTTGAAGAAAATACTGTTTTATTTTTTAAACCAATTATTTAAAATTTAATAATTTAAAGAATATTAGGAATTTAATTTCTATTAAAACTACCTTGAATATTTTTAAAGGAGGATTATATTAAAGGAGTGATCATGATGATTGGAAGATCCATTTTTGGAGTTTATGTTAAAATAAATATTTAATTCACAGTTTCATTAAAAAGTTCCTTATTTCGAAAATAAAATTAATATTCCTTTTATGACATTTTATTGATAATTAAAATGGTTAAAAATTAATTTACTCTATAAAATAATAATGTTAAAGGAATATTTTGAATCATTTTATAGAAAATATTTACGTGGAAGAACGAGAATCATGACTGAAGGGGAAGTAAAGTGTATTTTGCTTGCTAACATTTTCCTATTAATTTTACATACCATAGAGTATAAATTGTAATACTACATGAATTTTTAAGGAATATTAAAAATATATTAAAATGAAATGGGTTTATCAGATAATGATGATATAATTTCCTTCAATGTATATTCAATTATAAATAATCCCAAATCAAATGTCATTGTAAGATAAATCCCCTACATCATGTTCGACTAACCTCATAAGTCATTTTAACCTTATTTATAATAAATTTAAATTTATTATAATTCTATAAAATAACCTTGAAAATACTTACAATTTCACATGTAACCATTAAAAACATTTCAACAACTATTTCAAAATAATTTATTTAAATCATATACTTTTATTGTTAAATTTTTCATTTTACATGTTAGTTTTGGTTCGGTAGATTCTGACAATGGAATATTTATCTTATTAGAAAATGTTATAACATATTACTTACTATAAATGAAAAACCAATCTTAACGTCTATTAAGGAAAGGTTAAAAAAGTGTTTCACTATGAAGGAATTAAGTGAAGTGTCTTATATTCTAGGGATAAAAATTATTCATGGTAGATCTAAGGGGATTCATGGAATAAGTGAAAGTACACACAATTATTAGATACTAAATACATTTAGTATGGAACTCTCCAAGTGGGGATAGGTTCCAATGTCACATGGTTTACTTCGTTCAAAGAAAATGTGTCCTCAAACATAATAGGGGAAAGAGATAATGACTATGGTCCCATACAATTCCGTAATATGATCAATCATGTATGCCATTTCATGTACTAGAAATTATGTTTACAATGCATTAATCATGGTTGTTATATATCAAGAAGATCTTTGAGAATAGTGTTGGTCTAATCTTATGGATATCCTCCAGTATTTGAGAATAACTAAGGTTAATTTATTTTATATAAAGGGGATAAGGATATGGTCATGAGAGGTTATACTTATTCTATTTTTAAAATAGATCAAAATTATATCAAGCCACAATCATGATATTTTTTTGTCTCGATGGATAAGTTGTGAGCTGGTAGAGTCCATCACAACTATTTATTGACGATTCTATAGTGGTTGCTGAGTATATAGCCACTTATGATGCATCCAAGGAAGATGTTTTGATACAATTTTTAAGCAGATTGATGTGGTACATAGTAGTAAAGATCCTATCACACTATTTTTGTAATAAATCTATAGAGGTGGTTCCTTGAAAATATCCAAGGTCACATCAATGTAAAAAGATTATACTCCATATGTATCGCCTCTATAGGTTATTTTATCAAAGGGGTGAAGTTTCAGTAAGTAGAGTACTCATGGAAGATAACATGTCACACCCCTTGACTAAAATTTTATATCAGAAGATGCATGATTACCATGTGAGAGCTAGTAGACTAAAGGTTGTTAAGAGATGTCTCTAATGAATATGGGAGTCTGTTGATGTTATTTACCAGGAAATAACATCTGTGTACTTTATGAAAACCTATATTTCTATATTTCAATATTAATAAAATTATTATCCCATTATGGGTTTTATTCTATGCAACATATTTTGAAATAATTTACTAAGACAAGTAACCTCACTAAAAGATCATAACAGTTTCCATCTATGTTGAGAACCTGAAAGATCCATGACATAATTCATAAATATCAATTAAATATCCTGATGATATCATTTTATGGACACAAATGATACAAGCTATAAAATTTGTGGACTCATAGGACTTATAGGCACCTTCCCATGATGTATGTCCTTTGTTATATAAAATGTATGATATTATGAGATTGATACCTTCCCATAAGAAATCCATATTTATATATGTATTTGGATGTTAATATCATTAGATATCTTTATTAATCCATAGAATTTTAATATTATTATTAATGACTGTTACGAGTAACATAATTTTATGTATTGATGAAAACAATGATTTCATATGTTCACTCTGAGTAGGATACATTGGTTGTATCATGAGTAATATTTTATTAAGGAATAATTAGATAAATGATTTGTCCCTTAGGTTCTTTAATGGAATATTATATCTCAGTTCCTTTTATGGAAATGATATTGACTAAATAAATCCATGCCCACAATGTTCTGTAGGAATGTTTGATTTTTGGAAAGTGAAAGAATGATACATCGACCACATGGGTTAATGAAACCAGTGTGCAACCTGCTTAATTAGAGATATATCGATAAATGGATTATATTAGAATTTAATTTTCCTTATGATGTATTATGTTGATGCAACATTAACATCTTTCGCTATGGGTCACTTGGCCACTTTCTAGATGCTACCCCTATACTTTTAAAAGCTTTTCCTGATTCAACTAAGAATGTGGCCTTGAGGGTCACATAAAAATTATATCCATATTCTTAGCTAAATAATATATATCATTATTTATTATTTCCCATCTTGAATAAATATTATTCCCATAGATGGTCTAATAATTACTTAGGTATGCTTGATCTGATATATTCTTTGACAAATTATTTGATAGAATATTTTGTGAGTGTAATATTTAATAAATGATTACATTATTTATAGTGAATCTAATATTTATTCATTTATTCAGAAAAAATGCATAGATATTTACTTACAAATTAAATTGTCATCATTTAAGGCCAGATAATAATTGGGGGTGGGGGATGGTGGATTTATTTTTTAGGACTGGTGAGAAATAATATATAATGAATATTATTTGAATAAAAAATATTTAGTTTAATTCTCATTTTAAGAACATGTCAAAGAAAGAATATTATTATTATTATTTAATACATGGGGTTCTGTAAGGGATTAAATAAATATTAAATAGAACTTTTAAATATATTTGTTTCCAAACCATAGTGGTATTTTAAGAGAGTTATATTATTTTATACGAGATCCAATTCATTTGTGTTGTGCACAATGATAGATGGAGAGAATCCTACCTATTCATAGAGTGATATCTCTTGAAGAAAACTCCCATGTATGGAGAGTGATCTTCCTTTAACATCCACACTAAAGACTTAGAGATCATGGAGAAATATTTCTATGTGATTCTCATGGTGATCAATGGAAAATGATGAAAGAGAGAGGATCTATTGTGCCATCTCATAAAGACTACTACAACAACATTCAGTGATTTATGGAACACATGTGGAGCGCTGATAGAGGGAACCATATCTTGATTCATACAATGAAATAATTGTACAATTTAGATCTGCTGTCATATCAACAAATAAATAATTCATAAAAGTTAATTCATTAAATGATTGAATTGATTATAAATAATATATGATGATCCTCTCTCTTGTAATAACAGTTGTTCCATTTTTTGTTTCTTTGATTCAGTTCCATTAAACATGATGTATATCATCATGTATGTCTTTAATTCACCATATGTCATGACGAAAAAAAGGTTAGGTGTGAACCATCACATGCTTACATTATTCCCAAAACCTTCATTAACATTTAATTAACTTTAACCCTATTTGAATAACCTTGTGAACAATTGTTTTACAAGTATTATATTTCCCACATGATAGACATCTAAATGTTTTTGTTATTTTCCTACAAGTAAATTATTATATATATTATTCTTCCAAACTATATGATGCATTATATTTATTGATTATTTTTAGAAGCTTTTATAAGTCTTTTTTTATATTAAAAAGAATCATGAATTGTTTTTAAAGCTATATTATCATTTCATACCCCTTCAAATGAACACTTATATTAAACCCATTGACGTAATAAACTAAATTTTAAATTTAATCTATACTAAAATCCATATGCTTCCTTTCCTTCCTTAATCATATTTACTTTTCAAAAATATTATTCAAAATAGAGTGTGAGGGAATAGAATTTGACTTATCATTTTTGGAATAAATAAAATATTTGATAAAATTATAGAGGGATTGATCACTTGACTCTAGGAAATATGGTTAAAAGACGAGATATAATTATTTTAAATTTTCTATAATTATTTAAATAAGTTTTTTGAAAAAACTATCCAAAAAATTGTGATACATAGAAATACATAAAGATAAAAGGATTACTACTCATTATTTCTACAATATTATTCTATAAACCATAGATTAAAATAGGCAATGACTATGATGGATGATGTAATTGTAGGTTTATAGAGTGAGTAAATAATCAATAAGATTGAATTTCATATCATGCAATGTACTGTAATGAGAAACCTCTTCTTGTTAAATTTTATTTTTCACTAAAGTACCTAAATATTGTTACATTAATAACTAACAAATCTCAAATCCCATTTGATTTATATATAATTTTTATTCTATTAACTAGATTTTTTATAATACAAAAAAGACATCATAAATAATGAATTTACATAATAATACAAATCCACACATAAAAATACAATTTATTAAGTAGATATTATTTTTTAGAAAATTTAGCTAAAATAATTTCATGGTAATTGGATATATATTTAATGGGTCTCTATATACAAATTTAATTTGGAATGTTAAATTTATATAGGATGAATGCTATGTCTAATGATGGGACGATTTAAAATTGATATCAGTCATTAATATATATATTAAATTAGATGATGGTACATGTTATTCTTTTAGGATAGACAAATATTTGTAAGGTGGATTGAAAATGAAAATTTCCCCTAACATCAATTCTATAATTATTTATGCGTAACCCCAATATTTTCACATTTTATTGGTAATTGGTTCATTTTTGTTAATATTCATATTTTGGATCTTATAATAAATGTAGAATACTATAGATATTTCATTATTTTATTAATATTTTATATTTATATTCCAAGAATATACCACTGAAAGTATGTTTTTTTTATTTAGAAGAAAAGTAGAAAATCCACTCATGAATGATGTAGATTCTAGTTGTTGTATGTTTTGTTATAACAAATTCTTGACTAGATTTGGGATATTTTATAATGAAATTCCCAACTACCTTATATTTCACATAGACAGGTTAATTCTAAATATTAATAACTTGATGGTATATAGGATTGAACATATAATTATGGAACTTATGTTAGATTTTTCCAGGAAACACAGATTTTATATAAGGCTTTACCCATAACTATAAAACATTAATAGGAATGTATAACTACATAGTATTAAAAAAAATTAATGATTACATATGATTAAAATAGATCTATATAATATTAATTAGAACCAAGATGCGATTAAATAAAAAGAAAAAAATATATTTGTATGATAAAAATGGATAGTATTTTTGAGTAACTAATGTTCGCAATAAATTTTATACTTGGTTAAAATTTAGTAATACTGAAATGGTATAGAATAGTGAAGGATTAGGTAAATATTATTCAACTGGGGAAAATTCATATTTATATGGCCTTCATACACAGACATGATGAACCAAAAAATTAATCTTTGATCCATTTTCAATATAATTTTCTAAATCTTTATCAAAAAATCCATGAGTATGTTTATCTATGTCATATGATGAAGTCATGGATTGGAACTATGAACCATAATGCATAATATGGAGGAAATTCTGAATGTTGAATTAATATGGGGGTACTATAAAGAGGTTCTCCCACACATTGGTATTATACATATTTTTTATTTATATTCTTACAAATCATATAATTATTTTGGAATTATATATATATATTTTTTCTACAACATTTATTTATCTCCTTCTCAAGATAATGTGAGGATAACAAGGGGATTTATTCTGAAGATGAATTTGAATTGTTTCTTGAGTCTTTTGTGATTTTAATTTCAATCTCTATTCAAAATTTTCAAAACTCAAAGGATGGTTTAGAATGGGGTTGGTGATTGTTCCATTAATCTTAGTGTCCTTAGTGTTATTCATTTGTGAAAATATCAATTTTTCAACATTTAGTTGACTATAAGTAAATAGAAAAACCATTAAGAAAGTGAATAAGGAAATGTGCTTGAAAACTAGTTATGCTAGTGAATGAGTTAGACTCACATGAGGTGTTCCACTCTCAGAATCCTATGGTTTTGGCATGTAATTTACATAAGGTCCCTTTGGAAATAGTCATATAGTTATATTATAATTGATTTTTAAATTAAAATAATGAAATTATAATTTTAATATTCGGTGTATTATATATTCATTAATGTATTTTATTGTATGTTGTTGTTTTCACCACTTGTTGTGTATGTCATTTTACTGCATTTTATTTTATTTTCTTATTTTAGTTGTATTTTTTGCATTTTATAATTTAATTATAATGAAATTAATAAATGACAAACCATGTAATTTTTATTGAGTTAATCTAATTGGAAAATAAAATTTTTTAGGATAATATAATCAAGTCTACATATTATAGACCATGATACCATTAGCAATTCTGAAGTTGGAACTGCATGATAACTTTGGATTATTTTATAAGAGTTACTTGGTTGAAATTATTCTGACCACGTAGTGATTTATATATATTGAAAATGATCACTTTCACCCATATGGGTTATTTTTTCACCTATAAAAGTGATTCAGATTTATATTCAAGTTATAAAGGATTAGAATTTGGATAATAAGGAGCTATTATTTCTCGTCGAGATGATATTTTTATTATATTATTATAAACGGATGGTCATTTTTACACTAATTTTTCACGGAAATTCTTATTTATTTAATGAATATATTTTTTCTCTTTTTCTGGAGAAGGATTTTTAATCTTCTAATTACTTTTTTTGAACAATTTGCCAAATATATTTTCTTCCTTATTTTATAAAACCTATTAAAATTCAAGAATTGGATTTTTTTCCAGAAGACCTTGAGTTAAAGAGATTCATTAGAAACACAATTTTTCAATTTAGACATCTATTATTTTTCTAATAAGGTTCATTTATGTTTTAGGATTAATGTGAATTATTAGAAGTTAAATATTTTAAAATTTAAAACTATAATCTAATTCTTTGGATTAGTGATTTTTGAATCAATTTAGTGGAACCCTTGGGTCCAAAAATTTGTATCTGTGATATGATGGTGACTAAAATTGTGTGTGAGGTAAGGATATACCAAATAAAACATTCAATAGCTTTTATGGTGATTATAAAATTATTGTGATTTAATTTTCAATAAAAACACCTCTCAATGTTTTGGTGCCTATGGTGAATAAAATTCTTCATACGTACCATTCTATATCATAATATACTCTTGATAATTAGAGGAATATATAGAGAGTTTATTTATTCTGAGGGAAAAACTATGAGAGCATAAAAATAATTTCAAAGTCATAAATTTCATTTCAAGTTCATGGATATAATAATTTAATTATCAATTTAATTTAGAGATTATAATTATAATGGATTTTGAGAATGTTTGAATATTTTGTCCCAGGAATATATGGAAGAATGTTCCTATGGGTAGATATTTTCATTGCCTTATTGATATGAATAATGATTTATATATGGGTTATATAGATTAGAGGTTATAAGGAAGACTTTAACAAAGAATATAATGGAGTTATTAATGGATTATTGGTGTAAATAGGAATTTATAATTATTTACTAGCATTATACCAACAAAAATATTTATATTACTCTTGATGCAAATGAATTAATTTGTTTATTGTGATGAATCCAGGGTGTTGTTATAATGTGTATTGAATTAGAAAGATTGTGTCAAATATTATTATTCTCAGATTTTTAAGAAGCAAGAAAATAATTAGCTAAATAATTATCTTGATATTTGTCTGATATTTTATTCTATTAAATGTTGGAAGCACAATTTTTTGATTGAGGTTAATGGTTTATTATGATCATAATATTTTTAAAAACACTTTTATTTATTTTTACTTTAATTTATGGTAGATAATATGGAAATATTACAACCAAAATTTTTATTTTCAGATGATGTATACTCTAAGCAAATAAAATGTTTTCCACTGTTCTCTGAGAAGGAATTACAAGTCTCTTATAGAGTATAGATTTAAAGAGGAGTAGTTTCCCATGCGTATATTTTAAAATTTTCATTTTTATGTAACAAAGATTATATTGGTGATGTATTGATTAATTTTATTATTTTTTTGTACTTGAAGGGTTAAATGAAATGAATTTTGGGTCTCATGTTTTAGTACCTTGTCATTGATTAATGAATCTAAAGAGTAGAGTTCTTTATTATATGAAATCATCATGAAAATTCAATAATAAATGAAAAATGGTTATCAATATTTTGAATAAACACGAGATATTAGGTGATGTGATAATCATATTCTTCTAAGTGGGATCGTTATCCCAAATTGTATTATAGTAATGATGATATTCAAAGATATTTTTGTGTCCAAGGATAATGAAGATGAATGCATGTTTTTTTCAGGTATTACATTGAAATACGTGATTAAAGAACTTGAGAGATATTTTGATATGTTGTACCTACCTATTATACCATTATTGAAATATGAAATGTTAAATATTTAATTTTTAGTTTCTATTCAAAGAGAATAAATGAGTTTACATACCATTTGGGTGATTTTGGATCATTTATAGATTGTGGATCAAAACTTATTGGTTTTTGAGACAAAATAATTGAATTATTTAAGTGAGGCGTACATATGAGAATTGGAACTGTATCATGGGATAAATGTGTCTAATAAATCCAGTATATATTGAAGAAATTATTCTCATTTCTAGAATTCAATTTAATGTTCTTTTGTTTTATTGGTTAATCTGATCATTCCATACTGTCTATATACATATGGTCCTTGATAAAAAGCCATTTATTTTTTTATCATTCACTATGAGTATGTATTGTTGAATATGAAAATTCATGGGATGATAAACTTTCACTCATAAGTTTTTTTTTATAAAAAAATACTAGTATTATTTTTTTGGGTCCTTTTGAATTAAAATATATACAACAATGGGTATCAACTATATATTACATGGAATTTAGAGATTCATCAACTCATTTGAATGGATTGTCACAAGAGTCAATTGAGTATATATTATGATAAAATAAATTTATATACAGATTTTTTATACATTTATTTAATTATTAATCAATAATTATTTTATAATCCAATGGGTTTTGGTTTTTTCACAAGAATTAGGAATTTTGATTTAAGTGAATAAATGATGAAAATTTCCAAAATACGCACTACGCACCGTTTATTGTATATACCATGTGCATGATTTATTTAAAACACGCCAGAATGGAAGCAGACTAAGCGATAAATATTCTTCATAATAAGAATATAATAAATGATGTGTAAATCCTTCACATGATGTGTATATTTCAGAAAACAAAATCTGGAAGAAAGTGAAATTCATACACGATGAGATGAGATTACATGATGTGAAATTTTTGAATGAATTCATTTCCAAATATATGAACATATTTTTTAGTGGGAAAATTGTACTCTCATTTACATAGAGATGAACCAACTTACATTCCATGATAATATTAGGATCCAAGTCATTTATGCCAGTACATGATGTGATAGACTTATACATAATCTAATTCATTGGAATATTAATATTTAAAGAGGCCTCTATAAACTAGATCTTAAGATGTATATATTTTCTCAATTTTTCTTCCTCCTTTTTCATTAATTATTTTCATAAACTATATTCCTTTCATTACTTTATTTAATACTAGTGAGATGTTGATCATTCCTTCATAGTTACTCATATTTTTTAATTCGATTTTCAATATAGATGTCCATTCCAATGTCTTAGTCTGATCTTCATCAAAAAATGGAATCAATGATCATAATCTTCTTCACTCGAAATATATTTGTTATCGCTTCTTAATTTTTTGGATTCCAGATTGTTCATTCATCAATTTTTTCATCATGAAAAGTCAATTTTGGTTGGATTTCTTTTACTTCCATTTTTTTATTTTTTCATTCTTGCGGAATCCTAGATTTTCTCTTTTGAAACTATTTTATGATTTTGATTTTTTTTTGATATTTCCATTTTTATCATCCCCACCATATATGGAATGTTCTATTAGTGTTTGGGGACGAGATTAGCGGTGTTTCAAACTGATGAAAATATAAATATCGAAACTGGGTGACCTTGTCTATAATAATCTTGTTTATATCATTTTTCAATCTCATTGATTTTCATTATCTGAGACCATCATATGTGAAAAATAAACAATCAAGACATAGTTATACAAGATTGTCGTGGGACCAATAACCCAAAATTCATTCTTAATAGAATCTAATATTAATATTCTTATGTTGTCAATTTCTATAGACTAAGGAGAGTTTACAATTATAGGCTGATCCAATTGGATGAACCAATTTTAATTGGGTTTTATTCCACTTATTTTAATCCTACACCAATGGTCTATCATAATTTTTATTAAGGGTTATCCCCTTTCGTATAGAATAAATGTGACCCTTCTCCCATCATTTATTACTCGAAACAAAAAAGAAAACTAGATTTAATATAAACCAACCATGAAGAATGAAAGTGAGTAATACTTCAATAGGGTTTTATTCGAATTCTCATTAACATTCCATTCATCCTCGTGGGATCAACCCCACAATTCCAATTTACTATTCATGTGTAGTAAGTTTAGTTATAGACTATAAATTATAATCTGATCTCATCCAATGTGAATTCATCAACATGTTAGGGAAATTCAAATATTTTCTGTATTTCTAGGTAGATATATTTCTCAAGCATAGTGACCATCAAATGGAAACCCAGAATACCACAACCATCCCCTTTATTATATTCCTCCCCCTTTATTTTTTTTATTTCTCTCTCTATATTTCTATCTCTCATTGTTTATTTATTTTATTTATAGTTAATGTATGCTAAAGGGTTCCATAACTCATAAAAGAATCCCAAACATTTAGGAACAACTTTTATTTGATCATAAGATTAATTGAACTGTCATTTCACACTGTCTCTTTTAAACAATATAGAATAACAATCTTCTCTTTACACCCCTTCAAGACCCCCAATATTTTCCACCTGTAAATCAGGACAAGTGACCAGTGTTGTAGTTGTTCATCATTATGGACTAATGTCTAACATCCATTAGTGATGTTGTACCCAACATTGTGTGTCTTCCTATTATAATGAAAATTTTGGAGATTATGCATGGACTCAATCACATGATTTGGAATATGGTTAAGTTTAGTGGTATTTAAATCGAATACTTCCATGAGAATATTTTAATCTTTCTTGAGGTTTGGGACACCTTTAAGAAAAAAATTGGTTTCTATAAAAACAATTATCATAACAGTCCTCTCATTATACATGAATGATAGATCCAAGGATTAGAAAATAAGTCATGCTTCTGGGTTATTAAAGGATTCAGATGAATTCAAAAATATGTTCCTAGAAAAATAATTACTTCCAATCCAGACATTTAATAACTGGAATTAAATTCAGAACTTCTCCCAGGTGGATAGATAATCAGTATAGGAATATTGTAATAGATTCAATAATATTACCAAAAAGTTCTGACATCACTAACATGATGTGTGGATAAAATTATATAAGTTTTATCAAGGAATTATTCTACTACATGATCTATAGTAGATGTTGATGCTGATGTTAGACTCCTTCACAAGATGCTATAAGTTGGATTGAATATTTTAGTTGACATATCCCACTATGAAATTTTGTGGAAAAGAGATAGTGGATCTCTCCATCATGAAATTAATTTGGTGGAAGAATATTCTACCTCGTTAATCAAGTAGATTCTTTAACCAAGAATATGGAATCATTCAAGTTACCTATTATACTGCCACCCACCCTAATCATGTTATTGAAATATAGTTTAGTGATATGTTGGGAATATATCATTTTACATAGACTATAGGGTGGTCATGGACTCCCCTCAAACCGAAGACTGTAATTATAACAATTACAATAAATACGTCGAATAGTAGAAAAATACACTACATTACCAAAAGAATAAAAACTGCTAGCAGAGGAAATATCAATTTCAATAGATAAATCAAGTTTTTTAATAGAGGAGTGGATAGGTGCCGTAATGAAATTTGGGACCACCTGAGTACCCACCCAAAGGTCCATCTCCTCGACTATAGTAACATTTTTAAAATCCTTTCCCTAGAGCTTAGAAATATCCACCAGCACCACAACATCAGTATAAAAAAGACCCACCATGAAAACATCAAGAAAACCAACCCATATAGAGTAATCTTGAAAACCTGATTACTTCCTTCGTGTATAAAGCCAACCAAAGGATGACAACCTAAAGGATGGATACGAATAACCACAAGGCTTCACTTCCCTACTTAGAGAATCAAATGTGACAAATTTCAAAGCTATTATCTGATCATCTGTCGATAAAATTTCTTGGTAACACAAAGGATCATTAGTAAGAGGAGGATAATGTAATAATAGTCAAAAGTGAAAATGTGATGGATTTTCATCAACCACCTGGAGTTAAGAAAAATTAGTTTGAAGAATATGATAAATATAATCATGAGAGAACTCAAAAGTTATAACCATATAAGTAATCTATTTTTGAGGAACATACTAAAATGATGATGAATATGTGGATACACCATCCTATAAAACACTTATCCCATTTCTTGAATGAATGCAATAAAGGAAATATGAGGGGAAAATTTAAAAATTTCTGGAGTTGGTTAAAAAATTTCATATGAATTTCCATATTGCATAGGAAATTTTACAAGTGACTTTTTATGAATGATTCTTGATGGACATTCACTCAAGTAAAAAAATTGAATACTTAAGGATTGCCTCTCTGAATAAAAATTTATCTGTAGTTTTTTAAAATAAATTTCCTCCCAAATGTGATACCCTAGATGTTTTAGAATTCATTGCACTATTGGGACATGTTATTTTAAAAATTCATTATTAGATCAAGGTTCATGTATCTATCTAGTTACCATGAGTGTTTGTAATAAGTAGGGGATTAGATTATTGAAACCAACAAGGGTGTCACTCCAACTAATTGACCATTCGTTCAAGTATCCTCGATGATTTATAGATGATGTCTTAGTAAAAGTTGAAAAATTATTCATCCCCAATGATTTTAATTTTCTTGATATGGAAGAGGAAAGTGATATCAACATAATTCTTAGAAGGCCATTTATTTCCACTATATTATAAATGATTGATGTTTACCTAAGGAAGTTTATTTTTAGATTTGGTGAAGATAAAAAATATTTCATTTTGGAGAGGGCCACTAATAAAAGAGATATGTTGTTAAATTTTAAAACCATATATCTTATTAATAAAATAGATGATCATTAGACCAGTGAATATGGAAACATGAAATCAACCCCAATTGACAAGGGATCTAGTTTTATTAAAAAGAAAAATTGCACTACACCTATGGAATGATAGTTAATCACACCATTCATCCCCAATTTATTATAATATCATTTTAGAGGAGGCATCAACTAATTGTTAAAGTCATCAACTTCAACAATTTTTCATCCCTAGAAAATAAATAAATCACTAATTGAGAGGAAACACGGGATAGTTTTTTATCGATTAGAGTAATATTTAGTTTGTTTAACTATTGTTACAACCTTGTTCTGAGGAACTGGTCAAGAGGGACACCAAAGAAAAATACACTATGTGTACCATGAAAACGTCATGAAATTTGAAAAAAAACTATTTTTTTAAAAATCATTATTTTAACAGCATTTAATCAAAAAATGGGTTCTAAATGTTGAATTTTTTTTATATTCCGTGAACATATGGTTTTAGGTAACCCCCATTTATTATCTTCCCTCTCGTGATGCTTCCCCTCCATGATCCCTTGACCAAGCCCAAACCCCCCCTCAAAGGCCTCTCCACATTCCCTTCCACAACCCTCATCTCTTCCTCTTCTCAACTGTTCCATTAACTTCACCCATCAGTGTATAATTTTTTTTTCATGCCACGTACTAAAGGCCCACTAGAATGCGAAGAAACAACTCCTACATTGATGTTTAAGAGGTCCGAACCACCTCCTCCACCTGTATATCCATCCTTTTAAACTTATTCTTCCTCCACCACATCCTCTTCCACTATAGGTGACTCCCACTCATCATACGACATATCATATGGCCATGACTATCCCCATAATCGTATTTGTATACAATTATATGAAAATAAACATAATTTATTGTTGGTCCACATGTAGTCCAAACTAATGAGGACTAATAAAATGATTGACCTCATCATCATGGAGAGAATCCACATCCATCATGAGGTCCTTCACCTCGTCGTATGCCTGCACCAAACTCTGATCACACAGGTGTGATATGAGATTTACAGGGAAAATATGTTTATGTTCTTTGACACTTTTGATATTAGAATTGAATTCATCTGCTTTACAGTTGGAGGATGGTCCTGGGAGCTTAGCCTGGACAATTGTATATTTGGCCTTGGTATCTAATCAATGTAATTTGTTTCTTCCCCAATATTCTCACCATTGTAGCTCGACCCTAGAAAGGATGAGCATGCAAGAGTCTAGTCTGGGATCTTTAGATTCCACAATAGTTTTCATGACCCCATTACCATAAAGATTATAATGATTTTATGTTACTCCCTACAAAACTTACACCGGGACTTCACGCATGATTTGCTGGAACATGGAGATTCCGACCACTTGGCCATACATATAAAGGTACTTATTCTAGCATAGACATGGGAGACCCTACTGACAATATGGATAGATTGTTTGGAGAGTTATGCTATACATTATAAAAGAAAACACATAGAACTTTGAGGGGTTAATCATTCATTACTTATTTGGACATTCAGGTTGATGCCTTTGAGGTAGCCAATCCCCACACTTATCCTTAACTATGGAGGCTATCCCTCTTTGATTTCTCCATAAGATGGTGATTCACATAAATAATGGTGATGTCTACTAAAAGGTTATAGAAATAGTTGAGGTTGTCGATGAGCCCCCTGCCCAACATTATATTGATCCTCTAGCCTCCAAGCCTCACCAAAACAAGATATTTCTCTCAACCCATCCTCCACCACCAAAACTACCATCACACCCATCACTACCCCTACCACCACCCATATTCCATCTCCATACACCCTAACCCAACACACCCCATCGATCCCTATAAACCTACGGCTCTTCCCCCAGTACATTCTAGTGAACCTCCTCAAAATCTATCACCACATGGGCATCCTATTCACTACACCTACATTACATACCAACCCTACCTCCGTACTAGTCCCTAAAATCCACACCCCACCACTAGAAATCCCTCTATCCTCCTCAATGTCCTCACAATCTCTTACCCCATCCAACCTAACCTCCGAGCTGACCATTCCTATAGCACAATAAAAGTTTTTTATAGAGTAATCCAATGGGAAATGGGACCCTCCATTTCACTATATAATATGGGTCCCTTCATGGATCATGCTTCTAGAAACACATCCACTATAAGGATTAGAACCTCACCACCATCATGTTATGAGATTACTCTAAGGACCATGACACTTACATAACTATTGATCATCTAACACCTTTTTCCATCACATATTTTTGATAGGACGGGATAGCTAATGAGTCCCACTATTAAAGATAAGAATATGGATGATGAACTTGAGGATTTTTATTGTTCTTACTATATCTTGGCTCGTCCCACGTTTTTTATTCTATATGGGTGATACTTTTTAATACTACTTGTATTTCATTCCATATGATGTATCATGGCTCTATATATACATGTGATATAGGTTTTACTTTACTCTAGGTTAGATAATATTTCATTCCAATATTGTATTACATTTACCATGTCTAGCTATTACGCCACTTCCATGGACATTTATGAGTCTATGTAACATCAATATGATCTCCTACATCGGATTACTCAACATATTGTATATGTTGAGCACTAGATTGGGGATTTATCAATGGATATGTGTTCTTTTTAGAGGTCCTACCTATGGCAACCACATATTCTTTTCTTACCACATTATATTTATTCTTAGTACAATTTTATGATGGTTAACCCCTCCATGCATCCATGCAATCTGGATGACACATGAACTAGTTCTTATATGAAGAATATTGCTTGTAAGATTATGGATGACACTTGATTGATCTCTTTGTCTATTGGTCTGGCTAACGATGTCATTATTTTCAATTTTAGTGAGGTAAAACATATTTGATTTGTGTTATTTGTATTAAGTTGTTTACTTCAGATTTTTGTTTTGATTTATTATAGTTTTGATTCGTAGGTCATCTTTAACTATATTGTATACCCATATATTCCTCTATCAGATTGTTTTCATTAATACTCACTATGTTCACCTTCCCATTTTACATTAGTCATTCTATTTAAACCATGTGAACTAACGTTTTATCAATTGTAGGATTTGTCTTTTTATTTAATTATGTAAGTAAATCAATTATAAATCATCATTAACCAAGTTTCACCATAGAATAACACTCATAACATAGAGATCTAGATTCCATAAATTGAATTCTGATGTTTCCTTAAAAAACTTTCTAGGCTATATATATGATATCTATCCCACATGCATTCGAGGACGGTGTAGAAACCATCCCATATTAAGTGCGGGGGAGTCTCTATTGATATTTACTATCAATAAAATTGAATTATTGCTTTGTTTCATTTATCTAGGATAAATTTTTCACTCATATCATTTTTTATCCTAAAAAAAATTAATAAAAATAAAATAAAAGAGATTTCTAGGTAAGAAAATAATAAAACCCATTTTTCACTCCTTTTATGATTTTTAGGATTATTGTAAAATTTATTATTTTAATTCAAATTCAAATTTTTTTAATTGCTATTTATTTAATTATTACTTGATTTTACAACTATATTAATTTATAATTTGTTTTTGTACACCCATTATTCAGAGGATTATAGAAAATAATTGCATATTCATTTCATATAATATCTTTTGAGAGACACATCGGGTATGTAAACCTAGTAGAACATTCATTGTGATCATATGGTGGTTGTTAGTAAACAAATACAATTTTTATATGATTGAGTAAATAATTTTTGAGAAATAATTTCAAAGAACCAAAGTAAATAATTCTTTATTTACCCCGTAGTATCCAAAAAAATACATTTTTTTGGATGAATATATTTAAAGATGATTATCCCTTCCCACCCCACTCTTGGTGTTATGCATGACCTTCCTTTGATCAAGTGTGGGGAATTTTCAATTGATGGACACATGATGTTATTATTGCGAATATGTATTCTGGATGTTATACAAGACTGATATGATGTGATCCATGATTACTCTTGGATTTTGATGCCTACCCTATACCTTTTAAAAATATGTAAATAAAAATAAAAGTAAAATGGTTTTGGGTTTTGTATTAGGAAATTCAGAAATACCCATTTAATGAATGATAAATACTTTAATGGATCATATGTTTTCTAGTAAATAATGTGAGATCATTCCTAAACATGAATTTCAAAATAAGAATAAATAAATAAAATAAAAATAAAAATAATGGAACATGGTAGATTTTTGATACCTACCTGTTATATTCAATGATCCATTCTAGATACTTGATTCTTGAACAAAAATTAATTATGGAAGAGACACTTCATTGCTCTATTTATGTAAATCATGCATTAAAAATTAGATCATACCTTTCTTTTGAGCTTGAAATCCATTTTATTCCCACCTTACCTTTTCCTTATAGTCATTCAAACAGTTTTTTGCTAAACACATAATGACATACTTTGTATTTTTTTTCGAAAGTAGAGATGACAGAACCAATGAATTCCTATGGTAGTGAATAATTATCCAGGGTATGAGCTTAACTGTATTTAAATCTTACTCTGGGTGATGATAGAAAGTTTATTGTGAGGAAAATTGAGAAATGGGTATACTATTTTAGAAACTAGTATGAAATTAAAATATAATTATTATGGGATCTGGATAAAGAAATGAACCATGCGTTGTGACTGATTTTCTCTACATGATTGATTCTAGAGTACTGAATTTTTCTACATTCACAAAATTTTATTTTCTGGTTTATAATTCATAATTACTATATTAACAATCATGTCTTTTAGAATCCCTATCGAGATGATTTTTTCTTATGTAAAATAAATTGTTCATGTATGGGGTAATTTTATTATCTAAATTTATCTACATATTTTGGATCAATTTATTTAATTATTAATCATGAATTATAAGATATTTAAATGGTATTTGTACTGTTATTATAGAAATAAGGATTTTAGGACACAATAGATTAAATTCTTAAAATGTTCCAAAAATAGGCTTTATATGTTATGTATCAAATATATGATGTGTAGGTTTCATTCAGAGCATCCTTGTAGGACAGAAAAAAACCAATGAAGCTTCTGAATAGTTTTATGATAATGAATGACATGTGATTCCATAACATGACGTGGAACTTTCAAAAAACTGAATCCCAAAAAATTGAAATTCATACATGAAATGTAACGATTTCATTATGTACAATCTTCAATGGCACTCCCAGTCAAAGATACAAATAGATTTTTTCAGTAGGAAAAGTGGGAACGCTTTACATGGTGTGCAACCTACTTAAGTGATGTGTGGATGTGAGGAACAAATTTTTTTAAGGAAGTATATGAAATGAAGGACTTTAAATGTAGATACCCAAAGTATGACGTACATATACAATACATTAATTTTGTGGAATACTTAATAAATAACAAAAAGAGACCCCAAAGTACCGTAATAGTTTAGTGTCTTTGGAAACTCAGAATATAATATTCTAATATTGGTGAAAGATCTTCAACATCTACCATAAAGATCTTCCTTTTATTTCTTACCTAAAACCTTTATTTATATCATGGGGAAAAGAAAACATATAAATTCTGATCTCACATTCTCAGTAAGGGTAAGCATGGAGAAAATAAAACAAACCATATACATTTGAACTTAAAAACATGAGCATAAAATTTAAACATCAAAATATTGAGCAATGACATAAAAAATGGGAGTACGTAAGGCATATATCATAATGGATCATTAATCATGATAAAATAGTATGAGAAAAAACATGTAATTGTGGAAAAACATTAAGCACATGATATGATTTCTATAGTATCCAATGCATTGCTACAAAGACCATCTTAGTGGACAAAGTCTCTTTCTGAATCGAGTTCACTCCTCGTTCCAGTCATGTAATACTGAACCGGATTAACTTACCATTCCAACCATGTCTATCTCATGAGATATAAATCTTTACCCAATTAATTAAAGGGAGATATAGGTCCCACCCATCTCATAATGAAATCATTCTAACTTGTGCCAAAACATGAACATAAATCTTTCATCATTACCCAAAGTATGAAATGGGTTTCATAAACATCATCCCATCATAACATAATCCATACAAAAAAATGGATATCATTTCATCACAAGAAAAGTGAAACCATGTAAATCCTAGATAAATTATACTTGAAACATACACAAATGAAATAATTCTATCTTATATGGAAAATGGTTTTGATAAAACACTTGAAATGAATTCTTGAGGAAATTATCCTTTCTTCTTCAAAATCATTTTCTTTTCACAAAATGCCCTGAAATTTTAAATGAAAAGGATTTTTCTGAAAATATTTATGAAATATTGTAGATTAAGCTTCATGAAAATAAGCCATTATGAAACCGTATAAATCTGTTCATGCCGTATAAGTTAAAAAACATTCTCCCCGTACCTTTAACGAAAAAGTCAAAAAATACCACGTATATGGTAAACAAAATAAAGATTCCATCCATAAAACAAAGTAAAAGTAAAATAAGGGTAAACACATCTTCAAACATACATGGAAAAATATTAAACACTTTATTGAAAAAATATTATGGACATGGATGAAAAATATAACCCTAGTAAATACTTACGTATAAGCAATCTCAAATAAAAATGAGATTGAAAAATTACCCCCTACCTTAGGTCTGATATGCTTCATATGTATCTGAACCTCCTATATAATGATTTAAATACTGTCATTTACTTATTAAAGTTTAATATTAATTTCTATGATATCATATATGGTTCACTTATGACTTTATATTACCCGTTCTTTTGCAAATTCCATGTTAAAGAAGCGTTTTGGGTAAAATCGTTTTATTTATCGTACGTGTTTGGACATGCTGTTTTTGATATTATTATTACTTATATAATGATTTAGTAACTTCTAGAATGTAAATAATGATTTATATATCATGTATATTTAGTATATATATATAATAGATAGATAAATGAAATGAATTACACCGTTCATGGAGATGGTAGGCCGTACATACGCATTAACGCTGTTATCCTTTCCTTATTGACGTGAATGGAAGTAAGTAAATGAAATATATATATATATATATATATAAATGATTCCAGTAGCTTTATAATGTCATATATTTAATTATTATTCATTATATATACTTTATAATCATTTTGAATGGTTAACATGGAGAATGAATCTCATCGCGTCGTGGAGACGGTAATCCGTACATACACACGAGCAATGATATCGTTTCCATAATTATTGAATGGAATTGGAGTGGATGATATCCCATAATCCGTATCATATTATTAATTTAATATATATTTATTCTTTACACCATCATACCCATCCAAGTAAGGTGGTGGTGGAAAAAAATATTACACCACGGCATGGAGACGGTATTTTGTACGTACACACGCGCAGTGATTTCGTTTTCCATAGGATGGATTGAAGGTCAATTGGGGTTGTTTCATATTTATAATAAAATATCAGTATATTATTGATACTGATGTTATTAATTTATAATTAAGCAACGACAAAAGAATAATTTGAAGAAGAAAGAAACTTCAATGAATCAGTAAAAGAGATTACCTCTTCTTCGACGCAGCTCCTTTAAGCTTCCTTTTAAGGCCCTAGAGTTCGTCTTTTGAGGATACCATAACCTCTATAATGTTTCTAAGGAATTTGAGAAGGAAATTATTTAGGGGTTTTCTAAGATTGAAGGCTCAAAATTTTGTGAAAAGAAGAGAGAGGAGGTTCCCTTTTATAAGGGAGGAGAGGGACACTTTTGGAAAAAACATAAAATATCATTTTATAATAAAGTCATATTCGGTATATAATGGCTCCAAAGTGACTTATTTCGAAGATAAAGTGGGGATGGGTCGAACTACTCTCAAAAAATAGGTTTTAGACAAGTATAGGTTACTATTTTAACCTTATCATTTATATTTAACTCTAAGTTAAATAATTTAACTTTTACCGTGTCTTCTTGTTTTCTTACACAATATGGTTAATAAACTTTCTATAACAAGCCAAAATAACCCGAAGTGGTTCATTATTAATATATATAACCTTATATAAGTCATGTTTCCGAACCTTAGATTTTTAGTAATAGAATAAAAATTAATAATATAAATTTTTTTTTAAAAACAATTTTATGTAAATTTTGACACTATTTGGAAATGGATTTTTGTAAAAATCATAACAGAATGATTAGTTCAAAAAAAGTTAATTAAATAAATAATAACATGTCATATTAACCTTTTAAATTATTTTAATTCATAAAAAGTCTCAAATTAATTTTTTTTGGTTATTTATAATATCAATTATGTTAATATTTCATTAATAAGGTAATTACTACATCATCATTGTGTCATAAATAAATTTCATTATTTAATGTCTAAAAATTATAAATAAAATTACATTATGTAGGAAAACTTTTTATATTTATAATGAATATTTATAGTTGAATTTATCTTATGTATAACTTTATATAAAAAATGTTTTAGTTATTAAACTTTGATTTTAACTCTTTTAGCTCTTCTATAAATAAAATAATAATAAATGTCCTAATCTAATCCAAATGGACCTAAATGGTCATATTTTAATCTTAAGGTTTTTTTTGGTCGAATTAAACTTATCCAATACAATTAGGGCATGTGTTAAGGTAATAATAATATCATTTTTACCCTTAATTACCCTATTTACTTTTAACCGTGGTAAATATAAGTAAAAAGTTACTATTCCCCAAAATATTATTTTTATCTTATTGAACTACATTTTACTCATTGATATTAACCTTGTATCTCGGATTTTTGAAATTTCACTCACAGAAGTAGTAAAATTAAGTTTTATGTGAATTTTCAAATTCTCATAAGAGCTAGGTAAAAGACGGTGAACTGTTCAACAAAATTTTCATATATCTAAAATTAATATAAATTGACTCCAATGAATTATATTGAACATATATAGTTATTATGTATCAAATTTGACCTAAAAAAATTTAAATAAAATATATAATTACAAAAAGTCGGTTTTAACTAATAATTCAGTGTTTTTCACTATTCATCAAAAATTGAATGTTTTTAGAAAAACACCAAAAATTAACCCTAGGAAAATTTCAATATTCCGAATCCAAAAATGAAGTCAATTTTAAAAGATAAAATTTATAAAATTTTAAAAAGTGGGTATTACTATTCATAATGGTTAGTTTATATAATATTTTAATAACATATCATTTTTTAGTGAAACTCGGTATTGCGCACAACACACGCTATTGAGGAAGGTCGCGATTGTGTGTAATGCAAGCCAAGTCAGGGTTGCGTGTAGGGAAAGATTCCTTTGTTGTTATGTATAATAGAATCCAACCATATTTCATTTGTACATTGAATATATATATATATACATTGAATGTTGCGTAGAATAACTTCTATCAAATGAACTTGAAATTTTGTGTAACACGATCCTAGAATAGTGTTCCGTATACTGCAAGCTAATACGGTGTTGCGTATAGTGCAAGATAATATTGGGTTATCATACAACACAAGACATGAAATAAATTAAAAAGAATATATCTTATAAAATCTCGGGGTGTTACATTTTACCCCTCTTAAAATGAATTTCTCCCTTCAAATTCTTCAAGTTTATAAATGGTTTATTACATGAGAGTTTCATTCATAGAAACCCACAGCATAAAAAGGAATACCAAAACTTGACTTTAGAAACTAATGTATGAAACATAACGGTCACCCAAATTAACTAATCACTGGGTTTCCACATAGGATAACATAGGTGAAAATATGGGTACGAAAGGGAAATCTAACCATCAAGTTCTGATGGAGAGTGGTGGAGAACATGGCTATGAAAAATCCATCAATCACAAAGCCATAAATTTGTGATGATCTAAGGTACCATCTAATTCATCAGATATAAGAACACTATGACAACATTTTTGGTTATCAATATCATTTCCCTAAAGTTGAAAATTTTTAATTAGAAGAAATACTTAATTTATTTTGGTACAATCTCACTGTTGTTTGTGCCTTGAACAATTTCCACTTCATCTCTTAATGAAATTAAGTTGAATTTGTCTTCTGTGAAGTGTTAGTAGATTATGCGATAGAATGATAGGTCATTCCATCTGTCTCAAACATAAGGTTAGAAAAATTTATATACATAATTCCATCTATGGTGAGATTAATCGTATATGGTTCCTAAAATGGACATATACTTCATATATCATACCACATAATAAATTGAAACTAATTTATACTAAACAGGGACTTCCTGTTGGCTATTGGTAGGCGATAAAGGCATCTCGCACTTCGGTTGTGGGTTCGATTCCCACAGCCTTGTCCGACGCGACAGGTTGTCGCCCGTCCGGTAGGTTGTCCTTTTTCTAAAACTATACTATTATAAAATTCCGAAAATAATATCGAAACAAAAGTTTTATCCTTAAACAATACCATCTGATGTCCAATATAATCTATTTCAAATCTTTAGGCTTATCCAAAATACATATGTCCAATCTCATATTATAAAGAAAACTATTACTTGAAAGGACACATTACAAGAACATGAATACCATCATTTATCCCCCATATATCATACGATATATTTTATTGGTCACAATCCAAACATGTGAATAACTTAATCATGTATTCTCTTGAAAAATGAATACCCATTAAACCTTAGTGAAAATATAAATGTTCTAAAAAGTTAACTCTTTCCACATACCAAAATCCCAAAATTCTATATACTCAAACCATGATATCACTTAGTCCTCATATCAATCATGAACTCATGAATACCATCAAACATCTCATTATCTCCTTATCCTTTCATTATGAACATATCATCTACCTTCAAAAAATATTTGAATAAACTTTCATGGTTACCAGTACCATTAATCATATAATTTCAAAAACTCAAGGAAAGACAACAATGTAACAATCCTTATATTTTTCTTTATTCTATAGTACCATACATTATTCTTTATAAACATACAATCATTCCACTACCTTCTTAAACCACTGACTGAGCACAATCATTTCTTTCATCTCACATATCATTTATTGTCTTTTCATCATCATCATCGTAAATACTACCCATAAGACCATGAAGATTCTCTTTATGAAATTTTCCCATAGAGCATTGGTTCGCATAATGCCCATACATTCCACATTTAAAACATTTAACCATTATTGATGTCTTAGTAATACCATTATCCTTGTCCATGGTGTTTACTGAAACTTTTCCTTTACAATTAATGGATTTGTGTCCTTCTTTTCCACACCCAAAGCATCTTCCAGTTATTTTGAAACATTCTCCCTGATGCCTCTTACCACATGATTTACATGATGGAAATTTAACTTTCATTCCTCTATAATCATCATGAAACTCCATCTTTCTCTTATTAGCTGAGTCAGGAAACTTACCAATGTTGTGATTATTGATCATATTATGAGATTTCTAATTAAGAATATTAATGATATGGGGTCTTCCAAATCCAATTTTATTTAGTTTCTCATGAAAAATATCAGTCCATTGTCCATCATATCCTTCATTATTATGAATCTTCTTGTTTCCAGCCATTTTCTAAAACCCAAAAAGAATAGTGTGAGAGGAAAAAATCATAATTAAGGGGGAGTACATTCAATATATAACATCTTAGGTTTAATTATAATATCATTACCATAATTCTATAAATATAACCTATATTTATACTTAACCTTATGGACATCCCTAGACATACCTTTGAAATATCTCTAGGGATGTCACTAAAGTTTTCGCATCCTAGTTTCCTAAGGTTAACAAATACTTTCCTCTGATACCTACTGTAGCGATCTAGAATTACTTCCAGTGGACTATAATTGATACATATCAGGGCACTCCATGGGAGGCTACACCCCTTGGGTGGGACACACCACCATCCCTAGTGGTAGCCATTTCCTCATGAAACCCCTGGGCGGAGAGCCATGCTTCGTCCAACGCTCACATGTGAGAGTTCCCAAGGATCGGATACAATCCTACCTCTTCTTCCTCTGATACCAACTGTAGAGACCCAAATCTTGACGTACATAGAAATTACATTATTTTTTCGGAATACTTAATACATATCAAAAACAGACACTAAAGGACCGTAATAGTTTAGTGTCTTTGGAAACTCGAAATATAATCTTCTAATCTTGGTGAAAGATCTTCAACATCTCCAACAAAGATATTACTTTTTTTTCTTACATAAAACCTTTATTTATATCCTAGGGGAAACAAAACATATGAAGGGTGAGATCAAATGATCAGTAAGGGTAAACATGGAGAAAATAAAAAAAACCGTATACATTTGAACTTCAAAGCGCGAGCATAATATTTAAACAAAAAAATCTTGAGCAATGACAAAAATCAAGGAAGTACAGAAGGAATGAATCCTAATGGATCACGAATCCTAATAAAATGGCATGGGAAAAACATGTAATTGTGGGAAACCATTAAGAACATGATATGATTTCCATAGTAGCCAAGGCATTTCTGCCAAGACCATCTTAGTTGACAAAGTCCCTTTCTGAATTGAGTTCACTTCTCGTTCCAGTCCTGTCACACTGAACCGGATTAAATTACCGTTCCAGCCATGTATATATCATGAGATATAAATCATTAGCCAATGAATTGGAGGGAGATATAGGTCCCTCCCATCTAATAATGAAATCATTCTTACTTGTGCCACAATATGAAGATAAATCATTCATCATTACCCAAATAACGAAATGGGTTTAATAAACATCATCCCATAATAACATAATCCATAAAAAATGGATATCATTTCATGATAAGAAAAGGGAATACATGTAAATCATAGAGAAATTATATTTGAAACATAAACAAATGAAATAATTCTATCTTATAGGGAAAATGGTTTTGATAAAACACTTGAAATGAATTCTTGAGGAAAATATCCTTTCTTCCTCAAAATCATTTTCTTTTCACAAAATGCCATGCAATTTTAAAAGAAAAGGATTTTGTTGAAAATAGTTATGAAATATTGTAGATTAATCTTCATGAAAATAAGGCATTATTAAACCGTATAAATCCGTTCATTTCGTATAAGTTAAAAAAACATTCTCCTCTTACTTTTAACAGAAAAGTAAAAAAGTACCACATATGGTAAACATAAGAAAGATTCCATCCATAACACAAAGTAAAAGTAAAATAAGGGTAAAAATGAATTTAAACATACATGGAAGAATATTAAACACTTTATGAAAAACATTTTATGGACATGGATGAAAAATATAACCCTAGTGAATACTTACGTATAAGAAATCTCAGATAAAAATGAGATTGCAAAATTATCCCTTACCTTAGGTCCGATATGTTTCGTACGTATCCGAAACTCCTGTATAATGATTTAAATAATGTCATTTACTTATTACAGAATCATATTCATTTTTATGATATCTTATATGGTTCACTTATGACTTTATATTACCCGTTCTTTTTTAAATTTCATGTTAAAGCGGTGTTTTGGGTAAAATGGTTTTATTTATCATACGTGTTTGGACATGTTGTTCTTGATATTATTATTACTTATATCATGATTTACTTACTTCCAGAATTTAAATCAGGATTTATATATCATATATATTTAGTATATATATATATATATAATAGATAGATAAATGAAATGAAATACACCGTTCATGGAGACAGTAGGTCGTATGTACGCATGAACACTGTTTTCCATTCCTTATTGACTTGAATGGAAGTAAGTAGATGACATATATATATATACAATAATCCAGTAGCTTTATCATGTCATATATTTCATTATTATTCATTATATACACTTTATAATAAATCTTGAATGGATAACATGGAGAATGAATCTCATCCCATCATGGAGACGGTAATCCGTACGTACGCATGAGCGATGATATCGTTCCCATAATTATTGAATGGAATTGGAGTGGATGATATCTAAGAATTAGTATCATGTTATATTAAACATATATAGTTATTATTTACCCCATTATACCCATCCATGTAAGGTGGTGGTGGAAAAACAGATTATACCACGGCGTGGAGACGGTATTCTGTACGTATGCACGCGCGGTGATTTCATTTTCCGTAGGATTGATAGAAGGTGAATTGGGGTTGTTTCATATTTATAACAACATATCAGTATATTATTGATACCTATTTTATTACTTTATAATTAAACAACTAAAAATGAAGAAGTTGATGAAGAATGAAACTAGAAATAATCGGTAGAAGTGATTACCTCTTCTTCGACGCACCTCCTTTAATCTTCCTATTAAGGCACTAGAGTTGGTATTTTAGGGAGACAAAAACCTCGATAATGTTTCTAGGAAAGTTTAGAAGGAAATATGGAAGGTTTTGGCCGATATTGAAGGCTCAAAATGGTGTGAAGAGAAGAGGGAGGAGGTTCCCTTTTATAAGTGAGGAGAGGGGCACTTTAGGAAAAAGATTAAAATATTATTTTATAATAAAGTAATATTCGGTTTATAATGGCTCCAAAGTGAATTATTTCGAAGATAATGTGGGGATGGGTCGAAATACTCTCAACCAATAGGTCTTAGACAAGTTTAGGTTACTATTGTAACCTTATCATTTATATTTAACTCTAAGTTAAATAATTTAACTTTTATTGTGTCTTATTGTTTTCTTACACTATATGGTTAATAATCATACTATAACAAGTCAAAAGAACCCCAAGTGGTTAATTATTTATATATATAACTTTAAATAAGTCATTTGGCCAAACCGTAGATTTTTATGAATATAATAACAATTAATAATATAATATTTTTTTTAAAAACTATTTTATGTCAATTTTGACACTATTTGGTAATTGATTTTTGTAAAAATAATAACGACATGATTATTTCGAAGAAAGTTAATTAAATTAACAACAACATGTAATATTAACCTATTAAATTATTATAATTCATAAAAAGTCTAAAATTACATTTATTTGGGTATTTATAATATCAATTATGTTAATATTTCATTAATAAGGTAATTACTTATTCATCATTGTGTCGTAAATAAATTAAGATATTTAATTACTAAATAACAAAAATAAAATATCATTATGTAGAAAATATTTTTATATTTCTAATCAATAATTATAGTCTAATTTATCTTATGTATAACCCTATATTAAAAATGTTTTAGTTATTAAACATTGATTTTAACTCTTTTAACTTTTCTTTAAATAAAATAATAATAAATGTCCTAATCTAATCCAGGTGGACCTAAATGGTCATATTTTAATCCTAAGGTTGTTTTTTCGAATTAATCTTATCCAATTGAATTAGGACACGTGTTAGGGTAATAATAATACCATTTTTACCCTCAATTACCCTATTTACTTTTAACTGTGGTAAATAAAAGTAAAATGTTACTATTCAACAAAGAATTATTTTTATCTTATTGATCCACATTTTACTCCTTGAAATTATCCGTGTCTCTTGGATTTTTGATATTACACTCACAAAAGTGGTAAAATTATGTTTTATGTGAATTTGAAAATTTTCCTAGGAGCTGCGTAAAAGACGGTGAAAAGTTCAATAAAAGTTTTATATATCAAAAATTAATATAAATTGACTCCAATGAATTATATTGAACATATATAGTTATTATGTATCAATTTTGACCTAAAATAAATTTAAATTAAATATATAATTATAAAAGGTCGGTTTTAACTAATAACTCAGTGTTTTCACTATTCATCAAAAATTGAAAGTTTTCAAAAAAATACCAAAAATTCACCCTAGGCTAATTTCGATATTCCGAATCCAAAAATGAAGTCAATTTTAAAAGATAAAATTTATAAAATTTCAAAAAGTGGGTATTACTGTTCATAACGACTAGTTTATATAATAATTTAATAATATATCATTGATTAGTAAAACTTGGTATTGTGTACAACACATGTTATCGAGGAAGGTCATGATTGCATGTAATGCAAGCCAAGTGAGGGTTGCGTGTAGGGAAAGATTCCAGTGTTGTTATGTATAATAGAATCAAACCATATTTCATTTGTACATTGAATATATATATTTATATATATACACTGAATGTTGCATAGAATAACTTCTATCAAACGAACTTGAAATTTTGTGTAACACGATCCAAGAATTGTGTTGCGTATACTGCAAGCTAATACGGTTTTGCGTATAGCGCAACATAATCTTGGTTTAGCATACAACACAAGACATGAAATAAATTAAAAAGAATATCTCTTATAAAATCTCGGGGTGTTACATTCAAGCAGTACAATTCTCATGCCTATTAATATTTTTAGTTCCCTCAATGCAATAGAGCTTCATACATATTTACTGTTATCCCATTTTTCATCCATCTTTTTCATTCATTATCATCCTAAAAAATATTTAAATTACACTTTTAAGCATTTCATTGAATCTTATTGATTTTAAATATTCTATCACCTTAATTAATATGTCACAATTCCTCTTTCAATACTACTGTCTATTTCTATTCTTCATCAAAACTTGCATAAATTGTCATATTCATATTCATTCATTGTATGTTTGTGATAGATTATGAATTTTTTGGATACCATATTACATTTTTTATCTACTATCTTTATCACAATAATCCATTTTTTGGTTATATTTTCATTGAATGCAATTTTTTTATTACTTATTTAATCTTGTATTTTCTCTTTTTCCACTATCTTACAATTATGTATAATGTGCATGATATTTTCATTTTCACTATCATCACCACTATGAATGACTAATATTCCTTGGGTTAGGACCTGATAATAGTGGTTGATTGACCCAAATTTATATCTATATATTGAAACTGGGTGATTCTATGACTATAATCTAGGTTAAAAAAATTTGAAAATATCATTCATTTGAATTAACCCTCATGATCATAGATGGAGAATGAAAGATTATGAACTTGTAGGAGAAGATCTGGGTAAGACCAATAGTCCAAAATATACTCTTCTTAGAAGACAAAATTCTTATCTTTAGGATATGAATTACGCCAACCAATGATTATTTTTCCATATAATGATGATACAATTGGATGGAACAATGTTAATTGGTGTTCTTTTCACTGCTTCCTTGTAACAACCCAAACTTTTATAAATTTAAATTCCTATTAAACTAATTAAATGTCTTATTATGTAAGATGGTAAAATAACATATGAACTTCCTTGGTTTTATGTTTTCGGATTTTCAAACACTATTATGAATTATGAATGTTTCTAATATAGTTGTTGAAAAATGATCATGGGATTAGTATCAATACAGGGCTTTAACAAATCCAATTTACTAAAAAAAAGGAAGCAATTGCCTCATCCAGTAGAATTTCCCTATATGAATCCCATTTTTTCGAGCTCGAAAATGTGGTGACGTCATTGGGATTTGCTCTCGACCAATCCCAAGCTGAGCTTCAACATGTTAAGCTCGAACAGAACTGCCTATGGGGGAAGTGGAAGTTGATAGAGATTACCACTCGTGGGATGTTATCCAAGCCTCCCCAAGAGTCTCTCACAATCACACACCTTGCCCTTCAGTCTAATGAGGGTGTTATAAGGGGTTATGTAACAAGACCTTATCACTATGATTCTGTGAGATATTTTTGTATATAATAAAGAATATACATTCATTTTATCACTGTTAATTTGTAAATAGTTTTCAATGCAAAATAACAATTTTAGTTAATTAAGAAATTTATTTTGACGAACTAATGGATTTTTAAATTAAATAATATTTTATTTTAATACTATTACTAAATGAATTTTTATATAACATAAATTATCATATAATTATTATGAATAAAATTTTCATTTTAATTAAGGTTTGAAAGATGTATTTTTTTCAAAACCCAATAATTTTCAATAAAAATCGGTTTTTATTTTAAAAGTGAAAAATCAGATATTTAGAAAATTATTTAGATAAAATGAATATTATTTTTAAAATTAGGATGTTGAAATTTTCCAATGGTTAATTTTTCCTAATTTACTGGGATAGTAAAATTTTTGGGTTAAAAAAAACTGTTTAATTATACAGTGTGTTTTATGACATAATAATGACCCAATTGTGATATAATAAAATACTATAAACATTATTTTATGCTTGTATTTTTTTTCACCATTAAAATAACATGACTTTTGGTTCGTTTTATTTATTTTACAAAGCTTTAGTGGACCCTCCAAAACATATAAAACATTTTAGCATTTTAAATTGATTTCTTTGAGAGTGTGATTCACCTCCACATAAGCAACCCTATTATTTTATGAATTTTGGACATTGAAATTATATAATATTTTTTTTCCACTTACCTTTGGAAAAAACCATGATAAAAAACCATGGGATGGTATTTGGTTTTGATTAGTTTAATGTTTTGTGTCCCAAAATCAAATAATAAAGAATTCTCACACCCTTTCTATATAAACCCACCCAAGATCAAACTTATTCTTCACTACAAGACAATGGTGTTCATCCAAACTCTTCACACCTTTCTATAGAATCCTCCCAAGGAATACCACGCTCCCAATAAGCCTCTCTGAAGCCTCTTCCAATATTTTGGAATCACACATCCATGTAAGACATTTCTTCCTTTCTCATTTTTTTCTTATTTTCATTAAGTTGTTATGACATTTTATTTTTAATTAAAACTTTTGGGGTATGATTTATCACCTCCCCATACTTCCCCCTTTATTTTTGAATTATTAGAGACACCTTTATCTCTCATTAATGCCTCCCATGTACACCCGTTACCAGGCCAAAATTCCGTAAAGAATTTCTCTCACCTCATTTACATTAAATCAATTATTTTGTATTTTGAATCTAATATTCCATAAAGTATGTTGGGACATGCTTCTATATGAACCCTTAATGTCAATTTCATGTACATATAATGATACACCCCTTTCTCTATCATTAACCATTTTTATGAATTCTTATGTCACGTTGTTATGCTGCAGAAATCGCACCGTGATTTTCCAAGCCAAAATCATTATGTTGTGAATACCATGCCCATTTTGATATCAAGGGTATTCACCTTTATGAATGTATACTTATTGATTATATAGTTTCATGTATGAATTCCACATTCCATTATCATGGAATAAATTATGTTCTTTAATGATTTCTTATTATATGATTCAGGTGGAACACTTTTGCATGAAATGCAATGTTTTAAGAAGGGTGTGCCCTTATAGTGCTCCCATGCATTGGGTAAAGTATATTATCTTGATACGTCATGGGAAATTGGTGTTTACTCATGCTAATTCAAGTGAAGTGAGGGTTTAATCATGCTTCAAGTGCAATGAGATTTTACTCATTCTCCATGCGCAATGAGCCTTGGCTCATGTTAATTCCATGTTAAGTGTTGTTGCCACATCTCCATGTAATGATTATCATGATTTATAATGCATTTGTTTTTATGTTTATATTGTGCTCCAGTGATATGAATATTTTTTAACATGTATTGTATTCCACATGTTATTCCATGTTTATTCCCTTAGTGGGCTTTATAGCTCACCCCATTCTTATGTATATCCTCAGGTTATCCCATGCAATGTTAAGTACGAAGTAATGTTGTGGTCATGTAAAGGAAGTGTTCAATAAAGATATTTTATTTCATGTTTTATGTTGTTATGTAATGATCTTAGTCACCAAATACACTATAAATCTCGATATTCTATGTTTTATCAAGAGAATATTTATTGTAATAAATCACGTTTAAGTGTGTAAAAAAATCAGGGTTGTTATAGTTGGTATCCGATGGTAGGTTTAGATTTTTTTGGGATTAGGACTAGAAAACTATAGTGAAGCCCTATAGACAAGACAATGTATAATCAAAACATACCTAAATTTTTTGTCAGTATTGAGTAAGTGGTTTATAAAGAAAATACACCCCTGTCAGGATACAACCATGTAGAGGAGACTCTGGCACAGATTTACCTAAGAATGAAAAATTTGACAAGGAGTTTTGTGCTTGACCAAGGGTATCCTGGTACATGAAAATGAGACTTGCTTCACTCTTGGTTATGACAATCTTGGAGGGATATGCTTTTTTAAATTCATAAGTGTAGAATGAACCATTATTAATGGAATAAAAATATTCCACTAAGAATATATGTTGGGAAGTGGATCATGGATAACATAGACTGAATCCTGTAAATTATCAAGTTAAGCTAACAAATATAATTTATAAGTTATCCTTTTTTGTCATTAGATTCCACTTTATGTATTTAATAGTTTAAGGTAATATTTCTATGTCTATATTAGATAAGCTAGAACCAAAATCAAAAAGTGTAAGATTGGTTCATCATCCATAGTTCCACGCATTCTTTTATATCCCAAAAGTTTAGTAGAACAATCCAAAAACCAACAAAAATCATGGAAGTAAATATGTCGGTGAGTATGGAAAACTGGTAAATCATTGAATTCCATAAATATAACCCCTCCATGTCCTAATTTGTGGACTGAACTTCCCGAGGAACCTCATCATTCTTCCACTAGTGGAATTTGAGGCAATTCTCTACCTGAATTTGATTTACTTATATAGACCCAACATAAATTGTCATGAGAGGGAAATCACTCTTCATATGGATAATTGACACCTTGATTCTATATAAGTGCAATGATAAAGATGAATCTTCTTTAGGACCATAATCTTAAGTGTGGATATTACTTCCCTATGAGAACATGTATCCGTCTCATATTATTGAGTCCAAGGATGCATCAATCCTTGAAGACATGTGTATTGTGGGGGAATTCACTGAAGTGTTTCCCAAAGAACTGTCTGGTTATCCTCCTAGAAGAGATGTTGAATTCCCAATTGACCTTATACCTGGGGAGTTGCCAATATCCAAGACTCCGTATAGAATGGCTGTTATGGAGATTGAGGAGCTGAAGAAACAAGTATAAGAGAATACAGATAAAGGGTTTATATGCCCAATTTCTTCACCATGGGGTGAACCCATCCTCTTCATCATGAATAAAGAAGGGTCAATGTGGCTTTGCATTTATTATCGTGAGCTTATCAAAATCACAATAAAGAACAAGTATCCTCTTCCACGAGTTGATTACTCTTTCGATCAGCTGCGTGGATAAAAATACGTCTCTAATGTAGATTTGTGGTCCGGATATTATCTAGTAAGGGTGAAGAAAGAATATATCCCCAAGACTACATTTTGTACAAGATACAGGCACTATGTAATCATAGTAATGCCTTTTAGTATCACTAATGCTCTAAAAATCATCATGGACTTGATGAATATAGTCTTTAGAAATTACTTCAAAATATTTGTGGTAGTATTTATAGATTATATTCTAATATACTCCAATTACAAGGAGGATCATTAAAAACATCTAAGAATTGTACTAGAGACCTTGTGGAAGGAGAAGCTCTATGAAAAGTATAACAAGTGTGAGTTCAGTGGATCCCTCCAAGACAGATGCAATTGAGGGATGGTCGAGGCCAACACTGGTAACTAATATCCATTACTTCTTGGAGTTAGCTAGATATTATCACCGATTTATATGAAATTTATCCAGATTATCCAGCCCTCTTACCAAACTAACTCGAAAGGGAGTAAAGTTTTCTTGGAGCGATGAATGTGAAGAGAGTATCAAGGAGTTGAAAAGGAGGATTATCAATGCACCCGTGCTCACATTACCCACAAGTGGAAAACTATTTGTGGTATTCAGTGATGCTTCAAAGAAGGGACTAGGTTGTGTGTTGATGTATAATGACAATATTGTTGCCTATGCTTCAAGGCAATTGAATGTTCACGAGCAGAATTATCCAACACATGATCTAGAGTTTTTTGCGGTGATCTTTGTTTTGAAAATTTGGCGGCATTACCTCTTTGGAGAGAAGTGTGAAAAATAAAAGGATTACCAAAGCCTCAAGTATATATTGACACAGAAAGAGTTGAATATTCTGCAACGAATATTGTTAGAGCTGATCAAATATTATGACTACTCGATCAACTACCATCCTGGTATGGCTAACAAGGTGGTGGATTCTCTAAGTAGAAAGGATCCTTAATCATTGTCAATGATGAGAATTGAAAAGGATATAACCTTTTAATATTTTCAGAGTATGGGTATGTGAATCATTAAAGGAGGAACATCATCAATCCTTTCTCAAATGATTTCTCAACTTTTCCTCATGGAGAAAAAAAAGGATGCTCAAAGAAAAGATATGGAAATTCTAAAAAAGGTGAAAGCTATCAGAAATGGTAAATCCTCAGAGTTGTTGGTTGACAAAGATGGAATTCTGAGATTTGGGTTATAATTATGTCTACCATCCGATCCAGAGAAAAAGATGTAGCTTCTAAATGACGCATATAGATCAACCTTATTTATTCACCTGAGGAGCCCAAATATGTATCGAGATCTATGAGGAAATGTTTAGTGGGACAATATTAAAAGAGTGATTGCTGAATAAACATCACTGTGCTTGGTGTTCTAGGAAGTGGAGACTAAGAGGTAAAAGTCTAACGGGATTATGAAACCACTACCCATACCAACATGTAAGTGGGCAAACATTACCATGGACTTTGTCACTAGACATCCTAGGACATCGAGATGAAAAAATGCTATATGGGTAATTTTGGATTTTCTTATGAAGATAGATCACTTTATTAATATTTGAGAGGACATCTCATTGGATCAACTTGCACGGATTTACATCAAAAAAGTGGTAAGGCTACATGGAGTACCACTATCTATTATATCCGATCGTGATCTGATATTGACCTCAATGTTTTTGAAAATTCTCTAGCATGATATAAGCACTAAACTATACTTCAGTATGGCCTATAATCCACAAACTGATGACCAAGCCGAGCGAACTATTCAGACACAGAAAGATATGTCAATATCATGTTCTATGGACTTCAAAGGAGGACGGGACCAACATCTTCCACTGGTTTAATTCTCTTACAATTACAGTCTCCACTCGATCATATGAATTGAACCATATGAATCCCTTTATGGGAAAAGGGGTAGAACACCAATGTGTTGGGATGTTGTAGGTTAGCGTAAGCTGTTAAGACTTGAAATGGTCGAAGAAATGGTGGATAAGGTGAAAACCATTCACCAACATATCAAGGCAGCCCAAAGTCAATAAAAGAGTTATAATGATAACCATCGATGAGACCTTGAGTTCAATGTTGGATACATGATATTTCTACGCATATCTCCTTGGAATAAGGTCATGAGGTTTGGATGGAAAGGGAAGTTAATTCCTAGGTACATCAGCCCCTTCTAGAATCTTGATTTTGTCGGGGATGTGGCATATCAAATATCACATCCACCTACCATGGCCAAATTACATGATGTCTTTCATGTATCCCTCTTAATGAAGTACATACCAGACCCTTCACATGTACTCTCTTCAGAGGTAGTACAATTATAGGATGATATTTTTATGGGGAGAAACCATTGAAGCTCTTTGATCTTAGAGAAAATGTCCTATGAAATTAAACAATGCCCCTCATAAAGGTGTTGTGGTGCAAACCAAAAGTTTGAAGAAGTGGCATGGGAATCTTAGGAAGTGATGAAGTAGAGTTACCCATATCTTTTTTAGTGTGGGAAAGGGAAATTTTGATGGTCAAATTTCCTAAGGGAGGATGATTGTAACAACCCAAAATTTTATGAATTAAAATTCTACTTGATCTAATTAAATGTATTATGTAATTTAAGATTTTTATATAACGTATGAAATTCCTTGTTTTTATATTTTAGGATTTTAAAATAACGTTAATAATAGTGATTTTCGCTAATATAGGCATTGAATAGTGATCACATGATTATTATAAATATAGGGCTTTAAAAAATTCAATTTACTCAGAAAAAGGAAGCAATGGACTCATTGAGTAGGCTTTCCCCATACGAAGCCCATTTTTCCGAGCTCGAAAAGCAGGTGGTGTCATTGGGCTTCTCTCTTGACCAATCCCCAGTCGAGCATCATAATGTTAAGCTCGAACGGAACCACCTATGGTTGAATTATAATTTGATAGAGATTACCACCTGAGCTATATTATCTGAGCCACCCCAAGAGTCTATAACCGTCTCACACCTTACCCTTTAGTATTATACAGGTGTTATAAGGGTTTATGTTACAAGACCTTATCACATTTTATTATGTTGACTATTTTCTTTTATAATAAATAATATACATTCATGTTATTATTGTTACATTGTAAATAGTTTTTAAAGAAAAAAAACATTTTTAGTTAATTAAGAGATCTATTTTGATGAATAAGTGGATTTTTTAATTAAATAATATTTTAATTTAACATTATTACTAAATAACTTTTTATATAACATAAATGATTGTATAATTTTAATGAACACTATTGTAACATTTATTATTGGTTGAAAGCAATTTTTGTCAAAACATAAGAATTTTCGATAAATGTCCATTTTTATTTTAAAAAGTAGAAATAACATATTTAGAAAATTATTTAGATAAAATGAATATTTTTTTTGGAATCATGAAATCAAAATTTTCAAATGGTGAATTTTACATAATTTTTTGAGACAGTCAAATTTTTGGGTAGAAATTAAATATCGTTTAATTATATAATGTGTTTTATGACATCATAATGACCCAACATTGATGTAATAAACTACATCAAATATTATTATTGGAAAATATATGTTTTTCCATTAAAATAATGTGATTTTTGGTTTTTTTATATATTTTACAAAGCTTTAGTGTACCCTCCAAAGCATATAAAACATTTTAGCTTTTTAATTGAATTCCTTGAGAGTGAGACTCACCTCTATATAAGCAAACCTATTACTTTAAGAATTTTGGCCATTTTACATATATAATATTGTTTTCCAAATCCATTTTCCTAAAAACATTGTGAAAAACCTTGGGATTGTTTGTGGTTTTGATTAGTTTGATGTGTGGTGTCCCTAACCTAAATAATAAAGATTTCCCCCTCTTTTTCAATATAATACCAGCCAAGATCCCACTTTATCTTCACTAAAATCCTTTTTATTTCATAAAAACTCTGCCCTACACTCTCTAGAATCCTCCCAAGTCATCCCATTCTCCCAAGAATCCTCCCTCGTGCCTCTTCCACGCCTTTGGAAGCACAATTCCATGTAAGGGATTTCTTTCTTTCTAATTTTTGCATAATTTTCTTTCAGTTGTTATTCCATTATATTTTCAATTAAAAATTTTGGAGTATAATTTAAAACCGCCCCAATAATCCCATATTTATTTTTAAATGATAATATAGCCCTTTATCTCTCATTAATTCCCCCCATGTTCCCCAGTTTCCATACCGAAATTCCGTAAGGAATTTCTCTTTCCTCTTTTACATTCATGAAATAATTTTTTATTATGAATCTAAAATTGAATTAATTATGTTAGTAAAGGTTTATATATGACCCTCATACTGTCCATTTCATATAAATATGATGAGACACCATTTTATCTCTCATCAACCATTTTTATGAATTCCTATGTCACATCGTTATGCTGTCGAAATTGCACTGCAATTTTCCATGCCAAAATAATTGTGTGGTGATAACCATACCCATTTCTCTATCAAGGGTATTCAACTTTATGAATGTATACATATTTATTATATTGTTTCATGTATTAATTCCACATTTTTTTTATTGTGGAATAAATTGTGATCTTTAATGATTCCTTATTGTATGATCCATGTGGCACACTTATACATGAAATGAAATGTTTAATGAAGGGTGAACCCTAATAGCACTCCAATGAATTGGGTGAAGTATAGTACCATGATATGTCATGTGCAATGGGTGTTTTCTCATGATAATTCATGTGAAACGAGGGTTTACTCATGATTGATGTGCAATTAAGGTTTACCCATGTTGTATGAGCAATGAGCCTTGGCTTATGCTAACTCCATGTTAAGTGTTGTTGCCACATCTCCATTTTATGATAATAATGCTTTATCATTCCTTAATGTTCATGTTTTTCTTGTGCTCCATTGATATGAATATTGTCTAAAATGTTGGTTATTCGTCATTTTATTCTCGGTTTATTCTCTTGTTGGGATTTATAGCTCACTCATTTCTTATGTATGTCCTCAGGTTATCCCATGCAATGTTTAGTACAAAGGAATGTTATGGTTATGTAAAGTAAGTATTCAATAATTATAATTTATTTAATATTTTAAGTTGTTATGTAATGATCCCATTCCCTAGAGACACTAAATGACAACCCTGCTTTTTATTACAACTTAAGCATGCTTTATTACATAAAACTTCACTTGATACAACAAAGAAGATTGAGAGGTTTAGTGTCTTTGGGGATTATGATCATTAAATAAAAACTTTAAACTTGAAATACAACATCTTTATTGAAAACTTCCTTTACATGACCACTACATTCTTTCGTACTTAGCATTGCATGGGATAACCTGGGGACATGCATAAGAAAAGGGTGAGCTATAAAGCCTAGTAAGGGAGTACACAATGAATAACATGAGGAGTACAATACATGTTAGGAAATAGGAACATCAATAGATCATTAGAGTAACATGAACATAAAGGCATGATAAAGCATGATAACCATAACATGGAAATGTGGCAACAACACTTAACATTGAATTAGCATGAGCCAAGGTTCATTGCACATGGAGCATGAGTAAACCCTCATTGCACTTGAAGAACGAGTAAACCCTCGTTGCACTTTAATTAGCATGATTAAACACTCATTTCACTTGACGTATCATGATACTTTACTTTACCCAATGCATTGGAGCGCTATAAAGGGCGCACCCTTCTTAAACATTTCAATTCATGCATAAGTGTGCCACATGGATCATAAAACATGGGTTCATAAAAAATAATCATTTATTCCACGATAATGGAATGTGGAATTCATACATGAAACTTTATAATCAATAAGTAAATGTTAATAAAGGTGAATACCCTTGATGGAGAAATGGGAATGGTATTCACTACACAATGATATTGGCTTAGAAAATCGGTGTGATTTCGGCAGCGCAACGGCTTGACATAAGAATTCATAAAAAAGGTTGATGAGAGAGAAAGGGGTTACTCATCATATTTACATGTAATGGACAGTAAGGAGTTCATATAGATACATGTCCCAACAATTTAATAGGAATTTAGATTCATGATACAAAAGTATTACTTGAATATAAAAGAGGAGAAAAAGGTTTCTTTCGGAATTTCGGCATAGTAACGGGTGTACATGGGAGGATTTTAATGAGAGATAAAGGGGTCTCCCATCATTCAAAAAATAAGAGGTCAGTATGGGAGGGGAGAAAAACCATACCCCAACATTCATAATTGAAATTAAATGGGAAATACAACTTAAAGAAAATTGACAAAAAAGAGAAAGGAAGAAAAAACCCTTACATGGAAGTATGCTTCCAAAGGCTAGAGAGAGGCTTGTGAGAGGCTTCATGGGAGCTTGGGCCACCTTGAGAGGATTCTAGAGAGAGTAGGATAGAGGTTAGACAAACTTTAAGGGCTTTGAGTGAGGAGGAAGTGGGAGCTTTGGTGGGTTTATATAGGAAAGGTGAGAGAATTGTTTATTATTTAGGTTTGGGACCCCTTATATTAAAATAATCCAAACCACAAACCATCCCATGGTATTTGCCCATGGTTTCTGGAAAAGGAAAGAGGAATACAATATTTTACAAGGCCAAGTTCCGAACTTAATAAAAAATTAGGGTTGCTTATGTGGAGGTGAGTCACACTCCCATGGAAATTAATTTAAAAAGGCAAAGTGTTGAATAAGTCTTGAGGGCTCCATTAATGCTTTGAAAAGTAAGTAAAAAAAACCCAAAACCTCATTATTTTAATGATAAAACACATATTGGCCGAACATAAGGATTATGTTATTTTATTACATCACCATTGGGTCATTATGATGTCATAAAACACATTATATATTTAAATGATATTCAAATTTATACCCAAAAATTTGGTTGTCTCAGAAAATTATGAAAAATTCACCGTTGGATAATTTCGACGTCCTGATTCCAAAAATAATATTTATTTTATCTAAATAATTTTTTAAAAATGTGAATTTTCACTTTTAAAATAAAAACCGACATTTATAAAAAAATTCACGGGTTTTGACAGAAATGGCTTTCAAACCTTAATAAAAATTTTAATTGCATTCATAAAATTATAAGATCATTTATACTTAAGAAAAAAATAATTTAATATTAATAATAATATTTTATTAAAATATTATTTAATTCTAAAATCCTTTAATTTAATGAAATATAATTCTTAATTAAATAATAACTAAAAACACCATTTGTACTTTAAAAACTAATTACAATGTATCAAAAATGACTAGAAATTATATTCATTATTATATAAAAAAATAATGTACATGAACATGGTGCTACTTATTTGTCACATTACCCCTTAAAATAACCGCATAAGACCTAAGGGTAAGGTGTGTGATGGTGACAGTCTCTTGGGGCGGCTCAGATAACATCGCTCAAGTGGTAATTTCAATCAACATCCACTTTTCCCGTAGACGATCACGTTCGAGCTTGACTTGATGAAGCTCAGCTTGGGCTTGGTCAAGGGAAAAGCCCAAATACGCCACCACTTTTCCGAGCTCTGACAAATGGGCTTCGTAAGGGGCAATTCTACTGGGTGAGGCCATCACTTCCTTTGTCTGAGTAGAAATGGGTTCATTAAAGCCTTATATTGATACTACTCAGATGATCACTCCTCAACGGCTAAAAAGTAACGGTCACAAATCTTAACGTAAAACTAAAGAAGTTGACATCTTATAAAAAACATTTTTCATAATGAAACATTTAACTAAATCAAGAGGGATTTTCCATTAATGAAACTTTGGATCGTTACAATATTCACCCCTTATGAAATTTCACCCTCGAAATTTTCCTTTTCCAACACTAGAACAAATGTGGGTAACTCAACTTCATCATATCCTCCAACTCCCAAGTTGCTTCTTCAAACTTGTGGTTTCTCCACAACACCTTGACCAGGGGCATTGTCTTATTTCGTATAATTTTTTCTCTACGATCTAAGATCTTCACTGGTTTCTCCTCATAAGAAAGATCATCTTCCAATTGTACCACCTCGGAAGAGAGTACATGTGAAGGGTCTGGTATGTACTTCCTTAAGAGGGATACATGGAAGACATCATGCACCTTGTACATAGTAGGTGGAAGTGCTAGTCAAAAGGCCAAAGCCCCAACACGATCATGAATCTCGAAGGGGACGATGTACCTTGAACTTAACTTCCCTTTCATTCCAAACCTCATGACCTTCTTCCACGGAGATATGCGTAAAAACACCATGTCTTCGACTTTAAACTCAAGGTCTCATCAACGATTATCTGCATAACTCTTCTGTAGACTTTGGGCTGCCTTGATATGCTGCTCAATGGTTTTCACCTTCTCCACCATTTCTTCGACCATTTTTCGTTCAAGCAGCCTACGTTCACTGACTTCATCCCAACATGACGATGTTCTACACCTTTTCCCATAAAGGGCTTCATATGGTGCCATTTCGATGCTCGAGTGGAAACTATTATTATAAGAGAACTCAACCAGAGGAAGATGTTGATCCCATCCTCCTTTAAAGTCCATTGATCATGCTCTCAACATATCCTCAAGTGTTTGGATAGTCCACTCGGATTGGCCATCAGTTTGATGATGATAGGCCGTACTGAAGTTCAGTTCAGTATTCAGAGCTTTTTGAAGACTCTTCCAAAACGTAGAGGTAAATCTTGGATCTCGGTCAGACACAATATATAGTGGTACTCCATGCAACCGTACCACTTCCCTGATATATATCTGTGCCAGTTGATCCAAAGAGAAATCCTCTCGAATAGAAATGAAGTGTGCAGTCTTTGTAAGATGATCCACAAAAACCCAGATTGCATTGTTGCCTTTGGATGTCCTTGGATTTCCAGTGACGAAGTCCATGGTGATGTTCTCCCATTTCCATTCTGGTATGGGCAATGGTTGCATCATCCCCTTAGACATCTGCCTCTCTGCCTTCACATGCTGACACACCAGGCACTTTGATGTATATTTAGAGATCTCCTTCTTCATATTATCCCACCAAAAGTTTTCTCGGAGATCTCGATACATCTTTGTGCTCCCTGGGTGAATAGAGAAATTTGAACTATGTGCATCATCCAAAAGTTCCTTCTTCAGCTCCAAACATGATGGAACACATAGTCTTTTCCCAAACCGCACAATTCCTTCTTCATTAACATTAATCTTTGAGGATTTTCCCATTTTGATAGCTTCCACTTTTTCTTGGATTCCTGCATCATCCTTTTGAGCATCCTATATCCTTTCCAAAAGAGATGGTTGAGCAATAATTTGTGAAAGGATTGATGATGTTCCCTTCTTTATGATTCCCACGTCCATCTTCATTAAGTCTAAGAAAATTGGATCCTTCTCAATTTTCATCATTGATAGAATCGCTGGATCCTTTCTACTTAGGGAATCCGCCACCTTGTTCGCCTTCCCAGGGTGGTAATGTATTGAATAGTCATAATCCTTGATGAGCTCTATCCATCTTCTCTGGCGCATATTGAGCTCTTTCTGTGTGAATATATATTTAAGACTCTTGTGGTCAGTATATATCTCACATTTCTCTCCATAGAGAAAATGCCGCCAAATTTTCAAGGAAAAGATCACTGCTGTCAACTCCAGATCATGTGTTGCATAGTTTCACTCATGGATTTTCAACTGCCTTGAGGCATAGGATATCACTTTATCATTTTGCATCAGCACACATCCTAATCCCTCCTTCGAAGCATCACTGAATACCACAAAAATCTCCCCACTTATGGGTAAAGTGAGCACGGGTGCAGTGATAAGCCTCTTTTTCAACTCCTCGAAGCTTTTTCCGCATTCATCACTCCAAGAAAACTTTACTCCCTTTCGAGTTAGCTTGGTAAGAGGGTTGGACAATCATGAGAAATTTCTCACAAATCGTCGATAATATCCAGCTAACCCCAAAAATCTACGGATATCTGTTACCGATGTTGGCCTCGGCCATCCCTCAATTGCATCTATTTTGGAGGGGTCCACAGATATCCCATTGCATGTGATGATATGGCCCAAAAATTAGACTTCCTTCAACCAAAACTCACACTTGCTGTACTTTTCATAGAGCTTCTCCTTGCGCAAAGTCTCTAGTACAGTTTTTAAATGCTCCTCATGGTCCTCCTGGGTTTTGGAGTATATTATAATATCATCTATAAAGACTACCACAAATTTTTCAAGGTAATCTCTAAAGACACTATTCATCAAGTCCATGAATATTGCTGGAGCATTGGTGAGTCCGAAAGGAATTACTATGAATTCATAGTGCCCATACCTTGTACAAAAAGTAGTCTTTGGGATATCTTCCTTCTTCACCCTTACTTGATAATATCCTGACAGAAAGTCCACCTTGGAGAAGTATTGTGCTCCACGCAGCTGATCAAAAAAATCATCGATTCTTGGGAGAGGATACTTGTTCTGTATCGTGATTTTGTTATGTTCACGATAATCGATGCAAAGCCGCATTGAACCATCCTTCTTCTTGATGAAGAGGACTGGTGCACCCCATTGTGATGCACTTGGGCGTATAAACCCTTTATCCAGATTCTCCTATAGTTGTTTCTTCAGCTCTTCAATCTCAAAAACAGCCATTCTATATGGAGTCTTGGATATTGGTAGCACCCCAGGTATAAGTTCAATTGAGAACTCAACATCTCTTCTTGGAGGAAGACCAGTATGTTCCTCAGGAAATACTTCAGCGAATTCCCTCACAATAGGCATTTCTTCAAGGGTGGTTTCTTCCTTGGAATCAATCATCTGAGCCAGATATGCGTGCTCATAAGGCAGTAATATCCATGATTGAGATGATGGAGCTAAAGGAGATTCATCTTCCTCCTGACACTTGTAAAGAATCGGGGGTCGATTCTCCATATGGAGTGTGATTTCCCTTTGCCGACAATTTATGTTGGCTCTATATAAGGAAACCCAATCCATGCCAATAATTGCATCAAATTCCACCAAAGGGAGTACGACGAGGTTTGCCGGGAAATTAAATCCACAGATTATAATAGGGGAGGACTTATATTCATGGGATGCAATGATTTCCCCATTTGCCGTACTCACCGACATCTTTACTTCCAGGATTTGTGGTGGTGCTGGAATTGTTCTACTAAACATTTGATATATAAAAGAATGCGTAGAACCTGAATCAAAAAGTATGTTCTCTATTCTTTAATGAATAACTAGCGTACCTGTCACCACTTCGTTGTCAGGGTTCACTTCGGCAGAAGTGATGAAAAAAGCTCTTCCTTACTGTCTTGGAGGTTGTTGGTTCCCTTCGATAACCCTTGGATTAGGGCACTGATTCGCAAAATGACCCGGTTCATTGAATTTGTAGCATTGAACAACGTGTTGAGGTTCGAATGGAGCGTTCCTCTCCTCTGTCGCAGCCGCGGGTCCTTCTTGCCGATAGTTAACAGCTAGGTTCCCTTCTCTTCTACACCTGAAGCATTTTCTTGTCCCCCTAAGGCAATTTCCAGGGTGCTTCTTTCCACACTTTTGGCAAGTGGGGTGCTGGAACATCTTAGCACTGTTGGATTTATCCATCGGACCACCAGCATTGAAGTCCACCTTACGCTTCTTGTCCCCATGATACCCATGTGATTCTCCGATCTCCCTTTCAACCTTGAGGGCACATCAGACAATTTCCTCATAGCTGTTGAATTCACGGATCGCTGATTCTTTCCGCAAGCTAGGCTTCAGCCCACCAAAGAAGCGGTCAACCTTGTATTCGGGGGTAACGACAAAGCCGGAAGCATATCGTGCAAGCCTTGTGAATTTTTCCTCGTACGCTCCCATAGATTCATCATTTTTCTGCTTGAGGGAATGGAAGTCCCTTTCCATCTTAAGACAGAGGGTGCGCGGAAAATATTTATCGAAAAACATCTTCTGGAATTCCTTCCATTCTAAAGCCTCGATCTCCTCCTCAGGCTTTGTATTTTTGATCAACATCCCCCATTGATCAGCTTCACCCTCCATACGATAAGCCGCCAGGAGAACCTTCTCTTGTTCAGAACATTGAAGTATAGAGAAGATCTTTTCAATGGAGTTGATCCATTGCTCAGCGATCGTGGGATCAGATGATCCACTAAAAGTAGGAGGCCATTGTCTCATGAAGCTCTCGATAGCGACTTGTTCTTTCTTAGGGGGGGTTTGAACGTTCCTCTTGACCTGTGTTTCTATTCAAAACTTGAGTTAGCTGAGTGAGAAACTTGAAAAAGTTCGCGATTCCTGCTCCCATTGGATTGGGCATCTCATTAGTACAATCATCACACTGATCTTCACAATGGTTGTTAGCCCGATTTCTCCTATTACTGGTCATTGGATGGAATAAAAGGAAAGTTAGGGGTAACACATAAAGGGTTATCCAAAGACAAAAGTTGATGACATATAAATAAACTTTAATGTCCTTAACTCATGAGTCTATAGGATTCAATCCAGGCTTTTCATGATCTTCCTTCTAACATATATTCTTAGGGGCATTTTTCCCTTAATAAGGGTTCATACTAAGATTGTGAATTTATCAAAACATATACCCCGGGAGTGTCGTAACCAATAGTGCAGTAAGGCCCGTTGTCGGGCACCAGTTCCCGTTCGAGTCTAGCTCAAAGCGGTGTTTTCAGGTTTTACCCCTAGGATACATCTGTGCCAGAGCCGCCTCTACCTGCTCGTATCCAGATAGGGATGTATTTGTTTGATAAACCACTTACTTAGTATTTACCAAAACTTAGGGATTTTTTTATTATGCTTAGTCTTGTATCTAAGGCTTTACTAGGGTTTCCTAATCCCAAAAATAACTAAACCTATCCTCTGATACCAACTATAACAACCCTGCTTTTTATTACAACTTAAGCATGCTTTATTACATAAAACTTCACTTGATACAACAAAGAAGTTCGAGAGGTTTAGTGTCTTTGGGGCTTAGGATCATTACATAAAAACTTTAAACATGAAATACAACATCTTTATTGAAAAATTCCTTCACATGACCACTATATTCCTTCGTACTTAGCATTGCATGGGATAACCTGAGGACATGCATAAGAAAAAGGTGATCTATAAAGCCCAGTAAGGGAGTACAAAATGAATAACATGAGGAGTACAATACATGTTAGGCAATAGGAACATCAATAGAGCATTAGAGTAACATGAACATAAAGGCATGATAAAGCATGATAACCATAACATGGAAATGTGGCAACAACACTTAACATTGAATTAGCATGAGCCAAGGCTCATTGCACTTGGAGCATGAGTAAACCCTCATTGCACTTGAAGCACGAGTAAACCCTCGTTGCACTTGAATTATCAGGAGTCAAAACTCATTTCACTTGACGTATCATGATACTATACTTTACCCAATGAATTGGAGCGCAATAAAGGGCGCACCCTTCTTAAACATTTCATTTCATGCATAAGTGTGCCACATGGATCATAAAACATGGATTCATAAAACATAATCATTTATTCCACGATACAGGAATGTGGAATTCATACATGAAACTTTATAATCAATAAGTAAATGTACATAAAGGTGAATACCCTTGATGGAGAAATGGGCATGGTATTCACTATACAATGATATTGGCTTAGAAAATCGGTGTGCTTTCGGCAGCGTAACGGCGTGACATAAGAATTCATAAAAAAAGGATGATGAGAGAGAAAGGGGTTCCTCATCATATTTACATGTAATGGACAGTAAGGAGGTCATATAGATACATTTCCCAACAATTGAATAGGAATTTAGATTCATGATACAAAAGTATTGCTTGAATATAAAAGAGGAGAAAAAGGTTTCTTTCGGAATTTCGGCATAGTAACGGGTGTACATGGGAGGCTTTTAATGAGAGATAAAGGGGTCTCCCATCATTCAAACAATAATAGGGAAGTATGGGAGAGGTGCGAAACCATACCCCAACATTCATAATTGAAATTAAAAGGGCAATACAACTTAAAGATAATTGACAAAAAAGAGAACGGAAGAAAAAACCCTTACTTGGAAGTGTGCTTCCAAAGGCTAGAGAGAGGATTGTGAGAGGCTTCTTGGGAGCTTGGGGCACCTTGAGAGGATTCTATAGAGAGTAGGGTAGAGTTTGGACGAACTTCAAGGGCTTTGAGTGAGGTGGAAGTGGGATATTGGGTTGGTTTAAATAGGAAAGGTGAGAGAAGTTTTTATTATTTAGGTTTGGGACCACTTATATTAAAATAATCCAAACCACAAACCATCCCATAGTATTTTCCCATGGTTTCTGGAAAAGGAAAGAGGAATACAATATTTTACAAGGCCAAGGTCCTAACTTATTAAAAAATTAGGGTTTCTTATGTGGAGGTGAGTCACACTCCCATGGAAATTAATTTAAAAAGGCAAAGTGTTGAATAAGTCTTGAGGGCTCCATTAATGCTTTGAAAAGTAAGTCAAACAAACCCAAAACCTCATTATTTTAAAGATAAAACACATATTGGCCGAAAATAAGGATTATTTTATTTTATTACATCACCATTGGGTCATTATGATGTCATAAAACACATTATATATTTAAATGGTATTTAATTTTTACCCAAAAATTTGACTGTCTCAGAAAATTATGAAAAATTCACTGTTGGATAATTTCGACATCCTGATTCCAAAAATCATATTTATTTTATCTAAATAATTTTCTAAAAATGTGAATTTTCACTTTTAAAATAAAAACCGACATTTATAAAAAAATTCACGTGTTTTGACAGAAATGGCTTTCAAACCTTAATAAAAATTTTAATTGAATTCATAAAATTACATGACCATTTATACTTAATAAAAAATTAATTTAATATTAGTAATAATATTTTATTAAAATATTATTTTATTAAAAAATACTTTAATTTAATGAAATATAATTCTTAATTAAATAATAACTAAAAACACCATTTCTACTTTAAAAAACTAATTACAATGTATCAAAAATGACTAGAAATTATATTCATTATTATATACAAAAATAATGTACATGAACATGGTGCTACTTATTTGTTACATAACCCCTTAAAATAGCCGCATAAGAACTAAGGGTAAGGTGTGTGATGGTAACAGACTCTTGGGGTGGCTCGGATAACATCGCTCGAGTGGTAATTTCAATCAACTTCCACTTTTCCAGTAGACGATCACGTTCGAGCTTGACTTGATGAAGCTCAGCTTGGGCTTTGTCAAGGGAAAAGCCCAAATATGCCACCTCTTTTCCAAGCTCTGACAAATGGGCTTCATAAGGGGAAATTCTACTAGATGAGGCCATCTCTTCCTTTGTCTGAGTAGAAATGGGTTCATTAAAGCCTTATATTTATACTACTCAGATGATCACTGCTCAACGGCTAAAAAGTAACGATCCCAAATCTTATCGTAAAACTAAAGAAGTTGACATCTTATAAAAAACATTTTTCATAAAGAAACATTTAACTGGATCAAGAGGGATTTTCCATTAATGAAACTTTGGGTCGTTACACACTAGACCTCTTGATCTTCTATGTTGTATCAAGAGAAGATTTTATGTAATAAATCACGTTTAAGAGTGTAATCGATTTTATTTAAAAACTACATAATTCATTAAAAAAAATATAAATAAATTTTTTATTTAAATAGATTTTAATGAACAATTAGTTTAATTATATTGAAATTTAACTAAATTATGCCCTTGGAATTAGTTTCATATTCAATTTTTATATAAAAACATTATAAGATGTTAATCATTTTACCTTTGAAAACCTGCTTTATTATCATGTTTGAGGGATTAATTTTCAACTTTATATGGAAAATTACTTAAATGGATTTTGGAAAATTGTATTAAAAATTTAGAATCAGAATAATTTATACTATGTATTGTTTTCATCTTAGTTTTTTAACATTTTTAAAAGTAATAATAGGGAAAATTATTTACTGCAGATAAAGTAAACTTGCGTTTAACGGGGGGTTAAACTTAAACAAGTACATTAAAATGACATAAAAATAATCTAAAATCAATTTTTTGACATATATAGACGTTACTGGTTAAATGTTTTTATAGTAATTTTTTTTCTTTTTGAATATAAAAAATGTGGTCATATGTTTTTCTTTTCATACATTACATGGTTTCCATTCACCTCACTTATAAAATGCCACCCACTCTCCTATATTATTTGTAACTTAAAAACATATTATTTATTCAAATACATACCTAAATAACTCACCAATATCTTTATAATTATACAAATAAACTTGGTTTTTTGATAAAAAATCAAGCAATACCATAAGTTTAATCCCAAAGAGATGGACTGAAAAGAGGTAAAGTTTCTTAATATACATTTTTATTTTACTTATTCAAACACCCCATAATGTTTTTTAAATTATTATAATAAAAAAAATATCTAATTTATATGAATAATTTATTATGATAATGTAATGGCCTATATTCATCTCTTCTTCTATTGAGTGGGAAATGGTAGCATCACTTTTGTCTATAGAAAACAACTGCCCCACAAATAGACGTCATATGTTTTCCATCAATACAACTACCAATGGGTATGATTATATATATAATGAATATATATATATGATATTTATAACAAAATCATAAATAATTAGTCAATAAATCATATATAAAATTTTACATTCCATTACGTAGGGGATACGATAACATCGCTCGTGTGTACGACAAAATTTTTCCACGAAAAGCGATGTGATTCATTTTTCAATAACACTTCCCATGGAAGGAAATATGGACAATATTAATGAATATATGTGATAGAAATGAAATAATTTTGATATTCATGACATATTTATCAATCTTTACAAATTTAATATCCTTTTAAGATATTCATGATATATTTATCATTATGCACCTAATTTCTTTTATATTGGGTATATACATCCCTGTTGATATGTAATATCATGAAAAATTAATAATTAATGGTATTTTGGGTTTAAAAATGAAATATAACATTTAATGGGTTTCATCATCAAAATTACCATGAGGTGAAGAATTTAATTACACAATTTCTATTCATTGGGTTATATTATTTATTCTTTTACATTCATAGTAAAAAGGTTATTTTCCTTAATAATATTTTAATTAAATTTTTTGGTATATATATTAGTCAATTTTAACCAATATTTTCTATACATAATCCACCTTTAATATTTTTATTGATACCATCATTATTCTTCATCTAGATGGTTTATGATAATTTTGAACAAGGAATGTATTAACAATCACATTCTCGATTAATTTTTATGGTCATTAATGTTCCATTGAAAAATTGATATTATTGTGATCATTGAACAATAATTATCCCCTAAATACCAGTATTATTTTTCATGGATATTTTTATTTTTTATACTATAACTCATTTATATATATTTTGTTTTAATTGGAAACTTATTTAATTAATTGGGGTAATACTGATAATTATTATTCATTCTTCTATACAAATACTTAATCATAAGTTGTATTTTTCATGAATTAAATAATTTATTCCATATACGAGGAATGATTTGGATATTCAAATGGTGGTGGGTTAGGTTATGGATATCCCCACAATGGGCTGGTAATCTAATAAGACAAATCAATATGATATCCTTAGTTAAATGGGTTTTTAGTGTATAAATACCCACCAATTTTAAACTATAATGGGGAAGGTCTTCACAGTTGAGGTTTTCATGATGCACAAGATCACAAAATCTAATAATTAATAATTTTATTTATTGAGATTTTAGTTTTTATTATCTATAATATTTTAACAAAGAAATTATCTCTACATTTATTTCTTTATCAGTTTATTGATTAAATGAAATGTATGTTCATTTATTTACCTTGAAATTCTAATTTTTCTATATACAGTTTTGATAGTCATGTAATTGATTAAATGGCCTGCGTGTTTTGTTATTTTCCATTCCAGATTGATTTATTCCCTGCCTTTTCATGGTAGTCATGTTATTTAAAGGATATCATTTCTTAGTTATTTTACTTTCCATATTTATTATTTTTACTAAGTCATAATATCTTTTAATGTACAATATAATTAATGAGTATTATAGCTCACCCTTATTCTGTTTCCTTTCCGCAAAAATCTATGATGATTATTATTATTGATATAATAGACTATTCTAGAGAGAATAATGATATTCTCAAAAAACCATTTTAATTTCTATTTCCAATGTAATCTTAGAATCTTGTTGGTATGTGGTTTAGTAAGAATATTAATCTATTCAATACATCGAGATGAAATTCCTTATATCATATCTTAATTCAATTAAGAAAAAAATGAATCTAGGAATATTGGGTTGGTTTCTCTTATGTTGGTATCTGATGATGTTTAGTATCATCCTTGAGAATTAGATTTAGGAAAACATATAATAGTAATTATAAAACTATGATATAATTTGAGGATATGTATTGAATAATATCCTATTTTTTTAAGGAATAGATAATTTCGATTTTCTATTAAATACATCCCTATCTAGATAATAAACGTGGGTGTGGCTCTGTCATAGTTTCACCAATGGTTAGTAACTCTAAAAATGGTCCATTGGGCTTGATTCCATCATAACCTCGTGCCTAAGAATGGGCTTTATTATGCATATGGTTTGATACACCTCAGTGATATAGTTAGGATAATTCATATTTTTTTACAAACCATTATGAAGGATTTGAATATATGATTACAATGAATTGCCTAGGATAATCCTAAGGTGTATTATATTAAAATTTGTTTTTTTATTTAAACATCATATAAATGAAGGTATGGTTTTACCACTATGATTTTTTTATTTTATTCAACATATGTAACCCAAAGGAATCTTCTAAACACTAAATATGAAGGAAAATGTGGATAATATAATAAACCAAATGGGATAATGATGGGATTTAATAAAATCCTGATTATTCCTAACAATTTTATCTATATATTATTAATAACAAATACATTAACCAACTCTCATACATACCTAAAAATTGACATATGTAGTTTTCTAAGATTTTAAGTGGCTGAGACCATGTAAAGATAAATGATTGATTTCTATCTTATCAGAGTTACGGAAACATGATACTAAGGAAAGTTTCACAATGGAATGTGAAAATTATTTATGTGTGGAAAGGAAGGGTATAAATAAAAAAATTTGATGAAAAATGAAAATTAGAATTGAATGAAATAATTATAATTCTAGGGATCCATTTATTATTCAATGAGTTCAATATAGAGAACATAAGAATCATACAAGTCAATGAAATATTCTAAAGGTTAATACCTATACCATGTAAGGGTCTATGCTGATACAGAATGGTTGATGAATTAATTTTTCTGGAATTAAGAAATAAATTGTAAAATTATTTTTACAAATAGTATTTTGGTTATAATAATCATCAAACATCTTAAAATTTTGTCAAACTTTAGAATCATATATTACTTAATTATCATAATAGTTATGGATACCAGTATTTGTTTATGAGTTTAAGGATTATAATAATTTCAAAATATTAAACACCATTCCAGAAAATGTGTGTGGTACGAATATACCATGATTGAGGATATTTATATAAAACATTTATGTGAATAAAAACCTTTGGTTTATTACATGAAAATGTTATTCTTGGAATAATTCCTTTATTACAAGGAATTAAGATTAAAGTTATTGGTAAGCATTATATCTAATCAGATATCTCAATTCTTGGTAATTTAGGGCAATTTTAATTTTGGAATATTATAATAATTATATTAATATGGTTTTATAAATAGGACAACCTAAATATTTTGTGAAATGAACTAATGTCCTTCTAGTCAATGAGGATTGAACCCACAACCAAAGGATGATAAGCATTTAACACAGAACAATGGTGTTCATGATGTCATAGTTAATTTTTCATTGTATTGAGTTAAATTATTTAAAGAATAAATATTAATTAAGATCAAGTGGGGTTATAATTTGAGATTTAATATTAATATATTATATTCTATAACTAGAAGTAAAAATATTTGGTTTGGAATAAAGTTAGAGACATATATGAAGTCTCCAATCTCTTTTAGTGATTATATGAACCCTCAATTGTAAATTTTAGTGTGTTTGAAATAAGAAATAAATTTTTATATATTCATATAAAGAGTAATTGATTAATTATAAATTTATCAAATAATAACAAAATAATGAAATTATTCTTATGAAATATAAATATATCATGTAAATATATTTATTTATCTTATTATATAGTAAAATAATTCATCAACATAATGAAAAATGTCTTCAAAATTTTTATCCTATTACCATCATATCTATTGAATCAAAATGATATTTAAATTATCGTTGATTTAAGTTTATTAGGTCCTTAAATTTATTATGATCTTTCACTTTCTTTGGATCACAGACCAATATCACTGTCTATAATTCTTTATGATTTTATTACATGTCCATATATTCACATTTCAGCAGTGTTATCCCATATAGAAACCTTTTTATATGTTCTTGAAAATTAAATTTTCACATCCCTTTATATCTTATTAATATGATTATTTTAAAACCATTTTACAATTCATGTTTTTAGTAAATGAATTTTCAAATATCACACTATTAAATCCAGAGCATAAGATAAAATTGTGAGGAGGAAATTTATTTATTATGTGGAGAATACAACACAAAAAAATTATGAAAACAGTTGAGAGAAAATGTTAAATGTAACATCAGGATTAAAAAAACCATGAAATATTTTTCATTAAATTTAATCTCTTAGATAGATTTTTGAACCCTAAACCACAAGTCTTAATGAAAAAAAATATTTTATACCATCATTACCTGGATTTTAAATTTTTGGGTATTAATATTAATAACAAAATTATGAAAATTAAGACTATTTATTTATAATAAATAAATTTTTAATCATCTAATTACGAAGAAATATTTTCTGAGAAAATCTATTTTTCTAAAAGGAAGTTTAGTTTCTCTTTTCGTAAATAATTTAAAAATACTTTTAACCGTTTTTTGAAAATATATTTTTAAAAATAATGTTTTCCCTGAAATCATCATATCAAAATTATATTAGGATAATTTTTTAGAATTTTTCTAAATATATTCATTATTATGATTATTAGGGAAAGAAACAGAATTTCAACTGGGAGAAACCTTTTGGATTAAATTATGTATAATGATAAATTATATATTTACATGGTATTAAATTTAAATGAGTTTTTTATATTAAAATTTAGGTAATATAGGTCATTAGAATCATTCTATTATTGTATTTTGATATAAATATTTGGTAAACTTTTGTGCAATATCTATTTTAAAACTTGCTTCTTAACGCATTCACGGGATTAATATTAAATTATATCTTGCCACTTATTTTAATGAAATATAGTAAAATATATTCTATATTTGAAATCATAATTATTTATTTTTTATAAGAATATCAGATTATTTTTTTGACCACAATGAATATTAAAAACCAAAAAATGAATTTATCCCGATTGGGTAAAACTGAGTTTACCAGGGTGTTGAACTGAGAAAAATATGAGTTAAAATGTCCTAAAAACTAGTCTAAAATCCAATTTCTAGACATATATTTATCATGTAATTTCTAAGGTTTGACAAAAATCCATGTGTTACCCTATTTTCATAGGAAAAATGTGGGTAAATCATATTCTATTGATAATATTTTATGTTTTCATGTCACCACACCTATAGACGACCACCCTATCTCTTTTCCCCTTCAAACTTTCATGGAATTTTGGATCTACCATTACATTCATAAGTAAAATCCAAAAACCAATCCCCTAATCCTAGAATACTGTGCTTTTTGAGAAATTCATTCTATTAATACATTATATATAATCCTAAGGAGGTGGTCTGAGAAGAGATTATACTTATAACATGATTTTTTTCATTTATTTATTTTTCCATGAAAATAAAATATTATTCATTTATGATTATATTATAAAAAAATTATATCAATTATAAATATATTCAATTATGTTAATATAATGACATATATCCATATCCTCTTCACTAAAAAGGTAAATAACAATTTCTCTCTTGTGTACAATAGACTACCGCCACTAGAAATAAGGAGACACATTTTCTATTAAAACCTACCATGGTTGGTATGATGATGTAATAAAAGTATATATTTTTGGGAATTTATTGTCTCATAAATACACTATAATTTATTATGATTTTTATTATCCCAAATACTATTGTTTTTTACTAATGATTTTTTTAAGTTAATTTGAGGGAATTAATATTTTTTATAATATTTATTTAGAAATTATTTTGAATATTTTAATTTAAAAATATAATTTATTAATATGTTTGGGATGAATTTTTAAGTATTCTGGAAATCGTTTTCATACACCTTGTGGATATGCATAACCTAAGGTATAAAACCAACACTTTGTACAAGGCATATAGATCATGAACATTACATTTTATTCAACCTTACTCTAGAAGAAGAAAGTATGCTATCTCAACCCTATGTTCAAAATAGTACGTAGGGTTAATCAATACCATGTAATCAGAAAATTGTGTTTAAAGAACCATATGTTTGAATGAAATATTACATTTTTCAAGAGGATAAAGTTTATTTAAAAAACCAAACATAGGTAATAAACCTTATTTTATTGAGAGAATCATATAGATCATCAACGCTACTTTTATGACCATCCTTAGGTTTTCAACCATACATTTGAGAGATGAATTCTATATAGTTGATCCCTAAATTTGGTATTTTTTCACATTGTGGAGAAACAATATGTTTTAATTTTCAATACTGAATATTTTATATTGTGTTCTTTTATCCAAGATTTCTGCAACAGTCTGGATTGTTTTTAAGGCTATTTTAAAGCTCATTATCAACTGATTTAAATCTTGTTATATTTGATTCAATGAATCATATTAAATGGAAGAAATCACATATATTATTAAGGGAATTTACAAATCACAAGTTTTATTTTGAATTTTAATTTTTATGGTTTATTAGGCATCATTTTTGGACATCGAATTTTGATGCAGGATATCTGCGTTATATATTAAACTAGTGTATTCTTTTTAACACACATGATTTATTCAACAATTTTTTTCATATACAATCATACTATTGTGGAAATATTTTAAAAATGATACAGTGATAAAAAACATTGATTTAAGACTACACTTTAGATAAATACATGTCAAATCTCATTCTTCTATAACATTGATGTTGGACTATTTTGTTACTGCTTTTAAATTGATGATATTTGTGCCACTAGGATCACTTCTGACTCCTTTTCAATAAAATTCTATTATTTCTGAAGAAGAGTATCCATCTACAATAAATTTTTGCTACTAAAATTTAAGTAATAACCCATTATCAACAAATCAAACTCCTTTGATTTATTGGTGTTTCAACTACTCATACTCAGTTTTGGTGGAGTATCAACTTCTTAGCCTAAGATGTGGATTTTTGATTCTATGTTAATGAACCAAAAGACTCTATTTTGTTTAGAATTGGTGTAAATGTTTCAAATTCCTGCCCTCATATTTTTAATTTTGGTCGTGTGATATGAGGCCCATACTAGTGAAATTCACCTTGCTCGTAGATAGAGAATCTGGTGGAGAAGACTAGGGGATCCTTTTACCCAAACCGCTATAAAATTTTGTGTTATTTTATTATATTTATCTTCCAATAATACTTTAAATAAATGAAAAAATCTATATCTATATAATTATATATGGTGTTAAAAATATAATTGTGGAATATTTTTGAAAAGACACATTTCATCCCCTCTTGTGTTTCCTTATATGATTCAGTCCTAACAATTAGTATTAGAGGATGGATTTTGGATAATGATTTAGTTAGATAAAAGTATAAGGTCTATACAAAAATGAAAATGGATGATTCAGTAGAAGTAATGTCTATTATATGTTCTCCATATTTTAATGGTCAAAATTTTGGTTACTAGAAATCAAGGATTATCATATATTTGACGAATCATAAATTTAGTTCCTACTAATAGTTTTTTACTCATAATATTTCAAAAAAACCAGAAAATTGGGATGAAAAAATGAAAACTGAATATTATATGAATTCAGAGAAAATGGATTCGGATGTTTGATGTCTTAGACCAGATGAATTTCATCTTTTATCACAATATTCTTCTTCCTATGAGATGGGGAAGACCATTACAGTTTCTTATGAAGGAATAGAAAATGTAAGACATATGATATATGATACTGATAAATTGAAATTGGACAACTTTATAATGTTTGATGAAGAAATCATCACATAGACGAATGGAAGGCTTATATGAATTTTCATCACTATTGCAGCCTCAGGAGAATCCATCAAACAATCTAATTAATATTTTAAAGTACTTAGAGTACTACCTTCCATATTGAAAGGCATATCTACTGTTATTCACCATTAATAACCTATCCTAGATTTCAAAAGTAATGATATTATTGGGACATTGGTGATGTAAGAAGAAGAAAGTCAAGATGACGTTTAAAATCATAAAAATGTATTGAAGATAGAGAATACTGTTCTGAAAGTGACATCTCAAAAGTATAACAGAATAACAAATCAAGACGATAAATAATAGAAGAATTTAGATTCCTCCGATTCTGAAATTGTTTTGGCTCAGGTAGTAAAAAAATTCATCAAATTATACAAGATTTGAAGAGGTTTGAGAAAATCCACTAAGAGAGATGAGAATGAACCAGGAGTGGTTTGACACGATGATTCTCAGAAATTAGGTCATGTCATAATAGATTTTTCTCATCTGAAAGATGAAAAGAAAATTCACAAAATGTTGCATCAAAGGAATTATAATTTTGAGACTAAATAGAAATACAAAATAATGCTACATGGAGCATCTCTGAAGATTCTTTAATCATTTCAATGTCTGATTTGGAAAAATAACAATCAAATATAAATATTAACATGTTATTTATAGAAAAACAAGAACAAGAAAATGTACAAACTTATTAATCTTCTGATTCTGATAGTTTCCCATATGAAAATTTAGCAGCGTACTACTCAATGGAAAAAGAAAAATAGGATCCTTTTTCAAATAATCGTAAACCGTTGAGAAATATTCATAATTTCGTTTCAGGAGAAAGTGATAATATGATGAAACAAAAAAAAATTAGTTGATAAATTCAACTCATCTGCGAAAAACAAGATTGATTTTGAAAAAATAATTAATGAATCTTATGATAAAGTAGAATCTTATAAAAGTACGTCAATTACTATTAAAAATGGAGAAAAATTCATTAATGAGATTATAGTAAACAACTTCATCAAAAGAGAACTATTTGGAATAATATAACAGTATGAGAGATCTGAATTATATAAAAATTATTTTGTCCCCAATTCCAAAAAAATCTTTTTTTTATTACTCTGGAGTAAAAGAGCATATCAATAATACTGATATTTGAGATATCCTCAATTTAATGGTATTAAAATATATTTTATTTTAAAAAATTTATATGAAGAATGTGATATAAATTGTGGAAAAATAAAGAATATCTATATTTCCAGATCACTCCTAGCTAATAGTACAGGACCCAAGAATGTTTGTGTATAAAAAACATTTTCTTAATTACTTTTGCAGATAATAGACCACAAGAAAAAATATTATATATTGTATATAGTAATTTTTCTCAAAGAATATGAGTGGAGATCCATCATACTTCCAAACACTAGCTCAAATGGACTGTGTTATAGCCACATTTGGTGATAATTCCAAAGAAAAAATAGTTGTAGTTTGACCTGTTAGAGATCCAAAGACTATATCAATCATAAAATTACTAAATGTACAAGGGATAACACCCAATTTGATAAGTATTTATCAGTTTTTTGATGCTAGTTTTTATGTTGTCTTGTTGGAACAAATATTTTATTAGTTTTTAAAGATAAATTGCTCAAATTTAAATCACCAAGAACTGACAATGATAATAATTTGGTCATAAATTTATTGGTAAGAAATAGGTGAATGGTTTTCGATTTTCTTATCTATATCCTTGATAATGACATATTCAGTGATGGATACCAAATAGGAAAAAACACAAATATTATTTTTAATCTATTATCAAAATTTCTATATCGAAAACTTTATAACATATCCGTATGGATCTATTAGGACATTAAAGAGTAGAAATTTGAATGTTAAATTATATGTTTATGTTTTTGTTAATTATTATTCTAAATTCACTAAGATATATTTTCTAATATTAAAATGTGATTTTATCACTATTTACGAATGTTGTTGTAAAATTGTTTGAAATGAAAAAGGATTTAAAATAATTTAATTATGAATTTAGAATGGGGTAGAATTTGATAATCATGAATTTAATTATTTTTTCTCAAATATAGGTTCTTAATTACCTTCTATGCACCAACAACACCTAAAAAATGGGATTTTTGAAAAGAGAAATAAAATTGTTCATGTAATAACAAGGACTGTGCTAAATGAATAGAGACTTGATACATAATTTGGGAAGTAGTTGTAAGAACAATCTGCTATATCATGAATACTGTCTTAATCCAACCTATTTTCAAAAATACCCTCTATGAACATCGGAAAAACCAAATACAAAAGTAAAACAATTTAATTTTGTTAGATGCATGGTGTATATCTTTAACACCCCATGTAATCATTGTATGTTAAATCCAAAATATGATGATGGAATATTTTTAAGATATTATGCTACCTCTAAATCCTATTGGGTGTTTAAAAACATTCAAGTATTGTTGATGAATTATTTCATGTGAAGTTTGAGGAAACTGACCATTTAATTAAAGAATAAGATTGAACTAATAAGGTTATTTACTCATTTGACATCATGAGACTTGAAACCCTTATAGATTATTTAGAAACTGATATTAATAAAATGCATCCTAGTTCATAAGAACAAGATATTAAATAACATGAATGTGCCCTGCCTAAATGGTCTATAACACTAAAAAAATATCATTTAAAAACTATTATAGGAGACCTAGACAAATATATAATAACCAGTATAAATGTAGGTAACCTAGCTGAATTATCTGCATTTAAATACTAGTTATAACCTAAGGATACAGTGGAATATTTAGATGATGATTGTTGGATGTTATTTATTCAAGAAGAGATAAAACAATTTAAAAGGAACTTTTTTTGGGAACTAGTATAGAGACCAACCAATTAACTAGTTATAGAAACCAAGTGGGTCTTTTGAAACAAATATGGTTATTAAGGGATCATTACTAGATATAAATCTAGATTAGTAGCTAAATGTTATATTTGAGAAGAAGTTATAGTTTATTATAAGACCTTTGCTCCAATAGCAAGATTAGAAGCAATAAGAATCCATTTCAGATATGTATCTCATATTAATTTTAAATTATATCAGATGGATGTTAAATATTCCTTTTTAAAATTGTTATCTAATAGAAAAAGATTATGTTGAACAACCTCATAGTTTTGAAAATCCTTAAAAACCATTTTTTTAAACTTAATAAATCTCTCTATGGCCTTAAATAAGATCTTTGAGCTTGGTATGAAGGATTTAGTTTTTCTAATTTGAAAAATAGATTTACTATTGGATTGGAAGACCCGACACGTTTTACATTTCTTTTCACTAATATTTTATTAATTCAATTTTTTTGATGATATTTTTTTGGTCCAACTAATAAATATATTTGTAAGGATTTATCAAAAATAATGAAAAATGTATTTTAAATGAGTATAATGGGATAAAAAAAATTTCTTTTTAGGATTTTATATTTACCCAAAAGATTATGGAAACATTTAAAATCAATATAAGTATATTATTGATTTAATAAAAAAGTTTGGACTTGAAAACATCAAGAAATATAAAACCCCATGTATACCAATATACAACTTGATTTGGACGAAGGTATAACACTAGTAGAATAATAGTTATATAGAGGTATTATTGGTTGTTTCTTATATCTTATTGCTAGCTGACCAGAAATTATGTTTTCTATGTTCTGATGTACTGGATTTTAATCAAATCCAAAATAATCCCATCCTAGTGTCGTAAAAATAATTTTCAGATATCTAAAAGGAGGTGTTTTTGATATCTTATCTATGCCAAAACTTTTGATTCTAATATAATTTCCTATTCGGATACTGATTTTTGAGGTTGTGGTTTAGATATTAAATGTACAATAGGAACCTGTAACTTCTTAGAGAAATATTTATTATCTTGATCGAGTAAGAAAAAACACTCAGTTGTCCTATCGATAGACTAGGCAGAATATGTATATGTTGGTAGTTGTTGTGCACAAGTACTATGGTTTAAAAACACTATACAAGACATTAGATTATATTTTAATAGTAAAAATATTTTATGTTAGAATAATAATGCTATTTATATTTCACAAAATCCACTAATTTATTCTCGGACTAAGCATAGTGATATAAAGCATAATTTTCTAAGAGATCATATTCGTAAAAAGGATATATCTTTAGAATTTTGTAATACTGAATATAAATGAGATGATACCTTGACTAAAACACTTCCCACTGCTAGTTATTATTTTATAAAGGGGTAGTTAGTTTTATTTAATTTTAATTATATCTTTTTTAGTTTATTTTAGTTTAATGAATTTTCATTTCAATATAATTTTGTTTTATTAGTTTTATTCATTTTTACTGTCTAAATTAGTATTTTTCTTATTTTTTTCAATAAATAATATTTCATTTTTTGAATCTTTTTTTTTCCAAAAAAAATTATCATTACCCAACATAACATGAATGGGAAACCACGACACATCATTAACTATTAAAAACCCTCCAACTTACCTTACCCATTGGATTATCAACCCGTTTCACCTACCAGAACCTTCACATTCCTTCAAAACCCCAGAATCTGAAAACCTTTGAACTTCAGATTATTAAAAATGGAGAAGACCATGCGAACTGATGAGGGAGAATCCAATGACCCAAAAAATTAATTAGTTTCATCAAGAAATATTCTTCATGGAATGGTTGTATATTTTGAATGACTTTACCAGATGAACCTTCTACATAAGAAAGTAATAGTGTTTCATGATTTGGATATTTTATTCAATGATAAAAATATAATATTTTATGAGTTATAACTGAAACATTTCTATAGTAATGTTCAGTTTAGTTTTGGTGAAATAGATGATACATGATTTATAAAAATATTAGACAAGGAATTATAAATTTCTTTAGTCGAAGGAGATCGGTTTTTGAAATGTACTCATGAATGGGTATTCCACTTTGATCTCAGATCTATTGGAAATAATTATCATATTTATAAATATATAACAACCATTCTATTTGGATAAAAAAATATATGGAAATTTTTAGTTAAGGATCATGAGTCAGATCAAAAATCATTAGTTATGTTTATAAAAACTATAATTTCCCAGATAGTATCTATAATGGAGAAGATTTTTTATCCAGATATATACATCATTTTTTTAATTCATCAACAGTATCATGTTAATGTTTTCAAGATACTTATTAAGATATTTGGATTATTATTTCCATGAAGAATCTCATACATCTTTTTATACTTATTGAAGGATACTTTACCTTATTTTATTAAATAATAGATTGACTCGTGTTTTTGATGAAAGAGTAAAATGTAAACATAGTAATGTTCTGAATTCTGGTACTCTATGGAAGTATGGATTTAATTAGAGTAATTTGAAAGGAAATCTTCTACCATTTGGTGCGGATAATCCACAAAATTCTGGATCTTTTTCTAAGGGGGAGAAATAAGCTATAAGAAATAAAGGAATTGGTGAATCTAGGACTGATGGTGTCTCTAGGTATCCCAAGAGAAAACTAATATTTGAGGGTGCAGTAAACCCAAAAGAAAAAGAAAAATTTGCTGAGATGTTTGTAATGAAACCATGAAGCAGACAAGAACCACCACCTGAAGAGTCATTATCTGGATTTGGAGAAGCTACCAATTTAATTCATTTAGAATAAAAAGTATATAAAGAGGATAAAAAAGTGGAATTTTTGGTTTGGGAAGAATATATTGGAAAAAATCAGGTCATGAATAGGATTCCTATGATGAAAAAAAAGAAATGATTAGTAATTGAGGCCACATATTTTATTGAGTATCTGGCTATATCAGCCATTGATCAGTCCATGGAGAGACCTGGTTCTATCTCAAGAAAAGATACATAAGTTCATTATAATATTTATTTTTCGTTGGAAATGTATTTTGACATGTATTATACTAATCCATTATTTATTATGGTTGTTAATCAGCCCAAGAATCCAAATGAAGGGACCTATGATTCTTTGACTAATCAGATTTCAGATCTTTTGATTATGTTCAATAAGGTTTGGGAAGAGAATTCTATTCGTAAATAGGATATGGAATCCTTAAGAAAATCATTTATGGATTTTTAAAATTCACCAGTCTCAATAATATAGTTTCAGTCTCTTTAGACTCACCTTCAAGAAATTAAATAACATTCTTTGTCAAAGAATGTTTTTGATGCTTTCAAAAAAGAAATGATTGATGATATTATGATGATAAAGTCTGAATATATTTATAAAATCTATTTTTTTGGCTGGAAATAGTATTTGGGAATCCAATTTGAGTTCATCAATGTATGTGTTAGTCAGGATAGTGCTTCTACTTATGCCCCTTCAACCTCAACAGATCTGATTAGAAGATTTCAAGAAATCACAACTATTATGGATGATATGAATGATAGGTTATAGAACCTTCTATGAAATTGTGATCCATTATTAGTCTTCTTGGAAAAAAAATATTTTTCATGTTGATAAACTAATGTTAAGTGAACCTAGTTTCAGGCTTCTAATGGACATGTTATGTGATCAGTTATTTCAGTTTATATAGAAAGAGGAGAGTCTGTATAACATTTTGAAAGTAAATTTATTTGAAAATATGCATGTCACTTAAGATTCCAGAATTTAAAATATGAAATTGGGAGATAATCTTGAAGAAATGTTACATGCAAAGATGGAAAAAATAAAGGAGGGTTTTCAAGCTGTTTAGGCCCCAACAGAACAAGAACAATAAACATAACTTGACCAAACCCTTTTATCTTCCAACAGACTAGATGTCTAAACTTTACCTTATCCAATAATTATACCTTATTTTCATAGTTATTATTAATTAAATTTCATTATTCTTATTTTTTGTGAATAATTTTACATTCATTTATTTGTATCTCAACTTTCAAAAATCCCAATATTATTTATCAAAATTATACATTATAATAATCATTTACTATTTTGTGAAAAATTAAAAGTGTTTATATTTTCTATACTTCCATTTTGATATAACAAAATGGGTGATAAAATTGGATGAAAACAAAATTTTATTTTATCGAAATAATACTGTGAAACCAAAATTTTAAATATTTATTAAATAAATTTTAATTTATTTTCTCTAAATATGTTTACAAAATTATATATTGTGTTATTAATTTTATGGGTTTTTGATCATAAAGGGGGGATATTATTGGGCATGTATTGTCATAACAATTCTCAATAAATTATTATTATTATAATGATCACAAATACCATTTTTTTACTAATTATTTTAGTTTAAGGGTATTTTAGGGAATTAATATTCTTTATAGTATTTATTCTGAAATTATTTTCATTCTTTTAACTCACAAGGAATATTTATTATATTTATTGGGATGTGTTTTTAAACATTATTGAAACACTTTTCATAATATAGGTGGATAATCGTAATGTAAGGAACAAACCATGTGTTTTGTACAATGCATATGGATCATGAACCTTAAGTTTGTATTCAACATTACATTGGACGAAAAATGTATGATATCTCAATGATAGATTCAAAATGGTACGTATGGTTAATCAAGTCTACATTATCATAAAATTATGGTAATTGAACTATGAATTTGACAGGAATCTTACAATTTTCAAGATGAGAAAATACGGTTAAAGAACCCTATGCATTTAAGGATATTTATAGACTAAATTTATCTTGATTTATATTATTTATAATGAATATTATTCATCTATTATCAATTTTTATTACCACAATTTTGAAAAAAAACACGTTATCAAAAACTATCTCTTTTTATTTATTAGTATTTAAACTCCTTGTACATTGTTGTGGTGGAGTATCAGCTTATCTGTCTAAGCTGTGGTTTTTCAATTCTTAGATATGTTACCAAAAGGTTTGGTTTAAATTAGCATTACTGTAATGGTGTCAACGTCTTACAAGCATTTGAGGAATTTCGGTCCTCTGGGAAGAGGACCATACGAGTGAAATTCATGAAGTTCATAGAGTGAGAATTTAGTGGAGGGGTGTAGGGGATCAAAAATACCCCAAACCACTATAAAAGGTTATGTTATTTCTTTCTTTTTATCTATTTATTATATTTCATACAAAATAAAAAACTGCATATTCATATGACTATAGAGTGTGTCAAAATCCATAATTGTGGAAGATATTTTGAAAATACATAATTCACAACCCACTTATGTTGAATTATATTATTCTAAACTAACATATATATGATATTTATAACATAATTATACATTTGGAGTGAGTATATTATATTTAGATTTTACAATTTTCACTCCCTAGCCAATATGATAATTTATCTCGGACTATGGCCTTTTAATGCAATATAACTCAATTTTGACTCAGACATTACATGGAAGGTAATAAGGATAATATTATTTAATATATGTTATATAATATAAATAATTAAGATATTAATTAAACATATATCATTATGAAAATATAATATAATATTTTTTTTACCTTTCCACTCATTTAAAGATGATAATATCATTCATGATTGTGTGGAAAACCACCTTTATGAAGTGATTCGACAATATTTTCAACACCACAACACATAGATTAGATAAAAAATAAATTTAATGAAATTTTTTTATATTTATGATATTGTAATGATTTTTATACATAAAATATTACTTGATACCATTCCATAATGATCATTGAAAATGGGAATGTTACCCATGGGTGTGCATGGCCTACTGTCTCCATGCCCATAACACACTTCATTTATATAAAACATGATTTAGGAATGGTCCTAAAATAATAATTAATGTTTAAATATGATAAATATTTCATGACTATTCTATTTGATAAGATTTAACTATATTATATTCACCATAACTAGAACATTTATTACTAATCACAAATTAGAAAATGAGGTAACCAACACCCGAAACAATGAAAATAATGAAATATTGTTAACGAAGGGGTCATAAGATTTCATAAAAATATAATATATGATAATATAAATAATAATGTTTTTATCGTATAAGGTAATAAACTATTTATTAAAAATATATATGAAGTTAATATGAGTTCAACCTAAAGGATGTGTGGGGTAAGTGACTTCATATGAAATTCCTTCATTGACGGATATATTATAAATTGTCACTTAATTTCCTTTATATAGTCTCTATAATAACCCATTAACATTTAATACCATGATTAATTAATAATTCATTGTATATTGTTTTTAAATATTAACTATTTCATCTAATTGGATTCGAATTGAAAATTACCATGTGGTAAAGTCTTTCAGAACTCACTTTTCCTTTATTGGGTTATATTATTTATTCATTGTCTTTAACATTATAAGATTATATGTTTAATGAATATTTATTATATTATGTTGGATTTTGAAAAAATTTATTTGTAATTACATTTGATAAAAATAATAAATTTATTTATTAATTCACAAATTAATGTTTCAATATTTGTTTGGGTTTATTTCAAAATCTCATTTTTAAGAGGATTTTTATTCTTGAATTTACATTGAAGTAAATTATTAGATATTTTTTAAATAAACACAATTAATTTTATTATTCTCTTGTTATTCTTAATTTTTTCATATCATAGTATAATTTTTAAGTATTCTATACTTAAATGTATTGATATTTTTTTAAGAAAAACAGACATTATTTCTCTCTTAGGTTGTAAATATGTTTTCTCCCAAAAATATGTATTTTAAAATTGTTTAAAAAAAAAATTTATAACTTTTTGAAATAAATATTTGAGTCATTTTTACCTATTTTAAATTTATAAATTTTTTTCAATAGGAATCTTTGTTTTGTTTTCAAAACAAGGATTGTTTGGATTGTACCAACAATAATTTAATAGAGTGTTTATTTTAACATAATTAGCATGTATGGAATTTCATGTCATTATGACCAATCAATGTTTTAATGAATCCTTTTTATGTTTCAAATTATAATATAAATTTAATTTTGTTTCAAAATTGGTTTTGATATTTTAGTTTTGAAATTAATATTAATGTAAAAAGGGTATATTCCATAAGAATGTTTTTATTGAAAATTTTATAGTATTCCAATTCATCAATGAAAAAACACTCTATTTAATATATAATCCACTAGGTGTATTTTGTATTTATACTATCCTTATTCTTCTCCTGGATGGTTTATGATCATTTTGGCCATGTAATGTATTGAAATTCACTACCATTATTCATTTTTGTAGTCATTATCATTCCAATTAAATATTCACTTTCTTTTTAGAATTATACATTAAATTTATCCTGAATATCCATATTATTTATCAAGGATATTGTTAGTTCTTAAACTATATCTGATTTTGACATGTATTTTTTTTTAACTATTATGGTTATTTGATTTATTATGGTAGTATTGATAATCCTTATTATTTATTCAATATAGATATTTAATGTCAAAGAATATTATTTAGGAATGAAACTAATTATTGGATATATGAGGAATTATTTGGACATTCAGATATGGTTATGGACTTGTAATAGATATATCTTTGATTAATTGGTTGTATCATGAGATTAATTAATTTTATAGGCTTAGTTAAATTTGTTTATGATCAATTTATAACAATATGTTTTAAACTTTCTTGAAGACAGTATAGAATGTGGAGGTTTTCAAGATGCTTGAGATTGGGATTTCCAATAATTATGAATTTCTTTAAAAGAGAACTTATCTTTTATTATCACTGATATTTTTAAAATGATATTGTCAATGGATTCATTTCATACTCAGTTTATTGATTAAATAAATTGTTTTCTCATCTATTTATCCTTTTCATATTGATTATTCCTTATCCAGTAATAATATTCACGTTATTGATTAAATACAGTGTATGTTTAGTTATTAAAATTTATAGGACTATTCATAACTTATCTTATCCAGATAGTCATGTTATTAAAATGGAATGTGTGTTAAGTTATTTATATATTCATTTTAATGAGTTTAATTGATTCATGATAGCTTATATTGTACTTACCCATTATATATAATTTAAGCCCAAGCTTATTTTGTTTCCTTTCCCAAGGAATCCATGTAGTGGACTATGTTTTATACGAAAAGATATTTTAGAGGGAATAACGGTATCATCCAAAAGAAAATGTGTTAATTTTTTATTTTTAAAGTAACGTCGGAATCATGTATATGGTAGGTTTACCAAGACTATTAAACTATTCATTCATCCGATATGTGATTCCTTTTATCTAATGCTTATGTAAAAAATCGTACACTAAATTTTGGTTTCTAGGTTCAGATTTTCTTTTGGTATAGTCCCACTAGAGCTATGGTTGTATTTATATATTTTATTTTTAAATTGGGTCATTTTGGATGTTTCAATGTTTGATTTTTAATTAGATTATTTTTTATAAGATCTACTTTATAATATATATGAGGTATTACTTTGGATTTAATTTTCCACACATACCAGATTCATATTTGATACTCACTCATATATCTATAGTTAGGAAAATGTTGTAGTTGGTAATATTGAGCAACATATTTTCCAAGTAAATAAATAATTCATTTGAACATTTAATTATTTTTATTTAGTTAATGAATTATATAATTATATATATATATATATATATAATATTTTGGTATTTAAAATTCATTCTATTTATTTCATAGTATGTTTTGAGGTCAAATTGGTTTCATCCCACAGAACTATACACAGATCTTCCATTTACACATCCTATTAATGTAATGATTTTTGTAATTTAATATAGGATAAAAAAATAATGCCACTAAAATTAAGATATTTATCTATGGTTATATGGCCATAGTTTTATAAATCATTGTTGAGGGATTATATTTCCATGTATTATAAAACCATTTCCATTAATGATATATTTAGATATGGTTATATAAAAACATTCATAAAGATTAACTTATTATATTGATTTTCCAATTCCATATTAATTAGGTAATATATAACTATAATCCACCAACAATAATATAATATTTTGATATTGGATATGGTAGTACTTATCATTCCTTTTACATTGATTCCATTTCAAGGATGTTTTGTTATAGAGATCATATTTTTTCAATTCTGATGTTTTCCTGAATTTATGAAAATTTTGTGGAAATTAGACATTTTTATTCAAATAAAATATTTTGTTTTGTTTTATATTGGTGGAAATACTATATCTTTTTTACTTGATATTATAATTATGTGAACATATGGCCATGGAAAATTATTATTTCTGATAAATGATATAAATAATATTCGAAGCTATCAAATTTACAGAACATAATCTTTTATCTAAATTATTGTAATTATAATGATAATATTGTATTAGCTAGATTAACCTATAATGTCTCCATTTTTTTATTATGTTAAGTTATTGTCACATATAATACCAAGATATATATGTTATGTATATTTATTAGGGAAAATGTTATTAGATACCATGATAGTCAGTTTAAATGTTTGTATGGATACTTTTCAAATATTCTCATGCTTGAGTGTATCTTAAACACTTAATTATAAAGTTCACTTTTTTTTCTATTTACAATTTGTATTGAACCTTTTACTTTACAAGTTTTTTTATTTTAATATTTAATTTGATTATATTTATCAACTTTATTGAATGATGATTCATAGTATGAAAATTAAACAATGAAAAATAACATATAGGGTTTACATGGTAACCAAAAATGGAATAGTCAAAGGAGAATGAAACTGATAATGGGTTGGTAAATAAACATTACGAATATCAATACTTTTTTCATAAGTCTAGGTCACTCATTCCATGGTTAACTATATTACTAAGGTTTTGGGAATATTACTAATCTTACCAAGATCACTTCCCACAAATATTTTTCTTATGCTCACTACATTAGAGGGGAAAAACAATTCGCACACATCCCAAAGAACAATATCACATTTTATTTGAGAGGTTCATCCAATGTAGACTTGTGTCATTTTAATATCTACAAGCTCCAAGGAAACTACTTCACCTTTAGCCGAATCGTCAAAATATAGGAATTATTATTTTTCAATAATAATTATAGAATCCATTTCTTTTATCTATATTGGAACAAAAATTGATCCAATTTCATGGATGGAACAAGTCACCCCTTTCGATATATCAAATGTTTTTCATATATATTTTTTATTACTAACTTAGTTGAAAGCCTATTCTTATTTATATATATGTAAATATGAAAACTTGATTGTACCGTAGAACAATAAACCTATTTAAATACTTCTTAATTGTGTTCTTTCAATCTCAAAGAATTTAATTCTATATAATCTGAAATCATAAAAACTACAAAAGATAATGTTGGCTCCTAATAATGAATTACCTAGTTAATTAATTAATATTTTATGTTGTTCTAATGCCTCCCATTATTTTATCCTTGGATCATGAATGGCCATTGTGAGAGATCCATTAATTCTATAGTGAGAGTTACTACATACCGTAAATATGAATTATTCTATTCTCATAAACATACACTTTGATCAAAATCTAGTGGAATTAATATTTTTATCCAGATAAGTTAATAACTCATATTAAATATAATTGTGACACCATATTTTATACATGATTCAACACACTCTTATTTTAAATAAAAACAAATATCAAATAAAAATATAAATTTAGGGTTTCACATGCCATTATGTTGTGAAGATACGTGATTTACATTCATGACACACACTGAAATTGTTCTATAACATATCTACTTCTCTAAAGTATGTCCTACTCTTTGACGAAAAATATACAAGATATAAAGATTCATTAATAGTTGTGTCTTGATGTATGATGGTATAATCTAAATATCTTCTACAATGATGTTGGATAATTCCTACATAAAGGGGATAACATATATAATGTCATCCAATGCATCTCACACTTCCAACAAATATTTATACTTTATTTATATTCACTACATAATATTTTTCAGTTATATTTCTTTTATTATGGGTTCCTATCACTCACTATAATGTATCTATCTTTAGGTTTATACATCCCCAAAAAATTTATTTCCATTACATCTAGACCCTCTATGAAAAAATTTCTAGATGTGATGTGGGAATATCATCTTATATTTCCCTATGATGAGAATATCACTTACTTCATTATGGATATGATGATAGTGCTAATTCATTTGAATAAAATGACTAAAACATCATAATTTCAGATGAGGTATTAAATAATCCCACATTAAATTTTAATTAGGTCTGAATAATTTCACTACCTCATTTTTCCACATCATATTGCCACTTTAATGGGAACTTCATAAAAATAATTTTAATTACACAACCACTTAATCATGTCATGTTGACATTAGTGTTGACCTAATAACTCCCATTTCATCCCACACATGATATATAATGTTGCATCCTAGGTTTTAAAAAAAGTGACACTATGTTTGATAGCCTACATGATGCCATACATAAAGCTTAAATGAACAACTAAATATCATTATTTAATAGATTAACCATTATAATATAAGGCAATTAAATTTTCTAAATGAATTATGAAAATATGGTTAATACAAGATTAAATCATTATTCATTGGTTACAAAATTAACTTTTAATGAAACTAAAAAGTAGCAGAATATAAAGGTTGTATTTTTATGAATATTTATTTAAATGTGAATAATTATGTTTAAAAAATAATCAAATCACTAATTTTGTATTATATTAATGAGATATTAATTTAATGTAATTTTTAAAATTCATCTTATGTGTTTTGAAAAAATTATATAAGAAAAAATCAAATTTTACAAATATAAAAGGGTATTTAAAAAAGGAATGTTTTCCTTCATTTGATGGATAACTGATTTTAAATAATGTTTTTAAAACTTTTATAGGTTCTATTTGACAAAATAAACTTCTTATTTTTAATCATAAGATAAAATTTTACATTGGATAATTTTTTGGTATTTTTCTGAAAATATTTTTAATAAATAATGAAAAATACGGTATTTTAATTCAAAAATGTTGTTTAGTATAAAATTTATATAGTTATATTCTCCAATTAATTGGTTTTAAAGTATAATTAGACTATTATTTTATATTTTAATTCAATATAGGTCATTGGAAAAAATTTAAATTTAAAATGGATATGAAATCTATGTGAACATTTAAACGTTCCACTTTTAAAACCCGCTTTTTAGGTTTGGTCGGGAGAAATATTTTAAAATATAATTCATAAAATTATATGAATTGAACTAGTTATAATTAATTCAATATTTGGAATCTTAAGTTTCAAATTATGTTTTAAGATCAATGTTATTTTTAGCTGTAAAAAAGGTTTCCATGGTAAAAAAAATAGTTACCGTTGTATAAGTAAAATTGGGACAAGGGTTAAAATTAAAAGGTAAAATCATGACAGATGTAAAACATGAATCATTCAATGGTTTTTGGGGGTTTTTATTGACCCTAAACCAGCTTAATAAAAATTAAATTAATTTATAATTTTATAAAATCAATTCCACCTCAATGTGGGAATTTGTTATTATAAAATAATCAATTAATTAATCACTTGAACCCACCTCTCCCCATGTATAAATAACAAACCACACCACTCCATTTCAACCCAAAAAGCCTTGTAGCAAATAAAATCTCTGAAAAAACCTCTCATAATCACTCTACTTGCATCAAAGTTCTTCTAGTCCCAAAAAATACCAAATACAAGGTCTTTAAGTGTCTTTCAAGGAGAAGATATTAAAGAGAAAATTTTATCTAAGTACCACTCCTAATTTCTTTTCCATTTCTAATTTCTCCTCCCCTACTCCAACCATAAATAAATGATTAATCAAAAATAATTTATATAATTTAGATTTATGTATCTAGTAGAATATATCATTTCCATTTCATTTTGCATCAAATCTTATTCAGGAAAACAAAAAAAAGTTGTTTTCCATGTTATACTAGTTAATCACCTCTGTAAATATATTTTTGGTCATTTTTTCTATTATTGAATTCATGGGTGGTCCAAAAAAATATTTTCTTGGTAAATTAATATATTAAAATTTATATTATATCCTATTTAATATTATATAAATTTTATATTAAACATAATATCATGCTTTCCATATTGTGCTTATGCGACAACTTCATTTTGAGACGTGTCGACTACCGCATCCTCCAAATGATGTGATTTTTTCATACATCACATGGAATGTATTAATAATTGTTTTATTAAAAATATATGGTATAAATGAAATATTAATTATAATATAATTATATTATATATATATATACATACATTTCATTTAATTTCATTAATTCAATACGGTAAGAAAAATGAAAATAGTGTTCATGTGTACGTATGGTCTACCATCTCTATTAATGATGTTTCTAGTTTTCCTTTAAATATTACTAAAAATACTTATATTATGAGTATATAAGATATTTATATAATTATTTCTATTCTAGAGATGATGGACTTATGACCATACTAACTATTGACATCGTGTTAAGTTCATTTTCTACTCAAGTACATAATATTGAAAAGACATCTGATATTAACATCGATAATTACGTAATTGTTATATCATGATAATTAATGATATAAAAGGATTAATAAAAATTAAATGGTTTTTAATAAGTCATAAATTATCCTAATTTTACTATTTAGGAAGAAGAAGCAACATACAAGATGAGTCAGACTTGAGGTAAGGGAATTTTGTAACCAAATTTCCATTCCTTGGGTAAAAATTCTTCTTCTTGATTATGTAGTTAAAATATAATGTGTGGAATGAATTTTTAAAATATTATCTTTTATTTCTACTTGATTTACATGTATTTATAGTGAAATACCATAATAAATCTATTTTATCAACAAAATAAACTTTGTAAAGGATTTCCTCTCAATCTCATTTCATTGAGGCATTTATTTATAATATGCACCTTTATGATATTCTAAGGTGTATATACAGCCACTAAAACCTTTCAGATCCATATTTTTCTATAATAATATTTTTAACTTCTCATCAAATCTATGAATTAATGGGGATTAATATTTAAATGTTCCAATTGGTAAGGGAAATCGGGAACATTTAAATATTTAATTATCAAATCATTTTTATTATGATTTTAATTTAAATATTTATTATAGGGTTATAAAAGGATTTTCAAGAATTTTCTATATATTTTTAGTTTACATAAAAAATTTCTAAAATTAATCTATAAAATTGATTTATATAAAACATTTTACAAAACAAAAAAACGGATGTTTTTTATGTATACGACGATAACAACATATCCTTCACCTTGACCATTTTTTTGATATTTGGAGTTATATATAAGACCTAATGTTTTTAAAAGAAAAATAATTACCATATTATATTGTCATGTATTTTTTTATTGAAATTTTATATAAGTGATTGATTCTATCAATATCTTGAAATGATATCTTGAGACTCCAATGTGGAAATATTATTTTTCTTTTATGTTCGTTAGTGTGTGAGGATTATGTTATGGTTCATGGTCATAGCTTCTGTATTTTGGCAGTTCTGTGATAAACAGAGGGAGGTTGAGAATGTGATATCTCTTCAATTCACTGGGTAATGAGATAGAGTTAAATGATAGGGGTTCTACAAATTGATTTAGGAAATATATTGTGATGTATATTCCAAATGCAACTATAATGGTTACTCCATAAGTAGCTATGGAATCTATAATGTATGTATGACATGGATGCAACAACTTTCCTTTATGATTTTTTTATTTCTAAGAGGTATTTTTAAGAAGAAAATTTTTCATGAGGTATGTTAATGAACTTATGTTTTTATAGGAAAAAATTATGATTTCTTGAAAAGTTTTCATGAGTTTAAAATATTCATGGACTAATAGTTTCATACATTATTTTATAACAATTAATAATATTTATTTATCAACCCATGTTTTTGAAATGTCTTCAATAGGGTTTGAGGATGGGTTGGATAAAGTAATAAGTTAATAAGTTTTTTATCATGAAAAAAAATCATGTTTTATTTTTAATGTTTAATATTTTTTAAAAAATGGATACTATTTTGGTAGTATCCTATTGTATAATTATGGGATGTTATCTGTTAATGATGGAATAATTATAAAAACAATGAACATTAAAATATACTCAATGTAAAAGAAATTAATTTCTTGACTAACTCAATATTATGTGATGTTTACGTCTCGATCATTATAGTTGGTATTAGAGGAATGGTTTGGACAACTTCATGGATTAACAGTTTTGGTTAAATGTTTGATAATTTTTCTGCCTATTTTTTAATCCTTATTCTATAACTTTATCAGACCGGGGAATTTTGGTTACAAATGGAAAGATAAGTATCTCAAACAACATTCCTATCTATTCATAATCTAATGCATGCAATACTTATTGCAAAGCCATGTTGAGATGATTCTGGAAAATTTTATAACGTACAAAATTTTTCAAATAGTTGTATAAGATATGAAACATATCCTCTATATCACAATAACATCATCATTCATTGGTTGTATTTAATTGAATCTCATTAACTCAATATCGACATATTTTCAAAAAAGGTAAATACTATCAAGGATTTTTAATTTTTTTTACCTTGCTATAAGTTTATGAGGTATATTATGTTTTTAAAGAAGATGACATAGAAAGAGACCCTTGATCATCAAATTTATGCTTGATTTAAAAATATAGTATTTTATCTCAAACATATGAAATTTTAAATGGAACATTGATTGAATGTTTTAAGTCAAACATAGCTCAAATGGTTTATAAAAATCCTGTTTTATCAGATGTTTAGAAATTATATGACATACATGAATATTTTCTATTTTTTTATGAACACCCTTAATAACCAAGTTATACAAGGTGTATTTGGATAAATGAAGTAAGTGATTTTAAATAATCTCCAAATAATTGTTTCAATACGTGGAACTTTTATGTGAAAAGAATTTTGATGAAACTATGTGGACACCATGATCATGGTATGATGTTTTTATTTTGGGAATAGTTTTATTAAATCATATGAATGTTAAATAAAAAATGTGTCAATATATATAAGACTTTATGAATTAATATGTTGATGTAATAATGATTTGGGATGAAAATGAGAGGTATAAGACAACCTTTGAGGTTAAAACATGTTATGGTTATTTTTGAGTTTTATAAAATGGGACAACCCGCAAGATGGGTGACAACCCATCGCATCTGGAAAGGGCTTTGGGAACCGTACCCATAACCAATGGGTGAAAAGGCATTATCACCAACAACTATAATATGTGAATTCCCTAGATAGTATGAATTATTACTTTCTAAATGATTATATTCATTTTGGAGATTTATATTTTATTGAATATATAATATTGTTATTGGAAAATGATTTGATGATTAATTGAGAAATGTTTCTTTGGAAAACATTCAACATTTTGGGAACCCTATATTACTATGGTTAATATAATGCAATGCAATTTTATTTAATTATTAATGTATGAATATTATTTGGGATGAATCTTTGTTTTTACTAAGGACTTATAGATACTCATGTTCTTTTTGGAAATGAGTAACCTTTCTTGGAGAATATGTGATTAGGGTAATTAAATTTTTTGTAAAATAAATTGATAATGATTGATGATATTTTTAGAAAAATGATAAATGTTATCTTAGAGGACTATGTCATGAAATAATTATTATTTTGAGTTTTGATATTAGTTGAGTTTATTTTTATGAATTTTAATGACAATTTTTTATTGAATGATATATGTAAAACATGGGTGTTACTATTGAATTTTGGATATTAAAAGTCGTTTTCAATCATACAATGGTTTATTATTTTTGGTAACTATCATCTCCAGTACAGACCATTTTGTGTTTGGTTAATTCTTAAATACAGTAAAAAAAGATAGTTAATCTTTTCTGGATTGTTTAATTTTCTTGAAGTTGACTCTAGTTATGCATGTGTGACCAAGTCTTCTAGAACACTCATCATTTGAAAAAAAATGTGAGTTGTGTTTGATGAAATTGATTAAAGGATGAAACTATACTTTTCATGTAAGTATATTTATATATTATCTTATTTCATGTAGTAACATAATTCTTCAATTCAATGAAAATGATCCTAAAAAAATGTTATCTAATTTCTTTACATAATGGGAAATCAATTTCCTTTTAACCAATAAAAGATTTATGGTTATTATTAACATTATCCTGAAATTGTATTCTATAAATATATATCATTACTTCATGGTTTGTTTTCTCATCCATATCCATGTTTTCTTACATGGAACCATCGTATTTCTTATCTCATTTTATGTTTGTACTTCTCTTTAATTCTTAAAATGTGGTTGTTTTATCAATAATTTGTTCCGATGTGGGATTTATATAATGGTATTTTGAAAATTCTTACCTTAGTTACTGACCCCAAATTCAAATGGCAATCATTCAATTTATTAAATAGGGGAGGATGTAACATCCCATGTTTAAAATACATATTGACACTATGTTCGATTGACTACATAATATCCTACATCGATCATAAACATACAACTAAATATTATTATTTAATAGAAAAGATGTAATAATGGAGGTATTTAATAGTGTTAATTGAATTATGAAAATATATTTTACACATGTTTATATAATTATTCATTGGTTACCAAATTAACTTGAAATGAAACAGAAAACAAATTGAAAATAAAGGATGTATTGTTATGAAAAATTATTTAAATGGGAATATTTTTATTTAAAAAATAATCATGTCATTATTTTTTGTATTATATTAAAGAAATATTAAATCAATATAATGTTTAAAATTCATATTATTTGTTTTGAATACATTATATAATAACATATCCAATTTTATAAATAAAAGGGTTAATTATTATTTTTAAAAGCCATTTTATGGAATTTTGATTGAGAAACCATTTAAAATATAGTTTTTGAGACTTTTATAAGTTATATTTGAAAAAATAATATTCTAATTTGGAATAGGGACTACATTTTTTACATTGGTAATTTTTTTTTAATTTTTATGATAATTATCATTTTTAATATACAGTGAAAAATAATGCATTTTAACACCAAAATATTTTTTTGTCTAATTTATTATTTAGTTATATTGTCCTACCAGTTGGTTTAAAAGTATAATTATCCTATTAAATTATAAATTAATTCAATTTATGTCATTCGAAACAATTTCAAATTGAAATTGGTTTTGAAATATATGTGATCTTTTGAACGTTTCATTTAGATAGCTCATTTTTAGTTTTGTCTACAGAATAATTATTAAATGTAATTCTTAAAACTATGTGAATTTAATAAGGTAAAATGGATTCAATATTTGGAATCATAAGGTCGAAATTAGATTGTAAGGTCAATTTTTTTGTAGTTATAAAAAAATTACCATGGTAAAAAATTATTTACCGTTGTATAGGTAAAATTGTGATAATGGTCAATGTTAAAAGGTAAAAGAATAAATTACCCAAAACAAGAAAAATTTAATGGTTGGATAAGACATGGATCAAAAATAATCAGAATATAAAATAATAAACTAATGTAAAATTCATTAAAATTAATTCCACTATTAGGTTGATATATTTTATTATAAAATAGTCATTAAATTAATCAATTGAACCCACCAATCCTAATGTTTAAATAAAAAATCTCACCATCCCATTTCGATCCAGAATGCCTTTTAGATCCTATAATATCTAAAGAACATATCCTTCTCACTCTATCTACATCATAGTTTTTCTATTCAGACCAGAAGACCAAATCTTTGGTCCTCAAGGGTGTTTCAAGGATGGGATATTCATGAGGTAATTTTCTCCAAGTACCTCTTTTAATTTCTTTTATTTTTATAAATTTTCCAAACCTAATTAATCCATAAATTCATGAATAATATAGAATAACATATATAATTGAGTTTTAGTTTTCTAAATGAATATCTATTGTTCATTTCATTTCTCACCACCTCTTATTTAATGAGAAGAAATATTTTTCCAATTTATATCGGTTAATCATCTCCATGAATAATATTTTTGTTCTCCTTCCATTACAGCCTTAATGGGTTGTCAAAAAACAATTTTTCTTATAAAATAATATTTTGATATTTATATTATATCCTATTTGATATTTTGTAATTATTATATTAAACATACCTTCATGATTTCTATATTGTGGTTATATGATAACTTCGTTGGGGGACGTGTGGACTACCACCTCTTAAAAACGATGTTATGTGTTCACACATCACATAGAATGTATTAAAAATTGTATTAGTAAAAATATATAATATAAATGAAATATTAATGATACTTATTATATAAATATATACATATTGAAATAAATGTCATTCAATTTCTCATTCAATACGATAGGAAAAATGAGAATAACATTCATGCATACGTACGATCTACCATCTACATGAATAATGTTTCTTGTTTTTCATTAAATATTATTATAAAATATTATATTATTAATTTATAAGATATTTATTCCATGTTTTATATTCTATATATAATGTAATTATGACCACATGAGATATTTACATTTTTTCATATTCATTTTCAACCAAAGTACAAAATATCGAAAAAATGTCTGATATGTGCTTAAATAATTATGTAATTGTTATAACATTGTAATTAATTATATAAAATAAATAAATAAAATTAAAATGTTATGAATCATGTATAAATAAATAGAAGTTTACTATTCTTGAAGAATAAGGAACATACGAGATTGGTCGGACTCGATTTAAGGGAAGTTCATAAACTAATTTCCATTCTTTAGGTTAAACATATACTTCATGATTATGTCATTCAAATATTTTTAGTGAAATTAATTTGGAATATATTATCTATTATTTATAGTAGTTTTATGGGTATTTATAATTAAAACACATAATCAAACTATTTTATTATGAAAATTATCTTTTCATGGGATCTTATCTCAATCTCCATTCATTGAGGAATTTAACGATAATATGCACCCTTATACTTTTATAAGGTGTATATACAACCACTAAGTCATTTAATATATATATTTGACCTATAATAATTTTATTTATGACCTTTTAAAATGTATTAATCCTTTGATATTAAAATTTAAATGTTCAATGTGGTATAAGACACCTTAAACGTTTTAATATTTAATTATCAAATACTTTTCTTTATGATATTAATTTACATATTTGTTATAGGGATATTAATGGATTTAAGGGAATTTTTTTATATATTTTGAATTTAAAAAAATTATTGCAGAATTAATCTTTATATTTTTATGGGCCATTTTACTAAATAATATAAGTATTTTTTTAACGTATACGGCGACAATGCAATTTTTACCACTGTAACTATTATTTGATATTTGGGTTATTTTTAAGACTTAATATTTTTAAATGGAAATTAATTACAACATTCAATTTTCATGTAATATGGTATTGTAAATGGTTTTGTGAATGGACTTATTATGTCAATATCTTGAAATGATATAATATTATGGAAATGTGGATGTGTTACTTTTTCTTTTATGCTTGTTTAAATTTGTTAGGATTATGCTATGGTTTTTGGGCATTTCTTATGTATATGGGTGGTTACATGAAAAATCGATGGTGGGTGAGACCATGATATATCTCTAATGTAGTGGGTAATGAGATAAAGTTAAATGATATGGGTTCTCCTAAGAGATTTAGGGAATATACTGCTATGCGTAATCCAAATGTAACCATGTAGGTCACTTTCAACGTAGCTATGAAAGCTACAATGTATGTATGATATGGATGCCACAAGTTATCTATTTGATTTATGATTTATAATAAGTACTTTCAGGAATATTATTATTTCAAGAGGTATGTTAAAGGGATTATGTTTTTATTTGTGAAATTCAAGATATTTGGAAAATGTATTATTGAGTTTAAAATATTCATGGACTAATGGTTTTGTTATTTATTTAAAATCCATTATTGATATTTTTATGATCATCCCGTGTATTTTAATTATATCCCACATGGTATAATAATGGGTATGTTGAAGTAAGAATTAAAGAATACTTTTAATCAAGAAAATAAATCATTTTATATTTTAAAATTTTATTATTTTGGAAAAAATTGATACTGTTTTGGTACAATCTTTTAGAATTATTATGGAATGTTATCTATTAATAATGGACTAATATTATAAAACTATAAACTAGAAATGATCCAAAATTCCAAAGAGAGTAAATTTTTAACCAAACTCAAGATTATGTAATGTTTAAGGATGGGGATTTATAATTATGAACCACTATTACCATATTCCCTTACCAACAATCTTGCTACTTCCCTTCACAGGCACTTATATCTTGATACATGGGTTCTAAAAAATTCATGTCAATTACTAGTTAAAACTTGGATATATAGTGAAGTTGATATTGACCATGATCATTTATTTAGGTTACACATGTGTAACATTCACTGGTGTAGCAAATTGACTTTTTCAAGAAATCATCTCAAATCTTATCTGAAAATATAACCCATAGATTGTAGAATTTCACCACTAAGGAGCCCCATAAAGTATGTATATATTTTTTCACATAAAAAAAATTACATAAAATATAATCAACATTTCTATTATGGATTATATAAAACCATAATATATAACAATCCTCAGATAATCACTAACAAATTTATTATTATCTCATCAATAAATTCATACATCACATATTCTCAATAAAAACACATTAAACTCATAGGGGTTCAACAAAATCCCCTATAATTTAGGTGCAAATGTCCTATAGAAACCAAATCCACCCCAAACTAATTTTTAAAAAAATACATGGGTGTAGTGCATTTTTTTAACCCCAAAAATATACATTAGATATTGTCTTTTATCTGATTATTGAAAAATATTCTCTGTAAAAAATTTATATGAACGTAATAAAAAATTTTAGGTTATTTTTTTAAAATAAAAAATTATTTAACTATAAAATTTAAAAAAACAATATTTTATATTATGGATTCATCAATCTCACATGAAATATAAGGTGAACAATTAGCACTTAGCACAAGAGATGTCATGACATTCTCTAAACTTATTGAGATAAGGTTTAATTTTCTATTCATGATTCTTATATAATACCTCAAATTATGTTCATGTATCTCACTAGGAATAAAAAATTCATTGTAGAAATTCCATTCCATTATCTCAACACCCTCTATTATCCAAATTCATACAAAAATATCAGCACAAAATATTCTATATAAAAGGAGTGAATGATATTCCATTTTAATGGTTATTTATGAAAATTATTAACACAAAAATTAAAATTTCACTTCATTTCCAAGTTTTTAAGATCTAAAATAAATCCATTAATTTTGAATGAGGTGAAAAAAATTATAGAAAATAATCTAAAATATCACTGAAAATTATGAAACTTATTCTTGAACCATTCAGCATTCATGGATACCTTATTTATTAAAAAATGTCTATATATTGAAGCACTGTGTGCCATCTTAGTTTTTTACAGGCTAACTATATGTGACTTCAAGGTTTTCCTCAAAATAATAGGTCTTGAAATCAAAAAGAAACATCTATAAAAACCAGGGGAAACATTATGAACCATCAAGCCTTTCTTTGACACTTGCTTCAAAAAAGTTCATTTGAAGTTACACATAATTTTATTGAAAAGCCTTGTAAAACTAGAGTTATAATTCAATTTTTGACCATATAATTTACAGAGATAATTCAATTAAAATAATTTTAATGGAACTTGAACTCAAATTCCCCCTTCATTTTATTATCATGTATTGGAAGTATGTTTTATTTTTAGGGATATCATTTCTTGAGTATATCATTTTGTTTAGTTGAATTATATGACCTAAAATATTAACCAATTAACAAAACATGTTATATTATGGATATGTATAATCAAGATCCATCATTTAGGAGGCCTTAGTCAATTTATCCTTGCATAGTTGATTTATTCCACTACAAACAATACCTACAAACTCTCATTTCTAGAAAAAGTTTTCATATTGTAATAGATTACTTTATATATGTCCTAATGTAATATATTTCATTAAGATTAAAAATTTAACTCTTAAATTATCATGAAAACCCAACAAATTAATAGAGAATTAATATTGATACCATAATGAACATCTAGTCCCCAACCACAATATTGTTTATCAAATTTATATCTAAATTTTTAAATAAATTCAACTTCATTTCATATTAATTTTTATCATAATTATCACATCGATTGTATCTACCTATGAGTCTTATAAATCTTAAAATAGTTAGTATCATTTAAATATTAAAGTGAGATGGGAAACATATATGTTCCTGAAGTTGACGAGGATGGGTAGTCTCCATGGACTACTTCATTCCCATTATAATTAACTTTAACTTTTGATTCCATATTCTCTTATAATATAGTTTTAATGAAATCTAATTATCATTATTATCCATTGGAGTTGTTATATTTTAGACAACCCAAGTTACAACCTTCTCCTATTTGGGAAAATTTTCCACACCTGTTTTCTCTATATAAAATATGTAGAAATTTCTTTATCTAACCAAACATGAAATTTTTCTCATCCCCGTAGGAATAACATATTTTTCCTAGATATATCCCCTTTACATGAGTTTATATAGTCTTGATATCATGTGAAATATTTCTATTCTGAATCAGTACCATTCTATTGATTCCCTAAAACAATTTAATTTATTAGTATATTTTTAACATCTTTTCGTATTAAACTTGGCATGATAATACTATTTATGTTTATTTTGAAAATTGTTTACTAATGGGACTCATTTATCATTGTATGTATGTTCATTTACCCTTTTAATTCCACATATAATTCACCCATGATTTCAACATGAGGCGTGATTAGTGTTTTAGAAATTATTTTGATGATAACCATACCCTTGAGGTTGTGGTTGGATTTTTTGAATTTCATTTTTTCAATATTCAGAGCATGTAATTTAACTAAAATCCTAAAAAACATAATGTTTGACCATTAATCCCAAAAAAAACCGTGTTTCCACACAGTATTATTGTGTGCTTATCATTTCATTTACAATATTAATGGATTATGATAAATATAATTTTAGTTCTTTTTAAATTTTCCATTTTCATGGGTGTTTTCATAGATTTCTTCTTCTCATTCTATAAAGGAATTACATCACAGGAAAATCCATATATTTACAAGGTACATGGAATTTGTTATAATATAATCAATTTATTAATTTCCATTGATATTGAAAAACATTCCTTACTTCCATCACGACTAATAGAAGATTTATAAAAAGATAAAATCAAATCATCCTATTGTTTATGATAACCCTTGACATCTATCTAGTTCCTGGTTGAAATAAACAATTCTTCTAAATGCCTAAAATTATTTATCCTCTATTAATTTGGAGAAATAAGTTTTTATTTGAAAATATTTCATCTATATGTGTCCTCTTCTAATGTTTAGGAGATATTATAAAGTGTGAAACTCTACCACTTTATTTTAGAATTAATTTTATGAATATAGTCATTTGGGAATTTTGTCTATTCTTGTATCCTTTTCTATTCATAAATTTGTTTTGGTTGGTGTTTAACAAGTTCATTGTTCTTAGCTTTAAAATTTTGATCCTTTTTTCCAAATCATTCCCTGGAAATCCGAATTGGGTTTCTCCTCTTTTATGTAAAACATCTATTACTATTTATCTTATGATTTATTCTTATCTGTTGGTAATTTAGAAAGATAAAAAATTCCTTTTACTTAGAACATTTAATTTTTCGACCTAAACTACCATCACTTGAATTCGGATAACTTATGATATTTTATCTTCTTTAATATTCATATTATCCATTTTAAATTGATCATTAATTAATATTTACAGGTGGATATGTTCAACTTCTTATTTTTATAAGATCTCTTCATCCTCAGTGGTTCAAGAAACCAATGTAATATCATGTTACACATTCATTACAATGACAAAATTACGAAAATATGTATAATTTAAATAAATCATACATTCCATTTTAATTTTTTAGTATCATAAATATGAATAACAATATTTCTCTATATAGTTAAAAAATGAATAATTCCACCAAAATATTTCTTCATCATTAAATTTTAGTATTATTCTTTTATATTAAAAAAAGTAAGGTTAAATTTAACCACAAGCTATAATAATCAGATGAAAAATGATAGGGGAAACGTATCTAATAAAATAAACATCCCATTTGAAAATAGTTTTTAATCCCAGAAGGGAATTAGATACCATGATCATGTTTGGGGTGAATCTAGAAATGGATATGTTTCAACAATATCCCTTCCATAGTGTATATTAAAGTGTTAATTATAAGTTTATCTTCATCTTCTCTTTATTTTTTGTGTCAGACGAATTACCTAGAAATACTTTTTATATAAATTATAATTTTAATTATCATTATCAAATTTATGTGATGATTATTAATATAATTTAAATAATATAAATCAGAAGGAAACATTATAATTTCCAAGGGTAAACACAATGATATATTTTAAGGAGAATGATATCGATATTGTGACAATTCATAAAAATCACTAATCTTGTACTTTTTTCTCTAGTATATGTCACTTTTTTCTTTAGATCAATACCATAGTTTGGGGTAGATAAACTATTTTATTGGGATCAAATCCTTCTCAATGTATTATTATGGTCACATAATTAAAAATTAAAATAATTAAAATTTAGGTAAACCAAAAATATCACCTTTAGTTTTAGAGTTGGATCAAAATTTTATTTTTTCCATTTGAAATTAAAATATCTGATTTACATATTTTTTTGTGAGTATCACTTCCTGAATCCCTTATCCATAAGAGGATATGGGAATTCCTTCACAATAGGATGGATCCTAAAAAATTTTTCTGTATCCCTTTATTAATATTAAACATTTAATCCCTTTCTCTTTTTAGTGTAGGAACTGAAATGACATAAAATTATTGGATACAACAAATCCTCCCTTCGACTAGATAAATTGTGAAGGAATATATTTTTATTTACTACCTTAGCTGCAAGCCCCTCTGTATTTTCATTAATATGTATATTATTTAAATATAATTTCATGGGTGAAAATTATAGAAACGCATGCCTATCATACAATTATATAACATCATTTTCATAAATATTCAATACAGTCCACCAACATATGTTCGACGATCGTAAAGGTATATCACCTTTAGGAACTTGGATACATAAAAAATGGGTTAATAAGTAATATAAATAATCTCTCAATATGTTATTCATAAATACAAACATTCTAATAAATATTGTATACACTACTTTTCTTCCTAGCCAGTGGAAAGGGAACATTAGAAAGGGTGATTGAAAATGCTCAATAAAGGTAAATAAGGTTGATATGTACTTATAACATGAATATATGTATATTCAAACATGGTCATATAATTTTAAAACAATGACCTATATATCAAACAACATAATATTAATTCATGGTATAATTATTGGGATTTTATAAGACATTAATCATAATGGAATCAATGAACATGATCCATGAGAGCATAACATTGGCATTGTACATAGATTTTTGGAATGCATATAGGTATAGAAAATAATATGTCAAGGATATCCACCGTGAAATTTATAACATATTAGGTATGGGATATCAACCCATGAACATATTTTAAGCTTGGGATGACCTTCTACGTGAAATTTGTTGTGATTGTAATAACCTCTTGTATACCATTTGAGCTCATATGACATTAATCATTACCCAATTCATTAGAGGGAGGAATATTTCCCTATGGTTATATAATAAAAAACCTATATATATGTTCCACAATTACGTAAAACATTTATCAGATCATAATCCATAAAATTAAAATGGTTTTTATAAACATAACCATATCAAAAAATATTTAATGTTATAGGTTTTGTAATCATTTCATCACTTCATCATAGAATAACCCATGAAAATTAGCAGGAATCATGATCAATTCATCGTTGAATAACTCATGGAAGTGAAATGAGTTTCATAAACATATTTTCATAATTAAACAAATCATTTAGGAAAATAATAATATTGGTATCATTCAATCTTAACTACAATAAATAATAAGTTACCACAAAGGATATCTTCCTAGATGATGAATTATTAAGAATGATTATATAGAACATTTAATAGTTGTAAAATTATATTTTCAATTTAATAAATATATATTAAAACATAAAAAATCATAAAAATAATTTTTTTAAAATAAAAATTAAAGTATATAAAATGTTCTAAAATGAAAATAATATTCATGATAACGGGATATTCTGTTCATTCAGTATATGTTCTAATAATGATTCCTTTCTCATTTTTGGTAAAATTAAAATATTTAATTATAGAAAACAACATTAATATGAAATTAAAAGTATATTTAAAAAAATTCAAACATTTTTAGAAATTATTTTAATTAATCCTTTATATTATGCTAAAAATATTTTTCATTTTTTAGAAACCATGGGTTTGGATGAAAAAAAAATTAAACTGAAAAGATGATTTTTATTAATTTTTTTGAACACATAAGTAAATAAAGTGAGGAAAATGAGGGGAAAATGTATTCTAATGAAATAACTATAAGGCAATAAAATTAATTAGTTTATTGATAGATGGATTATAATATTTTATCATTTAAAAAAGAATCATAACGAAAATCGATAAATGTAGATATTTTAACATAAATTATTTACTAGTTTTTAAATGTAAAACATATTATATATAAAGTAATAACATTAAATAAATCTAAAAATATCATGAATATGAAAAAATAAAGATATTAAATTAAATTTGTCAAAATATACATGTTGTAATATAATATAGGTGCATAATATAATAATATGCCTCAAAAAAGAAAAATTGAGACAAAAAATACTTTCTGATTTGTAAAATTTGAACCGTAAACCTCATGATAATGGGATCCTAAAATTAAAATCTTATATAAAATAATTTAATAAATAATAAAAAAAAATATTCCTTGTGTTGTATATACACCACCTAAATGAAACTTGTTGTGAATATAGAATTTTTCACATAGAAAATAAAAGTGAGACTAAACTCCCTTAACAAAAACCTAGACTTCCATTTTACGTGTTAAAACCAATTATATAATAAATATATGTTTATCATATCTATCAGATAACAACAAGTATATAACATACCATTTATTATTTACTTATGAACTCTCTTTACCCATTTATTAACAAATCCTTTTTGAAATCATGTTTTGGGTTATAAGTCTATTGTTTTTTATATTTTTTTTTTGACATTTTATTTTCATTCCTCTTGTTATGTTAATAGTTTAATAATATAAATAATTTTAAACACGATATAAATAGAATATATAATTATTATATAATTATTAAGATTTATACACAAAATTTAAACAATGACAATGAAATACATTATTCATAGAGAAGGTGTATCATATGTACGCCTGAACATTATTTCCATTTTGTTGAAGTAATGATTGAAATAAAGGTGAATAATATATTGTAATAAAATAATTTGTTCAATTTCATATATATAAATTATTTTCATCCAACCCATCATTATTACATTACATTTATAGAGTAATAAAATCACATTGTTTCCTGAGGTGGTTTTCCGCCGTACATAAGAGTAATGATATCATACTCACACAAAATTAAAAGTATAAAGGTATGTGTGATATAATATTCCAAAAGTATAAAAATATCATAAATAAAATATATAAATATTTTATACATCATTAAAACAATCTATTTTATGTGGCAATCGAAATAAAAATATCTTGTATTGTCGAGGTGGTAGTCTGTCCTGCACAAGAATGATGATTTCATAACCCATTTGATGGAATATGATATTATTTTAGATCCTAAACATAACATCAAAACCACTAATTAATTTTATTATTTTGTGGTTATTATATCATAATTTTTTAATTAAATTTTTATGTTTTGGAGGATGAAATAAAATAAAAATTATCATTAAATAATGTTTCCTCTTCTTCGGGTAACCTTTACCAGTTTGCACCAAAGCCATACAAGTTTTCATTTCTTCTCAAAATAAGGCATATAGGACTATATTAGTAATTGGGATATTTTTTTGGAAGATATTATCAAAACTAATATTGTTTGATGGTGTGATTAATAGAGGATAGGTGTGACCTTTTATAAGTGAAGTGAGTGGCATAAATGATGTTTTTCAATATAAAAAGGTGTAATAGTGTTTTTATCATAACAAAGGCTAAAAAATATATTATTTTGAACAATAATACATTATATTATTGATATATGGACAAAAAGAAATTTTTTAGAATTTTATAGGTGATTATAACCCTTATGTTTTTAGTTTAAATCTCAGTAAACCCATTTTTACCTAAATCACGATAATTAATTTTTACTATTTTCATACTTTATTTTGGTAAGCGATTAATTTGAAAAAGATAAATAATATATATTTAGATGATACTAATTATGGAATAAACTTTTTAAAATTAAATTCAATTACTGGAAAATTTGGGTTTAAAATTAATCACGCAGACATGATTAGAAAGTGCGTTTTGTAATACAAAATGTTTAGACTTTTACAAAGAAAAAAGAATGTCCAATTACAATATGAAATTGATTTAAATGGAAAACATTATATTATTAGATACATAATTTATGTAAATTTACTTTAATACTGTTTTCAAATATCATTAATATTTTAAAATAAATTAATCATTACACAATTTTCAATTAAAAAATATTATTTTTCATTATTCATCAACTAAATAATATTTTATGAAAATTTTTAAAAATTCAACCATAGATTATTTTGAGAATATAATTTTAAAAATTAAATTTATTATCTAAAATTAATTTTCTAAAAGTGTCAAAAATTAATTTTAATATTGTTCACATTAAGAAATAAAGAACATATTCTGAGAAAAAATTGTTTTAAAAACCTATTTAGTCTTTATCAAAAAATTAAGTACATTTTTATCAATAATTTATCATTATAAAAAAACAGTTTAAGATAGTATTTAATTTTTGTTGCTAGTATTAAAATCTCTATGTGAAGAGAAATTTTTATTACAATCATGTCTGATTAATATTGACAACATATCATGATTTTGATTCATCTTAGTGACCTGTGTAATAGAAGAAAACCCAGTGTTGCATGAAACACAATATTAAGAAGGTGTTGTGTGTAAAAAAATATATTAATGAATTTTTTTTACATGTAGAAAATAATACATAAAAACATAAATTGTTGCATTCTACCCCCTTTATATTAATTTCTTCATGAAATTCCTCACTCTGATAAAAATGAATAAAGATACTCATGCCTCATCATATTCTCATGTTTTGTTATATCATCCTCAAACTAGTTGTTTAATAGTAAATAATTAACTATGTGAGTGGTCTTAAATTGAACAACTTTCTCTAAATTATAAATAATATATACTAGTTGTTCATTATAAGAAAGATATTTCATCAGCGGTATGACCTATAAGTTTAGTAGATGTGAAGGGCCACATATATACTTACACAAGGGAGGTAAATAGAAAATTTAATGTAATTAGGATGGTTTTGGAGGAATCACAAATTGATAAGATATATACCTAGGTAGTAGATTCATTTTTATCACAAATATAAAAACCTTGTTTAATGTATAATTTATTAAAAATATCTATTCACCATATTCTAATTCTAGATCACATCAGCGATTGTCAATATAAATTTTCTACAGACTCTATGTTTTCTTGATCTGTTACTTTATGGGTCTAACCTTCTTAGAAATTTCATTAACTATATCAATTATTGAAAACTTCCTTTCTGCAGAATCATTACACAACAATGGAGATCTAAATTTCATTCCGTAGAGTGCTTCATAAGGAGCTATCCGAATGGTCAATTTAATGATATAATTTTAAGAAAACTAAACTAGAGGTAGGTATTGACCCCAACAACCTTTTATATCTAATGAAAAAGATATAAATATATAGTATTGTTTTTTAATTGTTCTATAAAACTAACCATAATTCTGTGGATGATAGATAGTGATGAAAATTAACTCTACATCGTGTGCTTCCTACAGTCTTCACCGAAACATTAAGGTGACCCTCAGATTCTGATCAGACATACTAGAATGTTGTAATACATGAAACCTTATCACATTATTAATTTATATCATATAATAATGATCTAGAGAGAAGTCTTCTCTTAGAGCGATGAAGTGTGGTGGCTTTGTCTGGTGATTGACTATAACCCATATAAAATTATTCCCTTTAGATGTTTCAGGGAGGCCAATGAAAAAATTCATGTTAATGTTTTCCCACTTCCATTATGGAATTGTTAATGGATTTAACAACCCATTTGAATTTTGTCTCTCAGTCTTAACTTTCGGACATACTGAGCACAATGATTCAAAATTTTGGAAATATTTCTCCATGATATCACATCATAAGTATTCATTAAAATACCTATACATATTAATACATCCATGATGAGTATATATATAATACATATTATCTTAATATAACAAATACCTCTAAAAATATGATAATAAAATATTTCATACACGGTTCCGAAAACATAGAATTCCACCAAGATCAATGTTAAACACTAGAACATTTTTAACCTTCCTTTAAACTTTACATCTTTATTATTTTCCTCTATAATCATCCCATGAATAGATGGTTTAAAATTATATTGATAAATATGGGATTTCAATATTTTCTTTTAGATTTTTGGATCTATCCTTCTTAAATCTAGATATATCATATTTTTCGTGATCACTATCGTTGATAGGATATCACTATCTATTTGACTAAAGGAATCACCCACCTTGTTCACATTCTTATGGGAGAAATGTATTGAGAAGTCATAATATTTAATCATATCTGGACATATTCTCTAGAGATTATTCAACTCATTATGTGGGATCATATTCATTAAATTTTATTTCCATTATACATATCACAATTCTATCCATAAATATAAATCCTCATTATTTGTGATGAAAAAAAAAATTGCAAATTAAAAATAATGAGTTCAGTAGTCATTCTCATGAATCATAAATTATAATGTGTAATACTCTATAACTTTGTCATTATTCATAAGAACTCATTATAATACCTTCTCATACAGATCATTATAGATTAAAAACTCCTATCCACTATAGGATAATTTAATCATAGTTGTGATGACCAATCATCCCTTTAATTCATTGAAATTTTCATCACATTCATCTTTCCATTGGAACATGGATCACTTATGAGTTAACTTGGTGAGTGTATTATATATTCACAAAATATTATTCAGATATCGTTGATAATATCCTGATAAATAATGAAAACTATAGATCTTATTCACTGTGGTTGGTGTACACAAACAATCAATACCCTCTTCCTTTTACGGATCTACTTATATGCCACCTATTGAGATTATATAACCCAAAAATGACATCTTTGTCATCCAAAATTGAAACATTGTAACTGTTTCATATAGTTTCTCATTAATTAGGTACTATAGTACAATAATCAAGTGATATTCATTTCCTTATTCAGTAATTAAATATATATGAATATTGTCTACAATGGAAACCACAAACTGATCAGGTTAATATTTAAAGATGTTGTTAATTAAACCCATAAATATAGAGGTGGAATTAGTATGAAAAAATGGATTCATATACTATTAATATTGTATATACTATGTAGGGAATTATATATTGGGTATATCCTCTCTATTGACCCTAAATTGATGATATCCAGAATGATGGTCAATCTTCGAAAATTATAGAGCATTGTACAGTTTATCAAAAAAGTCATGAATATAGGGAAGAAGAAAATTATTCTTAATAGTGATCTTGCTCACCATCTGATACTCAATATAGACTCACATTGATAGACATTTATATTTTATAAAATGAATAGGTTCTCCCCATGGTGACACACTTGTCTAATGGAATCCATTTTCAAGGTTTTGTAGGAGTTTCTTGTTCCATTTGTTTAACTCAGTTGGGACCATTTTATAGAGTAATTGAAATGAATGTCTCATCACGTATGAGTTCTATTTATAAATCAACAAAAAATTTTAGTGGAATCATAGTCAAATATGTTTGCAATTACATTAACCAATTACCAAACAATAGGTATATCATAGATATTGAATTTCTACCTAACCATTTGTGAAAAACAACCCACTACAATATGATTTAAAACCTTTAAAAATGGATGTGGCTTCCATCAGATGTTTGTATTTAATAACAAACTAATATAGGGTCATAAGATGGATATAAATATCATATTTAACTTCTATTATACTACAATTAATGTCATATTAATGGTGAGAAATGAAATCCATGCTGAGGAAAACATAAAATCTAACTAGAGGAAGAATAAAAAAGAATTAAAGAATCCATTCTCAAAAACATCAACTAGAGAAGAATCTTAGATAAGGGATGCCAATATCAAACCATTAGCTATAGTGACTCATCCCTAGAGAGACATAAGCTAGTATACACTACCATTATATTGGAACTACTACATGAATCTTATCTTGAAGGATCTACGAGTTTATTAGTCTTTGTAAACTATATACAAACATTAGTCTTGAATTACAAATGAATACATGAATTACATCATGTTTTTTCTTTTGTTAAAGGATAAAATTATTACATATAGTATGTCATTGTATATCATTCCAAGTTTATTTATTGGATTTATAGGGAATCAAAAACAAAATATTGGTAATATCAAATTCCCAGTAAGGTTAATGTAAATCAAGTTAAATAATTAATCAATTAGAATAATCAAATGGAAATGAAAATAATGAAAACACATGACACTCAAAAGAATTGATAATTAAAAATAATTATTGAAATTTAAGAAACTAAGAAAACTTCCCATTAACTAATAAATAATGACTAAAATGAATCCATATATATGTTGATGAAAAACATCATGGATAAATAATATTAGAATCTAAATGATGGGAATTATTAATTTTTGGATGCCATGTTTCTCATGTACATGGATCCATTACCATCATGAACAAATCATAAGATATTTTAACCTATTATGTGAGTATAAACCAGTCTAATATTCTTGTAAGAAAACACTAGGGGGGTTATATCTTATTTTGTGTCCTGAGACTACAAATACATCAAGGGGATTACATTAACTAGGCCCCAACTCATGTCTTTAATGTCCATGTAATTCCTATTATTGAATAAACTATATGACTTATAAAATATTCATATTTAAAAAAGGATACAAATTAATCAATATTTCTTAAAAAATAAAATAACTTTCAATTAAAACATAGTAAAAATGGTATACAGTTCAAGAAATAATCATATCCATGAAAAATGATATGGATATTTAGAGTAAATTCAATGTCAAACAATCAAAGGAAACTGATTATTTCAAGGGGAATAAAAGGAATCAAGGTAGTGAATGTGAATAATATCCTTAAACAAATAAATCATAAACTATATAGAGGAATAATAAAGATTGAAACAATACAACATATCCCAATTAGAGTAAAAATAAACAGTTTATTCATTGATGAATATAAATACAGTAATAATATATTTTAAAAAACATTCTTGAGGAATTTTTAAAAAAATAATAATATGGAAATCACTTTTGGAAACATTTTATTTATAAATTTTAATTGTAAACATGTAATGTATGATTCATAAAAATGAGGTTGGCTAAATTCATACATGTCATATGAGGTAAAAATATCATTCATTTTGCAAGATAAAATGTTAGGATAATTCATTGTTTGGAAAGAGACAAGATGATTCTTTTGAAAACATTAGTAAAAGAAAAATTTATAAAATATAATTTAAAAAATAATTTTGAAAAAGTTCAGAATATTTTTTAAAATATTTTCATAAAGCTTTTTTTTAGAATAAAATATTATGTCTGACTAAAGACACAAATGATGTACAATTTTCATAAAAACATTTTCTAAAATATGTTAATTACAAAACAGTGTTAAAATGGAATTAATAATTAAAAATGTCATGAATAATTAGTAGAGAGGATATGGAAAGGGGTTAGTTAACAATGGTTCTATAATTTCCTTGAATGTAAATAAAATATTACTAAAATTATTCTTGACGAAAATAATCTTTAAACATTACAATGTGTCCCAGACCACTTTGAAACATTTTAAATGATAAGGCTCGTGAGAGAATAAAATTAAATGAAAGTTATAAATACCATGACGGTAAAAAGATTAATTATATAATATATCAAAAGGGTCCATAGATACACCACACTAAATTTGTAAGTGGTTAACATGACATTTATCTCATGGATGTAAAAAGTGAGATGAAAGACCACTACATTATGTTTCCTTTGTGTTCAACATCCTTAAACATATATTACAAGGGGTTAAAACATGTTAATAATTTATAATTGAACCATAATTTTATTTATAATATCATATATTATATTCTTTCTAATATCTTATTACCCTTTTGTTAATAGTATTCATTATTTTAACTATTTCATGTAAGAGTTGTTTATTTTGTCCAGTATGATTTAACTTATTACATGTTGTTACTATTAATTAGATATTAATTACATAAAATTTATATGGAAAACTATTATTTAATTAAAATTTATATTAATTATATATATATTTATATTAATTCATAAAATTTGGAGATAAGAAATGAAATACACATTCCATGAAGATTGTTGGTTGTATGTAAGTATGAATACAACATTCATTTCATTGCATTTAAATAGAATAAAATGTAAATTATATATATTAATATTATAATTTTAGTATAATAACTATTTTATATAAGTTACAGATTCATTAAAACCATCCATTATAAATTTCATATATAGTGTGAATGAATCACATTTCATGGAGGGGGCGATAGTCCACACTTCTACAAACACTGTTTTCATATTTCCACAAGATGGAAAGAATAAAGGAATGTTTAATAAAAAAATTAAATAAGAATGAATAAATTTTAAATAACATATATACCATATATAAAATGATTTTCCATCATAATGACCACCATGCGAGGCGATAATGGAATAAATAACAACTTGTTTTTGTGAGTTCGTAGTTTTCCACACACATTAACATCAAGTTAGTTACCCATTAGATGGATGTGTATGTAAGTGTAGGTAAATAATTAACTTTAAAAAGATATTATATTTATTATACTGATTTTGTTATATGAAAATGGAATAATGAGAGTTAAGGATGTGGAGAAATGTAATAAAACAAAATAGATTGAGGAAAAAAGTTACCTCTTTTTTGGGTAACTCATTTTGGTTTTCACCAAAGGGATTCCTTGGGTTGATTTATATTCTATGATGGTATTCGTGTTGCATGTTATACACGTAATCGAATAATATATACCTGATTTAGATTTCTGGAGTGTTACATTCTCCCCACCAAAATTTAATTACATCATTTCAATTTAAATATTTTCATGGTAATAGATTTCTTGATTTATTTATATATTGAAATACCATATCCTGAGAAAGGTATGTAGAAAATTCTCTAGAAATGATTGAATGGGAAGTAAAAAAAGTGACATGGAATAACATATCACTATGTCTATATGTATGAGAACATTAGTGGAAATTAGAGATACTTACTTGGTGGAAAAGTATTAATATTTAAAGGGAATGATTGAGTTTATAAATAAAAAAAAGTGGATGATAAATAGAATCTTTAGGGACTCAATTCCACAACTGAGTGATGATTTAGAAAACCATCAGTCTCACAAAAATTATGTTAGTTGGACAACATTTTCACTATCATTTTCTTAATATTGAGTAATTATTTTACTTCCTAGGAGGATAAAGAAATTTACATACTTGATTTTTTTTAATTTTATATGAAAAATTCCATCATTTGGTTTTGACTTGATGAAATTTTAATTCATCCATTACATCATGAATTAGATATCAAAAAAATAACATTGATACAAAAAAGAAATAAAATATACATTTAATAGATATTAAGGTCTATAAAAGAGTAGAAAGTCTAAATATTTTTCTCTAACTATTAAAATAATTAAATATGGTTAATACTATAATATCTAAAACTTAAAATATTCACTATAGGTTCATCATCAATATTTATTATTTAAATTTACTTACTAAAAACTATGAAATTTTAATGAGGAAATTATGTAGGTAACTGGTTAGTGTTAAACCCTTATCATGCTTTGATAATGGGTTCAAGTCCTGCATCCCTTCTAGAGATGATTGTTTTTCTCTCTATATACATGTTGTCCTTTTATAAATTTATATTATTATAAGTTCCCAAATAAAAATGATATACAAAATTGAAATAAGGTTTATCACTAAAGATTATTTTTTAAAAGGATTTCAATACAAACCTAATACAAAAATAGTTCATCCATTTATTTTCACATTGGTCCTTCCTTAGCTGAAGGTATAAGCTAGGAAATTAATTTTCATTAACTATTCAAATCAATCATAATAGTTTATTAATAAAATGGGAATTATCAAAAGTTTATCCCTTGGGAGATTCAAACTAGGTGCACAGTAAGACCTATTGTCATGTACCAAGTTACACCAAGTTAGGCTCGACACACCGAGTCATAGTTTTTACTTATATACACATCTCTCCCAAAACAATCTCCACTTATAATATCTACACATAGCCTTATTTATAGGAAAACCACATAATATCTATCAAACTAAAATTTTAGTATTCTATTATATAATTATCTTAAAATTATACCTTAGGGATATGTTCTCAAATATATATTTCCAAAATATCGTTTCCCATGTTGCTTATAAGCATCTATTGAAACCAATTATAATGACCTGATCCCAGTGATCTTAGAGATAGTGTCTCCTACCATTACATTTTCATGAATATAGGTTATCATATTCCTAAGTGTTAAAGAGTTTAGTTGTCTTGGTAAACCATATAGATAAATGAGTCTACTATAAAAAATGAATTCACTAATTAAAACATATTTTTTTTCTTTTTTTTCTGAGGATAAATTTATTCCACCTATTATATCCATTCATATATTTCATAGTACAATTCTTGTATTCCTGGTGAAAGGAAATAAAATAAGGGTGAACTCAAATTCTTAGTAAGGGTAAACTGAAGAGGAATAACTAATTAATTAATTATAATAGTAAAATGGAAAGGTAAATAAATTGAAACATAGTCTATTCAAAGAACTAGATAAGGTAAAATAAGTTTCACAAGGAGAGAAACTAAATCACATTCCATTAAAACAATAATATGATAATAGAATTAAATGGGGAAATAATAATAGTAACTAAATGGGGAAAATGATTAATTATGAAATGCTAAGTTTTATAGGTACAAGGAACCATTATCATCGACACCTAATATTAAGATATTTTAAAATATTTTTTTTGGTAAAATCTCGTCTATTATACTTGGAAACGAACTTTAAGGGTGCTCACCCAACTAATTTAGACTCAAGAGACAACTGATGCATTAAGGGGATTACATCAAATGGTATCTAAGCCATAAGGAATTCCTTAAACGGTCCCCAACCTTTGTATTTCTTATCATAATCATTCCTCATATAAAATATCCAATATAACTTATCAAATATACATATTTAATAATGGATATATATTTTTCAATATTTTCCCAAATAATAAAATAAATTTGAATGTAAAGGCTACATGAAAAATTGTTTATTTCTCAAGAAATAATCATATCCATGAAAAACCATATGGATATTTAGGTCAAATTCAATGTCAAAGGATCATATGAAATTGAATATTTAAATGGGACTAAAAGGAATCAATTAAGTGAATATGAAAACTATCCTTGGCCAAGGAAATCATATAAATCAATAGGATGAATATGGATGTTATCGATATAACATATCCCATGGGGAGTGAAAATGAAGTATTTTTTTTCAGGAATTGAAATACTATAAAATGATTTGTAATTTGTTTGACGAAAATATCCTTTTGTATTGAAAACCATTTTGGAAAAAAATTTCATTGAAAATAACTTTTTTTAAAAATTTCATTAAAAAGTAACATTTATACATGAAAATATATATTCAATTAAATACTATTGGGTGAATATATATATTTCATATGCGGTAAAAATAATATTCCTTCTTCATTGGAAAAATATTATAATATTTTTTATTTAGAAATGGAGAAGCGTATTATTTTGAAAAAATTGTTAAAAATAAAAAAGGGTACACATGTATTTACCAAATAATTTGTAAATAGTTAAAAAAATCATTTTTTTAATGAATCATGGTTTTTAGAAGAAAACTTGTTCTCCGACTAAAGAGTGAAATGATGTTTGGTTTTACTAAAAATGTTTTCTAAAACATTTTAAATATAAAATGGTGGGAAAATAAATCTAATACATGAAAATGTCATGAATAACCATAAGAGTCAAAAATTATATGGTCTATTGAGCAATTGACATATAATTTCATCAAATGGGAATCAAATATTATTAAAAAATTTCATTAGGGAAAAAATATTTAAACATTACAATGTGTCCCATACAACTTAGAATCATTTTAAATAATAATCCTCATGAAGGAATAAAATTAACTGAAAATTATAAATACCATAAATATAATAGTATTAATGATATTATATATAAAAATTGGTAGTATATACACCACAAGAAAGAAGTAAGTTGTGAACATGACATTTATCTCATGGATGTAAAAAGTTAGATGAAAATCCTTTACCTTGTGTTTCATTTTGGGTGAATATCATATTAGATTGACACGGAGGGATTCCTTGGATTGAGTTATTCCCAAAAAGATACTTATAGTTTGAGGGTAGGTATTTTGAGGAACTATTTTGGTAGATCTTATTCAATCAAAAGTGTCTTGAGAGGTGTGAGGGAGGTGGTGGACATGAGGCTTTTTTATAATGGATGAGGTTTGGATGTCTTATACATTTTGGAACAGGTAATTAAACCTATGTTTTTCTAAAATAAAATGGATACAATAATGGTAAAAATTAGATAAAAGAGACTATAGGGTCTATATATGATCATAAAATGGATTTTTTACATGTTTCTTGGTCATTTATGCCCAAATGTTTAACATTTAGTCCCTTGTTATGGTCAATTTTACCTTAATTGTTGTAATTAATTTTAATAACATTCATTAATATTTTTTGTCAAAAAATAATTTGAAATTATTAATCATTATAAATTAATCTGATTTGAAATATGGTATCCATTTTACTAAATTACAACCATATAGGTGGTATATATTAATTTAAATTTAATCCAACAAATGGGGTGATAATGCGGGGTTTTAAGTAAAAAAATTCATTAGTTTGCAATGTTTTAATATTCAATACCACATTGAAATTTAGTACCATGAATTTAATTGTATTAATTGATTAAAAATTGATCTAATTAAACTTTAAAACCAATTTAACATATGATTTTTCTGTATAAATAAATTATATGAAAAAGTAGTTTGGGATCAAAATTCAATATTTTTCATCATTCATTAAAAAATAAATCTTCACAAAAAAATACCAAAATATAACCCAAAGCTATTTTTTGGTTTTTATTTATAATATTAAGTTTATTTTGTCATATAATATTAATAAAAGTTCAAACAAATGCATTTAATACATGTTATCCCTTAAAATATGGCTGAAGTTTCATATTAAAAATATATAGTTTTATACATAAAATTGGGTTTGTTCTTAACTTATGACTATAAAATATATTACGTGATTATAAAAAATCATTTATTGAATATATAAAATACCTATTTCTTTAATATCAATCAATAATGGTAATTAATTTAATTTATTATGATTAGATGTCTTTATGAGTGTAAAAACAAATTCTATAAAAACAATCCCTTTACATTCAGTTGGTTATTATATTCATGTATAATTAATAAATAACCAATGGTTTAATTTAATATATGTGTAAACTATATATTTTAAGAAGTTAGATAATCCTTTTCATAACAACAAATTTAATGACATGGTTATATCTTATTATATTTATAATAAATTTTTAATAATATATTTTTTGTTCGGTAAATCCTAGTTTGTTTGTAACTCAAGCAATTAAGGAAACTCTATGTTTCTTACAACGTATACTAACTCAGTGTCGCATAAATTCAATATATAAGATATATATATATACATATATATCTGTTAAAATTCTTAATATATTACAATGTATTAAGATATTAGATTCCTTTATGGGCGTAGTGTTGCGTCTCTAACAAGCTACCAAATACATTGATCCTATTTTAGATTTTTTGGGTGATACATTCTCCACACTGTAATTAAATTGCATCCCCTCAATTTAAACATTATCTTGGTAATATATATTTTCTTTATTTCTGTGATGAAATACCGCATCATGAAAAGTGTTAATAAAACATCCTCTAGAAAATATAGAATGGGAAGGGAAAAATCACAAGGAATTACAATATCAAGGTCTCTAAGTAGTATAACATTGGTGGAAATTAGATATATACACTTGCCGGAGAAGCATAGATATTTATTGGGAGTGATTTAGGTCATTAATAATGAACAATTTAATGGTCTACATAATTTTTAGGGTCTCAAATCCATAAAACTATGATGATTTATAAAACCATAGGTTCAACAAATATTAAGGTATTAGAACGATATTTTAATTATCATTTTCCTAACATATGGTAATTATTTTTCTACATAAAAATATAAGGAAATTTACATATATGATATGTTTTAGTTTTATATGAAAAAACCCATATTTTGGTAGTTCTTTGAACAAATTATAATTTATCCCGTACTTCATGAAATGGATATCCAAAAAATAACTTTTATTTTATAAGAACTGAAATATACTTTTAATTGATTTTAATGGAAAATTGTAGGGAATATCTAACTATTTTTCTCTAACTATTTTCTAATATCAATATGATTAATAATTTATTCTCTAAACCTATATAGTTTCACTACTAGTTCATCATTAGTATTCATTCACCAAATATTTTAACTAAAAACAATGACCTTTTAACTAGGACATTGCATATATCATGGGTTAGTGTGAAACCCGTAACTTCCTTCAGTTATGGATTCAAGTCTTGTGGCCTTAATATACAGGATTGGTTGTCACCAAACTTACATGATAATATTATAAAAAAATATATAAATATTATTTTCAAAATAAATATGACTAACATACATGATATAAGGTTAATAACTTTATTGCCATTTAACAAAGGATTTCAATAAAAACCTAATACATAAATACTTCATTAATTAATTTTCACATAGTCCCTTCATTAGTGTTTGGATTAGCCTTGATATTTCATTTTCATTATTCATTATAATCATTAATAATAGTTTATGAAGAAAATTTGAATTATCCTATGAGTATCCCCTAGGAGTGTCAAAATAGGTGCATAGTAAAAATCGTTGTAGTCTACTGGGTTATGTCATGTTAGACTCTATGAACCCTATTAGAGTTCCTAATCCAACATATATATATATTCTAGAACCATATGCACTTGTACTATCCATATTGTGATGCGTTTCTATGAAATAAACATAATCTCTATCTAAATGAAATTTTTTTGATGTTATACTATACTTATCCTCAAATTATAACTTAGATATATGTTCTCTAATCTATTATTTCCAAAAATGTAGTTCCCAAAGTTGCTACTAGACATCCATTATTACCAAATATAGTGAACTGACCCCAGAGATCCTAGAGATGGCGTCTTCTACCATTAAATTGGCATGATAATGAGGAATCATATCCTGAAGTATTGAAGAGTTCAGTAGTCTTGGTAAAACATATATATACATGATTCCTTATTAAAATGAATAAACTAATTAAAATTTTTCTTTCAATAGAGGGTAACATTATTCCATCTAGTTTATCCCTTAATATCATTCATAGTTCAATTCTTAGATTACTGATGAAAGGAAATAAAATAAGGGTGATATCAAATGCTCTGTATGGGTAATGTAAAGTTTAATCAATAATTAATTAATTTGAAAAATAAAATGGAAAGGTATGTAAATAGAAACATAATAAATTCAAATAATAATATTAAAAAAATAAATATGGAAAGGTAAAAAAATAAAACAGACGACATTTAATTAATAAACCGATAATGAAATGAATCTATAGACATTTCAACACAAAATACCATGGATAAATAATAACTAAATAAAAATGACAAAAATGATTAATTATTGGATACCATGTTTTCTAGGTACATGGAACCATTACTATCAAGACATAATCTCAAGATAATATGAATTATTCTATGGGAATAAACTCATATATTATCCTTGAAAACAAACTAAAAAGGTTCTTCTACAATTAATTTTTTCTCTTTAGACTATCTATGCATCGAGGGAATTACATTAACTCATCCCCTACCCATAGGGAATTTCATTAATGATCCTCTACCTTTGTTTTTCATGTACCAATAATTACTTATGAAGAATAAAAATATACCTCATCAAATATCCATATTGAATTAAGTATACAGATTTATCATTATTTCCCCAAATAATCAAATATCTTTCAATGTAAACACCATGTAGAATATGTTAAATGGTTCAAGAAATAATCCTATCCATGAAAATTAATATAGATATTTAGGGGAAACTCATTGTCAAATAATCATAAGAAATTTAATATTTCAAGGGGACTAAAAGGAATAAAGGAAGTGAATGTGAATATTTTCCTTGGCCAAACCAATCATAAAATATTTATAGGAATATTGAGGATGGTATAAATAAGGCATATCCCAAGGGGATTAAAAATAATGTGTTTTGGTCTTTAAGTAATTGAAATACTATAAATACATATTTTACTTACATGTTTCCTAAAAATATCCTTTTATTTCAAAAAACCATTTGAAATAAAATTCTTTGAAAATTACGTTTGAAATTTTTTCATTCAAAAGTAACATTTTAAACATGAAAATTATGATTTAGTGAATTGATGCTGGGTAAATTCATCTATGTCCTCTGAGGTAAAATTAACATTCTTTTTACACAGTAAAATTATTAAAAACATTCTCGTCCAGAAAGTGGAAATCAGATTGTATAGAAAACAATGGTAAAATTAAAAAGGGATTTTTTTTAATAAATCATTTTTCAATGGTTAAAATCATTTTTAAAATCATTTTAACAAAACATGATTTTAGAACAAAACATGTTGTATTTCTAAAGAGAGAAATGATTTTGGGTTTTCTTAAAAACATTTCATAATAAATTTTGAGTACTAAAGAGTGAAAAATGATACTAATACTTGAAAAGTATCATGAATGACCATAGGAGAGGAAAATTAAAGGGTTTATATAAAAATTTTCATAGAATTGTTTTGAATGGAAATTAAATATTAGTAAAGTCATTCATGTATAACTTGTGCATAAACAAGTTTTAACATCATTTTTATGATTTTCTATATCAGTTTATAGGGGATTTTATTGTAGGGGTTATAGTAAATAATATGTTAGAAATAGTTAATTAAAACTAACATTATAAATAATATCTGAAATTTCTTTTTTACATCAGTTATTGGATAACTAATGTGAAAAACAATGCATAATTATTTTCCATGCTGGTTAATTGGTAAATGATGTGAAAACAATTTATGCACTATTAATCACAACAGTTATTTTAAATACCCAATTTGGTAAATGAATTATCACGTCAGTTATTAAATAAATGACATGAGAACAATGCACAAATTTTCATTCACATCAGTTATCTAGAATCTGATGTTAAATAATATGATGCATTTATCATAACGATAATTTAAAATAATTGACGTGATAAATATTCTTTCAGCATCCACCACAACAACATCCGTAAAACAACAAATAACGTAACACCCCAAGCTTCTATGGTACGCTTCTCTTTGAATAATGCAATAACGTGTGTTGTACGCAACATCGAGTTATAACACACCACAACCAATCAAACTAGCCGTCATGAATAGTAATACCCACATTTGGAAATTTATAAATTTTATATTTCAAAATGGACTTCATTTTTTGATTCGGAATATCGAAATTATCCTAGGGTGAATTTTTGGTATTTTTCTGAAAAACATTATATTTTTTATGAATAGTGAAACCACTAAGTGGTAGTTAAAAAACTGAATTTTTCATAAAACATAATTTTACCGCTTCTGTGATTGACATTTAGAAAATCCGAGAGACACGGTTAATATCAAGGAGTAAAATGTGGTTCAATGAGATGAAAATAAATTTTTTGAATAGTAACTTTTTACTTTTATTTACCACGGTTAAAAGTAAATAGGATAATTAAAGGTAAAAATGATATTAATATTACCGTGACAGATGTCCTATTTCTATTGGATATGCTTAATTCGACCAAAAAAAACCTTAGGAATAAAATATGAACCTTTTTGGTCCACCTAGATTAGATTAGGACATTTATTATTATTTAATTCAAAGAAGAGTTAAAAGAGGTAAAATCAATGTTTTACAGCTAAAAAAATTTTAATATAGGGATACGCCTAATATAAATTTGATTATGAATATTTATTAGAACGATAAAAAGATTTCAGACATAATTATATTTTATTTATAATTTTTAGATGTTAAATAATTTAATTTATTTATGACACAATGATGATGTAGTAATTACCATAATAGTGAAAAATTAAAATAATTGATTTTATAAATACCCAAATCAATATAATTTGAGACTTTTTATGAATTACACTAATTTTATAGGTTAATATGACTTGTTTGTATTGATTTAATTAAATTTTTTATATGTAATCATTCTGTTATGATTTTCACAACAACCAATTTTCCAAATAGTGTCAAAATTGACATAAAAGAGTTTTCAAAACAAATATTATATTATTAATTGATATTCAATTCCTAAAAATATAAGTTTCGACCAAGAGACTTATATTATGATATGTGTATTATAAATGGACCACTTGGGGGTCTCTTGGAGGTATATAGTATGTTTATTAACTATATAATATAAAAATAAAAAGTGACATGGTAAGTGTCAAACTAATTAACTAAGAGTTGAAACTAAAAGATAAGGTTAATATAATTACCCAAAACTTTATAAATTCTATTGGTTGAGTGGTTTGCGACCCATAACCACCTTAACCTTTAAATAATCCACTTTTGAGCCATTATAAACCTAATATGAATTTATTATAAAATAATATTTCTATCTTTTCCAAAGGTGCCCCTCACCCCTCTTACAAAAGGGCACTCCCCCTTCTCACTAATTCACACATTAAAAGCCTTTTGGCTAGGCCAAACCCTGCCCAAATACTCTCTCAACTTCCCTCAATTCATCCTAGCGGCCTTATTTTGATCAAAAATCCATCATAAGAATCCCTTTCGATCATATCAAAAGGAAGAACCCGAAGAAGAGGTAATGTTTTCACCACCCTCTTTCAAGTTCCTTTCTTATTCAACTTATTCTTTCATTTTTATTCACATTATAAAATAATAACTCCAGTATCTTATATATATTGTGATGTAATTATAAATATGTTAAAACCAAATTCAGTATTCTATCCATCCTTTGAATGACATGTCACCATACGTGCGTACGTACATCTTACCATCTCCATGTCGTGGTGTAATTGTTATTCAATAAATTATTATTTGGATGGGTATAATAATGAGGTGTAATTCATTTATAGAATACATATAACATTATAATGATTCTATATATATGATATACCATCCAATTATATATTATTATAATATCAAAAGAATGATATTGTCGCTCGTGCGTACGTACGGACTACCGTCTCCACGAACACGATGAGATTCATTCTCCATCGTATCCATTAAAGTATAATTCTCATTTGATGATTAAAAATAATGTTTAAGGACTTGATATAATTCTGGATATGAATAAGATACAACCTAACCATAACAAACACGGCTTATGTTACAAAACATATAGAAGAAAATGAGTAAGTTAACACCTGAAACGACGATATTTCTAAGATATTATTAACAAAGCAATGTTAAAAGATCATATATGATATCATATTAATGTATATAAATCTTTTATAATTTAATAACAATTATTTCACCATTATACAGGAGGTTAACCTACCCCCAACCAAGGAAAAGTACAAGGTAAGGGTTTGTTTTTCAATCTCTTCATTATCTGAGGATGTTTATACGTAATAATCTAATGGGATTTCTTTATCATCCAAATCCATGTTTCTTAAAAATATATTTCAAAACATTTTTACTATTTACAAGAATATGGGTTAATGTCATTTATACCATTTTTTGACTTTTTATAAGAGGTTTATAAATGAATGTTTCCGTCATTTTCCAAACAAAGTGCTTTTTAACCATTTCGACAGAATTAAGGTAAGATTGTTTTTTTAACTTATACGGTGGGTGTGGATATTTTCCACCATTATAAATTATTTGAAGCTTCCCTTACAAGATTATAAGAAAAATTTCAATGTAAATGTTTTATTTTATAATTATGTAACTCTTAAATGATTTCAAAATAGGAATAGATATTTCTATAAAAAGAGTTTTTATTTCATCTATGTCAACATCTTTTGATGGATTTTAAGTTTATTTGGAGTTGATTTATTATGATACAAAACTTCCATATTGTATTGATGGTTTTGTGATATGTTTGAGTGCGGATGTGTTATTTTTATACCATTCATGGTTTATGAAGAAAGTATTGACATTTCGTATGATAGTTTTAATACGAATGTTTATGTTGTGTTTAAACCTGTTCATATGAGGAATACATTGGACTTAATAAGTGACTGGTGGAGCCCGTTATAGCTCCTCGATGCATCGATAGGTCTCATGAGACAAACTAGTGTCTTGGAACAAGGCCTTGAAAAAATATTATTTGTAGTCTTGGCATGAGGCCTTGGCTATGTGGTTATGATAGTATGGCATTATGCATTCCATCATTATGAAAGTGGTTATTGATATTTCATGTGATTATTCGACTAGTAGAATATCAATGTGAATAAGTAAATGGAATTATTTCATTTTATATTTTCCATATTATGCTGAAGTTCAAGTTTAAATGGATTTTATTTTAGCTATACATTGCCATAAATGTTTATGATTTTTTATGAATGTTCCGCTATATTGTTATCCTTACATAGAATCTGAGCTCACCCCTTTAAATGTTTTATTTTCCCCAAGATGTGAAGAATTATTTTATAAATGACCTAAAGGGATAGTATGAGGGGATAAGAATGTGGACTATGGAGACTATATTGTATTAGTTTTTCATTATATGATGTAATGTAAACTTTATGAATGTATCTAGTTATTCCAAGGCTACTAAACTAATCAGTCTTTCAAGACATGATCTTTCTTGTGATCATGCCAATGTTATTTAATAATGCACTGACTCTAGGTAACTGGGGTCGGGGCATTATAGTTGGTATCAGAGGAATTTTAGTACAAACCTTGGAAGCTAGATTTAAATAAACTCTATTTAGAGCACATAGATTTAAGATGGACTTTGAGGATTAATATTTAAGAACATCCTGGAATTTTGGTATTGTAGAGATCTTGTGAGCTTTTGAGCAATACATCCCTATCTGGATACGACCTGGTAGAGGTGGCTACGACATAGATGTACCTAGGGGTAAAACCCAAAAACACCGCTTTGAGCTAGACTCGAACGGGAACTGGTGCACGACAACGGGCTTTGCTGCACTCTTAGTTACAACACCTCCGAGGGATATGCTTAGGATAACTCTCATTTTCTTTAAAATCATTATGAAGGGTTTATGAGTATATACTTCCTCAAAGAAAACATTATTACGATTATGGATTATATGCATAAATAGTTCAGTTTATTTTAAGTGTTTTATAAGTATGGAATTATGTATTTTTATTCATAAACTGATCTAGTTTATGCCATTGTTTAGAAATGGTGCCTAGTGGAAGAAATGGAAACCATATCAATGCATGCACTCCATGTAGGGATTTCTCTCTTGCTCAAGATAATTATAGTGGAGATGGTGATTCAACTGGTGCTGATCCACTAATCACCATACTGGGACAACTCACTCAGGTTATGAATAATAACCTTACCCGTATAGAGCACCCTGATCCACAGCATGGAGGATCAATGTTATATCCCTTCATGAGGAAAAAAACACCAACATTCAATGGGAGTACAAATACATTGGTAGCTGAGCAGTGGATAAGTTACCAAGAGAAAATATTTCTGGCTTTGGGAAGTAGTGAAAGGGAAAAAGTTATCATGGCAGTTTACCGCCTCACTGGAGATGCTGATCAATGGTGGTCATTGATTCAAAACATGAAGGAAGACGATGAAGTATCAAATATGTAATGGAGGGAGTTCAAAGATCTATTTTTAGAAAAATACTTTCCTCATTACCATCGAGCAGATATGGAAAGGCAATTTCTGAGTCTGAGACAAAAGGAGGATGAGAATGTCGCAAAGTATGAGGCTAACCTTACAAGGTTATCAAATTATGCTGGAGATTATATACGTAACCCAAGAAGTAAGATTGATCGTTTCTTTGATGGGTTAAAACCATTTCTCTATCGAGCATCAGTCTTAGAATCCTTATAATCATACGAAGACATTGTCTCATGTGCTATCAAGACAGAAAAGGAATTATCTAAGTCTTATGACTTTAAAGAAAATCAAGAGAAGAAGAGATATGCTGATCAATCTAGGAATGGAAATAATTTGAAGAAGGGAAAAGTTGAATATCCAACCTACAGTAAATGTGGGAAGAAACACCCCGGTACTTTCTTAAAAGGAATGGGAGTCTGTTACAAGTGTGGTGAAAAAGGCCACCAATCTCATGATTGAAAGGGGTAGATGTAAGCAACTGATGTCCAATGCTATAATTGCAGGGAGATGGGACATTATGCTGATTAATGTCCTAAGCGTCCGGGGAACTTACCTCAGAAAAGGCCAAGGGATCAAGGTCAAGCTTATGTTATCACTACTATTGAGGTAGAAGCTCCGAAAGACGTGGTGGCATGTAATTTACTGGTTGAATCAAGTTTAGAAAATAAATTATTTGATTCTGGATCATTGCATTGTTTCATATCTTCCCATTTTTCTATGAAAATTAGATATTTCCAATTTTATTTAACAAAGGAGTTGTCAGTGAAAACTTCTAAGGGATGTATCATTACAACAAAGTTTTGTGAATCTGTCCCCAATAGAGCACATAAATGTTCCTTATCCACTGATATCATCGTCATACCTATGGTTGAGTTTGATATTATCCTCGGTATGGATTGGATTTCAGACCACGATGCAAAAATATATTGTAAGAAGAAGGAGGTTACTATTTTTGATGATGATGATAAAGAATACCTTATCTTTAGGTTGGAATCATCACCACCTAATTCTTATCTAGATCCACCTCCAGTAGCTCAACTAAATTCAATTATTGGGGAGGAAGAGAATGAAATGACTATGGGTGAGGAAAGGACTGTTCAAATAGAAGATTTACCTATTATGAATGAATATATAGATATATTTCCGGAAGATTTACCTAGACTTCCTCCAGAATGAGAAGTTGAGTTTTCCATTGATTTAATTCCTGGATCAAGGCTTACATCGAAGACCCCTTATAGAATGGCCACTGTGGAATTAGTTGAACTAAAGAAACAACTAGTGGAATTGAGTAATAAGGGATTTATTCTCCCTATTGTTTATCCATGGGGAGCCCCTATTCTTTTTGTTAAAAAGAAATATGGATCTATGAGGTTATTTATCGACTATAGAGAGATCAATGATATAACAATAAAGAACAAGTATCCCCTACCCCGCATTAATGATTAATTTGAACAACTTCATGGAGCTCAATACTTTTCAAATATTGACCTTCGATCTGGATACCATCCGTTGTGTGTGATGAAGGAAGACATTCCGAAGACATCCTTTCGAACAAGGTACGGGCATTACGAGTTTATGGTAATGCCTTTTGGGATGACTAATGCACCCTCTGTATTCATGGATTCAATGAATAGAGTTTTCAAGGAATATCTTGATGATTTTGTGGTGGTATTTATTGATGATATCTTGATATACTCCAAAAGATATGAAGATCATGAAAATCACTTGCGCATTATCCTGAAGACTCTAAGAAGACTTGAAATATATGGGAAATTTTGCAAGTGTGAATTCTGGCTTCAAGAGACTTATTTTCTTGGCCATATTGTCTCTAATGATGGAATCTATATTGATCCTTCTAATACTAAGGAAATCTAAGAATGGCCAGCACCTACGAGTATAACTGAGGTATACAGTTTTATTGGTTTAGTAGGTTATTGTCGACGTTTCGTCCAGAATTTTGCCCGATTGTCTAACCCATTAACAAAGCTCGCACATAAGGAGGTTAAATTTGTTTGGACAAAAGAGTGTGAAGAGTGTTTTGAAGAACTAAAGAGAAGATTATTCCATGCTCCTATATTGACTCTACCATCAGGGAATGATGGGTTTGTTATTTATAGTGATGCATCGAAGAAATGACTTGGTTGTGTCCTTATGCAGAATGATAGGGTTATTGCCTATGCGTAACGACAGTTGAAAATTAATGAGCAAAACTATCCTACTCATGATCTCGAGTTAGCAGCTATGATCTTTACTTTGATGATATGGAGGCACTACCTCTATAGTGAAAAATGTGAGATTTATACTGATCACAAGAGTTTGAAGTATATTTTCTCACAAAATGAACTCAACATGAGGCAAAGGAGATGGCTTGAATTACTCAAGGATTATGATTGTACGATAAACTACCACCAGGGGAAATCAAACAAGGTGGCAGATGCTTTGTGTAGAAAAGATCATGGAGTTTTGAAAAATATGAGAATTGAATGGGATCTAATTTTCATAGATCTAGTGAAGATGGACATGGGAATAACTAGGGTTGGTGAAACATCAATTCTTTTTCAAATGGTTTCCAAACCATCTTTACTAGAAAGGATTAAGAGTTATCAGACTGATGATGAAGAATTTCAAAAGAAGATTAAATCTGTGAATGATGGGAGATTGAGAGACTTTGTGTATGAAGAAGGAATTTTGAAATTTGGGAAGAGGCTTTGTGTTACCGATATACCTAATCTAAAAAGTGAATTGCTGGATGATTCTCATAGTTCCAATTTCTCTATACACCCTGGGAGCACCAAAATGTATAGAAATTTGAAGGAACATTTTTGGTGGGACAAAATGAAGAGGGAGATTGCTGATTTTGTGTCAAGATGTATGGTTTGTCAACAAGTTAAAGCTGCAAGGCAACATTCTGGTGGAGTATTGAAACCTGTTCCCATACCTGAGTGGAAATGCGATAATATCACGATGGACTTTGTCATGGACTCCCAAGGAATCCTAGAAGGAATGATGCAATATGGGTTATTGTTGACCGTCTTACCAAGTCAGCACATTTTCTTGCTATAAGATAAGATCTACCACTGGAACGTATAGAAAGACTATATATTGATGAAGTTGTGAGACTTCATGGAGTACCCCTATCGATTGTTTCTGATCTTGATCCCCATTTTACTTCAAAATTCTGGAAAAGTATTCAGAATTACTTTGATACTGAACTTAATTTAAGCACTGCCTACCACCCTCAAACAGATGGACAATCAGAACGAACTATTCAATCCTTAGAAGACATGTCGAGATCCTACTCACTTGACTTTCAGGGTATGCATGATCAATATTTACCTCTGGTTGAATTTTCCTATAACAATAGCTTCTATTCGAGTATTCAGATGACACCATATGAAGTGTTGTATAGAAAGAGATGTCGCACACTAACCTGTTAGGATGACGATGGTGAAAGAAAACTTGTAGGACCAAAACTGGTGGAGGAAATGACGGAAAAGGTGAAGCTAATCCAAAACCATATCAAAGTAGCTCAAAGTAGGCAGAAGAGCAATGCCGATAATCGAAGGAAGGATTTGGAATTTTAAGTCAGTGATCATGTTTTCCTGAAGGTATCTCCATGGAAGGGAGTCATACATTTGGGTAAAAAGGTAAATTGAGTCCCAGGTAAATAGGACCTTTCAAAATTCTAGAATGAATTGGGGATGTAGCTTACCGATTGGCACTGCCTCCAAGTCTCTCCAAAGTTCACGATGTGTTCCACGTATCTCTATTGAGGAAATACATGTCTATCCCAATGCATGTACTCACCTATGAGGAATTAGAACTGGAACCCGATCTGTCTTATTGCAAAGAGCCCGTCAAGAGTCTTGATATGAGAGAACAAGTAATGAGAATCCGGACGACCCGTCTGGTAAAAGGCTTGTGGAGAAACCGTAAGATGGAAGAGGCAACATGGGAACCCGAGGAACTTATAAAGAAGAACCACCCGAGTCTTTTCATGACGTAGTATTCTAGAAATTTTGAGGACTAAATTCTTTAATAGAGAGGAGAATGTAACACCCCAAGCTTCTACGGTACGCTTCTCTTTGAATAATGCAATAGCGTCTGTTGTACGCAACATCGAGTTCTGACACCCCACAACCAATCAAACTAGCCATTATGAATAGTAATACCCAATTTTTGAAATTTATAAATTTTATTTTTCAAAATGGACTTCATTTTTGGATTCGGAAGATCGAAATTATACTAGGGTGAATTTTTGGTATTTTTCTGAAAGACTTCATTTTTTGATGAATAGTGAAACCACTAAGTGGTAGTTAAAAAACTGAATTTTTCATAAAACTTAATTTTACCGCTTCGGTGAGTGGAATATTGAAAATCTGAGAGACACAGTTAATTTCAAGGAGTAAAATTTGGTTCAATGAGATGAAAATAATTTTTGGTGAATAGTAACTTTTTACTTTTATTTACCACAGTTAAAAGTAAATAGGATAATTAAAATTAAAATTGATATTAATATTACCCTAAAACATGTCCTAATTCAATTGGATAAGACTAGTTCGACCAAAAACAAACTTAGGAATAAAATATGAACCTCTTTGATCCACATGGATTGGATTAGGACATTCATTATTATTTAATTCAAAGAAAAGTGAAAAGAGGTAAAATCAATTTCTTACAACTAAAACATTTTTAATACATGGTTACACATAAGATAAATTCCATTATAAATATAAATTAGAAAGATAAACATATTTTCTACATAATGATATTTTATTTATAATTTTTAGACATTAAATAGTTTAATTTATTTATGACACAATGATGATGCTATAATTACCATAAAAATGAAAAATTTAAATAATTGATATTATAAATACCAAAATAAATATAATTTGAGACATTTTATGAATTAAAATAATTTTAGAGGGTAATATGACATGTTAGGATTGATGTAAATAACTGTTTTCGAAGTAATCATTCTGTTATGATTTTTACAAAAATAAATTTTCCAAATAGTGTCAAAATTGACATAAAAGAGTTTTTAAAACAAATATTATATTATTAATTGATATTCACTTCCTAGAAATCTATGGTTCGTCAAAGAGACTTATACCAAGATAGGCATTTTACTAATGTACCACTTGGGGGTCTCTTGGAGGTATATAGTATGTTTATGAACTATATAATATAAAAATACAAAGTGACATGGTAAGTGTCAAACTAATTAACTAAGAGTTAAAACTAAATGATAAGGCTAATATAATGGCCCAAACAAGTCTAAATTCTATTGTTTGAGTGGATTTCTACCCATAACCACCTTAATCTTTAAATAATCCACTTTGGATCCATTATAAACCAAATATGAATTTATTATAAAATAATATTTCTAGTTTTTCCATAGGTGCCCCTCACCCCTCTTATAAAAGGGCACTCCCCCTTTTCACTAATTCACACTTTCAAAGCCTTTTGTCTCGGCCAAAACCTGCCCAAATACTCTCTAAACTTCTCTCACTTCAACCTAGATGCCTTAGTTTGATCAGAAAACCAACCTATGGAGCCCTTTTGATCAAATAAAAAGGAAGAACCCGAAGAAGAGGAAATGTTTTCACCACCCTCGTTCAAGTTCCTTTCTTCTTCAACTTCTTCTTTCTTTTTTATTCCCATTATAAAATAATATCTCCAGTATCTTATATATACTGTGATGTTATTTCAAATATGGTACAACCATATTCAGTATTATATCCATCCTTTGAATGACATTTCACCATACATGCGTACGTACGGCGTACCGTCTCCACGTCGTGGTGTAATTGTTATTCAATAAATTATTATTTGGATGGGTATAATAATATGTTTAATTCATGTAAGTAATAAATATAACATGATAATGATTCTTTATATATGATATACCATCCAATTATATATTATTTTAATATGAAATAATGATATTGTCGCTCGTGCGTACGTACGGACTACTGTCTCCACGAACACGATGAGATTCATTCTCCATCGTATCCATTCAAGTATAATTCTCATTTAATGATTAAAAATAATTTTTAAGGACTTGATATAATTCTGGATATGAATAAGATACAATTTAACCATAACAAATACGGCTTATGTGACAAAACATATAAAATAAAACGAGTAAGTTAACACCCGAAACGACTATACTTCTATGATATTATTAACAAAGCAATGTTAAAAGATCATATATGTTATCATAATAATGTATATGATTTTTTATAATTTAATAAAAATTATTTTACCATTATACAGGAGGTTAACCTACCTCCAACCATGGAAATGTACAAGTTAAGGGTTTATTTTGCAATCTCTTCATTATCCGAGGTTGTTTATACGTAATAATCTACTGGGATTTCTTTATCATCCACATCCATGTTTCTTAAAAATGTATTTCAAAACATTTTAACTATTTACAAGAATATGGGTTAAATTCATTTATACCCTTGCATGACTTTTTATAAGAGGTTTATAAAGGAATATTTCCGTCGTTTTCCACACAAGGTGGTTTTTAACCTTTTCGATAGAATTAAGGTAAGAATGTTTTTTAACTTATATGGTAGGTGCGTCTATTTCCCGCCGTTATAAAATCTTCGAAGCTTCCCTGACAAGCTTATAAGAAAATTTTTAAAGTAAATGATTTATTTTATAATTTTTTGACTCTTAAATTATTTCAAAATAGGAAGAGATATTTCTCTAAAAATAGTTTTTATTTCATCTATTTCAACATCCTTTGATGGATTTTAAGTTTATTTGGAGTTGATTTATTATGATAATGAACTTCCATATTATATTGATGGTTTTGTGATATGTTTTACTATGGATATATTATTTTTATACCATTCAGGGTTTATGAATAAAGTATTTACATTATGTATGCTAGTTTTAATACGAATGTTTATATTGTGTTTAAACCTGTTCATATGAGGAATGCATTGGACTTAATAAGTGACGGGTGGAGCCCGCTATAGCTCTTTGATGCATCTGTAGGTCTCATCAGACAAACTAGTGTCTTGGCACCAGGCCTTGAAAAAATCTTATTTGTAGTCTTGGCACGAGGCCTTGGCTACATGGTTATGATAGTCTGGCATTATGAATTCCATCATTATTAAAGTGGTTATTGATATTTCATGTGATTATTAGACTAGTAGAATATCCATGTGAATAAGTAAATGGAATTATTTCATTTTATCTTTTCCATATTATGTTGATGTTCATGTTTAAAAGGATTTTGTTTTAGCTTTACATTTCCTTAAATGTTTATGTTTATTTATGAATGTTTCTGCTATATTGTTATCCTTACTGAGAATCTGAGCTCACCCCTTTAAATGTTTTATTTTTCCCAGGATGTGAAGAAGTATTTTATGAATGACCTGTAGGGATAGTATGGGGGGATAAGAGTGTGGACTATGGAGACTATATTGTTGTAGTTTTTTATTTTATGATGTAATGTAAACATTATGGATGTATCTAGTTATTCCAAATCTAATAAAATAATCAGTCTTTTGAGACTTGATCTTTCTTGTGATCATGCCAATGTTATGTAATAATGCACCGACTCTGGGTATCTGGGGTCGGGGCGTTACAGTTGGTATCAGAGGAAGTTTAAAACAATTCTTGGAAGCTAGATTTAGATAAACTCTGATTAGATCACATAGATTTAAGATGGACTTTGAGGATTAGTATTCAAGAACTTCCTATAATTTTGGTATTATAGAGATTTTGTGAGTTTTCTGAGCAAAAAACTCTGTCTGGATATGAGCAGGTAGAGGTGGCACTAGCACAGATGTACCTAGTGGTAAAACCCAGAAACACTGCTTTGATTTAGACTCGAACGGGAACTAGTGCACGACAATGGGCCTTGCTGCACTCTTGGTTACGACACTCCTGGGGGATATACTTAGGATAACTCTCATTTTCTTTAAAAATAATTATGAAGGGTTTAGGAGTATATATTTCCTCAAAGAAAACATTTTTATGATTATGGATTATATCTATAAATATTTCAATTTATGTTAAGTGTTTTATAATTATGGAATTATGTATTTTGATTCATAAACTGATCTAGTTTATTCCATTGTTTAGAAATGGCACCTAGTGGAAGAAATGGAAACCGTATCAATGCACGCACTCCATGTAGAGATTTCCCTCCTGCTCAAGATAATTATAGTGGAGCTAGTGATGCAACTGGTGTTGATCAACTAATCACCATCCTGCGACAACTCACTCAGGTAATGAATAATAACCTTACCCGTATGGAGCACCCTGATCCACATCATGGAGGATCAATGTTAGATCGCTTCATGAGGCAACAACCACCAACATTCAATGGGAGTACAAATATAAGGCCCCAGTCTTAAACCTTACTTAATCTTGAGTTATTACAAGATTACACATTGAGGATCTTTTCGGGTTTAGAGTTTTAGATAATTATATCATAAAACTTGCATTACATTCCACATATAAACAAAGTGGTTACATAAAGATAGTATTCTTCATTCCCATCAATGGAAACACATTTAAAATAAAACATGGAAAATTTCTTGACACTTCCTTGACACTATCATCATATCATGTACCTTTCCCTTGACCTGTGAAAAAAATTTCAAAAAACATGGGATGAGCATAAAAATCTCAGTAAGGGATATAAAAATATGGAAAGGAAACATGGGTAAATATATACATAAGAATGAAAACATACTTTACCCATAAAACATATGCACTTTAACATATCTCATCAAATCATGAATAAATCATAGAAATCATAAGACATAAAGGTAACTTGAGGCATTCATAACATTCTTACGTAGGGAGTAACCCTCTTGGTTAAGTTTGGAATACCCATCACATTATATTCCCTAAATCTCTTTGGAGAAACCTTAACGTTTCACTCCATCGTGTTACCCAATGCATTGGAGAGCTATATCGGGCTCACCCGCCCTTAGTTTATCACGGTACCACCCGTCTTCATAATAATGCCAAAGAAGCTCAACATAATCGTATCACATAAAACACGCATAAAGGAAACACAACATCTCCACCTTTCAATCACAAGATATCAATACAACACATTGATATAAAAACATCATGAAAACAATTTTCAATACCAAAATAAAAGAAAAGTAAAACATGGTATTTATTTTTCTTTTAAAAAAAGGTATGGCTTGTAGAGGAAGCTGAAACTCAAATAATGGTCACGGCGGCGGAGAAGTCGTTTTCACCGCATACGTACTAAAAAACATTCCCTTTTGTCATTTAGTAAACACTTAGTATAAAAAAGATTCATTTTGAATAAACGTAAAAGTCAAAGGGGTTTATACACCATATAAAAGAAGGTTGTGTATAAAATAAAATATTCCTCCATGAAAGGAGATTGAGACGAAGTCCCATACATCGGGTCCGACTTGACTCGATCGTTCTTTAATGTCCTGAATAATAAACTTGAGTTAATTTATACTTTCTTAAGAACATTTTTCAATTTCATTATTTCTTTTATATCACTTATTACCATGTCATGAACACTATGTAATTATTTAAGTTAATAACGGTCATTTTAACGATCATTGGTACTTGAGTCAAAAATAAACCCTTTATAATTACAAGTTGTTCATGTATCCATTATATCCAGAATGGTATTCATGATATAGATATCATATATGTCATATATATCCAGTACATGCATGCATTTATAATATTACATAATCATTTATAGGTAAGAAATAAAATGCACTGTTCATGGAGACGGTAAGCCGTACGTACGCATGAACGCTACTTTTATTTCTATTTCATATTTTATAGAATGGAATCATAATGATATAAAGGTATATTATAATTCTAGTATAATATCATATATAATATCATAGTTCCATCCATTATACGTCCCACATATGGTATTTAACGAATCAAATCACTTTGAGGGGGCGGTAGTCCACACTACCTTAATTGAAGATATCGCATTTACCCATAATGGAAACCATAAAGGTATGACCAAAAAGAAAAATACAGAAGCTTAATGAAAACACAAAAATATTATATATCATATATAAATATAGTGACATCTTAATGTCCACCTTTTAAGGTGTTAAAAAAATTTTGAACAATCATCGTTTCGGGAGGCATAAATTCACCATCCACGGAAATAGTATGTTCGTTACCCATTAGAATTAGGTGTGTGTAAGTGTAGCTCAAATTCATATTATAAAAACATACTAGTATATTGAGGATACTGGAGTTGTTACAAAAGAAAAGAATAAAAAGAGTTTAGGGGGTTGGAGAAGCAAAATAAAACAAAAGGACTCAAAAGAAGACATTACCTTAAATCGGGTAACTCCCTTTGGTTTGAGCTCAAAGGCTTCCTTGGGAAGACTTCTGCCCAAAGTGAGGCTTCAAAGAGTAATAGATGGAAGTGGAGAGACAAAATGGGTTGGTTTTGGCCGAGCCAAAGGCTTTGGGAGTGTGGGTAATGAGGTAGAGGTGGGGGCCTTTTATAAGAGAAGAGGAGGGGCACTCTTGGAAAGTAAAGATAAGTTACATTATTTTAAAATGCGTCTCGTATTAAAAAGGTCCAACATTGATATAATTCTAGGATAAGGTGATAAGGGTTCTAAATCCACTCATACAATTGGTTTTGTCCATGTGTAGGTCTTAGATTTTACATTATCTTTCCATTTTATTTAAATCGTTAAATAATGAGGTCATCGCTGCATCATCATAATGTCATAAACAATTTAATTTATTTAATTTGTAAATATTATAATAAAAAACTATGATGTATGAAATATTTTTATCTTTCTAATGAATATTTATAGTCAAAAATCTGACTTGTATAACCCCATATAAAAATTGTTTTAGTAACATAACTCATGTTTGTGTCATTTTTACGTTAACATTAAATAAAAAGTTATTTATGTCATTTCCCAACCAAAGTGGCTCCATGGGGTCCCCAAGTTGACCCATGGCTTGTCTTGGTCAGCCATGACATAAAAAATGAGGTTAGTACATGTTAAAATCTCATCTCATACTATTAAAACATTATTTTTACCTTAAACTACACTAATTACCACTAATCGCGATTAAAAACTTAATAAGTTACTATTCACCAAAAAATTATTTTAATCCCATTGAACCACATTTTACTTCTTAATTACAACCATGTATGTCAGATTTTGGAAATTCAAAACACAATGATGGAAAAATTTTATTTAAACGGAAAAATCGGTTTTTATAAGTACCAATTAGTGGCTTCACTACGCATCAAAAATTGAAGTTTTTCAGAAAATTACCAAAAATTCACCCTAAGCTATATTTGATATTCTGAATTAAAAACTGTAGTCTATTTTACAAAATTCATAACATATAAGTCAAATTAATTAATTTAATAATTAATTCCCGCTGTCATGACAAATAGCGTGTTTTTATGATACAATAAGTATCAAAAGATTGACACCAGTTTAAGTCCAATTTTAAAGTGAAATTGATTCCAATGACCACCATTGGATTAAATGGTAAAAATATATTCTAATTCCACTTCAAAACCAATTAAAAAGGTAATCTAATCATATAAATAAATTAGATTAAAAAGCAGTTTTGATGTAAAATGCAGTATTTTTCACTATTCATTAAAAAATGAACATTGTCTGAAAAATACCAAAAATTCACACAAAGTAAATTTTGATGTCCCAATCATAAAGAATAAGTTTATTTTGACAAACATAGCTTCTAAAATTGTCAAAATAATGCTTTAAAAATGGTTTTCCATCAAATGGTAGTAAAACAATCTTTTAAAAATATTAGTGTATTCCATGCATAAGATTTTATTTATTTTAATTTTAAGCCTCTAAAAAACTATCTTAGTCATTAATAGAAATTGATAAAAATATCTATTATTCATTACTTACTTGGGATGTTACATCCTTCCCCCCTTTAAAAAATTATGTCCCCACAATTTATTTACTTATCGAATAAATGGGGGTACTTATCCCTCATTGCATTTTCAGATTCCCATGTTTCCTCTTCCATCATGTGGTTTTTACAAAAAACCTTTACTTGATTAATCACCTTATTCTATAACACTTGCTCCCTGTGGTCAAGAATCTGGACCGGTTGTTCCTCATAAGATAAGTTCTCTTCCAGCTGAACTACCTCTAGACTCAAAACATGATATGGATCTGGCATATACTTTCTCAACATCGAAATGTGAAAAACATTGTGTACCTGAGATAAACTTGGAGGTAAAGACACTCGTTATGCAACTGATCCAACTCTCTCCAGAATTTCATATGGTCCAGTAAACCTTGGATTCAGCTTTCCTTTCTTACCAAATCTCATCACACTTTTCCAAGGAGAAACCTTGAGAAAAACATGATCACCTACCTCGAAAGATAGATCCTTCCTCCGGTTGTCTACATAACTCTTCTGCCTACTCTGAGCTGTTCTCATGTGTTTCTGAATCAGCTGAAATTTTTCTTCCATCTCTTCTACAAATTCTGGTTCCATCAACTTCCTCTCACCCACTTCATCCCAGAAAGCTGGAGTTCAACACCGCTTCCCATATAATGTCTGAAATGGTGCCATCTGTATATTGGAATGAAAACTATTATTATATGAAAATTCAACCAATGAAAGATGTTGGTACCAACTTCCCTGATAATCCATAGAGAAAGAACGTAGCATATCCTCCAATGTCTGAATTATTCATTCTGACTGCCCATCTGATTGAGGATGAAAAGCTGTACTAAAATTTAATTCAGTACCCAACGACTTCTGAAGGGATTTCCAAAAGTTAGAAGTGAACCTGGGATCATGATCAGATAAAATGGAGAGAGGAACTCCTTGTAACCTGACTATCTCTTTAAGATACAAACGGGAAAGTTGATCTAGGGAAAAAGTATCTCGTATAGCAAGGAAATGAGAAGATTTGGTCAAGCGATCAACAATAACCCAGATTGCATTATTACCTCGAGATTTCTTCTGTAATCCCACAACAAAGTCCATGGATATATTCTCCCATTTCCACTCTAGAACTGGTAAAGGCTAAAGCATCCCTTTCGGTAACTGCCGCTCTGCTTTAACCTGTTGACATGTCAAACACTTCACAGTAAAATCAGAAATATCTCTTTTCATTCAATCCCACCAGTAATACTCCTGCAGATCTCTATACATCTTAGTACTGCCAGGATGAACTGAAAAAGAAGAACTATGAGCTTCACATAACAACTCTCTCTTCAACTGTGAATCACAAGGCACACACAATCTCTTCCCAAATCTCAAAACTCAATCATTATCAATGTTGAATTCAGGAAACTTACCTTTATAAACTAGCTCTACCTTTTTCGATAACTCACTGTCTTTATTCTGTGCTAGCTTGATTATATATGATAGAGATGATCTCACTGATACCTGAAACAAAACAGAAGAAATTCCTGTACCAACAACTTTTATGCCAAATTTCATCAAATCCTTAACCAAAGGATCACGTTCCAAACGCAACATTGCTAATAAAGCATTACTTTTTCGACTCAAAGCATCTGCCACTTTATTAGCTTTTCTCGGATGGTAATGAATTGTACAATCATAATCATTGATTAATTCTATCAATCTTCTTTGTATCATGTTCAATTATTTCTGAGTGAATATATAAATTAAACTTTTGTGGTCGGTATATATTTCACACTTTACTCTATACAAATGATGCCTCCAAATTTTATAGCAAAAACAACAACAGCTAATTCCAAATCATGTGTAGGGTAATTTACCTCATGATTTTTCAACTATCGTGAAGCATAAGCAATTACCTGATAATTCTGCATTAGGACGCAACCAAGTACTTTCAATGAAGCATCACTGTAGATAACAAACTCACTATTCCTGGAAGTTAGTGCCAAAACTGGAGCATTCACCAATCTTCTTTTCAATTCCTGAAAACAATCATAACATTCTTTTGTCCATATAAACTTAACACCCTTCCGAGTTAGCTTAGTCATTGGACTATATAACTGTGAAAAATTTCTAACAAACCTTCAGTAATATCCTGCCAAACCAAGGAAGCTACGAATCTTAGTTATATTTGTGGGTCTTGGCCAGTCTTCCAAAACTTTTATTTATGCAGGATCAACAGTTATCCCATCTTTAGAAACAATGTGACCAAGGAAAGAAATTTGTTGCAACCAAAACTCACACATGCTGAATTTACCATGCAATTTCTTTTCTTTTAAGGATTGCAAGATAACCCTTAAATGTCTTTCATGCTCCTCTTTACTTTTAGAAAACACAAAAATATCATCAATAAAAACCACCAAAAACTTATCCAAAAACTCATGGAAAATTCTATTCATTAAGTCCATGAATAGAGCAGGCGCATTGTTTAGCCCAAAAGGAATTACTACAAATTCATAGTGGCCATATCTTGTACGGAACGCGGTCTTCGGAATATCTGCTTCCTTTACCTTCAGCTGATGGTACCCCGATCTCAAGTCAATCTTTGAAAAATACTGAGCTCCCTGGAGCTGATCAAACAAATCATCGATATGAGGCAAAGGATATTTTTTCTTAACAGTGATACTATTCAAGTCTCTACAATCAATGCAAAGTCTCATTGAACCATCTTTCTTTTTAAAAAACAAGACCGGAGCACCCCATGGTGATGTGCTAGGTTGAATGAAACCTTTCTCTATTAAATCATGCAATTGCTCCTTCAACTCTAAAAGTTCAATTTGAGCCATTCGATAAGGGGGTTTTGAAATTGGATTAGCATCAGGAACTAAGTCATTAGTAAACTCATCTTCCCGATCTGGTATTATTCCAGGCAACTCATCAGGAAAAACATCAGCATACTCATTTACCACTGGCACATCATTAATCTGAACAGTTCCTTTATTTTCAACGATGTGTGCAAGCTAACATTCATTTACATATTTTACAAGTTTCTCGGCCTCTTGATAAGTTATCAACAGTAAGGGTTAATTCTTGTACACAAACTGAAAGTCTTTCTGAAAAGAAACTTCTTTATCTCTACAGTCAATCTTAGCATGGTAAATAGAGATCCAATCTAAACCCAGGATAACATCAAACTCTAATAGAGGTAGAACAATAAGGTTTGCAAGTAGGTTCTTTACACAGATAAGGATAGGAAGATTCTTATAAATTCTTTTTTCCTCAACATTTCCCCCAGGTGTTTTTACCAAAAGTTCAGGAGTCATTTTTTGAGATGGTATTCCCATTTTACTAGAAAAGGTTTCAGAGATGAATGAATGTGTAGACCCTGAATCAAACAACACACTGGCATAATCTGAAAGAACAAACAAAGTACCTGATACAACTTCATTTGATGGCCCGACATCTACTGAAGTAGTTTCAAAGGATTTCACCACCCCTTTCTTCTTGTAGTCTAACTGCTTCCCATCACTCAAGCTCTTTGTCAGACACTCGTTTGCATAGTGACCCATCTCATTGCACTTATAACATTTCACTAACTGTAAATCAAATTTGGTCTTACCTTCAACTTGATCATTTTCAGTGCAATCATGAGCCTTATGTCCCATCTTACCACATCGGTAGCACTTTCTAGAATTTGGAAGACATTCCCCAGCATGCCTTTTGCCAAATTTATCACAAACTGTAAACTTAGTTTTCTTACCATCAAACTATTTTGAAGAATTCTTACCTTTCTCCTGCCACCTCGGTCTCTTCTTCTATTGGTTGTTATAGAACACCTGATCATCGACAAACTCCATTTCAACCTTCTCAGCACATTGAACAAGCTTTTCATAACTTTTAAACTCATGATAAGCTAATACCTTTCGATATTTTGGCTTTAATCCTGAGTAAAAATGATTGATTTTACTATCAAGGTCTCGGATAAAATTTGGAGCATACCTTTCCAATCGAGTGAAACTTCCTTTATAGGTAGCCACTGTGTCTTCCTCTTGCCTCAATTCCAAGAATTACTTTTCCATCCTAAGTCAAACAGCCTTAGGAAAATACTTCTCAAGAAACATACCTTTGAATTCATCCCAGTCAAGAGCATCAATCTCATCGGTGTCCCTGATATTTTTAACCATAGACCACCACTGATCTGCCTCACCCTCCAAACGGTAAATAGCAAGACTAACCTTTTGATTTTCTGAACACCCCATGACATCAAAAATCTTCTCCAGTGCTTTAATCCATCCTTCAGCTAGCACAGGGTCAGATGATCCTCTAAATGATGGGGGATGTTGCCTCATGAAATGTTCCACCACTGACATGTTCCTCTGTGGTTGATCTGGATGATCTCATGTATGGATACCACCACCATTTATCGCTTGAGTCAACTACGCCATTACTGCAACAAACTGTTCAGTTCCAATTCTGACCATCTCAGGATGCTGATTCAGAAGGTTATTTCCTTCTGCATGCCTTCCTAGCACTGCTTCCCTGTTTCCTCTGCAGAAAACAATTCTGAACAAACATGTCTTAGATGAAGCAACATGGTAATCTTCAAATACTATATCATTTCAAAAAAAAATATTTTTGGATAATCATTTAATAGAATTCTAACTCCTAAAGTTATCTAATCCGACCTTTGATACCAACTATAAGGCCCCAGCCTTAAACCTTACTTAATCTTGAGTTATTACAAGATTACACATTGAGGATCTTTTCAGGTTTAGAGTTTTAGAGAATTAGATCATAAAACTTTCATTACATTCCACATATAAACAAAGTGGTTACATAAAGATAGTATTCTTCATTCCCATCAATGGAAACACATTTAAAATAAATCATGGATTATTTCTTGACACTTACTTGACACTATCATCATATCATGTACCTTTCCCTTGACCTGTGAAAAACATTTCAAAACACTTGGGATGAGCATAAAGAACTCAGTAAGGGATATAAAAATATGGAAAGGAAACATGGGTACATATATACATAAGAATGAAATCATACTTTAACCATAAAACATATGCACATTAACATACCACATCAAATAATGAATAAATCATAGAAATCATAAGACATAAAGGTAACTTGAGGCATTCATAACATTCTTACGTAGGGAGTAACCCTCTTGGTTACATTTGGAATACCCATCATAGTATATTCCCTAAATCTCTTCGGAGAAACCTTAAAATTTCACTCCTTCACGTTACCCAATGCATTGGAGAGCTATATTGGGCTCACCCGCCCTTAGTTTATCACGGAACCACCCGTCTTCATAATAATGCCCAAGAACCTCAACATAATCGTATCACATAAAACATGCATAAAGGAAACATAACATTTCCACCATTCAATCACAAGATATCAATACAACACATTGATATAAAAACATCATTAAAACCATTTTCAATACCAAAATAAAGGAAAAGTAAAACATGGTATTTATTTTTCTTTTAAATAATGGTATGGCTTGTAGAGGAAGCCGAAACTCAAATAATGGTCATGGCGGCAGAGAAGTCATTGTCGCCGCATACGTACGAAAAAAACATTCCCTTTTGTCGTTTAGTAAACACTTCGTATAAAAAAGATTCCTTTTGAATAAACGTAAAAGTCATAGGGGTTTATACACCGTATAAAAGAAGGTTGTGTATAAAACAAAATATGCCTCAATGAAAGGAGATTGAGACGAAGTCCCATACCTCGGGTTCGACTTGACTCGATCGTTCTTTAATGTCCTGAATAATAAACTTGAGTTAATTTCTACTTTCTTAAGAACCTTTTTCAAGTTCATTATTCCTTTTATATCACTTATTACCATGTCATGAACACTATTTAATTATTTAAGTTAATAACGGTCATTTTAATGATCATTGGTACTTGAGTCAAAAATAAACCCTTTATAATTACAAGTTGTTCATGTATCCATTATATCCAGAATGTTATTCATGATATACATATCATATATGTCATATATATCCAGTACATTCATTCATTTATAATATTACATAATCATTTAGAGGTAAGAAATGAAATTCACCGTTCATGGAGACGGTAAGCCGTACGTACACATGAACGCTACTTTCATTTCTATTTCATATTTTATAGAATGGAATCATAATGATATAAAGGTATATTATAATTCCAGTATAATATCATATATAATATCATAGTTCCATCCTTTATACATCCCACATATGGTATTTAACGAATCAAATCACTTTGAGGGGGCGGTAGTCCGCACTTCTTTAAATGAAGATATCGCATTTACCCATAATGGAAACCATAAAGGTATGACCAAAAAGAAAAATACAGAAGCTTAAGGAAACCATAAACACATTATATATCATATATAAATATATTTACATCTTAATGTCCACCTTTTAAGGTGTTAAAAGAATGTTGAACAATCATCGTTTCGGGAGGCATAAATTCACCATCCACAGAAACAGTATGTTCGTTAACCATTAGATGTAGGTGTGTGTAAGTGTAGCGCGAATTAATATTATAACAACATCCTAGTATATTGAGGATACTTGAGTTGTTACAAAAGAAAATAATAATAAGAGTTTAGGGGGTTGGAGAAGCAAAATAAAACAAAAGGACTCAAAAGAAGACATTACCTTAAATCGGGTAACTCCCTTTGGTTTGAGCTCAAAGGATTCCATGGGAAGACTTCTGCCAAACTTGAGGCTTCAAGGAGTAATAGAGGTAAGTGGAGAGACAAAATCGGCAGGGGTTGGCCGAGCCAAAGGCTTTTTGAGTGTGGGTAAGGAGGTAGAGGTGGGGGCCTTTTATAAGAGGAGAGGAGGGGCACTCTTGGAATGTAAAGATAAGTTACATTATTTTAAAATGAGATTCGGATTAAAAAGGTCCCACATTGATATAATTATAGGATAAGGTGATAAGAGTTCTAAATCCACTCATCTAATTGGTTTTGGCCATGTGTAGGTCTTAGATTTAACATTATCTTTCCATTTTATTTAAATCGTTAAATAATGAGGTCATCGCTGCATCATCATGATGTCATAAAAAATTTAATTTATTTAATGTCTAAAAATTATAAAAAAATACTATGATGTAGGAAAGCTTTTTATCTTTCTAATTAATATTTATAGTCAAAAATATGACTTGTATTACCCCATATAAAAATTGTTTTAGTAACATAACTCATGTTCGTGTCATTTTTACTTTAACATTAAATAAAAAGTTATTTATGTCATTTCCCAACCAAAGTGGCTCCATGGGGTCCCCAAGTTGACCCATGGCTTGTCTTGGTCGGCCATGACACAACCAATGAGGGTAGGACATGTTTCAAGCTCATCTCATACTATTAAAACATAATTTTTACCTTAAACTATAGTAATTACCACTAATCGCGATTAAGAACTTAATAAGTTACTATTCACCAAAAAATTATTTTAAACCCATTGAACCACATTTTACTTCTTAATGACAACCATGTATGTAGGATTTTTGAAATTCAAAACACAATGATGGCAAAATTTTATTTAAACGGAAAAATCAGTTTTTATAAGTACCACTTAGTGGTTTCACTATTCATCAAAAATTGAAGTTTCTCAGAAAATTACCAAAAATTCACCCTAAGCTATATTTGATATTCCGAATTCAAAAATGAAGTCTATTTTACAAAATTCAAAACATATATTTCACATTAATTAATTTAATAATTAATTCCCGCTGTCATGACAAATAGCGTGTTTTTATGAAACAATAAGTATCAAAAGATTGACACCAGTTTAAGTCCAATTTCAAAGTGAAATTGATACCAATGACCACCATTGGATTAAATGGTAAAAATATATTCTAATTCCACTTCAAAAACAATTCAAAAGATAATCTAATCATATAAGTAAATTAGATTAAAAAGCAGTTTTGATGTAAAATGCAGTATTTTTCACTATTCATTAAAAAAATGAACATTGTCTGAAAAACACCAAAAATTCACACAAAGTAAATTTTGATGTCCCAATCATAAATAATAAGTTTATTTTGACAAAAATATATTATAAAATTGTCAAAATAAAGCTTTAAAAATGGTTTTACATCAAAAGGCAGTAAAACAGTCTTTTAAAAATATTAGTGTATTACATGCATAAGATTGTATTTATTTTCATTTTAAGCCTCTAAAACACTATCTTAATCAGTAATAGACATAGATAAAAAGATATATTATTCATTACTTACTTGGGATGTTACATCAAATCCATTGGTAGCTGAGTAGTGGATAAGTTCCCTAGAGAAAATATTTCAGGCTTTGGGAAGTAGTGAAAGGGAAAAAGATATCATGGCATTTTACCGCCTCAATGGAGATGCTGATCAATGGTGGTCATTGATTAAATACATGAAGAAAGATGATGAATTATCAAATATGGAATGGAGGGAGTTCAAAGATCAGTTTTTAGAAAAATACTTTCCTTGTGACCATCGAGCAGATATGGAAAGGCAATCTATGAGTCTGAGACAAAAGGAGGATGATAATGTTGCAAAGTATGAGGCTAACATTACAAGGATAGCAAGGTATACTGGAGATTATATACGTAACCCAAGAAGTATTATTGATCGTTTCATTGATTATTAAAACCATTTCTCTGTCGAGCATTAGTCTCACAATCCTTCTCGTCATACGAAGACATTGTCTCATGTGCTATCAAGACAGAAAAGGAATTCACTAAGTCTTATGGCTTTAAAGTAAAGTAAGAGAAGAAGAGATCTACTAATAAATCTTGGAATGGAAATAAGGGGAAGAAGAGAAAATTTGTATATCTAACCTGCAGTAAATGTAGGAAGAAACACCCTAGGACTTGCTTAAAAGGAATGAGAGTCTGTTACAAGTGTGGTGAAAAAGGCCACCAAGCTCGTGATTGCAAGGGGAAGAAGGAAGATACAGATGTCCAATTCTACAATTGCAGGGAGATGGGACATTATGCAAATTAATGTCCTAAGCGTCAGGGGAAGTTATATCATAAAAGGCCAAGGGATCAACTCCAAGATTATTCTATCACTACTGCTGAGGTAGAAGCTCCAAAAGACATGGTGGTAGGTAAATTAATGGTTTCCTAAAGTTTAAAAAATTCATTATTTAATTCTGGATCATCGTATTGTTTCAAATATTCCCAGTTTTATAAGAAAATTATATATTTCCAATTTTATTTAACAAAGGAGTTGTCATTAAAAACTCCTGAGGGAAGTATCATTGAACAATGTTTTGTGAATCTGTCCCCATTAGAGCACATAAATGTTCTTTATCCGCTGATCTCATAGTCATACCTATGGTTGAGTTTGATATAATCCTCGGTATGGATTCGCTTTCGGACCACGATGTAAAAATTTATTGTAAGAAGAAAGAGGTTACTATTTTTGATGATGATGATAAAGAACACCTTATCTTTAGGGAAGAATCATCACCACCTAATTCTTATCTAGATACACCCCTAATAGCTCAACTAAATTCAATTATTGGGGAGGAAGAGAATGAAATGACTGTGGGTGAGGAATGGAATGTTCAAATAGAGGGTGTACCTATTGTGAATGAATATGTAGATGTGCTTCCGGAAGATTTACCTGGATATCCTCCAGAATGAGAAGTTGTGTTTTCCATTAATTTAATTCCTGGATCAAGGCCTACACCAAAAAACCCTTATAGAATGGCCACTGTGGAATTAGTTGAACTAAAGAAAAAACTAGAGGAATTGAGTAATAAGGGATTTATTCTCCCTAGTGTTTCTACATGGGGATCCCCTATTCTTTTTGTTAAAAATAAAGATGGATCTATGAGGTTATGTATGGACTACAGGGATATCAATGCTATAAAAATAAAGAACAAGTATCCCCAACCTTGCATTGATGATTTATTTGACCAACTGCATGGAGCTCAATGCTTTTCTATGATTGAACTTCGATCTGGATACCATCAGTTGTGTGTGAAGAGGGAATACATTCTGAAGACAGCCTTCCGAATAAGGTACGGGAATTACGAGTTTACAGTAATGCCTTTTGGGCTGACTAATGCACCCTCTGTATTCATGGATCTAATGAATAGATTTTTCAAGGAATATCTAGACGATTTTGTGGTGGTATTTATTGATGATATCTTGATATACTCCAATATCTATGAGGATAATGAAAATCACTTTCGCATTATCCGGAAGACTCTAAGAAGACATGAATTATATGGGATGTTTAGCAAGTGTGAATTCTGGCTTCAGGAGATTTATTTTCTTGGCCATATTGTCTCTAAAGATGGAATCTCTATGGATCCTTCTAATACTAAGGCAATCCAAGAATATCCAGAACCTACGAGTATAACTGAGGTATGCAGTTTTATTGGTTTAGCAGGTTATTATCGACGTTTTATCCAGAATTTTTCCCGATTGGCTAACCCATTAACAAAGCTCACACGTAAGGAGGATAAATTTGTTTGGAAAAAAGAGTATGAAGAATTTTTTGAAGAACTAAAGAGAAGATTATTCAATGCTCCATTATTGACTCTACCATCGGGGGATGATGGCTTCGTTATTTATAGTGATGCATCGAAGAAAGGACTTGGTTGTGTCCTTATGCAGAATGATAGGGTTATTGCCTATGTGTCACGATAGTTGAAGATTCATGAACAAAACACTCCTACTCATGATCTTGAGTTAGAAGCTATGATCTTTGCTTTGAAGATATGGAGGCACTGCCTCTATGGTGAAAAATGTGAGATTTATACTGATCACAAGAGTTTGAAGTATATTTTCTCACAAAAATAACTCAACATGAGGAAAAGGAGATGGCTTGAATTACTCAAGGATTATTATTGTATGATACAATACCACTCGGGGAAAGAAAACAATGTGGTGGATGATTTGAGAAAAAAAGATCATGGAGTTTTGAACAATATGAGAATTGAAAGGGATACAATTTTTATGGATCTAGTGATGATGGACATGGGAATAACCAGGGTTGGTGAAACATCAATGCTTTTTCAAATGGTTTCCAAACCATATTTACTAGAAAGTATTAAGAGTTCTCAGACTGATGATGAGGAATTTCAAAACAAGATTAATGCTGTTAATGATGGGAGATTGAGGTAATTTGTGTATGAAGAAGGAATTTTGAAATTTGGGAAGAGGCTTTGTGTTCCCGATATACCTGATCTAAAAAGGGAATTGCTGGATGATTCTCATAGTTCTAATTTCTCTATACACCCTGGCAGCACCAAAATGTATAGAGATTTGAAGGAACATTTTTGGTGGGACAACATGAAGAGGGAGATTGCTGATTTTGTGTCAAGATGTATGGTTTGTCAATAAGTGAAAGCTGGAAGGCAACAGCCTGGTGGAGTATTGCAACCTCTTCCCATACCTGAGTGGAAATGGGATAATATCACGATAGACTTTGTCATGGGACTGCCAAAGAATACTATAAGGAATGATGCAATATGGGTTATTATTGATTGTCTTACCAAGTCATCACATTTTCATTATATAAGAGAAGATCTACCATTGGAACGTATAGCAAGACTATATATTGATGAAGTTGTGAGACTTCGTGGAGTACCCCTATTGATTGTTTCTGATCGTGATCCTCGTTTTACTTCAAGGTTCTGGAAATGTCTTCAGAAAGCCATGGATATAGAACTTCATTTAATCACTGCTTACCACCCTCAAACAGATGGAGAATCAGAATGATCTATTCAAACCTTAGAAGACATGTTGATATCCTGCTCACTTGAATTTCAGGGTATGCGGGATCAATATTTACCTATGGTAGAATTTTCCTATAACAATAGCTTCCATTTGAGTATTCAGATGGCACCATATGAAGTGTTATACAAAAAGAGATGTCGCACACCAACCTATTGGGATGACGTTGGTGAATGAAAACTTGTAGGCCCAGAACTAGTGGAGGAAATGATGGAAAAGGTGATGGTAATCCAAAACCATATCAAAGCATCTCAAAGTAGGCAGAAGAGCCATGCTGATAATTGAAGGAAGGATTTGGAATTTCAAGTTGGTGATCATGGTTTACTGAAGGTATCTCCATGGAAGGGAGTCATAGGTTTTGGTAAGGAAGGTAAATTGAGTCCCAGGTACATCAGAACTTTTAAATTCTAGAATGAATTGGGGATGTAGCTTACCGATTGGCAATGCCACCAAGTCTCTACAAAGTTCACGATGTGTTCCACATATCTCTGTTGAGGAAATACATGCCTAACCCAACGCATGTACTCACCTATGAATAATTTTAACTGGAACCCGATCTGCCTTATTGCGAATATCCCGTCAAGATTCTTGATATGAGAGAACAAGTACTGAGAATCCGGACGACTCGTCTGGTAAAACTCTTGTGAAGAAACCATGTGATGGAAGAGGCAACTTGGGAACCCAAGGAACTTATGATGAAGAACCACCCGAGTCTTTTGATGAGGTAGTATTCAAGAAATTTTGAGGACGAAATTATTTGGAGGGGAGAATGGAACACCCCAAGCTTCTACGGTATGCTTCTGTTTGAATAATGAAATAGCATGTGTTGTACACAACATCGAGTTCTAACACCCAACAACCAATCAAACTAGCCATTATGAATAATAATACCCACATTTTTAAATTTTATTTTTCAAAATGGACTTCATTTTTGGATTCGGAATATCGAAATTAGCCTAGGGTGATTTTTTGGTATTTTTCTGAAAAACTTCATTTTTTGATGAATAGTGAAACCACTAAGTGGTAGTTAAAAAACTGAATTTTTCATAAAAAATAATTTTACCACTTCTGTGAGTGGAAATTTGAAAATCCAAGAGACACAGTTAATATCATGGAGTAAAATTTGGTTCGATGAGATGAAATTGTTTTGGTGAATAGTAACTTTTTACTTTTATTTACCACGGTTAAAAGTAAACAAGATAATTAAGGTTAAAAATGATATTAATATTACCCTCACACATGTCCTAATTCTATTTGATAAGATTAATTCGACCATAAAAAACCTGAGGAATAAAATATGAACCTCTTTGGTCCACTTGGATTAGATTAGGACATTTATTATTATTTAATTCAAAGAAGAGTTAAAAGAGGTAAAATCAATGTTTTACAACTAAAAGATTTTTAATATAGGGTTACACATAAGATAAATTAGATTATAAATATTCATTAGAAAGATAATATGATTTCCAACATAATGATATTTTATTTATAATTTTTGGACATTAAATAATTTAATTTATTTATGACACAATGATGATGCAGTAATTACCATAATAATGAAAAATTAAAATAATTGATATTATAAATACCCAAATAAATATAATTTGAGACTTTTTATGAATTAAACTAATTTTATAGGTTAATATGACATGTTAGAATTGATTTAATTATCTTTTTTAGAAGTAATCATTCTGTTATGATTTTTACAAAAATAAAGTTTCCAAATAGTGTCAAAATTGACATAAAAGAGTGTTCAAAACAAATATTATATTATTAATTGATATTCAATTCCTAAAAATCTAAGGTTCGGCCAGGAGACTTATATCATGATAGGTGTATTATTAATACACCACTTGGGGGTCTCTTGGAGGTATATAGTACGTTTATTAACTATATAATATAAAAATACAAAGTTACATGGTAAGTGTCAAACTAATTAACTAAGAGTTAAAACTAAAATATAAGGTTAATATAATGACCCAAACCAGTATAAATTCTGTTGGTTGAGTGATTTTATACCCATACCCACCTTAATCTATAAATAATCCACTTTTTAGCCATTATAAACCGAATATAAATTTATTATAAAATAATATTTCTATCTTTTCCAAAGGTGCCCCTCACCCCTTTTATAAAAGGGTACTCCCCCCTTCTCACTAATTCACACATTAAAAGCCTTTTGGATCGGATAAACCATGTCCAAATACTCTTTAAACATCCCTAAATTCAACTTAGAGGCCTTAGTTGGATCAGAATGCCAACCTAAGGATCCCTTTTGATTAAATCAATAGGATGAACCCGAAAAAGAGGTAATGTTTTCACCACCCTCTTTCATGTTCCTTTATTCTTCAACTTCTTATTTCTTTGTTATTCCCATTATAAAAAAATAACTCCTGTATCTTATATATACTGTGATGTTATTATAAATATGGTACAACCATATTCAGTATTCTATCCATCCTTTGAATGACATGTCACCATACTTGCGTATGTACGGCTTACCGTCTCCACGTCATGGTGTAATTGTTATTCTATAAATTATTTTTTGGATGGGTATAATAATGATGTGTAATTCAAGTAAATAATAAATATAACATGATAATGATTCTTTATATATGATATACCATCCAATTATATATTATTTTAATATCAAAAGAATGATATTGTCGCTCGTACATACGTACGGACTACCGTCTCCACAAACGCGATGAGATTAATTCTCCATCGTATCCATTCAAGTATAATTGTTATTTGATGTTTAAAAATAATGTTTAAGGACTTGATATAATTCTGGATATGAATTATATACAACCTAACCATAACAAACACGGCTTATGTGACAAAATATATAAAATAAAACGAGTAAGTTAACACCCGAAACGATGATAATTCTATGATATTATTAACAAAGCAATGTTAAACGATCATATATGATATCATATTAATGTATATGATTCTTGTATAATTTAATAACAATTATTTCACCATTATACAGGATGTTTACCTACCCCCAACCAAGGAAAAGTACAAGGTAAGGGTTTATTTTTGCAATCTCATCATTATCCAAGGTTGTTTATACGTAATAATCTACTAGGATTTCTTTATCATGCACATCCTTGTTTCTTAAAAATGTATTTCAAAACATTTTTATTATTTACAAGAATATGGGTTAAAGTCATTTATACCCTTGTTTGACTTTTTATAAGAGGTTTATAAAGGAATCTTTTTGTTGTTTTCCAAATAAGGTGCTTTTTAACCTTTTCGTCATAATTAAGGTAAGAATGTTTTTTTTAACTTATACGGCGAGTGCGGCTATTTTCCGCCATTATAAAATCTTCGAAGCTTACCTTACAATCTTATAAGAAAATTTTCAAATTAAATGTTTTATTTTATAATTGTGTTAATCTTAAATGATTTCAAAATAGGAAGAGATATTTTTCTAAAAATAGTTTTGATTTAATCTATGTCAACAACCTTTCAGGGATTTTAAGTTTATTTGGAGTTGATTTATTATGACACAAAACTTCCATATTTTATTGATGGTTTTGTGATATGTTTGACTGTGGATGTGTTATTTTTATACCATTCATGGTTTATGAATAAAGTATTTACATTTCGTATGCTAGTTTTAATAGGAATGTTTATGTTGTGTTTAAACCTGTTCATATGAGGAATGCATTGGACTTAATAAGTGATGGGTGGAGCCCACTGTAGCTCCTCGATGCATCGGTAGGTCTCATGAGACAAAATAGTGTCTTGGCACAAGGCCTTGACAAAATCTTATTTGTAGTCTTGGCTCGAGGCCTTGGCTACGTGGTTATGATAGTCTGGCATTATGCATTCCATCATTATGAATGTTGGTATTGATATTTCATGTGATTATTTGACTAGTTGAATATCCATGTGAATAAGTAAATGGAATTATTTAATTTTATCTTTTCCATGTTATGCTGAAGTACATGTTTAAAATTCTTTTGTTTTAGCTATACATTTCCTTAAATGTTTATTCTTATTTATTAATGTTTCTGCTATATTGTTATCCTTACTGAGCATCTGAGCTCACCCCTTTAAATGTTTTATTTTTCCCAGGATGTGAAGAAGTATTTTATTAATGACCTGCCGGGATAGTATGAGGGGATAAGAGTGTGGAATATGGAGGCTATATTGTTGTAGTTTTTTATTTTCTGATGTAATTTAAGCTTTATGAATGTATCTAGTTATTCCAAGGCTACAAAAATAATTGGTCTTTCAAGAATTGATCTTTCTTGTGATCATGCCAATGTTATGTAATAATGCATCGAATCTAGGTAACTGGTTTCGAGGTGTTACAAATAATTTTCAGAAAACCACTAAAAGACACATAAAATTAAATTTTTAATAAATTAAATACTAATAAAACCTATAAAATGATTTTCCCATTAAATTTTTAAAGGTATTAACTCCTCCATAGTATATAACTATTTTTCATAAAAAATCTACAGAAATAATAAATAAATAATTTAACTTTAAATTTGAATAAAGAAATTTAATATTATAGAAAGATTTATGATGAATTTTATCCTTATAAAGCATTGTAAGTGTCCTGGTAGAAATTATTTCACATATAAATCTTAAAACATAATATTCACATTCAGTTCCATCATTTCTATGACACTATTTCAATGAGATTTTAATTTAATGTAATATTTTTAAATAAAATATTTGTAATTTAGTAACTGTACATGAAAATTCACCGTAGAGTTAACAAATTTGATCTGGGCATGCTTCTTATTTGAAATATCTCTAAACATATTTTACGCCTTGTTTGAAAATAATATGAATATTATAATTTTTATTCACTATAATATAACAATTTATTAAAAAAATCAAACCAACGTGTTCAATACATTCATAATATTTTCTCTCGGTTCATAATGGATAAGGAATAACAAACACAATGTCTTATATATTAGACACAAAACACCCAACATCTAATGAACACTGATAAAAAATTTAATATAATATAATCTTTTAATATTTAAGTGATATGTAAAACATTGTGAGAAAAAAATATTTCATACCATTAAAGATATGGAAACATCCAACATTGACTGATGACATTCTTTTGAAATATCCTAGCTAAATAAATTGTTCATTGTACATCTATCACTATCAAATCTATTCATGGAATAATTTGTGGGTACATAAATCACTATACATATATCTTTTCATGATATACACACATTATATATATATGTTTAATAAAAAGAATACATAATTATAAATTTTCAAGAAATTAATGGAACATTTTTTTTAATCGACTCACATGGAAAAATATTGCATCGTGTTGATTTGCAATTGATATCAAGCTACAAGCTCCATGATATCATTTCTCAAAATCCACAGGGTAATTACACACACAGAAATAGTTACATCAAATATAATGTCATGTACTCCAAATAATAAACTTATGTATTCTAACAATCAATCAAGATCAAAAGAATTTGTATTTGAAGTCATGGAAATTTGAATTTTGTGTCGTCTATACAGATTTTCATTACCTTTAGTGTATTACTGTAAAAAATTAGAGAACTATATAATATTTATGATTAGAAAACAAATTTTTTAACAAAAAAAATAAATTATAACAAATATATACCTATATGGTAATATGTCGAAGTATCATAGATGGAAAAAACTAAAAACTGGCCTATACTTTTTCCATCTATAATCACTTCATCTGTATGACATAAAATATTTTCTAATATATCTATAATATGATATACAGTGACCCGATGATTATCTATATCAATATGGAAATGATGAATGGTATTAATTATATAATATATCATCACATATACAACAATATGATGAGAATCATAAACATATAAATCACAATTACATGGTTGTTGTGGATGAGGGGGTGTTAGGATATGATAATAAGGAGTGGGGTCTTGAAACATATATGTGTAAGTAGGATAAGGAGGAAGATTGTGATCTACTCGAAGAGGTGTAGGAGTTGGATTGGTAGGCATAAACTATCCTTGCATGTGTGAAATCATTGCTTGTACATAAGCTCTTATCTTTTCATTTTTCTTTGCTTGAATATCCTGAACTATGGCACCCAAAGATTCTATTTTTTTGTAAATATTCTCATTTGAAGAATATTTCGAACATGGGAACACTTTTATTACTGATACACTAACCATGTATCCTCACACAAGACAAGGGAGTTTAGGCATTTCCATTTTTTTAGCTAAAATATCTTATCTACCCTCAACAATAAATACCCCCTTTGTGTTCGGCTCCTCAAGAATATATAGTATGGAATATTTGACGAAATAAATAATGAATCCCAATATATAAAGAGTTTATTTAACTTTGATAAATAAATAATAATCTTATAATATTATTAAATATAATTATTGACTCTTCTGTAAGATATTTTCTTTTTTTTCACATTCGATCTTTCTTTCATTATTCATGTCCAACGAGAGGAAGGAACGGAAACCTCTCCTGATCCAAATGACTCAGATCTATGATTTCGATGTTTTTATTCTAGTATAAATTCTTCCAATAATATATACCCTTACCAAAATAACATATTAGGGTATACATTTCTATCATGAATCTCATCATGATATCACAATGATTTCTGTAAAGTAATAATTAAGAATTAAAAAATCATTAAAGTGGCCATTAATAGAAAAAATAATCAAAAAAGGAAACATTAAACTTAACAAAAACTGTTCTCTTTGTCTAATTTCATAAAAATGCATCCACATCTCTTCATATATAAATGGATATATATCACATGGAATTTGATGTGGCCTATTTCAAAAAATGAGTTGTGATGTGAGGGATGATTTAAAAGCCCTCTATCTCTTAGACAATAGTGATAAACATTTCCTCATGACTCTTCATGTGTATGTTATATCATATGTTATATAGTAATAATGTGAAAACCATATATTAATATAAAAATATCATGATAATTGAAATAATAATTTTTTTAACAAAATTGACTCCGACAATAGTGATAATGTCACTTGGTCAACAGTTCTCCAATATTCAAACAAAATAATAACTTTTATTTTAGCCTATACTGATATAAAAGTCTTGAATTGTTTTGATTTTTGACCCATTGGACTATCATTATCATCAAAGTACAATGGTATAAATTATTCCTAGGTATGGTTAACCAATACATTTGTTAATGTGTGGTGCCATGTTTACCAACCCTCGAACTCTTTTTTCCCTTCTAGATATAATTATCTCATGTAATGATGGATGAGGAGGCTCATCAACATGATAATGTGTAAGTTCTTCCATTGAGGTATGTGTATGACCATCTCCCAAAATATTTGGTGGATCATAGGATTGATATATAATTATCCGACCAATCGAAGCCACATCAATTAGTTCAAAAAAATAGAAATCCAAAAATTATAAACAAATATAAATAAAAATTAAACCATTAAAAAAACTGAACTAAAGGTAACACATTTTTATTCATATTTATTATAGTTAACTAAAATTCAAAAATTATTAAAAAGATATGAAATGACATATGTCTATGAAAACCACACAATATTAATGAGATATAGAATGAAGGTAAAAATTCGCTGACATGATAAATCATTTTTACAATAAAAAGAACTATTTTATAATATAATATTTTACAATATATTTTGTTTTTATTTAAAATATTAAATTTAAAATAATTGGTTTTCAAAAGAATAAATTAATTGATAATTTAATTAATGGTAAACATGGAAAACTAGAGAAAACTAAAATAATATAAACAGAAAATTTACCTTATTAGTTTTAATAAGTGTTTTAATAAATAAAATGAAATTAGAATATCTAACTTATGAAATTGAAAAAAGTAAAACATAATTAAACATATGTTACCTGTAATATTAGGAATGTATGAAATATTGTTTTCCTAAATTCATTCATCATGATCATATCATATGGCACAATCCATGTCTTCAACATGTCTATCATTAATATTTTTTAATCATTCCATGGATGTAGGGATCTCGAATAAATCTATATCTTCATGACTTTTATCATCAACAACATATATTTTTTATTTTAAAACAATATCGTACTACATATCGGATTGATCCAGATCCTTGAAAAAAAAATTTCATGAGATTCCATGATAAAATGATCATTTGTTTATTCTAATTCATTCAGATTACCAAGATTCATTCCAAATTCATCTTGACGAACTCCATTTTTACTGATTAACCATTTACAATTAAACATTGGAACATAAAATTTAATGTAATTAACCTACCATATTATATCAATGGTTCCACAATTCTTGGTTGATTTAAATATTGGGTATTGGTCTTTGGTACTTGAGAAATGAATTGCTTCTATGAAGACTGACACACAACTATTCTGAACCACACTTCAATTGTCATGATCTTTCATATGAAAATTATTGATATTAATGTTATACCTGAACCATAGTATCATATTTAAACATAGAATTCCCACTAACCATCTCAATTTTGCTAATGTATCTGGTTTCATGGTCTATTTAAACCATTGAAAAAATGTTTATTTATGATCATTTAAAATAATCATATCCTTTTTCTTTAGAAAACATTGTTTAAACTTGTTAATATGGAATGTAATATATTGTTGATAATCATCAATGTTATTAAATATGTATAAATTTATCTTATTTATCTATTATAATGTCAATGATTTGACTTTCAAGCCATGAATTACCTTTCCCCCAAAATTAAGTCGTTTATGGAAAGCGATAGAAAACTGATATGCACCAAGTCAGCCAAATAGCTTGTAAAAGTCTCTACAACCTCCTCAGAAATATAATTATCAAAAAATTGGTGCTTCAGGTTGATATGTATTCTTAACATGACCCTTTAATATATTCATACACCATAAAATAGATACAACCAACATAGATATACATGCCCACAAATCTTTATATCTCACACCAAATGAACCAATAAATGCACCATGATATTAAAAAAAGTTGGAGGAAAATACTTTTCTAATTTAAAAAGTATAAAAACCACTTTGATCTCAAAAATGTTCAAACCATTCAAATGAATCACCTTATAAAAGATTGAATTGAAAAAATAATGCACCATTATCATAGTCATTCTGACAAAGGTGGTCCATATTTCACGTAATGAAACAAGTAGGAGATGTTACATCATGACATGACTATCATGAGATATAATACATTTCATCTTGAAATACATTAAAAAAAATGTATTTACATTTGAAGATTAACCATGTGGCACTATGATATAAGGGAGACATTGAAAATAGCTATTTTTCTTCATTTGGATAAGATATGAAAAGATGGGGGGGTATGAATGTTCACATTCCACCAGGTTTGGGAGAGGACTCTACATATATTCCCATTGAGGGAAAATCCAATCTTACATTAAACACATATTTAGTCATTACATTATTTTATAAAAATTTTCTAATCAAACATTAAATGACATTCTTCTCCTTCTGCATGAAATCAATGTTATATTTTACCTCTTGATATCTCTAATATGGTATCTCAAAAATTATTCACCATTTCATCCAAATATTTCTATCATTTCAAGATTTATGTGTCTTTCTGAATGTTACATCAATGTTTTTCACCCTCTCAAAATACTGATCAATGGTTAATGGTTTTGGAGAAATATCAAATTCTTGTGATCTATTGAAATCATTTTTTAATATTATATAAGAGTTATCCATATGAAAAAATATTCGATGACCCATGTATACTAATTTTCTACCATTTTCCATTTGATAATATAAAGATTTTTGTTCACAATTTAGTCAAGATTTATGCCCCTTAACACTATATCCAGAAAAAATTCAATACGTTGGGAAGTCATTTATGGTGAACATAATAATTGCACGCAGTTGAACATTTTCCGTTTTATAGGAACCATACAACAATATACCTGCATCCCTTAATAGTTTCAAATCAACAATTAATGGTGACAATAAAAAGTCAATATAATTTCTGATCTATTTTGGTAAAATTATTATTAAACTCATCATGACATAGTTCCACTTCATACAAAATTCAAGAGATAAGATGAAAATTACCAATAAAACATTCCACGAGAAATTTGTGCTAATGAGGGTTTGATTTGGATTTATTCCATTTGTTCAAAGTCTATGTTTGTGATTTTGATCATCATTTCTGAATGAAGGCAATTGGTGATCAATTTTCATCCACTATGGACAATCAGTTGGATGACGTGTTTTTTCATCACATGTACACTCATAATCATTCCTTCTAAACATTTTTTCATCATGTGTGTTAAGAAATTTATGTTTCAAAGTATCAATTAAGGAACATAAAAAAATATTCAGATGAGTTATCTAAAACATCTAAATCAGTCTTTGATTTTTATTTCAACTTATATTGGGTTGTCGCACGTTTATGAAACTCTAAAAAATCATATTATTTCCTACATAGCACATAGTCATTTGGGCAGACATGAATTTTCTTTTACACTAATCCCATCAGGAATATTATTTTATTGGCATTATAATGCAACTCTAGAAGATGTTTTTCTTTAGGAATAATGTATTTCAATAATAGCAACATCTTTATAAAACTCTTTTCACTCTATCGATGTTTTTTCTTCTAGTTTATCAATCTTAACAGAGTGGATAAAACATTATATTACTTAAATTCTAGATAAGATGACTTTTCTACAATACTATATAAATGATCAATTTTCAGTTGTTCATCAATTTCTTAGAATTCAATATCATGAAACATTTAATCATGTTTATCAGATTTACCATCTTACAAATCACCATTATCAATAGATATAGAATTCTTCCTTGTTTTACCATGCCAAATCGAAGGGCTGTAAATTGAATTAAAACCATGAAAAATTAAATAATCCTTGATCTCTCTCTTTTCATCTTCTTCGAATTTATAAATTACCCACATTGATAGAAAAAAATGTAATTTTTTGGAACATTTCATTTAGAAAATCAAAAAAAATCAATGACACATTCGTCATATTCGACACTTATTCTTGGTTCATTAATCCATATAAGATTCCTTATATATAACAAAAATCAAAAATAAATATCTAAATCAATGGTAGTAATTAATAAAGTACTACAATTAGAAATGGTATAAAAAATACAGTGAACCATGAATTGAAACGTTAAAAGTAAAATAGAAAACTCTAATGAGAAAATTCATTAATACAAATGGAATTAAACAAATTCCATTAAAAAATTTATCGAGTAAATATAAATGAATATAAATTTATAAAATAATTAAAAAATATGTACAAAGATATCCATAATACAATATCCATAAAAAAAATTGATGTAGAAATAGTTATTCATAGTTGATTATTAATAAAAATAAATGTTTAAGCTATATTGTATTTATCAATATAATCTAATCATATATTGAGTCTTAGTTTAAAAAATGTCACATTAAGTAAAATAATGAACTTATTAAGACATTATAAAATCATAAGTAGAATATACAGTCCCAATCATGTGAGGCATGCACTAAAAATTTGACTTTAACTTAATCTAATAATTTTTAGTCCTAAAAACTATTTATTGTAACACCCCAAGATTTCATAGTGTGTTATTTCTTCAAAATAATTCAATAACTTGCACTACACGCAACAACGAGTTCAATCATACCATGACTTAAAAAAAATCCATTCAAAAGAGGTTATGAATAGTGTTAACTAAATTTTAAACTTTATATAATCCTTATAATTTTAGAATTCATATTATGAGTTTCTTAGACATAATGTAAGAACAAATTCATTTTCAGTATTTCACTTTTACCAAATTTTAATAGTGAACCCTTTTTAGATACTATATTTTAAACTTTTTGACTAAATGGGGACATCAAAAATTTAAAATGAAACATCCCAAGCTTCCACGGTACGCTAGCGTGTGTTGTACGCAACACCGAGTTCTAACACACCGTAACCAATCAAACTAGCTGTTATGAATAGTAATACCTACTTTTTGAAGTTATATATATTTTATATTTCAAAATAGACTTCATTTTTGGATTAGGAATATCTAATTTATCCTAAGGTGAAATTTTGGTACTTTTCGGATAACTTTCATATTTTGATGAATAGTGAAAATTACTAAATTTTAATTAAAAACAACTTTTTTAATCAAAATAATTAATAGTGATAAATTATGAATTTGAGTGGTTTTAAAGTATATTTAGAATATATTTTTACCATTTAATATAATGTTGGTCATTGGACATAATTTTACAATTAAACCGAACATAAACGAGTGTCAATCTTTTGATAGTTATTATCTCTTAAAAACACGCTTTTTGTTTTGACAGCGGGAATTAATTTTAAATTAATTTCTGCCACTTCTGTGTTTTGAATTTAGGAAAATGGATTCCATATTTGGAATCAGGATGTTCAAATTGTGTAAATAGTTAACTTTTATTTTTAGACATTTTGAATAATTACTGCGGTAAATATTTTATTTACCATGGTTAAGGGTAAATCCGGTAAATAAGGGTTAAAAAAATAATATTATAATAATACTTAATTACCCTAAAACGTGTCTTAACCCTATTGGTTGATACATGGTCGACCATGAGAATCTTTGGGTCTATTTTGGGACCCCATGGATCCACTTGTAAGTGATAATGACACTTTATTTTAATTAAGTTAAAATGAATACAAAAATGGCATAAGCTTACATCTTTTAGAAGAACAATTGTTACATAGGGTTATACATGTTGGATTTTCGATTATAAATATTAATTAGAAAGCTAAAAAGATTTCCTACATAATGATATTTTATTTATAATTTTTTGACATTAAATAATTTATTTTATTTATGACACAATGATGATGCAGTAATTACTATAATAGTGAAAAATTAAAATAATTGATATTATAAATACCCAAATAAATATAATATGAAACTTTTAATGAATTAAAATAATTTTCTAGGCTAATATGATATATTAGGATTGATTTAATGGACTTTGTTCGAAGTAATCAATCTGTTATGAGTTTCACAAAAATCAACTATTGAATAGTGTCAAAATTGACATAAAAGAGTTCTTAAAACAAATATTATATTATTAATTGATATTAAATTCCTAAAAATCTAAGGTTCGGCCAAGAGACTTATATCATGATAGGTGCATAATTAATGGACCACTTGGGGGTCGCTTGTATGTATATGGTAAGTTTATTAACCATATTATATAAAAATACAAAGAGACATTGTAAAAGTGAAACTAATTAACTTAGAGTTAATACTTAAAGATAAGGTTAATATAAGTACCCAAACCTGTCTAACTTCTATTGGTTGAGTTGTTTTCGACCTATCCCCACCTTAACATTTAAATAATCAACTTTGGAGCCATTAGAAACCGAATATGAATTTATTATAAATTAATATTTCTAGCTTTTAAAAAGGTGCCCCTCACCCCTCTTATAAAAGGGCACTCCTCCTTCTCATTTCTTAACACCTCTAAAGCCTTTTGGTTCGGCCAAACTCTGCCCAAATACTCTCCCAACATCCCGCACTACAACCTAGAGGCCTTAGTTTGATCGGAAATCCAACCTAAGGAGCCCTTTTGATCAAATCAAAAGGAAGAACCCGAAGAAGAGGTAATGATTTCACCACCCTTTTCTATGTTCATTTCTTCATCCACTTCTTCTTCCTTTGTTCTTACCATTCTAAAATAATAACTCCAGTATCTCACATATACTGTGATGTTATTATAAGTATTGTACAACCATATTCAGTATTCTATCCACCCTTTGAATAACATGTCACCATACGTGCGTACGTATGGCTTACCGTCTCCACGTCGTGGTGTAATTGTTATTCAATATAATATTATTTGGATGGGTATAATAATGATGTGTAACTCATGTAAATAATAAATATAACATGTTAATGATTCTGTATATATGATATACCATTCATTTATATATTATTTTAATATCAAAAGAATGATATTGTCGCTCGTGCGTACGTACGGACTACCGTCTCCACGAACGCGATGAGGTTCATTCTCCATCGTAACCATTCAAGTATAATTATCATTTGATGATTTAAAAATGATTTTTAAGGACTAGATATCATTCTGGATATGAATAAGATACAAAAACCATGGCTTATGTAACAAAACATATAAATAAATGAGTAAGTTAACACCCGAAACGACGATAATTCTAAGATATTATTAACAAATCAATGTTAAAAGATCATATATGATATCATATTAATATATATGATTCTTGTATAATTTAATAACAATTATTTCACCATTATACAGGAGGTTAACCTACCCCAACAAAGGAAAAGTACAAGGTAAGGGTTATTTCACAATCTCTTCATTATTCGAGTTTGTTTATACGTAATAATCTACTGGGATTTCTTTATCATCCACATCCATGTTTCTTCGAAATGTATTTCAAAACATATTTATTATTTACAAGAATATGGGTTAAATTAATTTATACCCTTGTTTGACTTTTTGTAAGAGGTTTATAAAGGAATCTTTCTGTCGTTTTCAAAACAAGGTCCTTTTTAACCTTTTCGACAGAATTAAGATAAGAATGTTTTTTTTAACTTCTAAGGCGGGTGCGGTTATTTTCCGCCATTATAAAATCGTCAAAGCTTTCCTTACAAGCTTACAAGAATATTTTCAAGAAAATGTTTTATTTTATATGGATCTTAAATGATTTCAAAAATAGAAAGAGATATTTCTCTAAAAAGTGTTTTGATTTCATCTATGTCAACATCCTTTAATGGATTTTACGATTATTTGAAGTTGATTTATTATAATACAAAACTTCTATATTGTATTGAAGGTTTTGTGATATGTTTGACTGTGGATGTGCTATTTTATACCATTCATAGTTTATGGTGAAACTATTGACATTTTGTATGCTAGTTTTAATCCGAATGTTTATGTTATATTTCAAACTTTTCTTCAGATGAATGTGCTAAACAAGTATGTTCCGGGTTGGGGACCTGTAAAAGTAAGCCCTCCAGGTTGGGGACTCGTTAAAGTAAGCCCTCCAGGTTAGGAACTGGTAAAAGTATGCCCTCCGGGTTGGTGTCCGGTTATTAGAGGCACTCCGGGTTGGTGTCCGGTTATTAGAGGCACTCCGGGTTGGTGTCCGGTTATTAGAGGCACTCCGGGTTGGGTTCCGGTTAGAAGTAACCCCTAGGTCTTGGGATGAGGCCTAGACAAAGAAATTAATGTTTAGCATTATGCATTCCAACATTATGAAAGTGGTTATTTTTTTTCATGTGATTATTCGATTAGTAGAATATCCATGTGAATAAGTAAATGGCATTATTTCATTTTATTTATGCCATACCATGTTGAAAGTTCATGTTTGAAAGGCTTTTGTTTTAGTTATACATTGCCTTAAAAGTTTATTCTTATTTATGAAAGTTTCCGCTATTTTGTTATCCTTACTGGGCATTTGAGCTCACCCCTTTTATATGTTTTATTTTTCCCAGGAAGTGAAGAAGTAAATTATGAATGACCTGCAGGGATATTATGTGGGGAAATGAGTGTGGATTATGGAGACATTATGTTGTTGTAGTAGTTTTTCATTTTATGATGTAATGTAAAACCTATGAATATATCTAGTGTTTCCAAGGCTACTAAACCAATCGGTCTTTCGAGATTTGATCTTTCTTGTGATCATGCCAATGTTACGAAGTAATGCACCGACTCTGGGTAGCTGGGGTCGGGGCGTTACATTTATCACATTTGATTATATTATTTTGTTACATTATTATAATTGAATAAATACACTAGGAAAACAAAAAATGGAATTTTAATTTAAAATATAATTTATATTAAACTGTCAACTATTTTTGGGATACACTATTATACCGAATAATCAATTACATTAGAAATAGAAATATTCTAATCCCAAATAAGGATAGGAAATTTTCACGTAGATTTATTTACAATTAATTATCATGTTTGATTACCAAAATGAAAGGGAAAAAACAGTAACTATTTAATAAGAACAAAAATGGAAATTTTTTGTTCGATTTGGTGTGTAAAATAGAATAGCCAAAAATAAATGTTACTCAGTGAACCCATGTTGATTGAATTAACTCATTTAGATTTAAAAAACGAATTTTCATGAAATAAGCTATTCACTATCCAAAAAAAAATGAATTCTATTCAATATTAACAAAAAACAACATAACATTTTTATACAATCATCAAAACGAAAACATCATCAATTGAAAACCCATTATTAGTAAAAAAAAATGAACATGCATATGGATGGTTGTGACGTTTTACTAGTATATAGTTGTAACACTAAGATAAATTCACAGAAATAGAAAAATAAAATAAACTATTAATGAAATAATGACCAAAAAGAACACATGGTTCAACGAGAAATGAAAAACCAAAAAACCCCAAATGTATGAAGATAATATTGTGAGAATTAAGAACACCTAGTTAAAAAATCATCCATTATTTATTTTAAGCCCATGAATATGTGAAAATAGGGAAACCAAAATTTTCTAGGCTTACTTTATATCTATTTACGATTTGTGACCTAAGGATGATTAGACCCTACAGATCGATTTAGATCGTAAGAGGATATTTGGACCACCATCTCAATGAAAGAAGAATGTTAGGACTTTATTGAAAGAGAAGTGAGAGGTATGTCACAATAATGGAGGGCCATGTAATGAAACCCTTGGGAGATACAAAAATTTTTAAAAGATTTTTTACATTGGTTATATTATGAATGATGTTAAAAATTGATTTCAAGTCTGTTATACAACAAAAGATGTAAAAAATAATATTTCACATCGATTAAATTATAGAACCAACATGAAAGAGCATAGAAAAATCAATTTTTCATGTGGGTTTTCATAAAATATATGTGTAATGTTATTATAATCTGATTTAAGCTTCATCTATAAATAACTGACATGAAATCTATTCCATAAAATTAGTATTTTTTTACTAGTAAGTAAAATAATCATTAAATATTCCAAATTGTCCCATACCACTTTGAAAGTTTTTAAATCATATGGGTCATAGAGGAATAATGTAAAATTAAAGTTCTCAATACCATGAATATAAAAGGATTAATGATATAATATATCTAAATGGGTAGTAGATACACCATAAAAATTAAGTATGTTACGAACATGACATTTATCTCATGGATGTAATGATTGAGATGAATCTCTATTACCTTGAGTTTTATCTAGGCTAAACATCTATTTACCTCTTATATTAGGGGTTTAAACATGTTACTAACTTATTAAAGAACCATTCCCATGTTTATGATATCATTTATTATCTTCTTTTAATATCTTATTTACCGTTTTCTAATTGCCTTTAATTATTTTAACTATTTTAGATGTTAATTTTATCAAGTATGTTATACATTGTTTCTTGTTATTCCTATTAATTAGAAGATAATTAAATCTTATACAGATTGTAAACAATGATTTAATGATAATATATATTTTTTATAAATATATTTAGAATAATTCATAACATTTGGAGATATGCAATAAAATGCATCTTTCATGGAGAAAGTAGGGTGTGCATACGCATGAACAAAATTTTTATTTATTTATCATCTTAAAAGAGTAAAAAATAAATTACATATATACATATTTTATAATTATAGTATAACATATATTTCATATATTTTTTATTAAACCAATCCTATATATGTTCTGTTTATATTGTGAATAAATCACCTAGCTTTGAGGGTGTGGTAATCCACACTTCCACCAATGAAGTCATCATATTCCCACAAGATTGAATGAATATAGTTATGATATGTATATAATTTAAATAAGCATAATGGAATTATATATATCACATATATCATATACAAACTGATTTTACATTATAATGACCACTATAAGAGGTGATAAAAGAAGAATGAATAACTTCATTTCGTGAAGTGTTAGTTCATTGAACACATAAAAAATACATTAAATAGACATTATATGGAAGTGTGTAATTTTAGATAAAACAATTAACATAAAAAATATTAATATATTTAGAATACCATTGATTTTATATAATCATTGAATAAGGATATTTGAGGTGGTGGAGAATGGGAATGAAACTAAAGAACTTGAAGAATGATGTTTATTCTTTTTCAGGTAACTCAATTTGGTTTGAACCAAAGGGATTACTTGGATTGGTTTATTCCCTTGTTTATGTTTTTAATTTCTGGGGAGTGATTTTAAGGGAGTATTTTGGAAGATCATTTTCAATACAAAGTGGCATGATATGTGTGAAGAAGTGGGAGGAGATGATTCCTTTTTATAGTGGACGAGTGGAACTCTTGTAAATTATGGAAAAGGGAATTACAACCATGTGTTACCATTGAAAATGGAACAAATAATCGTTAAAATTCTATGGAAGCGTGTATAAGGTCAAAATATGACCATTAAATGGAAAAATTTCAATTTTATATGATACGTGGGCCCTCATGTTTAATGTTTAGTCCCTTATCATGCTCAATTTCACCTTAATCTTCGTAACTCATTTTTATTACCATCACTAATATTTCTGGTAAAAAAATAATTTGAAAATTTTATAAATTATAAATAAATATGCTTCCAAATATGGAATCCAGATTTTAATATTCTAACCACTGAAATGGTATAAATTAAATTAAATTTAGTCATGAATACGAGACAACTATGCATGTTTCTAAAGTTAAAAAGTTCAAAAGATTTCTAAATTTTTTATATAATTTCAATGTGAAATATATTAAAATGACATAAATTTTATTAATAGATATAAAATTTATATAATTAAACATGATAAAAAATTAAAATATGATTTAATATTAAAAATAAATTTGATGCAAAACCAGTTTAGAATAAAATTTCATTAGTTTTCATGATTCATTATTACATGAAAATTTATACAAAAATACCAAAAATACAATATAACCGAACATGTATATTTATATTTCAAATTTTACTTTTATTTTGACATATAATATTTATAATAGTCCAATAAATTGTATTTAAAATTTATTCTTTATTAAAAGGTCATAAAAGTACCTTTATAAAAATATAGTATTTTATTAGTAAAATTGGGTTTGTTCTTATCTTATACCTATCAAATATATTGGATCAATATAAATAATATTTTATTGAATATATATAATATATATTTTATTAATATCACAAAATAATTATAATTAATTTAGTTTTTTAGGTTAAAATATCTTTGTGAGAATAAATATAGTTTTCTATAAAAACAATTCCTTTATATTCAATTGGATCTTATATTAATTTCTACTTAATTATTAAATAAATAATTCATTTAATATTTGTGTAAACCGTATATTTTCCTAAGATAGATAGTTAATTTCACAATAAATCATTTAATGACTTGGTTATATCTTTTTATATTATGTAATAATTTTTTAATAAGGAACGATTTTTTGATAAATCCTCGTCTTGCGTGTATCACATGCCATTGAATAACTTGTTATTGATTGCGACATATGAAAATAATTTTTCACGTGAATTGAAAGATGTAAAACATATTTAATTTCTTTTAAATATCAAATATATTATAAATTATTTTCATATTATATTCCCTTATGCGCTTGGTGTTTCGTGTCTTGTACGTTACTGAATGGAGTGTTCATATTTTAGATTTTTAGGGCAATACATTAGAAATTTTCACCACTAATTCTCTATCCAATAATTTTTATGTAATTTTTATACCATTAAGAAATTATTCATATAAGAATTAATGGATAAAATTAAACTTAAATAAGAAATTATCAATTCTATAGTTGATTTTATGTGTACCTTTCACCATGTTATTATTTCACTTCAAATCAGAAACAGTGAATACATGATATATACTTTTGGATACCATCATTAGAGGTTGTAGCTGTTGGTTACCATTATTAACCCTTGTATTGGGGATCTATTAATTATAATTACAAAAACTAATTTCAATTGAAACACTGATGTGTGGGAGGTTCATTCTATGAAGTTTTCTCATTATTTACATTCTTAGACAACTCCTTCTCCTCACTTCATCATTCAGCTACTCAATGATCTTATTCCCAATAGTTAATATATTTATTATTCCAATAATTACAATTTCCACCTTTCTTCTTACCAAACCTGGAGCATAAATAAAACCTCATCATATTCTCTCCAAGGAAAACATATTTTCATTTGAATTTTATTTCTATCTTTTTATCAAAACCATTTGACTAAAATGTAACTCCATCCTCCATTTATACATTAATAGAACATAAAACAATATCATCAAAGATACTGACATATATTATGAATATCTCCATATGGAGACTTGGTTTTATGCCACTAAAGTATTTATTGACCCCACATTTAGGTTGGATGATAACACAAGAAGCATACCTCACAAATCATTTAATATTTACCTCATGGGTAACAGCTGATTAATCATCCTTTTCTCTTTAGCTCAGGATGTCCTTATCAAACATCACAAGGGGAATAAATGGAAGTTTATTATTGAAAAATTTCTCTTCGACCTATACCAATCTATAGAGTCAGTTTCGTCATATTTCCTCATATTCAAAATATGATTGAACCATTGATTCACTTCACCGTTCAGCTGGTAGACAACCTAAATGAATTTTTATTCTCCAAAACACCATGTAATAGGAAATATCATTTAAATGGTTACAATCCATGGTATAAAAAATATTGTGTTAGGCCATAAATTAAATGACTGTGGACATTTCCTTACGATTAACAAAATAGAATGTTGTTCCCTCTTTTGTTTGTTTGGATTTCCACTGTGATTCGTATCTTGAGAATGTTGTGTGATTATAGAAACTATATTTTTCATTCAAACTGCAATAATGTTTGGATTCATAGTCGGAAAAACATTTTATTATATGTCACACTCATCATTAATGTTGTTTTTTAGGTTCTATTCATTTACATAAAACCATAAATTATAGAGTAAGAAACAATTATCATAGTGGGGGTATATGTAATCATGAAACATTAATTATAAAATGTCTAAATCATTGCACATTCTTTTTAATCTATTCCACCTTAGGTTTCTCCACACCCTTCCAATATCATTATATATTTAATTTCTTCATGATGGTTCATAAAGAGTTTATGAATTTCCATAGAATATCCCATATGACCATTAAGCTAGGTGTGCAACAATGCCTATTTTCCGGCCCCAAACAATGATCGAGTTCATCTCAATGTTCCCCTTTTATGTTATTACACCAAGGTACCTCTATTATAGATCCACATATACTTTTATTATCTATATAGGGATGTTTCTTCTAAAAAACTAATCTCCACATCCTTTACCAAATTTCATTACATTTTATTATAATTTGGCTCATTCTTAAACATTTTCTTAGACATATCCTTAGGGATCTAACTAATGTTTTCCCGTCAATGTTTCAAAAGGATAACTAAACCAATTTTATGATGCCAAATATAGTTCCCTAGTCTTATCAAATAAATATAATAAACCATTTATTTAATATTCCATATGACAAACAAACATGTTCCTAGGTACTGTAAAGGTATACTACCTTTGGAAACATGAAATCAAAAACAACTAGTCCATAGGTAAACTACATCATCTCCCACTATGTTCTTCATAAATAGAACCATTCTTAAATATATTATATGTTTTAAATTTCTTAAATAACTAGGTAAAGGAAAAATTATAATGGGTGAGCATAGACGATTAGTAAGGGTAAACAAGGGAGATAACTAAGAATAACATTAACATTTGGGCATGTGAACATGAGAATAAAATTTGAAAACCATACGCTACATATCAAAGATCATTTTATTGATTCATGTTATAAATATTGGTAGTTCATAAGACATGAATCATAAGGTAATCAAAGAACATGATCCATAAGAGAATAAAATTAACACATGAGTTAGATTTGTAGAATAGACATATGCACTAAAAAACAAATGTCAAGGCTACCACCAATACATTTAAAGCATGTCAGGATTGTGTATAAAAACCTTGCACGTAATTTAGGCCTATGATGGCCTACCAAGTACCTTATTTTTTCTTGGTATATCCTCCCATGTACCATTTTAATTCATATAACATTAATCATTACCCAATGCGTTAGAGGCAGATATAGGTTCCTTCCATCACATAGGGAAATCAATCAATACATTCCACAAGATCAAAAGATATTTACTATAAAATGACCCGTAAAATAAAAAAAGGTTTTATAAAAATTAAATCATATGCAAAGTTATTAAATGGGATAGGTTCCACAATTATTTTTTCATCTCATCAAAGCATAGCCTCTAACAATAAGTTTCATTCATAAGCCGTTCATTATGGAATAACAGGTGGAAGAGAAATGTTTTTCCAAAACATCTTTTCGTCATCAAAATAATCCATATAGTGAATGAATAAAAATATTATCATTATATAATAAACTTATTAAAGTATATGTAACATCAAGGTATGTAATTTTATATGGAAATGATTTTGAAAAATCACTTTGAACATTTTTATGAGGAAAAATAAACTTTTCAATTTGAAAATTACATTTTAGAGAATAAACTATTTTAAAAATCTAGTAAATTTAACATGATATCAGAAATTTATAATGATTTATTAACATAAAATAATGGTCCAGATAAAAGGAATTTCCATTCATGTTTTACATTTTAAATTAAATATTCCTTTTACAGTTTTTATAAAACAAAATGATTTTTTCTTAAAAATATGGTATTTTATTAATATTTTTAAGGGAAAAAATTGGTAAAAATTTATTTAATTCATAATTTGGAGTATGATAAAAATCACTTTTGAAAATATTTTTATAAAAAAAAATTGGATGAAAAATGGCTTTCAATAAAAAATGAATTTTTTACAATTTTTTTAGAAATATTAAGTACATAAATGAGGAAAATAATGGTAAAACATATGTCTTCATTATATATATTGAGGATAATATATTTTAATTGTTTCTTGATATAAGGATAAAAATATTTTATCCTTAAAACAAAAATCATAGAGGATCCAGGTAAATGATTAGAATATAATAGAAAATCATAAAAAAGTTGGTAACTTTCCAATATAATACCCATGGGAGGAAATCATTTAATAAAACATAAAATTACAAGAGTATATATACATTCATGATGTTATATTTTAAATGGATTGTATATACACCTTATAAAATAATATAGGTGAATAATATAATGATATGTCTCAAAGAGGAAAAATTTGAACAGAAATCACTTAACATATTTTTTAAATATTGATTATTTAACCAAACAAAAGAGGTATCCAAAAGATCATATTTAAATACCTGTTATTTTTAGTGGAAATTAATAAAAAAAATATTCTTTTTTAGTATATAAACCACATTAATGAAGCATGTAGTGAATATGGAATTTGTTTCATAGATAATAAATGTGACAAGAAAATACCATACCTTAACTATCTACTTAATTCATTCATGTTCGAACTGACTATATAGTAGATATATGTTTACTATAAATCTATTATAGAACAATAGTTATTTATGTGATACATTATATGATTTACTCATTATTTTTTATACCCATTTATTATTAATTCCTTGTTAAAATATCATTTTGGGTAATGGAATGTTTCTTTTTCATATATGTACTCATTTTTTATTTTTGGTCGTATTACTTTAATCACAGTAAAATAATATCAATAATGTTAAACATGATATAGATATAATTTATATTCAATATATATATATATATATATATATATTTGTAGTGACTGATAAAATTTAGAGATAGAAAATGAAATACACAATTCTTGGAAACAGTAGGTCGTACACATGCATGGTCATTGTTTCTATTTTCTTAACAGAATGATATAAATAATGGAAAATAATATTTTATAATAAATGGATAATTTTTAAGTAATATATATAATGTATTAATATTAAACACATTCTTAATACCTTCCGTAAAAAATGTGAATGAGTAACATCGCTTTGCAAGACAGTAGTCACCAGACACACGAGAAACATTATTCTATTCCCCTAAAATGAACTGTATGAAGTTGAATATGATATAATAATTCCAAAAGTTTAATAATATAATTAATATTGTATATATATATTTGGTATATAATAATAAAGTTCTATTATTTATGGTAATGGAAGAACAAATAACATCAGTTAGTGAGATGATAGTCTGTCGTATACAAGAATGATGATTTCGTAACCAATTTAATGGAAGAAGATATGGATAAAAGTTATTAACATAAAATAAAACATCTTTGTAAATGGAATAAACTTAGGATACTTTATAATCATGTTTTAAATATAATTGAAGGAGTTTGAGAGTGAAATAAAATAAAAAAACTTGTTAAATAAAGTTGGATATTCATCGGGTGACCACTATAGGTTTGCACAGAAAGCATACCAAGGATGGATTTCTACCCAAAAAAGTATTATTGGATTGTGGTAGGGGATTTTGTAAGTTATATTTTTGGATATTGTCTGAACCAAGATGTTTTTATGTTGTAAAGAATATGGGAGAGGGGATTTATTTTTATATGTGATGTAGGTCACACACGTGTAATGTATTAAAAAGAAAAAATTTTAAAAACATTTTTACAATTTGACATGCATAAAAATCAATTATTATAGAAAATTAGAATATATAGGCCCTAAATTTGTACGTCAAATATTTATGTGACATGTTATTAGGTCATTTTAACACATATCTCTTTAGTTTAACACTAGCAGAACCCATTTCCACCTTAATACCGATAATTAAATTTTACTCTATTCTATAATCATTTTGGTAAAAAAATAATTTTAAATTACTATAGAATATAAATTATTATAATTCCATATATAGAATCATTTTAAACAAATTATTTCCACATATGTGGAAAAATATAATATAAAATTAATCCTTCTGACGAGATGAGAAATCAGGGTTTCAAAGAAAAAATGATCAAAATCTTACACTGATTAATATATAAAACTTAAATATATAATGGATTAAAATTTCATAAATTAGATTATTACAAATATGATTAAAATAATTTTAATTTAACAAAAATTTAAAATATAATTGTATTTTATAAATATTTTAAACGAGTGGGATGTTTTAAAATTAAAATTCAGTAGCTTCAATATTCGTCAAAAAATTTCTGTTTTTTGGAAATTATCACAAATTCACCCCAAAAAAATCATGAAATTCCAAATTAAATTTTTTTGAATATTTTATTATATTATATTTCATAAATATTATAATTTTATTTTATTATAATTCATAAAAATAAATAAATAACATTTTTGGAGAACAATAATTCTTTCATAAAATATTAAGACTTTATCCAAAAATTAGGTAATGTTTTTATAAATATGTTTTATTTATGTAAAAACATTATACAAAATATTTTAAAGTTTGTTAGTTGTATTCGTATAACTATGTTTAATGTATATTTCATAATTATCCTATTTGAATAATATTGGGAATGTATCACAGTTTTGTTACAAGTCGGTGTTGTGTATAATGAATGTTAACCAAGTGTTTCATGTAATGCAATATTAGCATGGTGTTTCATGGGACACAAGATATTAAAGAAGTTAAATTATTAAAAAAAATACATATTAAAATAGAGTACTTACATACTTCTATCTCTAGCCTTCACTATGTTGGATAGAATGGCTTCGATTCTCACCCCCTTTTCATTGGACTCTTGTTTTTTTCTTTTAAGTGTGACATCAACAAAGTCAACCATACATTTTTTTGAAATTCCCTCCATTGTTCTGGGTTAGTAAGATATACATATTTTAATGAGATAAATTCCAAATTAATAATCCTTTGTAATTCGTGATGTTCTATATCTTTTTATATGTATAAATGAATGTACAATAGATCACAATCCATGTATTCTCATGCATTGGTGCCTCTATGAATGTATTATCACAAGCACTTTCCTATTCCTTCTCCAACAAAGCTTTGGGGTGCCTTGGATACAATCCACTAGATTTTCTGGAGGTTTTGTTAGTGCTATCTATTAATGGGCATGCCAATATTTTTGGAACGTCATCACCCCAAAAAACAAACCGAACTCCTCCAGAAAAAATTTCCACAAATAGGTAGCATCTTCACATATGTATATATTTATCTTATTCAATAATATTAAATAAAATCATGTCATCATTATTATTATGGATTTCATGAATCTATAATCTATATATATTCTCCAATTATAAGAAAAAAATTCAATTTATTATTGTTCAAAAATTCATAAATAATATAATTTCATCAAATTGACATCAAACACATAAGGGTTCAACAAAAAACTTCACATACTGTAGGTATGGGTTGTAATTACCCATCCTCATTAGACTAAATAAAAACTAAACTAGTAATTCAAAAAGAACAAAGGAATTCTTCCCAATACACCAAAGGTCACAGACTAATGATGAGTGTTTAGTAAATAAATGTAAATAAAAAAATATTATTATCAAAATACAGAATATAAACAAAATAATAGAAATGTATATATCTATATAACACACTTTTTGATTTAGAGGTTATTACTCACCATCAATGATATATAAACATAAAATTGTAGTATCAAAAAGGAGTCATGGAAAACATTATTACATACATCATTAGGATTACCCTTTAAGTTGATCAAGGAAATTATATACAAAATAATAAAATATTGGTGGGGATATATTAATAAATACCAATGTCATTACATGCTTCCAGATCATAAGAACCATCAATCCTTTCTATCCTAATTTTTTATATAACGTATTATGAACAATATTTAACATTGAGGTTATAAAATATAACATGTTTCATGTACAAGGTGTGATAATAAAACATAATAGGTGACCACTAATCATGTTCCTTATATATTCCATAATATACAATGTTTGTATGTACCTGAAAATAAATAATAAATAACACACAACTGGAAAGAAATCATGTTAGATCCTTGTGTTATGTCGACGATACCACAAAACACAACCATAAATCATTTGGTTAATGAATGTAATAATGTATGATTTATTAATATCATATTGGATATAAATTTGGTAAATGAGTAATATAGGTATACCTTTATATAGGAAAATCATTTGAGGAAGGTTTAAAATATCCAACCCTATACATGAAATTCATAACAAAAAGGTATTCCCTGGTATAGCCTTTGAAAAGAGAATGAATCAAAGGAAGGAGTAACATGACAAACCTCAAATATATGAAACACATTATAGAAAGGCATAAATTATCTTTTACCACGTATCTTTGAATCATGGGATCATCTCAATGTGTTATTATCATTCTAGGACTCTAGAGAAACAATTATCATAGAAATGCAACTCAAGAACCTAATTCTTAGCCCTTAATGTATCCATCACCTCAATTACTACAAAAACATTATTAGTAAAAAACAAATAAATCATGGTAAAATTTTAATATATCTATATCTCATCTTGATACCCATAACTACTTTCTAATCCACTAGAATAAAAACTCCAAATACTTCCCAAGCATGACCAATTTAGACCCATATCAACATACTTGGTGGAAACAAAAACTATACAGATAATATATAATAAAACATTATTTAACGTCTAAAGGGACATATATAACCATTTCACACATTTCAATTCCATTGAAAAAATATATAGATTAAAAATTATTATTATAGTTTAGTCATATAACTGACTGCACTCTGTGAATGTTGAAATAGTGATGATATTTTGAAACAAATAACCAACCCATAGGTTTTAAATGCACAATCACTAGTCATTGTATATGAGAAGTCCTAATAAATTCTTATTAGTACTGGAATACCAAATTTAAAAAATAATTGGTTCACCAAATCTCACACATTAAATTGGGAAACCATTCAAACTACTTTAAACAACCCAAGTAGAATCACCCATTTATATGGGACCTAATGTTTTACAAACCATTTTCAAATTAATATACCCCCATTTTATAAAGTTTAATTGTATTTATGATATATGTCACCATATTTATTCCCTCTTCAGTTTTATAATGAACAATCCTATGAATAAAACACCATTTGGGAATTATATACTATTCTATTATAAAAATATATATTAAATAAATAGACTAATCATAACATAACACTAACATGATCATCACACCCAACAATTTCAAGAGAGTTCTAATATCCTTAAAATTTATAAATTACCACACCCAAATAATTATAATCTATATTTGATGAAAAAACCATTACCCATTGACTAATATATATTTAATTCCACTAAAAAACTCATTGATTCTCATCATATTCCCTTTATAATTTTTTCCATGGGATAAGACCCTTTTAGTGAAAGTTGTGAAAAAAATTTGAACCCTTCCTTTTTTGACATATTAATTAGGAATTTTTAAAATTCATAAAAATACTTATAATACATGATCAACATTGAGATGGATATAGAGTAAATTAATTCATACTCTAGAGCTCACTCAGATATAGTAAAGAAATATATATCCTATAATCCATATGTACGCATGTGTAATGTGAATATATGTAAAAAATTATTATTAAATACTAAGTTGACCACATAAAACTGATTAATGGGGTTATATTATCTTATATCATAGTATTATTAAAATACACACACCTAAAATCATTGAATTATATATGTATGCCCCAAAATAGGATTTTTGATTCAATTCTGCATAGATACTCTAAACATCTAGAAAAAACCTTATGATTACATTTTCTATTTTAAGTAAGATGCATTCATTTATATGAAACACTAATTTCACTAGATATAATTCTAAAATAGTTGTTGGAATATTATAACAACATAGATAAATGAGAAGGATGGGGGGTTGAGGTGTTTTTACATGACGGGGTAAAATTTAGATGGGATTTTATGTTATTTTAACAAAACAATATTCTTCATTAAAGTGGTAAAAATTCATAGTCACCTATTAAGAACCAAGTACACCCTTACCTAGTACTTGGGGGCCCTCTAAGTAATTCCACCCATACAGATATCCCACTAATTTCCTCATACCCCATCCCTAAATACCCTATGGAATTTTCCATTTTCTATAGTGCCAAATGTTTTGCCCAAAAACATATTATTGTCCAACCACGTACATTGTGTCCCCAATAATTCATTTAATTTAATCACCTCAAATTATCTAATATTTAAACCATTTAATACATCCCCAATAATCCAGAAATATATATAAAAACCCATAAGGGATGTCTCAAATAGTTTAAATTATATTCAAATATTAATTTTCCAAAAACACTCAACTCATCATTATGAAAAATAAATTTTTTCCCTAACTCCAAATACCCATAATAGATTAGAACATTAAAAACTACATGTAATAGTGATTCTCATCCTTGGAAGGTGTCCCAAAATATTTACCAATATTTAATACTTCCATTGTAATTTTACGCCACTATTCTTCCTTAATATTTGATTGGATATAGTCTTTTTATTTCTGAACATGATTTCAATAAACTATATTATTATAAAAATAATTTCTTTGATACTTAATAAAATATTGTTAGTTTATAATTATATATTTGATAAGTCCCATATCTATTAATATATATTTTCTAGCCAAAATAACTAACTGTTCATTCTCTATGCTACAATTTCCTTCTACAGGCTTCAGCCTAAAAGATAAAACATAAGATTTATGAATTTCACTATGGTGAATCAACTTGAATACATCATGAAAACATTCATCTTATACTCCTTATATTTACTAATTCCCATTGTGGATCATATCTCAAATTCAATTGGAAGCACCAACCACTATAAATGAATTTTATTCTCTATTGTCTTCTAAAAACACAATATGGGTCATCTTAATTTCTTCCCAAAAAAAGATACAAAAAAATATTCGAGTACTAGCTATGATATAAATAATCTGTAATACCTTTCTAAAACATCATCTAACTAATTTATTAGTCTCTCATCGATAAATTTATGGTGATTTGGACCATTATATTATATGTACTCCCATCTAATAAAAAACATTCTTGACCATCAACATCCCATGAAGACCACCATTCAAAATACTAGCCATAAATATCTTAATTTTCATACCTACATGAATAAAAAATATTTATAATCACACAACACACTCAATGAATGAAATATAAATTTATATAAAATGTTCTATATCTCGTAATCTCATAGTTAAGTAACAATTTTATTTTTATAACATTTATATTTCAAGTTCATGACAATATGTGTCCATAAAATTGAGGGCTGATTAATTGAGTCACCACTCAATAAACTATTGTGAATTTTCTTCCAAAATAAATGTCATATGAATACTTGAATTTGAATTGCCTACTAGATATAATACAATATTAATCCCAGAAACATGGTGGTTTCTTAATCTGGTTTTTAGGGTTATGAAATTGACGACAATATTTTAGTAAGATTTTGAATATATAATTATTTTGGAAAATTATAGATGAATGTGTGGGTAATCCATTCATAGAGTAAATAAGATGAAGTTTGATGAAATAATTGAGAAAAATATTTTTGAATAAGATTTTTTAATGTTTATATTAAGGGAGATATGATATTTTATTGGTAATATCATAAAATACTCAATTAGAGTACTTATTTTCTATAAGAACTTGGAAGTGGTGTTGAGATGGCCTAAAAAGGATTATAAGTTAGTAAAATTAATTTTAGATTATTTAAATTATTTATGAAGTAAGAAATATTATTAAAAGAAGAATATAATTATTTTGAGTTACGTTGAGATAATTTTGTTCTTACCGAATTATGAAATATGCTTCTGTATTTAACCCTAAACACCATCATATGGTATAAAATTGGTAGGGTAAAACTTTTTATTTTTATTTTAAATAAGTTATTTTAGAGGGTTTCTTAGTTTTTCAATTATTATTTTGGTCATTTTAAGGTAAAATTAAACACTATAGGGTACATCATTTATAGGATTAATCACGTAACATAGTACTAATGTTGTTCAATGTGAAAAATATAATATCCAATGCTGAGTAAAGAGTGAGAAATTTAAATTTCCATTAACATATATAATTATAATTCATAATGATCAACTATTAATTCATCATAAGGTTGATAAGAAGGTGACATCATAGGGTAAACAATCATTGGGTGACATGAATGTTATTTTGGTATAATAAACCCAATGATAGAATCATTTTCACTTGAACATTGGGGTTTTTTTGAAAGGAATGACCCCTAATCACCTTCATAGGGTACATGATATTCCTATAGTGTTTCATGATGTACAAAACAATGAGAAATTATATGGAATCCAAAATTAATATTCTCATCTAATATGAAAACAGATGATGCTAAGAAACAAATAATGAAGACTCCATAATTATTATGAGACTCTAGTGGATTTATATAAGAAAACACGGTGATCTATGTTCAATATCTAGTATGTGTCCATTTGTTTTTTCTGAAATGTGGTAGGGGTTTCCCAGAAAAATTGAATAAATAATAAACTCTATATATTAATTATATTATAAAAATTACATGTTTCTATATTTTTATTCCATCATAAATTAAGTTCTATTAATTATATGATATAAGATATATTTTCCCAATGTGTTAGTTATCATAATTGATTCCTAATAATGTGAATAATTTTAAAATAAATTTTCACAAACAATGGATACATAAATGATATGAATCTGGTGTTTTTCATTAGTTATGAAAAAATAAAAAACATAAACTATCTCTCGAATTATTGAAATATATTGTGTGTTAATGAAATTAGTTGGTTTAAGCTAATCCTAGATATTATTGAACTATTAATAAAATAGTATTTCAACAATTTTTGTTATTATTAGAGGCATATAAATGAAAAATTATAAATGATTTCTATTGAGAATATATGAAGGGATATATAATATTTTCAATTTTCAATTTTTTTAATAGGTGGTCAAAAAGATGTATTTTTTATTATTTTTATTTACATATTTGTAAATTTAAAATTAAATTTTTGGAATTCCAAATGAGAGAATGGTAGACTTACCCACATTTAAATTCTTGTGATATTTGAACAAGGATATCGGAAAAAATATATATTATAATCATGATTTTTTCTATTTAGAGTCTCAATATATCTTATAAAAAATAAATTTAGTTATACATAATAACAGATAAGAAATGAATATATCTCCCTAGGAAAACAAATTATCACAAAAAGTGAAATAGGTTTGAGGAATAAGTGAGTGGTTTGGAAAAAAATACATCTAGCTGAATAAAAAAAATCTCAAAGAAGAAGTCTATAATCTTTTACTGAATATTACAAAAATAACTATTTATATAATCTAATTATATTTATAAGATAATAAGGGTATTCTGAACTGAACCTAGTAGAAAAATTCAGTCTAATGGATGAATTATGTTTTAACAAGACAATTCATTTTGTGATAATTCACAAGTTTAATAACATGTATCATTGCTTTGGTATATATGAGAGAATGATCAAAGATACTTGTGATGTGATAATTATTATATCCATCCATTAAATTTTTAGGGAATTTAATTGTGCACATACCATAATAGCCTAGGTCTTACTGGTAGAACAATGATAGATAGTTTCTAAAGATAAAATAGAAAATTTTGTCGAAAAATGGAATCTAATTGCTTTGACTTATTATTAAAGAATCAAATGAATTTAATCAAACTATAATTAAATAAGTATATAATTTTATGTAGATACGTTGATAACCTATATAGAATTTTTTTACATTAAATTTCTATATGGTCTAGAATATAGTTGTGATGAAAGTATGGAGAAACCAAATGATAAATATTTTTCTCACTTGTGAAATATTATGAACAATCACATGTGAAATATAGTGGGAATGGGTTCTAAAAATTCATCGATAAATATTCTAATATTAATGATAAAATTATAGTGGGAGATATTTGAGTGAGATATCCTTATCCCACAAAGGAGGCAGATTATTGGGAGGGGTTGAACCAAAACCAAAATGTACAAATATTTAATCTTTTTATTCCATCTCATGTGGGTTTGTTTAGAATTTTCAAAAATAAAATGATCCTTCTTTAATTGAAAAAAATGTATCAAACTAAAATAGAAAAAATTTTAAAATACTATTCATAATTCGATAAAATTTTGGGGACACCAACCCCTTCTAAAGTGTTTCTTCACTATTTCAGGGGACTAAAAAAGTTATAACAGAACAATGTCATATATGGTATTATGTGATTTTTTCATTATGTTTTACTATGTAATTTTAGATACTAATTCGATGCATTTCTAAAATATTATTGACTGGAATAATCTGTTTCCATCCCTATCAAAAAGGATTTAGAGGTTTCAACAAATTTCATACAAAAAATAAATAAATAGTCATGAAATAAAAAAATTATCAATTAATAAGCACATACAATTATATGATGGTATTTAGGATGTTAAGTTTATTGATAAATTTCTTCATAATGATTCCTACAGTGATAAAATCCCTTGATGTAATGTGAATAATATTACAAAATCTATTTAATTAAATTACATTAATTTTGGTAATACTTGATGATAATCATTTGTAAATTTTGGAAAATTTATTTGAATTAGTAAAATAATTATACGATAAAGATATCATATCTAAAAGTTGATATTGAAATAAGGATAGAATCTTTAGCATGGTGGTTGAAAAAATGAAACACTCTAATAAAATAGATAAAAACTAAGTAAAAATTCCCAAAACATTTTTTATAAAATTTCTAAACAGTTAAAAAACTTTTATTATGATCATGAAATGAAATAAAAAGATATTTAGGTTAGTTTTAGAGAATATCTATTCTTTATATGAGTCAAAAAAATATACTTTTCATGTCATGGAAGCTCAGGTAAAGGTAAAATGAAAATAGATAAAAGGCCAGGAAAGTTATCTAAATGGAAGAAGAAAAATTAATTTGGATCAACTTGAGAAGACAAAGAAATTTTGGGATAATGGGTTGAGATTTATAGGAATAATAAATAACACCCTCATCCATTAATGTGAATATGTTTAAATCATACAGAAAAATATGGAATCATCCCAAACTAGAATGTCCCCATATTCCAAGAAGAATTGTTTTTCCACTCAAGGTTGCATGATATTTATTCAATTAAAAAGGAATCATAGTAGTGGAATAAATATATAAATATGATCCAAATAAATATCCTCATCGATCTCATTAAAAATTGAATCCCAATATTATAAAAAATTAGGTTTCATTAAATATATATTTAAAACTAATATAGGATTAAAGATAAACTAAAGACTAATCTGAAGAGAAAAAAATATTGTAACGACCAAAAATGTATCAGGGTTTTTTATATAAATGTTTTATAAGAGTTTCTGCCCAAATAGATCCCAAAATTTTTGTTTTACACCAAAAATAAAAATATTTATAACACTTGATTGATTAATATAAAAATAAAGATAAACTAAATCATTAGACAACTTTTGTGTTACTGGAGGTATAGGACCTTGTCTATAGAATAATGAAATATTATTTTATTGGTGGTAGGAGACAGAACCCTTAAGACCTGGGAATCAGTGTTGAAATCCAAATTAAATCTACTGGACATGTAAAGTGTTTTAAAAAATATCATAACATATATTACAATTTTTTTTAACAATTTTATCATTTTAATTAATTTTATGAAAAATATGGTCACTATTATGATAAATGTTGGTATACACCATTCCATCAAAACTAATATTCCATGATGAAAATATGACCGTACAAACATGTGTACCTAAAAAATATTAAATGTAACTATTCCTTTATGAGGATATAAAATAAATAAGATAAATCAACTAAAACCAAGTATAAAAATATAAAGGATGTCATAGCAGAGTGAAGGAGATGATTATATTTTGATAAAATAAGATATATTTTGGACCATTATATAATTTAAATGAATATAAAATAAAAATATGAAAATATTGAACAAAAAAACAATCCATACATATAATAGAATACCATATTAGACTAATGGTTGCCACAGCTGTTTAAGTGATCACGAGGAAACCAAAGAAGGGTAACCCAAATACTGAGAATACATTGTGTATAAGATTATAATATTTTACTAATTGAGATATAAAATGGATTACATTTACTCTTTCTCAAAAATTGAAAACAAGATATAAATATAATGCAACTATAACTCCTAATATCAAGAAATTTGTTGTGAATTATTCTACAAAGAAAAAGTAGTTTGGGGATCTAAAAAATTTATAATCACATGTATAGATATGTAAGAATAGGATTAAAAAATGGATAATTATGAGAAGAAATAAAGAGATATATTTTCTATGGTGATGAAGGATATTACACTTAGTGACAAATCTGAAAATAAGTGTAAAGCCAAGTTAAAAAAATAAATTCAAACACATAAAATCATGGGTGCAATCATGAAGAGAAGAAAAGTTGAATGTTCTTTGTTGATGGATTTCTCCCAGTTATACATTTCACACTAAAGATATTATAGAAACATAAATTATTCCCATCATTTTCAATTGGAGATAATTTTTATTCGGGACTGAATTTGAAGTATAATTGAGAGACTCCCATATGTGTAAATAATCAGTACTTTAAATCTAACCTATACTAACACTATAAGAAAACGATTGGTTCAAGTATGGTTATTTCCAACAAGTAACAATATTTGGAAAAATGGTATTTTAGTATCTTACAACAAAATATAATAATAATTTTGAAAACTATTGGTATATGTAACAACAAAATAATGTTAAATAATAATATTAAAACATATTTCATGATTAACAAGTATTTTTAGATAGATAGATATATATATATATATATATCTATAGTCAAAAATTATTTTATTGAATAGTGGTAAAGACTCTATAAAATTACCTTGAAGTCCTGGGATATTAAATCACATAAATAGATGTTTTTTTATAATACATAAAACAATAGTATTACTAAACAATTAGTATCGGTATTTCTTATAAAATTTCATACATCAGTAGTTTGAAAACAATTGGTATAAACTACATAGAGAAATAGTTTATTCAAACAATTGGAATGGGTATTTCTAAACAATAATCCACCCAATGGAACTTCAAAATATAGGTACACATATTTATCATTTTTTAGTTGAATTTGGAATATATTGTTCAGTGACGTCCTAACCTGGGTTCCACTAAAAGGATCCTCGAGATGGTGGGTCACTAAGATTCAACTGTGCATCTACATACACTAGAGACTTAAAAAATATAATAAGTGACTATGGTGTGTTAATTGGGATAAATTTTCCTCATGTAAAATTGGATTAAAATGGAAGTAAATATAATTTAATAGATGAAGAAAAATAAAGGATACATCATACAGATTAAATTAGACTCGTAGCAGAAATAAGAAAAAATGACCATCAATAGTAACAAAAACATAAGATGAACAATATCATATAAAAAATATGGTGATCTAAATAAATTCCTCTAGAAAATTTTAAAAATATTTTTATATATAATAAAGATATCAATTTGGTACATGTTATACAATAGGAAAAAAGAACGAAACTCTATCAAAGCATCCCAAGAATTTTCTCGGTCATCTGCTACGAAGAATTATCCTTATATAGTAATCAAGTTAGGTTTCAATTGTGGGAGACATCCCCTTATCCATACCTATGATCATATAATATTTCATGGAAAAAACGGTGCCCTGGATAGGGTGTGAGATAAATCTCATAATTCCACCACCAATGACATGTCTACAATCTTGTTTCTTAATATAACCATAGTGATATTGAGTTACATATATAAATATATTGAAATTACAAAATAGTAACTCATACCTTATTCTGATTTAGTTGGTAATGTATATGAACATCAAAATATTTAATTAAATCAATTAAATTCCATTTATATTGATATACCCTGTAAATGATTCAACATCACTAAAATTAATTTTAGTAGTAATTTCTAAGGCATTAAGGTAAAACCAAAGAATCTGTGAGCTATGGGGTTGGCCAACTCATTTAGGTATCACATGTAGTTTGGATATAATGTGCTCCTAGTTTAAAACAAGGGGTAATACTGAAGGAAGTCCACTATAAAATATTAAAACAAATCCTGAGGGTATCATCCATGGTAATCACAACAAAATGATAAATTCGCCCAATGGGGTTGATCCATGGCACCACACATCCGAAGAAATCAAACTTGATGTAAGGAGTGTATCCAAGGAAAACTAATATTTGTAAGATATTTAAGGTATCCTATAACATCATTTAAAGAATACTCTAATACATAAGTACCAAGTTCTATGGTGGTTATCTCACTAGGAATACCGATCAATGAATCATAATGGCTTCCTATGACTTCTCAAAGTATTCCCTCGGGAATTCATGGATGGGTTAAGTTTTACCACTCTTATAATGATATAATGGACCATATGAAATTGTCACATTATATTTATTCTTTTTATATTATATGTAATCATAGGCCATGTTACACTCATGCCTTTTAATCATTTAGTGGGTTAACTCCTTTACATTTTACTAAAAATGACAATATATTCTAAGGAAATGAAACCAATAATCAATAAAAATATAATAGAATTTATTAGGTTCATACCATTTCCATTAATTCATCATGAATAGGTAATTTATATGTGTGAATACAGTGTTGAATTATATTTATAGGTGATATAAAAGTGGAATATAAAACATACATTCCATTTAAAATTCCTAAAATTTGTTAATTAATTTAAAACACATACAATATCGAGGTCAAGCCCATCACATGCGAACTGTCCCATAGGTAAAAATATTTTGGTTTACCAAGGAATAAGTAAGGGAGCACCCTAAACAGGGTGGTTGGAATTAAAGTCATATCCTCGAAAATATATGAATTATAAATAGACATCGTGAACGTGACATCAATGATTAGAATAAATGTATATTACATCAATGGGAAGTGTTTTGTTAAATAAGAACATGGAAGGATAAAAAACTTTAAAAAGGTGATACTCTATTGGATGACTTGTTCAACACACATGAAAAGCTCATATCACTATCCTCAATGAGATTTTATCATCAGTTTTGTCATGATTAGAAGAAAACAGAAGAATTGGTCAACACCCTCACAATATAAAATATTATCCTACCTCAAAATAGATTCATCGAGGGGAATACAAACAAAAAACTGAGCTTAAATATTTAATATCATACTTGGAGTAATCCTTTGAGACAAATATAGATCGAATCAGAATTTAAAGGGTGACACAATCCTAGAACCTAACATGATTCAAAGGTGGGAGGTCTAACCAAAAAAAGGAACCCTCCATTACACGTAAAAGATAAACTAAAGTAATGGGTGAGTTAATTGGAGAAATTTATAGAAAAGGGAACATTTTACAAATAAAATATAGGTATCACTCTTAGAACACATGGTTGGATGAGACATGAACCTACCATTCTTGGTTCACTGTCTAAGGAGGGACCCCATAGAGTTTGATAAATTTTTCACCAACAATGATATTTGGATCTAATAAAAAATTAGGATACATGGTATGAGTGTAGAGCCTTGGGTACATAGTTAGAGAAACCCATTCTCCATACTTTTAAATTTGAAATTCTTTACCCTGATACTAGTAACTATGTATCCAAATTAATTATTCAACTAGAATGATTTCTAATATCTGAACAAGCCTTGTAAACCCGCCAAAAAATCCATGACCTAGTCAAGAATCCATAATATGTAAAAGATTAATAATTAAATAAATAATTAAAAGGATCTACATGCCATAAAAACAATGTTATTACAAATTACCCTGATAAAATTTATTGTGAGTTACGATTTTAACCCTACCAATTCAATTTAATGAAACAATAACAAACATCTCATGTATTTAGAATTTATAAATAATGAAAAAAAGGGTGCAGATTGAAATTATCATTTGATTGTGACAACATTTTTTTAATAAAGGATAAAGATAATATGGAAGTAGAATGGTGATATGTGATGGAGTCAGTATCCACAAAATAAATAGGTTGATTAACCTTCATTAATAAATGAAAAATTAATTCTATCAATTAAATATATTTATTAAAATATGTAAAAGTTTAACCCAAATAGAATATTATTTCATAACTTGGTTTGTAAGGTTGTGAAAATTTAAACTGCTACTTATTAAGTGTTTAAAAAAATCTAATTAGTAGGAAAATTATAATGATTTTTTGTAGAATCCATCTGTGGATTACATATCATGTATTTTTTTAAAACAAGGAGGAAATACTCTTAGATTAAACGTTTTGATGGATGGAGTGATGGATGAAATAAGAATACGATTTTATTATCTTTATATAATATACTTGAGTTTTTAGTTGTTACAAGACCTTAGGAATGGTTTTGATATGGTTTGAGAAAATTTTAGGAAAACCAAAAATACATTTGATGTTATTTTAATTTAATGATAAGGCTAATTATGATTATAATAATTTTTGAGTTATTTTTTTTGAAGATAAAATCATTTTTATAACAGATTTTGAAATATGTATAAGTTATCTAACCAACACACCTTCATCTGGTGCATCCATCATAGTGTAAAACTATTTTCATAATGAATATATGTAAAAATATATAGGGAAACATGATATCATATGGTTCATGTTGTCCTTCGTAAGGAAAAATAAAAATTAAAGGGTATAACTTACATTGGGAGTGTGACCTTTATAGGGTAAAACCGAAGATCACATTGAGCAAAAAAACATAAATTGAGTAATGAACTTGACATTATATGATACAATAAACCCTAAAAATACACTTTTTAATGTATAATTATTGGTTCTTTATAATGACAAGAAGATGATTACTTCATATCATACAGTAACTCTGGGTACCATTAGATTTCATAGGGATCAATAAACCATACGATGGATTCCTATTAAAGAAAATTCATATTTTTTTCTTAATGGAATGATCCACGTGCTCCTTTCTAGAGTGTATAATATTCATAGGGTACATCATTTGTCCAAAATATTATTATAAATAATGACAAATCAGTTATAAATATGATGAAGAAGAAATTAAATAACATTATTCTATAACTAGACATCAATTTTTTGGCATTATATTTAAAATTTGATTCACTAAGATTCATGAATTAAAATAATAATGGTGATACCTATTCATTATCCTAAAATCTTCAATTCATATTATCTTAAAATTATAGTTTTGTCCAAATAGAATATGATGAAGTTTAAACTAATGATATTAAATATAGAATTTAAAAGAAATTTCTATAATCTATTCATTATTAACAAAACCGCATTTTAATCATGTATTGAAGTAAGATAGGTTTTTCAAATGTATGAGTTATTAAAAATACTTATTGATAATTTGAAGAGTGTCTTAACATTTTTTATAGAATAATACAGAGACACCTAAGATAAAAATTATTCTTTCCATAAAAAAATAAAAAACACAATAAAAAATACTAATTTATTTTGATTCAAGCTAAGGATTTAATGATACATTATTATTATGTGAACAAAAAATTCATCTGTTTATGTTCAAGATGAAAAATATAATTTTTAGAAGAAAATTTTCAATTCATCACATTAATTTTTTCTAGATGGCCCTGCTAGAGTAAATAAAAAAACACTATTGAATATTTGTTAAAAAATATAAAAGTGTTCCATTCTTTATTAGTTTGTAATAATAATCCGATTTGATTTCTGTCTATATAATCTTGTTAATCTATAGAGAACAATTAAATGGAATTTTTTGAACACATTATGAGATCATGGGATACTCACCCACATTTTCATCTTTGGTGTGATTTTACTAAGGATATTGGTTATCAAATAATGATTTATCATTATGTAAATTTTTACCAAGAGGCATGGGATATATTATTAAATATGACATCGGGCATTTGGAAAATGTCTTCAAAAATTAATTTGTCTTCTTATATAAAAAATAACCTAGAAAATATCAAATTGATGAGGTGGAAGGGGGACGATTTGGATAAATGGGAGCCAAGAGAACCAGTGAATATCTATAATAATAAAAGGATAATATGATTCCAAGAGTGAGAAGAATATATGATGGTATCAAATTAGAATATGGAAAAGTAAATATGGATATAATAAATAGATATTGGTGACCATATTTTGTTAAAGAGAATTAGTAAGGACGATCTAATTTGTAACCATTTAATGATATTCTAGAATATACCAATGTAATCTCAAAAAAAAACAAAGCCTTTACAATGTGTCAAATAAGCTTATGAGACTTCACTAAATTAGGGATTAAAATTTGTAAATTTGTCAAAATCTTCAAGTTGGTCTATTGAGACCCCATATGAGTCATTTTTTTGAAATTGGTTATTAGTCATTATAACTTCACTATTAGTGTTCTATGTGTTTTGGATCTATATATTAGTGAATTTAGATCAATATATGAGTTAACTGAGGATTTTTATGGGTCATTTAAAAAAATGAGTCATCCTTGTGACGTTGTATCAGTTTTTTACCTTTTATAATTTAGATATTTCCCACTATTTGGAATTTTTTATAATTTTTCTATAAATTACACTAAATAAAAAAGAAAATCCATTTAATAAAATTCATAATCCAATATTAATTGAAATAATATCATAAATTGTATTTTTTTAACATATTTGTGACTGATTTAGAGCTTGCTAAGAGAGGAGGTATTGCTGAGATGAGTTCAATGCTTAAAAAAGATACACAACATCATAGTGAATGAATCTATTAAAAATAGGAAAATATTTCAATGATTTAATAGAATTAAGGTTTTATGAGAAAATTGGGTTGTGATATTCAAATATAACATGGAGAACATGGAATGAAACAATCCATGTATTATGAAATATTTGAATGTAAACCATGACTGATATTTGAATTTCACTTCACATGTTAAGAACCATACATAATATATTGAGGGTTTGAATATTAGAAATTACTGAGGAATTAAATTGAGAATATAATGAAAACAATATTCACCCAATTATCAAGATATTAAATATGAATATATAAATAATTTATAAGAATATATGTGAGTTAATCATCAACATTATTGCTATATTGATGAAATTCATACAATCAATGAATTCTTAGAGGGAATCCAATACTTATACCGCTAAAAAGTATCCATTTTTTACCAGAAGAACCTAATGCATCCAATAGTACACCAATTCTTTGATAAAGATGAATATAAGGACCTTATTATATTATAATATGATAAAATTATTTCAATAATAGAGGAAAATAATACTATTTTTAAAGACCATGATCTTCGGTGATGCGACTCTTAGAAGAATAAGAATGTGATAAACATTTGGATACAATTTTGCGATGATAATTATTGATGAATACATGATGAAAAAATAATACTATCATTGATATATACTAATCATTTCATAGTAGTTGAAGAACTATTTTCTATTTCAGGGAAGAACCATTGAAGCTTATACTTCAAAAATAAAAAATGGCATCTTCTAGTGGGAGATATGAATTATTGGATATAGTTACAGGGAAGTAGATTATTCTTACCATTGGGATATAGAAGATACTCACCTTACCCTTAAATGTAATAAAGTATGAAAATATAATTACTAAAAATTATAATGATAAAAAAAATTCCCATGAACTATTGAATATAAAAACGTCTATGTTTTCTATGAAGGATAAAAATATTATAAAAACCTTTTTTAATGTTCTATTTATCTATTAGTGCATTTAATTTTGAGGAATTTTTTTGTTGAACATTAAAATATCCATATTTCATTATCAAGATAGAGGTTCAAGTCTAAGAGGGGAATATTTTAAGTGAAATACAAAATCTGTAAAATATTATATACATTAATACACCCATATCATTGTCCCTAGATGATCCACTAAGTTTTAAAAGTAGAATCAGTGATAAAAAATCCTACCAATGGTTGGATCTAGTATTTTGTCGAAGATATTTTTTCAAAATTAATTTACAATAGTTTTTATAAAAATATTTAAGTTGCATGGATGGAGAAAAACTAATTTAATCCCACATTATCTTAACTATATGTTTCATAAAAAACGATAAAAAACATGGGTAAAAGAGAAAAATGAGAATTTAAAATGATATTAAAGAAAAAAATAAGGGTGTATCATCACATTTAGTAAATCAATGTGGTACATTATCATGTGATAAATTTTGTTGTTGTCATACATTCAATGAAAAAATTAATTTTATAGAGAGTATTATAATTATGAAATCATTAAAAAAACTGATGTATTCTAGTCACAAATTTAATGGTATGTAAAAAAAATTTACATTAAATTAATAAAATAAAAACATGGACTTTTTAACAAACTATTTAATGAAAAAACTAAAGTAGAATAATAAGATAATGAAATAATCAATGAATTAGGAAGAAAATTCAGAAAATTAATTGCTCACATCAACCTTTTATTACAATTTGAATGATATGTATTATATTTCTTTGAAAATATATCTTTGATTGAATAAAAATTTCAAAATTACTATTTTATTATATTTATAATAGAGATTTTATTTATATATTTTATCCATGACTTTTAAAATCTACATAAAACTATTTTAAATGATAAGGAAACATAAATTGAAATTATTGTTAAGTAGAGAAAGTATTTTTATAATTCAACGAACAATATTCGATAAATTATTTAATAATATATTATTAAATTAGAGAAATATAGTGAATTATATTTGAGATAATTTATTAATTCTAATAAAACCCTTAATAGAAAGTTTCTTGAGGAAGAGACGGTCTTGAAAAACATTTAAAAAATAAATATACGTATCCCAAGTACTTGAGATTAGATATTCGACCAAAAATTTCTAATGAGATTGATGACACAAAGAAAAAAAATATTTTTCTAAAATGGAAGATGATATAATCAAGATAATCATCTATATAAATATCTTGGTAACTATATCCCATAACATATAAAATTATTTTTTACCAATATTTTTCTCAAGATTGTAGTGATTCAAAATAAAATTCTAGAAAAATATAGCTGATGAATATTTCAAAAGTTACATATCTTCGTCAAGGTAGAATAATGGAATACCGAATAGAAAAAAATCATAAATAAGATCTCAAATGAGATTTTTTTCAAAACAAACCTAAAACTCTATATGACCTTATTGTATCATCATAAAAACAAATGATGTTCATTTGAATCTTTTGGTGGTTCAGGAGTACAAAAAACAAATTTATTTAATATGGAGTAATATATCGAGATAGTTAAGTTACAACCATCTAATTGAAATGTGTATGGGTTTAATAAAATATAATACCTACTGTAAAAATATATAATTCACATTATATTTGAAATACGGATGACATGAATTAATTTTAGTTTCCTGATATCATTTTTTATTTTTGTAAAATGTTGTTCAAACCTATGAAGAGTTTCCTAATACATCGATCAGTATTTATTTGTATTCCAATAGTTAATAATGTAATAAAATAAATATATAATATGATATAAGGAATTAAATAATACTTAAGTGAAAAACATAAAAATATGGATGTTCAATAAAAGAATATAGCTTAGAAAAACACTCCCAAGAAGTCAGAGAAGAATATTGAAAATGATATATCCAAGAGAAAATAATTACTCTATGTTAATAAGGGCCAGACCATCGATCAATGAAACAAAATCCACATATATAGATATTATGGTATATATATATAAACATGACGATAATTGATCAGAGAGATTGAACAAATAATTGGTTTAGTAGTTAAAATTCCCTAAGATTTATAGATGTAGTTTCCTAAAAATTGTATATCAAAGGATATACAAAAAGTATGTGGATTCAATGAGATTGAAGAATATTTAATTGAGTACCTACCTATTTATCTTGGCTAGTAGCATATAGAAAGAATAATTACGAAAAATCTAGAGGAAACACAAGAATGTGAAAATGTTAATGGAAATTGGGTTTGTCCACATGGGGAAGGGAAAGGATTATGGGTTTTTTTAAATAAATATCCTCATAATAAATATAGTTGTATTGATATGACTCTAATTCAAGAAGAGTTGATAAAAAAGATTATTTAAAAGTAAAATGAACTATTAGCTGGATGTTCTTTATTACCAAAGAAAAATAAACCTTTTACACAATAGAGAAGAGTTTAGTGAATGAATGAAATTAATATGTACAAAGTGCTTTAGAGTTAGATAAAAAAACTAGAAATGAAATTAAGATATATTGAAACCATATGGATACAAGCAAAGTAGAATATTTTTTTAGAACAATATCTTGGAATTTTTTCTCTTATTAAATGGATGATGGATACCCCCTCATTGTTCCTTTACTTTTTATGCTTTTTCTAACATGTGGGGAATTTATGGCATTTTTTAGTGGGGGAACAAGTATGTTTTGTAATCGCTATATTAAATAAGAATAAATTTGTCCATCATGGTGTATTATGTTATAACATTATCCATGGTATTGTATTTATTGAGTGATCCTCTTAACATGGAAGAGATATGAAGAAAAATTGTAGTGTTATTTGACCTATTTAGAATGCTAAAAGGGGAGTTTGTTCAATTTTGAATAACTATGTTTCTGTTGAATTTGTCAATTTGAGTACATGACATATAATTATTGATCAATATAATCAAAATTACAGAAATTGTGATGTCTTAAATGCTATCACATATTTTAATATATGCATTACCTTATATTATCACTTATTGTCTACATTTATTATCAAATATTTATCAGAGTTGATTAGCTAAAGGGACATGGTTATGTTGTGTTTGGATTCATCCTTCTCTCAAAAGTAGTTAAATATTTTTATTTAGATGTGAATAGTGGGGAGAGGATGATTTTATAATAATTAAGATGAGGTGATATGACCCCTATAGTCACTTATATTTATTATCAATAAACGGTACAACAAAAATGATAAAATATGTCACCATAAGAGGTGTATTATAGAATTGAAAGAAATCCAGATTGGTAGAATAGATATCCTTTGTATGGATTTGTTTTTTTTTCAATATGAAGGTCTTGTTATCTAAATAGTTTTAGGGGAAATGTGAGTTTGTGATTGAATCATACATGTAAATGAAGAGGAATACTCCAATATATATTCCAAATTTTTAAATTAATTTTTTTTATGCATGAATATAATGACTTGAAATATTTATGTATCCTCTTTTAAAATTTATGATTGTTTTTATTAGAATATATTTTAATGAGAAGTACTATTTATTTTGATGTTTTCTCTATCATAAATTAAGGGATGTTTGATTCTTATGTAAGGGAGTTATAACTGGATATCATGCATGAATAATAGACACTAAATAATGATTGAGAATTATTAATAATACATAAATGGATCAAGAATCATGAATAATGTTATATCAGTTAATGGAAAATAGATGGATTCTATTTCGATATGAGTTGGGTTATTTATGAAATTATTGGGATTAGCTTCAATGGTTCTACACCAATTTAAAAAAATCATGAAAATACAGTCTGAAGATGAAGAATAAAAAAGGTTTGTGAACATATGAGTCATTATAACCTGTTTAGGATTCATTTATTAAACTCGGATGAATATTTTTTAAAGGTTTCATATGTCTGTATCATTAAATTGAGAATCTATATGATTCAATACAGTTCAATATAATATGTGTTTTTTTTTACTTGTGTGTGAGTTACCATTGAGGTATCGACTATTGTGTGAGTTCATAAAGATCAAAATTTGAAGTCATTTAGGCTGTGTAAAGACCCAAATTGTTTCATGTAATTTTTTTAATTATATGGAATTATTGTGAGTCTGTGAAAATTGACGGTGCATGGTTCTGAGGCCCAGAGTGCCCAAAATGAATTTATGGAATTTTTTTAAGGTATGTTTAGAAAACACGTCAGTGGAATTTTCTAACTTTTGAACTAGTGCGTGGATTAAAGATCCAAGGGTGCCGTTGAATCTGCAACTCCATGATTCTCTTAAGGGGGACATTACATTGACCATAGTAGGTCCGGAGAAAATGTTATGTTTTGTGACTTTTAAAAGAAATGAAATAAAACAATTTTATTATTTTATTTCATATAATCCAATGGAAAAGTGGAGTGTGGGGCCATCGATGTGTCTATCCAATAAATGGCTTGACTATCAAATCCTAAGTAATGACGTCGTTGGGGAATTAGGAAGGTTCTTAATTTATGAGCCCCCATTAATTACCCACATCATTACTTACCCTCCCCCTTTCCTATATATATGGATATTGGGGATGGGGTATCAGCACAACTTTTCCATGAAACGAGGTGCTGAAGGAGAGTCGTGATGCCAGACCCTTAGAGTACGAAACTGATCCTAGTGGCAGGTGATGGGTGACACTGAACCAGGAACTGGAGGACGATGAACGAGCGACGTTGTTGGAAGCCTATTGTGGGAATGAAGAACACTGACCCACCTTCATGCATGGGAATTTCCCTAGAGATTCGATGTAGGGGTTTATTCGTTTACAAATTTTAAATGATTTTCCATTCCTCGTTCTGGAATAATATGAACAACGCGGACCAACCGACTAACGAATTGATCTGTGATTCATCTGTTTTTACAGGGGGTTGTTGTGGGGTATCTTTGTAGGGTTTTGATTTTTTTTATTTCAATTGATTATTAAACTCATAACACCCCCTCAGGTTTATAGGCTAATGCAGAGGGTAAGTGCTTAATGAACCCGGCCTGAACCCTCCTCTATCTATCAATCCTTGCGCCTCCATGGAAGACTGCCCGCATGGTGACACCGACCGGCTACGTTTGGAATAGTGCGTCGACACATGACTTAAGAGGAGTCCCCAATAAAAAGCTGTGACGGTCATTAGAGAGGCCGACACCGACCGGCCATGGAGGAGCTGCGGCGCGCTGTCGCGCTCCGCCGGTGAGCAGAGGGTCGCGGTTCATCTGTCGCGACGGATGGAGGAGGCGGTCTATGCTTTAGCCACCCGTGGAAGGAGGGGTTGTGTGACCAATGCGCCACCGAAGAGCATGAGGCAGTGTGACCAGCATGCCACTTAAGGAAACGAAGCTACAGATGAAGCCACGGTAGAGGCTGAACCCGCACCTCTAGTGGGTTCTGCGGTGACAGAGCGGTGCCCACGCTGCACCGCCGCTTTGCAAACAGAACGACATCTGGGATACCACAGAGTTCATGAGACTGGGGGGTCACAAACCTCACACTAACTAGGGTGGACCCCCCTACGGGATGATCTCCACCTTAAACGCGACCGCGCCCCACCTTGAGCAGGTCCGCGCTCCCCCACGAACGGGCCGCCGCCCTTGCGGGCTGCCGCCCTACCTGGCCGCCCCCTCACGGGTCGCACACTATATGGGTCGGGATTCCCCTTGTGGGAAACACTATGTGGGCCTCTCCCTTTCATGCTGGGCCAGATCATGGCCCACTGGGCCATACCCACCATGGTCCCGCCCAGACCGGGTTGGTTCGGGTCAGTCTGACCGGGTCTGACCGAACTCGGGCCCCACTGAGCCCAGAAACTCTTAAATGTCCATATAATGAGAACCGAACATCCATTTGACGAACTGTCTCTAGAATTTAGATACGTGGATCAAGAAAATCCTTTTTGGTATACTCCACTTGAGTTTTGGAGACAGTTAGAGTATGACTGGGTTGGATCGTACCTGAATCCAACCGGGTCCCTGGAGCTAAAACGCTTATAACTCGCAGACCGAGCGTCCGATTATCACGTCGTCTATTGCGTTAAAACCCTTACGATATGGAGGTAATTATGGTTACTACATAGTATATTTTAGAGGCAGTCAAAGTATGACCGATATCTTGAGGGTCAGATACTACAGTAATCAAGCGTTCTATGATTAAGAATCCAGTGGTTGGTAGTTTGGTGGAGGTTATAGAGTGACCATAAGGAGGTTAGTACCAAGCGATATGGTGTGGATCAGCAACTAGAGGCTCTGTGTGGATCATCTCCTAGTGGTCCTGTATGGATAAACACCTCACGACCTGATGAGGACCAGTCATAGAGCGGCCCGATGTAGTCCAGCGGTATCCCGATCCTTGGTGTAACGCCCCGACCCCAGCTACCCAGAGCCGATGTGTTACTTCGTAACATTGGCATGATCACAAAAGATCAAGTCTCGAAAGACCGATTAGTTTATTAGCCTTGGAAACACTAGATACATTCATAAGTCTTTCATTACATCAAAAAGTAATCAAACTACAATAACATGGTCTTCATAGTCCACACTCATATCCTCTTCTGACTATCCCTACAGGTCATTCCTAAAATACTTCTTCACATCCTGGAAAATATTAAAACATTGAAAGGGGTTAGCTCAGATGCTCAGTAAGGATAACAATATAGCGGAAGCTTTCATCGATAAACATAAACATTTAAGGCAATTTATAACTAAAACAAAAGCCTTTTAAACATGAACATCAACATAATATGGAAAAAGTAAAATGAGATAATGCCATTCACTTCTTCACATGGATATTATACTGATCGAATAATCACATGAAATATCAATAACCACTTTCATAATGATGGAATGCATAATGCCAGACTATAATAACCACGTAGCCAAGGCCTCGTGCCAAGACCACAAATAAGATTTTGTCAAGGCCTCGTGCCAAGACACTAGTTTGTCTCATGAGACCTGCCGATGCATCGAGGAGCTATAGCGGGCTCCACCCGTCACTTATTAAGTCCAATGCATTCCTCATATGAATATGTTTAAACATATCATAAACCATAACATAATCGTATCACATAAAACATGCATAAAGGAAACATAACATTTCCACATTTCAATCACAAGATATAAATACAACACATTGATATAATAAAAACGCTTTCAAAACCATTTTCAATACCAAAATAAAAGAAAGTTAAAACTTTGTATTTATTTTTCATTAAAAAAAATGATGTCTTGTAGAGGAAGCAGAAACTCAAATAATGGTCACGGCGGCAGAGATGTCATTGTTGCCGCATAAGTACAGAAAGAAAAACATTCCCTTTTTTTCGTTTAGTAAAACGCTTCGTATAAAAAATATCCCTTTTGAATAAATGTAAAAGTCATAGGGGTTTATACACCGTATAAAAGAATGTTGTGTATAAAACCAAATATGCCTCAAAGAAAGGAGATTGAGACAAAGTCCTTAAAAAGATCATTTTTAAAATAAAATATATCTATTATGTGTATTCAATATAAGTACACATAAATAAAGTAAAAATACAAGATAGGACATAATAATATCATGACATAATTTGAAAGTAGGAGATTAACCCAAAGAATGGAAGTTGGGTTAAGAAGTCTCCCTTACCTTGTGTCCGACTTGACTCAACCGTTCTTTAACCTCCTGAATAATAAACTAGAGTTAATATCTACCTTATTTAGAACCATTTTCAATTTCATTATCCTTTTTATATCACTTATTACAATGTTATGAACATTATGTAATTATTTAAGTTAATAACGGTCGTTTTGTCGATCTTTGGTACTTGAGTCAACAACAAACATCTTATAATTACAAGTTGTTCATGTGGTAGAATATCCATTATATCCAGAATTATAATCATGATTTAGATGTCATATATATATTATATATCCAGTATATACATTCATTTATAATATTACATAACATTTAGAGGTAAGAAATGAAATGCACCGTTCATGGAGACGGTAAGCCGTACGTACGCATGAACGCTACTTTCATTTAAATTTCATATTTAATGGAACGAAATCATAATGATATAAATGCATAATATAATTCCAGTATAATATAGTGTATAATACCATTTACGCCATCCTTTATACATCCCACATATGGCCTTAACGATTCAAATCACTTTGAGGGGGCAGTTGTCCGCACTTCCTAAAATGAAATTATCGCGTTTTACCCATAATGGAAATCATAAAGTATGCCATAAATGATAAATACAGAATAATAATTAAAATATAAACATATTATATATCATATATAAAAATAGTGACATCTTAATGGCCACCATTAAAGGTGTTATATGAGTGTTGAACAATCATCGTTTCGTGAGGCAGAAATTTGCCATCCACAGAAACCGTATGTTCATTAACCATATGATGTAGGTGTGTGTAAGTGTAGCTCTAATACTTCTTATAACCACATCATAGTATATTGAGGATACTGGTGTTGTTACAAAAGAAATGAATAAAAAGAGTTTAGGGGGTTGGAGAAGAAAAATAAAACAAAACAACATTAGAGAAGACATTACCTCAAAATCGGGTAACTCTTTTTTATTTGAGCCAAAGGATTCCTTGGGAAGAGTTCTGCCCAAAGTGAGGCTTCTAGGAGTAAGAGGGGGAAGTTGGGAGAGTATTTGGGCAGAGGTTGGCCGAGCCAAATGCCTTGAAAGTGTAAATGAGGTGGGAGAGGTGGGGGCCTTTTATAAGTGGAGAGGAGGGGCACTTTTGGAAAGATTGAAATGTTACATTATTAAACAATGATTTTCGGATTATAAAGGTCCCACACTTATATAATTCGAGGATAAGGTGATAAGGTTTCGGAAGCTCCTCATCAAATAGGCTTTGGACAAGTGTAAGCCTTGGATTTTACATTATTTTCTCATTTTATTTAAATCGTTAAATAATGAGGTCATCGCTGCATCATCATGATGTCATAAATAATTTAATTTATTTAATGTCTAAAAATTATAAAACAAATACTATGATGTAGGAAATCTTTTTAGATTTCCAGTGAATATATATAGTCAAAATTTGGGCTTGTGTAACCCCACTTAAAATCTGTTTTAGTAAAACAACTCGTGTTTGTGTCAATTTAATTTTAACATTAAATAAATATATATTAATGTCATTTTCCAACTAAAGTGGTTCCATGGGGTCCCCAAGTTGACCCATTAGTTGTCTTGGTCGGCCATGACTCATCCAATAGGAGTAGGACAAGTTTCATTCTCATCTCATATTATTAAAACATTATTTGTACCTTAAACTACACTAATTACCTCTAATCGCGATTAAGAACTTAAAAGTTACTATTCACCAAAAATTGAAGTTTTTCAGAACAATGCCAAAATTTCACCCTAAGCTATAATTGATATTCCGAATTCAAAAATGATGCCTATTTTAAAAAATTCCAAACATATAATTTGCATTAATTAATTTTATAATTAATTCCCACTGTCACAACAAATAGCGTGTTTTTAGAAACAATTTATATCAAAAGATTGGCAATTGTTTATGTTCAATTTCAATGTTAAATTAATTCTAATGACCACCATTGGATAAAATTGTAAAAATATATTCTAATTATACTTTAAAACCACTAAATAGTATAATTTATCACTATAAATTATTTTCATTAAAAAAGTTGTTTCTAAGTATTTTTCACTATTCATAAAAAATGAGAAGTTCTCAGAAAAATACCAAAAATTCAACATAGGCTAATTTCGATATTCCGAATCCAAAAATGAAGTCCATTTTGAAATATAAAATTTCTATAATTTTAAAAGGTGGTTATTACTATTCATAACGGCTACTTTGATTAGTCGCGGTGTTTTAGACCTCGAAGTTGCGTACAATGCAAGCTATTGCATTATTGAATGAGAAGCGTATCATGGAAGCTCGGGGTGTTACATTCTCCCCTCCTTCAATAAATTGCATCCTCGCAATTTGAAAATTTTCTTTGAAATTAAAAGGTTGAAAATAGAAAATACCTTTGAGGAAAACCCACATCGGAAATAAGGTTAATAAATATATAACATTAAAAGAAAGAAAGATAAGTACAAAGGTCACCCGATATAGCCCATTCTAGGATTCTATGAAAATATGGATATGGAGGAGAAACAAACCATCAAGGTATGATGGAGAGTTATAGAAAAAAAGTTTAGGAGAAAGTTTAACTACAAGAAAATCACAAACTTGTGATTGGTTAAACGGTCATTGAATCCCCAGTTGGAAAAGTTAACCGACAACATTTTTGTTTTAAGTTACCTTTTATAATGTTGAGGAATTTATTTAGGAGATTTACTAAGAACGTAAGGGAATATACATACTTGTTATGTATACTTTCATTCATTAATAAATATTTACCGCAAACCCAAATTTTACTCCAAATGGTAACAGAACTCAAAAATATTCTATTTATCCTAATTTTATAAGGTTCCAAATGTTGACACATACCATTTAGATTAGAAAAATTATTTTGTAATAACCAGGGACTTCCTGTAGGCTAGTGGTAGGAAATAAAGGCTTGTCGCACTATGGTTGTGGGTTCGATTCCTGCAGCTTTTTCCGACGCGACGAGTTATTCCCCACCCTGCAGGTTGTCCTTTTCCTAAAACTATAGTATCATAATAATCCAAAAATAATCTTCATAAATTTTTTAACCTTAAACAATACTATCCAAATTTCAACTTAATCCATTACAACCTTTATAGTTATCCAAAATACCTCTGTCCAGACTTTCTCTAAAAGGTCTCCTAATTCAAAAATCAATTTATCAAATTCCCCAAACAAAGTAAAGTTTCTCTTATTGTCACATACTAATAATATAATTAACTTCAACATATTAAAACCTTACTGAAATCAACAAGTACTGCAGTACAATCCTTATATATATCACATTATTCTTATAACCAGAATATAATCCTTGAGTCCAAAAGCACCAATACATTAATTATTCTGCTTCAACTGTAGTCACAGCATAAGATTGGCCTTGATCCCTTGGACTTTTCTGAGGAAAGTTTCCTTGACGCTTAGGACATTCATTTGCATAATGCCCCATTTCCCTACAATTGTAGCATTCAACTTTGACAGCCTCTTTCTTTCCCTCGCAATCACGAGCCTGGTGACCCTTTTCTCCACATTTATAACAAACTCCCATTCCTTTTAGGCACGTACCAGGGTGATTCTTCCCACAATTATCTCATAATGGAAAATCCTTCTTTCCCTTTTTCCCTTTATCTGTCTCTTGTTCCACCGTTCTCTTCTTCTCTTGCTTTACTTTGTTGTCATAAGACTTAGAGAATTCCTTTTCTGTCTTGATAGAACACAAGACAATATCTTCGTATGATGAGAAGGATTGTGATACTAAAGCTTGACGGAGAAATGGTTTTAACCCATCAAAGAAACGATCAATCTTACTCCTTGGGTTACGTATATAATCGGCAGCATGCCTCGCTAACCTTGTAGAGTTAGCCTCATACTTTGCGACATTCTCATCCTCCTTCTGCCTCAGACTCAGAAATTGCCTTTCCATATCTGCTCGATGGTCGCGAGGAAAGTATTTTTCTAAAATCAGATCTTTGAACTCCCTCCATTCCATATTTGATACTTCATCATCTTCCTTCATGTTTTGAATCAATGACCACCATTGATCAGCATCTCCAGTGAGGTGGTAAACTGACATGATAACTTTTTCCCTTTCACTACTCCCCAAAGCGTGAAATATTTTCTCTAGGGAATTTATCCATTGCTCAGCTGCTAAGGGATTTGTACTCCCATTGAACGTTGGTGGTTGTTGCCTCATGAATCGATCTAACATTGATCCTCCATGCTGTGGATCAGGGTGATCCATACGAGTAAGGTTATTATTCATAACTTGAGTGAGTTGTCCCAGTATGGTAATAAGTTGATCAGCACCAGTTGTATCTCCAGATGCACAATAATTATCATGAGCAGGAGGGAAATCCCTACACGGAGTTCGTGCATTGATACGGTTTCCATTCCTTCCACTAGCCGCCATTTCTTAACAATGGCCTAAACTAGATTAGTTTATGAATCAAAATATATAATTCCATACTTGTAAAATACTTAACATAAATTGAACTATTTATGGATATAATCCATAATAATAAAAATGTTTTATTTGAGGAAGTATATACTCATAACCGTTCATAGTGGTTTGTAAAGAAAATGAGAATTATCCTAAGCATATCCCCCGGGAGTGTCGTAACCAAGAGTGCAGCAAGGCCCGTTGTCGTGCACCAGTTCCCGTTTGAGTCTAGCTCAAAGCGCTGTTTTCAGGTTTTACCCCTAGGTACATCTATGCCAGAGCCGCCTCTACCTACTCTTATCTAGACAGGGATGTATTGCTCGGAAAACTCATAACATCTCTATAATACCAAAATTCTAGAAAGTTCTTCTATACTAATCCTCAAAGTCTACCATTGGGATATGTGCTCTAATCAAAGTTTATCTAAATCTAGCTACCAAGGTTTTTACTAAAATGCCTCTGATACCAACTGTAACGCCCCGACCCCAGCTACCCAGAGCCGGTGCGTTACTTCGTAACATTGGAATGATCACAAAAGATCAAGTCTTGAAAGACCGATTAGTTTAGTAGCCTTGGAAACACTAGATACATTCATAAGTCTTTAATTACATCAAAAAGTAAACAAACTACAATAACATGGTCTTCATAGTCCACACTCATATCCTCTTCTGACTATCCCTGCAGGTCATTCCTAAAATACTTCTTCACATCCTGGAAAATATTAAAACATTGAAAGGGGTGAGCTCAGATGCTCAGTAAGAATAACAATATAGTGGAAGCTTTCATCAATAAACATAAACATTTAAGGAAATGTATAACTAAAACAAAAGCCTTTTAAACATTAACATCAACATAATATGGCAAAAGTAAAATGAGATAATGTCATTCACTTCTTCACATGGATATTCTACTGGTCGAATAATCACATGAAATATCAATAACCACTTTCATAATGATGGAATGCATAATTCCAGACTATCATAACCATGTAGCCAAGGCCTAGTGCCAAGACCACAAATAAGATTTTTTCAAGGCCTCGTGCCAAGACACTAGTTTGTCTCATGAGACTTGCCGATGCATTGAGGAGCTATAGCGGTCTCCACCCGTCACTTATTAAGTCCAATGCAGTCCTCATATGAATAGGTTTAAACATATCATAAACCATAACATAATCGTATCACATAAAACATGCATAAAGGAAACATAACATTTCTACATTTCAATTACAAGATATAAATACAACACATTGATATAATAAAAATGCTTTCAAAACCATTTTCAATACCAAAATAAAAGAAAGTTAAAACTTTGTATTTATTTTTCATTAAAAAAAATGATGGCTTGTAAAGGAAGCCGAAACTCAAATAATGGTCACGGCGGCGGAGAAGTCATTGTTGCCACATAAGTACGGAAAGAAAAACATTCCCTTTTTGTTGTTTAGTAAAACACTTCGTATAAAAAAGATTCCTTTTGAATAAATGTAAAAGTCAAAGGGTTTTATACACAGTATAAAAGAAAGTTGTGTATAAAACCAAATATGCCTCAATGAAAGGAGATTGAGACAAAGTACTTAAAAAGATCATTTTTAAAATAAAATAGATCTATTATGTGTATTCAATATAAGTACACATAAAGAAATTACAAATACAAGATAGGATATAATAATATCATGACATAATTTGAAAGTAGGAGATTAACCCAAAGAATGGAAGTTGGGTTAAGAAGTTCCCTTACCTTGTGTCCGACTTGACTCAACAGTTCTTTAACCTCATGAATAATAAACTAGAGTTAATATATACCTTATTAGGAACCATTTTCAATTTCATTATCCTTTTTATATCACTTATTACAATGTTATGAACATTATGTAATTATTTAAGTTAATAACGGTCGTTTTGTCGATCTTTGGTACTTGAGTCAACAATAAACTTCTTATAATTACAAGTTGTTCATGTGGTAGAATATCCATTATATCCAGAATTATATTCATGATTTAGATGTCATATATATATTATATATCCAGTATATACATTCATTTATAATATTACGTAACATTTAGAGGTAAGAAATGAAATGCACCGTTCATGGAGACGGTAAGCCGTACGTACGCATGAACGCTACTTTCATTTCAATTTCATATTTAATGGAACGAAATAATAATGATATAAATTTATAATATAATTCCAGTATAATATAGTGTATAATACCATTTACTCCATCCTTTATACATCCCACATATGGCATTAACGATTCAGATCACTTTGAGGGGGCGGTAGTCCGCACTTCCTAAAATGAAATTATCGCGTTTTACCCATAAAGGAAATCATAAAGTATGCCATAAATGAGAAATAAAGAAGCATAAGTTAAACATAAACATATTATATATCATATATAAAAATAGTGACATCTTAATGGCCACCTTTTAAGGTGTTATATGAGTGTTGAACAATCATCGTTTCGTGAGGCAGAAATTCGCCATCCACAGAAACCGTATGTTCTTTAACCATTAGATGTAGGTGTGTGTAATTGTAGCTCTAATACTTCTTATAAAAACATCCTAGTATATTGAGGATACTGGTGTTGTTACAAAAGAAATGAATAAAAAGAGTTTAGGGTGTTGGAGAAGAAAAATAAAACAAAACAACATTAGAGAAGACATTACCTCAAAATCGGGTAACTCTTTTTGATTTGAGCCAAAGGCTTCCTTGGGAAGTGTTCTGCCCAAAGTGAGGCTTCTAGGAGTAAGAGGGGGAAGTTGGGAGAGTATTTGGGCAGAGTTTGGCCGAGCCAAATGGCTTGAATGTGTAAATGAGGTGGGAGAGGTGGGGGCCTTTTATAAGTGGAGAGGAGGGGCACTTTTGGAAAGATTGAAATGTTACATTATTACACAATGCTTTTCGGATTCTAAAGGTCCCACACTTATATAATTCTAGGATAAGGTGATAAGGTTTCTAGAATCCTCATCCAATAGGCTTTGGACAAGTTTAAGCCATGGATTTTACATTATCTTCTCATTTTATTTAAATCGTTAAATAATGAGGTCATCGTTGCATCATCATGATGTCATAAATAATTTAATTTATATAATGTCTAAAAATTATAAAAAAAATACTATGATATATGAAATCTTTTTATATTTCCAATGAATATTTATAGTCAAAATTTGGACTTGTTTAACCCCACTTAAAATCTGTTTTAGTAAAACAACTCGTGTTTGTGTCAATTTAATTTTAACATTAAATAAATATATATTAATGTCATTTTCCAACTAAAGTGGCTCCATGGGGTCCTCAAGTTGACCCATGGGTTGTCTTGGTCGGCCATGACTCATCAAATAGGAGTAGGACAAGTGTCATGCTCATCACATATTATTAAAACATTATTTGTACCTTAAACTACACTAATTACCTCTAATCGTGATTAAGAACTTAAACGTTACTATTCACAAAAAAATTATTTTGATCTCATTGAACCACATTTTACTTCTTAATGACAACCATGTATGTCGGATTTTTGAAAATCAAATCACAGAAGTGGTAATATTTCATTTAAACGAAAAATCAGTTATTTAACTACCACTTAGTGGTTTCACTATTCATCAAAAATTGAAGTTTTTCAGAACAATGCCAAAATTTCACCCTAAGCTATAATTGATATTCCGAATTCAAAAATGATGTCTATTTTAAAAAATTCCAAACATATAAGTTGCATTAATTAATTTTATAATTCATTCCCGCTGTCACAACAAATAGCGTGTTTTTAGAAACAATTTATATCAGAAGATTGGCAATTGTTTATGTCCAATTTCAATGTTAAATTAATTATAATGACCACCATTGGATAAAATGGTAAAAATATATTCTAATTATACTTTAAAACCACTAAATAGTATAATTTATCACTATAAATTATTTTGATTAAAAAAGTGGTTTTTAAGTATTTTTCACTATTCATAAAAATTAGAAGTTCTCAGAAAAATACCAAAAATTCAACATAGGCTAATTTCGATATTCCGAATCCAAAATTGAAGTCCATTTTGAAATATAAAATTTCTATAATTTTAAAAAGTGGTTATTACTATTCATAACGACTACTTTGATTAGTCGCGGTGTTTTAGAACTCGAAGTTGCGTACAATGCAAGCTATTGCATTATTGAATGAGAAGCGTATCATGGAAGCTCGGGGTGTTACACTTGGTGGATTAGATCTTATGTGGGTCATTGTAGGGGTTAATACCTATCCACTTTGGGTGGGTCGACTCCTGTGAGGATCATTTCGTGGGTTAGTTACCTATCGGTCTTGTGTGTGACAGACTTTGTATGGTCAAAAATTGTGACCCTTGACACAATAAGATGATCTGGCTTCACGAATAATCATCTGTACTTATATACATCACTGAAAATTTGGTTTGAGTTGAGACTATTTTTGTGCTGTGTCTATTTAATTGTTTTTTGTGATTGATCTCATGCTTTGTGGTTTTCCTTTGTGTAATTATGAGAGTCCTTCAGGGGACTTGGGGTCCCTACTGGGTATTGTTATACTCTCCCATACACGGGCTTCGCCTGAACCCTGTTGTGTCTTGTGCAAACGATGAGCAGTTGGGATGAGGTATGAGGGAGCTATGACTAGGTGGTACGCGGAGGAGACCAGTGGACGTGGAGTTCTTAGGAGGCAATCTATACCAACCCTTTAAGTAGGATCCTGGTAGGATGACCCAGTAGCTATTTTCCCCTTTTTTAGATGTACTGTTATTTTTAGTTGTGCTTGTACTTTTATAGTTGGGATTGTATACTTCCCCCCTTTAAATTTAGTACACATTTAATACAGTAGATTACTTAACAGTTTCTTTTTCTTGTGTTGTCAGACCTTGTGTTTTCACAAGTTTAAAGGCAATGCCTTCCCATCTTAGGGAATATGCCTTTCGGTGCTAGTCACCAACCCCTGGTCTATAGAAGGCAGGTTTGGTGTAGTCACGGAATGGGCCCTAGGGGATGAGTCGTGACAAAGTGGTATCATAGGATTCGGTTTAACAAAAGAAATAAGACTCTCATCTTTTTAATGGAGCAAAAGTGTTAAGAGTTATGAGTGTGGTGTTAGGTTTGGGGAGTCCAGTGTTGGTGTCGACGTATCCGTACATGAGGACCCTGAATTCTGATTTCTGACTCATTACACGGAAGCACTGATTGCCTATGTTTTTGAAGATTTTTTCATCGGATTATATTGAATCTGATCACCAGGTATAACCATTTGACCGTGGAACACCTCTCTTATTTTAGTATGCTACCACATAGACAGCCATCCAGGATTTCCGAGAGAGTACACGATGATGGACCACCGAGTGATGAGGCCTCGGTGTAGGTCCCTCTTACATTGTTAGCATCTTCGGGTGGTGTTCCAGAAGAAACACTACATGTTGTGAAGCCTTTTCCACTAGCCCCACCAGCAGAGGGTGCACGTTGACTGAGCGTGTTGCACGAGTACCTGCAGTAGAGGCCTTTGAGGTTGCAAGGTGAGATGGGCATGCAGGTGGGTTAGGATTTTTTTGAGGCTGTAGTTAGGGTTTTCCGCTGGGTTGGGAAACCATCTAAACTTATAGTGATCCTATCATACAGTCTCTTCCAAGAAGCTGCAGGGAGATTTTTGAGCTTAATGATTTAGATGCATGACGAGGAGACCCTTATCTGGGCAGACTTCGATGGCCTTTTTAGGGAAGAGTTCATCCCAATGACCTTACACTCTATGCGTATACTGGAACTGTTGCACCTACAGTAGGGAAGTATGATACTGGTCCAGTACTCAGTGAGGTTCACTGATCTCTCCCACTACTTCACCGACATGGTACAAGACCCTTTCTTTAGGGCCCTGACCTATGAGAAGGGTCTCCGATAGGAGATCAAAGCATCGATGTTATCGCTCATCATAGAAAATCATGTTGGGCTTCTAGAGAGAGTGCTTTTGGTGGAGAGATTCCAAGCTAAGAAGGCACCAAGAGCAAGATCCACCACCAAATGTCAGGTAACTGAGCCATCTACAGTAGGTAGTAGGAAGACGACATAGAGGTCTAAGAAAACAGTACCTTTTGGTGGATAACCCCGGAACACAGAGTTGGAGGTGTGGGGATCACGAGGTAGAGGAAGTCTGGAGAGGGACAATCTGTGTTACACATGCGGCGGAAAGGGTCACATGGATCATGATTTCCTGATTCACAATACAGACGACAAGAATATGGTAGAGGGATTGCTGAGGCAGAGGCCGAGGTTCGACCGAGGAGGAAACTAAGGCGGAAGACGAGGAAGAAGAGTAGGATATGTAGCGGGCGGATGGAGGCGATACAAGGTTCTACTGCCACCACCATTAGGTGGCCCACCCCGACCATAGGGAGAAGGTGAAAAAGGAAGATCCCAACTCCAGGAAGCTGAGGCCTATGACCACGACACTTCATAGATGATTAGAGGTATGATATGTGCCTACTCAACCTCAGCTGAAATAATTTTAGAGACAAGTTCCAGTCACTTTTTTATTTCTGCAGCCCTCATTCAGAGCTCGGAGATTTCGGTGGAGCCACTAGATCGATCCTTATAGCTAGATACTCCTATTAGAGTGGATTCGATGATTACGCACCAGTGTCGGTAGTGTGAGAATACTCTTGGAGGTAAGAGCATCACCTGGGATCTTAGTGTAGCGGCGTCGAGGCCATATGATGTCATCTTGGGTATGGACTGGTTAACCACAGTTCTTGCTCAGATTGACTGTATTAGGCACAAAGTATGGTGTGTCTGTATAGATGGGAAAAGTTTTTCCTTCCATGGTGAGAAGGGAACGTTTGCATCATAGGATGGACTTACCCAGAGGAGGGTGCAGTAGATTACTCATCAGTTGGCTGGCCTTACCCTTGGGGCATTTGATGTTGAGAGTCTGAGTTATCTTGTAGTGGTGGACCAGTATGCTGATATCTTTTCGAGTGATGTTCCAGGAATACCTCCATGTAGGGAGGTAAAATTTCACATTGACCTATACCCCAGGATGGCACTGATATCTTCACCAGCAGATCGGATGGCTCCCACAGAGCTTTGTGAGTTATGGGTACAATTGGATGACTTGAAAGGAAAGTGGTTCATAAGGACAAATGTTTCTCTTTGGGCACCCTAGATTATGTTCTCCATGAAGGCATATGGGAGTTTGAGACTCGGTGTAGACTATCAGTTCCTGAACCAGCTGACCGTTAAGAAAATGTATCCACATTTGAGTATTGATGAACTTTTCAATCAGCTAAAGAGAGCTCATTTTTTTTAAGATATACCTTAGATCAAGCTATCATCAGCTCAATATATGAGATGAAGATGTGCACAAGACGACCTTTAGATGTCGGTATGGCCACTATGAGTTCATGGTTATGTCGTTAGACATGACCAATGCCCCATCAGTGTTCATGAGACTCATGAACAAGATATTTCAACCAAACCTCGATTTATTTTTGGTGGTGTTCATCGATGAAATCTTCATATACTCATTAATGGGGGAGGATCATGCATATCATCTGCCGATAGTACTAGATACACTCTGAGAGCACCAGCTTTATGGTAAGCTCTTGAAGTGATAGTTTTGGATACGAGAGGTCCACATTCTGGGACATGTTATCTCAGAGGATGGACTTGTAGTGGATCTAGAAAAGATAGAGGATGTGATTTCTTGGGAGCCACCCAAGAGTGTGGCCAAGGTGAGGAGTTTCTTGGGGTTGGCTGGTTACTACCGGAGATTCATGTTAGACTTTTATATAGTTAAGTTATCCTTTTCTTCATTGAAAATTATGGGGCAACCCTTCGTGTGGATGGAGTGATACCAACAGAGTTTTCAGGTGATGATGCAGATACTGAGGACTACCCCCATCACGAGGTTACTAGAAGAGGTTGTTTGGTATGTAGTCTACTACGACGGATATGGGACCGAACATGGGTGTGTCCTGACGTAGGAGGAAGAAGTGATTTCTTATGGCTCACAAAAGCTTAGAAATCATGTGCAAAATTATGATACCCTTGACCTGGAGTTAGCATTAGTGGTCTTCGCCTTGAATATGTGGCGACATTACTTGATGTGTTACAGTTTTAAAATCTACTCTGATCAGAAGAGTATTAGGTATATATTCTCTCAAAAGGACATGATCCTGAGATGGTGGTGATGGCTAGAGTTCCTCCAGGACTATGGATTTGAGATATTCTATACTCTTGGGAAGGGGAATGGGGTAGTAGATGCAATCAGCAAGAGGTCTAGTCTATAGTTGTTAAGTGTGGCAATATAGATGCTAGCCACGTTGTAGATATTCTTCGTGTATAGAGATGGAGTAGAATACCTTCAGTCAATGATAGTCAATCCCCTACTCCATCAGTCAGTAAGGGAGGTGTAGCTTAGGGACATTGACTATGGGGCTCGACATGCTCATATATTCTTAGGACATGCACCTGATTGATTTAATGATGGTGGGGACCACGTAATCCTCTTCAGGGGACGTACCATGGTACCGATGGCGCTACAGTAGGAGGTTTTGAGGGAGATCTATATGTCCCCTCTGGCGGTACATCATAATGTGGAGAAGATGTACGAGGTCCCCTGGTGTCTGCACTTCTGGACAGGGATGAAGAAGGTAGGGGAAACATTTGTTTCTCGATGCCTCACTTCTCAGCAAGTGAAGGCCGAGCATGAGGTTACATCAAGATTGGCACATCCACTGGAGGTACCAGAGTACCAGGGGGATGCGATCTCCATAGACTGTATGTCAGGTCTTCCATGTATATCTAGGGGACAAGATTCTATCTAGGTGATCATTGACTAACTCAACATGTTGTCCCACTTCATTCCTATCCGTGAGGAGGGATCAGTAGTGGTCATTGGATACCTCTACGTACATGAGATTTTGTGACTTCATGGGGTCCAATAAATGATCATCTCTAACCATGGCACATGTTTTACATCTCGGTTGTGGAATGGGTTATAGGAGGCATTATGGACTTAAAAACATTTAACCATCACCTTTCATCCTCAGACGAATGGTTAGATAGAGAGGACCATTCAGATGATGGAGGACATGCTTCATACATGCGTCCTAGATTTTGGCCGTAGTTGGGGGGGATCACGTTCCCTTGTTCTAGTTTTCATAAAACAACAATTATCAATCCACCATCGGGATGGCACCATTCGAGGCCCTATACAGTCAGCCCTGCATATCACCTCTATGGTGGACAAACCCAGGGGGGTCAGCACTTATGGGTCTAGATTTGGTACGGGATACCACTGAGAATGTGTAGGTTATCCAAGAGTATATGAAGACTATTCCGAGTAGGAAGAAGTCTTATGCTGACCAGAGATGGAGACCTTTGGAGTTCTGGGAGGGAGACCATGTATTCTTGTGAGTCTCCCCTCGACATTGACTACAGAGATTTGGCAGAGGCGGCGAGTTATCATTGAGAACAACTAGAATTCATAGTTATATAGATGCCATATTTCCAATGGTTTGTGTAAATCATTGGGATATAGAGTTTTTCTCGATAGTTTTTGCAAATTGTTGAAATATTTTCATTTAGTGTAGTCTTTCAAAACGGTTTGTGAAAACTGTTGGGTTATAAGAATTTTTCCAATGGTTTATCTAAATCGTTGGGATACATTGGGATACAATGATGTTTCACAACAATTTTTTAAAACTGTTTGTAAATATTGATGTTTCCCAACTGTTTTTTAAAACCGTTGGGAATGTTTTTCCCAAAATAACCTAATCCCCCACTTCCCATTAAAGATTTGATCGACTTATTTTATACCTACAAGAGCGGTGATCTCTTCCCAGCGGGTGATCCCTCTTATTCTATTGATACGTCCTAGTTGTTTCAACTTCAAATTGGTGAGTTGGAGTAACATCTTATGCATACATATATTTTGGATTTTTATATACCAGGTTTAGTTTATTTCCTCATCTGATGTAATCTCTCATAGTTTAGGGTTTTTAGTTGTTGTTGAATGTGAAATTGGCATGTTTAAAATAGTTCATCTTACACATAGAAAATGACTTTCACTTCTCGAACCACTACCATTAAAATTTTATCTAGGAGTGTTACACAATATTAGTTTTTTAGGGATACTATATTTTCACCCTCCAGTGGTGGGGGGATGTGCCGGTGGGGGGTGGGCTGTTTATGTGGTGTTAAGCCTTTCGGGGGTGGTGCTGTGCAGGGGGAGTGTGTTGGGGTGAGGTGGGGGGTGGGGTACATGTGGGGGTGGGGGTGGGTTGTACTGCTGGGGGTGGGGACGGGGGGTTGTGCAAGTGGTGGGTGTGTAGGTGGTGGGGGTGCAGTGGGTGGGAGGAGGGGTCTGTTGGTGGGGGTGTGTATGTGGGGGGATGTGCAGTGGGTGAAGGGGGATGTGAAGGTTGGGTTGTGTAGTGGGGGAGTTTGTTGGTTGTTAGACAGGTGCAGTGAAAGTGGGTGCGGGGAGGGGGGTTGTGCAAGTGGGGGGGGGGTGAAAGTTGGGGGGATGTTAAAGTGGGAGGGGTGGAGGTGGGGGGGGGGATTGCAAGTGGGTGGGGGAGGATATTTTGTAGGTTGGGGGTGGGGTGGGCTGTGCAGGTGGGGGTGGGGGAGGGTGGCTATGCGTGTGGGTGTGGGGTTGCAGGTGGGGGTGTAGTGGGTAGGGGGGAGCGCAGGGGGGTGGATGTGTATTGGGTGGGGGAGGGGGTGTAGGTGGGGGTGTACAGGTGGGGGGATGTGCAGTGATTAGGTGGAGTGGGTGGGTGTGCAGTGGGGGTGGGCTATGAAGGTGGGGATGTATAGGTCAGGGGGGTTATGTTGGAGAGTCTGCTGGGGTGAGGTGGGGGTGGTGGGCGAGGGGTTTTATATGTGGGGTGGGGGTGGTGGGCTGTGCAGGTGGGGTGGGATGAGGTGGTGGGAGCCTTTTATAATCCTTTCATACAGAGACCATGGGAAAATCCCCATATATATCCACCTAGACCATGGACCTAGTACCATATGCACGTCCCATATTCATAATCCTGCCACACCAAGTATTAAATGAATAATAATTATATCTTTACTTCACCTTCTAATGACATCCTAAATTAAATTCATGTTATGATGAAAAAAATATCGAGGAATCCATAAAACTTCATATAGGAATAAACCCTTAATCATAATTCCATGATGATGAAAATGCTTACAAAATCATTACCATAACTGATATAATTCCTAATAACTACCTATAGATATTCACTAACCTATATTCCTTCCACCAGAATCCAATGCCCCAACATTTTCCCTATTTTAATCTTGATTCCATCATCTTATCAAGTCACCAATCCTACCAAATAGGATTTTCACTAAACAAATGCTGCTCTAAACCTTAACACCCATCGTATTTTATTCATAACATGAATGAAAATCCAATTAAAGCACATAGCTCTAGGTCACACCCCCTAGAAATCTCCCACCCCTGTGGGCAGCCCGTACTCCCTAGACAGCCCCCACCCCCATGGACAGCCAGCCCACCCCCTGGACACCCCCACCCACGGACACCCCCACCCCCCGAACACCCCACCACCCTGGGCAGCCCCGTAACCCCCGTGGACAGCCCCCCGACCCCCTAGAAAGCCCCCACCCCTAGACTCCCCACCCCGGTGGTTAGCCCTCCCACTCCCCGGGACACCCTATAACCCTGGAAATCTCCGCCACCCCGTGGACAGCCAAGCCCACCCCCCGGACACCACTTACCCTCTGGACAACCCTCCTCCCTCCCTCCCCCCCCCCCCCCCCCCGTGGACAGCCCACCCACACCCCCTACCCCCTGGACAGTCCCCAACCCCGTGGACTGCCCGCCCACCCCCTAGACACCCCCCTCGGACACCCCCACTCCCCTGGATAACCTGTACCCCTTGGACCACCCCAGTGGAGATCCCACCCACCCCGGGACACCCCTACCCACTGGAAAACCCCGCCAGCCCTGTGGACAACCCCGCCACCCTCGTGGACAGCCCACCCACCCCCTGGAGACCCCAACCCCCATGGATAACCCCCAACCCCTGGACACCCCCACCCCCTTGGGCAGTGTATGTGATCACTCAATGAATCTACTAAAATATTAAAAAAAATTCGATCTAAAATTTACTCAACTCATGAATAATTCTCTTTCACAAGTGTACTTGATCTTGTACACTCATGTATAGTTCTTAAAATATTTTTTGTTATAGATATAGTATTTTGTTGTTTTTTATATTATGATTCTCATATAGGGTAGTTTGTATTTTATGGTTTCATATAAAGTGAAAAATTCTCATTTACAGAACTATATATTCAATGAAACATCAATCTTATTGAGTTCCTTTTGACAAAGTAAATTATAAGATTTTTTTTCATAATGGATAGTAGTTGGATGTTTGAAACCGATCAGATCTCAAGATATTTTCAAAACAATTTGGGGATATTTTTAGATTTTACATTTCACATTGCATCAGATTGTGGTCACATACATTGCCCCTAGTACAATTGTGTTGGAAGACCTTGGTGAGCTGTGAATAAGTCATCTACCACATAACCAAATATGGTTTTCAGGCAAACTAGTCTGTGTGGTATCACAATGGGGAGAGAATGAAATCTCAAATTGTTGATGATCCAAATGAGAGGACTAGATTGTAGATTTTGTTATATGACCGGTTTCTATTTATTATTCATCATGAAAAAGAAATTATTCTGACCCAAGAAGATATAAATATTAGTAGGCATGATGCGTCTAATGAAAATGAAGATATTGTCAGGGTGAAAAAATTGAATGATGCCACCACGACTCCAGTATATCAACAATGCGATAAAATGAAAATCTGGAATTTTTAATCCTATTGTTTCATGGGAAAACTATGTATGAAGTTTCTAATATTTCCATCGATTACATTCTTACCTTCATGAAGGAAATACTTCTAGATGATGCAGATATTCCCGCAAACCACTATATGGCATAAATGTTAGTTGAGAAACTTGGATTTTACAGAAAAAAATCAATTCTTGCCTGAAAAATTATTGTTTATTCTGGGTGGATGCTGTTGAACGAAATGATTGTATAAAATGTGTCACATATCACTTGAAGCGGAAATCTAATGGAACACCATCATGTGTGACATAGAATGTAATGTGGAACATTCCATTGATCCCCGTACTCTATAATATTTTTCTGTCTGATGAAATATCAATAAAAATGTGATGGAATGATATTGAGAGAAAGTAGAAAAATGATGAGTTGGTTCACTCTAGAAATGAATTTTCATGCCAGATATTTGATGATCGATATCCTGATTTGGAAACTGATGTGCGTAATCTGAGGTTGGGTCTTTTATGTGGTGGTTTTAATTCATTTGGGCAGATGCTTACATCACACACCACATGAAAAGTTTTTATAGACATTTATAATCTGCACCATGGTTTTGTATGAACATACCTTTCACTTTCATGAGTATACTCATAACTGAACCTTCTAATCCCGACAATGATATAAATGTATACATGAAACCTTTAATAAAAGAGGTGAAACATCTTTGGGATGTGGGTTTGCGCACATATGATGCATTTTCGAAAGACAGATTTCATATGTGTGCTGGGCTTATATGGATGATCAATGATTTTCCTGCTTATGCAATGATGTCTGTTTGAATCATGAAGGGAAAACCATCATGACCTATTTATATGATGAATACATGATCCATAAGACGGAAACATCATTGTAGTTTCAGTTGGACGGGACATCAAGTATTCTTTCCAATGGACCATCCACAAAGAAAAAACCGTCAAATATTTGAAAATACCATGGAGACCAATGATCCACCTAAGTGTATGTCTGGATCTGATGTGCTTAATGAATTGAAAGATTTTATTATTTCATTAGGGAAGTGTTAAATGAAATCTATAAAGAGAAAGACTGTTTCCACTAAAACCTTTTACAATAGGAAGAATAGAAGTATCATCGTTAATATTATTTATTGGTCATCCAATTTGTTATTTCATTGCTTAGTCATAATCCACATTGAAAAAAAATAGTTTAAATTTTGATTTTGATTCTTATAAATGTTATGGGAAATAAAAAATATGATTTACAGTCTCAGCGTGACTTGGTGGATTGGGGAATCATACCAGAATTGCATCCTGCGCGTATCAGGAAAAATAAATGGCAAGTTCCATGTGCTACTTATGTGATTAATCCTATAGAAAAAAGAAATTTTCTAGAAGTACTAGATAATATTAATGTTCTTCATGGCTATTCAAGCAACATATCTAAAGAAGTCAGCAGAAGAGAGTTGAAGCAAAAATATTTGAAGACTCATTATTATCACATCCTTCTGCATGATTTGATTGCAATAGAAATTCTTCATCTTTTGTCCAATAATGTAAGGGTGGATTTTATTCAGTTGTGACATTTGTTTAGAGATTTTGTGCTAAGAAGTTGTCAAAATATTTCTTAAAAAAAATGTTGGTAGATTCCCCATTAATTTTTTGTGAGTTAGAGAAAATATTTCCTTCATTATTTTTCACATGCATGATACATCCGACTATCCATATTCTAGCTGAAATAATTCTGGGAGGACCTATTTATATTCTTTAGATGTATCCAACTGAAATAAATATGTACACATTAAAGTCTTATGTCTGTAACAGAAATCATCTCGAAGGTTCTATCGTGAACGGTTACATGGATCAATAATTTATTGATTTCTGATCTGTGTATTTTTCTGATATTACTGTAAGAATGAACAGGACAATGAGAAATGAAGAAGAAAAGTATGAGAAAATTGAACCCAGTTTTCCATGACTTCCTCAAATAGAAGGAATTCCTCGATTATATACATTGACGACATTAATCTTTGAAGAGCGGGAGATGGCACATCGCATAGTTTTGTTCAACTGTGAATTTTTTGATTACTATATCTTATGAGTAAATTGAATATGTATATCTTATATATATATATATACATATCTGTTAATCTATTCTTATTTTTATTTATAGGGAACATAAAGATATGATAAATAGAAAGCATCGTTCTTTATCTTTGAGTAGTAGGGTGACATTGCATTGCAAAGAGTTTCACCTTGGTTAAAATTGAAGGTAATAGTATTACTATTTAAATTAATTAAAAAATAACTAATTAAGTTTAATATTGATTTATATTTCAGTTATTGATTTTTCCTGTTGACTCTACCTCTGAGGAAATAATATCTTTGGCTTTTGATCCTAATACCGTGGTTCATGACTGTAAATCAATTGTTATCAATGGGTAGATATTTATTATCACTGAACATGCAAAAAACATTTGAAAACAACCTGATGGTGTTACAGTTACTTCTAAAACATACTGTTATTCTAGTGCACCAGATAGTAGACCATGATTTTGAAATGAATGATATTATAGAGTTGTTGAAAAAATAATAATATTGGATTATTATTCTTATGGATGAGTCATGATGATGAAATGCTAGTGGTTTGATTCGATGATGAGGCATGGAACATTTAATAATGATTGTGGATTTCGATTAATTGATATGACTCACACTCTTTCTACTGAGGAACCATATGTATTGGCATTAATGGTGAAACAAATTTTTTATGTCAAAGACCATCACCAACTTGAATTTGGTGTCATTATTGATGTAATTGCAAAACATATTTTTTATGACGGGGATGGTGGAATTGACACCATCCTTAATATCATTGGAAACTATCCATTTATTACTTTTGATGAATCTAATAGATCAATTGTTAGAGATGACTGTGAACCTGAAACTGTGGTGAGAAATATATGAAATCATCCATTCATGTTCTCAATTCTTTTTGTTTACATCAACTTGGGCTGTTAAGGGTGGTACTATTCAAATTGATTTAATATTGATTACGAATATATTGTATCCAACTTGACCGTTATGTGAATTTTCAATTTTTATTGGTTGTAATTTTATTTTAATTGAATTTTTTAATTTGGAATGGAAATGTATTAAAACCCATGAAACCATCATTTCTAACTTGGTGAACATTTTAGTTCTTCAACTGTGATTTGTAAACAATTTGTATAACTCTAAGACCTCACTTTAAAATTTTACTAGGTAATGAACATGATGGTTTGTATTATTCTACAAAACATGTATTAAAACTTGCATCATCAACCTGATCTAATGAAATTAAATTTTTCATTTATTTTGAAAACATATTTACCATTTATAAATTCGGAAGAATCAATGTACCATGATTTTAATAGATGTATGACACTTAGTAAATAACAATCCTACTAAAAATTAAATTTCTTTATTACATCTTGTATGATTTATTGACTTTTTTATATATATATTCACGCTCACCTAAAACAATGGATAGTTAAATTATCCATGAATTCCACTATTCCCTCTCATTTATTTTATTTTTTGGGCTACACATTACTTATCCCTTTCAATTTACTTCCATTTTTTTCAAATGCAGGAAATGAAACCAATTGAAAACAGGTGATGAAAACAGATTATGGACAATAATAATCGCATGACTGAGCTGGGCACTCCACCACTAGTGCCTGAAGTGAGTATTTTGTTTCAAATATATATATTTAAATTATATATAATGTCATGTGATTATTTTTTTAAACATTTCTTCAGGACCCATCTATTAGGAAAAAATTATTTGATGAGAAGCCTAGTAGTGGTCCTATTACTCAGGGTGTTTGTACGCGGGGAGGGGAGGTAGTATGAGAGCTAGATGATCTGGTCGGTGTACCCGATTAGACCCTTCCGCTCGCACTGACATACCATAAATCCCACATTCTGATCCCGGTGGGTCGTTTGGGACACATAAGATATTTAGGCATCCCTTGTTTTCACCGCCCTTTACATCTAAACTTCCTCCCCCATCTGTACCATATCCGATTTTGATTCCCACTCCCCATCCAGCATTCGACTAGCCATCTCTATCATCATCTTTTAATTCTTCTTCCTTCTCTCTGGGCTTTTATATTCTATCTTATTTGACTCTTGCTCTACCAGAGTCTGTCCTTACAGACCATACATTTGGACCCACCCCATCTGTACAGGGTGTTCCTTCAGTTTCTGGGGATCTGGTGGCACCCTTTGATAAGACTACCGAAGGTATACATATACAACCATAAAAAGATTTCATCATTATTTATTTTCATTATAACATGTATTGATAAAATATATTTTTTCATTCGTAATGGATACATCTATATATATAAGGCTTGGCCTGGGGCTTACATGCATGCTTGCAGTGTGGAACCGCCAAACATAGTTGATGGTGGAATACAATGAAGATAATCAAATGATTGAACAATTAGGGAAGCAATGTCAGAGGTTTTTGGCGACACTTTCCAAATACTCCGAAATCATTCATGTCATCCCGGTCTCATGGAGATAGCTTCCAAATGATGTTAAGGATAAATCATGGGTAGAGATATGGTTAAAAAAATCTATTGTATTTAATGAAATATATGTTTTTTTGTTTTTATATGAACTAATATTTTGGTTTCATATACAATTTAATTTCCCCGACCGATGGTGAGGGTTCACGACCAGCATGTCTAAAGGATTTAGGTGAGCTTTGGAGAGCTTATATGAATGAGTTGTACATTGGCTATAATGATAGAGTGGGAATAAAGTTATAGTCATTTCATGTCATGGATGAATTTCCATTAGAGAAATATCGACATATGATAACTCAATTGACAAATATCCAACTTAAGGTATTAATCACATTATAGGCATTTAAATGAAAATTTTCCTCATTTTCGCTAATAATAATCAATGATTTTTATTTTGGATTCATATAGAATAAATAAATAAAATTGATGCTAAAAATATGTCTATACATTGAAATGTACTATGATTCCAGATCATGAGAGGCCGCACGTATTACAGTTTATAATTTTTCTTTACAAATTGCACTTTCTATTGCTTCCTCTTTAATTTATTCAATGGCTAAAGCTATATAATTTTAGTTTGGAAATTAATTATTGGTATCCTATTTTTAATTATGGTTTTCTACATTCAATGTCATTGTAGAAGAAAAAAATGAATATATAAGGATGTGTTCCTTGAGCAAAACTATTTTTCTCGAGTAGAAAGAAGAAAGAGAGAAGTGCGGTTAATAAACTGACTCAGCAGAATATTTTATGTTTTACTTTGTAGATTTAAAATTTTAATCTTTATTGTGTATCTTAATAATCTAATATATTTTTAACAGGCTACTTTAGAGGCCCTTGATGCCCAAGAACCTGACAATTTTGGGCCAAACAATCACTTTCATCAGGTGTTGGGAGATGAGCACCCCAGTAGAGTATTCTATCGACCTGGGAAGAGTATAGTTCCAATGAGGTATTTTCCCTCCTCAGGTACAAGTTCTAGTTCTACCAAGTTCTAGAAGGATAAGGCATAGGCAGAAAAGGTAGAAAAAAGGGCCACAGAGATAGAAGAACAGTCTGGTAGGGCAGACACTGCATTTATGAAACTGATGGATGTTTTACGTACAACACTTCTACCAGAGGCCAGAACAACTTGTGATGAATATATTTCATCTATGAATTCTATATATGGTGCACCAGTTGGCAGTTCTATTGGTGGTCGAGATGATGGCATGGAAGAGGCTGAGGTAGAGGAGGAGGAGGCTGAGGAGTAGGTCGAGGCAGTGGAGAAGGGTGAGGAGGAGGGAGATTCAAAGGAGGGTGATGAGGAGGCCGAGGATGAATATGAGGGTGGGGAGGAGGGCATTGAGGAGGGAAGGGACGATGAGGAGGACGACGATGAGGACGAGGGTAAGGCTGATGATTATGGTGGTGATAGTTATAGTGATTAGGGAATGATTGATTAGTTAAATTTTTTACTGATATTAATGATATTTGATGTTAACTGATCTTTTGTTCTTTTATATATGTTTTATGAGGTAGGTCACATTAACTTTATATTTTTATCTATATATAATAAAACTTGACTTTATGATTTTCTGAGACTGATTCACCCCTCCCCTAGACATCCCCCCTGTGGATCACCCGCCCACCCTCTGGACACCCCATACCCCCATGGACAACCCCACCACCCCCTTGGACTACCCTCCCACCCCTAGAAATCCCCTCACCCTGTGGACAGACCCCCACCCTTGTGGAAAGCCCCCAACCCCATGGACACACCCACCCCCGTGGACAGCCACTCCACCCCCGTGGAGAGCCCACCACCCCCTGGACAGCCCCACCCACAGCATCGACACCCCGTACCCCTGGACATCCCCTCCCACACATAGACTGCCCCCCCCCCCCCGTGGATGGCCTCCAACCCTGCGGACGGACTGCCTACCCCCCTTAGATAGCCCTACCCCCTGGACACCCCTCACCCCCATGGACATCCCCACCACCCCCGTAGACAGCCCGCCCACCCCCTAGACACCTCGTAACAACCCTGGATAGCCCTTCCACCCCTGTGGATAGCCTTCTCACCCTCGTGGACAGCCTGTACACCCCTAGACAACCCCTCCCACCCCTAGAAACCCAGTGCTCCCTACATAGCCCCTGGCCCCGTGGACATCCCCCACCTCCATGGACAGCCCACCCACCCCGTTGGACACCTCGTACCCCCTGGACAGCCCTTCCACCCACATGGACAGCCTGCCCGACCCCTAAACACCCCATACCCCCATGGAAATCCCCCTCCCCAACCCTCGTGGACAGCCCAGCCACCCCCGTGGATAGCACAACCACCGCCTGGACACCCCTACCCCTCGACAGCCCGGTCACCCCCATGGATAGCCCACCCACCCCTAAGACATCCATTCCCCCATGGATAGCCCCTTCCCCCGTGGACATCCCTCCCACCCCCTAGACACCCATACCCCATGAGTGACCCCACTACCCCCGTGGATAGCCTTCCCACCCACTGGACACCCCATACCCCCTGGACAGCCCCACCCACCAACCTAGACACCACGTGCCCCCTAGACTTCCCCCCTCCCCCCTCCTATGGTCAGACTGCCCACCCCTTGGACAAGCCCCCCCCCCCTCTTGGACACCCTGTAACCCCTTGGATATCCTTTCCACCCCCGTGGGTAGCCCAACCACCCCCTAGACACCTCGTGCCCCTGGACAACCCCCGCCCTCATGGAAAGTCCGTCCACCCCCATGGAAAGCCCGCCCACCCACTTGGACACCCCATACCCCCATGGACAGCCCCGCGAACCCCCGTGGATAGCCTCCGCATCCCCCTGGACACCCCATACCCCCATGGATAGCCCCGCCCACCCCCTGGACACCCCGTTCCCCCCTGGACAGGCTCCCACCCCCGTGGAAAGCCCAACAACCACTGTAGAAAGCCTTCCCACCCCCTGGGAACCCCCTACCCTCCACGACAGCCCCTCCACCCCATTGGACAGCACACCCACCCCCATGGACACCCCCTACCCCCATTGATGGAACCCCCACCCCTGGACACCCCACCCACCCCTTGGACACCCCAACCCTCCTAGGCATTCCTACCACCCCCTTGGACAGTCCGCCCACCCCCCATACCCCCTGGGCAGCCCCAACGACCCCCTAGACACCTCGTACCCCCCAGACAGCCCCACCCCTGTGGATAGCCCCACCCACCTCCTAGACAGCCCCACCCCCTGGACAGCCCCACCACCCCCGTGGATAGGCCCCACCCCGTGGATAGCCCCCATACCCATGGATTATCATGTTTTTAACAACTATAAGACGCATTAATCATAGCTACCCACTTCATTGCCTCCTACATTCCTTGATCACTAATAAAAAATAACAGGTGCTATTTTAGAAACTCCCATGCATAATTAGTGATCTGAGAAGAACATGGCTATTCCACTTCCAAAAGAGTCTGAGTAGATACCATGACTACGAAGACAATAGCTGGATCACAATAATGACTACCTAAGATATCCCCTAAAACAATTTTGGATTCATTTATAGTGGTATCATTATAAATAATTAACAAAAACAAAACCTTTAGTAAAATAATCATATGTTCTAAAACAAAGGACACAAAATCACAAATCCCATAAAGATACATAATAAATAATTTTTCATAATACCATTTCAAAATCACATAATAGATACTTTTTCCTATTTTAAACTCCACAATGGTTTTAAAAAAATCCCTTTTGTGGTTCCATTTCAAAAATCATATAGTGTTTTTGTCCCACAAAAAAATGCAATCCATTTCCTAATAACCAAACCACCCTTCCTACCATACAATCCAAAATCATTTATTTTTTCATAAAGAAACACATACTATTGAAATAAACACTATTAAAAAACCTTTTTAAAATACCAATGATCTTAAAATCCATGAAATTCATTCCATTTTAACCATTACATCCCCCACCCCTCATAGACACCACCCCACCACCAGGACACCCACACCCCCTGGACACCCCCACCCCCATGGAGAGCCCCCACCCCCTGGACAGACCCCACATCCTGGACACCACCCCACCCCACTGAGAAAGCCCACAACCACTTAGACCACCCCCACCCCCTGGGCACCCCCACCCCCATGGATAGTCAACCCACCCCCTGGACACCACCCACCCCCTTGGATAGCCCCCAAACACCTGGACCGCCACCACCCCCTTAGACTCCACCCCACCCCCTGGACACCCCAACCCCTAGACACCCCCACCCCATGGACACCACCCCACCCCCTGGACAACCCCAGGGAAACCCCCTTCCTGGGATTTCCCCCACCCCCTAGACACCCCCAACCCATGGACCCCCAACCCTCCTACTCACCACCCCACCAACGGGACACCCCCACCACCATGGACAGTCGTCCCCACCCTTGGACACCACCCCACCTCCCCTGGACAGCCCACAACCCCCTTATACCCCCCTTGCACCACCCTAAACACCAACCCACCCCCTGGACACCCCCACACACTGGGACACCCCCCCTGAGACACCCCCACCCTCTGTGAAGCCCCCATCGCCCATGGACATCACCCCACCCCTTGGACACCCCCATGGGAAGTCCCCCCTGCACACCCTCCAACCCTGGACAGACCCTACCCCCATGGATAGCCCCCCAAACCCCTAGACAACCCCCCCCCCAGACACCACATCCCCACGACCCCCCCCCGGGACACCCCTACCCCCTTCGACAGCCCCCAACCCCTTGGACAGGACCCCACCCTCCTAGACACCCCTACACCTTTGGATATCCCTAAACCCCCTATACAACCCCCCACCCCAAGACACCCCCACCCCCTGGACACCACCACACCCCCTGGACACCCCCTACCCCTTGGACACCCCCCGGACACTACTGCACCCCCTGGACACCCCTACCCCCAGGATAGCCCCCCTACCCCCTGGACAGCCCACCCCCTGGACATCACCTACCTGGAAAACCCAAAAGAAGATCCCCCCTCCCCCCTGAACAGAATATTACTATCATCTAAACCAAATATTCCCCAATGTTGTTTTTTAATTCAATATGACGCATTATTTCGTTCGTGTTCATTTTCCTCAAATGGAAGTGCTTTTAGAAGAAAAATTTGGTGACCAAACTAGAATCCGGATTGGATTAGAGTGCTAGAAGTAGTTCCTCAACTACCGAGTCTCAAATGTTGAATCATAGTAGTTTTATCAATTGTAATATATAACATCCATAAATTAATATTCTCTACCTAGGCACAAAAAGCTGTATCAATTCTTGGTTATAGTTTATTGGCTGACCAAATTACCAAGACTCGGAATCTGAGATTGGTTGGAAGACTAATGACAAAACATTCAACTATTATCCAGTTTTTGTATTTAGTAATGTGATAGGAGAGGGTTCCGAATGTAACTACTAGGACTATGAGGAATATTCTAAAAGGATTATCTTCTAGTGATGTTGACGCTCCTTTCCGTCACAGAGTCTAATGACTGAAAAAAGGGAAATACCTTTATCCAAAGTGATTCATCCTTTGAAGAAACATCAAAAATCGACAAAGGGATGAACAAGGAGAACATTGCCCATAGGTCGCGCAAGTTCCCTCATGGTCGCGCAAGTACACTTGCGCGCCGCCTAGTAGTCGTGCAAGTACTTGTGTGCTGCCTAGTGGTCGTGCAGGTATACTTGCGCGCCGCCTCATGGTCGCCCATCTGACTTGCACGACCTAAGTGATAACCGCCCGGTAATCGCCCGAGGTCTTCTCTTGCCTATAAATAGACCCTATGGGCCCCCCATTCGAGAGGATGTTTTTTCAGAAACCCGGATTGAAGCTCCCGACGCCCAAGTCTCTTTTCAAAGCTTCCGGAACACTTCTAAGGTAATTTCTTACCTAGAACAGAAGATCTAAAGAGAGGGAGGAAGGCCTAGGTGTTGAAACTCATCAACACTTGCGCGCCTGAATGGACAGCACTTAAGGGAACTGGTCACACTTGCGTGCCGCCTTATTCCTTCAATAGAAATTGCATGTCCCTTTTCTGGAAGAACCTCAAGAAGATTCTAAAGGGTTTAATAAAGAGTCACTCAAGTATTTTTATGCTGGTTGAAAATCGCGCAAGTACCCCACATGCTGCGCAGGTATACCTGCGCGACCAATACTTGCGCACCCACGCAAGACTTGCGCGCCTTCCAAGAATTGCGCGCCCCTACCTTTTTGGGTGCCCATCTTGCCCATTTTACCCCTCTTAAGCCATTTAACCTTTCCTATTCAAGATTGTGTCTTCAAGATACTCTTCAAAGCCATTTATGGCATGATTTCTTGATTTGACTTCCTTTTTTGAAAGGAATTCTGTGGAATGTCTCTCAAAACATAGTTATTTATACATCTTTATGTCACCAAAGATTGAGAGTTCATTCATTCAACCTCATCCTTTAAGATGAGAGAATCCTTAACCTAGGTCTCCTTTTTAGGAATAATCCCCAGTTGTAAGTCCTTTAATCTGGGCATCTTCTTCAGGAGTAAGCCCCAAATTCCTAAAATTCCTAAATCTGGGCATCCTCCTTAGGAGTAGGCCCCAAACATTAATTCCTTAACTTGGGCATCCTCCTCAGGAGTAATTCCCAATCACAATCCTTTAATCTAAGAATCCTTCTTAGGAGTAAGCCCCAAGTCCTTTAATCTGGGCATCTTACTTAGGAGTAAGCCCCAAGTCCTTTAATCTGTGCAGCCTTCTTAGGAGTAAGCCCCAATTCCTCTTAATATTGGCTTCCTTTCCAAGACTATGCCCCAATCTCAAATATGGGCATCCTTCTTAGGAGTAACCCCCAAACCTTAATCCCTAACCTAGGTCTCCTTTTCAGGAATAAGACCCAGTTATAATCATGGGCTTCCTTTTCAGGAGTAAGCCCCAAGTCCCCTAACTTGGGCTTCCTTTTCAGGAATAAGTCCTAGTTATAATCTTGGGCTTCCTTTTCAGTAATAAGCCCCAAGTCCCTTAAATTTTTCATAACCAGTCCTAATTTACCCTTGATTTGGGCTTCATTTTCAGGAGTAAAACCCAATCAAAAGTCCCCTCCTAACTTGGGCATCCTCCTTAGGAGTAATCCCCAAGATTAGAGTATTCAAATCTCCATGAATCACATATACCTTTATGGACCCTGTTCATGGATTTTCTCCCTAAAAGTGAATCCTAAACCTTCAACTATCTGGTCAGTCATACATACATAAGCCCCAAACAATTTCTTATGATTGCATATTTCATGGCACAATTGTCTAATTTTTTACCAATACCTTTTGTTTCTCACACTGAGCATGACTCACATGAGCTTGGAGTGTAAAAGTAATTATGACATCCTTCTTTGAGCCATCAATCATAAACGTCATACTCCATTACTCGAACTACGTGGGTTCTGATTCCTTTTCCAAAACAAAGGATACGTAGATAGCCCATTTATGGGTTCAATCCCAACTTTGAAATAATCCATGTCCTTCTGAATGACGATAAACATCAAGTGCCCCACTAAGTGGCTTTAAAACCATCCTGGTCATCATAATGACCAAGAGACTTTTATAAATGTTTTTGAAGGATACCATTGACTCAGAATCTCAAAAAAGATACAGATGATTCTCTATTGATGAAGAACCTCGAATACATATAAAAGATTCTCTAAATTTCTTACATATTTAATCATTGATTGTTAAAACTGAAGGAAAGCTCATTTTATACTTGGTAACGTAATAAGGATTCAAGAACATAACTTAAATCTTTAAAGAGAGTCCCAGAGTAGAAAATAATTCCCCTCAAAAAGGTGTGATGAGTCCGACCTCCCATCCTCTCGACCAATGCAAATTCCTAAGCCTCATTAGCCCACAAGCTAATGAACGCCTACCTTTGGAAAGTAGGTCCAAACGGATGTGGAATCATTGGATGTTTCCGATTCTACGAACAAACCCGTTTGAAACCGATCACAACGTTTCAATCTCCTATCCAGGAGGTCATCCCTGAATTCCGTGTGAAACAAGTGAATATGGAATTCAATTTTCATAATGTATCCAATGTTGGAGTCTGGTGTAACACCTCATGATTACACTATATGTTTCCCTTTGAATAATTTAGTAGCTTGTGTTGTACGCAACTTCGAGTTCAAACACACCACAACCAATCAAACATGCCGTTATGAATATTAATACCCACTTTTTGAAATTTTATAAATATTATCTTTCATAATGAACTTTTTTTTTGGATTCAGAATATCGAAATTATCTTAGTGGGAATTTTTGGTATTTTTCTAAAAACTATCAATTTTTTATGGATAGTGAAAAAACACTACGTTATTGGTTAAAACCGAATTTTTATTCAAATAATTAGCTATTTTATTATAAATTATCTTATGTCAAAATGGATACATAATACCTATATATTTTAAACATAATTCATTTGAATCAATTTATAATAAGTTTAGATATATAAAATATTATCACCCTTTTTACCGTCTTTTACCCCTCTCCTATGAGCATTTCCAAATTTGTATAAAATTAAATTTTACCTCTTATGTGAGTTGAATTTCAAAAATTCAGGAGACAAAAGTTAATATGAGTAATTAATAAGTGGTTCAATAAGATGAAAATAGTTTTTGGTAAATATTATCTTTTGACTTTTATTTACCACGGTTAAAAGAAAATAGGGTAATTAAGTGTAAACATGATATCATAATTACCCTAACAGATGTCCTAATTTTATTGGATAAGTATAATTCGACCAAAAACAACCTTTTGAATAAAATATGATCCTCTTTGATCCAAATGGATTCAATTAGGACGTTTATTATTATTTTATTTAAAGTGGAGTTAAAAGAGTTAAAATCAATGTTTAATAACTAAACAATTTTTAATCTAGGGTTATAAATTATTTAAACTAGACTATAAATATTAATTAAAAAGATAAAAATATTTCCTATATAAGGGTATTTTATTTATAATGTTTATATATTAAATAAATAAATTTACTTTTAACACAATGTTGATGCAAACATTACCTTATTAATGAAATATAAAACAATTGATATTATAAATATCCAAATAAATCTAATTTTAGACTTTTAATGAATTAAACCAATTTTATTGGTTAATATGACATGGAAGGGTTCATTAAATAACATCTTTTAGAAGTAATAAGGTTGTTTTGAATTTAACAAAAAAAATACCAAATAGTGTCAAAATAGAAATAAAAGTTGTTTTTAAAACAAATATTATATTATCAATTGATATTGTATTCCTTAAAATCTAAGGTTTGGAAAAAGGGATTAAATAATATTATATATGTCATTAATTAACCACTTGAGGTTCTCTTAGATGTTAATAGTATGTTTATTAACCATATAATATAAAAATACAAAGAGACATGGAAAATGTCAAATTATTTAACTAAAAGTTAAATCTAAAAGATAAGGTTAATATAGAAACCCAAACCTGTCTAAAACCAATTGGTTGAGTTTTTTTTCAACCCATCCCCACCTTATCCTTGAAATAAATCATTTTTGAGACCTTAGAAACCGAAAATTATTTTATTATATTATAATATTTCAATCTTTTCCTAAGGTGCCCCTCACCCCTCTTATAAAAGGACACTTCCCCTTATCACAAATTCACTCATTCAAAGCCATTTGGCTCAGAAAGACCCTGCCCAAATATTCGATCAACTTTCCTCACTTAATTCTAGAGGCCATCCTTTAGTCATAAAGACAACCTATGGAGCCATTTTGATCAAATGAAAAGGAAGAACCCGAAGAATAGGTAAATAATTCATCAACTCTTTCGAGTTATTTTCTTCTTCCACTTCTCTTTCTATGTTGTTTCCATTCTAAAATAATAACTTCAGTATATTCTATATACAATTATGTTATTATAAAAATGGTACAACCATATTCATTATTATATCCATTCTATAAATTACAAAGTCATCATACGTACGTACGTAGAGATTACTGTCTCCACGTCGTGGTGTAGTTAGTCATTCTACAACTTTATAAATTGGATGGGTATAATAATGAGTGAAAATGATGTAAATAATAAATATAGAATGATAATAATTCTATAATTATGATATAAAATCCAATTATATATGCTTTTAATATCAAAAGAATGATATTGTCGCTCATGCGTACGTACGGATTACCGTCTCCACGAACGCGATGTGATTCATTTCTCCATCGTAACCATTGAATAATATTTTTCATTTGATGATTAAAAATGATGTTTAAAGAACTTAATATAATTCTGGATATGAATCAAATACATCCTATCCATAACAAACATTACTTACTTAACAACATATAAAGGAAAACGAATTAGTTAACACCCGAAACGATGATACTACGGAAATATCATTAACAAAGAAATATTAGAAGATCATAAACAATATCATATTTATTTATATGGTTCTTGTATAATTTAATAACAATTATTTAAATATTATTCAGGAGGTTAACATACCCTCATCCAAGGATAAGTACAAGGTAAGGGTTAATTTCACAATCTGTTTATTATCCGAGGCAGTTTTATATGTGAGTATCTACTCCGACCTCTTTATCGTCCACATCCGTGTATATGAAAAAAAATTGAAATTTTTTTACTATTTAATAGAAAATTGGTTAAAGTCATTTATACCATTATTTGACCTTATATGTTTTGGAGGGAATCATTCCTTCATTTTCCAAACATGGTACTTTATGACCTTTTCAGCAAAATTAAGGTAAGAATGTATTTTTATCTTATATGTCTAGTGCGGCTATTTTCCGCCATTATAACATTGTCAAAGCTTCACATACAACCTCATAAAAATATTTTCAAAATAAATGTTTTCTATTTTAATTATCTTACTTTCAAATGATTTCAAAATAAAGGATATATTTCTCTAAAAATGTTTTTATTTCTTCTTTTTTAACATCCATCGATGTATTTTAAGCGTATTTAAAGTTGATTTATTATGATACAAAAATTTCATATTGTATTTAAGGTTTTGTGATATGTTTGTCTATGAATGTGTTATTTTTTCACCATTCATGGTTTATGGATAATGTATTGACATTTCGAATGCTAGTTTTAACACTAATGTTTATGTTATGTTTGAACCTTTTCATATAAGGAATTCATTGGTCATAGTAAGTGATGTGTGGAGCCTGATATAGATTCTCGATGCATCAGTTGGTCTTATGAGAAAAACTAGGATCTTGGCAGAAGGCCTTGACTAAATTTTATTTGCAGTTTCAGCACAAGGTCTTGACTATGTGATTATGATATCTAGAATTATGAATTCCATCATCATGAAAGTGGATATTAATATTTCATGTGATTATTTGACTAGTAGAATATCCATGTGAATAAGAAAATGAAATTTTTTGGTTCTATGTTTCCCATATTATGCTAAAGTTCAATTTTAAATAGCTTTTTTAAGTCTTATACATTTCCTTAAATGTTTTTTATTATTTGTGAATGTTTCTGCTATATTGTAATTATTACTAAGCATCAGACCTAACCCCTTCCAATGATTTATTTTTCCTAGGATGCGAAGATGTATATTATGACTGACATGCAGTGATAGTCTAATAGATATGAGTGTGGCCTATGGAGACTATTTTGTTGTATTTTTCCATTTAATAATGTAATGTAAAACATCATAATGTATCTAGTATTTCAAAGGCTACTAAACCGACCAGTCTTTCAGAACATGATTCTTTGAATCTTGCCAATGTTATGTAATAATGCACTGACTCTAGGTAACTGGGGCCGGGGTATTACAGTTGGTATCAGAGGAATTTTAGTACAAACATTATAAGATAGATGTAGAAAAAATATTATTAGAGAATGTTACCCTAAGATAGACTTTGAGGATCATTATAGAAGAAATTCCTAGAGTTTTGGTACTCTAAAGATTTTGTGAGTTTTCAATTCAATAAATCACTGTATGGATATGAGTAGGTAGTGGCGGATCTGGCATAGATGTACCTAGTGGTAAAACTCAAAAACAATGCTTTGATATAGACTCAAAAGGGAACTGGTGAACGATAACGGGCCTTGCTGCACTCTTGGTTACGACACTGTTGAGGTATATGCTTAGGATAATCCTCATTTTATTTACAAACCATTATGAGTGGTTTATGAGTATATACCTCCTCAATGAAAACATTTTTATGATTATTGATTATATGCCTAAACTGTTCAATTTATGTTAACTCTTTAACGAGTTTGGGATTATGTATTGTGATTCATAAACTAATCTAGCGTATGAAATTGTTTAGAAATGGCACCTAGTGAAAAAAATGGAAACTGTATCAATGCTCGAAATCCATGTTAGTATTTCCATCATAATCATGATAATTGTAGTGGAGCTGGTGAAACAACTAGTGATGATCATCTTATCACCATATTGGGACAACTCACTCCGTTTATGAATAATAACTTTACCCATATGGAGCAACCTAATCCACAACATAGAGGATCAATGTTCGACTACTTCATAATGAAACAACCACCAACATTCAATGGGAGTAAAAACTTATTAGTAGCTGATCAATGGATAAATTCCTTAGAGAAAATATTTCACACTTTGGGGAGTCGCGAAATGGAAAAAGATTTAATAGTAGTTTATCGCCTCACTGGAGATGTAGATCAATGGTGGTCATTGATTCAAAACACAAAGGAAGATGATGAAGTATCAAAAATTGAATGGGGGTATTTTAATGATATTTTCCTAGAAAACGTCTTTCCTCATGACCATCAAGCGGATATGGAGATGGAATTTCTAAGGCGGAGACAAAAGGATGATGATAATGTCACAAATTATGAGGCCAAATTTTCAAGGTTATCATGGAATGATGAATATTATACATGTAACCCAAAACGTAAGATTGATCATTTCATTGATGGGTTAAAACCATTTCTCCATCGAGCATTAGTCTAAGAATCCTTCTTGTCGTACGAAGAGATTGTATCATGTGTTATCAAGATAGTAAATTAATTCTCTAAGTCATATGACATTAATGTAATAAAAGAGAAGAAGAGATCTTTTGAACACTCTTGAAATGGAAATATGTGGAAGAAGGAAAATATTGAATATCCACCCAGTAGTAAATGTGGGAAGAAACAACCCAGTGCTTGCCTGAAGGGAATGTGAGTCTGTTACAAGTGTGGTGAAAAAGGCCACCATGCTCGTGATTGCAAGGGGAAGAAAGAGTATGTAAATGTAGAATGCTAGATTTATAGAGAAATAGGGAATTATAAAAATGAATGTTTTAAGCACCAAGGAAACATACCTCAGAAAAGGCCAAGGGATCAATGCTAAACTTATACTATCACTACATCTGTGGTTGAAGCCTCGAAAGATGTGGTGGCTGGTAAGTTAATGGTTTCCTCAATTTTGGAAAATGGCTTATTTGATTCTGGATCATCGCATTTTTTGATATCATTTCAGTTTTCTAATAAAATTAGATATTTCCAATTTGATTTTACAAGGGATTTTTTAGTCAAAAATCCTATGTGAAGTATCATTCCAAAAAGGTTTTGTGAATATGTTCCCATTAAGGCATATAAACATTATTTATCTGTTGATCTCATCGTTATACCCATGATTTAATTTGATATAATCCTCAGTATGGATTGGATTTCAGACCATGATGAGAAAATTTATTTTAAGAAGAATGAGGTCATAATTTTCCATGATGATAAGGAGTACCTTATCTTTAGATAAAAAAAGTCACCATCTGATTCTTATCTAGATCCACCCCCAGTAGCTCAACTAAATTCAATTATTAGGGAGGAAGAGAATGGAATGTTCAAATAGAGGACGTACCAATCCTGAAAGAATATGTTTATGTGTTTCCAAATGATTTACTTGGACATCCTCCAGAATGATAAATTGAGTTTTCCGTTGACTTAACTCCTTGTTCAAGGCTCATATCAAATTCCACTTATATAATGGCCACTATGTAATTAGTTGAACTAAATAAACAACTAGAGTAACTGAGTAATAAGGGATTTATTCACCCTAGAGTTTCTCCATTGGGATCCCCTATCCTTTTTGTTATGAAAAAATATGGATCTTTGAGGTTGTGCATTGAATACAGGGAGATCAATGAAATAACATTAAAGAACAAGTATCTCTTACCTCTCATTGATTATTTATTCGACCAACTTCATGGAGCTCAATATTTTTCAAATATTGACCTTCGATCTGGAAATCATCAGTTGTGTGTGAAGAAGGAAGACATTCTGAAAACAACATTTCAAACAAGGTACGGTCATTACGACTTTACAGTAATGCCTTTTGGGCTGACTAATGTACCCTCAATTTTCATGGATTTAAGGAACAGAATTTTTAAAAAATATATTGATGACATTGTAGTGGTATTTACTGATGATATCTTTTTATACTCCAAAATCTATTAAGATAATGAAAATCACTTGCGCACAATTCTGAAAACCCTCAGAAGAAATGAATTATACAGAAATTTTTGCAAGTGGGTATTCTGGATTCAAGAGATTTCTTTTCTTGGCCATATCTTCTCTAATGGTGAAATCTCTATAAATTATTCTGAGGAAAGAGAAATCCAACAATGGCTAGAACCAATGAGTATAATTTAGTTATGCATTTTTATTTGTTTAGCAAGTTATTATCGTCCTTTCGTACAGAATTTGGACCGATTGGCTAACCAATTAAATAATCTCACACATAAATGGGTTAAATTGGTTTGGAAAAAAGAGTGTGAATAATGTTTTAATGGATTGAAGTCATGATTAGTCAATGCTCCTATCTTGACTCTACCATCGAGGAATTATGGGTTTTTTATTTATAGTGATGCAACAATGAAAGGACTTGGTTGTTTCCTTATGAAGAATGATAGGGTTATTGCCTATGCCTCACGAGAGCTGAAATTCTTGAGGAATACTATCCTACTCATGATCTTGAGTTAGCAGCTGTAATCTTTTCTTTGAATATATGGAGATATTTTTACTATGGAGAAAAATGTGATATATATACCGATCACAAGTGTTTGATATATATTTTCTCATAGAATGAACTCAGCATGAGGCAAAGGAGATGGCTTTAACTACTCATGGATTATGATTGCACAATAAAATACCACCCAGGGAAGGAAAATAAGGTGGAAGATGCTTTGAGTTGAAAGGATAATGGAGTTTTGAACAAGATTAGAGTTGAAAGGGATCCTATTTTCATGGATCTCTTGAAAATGGATATGGGAATAATCATTGAAGGTGAAACATCAATAATTTTTCAAATGGTTACCAAGCCATCGTTTCTAGAAATGACAAAAAGTTCTCAGACTAATGATGAGGAATTTGAAAAGAAGATTAAATCTGTGAATGATGGGAGATTTATCGACTTTGTATGTGAAGATGAAATTTTGAAATTTGGGAAGAGACTTTGTGTTCCTAACATACCTGATCTAAAAAGGGAATTTTTAGATGATTCCCATAGTTCCAATTTCCCAATACACCTTGTAAGCACCATGATGTATAGGGATTTGAAGGAGAATCATTGGTTGGACAACATGAAGAGGGCGATTTTTGATTTTGTGTCAACATATATGGTTTTTCAACAAGTGAAAGCTAGAATCCAACATCCTCAAGGGGACATGAAACAACTTCACATACCTCAGTAGAAATGGGATAAAATTTCGATGAAAATTTTCATGGTACTACCAAGGAATCCTATAAGGAATGATACAATATGGGACATTGTTGATTGTCTTAACAAGTTAGCACATTTTATTGCAATAAGAGTGGATTTACCACTTTATCATTTATCAAGGATATATATTAACTATGTTGTAAGACTTCATGGAGTACCCTTAATGATTGTTTCAGATCTTGATCCCCATTTTACATTATGATTATGGAAAAGTCTGCAAAAAGCCTGAGATACTGAACTTAGTTTGAGCACTGTTTTCCACCCTGAAACTGATGGAATATACGAATGGACTATTAAAACCTTATAAGACATGTTGAGATCTTGATCACTTTACTTTCAAGGTATGTGTGATCAATATTTATCTATGGTTGAATATTCCTATATCAATAACTTCTATTCAAGTATTCAGACGACACCATATGAAGCCTTATACTGAAATAGATGTCGCACTCCAACCTGTTGGGATGATGTCAGTGAAAGAAAACTTATAGGCCTGGAACATGTTGAGAAAACGATGGAAAAGGTGAAGGCAATCCAAACCCACATAGAGGAAGCTCAATGTATGAAGAAGATCTATGCTGATAACCAAGGAAAGGATTTGGAACTTCTGGTAAGAGATCATGTTTTTTTAACGTATCTGCATTGAAGGGAATGATACGATTCAGTAAGAAGGGTAAATTGAGTCCTAGGTACATCAGACCTTTCAAAATCCAAGAACGAATTGGGGCTATAGCTTACCGTATGGAAATGCCTCCAAGTCTCTCTAATGTTCAGGATGTGTTCGACGTATCACTGTTGAGAAAATACATGCCTTACCCAACTCATGTACTCACCTATGAAAAATTAGAACTGGAACCTGATGTTTCATATTGTGAAGATCCTGTCAAGATTCTTGATACAAGACAACAGGTGTTGAGAAATCAGATGACTCATCTGGTAAAAGTTCTATGGAGAAATCATAAGAAGGAAGAGGCAACATGGGAACCCAAGGAACTTATGATGAAGAACCACCCGAATCTTTTTACACAGTAATATTCTATAAATTTTGTGGAAAACATTAATTGAAGGAGGGTAGAATGTAACACCCCAAGCTTCCACGAGACATTTCCTTTTAAATAATACAATAGCTTGTGTTGTACTCATCTTCGAGTTCAAACACACCACAACCAATCAAACTAGCCGTTATGAATAGTAATACCCACATTTTAAAATTTTATAAATTTTAACTTTCAAAATGGACTAAATTTTTGGATTTGGAACATCAAAATTTGCAGAGGGTAAATTTTCTAATGTGTCTGAAAAATTTATATTTTTGATGAATAGTAAAAAACACTACGTTACTGGTTAAAATCGACTTTTTATTTAAATAACTAGTTATTTTATTTTAAATTATTTTTCGTCAAAATGGATACATAATACCTATATATGTTCAATGTTATTAATTAGAGTTATTTTATAATAAGTTTAGATATATAAAATTTTATCAAAATTTTTAACATCTTTTACCCCCCTCATAGGATCATTTCCAAATTTGTATAAAACATAATTTTACCTCTATTGTGAGTTGAATTTCAAAAACCTTAGAGAGACGGTTAATATCAGTATGTAAAATGTGGTTCAATAAAATGAAAATATTTTTTGTGAATAGTAAATTTTGACTTTTATTTACCACGGTCAAAAGTAAATATGGTAATTAAGGGTAAACATGATATCATAATTTCCCTAAAACATTTCTTAATTCTATTGGATAAATATAATTAGACCAAAAACAACCTTAGGTATAAAATATGATTCTCTTTGGTCCCCTTGGATTAGATTAGGACATTTATTATTATTTTATTTAAAGAAAAGTTAAAAGAGTTAAAATCAATGTTTAATAAGTAAACCATATTCAATATAGTGTTATATATAAGAAAAATTAGACTATAAATAATCATTATAAATCAAAAAAAAATTCCTACAAAATGGTATTTTATTTATAATTTTTAGACTTTAAATATGTAAATTTATTTATGACACAATGATGATGTATTAATTACCTTATTAATGAATGATTAAAATAATTGATATTATAAATTTTCAAATAAATATAATTTGAGACTTTTAATAAATTTGAATAATTTACTAGGTTAATATGACATGTTAGGTTTGGTAAAATGGATTTTTTTTCGAAGTAATAATGCTGTTGTGAATTTAACCAAAACAAAATACCAAAGAGTGTCAAAATTGACATAAAAGTGTTTTTTAAAACAAATATTATATTATTAATTGATATTATAGTCTTAAAAATATAATATTTGTAAAAAGGGATTAAATATTGTTATATATGTCATTAATTAACCACTTGGGGTTCTATTGGTAGTTTATAGTAATTATATTAACCATATAAGATAAAAATACCAAGAGACATGGTTAATTTTAAACTGTTTAACAAAGAGTTAAATCTAAAGGATATTGTTAGTATAGTTATCCAAAAATGTCTAAAACCTATTGATTTAGTGTGTTTTGTCACATACCGACATTACCCTATCACTAAATCATTTTGGAGCTAGTAGAAACCGAAAATGATTTTATTTTAAAATACTATTTCAATCTTTTCCTAAGGTGCCCCTCACACCTCTTATAAAATGGCACTTCCCCTTCTCTCAAATTCATACCTTCAAGTCCATTTGAATCGGCCAACCTCTACCAAAATATCCTCTCAACTATCCCACCTTCATCCTAGAGGACTTCCTTTATCCATAAATCCAACCTAAGGAGCCCTTTTGAACAAATCAAAAGGAAGAACCCGAAGAAAAGGTAAATATTCCATCACCTCTTTCATGTTTTTTTCTTCTTCCACTTCCTCTTTCTATGTTGTTTACATTCAAAAATAATAACTCCAGAATATTCTATATACTATGATGTTATTATAAAAATGGTACAACAATATTCACTATTCTATCCATTCTATAAATGATAATTTCACCATACGGGCGTATGCACAGATTACCGTCTCCACGTCGTGGTGTAGTTTGTTATTCAAACAGTTCATCATTTGTATGGGTATAATAATGATTAAAATTGATGTATATAGTAAATATAACATGATAATTATTCTATATATATATGATATACCATCCAATAATATATTATTTTAATATCAAAAGAGTGATATTTTCACTCGGGCATACGTATAGATTACCGTCTCCATGAACGCGATGAGATTCATTTCCCCATCGTAACCATTAAAGAATAATTTTCCTTTGATGATTAAAAATTATGTTTAAGGAACATAATATCATTATTAATATGAATGAAAAATATCCTATCCATAACAAACATTACTTACGTATCAAATCATATAAAGGAAAACGAATCAGTTAACACCTGAAACTACGATACTACTAAAATATCATTAACAAAGCAATATTAGAAAATCATATATGATATCATATTTATGTAAATGGTTCACATATAATTTAATAAAAATTATTTAACTATTATATTGGAGTTTAACATACCCTCAACCAGTGATATGTACAAGGTAAGTGTTAATTTCACAATCTCTTTATTATCCGAGGTTGTTTTATACATGAGTATCTACTGGGACCTCTTTATCATCCACTTCCATGTTTCTAAAAAATGAATTTCAAATCATTTTTACTATTAAATATAAAATGGTTTATGGTCATTTATAACCTTATTTGACCATATATGTTTAGGAAGGAATCTTTCTGTCATTTTCCAAAAAAGGTGCTTTATGTCATTTTCGATAAAATTATGGGAAGAATGTTTTTTATCTTATACGGCAGGTGTGACTATTTTCCACCGTTATAACAGCGTCGAAGCTTCCCCTACAATATTATAAGAATATTTTCAAAATAAATGTTTTATTTTATAATTATATGACTTTTAAATGATTTCAAAATAGAATGATATATTTCTCTAAAGAAAGTTTTGATTTCATCTATGTCAACATCCTTTGATAGACTTTAAGCTAATTTGATGTTTATTTATTATGATACAAAAATTCTATATTGTATTGAACATTTTTTGATATGTTAGACTGTGGATTTTTTATTTTCACACCATTGATGGTTTATGAATAAAGTATTGACATTTCGTATACTAGTTTTAATAAGAATGATTACATTATGTTTAAAACATTTCATATGAGAAATGCATTAGACTTAGTAAGTAATGGGTGGATCCCACTGTAGCTCCTTGATGCATCATTAGGTATCATATAACAAAATAGGGTCTTGGCACAAGGCCTTGACAAAATCTTATATGTAGTATTAACAAAAGGTGTGGACTATGTGGTTATGAAGTTTGGAATTATGCATTCCATCATTATGAAAGTGGATATTGATATTGAATGTGATTATTTGACTTGTAGAATATCCTTGTGAATAAGTAAATGGAATTATTTGATTTTATCTTTTCCATATTATGATGAATTTCATGTTTAAAAGGACTTTTTTATTCTTATACATTTCCTTAAATGTTTATGCTTATTTATGAACGTTTTCGCTATATTGTTATCCTTACAAAGCATCTGAGCTCTCTCCTTTCAATGCTTTATTTTTCCCAGGATGCGAAAAAGTATATTATTACTGACCTATAGGGATAGTCTATGGGACATGAGTGTGTCCTATGGAGACTATGTTGTTATAGTTTTTCATTTTATAATGTAATGTAAAACTTATGAATGTATCTAGTATTTCCAAGGCTGCTAAACTGATCGGTCTTTCAAGACATGATTCCTTGTATCATGCCAATGCTATCTCTTAATGCACCAACTCTAGGTAATTGGGGCTAGGGCGTTACACCTGGTGTATGAAATATTGTATTTTGTGTGCAGGTGTGTTGTCTGGGGTCTCCAGGTGTATTTGACTTGCTACAAGTGTATTGGAGTCTGTTGTATGCAATATTGGAGGATTTTGAATATTAGATTCTATGTGCATGTGATATTGGGTTATATATGGTGTATTGGCTTAGGTGCATAGGCTTCCTGTAGGTTTCTTTGGTTTTTCATATCTGGGTGTTGGGTTCGTCATGCTGTTGTGAAATCTCAGTGAAGTATATACCAATATTTTATAACCTTTGTTATACTATTGAATGAAATTTTAATACTATACCAATGGTTCATAACTGTTGGTATAGGGGTGAAAGGTATACCAACGGTTAAAAAAACATTGGTATAGCAAAGGACATCTTCATTTTACCAATTTTTTTCTGCAACCGTTGAGAAAAAAACTATATGAATGGTTAAAAAACCTTCGGTAAAACACCGAATGCGGGGTAAACCAATGGTTTTAAACCTTTGGTAAAGATTTTTTCCAATGGTTCTAAGTAACTGTTGGGAAGCTGGGAATTTTTTCAACATATACCAATCATTATTTAGAAACTTTTGGTATATATCTATCCCTATTTCGGACTTACCAATAATTTTCCCTTCAATACCAACGGTTTTAAACCATTGGTATAGTTTAAATTTCTAATAGTAGAGGTTTATCAATCCTTTTATAATCATTTGATGGGTAGGTGTGGTGGAATACCGCTTGGAACGTCCACTATAGTTTGAGAGGGTATAGGATTTCTTCCACATATCCCAGATGAGGAGATACATGCACGACCTATCTCACATCATCTACCATGATGAGATGAACTTTGATGATGTGGCGATGTTTATTGAGGTTCTAGTAGAGATAGAGGATCAACAGGAGCGGGTCCTTCATGGGTAGTTGATTCCTCTGATGTGCATTTTTTGGGAACACGAGAACCTCCAGGAGACCACATGGGAGTGGGAGGCTCAGATTCATGGTCAGTACCCACATTTGTCTCCTTAGTCAATGTTGTGGATTTTGGGGATGAAAATCCCTAAGGTGGGGAGAATGTAAACACCTGGATTCTTCCATTTATTTTTTTAATTATATGTAATTATTACGAGTCTGTGAAATTTGATGGCGTATGATTCCATGTCCAGGATTTCCCGAAATGAATTTATGATCTTTTTTTAAGGTACGTTAATTAAACGCGTGAGCGGCGTTTTCTAACTTTTGAACAGGTGCTTGGATTAAAAATCAAAGGGCATCATTGAATTTGCAACCCCAAGATTCACTTAAGGGGGAGTTTACATTAACCACTGTAGGTCTGGAGAAAAAGTTATGTTTTTTGAATTTTAAAAGAAATTAAATAAAACAATTTTATTATTTTATTTCATATCCTCTAACGGACAAGCGGAGTGTGGGGCGGCATTGTGTCAAGCCACTAAATGGATTGACCTTCCAATTTCAAGTAACAACGTCATTGGGGAATTATTAAACTTCCAAATATTTGAGTCCCAATTAATTCCCCATGTCGATACTTACCTAGCCCCTCTCTTATATATATGGTGCTTTGGGAGCGGTATCGGTACAACTTCAGCAAGAAACAAAGTGCTGAAGGAGCATCGCGACGCCGGACCCTTAGAGGTTGGAGCCGATACCAGCGAGAGGTGACTCGTGACACTGAACCATGAACCAGAGGATGACGTATGAGCGGTGTCATTGGAAGCCTATTGATGGAATGAAAAACACCTACCCACCTTTATTTACGGGCATTTATCCGACGATTCGAGGCAGGGGGTTTATTCGTTTATGCATTTTAATTGATTTACTCTTCCACATTCTTGAATAATAGGAAGAATGTGGACCAACCAACTAATGTAATGATCCGTGATTCATTATTTTTTGCGGGAGGTTGTTACAGGGTATCATTTTGAGTTTTGATTGTTTTTAATTCAATTTATTATAAAACACTTAATCCCCCCTCATTTTTATGGGCTAACATGGAGGGTGCGAGCCTAACAATCCCAGCCCGAACCCTCCGCTATCTTGATATCCTTGAGCCTCCATGGAATACCCCTAGTGCGGCGATACCGACTAGAAACATTGGGAATAGCATGTTGATTCATTCCATAAGAGGAGGTTGTGTCACAAAGTTGTGACGGTCATTGGAGCGGCTGGAACCGACCATCTGCAGAAGTGGTGCGGCGCCTAGTTGTGCGCCGCTAATGCGTAAAGTTTCGTGACTCGTCAGCCGCTGTGGATGGAGGAGGCGGCTGATGCTTTGGCCAGTCGTGGAAGGAGGAGAATCATGACTAAAACACCACCAAAGAGTAAGAGGCTACATGACCAACAGACCACATTAAAACAAGATGCTGTAGAGGAGGCTGAACCCACACCTCCGATGGGTTCCACAACGACCGAGTGGCATCCACGTGGCACTGCCGCTTCGCAAACCGAATGGCCTTCGGACCGTTCGGGAGTTCAGGATATCAGGGGGGTCACACCCCCCCCCCCCACTGGCTAGGGAGGACCCCCTATGTGCCGCGCTCCACCTTAGACCGGACCGCGCCCTACCTCAGGCTGGTCCATGCTCTAGCACGGCTGGGCCGTCGCCCTATCATGTCGCCACCCAACCGGGCCTCCCCCTCGCGGGCCGCTCCCTATACGGGTTATGCCACCCTTTGCAGACCACCTAATTGCTGGCCATGATAGACCTCGGCCCAACAGGCCGAGCCTTCCATGGCCCAACCCAGACCAGGTCGGGCCGGTTCAGTCTGATCGGGTCGGACTGGACCCGGGCCCGAAAACTCTTAAAGGGCCTTATATTGATAACTGGACATCCGTTTGGAAAACTGTCTTTGGAGATGGGACTCTTGGATCGAGATGATCCATTTTGGTGTACTCCAATTGAGTTTTGGATAGATTTGGAGTATTTCTAGGATGGATCAAACGCGAATCCAACCGGGCCCTTGGAGCTAAAACGATTATAACTCACAGACCGGGCGTCAGATTGAGATGTCGTCTGTCGCGCTAGAATGCTTACGACATGAAGGTCTTCTGGGTTACTAATTTTTGGATTTTATTAGCAATCTAGGTACGACCGATAACTCTAGGGGAGATAAAATAGTGTTCAAGCATGCTATGAGTGGGAATCCAGTGGCTGTTAGTGAGGTGGAGGTTGGAGATAAACCATACTGAGTTTAGTACAAAGAGATCCTCTATGGATTATCACCTAGCAGGCCAGTTTGGATCAACACCTAGGGGTCCCATGTAGACCATCACCTAGTGGTCCTCTGTGGATCTGCACCTAGAGGTTCTATGTGGATCATCACCTCTCGACCCGATGAAGACCAGCTTTAGAGTGGCCCATCGTGGTTCAGTGATAGACCAATCCTTGGTGGATCAGATCTTGTGTGGGTCATTTCAGGGGTTAGTGCCTATCGAATTTGGGCAGGTAGTATCCTCTTTGGATCATTGTAGGGGTTAGTTACCTATCGATCTAGTGTGGGTCAGACTCTGTATGGTCAGAAACAGCGCATCTTAAGAGAATAGGATGATATAGGTTCGAGACTAATCATATATACTTTTATACTTCACTAAAAACATGGTTTGAGTTGAGTCTCTTTTTGAGCGGTGTATATTTGTTTGTGATTTGTGATTGATATCACGTTTTGTGGTTTTTATTTGTGGAATTTTGAGAGACCATCAGGGGTCTCGGGGTCCCTATTGGGTATTGTTATACTCACCCCTGCAAAATATTCGCCCGCACCTTGTAAAGTCTTGTGCAGACGACGAGCAGCTAGGATGGGGTTTAATGGATCAGGGAATAGGAGGTACGCGGAGGAGACTGGTGGACATGGAGTGCTGAGGAGGCGATCTGTACTTACACTTCCAGTAAGATCCTCAGAGGAATACCCAATAGCTGTTTTCCCCTTTTTCAGTTGTATTGTTCCTTTAAAATGTACTTGTACTTTTATTGCAGGACATGTATTCCGGACTCCTTTACTTTTAGTAAAATTTTACTACAATAGTTTACTTCACAGTTTCTTCTAGTTGTGTTCTCGGACCATGTGATTGTACAGTTTTAAATGCAATTCCTTCCCATATTAGGTAAAATGCCTTTCAGTTCTAGTCGCCAAACCCTGGCTTATGGAAGGTGGGCTTAGGGTAGTCACAGCCTAGGCCACAGGGCGCGGGCCATGACAGGCTGTTTGTGAATCATTTCAAAAACCGTAGAATTCACCCTTGAGATACTGATTTTATAATTTATATAATATATGTTTTGTAAATTCTAACTTAAAAATGCTAATAATTTCATAATAAATTATTCGTGATTAAAAATAAACAAAAAATGAAGATCATTAACAAGATTAAATTCATGTATGTAATATCATAAATTAATTTTTTGAATATATTAGATAATGAAGGAGATTTAGTTTATGGAGGAGTTGGTGCTGGGATGAGTTCAAATGTACAAGCAGTTATATCTTTTCCTTGAGCATGATTCTAGGCACACATAGAAGAATATTTTAGATAAATTAACAAATTCTAGACATATAGATATTTTCAGATTTAAATATTCAAATATGACATTGAGAATGTGTTAGGAAAAAATCGGAGCAATATTGGAGATTGTAATGAATAACTTCATTACGATTTGAATGAAATTTCATATTAAATGAAGTCCAACCAAATATGTTATTAAACTAAATGATAAGGATTATAGGGGAAATTAATTAATGTAACACTCCCTATACTTTCATAATATTCCTTATTAATATATTTTTACTCATAGTAAAAAAAAATTATGGAATATTATATTCATCTTGTTGAAGAAGACTAAGATGGAAACAAAAACAACTGATTCTAAGAAAAATATTTGTGTATCAAAGAAAGAACCTTGATACCCATGATAATTCCTCTATATTGAATAAGAATTTGAGGAGGACCATAATAAATTAAAATATTATAAAATCATATCATGAATAGAATGGATATATACTATGATTGTTGTCGAAAGTCATGTGTGTCCAGACACTAGGTGGAATAAAGGAAATATGATATGTTTTAATGTTAATGTTCTCTAATCATTATAGTAATTAGGTGAATAATATGGGAACCCATAATATATAGTTCCTGATCAATTCTTGATATTTTAAGACTTGTTCACTACATTGAGGATGGATATATTAAAGCTTGTGGTTCTAGATTAAACAATTCCAACAACCAGAAGAAGTTGAATAATGTGTTGTAGTTTTATAGGTTAGTAGATAAATAATTCCCTAGATTTTTGGAAAATACCAAAAAACCGTTATATGATACTTTCTATGAAAACTACTATCTAAAATATAACTAATACTAATTTTTTTATTAATACAATTTGAACATGGCTTGGAGTAGGTATTCTCAAAAAGGGGCGACCCGATAAAAATATCTTCTGTTGTTTTTATTGTATATTCTTATATTTCTAGATAATATAAGGGGTGGGGTTCATTAAAAAATATATATCATTGAATCAGGAGTTTATTTCATGTCTAGGATGATTTAATTCAAACATAAATCCCAACTTTGTAAAATTGGGTAGGCCCCTTTTCAACCAATCATCCTCTATGAATTTGAATATGATTTACTGGTCATTAAAATATATTTCATTTTAAAGAGGAAAATATAAAAAATATTATATAATTAAAAGGAAAAATAACAAATTCCAAGAATTGGTCATGAAATTTCATAAAAGTAATGTATTTTGATGATTTAGAGTTCCCTCGTTACAAATAAATGACGATGATAAGAACATTAAAAAAATTTCCGGGGTACGTGGAAACTTATGTTTTAAAAGGAACACATGTACCCTATATCACTCTAATAAAATTTGATATGTTTATGTTTTTATTCATATGTTTTATTAGATACTATACAATAAAATGTGATCATTTTGAATTGATTTTTCATGAAAAATTAGAAATGATTTATGAGAACACTAGTATAATAAAAATCATTAGTAAGAACTCCTACTTTTTAAATTATGTATCAAAAAACATTTGAACCACCAGTTATGTTGGGACATAAATAATATTGAGTGATCAAGGATTTAATCTTATATATGTATGTTTTTTAGAAGATAGGGTTGTTACTAATGGGTAAGCTATAATATATCTTTATTTATTTCTAAATAAATCCTAATATATATATATATATGATAAGAAAATATATATACCATGAAATGTTCCGTAATTAATCAGCTTATCATTGTAGGGACATTGTAATTTTAATTAAATAACATTTCAATTCTAAATGGAAAACTATAGACATGATTTTATGGACCATTTGTGTTCAAGAGTGTGTATACATAGAGATCTATATAGATTCAATGAGTGGAATCAAATCCATTAATGGAGAAAAAAATATTGTTTGAAAAAATAAAATGTTTATCCTCCATAAAACATTTAATTATGGTTAAACAATTATGGTGAGAAATGTGTGAAAAAAACTATGGAAACAAATAAAAAAACAAATATAAAAATAATAAATATAAATATAAAAACAAGAGTATTGTTAATAATTATAACCCTATAATTAAGAGGATTTATAGTTTTCTTGAGTTACTAGTAAATTTATTACCTCCTTTATCTTTTTATAAGTTTGGTAGGACAAAACATGATCAAAATATGAAGTAAAATTATGTTTTTTTGGATAGTTTCATTTTTATTGGACTCTCACTTCTAAAAATCCAAGGAAAATCGATTTTCCTCTTCCTCATCAAAAAACTGAAGAAACTTTTTTTGAATAGTGAAATGGAAAACAAGATCAATAACTCACTCCCCTTCTGAGAGTGGTTATTCAAAAAATCATTTTAAAACTATTTAAAAATATTAATGAAATTACACTTGAAAAAAATGGAACATGTTAAGTTAAAAAAGGTAGATTTTGTTCCCTCCCATTCATATCCATTATAAAAATTCCAAACATGGGATTATTCCTATAAATCCATATTCTAATAATAGTAATACCTTTTGTTTATAAAATTGAATAATCTCTGTTAGAAACCTCTGAAAAATAATAAATAAAATCCTATATAGGAATCAATGTAGTTTGGTTATATTAAATACCACAAGAAGGATACATTTTACCCCTATGACCAACCTCTAATATACTCACCAATAATATAGTGGGTCATCACATTAGACCTCTAAAAAAATATTTTATTGAGGACATTGTCCACATGTATCTTGTTAAGATCATTTTATTATGTAGATTCCATAAATGTGAATCAATATGATTACCTAGAGGATGAAGATAATAATTGAATTGATTGCAAATTCCCTTATCTAGAATTTTATCAACAATAATTTTAGGGGAAATAAACTCATCCAAATAAAAATAAAAAAACATAAAAAGTGCATTTTTTTTGAAGCCTTGTTCATTGGAGCTAACTCCACTTCCTCCTTATTTGGAATATTATGATAAATAAAAATCATAAATCCTTGAAAAGAATAATTTGACCAGAATACCATCCTTGATAAAATCTAAATATTTTATAATAAATATCCTTAAAACATACCATCAGATGGATATTCAATGTAATATCCTTATATTTACCCATATAAGTATCCATTGGGTGATTTTATATATGCGTGCAGTCATAAATATATAATAAATTCCTTGGTCAATTACAAATAACCATTAAAAATGATGGATTTCAAATAGATAGGGTAGCATTGGAAGGTTCATCCACACCACTACTATCATCAAATATAATTCTATATAAAAATAAACCATTTATTTAGACAAATGATATGATTTTTTAATAATATTATTCAAGAGGCCATTCCTAAAAAAATCCTCATCGAGAAAAGGTTGATTATAAAATGTAAGTTATTATAATGGCCCATTTTAAACATCATTAATAGAGAATATATAGAATTTAAATAGTGTATGTAACGCCCCAGCCCTAGTTACCCAGAGTCGGTGCATTATTACACAACATTGGCATGATCACAAGAAGGATCAATTCTCGAAAGACCGATTAGTTTAGTAGCCTTGGAAACACTAGACATATACATAAGTCTTACATTACATCATAAAAATGAAAACTACAAAAACATAGTCTCCATAGTCTACAGTCTTATCCCCACATAATATCCCTGCAGGACATTCATAATTTACTTCTTCACATCCTGGGAGAAATAAAACATAGAAAAGGGGTGAGCTCAAATGCCTAGTAAGGATAACAATATAGCGGAAACTTTCATAAATAATAATAAACATTTAAGGCAATGTATAACTAAAACAAAATATTTTTAAACTTGAACTTCAACATAGTATGGAAAAAATGAAATAATTCCATTTACTTATTCACATGGATATTTTACTAATCGAATAATCACATGCAATATCAATAACCACTTTCATAATGATGGAATGCATAATGCCAGACTATCATAACCACATAGCCAAGGCCTCATGCCATGACTACATATAATATTTTTTCAAGGCCTTGTGCCAAGATACTAGTTTGTCTCATGAGACCTACCGATGCATCGAGGAGCTATAGAGGGATCCACCCGTCACTTACTAAGTCCAATGCATTCCCATATGAAAAGGTTTAAACATATCATAAACATTCATATTAAAACTAGCATACGAAATGTCAATAATTTCTCCATAAACCATGGATGGTATAAAAATAACACATCCACAGTAAGAAATATCAAAAAAAACTTCAATACAATACAAATGTTTTGTATCATAATAAATCAACTTCAAATATTCTTAAAATCCATCAAAGGATGTTGTCATAGATGAAATCAAAACTATTTTAGAGAAATATCTTTTTTATCAAAATCTTTGAAAAGTCACACATTTATAAAAGAAGTAATTTAAAAGAGATTTTTGAATCAAAGTGTCCCATACCACTTTGAATATTTTGAAAAGGAATATCATCTCAAAACATTCATGTTCATATAAATAAATCCTTAAAATCATTTTGAAAACATGTACATTAATTAAAAATATTTAGAAAGATAAATCTTTAAAACATTTAAAATTATGATCTTGATAAAGAGTACCTTTCAGAAATTCCTAAAATATTAATTTTCAAATCATTTGAAAGTCACATAATTTTTAAAATAAAACATTTACTTTGAAAATATTCTTATAATCTTTTAAGGGAAGCTTCAACGATTTTATAACGACGGAAAATAACCACACTCACCGTATAAGTTTAAAAAGACTTTCTTACCTTAAATTTGTCGAAAAGGTTAAAAAGTACCCTATTTGGAAAACAACGGAAATATTCCATTCAAAAAACATAAGGGTATAAATGACTTTAACCCATTGTCTAGTAAATAGTAAAAATGTTTTGAAATACATTTTTAAGAAACATGGATGTGGATGATAAAGAAGTCCCAGTAGATTATTACATATAAACAACCTCGGATAATGAAGAGATTGCGAAATAAACCCTTACCTTGTACTTTTCCTTGGATGAGGGTAGGTTAACCTCCTTTATAATGGTGAAATAATTGTTATTAAATTATACAAGAATCATATATATTAATATGATATCATATATGATCTTTTAACATTTCTTTGTTAATAATATTTTAGAATTATTGTCGTTTTGGGTGTTAACTTACTCATTTTCTTTTATATGTTTTGTTATGTAAGCCTTGTATGTCATGGATATGTTGTATCTGAATCATATCCAGAATGATATCAAGTCCTTAGATACTATTATTAATCATCAAATTAGAATTATACTTGAATGGATACGATGGAGAATGAATCTCATCGCGTTCGTGGAGATGGTAGTCCGTATGTACGCACGAGCGACAATATAATTATTTTGATATTAAAATAATATATAATTGGATGTTATATAATATAGAATGAATCATAATAATGTTATATTTATTATTTACATGAGTTACACATCTTTATTATACCCATCCAAATAATAATTTATTGAATAACAACTACACCACGGCGTGGAGACGGTAAGCCGTACGTACGCACGTATGGTGACATGTTATTCAAAGGATGGATATAATAATAAATATTGTTGTACCATATTTATAATATCATCACATTATATATAAGATACTGGAGTAATTATTTCAGAATGATAATAACAAAGAAGGACGAAGTGGAAGAAGAAAGGAACATGGAAAAGGGTGGTGAAATCATTACTTCTTCTTCGGGTTCTTCCTTTTCATTTGATCAAAAGGGCTCTTAGGATGGCTTTCTGACTAAAGTATGGCCTCTAGGATGAAGTGAGGGAAGTTGAGAGAGTAATTGGGCAGAGTTTGGCCGAGTCAAAAGGCTTTGAAGGTTTGAATAAATGAGAAGGGGGAGTTCCCTTTTATAAGAGGGGTGAGGGGAACCTTTGGAAAAGCTAGAAATACTATTTTATAATAAATTCATATTCGGTTTTTAATGGCTCCAAAGTGTATTATATAAAGGTTAAGGTGGGGATGGGTCGAAAACCACTCATACAATAGAATTTAGACAGGATTGGGTTACTATATTAACCTTATCATTAAGTATTAACTCTTAGTTAATTAGTTCCACTTTTACAATGTCTCTTTGTATTTTTATATTATATGGTTAATAAACTTACTATATACATACAATAGACCCACAAGTGTTCCATTAATGATACAAATATCATGATATAAGTCTCTTAGCCGAATCTTAATAATATAATATTTGTTTTAAAAACTCTTTTATGTTAATTTTGACAATATTCAATAATTGATTTTTGTGAAAATCATAACAGAATGATTATTTCGAAAAAAGTTACTTAAGTCAATACAAACATTTTTTATTATCCTAGAAAATTAGTGTAATTCATTAAAAGTCTCAAATTATATTTATTTGGGTATTTATAATATCAATTATTATAATTTTCCACTATTATGGTAATTACTGCATCATCATTGTGTCATAAATACATTAAATTATTTAATGTCTAAAAATTAAAAATAAAATATCATTATGTAGGAAATATTTTTATATTTCTAATGAATATTTACAATCTAATTTATCTTTTTTATAACCCTATATTAAAAATGTTTTAGTAAATAAACATTGATTTTAACTCTTTTAACTCTTCTTTGAATTAAATAATAATAAATGTCCTAATCTAATCCAAGTGGACCTAAATGATAATATTTTATTCTTAAGGTTGTTTTTGGTCGAGATACACTTGTCCAATAGAATTAGGACATGTGTTAGGGTAGTATTAATATCATTTTTACCCTTAATTACCCTATTTACTTTTAACTGTGGTAAACAAAAGTAAGAAGTTACTATTCACCAAAAAATATTTTCATCTCATTGAACCACAATTTACTACTTGATATTAACCGTGCCTCTCGGATTTTCGAGATTCCATTCACATAAGCGGTAAAGTTATGTTTTATGAAAAATTCAGTTTTTTAACTACCACTTAGTGGTTTCACGTTTCATCAAAAATTGATATTTTTCTGAATAATGCCAAAATTTCACCCTAAGCTATAATTGATATTACGAATTTAAATATGATGTCTATTTTACAAAATTGAAAACATATAAGTTGCATTAATTAATTTTATAATTAATTCCCGCTATTACAACAAATAGCGTGTTTTTAAGAAACAATATATATCAACAGATTGACACATGTTTATGTCTGGTTTAAATGTGAAATTACATCCAATGACCAACATTGTATTAAATGGTAAAAATATATTCTAAATATAATTTAATACCACTCAAATTAGTAATTTATCACTATTAATTATTTCAATTAAAAAAGTTGTTTTTAATTAAAATTTAGTAATTTTCACTATTCATCAAAATATGAAAGTTATCTGAAAAGTACCAAAATTTCACCCTAATATAATTTCAATATTACGAATCCAGAAATGAAGTCCATTTAGAAAGATGAAATTTATAAAATTTCAAAAAGTAGGTATTACTATCCATAACTGCTAGTTTGATTGGTTTTGGTGTGTTAGAATCTCGAAGTTGCGTACAATGCATGCCATTGCATTATTCAAAGGGAAACGTACCGTGGAAACATGGGATGTTTCATTGTAAATTTTTGATGTCCTCATTCTAAAAAGTAAATATATTTAGTCAAATTGAATATATATAAAAGTTTAAAATATTGGATTTAAAAAGGGTTCACTATTAAAAGTTTGTAAAAGTGAAATACTGAAAATGAATTTGTTCTTAAATTATGTCTAAGAAACTCATAATATGGATTCCAAAATTATAAGTATTATATAAAGTTTAAAATTTAGTTAATACTCTTCATAACATCTTTTAAACGACTTGTTTGGTAAGTCATGGTGTGTTTGAACTCGATGTTGCATGTAGTGAAAGTTATTGAATTATTTTGAAGAAATAACACACTATGAAATCTTGGGGTGTTACATTCTCCCCTCCTTCAATAAATTGCTTCCTCGCAATTTGAAATTGTTTTATTCAAAAATAAAAGGTGGAATATAGAAAATATCTTTGTGGGAAAACCCACATCGGAAATTGAGTTAATCAAATTTAGTCTTAATAAGAGGAAAAGAGAAATGAAATGGTCACCACCAAATTATGATCTCTATTCGGAGAACATTGGTGGAAATTAGAGACATATAATTGGGGGAAAACGTAATATTTATAGGTAGTGATTGGGGTCATCAATCACAAACAAGTGTAAAATTGAGGGCATTAAATTTATCAATCTATGATGATTTAAAATACCATCGGTTCAACAAAACATATGGTATTAGGATAACACATTTTTTGTTTTAATATCCCTTCACTATAGTATAAGATTTAATTTCTTCATTTAATAAGAGAAGATGAAAAATATATACTTGAAATGTAGAGTCTCAACCTTTAACTAAGTTCTAACACAAACTCATATTTTACTCTAAAAGAAAATAGAACTTAAAAATAATATTCTATTTATCCTATTCGTATAGGGTTAAAAAAATGAATTTATAATTCATTTAGTAGAATCATTGAAAAAACTACATTATTCAATCTATGACATCACGTGGGTCAGTGGTAGGTGATACACCCTTATCACCCTTTGGTTGTGGGTTCAAGTCTCGCGGCCTTGCCGGACGCGACGGGTTGCCGCCCGACCTCCGAGTTGTCCTTTTATGGAAATCCAAAATAATCCAAACTAGAACTATCCAAAATACTTAAGTCCAAAATTTATAAGGTAAACACAATGAAGATCCTTTTTTCCGCGTAATAACATGTGAAAAACTTCATCATGTATTCTTTTAAAACAGTGCAACATCCTGAATTACCAAAAAACCTTATTGATTACATTCATGATCCCTTATTCCTTAAAGAATAAAATATATTCTCCTTCAATACCAAAAATGTTGTAAACCCCAACAATGATGGAATATACAAATCATTAATCAGTTTCAAGGTAGTCAACAATATTCAATATAATTTATCCAAATCAATCATGTATTATTCTAAAATCACTACATCGGTATCAGAACTATATTATGGTTTATCTTTCTCTCAACAATATATTTTCCAAAAATTTAACCTGCTATTGAGTCACTTTTCTTTGTTCCACACAATCTCAAGTCCTTAATGAAATAGTACTACAGTACAATCCTTATATACTTAATAATTATTATAACAAGTACATTTTTGATACAACACTCAAATGACATAATCAACATAAGAACTCTAGTCATTCCTCTTCATCTGTGGTAGTATCAAAACTTGATTATTATCCAATAGCATAATTTGCGGCATAGTTTGATGACTGGGACATAGGTTCGCGTAGTGTCCAAAATCCTTTCAAATGAAGCATTGTACATTTGAAACCATTTTCTTTACCTTGAAGTCACGTACTTTGTGCCCTTTTCCTCCACACTTATATCGAACTCCCATTCCATTTAGGCAAGTTCAAGGGTTTTTCTTCCCACAGTTATCACATATGAGAAAATTCTTCTTTTCCCTCTTCCCTTTATCCATTTTTCCCTCTTCCATCCTTTTCTTCTCATACTTCCCTTCAAATACATAGGACTCAGTAAACTCTTTACTTATTTTATCAACACGTGATTTTATTTCTTCATATGATGATAATACATGGGAGACTATTTCTCTTATAAATTCTGGCTTAAGACCATGAAAGATATGATACTTATTTCTCTTTGGATCACGTGCATTGCTGGAGTTTTCATTCCTTCTACTGGGCGCAATATCTAAACAATGGAATACACTATATTAGTTTATGAATAACAATACCTAATCCCAAACTTGTAAAACACATAACATAAATTAAATAGTTTATGGATATAATCCATAATCATAAAAATGTCTCATTTGAGGAAGTATATACTCATAAACACTTCATAATGGTTTGTAAAGAAAATTATAATTATCCTAAACATATCCCCCGGGAGTGCCATAACCAAGAGTGCAGCAAGGCCTGTTGTTTGCACCAGTTCCCGTTCGAGTCTAGATCAAAGCGGTGTTTTTGGGTTTTACCCCTAGGTACATCTGTGCCAGAGCCGCCTCTACCTGCTCGTATATAGACTGGGATGTATTTCTCGGAAAAATCAAAAAATCTCTACAATACCAAAATTCTAGGAAGTTTTTCTATACTAATTCTCAAAATTCATCTTAGGTCTATGTTCTCTAATCAGAGTTTATCTAAATCTAGCTTCCAAGGTTTGTACTAAACTTCCTATGATACCAACTGTAACGCCCCAGCCTCAGTTTCCCAGAGTCGGTGCATTATTACATTACATTGGAATGATCACAAGATGGATCAAATCTCGAAAGACCGATTAGTTTAGTAGCCTTGGAAACACTAGATATATTTATAAGTCTTACATTATATCATAAAAATTAAAACAACAACAACATAGTCTCCATATTCTACACTCTTATCCCCTCATAATATCCCTGCAGGTCATTCATAATTTACTTCTTCACATCCTCAGAAAAATAAAACATAGAAAAGGGGTGAGCTCAAATGCCCAGTAAGGATAACAATATAGCGGAAACCTTCAAAAATAAGAATAAACATTTAAGGAAATGTATAACTAAAACAAAATCTTTTTAAACTTGAACTTCAAAATCGTATGGAAAAAATGAAATAATGAAATTTACTTATTCACATGGATATTATACTAATCGAATAATCACATGCAATATCAATAACCACTTTCATAATGATGGAATGTATAATTCCAGACTATCATAACCACATAGCTAAGGCATCGTGCCAAGACTACAAATAATATTTTTTCAAGGCATTGTGCCAAGACCCTAGTTTGTCTCATGAGACCTACCGATGCATCGAGGAGCTATAGAGGGCTCCACATGTCACTTAATAAGTCCAATGCATTCCCATATGAAAAGGTTTAAACATATCATAAACATTCGTATTAAATGTAGCATATGAAATGTCAATACTTTCTCCATAAACCATGAATGGTATAAAAATAACACATCCATAGTAAAACATATCACAAAACCTTCAATACAATACAAATGTTTTGTATCATAATAAATCAACTTCAAATAATCTTAAAATACATCAAAGGATGTTGACATAGATTAAATCAAAACTATTTGAGAGGAATATCTCTATATTCGAAATCATTGAAAAGTCACATATTTATAAAGGAAGTAATTTAAAAGAGATATTTGAATCAAAGTGTCCCATACCACTTTGAATATTTTTAAAAGAAATATCATTTCAAAACATTAATGTTCATATAAATAAATCCTTAAAATAATTTTGAAAACATGTAATTTAATTAAAAATATTTAGAAAGATAAATCTTTAAAACATATAAAATTATGATCTTGATAAAGAGTACCTTTCACAAATTCTTAAAATATTCATTTTGAAATCATTTTAAAGTCACATATTTATAAAATAAAACATTTACATTGAAAATATTCTTATAATCTTGTAAGGGAAGCTTCAGTGATTTTATACCGATGGAAAATAACCGAACCCGCCGTATATGTTTAAAAAGACATTCTTACCTTTAATTTGTCGAAATGGTTAAAAAGTACCTTGTTTGGAAAAAGACAGAAAGATTCCTTTCATAACACATAAGGGTATAAATTAATTTAACCCATTTTTTAGTAAATAGTAAAAATGTTTTGAAATACATTTTTAAGAAACATGGATCTGGATGATAAAGAAGCCCTAGTAGATTATTACGTATAAAAAACCTCGGATAATGAAGAGATTGTGAAATAAACCCATACCTTGTAAGTTTACTTGGTTAAGGGTAGGTTAACCTCCTATATAATGGTGAAATAAGTTTTATTAAATTATACAAGAATCATATATATTAATATGATATCATATATGATCTTTTAACATTTCTTTGGTAATAATATTTTAGAATTATCGTCGTTTCCAGTGTTAACTTACCCATTTTCTTTTATATGTTTTGTTATGTAAACCATGTTTGTCATGGATAGGTTGTATCTTAATAATATACATAATGATATCAAGTCCTTATATACTATTATTAATCTTCAAATGAGAATTATACTTGAATGGATACGATGGAGAATGAATCTCATCACGTTCGTGGAGACGATAGTCCGTACGTACGCACGAGCGACAATATCATTCTTTTGATATTAAAATAATACATAAATGGATGTTATATCATATATAAAGAATCATTATCATGTTATATTTATTATTTAAATTATTTACACGTCATTATTATACCCATCCAAATAATAATTTATTGAATAACAATTACACCACGACGTGGAGACGGTAAGCCGTACGTATGCATGTATGGTGACATGTTATTCAAAGGATGGATAAAATACTGAATATGGTTGAACCATATTTATAATAAAATCATAGTATATATAAGATACTGGAGTTATTATTTTATAATGGTAATAACAAAGAAGGAAGAAGTGGAATAAGAAAGGAACTTGGAAAAGGGTGGTGAAATCATTACCTCTTCTTCGGGTTTTTCCTTTTGATTTGACCAAAAGAGATCTTAGGTTGGATTTCTAACTAAAGGAAGGCCTCTAGGATGAATTGAGGGAAGTTGAGATAGTATTTGGGCAGAGTTTGGCCAAGCCAAAAGGCTAAGAAGGTGTGAATTAATGATAAGGGGGAGTGCCCTTTTATAAGAGGGGTGAGGGGCACCTTTGGAAAAGCCAGAAATATTATTTTATAATAAATTCATATTCGGTTTCTAATGGCTCCAAAGTGGATTATTTAAAGGTTAAGGTGGGTATGGGTCGAAAACCACTCATCTAATAGAATTTAGAAAGGATTGGGTTACTATATTAACCTTATCATTAAGTATTAACTCTTAGTTAATTAGTTTCACTTTTACAATGGCTCTTTGTATTTTTATATTATATGGTTAATAAACATGCTATATACATCCAAGCAACCCCCAAGTGGTCCATTAATGATAAAAATATCATGATATAAGTCTCTTGGACGAACCATATATTTTTCGGAATTTAATATCAATTAATAATATAATATAGTTTTTAACAACTCTTTTTTGTCAATTTTGACACTATTCAATAATTGATTTTTGTGAAAATCATAACAGAATGATTATTTCTAAAACAGTTACTTAAGTCAATCCTAAAATGTTTAATTATCCTATAAAATTAGTGTAATTCATTAAAAGTCTCAAATTATATTTATTTGGGTATTTATAATATTAATTATTTTAATTTTTTACTATTCTGGTAATTACTGCATCATCATTGTGTCATAAGTAAATTATATTATTTAATGTATAAAAATTATAAATAAACTATAAATATGGAAGAAAACTTTTTATCTTTCTAATTAATATTTACAATCGAATTTATATTATGTATAACCCTATATTAAAAATGTTTTAGTAAATAAACTTTGATTTTAACTCTTTTAACTCTTCATTGAATTAAATAATTATAAATGTCCTAATCTAATCCAAGTGGACCTAAATTATAATAATTTATTCCTATGTTTTTTTTGTCAAGATACACTTGTCTAATAGAATTTGGACACATGTTAGGGTAATATTAATATCATTTTTACCCTTAATTACCCTATTTACTTTTACCCGTGGTAAATAAAAGTAAAATGTTACGATTCAACAAAAATTATTTTCATCTCATTGAATCAAATTTTACTATTTGTTATTAACCGTGTCTCTCATATTTTTGAAATTCAATTCATAGATGCGGTAAAATTAAGTTTTATGAAAAATTCAGTTTTTTAACTACCACTTAGTGGTTTCACTATTCATCAAAAATTGCAGTTTTTATGAATAATGCCATAATTTCACCCTTAGCTATAATTGATATTCCGAATTTAAAAATGATTTCTATTTTACAAAATTCCAAACATATAAGTTTCATTAATTAATTTTATAATTAACTCCTGCTGTTACAACAAATAGCGTGTTTTTAAGAAACAATATTTATCAAAAGATTGACAATTGTTTATGTCTGGTTTAAATGTGAAATTACATCCAATGACCAACATTGTATTAATTGGTAAAAATATATTCTAAATATACTTTAAAACCACTCAAATTAATAATTTATCACTATTAATTATTTCGATTAAAAAAGTTGTTTTTAATTAAAATTTAGTAATTTTCACTATTCATCAAATATGAAAGTTATCCGAAAAGTACCAAAATTTCAACCTAAGCTAATTTCGATATTACGAATCCAAAAATTAATTCCATTTAGAAAGATAAAATTTATAAAATTTCAAAAAATAGGTATTACATCCCATAACGCCTAGTTTGATTGGTTTTGGTGTGTTAGAATCTCGAAGTTGCATTCAATGCACGCCATTGCATTATTCAATGGGAAACGTACCGTGGAAGCTTGGGATGTTTCATTGATAATTTTGGATGTACCCATTCTAAAAAGTAAATTTATTTAGTCAAATTGAATATATAAAAGTTTCAAATATTGGATTTAAAAAGGGTTCACTATTAAAAGTTTTTAAAAGTGCAATACTGAAAATGAATTTGTTCTTACATTATGTATAAGAAACTCATAATATGGATTCTAAAATTATAAGGATTATATAAAGTTTACAATTTAGTTAATACTATTCATAACCTATTTTAAACGGCTTGTTTGGTAAGTCATGGTGTGTTTGAACTCGGTGTTGCGTGTAGTGCAAGTTATTGAATTATTTTGAAGAAATAACACACTATAAAATCTTGGGGTGTTATAGTGTATAAATAAATATTATTGATTTCACCTAAAAGAAGCATTTTTTTCTAGTATATGACAATAGTATTGGGACACCTATTTGAAATTAAATGGGTAATGAAAAAAAATAAGAGGATAACTTTGATTATCATTAGGGTTTTTGGATGGAAGGTATATATGATGATTCATTAAGAGATATTGTACAAAAATAATGGAACAAGGTAGAGTAAATAAAATCGTAATTCATGGGATAAAGGGAGGTGGTGGGACTCGATCCTCCCATTGACCCTATTAGATACAAAATAATGGGGGCGGGGAACTCTTTGGATTTAGGACACCACCTTGAAATGATTCATTTTAAATAAATTAGGGACAATAATTATGTCTCTATATATAATGGAACATCACATCCAATAAATAAGTATTCCAGGATATTGATTTTAAACAATTTATTGCATGTGATGAAACATATGTTTTATTTCCAAGACATTTTAAAAAATTTATTATTAGTTAGAAATATTTTTCTTTGGATTTATTTATAGATGTGAAAAGTGGTCTCTTTTATATGGCCCATTTAGATGATCATTTTCACTCTCTCATATACTATTTACCATTATTTAATGGGGAATATTTATTGATTTTTTTTGGGAATAGTGGAAGAAATCATAGAGGTGGGTATAATTTTAATAGGGAATGTTAAAAACCATTTGATGAATGTATAAAAAATGAGTGGGTAAATCTATCTTAACCCAACCAACCCAAATCATTCCATCCATATCCATGAACATGTTTTTTTTTCATATTTTCTATTTATCTTTCAAAAATCACCGACAACTATCAATTCCATTTTCAGACCAATGTTTTACTTTATGGTGGTCCAAACCCATACTTACATAGTATCGAAATACCCATCCAGGAAAAATAATTATCCCACTATGAGGTTCTCATTTGAAACACTTTGGAAATTATGAATTTTTTAAATTCAGTTTGTCATTTTTTTAAATTATATTAAAATTCTTAGGGAATTATTTCCTCAAAAAAAATCTGTTATTATAATACTCATTCTTACTAATTTTAATTGTAATTCATCATTCTAAATTTTTAAACATGATTTTAAATAATTTCATATTTTGGATTTCTACCAATTTCATATAATAAGATCCACAATAAAATTAATACCACACATTATTATATGCATTGTTCATCATCATGAATACCTAAAAAAAGACAACCATCACAAACTATTAAATTGTATTCTATTTTACCCTTCATTATCTTCTAAAGTGATATTAGTGAACCCATACTGATCTAACCAATAATAAAATGCCCTTACACACCCTAATTACATTTTGCATTTTGGAAAACCCTATATTCCCATTATAAAAATACCTTCATCGAATTAATTGTATTAATCTGAATGAGAATAGAATAAAACCAACCTCTAAAATGTAAATTCAACCATTCCCTAAATATTTCTCAAGCAGCCACTTTAATGTTTTTCAAATAGAATCATTTTTTCCCAGCCCCCTTATTTTTGTTACCATTTATACAACTATTTTGGATGAAACTACCTTAAAAACTATATGTTGTAACACTCAAATCACCTATTTACATAATATTGTTTACTTCATTCATTTATAATATTAATTTATCTAACCAGAATTTAAATACTCTTTCTTTAAAATAACAAATTCATTTCACTATGATCATCTTTTAAAAGGATAACTTTGAAAAATTATATTAAAAAACCTCATAAAAATTATTTTTTGGATAACCAAAAAATTATATTTTCCCCCCATGAGAAAAAACATTTAAAAATAGAATAATAGTTAATAAAAAACCAAATTTGGTGTTCATGAAATAATATAAACCGAAATTTGAAGATAAATTCCCTTAACAAAAAAATTTATTCCATAAGTCATGCTTTTGTAGTTATATAAATATTGGTAATTTTTATTTGAAAATTTTAATTAAAATTATAATAGAAACCAATTTATTAAAAAATATACGAATAGATATGACACCAAATAGATTAAAATTACAGTTTCTTTCATAAAAATAATCAAAAAATATACCACAGTTGGTTTCACTAAACATGTAACGGTTTAAAAAACATTAAAAATATTTAAATCAAACACAATGATCTATGGAATTATCAATTAAAATAATACTCTCAAGAACTCATGTCTAAATTTTAAATAATTTTAACTAGCCCACTAAATCATTGTGATAGTACTGAAAACTTCTCTAGTGTGATATTAAACCAAATTTCTTTTCTTATAACCATTCCCCAAAATGTATTCTAGTTAATATGATTTTTTTCTGGGACTTATCTTTCCCATAAAACACATATATTATTCCCCTAAAAATCAAGGGCATATCTAATATAAAATAGAATGCATCACCTAAAATTTTTTTAACATATTTTAAAACACTATTAGAGAATTAATTCCTTAAAAACCTGTTCTCCAATCCTTACCCACCTAACCCTTAGTAGAAACCAACCATCTATATATACATCTTTTTGGGAGACGAAATAATCCTTTATTAATTATATCAAGTAGATTTTGATTGTATCTATATATTTTTTACTCTTTATATAATAAAGGTGACCCCCAAAAGTGAATTAATAACAATACATCATGAGAATTAAATTACCAAAAAAGATTATTATATCAGAAAACTCATATTTTTCTTTCGTACTAATTTTTAACATATATACGATATAATTAAATTAATAATTTTAGGTAATCTATGGGAGATAACCTTTAATGAATTTTTTCTTCTCCATAGGATATATACAAATGGTTATACATAAGATAATGTATGAAAATTACAATATATTGATCTATAAAAATAATTTTTCTTAACAATATTTAAAAATAGTAATATTAATTTATTCTTCTTCCAACATGTATTTATGAGTTTTTCTTTAATTTTACATGATAATTCATTTTATAAAATGAATGGTAATTATTAAATTATAGTTTAACTCATTAACTCAATGGATATATACATATTTTATGTTATATTCTATATCACTATTATGTCTTACAATAGGAATCTTAATATTTCATTACAATGAAAAAAGTTCCTTCCATATATTCTTAAATTGCATTTTGTTCACAAAAATCTATTTAATGTGAATGAATTGGTTATTTACATCTCTAAAAAAGTTAAAAATGTTTTCCATTATTTATTTATATCAGGAATAGATCTTCAAAATTGATTCAAAAATACTATACTATTTTATAATTTTCTAATTATAACATTTCATTAATTTCATTATAAATTTCAATTCAAGGAATGTGAGTTATTAACCTTCTAATATTTTTCTTATTATACATCCCACGAGTTATTCATTCTCATTGAAAAAAATTTATATCATAGCAAATATAATGAGTTATTTCACAAAACACACATTATTTCATTCAAGTTATTTTCAATAACCACAACTGAAATTAACGTATTAATCAAAACGATTTAATAAATGAAATTAATGGTAATAAATTAATGGGAATAATGTTTAATTATAAAAGGAAAAAATGTAATTTAATATAAGGGAATAAATTTTAAAATTAATGATAAAATATATAATTAAATCTTAAATAAATTCATTTTAACACATTAAATTATAAAAAAACAATTATTAAAACAATTACATTAAGAAAATTATATTATACAATAAAATAAGTAAATAAATACTCTTTTTAAAAATAAATCATAAATATAATGGAAGTCCCTTGAAAATTATTTAATTATTATATTTAATCAATTTTTCTAATTTATTAAAAAAATTATTTGTTTTTTCATTTAATTTATAAATTACAGTAAATTGATTTATAACAGTAAATATATTTATGATTAAATTTTGTTGAAACATTAATTAAATATCCCCAAGTGATATATATTTTATAAATAATCCCTTACTTAATATGTTTTAACTTTATGTTTGTTTTTGAAAATTTCATGATCAAAGATCCATCGTCAAATAAATAAGATTATTACATACTTGAATTGATTTTTTTCAAAAGCATATAGTTTATTCTATGACTTTGAACATATTCAACATTAGTTTCATGTGTTTTATTAGGAAATGTTATTAACACATTTTTGTTGGAATGTATATAGAAAATAAATATTTTAATAGATGTAGAATACTTTTAATTGAGTTTAGTCATCATGGAATTTTTTTATTTTAAAATATTTAAGATGAATTGTTTTTATTTCATTTTTGGTGTGAGATAGAAAAGATAATGATTATTGATATGGAATCATTACATGTGATTGGTAGTGATATCATTTTGAATGATAATCTTCACTATTTTTATGATTGATGATGTATATTTTTAAAGTCCATTGTCTATTTTCGGGATATTATTTTTTACCGAAAACTTATTTAAAATTAATTTATAGATGATATGTATACTGTTTTAAAATGTACTAATGACTTATTTTTTTCAAACAATATATCATGTAAATGGTTATTTCTATGTCTTTAGGTATAATTTGTTTTTTTAATGCTACAAATATGGTATTATAGTTTTTTCATGGGATTGGGAAGGAGATAATTCATAGAGATCTATTAAATATTAGAGGTTTCCGTGATTTTTTATTAAACAATTATGTGGTAGAGTAAAAACCATGAAATTTTAATAATAAATGATTTTTTCATCGTATAAATATTGATTATTATATTTTTTTTGGATTCATATTCAATACAATATGTTTTTTTCAAATTTTCAATCCAAATGAAATAATATTATTCTAAATATAGTGTTTTAATGTATAATATTGTTTTATTTTAAATTAAATTTCTAAATTTTATCATTTTAATTTGAAAAAATGGAACTAATTTTTTCAAATTATAAACTAAAATTATGATTAAATTAATGTTTTTGTAGTTTTTTGAAATGATTGATTTTTAAGTGAATTGTGAAATTTGGTGATTTTTTGTGACCTATCTCGTTTTTCTTTCAATAATGTAATTTAAAAGTACCATAATTCCATGAATTTCATTTTATTTAATCATAATACCCCTTTTATTTAAAATATTTTTATTAATTTCATATTAATTAAACCCAATATTTTATTTTGGTATAAATTAATTTGTAGCCTTTAAAAGAAGTTTTAAAAAAAATCAATAAATTTTGAATTTTTATATTAAAATTAACTTATTCTAGTTATACAGATTGAATACTGAAGAACAAATATCATATTTGGAATCATAAGGTGCAAATTTTGTAATAATTTAAATTTCATTTTTTTAATAACGAATTGTAACCATGGTAAAAATTTTGTTATCCCGATAATGGGTAAAATTGAATATTTAAAGATTAAACTATTTGATAAGGTAATAAAATATCATATTACATATTAATGGATGGGAGTATTTAAATAGTAATCAAATTTTATATTAATCTTAATTTTTTATGATCCACATAATTATGAGGGTGACATTATATAAATTTAAAACAGTGAACAATTTCAAGAGTGTCACTCCCTTCACTTAAAGAAAGAAACCCCCTCTCAGGTACTATTCAATTACTTTGATCATATTATCCTAATCAATTCCGACCAAAATTCATTTCTAATAAATGTAACATTTTTCTCAAGTTCCAAGTCTCCCCAAATAAAAAAACCTATAAGGATAATGGTTTAGGCCAAAGGATGCTTTTAATGGAGGGGAATAACTCTTAACAAAGTGTTTTCATGTTGATTTCTTCTGATAACTCCCTCAAATAATATTTAACCATGAGGATTGTGTAATATATGTATCTTATATAAATTTAATTGATATTATTTTGATAGGAAGATCATTTTTAATTTTATTTTACATCCCATAGGAAATGAAAACTTCACTCATACGTTTGTGTGGGCTACCACTTCAACAAATCAATGTATTTTATTTTTCGCTACCACCTCATGAGTCTGGTTATTATAATGGGTTTAATGTATGTATATTATATTAATTAAATTAATATTATTATATAAATAGAATATATTACTTAGTTTATTGCCCTTCTATCCATTGTAAAATGATAATGTCAATCATTCGTATGTGGTATTTCCACCTCCACTACATAGTAAGTCATACTCGAGGGACAAGATTTGTCATATCAATTTCCTTGCATTGATACACATTCCATATTCCATGAATGTTTTTTTGGGTGTAGTATATATAATTCTATATATATTTTTTATTTAAATAATACCTTAAAATTATGTTGGTGTATAGATTGTTTTTTTTTCATTTATTTAGTGATATTTTGATTTTAAAGTTACCAAAATGATAAGGGATTTTCTTTATAACCATATTTTAAATGTTTTATTGTTTTTGTTAAAATTTTATTTCAAATCCATTTTAATTAATGTTTTTAAATTATTATATGTATATAGATAATTATCTGTTCAATCTTATTTTAAACCATGTTTTAGTTTTTTATGAAGGTTTTAGAAGATGTTTTTTGTAAATTTCAAAATGGGTTAATTTAACTTCTCAATAAATTTGTTAATGGAATATTTTTTTACATATATAATTAGTGTGGAATTTTTCACCATCATGACTATTTTTATTTATTAATTCTCAAAGAAATATATATTGTTTTTTCAAATAAAATAATATTTCTAGTTCATCATGGATGTTTTCATTTTTAGAGTTTTAAAATATAAAGTGTTTATATCCAGATTTTTACATGAAGGTTGAATGTGATTAATTATATACCTTAAATAGAATAATTTAAGAGATTTTATTGTAGAAATAAATTATTTTATATGTTTTATATATCTTATAATTATTGAAAACTATTCATAGTGGGGGAGATCCCAATATTCCTCTCTAATTCATTGTGTAATGTTATTTTCTTCGATGAATATATGGTAGAATTATGTGAATATGTTATTCCAACTGAAATAATTAATGTAAGTGTTATTGTAATAGTGTTATTATGATTTTGTCCCAAGGTACCAAATTGACTTTTATAATCTAAAAAATGAGTATTCATGGATTTGATTTGATTCTATAAGTTAATATAATGATTTCCTGTTCAAAATAATGTTTATGGTAAATTTTAATGGTGAAAATATTATTTTCAAAAATATGTATACATGATTGATCATGTTTTAATATGTAACTCTCAAAATTTTGATTTTTATTTTAAGATTCCACAAGATATTTTTCTTGGAAACATTAGCCTTTGAAGATTATTTCACTTAAATATAATTATTTTTAAGAAAAATTTGATAATGGATTTCTTAATATCCCAAATTGACTACTGAGTTTCATTCCTTTTATATCCCTTACAGAGATTCTAATGCTCTTACAATGTTTTTAATTTTTTTCAGAACAGATAATTATGATTAGAAAATGATGTAAGGATTATCCTTTCACTATGAGAATTCATATATAATGAAATGATTTTTTAAAAGGAATGTGATTTTAAATTTATGAATCTCGTTTTTTGGAAATAATGGATATAGATTATATTTTTCCACTTTTTTTTTGAAAGGATATGATATGTATATATTTTTTCCAATTATATAGAACTATAATCAGAAAATATATTGGGAATGTAAAAAAATTCAATCTATTATATTAAACTCATAATATCTCATTGTTAAACCTATAAGGAATTATATTCGGTATCAGTTTTTTTAGATAACATTAATGTTTATGATATTATTATAAAAATAAATTAATTTGATATTAACATTTGGGTTACTTCATAAATGAGAAAAACATTGTGATTTTACATGTTTCCTTATTAAATATATGTTAACTTTATAATGTTTTTGAATATATTAGATATGGTAAATTAATTGGAATGTCATTAATAGAATAATACCCATCACAATCAGAATCATAGAAAGGTTATAATTAGGATAATGTAGTTTTTGTTGTTGTGGTGAATAAGTTTATGCCAGCTATTAATAATCATTACCATGGTAGAGATAATCCAAAATTCTCAGAAAATAACTTTTCTATAGCAGAGAATTTCCCAAAACAATACCCATTGACAATTAGTGGAACCTCATATATGATTTTTGTCGAAAAAAGGATTAATTCACTTGAAAATAAATTCAATGTTTTGGATTGTGTTGAACAATAGTTGGTAATTATTTTCAATTATCATTATAGAGATGAATTTGATCAGTGATAATCTCTTACTATGAAATATAATGAAAAAAGATTAGATTGATGCAAAATAGTTGTTGAAATTTTAAGATCAATTCTTTGAGAAATATTTTCCTATAGAGGTTCAACATAATATTGGAAAAAATAATTCAATAACTAATGAAAATGGTGGAAGAATATTTTTCCACAGATGAATTAAATTTTATAGATTGGATAAGTATGCACCAAATTTCATTATGTTCCATCATAGTAAAATTCAAGGGTTTTACAAAGTATTCAAACCATGTTTTTTGAAGTGTTTTGTCATGGTCTATTGGGAAGGTATCCATTAAATAAATCTGAATGTGCATGGTCAAAATTTCTCTGTTATTTTAATTACAGTACAAATGTTCTCATGGATCATATGATGAAATCATGGAATTATTATTTATGTGGTTTGTTGGGTTATTTTTCTATTGTTTTCAAAGTAAAAAATCATCGTAATTTCTAGATAAAATATCATAAAATGACTGTAAGATTTTTTAAATTAAAATTATTGGCCATTGCGCTCATTTATTTTTGATGAAAGGCATTAATGAATTGAATCAACCTTAGTATAAGAATATTTTTTTTGGAAACATTATTCTTGAAAACCTTAAAAAATAAAGGACCATTGAATGAAGTAGTGAATTGTAGATATCTAGTTTAATCAGTTAAAAAAATCTCTTATTAGATTCTATGGCTATAATTTTTTTTAAATCATGGAATTTTCTAGTAAAACGAAACTATTGCCTCATAAAATGGAGTAATTTCCTTTTATAAAAACTCATTGATTAATTAATAAGGAAACATTGATTTATATGAATATTCAAATGATTATTCATGGAATTGTTTGTCCAAAAAATATTTTTATCTTTCCAATTGTTGTGTTAGATGTTATTATTAGTACGGAATTTTTTCCAAATTATCATTCTAAGATAGATTATAGAGCTAAGGAAGTGATTTTAAATTTTTAGAGTGTGTTTTAATATGCATGTAAGATGAATCACATACCATTGGTAACATAGAAAGACACTAAGAAAATACTAAGCTATGGAAGTTAATGTTATCTTGATTATATTTTTGAAAATGAGTAATTTGTTTAGATTAGTGTTTTTATACTAGGAAGTAGAAATATGAATGTATTTTTTTAATTATTTTACTATTATTATTCCCAATTCATATGTAAAATTAAATATATACCTTGACCTATATTTAAATATAATTTCTAAACCCCCATATCTAATGGATAATGTAGATTTATTGGGATTGGAAATATAGTTAAAATAGTTTTTTTATAATGGTTTTATTCAACCTGGTTCTTCACCGTGTGGAACTACCATTTTACTACATAGAATTAAGGACGGTCATTTTAGGATTTTCATTGATGACAGGCCACTCAATAACATTACTATTAAGAAAAAGATTTGTTTTCCTCATATATATTATTATTTGGTCAGCATTATGAAACATTGTATTTTTCAATGATTTATCTTAGTTCTTGATATCAATAACTAAAATTGAAATAGTATGATATTATGAAGATAGTGTTTCATAATAATTCTAGAAATTATGAGTTTTTAGTTATATTTTTTGGTTCAACCAATCAAACTATTATATTCACAAATCTTATGAATAAAGGTTACTATAAATATATTGATAAATATTAGGTGGGATTAATTGATGAATTTTTTTATTATTTTAATGGTTATTATGAACATGAATAACAAAAAAGGATTATAAAAATATATTCAAAGAAACAAAATTTGTAATGAGAATTTATCAAATGTGAATATAAGTTACAAAATATATATGTCTTTTGGTATACTATATCTATTAAAAAATATATTGGATGAGTAATCAATAATTAAAAATATCCCTGAAAATTAATGTTGCCATGGATTTATAGGTTTCTATCTATAGTTTTTTGGAAAACATTTCTTTGTTATCTAGACCACATACTATTTTGACATTAAAAATTGGTTATATTATTCTAGTTAAAATAATTTGATAAATTATTCCATTAATTTAATTAAATATTTTTTAATTACACAATATTTGTATTAACATCATGGAATAGATAATTTTTTTATTTTTTGTGATGCTCTATTAAAGGAACTTAATTTTACATTGATTCATGAGGGCCATGTAATTACATATGTTTTAAAATAATGGAATATTTATGAGGATAATTACTAGAAACATGATATTAAACATTCTATAGATTTTTTTTCACATAAAAATATAGATAAATATTTTAAATGTGGTAAATTTTGAAATATTTGTCGATCATATAATTTTAATGTATATATTTACTCCAAATAGTTCATTATGGGATAAATAAGATGGTTGGAACTGATAAAGGGTTATGATATCATGATTATATATCATCTATGTAAAGAAATAAAATTACTTTATTCCTTGATGTGAAAGGGTAATGAATTATTAGCAATGAATAGTTTAGAACATGATTAATTAGTTAATGAATTAATTATTTTTTCCCTATAAATCCAGTATATAGGATATCCAAATATTTTAGATCAAATTCTAGTATAGTCATCTTTATCAAATAGAATTAGGCATTCTGTAATAGGTAATCAAGGTTTATAAGGAAGAGTATATTTTGTTATGATGTGTATGTTCCTTATAGGATGAGGTAAATTTATTGGTATATAATACATGATTTCATAAAATATCCAATATTTTAGCAGACATAAAAAAAATACTAAAATTTAAATTAATTTTTAAAAATTAAGAGAATACATAAAAAAGTGTTGATAAATATATTATCCTTTCAACCATATCCTTTAAAATTATACATGGTTCTACTATAGTTTTCCAAGTGAAGGGAAACAAATATGGTTGAGCCTAGATGATTAGTAAAGAGTATTAAACATTGGAAAACAACATAACATAAATATGGAATAGTTGATACAATTTAAATAAATAAAAAACATGAAGCCTCAATTTACTAAATATGGTGTAATTTTTTATATTTTAAAATAAATAAAAACATGTATAATAAAAAAATTATTCCCATAGTGATTGAATAAAAAAATTTAATCATTAAACCATGTTGTCCTGGCTACAATCCTAGACACTATAAATATATTGGGATATGTATACTGTAACAAACTATTTTGTTTTTTCTAATGGGATATATTTCTGTATTGAGTGGATTTATAATTCATGGAACCAACCGTAACCTGATTATTCCCAATATAATCACTATAATTTTCAACAATAAATTTCATACCATTCTCTACGAAAACACTCTCTGAGTAAATATATGTCAATAGATATAATGTAAAATACAAAAAACAAATGTTTCCCAATTCAATTGAATAATGTGTCTATCTAGGTGAATATCTAGAAAATAGACATTGAAATTAAGGGGTATAATAAATGTATTAGGAAGTACCCTTTTCAAAGAAATAAAGATTGTAGTGGAGAGTGTAAGGACCCGACCTCTGAATTCCTGGAGCTGGTTCCGATGAGACATGATGTTCCAAAAATACATTACAAAAATTTACAAATAATACATCATGTCCCAATATTATAGAGGCCCGTGAGGTTCAGGTTCTGGGAAAACCAGTTTCATTCTGAAATGTTCCATCTGTTAGAAACTATAACCTGAAAAAAAAATTTAATCAAAAACATTGGGTGAGCATTGAAATAATTAGTATGGGGTTTGAAAATACTTAATACAGCTTTTGAAAACTTATTTTGAAAATACATTCACATACATAAAAAATATTCCGTTAAAGAAAAATTAATACCATTTCAAAGGACACTATAAAACAATTAAAGCATTTCATACACAAGTATTTGAACATTTAACTGAAAGTTAGTAAGTATGTTTGTTCAAAAGTGCATGAAATCTATCATATAAATTAAGCATAACATGAAAGGTATTCATGAACTACTAAGCATGAAAATTATCAGAGTTGCGCATAAACAATTTCACTACAACATATAAAAATTCACATTTTAACATGACAAATGTAATGCTAACATTTTCATTAGAATCCGGGAAAGGAAAACTAATCATACTGCAATGTTGTCTCATTATATTCCATGTTCACATAATCTCATACTCATAGGTAATGGTTATTTAAGCGAGGATATTCCTATTGTCGTAATAATCACTTGGTTTTTCATATACTAAAATATATTGAAGGAATACTAAATTGTTAGACTTATACTGACTATGTCAAGGCCTCATGCCCTGCCCTGTGGGTAGAAACCCAAACTGATAGTTGAAAACAAACACAAAGGGTTTTTCTCCTACTGATTGTCTCAAGAGAACTACTGATGCATCGAGGAGCTTAATTATACCAGTCTCCAACTCGGAGGGTGTACTTTAACCAGTCCATAGCCTGGAGGGATTTCTTCTAACCGATCCCCAACTCGAGAGTCCAAAAAATTCCTCATATGTCCAGTAAGGTCTGATATTCAATTTTTCCCATACCACTTTGAATATTTAAATTTATTCTACATTAATCAAGGCTTCCCATTCCACTTTGATTAATTTGATTCTTAGTTCATTATCATGATATGTCATTTGCATTCATGATGATTTATCAATATGGACAAGGAAACCATTTTAAAAAAACATGACATGCCTGATGACATTGAAAATATAAAATAATTAATCAAAAACAGGCATGGTTAGTAAACATTTTATGTCCATATGATAATTACTAAAACATGTCAAATGGGAGGGTTCTCCACAAGAGGTGTTAAATGATAATTCTTTAAAATTCCTATACATGAAAATGAAACACTTAAGGAAAATACTTGAAATTAATTATTGTGTTAAACATGTCAATGATCCTGTAATTAATCCATAACCAGATTGACCACTAATAATCACTCCAGTAGATTTAACTTTAAATTATAAATGGTGACTACATGTTAACATAAACTCATAAATTCTTAGTCCTTTAATATAAAGTTAATACAAGCCAGAGTACATTCTTTTAAATCATAAATTACATCAAGGGTATATGCCATTATGACTTCTTTAATTGAACAAGATCATTTGTGAAAAATACATATTGGCTTAGCAACCACCAAAATTATTGAAATTTTACATGTATCAGAGAATAAACCAAGTGTTGATATTTATTACTTGGAAATATGGTCTTAGAAATTAATCCTATAAATAAATTTATACATAACTGCATATACAGAAAGTGTATATATGGGTTTTTACACAATTTAATCAAGGTCCATTAAGTTTACTTAAGATTATATTGCCTCTAACCAATAACAATTTATTTGATTAAAAACAAAACATATTGGGTATATTATCCATGAACCGTATGTTTATAACTATATAAAAATGATTGTTTTATACTATAAAATAGATTCACTTAGACCCCAAAACTAATTTTTCATCTAAATTATTATTTAAAGATGGTTATTCATCTCTTAAAAACCAAAATTAATTTGTAATAAAATACATAAAAATATAAGTATTTAGATATATATACATATAATGTTTACATAATGGATTCATAGATTAAAGTATATTCAAAATAACCTATATAGGTTCATAAATATTAGTATAAAATAATGAATTAATTGGAAATCTTAGAAATAAATTGGAATATGGGAATATATATATGTAAATACTTAAACACCCGATTACACATATCATATAAAATTATTTTCTTAAATGTAATCCTTTAAAAATTAAACTTTACATAAATACTTGATTGCGTCACTCACGAAAAATAACTTTGGTAAAAGAGAGGATTTGAGATATACATGCATGTTTTAAAATTACATATATATAATAGCATGTATAACAAAGGTTGTAAAACAAAACTAAAAAGGATCAAACCTTCAACCCATTTAAAGACCACCCTATCATAACACGAACACCTATTTTAGTGAAAGGAGAATGATGACTGTAGTACGGGAAAGGGTCTATATATATACATATATACATATAATATCTTATTATACACCATGTGTGTATAATTGGTTTTTCTTTATAAGAAAAATGTTTTAATCCCCTTACAAGATAGAGGAGGAAGCTTGTCCTGACAGAGAGGGGAGAGAGCCTGTTGGAGGTCCGTAGAAGATTGAGAGAAAGAGATGGAGAGGGATGAGAGGATGAACCCATTGGGTTCATCAGGCATGGGATAAGGCATAATGAAATACCATAGGTCTCGGTTACTACAAGGGAGGTCCCTACATTTGACTACCGAGGTGAAAACAACGCTTCTAGTTGGAGAGAAAACAATAATGAAAACATATATATATTATATATAACCTTACCTAAGGAGGAGCTTAGGAGGATACAGCTTGAGGTTCATAAAGGTGAGTAGGTCCATGGAAAGGTGAGGCCAAAGAGGACCCTTGGAATGTTATGGGTGAGCACGGGCCAAAAAGGAGCAGTAGAGGAGGAAGGTGGTGATCACGATGGCCAGTGGTGTTGTGTGGATACAAATAAGACGATTTAGAGAAGGTTCAGACGACCATGATTAACACTGGATGGATTGAACGGACGAGGGAGGCACGGGGAAAATGATTGCTCGGCTTAAACATCGGACTGTTTGGATTAGATCTCGCAGGAGATCGACGGCTACGGGGAAGCATGGGGTGATCGTGCGGCTTTGATCGTGCAGATGGAATGGACGGCTCAGATCGCGAGTTACCGAAAGTTTTCTATCCCACATCAAAAAAAAAAAGTTTAGAGCATGGCGTATAAGCCAAAGTGCTCCCGCCCTGACTCGATGACAGAAACCCACACACCACGATGCCTTATACACGAGCCCCATGTAGGATTTTTTCCCACCCATACACTCAAAGCACTCCGCGGGCCTTAACTCAGGTTTGTGTGTGCGGGATGGTACCTAGAGAGAGATATGCTCAGGCTCGGGCTCTCCTTTGAGTAACTTCTCGCAACCTATAGGCATCCCTGGTTTGCACCTTGGGTGCCTAGGGGGGACTGGACATGACCTTGAGCGCTTGGCCTTCAAGGCTGCCATCGATTGGCCAGCTCCCATTTTTTTTTACTAAATGTTTTTTTACATAATTTGATATAACAAGTTTAAAACAGTGAGTATACATATAAATATATAAGTTAGATAATAGGAATTTATAATGTATAAAACATTAATAATTACTGATTAGATAACTAATATAATTACTAAGAACATATAACTTTTAAAATCTAAAATCCAATTACAACAAAATAATTCACTAATTGTTACACAACTCTTTTAAGAGACATATTAAAATACATAGCTTTAATGATTTAATAAAAATATACTTCCCAATAATTATAAAATATCCTTTAAACACAACTTAAAAAATATTTAAAAGCAGTCTAAAACACTAAGATTTGAATCTTATACATTGTGTTTTTGGGAGAGGACTAGTACTCTTATTTTAATATCATGATATATGAAAATAGAATTTAAAACATTTATACATATTAAAACATTTGAAATTCAACAAAATTTTGAAAGCCTAATAAAAACCAAGTTTTTATAAATTTTTTTAAAAAACCCTTTAACCAACCGTAATGGAATTTAAAGACCCGATGGCTACATATAAAGTTAACGGTCAGATTGGTGTCATATAAAACATGGTCTCGGGGTGTCTTAAACTCATAGTGATTGAAGGCGAATAAGGAGAAGATGGTTCATGTCATTACTTTGGTGCTTAGTGCAGATGTGATTGCTTCAGTTATTCTTATGTTTGTTTTGATGGATGCTAAATAACCCTATCACCTTCTCTAGGTTCTCATTGTTTTGAGTGGTCTTCCTGTAATCTTAATAGTGGTTTTAATTGGTATCTTTTGTTAGCTTATTATTTTTGATCTCAAAAATGATAATTACTAGGGTGTTCCCATTTGAATAAAGACACTTTCATTCATTTTCTGTGTTTACTCTATTTCATTATAACTTTTTCATAAGAAACTAGTTTGTTCGATTAATGGGTAACAAAAAATATAAAATTCATCATTACATGAAACATAGATTATTGGGATGTTACATTATTCCCCCTTTAAAGAATTGCGTCCTCTGAACTCTATTCATAAACTGAAAAAAATCCCAAGTCGATCATCATCCCCAAAATGGGAGATTTTGCTTGGTCAATGGAATACCAAGGTTGGTACTCAGTTCCACTTCTTCACTGGACCAGATTCACCATGAGAAGTATTTCTAGTACTCCTTCTCATGTGTTCTACATATAGGGTTCCATAGGGAGGCTCGAGCGGTAATAAAGTCCGGGATGTCTAAATGGACATATTCTCTGGTACTCAGCCGGAAAAAATCACGCTCAAGATATTCCATTATAACAGTGAAGTCAAATAAACTGATGTTTAGAATTTGGATCATGAAGGCTACTATGCGGTTCCCATATTGATCTGCTACTAGAAAACATGCTCTGGAAGAGAAATTCTATGCCAGAGTGAAACATCAAAAAATACCTTAGAAGTATTTCCCCCTCTGCCTATAATAAGGGAGTTGGGTATTGTCGAGGAGATGGAATACATGGCCGACCCCTTGATAGGAACAAAGAATTTCATGGATTTTTTAAAAAGCAAAAAATCGTTGACATGGTCCTTCCTGATGGAGGAAAGAGGGATAGTCAACGGTGCACATCCTGATTAATATTTCCTCCAACATTTCATCAGACAAGGATGAGATATTTTTTTCCAGCCATCTGAAAATACATTCACTAGAATTAACTTAATGTTTCAGATAAATTATAGAAAGGAAAGAAAAACAGGTAATATTTCAATAACACATAAGTTTATACATCAGTGCCCAAGTCTACCACATAATCTCATACTGACATGCTGACACAGCCTCCTTGACACCCTTAGTGATGTCCCTACTCAAACACTCTAGGATTTTGCAATGAAAAAGGAAAACAAAATAAAGTAACTAGGTTGTACATTTACAGAGCCCATCTCCATAACCAGTTTGCTGATGTCCTAAATTCTATTCCTAGGGTGGTTCACAGTTCCTTGATCTCTCTTGTCCAGACACACCTTGGGCAATTGAGGTTAAACTCCCGCATAAAACAATTGGTCTTCTAGATAGAAGAATACGTGGTGTAAAGCTCAGTGATATCCAGATGAACTTGGTTGCTAAAGATTTGTCGCACTACCTCAAAGTCGAAGGGTTTGATGTCAAAGTGTCTCCCATACAAACTGAAACTCAAGACATGAAAAAGATAGGCTGCTCAGAGATTTCCCTCCTTTGCAGCTTCCTTGAAAACACTTTTAGCCCGATAGTTTGAAGATAGGGTAAAACATAGGAAAATACCTTCATAATATTTCCCCCTAAGCGTATTGTCTGCAAGTTGTGCATAAGTTATATAATAGTAAGCGTGACTCATTCCTCATAAGATTCAAAGGATATTTGAGTTGTTCAACACTTGGTAAAGAAGCTTGGAGGATAGTCGGAGGTTCCCAAAGGGTTCATAGTCTTCCATACAAGAATTAATGATTATAGTCTTGAGGATTTCAGGGGGAAGTGACAAAAGACTTATTAGTGGTCTTTTTTTTCATTTGAAATTTATAATAAAACCACTTAGTAAGGTTCAGTCATAGTTACATATTTCTATTATATGATTTTTTCAGAATTGTCTGAACATATCCTCTGAGACCAACTGTAAGGATCTGGCCTCCAAATTCCTGGAACCGGTACCGATGAGACATGATGTATAAAAAATACATTACAAACATTTACAAATAATACATCATTTCCCAATATTACAGAGGCTCGTGAGGTTCAGGTTCTGGGAAAACCAGCTGCATTCTGAAATGTTCCATCTTTTAGAAACTGTAACCTGAAGAAAATTTAATCAAAAACACAGGGTGATCATTGAAATACTCAGTAAAGGTATTTAAAAATACTTAGGAAAACTTTTGAAAACTTTTTTTGAAAATAGTTCACATACATTAAAATTATTTTGTTAATGAAAACTTCATGACATTGCAAAGGTCACTATAGAAAAATTAAATCATTTCATACACAGGTTTTATAATATTTAACTGAAAGCTATTATGTATGTTTTTTCAAAAGTGCATGAAATCTTTTATATAAATTTAGAATAACATTCAAGGTATGAAAGAACTAATAAGAATGAACATTATTAGAGTTCTGCATAAACAATTTCACTATAACTTATAAAAATTCACATTTTAACAAGTTAAATGTAATGATAACATTTTCATTAAAATCCTGTAAAGGAAAACTGATCATACTGCAACACTGTCTCATCATAGGACTTGTGCACTTAATCTTATACTCATAGGTAATGGTTATATAACCGAGGATATTACTTTAGTCAGAATAATCACTTTGTTGGTCATATACTAAAACATAGTGAAGGAATGCTAAATTTTTGGACTAATGCAGACTGTGTCAAGGCCTCATGTCATGACCTATGGGTTGAAACCCAAATTGATAGTCAGAAACAAACTCAAAGGGGTTTTCTCCTATTGATTGTCTCAAGAGAACTAACGATGCATTGAGGAGAATACTTTTACCAGTCTCCAACCCGGAGGTCTTACTTTAACCAGTCCCCATTATGGAGGGCCTTCTTTTAACCGGTCCCCAACCTAGAAGTCCAAAACATTGTTCATATGTCCAGTAAGATCTGATTTTCAATGTGTCCCATACCACTTTGAATATTTAAATTTATTCCACATTACTCATGGTGTCCCATACCACTTTTAGTAATTTTATTCTTAGTTCATTATTATGAAATGTCACATGCATGCATGATGATTTATCAATATGGACAATGAAACCATTTTACAAAAATATGACATGCCTGATAACAATGAAAATATGAAATAATTAATCAAAAACAGGCATGGTTAGTAAACATTTTATGTTTACAGGATAATTACTAAAACTTTTCAAATAGTAGGGGTTTCCATAAGAGGTTTTAAATGATAATTCATTAAAATTCCTATACATGAAAATGAAACACTTAAAGAAAATATTTGACATTAATTATTGCATTAAACATGTCATTGATCCTACAATTAAACCATAACTAGATTGACCACTAATAATCACTTTAGTAGATTTAACATCAAATAATAAATGGTTACTACATGTTAACATAAACTCATAAATTCTCAGTCCTTTAATATAAATTTAAGGGAAGCCAAAGTACATTATTTTAAATCATAAATTACATCAAGGGTATATGCTAGTGTGACTTCTTTAATTGAAAAAACTCATTAGTGAAAAATATATATTGGCTTATAAACTACCAAAATTATTGAAATATTACATGTATCAGAGAATAAACCAAGTGCTGATAATTATTACTTGAAAATAAGGTCTTAGAAATTAAACCTATAAATACATTTTTGCATTACCGCATATACAAAAATGTATATATGGGTTTTTACATAATTTAATCAAGGTCCATTAAATTTCCTTCAGATTAGAATGCCTCTAACCAATAACCATTTATTTAATTAAAACCAAAACATATAGGGTTTATTATCCATGAAACTGTATAATCATAACTATATAAAAACGATGGTTTTATACTATAACATAGATTTAGTTAGACCCCAAAACCTAGTTTGAATATAAATTATTATTTAAAGATAAGTATTCATCTATTAAAAACCATTATTAATTTGTAATAAAATACATAAACATATAAGTATTTAGTTATATCTACAAATAAAGTTTACATAATGGATTTGTAGATTAAAGTAGATTTAAAATAACATATATAGGTACATAAATCATAGTATACAATAATGAAATAATTGGAAATCTTAGAAAAAGATTTGAATATGGGAATATATATACGTAAATACTTAAACACCCAATTACACATATCATATAAAATAATTTTCTTAAAATGAAACCTTTCAAAATTAAACATTAAATAAATACTTGGGTGCATAACTCATGAACAATCCCCTCGGTAAAAGAGAGGATTTGAGATATACATGCATGTTTTTAAATTACATATTTATAACATCATGTATAACACAGGTTGTAAAAAAAACTAAAAAGGATCAAACCATCAACCCATTTAAAGATCACCCTACCAGAACCCGCACACCTATTTTTAAAGAAAGGAGAATGACAACTGCAGTACAAGAAAGGGTCTATATATATACATATATATATAAATAAATAGAATATCTTATTATACACCGTGTGTGTATAATAGGTTTTTCTTCATAAAAAATGGATTAATCCCCTTACTATATAGAGGAGGAAGCTCGGCCTGACAGAGAGGGGAGAGAGCTTGCTGGAGGTCCATAGAATCTTGAGAGAAAGAGATAGAGAGGGATGAGTGGATGAACCCATTGGGTACATCTTACATGGGAGAGGGATTAAATAATTCCCAGAGGTCTCAGGTACAACAAGAGAGGACCCTAAGCTTGACCACCGAGGTGAAAACAATGCTTCGAGTTGGAGATAAAACAATAAAGCAAACACACACATATATATATTATATATAACCTTACCTGAGGAGAAGATCGGGATGATACGCCTTGAGTTTCATAAAGGTGAGTAGGTCCGTAGAAAGGAGTGGCCGAAGAGGAACCTTGGAAGGTGATGGCTGAGCACGGGCCGAAGAGGAGCAGTGGAGGAGGAAGGTGGTGATCCCGATGGCCACTCGTGCACTGTGGATATGATGAAGATGATGCGGAGAAGGGTCGGATGACTACGATCAATACTGGATGGATCAAACAGACGAGGGAGGCACGGGGAAAACGATCGTGAGACTTAAACAACGAATGGTTCGGATTAGATCTCATAGGAGATCGATGGTTGTGGGGAAGTGTGGGGTGATAGCGTGACTTTGATCACGCGGATGGCTGAGATTAGACGTGGGATGGAATGGATGCCTCAGATCGCGAGTTGCCAAAATTTTACCATCCAACAGCGAAAACAACAGAGTTTCGAGCACAGATTATAAGCCAAAGCACTCCCACCATAACTCGATGACACAAACACACACACCACGAGGCCTTAAACATGGGCCCTATATGGGATTTGGCCCACCCATACACTCACAGCGCTCTGCAGGCCTTAACTCAGGCCTTTTCAAGCGTGCTAGTACCTAGCGCGAGCTATGCCCAGGCTCAAGCTCTCCTCTGAACAAGTTCTCGCAACTCGAAGGCATCCCTAGTTTCCACCTTGGGTTCCTAGGGGGGACTAGCCTTGACCTTGAGGGCTTGGCCTCAAGGATACCCTCGGTTGGCCAGCTCCCAAATTTTTTTATTAAATGTTTATTTACATAATTTGATATAACAAGTTTAAAACAGTGAGTATATATATTAATATGCATGTTAGACATTAGGAATTTATAATGTATAAAAAATTAATAATTATTGATTGGATAACTGATATAATAACTAAGAACATATAACTTTTAAAATCTAAAATCCAATTACTACAAAATACTTCACTAATTGTTACACAACTCTTTTAGGAGACAAATTAAAATACATATCTTGAAAGATTTAATAAATATATACTTATCGATAATTATATAATAGCGGTAAAACACAACTTACAAAATATTTAAAAGACGTCTAAAACAATATGTTTTGAATCTTATACATTGTTTTTTTGGGCGAGGACTAGTAATCTTATTTGAAAACCATGATATATGAAAATACCATTTATAACATTTAGACATATTAAAACATTTGAAATTCCACAAAATTATGAAAGCATAATAAAAAAAGTTTTTATAAAATTTGTTTTTTTAAAACACCTTTTACGAACGGTTATGGAATTTAAAGACCCAATGGCTACATAAAAAGGTAACGGTCAAATTGGTGTCATATAAAAACTAGTCTCTAGGTGTCTTAAACTCAAGTTGATTGAATGTGAATATGGAGAAGATGGTTCAAGTCATTCCTTTGGTGCTTAGTGCGGATGTGGTGGCTTCAACCATTCTTATGTTTGTTTTGATGGATTCTAAAGACCCCCATCACCTTCTTGGGGTTCTCGTTGTTTTCAGTGGTCCTCCTGTAATCTTAATAGGATTTTTAATTGGTATCTTTAGTTAGCTTAATTTCCTGTTTGATCTCAGTGTACTATAATTACAATGGTGTTCACATTTGAATAAAGAGCCTTTCATTTGTTTTGTGTGTTTACTCTATTTCATTATTACTTTTTCATAAGAAAGTAGTTTTTTCGATTAATGGGTAACATAAAATATAAAATTCATCATTACATGAAACAAAAAATCTTGGGATGATACAGGGATGGTACATTAAATCTAAAAAAACAACCTTTACCTATAAAAATTTTATGTTACATAAAATATATGTTGGAAAAAATTAGTAATTCCAATATATATTCATTTTAATTAATATGATTTATATGTACAAATAAATATATTTTTTACCATATCAAATATATGAAAATATTAATTTTTCAATACAAAAAAAAAATAAAAGTTAAAAATTAAATATTTCACATTCTCATATCACTAACATAATTTATATTTCTAAGAGATGCGTCTTTTTTTATTAATAATTATTATTGATAGATATTTTTTACATAGTAATTTGTCATACCATAAAATTATCAAATTTAATAGATTTATTATAAATAATTTAATTTAATTTTGTTAATAATTTAGTACAACACATATTGTTGGTTAATAAATATATATGTTTATATAATAGATTGAAATATTGAAAATGTAATAGTGTTTCATCAAATTAAATTATATTATATAAAAGAATTGATAAATGAAAAAATAACTTAACACTAATAAACAATTATCAAATCATAATGTTTTAAAAATGGTGGTGTATGAAATGATCCCAAATAATTAGTTTGAGTTTTTTTATCCAAATAATTATTTATGATATTTATTAATTCATCCCTAAATCTATCTTATTTTTTATGAGATTACATTTAACTTACTATAGTTTATCAACACACTATTTAGCCCAATTCATTTCATGGCCACATCGATTGTATCCCAAATCCAGTAACCATTCACCCACTTCACCACACCATAAATCTAATAACTAGTCAACATACTATGAAATTTCATCAGTTCATTGCAAGCTATATTTCCTTTTGGAATCCATCCCCTGGTTCATCAACATATATCTTTATCCACCATTTTTTTATATTGGTCCCTTTATTATTCGAATATAATCCTAAACATCCATCACAAAAATGGTTCTCACAAGTGGGTGGAAAATCTAATTTTTTTATTAGTTTACTCTACTATGATCAAAATATTTATAAATCACATGAAAATTGAATATTTGCTGTGAAATAAATGATTCAGGTATGAAATAAAATTTTAGATATAATAGAATTAAAATTTTCCATAATGCCTTCAAAATTTGAAGATGTGAATGTTGTGTGAATTCCAATATTTTACATTTCATCACATATATATAACAAAATCAAGCTAGTCACTAGAAGATAAGTGAACCCATACTATGTTGTATAAATGTTTACACTTGTAAATTAATTTATACACACATTATTTGATTTTAAGCATGATTTAAGGCCCTATGATGACATTTTAATTACCCCTTAATAATATTATTAGAAGGGACATATTTCATACAATTTTACCTATTATTTGTCTTTTTTATGGATATAATTTATTCTTATAACTTATTCATGGAATGACTCAATGAGGTTTCATTCATTGTGTAATGTATGATTATCATTCCTTTTGATGTGTGAATGATTATATTCATTTTATGATGATAATAATACTGTGTATGATTTAATTTTTAATTCAAGAGTCTGTACATATAAAATATTTTATGATGCATGAATTAATTTTTTAGATTGAAATAGTTGAAAAATATATACTATTAAACATATAGATTTAATTTTACTAAAATTTTATGAATCGTAATGATATATTTATGTGAAATTAAAAAAGCAAGATTTCAATATACGGAATCAATGACAATTTCACCATTATGAATTAATTATCTGATGTCTTATTTGAAATATTGTTTGTTTATAATCATTCATGGTTCAATATAAAATGTCCATGAAATTTAAATCATATATCCTACTAATATTAAATAAATTAAAACCTCAATTTTCGGTAGATTAATATATCTAGATATTAATTATTTTCTTCATGTTGCATTATAAAATGGTTTAAAAGATAGAGTGATGTCCACTATTTAGAATGTTGTTAGTCATTCTTTGAAGATTCCTAACAATAGTTACCACATCATGTGTCTGCAAAGATGTATCATACATATATCAGGAACCTTACAATGTATATGACTATATACAATTCCTTAAAGAGGTAGTTAATTTCATCACACCTATTTTTATAAATGATATATTACTATTGTTTAGTCTATATTCTGGATAAATGTTATATTTGAAAAATATATTTATTCATGAATATCATGATGCAATAAATTTAAAAAAAAAGTTCAATCTCACCCCTGACATGACTCTTGAAATTTCGAAGACAAATTTGGAGATTCAATGAATTGATATGGACTTTGTTAAAATACTTATAATGGAATTGATTCTCTAAGAAATGTTACGTAACATTATGTTACTTTTCATTCCCACATTAATCAATTGCATATTGGTCTTTGTGTATTTATGTTAGAATAAATTCCATACTTATCATTGGGGTATTCATAAATAAGATATGATTGATTCAATTTTATGATTTCTTATATTAAATTCGGGTAATTTTTTGTTGTACATTAAAGTTAGCATAAATTTTATTCATCGCATTGCAGAGTCCAAAAACAAGTTATATGTGATTATCTCATCTATGTTATTTCATATGTTCAAAGGTTTTAACGAAAGAATACATATGATTACACCATTTTTATGATTTCTTCTATTCAAACGTTTTAAGGATTTGTTCCTCAAAACATAATAATATTTTCAGATTTTTTTAATGGAAACAAATACATTCCTGATTTTTTATGAAATGTATCCTATGAGGGATTCACATTTCCTAAAAGGCCGTCAGGTCCTGGCCTACCAGGTACCACCAGTTGCCCCCGCAGACACGTGGGTCCACCCTAGGGTCTACCCACATGCCTGAACGGGTCATCTGACTAATGACAGTCCCTACAAGCCAACACTTGTCCTTTCCAGTGTGCTTTGTCCTCACTCACACACATCCTGGGAAATTTCCCAGGGGGTCACCCATTCTGATCACTACTCTAGGACAAACACGCTTAACTGTGGAGTTCTAATCAGGCAGGCTCTCGAAAAGGAAGGTTCACCTTGTTGACATGAGTCATATCATTTAGTCATTTAACCATTTATCATTAGAGGGTGTTACAATCACCCCCCCCCCCCCCTTTAGAGAACAACATCCTCTTTGTGGGCCCTAAATCACCACCCCAGTAGTGCACCGCACTTAAGGCTGGGTACCACCTCTGATACCAAATGTGACAACCGGGTCCCGGTGACAGCACAACCACACCGCCTTAACAAGGCCGTCGGGTCTTGGCCTACCATGTACCACCAGTTGCCCTCGTAGACACATGGGGCCCACCCCAAGGTCCACCCACATGCCTGAACGGGTCATCTGGCTAATGAAAGTCCCCACAGGCCAACACTTGTCCTTTCCAGTGTGTTTTATCCTCACTCACACACACCCTGGGAAACTTCCCAGAGTGTCACCCATCCGGATCACTACTCTAGGCCAAGCATGATTAACTGTAGAGTTCTAATCAAGTAGGCTCCCGAAAAGGAATGTGCACCTTGTTGACATGAGTCATATCATTTAGTCATTTTACCCTTTATCATTCGGGGGTGTTACAATTTAACTTAATGCTGTTAGGTATTCTACTTTCATATTTTCAGTATAGTTGATCCTTGGTATTTTGATGGTATTTTGGAATGAAATTGCATTAACATTATGGTTTTATTATTCTCTTTATTGTGATCATTTAAAATCACTCATTTAGTAGGAAAATGGGAAATAAACTCACATAATAGATTTTTTTAATCTATATGATATGTTAGTATTTGTAATATATATGTGTATTCTATATCTTTATGTGAGTAATCATTATTTTATAACTGTGAAATATATCTAGGTAATCTATGTGCTCATATATATATATAATTGGTATGTTTGTAATATCCATGTGCACTAATTTTAATATTCATAAGTTTGATATGTATTTTTATTATCTGTATATTTGTAATGTATTATATGTGTTTGTTTTAAAAATATTCCTTTGATTCCAATTAATTGAGGTTCTTATAGGCAATCCATGGAAATCTGAACATGTTTAAGGTGATCTGGGAGGGTGACAATTTCCACATATTCCAAATTTTTCATGTTGATATGTAGTGTTTTATTCTTCATTTTTAAAGAAACTCATTTAAAATTATTTAATTATTTATTCCTCTATTTATAAAATTCTCATTTAAAATTACCTGGAAAGTACATGCATATAGGAAATGGAAAAACACCCACAAAATAGATTATATTTATCTGTAATAATTAAATATGTGTAATCTGTATGATTAATGATCAAGTTAGTAGTTTATAATGGGAAATCAAAAAATATCCCACTTAATAAATTATGTGTATATGTGAAATATATAAAAATCTATAAACTATATGTTTGTAATCTATATGGGCATGTGTGTAATATTATATCTTTATTTTTGTAATAATTATGTGTAATCTTTCTATGTGCATCTATATAATATGTAGATATTTAATATATATCTTTCTTATATGTATATGTGTAACAGGTTATCTATGTATGCGTAAAAACATTTCTATGATTCTTCCTAATTGAGTTTTTATATGATTTCCGTTCACTTTTGAACATGATCAAGGTAATTTGAGTTGGTGAAGAGTTCTATTTCTCTAGGTTTTCCATTAGTAATATTATATTCCATCTTCTGTAAGATTCTCATTTAAAATGATTAATTTAGTTATATCTATTTTATGTAAAAATTATCATTTAAAATGATATATTCAATAGATTCTAGTGAGAAATGAAATAAAACCCACATAATAGATTATTGTAATTTATATAATATATCAGAATGTGAAACTTATATGTGTAATTGTCAAGTTAATTGACGCTAATGGGAAATGAAAAAAACACATAACAGATTATTTAGGTCTTTGTAATATATTATTTTGTGTAATTCTTATATATTTGATGTATAATTATTTATGTTTAACCAAAAATATTTTTTTATGAAATCTTCTTGTGTATTCTTGTATATTTATCTTTTTAGTATGTAAAGGTGTAATATTTTCAGTCTATATTTTTATAATCTATGTAATCTTTATATGTTTGAAAGTAACTATGTAATCTTTATGAGTGTAATATTTCATATAATGTTGTTCTATTTTATTTTATAGGCATCAATTATGATACTATTTTATTTTATATAGATCTTATTCTTGATTTTATTATGATATTTAAGAGAAATATTTTCATCCATAAGTGGAAAAAGGTGATCTTCTTATATGAGTTGGGATGGTTAGAAATATCCAGCCACTTGTGTTTAAAATTGGGGAAGAACTACTTCATTCTTCCATTGTGAGCCTACAATAGTTAATCGTCAAGATTCTGTCCAATTCATGACTAAGTGGATGAAATACATGTGTGGTCCCCACTACATTTTAACCACTATAATAATTACTAATGTCTGAGATAAATAGATTTTATATGAATATTGATTGTGTTTCATTTAAATTTTCAAATACTGTATACAATTTTAAACCATTCTGAATCATGTTTCATGGACATTTTTTTGTATTCATGTATTTTTATTTTAAAATTATGTTTAAACATTATTTATTAAATAAATACATAGATTTTTAATGTTTTTTATACACTGATTTTGTAATTATTATATATAATATGTATATTATGTATAATTTGATTAATTAATATAAAATATTTTTTAGAAATAGACATTGGAATACCCACATATTATTTTCATTAAAATTAAATTCAAAAATAGGCGTAAATGATTTGTATTAGTTATAGTAATAGATGTAAAAAGATTTTTTATAATATTATCAATGAAAATATGAATGATGATAATATTAATATCAACTAATAACTGTATTTCAAAACATTTTTACAAACATATATATTATCTTTATTTATTTATAGTGGAAAGAAGAAACATTTTTACCATTATCTTTTTAATCAACATTATTCTAAATAATGAGGTTTTTTTATCCTACATAAATATTGACCATATTTCCAAATATTGAAAATTTTATCAAAATAATAAATCCAATCAATTAAATTATACTATTATATGTTAAAAAAATTAATTATTCACATAAATACATAAAAATAGTTTTTAAAGAGAAATATTACTTATGTTTCCAAAATGATAAACATGAATATAATGAGTAAAAAATATTCATTTTAATTAATTTTATTTACTCTTAATATATATATATATATATATTATTAAAAATAAATTATTGCAATAAAATTTTAAATTCTAATATAAGGATAATTTCATAAATGTGATGGTTCAAAAAAATCATTATTTTTTTCTACCCTGCTAAAAGTAAATTATTTTGAAAAATTCAAAAAAGTAATCCTAGGATAATTGTGAAATATGGAATTATAAAATTTAGTTAATTTGGTAAAATTTTAATTCCTAAAATTTATATTTAAAATAATTTTACTAGAAAAGGATATTTAGAGTGTGCATTGTGCAATAGTTTCTAGTGGTAGTACATAACTCCTATATTAGGATATATGGTATTTTTACTTGAAAAATGATATCCACAATAATTTTTATAGATAATGGAGTTATCTTTTATTGATAACTATGATGGATTACCCACTTAGGGGTGGTGTGGGAGTAATATGTCATGAACATTCAGTATCTTTTATAAAAAATAAAACCTATTGAACTTGTTAAGGTTATCGATCCTCAAGATAATATCTTGGAGGCTCACAACATATAGATAAATAAAGGGATATATTATAACAAATAGTATTAAGAAGGTTATTTAATAATATTTACCGCTTTCCTTGTGGGTTCGACTCCCAAACATAGATTATCTAATATATTATAATCATCAATTACAATGACTTAAGAACAAACATGTCATAGACCCTAGTTGTCGACAGACCTATTAATATGGGTTTGACACCCTAGCAACCATATATTATATCATGATGGGTTTGAAACCAAAACAATCTTCTCTTCTCCTTGATTGGTTATACACCTAAATTTTCCCTCTCTTTAGAGTTCATCCATAGATATAAAGATATTTTGAAGCTATTGGTTTTTTCTAAACCAATATAGAAGGATCTACCTCCACAAGTGTATGAGATCTAGCTTACTCATGTAATGAGCTCCATGAATTTTATAAACTTATTATTAACATCCTGATCATGCTCAATATTCAACAATATTTAAATGATTTGGAGATTAAAAATCCACTAAGTACACCATTTGGAATGTTCTCATATGATTGGAACACCTCCCCTATTTCAACATCAAATTGTTAAATTATTGTTCATATAAAAAAATATTTTTCAGTGAAGAATGACATGCTCAATTATTTGATGAAATTATTTTATAAAAAATTTGTCTTACTAAACTCAAAATAATATATCTTGGAATTCTTTATGCAAATCATGCTTGCATGTAATAAGGAATATTACATGAACTTTTCAAAAATAAATTTTTTAATATAAATTTTATTATATAACTAATATATATAAATATATTTTCTGAATGTTTCATGGTTAAATCAATGTATCATGAACCAATAATATTCTTCACGGCGTTCCACCCAAATGGTTGAAGTGTTTTAGTACAGACAAGTATGTGGCATGTAAATAAATGTTTGTAATGTTGTATACTTAATTATGACTTTAAAACTATGTCTATTAACAGAAAATTTCCAATATATCTTATTCCTTGGATAAAGAGATGAGTTCCAATTATCTTTATACATGAAATTATGTTTCATATGTTCCTACTTGAGAATGTGGGTAGGAGCACACCATTCCCACCTATTCTTTGCATAAATAAGGAGTAATAATTAAAATCAAGTGCTTTATTCTTATTCTCCATTGTCCTAGTTTGTGAATCCTAAATAATTAATAGAATGGGTTATTGAATTTGTTTCTTTTAATTAAATTGGAGTTCCCTCAAATCATGCATGAACATGATGACCCTAGAAAACAAATCATTCAAGTAGGTGAAGGCATGAAGAACCTATCAAAATTCACCAAAATGATATAAATTCGAAGATATAAAACACGGAATCACAATTCCATTTCACATTCACATAACCAAGAATGGATCACATGATATTCTACATTATTTATAGATGGAAGTGTGAAAATGACATAGTTTCATTCAAAAAACAATATCACTCCAAAATCACAATTGAAAATAGCTCGAACCCTTCACCTAGACTTAATATTTATAGATTGGGAAATATAAACCTTTTATCTAAATAATCACAAAATAAAAATACAAAAAACAATGTCATTTAAGTAAATATATTTGAATCTCAGAATAACACAACCATTAAAATAACCTCACACATATTTCTATCTTCATTTTCCCAGATAATGCTAAAGATTATAGAATTGAATACCCATGTGGTTCCCATATTTTTGTTGTTGTGTAGACTCACATGAATAAGAGAATAAGAACATGATGAATCCATTATGAAATTAATCTATTTTTGAATGAAAGGAAACATTGTTCAATCCCCATAGTTATCATAGTATTTGAAAAAGTCATGTTTTACACATGATGATTTCATGAATAGATTCAAGATGTTTGAGAGTGTATCATTATCTTAGTATAATCACAAAACATTATTTTTAGTGACTTTTGGTTACGATTGGAGTAAAAATTTATTGAAAACTCTTAATGGGATGGAGGATATGTATTAATAATAATATCAGATGAATGAGGTAAATCATTTCATGAGGACAATGTTCTATGACTATATTTTTAAAATAGAGTAACAATATTGCACATCAAACTCATAGTACATCATACACAACCACAAATCTTGGAATGGAATGCATCGACTGTTATCAGTGATAAGAAGAAAGTGGTAATAAAAGTATCACTTTTATCAGTTCTAGCTAAAAGGGATGATAAAGTTTACATTTATTACCTATATAAAATGTGTTGAAATAGGTGAATCATTTATCAGAGAAATTTTTACCATTGGTAAAGGATATATTCATTAGTGGTCATCTTAGTGATGATAAAAGTTTTTAATAAAGAATATTATTAATATTGAAAATATTATTATATTTATAGTAAAAAATAATAATTATTTATATGAATTTATTAAAAACACATGTTCTATAACAAATATATATTTTTTAATAAATTATATATATAATTTTTTTTAAATTATTTATAATATTATAAAAGAATAAAAAATATTTAAATAAATATTAAATTTTAATATTTTCTAAAATAATAATAATTTGATTTATAATATTTATAATTTTATTTGAATTCTTATTAAATATATTTATTTACAATCATTATTATATAAAAATATATATATTTAAATACATATATTCCTCCAATGAATTTGGTCATTAAAAATATATATATCAAGAGATAATAACGATATTCATGGACATGATTGGTGTTATTTATGTTCATACATTGATGGGTGACTACATATAATTGAGGTGATATGATCATAAGTTTATTTGTGTAACATTATTGTGGGTTTTTATGTCTCAAAAGTTATGATTGCATATATTATGATGACACATTCATATGTTATGTATTCATGAGTCATGAATGTTCATTTGTACACTAAAAATCATATTAATCATGTTTTATATATACATGTGAGGACTCATTTTTTATAATCTACTCCCTATTATGTATGATTCATCCGTGTTATACAAATTAACATATTATGTTCCCCTATAAACTAAAACATTACAATAAAAATATTTAAGTAATAAAAATATTTATTGTATTTATAATTATCAATGTTTGATTATAAGTAAATAATTTTAGATATCTATATTTATTAATATAATTACAACTAAATATTAATATATTTAAATAATTATAAAAATAAAATAAATATATTCATTATTAGTTTATAAACACATATATAAAAACATAAATTTATAACTATATATGAATATTTATAAATATAGTGATTTATAATTATAAATATATACATATTTATAAAATTATAATAAATATATTTTCTATATTTTATAAAAATGTATATATTTATAATTATATACAAATATATGTATATATATATATATTATATTTATAAAAAACTTATATATATTTAAAATTTATCAAATTATAAGACATATATTTATTATATTTATAATTTAAATAATAAATATTTATTATATTTATTATATATAATTATATAATTATAAATATAATAAATATATATTTAATAATATTAAATTATTTACATAAAAATATATTTGTTCTAATTATAAAAATAAATACATTTATATTTCTGTAAATATTTATAAACTAATTAAGAATAAATTTATTATAATTTTATAATTAATTAAATATATCTATATTTATAAGAAATAGGTCGAGCTAGAAGTCGAAGATCCTAACTATTTATTAAAATTTAAAGTAAAAGAAGACATACATAAGAAATTAAGGATGGGGTCAAACACATGGATAAACCCTCATCTATAGAAATAAGAAAAATGTCAAAAGTCATCATAATCATGATCAGAATCATTACCAGGATCTGCAACTTCATCGGCAGACTACCACTCTAATGGAGAGTTCCTTTGATTAAAAAACCCAATATACTTCTATTTTATTATAATTTTATAATTATAAATAAATGAATATATATATTTATACTATTTATAATATTTATAAATATTTATAATTATATAAATTAATAAAAATATTTATAGATAGATTTATTATATATATAAATTTAAAATAATATATATATTTATTTATAGTTACAATCATAAATATATATATATCTATATATTAATTTAATATTTAATTTTATAAATATATATTATAATATAAATAAATTAACAACAATAGATCTTTTCAGCTTTATTGTATTAGAGCTGATAAAGACACATTTTTAGTGCTTTTTTAGCCCTGAAAAATATATCCATTTATGAACACTAAAAAATGCTGATAAATAGGTTTTTTATCATCTCTTTTAATTTTATTGCATATAAGACTACTCTTTATCAGAACATTTTTAAAAGTGCTCAATAAAGTCTTATCCATTATGAAAGACTAACAAGTTTTCTTCTCTCGTACACCATAAAACTATCATAGATGCCAACTTCTGCCATACCAAGACTCTCACCGAACCATGCTACCACCTTGGAGCTTCTCTCGCTGAAGCTCACTAGTATCGTTGCACTTCCACTCTCGCCGAATCGTATTATTTCCACTATTTCTCTCACCAAACCACACTAGAACATCCCTAAACCTCACTATCGGCACACCTTTTTTGTGACTTTGATGAACATTTTTGACTAATAAAGTCCCTCCAAATTGAAGTTATGCCATTCAAATCTTATTTTTATACATTTCTCACCTGATTCTCTTCTAGATTCACATTTTTTATTACTGAAAAAATAAGTTTTGGGGCACACCCTTTATGTTATTCTTGTAAAAATTAATGTCTCTCTAGTTATGGTTATAGGTTATTGATCTTTAGATATGATATTATTAAAATGATATTTTCTAGTCATGTGATGGGAAATTTGTTTTGGAAATGATTTATTTAGTTGTGATTAATTTAATTTACCAAAATTTGGATTTTATTATTATGGTATAATCAATGGTCATTAAAATAAATCTTTATACATGAAGAAGTTTGAGTGTTAATGTAGTAATGAAAATATTTGGTTTGATCAAGATATGGTGGTGGGGACTAGAATTCATTAGATTTTTTTGAACTGGTCTAATAATATTTTATGTTTTGATGATTCAGTAATGGATTATAGATTTATATATTTAATAATATAATTTTCTTAATTTTGTTAGTCCTTGGTTTTGAAGTCTTAGTCAATGTATGGGGGATTGTGAGTTAGGGTACCCTATATTCATTATGATAACAAATTAACATTTTTATCGGATTTTCTAACATGCATGGATGGTTGTAATATAGGTATGTTCGTAATTTCTCATTTGGGTGAATCATTAGTTACTTTTAATATTGTTCAAGTATTGGAAAAAGAGACACTCAATATAGTTATAATAGCTGTATTCATATTTATCCAATGGCTATAAAAAATTTAATTTGATGATTTTTGGTATTATTGATGACATAAAAAAGATTCAATATAAAATTAGTGCAATTACGAAATAATGGGTGAATTTCAATATATTCATGGTTTTCTAATCCATGTATTTAACTATAGGGTTTATTTCTTTATTAGTTATCAGTTTATCCAATTTAAAATCCAAATCACATAATTTGCTATAAATTACATCGATATTACTTCTTTTAATTATAACGATCCTATAAATTTTTTTTGGGTGAATACTTTCATTACTTAAAATGTGGAAAAATTGATGTATTCTAAATTAAAATATAAAAATAAATTTGGAAAATATATATCCCTTTTTAAAATGAATTTGTAATGTAAAATAACTTTTCCTTAAGGTGTATTGAATTATTTATTTTCATATGATTAGGGAAAGACATTGTCTGATTTAATAGACTTATATCAAATTCAAGGTTCTCATGATATTTATTTTATAAAAAAAATTACATGGTTGTTGTAAGACTGGAGATTTAACTATAATAAACATTTAATTATAATATACATTGAAGAATTAATGTTATTTTTTTTCATTACAATATTTTAAACAAAAAAACCAAATTAATGTGATGCACCAACTCATGTCAATTTACCTTATCACCGGAGTAGATTTTTCACCAGGCCTAAAGTATATTCTCGATATCTACAGAATATATCCAAGATCAATGTGAATCAAACACTAATAGTATTTTAATTATTGTACTAAACCATAACGGTGAAATAAGCTTCATATTGATACGTAGAAATTATTTCCTTTAACTGATGAGAGATGAATTATTGAAGGCAACCCAAAGGGTGACACAAGTGAGACTATTACCATATAATCCAAAAATGGATGTCCTATGATAATATATAATATGTTAACATGTGGAAAAATGGGTAATAAAAGTGTAAACCCTAGTTGAAAATAAACATATAACTTTTTTTTTGGAAATTTACAACTTTTTTTATTGAATATTAGTATTTTAAGTAGGGAATGTTGCAAAATGTTTTTGAAAAATACCTTTTATCTGAAACGTTTTTCTTAAAAATCAATTTCCATGTGATTTTTAATAATGTAAAGACAATCAAAATAATTATTATATATCACAAAATTTAAGAAAATGGTATATTTCCCTAGATTTATTCAAAACAATCAAATTTAAATTTAGCTTCCAAAAATACCTAGACATGTATTTCTATCCACTTCAAATTCTACATCAAAACCACTTCATAAATTTCAAATTCTAAATTACACACAACATTGTAAATCTTGACACTTTTCCATTAAATTTTTTTTACTCACATCACTATATTATATTCCTTTGGTATTATATAACAACCTTGATTTTTTCAAAGGTATAGATTGTGGTCTTAGAAAATAAAATAATTTGTTTTAATTTTTGAAATAAATATTATATTCAATAACTTTATTTTTTATTATGAAAACGATTTTTAGAAAATATAAATTTTTTATTTCAATTATTAATATGAATATATTTATTTATAAATTTACTATAATAATATTTTCTGATCATGACTGATAAAAACCAGTTTTTAATGTTTCTATTTTATTTCAAAAAATTCATGAGATCCATCATCAATTGAACATATTTTGTGTAATTATTTTATTAAAAAAATAAATATTACTGAATCAAATTGTATGCATATGAATATGGATTGTATGAATGTCAATAATATGATAAAATAGAATGAATATGTTTTTAAAGGGTTTATCATGTTTGAAAAACATCAGGTATATAAACCTTCTCAAATAAATTTTTTGTGTTTACACTATTGTAATTTTAGAAAAATTAGTTGAGAGGAGTTTGAAGAATACATAATCTTTCATGGAACTGATTATATTTATAAATTTTGTAATTAACTTGTGGAAATGTGAATGTAGATATAAAAATAGATAGGACTATGTTTTATGGATAATCTAATATGATTAATTTTGTGAAAAATGAATAAGACTATATCAATGATGCTATCACAAGTGTGAATGATGATGAAGATCGTATTGAGGAAATAATAAGAAAATTTGAAGATGATATATATGATTTCCAAAAATTGGATTAGATTTCAAGGTTTTATGAAATGACTCCATTTTATGTTGTTTTCATTGAATATGCAACATTTTCCATCATACTGAAACTATATAATTTTAAGTCAAGCAACTGATGGAGTGATGCCAGTTTTATTAGAATACTTTATCTATTGAATTATATGCTCCATGAAGATAATTTTCTCCCTATCCGATCTTACAATTCCTTGAAATAGTTTTATATATAGGTGGATTCTTTGTTTGAGATTGGGTGGTCTATACAAAGCTGCTCATGCTCATGAGAGATTAGACTTGAAGGAAACAACATAGATAATGATAATAAGGAAATCCATCAAAAATGTATACAACCATCATTAAAAGGATTATTCCTATAAATTATTTATTTAATTTTTTTGTCATTTTATCTACTATTTATAAGTTAAGTATGGTATCATTTTTATTTAAAACTTATTTAGGTTTTATCCTAGATTTTTACACTTTCCATGTATTTTCTTTATCGAGATTCCCACACTATATATTGAGTCAATGTTATTATCTTAAAAAACGTACTCATTGAAATAAAACTCAGCAGATGAATCTCATTTCTTCATTGTGGGGTCTTCTTGTGATATAATTTGAACATTATCATCCTCTACACCGATGGATTTCAACAACGAGTAAGGATTTTTGGTTAAGAACAACTTGTGAATATGTAGTGTTTGAAGTTCAAGAATCAAATTCAATTTATATCATGATGAAATTTGTAATTAGTATTGTTTTTAGTATTTGGGATGTGTTGAAATCAGCCGAACATCAATCCAACATAAGATGTGACAGGTATGACTCAAAGTGCATGAATCTATTTAAAATTGAAATAAATTTTCGTTAAATAGAAAATTCACTTACTCAAAACTGATAAATCCTATTCATATTGTTTTTACAATTTAATAAAATGGTCCATAAGTCATTTTTGATGTGTAGGAATTACTTACACCTCAATATGATCCACGATGTTTTCAGTATGAATCAAAGTGCCTGTTATGATTTTTAAATCAAAATTATAGTTCAAAAATATTCACTCACTGATAAATGAGAAAAAATGCTCCAATTTTGTTGATAATTTTGAAAAAATATTCATAATAAATTTTTGATGTGTAAAAATCTATCTAATATCACACTGATTCATGGTGTGATTGGTATGATACAATGTTCATGTTTGTAGTTTATGATGACATGTTAGTAAACAAGAAAAATAAAATACTCAAAACTGATCAGATAAATTCATATTGTTTTGATACTTTAGGAAAACTATGAATAAGTTATTTTTGACAAGTCGGAATCATCCAAATCTCAATCCGATACATGTTGTGATCGGCATGACTCCATGTTCCAATTTTTATTAAAAATTGACATCAAATTTAGTAAAAAAGATAATTGTGTTGAGTTAAAAGTCATAATTTGAACATTCTATTCCTTTAATTTTGTTAATAAAAAATGTTTTTTATATGAATTCATATGTTGTTTTATTTTATTTAAATTAATATTTTTTTCATACATGGTCATCATTACACTATTTTTATTCTTTCCATGATAAAAAACATACACACCAAGAAATACATTAGCACTATTTCTATGTTTATCATAATGCGACTGAATATGATTTACATCATAGTCACAAGATATAATTTTCAACAACCAAGAAGATTACATTTTTCATCATACACAAAGTTGAGTATTGTAATAAAAAGATAAATCATATTAAATATTTTACCACTAATCATATTACTCATTTACTGTTCACATTTTTATTTTATCAGAAGATATATATTCTTTCTATACCCACCCTTTATTAACCAAAACAATAGTGTTATATATAAAATAAAACCTTTTATAATAAAAAGGATGTCATGTATTCTATTATGATATGCTTGAAAAAATGATGTCTTTGTTTCTATTACCAAATGACCTTCGGAGTGTCATGTGTACCATTACCTTTCACATTTTAAGAAGAAATTTGATCATCAGAGAAAATATGACTGTTGGGATTCTGGTTTATAAATACTAGGTCATTTGGATGTACTCGATGTTGGAAATGTTTTTGGAATAACTGATAATCTGCGAGATCATTGGGAAAACTTCTTAGTGAAAAAGCGTTCAAGTGATCAAGTTCTTAACATCTTGTTCAACATACTTTTAATATTTAATATCTTTTTTTCATTATCCGACACCAATAGTTTTTTATTACTATTAAGGGATTCTGTGTATAGGAAGACATACATTCCGATCTTTTGTGGATTGAGGGATATTTTTAATGGGGGGATAGAGTTGCCGATTAAAATCTTAACCGAGGGCTATCAGGGATAGATAGAAAAAATGAATTTGATCATCATATTGAGGGATTACAATGTTGTTGGTAAGACAGAATTTCTTAAAAGTATAAATCATCAGTCCTCTATCATAGGTAAAAGGATACCCTTCTCTTCGGGTTAAAATAATTGTATTCATTTAAAAATACAAAATGTAGTAATGAAAAGTGAATTATTTTACTAATCAAACATTCTATTCTTTATCTTGTGTATCATAATAATTTTAAATATGATAATTATATATTATACAGATTATGATCATTTTTTATAAAAATCCTTACAATTTTATAATATGATTCTGTACGTGTTATGATTGAATCGACTAAATTATTCTGATCATTAAAACCATTGTGATTACGTTCTTTATCACACTTCCTCTGATCAAATTATTTCTGCAATGAATACGATAAATTTCAATTAAGACATGTGAAATAAAGTATCACAGTTAATATGTTTATAATATTTACCAGACCATGGGCCAATCCAATTAATTATTCTAATACAATAAGTGTCCTAATAAATTGAATTATTTTAAATCATTTTAATCTAAGATTCATTATTGTGAAAAAAAATTTTAAACCAATAATTAACCCGTCTTTTATTATTTCATTTACATATAAATATTTAGATCCAAAAATTGGTATTATAATAGGTTTACACTAATCAATATATCTTCTTACATTACTCTTTTAAATTACTAATATTTCTTTTGAAAATGTTCTGTTTATAAATATTTTTCTATAGAATCATGTATCGTGGGAAAATAATTTCTTGTATTATTCTAAATATGGTTGGTTTTAATGTTGGATACATAGAAAATTTTCTCCTACAATACTACTTGTTTTAGATGGTAATAACTATGAGTTCTAAATAGGAATATTGAAGATTTTTGTAATCAATATTGCTGTTGAAAATTCTGTAATTCTCACCGTAGATTATAAAATTCTGGGTTAGGAAGCCAGAAAATTCAGTAATCACGAGAAGAAGAAATATCAACTTAACTATAAGGTGTAAAATAATTATCATTGATTAATGACTAGAAATACATATTTATAGATATCATCTTGTGAATAAACAAATAGAAATTGGATGAAATTAAATATTACAAATTTTGGAACATCTAAATTCACCCAAACAATAAGAGCCATCCTTAGAGAAGACAACCATTCTTTTGTTTTTCCATAGGGAGTACCCATAACTAAATTTCAAAAAATATTTATAAATATTGTAAATATATAAAAATATCATGGGATAAAATCATTTAGGAGATGAAATTCGTATGGAAAATATTATAGTCATTACACCTAATGAATGAGAGTCAAAGAGAATAGTAGTAGAGGAATCATTTATAGTTAAAATGGTACACTTGATGTGTTAGTTGAAAATATTCTACAATTTGAGAAAAAATTAAAGAGAGAGGATGAAGAATAAAATTAAAATAATGGAAGTGTGGCTTTTAATTCAACATCAAATTAGATGAAAGGTAAAACATGAAAGAAAATAGTGAAGTCAACACCGAAGAATGTGGTTGTTTAATCAGACTCAAGAGAATTAGAACAATAAGAGAATGACTTAGAAAATATTTCTCAATGTATGAACAAGATTATTGTTTTTAATTATTTTAAATACAGATCCCAAGAAAATAGATAAGAAGGAAATGAATTATTTTGAAGTCACGTGATGTTAATTTAAGAATGTAGGATACATTAGAAAAGATTATCCAAGGATTAAAATAAAAACCAAACAAATATAGGCATTCTGACTGGAATAATAAAAGGCACTACAATCCTAATGGAATGAATGTTCTAAAGGAAAATGGCCCATGGAGTGAATGTGCAGTATATTCTTCATATTAATCCCCATATATTGGAACTTCAGAATATAATATTATGTGTATTATTGTGAGAATAACCTTTAATAATCAATGTTTTTGTGAAAAGGAACAAACGTCGGTATCCTTAACCAAAATGACTTTAAATTATAAATATTCTATTGATAATGGATATATTTCTTTATATAAATAATCTTCCTTAGAAGAAGATATGTTACATTCTATTGAAGAAGCCACTAGGATTCCCATGTTGCTCAAAAATGAAAATAGTAAGATGAGGAAGAAACATTATAAGGAAGATTGTAGAATAAATGTTTCAACATAATCAGTATAAGATCTTTCTAAATATCATGATGAAATTATTTTCTAAATTATTTATATTTTCAAAAACCATGTAGATTTAAATTTTGAAAAGATAATATTTTTAAGGATCTTGAAAAAAATGTTCCAGAAAAAATTTATTTAAGGAAAAAATCTAATTCCAGATATAATGATGATGCGGATAAGAATTTATTCAATTGAATAAAATATGAAATATATTATATTATGAAAATTTTATCAAAATTTTCTTATAGTATGAATGAATTTGATAAAAAGTGTAAACAAAATTTGTCCTATAATGAATAGTTGTTGAATTGGTTACTCTCTCTCAAAATCTATTTTTAAAAATTAGTATTTTATTCCACAATGTGCCCCATTCTGATCTAAGAGTCAATGTAGTGGAAATTGGGGATAAAATTCTTTAAAGAAAATCCAATCCTTAAGATTTCATAAAGTTCAGTTTTATAAAAAAAATATGGATTACAAATATTTTACTTTCTAACATTTCCGGGTCCAGGATTATTTTGAATATGAAAATCTAACGAATTTACTTTCAAGAAAACAATGGTAGTACTAAAAATAAATAATAAAACTTGGATAGTGGTTGTTAAAGGAATATAACTTGTAATAAATACATATTTTAAAATATTATCAAAATGAATGGAGGAAGGGTTTCTATGGGAGATAATTCTCAAGGAAATATAATTTGTATAGGAAACACTATTCTTCATGGAGAAGTATTGATTTCAAAATTTTTATTTGATAAGGGTTTTATGAAAAACCTTATAAGTATAAGAAAATTATGTGATGAATGTTACAATGTAAATTTTAGGAATGATAGATCCCTAGTACATAAATCGAAGTTTATATTCATTCTTTCTGCCCATGGGCTTGAGAATGTATACCCACATAAACATTGAAGACGTTAAGAGCCATGATTTACCATTCCACAGTGAAATGAAAGATCATTATTGGTCATGAAATAGAAGGTTTGGACACTGGAAACATAGTAAATTATGAAAATTGATTAAATAATGACTTGTTAAGGATCTAATATATCTTATATTTCATTCATTAAAAGTTTGTGGTGCTTGTCAATATGGAATGCAACATAATTAAAGGTTTAAATCTATTAGTGAAGTCTATACTATAGATTCGTTAAAATTAGTTCACATGGATCTTTTTGGTTGTAGAAAAACTGAATGTATCCAAGGAAAATACTATTTATTTGTTGTAGATGATGTTTAGATGAGATTTACATTGGTCTATTTTCTCCCAAAGATGTTTGAATTTTTTTTATTTAAAAATTTTACAGCCAAAGTTAAAAATCAAAAAAAAAACCTTCCATTGATAACTATTCAATGTGATGATCATGGAAAATTAAAACACTCATATTTCGAATATTTTTGAAGTAAAAGGGCTTTACACATAACTTCTCAGATCGAAGAAATACTCAAAAAATTGTCTTCTTGAATTAAGAAAACAAATTGTTCAAGTGATAATAATAACCATCTTGATTGAATCCTAAATTGCTAAACATATTTGGGTTAATGCTGTTTGTACTTATTATTATACTATAAATAGAGTTCTAATAAGTCAATTTCTTAATAAAACATCTTATGAGTTATGGAAGTGATGAAAAAAGGTATCATACATCAAAGTATTTAGATGCAATGTATTCATTTGAACAAAAATAAAACTAATATAAATTTTCACTCAAATCCCATGATGGTATATTTTTAGGTTATTCCACTACCTCTATGTCTTATAGTGTTTTCAACAAAAAATATTGTACTTTTTAAAAAAATTTAAATGTGAAATTTGATTAAACCAGTCATTTCGTTTTTAAAACATCTAATCCAATATATTCTAATCAGTTTTCCAGAATTCATTATCCACCATTGATAGAATATTATTCTAATTTGTATAATACTCAATAAAATGTCTCAAAAGTATTCACTGAATAATAATATCTTACCTAAATTGTTTATTTTTTTCAAAACAAAATTCAGTTGTTTCTTAGAAATCATCCCAGTGATAATATCATTGGTGATGTAAATCAACCTGTAAGGACATAAAGTTTTTTATGAAAAAAATTAGAGAATCTATCATTTATTTTCCAATATGATCCCAAAATTTAGGAAGAGGATTTATTTAATGAAGATTAGATTAATTCTATGTAAGACTAACTAAATGAATTCAAAAGGAACAAAGTGTAGACCTTGGATTAAATACATACAAAATCAATTTAATTGGAATAAAATAGGTCTTCAAAAACTAATGTGATGAAAATAGAATTATAATTAGAAGTATATAAATAATAGTTTTTAACGGATATATTCAAAAAAAAAGAATAGAATATAAACAAACCTGTTATCTGGTAGCTAGACTTGCATATTTTCGTATTCTCTTATCCCTTGCAGAATTCATTAATTTCAAACTTCTTCAAATGGATATGTTCAAGATTAATTTGTTCTATAACATCCTCTTGGTTTTGAATACAAAAAACATTATTAATATGATTAAAAACATACCTAATATTTAAATCTTCTTAAAAATACCCCTAGAGCATGGTATGATAGACTTGCCATATTTTTAATACAAAAAAAATATTTTAAGGGAATTGTTGATTCAACCTTATTTATAAATAAATATTATAAAAATGTTTTTATTGTTGAAATCTATTTTGATGACATTATATTTGGATCAACCCAGAAATCCTTAACTTGTGTATTTGCAAATCATATGAAATCTGAAATTGAAATGAATATGATGGCCAAGTTAAAATTATTCCTTGGTTTTCAAAACTATCAAAAAATAAGGAACCTATATATCTCAATATAAGTATGTTAAAGATCTTATTATGATGTATGGATATAATAAAAAAATCATTAATACTCCAACCGCTACCTCAAATACCCTTGATCCTTATGAAGCTGGACAAACAGTTGATCAAATTTCATTTACAGTTATGATAGGAAGTTTAATATCATTAATATTTATTCATCCAATCATAATATTTTCAGCATGCTTATGTGAAAGATAGAATTAAAATATAAATTAATCCCATTTAATAGCCGTGAAAAGAAATTTTTTTATTTAAAGGGAGTTATAGATTTTGAACTATTTTACTCTTATGGAAATGATTTTATTCTAAAATGTTTTTTTTCATGATGACATTTTTTTTGGTAGAATGTAAAGAAAAATCACATATAGATATTGTTATTTCATAGGTGATTCATTAGTTTCTTCGTCCTATAAGAATCTACACTTGGTATCACTTTCCACTAGGGAATCCAAATATGTTGCAGTTTGATGTTTTTGTGCTCAAGTGTTGTGGATGCAACACACACTCACTGATTATGGAATGACTTTTACTAAAACTAAAATACGATGTGATAATAGTAGTTCAATATACTTAAGTAAAAACCCAATACATCGCACAAGTGAAAAACACAAAGATATTAGGAATCAATTTCTTAGGGATCACACACTTAAATTAGATATATTATTATAATTCATCGAAACACAAGAACAACATGTTAATATTTTTACAAAAACACTATCTTCTAATATATTTCAATAATTTAAACAAAATCTATTAATGAACACTATAAATTCATCATTCATATATATTTATTTTTTATTACATATCCATATATTAACATTCTCTTTTTATAAAAAATAAGTACATATGTTTTGATCGTTCATAAAGTTTTTATTTCAAACATATTATCCGCACAAATATTTTTTATCATTACCAAAATTTTTATCAGAACAAATTTTATATTGGAACAAGATAATTAATCAGCATTAAAATTTCCTATACTAATTTTTTAATGACTAATTTTAATTTTTTTTCTGAGTTTTAATTTCATTTTAAAAACAATTTATTGAAACCAATACATCTATCATGATATTCTAAAAGGTTTAATTCCTTTTATATTTTCATTCTTTTCAATAAATTTATGTTTTTGGTATTTTTTTGAAACGATTTTTTTTTTAAAAAAACTAAACAGTTCAAATTTTCCATCAACTAGATTATTTGATCTAATCCGGACTGTAGAATCCGAATAGTCACTTCTCATCACCTATATAAAGGGGACACCTTCTTTTTCTCACATTGATTATCCACCAATATTTGAAAAAAACCTTATAATATTCAAATATATGATTCAAAAGTTCCTTATACCCATCGTATTTCTATTGTATCCTTTTCATAGTCATCATTGATTAGTTTAAAATAAATGGCTTCAAAATATTTTTCCAAGATGAAATTATTCTGTTAAATATTGCTCACAAGATAGTTCTAGGACATGTATGATTCATCTCTAAACTAAATGATTCAATTCCATGGGTGGAAATAATTTAGAGTGGAAAATGATTATTATAAATATTATATTAGTCTTAATGAATTGTTTTATTTCTAAAAATCTATGAAGTATGATGAAGTGAATTTTAAGGCTTCTTTTCATATCTATTATAGTTAGATAATTATGTCAGAAAAACAAGAATCACATTTATTAAATGATCCATCAGAGGTATATATCTTTTTTCCATCCCACAGATTGAAAATGTAAATGAGATCACTTGTTAAACAATGGGCTGAACAATCTCTTTTTTTAATTCATGAAGAATAACGGATGAATACCCATTTTTTAGATGATAATAGGCTTATTGCACTCTGAATGCAAGGTTTTTTAATTCCAAGATGTGGTTATAGTGAAATATTAAAACATTCAGATATTTTTACTCTTAAATATCTTTTCAACATGAGGGTGATTAACATGATGAGTTATATTTTTAATAACATCCACAATATTAATTATAGTGTAACTAAATCCCACCTAATTATGTTTTTCATCCATCCTCAGTATGTTCTTTCATGAATGATTAAAGATTTTCAAAATTACTCTTAAGATAATACTATGAAATTTATGATTTATTTGGATCAGTTTTGATATAGTAAGAATAAAGAATATAATTTTTGATTCAAAATCATATAAATTCAATAAAGACACTAATAGTGAATTTATAAAAGAATCTGTTGAAGGAATTCAGTGTATTATAAAACAATAAAATCCAATTGTTTCATAAAAACAAATGAAAGTCAAGTAAGATTCTATTTTTAAATCAAATAAAAAAAAATTCATCCTGAAATAATGATAGATATATCGAGAAAAGAACATGATGAAAGGATAGAAGTATATCCCAATATTGGTCTCAATATCACATGAATCCATAGCTGAAAACATTCATGTTGATGAAATTGTTATAGAAAATGAAAGGGAAATTAATAATAAGAAGATAAAAGAAATAATGCTTGACATTGATTTATTTTTAAAACATGTCGAGAAATCCAGTGGTAGAATTAGTATAATGGAAAAAATTCTAAATGAAAATGAATTCTCTATGATCAAGTAATTACAAAAGGGAAACAAGTAGTTTGTGAATCAACACCACCATAAACCTCTAAAACTAATTTTTAGAAGAACAAGAGGATTATAAAGTGCATGAAATAGATGGATTCCTCAGAGAAGAAGAAATTGGAAATAAGGAAAATATCCTCCTCTGAAAAAATTTCAATAAGGTCTTCAGAAGAAACTTCAATCTGGTTTTATTCTCTAGGATACCATCGTCCAAAAAAAATCCACATCAGTGAATGTAATTAATATTTCAGATAAGGGAGAATCTATATCCAATGGAAATACTATTCATAATTCAATATAAGATGATGGATGTCAGACTGCAGAACATCTTGTTTATGAGGAAGATACAGATTCTGAGAAAACAATCTCTTTGAAAAGAGATCAATATGTTGTTCAGGAAATATGAAGGATTGCAAAGTCTCTTCCTCACCTACCAATAATTTATGGTAATGTTATCTATGATATGGAAAAGAAAAATAAAAGTTTCGAATCAATCAATCTATTGAAGAAAAATGATAATCAATCATTAGGAATATTTTAAAATTATAAATTAAAGCACTAAGGAGAACTAAAAGGATTTAAATGAATTTATGAAATGAGAACATAAGTTTAATAAGAGTCTTATGGTTCATGAACGCATGATAAATGATATTCTGAAACTTGTGATTGATCTTTTGGATGTTTTATACAATTTAAAATGTGATACTTCTTAGGGATTTAAAGTAATTAGAGGCCCAGATGAAATTCAGTCTACTAATTTCAATGTAATTTAAAAAAGGATGGATGTCATTCAATCAGATATATTACTTTATCAAGATGAAATCGTTAGCATGAAGAATCAAAATGATTTTTTTAAATAGTGTTTAAATCAAATAAAATGTTACCAGAGATCAGATAGGAATATATCTGGCCCAAGAAAAAATGTTTAACAATTAAGCGGAAAGAATCCAGTCTCTTAAATAGAATCTAAAATCTCAAGAGGATGTTATTCATAACCTAGAAAAGTTGTTTGAATATCAATACCAACAAATATAGTATCAAAATTAATCTATTTATAAACTATTAGAGGAACTAAAAGTGTTCAAGAATATGGGGACAATGGTTCTGGATATATTGAAGATGGAGAAAGAGAAGGAAATATTTGAATTTTTATAAGATCTTATTATATTTTATGTTTTTTAATAAAAGTGTTTAACATAATTATTATTTTTTGATTGAATGTTTTATATTTTGGATGAATGTTCTTTTTTTAATTTTAGATAATCAACTACATTATCCATTTATATTTTTTTGTTTTGGTAACCCATTTATAGGTACTAAATGATCGCTCATATTCCTTGTTTTAATTAAAAAATCATAATAATTTTTTACATTGGTGGTGATTTCTTTATAAAGGGTAAAAGAAAGGGGAGCATAATTTTTAACGTGTTGAATAATTATTAAAGGGGAGAATGTATTCGATAGGGAGAGATATTCATAAATGATATTTTTTTAATATGATCCTTAGGGATTTTATTATCCTAAAAGGGAGGTTTGTTATATTAAATCATTATTCAGAAGAGTTTTAAAACTCAAAGGGAGATATGTATAAGTGTTCACTTCTGAAAAAAAATCAACTTACTTTTATAATCAATTATTCTTTAACTTTTAGTTTATGATTTCTGAAAATGGGAGGATTTTTGATTCAATAGTCATCTTTTGACCTTTCTATTCATTTTGTTCTTGGAATCAAAAAATTTTATTTTAATTAAATTCAAATGTGGTTTTCTTGTATTTACTTTAAGAGTTTCATTATTAAATTTTGTCATTAATATTTTTAATTTTCTGTAAGATAAATATCATACATGCTGAGAGATACAGTTTGAAAATTTCTATGTTTGTTGTAACAACACAAAATTGGATTTACATCATACTTACTAGATAAAATTTTTAGTTATCACACCAATTAAATTTTTCTTCGTATAAAATATTCATCATTAAACTGAAAAGATAAATTGAATTCATTTTTTTTATCATTAATCATCATACTCAATTATTTCTCACATTTATATTTTAATGGAATATACAAATAATTTTCATGACCACTTTATTGTAACTAAAAGAAATGTTATATAAAAAATAAAGCATTTTTCATCAAAATGATGGCATGTATTCTGTTTTGATATTCATGATAAAACTATGTGGTTATTTTATTTACAAGATAAAAATTGGAGTTTCATGTGTCCAATTACATTTGAGATTTAAGGAAGAAATTTGACTACATGAGAAAATATATCCATTGAGATTATGGAAAATAAAAACCAAGTCTTTGGATGACCTTGAAGTTAGTGATTTTTTGATGAACTGATACTTTGTTAGAGATCTACCAAAATTTATTAGTGTGATAGCTTTGAATTGATCAAGTTGTGAACAACATGTTCGACATTCTTATAATCTTCATTAGTTTTTTTCTTTGTGCGACACTGATCATTCGTGATTACGATCGAAGAATTCTATTGATAGGAAGATTGATATGATGATCTTCTGTAGATCGAGGGATTTGAGTGGTAGGAAGACAGAGGTGTCGATTACCTTGTTAATCAAGGGCTTCCAGGGACAGGAACACAAACTAAAGTCGATCATCATATTGATAGATTACCCTGGTGTGGGTAAGACATACATTCTTAAAAGTATAAATCAAGGGACCGTTATCCAATGTAAAAGGAAACCCTTCTTGTTGGGTTAATATAAACGTATTATTTTTCATTTCAACTTCATTGTAATATAAAGTGAATTATTTTACACATTCACCTTTCTATTCATTATCTTGTTCATTATCATCTTTGTAATTATGATATTTATTTATTTACTCAATTAAGATATCTTATGACAAAAATAAATACAGTTATCCCATATGATTTTAATGCTTTATGATTGAATATATTTCATTATTATGATCATCGTAACCATTGTGATTATGATATTTTACATGCTTACTCTGATCAAATCGTTTCTTCGATGAATAAAGAAATTTCAATTATGACCTCTGAAATAAATTATCAAAATCAATCTAATTATGATATTTACCCGACCTAGGGGATGCCTAATTATTTATTTAATTAAATAATAGGTCAAGAAAATTCACTTTGATTAAGTCATTTTAAACTTGGATCATTTTAGGGATAAATAAAAATGTTTTTAAACCTATAATTCCCCCTCTTGTATTGTACCATATGTATATAAATATTTCGATCTAACAAATTGACCAACTAAAAGCAAAAAGAACACTATAATTGTTTTAATACATTATGAAAGCAATCCATAAGTCATTTTTGAAATGTTTTTGTCATCCTCACCTTAATTGGATACACGATGTGCCTGGTGTGACTCAAAGTGCTCGTTATCATTTTAAAATTGACATTTCGTTCAAAAGTTTCACTCACGAAAAACTGAGCAAATACACTTGTATCATTTTGATAATTTTTGAAATTTATTAATATTTAATTTTTTGTGTAGGAATTAGTCTCACATTATTTAAACACACTATGTGACTGGTGTGACTCAAATTTGTGTTTCGAGTTAAATATGATATTTTATTAAAAAAGAAATTTGATTTATTCAAAACCAGGAAAACACAATAGGATTGTTTTTCTAATTCAGGACAACAATTCATATTTAGTTTTGGATATGCATGAATCTTCCTTGCCTGAATTCCATGAACAGTGTGACTGATATGACTCCAAATGTGACTTTTTTGAAAAAAGTTATTTAGTTTTAGAAAAAATTAAAACTGACATGCTCAAAACTGAGAAAAAATATTCAGTTTTTTATACGTTATAAAAATGATATAAGTATGTAATTTTTAGATGTAGAAATCATGTACGACTCTATTTAATACATTAGGTTCTTATTTTGACTCAAAGTGTCTATTATCATTTCAAAATTGACATTTTAGTTCAAAAAGTGTCACTCACTAAAAAAAGAAAACTCACATAGATTTCCTTGATAATTTTTTATAATTATTCATAAGTAATTTTTTATGTGTAGGATGTAATATCACATCAATTCAACACATGACATGATCTGTATGACCCAATGATCAAGATTTCATTTTAAAGTGACATTTTACTAAAAAAATAACTAACACACTATAAATCAAGAAAATGCATTCAGATTATTTTGATTCTTTAGGAAAACAATACATAAGTCATTTTGGATGATTTGGAATTAGTCTCACCTCAATTTGATACATGGTGTGACAAATATAAATCCAACTGTGTATTTATTTAAATTTGACCTTAATCTTAGTTAAAATAAGAAGTGACAAGCTAAAAACAATGAAAACACATTAAGATTGTTTTGATACTTCTGAAAAATGATTCATATCTCATTTATAATGTGTGTAAATCAACCTAAAAAAATATTTACCCATAGTGTGAGTGGTATAACTATATTTATTCTTTTTATTTAAAATTAACATTAATACTAACAAAATGATATAGCGACATAATGAAAATAGTGGAAAAGAATTCAGATTGTTTTGATATATCATGATAATGAACTATAATCAATTTTTTATTTTAGTAATCAACCAACATTCAATATGAAGCATGGTGTGACTTGTATAAATGAAAGTGTCTCCTTTTATTTAAAAGTAACATTAATTTTAGAAAAACGAACAAGTGACATACTGAAAAGTGATCAAATGTTTTTTTATTTATTTTATGATAAATTTGGAAAATGATCTATAAATAATGTGTGATGTTTAAGAGTCAACTACAACTCAATCTGATGCACATAGTGATTGATATTACTCCAAGTGGGACTTTTCGTTAAAGATAGAAATTATTTTTAGTAAAGTGACCAAGTTACATGATGACAATCGAGCAACAACATTCCTATTTTTTTGTACTTTAGGAAAATGATCCATGAGTCATTTATGGAACGTATGAATCCACCACACCTCAATCTGATGCACAGTGTTACTGGTATGACTCAATTTGTTCATTATCAATTTAAAATTGACATTTTAGTTCAAAATGTGTGTCACTAACTAAAAATAAAACTAACACACATTGATTTTCTTGATAATTTAGTACATTGATTCATGATCATTTTTTGAGGTGTAAAAAGTAGTATCTTATCATAGAAATGAAAAATGAAACTGGTATTACACTATGTACATTGTACTAGTTTGAAATAAATTTTTATTAAAAAACAACTGATATACTGATATCAATGAAAATTAATTTGAAATGGTTTTATAATTTAGGAAAATAATCCATAAGTAATTTTTGATTGGTAAGAATGAGACACAACTCAATCCAATGCTTATTGTAACTAGTATACACCAGGAGTTCCATTATTTAAAATCAATAATAATTTTAGTAAAATGAACAAGGGTCATACTCAAAATTGATAAAATGCATTTAGATTTTTTTGATACATTGGGAAAATGATCCATAATTATTCATCATCATACTATAAATTTATTTGAAGGAGCATGCACGACAGAAGAAAAATACGGGCCCAATGCACTTGGAGAGAGAAAAAACGCCTAAGGGGGATGAAAATAGTGAAGGCTAAGGGTATCCCCTCGAGCCAAGATGACCCCCTATGGCTTCATGGTGGTAGTAGTGTGAAAACAACAACGGGCCGGACCGGGGACATCAATGTAAGCAAGGTAATCTGCAACCTTATTCCCCTCACTCCATGTGTGAACAACACTGATATTGCCGCTGATAATGTCCCTACAATTCCTAGTGATGTAGTGGATAGACCATATGATGCCACCAGATCCATGTATGGCATTGTAGAGGATTATGGAATCAGTTTCCACCTCTGATAAAGTAATCCCCTATTGACGACATAGTTAGAGGCCCATCAGCATTGCCTTGGCCTCGGCCCAGAGAGAATAACCACGCCCGATTCTAGTAGAGAAGGCCATAATGACCAACCCAGAAGGGTTCCGAACCACCCCTCCTCCTCAGATCGACCCCATGATGCATGATTCGATAGAGATGATTTTGAGCCCTCTGCTTGGTGGTAACCAATGAACCCAATTTCTTCTCATATTATTGCTACCTAAAGTATCGGTATCAATATGTGCCTAGAGACATTGGAGCGTTTGAGCCTCCATCCATTTGTGAAATGATATAATCAAATCCATATGAAGGACCTTGGTACGTATAATGATCTGCTGACCAGAGGTTATGTTCCCTTCATGGCGAGCCATGTTTGGTGCTTTCCAAATCAGCCAACAACCGGCATGAAGGACCATCGTGCGGGTTATCTGCTCAGGGCTCCTCTCCTACGTGCATTGAAACCATTGGTCCAGAAATGACATGTTGGCCATGATGTTGTCAAAAATTGATGTGAACTCACCGAACTGCTACCACACCACACTCACACATTTACCTTCAAAACATAGGTGACCCACGTTCTCGTCCTAGTGGTCTGAGCAGCAGTGACACCTTGAAGCCAACGAGATGCCACAATGCTTAATATTTTCGTCTGTAGACATGGCCTTGTGACATAAGCTCCATGTAAGAAAACACTATTTGAGCAGTGTACCTTTGGACCATAAGATCTCATTCAACAATTCGCACTGATCACGGGGGGACATGGAGTCTCTGAAATCTCTTGAAGAGAAGGACCCTGAGGAAGAGTGAGAGAACACACACCTGTCTGGATCGGAGTTGATCTCAATAAGGTTGAAAGTATCGTGATGGTCCTTGTCCACGATCACTGCAATTATGGTCGGGTGTGCACTTGCCTCCTTGAAGGTGATTAGCATGCTCGAACACCCAAGGAAGCCGAGGACAGTTTCGGCCCAGTTCTGGTGCCATAAGAGGATGTCCCCCCTCCCCACGATCCATTTGGACTATGATTCAAGAGAAGTAATGAATGGGGTCATCACTGACCAGAAGGGAGAGATTTGGCCGACGTCCATGGACTCGGGGACTACATGGTATTTTTGCATGGTTGATCCCCCTAGCGTACGTTGCTCCAGAACCTTCTAGGATATCTTGGTATGCATGCACTGGATAGTTTCTTCTAGCCGAAGAACATTGATGCCCCCTTCCCTGGCTGGCCTCGCCACCCTGTCCCATGAAGCCCAATGTCGTCTGCCTTCCGCACACGGATCCCAGATGTAGCCTGCAAGTATCTTTTCAATCCTGTTGATGATGATCTTCGGGACTTTGATGGATCATAGAGCGAGGACGTGGGAGGAAAGAAGAACACTATTGATCAGTGTTATCTGGCCCCAAAATGAGAGGTAGACATTCATCCAGTTGACGATCCAGTCCTATATCCTGTTGACAATGGTGTTGAAATCATGTAAGTGAAGTCATCTCATGGAGATTAGCGCACCTAGATACTCCATGGGAAAGGACCCTCTGTGCATGTGCAGGCTTTGTTGAATATCATGGTTCTGAGAGACGGTTCTCCATTGGATACAAAGAACTTACTCTTAGCCTTGTTGATGACTTGCCCACTCCAGAGGCAATACTATTGCAGCACCCTGTTGAGACCACTGATGGACCGCCGGCTGGCATTCAAGTGGATAAACGTATCATCCGTGAACATCAGACGAGACACGGGAGGAGCCCTCCTCTTTCTTCTAGAAGTTGTAATATCACCGCTATTAATTCCCCTGTGCAGATGCCGACTGAGGACATCCTGCGAGAGAATGAAGAGGGTCGGGGATAGAGGATCACCCTAACTCAGACCGCGGGTAGGCTTGAAAAACCCATACTTTTTCCCTATAAAAGTGATGACCAGCTAGGGGGAGCTGAAGAACCTAAAAAGGATGTCGATGTTCCACATGGAGAAACCCATTTTTTCTAGCACCTTTATGAGAAAACCCCACTGAACCCATTCATAATCATTGCTCATGTCCAACTTGATACCCATATTGGAGCCTCGAATCTTAAGGTCAAGTTCTCAGATCGTCTCCTGAGCCAGTGCAATAGCCCCCTGAATGGAACACCCTTTCACGAAGCCATGAAGTTCTAAGGACACCCACCAGGGGATATGGGTGGCCACCATTGCATTGATCAGGCCGACCAGGATCTTATAGTATAAGTTGCAGATACTTATAGGCTGGTAGTGGGATATGGAGGTGGGGTTCTTTATCTTGTGGAGGAAAAACGGTCATGGAACAAGCGAGCCTGGGATGGTAACCACCCAAAAATAAATCACAGACAACAGTGGGGACATCTGTTTTAATGACGTCCCATGAGGCTCTATATAATGGGCCTTGGAAGCCAACTGGGCCTGGTGCACTTTCAGGATTAAGACTCATCATGGCTTCCCGAATTTCCTTTTCATCTGGAATAGAGCTCATTGTTCCATTGACCTGTGTCGAGATCTAGTTGATAATCACATCAAAATAACCCCATCCACCCCTGGATATCCATTGGGGAGATGAGGATTGAGACCAGCAAGGAGATCTTCCAAGGAGTCCCGAGCCATAGCTCCTGCAGTATCTTTATCGTCAGTGTACGTGCCATCATCCAGTAATATGTTGGGACTCACCTTGCACTTCCATTCATTAATACAAGTATGTAAGAAACATGTATTCCTATCTCCCTCCATAATCCATTAGATCCTCGACTCCTCCCTCGCTAGGCATTCCTATTTAAGAAGCATGTCTGCCAGAACACTCTTCTTGCAGGAAAGGTCATTGAACACCCTATCATCCCAATCGACCTCCAAGTTCCCCTCCAGGCTATCCACGTCCTACATGGTGACCGTGATGTCATCATCCATGGAAGATTGGGCTCTCGACCACATTTTTGAGCATAGACTTAATCCTTTAGAGTTTGTTATGAATGAAAATTCATGAGTGTCCTCGCGTGGGTTCCCCCCAGGTGTTGCTAACCAGGTCTTGGAAACCCAGTTGGCTGTCCCAGTGGTGATAATATCTGAAATTGGAGAACTAGACCTATCCTGAGGATAAGGTAACAAGTAGGTGGAGTGGTTGGATATTCCCCACCCAAGGTGACTTACCTTGGTGTCAGATAATAAGGATATGGTGTGAACGTTGTCCTGGCATCGATCGAGGTGACTCCACAAGCGATTCATTCCTTTTTAATTTTTGCACCACGCGAATCTGTCTCCCGAGAACCCGAGATCGGATATGCTCTGGGGGGATTCCTATGTGCTGATGATAGGACCATAGGATGTGTGGATGCGTTGACAGATCACTTATGTGTCGAGATGGATATCTATTAAACCATTTCGGAATGGCTCTCCCTTCATGTGGAAGATGGGCTGACATGGGACCAGGTGGTCTTATACTCGGTCATTCAAAGGTACTTCCCTCTCTTCTTACTCCAGGGGAATGCCCTACAGGTTTGCAGACGCCATCGAAATTTGATATCTTGACACATGCCTAGGATTGGGTTGAATCAGCCTACGACGTCCTCCAACACCCCTATCAAGGCACCCCAAGCTGCAGACCCCTCTTAAAGGCCAGTGATGTCCTCCCCAGCTCCTTTACCAGGTCCTGAGGTGGCACTGATCCCACCTGTTCTCATCCCCCTGTTTTCATTCTTGAACATGGATGGATGCCTTCCTAGAGCCATGACACCATCTCTGGAGGGAGTCATTCCCCCTAATATAATCTTGTCTTGGTTATCCCTGGAATCTCTACTAGAGGGCCAGTTCTCATGCCGGCTAGCTAGTCTCCTTGGCCCTCCGGCTCAGCCCCATCTATGCTCCCTCTGATCCGTTTTCACTACAGAGGCTCTAGACATATTGCTCACCGCCTCTCTCCGTCAGGTATCCGTCAACATGGAAAGGTCGAACTCGGACTCGATCCATTCCCAGGGCATCTATTCGTGGGGGGGGGCGATCATTTTTGTCTGTCCTTAGCACTAAGCAGAACTTAAAGGCGGAACCCAAATGTCACAGCCCCAGGTTCTCAGGGGGGGCATTCGGGTCCCCTTCCAGTGTAAGAGTCCACTCCACCAATATCTCTAGGGAAACCTGTACACCGGATCCCCCACAAATTCCCAAGTCGATAGGAGTATGTACCCGATCTCGATCCAGGCACATAAGAAAATACTCTTCCCCACACTTCAACAAGGCCATAAATTCTGGGGATAGTTCCAAGATATTGTTTGATAAATGATTCCGAAAATCATATGGAATGCCCGCGACATTGGAGCTCGGTTTAAGGTGGATTTTTTCGCTAGAGAAACCTGGAGGCATAATCAAGTTTTGATATTTAGTAAAGAACTAGACCCCAATATGATTCATAGTGGGACCAATATAACTTCAATTGGGTTTTTTAATTAAGAATTGAAATGTTATTAATGTATTAATTCATATTAGATTATAATTTATCTATTTATAGTATTACTAAAATAATATTTTTTCATTTTATTGATGATTAGAAATCAGCCACACTATAATGTTTTGAAAATTTTAAGTATAATTGTAAGTTTAATTTTATAAAACATTGTTTCAAATATATATAGTAGTCCTTTATTTTACTCTTGATATCAAATTTATTTTTGTTAAAGTATAAATTTTACATACACAGGTTATATGTTTTTTCTTGGTTAACTGTTATATAAGTAACACACTATAGTGGGCTTCTAAATTATCAGTACTAAAAAAATATTTGATAACGGGTGCCCTTTATCAGTTTTTAGGGTTGATAAATATGACCCCCTCCCATTTATATTGTTTATTATAGATCACTTTCTAGTGTTCTGTTAAAAAGTTTTGAGGGAAAAACTGTTGTAGTGATACTTCAATTCATCTGGGAAAAACATAGTAAAACAAAACACAAATCAAACCATTTGACCAGATAAAAATGTTGGCACATTGAAGATATTCTCATACACCCATCAAGGGGTTTTCCACCCCATTGTGCATTCTTTCTGAGAAGTCACATGTGAACATTCTATGTTATAACAATTCTCTACCTAAGGGAGATATGGATTCCCTCATACAATCAACCATTATAATGGATAAATATGTTGACCTACCTACCACATATTAGACCATGGTCCAATATGTTTAGTTGAGATAGATCCTTCGTTTTCAAGTGTAGGGAAATTTTTTTATAATGAAATCTCTGAAGTGCCCAGATTAGTGTGAATCACTGAGAGGGGGAGGGGGTGAATTAGTGATCCCTTAAAACTTTTTACTAATTGATTCTTAATCAATTAAACCTCTATGGCTGGTTAAAGCCTCGATCCACTCTTCTTGTATCTCTCAGCCTTTCCTCGAGTGATGCAGTAAATGTAAAGGCACAGGACACAAGGATTTACAAGGTTCGGCACCAAAGGCCTACGTCCTTGCCATGTTGGTTATACACCCCAACATGGTTTCTCCATTATAATCGGTTAGTATTACAATGGTTGATACAGCATCCCACTGTATCTCTCCTGAGTCCCATAGGAGGGTCTTTATACTGCGTCCCACAGTGTTACCAGAGTCCCACTGGCCTGCTCCAGAATCACACTGAAGACTTCTTCCACCCTGAGTCTCACAGGGGGCTTCTCCTGGCTCCTCGAGTCACATGAGAAGCTCTTCTCCTCTGTTCAGCTCTTCAAGTAACTTCAGAAGCCTGGGATAAAGGCTACTGGCCTTGCTCTTCTCTTTTGATCACTTGTGGTTGATCATGGCTTCTCATCTAGCTCAGGATTTATCTCCTTCTTCTCAGGATGACCTGGCTTCTCTCTCCAACTACTGAATACTCAGACAACTGATATCTTTAACTTCAGTCTGGTCCAGTCTCACTTCACATCAACTTCATGCACTGAGTGCATGGCATCTCTGCATCCTCATGCACTGATTGCATGGCTTCTCAAAACTCTTCAAGAACTCCTGGTCTTGGACTCCTCAAATGCACACAACCAGATTTGGCTTTGTTCACGTGTGCATGTGCATGCATGCATGCATCCACTCCCCTTCTTCCTCCTCTTGGTGCAATAAACCCTCAAAGGGTGTAGTCACTTTAAGCACACACCTTCTCCACAATCTTCACACACTATATTCAAATTTTTCACACACTTAGAAGTGTGTTTTACTTTAGTGTGGAACTTCTTCTTCTTCTTCTAATGTGTATACACTGTTAGTGAACACACTAGGCTTCGGCCTTCTTGTTTTGTTTGCACACACATTTTCTTTGTTCAATTTGCAAACACAAGAGACTTGGCCTATTCTCCTTCTTGTTTTGCACACACACAAAATGTGTTCTTTTATTTTTTCTTTAATGTGTGCACCCACAAGGCTACGACCTTCCTTGCTAAATTTGCACACAAAGGCACTAAGCCTTGGGTCCTCTTCTCCACTTGGCACACACCCACTGTCCGTAGGTGGTCTCCTTCACTAGACCTCAAAGGAGGTGCGCAAGGGTATGCTTGATTCACGACCAACTCCTTCTCCAACAGCCGCACAAGGTACCAAGCCGCAAGGGCCGTGCAAGACCTCGGGTGCAAGGCACCTCAACCACGAGGCGCGCAAGTGCTACTTCCCCGGGTACATCCTGCCGCGCAAGGGATAGGCGCGCAGGGGATCTCTTCCTCCTCCTTCTTCTTGTCACGCAAAGAGGTAGCAGGAAAGGAACACCTTCAATGCCTCGGGTGGCTTCGGGACAACAGCCGCGCAAGTAATTTGCGCGGGGCTTCTACTTCGCGAGGCACAAAGTGCTCCGCGGGACTTCGGGTTTTTAATAAAGGATCAGCAAGCATAAACGAGAGCATGGGATATCCTTTTATAGGAAGAGAGGCCTCAAAACTTCCGCGTGGGATAAATCTCAAATCCCTGAAGTATTCGGATCTTTCAAGATTTTTTCAAATCTTGATTTTCTCCTCGGTTCACCTTGGGTTCTTCTATTTCGGTTTCCTTCACGTGCAAGAGCATGCAAACGCATGCATGGCCTCTGTTTAAACATTTGAGCACAAACACATGGGCCTCGCACCTCCGGTTTCTTCGGCCAAACTCCAATTTCTCCATATATTGCATGCAAGCCACTTTTTATGCATGGTCGTGTTCGTAAGGGCAAGACGAGCTCAATGGAGCCTTCGGTTTGTTCGGAGGTGGCCGGAAACTCGATTTGGCTGGCTCAGAGGGCGCCTGGTTCATTGGTGGCTGCGGGAATGCTCGGGGAGGCCTCGGCATGGTTCAAGGAAGGAGACACCTCGCAGGCTGTTAGATCAGATCTTTGGACGGCCGTGATTAGATCTCAAGCGGCGAGATGCGTTGAGCGGCGGAGATCGAACGCGCGATGAGACGGACAGCCAGGATTCGCTCCGCGGGAAAATCCCGCGTCCCACATCGAAACGAAGGCCGGTTTCCACACGGTTTATCACCCTCGCGCTGCCGGATTCCCTTTAGTTGCACTTCTCCCCTCCTGGTGCCGCCCCGCACCGGGTTCTCTCTACGGGCGCGCTCTTGCGCCCACCTCTGCTCCCTTTGGGCGCGCCACTGGCACCCACTATGCACTACTTGACACTCGCGGGTGCGCTCATGCGCCCCTACCGCGCTCTTCCGGGCGTGCCCCAGACGCCTATGCGGTGTCATGGGTGCGTCCTGCCGCCCTGGGCTCGCCCCACGGGTTCCCCCATGTGTGTGGTGCCTAGCGCCCATGCCTTTGGGTTGAACCCTCAAGGTGTCCACGGGCTGGCCAATTTTTTCCTAGTGTAAAACACTAAGTAACTTTGTATAAAAACAAAGTACCAAGTGTAATATTCCAAATGCCACTTCTCCCTTCTTCATTTCTTCTCTTCTCTTCTTCTTAAGAATTCCACAAATGTCCTCAACATTTAATCATTACTTAGGAATGGAATTCCCGAAGGTTCTTCTTCTTCAACCGAACTCCTGAATCACTTAAATTCTTCAATGTGCTTCATTGATCTAATCAGAGATCAATTGGATCTTTGGATCTTCTTCTAATTCTCATGCACTAAGTGATAGTGCATGGACTTCTTCAGCTCACTTCATCCACTTAGGAGGTGTGGATGGATCATCTTCATCTCCTCATGCATTGTCTTAACAATGCATGGTCTTCTATGATTGTTGTGACTTTGTATCCAGTTGATACAAGTTCTTGGAACTTAATGATCAGCTCAACAATCATCAGATGTAATGATGATACTCCATCATCATCCATTCTTCAAGTGGTGTAACTTAGTATCATCTTGATACAAGTATTGAAACATTAAGATCAGTTCTTCAATCATATGATATACATAGAGAATGTTTCAACCACAACATCCTATGTCACTTAGTGAATCTCCTAAGTGACATGCATCTTAGTACCATGGCCATTCTCCTTCATCACCATCACCATCACATCCTTTGTCATTCACATATTGAAACGCCTTGACATCCATCCATTCATTCCTTGACAACAACATACCTCATTGACAACAAATGCAACATCGTGCACTTCAATATCCCCCTTTGTATTTGTTGTCAATATCACAACTTCAGCACATATGAATGGGTCAATATGTGTGCCCAATCTTTTCTCCCCCTTATTGGTAATCAAATGCAAAGATGTGGTGTGGCTCTTATCCAAAAATCACTTCCTCCATTTGAAAAGCATTTTCTTGAAAAACACTAAGAGAGGGATGATGCCACATGTTCACTTGAGCAATGAACCTTTAGTAAATCAGCTCTAAGTCTACTTGGGCTAACCCGGTGTAGAAAACAAGAGTGATATGACCAAGGAATTCAAAGATGTCCATAATTCTCTACACATGTGAGATCATTCTTAGGGGTTTGAAATTTTTCAGATATAATAATGAATTTGCTAAATCCTGCACAACTTCACAAAACTCATTAGAAAGTTCAGGTGCAAAGATAAAGCTCCCCCTTTCGTCCATTTGTCTTCAATCCATACTCCCCCTTAATTGAAAAGATAAACTCAATTAAGAAACAAGGGATGAATGTATGATTGGAATACCTTCACTTTTCTCAAGATGGGATTAAATCTTAGAATCCCATCTTCTTCTGATTGGCTCCCCCTCAAGGGGTGCACTCCATTCTGTCCAAACCACTCTCCAGATGAGAATGATCATCATCTTCAATTCCCTGCAATGTTAGCACATGTAAATATAAGTGATTAGGGAATAAGATGGAACCTCCTTGGTTCATCAATGTGAACAACAAGGTTGAGAAGATTCTCTCAACCGAGATGTCCCATTTTCACCATTCTTCACACTTGCACATTTGATCATCAATGATGTTTGTGCTGGTGTGGATCTCAACACCTCTTTAACTTCTTTGTGTGTGACTCTTGTATTTCTAGGTGCCTTCTGAGCACTAGAGTCTCCTGGTGAAATCTTCATTCTTTTGAAGAATCCCTTCTGAGCTGGAATGAATATCATGCATTTATCACTAGTATGTCCAGCTTGATTGCACCTCACACACAGAACTTGATCTTCATGTGAAATATTTTTATTTCCTTTTGCCTTAGCAATTGCCAGAACTTCATCTTCCGCTCTCTGCAGATCTTTGGCAAGTTGCAACTGATTTGGCCATATTATTAACAAGTCATTTGGTAGTGAGGCCTCAGTTTTGGAAATTCCACATGGTTCTTTTGATACTGTTAAGCCACCTTTCTTAGGAAACTTATTTTCAACCAATCCCTTCTGCTTCTTCTGGATTGATTGTCTGTTTGAGTCCAGTCTGCCTCTATTGAATTTCATGGCTTCTTTACAAAGATCCATGGTATGGCCTTTCTTTCCACAGTATAAGAATGTTTTCTTCTTGGTGGTCCTTCTGGATGCATCACCCTTCTTGGATTTAGACTCCAAGGACTTCTTTCGTTTTTTTTCAAAACCTCCTTGGGAGCATCTTCAACTTTCTTCTTGCTTCCCAAGGATTCTTTCTGAGCCAGGTTCTGTGATTTTTTCTTCTTTTGAGATCTGGATACAGTTGGAGATTGACATGTATCTTTTTGACCACTTTTGCAATCATCCCAGATGTTGTCAAGTAATCCAAATCTATTTGCAGTAAACAGATGTCTCTAGACCTGTGGATGCTGCTTCTTTTCCTCTGGCTTGCTCCCCCTTGGCATGGGCTTCCTCTGTGCTTTGGCATTCAGTGGATTGTACCAACAATCCTTTTCACAATGCCCATACTTGTTACAACACCAACATTGACCCACAAATCTTGACCTCTTGAGTCCTTTTGATTGTACGGTACTTTTCTTGACTTGTTGTGCTCTTTCAGGAGAGCATTCTTTCTTCACTGTCTTCATCCATACTTGTTTGGATTCATTCTTCCATCCTGCACTTTTAGTAGAAACACTTTTAGAAGCATGAGTACAAGATGGTATGGATGGTACCTTCCTTTTAGAAGATGTTTCCCTTTCATTAGAGGATGTCTTTATCTTAGAATCTTCCTTCTCAAAGCTCACTTGAGTAGCAACATTTCTTCTTTCAGCTGACTGGGAGGATTCAGATTTGGGTGATTGCAGATTTTTCAATATCACCTCTAGTTCTAAGCATTTCATGTTAAGGGAGTTCTTCTCATCCTCAACAGTTCTTAGCCTTCCTTCCCATTTATCTTCCAGCTGCTTCATCTGGTCTTCATGCACCTTATTCATTTCTAGCAATGAATTGTCAAGCTCCTTCACCATTTTGACTTTGTCTTCGAGTTGAGCATCTCTGACATTCGTTGACACTTTGTGAAACTTCTCCAGTGCATGGAAAACTTCTTTGATCATTATCATAAAGATTTCTTTCTCAGAAAGGCTTCTTTGCAATTCTTCAGCAGTGTCTTCATATCTTTCATTGCAAAGAGAAATAGTTTCATCTTTAGCCTTCACCAGCTTTTTGAGAGTGTTGGTTATGCCAACCCTTTTAGCCAACGGATCTTCCATTGTATTGGCTTCTTCTTCTAGATGTAATTTTTCTTCTTGAAGATCAAGGATGCCTGTAGCTATACACATTGCCACTTCCTTGGGGACTGTCTTCTGAAGATATTTGATTGCACTTTGAAGATCTTTCATTGTTCCAACTTCATCACAGCTAGGACAGGCTTTCTTCATCTTCTTGGCCTGTTTCTTCTTTCTATTTTTCTGAGTCTTGGCAGATATCTCCATTTGAGGCTGTTCTTTCATTTCCTCAAATATGCACTCCATATAGACTCTCTTGGATCTTTTAGAGGTAACCTCCCTCTGATACCAATTGAAGTTCCCAGATCAGTGTGAATCACTGAGAGGGGGAGGGGGTGAATCAGTGATCCCTTAAAACTTTTTACTAATTGATTCTTAATCAATTAAACCTCTATGGCTGGTTAAAGCCTTGATCCACTCTTCTTGTATCTCTCAGCCTTTCCTCGAGTGATGCAGTAAATGTAAAGGCACAAGACACAAGGATTTACAAGGTTCGGCACCAAATGCCTACGTCCTTGCCATGTTGGTTATACACCCCAACATGGTTTCTCCATTATAATCGGTTAGTATTACAATGGTTGATACAGCATCCCACTGTATATCTCTTGAGTCCCACAGGAGGGTCTTTATACTGCGTCCCACAGTGTTACCAGAGTCCCACTGGCCTGCTCCAGAATCCCACTGAAGACTTCTTCCACCCTGAGTCTCACAGGGGGCTTCTCCTGGCTCCTCGAGTCACACGAGTAGCTCTTCTCCTCTGTTCAGCTCTTCAAGTATCTTCAGCAGCCTGGGATAAAGGCTACTAGACTTGATCTTCTCTTCTGATCACTTGTGGTTGATCAGGGCTTCTCGTATAGCTCAGGATTTATCTCCTTCTTCTCAGGATGGCCTGGCTTCTCTCTCCAACTACTGAATACTCAGACAACTGATATCTTTAACTTCAGTCTGGTCCAGTCTCACTTCACATCAACTTCATGCACTGAGTGCATGGAATCTCTGCATCCTCATGCACTGATTGCATGGCTTCTCAAAACACTTCAAGAACTCCTGGTCTTGGACTCCTTAAATGCACACAACCAGATTTGGCTTTGTTCACGTGTGCATGTGCATGCATGCAAGCATGCACTCCCCTTCTTCCTTCTCTTGGTGCAATAAACCCTCAATGGGTGTAGTCACTTTAAGCACACACCTTCTCCACAATCTTCACACACTATATTCAAATTGTTCACACACTTAGAAGTGTGTTTTACTTTAGTGTGGAACGTCTTGTTCTTCTTCTAATGTGTATACACTGTTAGTGCACACACTAGGCTTAGGCCTTCTTGTTTTGTTTGCACACACATTTTCTTTGTTCAATTTGCAAACACAAGAGACTTGGCCTATTCTCCTTCTTGTTTTGCACACACACAAAAGGTGTTCTTTTATTTGTTCTTTAATGTGTGCACCCACAAGGCTACGGCCTTCCTTGGTCAATTTGCACACAAAAGCACTAAGCCTTGGGTCCTCTTCTCCACTTGGCACACACACACTGTCCGTAGGTGGTATTCTTCACTAGACCTCAAAGGAGGCGCACAAGGGTATGCTTGATCCGCGGCCAACTCCTCCAACAGCCGCACAAGGTACCAAGCCGCAAGGGCCGCGCAAGACCTCGGGTGCAAGGCACCTCAACCACGGGGCGCGCAAGTTCTACTGCCCCGGGTACTTCCTGCCGCGCAAGGGATATGCGCGCAGGGGATCTCCTCCTCCTCCTTCTTCTTGTCGCGCAAAGAGGTAGCACGCAAGGAACACCTTCAAAGCCTCGGGTGGATTCGGGACAACAGCCGCGCAAGTAATTTGCGCAGGGATTCTACTTCGCGAGGCACAAAGTGCTCCGCGGGACTTCGGGTTTTTAATAAAGGATCAGTAAGTATAAACGAGAGCATGGGCTCTCCTTTTATAGGCAGAGAGGCCTCAAAACATCCGCGTGGGATAAATCTCAAATCCCTGAAGTATTCGGATCTTTCAAGATTTTTTCAAATCTTGATTTTCTCCTCGGTTCACCGCGGGTTCTTCTATTTCGGTTTCCTTCACGTGCAAGAGCATGCAAACGCTTGCATGGCCTCGGTTTAAACATTTGAGCACAAACACATGGGCCTCGCACCTCCGGTTTCTTCGGCCGAACTCCAATTTCTCCATATATTGCATGCAAGCCACTTTTTATGCATGGTCGTGTTCGTAAGGGCGAGACGGGCTCAATGGAGCCTTCGTTTTGTTCGGAGGTGGCCGGAAACTCGATTTGGCTTGCTCGGAGGGCGCCTGGTTCGTTGGTGGCTGCGGGAATGCTCGGGGAGGCCTCGGAATGGTTCAAGGAAGGAGACACCTCGTAGGCCGTTGGATCAGATCTTTGGACGGCCGTGATTAGATCTCAAGCGGCGAGATGCCATGAGCGGCGGAGATCGAACGCGCGATGAGACGGACGGCCAGGATTCGCTCCGCGGAAAAATCCCGTGTCCCACATCGAAACGAAGGCCGGTTTCCACGCGGTTTATCACCCTCGCGCTGCCGGCTTCCCTTCAGTTGCACTTCTCCCCTCCCGGTGCTGCCCCGCACCGGGCTCTCTCTGCGGGCGCGCTCTTGCGCCCACCTCTGCTCCCTTCGGGCGCGCCACTGGCGCCCACTATGCACTGCTTGACACTCGCGGGTGCGCTCATGCGCCCCTACCGCGCTCCTCTGGGTGTGCCCCAGACGCCTATGCGGTGTCTTGGGTGCGTCCTGCCGCCCTGGGCTCGCCCCACGGGTTCCCCCATGTGTGTGGTGCCTAGCGCCCATGCCTTGGGGTTGAACCCTCAAGGTGTCCACGGGCTGGCCAATTTTTTGCTAGTGTAAAACACTAAGTAACTTTGTATAAAAACAAAGTACCAAGTGTAATATGCCAAATGCCACTTCTCCCTTCTTCATTTATTCTCTTCTCTTCTTCTTAAGAATTCCACAAATGTCCTCAACATTTAATCATTACTTAGGAATGGAATTCCCGAAGGTTCTTCTTCTTCAACCGAACTCCTGAACCACTTAAATTCTTCAATGTGCTTCATTGATCTAATCAGAGATCAATTGGATCTTTGGATCTTCTTCTAATTCTCATGCACTAAGTGATAGTGCATGGACTTCTTCAGCTCACTTCATCCACTTAGGAGGTGTGGATGGATCATCTTCATCTCCTCATGCATTGTCTTAACAATGCATGGTCTTCTATCATTGTTGTGACTTTGTATCCAGTTGATACAAGTTCTTGGAACTTAATGATCAGCTCAACAATCATCAGATGTAATGATGATACTCCATCATCATCCATTATTCAAGTGGTGTAACTTAGTATCATCTTGATACAAGTATTGAAACATTAAGATCAGTTCTTCAATCGTCTGATATACATAGAGAATGTTTCAACCACAACATCCTATGTCACTTAGTGAATCTCCTAAGTGACATGCATCTTAGTACCATGGCCATTCTCCTTCATCACCATCACCATCACATCCTTTGTCATTCACATATTGAAACGCCTTGACATCCATCCATTCATTCCTTGACAACAACATACCTCATTGACAACAAATGCAACACAGTGCACTTCAATCTCAAATATACATACTAAAATCTAATTAAATGTGATGAAAATAAAATTTGTTCAAAAGTAATATTATTTAAGAAAGAATAGATACATTGTTATCATGGAATTAATAATAAAAATCCTCATAAAATCATATAATATTTCATGAGAGATATTAAAATATTTCACTATCCAATTAAGGGATAGTTGTCTTAGTTGTAATTCTTCATTTTTTATAGACATTTTGATACTCCAAATATCATTATCAGATGTCTTTTACATTAATAATATTTTAAAAATAATAACAATTAGTTTCCATTATGTCCTGAACATATTTAATTTATTTGTTTTAGAATGTAGATTCACATGTTTCTAGTGTCATTGAGCAGGGAAAGACCTCAATCAATTTACAGACTTACATGAATTCTCTATTAAGCATGACCTCCAATTATCTAGGAATAAACTTATTCTAATCATATTTTTCCTTATATTTTTAATTTATATCATAGTAAAAAATTCAACATTCATTCCAAAACCATGAATTCGATCTCTTTATTGTACCCATTTTTATTTGTTTTCAAAACATCCTTATTTGTAATAGTCCACAATATTATCCCTCTTGTTGATAATAAACTAAAAGGTATAATAAAGTGCTTCTCATATCATAACAATTCTCATTTATTTTATTTAATACTATTCTCTTCCATTTTTATGGCCTCGACCGTAGCCACATATAAGAAAATAATGAAATAAAAATTTTTTCCATAGAAAAGATCCTTTTAATGGAAACCTACACCTCTATATGGGAAAAAAACATTTTATAATATAAGAGTTTATAACGATGGTGATCAATTTAATAAATACATTATTATTCATTTGATATTAAACTTTGATAGTTCACTTAGTCATTTTAATGGTCTTTTCAAAATATCAAATCTTAAAATATACTATAACCCACACCAATCTGAACAAACACAACAACAATTTCATGATAAAATGATATATCACCCCCTTTATATTTTTATTTAAACCCTTTATTTATTATAAATATAAATTTATTTAGTGTAAGGATATGAGAGTGATTTTCATACCACTTCTTCCAATTTTATATAGTTGTACAGAGGTTCCACATTCACAATTGAGTGAAGATTTAGTATCTTATCATCATAAATGATCCCCATCAAGGGACACATATATCTATTTTAATTAATTTCATGTTAATATAGAATCATATAAATAAGGTAACAAGTTGTTATCATTCATGTTTCTCATATGTATTACATGGGATAAATGTTTCCTCACACCATTCTTTGTTATTTATTTATTTTCATTAAAAATTACATATTACTTTTCTTCCTATTATCATCATTCTCTAATCAAAATTTTAAATTCATCCTAAGAACAAGATACACATGTGAATTGGTGTCTTCCCACTTGGATTCCAATGAAATTCCTATACCTTTTTCTAGCATCATCATCTTCAAAACCCTTAGTGAGATAGTGGTATTGACACCCATTTCTTCATCTCATTCAAGACTTTATCACACTACTTAATTTTTAATATCATGATCATTACGAGTGGATAAATTTTTTAAAATTACTCAAATTAGTTTACAATAACCTTTTTACTCATTTTGTTTCCATTCATTTTATCATAATATAAATTTTATACATCAATAGTTTCCTAGATAAAATCTCTAACATTCCTTCCTTTTATGTTCAGAATTTTTGAGTGTCTTATATTTGATATCTGATAAAAATAAATTCTTATATATTTTATTTTGAGTTTTTTTACCTTCCAAATTTAAGGAACATTTCGAGATATTTTTTTCACACTAACCTTATATCTATGAACATTAAATCTACATCTACCACAAACAACATTTAGTCATTCATACATATTTTCAATAAGTTTCATGGATGGATTTATGTCCACTTGATTATTTCATTGATAATATATTATCATATGTTAATATTTACTCAACTTTGATTTATGTGTGCTTATAAACATGAAATCGTATACCAATAAGAGTTGTATTTTTATACATACCATTCAGAGTACCAATAAAAACTTATGATCATAGACTATCCACCTTGATATGTATTATACCCAAAGACTTTTAAATTTTTTCAACTTTTGAAAACAAAACCTTATTTTTCTAAGGGTAATTTAATTTTATTGAAAAATTTATCACTCTCATTAATATAAGAAAAAATCTATAACTTTGTTTTTCAAATACTTTTCTGTTTTGTTCAAGTGCATTATTTTATTTTTCTTATGGATTTTACATTTATTCAACATGTTTTCTTCTTTATTCATATTTCCTCATCCATAATTATTCCATTTTAATTTTTTTTAATTATCATGGGATTGAACATTCCAATTCTTTGTACACATTCATCCATAAATTCAAACAGCAACATATGAGTCTCCTTCTATTATTTGATGGTGTAATTTCTCTATATTTCATAGGTTATAAAAAGTGTTATTGTCTTATACAACATTGACTCTTTCAAGAATTCATTATAAAAAACTCTTCAAACATCTTCTATCATCCACGCATTATATGGTTGATTTATGAGTATTTTTAACCAACATTAATTTATCTTAATTTGATTAAATACCCATATGATCAATTGAGATTAAATTTTTATATAAATTTTTGTGTGTGATGTTATTCCATCCTATTTGAGGAATTTTCAATTTAGTAAGAGGATTATATCTTAATCTTCTTGAAGTAATGACACCCAATGAAACATTTTGTTGAATAATATCATTTTCCCAAAATATGGTATGTTTTAGCTTTAGAGATTACTGATTCTTCAATAAAAATCCAACTCAAAACATTTAATTCTGGGGGAGTTCTTCTCATCTTAGATATATCTCATCATTTTTCGCAATCCTCCAACTTCTTCTTTGGTCGGTATTCATCCATTTTTATTCATTAGTTTAATGAATTATCTTGCAGATTTTCCCTTTTTTATTAAACTTATAAATGAGTCTCCTTTGTTTCCATAGAATATTTTTGGTATTTCTTATGCACATAAATATAATTATGGAAAAATCTCAATGAATTAATTATCAATTACATAACATTGAAATTATTCAATATATTCATAAAATAATTCATTATAAAAAATGTTATATAACATTTTTCTATTGAAAATTTTTTAGGTGTGTATCCTCTTTCATCCTTATATGAGAATGCCTATCCCAATGCATTATATGATTAGTTAAACTTTAATTTTTCATCCTGAACACTGTTGATAGTTTTAATAATTCAATATAATATTTGTTTTTGAACATTCTTAAAAATTATATTCCAAAAACCTGTATTTTTCTTTATTAAATCGTAAAGGATAGAGAGCCTACACAGAAAAAGCGAAGGGCTCCAAAATAATACAACTAAAGTGCATCAGCCAATAGAATGTCCATAAACTACAGAAGAATGAACCAATCCTTGAAAAAACATGTGGATCACCCAAGGTAGGTATAATGGATGGAAAACTGATAGCTCATAAGAAGCTTGCACCTTCTGGTTTAGTACTCAATATTCCAGGGAATGAGACCTTTTCTAGAAAAATATTTAAAAGTTGACACCGATTTAGTTTATACCTCCTTGATTGAAATATTTCTTTATGCACACAAGGATAATCTGATAAGAGCAACAAGAACCTCCACTTGAAGAGAGTCACCATTACCTAATGTGGCAGAAAAGGAAACCACAACTGATCCATGTGGATCCATGATAACTCCACCCCCACACATTAGACCCAAGAAACATGGACCATCCATATTTAATTTGTTCCCTAAGAGCAGGGGCTTCAAATTAACCCAATTCCACTTTGATGATAATTCATTGGAGGCACCAGGAGTCCGAGGGCAGAGGAATGTGAGAGAAGAACCATTCACTGAATCCTTTCATAATCTATAGGTGTCCAAAACCAGGAAATGAATTTTAAAGAGAATACATGAAATATACACCATACAAGATCGATCCCAGCTATCATTTCTAGATTCCCATAGGACCCAACACCCTTATGTAATTATCATGAATTTGGATTTTATCTCTGGACATGGTATTTATGAACCATAAAACCACTACATGGGAAATGAGTCTGTAATAGAAATAACACCCAAACGCCCAACAAATTATCCAAAAGAATACCAGATTACATTCACCCAATCATTGTTAAAAAATAGATAGAACATGGACTCACATCTCGACATCCACTAACTGAGGAAACGAGAGGCCAGACTGATCCATCTTTATTGAACACTCCCCTTTGATTTTAACTCATTGTTCCAAACACCCCAAAATAAGAAAAAACATTAATGGGAACAATTTTTACCATAACATATCCCCCAATGATCTTTAATAGAATAAACAAATTGAGTGGAATGAAAATATTTAATATTGGAAATACCTAAAGCCATTCTAGTTAAAACACATATATCCTAGTCATTAGAGAGATCAATGTTGTTAAAAAACTATTATGAATAACATACAAGGTATTACTTATGAGGAGGGGATAAGTGATAGGTTCTACAAATGTGATATTTGTATATGGTAAGTATGGAAACCCAACAACTATGCTCAACCAAATATGGTTCCAATAGCTCAGATCACCTCTACAAATAATCCACCTAGAAGGATACCGCCTAACATGAATATATGGAACGACAACCATATAAATTCTAGAGGACTTGCATCTTCAATAAAAACCATCAATACCATAGGTACATTTCATATAGTTACTACATAGAGATCTCCCCTCAACAATCTACCAACCCAACTTAGCATGAAGACCAGCTATAGATCAAGAACAACTCCTCGGATTAATAACACATTCGTTAATTGGTGTAGCTAGTTTTCACCAAGATACCTAGTGATACTAACCTTCCAAGTTCCCATCACAAAAGAAGGAAACCATAATTCTCTTTATTTTATTATTCAGCTTCTTCAGAACATTCAGGGTAAATAGAAGGTGTATAGGAATAGATGATAAAATAGAATTAATCAAACTGATTCTCCCTCCAGAGGAAAAAAACTGGGTTTTCTAGTTTATAATTAGACCAAAAATCTTCTCAAAAACTGATAAAACATAAGTAATAAAAATATGGTTAAGGGACACATGATCTTCCAAGTAGTTCATAGTAAAATACCCTTTCCTCATTCCACGAATAGATTCCACCACAATTATTAATCTCTCAGAACATTTATTTAGAACAAATATATTACTTTTATCTCAGTTGAATCCTTATCCACTCCACTTGAAATAATCCTCTAGGACTTCATGATTATCCTAAATACACCTTTTATTATTATTATAAAATATCATAGTTTCATCCACAAAAATGTGTTTTCACACACCACGAACCGAGTTCTTACTACAAAAGAAAATATTATTTCTTTATAATGCTACTATGATTACTTTTAGATAGTGGAATGTCTTTAATTACAATTAGATTATTATTTATCTTCCTTTCTTATTTATTTCTAAAAAATTTCTATGTCATTGTAGAAGCCTCCATATTACTTGCATTATGAGTAATTTAATTTTTATCTATCTGAAGTAGATCAAATTCTTCTTAAAATCATTATTTCATTTAACTAATTGATATAAAAACAGAAAAAATTATATCTTTAGAGAGAATAATTTATATAATACTAATTTAAGGTCCCTAGACCAATTTCATTATTGATGGGGGGAGTGGATGAATTAGTGCTTAACATTTGTAAAATAATTTCATATAATTAAAACTATTGAACTCATTACGATTCTAGATCCATTAGATAATATATCACAAAATCTTTTAGTATACAGAAATAATATTGGGGAGCACAAAACATAGTATTTATATGACTCGGTAATAATACCAAATCATTTCCATGTTGTATAGATAACTTAATGTGGATTTTATACTATAATCATATCATCAGTTAGAATGAAATACATATAAACTTATTTTATTCCAAATTAGTCAATCCTCCAGTTGATCACTTCTATACACCCTAAAAAGATATATCCTCACACTCAGTTGGTTAAATATCGAATTTTTATTGTCATATCCCTTATTGGTCATACACACAAATCAATTTTCTCATTAATATTTGTCCCTTGATATAAATAACTCTATCATCTCATGATTTCATCTAGACCAACTAAGAATGACCTTCCACTATAAATCTATAGAATCAAGTCCACTTATGTGTAAAATTTTAAGAAACATGGAAATTGATTATAAAATCTCATATATTTATCCCTTCCAACTAATCATCAAATGATGTGGACCTTCTCAATTAACTGAGTATTCATTTGTGATTGTTCTCACCAGATTTGAATACTACCCTAGATCCTATCTGAAATTTTCAAATGTGTGGGTATACATAAATGTACACAATAAATTAAGTATCCATGTATCAATTAATTTATGACATTATCGAATATAATATTTAAATATCGTATCTTTTAATAACATTTAATCAATTTCTTAACACAATTTATTCATGCATACAAAAATTCAATGTTAATGAACTCTAATCATAACCATATTTTATTCTCATAAATTTTTTCCCTATTGAATCTGTTTTATTTTCCATAACTATTTATTTAATTAATTTCTCAATATCCCTCAATGTTATTATTGGTATTACCCTCAATATGGATGAAGTGTTTCAATATAGACACATAAGTTTAATGGAATGTATTCACTATATGAAATGTTTAAAAAATGATGTATTCTTGTATTCTCTTTCAGAAAACATTAAAAACCTAATATATCATTTCTTTTGTGCACAAATGTTGATAATGGGTTCACCTCAAATAGACTAGTTGTAACAAACTGATTTCTTAAAAGGAAGAACTATGTTCGATAGAGTACATGATACACCACATCAATATTAAACGAACAAGTAAATATTATTATTTAAATGTTTCCATTATTACTTAGCCATTAGAATAGAGGGTATAAACATCTTTATCTAAATAATGTAAACATGGTTTAATTGTACTCATTAATGAAAAATGAATGTAAAATATTTTTTAAAATAAATGGAATTTTTTTATGAAGAATAATTTAATGTGTAATAGTTTGTTTTATACTGATAAATAATAAAATAACTTTTGGGGGTTTATATCGATGATATATATATATATCTATAATAATTACAATATTTAACATTAATCTTAGGCGTTTTGAAGACATAATGTAAGAACAAAATAATTTTTAAATATAAAAGAAGTATTTTTTCTAAAAAGGCATGTTTTCTACATTTTGATGGTGCACTAGATTTAAATATATTTTTTAGACATATTTATAAATTTTATTTGAAAAATCTAACTTATTCATTGAAACCATAGTATGAAAAAAATTGGTTGAATGCTTTGTATTTTTTTTGGTGAGATTCATTTTCTCTATAAATAATTAAGAAAATAATGTATTTTAATTGAAACTACATTTTCATATGATTTATTAATATATTTATATTACATTTTATGATAGTTTTAGAGTATAATTTTATAAATAAATTTTTAGTTAACAAAATTAGAGAAATTAGAACAAATTTCTCATTTAATTTGTATATATATAAACATTTAAATCTTTTGAAGGGTTTTATTTAAAAAACATTTTTTCACATTCCTTCAACGTGATTAATTTTAAATTAATTATACTACCTTTGTATGAGAATATAACCATTATAATATTATATTCATGGGAAAGTCAATTATTTCATACTTTTTTTAAGGAGAGAAATTTTCTAAATATGGGGTTATAAAAGGGATATGTTTGAATATAAAGATTATTTTTAATAATAAACATTTTATATACATCATGGTAATTTAGTTATAGTTTTTACTGATAAAATAATTACCTTAAATGGCTACACAATGATGTCGCTGTAATTGATTAATTAATGAGAGGACCAAATAAATGATATTAAAAATATTAAAATAAATATAATTTGGTAGGATTAATTTAATCTACTAATTTTATGGAATTCGTTGACATTTAAGTTATGAGGTAAAAGTGTTTTTACTAAGATATCATTTTGTAATGATATTTTAAAAAAGGTATGCGATGAATAGTGTAAAAATTAACATCATTGATATTTTAAAATAATAAATATTTTATTATATGATATAAATAAATGAAAATATAAAATTAGGTCAAAAGATTTTTATATTTAATAAATTTTAATAGATGACTCATTTATTGGTTGTTATTTATTTTATAGTAATTAGGTTGTCCCTCAAAGTGTAAATTTCACGATATCCTAAAAAGAATTAAAACAGATAAATAAGGGTTAAAACAAAATGACATGGATGAAATAATAGTAATTTTTTCTAATTATCATTGTATGATTGGATTTGGACTCATAATCATCCTATATTGGAATTAAATCAGTTTCTACCCATTTTGAATAGAATTATAATTCATAATAATTTAGTAATTTGATGAATTCAACAAGTACCCCTGCCCTCTACTATTAATGGGAACTCATTCATACCATTTAAATAAACATAATTTTTTGTATCATACTATATATTCAAAAATAAATTCCTAGAATCCATAAACTCATTCTATAGCTCTTATTTTAGGAACATAAGACACCATAGAGGTGATAAGGTGTAAATCAAATGATATTTCCCAATCAGAGGTTATTGTTTTTAATTAAGTATTTTTTTTGTTTCTTCTTCTACATGCTTCAAATATTAATAAAACACGATGAAATAATAAATTCAGTGTCATAAATATATTTAGATGTTTTTATGTTAATATCATGACCTAAACCCATCCCCACTTCCATCAAAAGGGAACAGAATTAATAGTTCCTGTGTACGGCGAACTACCACCTCACGAACCAATATAATTCGTTTTCCATCAATGTTTCTTAAGAAAGGTTATAATAATGTAATAATAATAATTTATTTATGATATTAATTAAATATTTATCATTATAAAATGTAATATATTCATTTAATTGTTACCATTCCTTGCATGTTAAAATAATAATGTCGTTTGGGAATAAATGTAAACAATCACCTCCACAAAGAGATGTGGTTCATTTTTCATCATCACATATCATTGATGATATATAAATGTATATATAAAATATTAATATGATGTTAATAATTTTATGATAACTTTTTGAATGTAACATAGTACTTACATTCATTCCATAATGATCACTGAATAATGGAACCTTCACTTATGTATACGTACGAAATACCCTCTCCATGAATGTAATGCAGTTCATTTTTCATATCCATATTTAATAAATGGATTTTAATGTATAATTGAATTATAAGATTTATTATTTGGTCATAAATATTATTGGGGAGGTGATGGAATTATAACCACCTTGACCATTGAGATAATAGAAAATTCATTTTGGACTCAAGTATCGAATATCATTGAAACATCTGACGTGATGTTAAATAAATAAGTAATTAATGAAACATGACAACAAGATATCATGTGATGTAAAAGAATAATAAAATTAAATAAATTCTCAAAAAAATTAATTTATTAACATATGTTTATTATTCAGGTATATAGAGAACATACGTTTTGAATTAGACACTAGGTAAGGGACATCATCTGGATATCATTTCATTGAGGAATTTTTTGAAGTTATACACCCACCGTCATTTATGACTTTTATACAAAGAACCATTGAAATATCATACCTTCAATTTATTTATTTTCATGTTATTTAATTTTTTGAAAGATTTTAACCCTTCATAGTATTTATAATCCAAAAATTTCAAATTTTTATGGTACACTTTGATTTAAAAACCTATTTTTAAATGTTTAAAGATTTAATTTCACATTATTTTTATCTAGGTCAATGTTTTTTATATTAGTCTATGTTTTCATTTATATTGATACAAAATTCATATAATGAAAATTTTAGGGTTATTTTGAATTTCATTCAATGGTTTTAAATTTGGGAATCTTTTTATGTTTCATATATGGAATGTTTGACATTCTGAACAAATGATAGAATGATTGATCTTTTTAACGAATATAGTGATGAAAAATTTTCCACCAAAAATCTAGTTATTTTATATTTATATCTATCTACATAAATTTTTGATTTCAAAAAAAATCCACATTATTTATTTGCTGGGTATTTCATTTTTGTAATAGTGATAATTAAGGTAATTTTAAACTGAATTTTAATTCATTGCGTGAAAATAATTTTTCAGGGATTATATGAAGGTAAGGTAATGTGTGAAATGAATAATGATTATCTCATTTTGTATTTCCACATTTTTATGTCGATTTACAATATATTCACATAATGTAATTAATTAATTAATGATATGATCTTTATGAAGTAATTTATTTTAAAAACCACTTTTAATGTATCCCTTTCAACTATTTAAAAAAACGAAAGGAATGTTTGTTATATATATGTTATGAATCTAATATCTCAATTTTATGTTACTTTATGGTTTTTATATTGAATTTTCAAGTCTGAAAATTTATTTTCATATAATGTGTATCCATTAATGAGTTCATGGCATTCTAAAAATGAAAAGTGATTGTAAATCAGAATATTTATTTTCTTCAATGATGTTCTTTTTTGAAGGATTCATGTGATATTATTAGGTTGTGGTTATTGGGAATTTATTATGATTATGGGTGGAACCATGATAAATTTTGGGCAGGTGATACCGTTATAGATCTCTAATTCATTAGGAAATGATATAGAGTGAATTAGTAATATTTCTCTTAAGATATTAAGGATATATTTTTTAGTTGGTATTCCAAATATAACCATGAATATTACTCCCTATATAGTTGTATATAGTTTAGTAAATGTAAGAGTGATGGGGAATATATTCCACATGATAAATTTTTTATTTATGTTTTTTATAGAGTTTTACATGAAACTTGTGATTTCATGAGGCAAGATAAAAATAGTTTTTTAATGTTGAAAAGTATAAATTTTTAAAACAATTTCATGGATTTATAAGTATTCATGGACTGATGGTTTCTTTATTTATTTTTCTCCCTTACTAAGAATTTTTTCTCTTCCAATGTTTTCCAATGCGTTTCACTGGTCTTAATTTTTATAAAGAGAAAGAAGATTTAATTATGAAAGTATTGAAAATGTGTATTGAAAATAAATCATGTTTTATTTTAAAAGGGTTTCATATAGTGAAAAAATACATTCTATGTATAAGTGTATACTTGTAATTTATGGGTCTACTTTGTAAGATATTCTCATAATTCTCTAAATATTAAACTGAAAACATCCTCAAATTTGAATCATAGTTCAAAAACACTGTAATATACAATGTCTATGGTTGGTTCCTTATAGTTGGTATGATGGTATGGTTTAGACAACTATATAGATTTGTAATTTTTATTAAGAGTTATGGATATCATCATGGGATTATATATTTCTTATTTATCAAAAGTTAAATGACTTATAATTCCCTTTGAGGAATTAAATTATATAATTTTAAGTTCGTTACCCATTTTTTGGAGAAGTTTTTTATAATTAAGGATTATTACTTTTTGAATGAAAAATGAAAGGCTTGAGATAAGATTTGAGGACAAAACATGATATGGTTATTTTTTAGGAACTTATCCTATTTTTTTAATGTTATGTGAATTTTATTTTTTTATAAACAATCAACCCACGAGATTGAATATAACTCATTGCGGTCGGTATGGGTGCGAGAATGGAACCCAAAAGTGAAGGGTGATAAGGGTTCATCACCGACCACTGTCCCATCTGAATCCTCGGTTAGTATGACTTCTTCTTTTAAGTTAAATTGTTTTATGGATTAGGAATATATTTTTATTTGAAACATATAATTTATTCAATAGATAATCGTGAGATTGGAAAATGATTTGGTGATTATGTGATTAATGTTGTCATAGAAGATGTTGAAAATTTTGGGAATCCTATAAGATTAATGTAAATATAATACTATAGTATTTTATTTGTAAAGTAAAATTTGAATTATATATTTAAATAATATATGTTTTTATTACGGACATATGGGGAATCATATTAGATATGGAAATGATTAACCTATTATTGAAAATATTTGATTTGGGTAACAATTTTTTAATGATATATTAAGTGTGATTTATGTTATCTGGAAAAAATTAATAAAAATTTCATGGAACCCGGTTATATCAAGTCCATATGAATGGTCTAAGTTAAACTTCAGGTATTACAATTTAGTTTAATATATTGAATTAGTTTTTCATCATTTATGTCTTTATATTTTTGGGGAATTATTTTATATTGAATGAAAAATTTTGGTTTTGGTTAATGTTAAATGAATTGATAAATATATAGTTAATATTTTGGGGATTATGTGATTGTCAAGAAGTCGATTCTAGTGATTTAGCCTTGAAATATTCATCTTTATTTATATTTTTAGAAGTGAATTCATGGGTGTGGGCTTTTAGAACCCTCCATAACCAGGAAACCCACTTCTCATAAAGAGGTCATCCATGGAATCCCTTGCTAAGAAGGAGCTGTTACCAGCTAAGATAGAAGAGCACCCCATGGGGTAATAGTCCGATTAATGATGGTTCGAGAAAGCAATATATCATCTAGGTGTTCTGCGCGCTTCTTCCCACCTGGAGAGACTCTGAGTGACCTGGAACAGTTAGAGGAGTATGGGAGGTAGAAATTCCCCTAGACCAGGCTCCCAATAATCAATCCTCATACCTCACAGAATGTCATTTCTTTAACTTTAAACCTTTCACCACTTCACTTCTTCCAAATAATCACATGAAAAAAATGAACATGAATATTCATTACATTGATAAAAATATGAGTTAATTGTGATAAATCAATAAAGGGTGAAACTCAACATGTAAACTAAGCATATTTATATATTTTCATAGTGAAATTAGTAAAATAATTTCCCCACTGAATGAAAATTCCCCTGAAAAAAACACATAATGTCTTTAATATTCTAACTATGAAATCAGTGACATTTTAACCCATTATAGATTTAAAGTATTGCGATTGCTAAAATTCTCATGACCATGTTCTAAAACACTCCCCCATAGAACATGATAGATAGTTTTCACATCAATGCCCATGTTTTCCTTTATGGACCCATAGTAGGTATTATCTCATGTGCCTACTATAATTCCTTTTCTTTCTTTAAAGTGAATGTATAATAACTATTTTCGTTGAAGTGTGATTTCAAATATGGAATTTTGAAAAATCAAACCTCTAGTTTTCCATACATAGTAAAAATTGTGAGGATTAAATTTAATAATGTGGTGATAATGTAATATTCTAGGTTTTTAAAAGGAGATGTTATGTTCGATTGCATAAAAGATACGCCACATCGAGCATAAACAAAAACTAAATATTATTGTTTAATTGTTATAGTAATACCCAAGATATTAGAATGGATGAAATAAATTTATTTAAAATAATTAAAAATATATGGTTTACTTTGACCAATTAATTATAAATTAATTTAAAACATTTTATATGAAAAAAGGAAATGTTTTTCTGAAGAAATATTTAAATATCTACAAGTTTGTTTTCTACCAATAAATAATAAAATCACTTTTGGTTGGATTATAATGATGATATATATATATATATATATTATTAAAACTAATATTTAACATTAATATTTTGGGTTTTGAAGACAACAAATAAGAAAAAAATCAAATTTTAAATATAAAATTATTATTCTTCTAAAAAGGAAACTTTGCTCTGTTTTGATAGCACATTTGTTTTAAATCTATTTTTGGAACTTTTATAAATTCTATTTGGAAAAAAATAAAATTAATCATTGAAATATGAGTATCAATATTTACTTTTCTAGATTTTGTTTGTATTTTTTAGCTTAAATTCACTTTTTGATGAATAGTGAAAAAATATTGTATTTTAATTGAAATCATATTTTTAATTTGATTTAATTTTCTTGATTAATTATATTTTGGAATGGTATTAAAGAATAAATATATCAATATTTTATTATTTAATTCAATGAATTACATTGTCATTTATTTTACATTGAATTTAGATATAATAAAATTTCTATCATTTGATTTTTTTTTACTTTTAAAATTCATCTTCTCATCCTATAAATAAGATTAATATTAAATTAATTGTAAACAATTTTGGATTTTTTATCTTGTAAAATTGACTAATTTTATTGAATCATAAGGTAAATATTTATTTAATTTTTACCTTTTATTTTTGGAAAAATTATAAATATTAACTTTTGTTTTTTTGTAATCACAATTAAGTGTAAATAAAGTAATTAATAGTAAAAATAATATTATAAATCTTAAACCAATTCATTATCCCTTATCGTAATTTTATCTAATGATTATTTTTTCCATTTAAATTAAAAAATAAGTTACAGGAACATTTATGGACCATTGGATGAGAATATAACCTTTATAATATTAGATTCAATGGAATGTCAATTTTGTCATAAATTATCATTTTTAAAAGAGAAAGTTTTTTAATATGGTTTTATATAAAGGGTTATAGTTGACTATAAATAGTAAAAATAAATCTAAATTATTTATCTACAAGATGGTAATTTATTTATAAATTTTTGTGATAATATAATTACATTAAATTAAGACACAATGATGTTGTAGTAATGGTTTAATTAATGGATGAGTTAAATAAATGATATTAAAAATTTTAAAATAAATATTATTTGACATAAATAATGTCATCTATGAGTTCTAATAATGAAACTGACATGTTATTTATGAGTTAAAATATTTTTTTAAAGATATCATATTTTTAAAAAGTCAACTGAAAAATAGTGTCAAAATTCACATTAATGATATTTTAAAATTAATAATATTTTATTAAATGATATAAAATTATTCACTATTATTGGGATAAGTCATAAAATTTAATCAATGAATAATGAATTTTCCATTTTTTTCATTTTATAGTAATTATAGTAACCCAACAACTATATATTACATGATATCACAGATAGAATTAAAAAAGGTTAATTAAGGGTTAAAACAAAATGATAAGGATTAAAAAATAATCTAGACCATTATAATTTCTATTAGATTAAATTATTTAGACCCCTAATAATAATATATTATAAATAAATTAGTTTGGATCCATTTGGAATAGAAATTCAATTTATATTAATTTACTAATTTGAATAATTCTATGAGTGCCCCTCTCATCTCTAATAAAAGGATATTCATTCTTCTCATTTCAATACACTTGAAAACCTTATTTATTCCATGCATATCTTCCCAAATACATTTATTTAATCCCTCAGTAATGTATAGAACTCTTATTTTAGTAAAAACAATAAACATAGAGGGATTAAGGAGTAAATCGAAGGAGATTTTCCAAAGAAAATGTATTGTTTTTAATTAACTGTTTTTGTTAGATTTATTTTTACACTACCATCAAATCATCTTCCATCAAGGTAAAATAATAAATATAGTACCATAAATATACATATATGTTATTATATTAATATCGTGACCTTAATCCATCTCCACTTCCATCAAATGTGAAATGAATTAATCCTTCTCATTGGTGGTGAACTACCACCTAGTGAACGTTGATGGTCCCTCATAGGGAAATCCAGGTCCTGCAGGATGCAATGCGATTTTTATAGATTCTTTTGGCCAGTTTCACAGTTGTTTCTATGGAGTATTCGGTATCATTTTGTCTCTGGAAGCTGGAATGATGGGTGGAATTCATACCGTTAATTTTACCATTTAAAAAGGCAGGAGGAAGCTCTGGATCGAAAGTGATTTGACCACTATCGTCATGGAAATCTAGAGGGGTGTGATCTATCTAGATCTTCCTCTTACCGCCCATTAGATGAAGTGTGTTGATTTTATCCTAGAGATTAATTACATTTCCACAAATGCTTTTTGTGAAGAAAACATTGTTGCTGATGCCCTTGCCAACAAAGGTGTTCACCAGGATTTGACTTGGCTGAATGAACGTCCTCATGATTTATTTCATCTTTTTGACAAAGATTGTAAAAAAAATCCTTCATTTCGACTTGTTGTAACCTTTTTTATTTTTATATTCCATAATGTGTGCTTTGGTCTTTGACTAAGGCACTACCCTCTCAAAATAACCACCTCCCAGTGATGGGATATAATTCATTTTCCATCGCAATATCTAAATAATGGTTATAATAATGGAATTAAATTTTATATATAATGTTAAAGACATATTTATAATTATGAAAATATTATTTATTATTTATGTTCTTTTATTTCAATGCACACAAAAATGGAAATGTCGTTCATACGTATGTGTGAACTATCTCTTCCACGAAGGGATGTGATTTGTTTTTCATTTCCACATCACATGGATGATATATATAAATATATTTAAAATATTAATATGATATTAATGATATTAATATATTTTTTAAATATAAAATATTACTTACATTCTCTACATAATTATGACTGAAAAATGGAAACATTACTCAAACATATATATGACTTACCCTTTTTATAATTGTAACATAATTAATTATTCATATCCTTATTTAATGTATAGATTCAAAATTTTAATTGATTTAAAAAATTTATTATTAATCAAATAGTATTATTAAGGATGTGATTTACTTATTACCACATCAAATGTTGACATCATATGAAATTCATTTTGGAATCAATCACCGAATATAATAAAAACATCTGATGTTAAGTTAAATAAGTAAGTAATTCTTATAACTTTAAAGAATGGCAATAAATGATATAAAAGTAATAATAAAACTAAAATGTTTCTCATGAAAAAAATGGTTATCATAATTTTATTTTTTAATAATATATTGAACATAAGTACTAAATCAGACTCAATGTAATGGATTATGTCTCAATCTCCTCCATGAAGTAATATTTTGATCTTATTCACCGTAATTATTTTATGAGGTGTATTTATAGACCATTTAACATATAATAACCTGAATTTATTTATTATAATGTTTTTTAATGTTTTTTTAAATTTTAATCATTCAGGGGTCTTATGATTCTAATACTTTATAGTGGAATATGACACTTTGATTTAAATATCTCTATATAAATGTTTAAGATTTAATTCAAAAATAATTTCCTCCATTTAAATTTTTTTTATATTTGTATATATGATAATATATATGAATATTAAGGGATTATAAAGGGAATTTTATTTCTTTATCTAATTTCATTTAATGGTTTTCAAAAATTAAATATCTTTGTGTTTTCTATATGTAATGTTTGATATTCTTTAAAAACGAAAAAAAGAATTTTATTTTTAACATATAAAGTGAAAAAAAATTCTTTTCTGAAATTAAATTTATTTTATATTAGGATTACTATAAAATTATTCATGTTTATAAAAAGAAAAATAAACCTATTTTCCAACATTCTATGTTTTTTTTAATTGGTTTTTGGTAAGGGATTTTGTAACTCAATTATCATTCATTGTGTTAAACATATTTATTATTGATATGATCTTTATAAGGTTATGTATTTTGAAAACCAATTTTTAATTTTCTATTTAAACTATATTCCCAAAATCTAAAATTATTTTTTATATATATATTTCATGTAAAAAAATTCTCACATTGACATAAATTTGTTATTTTGATTATTGATTTACATTTTTTCAATTTTTTTCAAATAATGTGTTTCCTTTTATGAGGTCGTGACTTGGTGATAATGAAAAGTGATTTCAAAATGGAATAGTAATTTTCCTCATGAATGTTATTTTATGAAGGTTTATTATGTTATTCATATGTTATCATGCTTGGGAATTTATTATAATTCTGGATTTTTTATAATAAACTAAGCTCCAGTGAGCTCGTTATATATCTCTAGTGCATTGTATAATGAGACAGAGATAATCATCATGGTTTTTATTAAGGGATTGAGGGAATATATTTTGGTCGGTATTCCAAATATAACCATACAGGTTACTCCCTATCTATCCTTGAAATCTACATCAAATGTGAGAGTGATATCTAATTTATTACACAAGTTAGATTTATGATTTATGTTTTCAGTGTAGTTTTACGAGATATATATGAGTTCTTGAGTTAGGTTAATGATATTATGTTTTATTAGTGAATAATATAACTTTGTGAAGTTTTTTTCATGTGACTAAATGTATTAATGGGTTAACGGGCCAATGAGCCCGTACCCGAGTGGTAAGGGCTCCTACTTGGCATCCAAGAGACCCGGGTTCAAAACCGGGTGGAGGTGAATTTCTTGGTACAGTAGCAGTTACTATAGAAGTCACTATTCGGTATTGTAGCAGCCAGAACTATTCACCCGATTTGGTCCTTTGAGCCACCGGTTTGGGCCTACGGGTCTCCAGGGCCTTCAGGTCATCAAAGGCCTTCGGGCCACAGGGCCTTCGGGTCACGTAGACCATAGAGTAGCCCAATTTACACAGAACAAGCCCTAGAAGAGGATTATAGCCGCACGAGTAGCAGCCACCAGATGCAAAGCATAACGGATTGGAAGAATGAGATGGTATAGCATCCGCCATCGGGACCAGGCACTGTGCAGCTTTGTACGGGGAAATGCTAGCCGATCAGCAATGCAAGGGGGGGAGCTAGGTGATCAATGATGTAGAAAGATGGGGAGGGGAAGTTCATGTGGGATGGGCCTACGGGTCATGTATTGGGCATGGTGTGACTCTACGCCTTCAGGTCATGTATTTTGGGTGTGTCGTGCCTTGTTACTTGGGTATACGGTTCATGTACGGGTTCCCCTTCAACCCTTAAAAGGGGGATTATTATTATACTAAAAAAAGGCCTTCGGGTCATTCGGGTATTAATGGATTAATAGTTTATTTATTTCATTTATTGTCCTATATTGAAATTTTAATTCTCATACAATTTTTTAAAATGTTTTTCATAGTTCATAATATTGGTAAGGACAAAGAATATGTGATGATGATTGTTCTGAATATTTTTCTTGAAAATAAATCATGAATTATTTTTAAAGTGTTCCATTTGGTGGAAAAAATAGATACCGAGTATATGTTTACACTTGTGGTGTATAGTTTTACTTTAGAAGAGTATGTCATAATTCCATGAAACTTAGAACTAAAATGATCCTCAAATATTAATCCTAGTTCAAAAAATAAATAATATGTAATGTTTATGGTCGGGTTCTGACACGAGTCTATCTAGAAAGTTTATTCTCATGTATTTTGGTTGGGGAATGTTTCTATATCTTAATGTTAGTGAAAAATATGAGTTTGAATTCAAATCACATGTTGGAAATATTATTTAGACATTTAATAGTGTGATATTCCTGAATGATCACATTATTGAGTGAGTAAATATATTTTCCATTGTAAAATCTGGGATCCCTCAAATCTATTGTGAAAAAAAGGCTTGTGGATTCTTTCTTTGTTTATTTGAAGGTGTAAGGAACCACTCAAACATTGTGTAACAAACTAAATGTGAATATCTCAAAAACTATTTTATAATATCTTATCTCCTTCACAAAGACAATAATATCTCATGATATCTTATATCCTTCACATAAATAGAACAATGAAGATATTCTTTTTTTTGAAAGAGAGATCATTAAATACTCATGAATGTATATATCTTAATGTCTCTTCCATGAGACATTAGTAATAGATGTCATGATCATCACCATTTATATGGTATTCACCAACATAAATTCCCAAAACTATGTGAAGTCAGTCAATATATTCAAATCCATAAAGATATCATTATTTTAAATATTATCATGTTAGTTTCTTTCTTCTTCTATGACCTACACAACACCAAATAATATAGTACCACGACCCACATGGTTCCCTTCTACATTAAAGATGAAGCCTCATGTATATAGGAATCTATGAAAACAATACAGAAATAGTAATATAAATCTATTAGATGAATGTATTTCAATTATAATTCATCAAATTAATATTATATTTATTGAATATATTCATACATGTAAGAAAAATATTTCTAGAATAGACATGGGATAATATAGCATGTAACTCTCTCTTAAGTTGATTGTTAGAGATGGATGGAGTGATATATTTCAAGCATTGGCCTCAACCATCAACAAAAACCATTAAAAGGATGCGTGAGATAATGTGAGAAGATTTTTAGATAACTGAGATCAATATGATCAAGTGCCCAATGTTTTTTGTTTAAATTTGTAAATAGATTTACAGAAATGAACTTATCATTAATCCCATTTTAAATTACCATTTAACACAAAATAACTTAAAAATACCACCCGTGGTTCAAAACACTAGATTTTATGTTGAGGCCATCATCTAGACATACCTTTACACATTCCCATCGAAGGCAGTATGACATCATTTCATGGTCCACCTTGTCACTCACTTGGGTGCCTTGGGTGTATTATGTTATGTACTCATCCAATTTCTATGGGAGGTATTTATTCCTATAGGCACTCACTTAATATAATGTCTAGCTATACAGAACTTCCTCCCTCATGGAATACCTAGGTTCTATGGGTGTTTTTGAGGTTGGTCCTTGGTTAGACATGGTTTGGAAAATATATGTCTTTTAGTCTAACTAATAATTACTTTGTAAAAACTATGTAAATTAAAAAAATGTGATAAAAAATAATATTCATTATTCAAATATATAAATATAAGTTTAATTTACTTCAAAATAAAACTCCTCATGCATTTATATAAAATTGTATACCCTTAAAATATTTCTTTACCAATTTTATATATTTGTTTCTTCATTTTAAATTTTCCAGTTGACTAAAATTTGTGTTGCTCTAAATTTCTTCATCACATTTAATAGACATTTAGAACAATTTTGTAATAGTCTCAATTAGTTTCAATTATGTTTATAACTTCTTATGTTTGTTTCATTATATTAGTATCCTAAAACTTTTCCAGTGTTACTAGTCATAGAAACAACTCCATAATATTTTGAACCTACGTTGTTGATATATAAATTATTGCATCCAATTACTCTTAATTAATAGATACTCATTAATGAATTCATCATATATTGAATTTATAAGTTAATATAAACAACTAATATTGCTATACATCACCCTTGTACTATTTATTTTAACCTATATGTGGGACAAGGATGTCGAATAATAATTTACCAATCTCAAAACCAATCTTTTATTGTTATTTTTTTGATACCATTGGTAGAGTAAAAAATTGTAATCCTATATGTAATAATTTATTGGTCCTAATCAAATAATATACACTATGAATTTGGTGAAATAATTAATTATAATTAAAAATACATCGATCATGATCTTGTTATATTCTTAATAGGAAAAATATTCTTTAACTATCACATTAAAAATAGGTTGATTAAAAAATATTGAAAAGTTTATTTTACATGGTTTAACCAAATTAGGGTAATATAAATATAATGAAATAAAACAAATGCCATTTATCCTTAATACCTAATCCCATCACTTTATTTTTCATCGTAAAAATTGATTGAATACACTAACCCTCCAAATTCACTATCTATATAACTATTTTGAATAACTCACAATGAATTTTCACAGAAGATACTCACTATTAATTGTATAATGGTATTAATCTCTTCAAATAATTGTTAAAAAATACATCTTATGGGGTGTATAAATTATTCCCCTTCATCTTCTAGGGATGAGATCCATGAATTCACAATGACAAATTCAACTGGATTTTCTCTTTTTCATATTATATAAATTCTATAATTACCACTATTTGATTCCATTGACCTTATAAAATGTCACTAGTATTTTATGTACATTTATCAACACAATAATTATTGATTAGATCCTAAAAAATATATGAAATTTAATTTTCCAAATTATAAGGCATGTAATGGGTATTTAATTCACTCATTAAGTTCCCATTAGGTTGATTCATTTCTTCCTTCTACACAACCCAATGAAATTATTGTATCATTAAATCTAAATTGTAAAATTATTACAATGTTGTGTATCCAAAATCTCCATGATATCACAAAATAATAGGTGAAAATTTTGGAGGAATACCCACCTCTGTTCTAACTATTTGTGCCCTATAATGCCTCAAATAATGAATATTTCAGAATCCATAGACTATGAAGTGTTGGATTTAAAAAATATCAACAAAAAACACGGACTTGAGTTAACTATAGGAAATGAAAGGAAAATAGGTGGTTCCCCTTTTTTGACATGTACTTCATAAATGTACTATGGATACAACTACTTTTTTCTCGAATTCTTGTTTTGGTTTTGGTTATCTATGTCTCTACAATGTTCATACCTCCCAAAATATGTCAACCTATACTGCAAATATTACCACGAATGATTTTTATCTCCCATTTTTCCAATTTAATATTCAATCCCAAAAAACCATCATCTATATCATGTAAATAAGAATATAACCCTTTTATACATAGTAGGATCATGGTCCTTCTTCTCTATAGAGTGGTCAACCTCATTGCATAGAAAGGATTCTATGCTTAATATATGTTTGACATTGTTTCACCTCAATTTCCCCTCATTAGTTAGGGTCACTATCCAAGGTTATTAATAACTATACAATGTGGAAAAACATTAGAATTGGTAATGATCCATCCCAGGATGACAACACATGTAACTTGACCAGGATATCCACTAATACCAAAAGCTATTATTAAGACCCACTTGATTTGAAATAGTTCTTGGGTATTAGGATCATACACCTGGGAATAACTTATTTACATATAGTAATTTAAAAAATCAATCGAATATCAAAATTTTTTTGAATGACCAATTAGTATATTGGATGATTATGCACAAAACAAGCTATTCTAACATTAATATATAAACCAACCATATTAATCGGTATAAATAATAAATTAAACAAAATAATTTCAAAACAATAACAATTGTAATACTAGAATCGAATAAGAAATATTGTGTATAAATAATAAATACAGCTGGTCAAACAAACCATTGCATAACCATACCAAAAATAAAAAACAAACTATAATCATTACCATCCACTTCAATGTGACTCATGTTCACTCTCTATATCATTATACCACTCTTCCACATACAACATGAACATAAAATCATGATGATATTAGTGAATAATAACCAAATAGAAACTATAAATTATATTTAACCCTGATGGTTTATATAGGGTGTGATCTAAACCCGCCAATATGATTTCACCATATTTTTTGTACTATATCCTTTAAAAATCATACATAGTAATTAAATATTGAAGTATAAATAGATTTTTTTTCTAAATCATGTTAGATAAAACCTAAATTGTTTTTATAATCACATAAAATAAAATACATACATATTTAAATAAATAATGGAGGAATCTAATTTTCTTAACATAAAATGATACTATATAAAATATATTATTATTTAGGAAATTCATAAAAGAAAAAATGTAAAAACCATTTTTCCTATTTTGTTAAAGTCAAATGAAACACATATCTCAATATATACACCACATACTATTTAAGAATCTCTTTTTGAAAAAATTTATAAATTTATTTAGATAAATAATACAACCAAAAAATGAAATGAGATATTCTAAAGAACATCCAAATACCATGATTTAAATAATAATAATAATAATAATAAACAATTGTAAGGGTGTAATGAAAACATTTGAATTCAAGGGGAAATAAATAAAGCCCATAAAAAATCACCTAAACATATACTAAAAAATCATTGTATCATGGATAATAAACTTGGTTCTATAAAAAATGATACCAAATATGTTTTGTCCTATTCACTCTCTCTAGTATCCCCTAAAGGGAAACCATAACAACCCATTTATACCAATTTGGGTAATTTCGTAAGATATGTGCCCCAAGGAAGTTACAACACACATAATAAAATAGATTTTGTGTGATCATAACACATGTGTAACCAATATCCAAAACCTCTATTAGTCTCCTTGGTACATATGACATAATTATACATTGGTGATAAAATAAAAAATACAAATAAGAAATAAGTTATCAATAATAATGTGCAACAAAAGAACATATCTCTCATCTAAGACCTTTTTACAAAAAAACACCTTTTCAATAGCTATATGTTTACAAAAATACGAAAAAGGTTAGAAAAATACAATTTTTTCCCCAAACATTATATCAATAAACAAAAAATAGAATCTTAATACAGGTTCTTTAATGCTTTAGAAACAACCTCTTGAAAATTCTAATTGGAACTTCCTTTCAATGAATAACTCGAGATTTTGAGACATTTGAAACAACCCAGAATCTCATTGTCAAATAACCATGACTAGATAATGTGTATGACCACATGTAAACCAATTTAAACCAAATACCTATTTTAATTTTAAAACTATTAATGTATTCTAATAAATTCCATCCAGTGATGGAATTCCATATAAAACCATATTTTTCATTTAGACACCACAAAAAAAAGTATAAATGTATTGTATTATAAAACTAAATTTGAATAATCCACATAGATATATTTTTAAAAAAATTTATTACAAATTTAATTATATAAAGGTAAAAAATCATAAATTTTTTTGACCCCATGTAATAAAACCCTTGAAGCATTATCAAAATCCTTAGAATCTATCACATACTAGTTCAATTTAGAAAAACCATGATTTTCAAAACATCATGAATTCATATAGATTATAAATAAATTAAACAAAACATACCTCTAATGAAGTGAATCAATGATGAGATGAATCACCTTTAATAGAGAATTCTCGATAAGGCACGAAAACACCATCCCTGAAACCTTACATCCAAAAACCATAATTTTTTGCCACCAAAAACCCTAAATCAAAAAATAGTATCACCTATGGTTCACAAGTGTTAAGGGAACCAAGAATAATGTATGGAGGGGGAGAATAAGAAGAATTAGGGTAATTGGGGGATTTACCACAGAATGACCACTTAAAATCATAGGGTGATAATATCCCCATAATAGATAAGGGGAAGTGCTCCATATCAATTATCCATGATTAGGTGATTTAGGTAAATGAGATTGGATGGGTAAATCCCAAAAACATATAGAAGGCCACTAAGGGAATTTCAAATTTCCAATAATCTTTAAATCTTACATGGTTAGGGATCCTGTTTTTTGAAATTAATACAACAATCATGTGGATTATTCCATGAAACAAAAACACACTCGCATGGCTTGGACCATTGTTTACCAATATCTATTCTAACTATGAAAAATAGAATTAAAATTCACTATATACTTGGCATATGATAACTCATCTCCTCAAACCATAGAGTGAATTCTCAATCATCATCAAACATCACCAAGTATAACAACTTATAATCATAAAACACAGATCTCTATAAAATGGTGACCTAAAATACCTTTCCCAACAAATTATAATTCCTATAAAGTGTAAGTATATGGAATAGATACTGCAATGATACAAACCCCACCAATAACTAAATGTAAGGAATAACCACCTAAGAACAACAATAATTATTCCACAACCATGATCATAACCTTATAGTCAACATAAAACAAAGGATGTCTAAATGAGAACTATACATGGTCATCCAAATATATCACATCCCACATCCTCAATATGTAAAAGAAACCATTAGAAAATAAATTCTCTGATATTAAAACAACATGTAATTGGATATGAGGTCACAAAACAATGTGAAATTGGCGATCTAGGAAGACATACTGACAAAAACATCTATTTGTGTAACTAAATGACAAAATTCAACACCAGTAGGTGCCTAATATTAACTTGTTCAATGTCCTTCCTAGAGACTTCAAACAATCACCACAAGGCCTTCACAAATCTGCACCATGAAACTCAAATATAACTATCATTTTAAAATATCCATAAAATACATGATCACCATGAAATAATAAGAACCACCAAAATAATAATCACCATGAAAAGGGAAAAAATAAATAAATAAATAAATAATCTAATGGGGTTCACCCAATGAACCTCAATATATTCCAAAATCAATGAGAAACAATCCCAAAATAATTTATCACTAAAAATATTATAGCATCTACACTATAACTAATCCTATAAAATGAACATACACCTTCTGTGAAGATAATTTTTGGAGAACATCTTAGAACAAAAAAGATAAGTTTATCCCATTCAGGATTCATTGAAAAAAATAATTCAAATATACTCAAAGTGGAAATTTTAAAATCCCAAACCACCTTGAAAAACACAGAACATGACACTCTTAAAACTCTTATCTTAGATAAATCACATTGTTTTCATAAAGTGTAATAATATAATTTTTTTAAGTGGTACATAATTTTAAAATAACCCAAATCTTCTTTAAAAAAAATTCAATTTAATTATAAAAATTTGAATCCATTTACCCCTTAAAATGATATTTATTATAAAATATCTTAAAAAATAAAAGTTTTTAAAACATCCAAACTCTTAAAAAAACCTTATAAAATCACAAGTATATATTTTATTATGAAAAATCCCAATGAGGACCATTATAAAACCAATGTTTTTCATGGATATATTTTTTATTTTGAGACTTATACTATAAATAAAATTTTATTTTCCATATTGGAATAAATTTTTTTAAACATATAACCCACCTTTAAACAGCTAATAAAATGACAAGGCACAATGATCAAATCATTACCTAATCTAATAAATTAAATTCCTCATTAAACTCCCTTAATAGAAATCCAACAATGGTTCACATTATACAAATCATTTATAATGTTAATTGATCCAAATAAAAAAATGTAGGGAAAATGATGAACTATGAATATTTTGGTTGTAAAGGACGGAAAAACCAATGAAAACTATAAAAAAGACTCAATAATGGTTGATAGATACATCCATACATTCTACGCATGGTTTTCTAAATCATGTGAGGTAAACATTTGACATTGGTTCTTTTTTAATTTCTACCTAAAAATTTTAAGAGTCACCTGAATCATTAATACACTGGATAGTGTTAAAAATACAAAAAATTAATTTCGAAACACCTTGAGAATAATAATATACACATAAAATAAAATTTTAAAACCCCAACTACTTTAGGTAACTCAGGGATACGAATCAGAAATCGTTCCCATGGTTATCATCAAACATACCAATAGTGTTCCAATATCAAAATTTCCATAAATCCTAAATTTACAAATAATAGGATATTTATTCCAGAACTTAAGACCATAAGAATCATACGATATGATACCATTAGAAATGAAATATCCTACTTTAAACCAACACATTAACCATACCAACTCAATATGTGGTATAAAGGAAATTTCAAATCCCTAAAGGCAAGAAACTAGTGCCTTGATACCAAGAATATTTTGTTCATAACGACTTCACCCTCATAAAATAATATAAATAACCAATAAAAACTATAGAAATAATCTTGAATAAACTATCCCTGTATTGTATGCTAATATATAATATAAATATTATCAATATGAATGAAATAACCAGCTATAGTATAACCTAACAATAATAATTTGAAAAAATAACCCATAAATTATAAAATCAGTGTTATTGATATGTATAGAACAAAAAAAATATTTATACACATGGCTGAATAGGATGATACAAATCTATAATATAAAATAATGTAGAAAAAATAAGCTAAAAAGACTATCGATCACCTCTATATTTACCATAATTACTCACAACAATACTATATAATCCGTTGTGTTAACCACAACAATAAAACAATGATGGGATAAGTTCCTAAGATCTAATATGAAAACATGAGAACTACATACACCCAATGGTGTAAGTAGGGTTTGAGATAAACATTCTTAATAGTATTTCATTAGACCTAATTGGAATTATAAATTGGAAATCATCTTTTTCAATGAAAGTAAGATGACTTCCAATGAAATTTCATAATCACATTTGTAAAACTTTCCAATAATATATATAAATGATGGAGAAAACAGAACCTTTTTTCTTATAAGTATTTAAATTAAAAAATGGATTCGTTACGATATTCATAAAAAAATAAGTTCTAACAATTCATTATATTTACATAATCATTTTTCAAACACCACTTCTCAAAACATAAACTACATCCGATTTTAAAATCCCATTCCAAACCATTTTATATATCAATTTAAGAAAAATAAAAAACATAACTGAAATAAAATACAAACACACAAACACTCTAATTACAATTTCCATACAACATAATAAAAATAAAATTCCAACGTAAGAGTTACATTAATGCTCTAAAATATTTTTGGATTAAAATAACTATAAAGAGTCCCATAAACAACCCCTTAATTGAATTAGTGTATGCTGAGAAATATACTTAGTTATAACATGAATGTTTCCATTAGTTTTTCCTCAAGTTCTCCCCTTTATATCCCCCCTATGAAAACTTAAATAATCTCATCAAGAACCCCTTAGAGTAATTGAGTACAATGCATACCCCAAAAAGGGTCCATTTTTTTAAGGCTATAAGATCCTATACAAACCCCACACATGGTTAACATGCATCTAGAAAATTTATTTACTTCCTATATTCCTATAATATAACATATTAGATTTTAGAAAATAGAAATGGAAAATAATTATCTAATGATCAACAATAAATAAAAAAATAAATAAGACATCCCACCTCTAACACTCTTTCATTAAATAACTCCTTTTTTATATGTAAATGAATAAAAAAAATATCATTGGTTTGAAACACCCCCTTTGGGATCTATAATTTATATCAATTTATTAAAAAAATGGAAACAATCATGGTTCTCACATATGTTAGAAAAAACCTTTTCAAAAGTCTTAACATAGACATTATTTGAAAAATATACTCAGCATATAAATCTATTTGACACTGCAAAAAATCTCAGTTTCCACCTCCCTTTACTGTAAAAAATCGAGAACCTCATAAAAACCTATTTAAAACCAAATATTCTTTTTTATTTTAAATCCAAGGAAGAAATAATATATATTCCTTTTTTTAATGAATTTCATGTAAAACTCTAATTTCTATATAATCCTGATCCAAACGATTTTAATTTCCATCAATAAAAAAATTATTTTCAATAACCCTCTTAGAAAAATATTTTTTAACCCTAAAATAAATAATAATTTCTAATTGAATTAAAATCGATAAAAATTTGTATATATTGTGATAAAATCAAAGAAGTATTATTATATCATTCGAAATTATCACTTATAGTATTAATTTAACAAAAAATGACTCTAGAAATCATCAACCATTCAATGAAAATATTTTCTCATAATTTTTACACAAAATATCATATATTATTAGATGAATATTATAGTCATAACACTTTAATCAACACCAGAGTTGTATAAGACATATGTATCTGAAACACTGGTGCAAATCATAGTGTTAGGAATTGAATATTTATCTAATAATTTCTTTCCCACCTATCACATAACCATAACAAATTCAAATGCTTTCGACAAGATTATAAAAAATTTCTTATATACTATAACCGTAGGAAATGAAACTAGATTAAAAAAAATTCAACAATTCATCATAGCATAACATGTGGAAAATTAACGGGGTTCAGAAACATCTCAACATCATAATCAAAAATAATTTCTAAGAAATAATAAGGTTGGTATCCCTAGATCATAACCCCAGTAATGGATATGTTGCATCAAAGAAATTATCATATATGAAAATAAATTTAACATATCGTTGGAACATTTATATAGGAAAATATCTTTTTCAAATTGATATAACATATTTAAAATATAAAAATATCCTAAATAATAATGAAATACTATTTTTAAAAATAAACTTGGGAAACATTATAGGGCGATCTAAATAATTGACCAGTGTTGATGGTGCAGTAGATCTTTCAGACTGAGTTTTTTAAAACTAATATTCATTCCCATTTTTTATAAAAAGTAAAATTCACCTCATTTGGAAAAATCTATGAAGATTCAATTAAAATGTTTTTGTAAAAAATTCAATTATGGGTAAAAATTATTCTAAATAAGCATAGATTAATATTAAAAAAATTAATTTTTTATAGAAAGCATGGATATTGTAGAAAAATAATTTTTGAACGAAGATAAAAATAATGTTGATTTTTTAGAATAATATTATTTGTGTATCTAGTGTTCATTAATAGAGTAAAATTATGAAAAACATGTAATATAAATAAATTACCATACGATATAAAGATTATTTGTATTCATAAGAGATAAGCTATAAAATTCCATTATTAGAAAATTGTTCATAAACAATCTAGATAAAAATTGATATTGTTGCATAAATCCATTACTCCTTTGGTTCCTTCTGAATCATATTCCCCCATAAAAAAATAACAATCAATGAATTTGTATATCACATAACTTCCAAGATAATAATCATTAATGACAGTCAAGAGTATTATATACACCACATAAATTAAATAAGTGATAAATATTACATTTGTGTCGCAAAAATAAAAGTGGTCATGAAATATGTTTCCTTGAGTTCGACATTATTGAATGTTGTTTTAAAATCCTTTTGTAATAAATATAAATTTATCATACTTCTAGGAAAGAGCCATTTAAAAGTCTGAAATATCATATATTTTCCACTTATAAAATTTTAATACCCTTTTCGTAATATCCCTCTATCAAAATCATCATTTTTCAGGTTTTCATTGTTTTATTTTTCATGAGATTTCTAATTTAGTAGTTTAGGTACTTGTACTTGTATCATGGAGAAATCATATTTAAAATGTTAATAATTATATTAGTATCATATTTATTCATTATATATAAATATTCTAAGTCATCAATAAATGGTATTTATACAAAAATTAATTAAACTATTCATGGATACGTTAAGGGTTACGTAAATATGAATGATTATTTTCACTATTTGGAAGGAAAAAAAAGAAATGTAAATAATAATTAAACTTTCTAGAACTATTATAATATATTGTATATCAAATTTCATCTATTAATCAATCTTTATTATAATCCATGCCTTTATTAATTCAAAAATGACTATTAGCACTTTGTGGAGGTGGTAGTATGCATTTACCCATGAGCGACATTATCATTTTTCAATGGAATAGAATGTAGATATGATATTATAAATAAAAATTAATAGATATTTCACATATATCATATATAAAATTTAAACCTTTCATAATAATATTTCAAGACAATATTTTGTAGAAAATGAATCTCATTTCTACAAGGAGAATGTATACATTGTATACAGCCCTCCCTATCCCTTGAGAACCTCTCTTATAAGTCTTAGTGTTTTATCAGGTTACTCAAGAATCCTCCTTTGTCTCTGCTTACTTCTCTTTTTCTGATCTCCAAGGTTTTCTCTTTCAGTTCTTATTTATTTTTGTGGTGTTCTATATACAAATAATTGAAATGTCTCATCCTCATCCCATTTTGTATACCCCATAATACGTTACTCCATATCGGTCCAGTGTAATGGTTCTTATGGAGGATTCAGATGGTGAAGGCCGAACCTTTTTTGGGTTTTTGTTATTATTTATCTTCACTTTTGTGTAGGGTATTTTTTGTTTTATCTATTGTTACATTATCCTTTGACTTCCCTTTCTCCTCCTCTCACACCTCTTCTTGACCCATCAATTTAGATACCATTATGATCTAGCATTGTGGATCTCTTGGGGGATTGGGATTAAGTAGGTGTTGCGATTGATGGTGCTTCCCATGTGAATGTTTAACATTGTTTGTGACCCATTCAAGGTTTCCTCGAAAGATTTATTTTTCTATCCCTATTGCCCCTTCCTAATATAGGGTTTCTTCACGTATATCTCAGGGATTTTGCTATCTGGTTTTATCTTCACTAGTCATGTTCATATGGCCATGGATTATTTTAAGGCCTCATATCATTTCCTCTCGACTCTTACTTCATGAATCGTTATTTTTTGACGCGATCATGGTCTTGTGTGGAGGATCTTTTGGTGGTTTAATAGGTGTTGATCAAATGTCAGAGGTTGGTCCAGGATCCATGAGTTGCATTGGTGTTTTTATCCATATTTGGTGTTCCTATTATTCAATGGATGTTTTTTACTTTATTGTCGATCTTGGTGTGTTTCTATGTTCTGTTGGATTGATTTATTTTTTCAGCAATAACTATTGGTTATGAGAAGAGATTGGGTTTTATTGTGTGTTTGGATCATCATGAAGGTCGATGATGTTTATGAATATGACCATTAGAGTATTTCATGGGATAATATTGGGTTCATTAATTTGGGTTTCTAGTGGTGGATGTCAGTGAAGTGGATGACTGTGAAGAGACCATGATGAGGGTGGTCTATCTGTGATGATCATTAAGCTTTGTAGTGGTAGACATTGGTTATGTGGACGTTAGTGATGAGATGTTAGAGAAAATGATGTGATAATGGATATGACATGTGGACCTGATGTGATATACCTCGATACAAGTTTCCTCATGCTTCTCATAAGATTTTGCGGGGATCTTGTTGACCCTATGTTCCAATGACACCCATTACGTTTTCAATTTTTGTTATTGGTTTAGGAATTTTGTGCCTTACCAATGAATTTTGTATTATTTTTATAATGTGAGGGTTATTATGAAAATTTAATAAAATTAATTGTTGGGTTAGGAATATAAAAAAGTGGAAATAAATTGAATCAGGTTTTTCATGATGATTACCACTTCCTCAGTCGGACTCCTTTCGATCATTTTCTATGGACACTTAGAATTGTATTTTAATTAAACCATTACCTATAATTCCTACAGAGGGGATTTTATTACATAATAATTTTGTGGTTGGTAAATATTTATGTCTAAATTTGGTGTAATGAAAATAGATATGGGGTATCCTATTATAATGAATGAAATAAAATGCATATTATTAGAAACATGATTAAAATATAATCGAGTCATTGTAAAACAAAATGATTCTAAAAGGATATATATTTTAAGTAAATTAAAATAATTTTAAAATATACTCATCCAAGTATATTTAGCCAGGGTTTGGTTCCAATTTGAACATCATAAATTTGTTTAACCCATTCATTAACTGGTCATTACGATAATTGTGGTAACAAATCATAAATCGTAAAGGGTTATAATTTTACATAAGATTTAACAATTAGCTAACAAGTGTAAAAGTGATGAAATTTTCACCCATTTGTTATCTTAATTGTCATATTTCTTATTTTATATGATTTTCATATAATTTAATAAAATATCATTTTCATAGAATAACAATAATGTAATCTTTCATACTAATAATTTCATTTGAATTTAAAGTTAAACAGATCGTTATGTAATTATAATAGAAAATTTTTACAAATCCATAACATTTTGTTTATAAAATAAAAAATTTATAATTGAACATATCCTTTTTTTCATTATGAAATTTTTTTGAGTGATTAGTGTTATGAGGCTCACATTATGGAATATTAATTAAATAAAATAATATATATTTAATTATCCGGTTTAAATTACAAAAATGCATATATATGCAAATTTTTATTTTTTATAGTCGAATGTATACCATATAAAGAAACATGGTGAAATTGTGAGTTGATTTTTGGACTTTGTATCACAATTTATCCATGTTTTACTTATTTTACCCTTACCTAGGTTATAAATATTTTTCCCTCTTACTATTCATTGTGAGAAAAAAATTAATATGAACTAATTAGAAATTCTTAACCTACACAATTTGAATAATGTATCGATTATTTATTATTCAATCTCTTATACTGATTGAATACAATTTGAATATAAACGTTTAAAACACATTGAAAAACATATTTTAGAGAAAATGTGTTTCATGAATAAAAGATAACTTATATAAAAATAATGAATATTACTAATTCATGTGGAATTAATTATATTATTTGAAATAAATTCGATCATACATCACTTTAAGAAGAAAATATAATGTGTTACAGTTCCTTTATATTACATGATTTAGTGAAAAGGAATGAATATAGTTAAAAAATTCGAATTTTTCACTATTCAATGAAAAATACATCATTTGAGAAAAATGCAAAATTTTTAGAAAAATTGAATTATTGTATAATAATTTGTAAAAAAATATTTTATAATATTTTATTTATAAAATTTTTAGAACTAATTATAATATCCATGCACAATTTTCAACAAATTTTTTAATAAAATTCATTTTTGAACTATATAAAGAATAAACTAAATAATGATTGGATCACTCTTAATAATTAATAAATAAATTTTTACTGATAATACCAATACACATATATTTCATAATCAAGTTACACAGATTTTTATCCTAAAATTTAATGCTTATTTTATAACAATCACATTTAAATAATAATTTGTTTCTAAAATATATGAATTTCATTAAAAATAAGTTGTATAAATTTTGAATAATATAGAGATTATTATGTCTCTGAGCTAAATATTAGGGGTATTACATCCCCTCCAATAAATAAATTTCACTTTAAAATATTTTTATCAATTATAAAATGATTCATATTTCAAAATAGCTTTACTAGAAACACACAATGTACCAATGGATAATAAATATATTTTAAAAAGGGAAAGTGGAAAACATAACAATTACTGAAAATAGCCTATAATCATCTTTTGAGATCAGGATAAAATCAGTGTCAAGTTAAATTTTTTAAATTGAGGAGAAATCAAAAATCAAAGGAGTAATAGAGGGAGACTGAGAATTGGATCATGAAAATGATAAAGTACGAAAACCATAAATCATGTATTGTTGAAAAGACCATCAATTCACCAGAAATGAAGGTAAGATGATAAAATATTATTTTCTAGTTCCCATTCTTGGAGTCAAGTAATAACATTAAAAACTAGACTAAGAACCTAAGGAAATATACAAACTTTAAAAGTATAATTTCAACCTTTAACCAATTTCATACCCAATCACATGTTATCATCAATCGATGAGATTCAAAGATGAATTATTAATTTATGAAGAAAAAATAATAATCTTCTTATGAATAACATAATCCAAAAAGGAATAAAAATATATTAACCTATATTTAAACATTAAATAATTAAAATGGGGTTAATAAAGTAAAATAATATAAAAATGTACAAAACATCTTCTAAATAAATAGTAAATTTTACTATAAAATTTCCTCAATAAGACTAAATGTTTAACATTGATCATTACACTAATAAATAACACAACAACCCAATAAACTTCATTAACCCCAATATTAAAATTTGTTTTAACGTCAAAGGTGTTCTCATATCATTAAACATAAATACAAAACAATTTAACTTAATTCTTCTAAAATAACAATTCATGTTAAACCACATATTAATATTAAGCCTCACATATACCTCAAACCAAATAAATGACACCCATAATATCATTAACCATTTTTGGATAATAATATGAAAATTTAACATAACATTGAATATAAATATGTCAGAATATATCATATTTCTAGTGAATGTTTTTTTATCCAATAAGATTATATAGATCCAACTTTCTAATAGACCATATTTAATTAGAAATAAAATCTTATAATAACCCTAAGGGTTATATAACTCACAATTTACTATTCTTACAAAATTATCTAAATAGTATAAAATTACCATAAAATTTCATCAGATAAAACCTCCAAAGGGAAATTTATTCCATTGAACATATGATCCCCCATAAACATATAAATCCATTTTGTTATACATACCTATTAAATTATCCTCACATGATGACATATATCATTCCAAAAAAATTGAAATATTGCTTTTTACTCAAAAAAGTAAAACCCTATTTAATATATTCCATAAATCAAAAAAATGAAATAAACATGAATTAAGAATTCATAAATTAATTTTTCCTCTAATAGGTACACAATGTCAAGGTTACCAATACTATCTCATTTTTCATCAATTTCAAATATATATTTATCCAATATAAAAATTATAAGCTCAATATTAGGCATATATGTTGGTTTATCTTTCCCTTTATAATATATTTTCTAAAAAAATATCAACTTAACACTAAATCAGTTTGAATGATTATCATTAATAGTCAAAATTTGTTTTAAAATTCTTAAATTAAAAATTATTTTGAATAATCATTCCTGAATCTTAATAAGTAAAACACTTCTATATTTTCCATTGTTTGTGACGGATCAATAGAAACAAATTACCATCATTAAAATTCAATTACAATGGGAGTCCTTTGCTAATGAACCACATAAAAAAATGGAGTCATAATTACAGTTATCTGCGACAGTCCTTCAAAAATAAATAATAATTATCATAGGTAAAATATCTATAAAAAATATGTTTTATAATTTTTATAAATAAGAAATTGTGATAGGTCGTCATAATAGATTCTTTGCGATGGACCATTTATCCATCAAAAATAATAATTTCTTCAAAAAAAATAAACATCTATTTTCTTTCAAAACAATATGTAAAATAATTTAAATTTAATTAAAATAATTTAGAAATTAATAACATTTAAAAAAACTTAAATAATATAAAAAATTAAAAACCACTAAAATTCAATAAAAAAATTTAAAATAAAATAATAAAAATAAAAATATATAAAAATAACAAAAATAATTTCTAAAACTTAATTTAATAAAAATTTATAAGAATAATTAGAAAAATTAGAAAAAAAATATAATATTTATAAATAATTAAAATAATTAAAATATATATATTTTAAAATAATTATAAACATTAAGAAAATTTAAAAAGTAATAATAAAATTAGAAAAATTAGAATTAATTACAAATAATTATAAAAATTAATAATAATTAGAAATCATTATAAAAATGTAAAATAATTACAACTTCCATTAATGTAATACGTCATTTCCAACATAATATGTCTATCATGCCAAATTACAATAAAAGCAACAAAATCAGAAATCATCAACTCTCGTTAAGTGGAGTAGGATCACTCTTAGGATTTAGGGGAGGAAAATCCATACCAACACCATACAAAAGTCACTACATATACTCCATCTCCTACTAATATCTCTGATGATGCTGCTCATGATCCTCCTCTCTCACTTTTATGCATCTACTATATTATCTCATAATTAGTTCTAAACCTATCCTTATATTGTGCAGTGCCCAACAGGATCGATGATGACTCTCCATGAGATCCATTTTCACTAACTAATGACATCATAGAAGTACCATAATATCGTGTATGTGTTAGTTGGAAACCAATACCAATCGCCCAACCTATATTTTCACCATTCCAAGTCACCACCATCTATGCCCCCTCATCACAACACAAATCACTAGTGGCATATTCTACACTCTAAAAGCGATTCTCATATGAATGAAAAGTCATAACTTCATGATTTTCCATTAAATATAATGTAAAAATATAATAAATATAAAATTATATCCATATTTTTAAAACAAAATACTAATCAAAATATGGTGATGTCAGTCACATGCAACTTCTCATATATGGGAATTATAATAAATCTTCTTATAAACATCAAAATCCATAATAGACGAGTATGTAGAGGTATACAAAATGTAACAGACATGTTATAGTTAAAGTATATATTCCTTAGTAAATAATAACATATACCATATGTCCCCAATTTATGCCAAATGTGTGACTTAAGAAACAGTATGTGACCTCTTGCCTCCACCAGCACTAATGTTGAAATGATGAACTCCTCCTAAAAGTCTATACTAGATAGAATGTGAATTATCCATCCCATACCTGAGTTAAGATATAGTCAGGTCGATGGGACATGAAAGACTAGTTGAAAACAGTATCACACATTATATCCATAGCTCTTTTTTTAGGGTGTTTAAAAACTAATGAAGGTATTCACATATACATATATACCATGCCTCTTTGATAATACCTCTAAAATGATTAATAATAAGAGAAAATAAATTCTGTAAAAAATTAAAAATAACATGCACGTAATTAAAATAATTTTATAATTTATATATTAATTAATAAAGTACAATCCATCAGTCAAACATCGGGTGACACACGGTGATGAGATCCAAGTCCCATGACACCCATGGATTATTAAAATAACTTCTTAGAATTACACCATCCTTTCAAATAGATAAATGTGAAAAAAATGAAAAAAAGAAATAATCATATAATTATTACAAAAAATAATTAACAATGTTGATAGAAAATAAATATCTTAAACGATTAAATATACCTCCATAAATGAGGATCAAAATCAACAGATGGTAGTCTCTATAGAATATGATCTAGAATTATGAATCAAGTAAGTCTACACCCTCTCATGATAACTGCACCATCACGAGGATCAACCACATATGAATCATCAGTAGGAAGTTTGACATCAATTATAGAACACAATAAATCTTCTAGAGCATATCCAATGATCGGAAATAAATATTACTGTAAATAAAAAATATTTAATAAAAATATCAAATATAAAAAACTAATAAATATCATAATATAATAATATTAGTTATAATAAATTGTTTATATAAATATCAATTATAAAAAAACTAATAAATATCAGAATATTATAATTTCCTGTAATTATATACCTAAATGTAATACATCAATCATCATATTCTTTATCATTTTCATCAAGAATTTTGTATTAATCATCATCTTCAGTATTGTCAGCTTCTATTTGAATTTTAGTTTCATCATATCTTATTACTTCATCAATGTTATCTATATCATTGGTCTTAAACTATGGGGGTTTCATCAATAATATTTATATCTCTTTGTGTAAGAGATATATATTTTTATGTTTGTGAAAAAAATCAATATTTACCACTTCCACCAAACCATTATTATTTTCAATAAATCGATTTCCATGTTATATCATTCTTATCACACTCCACCAGTCATTAAAATATCTCAAAACATCAAAAACATTTACATAAAAAACATGATGTTCTTGATATTCAAATGTAAATGGTACTTTTGATGCAAGAATACTTATATATTTAATGTCAATGACTCCATGTAATGGATTATCTTTCCACCCTCAATTAGTGGAAAACCTTTGAAATTTCAACTTAATTACATAATTTTGTGTAAGATAACGTAACTCAATTATTACCTCCAATATACCATAAAAATCAACTTCACTTTCTTTATGAATTTATCATTTAAGAAACACAAATATGAATTGATTTATTTCAGTTTCTATCTATGCATGTATAAAATCCAAATCTGTTAACGACATTCCATTTTTGAGATATTACCCATTTTTATAGAGGGTTTTTAGCACACATAATTGCCAATAAATTTTATTTTCATTTTCAGTTTCCTATAAAAAATAATAACAATTAACAATAGATATCATTCCAAAATTGATTTATTTTTGCATCAAATGAAACTAAACATACTAGTCTTTGAAACAAACATACCAAATGTTTTTTAGAAATTTATTTAAGAGAAATATATGTAATTTTTATAAATTGTTTTATGATATGTTCATCACATAGTCTCCAAAAAAGATAATTAAAATAATGTTATATTTTATTGATATTTAACAAAATAAGAAAAATGATTTACATACTACAAAAATAATGTCATTTATTCACAATTTAGAAGAACATATGTATGATATCAATGTAGTTATTCCTCGAAAAATCTTTTGTTCCTGATAATCTCCAAAAAAATGCTTGGTTTGATTGGAAAATAAAAATTTATTTTCTATAACTTCATCAAAATTTGTATTATTTCTATCCACCCAGTTTTGTTTTGAAGGATATTACAGTTGAAAATATTAAGATCTGAAATTTCAAATTTTTTCCAATATGTATGCTTCTACAATAGACACTTCAGATGATGTTTTTTATGTACCTTCTTCTTTAACATTTTCATGTATCTATAAAATGGGTACAACCATCTTAATTGACCTGATTAATCACATTTGGCTTCATACGAAAAATTCTATATTAAATTTTCTATTGCGTCAGATAATACATGTGAAAACAATTCAACCCAATTTATATAAAATTAAACCAACAATATTTTAAATCATATTCAATACATAAAAAACTATTTTTGATACAGAAATATCTTGAAAGAAATATTATATTTAGGTTAAAACATACCATATTGAAGAATTTTGTAGACCTCTAACTCCAATAGGTATTTATATTTCCATTATAACATTGTAGTCATGAATTTCTAAATTAGTTATATGTATTTTTATAATATTGGATGAAAATAGACAAAAACCATCAATAGAATGAACCATCCATATGTTATGTGGTTCTGAATCAAAAGAAGGTTTCATCTAATCAATGCGATTCCAAGAATCACAACAGCATGGATGTTTTAAGATATTACTTATTTAAATATTTGATTTTTACCATATTATCAATGTAGGCATGTTGCGAGGCATAAATAAACCTTGTAAATGAGGAGTAATTAGAAAATACCTTAACTATTTCACTGTAAATCTAGACATTACTGATTATTCCAATTTATACCATCATTATCCATATGTTGTAAAACTATTCACCAATTCACAATCACCACTATATTGTAAGAAATCATTTAAAACATACGAATCTTCTAATAAATAAGTCCCAATTTATAAACCAGCATCTTACTTTTATTAAAACTTTTAGGTAATGTATTTCCATCTAGAAACAAAAATTTAAAAAATAATAATATCTGACCGAAATAACTATTCTACTTTCCAAAATCTAAATTAGTAGACAAGACTTTTTAAGAGCTTCATGTTTTTTTATCTGGCATCCCAGATATAAGGCCTCCTAATTAGATTTCAAACAATTGTAAAAATGAGAATGTTTTATTCGGGATATTGAATATCATTCTTAGTTTTTTCTTAAATAGAATCACCAACATCCTCGTGTACAAAATTCTGAAATGATGGATCTCAAATTAAAAAATCTACTTTTTTTGATGTTATGTTCACTAAATGGATACAATAAAAACAATAGTTCAAAAAACCAAAACATAATAGATGATTTCAAACATTTTCAAGCATTTCAAATATCATAAGACCACATTTCTCATATGGACATTTAATTGTTCCTATAGAAACCAAATCTGACATTGATGATGAAAATGATATAATTGTTTCAGCACCTTCAATGTATAGAGGATTTATACTAGATCTGTTGGTATATTTGATATGATTTATCCAATCACGATCACATAATAGAAACCACTCTCCACTTTATAAGTTTATATGTATCTAATAAAATATAAACAAGAAAAATTGTAACTTATCATAGTGGGGGAGTAGGATAGAACTAGATTATGGGGAATGTTTTGGCTTAGTGAAAATATAATAAATATATTACTTCAAACACATGCTATATTTGGATAATTATAGAATATATCAATAATGGTGTCTCATATCCGATATCTGAGGCCATCATTCGATTAGGGATGCTCGGTTTACACTTTGCGTGAAATAAATTTTTTTTGTTGAGTTTTTGGATACATTTCATGTGCGGGAAATTCATTTAATATTTTTATTATATTTTTTTATTAAAAAAGTTATATTTCTCACAAACATTATATTATATGAAAAATAAAAGTCCATGTATGGGATGTGGGGTGTGACATAAAATTTGAGCTCATTGATAGATTGGTAACATCACACAACATTGTAATTTATTTATTTTTTATTATATTTTTTACATATATTTGATGTATCTCCAGAAAAGTGTAATGTATGGGAAATCTGACATAGCTGTTAGGTCTTTAATCATTGGTTTAAAATAGGTGTGGCATATTATTTGTGTGTGTCAGGTGTCTAGTCACATTTAAAATGAGGGAAATTCATTTAATATTTTTATTATAATTATTTAGAAGAAAAATTTGTATGTAACAAAGTACGAATTGCGTTAAAAACCAGAGACCATTATTTGGTCAAAGATGTGGGATTTAACCTAGACAGGACATTACAGTTGTCTGCATCGGATGTTGGGCAACATTACAGGTGAGGGTAATTCATTTAATATGTGTTTATAATTTCTTATATAAATTTAAATTATATTCCAAACAATGTATCAAATGAAAAACCAAAGACCACCATTGTGTCTTAGTTAGGGGGTTTACCCTTGACGCAATATATGATTTTTATTCATTGAGACTTTGGAAATAACATGGATGATGTTAATCACATTTAATATTTTTACTACAATTTATCAAAAAATTGAACTATCTCTGTAGCAATGTATCATGTCATAAATTGGATAACACCGTTAAATCAGGGATGTTGGGTTTAGCCTAGGCATGATATAACATTTTTGAGCATCCTCTGTTTGTTAACATCGCACATGAGGGTATCATGTTTATTCTTTTGTTAATATTATTAATATATATTATCACATTTAAAAAATTAATAATATAACTTATTTTAATTAATGAAATACATATATTAATAATTTTTAATTGTTATTGTTATTATTATTTATATTTTTTGGTAAGGTTTGACAACATAATATAATATTTATTAAAATTATTTTTTAATAGTTTATTAGTGTGTCGAATTATTTTTTAGGTAATTCTAATTATTTTTTATATCTAACTTTTTAATAAATATTACTAATATATAACTGATACTAGTGTTTTATTTTTTTCTTATATAAATTGTTACATCTTTTCATAATTTTCACAAATTTTGAAATTATTAATAATAATTGGTAACTGAAAAAATATGTATTATTTATTAAAAATAATTCTATTTAATTATTAATTATTAAAAATTATGCAATGATTATCATTAATTATTTAAATTACTAGAAAATTTTTAATAACTACTATATATATATATATAGATATCATAATTTATTAATTAATATAAATAGATAAAATATATATTCTTACTTATTCTAAACCAATATACATATGTCAAATCTATGTAAACACACACACACAAATATATATATAATATAAATAATTATAAATATAGTTAATTTTCATTACAAAAAAATTCTATCATTTTGAATTAATAATTTATATAAATTTTTTTATAAATAAATTTTAATTAGTTTTTTTGAATTGTATTTATTTAGAATTGATATTTTTTTAATTAAAAAATTTTGAATTAAATATCTCTACTTAAGAAATATTATAATATTAATCTACATTAATTTTTTACAATATTTATATGAATTATTAGTAATTATTATTTTAATTAATATAATAATTATACAAATTATTGTGATTTTATAGTTGTTCATATTTTTTACAATTTTTTTAATTTTATAATTAATACTAATATTTTAAATTTATTAATAACAATGACTACAAAATTATTAAATGTTATAAATTATTTATTAATTTTTCCTTATTATTTATATTTATCCTATATTATAAAAATTTATTGAATTTTTTATAATTATTTGTATTTTTTAATTTTTTAAAAAAAATTATTACATAAAATTATACTATTTTTTGTTAACTTGGTTTGGAATAAAAATATCGTGTTGTTTATCTTTTTTTATTGAACCACTACTGACTGACTGAAGATTGTATTTTTATTATAAAAACACTTTTTAAGGGAAATGTGGGAAACCACATACAACTAGAGAAAACTACCGAACTACCTCATCCCTGCAAGTGCACCAGCAAAAAGGCTTCACTAACACAAGACCCCTTGGAAAGCAGTCTCGTGCAGAAGCACATGCACAGAACCGATGGTGAAGCCATACCCTCTTAGGCATCAAATTCTAAGTGGCATGCACCGATGAAGACTTAATGCTCTAATCGCCTTCCGGAGTTGGTCCAAGTAGTGTGCTTGAAGGAAGCATAAACTAAACAGAAAAGTAAAAAAATACATGACCCAAAGTAACCACAGCTCACACAACCCTTTCACTCACACCAACCGATCAAAACCAGCAACATAAAAAAAGATTCTAACAAGAAACTAGATATTACCCGAGTCTGTTTCACTAAACAACTTCCATCACAAGGATGATAAATTTAAGTCATCTTCTTCCAAAATCCTCTTCTCAAATACATACACTAATTGATCACAAGACTGAATGTACTCCTCAACACTGCTCTTTCCATGGTTGAGACCCCTACCCAAATTGAGTCATGTTTTTCAATCCAAGAATATTTCTCCTCAGTAAGGGACACCTCTATAGACCTCCCCATCATTTTATCATCCTCTTCCTCAGTAGCGTTGAGCAACAAGACTTATTCTATCACTTCTTCTTTAAATCAAAAAAGTAGAACCAACGAATGAAAATCAAGTTCCCCCAGCCGTAGTTGGCTCAGTGACTCCATGGCTATCCTCTTGTCACTCATCTTCTTGGCCGATCGAGCCTTCAGAGGAGGAGGTAGTGAGGAGTAATAATTCCTCCCCTTCATCCTCATGTATGTCCTATTACTCTTTGGGATTAGAGCCTCATCAGTTGAGTGGCCATGTACAATCCCTTTGGGAACCATCATGCTGATAAAGTCTCACTCACATGGGATACCAATATCATATGTAAAATCATATTATTGAAGGCCTTCAAACCTACTGCACAAGGGAATCAAGCCCGGTCACCCTTCCTTCACACCTCTGTTTGGAACAGCCTTAACCATATCGAACCTATGCCTCCCCATGCTCATATATACACTGCCCACCCATGGCTTATCAACCACCGATACTGAGATACCCACATTCCCTCCATCCGACGTATGGTCCAAGATTGGTTTTCCCCGTTTCATCTGGACTTCCGCACGAACCTACCGAAGCGTTAATTTTCCCTTTTCATCCTATGCACAACATCTGGAAGGATCCTCAAGATCCCTTTTCAGCCTGTTGAAAACATCCTCCACCATCGGGTTAACTTTATGTGCTGCCACACCAGTTCCAAGGGAACCCATATCCCCTGCAAAGCATCCCACTACCTCACTAACTGGTCGCACCTTCTCCACTGGCCGCAACAGCGAAGTTACCCAAACTCTAACATTTTAACCCACTAAAAACAAACCTAAGCTCCTTCCCTCACAATCCTTGGAAACCATTTCATTGCCACTAAGCACCGTCTGAGTCGCATCACGCTCGTACCTATAAAAATATTCCTTAATTTTAGATCCAAATCCCCTACCCACCATCGATGAAAATCTCAGCCGGCTAAAACCAGAAGAGTGCCCCAACCATTTACATGATGAACAAAATTCCATCCAGATCCCGTAGATTACTCACTACCTACACCTATATTCCTCACCGATCGTAATAAAAAGATAATAAAAGGGAACCCTAGACACATCCAACTCCACGCATATCCTTGGGAAAACAGGGTGACAAACCGCTGTCATTTTGCTATCCAAAAAGAGATTCCTAACAAGTAGTTTTCCGAGAATTCGGATAATTGAGGGGTTCTGAAATGGAAAAGGGAGGTTATGTAAACTAACCCAAATCACCGCAGATAGAGAGTCACGATTCATGTGGAAATAAAACAACAAACGAAACAAGAAAAAATGACAGCCATTGCCCCATCGGGGCACCCTCAACCAGGCGTAGATGAGGTCCTACTCTAATGAATACTTGATCATGATATAATAATTATCAAGAAACCCCACTGTTTCTCACTTTGGGAGATCCCTTGTTTCATAGAAGATCCTAAAAATGAATCGAATGATGGCCTTCACTGCTTAAACCTTGAAACCGAAGTGATCCTCAGAAGCGTAGAGGATTCTGTGAAATCCGAAGTTGAAATATGTAGATTTGGACAACCATCGATGAGCTCCGGAACCTTTAGGCCTAACTCAACTTTCTGGAATGGCGAAAGGATGTCAGGGTTTGAGAAGGGGTGAAAAGGGGCGCAATATTTCTTAAGAAGAACGAAGATCCATCCCTCGTAGTGAGGAGCAGAACCAGCGCGACCGCCGCCCTCGTCACAGAAGGAGACGATCCATGCTAAGGTTTTCACCCTGTCCTTCACTACATTAATGAATTTGTAAAAAAATTCCTATAAATAATGTTTTGTTAAAATGTTTTATTTTAACTAAGTTTCTCATATTTAATTAAACATATTAACTTATATTCATTTCATGCATTATATATATATATATAAAATAATTTCTTTATTGATTATTTAAATATAAAATTTATTTCTAAATATATTTTTAAACAAATTAACATATCCCATTCATATAAATACATACATGCACACACACAAACACACACATACCAAGATATATATATATACATCCAAAACCATACATGTTATTTTTCCAAAATTTATATACATATATAAACATGTTAATATACACACACACTTATATATATATATACACAAACACACACCCACAGATGCACACACAGACACATATATATAAACCATAAAATCTAATTAAATCACCACATTCGAAAAAAATTGACACCCCAAAAAAAATAATAAATTTATAATTACCCTCAAAATAAAATAAATCAAATATGAAGGTTAATTTATTAACTTATGTTTTGACCAACCTATATTTATAATATTGAAAAAAAATTAAAAAACAAATGATATAGGAAAGAACATGATTTCATACACAATAGATCTGAGCAAGGCGACCAGTAGTGGTGTTTTCTCACAGTTGTGGGGGAGAGGGAGCAACACTAAGGGGGTAGCAAATTAGAAAAGGGGTGTGGATAAGTGGCATGATGGAGTGGAGGAGGGATATAATGACTGTGTGTGAGAGATAGGATAAGAGGGAAGTAAGAACAAAGGGGGTCGTGTTGGTGAAATAAAAGGACTATTTTTGACAGAATTAAATCTATATAAAATATTCATTCTAACAAAATTAATTGTGATGGAAATTGATTCTCATCAACAATAATACCGAGTAAATAGTAATTTGCGATGAAATACATCAAAAATACTGATCACAAATATATTTGGATCTAGTCAAGGGAATTCCCACCAAAACAATTTGCATCAGAACAGTTTCTTCCCTCACAAATAGTGATTATTTGCAAAGGAACACTTATTCTTTCTCAAATAATTTATTTCCATTGACTCATTTTGAGGGTTCATTTTTTCACCATAAATGAACTATTGTAGATAGTCAAATTTGTAGTTGGGAAATATTAAATCCATACACATTAATGATTGGCATTACAAAGGTCCTTCATTAGTCTAGTAGTCAACCATTGGGCTGTGGAATTAACCAAGATAATTTCCATGTTCCCCACACTAAATTCAATGAATTCCTTGGTAATATGATTCATTAAGACAAAAATTTACTCATAGAAACCATCTTCCCCTTCATTTTAGATAGTCTCACGAGTTCTCCTTCCAATATTAATGATATGAAAAAATTGACCATTCCTTCCATCATGGTCAATACCACATAGAATTTCATGAAATTGAATATCCATCTTTTTTTATGCATTATATATCCCCCAAATTCTTATATTTTTAATCATGTATTACGATAGATTATTATTCATAATGATATCATCTTTCCTTCAAATTATTATCTTATTTAGTTTTTCATGAGTAATAACATTATTTTTTCCATAACATTAACTTTTAACATGAATCCTCATGGGTCTAGGAATTATCTAAATTTAAAACCCATTGTGTGATAACTAATATTTATAATAGTGATATATCATGAAAATTTATTTCTGGAATCTCTAAATCAAGAAACCTTAATTCTGATGTATGACTCTTTATATTTAACCAAATATTTCCTTGGAAATTTTCTATTAAGATGCTTTATAAATAATATTAATTAAAATGTAAATTACCCCAATCATATCATCGTGGAGTGTCAAACAGGGTTTATAGTAACTTAATAATAAGTGTGCACCGTAATTATATCTACTATATTCAGAAACAATTTTTTCTGCTTTTTTACCACTTGGTTCATCTATTCGAGAACCATGTCCACCTGTTGATTCTAGAAAAGATTTTTTTTAAGATAAATTAAATATTTTCATTACCATACCCAAATGGATTTTTTCATAAAAATTTTATATTAAGGGTTCTCACCAATTTTTTCTCATCCTAGTTTGTAATGATAATTCAACATCCTATAATACTAACTATAGAACCCCATAACTGTTATAAATAAATTTCACTTAATATTATATGAAACTTTTATAAATAACATTATGATCTAAACCAAAATATATATTTCTTATGTATATATAAAATTGAATACATAAAAAAAATTTAAAATTGATTTATATCTTCTCCCACCAATGTATTCATAACTAAAACCCTTATTGTGCATATCATACTTAGAGAAATTATTCCTAATCTGTTGAATGGAATATTATGAAAGGGTGAGATAAGATTCTAAGAAAGGGTAAAAAAATATATCAATGATCAAAAAACAATAACATGATAATAATGGTCTAATAACATGACCATAACATTTAAAAACCATTCCCTTACAAACATAGACCATAATATTGAAACATGGTATAATTTCTATGATTTCATCACATATGGATCATAAAAAATTAAAAGACATGAATCATGAAACCTATCAATTGGAATAATAAAAATGTTTGTGGCCTACCCTGAAGCATTCATAGAGAAAATAATAATTGGAAATAAATCTTTGATTCCATGTATTGTATTACCAAAAGGTGAACACCCCTGGAAGCTTGATGATTTGGTTCATAGTATCTCGATTTTGTGGTGTTTACTTAATTGTAAATGTGTCTATCTTGGGTGAGGATTTTTTCACATATTATTTTTTTAGATGACTTGAAGCTTCAAGTATGGGCCATTAGTTCCCTGTTGATGAAACCTAGATTGATTTATTTACTTGAATGGCTGTTAGAATTCATTGTCTCACATGCTCGGAATTACTTTTATCATGTATGGGTTCATATGTATGGACTTAATTGGGTGTTATAGAATCTAGAGATTCTACATGATGTTGGAGCAGTAATAAAGACCACTATCCATCTTGACTAGGCGAGTGAGAGTGTTCAATTTGGGAAATTTCTAGGATTCTAGTTGAGATTCATATCAACTCTACCCTTATTAAAAATGTAACTCTTTAGACTCCTTCCAATAACATTCGAATTTATTTTGGGTATGAAAAATACTATTTTCTACAATGAATATATGGATGTTGGACACCCTTTGGATCTATGTCAGAAGAAGGTTTCTTGTGATACATGGGGTATAAAAGGTCTTCATAGCTATATATGTCAAAGGATTTCATATAAGAGAGATGAGAACTGCCCAAAATCCGCTGTTCAGGATAGAGATTCCCTAAATGTTCCAGTTATCAATGTGTAGGATGTGTCAATTCATAACTCTAAAGAGCTTAATGGTAATGGAATTATTGAGGAGAAATTATAGACTTATGGAAACAAGAATAAATAATGGGTTATCATCATCTCTAAAGAGGCAAATGTCATCAATTCTAACTCTTATAGAAATGAAAAAATTGTTGACTTATAGGAAATTAAACTCCAAATTATAGGTAGTGAAAAATATATAATGGTTGAACAATTCAATGAAGAATAAATTAAAAATAGGTTGATCATAATCATTCTTATGAAATAATGTCTTCATTTGGTAAGTGTAAGGGTAAAATAATTTAGAATTTGATTCTCCACTCACTTTTAAAATTTTTCCAGGTTCATCAAAAAATATCATAGAAAATGAGGGTTTCCAACTTGTTTTCTTCAAGAATAAAAGGTCTCTTGTTGATCCCTAAGTGGTGGATGAGAAACCAACTATTTGTATGCACATTTGTAAAATTGATTAAAAAATTGATTGTTCCATTGATATACATGATATCAGTCTTGGATCTTTTGAGTCACTTCATGCAGAAATAAAAAATAAAGAGATTATTCCCCAAGCTATATCAATATAGGTAGAGAGGACAATGTCTTCAAGGGTGACCTCCACTGAAAAAATCACAAAGATGCAGGAAGATATATATGACTATGAAAGTACATATTTTAAGACCTTACTTTAAAGGCATAGATCTGTTCTTTCATATTGGGGGAGATCTAAAGGTTGGAGTGCCGACACGGAAGATCTGAATGGTATTCAATTCAGGATGAAGAAAGAAAACTAAGTGTGTGACTGATAAAAAAGATATGCATCTAGTCTTAAAGTTTGAGAATATTTCTTTATTTAACATACCTACATTTACTTTAATGTTTTGTTTTCTTATTTCCAATAGAAGAGGCACAACCTCAATCTTTAAAAAAATAACTATTTAAAAAATAGATGGGATATATAAACATATCATCATCATAATATTAAACCATAAAAATTACCAACAATTATTGTATCTATGGATTATAACCCTAAAATACCATAATTAACAATAAATGATGTTATAATACATGATAATTATTTTAAAATATCACTGAATTATTTAATGGGGTAAATAAACTTTATAGTTTAAAGTCTAAAAAAATTTAAAAATAATGTAGAAAAAAATTAATTATGATAAGTTAGAAGCATGTAAATTAAGTGTTAAATCATTTAGTGATCATGATATTAGGGAATTTCATTCATTCATGAAATGTTAAAATAAACATTCCTTCCATAGTTATAGTAAACAATACAAAATACATTTTTTGTAAAATGAAAAGAACATTCCATTAGAATAATTGTGAAAAAAATTATTTCATGGGAATAAATTAGTTTAAAAAATGATATAATAATATAAAATAATTCATTCAGAAATTTTATAGAAATTATGGACATTGAAAAAAGAGAGTTTCGAATAAAGAGAGAATTAAATTTGAATTTCCTTAGAAATAGTATTTTGATCCCTAAATTTATTTAATAGAGAAAAATAAAATTAAGACATTTAATCTCCATAAATAGGAGAATAAAATTTTTGGTATTATTGATATATATTTCATAAAATTTTATCATCAGATACTTGATTATAAATAATTGTAATAAACAATGATATTGTAACATAAATCTCTTGTTGTGTTGGTGAATTTTGAATCATGGGTACCACAAAATAATTATCCACATTTGGATATTTATATCCAGATATTTCAATATAATAATAATAAAATTAATAAAATTTATGTATATACACTGAAAAAAATAAGCAGTGAATATGGAGTGTGTCTATGATAAATAAAAGTGAGTTGAAAATTCATTACTATGAGTTTGAGTTGTTTCAAAAGTAATTTTAAATCATGTATAATAAATTTAAATATTTAATTATTCTATTGTAATGTAATTTAAAAATTTATAATATCATATATGGCCCACATATAAAATTTTGATATCCATTTATTAATAACCCATTATTTCATTTCTAGATATTCATTGTTTCCTTTTTAATAATTTTTTAGTTTTTTACGTACTTTTATTGCTTCATTGTTCCATAATTATAATAATGTTATAAATTATATAAATAACATATATATTTAATATTATTCAAATAATATAAAGATATGAAAATGAATTATATCATTTATAGAGATGGTCAGTCGTACATACGGAAGAACAATTTTATTTCTTTTCAACAGATGGAATGAAACAAAGGTAAATTATAATTGAATATTTAAAGATAATTATTTAATAATATATATAATATTCATTAATTAAACCTTACCTTAATATCATACATTTAATGTGGAACTATAAAATGAATCGTATCACTTCATTGAGGGGGTAGCCCCCACGTAGGCATGACAATCATTGTCATTTTCCAGTGGTTTGGATGGTTAGAAGGTAGATGTGGTATTATAATTCAAGAATAATAATCATTTTGTTAATAAAATATATATCCATGGAATAAATTTTTTATAAATTTATGAAATATGGTGATAAGAAGTGTATAGTATCACAATGTGGAGGTAGTTGTCCCCACGTACACAAAGGTGATAATTTCACTTACTGTTTGATGGAATAGATGGCTGATGTTGGTAATTACACAACAATAAAGGAATTAATAAATATTATGGTTAAGGACACTATTATTTTATGAAGGATTACTATTATTTACTGTTATTAGATTAATAAAGAGGCACTTTTTTGCAAAGACGGTTAATTGTTTTTCAATGGGCCATCTATAGTCCATTTCTTAAGGACCCGTAGAATGGTCGTTTAAGGAGAAAAACATATATTTTTTGGATATAGAAGTTTGAATGTGAACTTTTATGTTTTTTGATGTTCCAGATGAATTTATTTAGTAAAGATGAAATTGAAGGGGTGTCCTTTTATAAGGAAGTGAAATTACCGAATTGGAACTACAAAAAGGATTAAAATATAATTAAGTAATTCTCATGAAAAAATATTAAAAAGGTATAATATTAATATTAAATGAGAACTAGGTAAATATATCCCCATAAAATAAAATATTAAATGTTTTTTTTGTGTCATTTTAAACATTAATTTTTGGATTATCCCATTCATTAACATATTATAACACTAATAATAGTAATGTTGTTTTCTATATTAATGGGATATAATTTCAATAATAAGTTAAAAATTATATCATAAAGGGAGAATTTAGTAAATTTCAGAGCATTTATCCTCTAACATGTTGTCTTGGGAAATTATTATGACATCTAAACAAATTATAAAATTATAGTTTTTTATAAAATATTGTTAATGTAATTTTTGACGATAATCATTTATTTTGACATTAAAGTCATGAAGATAGATATGGAATTTTAATTTAATTCAGTAAAACATTATTAAATTAAAATAGTTATCTAAATAATTCAGGGAACATAATAAATCATCAAATTTGACTTACATTTATTATTTTATGAATATTTTATTTTATTTTTTATTTAATTTAAACATATTTTATATCAGTGTTGAATATCCATTTATTGTAAATATTAAATCACTAAAAATTATATACACACAAAAATGATAAAAATTTTAATTCATATTTAATATAATATTTTAGAACTAAATAGACCCTCATTTTATCTTTATGAAAAAACAATTAGAGGCATTAATGTCAATAGAGATGAATTTTTTATTTTTAATTAATTATTAAAATATAAATTTATTTTTCAATGGAAAATTAAATTAAATTTCCATATATTATAATTTGAAAACTATATGGTTTTATTTATTCCTTAAAACTAAATAATTCCATGTTTTTTTTGGATTTGGATACCTTATCTCTTTCTTTCAACCATGTGTTTCCTATTTTACCCTTATTAGGGAGGGGAATATTTATCAACATTACTTTTCATAATGACAATGAAATTATAACGAACTAATCCAAAAATTATTATCCTCTTTATTTAAAATGTAGTACCAATTATTTATGATCCAATATCCGAAAATAAAATTATAAAATTATAACACCAATGTGTAAAACAGAAAGGAAAATGGTGATTAGAAATAATGTATTTTAAGACTAAAATTCAACTTATATCAAATTCTTGAATATTAGTGACAAAAATGGAATTAATTATATTATTATAAACAATATGTATCATAATTCACAATAATTATAAATCTATAATGTAATTTAAGATTTAAATTTCATGATTTAATGAAATGAAATGAAAGTACTTGAAAAATTGATATTTTTTACAATTTACGAAAAATCACACATTTCAAAAAGATATAAAATTTTCAGCCTATTTAAATTATGATAATATGTTTTGGAATACAAGTTTTTTTTATAGAATAATATATTTTAATTTGGTAGAAAATAAGTATAATTTAACGTAATAACTAAAAAAATCATTTTTAAATGAAATTATGATTTGAAATATAAAAAAACTTTTTTAAATGGAGTTCTAATGTACTAAGAATTAGAAAGTACTTTTTTAAAGGGTATGAATATTATAAACGATATTCACAATAGTCTTATTCATATGAATACCCACCAATTCATCTTTTATGTTATAACAGTCACATTAAAATTATAATATTTTTATAAAATATTTTAATTCACACAAATCTTAGTGTATCATTTTAAAAAACATATAAAAGTCGTTAATTTCTTAAATTAAAATTTTGAGGTCTTAAAAGAACATTATAGTTAATGGAAATTCCCAAAACACCTACCTTAATGGAAGTGGAACCAATGCCATGTATATTGCCTTCAATAGTGAATGATCAACCAAGAAAGAACACGTGCTATAAAAGTCCTAACAACTAAAACCCTAAGTATTTGTTTAAAAACGTGAAATTATAAATTAATAATATTTTATTCAATATTTTATATGACATGAAACACCAATATTAAACAACTAATGAAATATATTTCCATAAATTTAATCTATTCTATAGCTTGTGGAATATACAACCATGAGTCGAAATGAACTATATTATAGTATAATGATATAATACCGTAGTTAAATAAGGGGTACGAATAGTAGTACCTAAAATATGAAAATTTCAAAAATATATAAATTATTAAAAAAATAAAAATAAATTTAAATAAAAATGTTTTATGAAAAACTATATTTTTCTGAAGGATTATTTTATAGAGCCTGAACACCAAACATAAAATTAATTTTTACTACTTTGAGAAAATAAATATGAAAAAATAAACCTATTTTTTTAAAACAATATAAAAAATATATTAGGGTTAATTGTTTTTTTATTTTTTTAAAATGTCTATATATTTGTATTACTAGTTAAAAATATTGAATTTTAATTGAATACATCCTTTTTGTATAAATAATTTATAATTGTAAATAATATTTTTATTTTCTTTTAATGTAATTTTAGAAAAAAATATATATACATAAATTGAATTTAGGATAGTGGAATAATGTTCATATTGAATTTTGACACACAAACATTTACAAATTTTGAACATTTTCTATTTAAAAAAATCCATTCTCATTGAGTCTTTTGGATTAATTTTAAATGAAACTATTCCACCTCGGTGAATTGAATTTTGAAAAATGGATTAAATAGATGAAAATAATAATATTTTATAATATAAAATAACATCAACTAATTTTTTTCGCAAATATTAATAGTTGAAACATTAAAATATTAATTACTATGGTTTTGGTAAATTTGATTTTCTCAGGGGTTAAACTGAGGGAATTGGAATTACAAATAACCTACCAACTTATAAAATTCCTATTATATGGCCATATTGATACCTAATATATTCTAGGATCTATAAGTTTCCATTTTTAGGCTTGTTTCATGATATAAACTTGGTTATTATTGAATCATTTAAGAAAAAATCCAGTTTATAACCTACCTCACTTGTAAAAGGTCAATCCCACTACGACATTCTTCACGCCTTAAAACCAAATGTTTTAGGAAATTGACCACCCAAATCACATCAAAAATTACCTCTTATCATCCTAGAATCCTTAATTTTTCCATAAATATAACCTATGAAAGTGTTTGGTACTAGCCTAAGGAGGATACTTGAATAAGAAGTAATGTTCTTCAATATGCATTTTTATTTTAATTTTTTACCTACCTCATTAAATTATTATTAATCAATGATGATATAATAAAATTAAAATATTACATATAACAGTCTTATAATAGAAAAATGTAATTAAATAAAACCATCCACACTTCCATCTAATGTGATTCAAATTAATTTCTCATATGTACTGTGGATTAACGCCTTGCGAACCAATGTCATTCATTCTTCAATCAGCACCACTCACCATTGGCTATGATGATTGATATGAAGTGTATATATTATATTTAAAAATAATAATTCATATTAATTATTTATAAAATATATAACGTTTTCAATTTCCATTCCATATTGTATACTATAACACCGCTCATGTGTACGAAGGACAATAACCTCGCGAAGCAATGCGATTCATCACTCACTAATGCATTACATTGAATTTAAAAAGGGTAATTTTAATATATAAATGTTTAATATAAAATAAATATTTTTTTTGTTAAATATTAATTATTCTTAAGTGATAATATTCTTTCTAACCATTACAATCACTTTAAGAGGATAAAATCATTCTTGTACCTATGGACTACCACCTTCGTGTAGCATTGTGACACTATTTTCATCACCACAACACATCGATGATTTATTTAAATATTTCTAAAAAACTAATATTTTTATATGATTTTATAATAATTATTGAAAAGGAGAATATTTCTTACCACTTTTCCATAATGATTGCTGAAAATGGAAATGTTACCCATGCACACGTGTGGCCTACCATCTCCTTGATCGTACCATAATTAATTTTTTATAACCATCATTAATGATCAGGTAAAAAAGAAAAATTGATTGATAAATATGATAATTTTTTCAATTTTTTTGTTTCCATGTTATAGAAATATATAATATGTGCATGAACCAGATTTTTCATGATGACACACTCATGAGAAAACATTACAGTTAACACCAAAAAAAGGTAATAAAAAATATTATTAATGAACGAGGGATTATATGTTATAAACTGAAAATATATGATATTATAAATATTAATATGGTTACTCAATAATTTAATGAAAAATTTAAAACCACTATACAATAGGTTAAATCACGTTCAACCACAATGAATCTTGATGTAAGAGATTTCATCTAACTTTCATTTCCCTAATGAAGATTGTGCTTTTAAGCACCTAATTTATTTTATGTAGTCTATAAACTATAACTTTGACATGTATTATCACAAGAAATACATTTTTTATGTATAAATTTTAATCATTTTATCCAAGATGATTTTAGATTAAAATTACCACGTTGTAGTGAATTTCATAACTAATATTCTTTTATGTTTGATTTATTACTTATTTAATGTAACTGATATTATTATATTATGTATTTAATGAAATTGTATTATATTATGTAGTATTTATATTTTTTATGTGGTTAAAAATTTGATACAGATGATTTTAGTTTATAATAATTCTCACATCAAGGTTATGATCTAGGTAAGGGTTTATTTCAAAATCACATTCTAATCATGATTTTTTATTCATGAATTTCAGTTTATGGATATTATTTGATAATTTTATTCTAAAACCTTTAAATATAATTATAATATGGTTATTAGTGATTTTTTTGAGTTATAGTACCATTTAACCACTCATTTTACCTCAAATAATTGATAAAATATCTTTATGAAAATCCAACATCATTTATCTCTTTGGTCAGAAATATATTTTCTTTGAAAACCATGTTTTCTAAAAAAATTCTAATTTTTTAACCTTTAAGATATTATTTATTGAGTATATTTTAACAAAATTTTCCATTTTATTAATCTTATTTAGAGGAATATTATTTTCTCTTTTAGAACAATTCATATTTTTTTACCTATTTATAGTGTAGAATGAATGTTATTTTTAACTTGAATGACATATATTGAATTACGTGATGGATTGACTATAATTTCATTGAAAATAATTTTCATTCTTAAAAGGTTATTTTTAACGATTTTTCCCTAATGTTCTAGAAATTCTATGTTTCTAAATGTTATTTTCAATGAAATTGATTTTCAAAATGTATTTTGTTTTAAAAATAGAATTTTAAAATGAACAGGATACTTTCGTTAATAATTTTTTTAATCTTATAATTATGGTATTTATATTCATCGATGACAACAACCCATTATCCTTACTCCAATGGGTACATGTTTTATTTAAACCATCCTTATTCTTCCTCAGATGGATTATAGTAATTTTTACAATTGAAATTATTGAGATTCAAGAACATAAATAATTTTTGTTTTCATAACATTCCCTTGAATTATTCACATTCTCATGGAAAATATATTTCTATTAGTATCTAATTTATTTATCATATATTTTTTTATTTCTTAAACCATATATCATATTTACATATGTTGTTCAAAATTGAATTTTATTTGTTTATCTGGGGAAATATTGATAAATTTGATTTCCATACCGAATACGAATATTTGATGATGAAGAAATTTTTTCATGAATTAAACCAATTATTCAGTATATGAGGAATTCATGGGAGCTGCAGTGATTGGTAGGGACATGTATTAATTATCCCCTTGAAAAATTAGTAGGAATTATGAGTCCAAAAAAATGAGAAACAATTAAACGGTATTCTACATTTAATTTTAAACCTTATGTGAATGTTATTCAGAGTAGATGTATTATTTTATTGAGTCATAATGTCCAATAATTACGAATTACCATAATTAAGAATTTAGTTATTATTATCCAACAGTTTTCACAATGTTATTATCTATTGAATCATTTCATTCTTAGTTTATTACTTAAATACAATGTGTGTTATGTTATTTTCCTTGACATGTTAATAGTGGATTATTTTTTAAGATATCCAAGTTATTTTAATGGTATTTGAGTTATGATTTTTTTCCATTCCATATTGATTATTATCCATGAGATTTTCATATTTATTGTAACAACCATAAATTTTAACAATAGATATTTCCTTATTATAATTATATTTTATAGTATAAATAAAATATTTATCACATGGATAACATAGTAAAAACATTATAAATGTTGAAATAATGAAACTAGAAGAATTTTTATAAGTTAAGTAATATATTCCAATGGAATAATAACATTTCATTTAGAATAGTAATGTTACCCTTATAAATATTACACCATGTAATACAAATGTAGCTTCACCTATGAATGTATAAATAAGATTTTTCCATCTCATAAATTAAGGTAGGATATAATTATATAATTGTATAAGTACATAATTTTTTATAAATTATTAATTAATTATTGATATTTGAATAAAGAATAAGTGTTTATTTTCAATTATATAATTTATATAATGTTCATAAAATTTTTTTGTCTCTATAAAATATATTCAAAAATTATTATTCTGTTATCTCATGTTTATAAGATATTTTATCTGACCTTAATTAATTTTTCCATGTTTTATAAAATCAATTATAATTTTAAAATTGGGATTTACCCAGTAAGTGGCTATTTTAATTAAATATTAAATTTATCATATGTAGAAAATTATTTTCATAACATCGAGTCCATCTTTGAATTCTACACTTCAAAAAATGTATAGGGTGAATTTTTTATATTTTTCTAAATTTGATGAATTTTTGCTGAATAATGTAATACTGTAATTTTTAGTATAGTTATATAAATAAATTTTTGAGTAATTTTTGAGTAATGGATGATGTAAGTGACTAATGGTTTAAAATAAAATGCACTTGTTATACTATTTATTCATAAGAATCCACATTATTTCCTATCTTGAGAATAATAATAAATAGTGCATGTGTCTAGGGGGAGACTATACCCTCATCAGTTTAGGTATAACCGAGTGGTAAAAAATATATAGTATGAAACAAAATCATAAGAAGAAGAAGACAACATAAAAAATAAAACAAATAACTCAATAAAAATAAACAGTTAACTATAGAAGTTAAATAATAATAATAGGTAAAGTAATGATGATGATGATGTCGTGAGTCTATAAAAAATAAAATGTGGGGGAATATGGTTGTAAGAATATAAAACATACATTAAAAAAGTAAAAAAGTGGAAAAACTACTAAACTCTTATCTTGAGAATATTCTCTTCCTCCTCCCCCAATCTCCATCTTGAGCAATAAAAAAATACTCTATAATCGGATGTATTGTGCTTCCCTTTTTTGTGACTGGTGAGAACGAAGTCTCGAGTGCCAAACAATGGACGAGTATGGTGTGAGATAATAATTTCATTAGGCCTGCACCCATGGTGTCTAGACGTTTCCATATCATGTTGTAGAGAGATAAAAGAATACCGGATATAATAGATGCAAAATAATTAATAATTTAGATAATGGCATGTATGGTATAAACCTATAAGATACACCCTTATCATACAACTTACTTTGGCCATAGCTAGGTGTCTGAAAAGAATACTTGTACAGGTCATGGTATATATAGCATGTTATATAGTAAACAAGAAAACATAAAAATCATACCACCTTATTTAAGGTTTGGTTTGTGGTATCAATCCAATTTTATCACATAAGTATGATGGAAGTTGAGATGAAGTGTCACAGGTGCATAATCATGCTCATATAATCATAATGGAAGCATCTCATATGATACTACAGTCCAACAGAATATAAAAACCAAAAATATCATTAAAAAAAGAGGTGGAGTCTTGTTCTCGTCCAAGGCCTTGGTAAATAATCACAAGTATCACAATGGGATCCTCCGATATAAGCCAACACCACTGATCCCATCCAAGGAAACCCATACGACATCACATGTATCGCTATGATATATGGTAATTATTGATTCAACCCCATGTATCTCACAAGGGAACTGAGTATCACCCATGGAATGGCATATCCATCATCCCCAAAGGTCTGTTCATGTTTTCTATAATTGGGAAACAATATCCCTCCGGGGCATATGAAATTTCATGGGAAGCCCTTTCCTGGAAATCCAAAGCATCGCCCCCCAACGTGTCGGGTAGTGCCCCATTGAGCATGAAGTATCCATCCATGATCCATCAATATGGAACCTATGTTCTCTGTAACACCCCTAGATTTTATGAAAAATATTCTTTTAATTTCATTAATGTCTTGTGTTGTATTCTACACCAATATTACCTTGCGCTATACGCAACACCGTATTAGCTTGCAGTATACGCAACACTATTCTTGGATCGGGTTACACACAATTTTGATAATAGTTATTCTACACAACGTTGAGTATATATATATATATATATATTACATGTATAAATGAAATATGGTTGGATTCTGTTATACTAAACAATGATGGATTTTTTCACAACACGCAACCCTGACTGGGCTTGCATTACACGCAATCACGACCTTACTCGATAGCGTGTGTTGTACGCAATACCGGGTTTTAATAAACAATGTTATATTATTATAATATTGCCATGAACTAGCCGTTATGAATATTATTAACTAAATTTTGAATTTTATAACATTATTATTCATCTTACACATTTCTAGAACATGGTATAAGAACAAAATAATTTTTTCAGGTAAAATAAGTATTTTTCAAAAAATGCAGTCTTGCCGCCTTTTGATGGCGCACCCACATTAAATCTAGTTTTTGACATTTTTATAAGTTAAATTTGACAAAATAAAATTCTTCTTTGGAATGAAGAAATAAAAATTTACTTTGGATAATTTTTTCATATTATTCTGGTAACTTTCACATTTTAATGAATAGTAAAAACACGCTATATTTTAATTAAAAACAACTTTTTTCATCGTAATATCTTATGTGGTTAAATTATAATATTGAATGGTTTTAAAGTATAAATAGAATATATTTTTACCATTTAATATAATGTACGTCATTAGCATTGATTTTACCTTGAATTCGTAGGTTAAATCAAGTCAATCTTTTGCAATGTTTTAAACAAAAACCCGTTTATATTCGACAACGGGATTAATTTTAATTTAATTTCTGCAACTTCTGTGTATTGAATTTTAAAAAATGGATTCCATATTTCGAATCCGTGGGTCCAAATTATGTTAATAGGCTACTTTTTATTTTTGGGAATTATGAATAGTAACTACGGTAAATTTTATTTACCATAGTTAAAGGTAAATCGGGTAATTAAGGGTAAATATAATATTTTAAAATTACCCTAAAAAATTTAAAAATCATATTGGATGACTAAAAGTCGACCCATATCACCTTAGGGTCGGATTATATTCATTTAATTGAATTTTTTCAATGAAAATAATTTAATTATTATTAAAACCAAAGAATGTGACAACATGTCACTTTCTTAAATATTATAAGTATAATTATTTTAATCTAGAGATAAACATCATTAAACTTCGAAAATAAATAGTCTACAGAAATCTAATACAATTATCTACATCATAGGAATTTATTTAGAATTTTTAGGGATTAAATAATTATCATTTATTTTGACACATAGATGATGCAGTAATTGTCTTATTAATGAAATATTGACATAATTGATGTTATAAATGTCCAAATAAATGTAATTTGAGACTTTTTATGACTTACAATAATTTTCTAGGTTATTATGATATTTTATTGTTTATTTAAGTAACTCTTTTCTAACTTATCATTCTGTTAGAAATTACATAAAAATCATGTACCAAATAGTGTCAAAATTGACACAAATTAGTTTTTAAAACGAATATTATATTATTAATTGTTATTTAATTCTTAAAAATCTACGGTTTGTACAAATGACTTAAGTAGGTATAGATATATTAATAATAAACAACTTGGTGTTAGTTTGGCTTCATATAGTATGTTTATTAACCATATAGTGTAAGAAAACAAAAAGACACGGTAAAAGTTAAATTATTTAACTTAGAGTTAAATCAAATTTATAAGGTTAAAATAATACCCTAAACTTTTCTAAATCCTATTGGATAAAATGCTTTCGACCCATCCCCACTTTATCTTCGAAATAAGACCATTTGGAACCATTATAAACCGAATTTGACCTTAATATAAAATAATATTTTGAGATTTTCCTAAGATGCCCCTCTCCTCCCTTATAAAAGGGCACCTCCTCCCTCTCCTCCTCACACCAATTTGAGCATTCAAGCTCGGCCAACCCCTGCCAAAATCTCTTCTCCACTTCCCTATTATCATCCTAGGGGTCCTGGTCTTCTTAAAAGACCAATTTTAGTGCCCTAAAAGGAGGCCTCAAAGAAGCACTTCAAAGAAGAGGTAATATCCATTACCGATCCTTTCCAATTTCTTTCTTCTTCAACTTCTTCTTCTTTAGTTGTTTCATTATGAAGTAATAACATCAGTATCACTCATATACTGATATGTTATTATAATTATGAAACAAACCTATTTAACCACCTATCCATCCTACGGAAAATGAAATCACCGCGCGTGCGTACGTACGGAATACAGTCTCCACGCCGTAGTGAAATCTATTTTCCACCACCACCTTACTTGGATGGGTACAATGGTGTAAATAGTAACTATATATGATTATTATAAAGTTATATTGATACTGAAATAGTATACATACACTTCAACACAAGTTCACGAACATGAGAATGATATCATCACTCGTGCGTACGTACGGACTACCGTCTCCACGACACGATGAGATTCATTCTCAATGATTAACCATTCATGAATGATTATAAAGTATATATAATAAGTACTAATGAAATATATGACATAATAATGATACTGTATTTATGTATATTTATATTTATGTCATCTACTTAATTCCATTCAATTCAATAAGGAAACGAAAACAGCGTTCATGCGTACGTACGGACTACCGTCTCCATGAACAGTGTATTTCTTTCCATTTACTGATTTATTATATATATGTATATTATGAATATATATATATATATATATATCATTTTTTATATTCTGGAATTAAGTAATCATGAGCTAAGTAATCATATGAATAATTACAAGTTAAAAACACGAACGACAAATGAGACGATTTTACCCAAAACGCTTCTTTAACATGAATTTACAAAAGAACGGGTAATATAAAGTCATAAGTGGACCATATATGATATAATAACAATGAATATGATTATGGAATAAGTCAATAACATGATTTAAATAATTATACAGGTGGTTCGGACACGTACAAAGCAAGTCGGACCTAAGGTAAGGGGAAATATCACAATCTCATTTTTATCTGAGATTGTTTATACTTTGGTATTTACTGGGGTGTATTTTATCATCCACATCCATGTTCCCTCAATATGTAATATTGTTTCCATCCACTTAAAATAGTTTAAATCCAATTTTACCCTTCGGTGAGTTTTTAGTAAAGAATATGAAAGGAATCTTTTGTCGTTTTTCGTACGAGGTACTTTTTGACTTTTCCGACAAAAGTACGAGAAGAATATTTTTTTTAACTTATACGGCATGAATGGATTTTTAAAACATTATTTCCAAGAATCTTCCTTTACAAGTTTTCAAGTTTATTTTTAATCAACTTCTTTTAGTTTAAAATTGTACGACATGTTAAGAAAGGAAAAATGTTTTTTTTGAAGTTGAAAGGATATTTTCCTCAAGAATGGAGTTCAAGTGTTTTATCAAAATTATTTTCCATCTAAGATAATATAGGGTTCTGTTTCTATCCCTATTATTACAAGGATTTGATTATGTTGTGATGGAAATATTTTTATGAATTCCTTTATCCTATATGAATTGTTTTATGATGTCATGTTGTTTAAGAATCCCATTTTTATTACATGGGTTATGCTATGATGTATGGTTTATGATTTTATGGCACACATAAGAATGGTATCATTATGAGATGGGTGGGACCTATATCTCCCTCCAATGCATTGGGTAAAGATTGTATATCTCATGAGATAGACATGGCTGGAATGGTAGGTTATACCGGTTCAGTGAAACAGGACTGAAACGAGGGTGACTCGGTTCAGAAAGGGACTTTGTCCACTAAGATATTCTTGGTAATGAGTCTTGACTAAAAAGAAATGATTCTCTATGATTATTTGTGTATGCCACAAAGTTTAATGTTTTACGTTATGATTATTGTGATTACATTTCACTGCCATGAGTTATCCCAGGTTGTGAAATTATGATCTCTTTCACAGGTTAAGATTTCCAAAAGTTATGTGCTTATGTATATGATGTGATTGTTATTTCTTCTGTTTACCCTTACTGAGCATTTGAGCTCACCCTTTTATGTTTTATTTTCCCCAGGATATAAAAAAAGGTTTTAGGTATAAAAGAAAAGGAAGATCTTTATGAGAGATGTTGAAGATCTTTCACCAGGATTAGAAGATTATATTCCGAGTTTCCAAAGACACAAAACTATTACGATCCTTGTGTGTGTGTTATTGTCATGTACTAAGTATTCCGCAAATGTAATGTAATGTCAATGTATGTCAAGCTTCGGGTCTCTACAGTTGGTATCAGAGGAAATATTTAGTCAACATTTGGAAACTAGGATGTGAAAACGTTAGTGAGATACCTAGAGATATTTCTAAGGTATGTCTAGGGATGTCCCTAAGGATAAGTATACGTATAGGATATAGTCCTAGAACTATGGTAACGATATCAGATTAAACCAAAGATGTTAGATATTGAAGTTACTCCCCCTTTATTATGATTTTTTCCTCTCACACTATTATTTTTGGGTTTTAGATGATGGCTGGAACACGAAGGAACCATGTTGTTTAATGAAATGGACAATGCAATGATTGTCCTCCTGAACAGACAAATGTTATGGGAGATGGAGTGCAAAATCTTATTGCTATACTTACACAAGCTATGAATCATTCTGGACTTCAAAATGAGCAGAGAAGGGAACAATATTCTACTGAGTCCTTCATGAGGCAACGTCCACCTTCTTTCAGTGGGTCTTCTGATCCACTTGTTGCTGAACAAAGGATCATTACCACTAAAAAGATATTTTCAGTTCTTCAATGTTCTGAACATGATAAATTCATCTTAGCAGTATATCGTTTGGAAGATGAAGCTGATCAATGGTGGAATATTATCAAGAATACGAGGCAAAGAGATGAAATTGAGTCCATGGAATGGGACGAGTTCAAGAACATATTTTTCAATAAGTACTTCCCATGTATTCTTCGAACAAAGATGGAGAATGAGTTTCTTGAAATAAAGAAAAAGGATGATGAATCTATTACGAAGCGAATTTTACAAGACTTGCAAGGTATGAATCTGGCATTATCATCCAACCTGAAAGTAAAGTGGATCGATTTTTCAGTGGCTTAAAACCAAGTCTTCGAAGGGCATTAGCTATAAGAGACTTCAGTAGCTATGAAGAAATTTTGTGTTGTGCTATCAAGGTAGAAATGGAAGTTGGTATTACATATCTATCTCATGGTTTTGACAAGAAATGAAAGATGGAGTTCAAGGAGAAATCTCAGAATAATGGTGAAAAGAAGATGAATGTTTCCTTATGCTCAAAGTGTGGAAAGAAACATGGTGGAGATTGTCTTAAAGGGACTGGAAAATGTTTTAAGTGTGGAAAAGAAGGTCATCGAGCAACTGAGTGATGAAGTAATGGAAGAAGGGTTTCTAATGATTTGAATAAAGCAAAGACTGCAGAGAACGCACCACCAACACTTCAATGCTTCAAGTGCAAGGAAATGAGGCATTATACTAATAAATTCCCTAATCCAAGGGTTAGTAATGATCAACATGAGCAACCACTGAAGGAAAAGGAAAAAGGGAAGTCACATGAGATCACTATTGGCGATGTTGAATATGACAATGATGTGGTGGAATGATTAAGTGTTTATGTAATGGGATTCCAATATAATATTGTATCATGGAGAATTGGAATATTTATTTATTGTTCTAATGTTGTATTCAAGGTGATTGAGATATTATGCGCATAATGAAGGGAAAACGAGAAAATGAAATGTTTAACAGTATTCATGAGCTCATGATTGATATAAGGACTAGGTGATATCATGGTTTGGGTATATAGAATTTTGAGGATTTTGGAATGTGGAAGGTGTTAACTTTTAACTGCATTCATGTTTTCACTAAGGTTCAATGGGTATTCAAGAGAATACCTGATTTAGGCCTTTGAATTATAGGAATGTGACCAATAAGATATACGGGGGATAAATGATGGTATTCACATGCTTGGTTGACTACATTTCAAGTAATCATTTTATTTATACTATGAGCTTGGACCGAAGTATTTTAGATATGCCTAAAGATTGGAATGGATTATGTTGGACATAAGTTAGTATTGTTTAAGGATACAACTTTTTTGATATTTTTTATGGGATGTTATAGTAATATAGCATTAGAAATAGGACAACCTGCAGGACGGGCGACAACCCATCGCTTCGGACAAGGCTGTGGGAATCGAACCCACAACCGAAGTGCGACTGGCCTTTATCGCTAACCACTAGCCTACAGGAAGTCCCTGGTTAGTAGAAACTAGTTTTATTTTATTAAGCAGTATGATATATGAGGTATAAGTTATTTTTTTTTGAAACCATATACGATTAATCTGACCATAAGATGGACTTATATCTTTTTCTAACCTTTTGTTTGAAAGGGATGGAATGACCCATCATTCTATCACATGATCTACTAACACATCAAAAATAACAAATTCAACTTCATTTCTTTAAGGGATGATGTGGAAATTGTTCAATTCACGAACAACAGTGAGATTGTACCAAAATCATGCAAGTATTTCATTTAATTCATCAACTTTAGGGAAATGATCTTGAAAACCAAAAATGTTGTCCTAGTTCCCTTATATCCGATTAATCAGATGGTACCTTAGATCATCACAAATCAATAGCTTTTTGATTGTTGGGTTTTTCATAGCCATTTTCTCTACCACTCTCCATCAGAACATGATGGTTAGATTTCTCTTCCATATCCATATTTTTACCTATGTGGAAACCCGGTGATTAGTTTATTTGGGTAACCGTTACGTTTCATACTTTTGTTTTTAAATATTGGTTTTGGAATTCCTTTTTACGATGTGGGTTTCTATTAAAGAAACTTTTGAATAGTAAACCATTTTTAACCCCGATGAATTTCGAGGGCGAAATTCATTTTAAGGGGGGTAGAATGTAACACCCCTTGATTTTATGAAAAATATTCTTTTAATTTCATTAATGTCTTGTGTTGTATTCTACACCAAGATTACCTTGTGCTATACGCAACACCGTATTAGCTTGCAGTATACGCAACACTATTCTTGGACCGTGTTACACACAATTTTGATAATAGTTATTCTACGCAACATTGAGTATATATATATATTCAATGTATAAATGAAATATGGTTGGATTATGTTATACGAAACAACGAAGGATTCTTTCACAATACGCAACCCTGACTTGGCTTGCATTACACGCAACCACGACCTTCCTCGATAGTGTGTGTTATACGCAATACCGGGTTTTAATAAACAATGTTATATTATCATAATATTGTCATGAACTAGCCGTTATGAATAGTATTAACTAAATTTTGAATTTTATAACATTATTATTCATCTTACACATTTCTAGAACATGGTATAAGAACAAAATAAATTTTTCAGGTAAAATAAGTATTTTTCAAAAAATGCAGTCTTGCCGCCTTTTGATGGCACACCCACTTTAAATCTAGTTTTTGACATGTTTATAAGTTCAATTTGACAAAATAAAATTCTTCTTTGGAATCAAGAAATAAAAATTTACTTTGGATACATTTTTCATATTATTCTGGTAACTTTCACATTTTAATGAATAGTAAAAACACACTATATTTTAATTAAAAACAACTTTTTTCATCGTAATATCTTATGTGGTTAAATTATAATATTGAATGGTTTTAAAGTATAAATAGAATATATTTTTACCATTTAATATAATGTATTTCATTAGCATTGATTTTACCTTGAATTCGTAGGTTAAATCAATTCAATCTTTTGCAATGTTTTAAACAAAAACTCATTTTTATTCTACAACGGGATTAATTTTAATTTAATTTCTACAACTTCTGTGTATTGAATTTTAAAAAATGGATTCCATATTTGGAATCAGTGGGTCCAAATTATGTTAATAGGCTACTTTTTATTTTGGGGAATTATGAATAGTAACTACGGTAAATTTTATTTACCATAGTTAAAGGTAAATCGGGTAATTAAGGGTAAATATAATATTTTAAAATTACCCTAACAAATGTCAAAATCCTATTGGATGACTATAAGTCGACCCATATCACCTAAGGGTCGGATTAGATTCATTTAATTAAATTTTTTCAATGAAAATAATTTAATTATTATTAAAACCAAAGAATGTGATAACATGTCACTTTCTTAAATATTATAAGTATAATAATTTTGATCTAGTGATAAACTTCATGAAAATTCGAACATGAATAGTCTCCAAAAATATAATACAATTATCTACATCATAGGAATTTATTTATAATTTTTAGGGATTAAATAATTATCATTTATTATGACACATATATGATGCAGTAATTGTCTTATTAATGAAATATTGACATAATTGATGTTATAAATGCCCAAATAAATGTAATTTGAGAATTTTTATGACTTACACTAATCTTCTTCAACTTCATCTTCTTTAGTTGTTTCATTATGAAGTAATAACATCAGTATCACTCATATACTGATATGTTATTATAAGTATGAAACAACCCTATTTAACCACCTATCCATCCTACAGAAAATAAAATCACCGCGCGTGCGTACGTACAGAATACCGTCTCTACGCCCTGGTGAAATCTATTTTCCACCACCACCATACTTGTATGGGTACAATGGTGTAAATAATAACTATATATGATTATTATAAAGTGATATTGATACTGAAATAGTATACATACACTTCAACACAAGTTCACGAACATGAGAACGATATCATCGCTCGTGCGTACGTACGGACTACCGTCTCCACGACACGATGAGATTCATTCTCAATGATTAACCATTCATGAATGATTATAAAGTATATATAATAAGTACTAATGAAATATATGACATAATAATGATACTGGATTTATGTATATTTATATGTATGTCATCTACTTAATTCCATTCAATTTAATAAGGAAACGAAAACAGCGTTCATGCGTACGTACAGACTACCGTCTCCATGAACGGTGTATTTCTTTCCATTTAATGATTTATTATATATATGTATATTTTGAATATATATATATAAATCATGTTTTATATTCTGGAATTAAGTAATCATGATCTAAGTAATCATATGAATAAATACAAGTTAAAAACACGAACGACAAATGAGACGATTTTACCCAAAACGCTTCTTTAACATGAATTTACAAAAGAACGGGTAATATAAAGTCATAAGTGGATCATATATGATATAATAACAATAAATATGATTCTGGAATAAGTCAATAACATGATTTATATAATTATACAGGAGGTTCGGACACGTACAAAGCAAGTCGGACCTAAGGTAAGGGGAAATATCACCATCTCATTTTTATCCGAGATTGTTTATACTTTGGTATTTACTGGGGTGTATTTTATCATCCACATCCATGTTCCCTCAATATGTAATATTGTTTCCATCCAATTATAATAGTTTAAATCCAATTTTACCCTTCGGTGATTTTTTACTAAAGAATATAAAAGGAATCTTTTGTCGTTTTTTCGTACGAGGTACTTTTTGACTTTTCCGACAAAAGTATGAGAAGAATGTTTTTTTAACTTATACGGCATGAATGGATTTTAAAAAAATTATTTCCAAGAATCTACCTTTACAAGTTTTCAAGTTTATTTTTAATCAAATTCTTTTAGTTTAAAATTGTATGACATGTTAAGAAAGGAAAAATGTTTTTTTTGAAGTTGAAAGGATATTTTCCTCAAGAATGGAATTCAAGTGTTTTATCAAAATTATTTTCCATCTATGATAATATAGGGTTCTGTTTCTATCCCTATTATTAAATGGATTTGATTATGTTGTGATGGAAATATTTTTATGAATTCCTTTATCCTATATGAATTGTTTTATGATGTCATGTTGTTTAAGAATCCCATTTTTATTACATGGGTTATGCTATGATGTATGGTTTAGGATTTTGTGGCACACATAAGAATCGTATCATTATGGGATGGGTGAGACCTATATCTCTCTCCAATTCATTTGGTAAATATTTTATATCTCATGAGATAGACATGGCTGGAATGGTAGGTTATACCGGTTCAGTGAAACAGGACTGAAACGAGGGTGACTCAGTTCAGAAAGGGTCTTTGTCCACAAATATAGTCTTGGAAATGAGTCTTGACTAACAAGAAATGATTCTCTATGATTATGTGTGTATGCCACAAAGTTTAATGTTTTAAGTTATGAATATTGTGATTACATTTCACTGCCATGAGTTATCCCAGGTTATGAAATTATGATCTCTTTCACAGGTTAAGATTTTCAAAAGTTATGTGCTTATGTATATGATGTGATTGTTATTTATTTTGTTTACCTTTACTGAGCATTTGATCTCACCCTTTAATGTTTTCTTTTCCCCAGGATAAAAAAACGGTTTTAGGTATAAAAAAAAGAAAGATCATTATGGGAGATGTTGAAGATCTTTCACCAGGATTAGAAGATTATATTCCAAGTTTCCAAAGACACTAAACTATTACGATCCTTGTGTGTGTGTGTTTTTGTTATGTACTAAGTATTCCTAAAATGTAATTTAATTTAAATGTACGTCATGCTTCGGGTCTCTACATTCTCTTCCAGCCCATGTCAAGTGACATATCAAATAAGGAATATATATCACACAATATATTTAAAATTTCCAGCCAACGAAACCTAACTCAAAACCACATTCCTTTCAAATTAACAAAGCTATGAACTACAAGCCAAATAACAGTGACCCATTTCGTATAGATAGGAAATAAGAATTTAAATTTAGGACTGATATGTATGAGTTGTAAACAATATGGAAGATGCCTTAATGAAATTTATGTCAACACATGAAACTCAATTTTACAATTTGGAAAGTGTAACTAGAAATGTCATATGATGTAGTCCACTAACAAGGGCATATGAAACAGAAAATTTTCATTAGAAATGAACTATACGAAATTATTGTGGCATCAACATTAATCTAAACAGTATTTCGTGAATGATATTTTATAAACTCATGTTAACAAGTTTGAATAAGAATCACCTTCCATTCGAACCATTTCAAAATCATCAAGAAAGACCCCCCAACAAGGAATAAGTACATAGCATAAGGCATTAGAATAATGAACTTGAAATAAAAATGGCCATTTGAGTAGAATACACTGAGAAAGGAATATTCCATGAAGTATATGATTTTAGATAAATACATAAGAATTTTAATATGGTAAGGCACTCATGTAACTTGAAATTCATTTTTTAACATGTAAGGTGTATTTATTTCAAAGAGACACAAAGTGGGTCAAATGTATAAGGTAGTACACATAGTTCATACCCCTGTGTACACATTTTGGAATTATCAAGAGGGACCAAATTATTTTTTCAAAACCCTTCTCAATTCATTTTGTCAATATAATGAATGAATCTATGGTTCCAAAAACCACCATGGTAGTTACCACATTTTAAAAAATGGGGAAAATATGACACTTGGTTTAGGAATTCCCAATTAGATAAGAAAAGGCAAGGTGGACACCATATAAATGGGTTTTTCTATAATCTATGTTCTTTAAGGATTTTTAAATCCATATCGGTTAATTTAATATGTGACCAAAAATTTATGGCTTTAGTTTCGGGGTATCGGCTCAATACCTTAATGACAAATAAATGCAGTGAAATGATGGAAAAAGGAGTAGAGTAAATACCTCATGGTTTTAGTAATCTTCACATTCATAAGTAAGTATTGATTCAACCAAAAGGAGAATACATAATGTTATATAGGAAACCCCCAAATAGGTCACAAAATCTGTCTCATGGAAATAACACAATAAGGTTTGTAGAAAGCAAGAAATCAAGGGGCACGATCAGAGATATTACTGAGAGAATTTATTCTCTTCAAATAGTAAATGAAATAGATTACTATAGAATGTGGAAGATCAAAGCCCCATGGGTGGAAAGAGATGGGATTCATGAGCTAGGAGGGTTTGAAAATCCCATGTGGGAGATAGATGGAACAAAAGAGAGGGGTTGATTTTTTTTCAAAACAATAATAGAAATTTACCCAAACAGTAGGGGTCTCATGGTTTGCGCACAGTAATCCAAACCATATGCCAATGGTGCAGCTAGTTCTTCTCGACTGGGGAACCCCACATGGTTAGATTCATTGTTTTATTGATCGGGTATTTTTCCTCTATTTGAGAACCAGAACTCGCTGCAGTGTTTGGAAATCCATTTTTCCATGATTGTTTCCCTCAATTTTCGGTGCTCTGAGCTTTCAACAAGCCATAGATTCCCCCTAATACCTCTCTTAACCTCCTAGTAATCATAATAAGGGCCTTTTATGTAATTAATCGCATTAAATTAAATGTTCAATACCTTTAGATAAATCATGCATGTTACAATCTCCCATACATAAACCAACTCATCCACGAGATTCCCTTTTGAGGGTGGTACAATGTCATTAGATAAGGGTTTAGCAACTGAGCATATACAATGGTGTCCTGCTCACAGTCCTCTTCTGGAACATGTATGTTATACCAATGCAATTAGACTAAAGGAACTGAACTACCTTAGAGAACCTTTGTGCTACAATCAATGATATGAATTGGATGCTCATAAATGTGTTCTTCTTCCTCAAGCTCAATATCATCATGATCAAATGAATTAGAATTTTTTGGATGATACTATCAAAGTTGAGATATGTGAAAGACGTTGTGCATGCCACTATACCTTTTATGTAATAGCAACATAAATGTTTCCAGACCATGTCACTCCACTATATCAAATGGCCCGACATATCTCATAGAAAACATTCCTTGTCCATTGACTTGTTTATATCCCAAACAAGGTGATACACACATCGAGACCCAATATCACACATTAAACTCTTGAGTACATTGGTAAAGATTGATACAAGACCTCTTCCTTGACTGAGTTATAGCCACACGCCTCAGAATTGGGATAAATTACTCTGATGTCGCTTGAATGATACAAGGACCCAGTAGACCTGCGTCACCTACCTTAATATAGGACAAAGGCTAACGATATGGTCTACCATAGAGAGCCTTATATAGACCCATCTGGATATTTTCAAGAATGATGCTATAGTAGAAAAAATAGACTAGAGGAATACACTTCTCATAGGAACCTCCAAAATTAAAAATAGAATGCCTAAAAATATCTTCAAACACATGAATCATCCACTTCGAGTGCCTATATGTCTGAGGGTAATATGAAGTAATCATGAGAACTTCTGAACTCGGTTATTTTTGGAACACGTACAAGAACTACAATGAGAACAAGGCATATTTTTCCAGGACTATAAAATGGGGTACTACATAAAGTCACACTATCTCATAGATATGAATTATACTAAATCATGAACAATGTAAGTGTCTTGGATCAACAAGAAGTGAGAGAATTCGGTCTACTTATCAAAGATCACCCATTCTGCATCACTACCTCGAAGAGATATTGGGAAGGATATCTCAAAATCTATGGTAATTACTTTACTTTACCACTATGGGACAGATAGAGGTTTTATATGTCTAGAGAGTCATGGGTGATCTACCTTCACCTGTTGATAGGTGAATCACCAAGTGGCGAGTCATGTTATCTGCTTCGTCATACCTAACCACCAGTACCGATGATGCATATAAAAAAATATCATGGTAAGGTTAAAATGAAATGAACAAATATAGGAACAATATTCCCTCACAATCTCGTCATGTATATCATAATGCACCCAAGAACCCCACGGTAGAGAAGGGTCTCACTATTATGAACAACAATAATTGGAGGTGGGTTCTCTCCAATTAAAATCTCCCTCAAAATGAGGACCTCAAAATTCGATAACCATCACATCTGAACCTATTCTTGAAGAGAATATATCACTACCATAACTGAAAAATCAAACATCCCATGCTGCTCTTGAACCTCCAAATGCAACTAAAAAACATAGCAATAATCTAACATTCACTACTAGCCACTTGAATGGATCTTTTCTCAGTATTGTAGCTCAGAGCATCGGCCAAAACATTTCCTTTACCATTTGAATAAGATATGTCAAAATCCAAATACATAAAGTATTATACCCCCTATTCTCGCTCAAATAAAGTTCCTTCTATATGGATATACATTTTTACTGTTTATGACCCGTGTAAGAAAATGAAGCACTCTCCAGTAAGATAGTTCCTTCAATATTGAAAATAACCAACCATGAGTGTTACCTCAAGATTGTGCATAGGATAATTACTTTGTTGGAGAGATCTATTTTCAATGACTCGATCACCCTGCATCAGAACTACACCCATCCTAATCCCTAAATCCTTATAATGAACTGTATAACTTCTTCGAGGTCAGGAAGAATCAGAATATAATCAGAAGTGAGCCTTTCTTTAACTCAAGAAAGGCCTTCTCACAAGCTTTATACCGTATGAACTGGGCACCCTTCTTATTCTGGTATGTATGAGGTTTTTCTATATGGGTGAATCATTGATCAAATGCCAATAATAGCCTAAAATCCCTAATAAGTTGTGTATATCAAACACAGTCTTAGGCTACTCCTAGGAAATATTAGAACACAAATACTTTAGGTCAACTAATTTCCTGGATATTGATAAGATATGACCCAAAAAGTGAATCTTAATGATCCATAAGTGGAACTTATGGAGAATCTCCTAATGAGGGTTCTCCTTTAGTGTAATCACAACAATCTAAAGATAGTTTTCTTGGTCTTTTATAATACACAACTACACCAGTTTTTCATCTACAGAGACTACCTTGAAGGAATCATGATACAGGTGAAAAACCCCAATTCCCCAATTCCATAAAGACTGTCATCACATTCGTTAAACCGTACAAAAAAACTGATTACTCATACAAGTCACATGTACTCTGTATTATTATATGTGGTATACCTGATGGTCTCACGTGAACCTGATGGTAGTCTGACCTCAAATCTATTTTAGAGAAAACTATTTCTCCTTAGAGAAGGTCAAAGAGGTCATCTATACGATGTAATGGATAACCATTATTCACAGTAAGCTGATTCAACCATTTATAATCCACCCACAATCAAAGAATAACATCTTCCTTCTTGGTGAGAATACTAGGAGAACCCCATGGTGACATGATGAGTGTGATAAATCCCTTTTTTTCAAGATATTCAATCATATTTTAGACTTCCTAAAGATCTATCAATTCCATCCTATATTGATTTATAGATGATGGTTCCTCCACATACTCTAGCTCATTGGTAAACTAAACCACTCCCCTGGGAGGTAATCCATAGAAAACATTATGGAAGACGTCCCTAGAGAAATTCACATTATGAGGGAAATCCATGAGCTGCATTCCTTGATCGCTAATAAAGAGACTCACTAACAAAGATGTCACACTACCACAACGAGCCCTATTGGGACCTTCTCGATCTTCTTATATGTCTCATTATCCTTTGTGTATACAATCAATGACTTCATGTGATGTGAAAGAAACTAGATGGTTATAGAAATCCTATTGGGCATGATAACGCACTGAAAAATAAATACCAAGGATAACGACATAGTCGATAATCTTGATGATGATGAAATTTCAGAAGAAAAAACACCCACATATATAAATAAGGGACTACTAACATTGATTTATTCCATTTTTTCTGACCCCGAGTAGAGTTTCAAGGGGAATAACTGTATAGAAGTAATAAATATAAAGAAGACTGATTTCTAAACACACAAAAAAAAGGAAAGATTTTGATGCACATATATGAAAAATAGTATAAAAAAATTAAAGGATACTAGGATAGTACCTATAACCAAATATGGACCTTGACACTACTTTTATAGTGACAGTTCCCTGCATACATACGGCCAAAACAATGACCTTGATATGGAGTGTGACTACCCTGAGTTAATCCACTCTATTGTAAATAATGATTGGAATATTTTCTCCCTAGACCATGATTGTTACTACCTCAGATTGATCTTCTAGTAAAGTACCAAATCCCCTCTTGACCTGGTGTCGTATATCCTATACCCGATAAAGATGATGGTACAGATCCACCACCACTATATACTAGAATATAATAATGGAAAAAGAACTATAAATGACCGATCCTATCGCAATGTTCTAATAAAATTTAGGTCCCCACACACCGAGGCTTTGTATGTCCTATCATGTCATATTGGTGACATACTATGGAATATTTAGTATATATCACCTGACTATAACATCCCCCACATGCACACTCAAACAATGATTTCTCTGGTTCACTATTTATTTATCTATATTCAATTGAAATACGTTCACCTTAATGAAGACAACTTATCCAAGATCGTCCTCAAAATTCCTCCCAATGGTCAATTCATCACCCATAAGAGATCGATAAAAATACTGATGCTCAGTTAAGTGAGAATAATACTCAGGAATATTCATCGTGCCCCACAAAAGATGAAAGAACAAAATGGATTGGTCTACCCTCGAATTCTTTAGAGAGATGTGATCATAGAAAGCAATCTATACTATTTACTATCTCATGTTTCAGTAATCCTTTGACTGAGATATGACATCCCACAAATGATTGTCAGAGTCACAATGCTTGCAGACAGATAGATTGGACATCTACTAAAGATACATCTCAAGATGGTTGAATATGGATATCATATCTTCTATCTAATACACCATAGAATAAGGAATAGCATCCACTTAGAAATTGGGAGGAAAATTCTACTAAATGTCACATATAAGATCCGTAGTTATTGGGGTAGGTCTGGGAGCACCTTAAAGAGTCTGCATAAACCTAAAAGAACTATCACTAAACTGAGAATCGATGCCTAGTGAAAGATCAACTGTATTTACCTCTGGAGGCAATACATGAGGTAAAATTGGTGGCTCACGATGCACCTCTTTTGGAGTGTGATCATTGACACTATCATAGCATGTAGCATGAGTACATCATGGTGGCATAACTATAAAATTTCCAAATTCATGACTCAATAAATATTTAGGACAGAAAAAAAATGAAATTAAGTAATTATTAATAAGAATGGTAGGTAATAAGCCTCCTTGATCAGGTAACAATTATCAAGGATAGCGATAAGAGGACTAGAGAATGGACTTCCTCTGGGCATAACTCCACTAGCAAACTATACTAAGATCCCTGTCCACAAAAGAACAAATGACCTCAAGGTTTTACAAATAATTTTTCCTAAAACTTATTACAAGGTATGTTCAAGGTCAAACATTACTTAATAAGGCTGTCATTTCATTTTTACAGGTGTTTTTTATTTCAAATTAAATATTAAATTGACATTTTTTGGCTGAGTTTGGCGGATCTCCATCCCAATACAGAAGGGCCCATACACCTCATTTGTTGAATGTGGCTCCCATTTATCCCAAACTATAAAATATGCCTATAATACAAAATATCACACCATTGTTTAAATAACATTCCATACTGAAATATATTACAACTATTCATCGATAATAACACATGTAAATAGTCAGTTGCACACTAGAAGAAGTTGTGGAATGAAATTATGTGTGCCAATTATTTCTAAATGGTACCGAGTATGATTCACGTAATGAGAAATCCTCATTTCCTCAGATGGGATTAATAAGAAATCATAATTCAAATAAAAATAATATCAATAACATTACAAATCTTGTGTGTTACCCTATGGAAAATTCTTATCAACCATCAATGGAATAATCAATAATTGTAATTCCCAACCCAAGAAATTTGGGTGTCTCCTATACATGGGTTAAATATATCCAAGCATAGCATAAACTCAAATTATCATTATCCTAGTCTTTTATCTATCCCATATAGTAAGACAAAGATAAAATATCCTCTGATACAACTTTTTAGTATGTCTCATGTAGTACCACTGAACCGGCCCCGAGATAGTGGGCCACAAGATGTCAATAGTGTCTCTTTGAATTCTATAGGATTCTGAATAGTAGGGGGCCTTAGGTGTGCCTATAGTGAGACAATGAACACATGAGATTAGGTATAACCTAGTGGTTTACAATATCAAGTAATTATAAAATGATTAAGAATATGAAGATAATATAAAAATAAAATAAATAACTAAAGAATAATAAACATTCAACTACAGAAGGTGAATAATAATTCAAGGTTCAATAATGATTATGACGATGTCGCGAGATTATAAAAAATTGGAGTGATGGGTAATAGGGGTACCAATATATAAATAATGCTATCAAAAAACACAAATGTGGAAAAACTACTAGAATAAAATCTCAACCATAGGATAATTCCTCTTCTCCCAATATACATCGTAAGTAGTAAGAAAAAAATCAAGCATCAGAAGAAGCAAACTTCCCTTTATCCAGAACTGTGAGTATAAAGTATAATTCAGTAACAAATGGAAGCCGATAATTTTGTGAGATAATAATATCTGTAGGTTGGAACCCATGGTGTCTATTCCATTATATTTTAGGCTATAGATAGATAGAAATTTATTGAAATAATTTTTCAAAAGAAGTAAATAAAAAAATGACTGCGTTCTAGGACTAGGCCCCCTGAGGGACACCCATCTCACACCACATACATTGGAAAATAATGGGATTTTAAAAATAATACCTATACAGTTTACAATATATATAACATGTGACATAGTAAACAAGGAAACTAAAAAATCGTAACCCTAATATTATGCTATAGCTTGGGGTCTCAATAACATGTTATCACATAAGTATGCAATAATTTAAAGCAGAAGTGTCACAACTACGTAATCATGATCATATTATCATAAAAAATGCATCACATATGATTCAAAAATATAACATAAAATTCAAACCAAACATGTCATTAAAACATGAGGTGGATACTCTTGACCCTCCAAAGCGATACAAAAATATTTCTAGTCTCACAATGGTAAAACCTAATATAACCCAATACCACTGAGCCCATCCAAGGAGACCCTTACAGTGACCCATGTATCTCTACAAGGTGTGCTAATTTCTTATTCCATCCATGGTATCTCACAGGGGGACTGGGTATTACACAAGGTATGGCATAAAAATCTTTGATAAAAGGTTTATCCATGGTTTCTCCCATTGGGAACTGATATCACTAAGGAGCATATGGAAGAACTCGGGAATCCATTTCCTCACAAGCCAATGCATCACCACAAGCACATTGGGTAGTTACCCATTGTGCATGAAGTTTACATATATCAGTCCTTAATGTATAACCCATATTCTCTACCACCCCATTTAAAGTTCCATATCAATCCATGAATACATATCACGAAATGAATTTATGATTTCTAGAAAAAAAAGTCATATCAATAACACATGATTTCCACATTGACCAAGCTATAAAATTATAGCCAAAAAATAATGGAACATTTCATATAGAAGGGAAATAAGAATTAAAATAAAATCAGGGGCTTATGGTACATGGAATAAGCTTTAAATAATTTCCTATCAAGATAATCATCTCAATTGCACATGATAGAAAGTTTAAGTAGGAATTTCATATGATTTAATAAACTAACAAGGGAATTAGCAATAGAAAATTTTCCCATGAATTTAACAATAACCATGGATTGTGGCATCAACATTCCAATAACCAATATTTCATCAATGATATTTTATAAACACAAGACAACAAGATTGACTAAGATTTACCATTCATATGAACCATTAAAAATGGTTATTCAAGAGCACCAAATAAAGAATAATCACTTAAAAAAAGGTATTATAATAATTATCTTGTAAAAAACATGTCCATTTTAGTAAAATACCACTAATAAAGACATTACTACATGAATTATAATAATTTAGAACATGAAAAAATGATTTCTTTAAGTACGGGTACTGATTTAACATGATGAGAGTATTTTACAATCTAAGGCATATTTCATTCAAATAGACATCAATTGTGTCAACGGTATAAGAAAATACTCAAAATTAAAACAACTATGTACATGTTTAGCTGTTATCATGAGGGTCCTAATTAATCATTTTACACCATTCTCAATTCATTTTACCAATTTGAATCTTGAATCCATGGTTCCATACACCACTAATGCAATTACCAAATTTAAAAAAAAATGGGGAAAAGCCATTTGGTTTGGGAACAACCAATTTGATAGACAAAGACAAGCAAGAAACCATATAAATGGGTTACTCTAAGAAAAGGTCATTGAGGGGGTGAAAAACTATCCTGGGTAATTCAATATGCAACGAAAAAGCTATACTAGAAGTTTATAAGAAGTGGCATAATTCCATGATGCCAAAAATGCAACGAAACAATAGGAAAAAGAGTAGACTTCATAAATAATGATCATTGCACCCCCACATATAGTATAAAGTCTTGATTCAACCTAGGGTTGATGAAATCAATAGATTTCAGAAAACCCCCAAATATAGCAGAAAACCCATGCATTTTAAATACCATAGTGAGGTTTGGAGAAACCATGAAATCAAGGGGTTCCTGTGAGATTGATTACCGAAATGAGTATGTGACTTCCCACAGTGAAGGAAATAGATCACTATAGAAGTAGGGAGATAAAAACTACATGAGAGGAGTGATAGTGGATTCTTCCAATTTGAGTAGGGGAAATCCTAAGAGGTTGATAGTGTGATGAAATGAGAGGGGTTAGGAACATTTATTTAAAATGAAAATAGAATTGTACCCACATAGGAGGGGTTACATAATTTGTGCATGGTTATCCAAATAGTATGGAAACTGTGTGGAGGTTTCTGTTTCACGACAACACAAAAAATGGTTAGACACATAGTTTGATTAAACATATGAAAACCATGCGTTTTATCACTATCTGAGACCTACAACTGGCCTAATGGTCGTTCACCCTAGGTCACATGATTTGACAAACTGTGCAGCCTATCCTATTCTCCCTATTTTTTTCTATGGTCTTCCAATGATCCCGAGACGCCTCCAAGACCTATCTTAACATCAGAATAAACATACTATGGGATGGATAGAGGAATTATAACCAATGAAACTAAATGGTATGTACCTCTGTATAAATCAATGATGTTACAAAATCCCCTCCTTAAAACAATAGTTCCCTGAGTTTCCATTTTGAGCTTGGTATGATGCATTCTGAGAAGAATTATGACCATTGCGCAAGAACATCGGCCTCCCTCTCCTAGGTCTCTTCAAAAAAGACGTTTGTGATACCAAAGAACTTATATTAAGGGAACTAACCTTCCTCATAGTACCTTCATGTAATTTTAAACGATATGAATTGTATGATCATAACCAGATGCACCTACCTCAATCTCGATATCATCTGGATCAAAAAAACTATATTGTACAAGATGATAGATCCAAAGATGAGATATGTGAATGAGTTTATGCATGGAATGGGACCTATATTGTAATTTAAAATTATAGTTTTCCAACCTAACTCACTCCACCATCTCAAAAGGCCCCACATGTCTCTTAGATAACATGCCCATTATCCTGACCTATTTTTGTCCCAAATGAGGGGTACATGCAGAAAGACCAGATGCCCCACCTCAAACTCCATTGGTCTACAACGAATATCGATATAAGACTTCCTTTTTAACTAAACTATATCCATATACTTCTGAATCATCTAGAATTTGTATAATGTATCCTAAATTAGATGAAGACACAGTAGAGCTGCCTCACCTACCCCAATCTAGCACAAAGGTGAATGACATAGTCTACCATTGATATCCACATACGAAGCAATATAAATTTTTTAATAAAATATATAATTATATGGAAACTCATCCAAAATAATATTATTATCCCTAGAACATCCAAAATCATGAAAAAATTCCTTAAGAACATCCTCTAACATTCAAATATTTTTCTCAGACTGCCCATTTGTCTGAGGGTCATATGCAGTAGTTAGGATAACCTTTGAACCCAGTGTATTCTACAACACTTAACAGAACCACTATGAGAATTGGGAATATTGATATGAGAATATAGAATGGGGTACGTTTATAATTCACTCTTTTTCAAAGATATAAAGTCCATATAACTCATCAATCAAGTAGGTCTCTTAGATCGGTTTGAAGTGAGAAACTTTGGTCAACCTATCAATGATGACCTATACCAAGTCACTGCCACAAGGAGATATCAGCAATCCTATTACAAAATACATGAGGACATTATTCCATTTCAACTCATGTATGGATAGATGTTATAAAATTCCAGTGGTTTATTGGTGCTTTACCTTCACATACTAATAGGTGGAGCACCGAGTGACGAAGATCGCTATCTAATTAATAATACAAGTCTACTAGTATTGACGATGGAAATAATAATACGTCTTAGTAAGAACATGATTAAATTCCCAAACAACGGGTTGATATTCCCTCCAAAACTCACTCAATATATCAAAACGCACCAATACTCACCCACATTAGAGTAGGGTCTCACTACTACCGAGAACCCAACTAAGAGGTGACATCTCTCCAATGGTAATTTAACATAGAACGAGGGCCTCAGAATCTAAAACCATTCACCTTAGAACCTATTATTGAAGAGAATGTTTCACTAATAGAGAAACTAAGACAAGCTTCTCATGTTACTCTAGAACCTCTAGATTAAAATTTAAAAACAAATCCATAATCATCCAATCAATGCTAGCCACATGAACAGTTTCTATCCAAGTCTTGCAGATCAAAGAATCAGACATGACATTTCATTTATTGGGTGTATAAGCATGATCCAAATCAAATGGCATTTGTTATTCCACCCACTTATAATACCAGAAATGAAATCCAACTTTGTGTAGATATATTTTAAGATTTTATGATCTCTATAAATAATGAATCACTCTTCCAATATAATGTTCCTACAAAAGCACATAACATGAATCATGTATGATATCTCGATATCATGAAAAGGATAATTCCTCTCATGAGGCCTCATTTAGAGAGATACATACACAACAAATCGATCATCCTACATCAAAACTACACCAATCTAGATCTTGAAATCATCAAAATATACTGTATAACTTTTGTCCATCATAAGAAGAATCAAAATGATATTTGAGTTGAATTTTCATTTTAGCGCTCGAATGTCCTTCCCACAGGCTTCAAACCATAGAAAATTCACACCATTCTTAGACAGGGAGGTAAGAGGCAACACAAAGTTGGATAAGTCCTCGATAAAATCCCTATAATAGCCTTCAATCCCTAAGAAAATGTGTATATGGAACTCATTCTTGGGATTCTTCTTGGAAACAATAGCGCTCATCTTCTCTTAATCAAATGATATACTAGTCTATGATATGATATGACCCAAGAAGATAACCTTACTGATCCATAAGTTGCACTTAATGAGATTTGAAGAAAATATGTTTCTCTCTTAGTGTACTCAGCACAATATCAATATGGTTTGCATAGTCATGTCTGGAACACAAGTAAAACAAGATTTCATGTATGAATAATACCCTGAAGGAATCAAGATATGGGTGAAAACCCTGATACATCAAATCCATAAAGACTGTTAGAATGTTTTTCAGACAGAATGACATAACCAAGTACTTGTATAATCCATATCTACTTCCAAATGTTTTATGTGGTTTATTCGATGGTCTCACCTAAACTTGATTGTAGACAGACCTCAAATCAGTCTTTGATAATAATGTTGATCCATGGATCTGGTCAAATAAGTCATCTATATGTCGTAATGGATAATGGCTCATTAATGTAAGTTGATTCATCTATCTATAATTCACTCAGAATCTCAGGGTACCACCAGCCTTATTGGAAGAAATAACAACTGAATCCCATGGGGACATTTTTTTCTGATAAAACCAATATCCTCATGATTTCAACATCATTTTTGAGGCACTAAAACTATTTCATTTCTATCCTATATAGAGTAATGGACACCATTGTTGCACCTGGAAATAGCTCAGTGGTGAACTCAACCTCTCTCTTAAGAGGTCATCCAGATAAATCTTCAATGAAGACATACCTAAAGAGATCCAAAAAAGAGGGAAATATAAGAGCTGTTTTCCATGATTGGCCATAAAGAGACTCCTAAAATAATCTATCACTCTACCAGGCCTTCTTCACATGGGAGCAGCTCAATCTACATAGATATTGTATTCTCCCTAGTGTATATGATAAATATCACCAGGTGATGTGAAAGACACTTGATGATGATATCAATCCACTTGGGAATGATAAAAATGAGACAGTCCACACTGAGGATGATGTTTAATTAGATCATACCCAGGATGAAGAAATTTCATAAGAAATGGTACCCATATATCTCAAGGGGGAACTCATGACAATGACGTATGTCCTTTGTAATGACCCCAAGCGGAGTGTTGGGGGACATAACTCCACAAAAGTGCTTGATAGAATGACCAATTCTATCAAACAAGGTAGAAGATATGAAAGAGTGAGAAGCACATGTATTGAAAATGGAAAAAATGATGCAGAGGTTACCTGGATATTACCTATAATCACAGATGGCCCTAGACACTACTCGTCAAGAGCTAGTTGCACTAAATGCATATGGCCTGATCCATGGCCATGAGGTGTAGTCTGACTAACATGACCTAATCAACTATGTTGTCACTACTTATCTGAAGATTGGATACCTCATCTATGACCGATACTAAATAATATTGATCAGTGAGTAGAGGACCAACTCTTATCCTGATGAGGTGTCACATATCATATACCTAATAATGGTGCTGGTACAGATCTACTGCCAATAGATTCTAGAATAAAATAATGGGAGATGTACTGTAAAGGACCCATCCATCCACATGATCTACATTCATGATAAATCCAGTAACATACATATACTGAAATATTTTATGAAAATTTAATAATCCGTCAACATTTCATTCCCCTCACCTTTTGTAATAAAAATAAATATATCATATGTGATGTGTTAATTTATCACATTCAATAATGAAATTGTGTTTAAGATCCATTACCTCTTTTATTTCTACTCATAAACCATTTTTTTGTTAAAAAATATTATATATGTATTACAACCAATTTAATTTTCTAGAATCATTTTATATACATAATATTAATTAGTAAAACAAATCATGTTTGTGATGATAGAAAACCACCAAATTAATCTATACGATTATCGCTAATGTCTTATCTAATGATTTATCCTCACAGAAAATTATCAAAATAATTATATAACAATTTAATATTATCAATATTTATTTATAAAATATAACTTCATCTCCAGACAACAATTATCATTATATGATTTTCCATACATGTATTCATGTAACCATTCATGAAAACCAAAGAAACGAACGCTCCCAAATGATGAAATTGTATATTTTATCTCAAAAACGGTTCCATAAACCAACTTAATAAAATCATAATAAATCAAATATATTCAAAAAATTTTATTAATTAATTATTTAATGGGTTACATTTGATTATTTATGAAATTAAGATCATGTACAAAACACTTTTTGGAAATAATGTAAAGGTTTCTTTCCAATCCTTCAATTTTCATTTAGGTTATGCTTTCTCTCTATTTTCCCTAATGTAAATTTTAATTATTTTCATATAATTCGTCTAAAGTTTATGTTTATGTTCAAAAATCATGTATATAGATCATTTCATTATTCTATTTTAGGGATATACATGTTTTAATAAGGGTCCCTTCTCGAATCATTCCGAAAGGAAATCCTGATTAAATGGAACTTCTTGTTTTCTCAGTTAAATTTAATTGAACTCCATATTATATTTTAATACACCATTAATTTTATAAATTTACTAATTTCTTCATGAAAAATTATTTTGGTTTATTTCTTGTTTTACGAAAACTAATTTGTCTTTTCCTTTTTAACCACTCTTTAATATTTTCCTTCAACCACACTAATATATTTCATTTCAATTTTAACTTAAACACACTATTTACATGTATTCACTTAAGTTTGACATCCATTGTCGTGGTATAGACCTATTTTTTCTAATTAATTTCTATTTATTGTTTAAATAAATTATTTCATGGAATCCATTAGGATATTTCAATTTTTTATGACTTATGACAAGATTATTATACCTTATTTTTTCAATGGTAACGATAATGTTTGAATTATTAGGTGGAATACATATTCATGAACATGTTATAATTGTTTTTCTAAGATTTAAATCCAATGAATTGGATTGCATTTAGTCTCATGACATGTCATGTTTGGAAAAGGAGTTAACATGATTAAATTATCATACTTTTTCAATCATGTGATATACTGTTGGAAGTTAGCCTTGAATCATGGGACTGGTGAAAAAAGAAAAAAATAGAGTTTAATATTGGTGGATCAATAGATAAATCCCATGATGGAAAAAAGAGCCAACATCCAATGTTTAGAAATTCTGGGATGTTACAGACTCAATACATTTTAATAGGGACTATGATATGCTAAAAATGTAGGAGATAGAGGCCTATAAAAATTATCTACATAAAGGATTAGAAGAATCCTTCTGATGTGAATGAAAAAAGGAAGGTTCAAATCAAAAATCATATTTTATTGTAGTGTTTCAATTGAAAGAACATGGTAATTATGTAATTATTTTCCATAATACAATGGTTATATGAGGAACTAAAAAAAACAACATCCATGTTAGCTTGGAAGGGAATATGCAATCTCTAATACTGAATTGGAGCATGTTAATGAAGCAGTCACATGTATGCTGTTTATTCATTCAAGAATAGAGAATATACTATTTGATTCTAGTTATAAACATTCTTTCATATCTATAATGTTTAGTAGAACTATTTAAACACCACCGCAAAATTTTCTGGTTTTGTTATTTTTTAGAAAAATAAATGGGGTAATTGTTGCATCCAAAGTATATAAATCCTCCCTAGTTACTTTTAATGGATAAAAACATAAATAAAATCTTCTTATACTCTCTTAGGTATATTATTATGCTACATTGGGATTGGATTTTATATATTTATATAAATCCAACATAAAAAATCGTGAAAGGGAGACCACTCATCACATCCTAAAGAAGCATCAAATTTAGTACAAGTGTAAGGATGAAGATGAATATCTTTTAGAATAATCAACTCAAATACAGATATTGTTACCTTATAAGCCAGAAAATCTAGGTGAAATGATTTATGAAAAGGATAGACTCATGATCGAATACATGCCCATCTAGAGGCATAACACTATTTTTTTCCTAGAGAATTTCCTAAAGTTACTCCAGATCATGGAGTTGAGTTCTCAATTGAAATTATTCCTAGATCTCATCCAAGATCAATAAAACCATATATAATAGCCACCATTGAGCTAGAAGAACTAAAAAAGTAGTTAAAGAAGAATATGGAAAATATATTTATATGCATAAGTGCTTAAAAATGGGGTTCACCAGTCCTGTTCAACAAGAAAAGAGATTATTCAATGCACCTCGGTGTTGATTATTATGAGTTCAACAAAATCATCAAAAATAACAAGTATCCCATAACATAGATATATTATTTGTTTGATTAGCTACGTGAGTCCAGTTATTTCTCTAAGGAGGCCCTTCTGTCATGATATCTCTAAATAAAGCTGAGTAAGGAAGATATTCCCCTGACAAACCTTTCGAAGAAGGTATAGAAACTATGAGTTCCTAGTAAGGTAATTCAAACACACTAATGATCCAAAAAATTTCATTGACATGATGAATAGATTCTTTAGAGATTACTTAAAAAAAGTTGGTTATCTTTATTGATGTTGTTCTGATATAGTCCAATAAAAAGGAGGAACGTGATGAGGATTTGAATATTGCTCTTAAGACTTTATGAGGGGTGAAAATCTATGAAAAGTTCAATAAATGTGAGTTTCAGATTTTGGAATTATTATAATTGGGGATTTTTATCACCAAAAAAGGAATATATATGGACCCTTCTATGATAAAGAACATTGATTAGGGGACCCGGACAATATTTATAATGGAGATCCATAGTTTAATTAGGTTAGCTGGGTATTACAAGATATTTGTGAAGAACGTATCATAATTTTCAAACCCACTAACTTTGATGAATTAGAATGGACTAATGTTTTTCTAGACCAGTGAATGTGAAGACAACATTAGAGAGTTAAAAAATATGATTATAACTACATCATTACTCACAGAACTGACAAGTGAAAAACTCTTTGTGATGTACAATGATTATTAAATGAAGGTATTAGGATGTGTACTAATGAAAACTGGTGATGTGATAGCATAAACCTCAAATAAGTTGAAAATTAATGGGAAACAATTATCCCACACATGATCTAGAGTTGGGAGACATGATCATTTCATTGAAAATCTAGCAGCATTACCTATATGGGGAAAAGTGTGAGATATATAATGATCAAAATAGTCTCCAATATATATTCACACTTAAATATCTTAAATTGAGCCAAAAAATATGGTTAGACCACATTAATCATTATGAATCTTCAATCGACTACCATCCTGGAATGGAAAATAAGGTGGAAATGATCTAAGTAGACATGATCCTACATCTTTATCAACAAGGATAATTGAGGAGGATACGATATTTTTAGACATTCAAAGGATATAAATGGAAATCATTAAGGAAGGAACACCATGAATATTTTCTCAAATGATATATTAACAATACCATATGGATATAAGAAATGTCACTCAAATAAATGATGTGAAAATTTAGCAAAAGGCGGTAGCTGTCAGAAATGCGAAATCCATAGTTTTCAAAATTGAAGAGGAAGGAGTCATGAGATTTGGGTAATGACTATGTGAACCATATAATCCAAAAATAAAGAAATATATTTTTAATGATGAACATATAATAACCTTCTCTATTCTCCTAATGAGTAAAAAATATACAATGAGATCTTTAAAGGTACTATTGGTGAGATAACTTTAAAAATAATATCATTGAATATAAATAAATTTGCCTTTTATGTCAGCAAGTTAAGGGAAATAGGTAAAAATATAAGGGGACAATGAAACCATTACATATAATAAAATTTAAATCAGATAATATCAAAATTCAATTTTTCACAGGACTTCCAAAGACATCCATAGGAAAAAATGCTTTATGTGTTGTTGTGGATCATCTTATAATGAAAGATAAATTTAACATATTTCGATAGAAATAATCACTGGATCAAATTATAATTATATACATTAGAGAATTGGTAAATATACATGAATTACTACAACATATTGTATCTAATTGGGATAAAAAAATCTATGTACATGATTTGGAAAAGTCTCAAATGTTCTCTAAAAACTGAGTTGAACTTCAGCACTGTAACACCCCGAGATTTTATGAAAAATATTTTTTTAATTTCATTAATGTATTGTGTTCTATGATACACCATTATTACCTTGCGCTATACGCAACACCGTATTAGCTTGCAGTATACGCATCACTATTCTTGGATCGTGTTACACACAATTTTGATAATAGTTATTCTACGCAACATTGAGTATATATATATATTCAATGTATAAATGAAATATGGTTGGATTCTATTATATACAAAACAACGAAGGATTCTTGCACAACATGCAACCCTGACTTGGCTTGCATTACACGCAATCGCGACCTTTTTCGATAGCCTGTGTTGTACGCAATACCGGGTTTTACTAAACAATGATATATTATTATAATATTATTATGAACTAGCCTTTATGAATAGTATTAACTAAATTTTGAATTTTATAACATTATTATTCATCTTACACATTTTCTAGAACATGGTATAAGAACAAAATAAATATTTCGGGTAAATTAAGTATTTTTCAAAAAATGCAGTTTTGCCGCCTTTTGATGGAGCACCCACATTAAATCTAGTTTTTGACATGTTTATAAGTTCAATTTGAAAAAATAAAATTCTTCTTTGGAATCACAAAATAAAAATTCACTTTGGATAAATTTTTCGTATTATTCTGGTAACTTTCATATTTTGATGAATAGTAAAAACACGGTATATTTTAATGAAAAACAACTTTTTTCATCGTAATAATTTATATGGATAAATTATAATATTGAATGTTTTTAAAGTATAAATAGAATATATTTTTACCATTTAATATAATGTATGTCATTAGCATTGATTTTACATTGAATTCGTAGGTTAAATCAATTCAATCTTTTGCAATGTTTTAAACAAAAACACATTTTCATTCGACAACGGGATTAATTTTAATTTAATTTATGCAACTTCTATGTATTGAATTTGGAAAAATGGATTCCATATTTTGAATCAGTGGGTCCAAATTATGTTAATAAGCTACTTTTTATTTTTGGGAATTATGAATAGTAACTACGGTAAATTTTATCTTCCATAATTAAAGGTAAATCGGGTAATTAAGGGTAAATATAATATTATAAAATTACCCTAACACATGCAAAAATTATATTGGATGGATAAAAGTAAACCCATATCAACTAAAGGTCGGATTAGATTCATTTTATGGACTTTTGACCATGAAAATAATTTAATTATTATTAAAACCAAAGAAAGTGACAACATGTCACTCTCTAAAACTTATAAGTATAATAATTTTCATTTAGTGATAAACGTCATAAAACATAAAACATGAATAGTCTTGAGAAAGATAATAAAATTATCTACATCATGATAATTTATTTAGAATTTTTAGGGATAAAATAATTGTCATTAATGGTGATACATTAATGATACAAAAATTATTTATTAAGTGGAAAATAAGTAATATAGTTTTTATTGAAATAATATTTCCCATTAAAAGACCCAAAAATCTGACCAAAACATATTGGTAGTGTATATATAAACCTTAATCATCCAATTACCTAATATATAACCGTTTGGGTCCTTATAAAAGTGATTATGACACTTATATTATTTTATTTTAAATGATGCCAAAGTTGTCACCTTCATAATTTAATAAATATAACAATTTAAATATTTTCGATTTTAAGATGATAAATTCGATTAAAAGTCTTATTGTGAAAGTTAATATATTTATATTCATAATAGGATTTTATTTTATATTTTAATGCGAAAAATCAGTATATTAAATAATTATACAAAAATGTTGTTGTAATTATTTTATTAAGAGATGAACCAAATAAATGGTTTTAAAAATAATAAAATAAATATTATATGAACTATTTAATGTGATCCACTACTTTTATAGATACATATGACCTTTTATGAATCTATTAAATCTTTTAGTTCGAACATATCTTCAGTATATATTTTATTTAAATTCAAATAAATGAATAGTGTCAAAATTTACACAATTGTTATTTTATAAAAATAAAATATTATAAAATTGTTTAAAAATCACAAAAATATTTAAAAATTATAAATTTTAATTTATATGGTCTATAATGTTATAAATTAAACAATTATGGAAAATTCACAACAAATAAGTAATTATTTGTTATAATTTAAAATTTATAATTTTATTACCACAAATAAACATAAATAGATTAAATAAGGATAAATCAAAATGATAAGGTTTAAAATAATATCCAAACACGTCTAAATTTGATTGGTTGATTATATTACAACCCTATCTCATCTAATCTTCGAATATGAGTCATTTTTGGCGTTTTTTAAGTGGGGTTAGATTTATTAAAAATTAATATATTTAACAATTCCAAAGGTGCCCCTCTCCTCCCTTATAAAAGGGAACCTCCTCCCTCTCCTCCTTACACCGATTTGAGCCTTCATACTCGGCCAATCCCTGAAAAATTATCTTATATACTTCCCTAGGAACATCGTAGAGGTCCTGGTCTTCTTCAAAGATCAATTTTATTGCCATAAGAGGAGGTCTCAAAGAGGCGCTTCAAATAATAGGTAATTTCCGTTACCGATTCTTTCACCTTTATTTCTTCTTCCACTTCTTCTTCTTAGGTTATTACATTATGAAGTAATAACATCAGTATCACTCATATACTGATATGTTTTTATAAATATGAAACAACCCCATTTCACCTTCTATCCATCCTACGGAAAACAAAATCCCCGTGCGTGCGTACGTACGGAACACCGTCTCCACGCCGTGGTGTAATCTGTTTTTACACCAACACCTTACATGGATGGGTATAATGGTATAAAGAATAAATATAGATAGTTATTATAAAATCATACTAATTCTGATATATTTTATCATCCACTACAATTCAATTCAATAATTATGGAAACGATATCATTACTCGTGCGTACGTACGGACTACCGTCTCCACGACGCGATGAGATTCATTCTCCATGTTAACCTTTTAACAATGATTATAAAGTATATATAAGAAATAATAATTAAATATATGTCATTATAATTCTACTGGATTTATGTATATATGTATGTCATCTACTTAATTCCATTCAACTCAATAAGGAAACGAAAACAGCGTTCATGCGTACGTATGGCCTACCGTCTCCATGAACAGTGTATTTCTTTCCATTTATCAATCTATTATATATATGTATATTCTGAATATATATTATATATAAATAATGTTTTATATTCTGGAATTATGTAATCGGGATCTAAGTAATAATATGAATAATTACAAGTCAAAACACGGACGACAAAGGAAACGATTTTACCCAAAACACTCTTTAACATGGAATTTAAAAAAGAACGGGTAATATAAAGTCATAAGTGAACCATATATGGTATCATAACAATGAATATGATTATGTAATAAGTGAATGACATTATTTAAATCATTATACTGGAGGTTAGGATACATACAAAGCATATCAGACATAAGGTAAGGGATAATTTCGCAAATCTCATTTTTATCCGACATTGCTTATTCATATGTATTTACTGGGGTTATTTCTATCATCTATGTTCATGTTTTTTGAAAGTGTTTTCATGTATGTTTAGAGTCATTTTTACCCATTTTTGACTTTTACTACATGTTCAGTAAGGAATCATTCTTTTGTTTACGTTACGAGTTACTTTTTTGACTTTTCTGGCAAATGTACGAGAAGAATGTTTTTTTTAACTTATACGGCGTGAATGGATTTTTACGGTTTCACAACGCCTAATTTTCAAGAAGCTTCCTCTACAAGATTGCATGACTATTTTCAACAAAACACTTATCTTTTAAAATTTCATGGAATTTTGTGAAAAGAAAATGATTTTAAAAAAGAAAGGATATTTTCCTCAAGAATTCATTTCAAGTGTTTTGTCAAAACTATTTTCTATCTAAGATGACATTATTTCAAATGTGTATGTTTCAAGTAGAATGTATATATGATTTAAATGGTTTCAATTTTCTTATGATGAAATGATATCAATTCTTTATGGATTATGTTATGATGGCATGATGTTTAAGAATCCCATTTTATTACATGGGTTATACTATGATGTATGGTTTATGATTTTGTGGCACACGAAAGAATGATTTCATTATGAGATGGGTGGGACCTATATCTCCCTCCAATGAATTGGGTAAAGATTTTATATCTCATGGGATAGACATGGCTGGAATGGTAGGTTAAACCGGTTTAGTAAAACAGGATTGAAACGATGAGTGAACTCGATTCAGAGAAGGACTTTGTCCACTAAGATGTTCTTGGCAGCAATGCCTTGGATACTATGGAAATCATATCATGTGCTTAATGGTTTCCAAAATTACATGTTGTATTCCCATTCTATTTTATCATTATTAATGTTTCTTTATGATCTATGCCTTATGTACTTCCATGTTTTATGTCATTGCTCATGCTTTTTATGTTTAAACATTATGTTCATGTTTTTAAGTTCAAATGTATATGGTATGTATTATTTTATCCATGCTTACCCTTACTAATCATTTGAGCTCACCCTTTTTATGTTTTATTTTGCCCAGGATATAAAGAAAGGTTTTAGGTAAGAAAAAAAAAAGGGAAGATCTTTATGGGAGATGTTGAAGATCTTTCACCACGATTAGAATATTACGTTCCACGTTTCCAAAGACACTAAACTATTACGGTCCTTGTGTGTCTGTTTTTGTTATGTATTAAGTATTCCGCTAAAGTAATGTAATGTCCATGTACGTCATGCTTCGAGTATCTACAAGTAAAACTTATCATCCTCAAACTAATTTTCAATGTGAGTGGACTATTAAAATAAAAAAAGACATGTTGATATCATGTTCTATGGACTTCAAAATAGGTTGGGATAATAATATAACTCTGGTCGAATTATCCTACAATAATAGTTTCCACTCAATCATCCAAATGGATTTAATTAATCCCTTTATGGTAAAGGGTGCATAACACCGACATGCTGGGATGCGTTCAGTGAAAATAAACTGGTAGGATGTGAAATTGTAGATGAAATTGTAGAAATAGTGAAAACTATTTAGAAGAATATCTGGGAACTCCAACATTGATATAATAGTTATATTGATTACCGTTGATGAGTCCTCGAGTTTGTGGTTGGAGAAATTATATTCCTCCATATATCTCAATGTAAGAGGATAAAGTGATTTGGGAAGAAATGAATTCCCAGTCCGAGGTACATCAACGCCTTTGATATCCATGATGTCTTTGTAACTATAGTCAATTGACTAGGATATACACGAACCATATATCAAGTACATGATGTATTCCACGTATTAATCTTATGAAAGTACATTGCAGATCCATCACATGTACTGAATTCATAGGTTCTACCATTGTAAAATGACCTCTCTTATGAGTAGAAACCAGTGATGATCATGAATTATAGAGATAATGTTATATGAAATAACAATACTTACATTTTCAAAGAACTATGGAGTAACCATAAGTATGAATATGAATATTAGAAACTATAGGAAGTGATTAAGGAGATACACTCTCACATGTTTTCAACATTAAATTTAAAACAAAATGTCGAGGGAAAAATTTCATAATGATGGAAGAACGCAATGACCCAAAATTTTATCAATGGAAATTATGTTATTATAATTATGTCATATTGTTTAAATAACATAGACATCAATAGCTAAAAAACATTAAAAATGATTAATGAATAAAATAATAGGAATTTATATAGATTTAGGAATCTATACTAGTGTAATAGTAACTTGACATTTGGAATAGTAACATGACACATGTGAGTAGTAAACCAAAAAATATAATACTAAACAAACCTACGAAAGTATAAATAAAATTTATTTATGTTATAAATGAATATATGGTATAATAATATCAAATTGTAATTAAATAAATGTTTTAGAAATTAATAATTAAGTGCTGAAATTTTTATAAAATAAAAGTGTTTATTTTAAGTTTTATAATTAAGATATTGTTATAAAAAAATTATTTCAATATAATTTATTCCTAAATTAATATTTTTTCTTATGATTCTTAGAATGTTTTATGAGACCTTAATTAAATTTTCAATGTGTTATAAAATTAGTTATAATCATAAAATTGGTATTTCCATGTAAATGATAGATTTAATGAACAATTAATTTCCAAATATTCAATAAATTATGTTCATAAAATTTATTTCACTTTTGAATACTATATGAATGAAACTTTTTATGGTGAATTTTTGAGATTTTTCTAAAATAGATGATGTTTTTGGTGAATTGGAAAATAATGTAATTGACAATATAAGTAAAAAATAAATTTCTGAGTCATGCTTGAGTTATGGATGATGTCAGTGACTATTGGCTTGAAATTATTTTCACTAATAATAGTATTTCGTTAAAATAATCCCCAGCATTTCTGGTCTGGATTTAAATATAAACTAATGAATAAAATAATAAGAAAACACTCCTCTTCTCCCATATAAATATCATTCTTCATCACCTCTTCTACTCGCACCCCTCAAGATCCGAGACTTATTAAAATTATTCTCAAATATATTCCCAATACACTTCACTATTTCTAATATTTTTTTGTATCAAACAAATACAAAAACCTATTTTTATATGATGGTTCTCATGGAGACGCATTAAAGTGGTAAAATCCTCATTATATTCTTTTAATTTTTTTACATTCGTTTCATTTCTTATTCTATAATAACATACCCTAATCCATGTGGTATGATAACTATTGTACCAAAAATATAGTGGAATGTTTTTATTCAAGTGGGATAATCCATCATCATTTCCTTCCACTATCTTTTTGTACTAAAAATTGAAACATCATTCAGGATGTGTTAATTTATCACATTCTGGGAAGACAAAGTTTTCAATTTCATTTCCCTAAATGAAGACATAACATAAAACCATATTTATGGTTAAAATATATTAATATATATATATATATAATAGAATATTTAACTATGTGGAACAATTTTATATACATTATATTATTTATTATAACTATTATAGTTCTTGATTTTTGAAAAAATCGCTACAATAATCATAACGATTTTCAATAACATATTATATAATGATTAATCATCCACCCAAATTACCAAATGACTTATATAATAATTTAATATTGTGATTTTTTATATATAAAAAATAACTTCAATTATGTAAAACATTTTACATTTTAAATTCTTACCCATACATGTATACAAGTAACCAATCGTGAAAACCAAGGAAATGAATGCTCCCAAATGATGATATTGTGTCTTATAACTCCTAAAAGGGGCCATAAAAGGACATAACAAAATTATAAAACTAATCATGTTTAAAATGTTGTTAATTAATTAATTAACGGATTGAATTTGATTATGAGGGACGTTAAGATCAAGTGTAGAGTATTTTCGAATATAAGGTATGGGTTTCATCCCAAACCTCCGTTTTTTCCTTCAGGTTATGCTTTATCTCTCTTTACCATAATTTAAATAATAATTTTTTATATAAATTTTGTGAATTAAAATTTTCTAAACTCATGTATCTAGATTATTGTATACTACCTTTTCAGGGATACAGATAATTTAATAATTTTACCTTCCCAAAACATCCTGAAAATCAAGCCCGATTAGAGGGACTTTCTCATTTTCTAACCCAATTTTACGTGCACTCCTTAATTTTTTTAAGAAGCCATTATTTTTATAAAACAAATCCATTTAACATTATTGTTTTATGAAAAATAAAAATTCCTTTTCAACATTAAACACCCTTTAATATTATCCTATAACCGCACTAAAATACTTATTTCTAATATCTTTAAAACACTCTTGTTACATTTATTCACTTCAGTTTGACATAAATAATCATTATATATAACTATTTTTTAATGAATTTCCTTGAATTATTTAAATAAATTATTTCATGGACACTATTAAGATAATGTCTTTTCTATACCTTATGAATTGATTATGATACCCAATTATTTCCTTGGGTAACCGATATGCTTGATTATTCATGTAGCACAAATACACATGAACATGTTATAATTGGTGCACCTAGAGAGAACTCCAATGAATTGGGTAATGTTTTGTCTCATGAGACAACATGTTGGGACAGAGAGTGAACCTGATTCCTTTTTGAATCATTGTCCACCATGTGATATAGTCTTGGCATTTAACCTTGAAACATGATTATGTCATGTTATATGATCTTGAAACACTAATAAAATGGCATGGTTATATGTTCCCTTGTTCTACATGTAATTTATCCTTATGTTTATTCATCCCCATGACTTTATGTCATCATGTTATTCCTTCCAACCCATGTGATATGTTTAATCATATGATTACTCCCTTCCCAAGATTTTTAGTTCATCCATTTTGTACATGTATACCCCAGGTTATCCTATGCACATGAAACCACTCAATGGAAGTTAATAGATTATTATAGAGATTAAATGCATGATTCTTTTAGTCTAGTTTTAAGGTATTCAAATTATTTTCATAATATTCTAAAGACTCTAGACTTAATAATCCATATATGTATATAATCGTAAATAGTGCTTAATATATTATATTAATATGTGTAATAGGCCAGAATATCTATATTGATATTATCACCATATCTACATTCTTCTCATTTTATTGATTACATGGCATGTTTGTTCAATTATTTTACAATATATATTTCATTTTGATTAATTAATCATGATTTATTCTCCTGTACTTAACCCTTACTAATCATTTTCGTTAACCAATATTTTATTTCTTTTATATAGAATCCATGAAGTGCACCCTATTTTATATTTAGGGATATTAAATATCAAATAATACAATTCTTGAAAAGAAAATTATTTTTTTCCATTTTTTATTCATATGTAATATAATAGTGACGGATTTTTCATGTTTATAAATAATCCTAAACTATTTATTCCATTGGGAAGCGATTACTTGTATATTATTCCTATCTAATAATGAAAGCATAGGATTTAGGCTACTCTCATCAGGGTTACTAGAGTTAGTATCAAAATAAGTTTAGAAGAAACATTGGGAACTATATTTTTGATAATCTAGATTTGGGAAAATAATCATATTATATGAATATTGGATAAGTATAAGAAAACACTAAATTTTGGTTAAGTAACATTTTATGTGGGTTTTTTTAAAGATACATCCCTGGATAGATACAAAAAGGTGACATGGTATTAGAACAAAGGTACCTAGGTAAAATAACTATAAATGGGTGATTTGTTCTTGACCTGATCATCACCTAGTGAATGATAATGGGCTTTACTTTGCACTAGGTTTAACACTCTCAGAGGGTATTGTTAGGATAATTCACATTCTCTTTACAACCCATTATATGTTATTTTAATAGATGATAAAAATTAATGACATAGGGAAAACCTAAGGTTCCTTATACTAATTATATTTTTTCATAATTTAGGAATCCTATAAATAATTATATAGTTTTCCTACTATGACTATTTTCGTCACATTATAATTTATGCTTTTACTTAAAAAGTGGAACCAAAATTAATAATATTAGAATAGAACATGAAGTAAAATGTGATGAATATAATGACAAAAACAGTATGATGATAGGAGGTAAAGATATCATGATTATTCTGGACTAGTTACCTCAAAATATGACTAACAACATATGCATTAACCAACACCCTAACTCACCAAATTAGATAAGGGATAATGTTTATAAGAGCGCTAGTGGTAGAGACTAAGGGGAAATAATGCATCACTTTCCATAATTCTATAAATAAGGAAATTTACACCTAGGAAAGTGTCTAAATAGAGTAAAAAATTATTTATGTGGGGAATGGAATGGACTATAACAAAAAACATTCATGGAAAATTGAATATTGTGATGGAAGGAAATAAATTTAATCATAAGGATCCATTTATAGTTTATTTTCCTAAATGTGGAAGACATAGGAATTATTCGAGGAAAATTCCCCTTTCATAGGTTAAAACATATACTATGAAATAATCTAAGTTAAAATAAAAATAAAGAATTATTTGTATATTCTAATTCGAGAATTAAATTTTAGAATTATTTTACAAATGGTATTTTTCTTGTAAGAATCATGAAACATCCATGGACTGTGTTAAATTTAGATTAAAATGTGTATTTATTAACTTTAAAGTCATGGATACCATCATGGGTTAGTTTTTTTAATATTGATCACAAGTTGAATGTTTTAAACATCACATTTTGGGTCATATGTGATAGGACCCTAATAAGACTATCGGAAATTTGGATAAATTTAAGGAAGGTTTATTCATTAGTGTAAAAATTTTACTGTAGTAATAATGCCTTCACATTTTATATACATAAGATAAAATGTATTGAAATATTTTATGGTTAATATAATACTGATTAAACTATAATAATTGTAAAATAATATTATTAGAAATTGTAAAAAATGGTAGTTTTAAAAACCTTTGTATGAATTTTGTTTAATGAGTAATTTTATTTCAAGGATGCCAATATTATATTTTTGGGAATGTCTTTAAAAGGACACACCACAAGTTGGGTGAAAAAGAATCACATTCAGAAATAACACAAGGCATGAACCCATGACCGGGGGATGAAAAAGGTTTAGTACCTACCACTATCCTACATGATATCCTAGATAAAAAGTCATTCATTCTACATAGATTATTTGAAAAAAATATTAATTATAAATTAGTGGTTTTAAATTATAGGTTAGATATTAATTTATTATATTGTAGAACTTTTACTAACAATATTAGTTTTGGAAAATATTTAGAAATATATGGAATGTTTTTTCACTATTTTATATATCTTACGATGCAAAAAATTGAATTTTAGTGATTCAGGGATAAAAAAATTCAGTTTTTGAAATTAATTTGTTGGAGTAAGTAATAAATTATAAATTGATCAAAAAATAACTAAATGAAGAAATTGTTATTATGAAAAATTATTGTATCAAGTAGCCATATTTTATTATATTTATATATAGTAACAAAAATACTCATCCATAAGAAAAGGATCTTGAAACAAAAAAGTTATCACATTGCATTTATATCTATTGAATCTGGTTGTATTTCAAATCATCACATATATGTGTTTTTTAAGTCCTAAACTTTTTATGAATACTCAACTACTTTTGATTAATGACCTTTATCATTATCTATAATTATTTATAATTTTATTCCATGTCCATGTTTATATTTCACACCAATTTTTCAAAACATGGAAATCAAGTTATGTGTTATTTAAAATAACCATCATAATTATTTTTCTATCATATTCAGAGTATATATCATTCACTCTTTTTATGATGTGGGTTTTAACCAAAATAATTTTCAAATAGAAAACCCTTGATTTCAGGGGTAAATTTTTAATTATGAGGATACAATTACTTTTGGTGGGGAGAAATTATCACCCAAAAATTATATTAAAAACGCTGTATTTTATAGTATATTTAAAATGAAAAATTGATATTAAACAACCTATAGAAAACATTTATTTAAATTCAATATCTTTGATATCCAAAAAAGACATGAAACCCCAAGTGGGAATGAACCGTAATATAGTATAACATTATAACCTAGTAATTAAACTTTATGGTGTGAATAGTAGTAACTATAATATGAAAATAATTATTCCTTATTCATTGTAAATATAATAAAAATCATCTAAAATAAAAAGAAATTTTTTTAGAAGAAAATATTTTTTCTAAAAGCATATTTAATCCGACTCATGCACATAAATAAGAAATAATTTCTACAATGTCTAGAAAATTAATTTGTAAAAATAAAACTCATTTTTTAAGTAATCATAAAAAAAATATATGAGGTCAACCTTTTAAGAATTTTCATAAAATTTTCATTTATTGATGACTTGTAAAAAATCCTAAATTTTAATCAAAAATGCCTTTTTGTTTAAATAATTTATAAATATAAATTATATTATTTATAGGGTTTAAATTAAAATTATTTAAATTTTATATCAATTAATACTATTTATTTCATTGTAATAATTTTCATATTGAATTTTGATATAAGAACTTTTTAATCATTTGATCATTTTTCACTTTAAAAACCTGCTTAAACATCTTCTATATTGGATTAATTTTCAATTTTATTTTTTGAATTCTATATATTTTTTTGAAACATTTATTCAATATTTTTAATAAAAATAATTTATAATCATTAATTATGTCCAGATATATTTTGACCAAAATAAATAGTGAAAATAGTAAAAAATTAATTACCGTGGTTAAGGTAAAAAATAATTTAACATGGGTTAAACTAAGATGATCTAGTTTAAAAATGACATAACAACTTTTACTCACCCATTGTATGGAAATATTTATTACCTAATATCTTATTTTATTGCTAATAAAAAATTTTATCATCTTTTTACATGATGAAAATGTATGTAATATTTAGTCTTTCTAAAAAAAATTACAATTATGTCACTCATCTCACTTATAAAAGGACACACCTCTACTATGTTATTCATAACATAAAACCTCATTGGTTCATCAAAATATTTCCAAAATCACTTCCTAAATTCCATACTCACTTCTTATAATATATATTTTCGAATGAAAGCCATCCTAAGAAATCCTTCGGTTAAAACCTATTGAGGATAACTGATGAATTTCTAACATTCTTCAATGACAATTTTTTTATTAATTAATTATCAAACTCTTTTTATAATTTTTTAACATGAATATATAATAAAATACTTATATTCCATAACTTTGTATTTTTTATAATATTTTCATTACTTACAACCATCTCTCCTTTCAAGAAATGGGTTATGAAATCATCATTCCTGTGTTCGGCAGAACACCATCTCGTGAACCGATGGCATTTTTTCTTCCTTTACAAGTGTTCATGGTTGGGTATTATTATAGATATAAATAATATATATTATATATATAACATAATTAATCATATTATCTAATAATATCATATATATATATATAATTTCTTTTTTTAACTTTCCATTATTTATTAGATATGATAATGTAACTTTATTGTATGGTGGACTACTGCCTCGTAATGTGATGTGATTCATAATACACTAACTCTTGACATGGAATGTAATTTGGTTAATTTTATTCATTGTATATTATATTTTTGAAATAATAATTATATTAATTTCATATTTATCATTATAAAATATAATATTTTTTAAAAATTTTCACTCAAAGATGATTACAACGTTCGCGTAAGTGTGGACTAACTCCCTAATAAAGAGATTGGACTCCATTTATCTCACCACATAATATGTATTATCTATATAAATATATTTATATATATTATATATTATATATGATAATTTTTCAATGGAAAAATATTATATACCTCTTTTCCTTAATGTTCAACGAAAAATGGAAATGTTACTCATGCGTGGGTATGACCTACCATCTATATGATCACAATGTACTTTATTTATCAACACAATAATTAATGATTGGTATTAAAAGTATAATTGATTTAAAAATATTATAATTATTTAATTATTATAATTATATATATAACCAAACTATATGATATGTTCCAGCAATAAATCATTCATGATGAAACATTCTTCAGAAAACATGGAAATAAATACCCAAAATAATGAAAATAAGAAATTATTACTAAATAAATGGGTGATAATATGTAATAAAAGGATCATATGTGATATTAAATATATATATAAATATGGTTATTCAATAATTTAATAAGTTGTTTAAAACTAATATACATGAGTGTATGTCACTTTTAACAAAAATGTAGCTTGTGGTAATGTATTTCGTCTCCATTTCATTTCATTGAAGCATATTGTGATTTTATTCACATAGTTTATTTTATATGGTCTATATAACATCCCTATGAAATTTAATATCAATATAAATTCATTCTTGATGGTTTTTTATGATACCATTTGAATTATTTCACCTAAGTATATTTGACATTAAAATTACCATGTGGTAAAGAATTTTATAACTTAATTTATTTTTATTGTGTAATATTACATATTCATAGTAACTTATCTTGTAAGATTAATTGTATAATTAATTTTTATTATATTATATTTACATTAAACTATATTTTACATAGATATATGGTCGATACACATAATCGACTCATTGATTAATTATTACATCAACATTAGGATAATTGTAAGGGTTTATTTCAGAATCAAATTCTAACCAAGATTGTTTATTCCATAATTCCAGTTTAATGAAATTATATTATAATTTTATAATAAACACTATTAATTTTATTATACATTGTTTATTTATTATATTTTAAAGTAATAATTTATGTTTTCCAATATTTTATAATTTAAATAAATGAGATTTTTTTTAATAAAATGTTTATAATTTATCTCTTCGATAAAAATTTACATTTGTTCCAAAAGAATGTTTTATAAAAAATATAAAAATATTTTTAAGCATTTAATTTTTTTTATAAAATATTTTTTTTTGAAATTTGTCTTCTTACAAAATATTTTCAATGGAATCTTCTTTTTTTCAGAACATGGAACTTTTCAAACGTTTTTATATTGAAAATGGAAGGTTCTTTTTTAACTTCTATATCATGTACACAATTACCCACTAACATGACCATCATTTACATGATAAATCATTAGATTGTTTACATGGTTATTATTCAAGAAATTTTTTTTTCTTAACAATTTGTTAAATTCATTTTTAATGTTATTTTAAAATATAAGGATTTTGAAAAAAAAATTATTTAAAATGTGTTTTTAAAAAATTAAAAGGATATTTGCATTAATAATGGTTTTATTAATATTTTAAAGGTGTTTTTATTCATCAATGAGAAAAATTTTTGTTATTAATCAAGATGGTAAATATTGTGTTGATACCGTCCTTATTCTTCCTCTGGAAGGTTTATAACCATTTCGACGAATGAAAGTGTAGACATTAACATCCTTGATATGTTTTTGTAGTCATTAACATTCAATTGAATTATACACATTTACATGGGCCTTAAATTTCCCTAAAATATAAATATTATTTATCATGGATATTTTAATTGATTAAGCCATATATCATTTATATACAAGGTGTTATACCTTGAAAGTTAATTGTTTTTTGGGAAATGTTGATAAATTTTATTCCTTAATAAATAAAGATATTTGAAGATAGGAAATTTTTTTCATGAATTAAATAAATTATTCTAAATATGAAAAACAATTGTACCTTCAGTGACTGGTGTTTCCAAGTATTACAAAACCCATAAATTCATCAGTATGTCTAATGGGTTAAATTAGTTTACTAGAATTAACTAGATACTACTAGTAGTTTTAAACAACCATTTGAAATGTATTTAGGTTAGAGGTATCATGTGAATAATACAAAATGTTAAATAATTAATTATTTACTTCATCAATAATTCTAGTATAATCATCCATGAGATTTTCCTAGTGATATTATATCTAGATTAAAATCATTATGTGGTTATTATTTTAATTTCATGTCTGTTTATTTATTTCAAATTCAATATTGATTATTATCCATGATATTACAAGATTTATATTATATTTGGATGAAATTACATCAAATTTTATTGATTTCATGGCACATGTGTTCAGTCACTGAACATTCCAAATGGATTATTAATATTGATTCTAGATTTATCTTATTACACTTAACCCTTATTAATAATTTCATATTACCATTATTTTGTTTCATTTTATAGAAATTTGTGAAGTAAATTATGTTGTATATGGAAAGATATTCTATACGGAAAAATTTATTCTCTAGAAAACAAATATATTATAATTTTTGTATTCAAATTTATATTTAAACTCATGTATGTAATTAGTTTACCTAGGATGATAAATTATTTGGCATTTCATGATTCCATTTCAGGTATATAATGCTAATGTAATAAATCAAGCTCGATCCTCGGGCTATTGGTGTTAGTTAGCTAAAATTGTCTACCCTAAATAAGAAATCTGACTATGGAATCCCCTAAGGTCTATGAAAGGTAAGAAGGATAAAGTTAATTTTAATGTGGGATGGTAGAAATATAAAAATGAGGTAAAGTGAAGGATTTACCATTTATTGGCCTCTCAATATCAATAAATGGATTATATATAGTTAAGAGATGAGTGTATGAGTTACCTATCATGAAAATTGAAATGATGTTTTTGGGGAAGATGGGAAAGGAGGTTTAAAGAACTTAAAAAATAGAGTTTCTTATTATAGTAATCTAAACTTTTACGTAAACTAGTTGACTTTTATATTTAGTCTATACATGTTGGAAAACAATTCTCTAACAATACGCGTCACACTAGATTATAAAAATAGACTCACATGGTTTGGAAACCCAAATTACAAAAGAATGTTCCAAATATAAAAAATATCATTGCAATTTAATTCAGATCTCGAGTATGGTAACTTTCATTTTAAATCCCAACCATATACAATCTGTTCACTAACACTCAAAGACACAATTTTACTCAAATGGTTTCTACTTAATGTCTAATGGTTTGAACCGAAATATGCATAAAATATGATGATTATTCATATTATTCACTAGACATTTTCCCAAATCATATGTGCACATGCCCTAAAATAGAGGCAAAATTAAATAATATCAGGGTTTTAAGATTAAATTCATTAAAACAATCTATATATTTATGTTTCCATAAATTAATTTAAAATATACAAAAATTATGAAATGGTGGTGAGGTATTAATAATCCATAGGGTATAGAATCTTACTCAAATTAAATTTTCAGATATAGGAATAATTGATAAAAATTCAATTTGAATCTACTTTCTTTAATAAATATAACTTTTATTTAGTAATCATTACTCTAATACCACCGGATTCAACTTCAATGATCATAATAAGTGATGAATGAAAATATCCTCACGGAAAAACCACATCACACTCTTTAAAAATTGAAAAACATACTACTCTAAATAAGGAATTAAATTACTCCCATGTTAGAATATTGAAATCAACACTTTTCCCGATTTCTATACACGTGGAAACTCTCAAGATATAATTAATATCCTTTCCCCATTGTAAATTAACCCATAGATATTTTTTGAAAAAATTAACCAAACAGAATTAGAAGAGGACTGGGTCTTTTAACTCATTGAGGAGTTTGTTTGGTTTGGATGGACCCTAAGAACCAAGTGATGCTTTCCGATATCCACCATGGGTTGTTCCTTCATTATGATATCAATTATTTGATCTATTTTAGACCCACATTCTGAAATCACTATCCATTTCATAATCATATCCTTAATTTAATTATAATTTCATTTATTTTTGAATTATGTATACCTATTTTATCATATTTATATCTCTAGATTTCTTTTTTATTTGATTTAATTGGTGATTATACAGACAATCCAAAATCATTTAGTTGTCTCATTATAAAAATAGAATAAGTAAACACTTTATTATCTATAATATATTCTCCCCCATAATTCTCAAAGAAATATAATCTCACTTCTTCATTAGAAAAAATATTCTAGAACTAAACTGATAGAAGAAACCTCCTTATATGTATTTTTTATCATCCAATAATACATTCCAATATTCATCTATAAATAAAAAAAATTATTGTTCTGACATTCAATAATAAAACATCCAATATTTTACTATATGATTGATGTAGTTAGGTATTACTCTAATCACAAACATGTGACATCATTTTGGATATCATTGATTGCGAGAGGTATGGTGTATATAAAAATACATGTCATTTGAGGTATCTATTAAGGACAGAAATCAAACTATAACCATATAATATAAAGTGTCACTGAATTCATTTACATTTCCACTTTTTTTAATTACATTTTAGTAGATTCTAGTGTAGACATTTTCATAGAATTCTCTCTTTTTAAATTATTCTAACTTATCGGTATATTTAGTATGAGAAATAAACGATCTCTCATTTCTTCGGATCACTTATAAAAGGAGATAAAATGTTACCCCGCAATTCAAAAACATCCCAAATTAACACCACATATATATTAAAAACTTCTTCTACTTTGGTTCATTAGAACCTCAAACAATTATTCCACCTATATAGATTAGAACCAACATCCATTTATAATGTTTCTTATCGGTATAATTTTTTTAATAATGTTAATCTTTATTAAATCCAAGAAACTTAAAATATGGTTCAAACAAATAATTCCATTCTATTAGAGATTGTTTAAATCTATATATTATCTTATTAAACACGAAAAAATTGTTTTTATAATTATTAATGATATGTTTTTATTGATATTCAACATAGAACTCCCCCTAAAGTACAATTTTTAGAAATACAGATTTCAAATCTAAATGATATAATTTTAACCATTTCTTATTATTTATAGACAAAAAAATCATATGATTTAATAATATCAATAGTGTCAAAATTTTTATCCCCATCAATTCCACCTATCTGATAATAACCCTAGTATGTTTTTTGTACCTTTTTATGAATCTCTTTTCACTATACAAGGAGATTAATTTTGAATACACTCTTAATTCTCACAAAATTATTTTTTCCATGTAATAACATCACATGTTTGATTCTTCTTAGTTTGTTCCACTAACTAATTCAAATCATCCATCACATTTTCATCACCAAAAACCACTTTAATGGTTTTTTGTTCATTCTGAAAGAGAAATTATGTTTTTATAGATTCATCATTCTATATTTTTGAACCATAATTATTTTATTACAAAAACTATTTTCATTAATGATTTCAACCACTCAACTTCTTATTTTTGTTATATATGAATGCATTATATTCAATTCAATGTATACGAATTCCATATAATATTCTTCACACTTCTTAAATACCCATTAGTTTTACACATTATCTTAAATCTCTTCTATAATAACTAATCTATTCTTTAGTGAAATATTCTCAATAGTTTCTAGAATATTCTTATTCATTATAACTGTCAGATCCTGGATTTCAAGTATTCTTTTAGTCTTTTGTTAATAAAATGGTAAGATTTTATTTTGGACAAATATATAATAATGGAATCACCAAATACATGATAATTACACTATACATTCTTATCTTTATTGGTAGTAAAACATTTACTTTTGAACATAAGAAGGTATTTAAGAGACAACTTCTTCACATAAATGATTATATAGGGATTATTATCTCTATTTTAACATATTAAGCATTGATGGGGATATCAAATAATGTAAATACTAAATCATAACAATTTTCATTTAGTAAATTTTTATCAATGGTAATTTTATATTCCATTTTATTAATTATTTAGTTTCCCCCGAAATAAATTTATATATTAGAAGAGTATTCACTACTGATACATGATGTGGAATTATATGTTTTTTGAGAAATTTCACTACATTGTTGTTGTTAAAACCATTCTATTTTTGATACATATATTTTGAGTTTTTAAACCCAACTCTTTTCTATCATTCCACTTGTATAATTCAATTCTAATAAACACCTCATATTTTTGTGAAATCACTAAAGTCCGTTAAATATTACTGTAGTCATCACTAAAAATGATTCATATTTCTATCCAACTCACACTGTTTCATCATCCCACAAACACCCACATTCACTCTCTCTGTAAATATTGATGATTTAAACTAATTTTCCATGTAATTTATTCAAATGGTCTTCCCATTTTGAAATGTATCTCACAATTGATTTTTATTATGTTAGATGTTGGGGAAGTATTGAGAAAAACTATTTATTATAATGTTATCTCATGATATTTGGGTCAAATGGAAAATATGGTTGCACCATAGTTAATTCTAATCATTTTTGGATAACAAAAAACTATCCTATCATCCATAATTGAGTATAGGATTCCCTATGTATTCTTTTTTATAATAGAATTGATCATTCCCTTCCATTTTACTGGAATTTTCTTGACAAACCATACTTCATTCCTTGAGTAACATAATTGATGTACATTAGTCAAATTGTGAATAATTCATTCATCATGCAAGTCTGCAATGTTCCTTGTCGATTTCCCAAATATTTTTGTTTTAAAAAAGACAATAATCATCAAACCCTAATAATTATCAAAGAAAAAACCCAAATCCTTCTATATATGAATCTAGATAAAATTTTATATTTTATTTCCTATGGGAATTACACTCATTTTAAATTATTTGTAATCTGCATCTATCTATTTCTATCTAAGTAATATCAGCAACGTTGACCTTCACTAAAGGCTCTATGTATAGAGGAAGCATGTGATATGTCATTCCCAACAATGATTTTCTTTTCATGATTGTGGATCAATCTGATATTTACCTAATGATAAATGAAATGATCAATAGAATTAAATAAAAGAATAATGCTGATTGAAAAAAACAAAAGAACCAATGTGTAGGATTGTTTCATATTTTTTCAAATTCATTAAAAAAATTAAAGAATGAACTTGTGTGAAATTATTTCTTAATTGAGGGATATTTTAATGGATCTATGTAACACAATTATTGAATTGTAGTAATTGAGATTATAATACATATCATAGTGATCCACACATGTTCCATAAATCTCAAAACATCACTATAGAAATCTCTAGGTGATAGCATGCAATATTCTATCGCATGTATGGTTCACCTTTGATTTTCTTGATAACCATTCCGAAAGGATTCTATATGAACTATATTGACTCGATAGTTGAATTTTATGGAAGATATATCTTTATTCATAGGAGTTTTCATGGAGAAGTGAGCTCTCTATGGATTCAATAGAATTTTATATATTTCATTGTACAAAAAATGAATTGGATCATTTGAAATATAATAGCATTGTGTTTATATACAACTAGGTTTATTAATAAATAATTTCACATCATTCCATTAATATTTATTTAATCATTATGGAAACCCATCTCTATAATAATAATAATAATATTTCTTAATATGCGCTAAAATCATGAATTGAATAAAAAAATTATTCAATCAAATAGAATTCAATATATATTATTTTTCAGTAGACCATTAAACATTGTCTTCTATTCCATAAAAATATTTATTAGGTATTGAATAATAAATCGTAAATTAATAAATTAATACCACAACATTATTCTTTAATAAGGAAATACATATTATATCCACTATATAGAAAAAAATATTTATTAAATATTTTTCTCACATAATATTCTATCAAATAACTGGTGATGTAATATATGAGATTAATTAACCATGAATTATTACCAAACCACATGTGGTTATATTATATTTTCTTCTTGTTAAGTAAAAAAAATTATATATTACTTAACTAAGATTCTTGATACACGTAGTGTATGAACCACTAAGAATCATTATTAGTGGATTTATACAAATCAACTAAAAGTCCAAGGTTAGAATCTAACATCATTCCAAGTAAAAAATAATGAAATAATTTAATGTCACAATGATATAATTACTCATTTAGATTCTCACTTTATACTACGATCACTATATTGTGATATCCTTAGTCAAACAGTATTTATGATGATGTAATAAACCTATATGTTATATGTATCTTCCATTGTATTTTCAGAAATAGATCATTCTTACAAATCCCCATGGCCCAAAATTTATTTAGGATATATCATTTCCACTATAGGTCCTGAGATATTATCTTGTATTAAAGATTATAACGTACAAATATTCTATTTCATTATTCATTAATGATATATTACTCATAAAGCACCCAATGTATCCTACCTCAGAGTGAATAAATGTCATAATTGTTTCCATCAATACATCAACATACTTGACTGATAATACTCATTGCTAATAAACAAAAGTCTATGGATTATTGCACACGTAAATAGGTAATAAAATTCAAAGTCACATATAAATTTTTATTTCATATTGGTAGGTCTAATCCTCATAATATCCTACAATAGATATTAAAAAGGATGTCCACCAAAAAATGTGCCAAAAATATTTATGAGTCTCCATCCATGAGAGCATGTTTTATTTTTTTTCTGTTAAATGATTTCATCCATATATAAAACATATATTTAAGAATATTATATCGTATCTTTGGGGTTATAATCATAGTAGGGAACTTATATAACATTTCAGTGTAAAAACTATTCTTAGTACATTTCTATATATTATGTCACATAAAAAACAATAATGATGTGATTAAGAGTTTCATAATATTAAAAATAATGAATACAGTTTTTCTTAATGAAAACAGAAGTTCTTTATTAGGAACCAACTCCAAAAGAATCCAACTTATAGTAGATCCAAATGCTAACATCTTTCAATCTAAGATCTCTCATATGATACTTATGCCTCTCTTGATACATGAATTTTGTCAAGGGGACCACCATGTTTTGTTTTTTTGGGAACTATACTGAATGAACCTTCACGCCATTAATAAAAATACATCATGATTGGATATGTACGAAGTATGTGATTTATCTATTGGTTTGGAATTAGCTCTTTTTTCAAAGGCACCACTAAACTTTTTAAAAAATAAAATATGATACGGTATTTACTGATAGGTAAAACCTCATGATCCAGGAAAAATTTTTGTATACAACTAGTTTCGTTGGATGCATAATAAGAATCTATATACTCATTCTATGAGGTAGAATCAGAAAAAATCTGGTTGTGTCACAACAGAGATTTTATTTTGTGGTACTATTTGTTTATTTTTAGGATCATATTTTTTTCTTATAAAAACTAGGAGATTTTTTTATAAATAATTGAGTTTCTAGACCCAAAAGTATATAGAGCATGGTTCCCACACAGTTAGTGGAAAATATGAAGTAGCCCCGAAGAAACCATACAACGTAAATAGTGTTACTATCCAAGACGCATGACCTGCCGTATGGGTTTGAACCCACCTTAAGAAAATTGTGTTTCCAGTGTCCTCTTGGACAAAGGTGCCCTCACAGTTTCTACACATTTTTTCGAACAATGACGACTAACCATTTCACATGTACATGTAATTAAAAATATGAAAATTATGTTTCTACCATCTCTTGATTTATCCTAAAATCCACACGCTTTCTTCCTCATTCAAGATTTGTAGCCATAGGTACACCTCCCCGCACATTTATCTCTTGGACCCTAAACTTTTTTGTGGTTATGGTGTGTGATATTCAAATAATCATCATGTAAGATTTTATTGTCGTGGATTATTCCTTATTATAGTGTTCTTATTTCATATTTCATGTGTTGTCCTCTATCCACTGGGTTGGATTTCATAAAATTGGTTTAACCATGGTTCATTAGGTTTTATCATTGTGTTTGTGGTATTATATTTCTTTTATGGGGTTATTTTGTGGTGTGGTTGTAATTTTCCACCAGATTTCATATGTTTCCAAGCTTGAGGTAGGTATTTAAATTATTTATAATTACTAGATAATTTGGGTATACATTTTTGGTTTTTTAAATGTGTTCTATAGATTATATGTGTGGAGTGAAATGTTTTTTTAAAATTTTTAATGTGTGTTCATGTTGGCAGAATATTGGAGAATATAAATTGAATTGGTCTCATTTTTTCTTTCTAGTTGTGCTTTTTAAATGATTTTTATGAATTGTATAAGTTGTGTGATGGGTGTTACCAAAGGGAATTGGTGTGAATATAGATTTAAAATAGGGTTGTCTTGTAGAAAGTGTTGTTTTTCATGGCTAATCATTATGTTTGGTGTATGTAGGAGAAAGATGTGATCTATGTGATGTTTGAAATGGAAATTGAACATATTGGGAATACTATGTAAATAGGTCACTAGAGTAGGACTAGTTCGCTAGTTGGATCCGGGGGGCTTAGGACCGATTTCTTTTAGCAGGATTGACACTACTACACAAGCTAAACTAATATGATGATTTGAGATCACTATACATTGGGACATGTTCTCATCTAGTGGATAATTCATGAGGATGCTATGGTTAATTGTTTTTATACTATGTTTCATCAATTTATGACGTTTATGGGGACACACTAGTGATAGATCCTTTTGGGATTTCCCATTTCTCTCTTATGATATGGTGAATATCGCCGGCATATAGTGGATCCAATTTTTTTGTTAAC